>OX438874.1:2223077-7023077 GCA_949315895.1 Anania crocealis | reverse complement strand
TGTTATTAAACGAATACATCCTTAATTGAAATACAGTTTGGATTCTGTTGCGAGTGTTGCAGGAATCAACCTGTTTCAGTGATAGGTTGCTACCATTACTAATGCAGTGATGAACTGATGAGTAAGCTTGTTTAATTAAGCGACGTAAATGCTATAGCAAGCTAAAGCATTACACGGAAAAAATAAAACAAAGCCATATGCTACATGCATAATGTGAGGAGTGAGGCAAGGGAGTTTTGCGCCCCTATAAATAATTTAACTTATATGTTAATGATCTGATCGTTAGGCTCAGTAGCAAACGCACTGGCTGTCGCTTAGACGATGTAGCTATAAACTTAGCTTCCCGCTGTCATCACGTAGGTATTTTGTTTTGTTTTGTAACTGCTTGAACTGTGTTGTCTAATTTTATGAAATACTAGCTGACCCGGCAAACGTTGTTTTGCCATAAAAATGATTAAATTACTAAAATGGCTAACAAAAAATAGGGGTTGTGGTAAAAGGGTAAAAATTTAGGGTTGTATATATTTTATAAAATTTTAATATTTTACTACCCTACCCCTAACCTACCCTACCCCTAACCTACCCTACCCCTAACCTACCCTACCCCTAACCTACCCTACCCCTACCCTACCCTACACATACCCTACCCCTACCCTACCCCTACTCTAAACCCTTCCCTACCCCTACCCTACCCTTACAAAAAAGACGATAATTGATCAGTTTTCGACCGGAGATGAAAAATGATTAAATTACTAGAATGGCTATTAAAAAATAAGGGTTGATCGTAGAAGGGTGAAAATTGAGGATTGTATGTATTTTTGTATGTAGTATCATAAAAAAATAGAAATTAAAAATTTTGTCTAAAAAATAAAATAAAAATTTAGGGGTGGACTACCCCTAACATTTAGGGGGATGAAAAATAGATGTTGGCCGATTCTCATAGATACCGGATAAGCACAAAAAATTTCATCAAAATCGGTCGAGCCGTTTCGGAGGAGTTCAAGTTCGAACACCGTGACACGAGAATTTTATATATTAGATGAAATAAAATAGAATAAAAAATAACACTGTTCCTGCAAAAAAATATCATCATCTTCATCATCATCACCAGCCTGTATCCTTTTCCAAATATGTTCGCTAACTATCTGAAGCAAAATGGCCACAATTTTGTTTGAGTTCTAGTACTTGCCAAGTTTAATTCACAACAGAAAAGTCGCTTGAAATATGAGCTCCATTTCCCAGGCATAAAAAGTTAAATTGGACGTTACGAGTTCCCTGGAAAAAGGTAACTTTGTCGTAGTAAATTCAGTGGCACCTTGTCTTGCTGTAACATCTTGTAAGTGTCACAGACGCTGGCTGAATTATAAACATTTTAAAAAGCGAAACTCGTATAACTATGATGCTAAATAAATAAATATTAAGATTTATTTCAATCGTTAATCATACTTAAACAATATTTCATAACAAAAGAGTAGTTCGAATATGTACGAGAGGACGCTGTAAAGTTATGATTTACCTAGATTCAAGAAATAAATACATAGATGAGTGTTTTTTTTTTCTTGTAAACCCCTAAAAATAGACTACATTTCTGTATTTTTTTTTAAAATTGTGATAAACCTTCTGCAAATGCATGCTAAAAAAACACGAAAATTACATTCCTCGTAAGTAGGTTTAATGCTCTATAAATTTTATACCCCAGCTTAACCGAAGGTTTTCCGCTCTCGGAAAAACTGATTGATACTTTATGACAATAGCCACATATGCGCTGTGTTCACGGTTCATTGCTTTAGGTATTTTATTGAAAGCATCGTCCGAAACGACTTTGCATTGTAGCGTGTAGCCAGATCATTTTAGAGTTGCGAGGTTTCAGTTATTTCGAAATACATATACCTACTTAACTTAAAAAAAATATAGCAGTTATATAGGTTTTTAAACTTTCTTGATGCATTGTTGCACATAAAACTTATCACTGAACCGGGATTTACAATGCAATGTTATAATCGGGAATGTTATAATCGAAACGTCGGGAAGGTAAATACGATTTTACCTATAAATTATAACATTGCATTGTAAATCCCGGTTATATTAGGGGTTAAAGTATGAAATTGCCGTTCTGATGGACGAAATCGAGAAAAGTCATTTTTCCATACTAACAATTTTTTAGTTTTTTTAAAAACGCCTGAACCGTTTTCGATGCAATTAAAGGTGAAAGGTTAATGGTTATAAAGCTACGCATTATAGTATTTAAATTTCTGAAAATCAAAGCATATAATACAAATATACTTAATTAAAGCAAGAAGGACAGCTTACACATTGTAAGGGGTCTTTTCAACGACTTCCTTTGAAGTAATAGGCACTAGTATTGCATTTTTTTTTAGTCAAAAGTTACTTTATTTAGTTTTTGATACAATACAAAAAGAATTACGCAATAATATGACTATACTTAAGAGCTATAAACAAAATAAAAAGTGGGAAAATAATCGGCAATTTCATACTTTAACCCCTATTATTTTACAGGTCCAATTTAAAACTATTCTCTGGCACCGGTTCAGGTACTGGCTAGTGATAATATACCTTGATCTCATTATAATATATATTTCAACACCTTAGTCAGCTTTTTAGGAAACACAGTTACATACAAGTAAGTTTACATTCTAAGTAAAACACACCTCTGGGAAAATCCTGTATTGAAGAGGTCTATGTGGCCGATGATCATAAAACGTGAAGTATATTACAACATGCAACATAATTGCAATTATAATATTAGTATTAAAACTTGAAAAACTATGTCTCAGGCGGAGTCAGGCGGGACTTGAACCCGCATCTTCATGCATACCGGTCGTAGAGATGCGGGTACGAGTCGCGCCTGAGACAAAATTTTTCAATTTAAAATGCTAATATTTGACGACCATTTGGATCAGCGGTAGTAAACGCTGCTTCTGAGCCATGGGTCGCGGGTTCGATCCCCGCACAGTACAAATATTTGTTTGCATGAACATGTCTGTTTGTACTGGTCTGGGTGTTTTCTATATGTTATAAGTATATATTTACAAAAAAAAAAGGACATAAGTAAGTTTATCGGTTGTCTAGTACCCTATACGACAGGGTACTTAATAGTAGCTTAATTTGGGAGTAGATGGCTCTGTGTGGCCAAGTGAGGTATGTCTTAAATATTTATTTATTTATTTATTATAAACGTGAAATACTCAAAATTTATGCGAAAATTTTTGATGTCATTAAAAATAGGCACTATTCTTTAAAAAAATAACGTGTGTATTAGTTAGAAAACCTTTTTCACCATCGGCATTATATCTATCTATATAATTTCGGATATTTGCCGGCGATATCCGATAGTTCGGATCCATCCCTAAGCTCAATGCACCGCCGTGTCAGGTGATAAAACTGACTAGATAATGACTCTGCAGCGGCACGGAAAACAGATTAGATATGCAGGGACTGATTGGGTAATATCAATTTGTAAACATAATTGATAATAATAAATTAACATGGCATTTGGATTCGTGTACTAGTTAAAATTTTGGAAGTGGATCAGAATCTCGCATAGAACTTGCTCTTGTTTTTGCTATCTCGATAATTTTATTTACCTGCGAAATGCATTGTTTTAGATTCTTCATTTGAAGTAGATGAACGCGATAATTAGTACTAATAATTTTACCAAAGGATCTGCAATGATGTTGTAAACCACATTTTTGATGACCTGTCCCATACTACAGAAAATCCACAAATCAATCATAAAAATCTCGTGCCACGGTGATTGATATCGAAGCCCTCCGAAACGTCTTAACTAATACTATTTCATTTTTACGTAAATGTCACCATGCCACTTCAGCACTTCAGTGAATTCGTGTCTTCAGCACTTTTTGAAGTGCAATCTGAACAGACTAGCGACCTTGTACATAACAATGCTTGAGTAAGTACCAAACACAAATCACAGCACAAAGCGAAGTATTTATTTCTAGACAGCTTTAAAGGTACATAAAAAAGCTCACGTCAGCATTCAGCAGTCATGCGAACTGATTGAAGATTCAATTGAACTAAGACACCGTTCAATTATGGATTTTATAATAATGACAGATACAGGTAATACAACATCAAAAGTGAATAATCAAATTCAATTCCTTTTGAAATTCATCTGAATTCGGAATTCAGATTCCCCCGATCAGTATATATGCAGAATAAATGGTTATAATTTCGATAAGTATTTTACTGATTCCCTGAACTTTCGATCGGGCAACACCTGCTAACAACGACAATCACAGGCTGAAAATGTAAATAATACTCGTATGTCGAGACAATTACATTAATCCAAAAATATCAATTCACGACGCAGTAAGGTGAGGTTCAAGATGAATCAATTTAGGAAACAATAAGTTTATAATTAGGTCGTGTCGGCTGGTACCTCATAATAAAAGTTTAAAAGACCATAAACGTATACCGTAACGTATAAATACACGGAGCATTTTCAACCACCTGAAAATGAAGTTATTTTCATTCTTTTAACAATTTTTTTTAAATAGAGCTATTAAATATTGGTTCAGCTATTTATTTTGAAACACGCTGTGACGCGCACGGATGTAGCTGTGTAAGATTCATTTATCCGGGACTCCGCCGCAGCAAAATGCGCGTCAGTGTGTTTTACAAAATTGAAAGTCTGAATCAAAATGTAATATTTTTCAAAAAAATTGTTTATTTCTAAATTAAATAACACTGCCTTGATGTTATACCTAACGGACACATGGTTGAAAAGGCACCGTGTATTATCCAAAAAAACATTTTATCATAGTCATCAGCCTTTATAGTCCACGGCTGGACAAAGGCTACCCCAATAAACGCCATAAACAGCGACTCGTACGTCCAACGGCTTCCCGCAAATAGGTCCTCATACCACCTAATTGGGAGTGCAGATACCTATTGTATATTCAGAATTACGACATTAGCAAATAGAGTTACCTGATAGCATCCAATAAGGTACGCAGCATTAAGCCTGAGGGTCTCATTGTTGCTCGTATAGTAGACGATTTTCTTCTTCGGGTTTTTTTCCAGCTCCTCACTGAGCTTTTTGCTGAATTGGTACAAGTGGCACAGGTGATAAGGTCCAAAGTCGAAATAGAAGTTCTCGTAGACGATTTCATCCTCGATGTGGAAGTACTTGCTGTTCCTTGTAGGCTTCGGCTTGTAACCGGTCTTGAGGGTCGCGAAGTAAAGTCTGTCTGGGAAAGAAGGGATTTCTATTTAATGCAATTAAGTGATCAAAGCAATTATGTACTTCGTTACTGGAATTTAAAGCTAGGAGTCATAATCCCGTAAAAAGTGGGTTTTAATCTCCAGCATTTGTTAAGGATGTCATACAAATAAATGCAAGTTTTATTCTACATTATCTTGTCGCCATAGAAACGTTTCGTGGAGTATGGTTTATGAAAGAACTAGCTTTTGCCCGCGGCTTCGCTCGCGTTAAATTTGGAGTAACAATAAAATTTCACCCCCTCTTTTAAGAGGTTGGGGACGGATTTCCAAAAAAATGAATCACGATCTTTTGTTTGTCACAAATAGTCCGCATACCAATTTTTAGCTTTCTACCTTGAAAATTGCGGAATCCTCCATATAAATTTTCACCTTCTATTTTAGGGAAGTGGGTGTTTAGAAAAAGACAAAAAGTAGCCTATGTATGTCACTCTCCATCCCTTCAACTATCTCCACTTAAAATCACGTCAGTTCATCGCTCCGTTTTGCCGTGAAAGACGGACAAACAAACAGACACACACACTTTCCCATTTATAATATTAATAATATAGTATAGTATGGAAGTATGGATATGTCGCAGGGAAATGAGGATATCAGGGATTTCATGAAATCCCTAGGGATATGACGAAATCCCGGTAAATGTCGAATATTCTTGTTTATTATGTCTTTTTACTAAAATTATCTAGTGATACGACAGAATACTAGTATAAAGTCAGAGATATGTCATTTCACTAAACTAAATGTAGTGAAATAAGGAATACTGTTGTAGACACAGGCTGATTACAATTTTGACATGAATGGGCGCTATCGGATTCATTGTTATATACCTGGAAAGGTTACCACCTGGTATATTAACTTTTCTACAACATTAAAATGTACAAGTGATTCGTTACTGGGCGATCGTATTTTTAGTTGAAATTGAATTTTACTAAACCACTCCAAAAATCCACTAGCCACTAAAAGCAATATTTCGCCACCAAATGGGGTGTTAAAACCACCCGTTTTAGTAGAATATCCACTAAGTTGCTAACACCGCACACGAACCGCGCCAGCTCGAGCGACGCATTTGTTTCGCTGCCACTAGATGGTACTAGAGCGAGCGAGAGAAATGCATGACTCGATTTTTATTCGGCAGTATCCGCTTTTCTGACATTTTACTAGATTTAGTTTAGTGGAAGGATCACTGACGATAAATTGGTATTTTGTCATATCAATAGATACTTTTAGTAAGAAGACGTAATAAACAAGAATATTCGACATCTTCCGAGATTTCGTCATATCCCTGGGATTTCATGAAATCCCTGATATCCTCATTTCCCTGCAACAGATATACTACTCGTAATTGATTATAATGGAGTTTTAACTTTGCTTGTTACAGAGTGACTACAAAAGACTGGATTATTGTACAAGTTGTTTTTCGTGTTTATTTTAGTAAGTACGACAGTTGCAGAAAGTAGTTGTCTTTTCCAAACTCAACAACCATTGGCTCTTTTATAGAAGTTTATCAAAAACTTAATGGCTAAAACATCACATCAAAAATTCTTGTGTGTTAAATTAGATTTTGCCGATCTGTAATGTTAGGTAACAATTTGTTAGGAATCATGACCTTGGGTACAGCTCAAGACTTGCGTTATTAACGAGCAGACGTTACAGGCTTTACAGTCGGTCTTTTTATTAGTGCCTACCACAATCGAACCGATGATTTGTGTCCAAATGTAAAGTGGATTCTCGACACGCACATTATTACAATAAATAACGTCATGTAAATTTAAAATAGCGACTTTATTTGCTAAGAAACAAATGATGTTCATGAATAAAAAGCAGCGGGGTTGACGTGTACGTTATCGCATGTCTACTCGCAATCGGCCTATGCATTCGTCTACACTTTTTACCTACCCTCACATTATGGGGAGAAACTTTACGTACCTACTTTGATGCAGTTAATTGGTTCTGAAATCAATTTTTAGGGTGGAATAACGTGTTATTCTGATTACTAGGGCGGATTTATTGTATGTTTACAGTTCAATTACTATTTAAAATTACAATAGTGGAACTATTACCAGTAGTCAGAAAAGGTAGGGGTTGACTCATGAATGGAAGAAATAAAACAACCGTTCCGCTAATGATTTTGCAGCATTTGCTTAGTTATCTGAAGAGTTAGAAGGCTTAGTAACGACGATGAATAATATTTTTGAAGAATTTGAGCTATAAATAATTACAAGGCAACCAAACTAGAAAAATTACTATACCAACTACGTAAAAACACAGACGAATAATAAAACAATCTATGATAATAGGTTTAAACAATGTTCAAAATATTCAAGACGCTATTGGAAAAGGTAGATCCAAGTTGACAAAGACGACGACTCAGCGAGACATAGGAAGGCTTTAAGTTATAAACAATAACAGCAACGGATGTAATGGTTTTGCAAATGGTAAATCAAGTAATGAAAACAGAAAAGGAAATATGTAAAAACGATACACTTATAAGAATAATCATTGAAAGAAGAGAAGTTACCAGAGAAGTGTAGCGAAGACCTGGAAGGTATCATACAGAGATCAAGCGACGCAAATGTTGGGTATTGTTTTGTATAGCGAGGTCAAAGAGAAATAGAGAAGAATAGAAATGACTCAACCATATAAAGTAAACTTTATGGAACTCCTATGAATATCCGTTTCTAATCCGTATTTCCATGCTACCAATCACACAACCAATACTTTCTGAACTTTAACATCGATATAGCACTAATGTAAGTCAATACCCATAATGCGTGCGTGCATATCTCCAATTGATTCGTATTATGTTTGCAAATGAGCAGTCTTGTCGAGTTTCACATATAAGTGTTATTTACAAAGGTTATTTCTGTACTTCGCATGCATGTGATAACTTGAGGATGACCCATGAAATAAGGGTAGTGTACATAACCCTGAACTTTAAATGCCGTCGGTGTGCACACGGCACACTGCAGCTCGATAGATGGCGTTTGCGTCAAGTGGCTATAATTGCTGTACGGTTCCGTGCTTTTACGTGCATCTTGGGTGTGGCGCAAGTCAGAGCCTGAGCGGGGAATGCACTTTAAGGTTTCCTAAGTAACAACGTACACAGACAGAATATCCAACTTCACAAGTCATTATTTAGTAGATTGCCATGGATTGTGTAATCCCGTGTTTCGCGTAACTCAAAGATGCCTTAGCAGGATTACAATGAAAGTTATTGTCCATGATGTTTTTTGTTGTACTATCTGATAAAGTGCCAATACACCCATTTTCAGCCTGACAAATAGGTATTTGTAGATGTAAAGTGTACACGACAGATTCCGCTAGATATATGACATTGCGCGAAAATCCACATGATTAGGCTATAGCGAGCCCAAAGACCTGTTCTCAAGGTATGCACACGCCTCCCATTGCGATATCCAACTCATAAACTCCTCCAATTTTGCCAACTTTTGTCTGTCCGTCAACTTTTCATACTTCACACCATCCTTTAAACAGCACCATTATACTGTCCTTCTCCCCTCCACCTTCCGCTCTCACCGCAATAACCTAGTAGCTAACTCATCTTCGTTCCGTACTTACTACTACTCACACCGATTTTTCTGCTTTTTTGGGCCAATTTTTTCATAATAGACTCCATCATAATCTCAACATACTTAGTCCTATTAGGTTCCACTGTAAACATACCGTATCGTGCTATTTACAAAGTTTGAATTACGATGAAACCGAAAAGCTCCTACTTCCACACAAATAGTATATCCTCCTGTATAGCTAATACGTGTACTAGCCTTTCCTACTGTTTTGTGTAGTATTTTAACTTTTCCTCCTACTGTTGAACAATGAACATGGGTTATTTAATGTTTATAAGATTGTCTTGGCCACCCTACAAAGAGGAGAGACCTGGTATACTGAGATACAGGCATCGCTTACTTCAGGTACCAGTTTCTCACAATCTGAAATAGTTCCTCAACTACATTGAAACTATTTATTAAGATGTACCTATATTTTAAGATTGTTTTATGATTATTATTATTGTAATCTTGATAATACATATGAAATATTTGCTTTCTCGCACCTACATTACGTCTAACACTACGACCGACAAAGGTTTAAGTTCAAAGATATAATACAAGTGTGACGCCTACAAAGAGCGCTGACTTTGTAAGTCTTCTTGAGACATTGAACTTTTTGACATATTACATAGTATTAGCCTAATCATAATAATAGGTGGACTTGTATTTGGACACGGTTCGTTGTGCTCGATCCTACGTAATTCAACACTTGTCTCCAATTGAGCAATAGACCATGTCGTAATAGGAACAGTTTATTTTCTGGGCCACCTGTTTTTATATGTTATAGTAACCCAGTTTTAAGACATCAGACAATCATACGCCCACTGCAGGCCACTGCTGCACAAGGAATGACAGCTGGAAGTGGGATCAAATAAGTGCATGGTCCTTCACGTAGGTACCAGTACTTTTTTTGAGATTGAAGTTGTTAAGTTGCTACTACATGCGAATATATTTTGGTTACATGTCCAGCCATCGAGTATCTATGTCATTTTACACATTCAAATTGAACTTCAAGTTTATCCCTAGGTTAATTCAATAAATATAAGTTTATCTAAATAGTGTTGACCATAATAATCCTTCTGGCTCGCTATTATATTAGACTATTTGCTTTTATATAGCAAATATTAGGGAATAATTTGTAGAAAGATGAGAAGAGTCGCTTATATTGAGTTCCTTGTTGTGAAATGTTGTTAACCTATTAGCGAGGAACAGCATCTTCAGTCTGCCAAGAACAAGTGCTTCGATTAGCCTATTATATTTACCAAGCTCTCATCAATTTCTATAATAATTACATTAAACTTAATAAAAACCAAAAAACGTCTGATATTTCTTAACATTAAATTCATCATCATCGAATACACATTAAATATAATTTTCTTTATGACATTACTTTTGCATGAAACTGAGAAAAACTAAAGAAAATAAATATTAAGAAAGAAAATACACTATCTAGGAAATGTATTACGAGTACGCAAATATTTTTTTATTTAACACTACCGATCATGGCTTAAATGTTTGTCGACAAATCCTTCTCTGTTGAAAGATTCTGCGTTAATTCACTCATGAATAAATCGCCCTGTCGCCGGAACGGCCTTAGTGAAAAGGTTCTGTCGTTGAATAACTCAAACTAAACATTATGTTAGCGCTACATTCAGCCGATAAACGCTTGTCGAAGTTAAGTTTCAGAATCATTTAATTGCATGACCCTAACGTTGGA
Source organism: Anania crocealis (assembly GCA_949315895.1). Classification (NCBI taxonomy): domain Eukaryota; kingdom Metazoa; phylum Arthropoda; class Insecta; order Lepidoptera; family Crambidae; genus Anania; species Anania crocealis. The sequence continues at coordinate 7,012,529 of OX438874.1, read as the reverse complement.
AGCGCATAGGTATAACACACTTCAAGTTCTGTATGCGTCAAAAAAGTAGTCTATATGCTTACCGCAGGTTTTTATAATAATATTCCTCAAAATTGATTAAGTTTCTTAGGCGGCTAAACTTACCAAACAGACAACGGAATTCCTCAAAATTGATAAAACGTATCAGACAGACGGAGTTACTTATTAACGGGTTTTTCGAGTAAAACGTATCAGACAGACGGAGTTACTTATCCACTAACATTTCCAATCAGAATCAACGGAATATGATATTTCTGCAGGCATAAAGCCGAGTAACACCTGGATAGATCCTCTGCCCTTGGGCCACGCCTCGTTTGCATATTACGTAAGCAAGGTCGGGCTGTCACTCGCCGCGCCTCGAACCATGCACAGGTGAAATGGGAATTAGCTATTTCAGAACAGAACGATTCTTATTGAGCTGGTAATTTCCGATAGAAAAGTAGGCGACTACATGGCCATGAAAAGTTTGAAGGTGACGGTCGCCGACTATTAATTTTACCATAGAAATATGAGGGTAGTTGTAAAATATGTTAGACTAATGCCACCATGAAGATTTCGTGTAATAAATAACGAAATACTTAATATTTGTTTAGATTTTACATTATCACTAACTCAAGTCAAATATACTAATCCTCTTTTTGTGAATAACTTAAGTAAATGTATAATTAATTAATGAAAATGTAATTTATGATAATTGTTCATGTCGCACACTATGATCAATACCGCGACTGTAACTAAAAATTACAATTTATTAAGACTCGACAAAAAATATTATATTATATGACTATCCAAATAGGGGAGAAAATATTATTTTTTCCATTTATAAGCGAATATTTAAGACAACATAGTTATTGTATCAATATCAATGTATCAATAACGCGGTATGCTTGGACATTGGCAAAATTTTGTAAGTGAACCGATGATCGGTTAAATCAGTTTTTAAATTAAATGCTATTCATATTTGTTTGTTAAAATATCTCATTTAAGCATTTATTCCATAATGAATTAAATACCAGTTTATACAGGATGTGACGACACAACTACGAGGAATTTTTTGCCACTCTAGTTTCATTCGTTTTCCAGTAACAATGGTCGAAACGATATTTTTATTACATTTAAAGTAGAATGTATGCCAAACAAAGTATGATCAGTGCAAGGCTATTCGAGTTAGGTTAGCGGTTCCCACACACATATTCTGATATTAGAATTAACACAGGAAACCTAGTATGATTTATGCGACGCAAGATGAATATGAAATAGATCATACATCGCCTACATTTTACTTATGAATCGTGAATTTATACGGCGTGATATTTGTTGCTGATCCGATAAAGGCTCCGTGAAATATGGATAAAATGATATTTTATGTTGCAAAACCTTGAGCAGATTGATTTTTACCTATATACTAGCTGTTGCCCGTGTCTTCGTACGCGTAGAACTAATCTGATATTATTCCACGGGGTCAGAACTTTTCTCCGAAAAAAAATAGTTTACGACCAATTCTCAGACCTACTGGATATACTTACACAAAATTATAAGAATCGGTCGATACGTTTCAAAGACGTTCGGTAACAAACACTGTGTTACGAAAACTTAAAAATTAGATTAGTTTGAGCTTGTATTTGTTTGAATCCATTATATTAAGCATGTAATTAGTCTCGTAGCCCATATTTTACAGAGAAAATTATGTAAAGGCCACTATTACGTATCAGCAGCTGTCATTGTAACTTTAAAATTTCAAAATACATTTTTTGAATCCTTCACATTTAGCATGCTTTATTTTACTTAGTCTGGAAAATCATATTGTGCAGAGAATATGCTGTAAAAGTCTTTATTACGTATCATTCCACGGGGTCAAAACTTTTCTCCGAAAAAAAATAGTTTACGACCAATTCTCAGACCTACTGGACATACTTACACAAAATTATAAGAATCGGTCGATACGTTTCAAAGACGTTCGGTAACAAACACTGTGTTACGAAAACTTAAAAATTAGATTAGATTGAGCTTGTATTTGTTTGAATCCATTATATTAAGCATGTAATTAGTCTCGTAGCCCATACAGGGCTTGAAATACCGGTAAAAATTTGGTAACGTTACTTGCAACTACCTGAGGTATCGATACTTTATAAGGTATCGTTATTCAAAGTATCGTTACTTTAGTAACATTTAACTAAATAAATGTTACCGTTACATTCCTGCCATTATCGTTATATTTTAACGATACTCGTATAATTGTACCGGTAAATGTTTTTATCTATCTTAACGTTACTTACCTAAATTCTAAATTGATACCTAACGAATGTTTTATATACAAGTAATACAAAACAAGGCCAAGCTTTTATTTAGTTCAACCTGTCCCGTTTTTTGTAATCAAATCTTGCAAGCTAAATTTGATCCACCTCCCGGTTTCCGATTGAACTGAAATTTTGCAAGCATGTATAAATCGGATGACAATGCAATATTATTATGACATAAAGCTGATCTGATGATGGAGATGGAAGGTGGCCATAGGAACTCTGTAGTTAAACGAAGCAACCCCGTCGAGTTTGGGCTCATTTGATTAGTCTTGACGAGTACTTTGATACTATATGGTAACAAGGGTCTGATGATGGAGCTGGAAGGTGGCCATAGGAACTCCGTAATTAAGCGCCTAAACCCCATCGAGTTAGGGCTTGTTTGATTCGTTTCAACGAGTACTTTCATAGAAGATGGTAACCAGGGTCTGATGATGAAGCTGGATAGAGGCCATAGGAACTCCGTAATTACACGACTCAACCCCATCGAGTTTAGGCTCGTTTGATTCTTCTTGACTAGTACTTTGAGACTAGATGGTAACCAGGGTCTGATGATGAAGCTGTAAGGTGGCCATAGGAACTCAGTGATTAAGCGCCTAAACCCCATCGAGTTTGGGCTCGTTTGATTAGTTTCAACGAGTACTTTCAAACTAGATGGTAACCAAGGTCTGATGGTGGAGCTGGAAGGCCATAGGAATTCCGTAATTAAACGATGAAACCCCATCGAGTTCTTCGATGGCTTGGTGAGGTATTTAATCAACACGACGGGCTCCCGCGCATTTCTCGCGGAGTGTTCGACAGCATCTTGATGCCGAGTATGACGAGCGCTGGATCGGGCGCAGCGGCCCCGTCCAGTGGCCTCGATCAGCTGACTTGACGCCTTTAGACTTCTTTTTATGGGGACGTATATATTCTTTAGGGTACAGCCAACAGCAGGTCAACCTACCCCAAAACGTCAAATTTTCTCATTTATTTTTATTTTTTTATTTATTTGGACAACCAACAAAACAAACACTAATACAAGAGCAATGAGTTAGATCATAAATGGACTTAAAGCTAAGTGCTGTCTCAATTACAGGCTGCCACGGCTTGCAATGTGGACTACAATTATATTACCTAAGACTAAGACTAAGTATAATTTAAAACTATAACAAAATTAAAAAATAACTTATATTGCTTCAAATTAAAAAGAATGGTGAACCCTATAGCAATCAGCTATGGCTGCTTTGGCGCAAAAGAATGCAGTATTTTGCTCCTGAAACTCTGTGGCTTATCTGAAAATATATCTATGTCGGATATCTTGCAGAGACTGTTGTACTCTCTCTGTATCCTGTTCATGGTGGCGTGGTGACCCAGTTTGGTCCTGCTGCTTTTGACCGTAAAAGGAACATATCTACTAGTACGCGCCAGCTTATACGGTACCTTTAAGTTTATAGAGCCTAGTAGAAAAGGGCAGTCAATGTTTCCGTTTACAATTTTATGTAAAAACATGAGATCCAGCAAATACCTTCTATCTCGCAAGCTATTCAATTTGAAAAAAAAGAGTCTTTCCTCGTATGAGGGCAGTTCCTTTGCTTTGTGGGTTTGGTACGAAAGATGCCACAGAAAGCGCTTCTGGATGCGCTCGACACGTTTTATATAAACGTCATAATGTGGAGACCAGACTTGACAGCAGTACTCAAGACTGCAGCGGACTAAGGATTTGTACAAGGTGATCTTAGTTGACACCTTTTTGAGTTCGCGGGCGTTACGCAGCACGAACCCTAGCATTCGAAAACCCTTAGTAGCTATTTGGTCAATGTGTTCATGAAAGCGCAACTTCCTATCCAGCACCACGCCCAGATCCCGAATAGACTCTACTCTTTCCAAAGTATGACCATCAATGCTATATGCTGGCAAAGGGACATCTACGCATCTTGAAAATCGAATAAATTTACATTTATCAAGGTTCAAAAATAGCTTATTTTTAATGCACCATAGAGCTAACTTGTTCAAGTCATCCTGCAATAAAAGTGAGTCACTTTCATCTTTGACTCTTAGGGCAAGTTTCATGTCGTCAGCATAAAGAAAGCATGTTGCATTATCAAAGATATTGACAACATCGTTTATAAAAACATTAAAGAGAATCGGACCCAAACGAGAACCCTGAGGGACGCCGGATGTTGAAAAGAATATCTTCGAAGAGAAACCATTTACAACAACTCTCGATGTCCTCTGTTTTAGATATGAATAAAGCCATTTCAGAAGACTGCCCGAGATACCAAAAGATAAAAGCTTGCTAAGCAAGATCTCGTGGTCCACTGTGTCAAAAGCTTTACTGATGTCAGTGTAAATGGTGTCAACGGACAAGCGTGAGTCGAGTGACTCAGAGACATACTCCACAAATGAGACCAGATTAGTAGCCGTAGAACGAGATGTAAAAAAGCCATATTGTTGAGGCGATATTGTTTGTTTCAACTGCCACGCCAGAGCAGGGCACACTAAGGATTCGAAGATTTTGCCGAACACACACAGTATTGATATTGGCCTATAGTTTTTTACTGAGCCAGTATCACCTGATTTAAGAATTGGCACAATACGTGCCTCTTTCCAAACGGAGGGGAATGTACCAGTTTTCATAGACATGTTGAAGATGGTTACTAAGGGCAGTGACAGTGCCTCGCGACAGGTAACTACAAATAAGGGATGAATACCATCAGGCCCAGCCCCTTTGGTTTGATCCTGGCTAGCAAGGGCCCTGAGTACCTGATCCTGCGTGAAGTGCAGACTAGTGAGATAGTTTTTAGTTAGCGTCAGATCTGCATTGGTCTCAATATCGTTATCAATACAACAGCTGGTCATAGGCAATGAAGAGTTGGTATCATACACGGATGCAAAGAAAGAGGCAAAAAGGTCACATATACTACCGCCACAATCAGCCCTATTGTCATCAAAAGTCATAGATGAAGGATAAGCATTACTACTGCGTTTTTTATTCTTAATGAAAGACCAGAATAGCTTCGGATTTGCAGAAAGTGACCTCTCAAGATCGGCAACATACTTTTTATGGCAACTGTCTATTAATCTCGCGCATCTTTTCTTAAGAGTACACAAGGCTAGTTCATCCAGCGGATTTTTGTATTTACTGTACTTTAAACGAAGCTTGTATTTTTCCTTTAAGAGACGAATGAGTTCATTTGTGTACCAAACTGGGAACTTTTTTGAGGATGGCTTACATTTAGGTACATACCTTGCAATCGTATCCCTTAACACACCGTAAAAAATACCAACTGCGTCATCCACTGAATGTGGGGATAGTTCGCGTTCCCATGATACTAAATTTAACTGTGTAATAATTTTATTATAGTCCGCTTTATAAAAGTTAAATCTTTGATTTGTAACGTTAGATGGTAAGCTGGGTGACTCACAACACAAAAATGAAACCGACAAGGGAGGATGATGACTGTCAACATTGGTCAGGAGAATGTCGCTTCGCAAGACACTTTGGACTGAACCGTTTGACAAAACTAGGTCAAGAATTCTACCATTGTCATTTAAAATATCATTAAATTGATTTAAATCATTCAGTGCGAGAAATTCTAGATTCTAATTTGATATTGATCTCAACTTGTTGGACTTAAAGTTTAAAATCAATTCAATGACCTTTAACTTTTTGGGTAGTTTGACCTGCCGTTGTTTGTACTTTGAGGAGGCAACAAGTGCTGATAGTGGCCGCTTTCGAAACAGTTAAAAGTGATACAATTTTTTAATTATAGTAAATTGACAATATTTGGCTTTGTTATTTAATTTATACTAAATTGACAATATTTGGCTTTGTTATGATAGAAATTACGAGGTTGTCATTATGCGCATTTATCATCTAAGCAGTTGACATTATAAGAAGTTGACCAAATGCGAATTTGTCATTGTGAGAAATCGACATAATGAGAAGTTGTCTTTTTGAGAATTTGACATTTTAAGAAGTTGGCATTCTGAGAAAGAGACATTTCGCGTCTGTTTGTCATTTTGAGAAGTTGTTATTATGAGCTGAAACGACGATTATTCAGTGGTTTTGTTATCAAAAATTGCCATCACAGAGTACATTTTGTGGTAATATATTGCCAAATGAGTGCTAAATTAAAGTGTAACTAGTTTTATAAAATGATTAGTAGTTTGAGTTCGCCATCTTGACGCGTTTGAATTTTTAGTTTGGTCAGCAGTTTTAGTTTGTCGTAAAGTGGGGATATTGAGGTATAAAATCAGGAGCATTTGCATGGATAAATCAGTTTACTCAGATACTCTCTGCTCAGTCAGGATAATAGTTACTACAGTTCAGTCAAGATTTTGAGTTCAGTTGTGTTCATACGGTCGTGCAGGCAGGATTTTTCATGAATTAGGTATTATAAATTAACAATAATTTAAATTACTGTGAATGATACCTGCTACTTTATTCTGTGTGTACTCTACGATTTAGTGTGTGATAGAAATATATAAAAATTATGATTGATTCAGGCAAGTACCACTACTGTTATTGTTGAAATGTTTTTTTAAATATTATTATTATAAGGTATTGTTGAGGTCATGATAGTCTAGTAATTATATATCTTCTATACATCTTCTTCTTTATATAGAAAAATTACGTGTGATGTTGTCTGTCCACGTTGGACTTCTAGACTACTTAACCGATTTTAATCAAATTTGCACACCGTGTGCAGTTTGATCCAACTTTCAAGATAGGATAGCTTACATCGCAATTTATAGACGCAATTTTATTTTATCTATATGTATACTGGATGAAATTTTTTACCAAAAGGAAAATAAAAGTGTGAGACAGGTAAATGATATAGATGACGAACACTTTAAAAAAAAGTTTTAATTTTTTTTATTCAATAAATTACCGAGTAGGTAATTCACCTGCGCAATGGAAACTTATTCTTATTATCTATTCTTCAGTCACGTAACACGTTTCGTGCCTTCTAACACCCCGACCCGCGCCCCACACCCGGCCCTTCGGACTTCTAGCATAGGAATTAGGATCGCTTTTTGCATATTCAGTCACTCGAGGGGCGGGCGACGCAGCTCGGCCGCGCGTCTCCTGCGCCGCACCCCGCTACCGTTTTACTACACTAATACGCATGCGCACTAATGTATTATTCTAAATTTATGATTTTTAATGGAAATTCAAAAATTTATTAAATTGGGTGTATTTTACAAATACACACACTTATTATTATTATAGCAATTGTTTTAGGTAAAAAATACATAGTAAATTTTTCCACTCGGTAAAAAAAGTCACCCAGGTACAGGGTGAAATTTTAACCACCTTCCACATTTTAATATATCAATCTACGAGACAAAAAACAAATGACGTATTTTTTCTTTTGGTATAGCCCAGTACAAAACTGTCAAGATAAAGCACTTAGAAGATGTCCGTAAAAAACCAAAATAGTTTAATACAGCTGCCTAGCAACAATTTTTTACGCGATTCGCATCTTATTTATTCATTACAATACTATTAATAAGTTTTTGATTTTCCCTTCATACCTTATCAGGCCTAGGACCGTAAAAATTGAAAACTATATTGCAAAAAATATTTTCGGCTGAAATCTTTATTTACATTTTTTACTTCATAAATGGGCTCTAAATTCGATACTGAATGCCTGTAAAAATTTTGTAAAGTGGTTAAAATTTCACCTGTATAAAAAAATATTATGTTGGTTTGTGTACGCTTCAAAAATTCAAAGTTCTGCACCGATCGAGCTGAAATTTTAGCATGAAGATGATCCGCATCAAGGATTGTTTTTGTCTATTTATCCGCTACCGCGAAAAAATAAACAATAAAAAACAAAAACCATTCAATCACAATGTGCCACAGCAAAGCGTGGCACGGAACAGCTAGTTCCAAATAAATGTGAAACATGGTAAGGTAAACGCCATATTTGATGCCAATTACATTGTGTGATTATATGACATTACATTACGTCTTACGTCAAAATCCAATCCGGAGGCACGGCAGTGCCCCCGCCAAGTCGAACAAAAAAAGCGGCACGGCCGTACCATCTTTTTTCGAAGCTTTTTAGGCCATTTTCGACTTCCTCTAACTTCGTTGGGAATGAAACTAAAAGCCTGAATTTTCAGTGACCAAGCAGGCATTGCATCAGTATGCTATATTTCAAATTTCATTCAATTTGGGACAGTAGCTTGAGAATAATAACTAGTCAAAGTTTTTAATTTTGTCACTCACTGACTGACTGGCTAAATGGTAATCAAAATGTTAAGGCACTTTTAGCAGACATATAAGCTTCAAATTTAGAACACAATTAGTGTTTAACGTACAAACCAAGGAAAAACTATATTTTCCAATTTCAGTCTAGTTTTTTAGATTCAATAACTGCATAGATAACTTTGTAATCCCATATAAACATATGAGGTTACAAAGTTACTTTTGCAGTTATTTAGTACGTGTACCTGTTTATATGTATAATATAATGGAATAATAGATATCTTGATATAATTATGTTAAAGGTAACTCGCAACATAGTAAAAGAATTAAAAAAAAAGTTGTGCGTGTACTAGTGTACACACGTAAGAAGTGAAACTTCTTTATGGCCTTATTTTTCGAAAAATGATCTACATGCAACTTTCCAGAAATTGGTTAAATTAGTTAAATTGGTTAAATTGGTAAAATTGGTTACATTGGTTAAATTGGTTAAATTGGTTAAATTGGTTAAATGGGTTAAATTGGTTAAGTTGGTTAAGTTGGTTAAGTTGGTTACGTTGGTAAAGTTGGTAAAGTTGGTTAAGTTGGTTAAATTGGTTAAATATTATTTCACTTTACCTTTTTGCTATCGTCTGAACCAACCGTGGTAGGGGCAAGAAAAAGATGGCGCGTAACCGAAAAATGTGACGAAAATTTGACGCAACTTTCCAGAAATTGGTTAAATTAGTTAAATTGGTTAAATTGGTTAAATTGGTTAAATTGGTTAAATTCGTTAAATATTATTTCACTTTACCTTTTTGCTATCGTCTGAACCAACCGTGGTAGGGGCAAGAAAAAGATGGCGCGTAACCGAAAAATGTGACGAAAATTTGACGCAAAACGTGACGGTAAATTTTTTCCAACGCCTATAAAGAAGTTTTTCTATCAAAAATAATAGAAAACAGCACACTCAGGCACGGTAGAAAGAGTGGGAGATACTAGTTCCTCTCCCTTCCCCTCGATCTTACGCTTTTTCGATCAGCATCACGTGACCCTGACGCGAGTTTGGAAGTTTTTACCCATCCAACAAAAAGTGCTCAGCGCCGCTAAAGAAGGTTTCACTTCAAAAAACCTCTTACCAGAATACTGACTACGCTGTCGCGATCATGAGACCAGGCCCCCAATTCCGCTAATTTACAAATGGCTCAATAGAATCGCAATTGTATATTTTGACACATTAAATATGGTAGTAATGACAAAATATACGATTGCGATGCCATTGCGATTCTATTGAGCCATTTGTAAATTAGTGGAATTGGGGCCCAGCAAGCTTGCACTATCTTAATAGACTCGCACTAGCTGTGCGAGATCTTTCAACGAAACAACGTGAGTACAGGATAGTAGAACCCAAAATTATTTAAGCTTTAGCTTATAGGCTTTTTATGGACTAGCTCGATCCATCATAGGCTTACTCTTATCACTAGGGTTCAGATTTAAACCAAGAGCATGCCCATCAACAATTAAAAATGTGTTTATAAATCTGATTCTAAAGAACATTAATGAGTCGAATAAAAACCCAAAAACCCAAGTCGAGCAACTAAGATTTTCTACGCTACAAAGTTATGCAATCTATGTAATACCAAGTCTGTTCATTAGCCAGTGCCTACTTAAGGGACCCTTCTTTTAAGGGACGTCTTAAGTTATAATGTAATTATTAGCTAACCTATCAACATTTTTTTAGAAACCATATCAATATTAAAACAAACTTACGTTTTAAATGAATAGATTGACTTGGCAATCGCACTAAACAATCAAATTTTGTATAATTTTGTATTACTTGTTTGTGTTTTCATGCGATTGTTAGTTGGTTTGATTGGTCGAAAATCTTATCGACCAATCACATTTAAGATTTTTGGCGGACATTTTCTTGGTGAAAGATCTTGACATTTTTGTACTGGGCTATACCAAAAGAAAAAGACGTCATTTATTTGCTGTATTAAAATTTCGAAGGTGATTAAAGTTCAGGCACAACCAGGATGGAACCAGCCCTTTCCCATTTTTTAACATTACGGAGGTTTTGTAAAGTACTAAAAGATGATGGATGGATGTTTATTTACCATTGTTTATTATTTTTCAGAAAGAGAACGACAAATGAAATTAATTGATGTGAATGAGACGCAATCGCAATCTCTGATGGCGCCAAAAATATATGCTACTAAGATTTTAGGTACGGTCATCATTATTATATTTAGACTGTTTTAAAAACAAATGATAATTAAATAGTAAATTGATTGCTTAAGCACTCATCAATGATTTATCTCAAATAATAAAACTAGTCCACACACTAATTGAACATTTAAGTAAATCTTATAATTATTATTATTTCAGGATCAAAACAAACTGTTTTGCAAAACAACAAGACACAGGCATCTCAAGAGCAACAATATAAGTGTTTAGTATGCAATAACATAAGCAAAGAAAATGATTTCAGGAATGAACATTATGGGAAACTTATTACTTCCGAACTACAATTCGTTGAGCCATGTATGCGCACTTACGTGTATGTAGAAATATTAAAATTAATACATAGAAACAAATATGGACATATGGCTATTGACGATATGGAAATCAAGTAAATGACACCTACATAATTAAAACATTGCGTTATAAAATTAATGATTGTTTTTTTCTTAAATATATAATAAATCATGTTTTTTCATATATAGGTACTATTATTTCTTACAACCAAAATATCATCAATGATCGAATCTTTGAGTGACATTCTCTAATTATTAAGAACAAATTTAAGCGACGAAAATAATCTTTCAACGCTTACTTGCGTTGGTAGAGTAGCTAATGGTCAATGCGCAAGCGAGTAAGCGGGCGACGTTGCCGCTCCTCTGCTATCGGACCGCGCGGAGCGGCAACGCCGAAGGAGTAACAATATAAGTATCGTTAATAATATCGATACCTTGTAACGTTATAATATAGTTATGTTACCCAAGAGATACCGTTACAGCTTTAGTTCTGTTACACATTACCGTTACCATTTAACGGTAAATTTTAATTTCGCTACCGACATATCGGTAAATGTCTTACCGTTAAAAAAAGTATCCTTATAAAATACCGCTACTTAACGTTACTTTTAATGTGAAATTGGTAACGTTACCAAGCCCTGAGCCCATATTTTACAGAGAAAATTATGTAAAGGCCACTATTACGTATCATAGTATAATTAGTCTCGTAGCCCATATTTTACAGAGAAAATTATGTAAAGGCCACTATTACGTATCAGCAGCTGTCATTGTAACTTCAAAATACAGTTTTTGAATCCTTAACATTTAGCATGCTTTATTTAGTCTGGAAAATCATATTGTGCAGAGAACATGCTGTAAAAGTCTTTATTACGTATCGGCAGCTGATTTCGTACTTCAAATGAAGTATTAATTATATTGTTACTGATTCACGTTTCTTGGAAGCAGTTCCCGAAAGTAGCCCGATATTTAAGTTTATATGTGCCAAAAAAGTTACAAAACAAACTCTAAATAAAGATTTCCTCCTCCAACGAGGAGTAAAGATTCCTAAGAACAACTCCTCGTTGGAGAGGGAACATTGTGTGTAATCCTAAAATCCTTCCCATAGTCTAGCTTTACCTAGATAAGAACCGAAGCTTCCTGGGTTCAACCTCGTGAAATAAAATAAATTGACCTTAACTGTTGAGGGGATAAAGTACACAGTCTACGTGATTGTGGCACGATATTATACCTACCTCCCAGTGGGACGTAAGCCTTAGAACATATTCTACACTTCTGTGTCTATGTCCAGCGCTAAACAACATGTACAATGCGAAGCCTTTAAAGCGCTCCGAGTGAAACGTGTATAAAAACGACTGACGCAAAAGGCGGGGGTTTAAATCCTCTGTTTAATACATCCCCTTGAACCATACTAAATGTAGGCACAGTGGCACCATTACATTATGAAACAAAAAGACCTCTAAACACTTTTTTTGCGATTAGTCAAAAGTCGAGATGTAATATCCTTTGTCTGCTTCGTGCCGTGTGGTGCCGATCTCTAAGCCTTATCATTCTGTGGTTTTCATAAGAGGCGACTACAGGACTACTGCTAAAAGAAGACAAGCAGCAGCCTCTTTTTCTTCCAACATACAACCCAACTTACTAACTCGCCTGTCAAGCATGGCGATTATCGAACAATTCTCCTTTTGGAGAGGCTAAGGCATGAATCATGAATAAAAAATAGCAACTTAGGTTAAAGCGCACCCATATGTTCAGTAGATTAGCTGTCGTCTGTACTAAAAGCTTCAATAAAGGATATTTATGAATGAATTAAGAACTACTATCACAATTATAAAAACATCAATGAAATAATACCATAATAAATTGTTAATAGCTGTGTAGCAAGTAGTTATAGTAAATACAGAGCGTGTTTATTACCTCATTGTATATTTACTTGTGGTTTCGTTAATCATCGAATGTGTAATTGTTAATTGCTCATTTTAATTGATGTTTACACCATATCAAAAGAGAACTAAATACACAAATAGTGACAGAGAAATGTTCTTGCCAAATGTGCACCCACTACTAACACAAAAACACGATTTGGGTGATTTTAAATAAATTTTTGAAGTTGTTTATGTTAGAGGACCCTAATTCAGCTAACCAAATCGTATCACAATCGTAATTGAATAGCAGGTTTTTGACAGTTCTAGTATGGCAGTATATGTCAAAATCGCCCAATTCAATCACGATAGAACTGCAATTGAAATAGCTGAATAAGGGCCTAAGGTGTTAATCTGGGCTGTGTCAATGTACTTTTCAAAAATTTTATGAAAATGCATGATCATTTTGATTCCCAAAGCAAAACATTTCTAATCTTGACACTAAGTACACACGGCGGCACATCACACTATACAATATGTTGACCTTGAGACCGCCTTTATGACTTACGTAATAAAAGCTGTTATCGCAGTTCAACTGTTTAACTTGATGTGCTGTCGAGTGTACACTAACACTGACCAATGTTACAATCGTACTCGTATTCTATTTGCAGGGAATTACAAAGAAAAAGAAAATTTTAATCATCTATAATGATATGCAATTTTTTTATTTATTTAGATAGATATCTTTTCAGTTGTAACGCCCCGTCGGTCTACGAGTTTAAATACGGGGACAAGATCTCAGGGTCTTGGATTCGATTCCCAGGTCGGGAAACAAGAGGTACGAATTTTCGAATATTGCTGGGGTTTTGATCACAAATGTGGGTTACATTTGGCAAACGTGGTGTTTATGTATGTACCAACATTTATTTCAGTGCTGAAGTGGGATGATTATATGCCATTCTTTAGGTACTCATACTTACAAAAAAAAACAATCATGTAAGTATTTTTTTAAATTTATGTTGTTTAATATCTATACTAATATTATAAAACTGAAGAGTTTGTTTGTTTGTTTGTTTGAACGCGCTCATCTCAGGAAGTACTGGTTCGATTTGAAAAATTATTTTTGTGTTAGATAGTCCATTTATCGAGGACGGCTTTAGGCTATATAAAATCACGCTGCGACCAATAGGAGCGAAGTATGAGTGAAAAATGATGCAAAAATAGTCGCGATCATAATAACAGAAATTGACGCGGACGAAGTCGCGGGCAACAGCTAGTCAGTATATAAACTTGAAAAATTCGCGCCGTGTCGCAGTGTCTCGGTGGCCTAATGGTATGGCGCCCGCCCGGCATGCGAGGAGATGCGGGTTCGAGTCCCGCCTGAGACAAAATTTTTCAAGTTTATATACTGATATTATAAGTGCAATTAAGTTGCTAAAATATCAAATAAAGTTTATGTTGTCTAATTTCAGTCTCCCATCTCATGTAGTTACAAATATAAGATCTTTAAGTAGATTTTCACGCATACTCATCATCGGTATAATGGTGGAGGTCGCATCAAATATAATAAAGGAATTACGGCATATTGATGTCACTGGGACCTTGCCCTTACTCCGCAACAAAATGACCGTATAGGTATTCGACTCGATCTGTCTCTGTCACTCAAACCTATATCTTAAGGTATCTGAAAGAGACAGACAGATCCGTATATACGGGTTGCTCGTGGCGTTGCTGGTCTATCCATGAATGTTCATTCGGCGCCTACGCATCCGCGTACCTACTTCAAACTTACGTCACAATGTTACGATGTCATTATCATACAAATCAAACGGTCATATCAAACAAAATGGAACGTCTTGAATGGAGATCCTTACTAAATGAGAAAAGTAGCTCAGTCTCTCTGTCTGTGACGCTTTCATGCCTAAACTACTGAACCGATTAAGATGGGGGGGATCTACCTCCTAGTGGTCCACCCTGGGCAACGACATCTTTGATTTTCTAACCAATGATGACAGCTAACCGATCCCTCTGCAGTGGTATGCTTCATAAGAGGCTGCCTGAATGCTACCACCCTCCTGCCGGAGTCCAACGCCAAACAGTTTTTCTGTGTTCCGCTGGTGTGTGGGAGAACCAGTACCTCTGGGTAAGCTCGCTCCATCTTAGGCTTCTTCTTAACCGTAGAGTTAAGTATGTAGTCAAGAGCAAGCCCATTGATTATAAAAATAAAGATGATATTTGATATAAAGATAGATTAGAACTTGAGACCTTGAGGCATAGGTATTTTATACCTAGAGAGGGCGCTAGGAGAGGGCGCTTTCAAGTAAACATTAGCTCCGTGATTATTCACCTAATAAATAATTAAAAAGTGCAAGTGTTTGTGAAGATGAGCAAAAAAGTGAGACTATAACCCAATAACGCTATGTGAATATTATCTGATAGACTAGTGCAGCAAAAGTGAAATTATATTATGATGAAAGAACTTTCATGGACACAATTTGTACAAATTTCATAGGTAATAAAGTGGTATTAGAAGACAAGTATACCCAAAAGTGCATGAACTAAACACATACTTGCAGTGAATATTAACTTTTGTGAAAATTTTATTAATTCACAATTTATAAAAACTCGTTAATTATCCACCTTCAAATTTGTTTACATTCACAAACTGTCATTTTTTTTTTTTTTTCTCTTAAGTTCACGGCTCTGGGTTCCTGCCCTTTTTAGCCTTAAACATTATTCTAAAATTGACCATAGACAAAAAGTGTTTACACCTTCAAAAATACCCATCTTAGTGGAAAATATTGAAAATGGAGTGCGGCAAGTGTACAAATATTATATCAAACAAACAATTATTGAAATGCTTCACTTGTAAAAAAGTGTTCCATTTGGATTGCACTGGCGTATCTTTTGGCCGTTTCCGTATAATGACAACAGCAAATAAAAACAATTGGAAATGTGATGGATGTTTTGAGAAATCAAAAATGAAAAATAATCTTGCAAAAACACCTAATATGACCCGTAATTCTAGTACACCAAATTCCTCTAAAAGAAATATTACAGTGCGAAACAGAACAATGAAAATTAATGTGTCGACTCAAAATTCATTTCAATCTCTTTCGGACGACACTGAAGAAGAAATTGAATGCCATACGCAAGAATCCTCAAATATAATAAATAGAAGTTGTCCTGATCTGCCATTGAATGACTTAAATAAAGTGGAAATGTTGAAAAATGAGGTACAATTATTAAGGGAAAAGTTAGAAATAGCGGACAATGAAATATGCAACATACTACAAGAAAATACCAGGTTAAAAAATTCTATAAAAGAACATGAATTAAAAATAAAAAAGCTGACACATGTATGTCACTCGCCTTTAAGAAATACTGCTACGTCAAAAATCAAGAAGAAATGTATTAATGAAGTTATACTCGAACCCACAAAAGAAGACCAGCAGCATCTAGCAGACGAAGAACTGTTGCAGGATGAAGAAAATAAACAATGTGAATCAGAAATTAAATCCATAACACTTTCAACTGACCTGAAACCTAAAATACATATATTTGGTAATGAACAAGTTAGGGGCCTGGCAGAAAAAATTATAAAAACTAGATCTGGAAAGTGGAACGACGTTTACGATGTAACTAGTTTTGTCAAACCGTACGGGACATCCAACCAAATTTTAAGTAGCTGTTGGAACATACCAGATTTAAAAACCGATGATGTTATCGTTCTTTCTGTAGGCACTATTGACAAAGATCCGTATAAACTACTAACCAATACCTGTAATGTTTTATCTAGATTTAAGGACACAAAAATTTTTTTACTTAATGTACGCAATAATCAATTTTTGAATGTTCAAAAATTAAATTACGAACTCGAATTAGTTGCCAGGAATTATTCAAACTGTACTTTTTTAAAAATCGACTATTTTGACTTATCAGGGACATCACTTCTTGACCAAATTTCCATGAAATTAAATAACCTTATTGACTATCCACACTACGTTGCAACGTTTATAAAAAACGTATCAAAATTTCACAATAAAAACAAAACTAAATCTAATTTGGAAAATGTTCAAACAAAACTAAAACGCAATAGAAAAATAACCGATTACTTTCCTGTTATAAAAAAATTTTATACAGAGCTTAGTATAGAGAAAAATTGCTCTGTGAATGACTCGAACACCTCCAAGTTTTTTCTTGAATAGTGAGCTAATTGTGCTACACCAAAATATAGCAGGAATACTTGGCAAACAAGATATATTTTTGGTAACCTTAGAAGAATTATCAGAATTTTACAAAGATATAGATGTCATTTGTTTCTCGGAAACTTTTATTAAATCAGGAAATGAGGGAAATTTAAACTTGCGTGATTTTGAACTCGCTGAATCGTTTTCAAGAACAAATCAAAAGCGTGGTGGTGTATGTATTTTATGTAAAAAACAGTTAGAGTTTAAAAAAAATTCCTTACATAAAAGATATGTCGATCCCTAAATGCTTTGAGTGTTGTGGTATAGAAATAACAGAGCTTAAGTGCATTATTGTATGTATATATAGAATACCAGACTGTAAAGAATCGGACCCATTTGTGTTTCTTGATAGGTTTGAAAAATTATTGCACAAACTGAGAACAAAATCAAAAAACAAAATTGTCATAGCTGGCGATTTTAATGTAAATACCCTTAAAGACACCAAAATCCGCAGTGATTTTTTACAATTAATTCAAAACTACAACTATCATTCCCATATTTCTGAACCCACGAGGCAAAATTCCTGTATTGATTTGATCATAAGTAATATACCAGATGCCTGTGGCAGGATCCACAACTTAGGTCTTTCAGACCATAATACAGCTCAAACATTGGAAATTCCCGTAATCAATAAACAAAACCGACTAGAGCATTATTTCATAACAAAACGAGATTTTAGTCTTAATAATATCAAGCAATTTAATAAATACCTTCTATCTTTATCGTGGTCTGAAGTATATGGTGAAAAAGAAATTAATAAAGCGTTTAATAAGTTCCATGAATTATTTTCTCTTTTCTATAACTTGTGCTTTCCAATAAAATTGGTAAAAGTAGCCTTAAAAAGAAAAAATAATAACTGGATAACGAAAGGAATACGTATAGCATGTAAATCAAAACGTATTCTTAGATTTGAATATTATAAAAATAGGAATAGATTAAATAAAATAAAATATAGACGATATACTGACATCTTGAAGAAATGTATAAATACTGCCCAAAAAATTAATAATAAAAAATTCATTAATCTATCAAAAAATATCTGTAAAGCATCCTGGAATTTGATAAAATGTAACGACCCAAGGAAAAAGAAATATATTAAAAGTATTTTTTCAAAACAACAAAGCAATCACTAAACCAGAAGAGATAGCGGCCGCTTTTGGTGAATTTTTTGGAAGCCATTCAGACGTAAAAAGTTCTACAAAACATACTCATAAAATTGACATAAAGCATTCAAACAGTACTATGTTCTTGTACCCTACAGACAACAATGAAATTACTAAAATCATTACCAGTTTGCATTCTTCTTCTTCTGTGGGATATGATGATCTATCTACACACATTATAAAAAATTGTAAAACTACGATAGCGCCTATATTGAGCCATTTAATAAATCTTTCATTTATTCAGGGTTCATTTCCCGATAAATTAAAAATAACGATCCTAAAACCTATTCACAAAAAAGACAATACTGAGAAGCTTGATAATTACAGACCAATAGCTCTAATATCAATATTATCAAAAATTTTTGAAAAAGCCATGCATACTAGGATCACAAACTTTGTGAATAAATTAAATATTATAAACGAAATGCAAAACGGTTTTCAGAAGGGAAAATCCACGGTTCTGGCAGCTTTCAAATTAATGACTACAATTTTGAACTACGTAGATAAATCTGTTGAAGTAATGGCTTTATTCATAGACATGAGCAAAGCCTTCGACTTTGTATCGCATGAAATACTTCTGACAAAGTGCGAAGCTTATGGTCTTAGGGGAAACACTAAAAATTGGATTGAAACCTATTTGAAGGACAGAGTACAATACGTAGAAATAACTAATATAGATCGCAACTCAAATGAAATGGTGTACCGGTCTAAAGGGTGTACCAGGAACATTGGTGTACCTCAAGGGAGTATTCTGGGCCCCTTACTGTTTCTTATATATATAAACGATCTTCCTAAAGCTATTAAATACTTTTGTACATTGTTTGCTGACGATCTCTCTGTTGTGATTCCAAATCTATTTGACTCTGAAATTGACTATTGTCATGCAATAAATGCAACTTTGAGTGACATTATAGGTTGGCTTAAAAGTAACAATTTAATGGTAAATATTAATAAAACTAAGTATACTCAATTTCATAACCAACGGAACAGTAAATCCTTTGATTTACTAATACAACACAACGGACAAGATGTTAGCGAAGCTAATGAGGTAAATTTTTTGGGTATAATTCTGGACAATCATTGTACTTGGAAACCACATATACAAAAAGTCTGTAACAAAATCAATAGGTTCTCATACGTTTTATGGCGATTAATAAATGTAACTGACGAAAGGACTGCCTTGATGGCTTACCATGGATATGTTGCTTCCAATCTAAGATACGGAATAGTAATATGGGGCAACTCAGTTGAACTGGAAAGAGTTTTTATTTCCCAGAAGCAATGTATTCGATCAATGTGTAGGTTACCACCAAGGACAAGTTGTAGACCATATTTTAAGAAACTGAAATTGTTAACTGTACCTTGCATGTATATTTTTGAAATGTGTCAATTTGTCAAAGCTCATACATACCTCTTTGTAAAGAAATGTGACGATACACACGCTTATCGTGGAAGATACCCTAATACTTTGGTACTTCCTTTAACTAAAACAGCTTTATATAGGGACAATTGTTATTCAATGGCCATTAAAATATACAACAAATTGCCCCATGACTTAAGAGAACTACCATCGAATATATTTAAAATTAAATTATTGGACACGCTCGTAGGTAAGAGCTATTACTCGGTATTAGAATACATAACTGATAAAATAATCATATGACATAATTGTTTTTTATTTATTTTTCCATCTTAATTAAATTAATAATATACTAAATCGAATTGTAAGTAATGTAATATTGTTATTATTTAATTATAAATTGTAAATTAAGAAGGCTTTATATTTAATTGATATCTTCCAAATATAAACTGGACTAGTATTTGTATACCTACATAAATATAATATTTGAATTTGTATGCCGAGCTCGGTGAAACATGCGAACATATATTCTTGCACCATAACACCCGCTTATTGTAACCATGTTTTAAACAAATAAAGATTTTCATTTCATTTCATTTCATTTCATTTCATTTCATATAAGTAGGTTTATCCTTTTTTTTATACATGCATAATATTATTATTTAATTTATATTTATAATTAATGAAATTTGCAGTATATTAGAGTGTAGTTTAAGTAGGTATATTTATCATTATCTTATGCTAGTCTATTTTTATTTTTGTAAATTTTCTTTTTACACTTCTAAATGCACATTACTGTGCCCGTTTAAATGTATTTTTTCTTTCACACCAGTTAGGTTGGCTGGAAGAGATCTCTTAAGAGATAGGCTCACCTTTGTAAACTATTGTAATGTAACAACTTTTATGTAATTTTGTGCGCAATAAAGAATATATAGGCTGTTCTGTATCCCACTCAAGGCAGAAGTTTTTGCTAGCATGATATAAAGTACAGTTCGCGCGGACAACGAGGTAGTTAACTATTTTATGTCGACCAAGAATGGTTTGGAATCAGGTCACGCGAGATATTAAGTGGAAAACCGTCATGAAGTGAAATCCTAGCTGTTGTTAGTTTTAATTTTAAAAAAATATATCCTTTTTAGACAAAGAATGCTACAAGATGAACTAAAATCATCACTTTTCTATTTAAACCGACGAAAAACATGCCGATTTAAATATACCTAACCTAATGGCTTATTTTAAAGTTATTTTTTTTTGTGTTTTTTTTTAAATTTTAAATCAAAATAGTATAATCGCACAATTGGGTGTTTCAAGTTTATATAATGACTTTTTTATCGCCTCACCAAAGGATGCAGTAAAATTTGTAGAGCAATGATTCCAAAACTATTTTGTTCAATAGTTCCGATACCTTAGAAGAGAGGTACCTACCATAGGGGGTCCTACTTACCCAATTAGCCAAATTACATCAAAATCCTATATATAGTATTTTCTCTTATACAAAATACTTACAAATTTCAAAGCTTTGCTCTTGACTAAGTAAACTAGACATACTCATACTCATATTTAACAAAAGAAATAGTTTTATAATTAAGTATATACTATCAAGTGCAATTAAAAATAAGTATTAACATAAATGAAAATTCATAAGTGGTCGATTTATACCTTGTCAATCCCCAAAATCCATTTTTACTTATGTTGAAAGACGCCAAGGAATTCGATTTCGTTCGACCCTAAGAAGTCCTTATTGACCACTAAGGGAATCCCTGATGTTGAGTCTTGTAAAAGAAACCTAATGGGATTTTTAGAGAAGATAGACGAGTTGCCTGGGAGGACGTAGTTTTAACACCTGTATTTATAAAGAAGTAATTCATAACTTGAATTCAAAGTCATAACTTAAGATGCTACTACCTAGTGCTCAAGTGAAGGAAATGGGTCACCATTAATAGACATATTATTTGGCTGAGAATGCTAACTTTTCATAGTTCTAACTTCTAGTAATTGCTAGACTAAGGACTAAAAATTGTCACCTGAGTAATTACTTTAGTTCAAGTAATTACTTTTACTTGTTTATAAATACGGGTGTTCGACTAGTAGAATATTCTTAACACTTCAAGAATATTACGAACAGCTTCTTATCTAATAAACGATGTTTGATTTTCATCAACTTTTTTATTATTTGGTTCAACTCGAAGTCACATAAAATTACGAAATAAAATTTCCACTATAGTGGGTCGAAAAAAATTCTATTACAACCATTAGATGCCGAACAAACACTATTTCATTGTATGTTTTAATTTTATTATAAGCTTTTATTTTTATTCAAATGTAAATTGGACTTTGGAGCGTTAATTATAAGCTTTTATTTTTATTCAAAGGGAATTGGACTTTGGAGCGTTAAGTATAAGCTTTTATTTTTAATCAAATGTAAATTGGACAGCAAAAACCACAAAAGAAAATAAAATAAAAATAAAAAATACAAATTGTTGGTTAGGATAGGTTTTAGTCAGTATAAAAACATAATATACATATTTTTTTAAATACTGCCGGTTTTTTTTTTCATGTTTTGATACTGTTCTATATCGGAGCTTCATAACATCCCTGGTTATAGGATTCGACCAATTAAGTGAGTCTCAAAGGGGTTATTAGAGAAGGGGGCTTTTTCTCCCTCTCTCGGGAAGTTTCACTATCACACAGATGGGGTAGGTGTAGAATTATATATCACATGTGTTTATTACACAATGAACGCGCGATTTCTAAACTAAATAAACCCTATTACATATTTAAAGAAATATTTTATTACTATTAAGTAATGAAATATTTCACCCTATACCAAAACAATACACGTAATTCAGGGGGTTTAAAAAGTTTGCAAAACATCACGTGATTAACAGAGGACCCCTTACTACACTACTTTACATTTCTTGTTAACTCAGCACTTTCCATGATTTTAAAATAAACCCGTAATAGCACTTCTTATGTATGACCTACTAATATTAATGAATTGCACTGCAAGCATGCAACATGCTTTGCCTATAAAACATTGAGTTTTAATACTTAAATGAAGACTTGTGGAAAATTCACGGAATAGACAAAGTTTTCTTCCTAAATATATTACTATACAGCGCTCGCTCGCGACTCCGTCTGC
The DNA here is from genome assembly GCA_949315895.1 of Anania crocealis. NCBI lineage: Eukaryota > Metazoa > Arthropoda > Insecta > Lepidoptera > Crambidae > Anania > Anania crocealis. The sequence continues at coordinate 6,989,725 of OX438874.1, read as the reverse complement.
TTGGGAATCTACTATATCGCTCTTGCCGGTTATGTGGCGTTTCTTCCAGATCACTTAATTTTGTTTTAATTGCTATCTGAGTCTATAGCTAATTAAGAAAATATTGATTCACATTTGCATCCCACTTTCAACACATCCCTACTAATATTATAAATGTGAATGAGTTGAATGAGAGTTTGTTTGTTACGCTTTCACACTTAAACTACTGAACCGATGCTAATGAAATCTGACAAAAAGATGGATTGGACCTTGAGAAAGGACATAGGCTACTTGGTATCCCATAGCTAGGCACAGGTTTCCGCTCGCGATATAACGAATAGTCCGCACTGTCAAAGCCGCGTGCGTTAAGCTACCTAGTTAAGGGTTAATTTCAAAAACAAATATTAAGCTATTGAATTTTTGAGTTTATTTTAAATCTATTTAAAATTCGCATTAGCCAGTACATGACACACCACTGAAAAATACATTGCGGGTTTTTAATTTAGTAAATTATGATACCTGCATAATCTGTTTTAGGGCTTGTCTATACATTTATTTGAATAATATGTTAGTGTGTGACAGAGAGAGAAAGAGAGAAAAATAATAATAATAAAAGAGTGTTCCCTAGTCAATGATATATCACTGACTAGGTAGCACCAAAGCACAAGCCAAATTTAGCCAATGCTTACATAAAACATGCATACAAATATAGTTACAAAAAAAAAATTGCATTTTAATAAAGTATTCAAATACCACTTTTCATGAATTTAAAATTTTTAAGTGATCTTTCCCATTTTATATTTGCCATAGTAATTACAACAGGACCTCTTTAATCCGAACCCCCTCTAGTCCGAACACCTCTGTAATCCGAACCCCCGACCCGACCCTGACCAGAGCCCGCGCCTTTACGACCGCCCCCGCCACGCTGTCATTAAACACCACACGACAAACGAAAATACTGGATTTCTTCAAAAAAGTTAAAAAATATATGTAACGTTTATAGATGAATACAGATATTGTATTATGTATGTACCTATTATGTAGTTTTATTCACAAAAAATACCCTTATTATCTATACTCCTATAATCCGAACGCCCCACCAATCTGAATGGGGGCTAAATTTTCAGACTCGGATTTAAGAGGTCCTGCTGTAAATGTATTTTTTTAGTTACTTACCTTTTATTATCTCCGTTGATGATATTATAACATCGTTTTCATCCATTCTCGATTTGTAGCACAGGAATGCTGATGATTTCTTTATCTTGACTGTTTTAGAAATGCGGCTTGAACTTTCAAGTGTTTCAGCGATCAATTTAATTCATTTTTAGCATTAAATTTCTGATTGGATTCATGTTAAGAATGTTTGATGTATGTAATGTGTGTACCTGAAATATAATTAATATTTTTTGTAAATAGGTAAACATAGTTTTAGTATACAACAGATCATTTCTTAAAGTTACGGATTTTTGCAGTTAGAAGAGTGGCTACAATAGAAGAGATATTGAAATGTTGCAATAAAAAAAATTAAGTGGTGGATTAAAATTGGAATAAGGTACTGTACAGTACAGTAACGGCCTATTATCATCACCATCACCACTGCAGGGCACATGCCTCAAGTTATTGCAGCAATGATGGTTATAGGTATAATCTCCATACTTGCCAAATGCGGGTTGGTGATCAATAACCCAGGAAATGTATGAAAATTCGAAACTTTTTGTTGCCTGACCCAGGGATCGAACCCGGACTCTTATCCTCTATTTTCTAACTAAATGATAATCAACCATAATCAACCAGGTCACAATGCAACAGACAACATAATGTCTTTAATATGTAAAAAACAAATGTAAGATTTGAAATAAAGATTTGTTTATCATGTAACTTGGATTAACGCTTTGAAGCCCTCGCGACAACCGGTTGTCGCGATAACAATTGATTTTAATTGTGTCTGGAATAACTCACGATCATTCGAGGGATTAAATAAGATTTTTATTGTATTTTCATTTATCTTGACATTATGAACATTTTCCAGTGTTCATAGTTAAGGATAGTTGTAATTAATTATGGATAATTAGTATTATACTAAAACAGTTAAAAGTAAAAAAGACAATAGTGCTGATTTATTAATTTTATAGTTAGAAAAATTATATACTTAACCCAGGTAGTTTACATGAGATTAAGCTTTGTCTAAAACTAGGTGTACTCTATTTTACATTTATAGTAATGATATATATACATATATCTTTGTTTGATAAGTTTCTTGAGGATTAATTCAACTTAGAATCTTGTAAAATATAACTGTTGATTCTTGTTGGATTAGAAGATAATCTTTTAGTGCTTGTTTTTCATTCCTCACATTATGAATTCTAGGCATACATTTTACTATAAACTTAACATTATTTCATTAAATAAAAATAACATAAAAAATCTGGATCTAATGCTTTGAAATAATATTACTTTTATTAAAAGGTTTAGTTGTTACATAATAATAAATGCATTTATTTCTTTAACCTTTATCTATTGTTCTCGCGAACGCCGGCGGTCTTATGATCCTGTAGGAGTTAACAGTATGAAACATTGTTCTGTACAAAAATAGCTGCTAAACATTTATTTAATATTGGTACAGTTCTGAGTGTGTCTGTGGCCTTATGGATAACATTCCTAAAAAGTACACCCATTAGAAAGTAGTCATGTTCTTAGAAAACTTGTGCAACTAATTAAATTCTTTACAATAATTTTTTTCAATGTGAATAAGTAAGATAAAAGAAAAACTTAAATTTAATTAGAATTAAATTAAAACTTGGAAAGTGTATCAAGTAATAATTAATGATTTTTCTTCATCTGTCTATAATATAAAAAAATTAATGCATTTATGGATTTACTTACCAGACAAATTCAAGCGAGGAACACCCAAGTGTTAAGACACAATAACCTTGAGTCTAAACAAAAACAACAATTTTTTCTAGTAATATATTAACAGTAACACCACCAGCACCCACAATGTTAATGAACTAGCACTGTTTTCAGCTAAAGATTAATTTTACTCTTTAAGATACATGCACTGCATTTAATAACAAGACGGAAGTATTAGGATTTCGTCTAGTTTTGTTCTCATCGTAGTGTTTTGTGTCCAACGACGCACTTGGAAGTGGCGGCGCGTAGGAGTCTTTTATTAACAGCGTGGGTCGATTTCTTTACATGAAGATAAGGTCAGCTCTCCACATATCGAAATTGTGAAGCCTTCGTCACACAAGATGAATTTGCATTCCATTCAGCACTTCCAATAAGCATCTGCGGCGGTCAACGCGCGGGCACGACACTGAAGCCTAAACGAAATTAGGTTTTGGTAAAATGTAAACAGAAGCACCGGGTGTGACAATACATCACATACAAATCAAAGTTCCATTTGTTGCACAAATACAAGGTCGCCGATCCACGTTCAGCTTGAATGCATTGTATTTCCTCTCCATTTACAGAATGTGACGTTTCGCTTTTATTTTAATCTTCGGAGCCGTTGGGAGAAGGAGACCAAAAAAACTCGTTTCTTTTGAAGTGTAGAGCACTGCAACTGTCAAACAGTGTCACTTGACTTGACAGCTATCTGTCAAAACCCCTCAGCGCCATCTAGAGTACAGGAGCTGTCGGTGAAGATGCTCATTATTAAAGACCCAAGTTAAATAAATACGAGTGTACCAGCTTAACTGTGAAGTAAAAAAGTCGAACCGTTCTATGAAATGGTTAAAGTAGGAATGGATTCATAAAAAAAAACTTCTTTTATTTTTAGTAATTCATTTATAACTGCGGCCTATTATATTAAGTTAGTCGCGTTAATAAGCCAGTGTCATTACGCACAACCGCAAAAAGATGGCGCATTGGAGCTATTCTAAATTCCCGCATTTATTTATGCGGGAAGAAAATCCTTTTTTTGGAAATTACGTAAAAATTTACTAATATTATCTTCAAATAATGCTCGAATTTGTGAACACCAACCCGCATGTTAAAGCGCTTAGGCGTGGTAATTATGGCGAGCTTAAGTTTTAGACTATCCGACATTATTAGATATATTTTCTAAAATAAAATAAAAATAAACCGTATGTTTTTATTTGTTTAATAGTAACTATACAATATTGTACACGTGAGAAACTTTTAAATAATAGATAACGATAGTTCCTTGTTCACCACTTTACATCTTTCTTCAGCCGCTTTGACAGCACCAATTACTGCAGCTCGAAAACCTGAAATTAGAAAAAACTAATATATGTACTTTGAACTTCAATGCATGGGTAGGTATATTTATTTTATTGGTTGACCAACAACTTATGCACTACGTAATACATTTCCAAAATTTTGCTTTCAGATACAAAAGTTAAGTACAAAGTTGATTTAAAGGTAAACACACTGCATGCACGCATTAGTTACTTTTAAATTATGTTCGGTTTATTTGAGTAAGTATGCGATATTTCCATCAAAACATCTAGACGAAAATATTTTACCTGGATAACTATCTGTCTAAAATAATGTTTTGAATTTGATTTTGAATAAGAAAAAAGTTTTTTAATGGTTTGAGGGATTAATTTTTCAAATTCCACCACATTATTTTAAACTTCAAATGCTTTGAATATATTATTATTTAACTTATTTAGGTTGGAAAGTAGTTGTGCTGTAACGAGTTAGAACAATAAAGTTAAGTTAAATGAATGAACCAAGATATTTCCTGATATTGCTTGTTTTGATACTGCTACCAAAAACTGGTACAAATATATTTTATACTAGTAGCTCGTGACTTCGTACGCGCGGACTTTTGAATTTGATTAGTAAAATTACTGCCATTTCAGTTTTAATCTAAGGCATCTAGGCATTTGCAGTATACCCTACTTTCTGACATTGTGACATACCTACTTATCGAGCTTCTTAGAATCGTACCTACTCGTCTTTCTAACAAACAATAACTTCCCGTACCGTTATTTTCCAAATGATAAGTGCCTTCTGCTGTGGAACCAGCTGGGCTCGTGACGTTGTCTTTCATGACGGCAGGGTGCCCTCCGTTTCTAAGCATGGCCGCTGATCCCAGGGTAGTCTGAGTGGCCAGTCTCAAGGCCAGGTCGCGTGGCAAGCCGCATCTCACTCCACCATCAGCTAGAGATTCTATTAACATGTATACCTGTAAAAATAATTGTGTGTATGAGACTACAGTTAATTAACATTCTTTTTTGATTTGTCAAAGCGTAATTATATCATAAATTTAGTGAAGCAATAGTGAGTTATGACGTCATGGATTTGACTGCTCCATTGACTAACTATTTATTGACTTTAAAGCAAATTAAATGAATCTCGGATCTCGAAAATTCGAAATAGGAAATAAAATCTCATGTTTGTTAAACTTGATCTGAATCCAGTTTTTTGAGCATCAATATGGATTGATGGTAGTCATTTTTGTAAAGAATGACAACTATGCCTTTCAATTTCGGGCAAAAAAAATAAGGCAATAAACTTGTTGTGAAGTGAAAATCTCCTATTGAGTGATTGTCTAAATTGCTCAATAATAAAAAAATGCAGGTTATGTTTGACGTTTCTGTAACTAACATCATAGATGGCAGCACGAAAATAAATTATTAGTTTTTGTAAGTAAAAATACAAGTAATCACAAACTATTGACGACATCAATTAAGTAATGTGATTCTTTTTAGTACTCGGCATAAGTAAAGTAATTTTAATGAAATTGGGTACAAAGATATATTAGACCTTGAGAAAGAACATAAGGCTATTTTGTACCCCACAGTTGGACACAGGTTTTTTGTGTAGTATATGAAGGCAGAGACGCGGGAAAAAAGTTAGTATCTTGTAGTATGTGATTACCATAAGTTTAGGCGATTATAGCAAAACCCTCTTAATAAGAAGCCTAGTAGCCTGATAATAATAGCTTACATAGGCCGGCCCGCTCCCACTAAGCGCTGTCACGGCGTCCATCTGGTACTCGGGGACCTCATCGCAGGTGCCCACAGCTCGGAACAGCTGCGTGGCCAGCTTCACATCTTCATCCGTAGTGATCGAGCCTCGACAGAGAGCTGCCGCACCTTCTTTGACTAGTGCTGGAGTGTTAGGCATTACGCGAATCACTCTTGCTGTGGGTGGTAGGACCTGTAAACAGGAATGCATAGATAATAATATCTGAATCTATAAAAAATATCATCATCATCATCAGCAGCAGCAGCAGCCCCATTTCCCCATTGGTCTAATGGTTACAGTACCTGTCCGAGACCTTGGACAGGTGCTTGGTTCAATCCGTGAGCAACAAGAGTTTCAAATTTACGCACATTACTCGGCTTTTTGATCACCTCTACCACTTAATTCAAGTTACCACAGCAATGATGGGTACAGGCATCCTCTCTACACCACGCTTGCCAAATGCAAATTGGTAATCACAAACCCCAGCAAGTTTAAAAAATGCCAGCTTACTGCTCAAACGGTCATAACTACCTTTTCTATACTAGCAGTAGAGACACCCATAGCAACAGAGATGAACAGCTTATTTTTTGAAGCCTGCAGGTCTTTGACTTCCTTGAGGGCCTTGCCCACCACATCTGGCTTCACAGACACGATCACCACGTCAGATCGCTCCACAACTGGTTTGTTGTCAAACAGGGCTGTTGCTCCAAGACCCTGGAAGTAATTCATTTAGGAATTAAATAAAAATATTGATTGCTAATGGAATGGACACCCCAAACACTCAATAATACAGTACCCACAAAGAATTAAAGAAGTTACGAATAGACAGTTCTCAGTTTGTACAAACAAAGTAGTTACTAATAAATAACTAATTCTTGTTGAGCTGTTGATCTTGATTAAAGATTCTATATATCGCTAACAATTTATTTTGTACCTTTTCGATTCTAAAACATTTCCAAATGAGTCTATCATCTTCTCCTACTTCATTTAAATGAAAGGAAAAAGGAAGAAAATTACACCTTTTAAAAAGTACCTACCTCGGTCGTTGATTTTGAGCCTTTGTAAAACCTAACTGAAGAGTATAACAACCGCCCGCCGTGCAAATCGTTTTTACGTTGTTTTTCTGAGTTTTTAAGTAGGTATTATTGCAAATGGTCAAAATCATGAGTTCAAAGTCAAACTGCCTAGTGATATCAGCAAGACGTAGATACTAGTAATGCTTAAGAATACCATTATCATCTATGATATTATCTTTATTATAGTAGGGACAAAGTCAAGGCTGACTGACGCACTGACTAAAGTCATTAGTTTAAAGTTGTAAAGATTATTAAATTCATACTCGAAGACACCAGGATGCTATTTGTATCAGCACACTTAACAGAAATTATCATAATCACTTAACATTTAAATAAATAAATGTGGACAACATCACATACATTGTTCTGATCCCAATTTGAATAACTATTTAAAGCATTAGTATTTTGGAAACCAGAAACAACGAAGGTACCACAAACACCCAGACCCGAGAAAATGTAGAAAAACACATTTTTTCTACATTGACCCGTCCGGGAATCAAACCCGGGACTTCGGAGCAGGCGACACCTTGAAAACCAGTGTGTACGCCACTCCGCCACGGAGGTACTATCATGATGGTCACAATTAGCCTTTTTAAGTTACTTTAGTTTACCAATACACTGGCCAGTATGTTCTGAAATATCTCCTCTTTGGTTTTAAACTCCTAAATTAATGCCTAAATTTTATTGGTACACATTTAAGGTTCGAAAACAAAATTTAATTTGGTTCATTTTTTTTATCAGTTTTATTCCTTGACGCCATTTACATCGCAGTGACTGGTCACATTTCTGTATAACTTCAGTTGTGCTTTAAATCTTTGAATTAAAATATGTTCAGAAAAACATGAAGCCTCGACTCTCAAGCACAATAGATACATACAACCAAATAAATGCTATCCAAATTAATATTTTACAAAGAAGGAAAGTAAAATTTCCTCACGGTACTTTTACCTACTTAGTTTATTTAATAATAATACTTGCAATTTAAGTTAAAATAAAATTTAACAAACTATTGTTAATAAGTTTAATTTACCTTGAATGCATCAGCGCTGGCCAAATCAGCAGGATGGACACTAGCGGTGATTTCATCGGGTTTGGCTAAACCTAAACATCAAAGTGTATTTTAATGACTAATTTCTTCTATAACGTAATAATATTATGTTATTTATGTATAAAATATATTACCGGCAGATATGAATCCATTTGCTAAAGCAAAAGCTAACCTTCCCCCACCAATGAATCCGATCTTCATTGCTTCTTGGAGTGATACTAAAACCAAAAAGTTAGTTTACATTAAAAAAAGAAGAGAAAAAGTAATTAAATAATCAAAATACACTAATTACACTTCTACACTTAACAAAATACTTTCGTTAGGTAGGTAAGTACTTAACATTAACATGTAGGTACTTAAGTAATTTGAAAAAAGTGTTTGTTCCTACTGTAAAATAGATATTACAAGCACACGTCATAAGTATTTACGTTATAAAATCTGAAAACTCTACTTAAACTAGTTCGTACTCAATGTTTCTATGTATATTTCATAGTTACATTATTTACTTATAAAACTGTGCAAAAACGGTCGAGTAGTGCTGAAAAATATAATACCACCGCCCGTTCTCTTCCGATGGGCGTCGTAAGGAGCCACTTATGGAGTCCTTCAAAAAGAGGATAGGCAGCACTGCCTTCTCTCTACCATTGGACAAACTGCGACTAAGCGGGGTGATTATTGCAAACCCCTCCATTTTTAGAGGCCTGTGTCCACCAGTGGACTAACAGGATGATGATTAAATTATCATTTAGTTTAGCAGATAGCAAACATAGTAAATTTGATGAACTCTATCCGCAAAGTCAATACTTATAAGTTATAACAAGAGCGAGTGTCAGATGGCGGCGTGGCGTTAGAAACTTTGGAACTAGGTAATCTATGTATTGATTATTCTAGCAAACGTCTTTAAATGTGAAACAAAAACTGTAACATATGAGCAATGTCGTCTAAAATGATACGGAACTAGCTAAAAATAGAATCATTATGAAACTCACGGAGTTTGCTGAATAAATGTTGCGTGTGGTCTGGGCCAAGACCAGTTCGCGACTGAGAAAAATGGAGAGGTTACGCGATAATTATGTTATTATCACCATTATCAGTATTTTGTTTGGATTACGCAACATAACAATATGCATTATAAGTATAGGTCTCAGTATGTAGTATTCAGGGTTCGATGGGGGAAATATTCCGCTAGATAGAGTGCACTACTCTCGATTCTTATCGATTAGCAATTTTATTGAGGTATAGATAGATAGGAGAACACAACGTAGGTTGCTTGGACGACTGTGTCTTATTATTATACATATTTCTAAAGTCAATTTTGTCGAATAAAGTACCTAGTTATGCGTTTGTTTTGCATTCATCATTCATTACTTAACAAATTGCGTGTAGTATGTTCGACAAAATCTGCATTTATTACCCAAAAATATGACATCATAGGTACATCAGTTTACCTTGCATGTGGGTAAATACCTCTAACATGCAACTGAGGAAAGAAGTATTAGTAACTACTTTTTACACGAGAATTTTGAATGAAAGTCAAAACCACGAAACCATGTCAAACATTTGCAGGTTGAATAGGTAGTTTATTTATGTAGTTAATGCTATATTAATGCTTTTTTTTTTTAATTCTATTTTTTATTTAGGAGCTTTGATCGATTCTTTCGATCATGTCAGCTCCATTGTATCTTAAACTTAAATTATACCAACTTAAGGCTAGAGATAACAAAATTAATTATAATCTTAGCTGCCTCTGAAGAAGGGCCAGCTAGGATGTTAGTCAATGAACCAACGTCTTCTTTATTTATTTTTAATAAATTATAAACTATGGCTCTCAAGTGGCGATTCCGTTCACATTCCATTACCAGGTGATGCACGTCTTCTAATACTCCACATATTGCACAATTTGGATCCTCTGTTAACTTCATAATAAACTTAAATTTATTTAATGGAATATGACCGGTTCGGAGCCTAAGAGCCGTAATAATATGCATTCTGCTTAAATTGGTATTTAAAAACCAGGGGATATGAGGAGGTTCCGACTGTAGTGTTTTATACCAAATCCCTTTTTCACGAGATACGAGTATCTTATTAAAATGTTCTTTCCACATATTATAAATTTCTTTTTTATTTGGTAAAAATATCTGCACTGTTTGGTTTTATATGTAATACGGTACCTTCTGTGACTGCCGATTTAGCAAGTCGATCAGCCTCCTCATTTCCCCCAATGCCTACATGCGCTGGAATCCATTGTAGAACAATTTTAGTATTACAGTTCTCATAATCCAGAAGTTTCTTCAAAATGGAATAAGCTATCGAAACTCCTTTTTGCCCAGAGGAGCACCGAGCTATATGTTGGAGAGCGCTCTTACTGTCTGTTAAAATAACAATTTTTTTAGCGTCTAATTTTTCGGCATAACGTAATGCTTCATTTATGGCAACTAATTCTACAGTCATAATATTAATACCACAAGTACTTTTAAAAATGCCAGTTTTTCTGAGTTGAGGATCAAAATGGAGGCACCAGTAATGTTAGTGCTCTTGGATCCATCTGTAAATAATTTCCACCAACCACAGTATTTTTGATTAATTTCTTGTAAAACCTCTGCTTTTAATATATTTTTATTTAATTTAGACTTGGCAAATTCCAGACAATCTAATTTACTAATGATAAGTTTTGACTCTATTCTCGAACTGCAGGTTGGCAGATCATACATTTCATGACGAGGTGTTTTGTAAATATCTTCATGCTTCAGTTCGTCAAATATCAATTGCAGCAAAGGTTTTTTTTTGTTATTCCAATAATTATTTGAACCTAGAGCACTGAGTTCTTGTAGCAAAGCAACTGTAGTATTATTTGACCACGACATAGCCCTTAAACAGTATTTGTAGCCTAAATATTTCCTTCTTAGCTGTAGAGGAAGCAGACACAACTCACTCTCCATCGTGTAAATTGGAGTAGTTCTAATGAACCCACCGACCACTCGCAAGGCTTTATTTTGAAGTTTATCTAATTTTGAAACATTGCTGTTTGCACTATTGTCGTAAAAAAAGCATCCGTAATCAAGACGACTGCGAATAAGCGATATATATGGACGGCGTAGGTGAATTGGTTGTATGCCCCATCCAGATCCAGCTAAGATTTTAAGAATATTAAACATCTTATAAGCTCTCTCGTACACTTCATTTAAATGTTTTTTCCATCGTAACGCCGAGTCAAGCCAAAATCCTAAATATTTTATTTTGCACCGACCCCACTTTGGTGCTATTAATTTCAAGAGTGTGATGTTGTATTCTATAACCGCGACTAAACATAATATATTTAGATTTAGTAACAGACAGCTGTAATCCCAATTGGTCTAATAAACGAGTCATAATATCAATTGCGCCTTGCAGCAATGCAAAACTTTCGTTTAAGTTATTACAGCTAATATACAAAACAAAGTCATCGGCATACTGAGAGATACGCACTTGTCTTATAGTACAACAAATGCTTGAGGTGATTATGTTAAAAAGTAAAGGAGCTATGGGATCCCCTTGGAACAGTCCGATATGTGTCCATCTTGAAATATATTTATTTTCGTCCATCTCATCAGTTATTTTTAAATGCCTTTCACGTAAAAATTCCCAGAAATATTTACATAACTTTTTACCAACGTTAAACTCGTCAAGAATGCCCACAGCCCGCTCCATAAGGACATTATTATAAGCGTTCTCAATATCAAGAAAACAAGCTATCACTGGAACGTTTTTCGTTAGACCTATCTGAATTTGTGTTATGAACCTAGCTAGACTATCTATGCATGAACTTGATTTGCGAAATCCAGTAGATTCCGACGATATAATATTACTGTTTTCCACAAACCATTCTAGTCTTTTTCCTAGTAAATCATGAAATATTTTACACAGGCAGGATATTAATGAAATGGGCCTGATGTCAACTGAAGTTCTAGTATTACCAGCTTTAGGGATTGGTACTATTTTAATGTTTCTCCATTGTATAGGAATCTCACCAGTATCCAAAATAATATTATATATCTGTAACAAGTATAACTTTGCAAGTATCGGGAGGTTCGATATCATGGAGTAGGAAATAGCATCATCTCCTGGTGCTGTATCTTTTTTCTTTTTACTAAGAGTTACCTCTAGTTCACTGAAAGATATAGGAGCCTCCAAGGCATTGTTTGACGATTCAAATGCAGGCATCGAGTTTGGAACATAATCTGGAGCAATTTTGCACAAAAGTTCTTCCTTTCTTTGGTCCGTTACATAAAACTTTGGGTTTTTTATACCTTTGATCCATCGCATACGTTTCCATACCTCAGAAGCTGACACTGACCCGTCAATGCCGTTACAAAATTGCTTCCAACTTTTTGATTTAGCTTTTCTGATTTCTCGTTGAGTTTCGGTATTTTTCTCTTGCATTAATTTTAAATTTTGTGGTGTGGGATTGCGTCTAAATTGTTTTAGAGCTAATCTACGTTCTGCAACTAATTTTGATAATTGTTGAGTCCAAAAAACTTTAGGTTTAAATTTACTGAGTGGATTATTACAGATTTTGGTCATTTTCTCGGCTGCTAAATTTATTTGTCCTGTGAAAAAGTTGTACATCTCTTGTGTGTTGTTATAAGGTAGGTTATCAATGGAAAAATAATTTGTTAATAACTTTTTATATTCGTTCCAGTCTGCCCGTTTAAAATTGCGCTTTTTAGTAAATGTTAATTTGTCCTGATAATTTAACGTAAATTTAATAATAAGGTGATCACTTCCAAGACACTCATTAGTAACATTTCATTTGAATTGTACTATTATTACAAACTAGCTGTTGCTCGCGCGCGACTTCGTCCGCGTTAATTTCTGTTATTAAGATCGCAACTATTTTAGCGCTTTCAAATAAACAAACAAACTCTTCAGCTTTATAATATTAGTATATAGATTTTAGTACCTATATGCCTACTATATCTTAAATTGTTTTTATATGGTCCGCCAACCTGACGATTCACCAAATGCCAAAAGATTTAGCGAATAAAACAATCTTTAACACTCTTAGTAAATACCTATAAATTGTTTTTTTAATAAGTAATTTTCTAGATATGCCTCTATTTTAAATTGATAAGCATTTTTTCTCGTAACGCCTACCTATTAAGGATTTGGGCAGTAAATTTTAAATAATAATGAGAAAATAACTAAATTCTATTTTAAGTTAAATAACTTACAGTTATTAAAATGTTTTAAATTATATTTTATTACTGGCCAATTCAAGGCTCGCGTTTCAAAAAGTTAATTGAATTTCATACTTAGTTAAATTTTGTCTCTCATATCTCCTAAGCAGCCGCATAAAAATTGATAAAATGTAAACATAATGACTATAGATAGAGAAACGATGACAAACATCACAGACAAGTAATCTAACCTTGCAGGCCAATGCAAGCAATAAATGCTAATAGAATAGTGAAATATTTGCTCATTGCACTTGCAATATACATTGTACAGTTTATCTTGTTAGCTACTTATATTATAAATACGAAAGTTTGGGTTGTGTTTTAAATGTACACCAGCAATTTATTTGCTTAAAAAACTGTCTCAAAAAGAAAAGCGTTTTTTTAATGTCCTCTCAATTTTAAAATAAGAAATAAAATTTTCGTTCTCGAATTTTGCGCCTATTTATACACTAGGCGTACCTACATGATATAAAACAAAAAGTTTTTAGACTACAATCATAAAATTTCTGATATGAAACCAGATACAAAGAACGATGGTTACTTACATCGTGACCGATATGAAAGCCAGAGGGACGTTATCTATGAGTTACCGATTCAATACATATTAAATACAAGTACCTAGGTTTAGTGAGCCATCAACCTTTTATTACTATAACCTAGTATTATATTATCTGTGCTATAACCATAAAACTACTATCCATATAAATATCATTGTCCAAATAAATTTAAATTTGTAATATAAAATTATATTTCAACTGATAAAATATGTTATATTGTGGTAGGATGATCTGCTGTCATGTGTCAACTTCGATCATATTTTAAACCGACAAAAAAAGAGAGATTTCCATTCGATGCGTATAGAAATGTTGGGTACCTAGAACGATATCTAATTGCTCTTCATGGGACTGTTCTAATCATGAATAAATTACTTTTACTGTGGGACTAAATTGCAGAGTGGCAATTCAGAGTTTTACTCGCTCAAACTCATCGAATAAAAGGATATTGTATGGAAATGATGCGGCGCCACCTAGTGTCAACTTTGGTAAACAAGTTAGAAACATTCGTATGGAAAAGCTTGTTTATTTTTTCTTATTTTGACCATTACTTCCGTTTCAGTTGTTCATATTCATGATAAGAAAAGCCTTAAAAATTAACTACATCGTCATTCTACCTAACAAAGATCATAGTTCTTAATACATTTCTTTTAATGTTCATCGGGTTTAGTTTGACAAGTTCAAAGTGTGATGAAGAATTTAAATCTAAAGGTAAATAAAAAACATTAATTACAGACACTTATTATGCTGGCTTATATTATGTAGCTGTAAATCTTTTTTTTCGTCGGTTAAACTTTATTACATTTAGATTTACTATTAAGTACTTAACTCTGAATTTATGATCACTTTTTGTTATGTTATTGACGATATGATAAAGTACGTATATAAGTAACTTAAGGTAAATACCTTAACGCATGTTATAATAAGTGGTTTGTATTATTCATGACCGCAAGTCGTGGACCCTGATCTCGCTTGATAGGTATTATACACAACACAGCACAGTCTGTGTAATGTGACCTATTATCTGTGCAAGTTTATTTATTTACAAGAAACATAGGTACATACAATAAAGTCATCCCGAAATTCCGAATACTTTACAGCATTCAAGCTAAACTGAAAAAAGTTGCGTATATGTTTTGCATACGTAATCGGTGATTACTTGTTAAACGTCGATTTAGGATTTGTTATATTTTGTATACGTACTTAATTGAAAGCACTTTACAAGTACCTACATTTTATAATAAAAAAAAACAAGGGAAAAGGTCGACATCACACAATACTGTAATTCCGCGTAAGCCTTTTAAAAAACCACGCATTCAATAGATGAATTTTTTTGTCGACCTAAAGAAGTCCTGCAAGAATTTCAAATAATTAAAAAAAATTTGTTTAGGAACTATATACGCTATAAATAAAACTATAAAATGTATAGTGCTTCCATCTAACATCTTTAAATAACTACAATAAAATACGCAGTTTGCTATGGCTACTTTTTAATCTCTTAACTCACATTTCGACTATTTACCTTTTATGTTTTGTGTATGTTATCATAGTTGTATATTTGCTTATTGATAAAACTCAAATACTTTTACAGTTTAACTGATAATATTTAATTTCATAAAATTATTACTAACCCGGTGTAACTGGTTATATAAAATTGTTCTTAAATTACATTCCACAAAAAAAAAAAACAATAAATATGACAACTACACCAAACTCTTGTTTCCTCCATAAATTAATGAATCGAAAGAAACTATTTTGTGCCGCCAATTTAACATGGTAGGTATTTACATATAGGATGCAATGCAAGCAATTTTATATCATCTGAAATTTTATGTTTTAGGCAAAGTTTTTTTAGGACAAGTTTAGGAAGAGCTACTTTAGGATTATCTTATCTATGGTAGAGCCTAGAGGTATTAGTTTTTACAATACTCCTTGTATTAATCTAGATATTGCATTTAGTTTTATTGGGTGCCTGATAGCTTAAGATTCTTTTAGTATGGACAGTAAAATAAAATAAAAAGGTTTTATTTGATTGAATAAATTAACACTATTTATGTATAATGTTTATTATTGAAGCCAAACACCTATTATTGAATCATTTAAATAAAGAATCCTTATTGTGTGTACCACTATGCATGCTCGCTCTATCATAAACTATGTATTAGTAAATATCATTATAAAATTAAACACATGAAACACTTACATTTAAGCATATTTGTCGATTACTTTTCAACTATGCCGAAAATTTAACTTTTTTATTTATTTACTGAATTGTTAATTTATCACAGCCATTAACGAGACAAAAAAACGTTATTCTTGTTCACAGGATTCACAAATGGCGATCTAAATGTTTTATAATATAACATTAACATTACGTGTTTATCAAACGGTTTCTATGCATCACACTGAGCGCACTGTGACTCTATCCTACACACCTAAACATGGTACTGATAGGGAAAAAGGTCCATTAGTAATTTTGTAGCGATAAACATATTAATGCTATGTGGTACACTATTCAATCAAATGACACAAAATTAAATAATGTACTGTAAAGTAATTACCTAAAGGTATTTGTAATGCAAACAAAATTAAACAACATTATGTAAGTAACTAAGTATGTATACAGTATCTAGTACCTAGAAACCTACAAATATACATACATACATACATACAAGCTACTAAGCTACAACTACGCTATAAACAGCACTAAGACTGGGTTATTAGTATAAGGTGCCATCCTTAAAATTGACGGACCTATCACTGAAACATTATATGGAAGGCTTTATTCAGTTAAACCGGGCAGAATTTGGCAAGCGCTGAGGGCGCTCAGCCTAGGTCCGCCTCGCTAGCGGTCTCCGGTCGCGAAGCCTCAGGCTCGCTCGCACCGGGGGCGTGATCGGGCCAATGTGGGGTGCAAAGGGCACCCTACCGAATGGCGAACCCACCAGTGGTGGCGCCGCCGGAACCGGAGATGCCGTGGCATGCCGGATCATGGTCGGGCTCCATTCTGGCGGGCCCGATCTGGGAGGGGGGATCGGACAGCGATAACTACTGTGTTGTGCAGTAATTGAAGTGCTTAAGGCGGTGTTGGCTGTTGTGACATACGCGGTGATCAGATCGTCGGGGTCGTTCAGCACGTGTCTAGGCCGACGACGTCGGAAGGCGACATCCCTCTGGGGGGTGTACGTGGCGGCTTCCGCTATGAACGGATTGGGGTGATTCACTGCCTTATCGAAGAAGCGTTGTGAGGCTTCTTTCATATAGAGGGTAATGGATTGGATTTTGAGGTCTCGGTGGATATTTTTGTTACGTATGAACCACGGGATACCCGCGGCCCGACGCAAAAAGAGATTTTAAAGTATTTGAAGCTTCATAAGGAGGGACGGGGCGGGTGCAAGTTTTGTGAATTGTCAACTTATTTCTAAGCAACATTTTAGTTTTTACTCTTGCGGCCGACTAGGTGGTATAGCCGGTGCGTGTAGAACTTCGCTCGGTTGCAGACACGTTTGATGTGCGCTGCGAACGATTTTCGTCGGTCTAAGGTGACACCTAGGTATTTGACATTGACCCATGGGATCTAATTGCCGAATAGGGTGAAATCAGTGGGAATATTGGGGCAGGACGGATTAGGGGTGGGTGCTACGGGGATATTCCACCCGAAGTACATCGCTGCACTTTTGTCGAGATTGACTTTGATACGCCATTTTCTAAACCATTCTCCCAATTTGGTGACCGCGCGCTGTAGCGCTAGGATCACGTATTTTGGGTTTGGACCGGTTTTGTAAATGGTGGTATCGTCCGCGAAAAGGGCTAGCTCCGTGTCAGGAGTCTTAGGGATGTCGTTTACGAAAACAGAGAAGAGTAGGGGTGATAGAACAGAGCCCTGTGGGTCTCCGGCTCTGAGGGGTCGAAGGGAGGAGAGAGTGCCGTCGATTCGGTAGCGAAAAGTGCGATTCGACAAAAAGTCCCGTAAGATGAGCACGAGACTGTCCGGTATTTTGAGTTCGTACAGCTTGTAAATCAAGCCGTTGTGAATAGAATAGAATAGAATAGAATAACATTTATTTGCAAGAATACATTTGAGATTGATGGTGTTGGGTGTATTTAACTAGACATCGTATTCAGTCTGTGAACAGACGTGCAAATTACCTTAAAAGCTAGCTACTTATTTATAAACTAAGCACTATGCTAAAGCTAATAGTTAACAGAGGTCATCAAGGTACTCATTAACATTGTAAAAACATTTTTCAGCTAACCTTTTCGACAAAGTAACCTCAAATTTACGCCCCTCTAATAGTTTAATAGAGTCAGGCAGTTTATTATATATTAAGATTATTGCCAGACTTTGTCGAACGCTTTCGCTACTTCGAAGATCAGCGCTCCCGTCCCCAAGGAGCGGGGTCTATTAAGACTGTCCAGAATGTGTTCCGTGAGGCAGTGCACCTGATGGACGCAGGAGTGGAAGGCTTTGAAGCCGAATGGCACGTTGATTAAGAAATTGTTAGAGAAGAGGTAATCTCTTAATCGAAAAACTAATACGCGTTCGTATATCTTGCCATAGTCTTTAGTAGGCTGATGGGCCTATAGCTGGTGGGGTTGGCCGGGTTTTTACCCGGTTTACGGATGCCTATGACCTCCGCCTCTTTCCACGAGTCGGGGAAGACGCAGTGAGTCATTGCGGCGTTAATGATTGCCACCAATAGGCAGAGAAGTTGGGCGGGCAGGACGCGGAGTAGATGTTCGAGATACGGTCCGGCCCAAGTGCCTTGTTAGGGCGGAAATCTTTGACTATCGCTTGCATTGCACCTCATCAACAGTAGTAGGGGCGAGAGCCATGGGTCACGGGTTCGATCCCCGCATAGTACAAATATTTGTGTGCATGAACATGTCTGTTTGTACTGGTCTGGCTGTTTTCTATGTATTATAAGTATGTATTAATTACAAAAAAAAAGTATATAAGTAAGTTTATCGGTTGTCTAGTACCCGATACGACAGGGTACTTAATAGTAGCTTAATTTGGCTCTGTGTGGCCCAGTGAGGCATGTCTTAAATATTTATTATATTATTATTATGATTAAACTAAGTAGGCATTTTATTGACAGAATGCGTCTTTATGTACCTACTAAGCGTATAACTAAGCATGCTTAGAAGGTACTTATGGACGTACTTATTGTAAATCACCAAAGGAGCAGCATAGGATAACTAGAAAGAAAAGTAATGTTAAAAATTAGTGATTCTCACACTTAACTTTTTTTTTAGAGGATCAACTGCCACATCTCAAAAAATATAGGTAGGTACTTATCTGACATTTGTAAATTGCAATTTCTGAGCGGTAGTTTATTAGACGCGTGTAGTTTTTTAGTTTATAGTAGGTACTTATCTAACTTTGAAAATTTTCGTTTATCTTAGCTTTTAAAGTAAACATTTATTGCAATCGCTTACTTGCCTAGATTAGGTTTTTATTCAAAAATACAGTGGGTTTCGATGTTCAAAGGTAAAAAATATATAAAAAGAATGTTAGTGTTGGAGAAAGACAAAACAATAATTGAAATCAAAATATACTTAGGAAGTTTTTTTTTCGACAGTACTATTGACCTTTGAAACAAGTCCTTTGTTTACTTACGGTTGAAAAAAAACGAGGAAAGTAGTTTAAAGTATAAGTACTAGTATATTCATTTTCTGATAATGAATTTTATCAGTTTGTTATCATCATTGAGTATACGGTGCGAGTGCGGTCGTTCGGACATTGTTTTTAATGTGTTTAGGTATTAGTTACCTACGTCGTTTCACCATCACCATTTGATTGAATTATTATTTATTACAATATTTTGTAGTAATAATAGTTTTTAGATTAAATTAGCCGCGAAAGTACAAATATAAAATAATTTAAAAATAATTAAATTACCTTTAAATCTGAACTAAGTTTTAATTAAAGTAGGAAGTGCCTATGATATAATATAAACCTTAAATGTATTATCTATGTCTATAGATACCTACTTATCAACAGTACCGTCGCAAAAATACAAAAAAGCGCCATCTATATAGCATATCTTGTACTAAGGTCTTTGCTCACGGCTCACTGCTTTGTTTTTTATCACATCACAAGCTGTTGGGTCTTCAATAATGATTATTTTTACATGCAAGCCATAGAGAAAAGAAATATGTAATGTAAGTACTCTTCATTTTTTGATGTCTATTCCCTCCAGCTCCAGTGGCGCTGAGATTTAAACACACAAAGTTAAACAGGTGACAAAAAATTCCACTTATTACAAATATTTATCGTCTTTTGTTTTATAAGTTCATAAATTATAAACACAATCGTGTGCGTGAAGTTCTTGGAATTTATTAATGAATATTCATGTGCGTGAAGTTTTTATACATTGTGATCTAATACAGTTAAAACCTTTCTTTGTAATATCATTGAGTTAAAATATAATGTATTTTTTTTACAGGATTTAGTTTCTTGAATGCGATATAAATGTAGAAATTGGTTACTATAAATTTATTATTCATCGACTGCAAATAAAAATTAATGCTCGTTTTGTAAAGTTGCTAAATATCAAATTTAGAATTAAAATTACATGTTCCTGCTATTCCTTGAAATCTCGACAATATTAAGCAATATTGGCAACGAGAAATTCAGCATGTATGGCGCATGGTTCCCGTTTTGTGGTCCTTTTGCTTGCTCGCTCACTCTCTCTGGTAGAGTTACATACATTTCGTTTTTCTTTTCATTCGCGCTCAAGGCGTCGGCCACAGCGTTGTGTGTCTTGCGGTACGGTAGTGACAGCTCGTTGATTGTCTATGGGAGTGCTCGCTCGTATTGAATTTGTGTTACATACAATATTCCATGTCCAGTGAAAACGGCGAAATTATTCAATATTTCGCATGACAGTGAATAAAATAATCTATTGAATATGGCGCTGGAGGGTGTGAAATGTGAGAAAAGTGAGGAAAACAACGGCAATGTGCCGGACGGCAAGGCGAACGGGATTGACAACAAAAGTAAACAGGTACTGATAGAGCTTTTATTTTAGCTGTTTTTCTTTGTTTTTCCTAAGGGAACGCGTTGAAAATCTCTATATGTCGACTCTAATCACTGCTAGTTATTTACGGTTTTATAATCATGATTTTAAGTTAGTTTGCTGTGAAGAAATCAACGTTTTAAGTTTTTAATCCTATTGCCGCATAGCAGTGAAAAGTTGATTCGCGCAGTACGGTGTTGTAGATCTGGGATTCTTTGGTTGGATAGGTTGAATCTAAACAGGGATATGACCTATTTTGGGCGTATGCGGATCTCAAAAGTGTACTGCAGATTTCTTTCAGAAATGATGTCATCCTACAATTTATCTAAAAGTGTTTTGTTTTAATTTCAATTGTTTGTCTCAATCGCGGGACGGGAGGACGGTTTTTATAAACTGACTAAAAAAAGGACTACTGAAGTCATCTATTCAGTAAGGCTGTGCATGCCAATCATCTTTCATATTTTTTCCAGATGATTGAACCCATTGATAACCACTGATAAAGAGAAACTTTATCATTTATTCGGATTTGACAGGACTGATTACGTTAGATTTCATTTAGATGGATGGAGCCTTCATCTAATTATGGAAGTGTGATTATTTCCCTTCATTTAAAATTATGTATACCTACAAAAAAAAAACTAAATATAACTTATTAATACCTTTACATAATAAAAATTCTAAATATAACTTAGTGATTATTTACAGTCATCATTGTCTTTGTTGACATAATTATTTATGCAAACTTATCATTTTTCACTTTTCAAGTATTAGTGCTACCAAAACATTTATAACACATTAAAACCTTAATAACACTGAAACTAGTGTTAATAAGGCCGTTTTAATTGACCTAGTCTAGTGACCCAATTAATTGCTCTGACTCTAAATGATAACTGACTTACAGATGAACATTATGGTGTCATTAATTTGTATGAAAGACAGAACCCTTTGGGGATGCCATAAAATATTGAAGAAACATTAAATTCATTAATTGTATCTCCAATTTAGGTATAACACTCTTACTTTCTCAATAAATTCTGTTACACATACAACTTTAAGTCAGTCCCAAACTATTTATTTCGAGTAATATTTAAGTATGTCTATGTAATAAAATCCTAGTAAGTTTAAAAAACCCTTATAATTTAATCTACATAAAAATTGCTTTGTCACAATGCATTGAACTTACTTTTTTAAGCCACATTATAAAAGATTTTATCCCGTTTCTGGCTTACTATTCAGTTGGTTATTTATACGACAATTAAAAGGTAGTTGTGAATCTAATAACATGACTACACCATTATTACAGATTAACATGCAGCCAGTTGCAGTTATGACAACATTTGTAGCTCTTGCTTGCATTCAATGTGTGATTTAGCTGTTAAAAATATTTCTCATTATCATATTATAATACACACAATTCTTATTTAAGAACTTACTCAAAAAAATTACTCAGATTTTGATATCAAACTATTGGCTCTATACCTAAATATTATAATAGAAAGGATGCCAAACTTATTCAAACAATAGACAGTAACACAGATGACCCACAGCCAGGCCTAGTACCCCAATTTGCCAGATTTGTTTGCCAAACGACCTTGTCCTGTTCCTCTCTTTTATTTTAGCATCCTCTGATTGCATCTGATAACGGAGATAAAGTGTCATGTGTGTTATTTTGAAATTATCCAATTGGGCATGCGAAACTGGCTTCAATCTGTTAATATTTCAATTGTATCTAATAGTGGGTTTCAAAATTGAGTAACATGAAAATTGCAGTCAATTACGGGACATGAGGTGCACTGACTCTGGCGAAAATATCGCTGCAACAAGCCTTTGTAATGTCGATTTTTTGTAAACAGAGGAAAATCATTGTGGTCCTTCCTTTCAGTCTGCTTAGCACGAACATTGCGGAAAGGTTTTGTAGGCATGCCGCGCATTAAATTGACATAATTCAACTGTATGGCCAAGGTCGATGCCGTAGATACGGTGACGTTATGGTAAAGTACTTATACGGGGCGTGGCTTGCCAACCTTGCGGTTTACCCATTGAAAAAGTTCGTAATAGGTATTCCATGCCTCGTGCCTACTTATTTGCAATTTGAGCTTTAAAGCACCTGATTAATGAATTGTAATCGTTGATTAGTCGGTAGGTAATACAGTAGCATCAAACTAACCAAATTCTATCACAAAATCAAATAAATTCAAAAGTGTACGTAACCTTGAAGAGGCTTTCCACAACCAAACATGACGTCAGCCAAAAGGGAGAGGTAACAAACCCCCATACATATAGCAAACGAAGCAAACCAGTAAACAAGGGTCTGAGAGTTATGACTGGGAATGGAGAAAATGGTGCGTACTCTTGCAAAGGATAGATCTGTTCGTATTGGACGATACGTAGATTTAGCAGAAACTTCGTTACTTATAAAAGTGTCATGGTTCTAAAAGTTTAATAAAAGTTGTTAGGATAGCTTCAAAAAATTACTTACCAGTAAATACTTTGTGCGGTGGTATCCTAAACAGTATTTTCTTTCCTGACATTCGATCTGTCTAATTCTTAAAAGGAAACCTTAAAACTTATACGATGTAGCTTCTTTCCGCGAAACTATGAAAGTTTAAAAACTACGGTGTTAGTGTAGACCAAGTAATATTATCTTTCCATTTCGTTTTTAGGTCACTATCAACTCCAACAAGAGAACATTTGAATGTGATTTCGTTTCCTCCTTAAGAAGATTGATGGCTGTTGCTAAGTAAAATACTCGTTACTGAAGTTTGTGAAACATTTGCAATTCAAAAAAGATTATTTCAAAAGATGGCGTTCTGACTAAAATAAAGTATATAATATATTTTATCTCTTGCTGACAAACAGATTATAGTGGCATATCTAGTTTCTTTCAATAATATCGTAGCTTGCAGATGACACAAATACAGTGTTTAGGACACGAAGAAGGGGAGAGAGCATGCAAATTTGATTATCCCAGTGCCCGAGGTTCCTCCGCTCCCCACAAAAGGATATTAAATACTGAGACGTCATAAAAATCCCTAAGTAAAAGATTAAATTTCTTCCACGATACCTTTTACGCTGATGTGACCACTATAGCACTGTATTATTTCAATTAGTATTCATTCATTTAACATTGATAATATTAATATTTGTGGTCCATAATTTATGCGTTATGCCGTTAATCAAAACGCCTCATCTCCATTAAACACTGCTAAACATGAGGGTTGCATGTAAGAACGACCGGTAACAACGCATATTTTCTAATCGTTAATTGGAGAGCGGAAAAGCATATCAATTGATCCATTGAATCTGTAGCGAGTTGCTGGTTTAACAATACAATTTTATTGTAATGGATACGATACTCGGGCAGGCATACCCTCGGATGGTCAATTGAAGATGTGCGGCCCTCGGCTCGTCAGTATTATCTCGTTATTTAATTAAAAGCTAATTGCTTTCACAGATCGTAAAAATATAAGCATTGTTTTTGGCGAGAAGGAAGGTTATATTGCAAATTTGCTTTCTTGTTTTGACATGACGTTATCGACTTTCCATTCTGCTGTTATGAGCTCGGATTTGATAATACAGTTTTAATATACAAGCCAATCATAAGCTTGGTTTATTCAACAATGTTTTGTTCGTTGTGTTTTTTGTTAACGTATTCGTCGCTCCATTTTGTTTAACGCGGAGTGAAAGTCGTTATGACTTTTAGCTATTGTTGGTTCACTAGTGCTTTATTTATAGAACTTAATGAAAGTAAAACGGTGCAGTTAAATGACATTTTCTAAATGTCAAGATGATAGCGTTTATAGACTGCAGCATGCGGTTGCATATTGCTCTCTCGTACCCATTAGGAGTGCTTTCTACTTTTCTTTGAATAAGATTTCGACAGATCAAATCAGAAAATCTGATGGTTTTAAATATAATCTGTTGTTCTATTAAGGATTATTAGGCTGTTCATGAGACGCTTGAACTACACGTATATCGTTTATCGACGAAAACCTGTGTCCAGTGGATACAAAATAGCATAATAATGAACCTTCTCAAGATAAAATCTAAATCTTATCGTAACAAACAGTCAGACAGAGTTACTTTTGCATTAAAATATAAGTAAGCATTAAGAATACTCTACGTTCCATTCTTGCAACATTGTTTTGAAAATTTAAATCAGAACATAAGATTCAAAATTGTCGAGCCCGAAATGGTGTTAGTTTGACGTTATCGAAATAATCGATTTGCGTGCAATAGGGGCACACACAGTAGACAACAGGTGGATGTTTTGCTCGGCCAGCGTAGGTACGGTCGGCCAAGGAAGTGATCTATCTCCCTAAGGTTGAAAATCATTCGCGAGTCATAGAATACCAGGGTTTGCAAAAGTATTCTAACAACTAATGATTGATACTGATAGGTCATAAATTCATGAGTTCGACCTTATTGCTATTTTAATTACACATGACATTTTGTCAAAGCTGGTAGGCTCTACACTCTCTTGGCTGACTGTACCAACAATTTGTGCTGAGTTTCTGCCCTTCCGTTTTAGTAAGGATTCTTCCGTACATGAGTCTTCAATTAATTGTCTACAACTTTTAGATCCAACACTCAGATGTGACTTTCGTTACAGCTCTTGAAATTTAAATTAGGATTTGTATTTACT
The DNA here is from genome assembly GCA_949315895.1 of Anania crocealis. Taxonomy (NCBI): domain Eukaryota; kingdom Metazoa; phylum Arthropoda; class Insecta; order Lepidoptera; family Crambidae; genus Anania; species Anania crocealis. The sequence continues at coordinate 6,964,239 of OX438874.1, read as the reverse complement.
TATTTAACGAGCAATACATAATATCTGCAAGTAAACGTGTTAAAAGCTGCCAGATGATGGACATTGAAGAAAATGTAACATAAAATCATAAGGTATTACAGATGTATTAAGAATATTTTGTGAAAAGAGTTAGAAAACCTGTGGCAAAACTTATCTCAACGATAAAATTGTGAATGCTAAAAAATCTCACCGATAGGGTAAGAATAAAAGGTGAGTTGCATGGTTTACCGATACCGACTCTCCTTCATATAATATGTTTCGTCGCTCTAACAAAGGAAATACGATGAAACTTCAATACAATTATAGTTTTTTTTTTAAATAAAATTCGACATAGTATCTCATTAGCTACCATCGCGTCAATAATAATATAGCCGGCTGCGCGTAACGGCGGGCCTGGCTAATTTCGTTTGTTTTACGAGCGGTCTGTTTACACTTTACGCTGGAAAATGGTTCCTTGTCTACTGACCTACAATCGATCGCACGTTTCTTTGTACATTTGCTATGGACGTAGTTGGGCAACTACGATATTAACACTCTTTTTGCCTTTTTTTGTGGTAAATCCAATTAACAATTCAAATGGGAAGTTACAGTCTAATAAGAAAAGCTTTGGAAAACGGTTTAGGCGCTCTAAGTTCAAAACTGGAGTTCTGGAATTATGAATATTTTCTATTTAATTTAAAGTTAAAACAACCAATTATTTGACGTCGCAGTCAGTTTTCAAATAAGTAAGTATCGTTGGCAACATAGAAGTGCATCAACCTTGCTGTTGTCCTAGACAGTCATAAATTTAGACAACATACGGTCGAGTCTAGTCTAGATTGTGTAGTGGATAATTTCTGCACAAGCATATCTAGACGAACGAGGACATTGGCTCGGTCAGATATAACAACTTGCTACGCAAGCGTAGCGATGCATTGGCAGTGTAACTAAATCGGGTTAATTTTGGGAAATTGGCAGAATGTCTTTGCCAGTTTGGAGTAACTGAATGGCCAACGAACTGTAAAGTAAATGGTCCTCAGAACCGGATTAAGTCTTCTGAATTTTATTTTCCTCATTCGATATTACTTTACATTCAAAACATGTCTTGGTACTTAGTGGTTTTCCTTTCGCTCAGTAATCGCACCATCCACTTGTTCCATCTGAAGGTGGCGGGGCGTGACGTCATCAGATGGGCAGCCAAGTAGAACCAAAACAATGCCCCATGCTTCTGCAGCTCTGTGGCTTCGGACGTTGGTCTTTATGGCTATGTAAACGGTAATTTATGGCGTTGAATTGACTCACTTGGTACTTGGTCAATTGCGATTATGTAACCAAGAAATGAAGAGTAATGATTTGAATTAAATCTGATTCCATTTCATGATTCTGTTTCTTTAAGAAAAAGGTTCAAATCATTATCATGAGCATGAGAAGACTCAGAGCTCTTTGAGCGTCTTTGATTTTGTGTATATGTCGGTTGCTACAACTACTGTTAAATCAACTTGTCTTATATTATAGTACTAGGGACAACTTAATCTAGTCACTAGACCAAAGAACGGACCTTGAGCTGGAGGTTCTTTATAAATATTTAACGTAGCTGCATTTCTAGTACTGACTTCGACGATGATAAATGCGCGCAACTGTTACAATGACAACACGTGAAATCCAGTCTCCATTACCCTGAAAACGTCAAGCTGTCTCGTTTGTTGTTTAATGTATTCATTTTTAATTAATTCTACGTAGGTACGTACTTCTCTATCAATATTAATTATAGTGACGCAGCTTTGTTACAAATTCTGATAATATTAGAACTGAAGATTATTCCATTTTGTAATATCATTGGATACACCTATGTGTTAGTTTTTAAATGCGGTCTTTGAAGCTGATTTATAAGAATTATGTTATTGGTAGAATAATAAAAATTAGATGGGTTTATAAGAATCTGTTCCAAAATACTTTTTTGGTGTTATAAGCTGAATTATGGAAAAATAGTAAACGAAGTCCTTGCTAAGCATCACGAATTCACGATGCTGTTGACTTGCTTTAAACTTAAAGACCTTAGGTAGGGCTACTCTTAACATGGATGGACCAATGGACTCTTTATTGGCATGTTGATTTTTATAAGGTCAGGATTCCCGGACGGAATCTCAAACGCTCCTTTTGTAATGTAAAGTAACACCGCGATGCGATATCCTCAGAGAGTGCAACGAGACAGCTACCGGTCCCCGGTCACATAATGTCTTCCGGCATTAGCCAACATACCGTTTTAGACATAATATTTTATGCTCAACAAAACAGTGCGAGGTACCCGCAGAATCTTGGATTACTATTACTAGCTACCTACTTTTGCAATTAAGGTGCCAATTGAGACGTTACTTTTGTCTTTTTTAGAAATTTTATTGCTATTGTAACTTGTAGACATAATTTCGACTCTTAACTGGGTCTCGTGTCGACGAATTTACACAAGCTCCGCTGTAAATCAACGTAGATTCGTCAATGTTTTGAGTTCGAGTCTCACCTAAGATTGTTTTATTTTTTACCCTAAGAAGCGTATTTACTGAATCAGTAATTTTGAAATTATTTAATATAGCATGATTTTACTAAAGCGGAAATGAAGCGCACGAAGCGGCTGAATATGTCCGTTTGTCACTTACGTAATTTAATCAACCTAATTGCAGTAAATTAGATGACACGCCCTTTGCGTGCGTAAAATTAGATTTGTGACCGCTGGAGTCCAAACTATTATTGTTTTATTACTTATGGCTTTAAAAATCCAGTGTATTTATTTTTAATAGAAAAAAAGATGCTATCATGCTACACATCTTTTTTTACGACCGCATTTGTATGTACGAATAACTTTTTACCAGGAAAATGATTTAGATGTTTTTTTTTTTGAAAGGGTTTAGCGCAGCGATGATCCCATCTAACTTAAAAAAAAACCGGGTGCGAAGTGCACAAAAATAGGGTAGACAACCTTAAACAAAATCAAAATAGAAACCATTTTGACTGTTTGATTACAAAATTCTTGGCAATAAAAGTTGTTTCTTAGAAATTACACAAAATGTCATAATAGTGGCAGTCAGGATTGTTAATTAAACATTTAACTGCTTCATTACATTTGTGTTTTCGCAATCTTTCTCTAACATGCGTGACCTTATTTTTGTTGGACGGTCGGTTATTTTTGCCTCCTCTATTTGTTTACTCCCTTTCGCGGAGATTAATGGCGCGTGTATAAAGATCCTTTATGCTGCTGTTTCACGAGTACCGACCTCTACTTTATATTTTATCACCACTTTGTAATACGTATTTGGGAAAAACATGCTATCGCTAAACCGAAGAGTCGTAGAGATTCTGGCATTTATTTTAATTTTAAAAGAGACTGTTCGTGACTTTTCGTTTGATGAACAACTTACCAGTTCTCAATGCTTCGTTAACCATTAAATACTATGCAGCAGCACGTTGCGACAAAATCTGAACTTAAAAGAGTAAATTATACTGATAGGTACTGCAGCAAATAAAATCGTCGGTTTGATCAATTAACATAACAACAGCGTGGTATACGTTTCAATTTAAAAAGTCTCAGCGAGTCTGACAATGCATTCATTCATCAGTTAGATACTATTTTGCATAGTTATATATTTATTCAGAATAAATTGGCCTAAAACTGGCCGGAAATAAACGAAAAGCGTTGGCGGGATACTGTGGATCGACCCTATCGTGCGCATGATCATAAGAATGGAATTATACATACGAGTATCATCCTGTCGCATTGTCTGGCGCGGTGCGTATTTTTTTCATTTTGTTTAATGGCTACATTCAGATTTAGTTCAGCAATGTTGTTACGAGTACTTTGAATACGTGGTACGTGACCTTTAGAATATACATATATTCATTTCATATTCATATTTCTTGTTTTACATGTTGCAGGTCAGGGACTAATTAGTAGTAGGTATTCTTAGAAATGTTGTAAAAATAAAAGTAAGGTAAAAAAACCAAGATAATTTCAAAGCTAAAGGACGGACCTTGATGTAGAGTCAAAAAGGCATAAAAACATAAATTGAAAGAGTCCCATCGAAATACTTGCAGTGTCATCTTAGTCAGGTTGCTTATCCGAGCCGGTTTTATATGCATTTGACAGCTCGTAACGAGCACGAGCTGAATAATTTGACTTTGACCGAGCAGCGGCGACGTAGAGAACCAAACCAGCACGAAGCTTGTGTTGGTTCGAAGTTTATGGGTGGATAATTGCGGAGGGCAATCAATAATGTCTAGGATTTCACAGACTACCCACAACTAAACTAGTTTACGGCGCCACAGACTAGTCTATTGATGCAAAAGCGTCCGTAAACGTCAACCAAGATTTTAACCTATATTCGTACAGATGACTTTAACCGCTACGAAGGTGCATCACGCGTGCCAAACTTTATTTTCGTATCGGACATTTCTCTACAATTCCATTTTAAGTTTCGCGTTTAAAATAAGCTGATGTCGATCTTTGATTTGCGGTTAGTTAACGTGACTTCGTATAAATATGACCCACACAGACCTTGCTCTAGATCGATACTGAATTTCAATTTGTTTATTTAGTAAGCCATCGCGTATGCAAACATTCGCTCCCAACGTTTTAGCCATGTCCACAAATAAAACTATGAGGTAATGCTTCTACCGGCACTAATTTGAGTCTTAAATTCTTGCAATAATCTATTTTGGTTGGCTAGCAAATTATTACAGGTCGATGTGTCATATACATTTTAATCAACTGAAAAACACCTTAAACACCGTTGTTTGTATATGATAGAAAAATCCAGTGTCATCCAGAAAAACAGATGCAGAAATTTATTTGAAGTGCGAATTCATGCTGAATTTTATTTAGTGCATCTATAATATATAGAAAAACCAATTCCATTTCAGCAAAAAGGTTAAAGTAGGTAATCTTATTAAGTCTGACTAACACTATTTATTTTTAACGTTCATAACTGAATCTCGTTTTATAGGCTTTGTAGTTCGGAATAAGTGTAGCCTATATTTATTAATTTCTGCTTAATCAACTTGATAAATTTACAAAAGGCTGTTTTGCGACATTTAAGAATACCCCTACTTAGCTAGGTAGTGTCTTAGTTTTTATTTTTCTAAATGTCAAGTGTAAATAAAAGGCTTTCTTAAAATTAAAGATGAATTTCAAAGACTATTTCGAAGATAATATCAAGAATAAAAAAAAAGCAGAAACACCATTCGACTGTTTTACGAAGGAAGAAACTTATAAAAACTTAGGTAGCTAATAGGTGACTGAAATGGCAAGGCTCCCGAAAAGTTCAAGTCTCGACTTGTCTCGTTAAGTTGATATTAGTTCTGAATCACGTCATCTATCACGACTTTACGATCCATTTAAGATAACATAATTTATATAAGTTGTATGTAAGTAATGTTTACGGCAGCATTTTGAACCGGTCTCGCTCTCGCCAGACGACGCGAATTTGAATAAATTTAGATGAAGAGCCAAGGTCGTCGATTTCAGTCGCTTGATTGGAACACCACTTCCTTGCAATTGTGCCGATGCGTCGATACACCAATCGACCAAATCAAAGGCGAAGCTTCCAGTATTAAAATCGAAGGTAAACAATTTCTTGTCAGTACACAGGTTAAGTGCCTGCTGTTTTCTGTGGCACATTTACTTTATGATGAAAGTACAAAAATACATTCAAACTTACTTTTTTGTAGTTCACGTGTATATATCAGAGTTATTTGCAATATTACTCGTATTAACCTCCTAAATCATGGTGGTATGTAATTCTTATCTGATAATCTAGGCAAAACTGGTAACACTGTATGCTGAAGAACTGAAATAGATCGATATTCGCCGTAAAATAGTTATCTCGAAATAAAAACTTTATTAGACGGTCATTTGTTACTCCTTAACGTGAATTTTTATTTATTTTACTCTGACTTGTTTCTATGGTTTTTCAAAATGACCACCATCCGTATCTTTTGTTTAATAAAAATGTGTCACGAATGTCTGCAAATCAATGTTTTGACCCTAACTTAAGAACCAAGCAGTTGACCTCAATGATTGATATTTTCGCATGCATGCTGATATATTAGTGGCCAGTGATGTAAACATTTAACATAACCGGTTCGTTTCTAACTACCATAACGTTATAAGATTATGCTACGCTCTCATGTGGAAAGGATGACTTTAAAATGTTTCGCGCTGAATTTCAACTTATTGTGGTGCCAAGTGTATGGCCATTTTTTTAGAGTAGACAATGGACCAGCTGTAGCCCGATGACATCATAATGATCCGTAAACTTAGTTAATGAATGCTCGACTGTATATTTTATTCGTAAGTTTTACTTAGTAGAACTCAATTTAAAAATGATGTCACAAAACATGGGAACTGTGGTTAGAAAAAAGATGTGTATCTTAAAACTAAGTCGTGAAGGAGCTCGGGAAATTATATTTTCTACTTGAAATAATTAGAGCAAAGTTACTAACAAAAACAAAGAAAATTCTCCGTTCCAAATTCTTGAATGATACCTACTTTGTTCGGGTTCCTTTTATTTTGACTTAATGTTTACTGCTTCTGGTTTGGGCCTCAAGACTGCGTCTTTTGAATGGCAAAGGTCGCTAGTTAAAAGGCATTTATCAACATACGATTTTTTTTTGTAATGGAGATTTGTGATAAACCGTCATCGACTTTCATTATTAGAATAATACATTTCTCTATTTGTTGGGACTACAAACTTTAACATTGAGATGCTACAAAGAGTAAGCAAGGTAGATAACTATTATTTAAATTATAAGACGGTAAATAATTCAATTCATTTTAATCATCAGATCATAATCCATTTCAATATAGGTACAAATTATATAGGTATAAAAACTTAAATATAAAATTAAACATACTAAAAATATATTTTATTGACAGTCAGTAAATGAACCATATTACAATGGTTCAAGTACTGACAGTCAAAACGTTCCGCGAATGCGTTAAGAATACTGTTGCCACTAGCCCTGACCCTGCGCACCAGGGACGCGCACCGCTTGCGCATAGTTGCATAGAAGCAATCTACACGCGCCTCGGCGAACATCCCTGATGCGCTACATAATAACCTAACTATTAGCCTTTGACGCCTTAAAGTACCTACGTTATGACGGGCGGTAATGCAAAATCCTCGTTTTAATATTGACTGGTTTAAAAACGAGCACGGATTCAATTTCCCATAAACAGATCAATGGTGCGAAGCAGCTGTGACGGTTGCATTGACTACATTGTCCCATTCAAAGAATGTTATTGAATTTATGCTGTCACAGTCTAATGCTCTTATTATTGGCAGATATACAGAAGCGTTTGATTCATTCGGTCAAACTCCTATAATGGGGCGATGATTTGACACGTGAGAATTCCCGTTATCATTGCGTACTTAGACGATCCTTTATGTAGAGATGCCGATAATACATCAGAAAATTTGTTATCCTTCCTTTTATGTGTCTTCTTTCCCTTTAATTATTTTACTATCGTATTGTATTTAACGTTTACGTCTAACCGTAAACTATAAATAAAAAGAATAAATGTTGAAAATAAGTTACATTGAAGATACATCAAGGTATTGAGTGAGGTCATCTTTATAAAATAGGTTAAAAAATTTCTAATCTAGACGTTAATTTCTTTCGATAGAATATTTTTCTATACCTACGTTATTTTACTAAAAAGATTGAATGAATAAATGTTCGTTGGTTAGTTATATTGGTGCTAATAAATTTTAAACAATATTCTTGTAAACATCACATCAAGTTATCAACACTAATCAATTTGGTCAACATTTCTTTTGGCATTGTTACAAATATTTATTAGAAATGTGGCTGTATCTATACTTTTCTGACTCACATGTTGTTTGGTACTACGGTCTACCTAAACGCTACGCTCACTACTAACTAACCAAAGTATAACATTCACGAGTTTATGAACGGTTCTGAAATGAATGGAGAACCAATAAACAGATGATGATGATGAGATGATTTTTATTTGTAAAATCATCGTTAATGTGTAGAAACTAGGTATAAAGTGTCTAAGTTAACACAAGTCGCTTAAAACTGTTTTAAGTTTAGATATAAAAGCTAATCGCACGTGTCATACCTACCTATATGTATACCGTCATGTTAATTTAACTTAAAATACCTACATGATTTAAAGATTAATGCAACTAAGGTAAAAAACATCCAAATACTCATTTGGTAAGGAGGGCGTTTATCTCTCACTGAATGTGTATCAATTTTTTTTTCTTTACATCATTGATATAAATAGATTGATCTTAACCTATTCAATACTATTCATGTCAATGTCGCGTAACTACTGACTACACATCGGTCGAATGTTCGATGATATATTGGTGTAATTTAATGCTGACATACACTCGTGCTACAAACATAAATAATGCACGATCAACAATTTTGCTTTCGTAAATTATCGTCACGCTACGTCCGGAAATTGGTTTTTGGAAGCGTAATTTCCTTTATTATGTTATGTCTCTTGTTAAGGAATAGTGTTAAAGGTTAACTTACAATAACGTTTGTATGGTTTTCCCATTGTTTATCTTTGTTCTTTAGAAATACTAATTAGACTGAGTACCAGTCCATATTTTTGGTCGCGGCTATATGAACGCTTCCATATTTAGCTTGTGCTACATCCTGCAAGAGCACGCTTTCACAAAAATGCTAATGCACTTTCCAGGTTTTTTGTCAAGTTTTTTTTTCCACACTTCATCGGTAATACAGATTACCAAGAACTTTCCTCTAACATAACGTTATGTCCAGATATGTAGCGAATCGTCCGCTCTATTTCTGGTTTTACTGGTGTCAGTACCATCCACATTGCGACTTCTATGGGAATGTGTACACAGGTGTCTAGTTTTTGTTTGGTCTAGTTCAGAAACTATTAGCTTAGCATTTATGTACTTGTCATTACTTGTTATTGATTTAAGATTCATACCTTATTACATACTTCAGGGTTTACGTTTCTTTAATAAAATTTGGAACGCTTTCTATTAATTTACATTCATCATTATCGTCGTAATCAGCCCTAATCAGTCCACAGACGAACATAGGCCTCTACAAGGAGGATATTGACATAATCGCCACCCTTGGCAAGATGGTTGTCGAACGCAGTTTGGCCAAAAGTGGAGAGGAGACGCTGATGACAGTCTTCATCTGGCAGTACTACACGAATATTGATACATAGGACGGGAAGAGGTTGTGGTGTTTTTTTAGTCAACATCTCATGAAATCACCTGGTTTTTCGTTTATTGATTGTTTTAGTTTTATTACACTGTATTTTCCTGATTTTTCATATCGCAACAATATGTTTTATTATCGATTAAATATTATCAAACATTACGGAACGACCGCTTGCGTTTCCCCCTTGCACCATGTTACTTAATTGCCACGTCTCCCGTCCCGGTCGTGGGAAGATCCCGATCATTGTTCCATTCTATGGCACTGTCTGTCTGCGCATGCGTGATCTCATCCGTGTCTTGGCTAGCATCATACGTGTATAGGTGTTGAGATGAAAGCTTCTTTTAACCTACTTTGTCATCGGCGACCTTCGTTCCTAAGCTGCCAGGCTCTCATCTCGATGGCTCTTGAATATTCGGAAGAGTCCCTTTAGTGTTCTGAACGAATATCTTAATCACAATATCATGGCTTGTTTACTCGTGCTGATTGTGTTACTGATTTATATTAGTTGAGTACAGAATGTCCATCAGAATTGAGTTAATTTAAGTGTAAAGTCCATAAAATTTAGCTTGATTAGAATGACACCTGTCAAACTGAGGTGACTAGTGATGGGACTGACTCGACTGATCAATCGAAAAAAAAACAGATAAGGCATATAAAATAAAATGAAAATCTGATATATTAAGATTTAACAGTAAGTCAGTGTCGTGATCATTATGAGAATAATTGTAACAATCATGAAAATCAATTACCAATGCTTATTAAATCATTTGTAACATCTATGTTACATTACTTCGATTTTGAAATACGAGTACTGTTAGTCTGTCGATTTCGATTTGTCGATTTTACCTTATCATTATCAGCGATTATGAAAAATGACGTAACCTTGTAAAGACGTCTTTTCAAGTTATGTGTATTTTTTGTGACTGAATTATTTTAATGATTTTAACTTTAAATATCTGTTTTATATAATTAAATTAATTAATATGTACAGCAATGTATAAAAATTTTTCTTAACATGCCAGTTACCAATATTTTTTCGTGTGCAAATGTGTTTTACTTGTGTGACGCTGGTACAAAGTTACGTCATCTCTTTCAGTGATAACTGTCATTCTAATCAAGCTATATTTTAAGGACTATAATCAATATTGAAGTCTGTATTATGTCTCGTCCCAAGTAATAAAACGAGTGTTCATAAACAGATATGGTATTACTAACTGTTAAAGTGCTATTATATTACTGTTTTAGTAGTCATTATTATGCTTAGTACACGTTTTATATTTTGTTTATAGTCATGTTATTAGGGTTTTTATATCCATAATAATGTCATGTTGAATTTATGTTTTTATTCTTTGATTTCTATTGAAGCTAACGCTGACTTACAAACAATAAATTGTTTACTGTGTCTAGTTTTAAGGCATTTAAAGAACTAGATTGTTGGATCTACTATGCTACGAGCATAATGTGTTATTGCTTCATCTATTCTATTTTAGTTTTAATAATTGCCCATTCTTGTTTTATTTTTGGTGTTTCGTCAACTTAACCACATATGGCCATGATGTCATAAGTCATTATTACTCTATGCCCACATTTGTCAATACAAGTTGGAAAGCGTTCTCTTTATATTTTTGTAAGGATAACTTTTACTTTGTATTGTGTGCTTTGAAGTATACTAATCTTCGTAGTCTTCGGCGTATATGTATGAAAGGAGGCTGAAAGTAATCTACCAAAATACAAAAAAAAAACACAAATAGTTACAAAGCACGACATACATTTAAAGCATTAAAAGAAATGTTCTTACAAATACGAGTAACAGTCATTTGATAGCATCTTTATGTTCTTTCATCTCTTTATCCGTTAACAATCTTCGACATCTCAAATTATTCTTAAAATTTTTGAAAAGTAAATAATGTCACATCATAGATTAAACACAGTGACTAATTTCCCTTTCAAAAAATATTATAAATAAAAGGACAAATGTATTTCATTTGCAGGACATTCCAAAAAGAAAATCATTCATCTATGTAGTTACTTTTTTATATTTCTTATCATCTTCTCCACGTATACTTTTAATGTTTATTATGATTACTGTGCTTTGTAATGTGGTTACACCAGTAGTCAAACTGCGCGTTGCTTGATGCGGCATTCTTTCCGGTGAATGTATTTAGATTACTACGCATTGAATTCTACTATAAAACGCAGCGTGATCCAGAGCAGACTTGAGGCAAACAAAGTACGTCTGCGCCATAAAGCAACGAGAGAGAGTTTTGTTTTGTTGGATTTAATTCAATTTAAAATTAGGTAGGGTTCATTTATTTAATATATAAAACTAGATATATAATCACCATCAAAAATTACCAACTAAATGTGCACCTATCGGACATAAGGATGCACTTATAGTGTATCATATATCATTTGATTAGAAACAACATGACATCAATATCCGTACTATTGTATAATTTCTCTGGGCTATAAAGTTGATTTTGGCATAAAGTCTACGTCATTCATTCAATCGAGGACAGTTTGTGTTTTTTTGTATCGGACGGTGTATGTTGTTCTTATACAGGATGACTTTTTTATCACCTTCCAAATTTTTTATAGGCGTTAAGTACCGTATTTAGAGCCCATTTATGAAGTAAATAATGTTGGGCAAATTTTCACCCAATAATATTTTTAAATTTTTATGGTCCTAAGCCTGTGAAGGCACAAAGGGAAAATCAACAGCTTATGAATAGTATCCTAATGAATTAATGAGATGCGATTCGCGTAAAAGGTTGGTGAGGAAGCCCTATAAAAATTTTAGTTTTTTGGCGGATATTTTTAAATGCTTTATCTTGACATTTTTGTACTGGGCTATACAAAAAAAAAAAAACGTTATTGGTTATTTGTCTCGTAGATTGCTGTATTAAAATTTGGATGGTGGTTAAAATTTCATTCTGTATATCAATGTTAGGGTTATAACTTATATGCATTGTCAACTTCACTAGTTTTCTTTGGAACTCCGCCTAATACAACAGGATCTAATTTAATATTCTATTTTCTTAAAGCTCCGTCTCCGGCTGTGCTGGTTGCATTGTTCTGTGAAAGGCAATTCCGTTTCGCCGCCACAGATTTGTTGTGTCTGCAGTTTTATTTACGCTGCACTTAACCACTAGAGTGGAGCAAAAGTTTAGGGCGTAATTTTCTTTAGAGACGTATGTTAGTTCATATTGTAGCAGGTCAAGTAGGTACCTGGAGTTCATGATACATTTTTTATATGATTTGACATTGTACTTTCTATTTATGATAAACTCTATAGCTCATGACTCAGAAATTACTAGTATTTATTATTTTGTTATTTGTCGATTTATAAAACCATTGTCTCATCCTGTATCGAAATTTACCGATGTGACTGAATTTCCGTCACCTAGTACTCTCATTTGGGGGTAAGAAATGATAATAGTCTAAAATAAGCGAGCTCAGAGGAAGTACGCCTATCAAGACGGCGCCTCACACAGAACATAGAAAAAACCTTTTTCCATGTTCTGTGGTGCCTTAGTTATTATTCGACAGAATGCAAGTTCAGTTCCAGAATTAGAAAAAAGCTCCAAATTAGTTACGTTCTTGATATTTTCCAAATTAGTTAAGTTCTCGTAGTTCCCTAAATGCTTGTAGGTATATCTAACATCTAAACTACCCATGCAAGTGATAATGACATTGGACCACATGTTCACTTGAAGCTTAACGGAAAGTTTTGCCCTCCCGCTTACCGTTATGGTTGTGTACGAGCTATCAGACGCGATCAAATTAAGATTAAATCGGTAAATAATGCGTTGGGTACATTATTATAAGTTACATGTTTATAGTTACACGCAGAGTGCATTTAACATGACATAAATCACGATGTATATCATTGGATTAATTTATGAAAACCATTAATAGATATTCATTAAATAGACCATATTTGCTAGGGCAATGGCGAAAGACCCTTGCCTTGTCGAATATATGTATAAAAACTGCAACATTTGACTTAAATAGTGTGTGTGATCCCAATATCATATTCTACATAATTTAGACTAAGCAAAGATTTGTCTATACATACCAAGGGCTCTTTATGATTAATTATTGATTACGTTGGGAAATAGAATGATCATGTAATCATTGATTCTCAATACAAACTTCCAACACCTTCATCACCCTTTTGATGGATGATTTCTACGATAAAATCATAGTAATAAAAGTCATAATAAATAAATAATAATAAATGTGGACAAAATCACATACATTGTTCTGATCCCAATTTAAATAACTATTTAAAGCATTCGTGTTTTTTTGAAACCAGAAACTACGAAGGTACCACAAACACCCAGACCCGAGAAAATGTAGAAAAACACATTTTTTCTACATTGACCCGTCCGGGAATCGAACCCGGGACCTCGGAGCAGGCGACATCTTGAAAACCGGTGTGTACGCCACTCCGCCACAGAGGTCGTCATAGATATCGTCATAATAGATACAATAGCATGATAGTAATAGTGTTTTTTCTGCAAACGAATAAAGAAAGAAAGAAAGAAAGATTCATGTATTTGCCACAATAGTGGAAAATAAATAACAAGAAAATAATGCACAAAACATTCAATGAATAATAATTTAAATTTTTAAACTAATAGAAAAATTTATTGTCAAAAAAGGTTTCCACTCAGCATTAGTCGGGACAGTTTAGTGGCTATCACGACGCTGATTTTCAGCGGGGACCTCGACGATAGGGTGTGTGACAAGGACTTGTAGGCTCACCAGATACCGCCGAATCTCCCAATAGAGCCCGATCACCTGTTGTCGGTGAAGGACCGACGCCCAACCGAGAAAACCTGGCAGCCCCCGATGAGTCCACACGTCGCTGTCGGCGTTACACGGTATCGGTAAAAGTTATCGTGAATAACCGCAATAACATCAAACAACTTTGTACTTGATGTTTTAACTAAATTGGTTCATGTTACAACTCAAATGATACCCAAAAGTTACAAATACAAATAATCTTAAGAAAAAAACAAAAAACAAAGAAAATTTAATTAAACATTTGTAGCAACTACTGGTTTTAATAATATGTTTTACAAAACACTCCGATGATAAATGAGGACAAATAAATAAATGTGGACAACATCACATACATTGTTCTGATCCCAATTTGAATAACTATTTAAAGTAATTGTAATCCTTGTCTGTTACGTTTTCAAGCGTAAACCATTGAATCGATTTTGATGTCATGTGGTACAAGGATAGGTTCTAACTTAGATCTACCTGGAGAAAAAAAATAGGCTAATCCAACTGTCGAGCACAGCTTTTAGCCTGCGTTAAAACGTAGTTCACGCGGACAGAGCCACTGGCGAAAATCTAGTTTGTTGCCGGATATAAATCGGATACAATCTGATTTTTTAATTATTAAAGTTGAATTTCTATGCATAGGTACTGGTTACACGTCACCGCGCATGCGTGACAACTTGACAAGTACAGCGAATGTAGGTTGATGTGCAAAAACCTTGCCGCAGTATGGTCTACTTGTATTTTTTATTGAACCCTGCTCATTATTTAGTTTACCTCTATCTATCATATCGTCTCTCTCTCTCGATCATATAATTGTTAAAGATGAATCACTAAACTCTGTAGATTTTACTACCTTTTGGGGTATAACTGTAGACTCTCATTTGCAATGGGGTGCTCATATTAGGGTGCTGTCTGGAAGACTTAGTTCTGCTGCTTATGCTGTGAGAAAGATAAGGCAATTGACTGATGTTGGAACGGCAAGATTAGTATATTTTAGCTACTTTCATAGCATAATGTCATACGGAATTCTGTTGTGGGGCTCAGCGGCAGATATTGAGTCAATTTTTATATTGCGAAAACTTGCTGTACGGGCTATTTACGGCCTTCGACCCCGTGACTCGCTGAAAGAGCTCTTCAAAGAGATTAATATACTTACAGTGTCTTCTCAATACATTCTCGAGAATATTATTTACGTTCGTAAGAACATACATTTATTTCTTAAGAAAAGTAACGTACACAATTTTAATACGAGAAATAAAGATAAACTCGCCGTTCCAGGCTTCAGACTGCGAAAAGTAGGAAAATCGTTTATGGGAAATTGTATTCGTATTTTCAACAAATTACCAAAGGATATTGCTGAACTCTCTGTACATAAACTTAAATCGTATGTTAAAGTTATTTTAATAAAAAAGGGCTATTACACTGTTAATGATTATTTAAATGATAGAAATGTATGGCATTAAGTCGTCCCAGCTCGTACTTGCTTAAACCTTGTAAAAATTTATTTAAAAAGAGGCTGACAATTGTGACCGAGTTTCTTGCGCTGCTTCTTCTCGGCACTAGCCCAGACTTGTCCCGAAGCAGTGGTTGGTTTAAATATTGGGACGTGTAAAAGCGCCTCCTGGGGCCTATTTGCAGAAATAAAACTGATTTTAACTGATTTTCTAAATAAAGAGTTGGTAATAAACAAGTGAACTACTTAGACCATTCGGACTAATTAAATGGCTACGTATTTTTACAATAAACTAGGATTACTATTGGATAAATCCTTATTCACATAAGCAGCTACAGTATGTAAAGGTTGGCATTATCTACTTTAGTTAGAATCTCGTAGTGTTTCGTGCAATTACAATTTTTATATTTTTTGTGAGAAAGAATATTAATTTGTAATTTGCCACTCTCTCTCTCATTGTAAAAAAGAATATTAATTTGTAATTTGTAATTTTGGTTTTTGAAATTTAAAGTAGTGGTTTAAGATCGTGAACAGTAATATATGCATGCATTTATAACTACATCTAATTTTAATGTTAAAATAGTTCACAATTCATTTTATAGTCTTGTTAGCAAGTATGCACACGCACTTTATAAAACTTGTAGTTGATTGCCCATGTCAACTTTGATTTATTTGCTCTGTTTTATATAAGGTAAATTCGTTATTGGCTGTTAGTTTCGTATGTAAGATTAACATAATTTGTACTAAGAGCTGTGAATTTTATAACAATAAAAAAAAATAAAAAAATAGTAGTCACCTTAATTTAAGGGTGCTTCTTCTTCCCAAATGTTATTACTCACACTATTTTCACTACAATAAATTTGGAATTGCAGCCACTAACAACTCTACCTGACACAACCGATTAAGTGTTTATTGATCGGTCGCAATTTTAACAAAAAAAACGAGATTATAATTTAAGGATTTTAACAGTAGCTAGAAATAATAACGGCTAAGATTTTTGTTTTTAAATAAGCAATTACTAATCCGATGGGCACGATAAAATAAGCAACATATTCAGAGTCGGTACCAAACAATCACCGAAAGTCGTTGTCCAACAAAAATATGTAGCTGCATTACCCTTTTCCTTGCTTAAGTGTTTCGAAAAAGTTTTTATATTCTTTGTCCTACATGTTTTGCGAGAACATTCAAATTTACTTTCACTCAACGAAATGACTCAGTTTTGCAGTTACCGCTTATCTTTATTCGTTTGTTGTCCTTATCGCTTAGGCTTGAGTAGGTTTTTATATACTAGCGCTGTTCTAGCGACTTCGTCTGTATAAAATTTAGTTATATACTTCACAGTTCAATCGCGCTGGACAAAAAATATCATTCAAATCAATCCTTCAAATTTTATCTTTATACTAATATAAAGTTAAGAAGTTATTGACAATTTTCTAATATCTTCTCCCCTAATTTTTGCAAGTTAATCGCTATCTTCGTACCAAATAAGGCAATTTATGATTTCCCATTAATCTATCTGAATGGAGTCCAGGCCAGGATACAAACTATCTCATACCCTTTCCAGGGCCTTATATTTTTTGCCATATCAAATGTAAAAGGAACTTGGTTTAGCAGTCTTAAATAAAAAATACAAACTATATGTATAGGTACACAGTACTAATAAAACACTTCAAAATGCGCCTCGAATCAACGCAGCTGTTGTCATAACGGAAATCCAACCTCACGTACATGGGGTTAAATGGTTAGGTTGGGAAATGTTAGATAATCTACTAAGTTGAAAAGCACCGAAATATTTTTGTGGTGGTCATTTGGCGATGTCATTTTTTGTCGCCGATCGTATTTTTCATTTTATATCTATGGTGAAAATAGTACAGACGGACAGAGCGATTTATATTTATAATATTGGTATGGTTATGGTAAAAAGTATCCTACGTGTGCGGTTGAGATATGCAGAGTGCAACGTCAACGCTTCACTTTACACCCCGTTTTGCATTCAAATGGGGCCCCTTCTGATGAAACACTAAATGTTTGTTTTGCATGGCACTGGTACATAAACTATGTCTATCTAGTTCTATTTACTGTGCCTGTTTTTATTTGTACTCAATATACTTCAAATTAATTATAACTTTAAAATATTACCAAATGGAAATGATGAGAAGCGTTTTTACTAATATTGAACTAACCTCAAAATTAAATTAGCTACTAATTTTGAGACTTATTTGCTACCTTTTTTCTTTTGAAATAGCTAATAATTATCCTGTCAAAGTAGCAGATATTGTCTCTGAATAATCTAACAAGAGTGTAAGCCCACGACTGTAACTTGATCAAGACCAAAGAAATAGTCTTTCTAGCTCGGAATTTAATTACTGCTCGAAGCAAAAGGGTACATCTCGTGGGAAATATAATATCTAGACTGAAAAGGCTATAAAGACAGGCAAATCTGATTATGGCTTACTGACCGACAATATATGTGATGCCTGTTATGTTTTTTTCTTGAAAGAATGTTCGCTAAATTATTCAGTATTAGTTTCAATTTACGTGTTAGCGGAAGTTGTTAATTCATATTATTTTAATGTTAAATTCAATTATATATTATATCCTTACCAGCAAAAGAAATCATCATTTGAATTACTCTGAATGTTAAAAATAAAAACTAAATAAGTAAATTAAGTCGATTGCTGGACGAGGGTATCTCCAAGAGAAGGATTTAGAATTAATCGCCACCCATGACAGGCGGGTTGGCGAACGCATTTTGGCGCACGAATAGTTAAACTACCGCTTGAAAAAAATATACGGGCAGGTATTTCTCGTAAGTGTCAACATTACAATTCCTGACGCAATAGATAGATATGCGTGCTCGATAAATCTATGAATGCATAGTTACAAATAAAGTCTTGAGTCAGAGAAAATATTATTGGCAAGAGAGTCTTCTTACTAAGCTAATATTTTAAATGTTTCGCCACTACTCGTACTAGTTAGTCCGGGTCATATCATCTTTAAAAGCGACTAGCCATGCCGCACAACTAGATTTTGCACTTAAAAATACATGAAGATTCAACATCGTCATTCGTCATCAATACATTGAATCTTCCGTAACGCTCACTAAAGTTTTAAGTGCCACACAAAATTTAACTTAGATTATTAGAAACGTTACTATTAATTTTCGAAACCATTTCTTCGTTACGTAATCGATTTTAAAAAATCGTTATACGAGTATTTAGGTGGGTAGTTCCATTACTGTCCAACAGATTCTTGGTTATAGCTTTCTAAACTCACTCATTAACAAGGAGAAGCTCGCCATCAGATAAACATGATAGATTATTATTGCAAACCCTAGTCGTGGACTTTCGAGCTGTTCGGAACCTTTCTCTCGGTTGTCTTGTCTTACTTTATCTGCCGATCCACTGATAAGGCACAATGAAAATGTCTTGAAAGGACTTATTACTTTAAAAAACTGTCGTAGAGCAAACATTCGCTGTGAGTTCCTTAGACAGGTACAAACTAAAATAATTGCTACCGCCATCACCATCACGTATCAAAAGCTTCTTATACAACCCTTATCATAGGATAATTGATTTGTTTACAACACAAAAGTTTATTTTTTCTTTATTTTTATTACTTGTATAAAAATCTGGTGGATTTTCTTGTTTTTTTAAAAAAAATTAACAGCGATAATGCTATGCTATTATGACATACAAGCAAATAAAAATAAAATGAATATCTTATAAAAAGTTATGCGTTGTCAGATTAAAATTGTAATTTAATAATATACGCGTAGAATTGAGTACCTTAACTAAAATGTTTGTCATTCTAACTTGTGTATGTAATTTCAAAAGGCCAGGCTTTAGGGTATGTAAACAAACGTGTAAGTGTTATTATAAAATTTGCGATCTTTATGGGTTGCTAATACTTCCAACACGTTACTGAATCTCTTAAAACTTCACTGTTATTATTTCAATCTTCACTCTTTGATGCACATTGCACACCATTTAAATTATACACAGTCGATGAAATTATTCAAGCTAGTCTAATGGTATAGTAAATTAAATCTAAATGCCCACTAATTGATAGCTTAGATAAATAAGTGCCTAAAGAAATTGCCCATTAATACATGAGATGAAGGCAATTATTGATGCGAAATTTAAATGTCAGTGAAGCTGTGAAATTCGACCTTTTCGTATCTGTCAGGTTCGCACAGCTATTACACGAGGTTGTGATGGAGCATATAAACCGGAAAGCACTTTCGCTGTCCGTACACTTTCGCCTTCGGACACACAGTAGGTACTTAATACAGGAATGAGTCATGCTCTTTTTTAAAATCAAGATATTAGGCAACCAACAATATAATAATAAAAAGTTCGATCTGATTGGACCCACAAACTCAAGCACCAAACCAGATGGGCTCATCAAACCGTAAACACTGAGTACCTCGTGTGTGCTGGCCTGGATCTTGCATTGTGACGCAATACGGGGTCTCACTCCCAAATTGCATATTCGCTCTGAATACTAATGGCGTTAAGAATTTGAATCATTATAACTATCAAATCAAACTTTAGTTATTTTAGGATGCCGCATGTTTACCGAGAAAGTGCTGCCAAACGGTAATTACCACGCTTGTTTAAAAGTCACAATACCGCCTCGGAAGTTCATGAAACCAACACTGGAAAGTGCAAACCGAAGTTATTTGTTGCTCTACGGACTCTAGAAAGCTGACAGAATTGTTATTGATTGCGCCTTTAACAATTCTGAATCGTCTATGAGCCGTTCATAACAGATGCTCAAAGTTTATTGTAAGTGTAATGGGGCCAAACATCGCTCTTCCATCGACAGCGCAAGCCCTTTTTAAATGCAATACCCACGTTGCAAATAAGGATCTTGGTTTGCCCATTTTCGATGACATACTAGTTTTATTCATCTCCATTGCAAAATGTTCATCGGCAAAGCCATTACTTAGAAGAAAAATATCACTTGAACTGAAGTGTTAAATAATTCAAATAGCAACTCTACGTTCGCACCTCGCCATTATTGTAAAGTTATTCATTCCATACGTGACATTATTTTGTAGGTACTGGGAAATACGGAACCAGTAAAGAAAGGCGAGGTATGAAATACAGTTACTGTGACATGTGTTGACAGGACCGTAGGGCGCCATATACCTTCTCGTTTGATAGACGTTTCCTATTTGCGAAGTTATAATTCGAATCTATACAAATTGTATTGTAGATTGTTCACAATACAATTTGTGAAGATTCCATCGACATGTTTTAACAGGAGCGTGTTTCAATTGAATGCGATATTCATATCGTTGAATAAACTATAAAATATAACTTGCGATTGTAAAGTGTAAAATAGGCATAAGAAAAACTCTCGATCTGATTTCAAGCCTGAGTTTTAATACGATTGTAGAACTGAAACAACGTGTTTAATATTAGATCTCGTTTTGTGGGATTAATTTTAATTGATATTTACATGTGTACAATCTTCCTATACAGCAATATTTTTACATTTTGCTACTTATTATTTGTAAATACCAACCATGAGTTTTTAATCTAACCATATTTATGGAAAATGTTCGCGTGAGTTAGTGTTGCAATTTAACAGCGTCGTTTATAGGTCATGGTCACAGCTTACATTTTAATAATTAAATAACACAATCTGGAATGCTATTACTTCCTAAAACATTCCCATATTTCATTATTCTGATTATACTCGTATTTACGACTAATACGGTTTTGACGATCGAGAGACGACGAGAGTTAAGTTCCGCCGGGTCGCGTCTTTGATCCCTAGTTACAGTAGATACAAATATTTTTGTGCATCAACTTATGGTCGGTTACTGACTGTTACTGTCTGTACTGACTGTTGTACTGTTTGTACTGGTCTGGGTGTTTTGTAAGTATTATGCAAAAATAGTAAATTAGTATTTAAGTTTATCGGATGTCTAATCCTAATAGTAGTATAAGCTTAGTATAGTCGCTCATTTTGGGACTAGATCACTTTATGTGGCCCAGTGTAGTGTGTGGTCTTGAAATATTATATTATTTAACCTCATTATGACGTTACACGAGTAGTACAATGCCTGCAAAGTCAATTTTCTTAATTAAATCACAGGACAAGTTGAAAGCCGAATTCATCTGTATGTAGCATACATTAAAAGTCTTGTATAAAAAGCGCTATATCATCAACGACATGACATAATATCACTTAAACGAATAAGGTCGTGTATGTGCTCATATTTCATACGCATTGCGTGTCCCACCTACGCCTAAAACGAATAGTTTAATTTGTTCATTTAGATCTTCCTTATGACATAATCATCATATTTGCATGGCATCATGTTTTCTGGCATCATCTTAAGTCTGGTTCTCATGTATCGTCAGCCCACTGCTGGACATAGGACAATAGACCACTAGACCAATAGGACAATAGATAGGTTCTTAACGACAAACGCTATACTGCCCGTATTCTTGAATTGCCTTTTAATACATCATTATCATAAGAAGGTGTGGCTCTATTTAGGGTTGACCCCAAATCATTACTGACATTTAAAAAAAGAAAAGATGTAATTTTGTATGTTTGGAGCGAATAAACTCTAAAACGAGTGTGAATGGAAAAGAGATAGTTTGAGTCCCGCTTCTAATGCTCAATTACCCTAGGTAAATTTTTATACGGAGTCGCGCGCATAGCTACAAGCGAACCCAGTTTTTCCAATTGTGTTTTCAAACCATCCAGAATCCATAGAATACAAAAATACAAAAATTTCGTTCGGAATAATACATTTTCATTCAGATTTGCAGTGTTCATTGAACCACGAATAACGTAGATAAAAAGTTAAATACAGAAAGCCGAACCATTTTTGTTTCCATGTCACTAGATATCCAGCAAGAATATTTCTTTGTTTTCAACAGTTAAAAATTCACAGCGGACATGATGGTTTGCGGGTAATTTGATTACAAAATTCCAAATGGAAGCCATTATATGGGATGTTGTCACGAACCCTTTAATTTTCGGCTTCGGGCGTGTGATCACAAGGTTTTATGTTCACGTCCCAGTGATGGAGTGCCGTGCCCGTGACCTAATAAAAAATGAATTGCCGAATTGGAAGGGTTACCCATATTGTTATAAGCACATTCCTGCTAAAGGTTTGGGAAGGTACCAACCAATTAATTGATACTCCAACTTTTTAGAAGCAATCTTAATTACTTGAGTTAATTGATTTGGGGTTTATATCATTATTATTACATTCCCTTCATCATCATCACCATAGTCTCAACGCCGATTGGTCTCAACTCCACCCTCACCCAGCGGCTTCCCTGGACTCGCCCTTAGGGTTGAAATTTTCAAAAATCTATTATTTTTCTTGCTTACATTAGCAAACCTTACAATATTATAAACAAGAAATTAAATATCTACCCTAAAACTAAATTTAAATGTAAAAGAATAGTGTCAAAATGGTTGTTATCACTTGAGTATGAGGATACTGAAAAACTATTAATAAAAAAGTGATGAATGTTATTTAATAAATAAAATAAACACTGAAACATGAAAAAATAGGAAATTCACACATACGCGCAGACACGCACGCGCGCACACACACACACACACCACACACACACACACACACACACACACCACACACACACACACACACACACACCACACACACACACACACACACACACACACACACACATTCTTTTTAATCTCTAATTTCTTTTGAATCTGTAATAATTGTAATTTTTTTTATAAGTTTTATTTAAAATTGTTCTTATTGTGTAAGGCCATGAGGAGGAGCGAGTGAACCCCAACACAAGTGTATATTACGAGTATTACTCTCTAAGGAAATCTCAGTACACTGGCTAGAGAGATTTTTATTATATTTTTTATTTATAAACCCAAACGCCTGTGCTCTATTACAATTGTTAAAAATAAAGTATTTTTGTGTAAAGTTATGAACTATAAATAATATCGATAGACCTACATATTATATTTCGATATACAAATATATATTTAAGTTACTTTGATATTAAAAATAATTGAGAAAATGGTATACAATTGATAAATAAGTTGATCAAAACATTACGCGGTACTTGTACTTCCGTTGTGGTTAAAACCCCATCTTGTTTTGATCAACTTATAAAAAGGAAATACTTGGACTCGGGGGTAGTCGGATTGAGACATCGAGCTGTGCGGAGCTCT
Organism: Anania crocealis; assembly: GCA_949315895.1. NCBI lineage: Eukaryota > Metazoa > Arthropoda > Insecta > Lepidoptera > Crambidae > Anania > Anania crocealis. The sequence goes on along the minus strand of OX438874.1, from coordinate 6,940,583 downwards.
GATACCTTTGAATGTTTTTACTTAGTGTGCGAATAAATACAGTGTGAAAATCTACTTTCGTGTTTCAATCACCGGCTGGTGTCTATTATCCGAAGCGGGATTGATATCACACCCACAATATGGAAAAACATCAGGAAAATCGCCGTCGTCGGTCACGTAGCCGATCACGATCATACCGTGGAAAAAGGCGTCACAGACTCGACAGTTCTTCTGGGTCTGAACGCAAGTCGCGAAGAAAAGAAAGGAAGCATCGTAAGAAACATAGGCGCAACAAGAGATCTACAAGGTCAATAAGTCTCAGTATGTCTAGAGGCGGAAGGACACCAATTGAACTACCGCCGAAACGTACTGATAATCAGGAAAATACAATCACGACATATCAGGCAAGTTCATTAATAAATAACTAAGTTGTTGAAATTGAAAGTATTATTTTATATATTGACGGTATTTTTTTTTCTCTTTTTCTTACTTTCTATTAAAAGCATACCTTCATTAAGTTTATGTACAAATTTAAATGTGCCAAATGTGTACAAATGTAGTAAGTTAAACGTTGAAATGCCGTTATTAAACACTTATTTACATATCGTTTCCCTTCGGTAAATAAAACGAAATACATGTTCAATTAGTGATATTTATCTACCAGTCGTGGGTAGTATCTTATTAAAAACCCATTCTTTCTGCATTTTATATAATATTAGTGTAACAATATAAAAACTGTAATAATTTTAAAAACATAAATTTGTTTAACAAAAATATATATATATATATTTCTTGGAGTAATATGAAATACATAATATTATTATACAACATAATGTTTCCTTTGATCGTTATTTCTTGTAAAGAAGTGTTTCAATAATAATTGTTCAAACATCTAGAAGTGTATCTTCATCCAAATCGTATTATTATGAGTAACACTGTTTGAATATAATATACCTACCTATTTAAATTTGAATTGCCTTGTCTTTACTTTTTCCTTTTCTAATTGAATATTGATACTCTGAAAAACAACACATTTCAGCCTCATGGTCAACTAATGGCGACTGAAACAATATTAGCGGAGCAATGTGCTGCTTCTTCATCACAAGGTGACGTCGGAGACCACGCGGTCCTGCAACGGTCGATACCGCCGCTTCTTGGATCAGTACGAACGTCTTTGGTGATTCCTGATCCAGTGCCTCGTCCTGCAGATGTACAACACTGCATACCACCGGAACGTGAGCCCGTTTTGTTATCATCTCAATCTTATGTAGGAGAAGAAGATATTTCAACTAAGACTACTAATAATGTTACGATTAACGCTAGTGATTTCGCTTTGTTACTTCAAAATATGTTAAAATCTAATTCTCATGGCATTTCATATGATAAAAATATAATACCTACCTTTGACCCCACTCAAAAGAATCAGAAAATCGAAAGTTGGATCGCTAAGGTTAACGAGTGTGCAAAAATATATAATTGGTCTGATGAGCAAACTTCACATTTCGCTTTGCCTAAATTGGCGGGACATGCCCAAAAATGGTACCAAGGCCTCCAAACGATACTTTTAACTTGGCATGAGTGGCAAGAACGTTTGATTAGGGCTTTTCCTTCTGAAATCAATTATGGGGCTTTATTATCTGATATGTTAGAGCGTAGAATGAGATTAGGTGAGTCAGTAGATGATTATTTCTTTGAAAAGTTGTCTTTATTAAATGCATGTGAAATTAAGGGAAAAAAGGCGGTCGATTGTCTAATTTATGGGATAGATGATCGAATGATTAGATCTAGTGCGTCTTCGGCAAGACTAAATGATCCTGAAAGTGTCCTGAAGTTCTTGAAGGATTTGTGTAGAGAATCTGACCCTCGCTTTATTCGACAAAGGCCTAACTTTTCAAATTTGAAAGACATTATATGTAATAAGTGCAACAAGTCAGGCCATCGTGGCGCGCAATGTCGTAATGTTGTATCTGAAATAATTTGTTTTAATTGCAAAGAAAAAGGTCACACTTTCAATAAATGCAGTAAACCTGTGATAAAATGTGATATCTGTAATCGATTTGGTCATAAATCAAATGAGTGCTATCAAAATAAATCAAAAGAATTTTCTCAGAATAAATCTTACATTAAACCTTATGAAAAGAGAACTATGATAACTAGATCCAATAAAACTGATGTTAAATTCCATAAAGAGGCACTTATAAACAATAATATCAAAGTTCAGTGTTACATAGACTTTGGGAGCGACTGTACGCTTATTAGTAAAGACGTAGTCGATCAAAATTCTTTACCAAAGTTCGAAGATGACTTACCGACGATTCGCGGATTCGGTAATCATGTTTACACTCCATTATATAGGACGCAAATTGGACTTTCACTAGGGGAGGTAACTGCACAAATTGATGCTTACGTAGTTGAACCAAATATGATGGATGAGCAATTATTGATAGGTCAAAATTTTACTGAGAGACCGGAAGTCCTGGTAGTCAAAACAAATAATCAGCTTGATATACTGAAACAGAGAGAGCCACTTGAATTTTCTCATTTGCCAACTGATAATGACGTTCACGATAAAATAGTGTTACGAATTACTACAAATACAAGTGTTGACCGTTTAGGATTTATAAATTGTACCCATAGCAGTAATGCTTCATGTGATATAATTGTAGAAAATAGTGTTAGAGATACAGGACTTGTAGACTATCATATTCTAGGAGGTATTTATAGTTTAAAAGAAGGAAATTGTAAAATTGGCGTACAGAATTTTTCACGAAAATGTCTCGAGTTTCAAGAAGGCTCCGTGTTAGCTAGGGCAAAAACTGTCAATAGTTTTAAAACTGATACCATAAATAAAATAGTAAACTGTCAAAGAATTTCCAATAATAATATAATCCTTTCTCCAATTAAACAAACTGAAATTAATATTAATAACGATCTTTCCAAATCACAAACTGAAGCTGTCGTAAATCTCATTAATAAATACCGTACATGTTTTGCTCAAGAACTATGTGAATTAGGCTGCACACACTTAACAGAAATGAATATAGAATTAAATGACGACAACCCTGTTGTACATAGGCCGTACCGTTTAAGCTATCCTGAACGGCAAATTGTGAGAGATATGGTACAAGAACTGGTGGATAATGATGTCGTAGAAGAATCAAACTCTTCATATGCTAGTCCTATAGTATTAGTTGCTAAAAAGGGTGGAGGATACAGAATGTGTGTTGATTATAGGCTGTTAAATAGTAAAACAAAAAAGGATCATTTTCCTATGCCACGGATAGATGATCAATTGGATATGCTGAATGGTAATAAGTATTTTACAAGTTTAGATCTTGCTAGTGGTTACTATCAGATCCCCTTGCGTCCCAGTTGTAGACACCTCACAGCTTTCATAACTCCTGACGGTCTTTATCAATTCAAAAAATGCCGTTTGGTTTGGTAAATTCTCCTGCCGTATTTCAGCGTACTATTAATAAAGTTCTTGGAAACACCCGGTTTAAGTCCGCTTTAGCATATATGGATGATATTCTAATTCCGGGTAAAAACTTTGAAGAAGAATTGTGTCGTCTAGAAGAAACTTTTAAATTATTTCAAGGAGCACGATTAACATTAAACTTAAAGAAATGCCATTTTTTTAAAGAAAATTTAGAGTATCTTGGTTATGAAATAAGTAAAAGCGGAATCAGACCGGGTCACGCTAAAATAACTGCTGTAGATAAATTTCCGACACCTCGGAATGCACACGAGATACGCCAATTTATAGGTTTGGCTAGTTACTTTCGAAAATTTATCAAAGATTTTGCAATAATAGCCCGACCTTTGACGGATTTGACCAAAAAGGGATGTATTTGGCATTGGGACGAAGATCAGGAGCAATCTTTTAAGAAATTGAAGGAAATGTTAGTACAGAGGCCCTTGTTAGGTATATATGATCCACAGAATGAAACATCTCTTCATACAGATGCAAGTAAATATGGGATAGCTGGTATCTTGATACAAAAAACGGAATCTGGCGAAGTCAAGCCAATAGCATACTTTAGTAGGAAAACAACTGTCGACGAGCAGAAATATCATGCCTATGAGTTAGAAACGCTCGCAGTAATTGCGTCTTTACAGCGTTTTCGTGTTTATTTATTAGGATTAAAATTTACGCTAATTACGGACTGTAATGCATTACGTGCCACATTAACAAAACGAGACCTAATACCAAGAATTGCTCGTTGGTGGATAGCTATTCAAGAATATGATTTTGTCATTCAATATAAACCGGGACACACAATGTCACACGTCGATGCGCTCAGTAGGAATCCCCAACCCAGTAATTTAGAAGCTAATTTTGATCCAATACCTGCCGTTCTGAGAATTACACAAGAAGACTGGCTTCTTAGCCTGCAATTGAATGATCCAAATATCCAGCGTATTCGTAATCTTCTAGAAGATAAAGAATACGCTGAAGTAAAAAAGAACTATACTGTAAAAAATAATAAGCTATTTCGTGTAGTAAACAATGAGCTTAAATGGGTTGTACCTAAATCTGCTCGCTTTCAGCTATGTAAACTAAACCATGATGATATTGGTCATTTTAGTATAGAAAAAACTTTTTATAAAATTAGTAAGGACTTTTGGTTTCCAAAAATGAAACGCTTTATAAAAAAGTATGTGAGGTCATGTATAGAATGTGCATACAGTAAAGAACCAGCTGGTCCTAAAGAAGGTTTTCTGCATTCAATACACAAGGTAAATAAGCCATTTGATACAGTTCACGTGGATCATTTAGGCCCCTTTGTTAAGAGCTCTAAAGGAAATACTTACCTCTTGGTACTTGTGGATGGTTACACTAAATTCTGTTTACTAAAGCCATTACGTAATTTGAAATCAAGTTTGACGATACGTGCCCTAGATGATATCTTTACAACTTTTGGCTATCCAAATAGAATGGTATCAGATCAAGGTTCATCATTTACTTCCAAGGATTTTAAAGAATTTTGTAGTAATACTAAGATAAAGCATATTCTTAATGCTGTAGCCTCTCCTCGTGCAAATGGGCAAGTCGAGAGGTACAACAGGACTATTTTGGATGCTTTAACGGCTTACACTGATAAGTTGGGTGAAAAATTTTGGGATTCAGTATTAGGAAAATTACAGTGGGGAATGAATAATACTCTTAATAAGGGTATAGGAAAAGCTCCATCGGAAGCATTATTTGGAATACAATTAGTAAGCAAGGGTGATAATGCCTTTTCAGATATTTTAAATGAAATACGCCAATCAGGTTCGGTACAAAATATAAGAGATCAAATTGACTCGCATATTGAGAAGGACCAGCAACTTCAAAAATCCAGATATGACAAAACTAGGACTAAAGCTAGAAATTATAAAGAGGGAGATTTAGTTAAAATACTTAAACCAGTTCAGGGGAACGATGGCAAAAGTAAGAAGCTTCTTCCAAAGTATACTGGTCCCTTTAGAATCACAAAAGTTTTAGAAAATGACAGGTACGAGGTTTCAAGTATCGTTGGGAGCAACATTTCTAAGAAAAATTACTCTAATATATGGGCAGCAGACCGTATAAAACCGTGGATTACAACCTATAGCGATCACAACTGTAACAGTAGCTCTAGTAAAGAATGCAGTAGTAATGATAGTGGTGATGAGTAGGTCCATTAATTTTGATAATTAAATAAGGAAAACATACTTTTATAAATATCTTTTATGGTACTATTGTATAGTTTCATGTATCGAAAATAAGAGTAGGATGCGTTTAATAGATGAACTAAAAGTGTTGATAGATCTGTCCATTTACACGTAATGTACATTTGAGAGTGATCCACTTGTAAGTTATGTGTATATTAGTAAGAGTGTTGATAGATCCACTCGCAAGGTGTGTGAGTAAGAGTATTGACAGAACCACTCGCAAGATGTGTGTATAAGAGTGTTGATAGATCCACTCGCAAGGTGTGTGTGTGTAAGAGTGTTGATAGATCCACTCGCAAGGTGTGTGTATATAAGAGTGTTGATAGATCCACTCGCAAGGTGTGTATATAAGAGTGTTGATAGATCCACTCGCAAGCTGTGTGTATAAGAGTGTTGATAGATCCACTCGCAAGGTGTGTATATAAGAGTGTTGATAGATCCACTCGCAAGCTTTGTGTATAAGAGTGTTGATAGATCCACTCGCAAGGTGTGTGTATAAGAGTGTTGATAGATCCACTCGCCAGGTGTGTGTATAAGAGTGTTGATAGATCCACTCTCAAGCTGTGTGTATTAGAAAAACTATGTATTTAAAGATTATATATTACAAATCACTTTATAAATGCGTAGATAGCTGGATTAATTAATTATTATAAATAATTAGCACTTAATATGTAAGTAATTGATTAAATGTTTACTTGTTATCAGCAAATATAAATTGAATATGATTGATTGGTCATAGAAATTTGAATATCTGTATATCTAAGGATTTTTATTTATATATTTTTTTAAGTTTGAGGACAAACTTATTATCAGGAAAGGCCGAATGTTAAAAATAAAGTATTTTTGTGTAAAGTTATGAACTATAAATAATATCGATAGACCTACATATTATATTTCGATATACAAATATATATTTAAGTTACTTTGATATTAAAAATAATTGAGAAAATGGTATACAATTGATAAATAAGTTGATCAAAACATTACGCGGTACTTGTACTTCCGTTGTGGTTAAAACCCCATCTTGTTTTGATCAACTTATAAAAAGGAAATACTTGGACTCGGGGGTAGTCGGATTGAGACATCGAGCTGTGCGGAGCTCTGATACCTTTGAATGTTTTTACTTAGTGTGCGAATAAATACAGTGTGAAAATCTACTTTCGTGTTTCAATCACCGGCTGGTGTCTATTACAATACCCTACTTAAGTTACCCTTATAAATATGTTCTTGTTTATTATCGAACCATTTGCTTACAATAAGTAAGGTACCGCGGCACGACGACAATCAAGTATTTTCTTCTTAAAATAAAAGGTAGTGAAGAAATGAATTTACATTCAGTAAATTTGTTATGAATAATAGATGAATACGTCTTTGTGTTACTCTAGTTAACGGTTGTCTTTATGCAAGACAACCCTTTGAAATGAATTTTCCAATACGCCAAGTCACGACTCTATTATTGACAGTGAAGAGGAAAATACGAGCTGCAAGCAAAGGAAACAAATAAACCAGTGGCAGCAAGCTATAAACAATTTACTGTACTCGTTAGTTGCTTTGTAACGATAAATTCATCTCTTTCACCTCAAATAAACAGCATGATTGAAAACGCCCTTACGGGAATGGAAAGCTATCGGCAAAAACCAATATACCACAATAACAGAAAACATTTTTATATGAATTACAACTTGAATGCTTCTACCAAATTTTCAATTAATTTACAAAGTTGCTTATAATTTTGTAATGTGTACCTATGTTTGCTTGGATAAATATTTTTCAATTGCTTAGGTGGGGCTTGTGACTGTACAATGAGCCACCGATTTATTATTGCTAAAAGCATCAAAAAAAATATTTATGAAACATGCTAATATTTAATTACTTATACCTAATGACGTATTTAAAATTCAACTATTTCAATAGGGATTTGAACCCACAATATTTATAAGCGACGCTCATGTCTTGCTTTTTAATCTATTTGGTAGTATTCTCATAATTCGAGTATATCAACTAGTGTGAACGAACAGTCCAACAGATCATGTTAGTTCTTTTTACTCAGACGATCATAACAGGTATTATGCAAATAACCATCTCGGATTTATCACTGCCCGGAGCTGCGCGTGGGCAGACGAGTCGGTGAGAGACAGACGGAGTAGAGTTCGACTTAACCGGCGATGACTCACTTGCTTGTTTTGTCAAGACGCTTCCTCTAAGATTTTTTGTTTCATCATAGTTTTACCTTAAGTGTTTGATTAAATACATACAAGTTTTTGTGGTTTATGTCACCGTAAACTTTTAAAAACTGTCAGTGTGCAATAAGACGCGTGAGTTCAATCCAACGGTTAGGTTAGATTGTAATCAATTGATTATAAACTGAACTTGAAACAGTTCAAAATTGTACGGTAGCATGAAAGTTAGTGGTAGTAGTGTTAAATCTTCGCCAATGTTTTGTAACAGCACAGATAAGGTACTAAGTAACAGTTACTTCTTTAGTAGAAGTCGCTATTGTTGACATCATCAATGCTTAGTAAATAAAGTTATTATAAAGGCAAATTGAATAAATTAAAATTAACTAGTATTGAGCACGATAGCGTGAGATAAATTACTGGCAATGGAAAAATGACATTTAGACAGTTTTTTTTTGTCCAATAAAGTAACGGGTATTGTGTTACTGAAGGTTATTATAATATTTTTTTCATATACGAATCTGAAATACTAATGATGTAAGTTTCTAGGTTTCTTTTGATTCTTTCGCATGAAACCGGCTAGCCGTAAAATTGTGCATTGACCCGTTTAAATAAATCCTGAGGCCTTACTCCGCAACACAATGTCCGTATATTTGAATCCATCTGTCTCTATCACTTAAAGTATCTGAAAGAGACAGACATCCGTCAAAACGAGCTTCGTGTTGCAGAGTAAGGCATCTGAATGCGATGCAATTCATCATGAGTCCAATGCTAGACACAGGCCTCCCCAAAATGAGGATTGTGGATTTTTCTGTGTCTATGACAAATTCGCCCCCTTTGCTTTGTTAGTTCATTCGACCTGTCATTCTGTTGTTATGTCATTCACTAACTCACTCATTTTCCTTTCAAAAAAATATATCGTACGTCACCACTATGAAATAAATTTAACTTGAAATAAACAATCTGCATATTTGTATTTTTAATTTATTTCTATGGAATGGAATGGTCTTTGACTGACTAAAATCGGTCTCCTTAAACAGACGAGGTTAAATGCGTAAAAACGAAACAACTCAACTTAAGCACCTACTTTTCGACTGTTAAAAAGACGTTAAGCAAGATGACATTGTGTGATAGTAACTATTGTATTAAAGCGCGTATTTTTGTTTCGTTAAAAATTATCGGCACACAACAGTCGACTGCTGGATGTAGGCCTCTCAAAAAGAAGGATTTTGGTACCATCACAACACTTCAGCCGGTTAGCGATCACAATTTGGCTAATAATGGAGAGAAGACGCATCACACAGTACTTTAGCCGCCTGTTTCGACACCCATATCAGGAAAGACAAGAGGCTGCTGTCCGTCTTCTCGCGGTATTCTTCTTACGACACCCATATAAGAAAGCGAAAGGGTAGTGTAATTTTATTATTGTGCCGGCACTGCATAGCAATCCGACGCAAGTGTGCATCGATTATCACATGAAAGGCGCGGCGTGGGAGGAGGAGAAATGCTAGAACCGGTTTCATCCTCAAGAGCCCGCGAGCACGCGCTGTTGGGATAACTTTGGGTACTTCACAATTGCTGCAATCAACTTCACGGCTAAATCATTTTGATGAACCCTTATTTTAAAAGACGACAAAAAGAGGAGGGTCTGTATTCGTTGCATTTATGTGTTTTTTTATGTTATTTTTTATACGTTGGCCAATTTCGATGATATTTTTATGCTCGATATGGTAATGACCAAATGACCAATGTTGGTTGCATTTAAAAGCAACGTCGCGTCGGCCTTGTTAAGGAAAATAGTTACATTTCATAGTCTACAATAAAAAAGACTGACGAAAAGCATAAAGTAAGTTAGGTACCAATTTCGGTGTAGGATGACTCAAACTCCCGAGCTTTTCGATATTTCTCTTTATTTGTAAGAAAATATTCGTTTCATAGGGCAACATACGATTTTTTAGTAATAAGAAGTAGAACTATTACTATTTAAAATTACTCGTAATATCAGTAATATTGGATTGCAGCCTAATTCAAATCACGTTTATAAATTTCACAAAGCCGATTACGACAGCATAATCGAACATTTAAGATCTATAAGATGGGATAGGGAATTCTGTGACTGTCATTCTATTGATACTATGGTTGACAAGTTCTATAACATAATTCATGACATAATAAAGCTACATGTTCCTCGTTCAGCGCCAGGTTCTTCTAGACACTATCCTGTTTGGTTTAATAAAGGCATCATCCGTGTATTACGAGAGAAATTAAAATATAGGAAAAGATATTCAAAATTTAAAAATCCACTAGACTTAATATCTTTTCAATTACTTAAGAAGAGATCTGTTGATATGATAAACAATAGCTATAATAATTACATATCTGCCATAGAATCAACAATAAAAAGTAACCCAAAAATTTTCTGGTCCTTCATTAAACAAAAAAATAAAAACAGTAACGGTTACCCTTCTAGAATGTACTATAAAGACCAATCTACTACAAATGGCCCCAATATATGTGAATTATTCGCTCAATGCTTTTCTTCCGTATATCAAACAAACAATTTAAGACCTGATACTGTGATTACTAACGTAGTAACAGGTGAAGCTAACACATCAAACTACATCAATAAATTAGTTTTTACCACTGATGAAGTAAAGCGTGCTCTCAAAAGTCTAGATTCAAAAAAAGGAGCCGGCTCCGACTGTATATCGCCTTTTTTCGCGGTAAAATGTGCTGATGAATTGGCCTGGCCTCTTTCCCTAATATTTAATAAATCGCTGTCTATTGGAGTGTTTCCGTTAAGGTGGAAAGAGGCTCGCATCGTGCCAGTTCATAAGTCTGGGGATAAATCTAATATTGAACATTATAGACCTATTTCTATTCTTCCAGTATTTGGAAAAGTATTTGAATCCCTAATATGTTCACCTATTTACTGGCACACCAGACACTTAATTGTTCCGCAACAACATGGCTTTGTTAAAGCGCGCTCCACGTCGACCAATCTAGTCAGCTTTATATCTGATGTGGTTGACGCGGTTGACTCTCGAATCTCTGCTGACGTCATATACACTGATTATAGCAAGGCTTTTGATCTGGTAAACATAAACAAATTAACAGAGAAATTAACAAAATACGGAATAACGGACTACTTGTTGAAATGGTGTTACTCATACCTTTCGGACAGAAGTTCGAAAGTGGTAGTTAATGGGTATGAGTCTGAAGTGTATATGACGTCATCAGGGGTACCACAGGGCTCGCATCTGGGACCACTATTTTTCATTTTGTTCATTAACGATGTAGTATCATGTTTTCATCATTCGCAATGTTACTTATACGCAGATGATTTAAAAATTGTAAAACATATTTCTGACGATACTGATGTAAAACTGTTACAGGAAGACTTAGACCGGTTCACCGCATGGTGCGATGATAATCTTTTAAAATTGAACTATAATAAATGCTTTTTCATACATTTCTCTAGAAAAAAATCTGCGCATTTTTCATCATATAAGCTGGGTAATCATATTTTAGGGGAGGTGGATACAATCCGTGATCTAGGCGTTACCATTGATGATAGGTTAACATTTAATGTACACATTGATAACATTGTAAATAGAAGCTTTAAGTTGCTAGGATTTGTTCTTCGCAATTGTAAAGAATTTAAATCGGCCCACAGTAAAATTCTCGTGTTCAACTGTCTTGTCAGAACGGTACTTGAGTATTGCAGCTTAGCTTGGACACCTAAATATGAAGTACATAAAAAAAGAATTGAATCAGTTAATAAAAGATTCCTTTGGCATCTGGCCTACCAACATTTTAAGGCTAAGCAACTTCCATCGTACAAACAACGTTTAACATATTTCAGACTTCAGAGTCTAGAGAAGCGAAGAGAGATTGCTGATTTGAAATTTCTATACAAGCTGGTCAATGGCCAGTTGGACTGTCCGCAATTACTAGCCAAAGTAAATTTCAGTATTCCCCGTAAACTGCCTCGTTTTTCAAGATACACATTATTTGCCACCAAACCGTTTAAGAGTAATTTGGGTCACTTTTCCTCAATAAACCGCATGCAAGGTGCATATAATAAGGCCTTCAAGGGTACCAACACTGATATATTTGGTAAGCTTGGAACTTTTACTGAATCTATAGCTTCTGTTCAGTAATTGAAACTATTATGTTTGTGTGTAACGGGCCGCTGTTGCATGTTGCGTGTGTGTTTGTGTATGTGCATATATGCATCCATGTGTATTTATGTATGCGCGGGCACGATAGCGCATGTAGCATGCAGCGGTAGCTTTGATAGTATTATGTTTACATCTTTAACTTCATTTTTTTTTTTTTTTGTCTTGTGGAACAACATCAGTGAATTTAATTTGATCCCAAGATAACTTGTAGTAATCGCAGGGCTGGTGTTGTTACACGAAACAATGAAATGCAATTAGTTAGTAAATAATTATTACTCGTCTCTATTACTTGCCGTGGCAGCCTATAATTAAGGCTTCACTTAATAATGTATCTCTATACCTATATGTATAAACCATGTTATAAGTGAATGTTTTGTTGGTTGTCCTAAATAAATAAAATAAAATAAAATAAACTAGACATTCGAAAAATGTATGTTTGTACTATGAGCTAATGTTCATCCCAATAATAATAATGGCTTTTCCTCCGAGGCCTTTTTGGTTTAAAAATGACAGGAAAAAATAGAAGTTATAAAATCCTGGATAGATGTTGGGTTTATTTAGGAATTACGTTTTAATGAAGCAATTGTTAGCAATATAATAAGGTTTGCTCGTCGTAAAAGACCAGTAAATGGTTCAATAAACGTGCCCCGAGAAGCATCGCGTCCAGGTAATGTTGTTCCACAAATGTCTTCAGGAGCTAGATACTATCGGTTTTATGGAGAATTTAATAGCATTCGGAGATTCTTACAAGGTCTGATGCAATATTGTAGCTTCATGCTTTAGAAGCAAGGATTTACGTCGTCTTAAACGTATGCTAAGAGCAGTTAGTGTTCGCAATGTGCTATTGTTTGCAAGTGGTAATAATTGAGTTATGTGTGTAACGGATACCTTGAAGACTTGTTTATTTTAAGACGCGAGTTTTGTGCAAAGCACGAACTAATGTGGTACTAGTAAAAACGAACCACGAACGAAAAAAAGCAAAGCCTCTGTTGTTGCGTAATTTTAATTTTTCAGTGAACTAAATCTCATAATTGATAAGCAACTCGGGGAAGTAATTAAGCAGATTAAAGTTCTCATTGTTAAACCGCCGTCTCTGCGGTCGTGTGGCAGCGTCCATTACCAAAAGAAAGAATGCGCTCCAGACTGTAATGTTATTGGACCACAAACCAGTTTTGGGACAATGCGCTTCAAAATCACTGGGCTTTAAGTGTAAAACAAAGAGTAGAAAAAATTTAACACTGACTGCCGAGGTAGAGAGATATAGTGTCGCTCTTTTAAAATCTATTTTATAGTTACAGAGTCAAAGAAAATAGTGAACAACATGAGCAAATGAGAACAGGATACCTACGATAACCACAATGTGTTTTTAGGTTTAGTTAAGACGGCGTACTTAGGCTGTTTTGATGTGGTTTTGGTGTCGGTATAAGCTAATTATTAATTCATCTTGAAAGCCCACGTTAGGTACTTAGAGGTAAGGTGAGTGAGTAGGAATATATTAAGTACATTTTGATCCTTAAAATATTTGATCAATTCTAGGCTATGTTATGATGATTGTGCCGTATTTACTAAAACTATTTTATGTTTATAGCATTCGTCAAGTTCTCATGCTGCCACTTTACAGTGTTCTATTATAGGCACCCAGCAATTTTAGTTTTCTGCCATTAAAAATGGCGCTGTTGTTGAAATTCACAAAAGCTTTTGTTCGACTGTTCAACGCAAAAGTAGAACGGGACATTATATTTTTACTGCGAAATAAGGAAGTTAAACATTTTTATGTCAGAGATACAACTTTTTACAGTTTGTAGTTCTCGTCTGCCTATCAGCATCACATGTGACAAGTTAACCTACAATTAGGATATTTTTATTACTATTTATCCTACTCTCTACGTTTTATATAAAATCACTGTATGTCTAGGTATGAGGTTTGTACCAGTGAGGTTGATTATTATTCGAAACAAGTAAAGTAACCGGGGCCGCTCACTTGGTATTTTTTGAATGGGAGTGTTTGACCGAATTCCCTTGTGAATTTAACTTGCTCTCTTTTGACACAAGACATTGACCACGGTGTTTTGTCTATTATTCGTCCCGAGTCTTTCAACAACTATGAATCTCTGCACATCCGTGGAATATTATCTTAGACCAAATATCTTCATTTAAAACTTTAGATTCCACTAATGCCAAATGAACCATCATTTGAAGGAGTTTATAGTTTCGCCTCAAACCAAAACTTTGTTTTACTGGTTCCAGTTCCAAACCGTACTCTAGAGACTGTAACTGGGCCTGGAATCTGAAGCTACGCGTAAAGTTGGTTAAGTTAGTAGAAGTAGGTTCTTTGAGTGGCTTTAGATGTATGCGGTTCTGCAATTGTCGGTTGTGTGTCTGTTTTTGTGGTTGTCAGAAAATAAGCCAGGCTCTGAAATTGTGTAAGGATTACGGGTGAAAATTGCACTAGAGCTAATGTTGATAAGCTAAGTTAGACGAGGAATAAGCTTAGATACAAGAACATATTATAAAAAGTCTGCGGCATACATGCAGTCAATACAAATAACGTTATTTTTAGAAGCATCAAAGTTTTTTTTTTTCATTTTATTATCGCTGCAAAGCATTAGATAAACATACAAACAATTTAAATAGTTTTTATCTTTATTTGTATCAAATAAACTCGGTTGAGCGCAGTCGAAAGACGATTGGCAATTAAATTGATTGAATCGTATGTGTAAGGAAGGACCGGTTTGGATTTTGTTGCTAAGTCGGCATTTGAGATCGAAACGAACGAGGCGGGATTGTCGATGGTCAAGTTTTTTTTAAATGCACATGGTTAAAGTTCACACTTTGTTTCAATTGAAATAAAATGTGACTGGTGTGATTAAACATTTGAGTAGTTGAATTTTAGATTAAACACGTAATTTAACATTTGTAGACGCATTATAATACATAATCACATGTTTGTATATTATTTTTAAAATTATTTTATTATATTATCAAGGTGTGACTTCTTATCGGGTTTCGGGGTTATCATAATGTTTTTGGGATTGAAACAATAAATTCATTTTCTAACACAATATTATACACTGGACATCATTATCATCATTATTTTATCCAAAACAACGTGCTCTGGTCTCTCCTATTTAGGATCTCCTCGACGGCTATTACATTGCACAGTTAGCCATTAGTTACGTTTTATTAATAAACAAGAATAATACGTTTTATTAATAAACAAGAATAGAACTGTGCTAACTCATACTCTTCATCTCTCTGCAAGTTGTTGTTAATTACCCAGGAAGTATGGTTATTGAACACGCTAATAAACTAAAGTAAATACCGAGGCGTAATACACCATGATCAACTACCGAGAATCAGCAATCTCTGTAATCTATTAATCCAGTTTGATCGCCAGTAGTTAATTAGTTCTACTAGTTTATATTAATTGTAACGACGTAATTGCTTTATAAGCCCGATGAGATGGAACTTTCAATCAATACGTTCACTGTAATTTACACCTATAGAATGTATGTTGCGGTAAAATTGTATGGTATACGAAGAGCCGACGAGTGTATTGACGTAAATGAACGAAAGAAAACTATAACAGTGTACTCTTCCGATCTGTTTTATTGATGTATGACGACCACGCTGGTTTTCAGGGGTTTGCTAGTTCCAAGGTCCCGGGTTAGATTTCTATAGACGGGTCATTCTGAAAAATATTTTTTGACTGCATTCACCATTGTTTTTTATTTCCAAAAAAGTAAAGTTTTAAAGGACTAGTTATTAAATTGGGATCATTACTATGTATGCGATGTTGGCCTCATTTATTTATTTGTTTATGAGCTTTCTTCTTCTTCTATTATGAATTTATCTGTGTCCTTACAACTGTACGAAGGAGAATCTTAACAGGTCAACACAAAATGCCGTGAAATCTGCCCGTTTCTCTTCACTCTTAATACGGCAGAAGAAAATGTATTTTAAAAGTCTTATCGTCTACCTCAATGTTTTATTCCAAAGCTCCATACAAAAGTGTTAGCCGCGTAACAAAAGACTTGCCTTGCATCACTTGCATGCAGCTTATCACTTCATGTCAATTACTCCACTTAGCAAGAAATGCGCCTGACACACTCACTTGTCATGACATAATATGGAAGTAAGGAATTAACATCTCTGTAGCCACAACGTTGTTGTTCTTTACCTGGCGGATATAATACATTTTTCCATCCCACCGTAACCGTATAATATTTTCCGGGATAAACCTATCAACGTTCCAACGGTTTTTGTTTTGTGAATTTGTATCACAGACATTGTTGGGAACCCAGTTTGAGTAGGTAACTATTAATAAAGCACTCGTATTTTGGAAATCAGAAACAACGAAGGTACCACAAACACCCAGATCCGAGAAAATGTAGAAAAACACTTTTTTCTACATTGACCCGTCCGGTAATCGAACCCGGGACCTAGGAGCAGGCGACACCTTGAAAACCGGTGTGTACGCCACTCCGCCACGGAGGTCGTCACGGCGTATTATCGCTATCTTAGTGCGAACAGCTCTGGCGTTATGGAGTAATAAACATCTATCTAAACTTTCAAATTTATAATAATATTTAAAATAAGTAATACAGTAACATTTCTCCAGTAAAGGTATACAATTAAACAGGGTGGTGTAACTTGAATCAGGTTAATTGAATGAGCTCTGGTTCCAAAGCAAATTGAGTGTCCTAACAGAGTAAATTTATCCGCCCGTCGTAGGTATTACCCTGTCGTTATAACTTAAACCAATTTTGCTTTTCCTCTACCTTCTCACATCCACTTGACTAATTCTCATATTCCGAATACACCCAATATTCGTTATTGAATTCGGTAAGTCATTCGGGTTAAATTGACTATATCAACTGCGAATTCCATTACATCACTAATAATGTTCACTAGCATTAATGTTTATTATCGACCTGGATAGCTCATAGACAAGCAGTTTTAATTACTGATACGAAAATATTCCATAAAACAGTCACTAACCAAACAATGTACTAATAATATTCTAAGTAAGCATGAAGTTGGCTCTAAATAAATATGAAAATTTAACTTTTAAATTTTAAATTAGTGTATAGATATACAAACGTAACAAGTATTATGGCGCCATCCTATAGGTATAGTCATTTATTAAAAAAATGCGTCTATTTCTTTCTCTTTTTTTGTCAGATCAAAAATGAAATTGAAAGCGCGTGCATCAAAATTAAAAAACCTTTCCTATTCAGACTAAGTAAAATTGGACACCCCGAAATTGAAACGAAACAAAACTAGTATTTTCCAACCGCAACGAACGGGGGTGACTGCACATAATGGATGAGAATAGATTAAACTACGTTCACTACATGCACTTGTCTATTTGTTTACTATCACCGACAGTAAGCGTAAACAAAGTCGTGATGACGTACCAGAGGCCCTACTACGCAACACGAAGCCCGTATTTACTGATCTATCTGTCCCTTTCAGATACACAATGGTATGAGTGAGCGAGACCCATAGAGACGAATATATGGACATTAAGTAAGGCCTCTGCACCGAGTTACTCGTAATTAACTGGCATTACAGAGGTTCTGCGTGTGTTTACTTTCGTGTAATAACTTACAGTTAGACCATAATTGGTTTTACCACGATTGTTAGTATGAAATATTGTAATAAACCATAACTGCAACTTCAGTTAGCTCTTAATTGATATTTTTAAAACTGGTTTTAAACATAGAAATAGCCAGGACATGGACAGAGATAGGGCTAGGTTACGTCTGATTTACGCATTACACTGAGTATTTCTTAAATATTGATAAAAAATAAAGTTAATCCCAAATTGGGATTATGATAGGTAAATTATGCATTATACATGTGTAGTACATGCATTATTAAACACTAACAGACTTCTGAACAAATTCATGCGTCACAACCCAGATCATTTGAAATCCACCGACTAGTTTTGCTGCTAAGCCAATCACTATAGTCAGCTGTATTGTCTGGTTGGATCCACACTCTCTCTGTGTGAGAGGATAGATCCCGATACTAGTTTTGCTGCTAAGCCGATCACTATAGTCAGCTGTATTGTCTGGGTTGGGTCTACAACCTCTTTGTGTGAGAGGATAGATCCCGATAGATAGGTCCCTAATGTGACCAGCTAGCAGGTACTTCGTGCGTGAATGAAGTTGAGCGTAAGTCTCAACCGCGTTGGGTCTAGGTCCAGCAAACTGGTTCGGACTTTGCCAAGTGCTAAGAGTGCCCAGAGTTTATATGTCATGTGGTGCCGGCACGTTAATACAATAAGCCTATAATTATAATGTGTGTATAATCCTACTCATGAGTCCATCAGTCTACTGATATAGGCTGGTGATGATGATGATGAAGAGTGCCCAGTGCCCAAGTGGTGATTTCGACTGGTGGATGCACTATCGTGGTCTGCCGACAGTATTTAAGACTAGTCTGAATGCAGACCAGTCCACGTGAACTCTTAATCAGATAACAAGATAGATGGTAATGTGACTTCAGTAGAGTAACATTCTTTTAAGGCGGTATCACTTATTTTAGTTCAGCTATGTGTAGCAACTGTTTAGCGTTTAATGTTAGACTCATATTGCATCTAATGAATGTGCAGGCTTCCCCTTTCGTACCCCACTTTGGTAGTTTAAAACATGGCACTCCAATTGAACGCGTGTAGTGATTGGCAGAACCCATTACGTATCGTTACACAATCATTAAATGTAATTGCGGCCGTGGATTGATAAGCCAGTGACACAACCCACGTCATTTCTCCCCAAGGTCTGTGTCAGTGGCACGGTCGGTAAACAATACACGGCCTTGGGTGAATTATGTCACAAAGTCACTCGAGAAACATAGTGCGGTTGACGGTTGTGTAACCGCAATTCTAAATAGTGTTACAGCTGCAGCGCTGATGATTGAACTTTGGGTAACGACTTTAAAAGGTTAAGGTTTGGAGGCCGAATAATCAAATAAATATGTATGTTAATAGGATTTATTTTTGCTGCATAGCATAGGTTATGATGGCCGGCCACTGTCCTTAACAAGATTTAATGTAGTTGCACGCTAAAGAGTGGTTCGAACTCACTGTTTGTCAGGCGCAAAATTTAAATTAATAAACTGTAATGGTAGTGACCATGACAGTTTAAATCTGGAAGCATGAGATACTCACATGAGTAACTTGCTTTCAGACTTCTGTACCTTGTGGAAACTAATAAACAAACAAGGTTTGTTTGAAATCTCGAAGCCAGCCACTAAGTCATATTAAAGTTAACATGTTTTTATGATTTGGTTGTTTACAGATTTCTACCTAGTAGTTTTTTTTTATGAGCTTTCAATATTTCGGCACTGTTGCTATGATCACGGAAGAACTGTTAATAATGAAGAACTGTCGTTTTTTGACTCTCAGATCAGTTAAGAATAGTGCCAATCGGGTTTCATTTGTCATTTCATTACATCTACAACTGTCAGCCTTTAATGATGCGAGCACTTTCTATACAAATATGTCGCATGCTGTAATTAGGGTCAATGCATAAGCTGAATGTAGGTTTAAGAGAAGTAAATTATATACTGTACCATTTTATAAGCTGTCATCCGTGTATGTATAGGGCGATTATCTTAGAGTATATGTATATTAATGTAATACTCTAAGGCAATTATACTTCGACTATAGCATAGAAAATATTTCATATCTTAAAATATTTGTAGAATTCTCTGTAAAAGATTTTGTTATGAACAGAAGCAAAAATACCAGCTTTTTCATTCATACATGTTGGATAACTCTTGTCTTCTCAAAAAATAAAAACGATGTAGTAGTAGGTACCTACAACTTCTGTAAGAAACCATGGTTAGCCTTCAGGTTTCGTAGTTACTGAATGTGTCTGTACTTAAAAGGTTACTAACATTTATTTAGCTAAGGCTAAGTTTAGGTCAGATATGCTGAATCATCATGAGAACTATACCATGAACATAAACCTAAACGTGTTATGTAATGCCACCGTGTGATAACATAACACGATCTACAAGCTCTGACTCTGACAAAGCTGTCTAATCGCCGTGAGACATCGCATTTGTAGACGTTGCATAAACAGGAAGACAAAGAAGACCCACGTGCTCTTTGATGTGGGTTTATGGATTATGGATTTGATATTGATTCGTGCAAAAGTCGTATACAATATGGTGAAACTTATTTACTTACCGGTAAACAAATTTTAACTGGCGGTATTAAAACACAATCGTACAGATGGTAGCACAGCACACTATACTATGGATTCTTATGTGTTTGGAATAGGTGCGTTATTACAACGCATATACATTGTAATGGTGATGTTTGATGCTGTTAAAAAAATAATACCTACCACCACCTCTTCACTTACTACCAATGTCGTATGAGGCAGCTAAAGGAGTCTTCTGTCGAAGAACGGGCAGATGCGTCTTCTCTACGCCATTGATCGCCAACCCGCTTGCTGTTGTGGCGATTGTGGCAAAATCCTCCTTTTGGAGAAGCCTGTGTCATGTAGGGTGTAGGTTTATAATAATATGATGAATGGGTTAAGTTTAGCTCTAGTGGTAGCCGATGGTATGTTCATTGATGTAACATAACCTAAGCAGATGATATTATGCTAACCAAACCAACGGCATGTAATCAGATCTAACGCTAATAATATCTATTTTGGTGTACTAATGTATTTACATTTAAATATCTTTACATTTTGTGACTTCATGGAAAGTGCGTTTTAAGACAAGTGTCCGTAGTCACAAGGAACCGGTATTGTTTCGCCATGTCTCTTCATCCCATAGACTCCTAGTAATAAAAAGTAAAAAATGTGATCCGACAACCAGTTGGCCGGTTTTTTTTTCAACTGTTCCTGTTATGTGTGCCTTTTTATAATTTTATTAGTAAGATGACAAACAGTGCATGCCGCGATGCCGTGCTGAATATGTAGACCTACTGTTTCCTATTTTCATTCTGTTCTGAGGTGTCCGGTTCACGCTAAAGTATGGCAAAGCGTCGAAAATTGATCAATTTGCAGATAATCGACCATGGCAGTAATTAATAGTAGCTAGTAGTATTATCAGCAAACGCCATTCGATGCTTAATCATCATGAGAATCGGGAATATTAAACATGAATACTGGTCGAAGATCTATCTTCGACCAACTTATAAGTTGTTTCGAGCCCTCAGTGTCTCACTGAAAGACAAGGCCTTCCTACGCTTTCCTTACTTTCCACGATAGGAAGACATGACTACGGTTATAACTTGGCTTGTTAAAATTATACTGAACAAAAGAAAATTTCTCAAAGAAAATTCAAAATCTTCATAATCAAGGTTTCATAATAATGTACCTCTAAAAATAGATTTCTCTCCCCTGGTCTACCAATAGTGGATAGAAGACGGTGCTGGCCATCTTCTTCTATCAGCCAAAGTACTTTGCAGTCTCTTATGATGTCCATAGGATCAGAAGTAGTGTGCTGTGCTGTTCCATATTATGTAACAGTTGCCATGTATTTATTCCAGCTATTTATGAGCAATGTAACGATCTAATTTTGGTATTTTGGTCAACGACTTCAAGTCCTCTGATGAGTTTATGAATTAAACTCGATTAACGTTCAAGATGTTCTATAACTGGACTATAAGTATGTTTAACGTGACCATGTATTTTAAAGTTTTAGTGGGACACAATCTATACTAATATTATAAAGCTGAAGAGTTTGTTTATTTGTTTGTTTGTTTGAACGCGATAATCTCAGGAAGTACAGGTCCGAATTGAAAAATTATTTTTGTGTTGGATAGTCCATTTATCGAGGAAGGCTTTAGGCTATATAACATCACGCTGCGACCAATAGGAGCGAAGCATGAGTGAAAAATGTTGCATAATCGCGATCATAATAACGGAAATTGACGCGGACGAAATCGCGGGGAACACTAGTCGCGGCTAGTCAAATTATATAAATGCAAGACACACGTGAGTTTTTCCAATAAATATTGTGTTTTAAAAGTTATGAATGAAGTACTAAATAATTAATATTCTTGACTAGACTAGTTTTTATTTTAAAGTAGAATATCTCAATTTGATGTGATAAAAAATCAATAAGATCTGCAGAGTAAAGGCAATTTTTTCGAGCTAGCCTTAAGGAGGCACTTAAATGTTGACTGAGAAGGAAAGGCGTCATAGAGTTAAAGAGTATGTAAATAGTACAAAAGTAGAAGATAATACCTACCGAGAACAATAACATGCAAAATAAAAGTACACAATACTGAAATATTTAATGTAAATACATATGAATGCAAATGTTATGATTAGTAATCTAGTATAAAAAAAGGTTAAACGTATCTCAAAATGCTGAATGTCCCGCCTAAAGCAGAACGCATGGTCACGTTAGGTGTGTTTATAAACATTCTTAATTGTAACTCCTTACTTGTGGCCGTGTTGCGTTTAATCCAGCCACGTGCGTTTTATAGTGGGTTGGTGCTTCCTGGGCATTTGAGACTCACAAAAGTTAGCTATAAAGCTAACATTGCTTTGTGTTCATTACCTAATTACAATGAAACCTAACACTGGCCAGTTTTCAAAATTAGTTACTTTAAAGTATAGCACCACGATTATTATTCTTATGGGTGTCGTAAGAGACGACTAAAGCAGTACCTACTGCCAGAAGAAGACGGCAGCAGCGTCTTTGTCTACCATTGGTCGTCGAGTGTGCACTTTTCCTGACCCATCAAGATGATCCAAAATTGCCCATTGAATTATTTCGGAATTTTTTATTCCGCACGGTAGTATCCCTACTACAATACAATGATCAATCTGATCATTCATAATATATCATTGAAGGGATAGCTGTAGCCAAAAATATGTTTGGTGGCAACAATTGGCGTGAAGTAAGCCACAATAAAATTTAGAGTCGGATTTCTTGTTTGGCAACTCGCATTGGTGGTTTGTTCTAGGATTCATTCCAGAACTTCAGTACAAAACAACAGTATTTAATAAACTTCTGTGTATATGTTTTTATCTATACTAATATTATAAAGCTGAAGAGTTTGTTTGTTTGTTTGAACGCGCTAATCTCTGGTTACTGGTTCAAATTAAAAAAATATTTTTGTGTTGGATAGTCCATTTATCAAGGAAGACTTTAGGCTATATTCTTTAAAAAAAATCCTAATCGCGATCATAATAACAGAAATTGAAGCGGACGAAGTCGCGGGCAAACAGCTAGTTTATGTATAAACACAATACAAAGGGTCATAAGACTTTACTCATTCAATAACCTACTCAACGGACAAAGGCAATAAACATCGACCGTTGAAGCCTCTGCTTCAAATTGGGTCAACCCATTTCGCAATCTTCAAGACAAAGCACTTGTACCTACTCAAATTAAAATTAATAAATAAATGAAACCGTTTACTTACACAAATTGCAGTGAACAAATCCGAATAGATTGGATAATAAATCCTGTAGTTTTGTCTATTATGGCTAACCAACCATGATTTCTTTCAGCGGTATTTCTTCAACGTTTGATTTAAAAACAATACTCCTATTCTCATCGGTTTGTCAGGAACTAGATAGGGCCCCTAATTCGCGTAACCAAATCGTATCACAATCGTAATTGAACGACAGGTTTTTGACAGTTCTAGTATGGGCTAAATGTCAAAATCGTCCAATTCAATCACGATCGAACTGCGATTGAAATAGCTGAATGAGGTCCAGGTACAGACAACAGCACGTCAACCTACCACAAAACGTCAAATTGATCTGTAGAGAATTGAAAAATAGGTATTTATAAAATCTATTGCTGTCGCGCAGTGCCAAACGCTCTGCGACAACTGCTTCTAGGACCGAAAATACCTACTAAAAGCACACAATCAACGTTTCGTAATCCCCCGATTACTTTTCCAAAACTAGACCGTTTTTAAATACTTTTTTCATTAAAAATTAAAGAAAGACTTTAGCCATGTACGTATGTTTTCCTTTTTTTCTAAAATTTAGCTAAATTCGTTTTCTGGATGTTTGAACACAGCGGAAAATCTGGCGAATTTTTTCGATTTTTGAAGGCTCATATCTTTTTTATTAATTAATTTATGAAAAAAACAGAAAACATTGAAACATGCCAATAGTGGCCATGGATTTTTGTAATGAAAATTATTGCTCTACTGGCTTTATCCAGGGAGGAAACAGGAGACTACGTTTGTATGGAAAAACGGCCCTTGTGTTTCCTCTTAAAGTTGAAAATCAATTCAATGACCTTTGACTTTTTGGGTAGGTTGACCTGCCGTTGTCTGTACACAGTCTGAAACGAAAATTAAAAGACTGCCCTCGATTGAATGATTGACATTGACTTTATGTCAAAGTCAATTTAATAACCCGGACAAGTTATGGCGACATGACATTGATATTTGAAAAACACATATAATTGAAAAACTTTCTTGACTCTGATCGTATGTCTAGTTTTATATATTAAAATAATGGCTATTCTGTATTATTGTTAGGAGTAGGGGGTGCTGACCTAATTACTTGCGTGTCTAGAACTCTAGAGAATAAGGTTGTTTGTACACAGACATTGGTGAAAAGTTGTTTTGTATTCAGATAATAAAAACAAGGAAAGCATAACCATGCCGGTCGGTAAAGCTATCCGTATCCAGTGACTCCCAATATTGTAGGTCCACCTGGTGGGGGCCCAACCACAGATCATCATGCGTTGCGCGGTCGCCATTTCAAAACCTTTCCGCCCCAACAATTTTGCCAATCGGTTCTCCCTATTATACTCATAAGCTTCATGACAATGACAGCAAAATAACAGTCTCATCTTCGAATTCGTTTTAGTCACAGAACAGACAAACTTTTTTATCTGCTCTGTGGTTTTAGCACGCCTTCATTGTGTACTGGTCTTTAGCTAGCGGTCGCATCAAGCTGACGCCATTGCAGTTTAATGAATCTTTCACGTTGCATCGATCGACAATACATGCCATTCCAATCCCTTTGCTCTTTACGTAATTACACGACCAATATCTATCGATCTAGAAAAAATGTGGGCCAACAATGTTACGGACTGACCAATCTTATTGGTATCCCGCTGGTTCTAAGTTGGTGAAAGAGTTTTTTATTAACCTATAAATTTGTATCTGATGGCACAATATTGGCGGTAGTAAAACTCTATTGGAATTTAAGTGTACTTTATGACATTTCAATACAATATTTCTATTAATTTTTTTTTAAATGCCTATGATGATCTGAAAATTTGACTTTTTTTTACTAAATAGAATATTACAACGTGCTAAGACTCATACGTTCCAGGTAATTTAATCTAAAGCACTTAAAACACGAACATCAAAGTCTTAATACAGTTTGTAGACTAACGCCTATCAATGTATCAAAGGCACATATTTGCTTTCAATCACCGTTGCACTGTGTTTCCTGCTAGGCGTTTCATTATTCCAACTCTAACTAAACTTATCGATACAGTTTTCAAGTTTTGAACCGATGAAAAAGAAATTCGCAAATCGTACGTAAATACATACACTACTTTTTACCAAATTGACCGGTTTTGGTGGTATTTTTTATTGTTACCATGTAAATTTTACAAAAGAATGTTATGTAAGTACTTATAATTATGTAAATAGGGTTAACAGAATTTGTTGTTTTTTTCACTTTTCTCACTCACTCACGAAATGCTGACCTAAATAAGCCTAGAAGATATGAGAATTTTTCGTATGCCAAACAAGAAATTACTGACAATCATCAAGCACAAATAATCAAGTTTTATTCTTAACTACCTACGTTGTCCTGTCTTAACTATGAATATTGATTACGAAATAGTTATTATTATTATTAAGCTTTATGTTAAACAACATTCCTTGTTGCTTTTTTTTCTGGCCTAATAGTTTTTTTTAAATAGTTTTGTTGGTATTCCGACACGGTAACAGGCGACATATTACTGGCCATGTGGAAAATCAGTTTTTTCCCCTTATTTGACGATATTAGCAGCACGCATGCTGTCAATGTTATGTCAAACGCCATACATTAAAAAAGTTTAAATTGTCAAAAGGTTACATAACAAATAATTTAGTATGGTGATTAAGTTTTCTTTAATTTTCTAATTATCCATGTAATTTTCTCATTTTTTTTTTCATAAGAACACTCCTGATTGTAACAAACAAAATTAGCGAAATCGGTCCAGCCGTTCACACGTGATGCGATGCGCATGCGCAAGGCAAATAGGGATTCATTTTTATACATATTTATTATGGTGGTAAAGTTTTCTTAACTTTTCTGATTTTCCGCGCATTTTTATTTTCTTTCATAAGAACATTCTCCTGACAATAACAAACAAACAAAAAAAGAATTAACGAAATTGGTCCAGCCGTTCACGCGTGATGCGATGACAAAGGGAAACAGGGATTCATTTTACCACGCTTTTATTAGCTTGGGTTGTATCTATCTATGTATCTATGTATGTAATGGAATCTTTGAGCATAAATTTGACCGATTTCCAGAAGTTTGATTAATTTGAAACTTTGCACACGTATCAAGGACCGATGACACTGCAATAATTTAATAACAGTTTTCCCAGTTTTTCTCTGTAAGAGGGAGTAAAAGAGATAGAGCTAGCGCGCGATCTGTATCAATTATGTTTCCTGCATAGGTTTGGACTTACAGTCGGTAAAGAAGGAATCAAATCTTATAAACTAAACTAAAAAGTAAAAAATAAATTATAGTTTAAAAAACTAAAAAACCACGCTTTTAAAACAGATTGAACTAAAAAATTAAAAATAAAACTGTAGTAATCAATTGAAAAATTCATATTATTGTACAAAAAGCGTGGGGGGCTTGATTTAGATTGTTGTAAATATTTTATCAATAATTTACTATATCTGTGGATATCATAACAAGCACCCCACGCTTTTTGTACAATAATATGAATTTTTCAATTGATTACTACAGTTTTATTTTTAATT
Source organism: Anania crocealis (assembly GCA_949315895.1). NCBI lineage: Eukaryota > Metazoa > Arthropoda > Insecta > Lepidoptera > Crambidae > Anania > Anania crocealis. The sequence continues at coordinate 6,913,590 of OX438874.1, read as the reverse complement.
TTTTAGTTCAATCTGTTTTAAAAGCGTGGTTTTTTAGTTTTTTAAACTATAATTTTTTATATCATATAGATATAGATGTAGATAAGAAGTAACTTAACTACAATTTTACCGTTAGTGATATATTATAAAATTACAGTTCGGGCATAAAACAGTAAGTAGATATTACCGCATTTTACAGCGGAAACTAACTAAACAACATTACTCGAGCTTTCAAGATCCAACCAGCACAATTTGTCTCCTTAACTTTATAAATAAGTCTGCGTAATGGACTGGTATAACTTTGAATAAATATTGTTTAGCATTAATAGTCTACAATTGACTAGTTCTGTGGCTTAGTTGCAGAACAAAGAAACGGTGAAGTGTCGGGCCCATTGCCGTGCGAAATTGAACCTTCCGCCTCGGCGTTACCAGATACGCGCAGGTGGCAATCGATACCCATGGGACGTAACCGGAGCACTTGATGCGGACCGGACCAAGGCAAGCCCGGTTAGCGGCCCGTATCCTCACGCCCAAGTGATTTGCGATTATAGTTTTTACGGCTTGAAGCGCAAGGGCCCCCTATAAAAGAACGTGGAAAGGTTCAAATTGCATCGGACTGTTCTATCTGGATGATGTAACTGGTGGCTGCTTCGACCGGAACTTTTGAATTGTTTTGTTGCTTTAGCAGTTATCGAGACGGATACGGGGAATAAAATTTAAAATTGGAACGATTGATCCACCATTTTAAAACACATACCAATTAAGTAAATGTTATATTTTTAAGGTTAATAATTATTAGTCAAATACGTTTGTAAGGAACGGACTACGTACTTTTATTAACTTAAGTGGCAGAGAAGTAAAACGTTGTACTTGTCCAGTGCAGAGTAGATTCAAAAATTATGCATAGACAGTATTTTAAGCATCGACTGTAGATAGCCATATGATCAAATACATAAAAATAGTACCTACACGGGCATCATAGATAGTTTTAATATTTCTTATAGTTGCAATTTTATAACTTTACGAAAATAATTAACGAAGTGTTCTTTCTATTTTTTCAGGTAAGACCATTATTGAAGGGGAACAAACATTGGTAAAGCTTCTCCAGGTTTGTGTTTAAAACTGTAAAAATGAAGACAGAAAAAAAACAAGATTTAAGTAAAGTAAATGTGCAAATCTACATTATTTTGTATAAATTTTATTCTGAGATAATTAAATATCCCATCTGTTTTACTCGTAGTTCAATTTTGTATCATGAATAAATAGTTTCATGTTATTTAAAAATGTCTTTGCTTGCGAAACTTCGGCGATATAATATAACGTTTTGTGCCATATTTTTTTACCTCTAGTATATTAAAGGTGGTCCTTTAAGGGATGGGGGGGGGGGGGGGGTATTATCGTGCATTGGAAAATATCCAAGGTGGAAGTCTTACGAGACACGAGAGGCCTGTAATAGGCTAAATCTCTACCACCAGACTAAAAAAAAGACCACTGCATTGAGGAATACAGGAGTTAAAGGCACTTAGGCAACGCCCCGTTGGTCTAGCTAGTGGTTTAAATACCGGGCCAAGATCTCGGGGTCCCAGGTTCGAATCCCGGGTCGGGCAACAAATAGTTTCGAATTTTCGAACGTTGCTCGGGTTTGTGATCACCAACCCGCATTTGGCAAGCGTGGTTATTATGCCAGTACACCCATCATTGCTGTGGTAACTTGAATTCAATGATGGAGGCCTTTTCCCTGCAGTGGGATGATTATAGGCTGTTACTACTACTTCTAAAGGCACTCCTTGGTAGTAGTATAATAGCCTATATCATCCCACTGCAGGGAAAAGGGCCTCCATCATTGAATTCAAGTTTATACCACAGCAATGATGGGCACTGGCATAATCACCACGCTTGCCAAAATGCGGGTTGGCGATCACAAACCCGAGCAACATTCGAAACTTGGTAGTATACTGATTTAAATTTTCATGGACACTAGTATCATAAAAGTTAATTATTTCGAGGTTTCTACCATGTTTCCATGTTTCTTAAGTTAAATATTTAAATATGTTAAAGACTTTCCTATATTTAGGCACTGTTGCAGCGCCATGATCAAGGAAGAACTCAGTTATCCGTAAACATATTACAAGTTTCCGATATTTCGACACGAACGCAACTGCCATGGATGAATGAATAAATACTCTTTATTGCACATTAAAAAAAAATAACAGAGTAATTAACAGATGATTTTAAATAGAAAGATGTACAATATTGGCGATCTTATCGCTAAAGAGCGATCAAGAAAGAATCCAGAATCAAGAAAGAACTCGGTTCTGCCGTGATCATGATTCATGACGTTTATTGCGAAATAATTAACTCTTACAACTCAAAGGTGTTCAAGTCTCACTCAAGTGCATAAAGTACATTGAATGAATCAGATTGGTCAATTTCGCGACAATTGGCTGATTGTTTCCTTGAACCACAGTTCATAGGAATCTATTACGTGAATCTCAGTGGGCGGTTTGCCACCCAATTACTGTTGTTTGTCTGAAAAATCTTTCAATTAACTACGTTAGCTAGTTATATGATAGGGTTTCTGCCATTTATAACCAACTTCAAACAAGAAATTCTGTATTCAATGCGTATAATTTAAATTTATTCCTCGAAAAAAAAAATCCGACTTTCTTAAGTGGGACAGAACCAACAAATTTACAGCTTTAAAAAAAGTCATTGAAAGAATTTTTTGTCAAGTAACACCAGCAATTTATTTGCTTAAAAAACAGTCCCAAAACGAGTACATTTTTTTACCTATATTAATTTATACGCGCCATACAAACATACTTACTTTCATAGTCTTCAAGAAGGCAGTATTTATAAAGCTCTTTAGTAACGAGGTACGAGAAAAAATATAACGCTTCCCTTGTCACCCGGTACGCCAATTAATAAAATTTATGAAAAGTCGTTTACCAAATTACCTAAGCCGGAAATCGAACACAGTGCTCTTTGTATTTGAATCACCATGCCATTATACCGCACGCTGTCAGTACGTGTGTACTTAACCGTGTGGTTAGAAGCTGGACTACACTTCTATTATATTCTGAACTCTCATTACTATGGCACTCAGTACAATTAAAGTTTCGATTGCATTGGTCTAAAACACAGGACATGGAAAAGTATTTTTCATTGATATATATATATTATGTAGTAATACTTCAGTATTCTGAAGTCCTAGTACTAGGTGTATTTCTGATTATATAATTACTGTGTGCTAAGGACAATCTATTAATTCTTAGAAAAGACGTTAAGTAATGGAATGACCTCAATTTGTCTAAGTCAAATAACTTAGTCAGTTTATATCATAACAGATACCTACATAACGTTATCAAATCATAGTATTTAATTCAATTTGCATTGCTACGGCTGCCAACGCGGCAACGTCGTACTGGCAGCTATGGCCCATTCATGCCTAATACTGATCCCTTTATTTGCATCACTACATAAGTTAAATAATATCGATACACAGCATCCTAGTTTAGCATCACTAGTTTGAAGGCTACCGTACTTATTGTGAGATATGTTGAAATCACTAAGGAGTTACGGGAGACCCTCCGAAAGGTCGTCTTAGATTGGAAGCTAATGTGATGTGAGAAAGCTTTTCAGTCAAGTCAGCGAGCTGAAATTCTGTCACTTAGCTACCTATTAATAGCATAACAAAGGTTTCTTTCTTGTCATCAGAAGTATCAGATGAAGTGATAGCGCACGGTTAAAGAGGGTTGTAAAGATTTGAGGATGATGTAAAATAAAATGTAGAGCAAAGAAAAACGATTGTTGTCGACTTAAAATATTAATTCAAAAAAGTTACAAATAACGACCATATTTACATACCTTTTTAAAGTAGGTAAAATTACGAGTAGTTATTACGACTTCCGTCTGGCAACTGAAACCGGGATCAGCGGCGTAACTTGCTATCCGAAGCACGACTTTAACCAACAAGCCAAAAAATCTAAACCCAATTCTAAATTGGTACCAAGAACAGCCTTATTCTTTCTTTGTTGGACGGCCGGGTTTGTTTTTCGGTGACCATAAATCAAACTACCCTTGCGAAAATGATCGGACCACCGTACTGGGTCGTCAAATACTGGTCGGTCTTTTTTTTCTTTTTCTTTTTTCTAAGTAATGGGCTTGCTCTTAACTACATACTTAACTATATGGTAAAGAAAAAGCCTAAGGTGGAGCGAGCTTACCCAGAGGTACTGGTTCTCCCACATACCAGCGAAACACGGAAAAAACTGTTTGGCGCTGGACTCCGGCAGGAGGGTGGTAGCATCCAGGCGGCTTCCACGAGAGGGATCTGTTAGCCGTCATCATTGGTTAGAAAACCAAAGATGCCGTTGCCCAGGGTGGACCACAGTCACTAGGAGGTAGATCCCACCACCCCAAACTTCCTCAACTCAACGGTTGTCTATATGCGAGTATACCTAGTCAGGTCATAAGTTCTGTCACATGTGTGATATGAAATAATTTAGACGTGTTTATTATTTATGTAACCATTTATATAGCAAAATGAACTTCATAAAACATAGATTCATATGGTAATAAAGTTTATTCAAAATGACCCCCGCGATTTTGAATACAGGCCTTCAATCGTCTATCGCAGCACGAACGAGGTCCATGTCAATATAGGCGGCTGCCTTAATCAAGGATGCCTTGAGTGACTCCAAATCAGGATGAGGCTTTGAGCAGGCCTTTTCCTCCAAGTGTTGCCATATCTTGTAATCTAACGGACTCAAATCTGGACTGGAGGAGGGCCAGTCTTCGTGCCGGATGAAGTCGATTTCACGCGCCGCCAGCCAGTCTTGTGTGCTTTTCGCTCTATGAGCTGGCGCAGAATCTTGTTGGAATACCCAGTGCCTGTTATTAAACATGGTATGAGAAACAGGTTCCACAAGGTATTTCGATACACAACTGCATTCGTTTTTAAGCCTTTCTCACAAAAATGTACCTCAGTTAAGCCCCAATAAGAGACTCCCAACGATGCAACGATGCAACGCAATAACCGCGACACGGTCTTCTTTAAGTGTCCACTCCATATTTAAAAATGAGGAAAATTCTAAAAAGTACATTTTTTTATTTTCATGAAAAATTCGAAATTCGAATTCAATAAACTTTTTTGTGGCCAGCATTCTAAATTCAAAAGTTTTTATTGTGTGACAGAACTTATAACCTGACTATGTAGTAGCATGCCCATTGACCACTTCTACTGACTAGAACTACACTCGATGTGGAGGTCCTTGGGGTAGGCCTGTATCCAGTCGTGGGCGTCGTATGGCTGAGATATTATTGTTGATGAGGTTGATAACAGAACTTTCAGATTAACTTGCGTATTTTTCACTCGAATCCATCCTACAGTTTCCTAAAACTGGATTGTTAATATTAGTATGGATTATGAGATACAATTTCTTCTTTGTTGTGTCTTGCTTGTCGTAAAAGTCGTACATCCATCTAGAAATCGGTTTTTATATCATACTCACACAAGGCTACCTTTTAAATGTGAATTCGATATTTTCATGTATTCATTGGAATGTTTTTATTGGACTTTTGAATAGTGGGTATCGGCAAAAGGCATGCAGTGAGACGTAAGGTGACCCACATTCACCTGAGGGCTGCATGCGACGTTAATATTTCAGCAAACCTATTTCAAGTGCAGACTATAGCTACCAAACAACAACAAGACGGCAATCGATTTAATAGTAAACGATTATGATTCAGTAATAATTAAGACATTTCACGATTTGTAGTAGGAGACAGAGATTTTTAGACATAGAGCGTGAGCGTAGGGCGTTGGCGGTCAGAAGCAATATGATCGCCCGTAGGTTTGCTAGATCTTCAGAACAGGTAAAGATAACTCTTTTTAAAGCATTTTGCCAATCTTTCTACTCTGGCAGCCTATGGGTGACGTATACGCTGAAGGCCTACAACGCTCTGCGTGTACAATATAACAACGCTTTCAGGATGCTTTTGGGGCTGCCGTGGCGCTGCAGCGCGTCTGGCATGTTTGCCGAGGCGCGGACAAATGATTTTTATGCCATAATGCGTTAAAAAGTTGCCTCGCTTATGAACAGAGTGTGCGGCAGCCGTAACAGTATCCTGCAGGCGGTGGGTGGTAAGTACGAGTGTCCTATTAGCCACCATTGGACGACTGTGCTAGTTGGGTGAGCCTTAGGTAGGTATAATTTTTGACTAAAATTTTAACTTAATTTAATTTAATCCTGTTTTTGAAGTGAAAACTTCTTTAGCGGCGCTGAGCACTTTTTTTGGATGGGTAAAAACTTCCAAACTCGCGTCAGGGTCACGTGATGCTGATCGAAAAAGCGTAAGATCGAGGGGAAGGGAGAGGAACTAGTATCTCCCACTCTTTCTACCGTGCCTGAGTGTGCTGTTTTCTATTATTTTTGAAGTGAAACTTCTTTATCGGCGTTGGAAAAAATTTACCGTCACGTTTTGCGTCAAATTTTCGTCACTTTTTTCGGTTACGCGCCATCTTTTTCTTGCCCCTACCACGGTTGGTTCAGACGATAGCAAAAAGGTAAAGTGAAATAATATTTAACCAATTTAACCAATTTAACCAATTTAACCAATTTAACCAACTTAACCAACTTAACCAACTTAACCAATTTAACCAATTTAACCAATTTAACCAATTTAACCAATTTAACCAATTTAACCAATTTAACCAATGTAACCAATTTAACCAATTTAACCAATTTAACCAATTTAACCAATTTAACCAACTTAACCAACTTAACCAACTTAACCAACGTAACCAACTTAACCAACTTAACCAACTTAACCAACTTAACCAACTTAACCAACTTAACCAACTTAACCAATTTAACCAATTTAACCAATTTATCTAATTTAACCAATTTCTGGAAAGTTGCATGTAGATCATTTTTCGAAAAATAAGGCCATAAAGAAGTTTCACTTCTTACGTGTGTACACTAGTACACGCACAACTTTTTTTTTATTTTTATTTCAATTTAATTTAATTAAGACATTATTTATTATTTTTGGAAATTATTATTATTATTTAAATTTTTAATAAATTAATGAATGTTATTAATGTAATGAATGTATTCTATTGTAATGTAATGAATTTTTGTATATGGAACCTGTTTTCTGAAATAAATGATTATTATTATTATTATGTTGGTCTGTTTCCGATCACGGGACTATGAAGTCCCGGACATTTGGAAGGCGTACGAGGGGCCGAAGCCAACTCGCAGAGGCCCGTTAGACAACATTTATCAAAATGATGTAATGTGACACCAACCGACGATTATCCCTGTGCGCACTATACAAGTACATCCAAGGATAACCTCCGGTCAGTGCAGGACTATTGTAAATGTGGATACAAAGGATACTGGGCTATGGGTTTGGGTGCTAGTGGACTGGGTAACTGGGACTATGGAAGGACTATGGCCCCTGCCTGACCTAAGTTACTCACACAGATAAAGTGGCAGGGGGTGACTCGCACACTCGTTTAATGGGCCCCCGAAAACGGCCGCTAGCACATAGTGACGTAGCGACAAGGGGGCAACATAGCCTGAGGTGCTTGAGGAGTGGAGAGGTATTACACGGCTCTCAGGACAATCCCGGTAATCCGTTCAAGATCCCTACAAGCATCTTACTGCAATACTTCCTTCCTCCAAACATTTCTGCTCTAGCGACTCTCCACTCAAGCCGGCCAATAAAGGCAAGCAAGAGGTGGGAGATATGTTCCTCGTCATTGTTCACTCCGGCCAACCAATGAAGGCAAGCCAGAGGTGAGGAACAGGGATACTCCCGGGAGCAATCAGGTTCGTGGGGTCGCTACTGCCCAACAGCTCGCCACAAGCTGCCCTGCGGGGCAAGCTGCCCTGCGGGGTTATTATTATTATTATTATTATTATTTAAAATTCGATATTTTATTGCATAAACCAGGTTTCATAGTATTAGTTAATGTAACGAGATAAAACTTTTCTTGCAAGTTTTTGTAGACTGTGAACCACAGAACATAATTTTTTTTTATGTTATGTGCTGTGAACCCTGTTTTTCTAAACTAAGGAGTGGAATTTACGTTTTAAACCTCTAATCAGCTATCGTGATTAGTCATCCGGCAAAAGTTATGCGATCCATTAAAAAATAAAAGAATTGTTATTTTGAACAGTTCTATAAAAGCTTAAGTTCACTCTTGACCGCTGTAAAGTGTTGGAAAAGTCTGGATATTTCGAAATAAAAAAAAGGCTTGTTAAATCCGTAACGGAAGCTTTCCATTTCAACACACAATAAGGGTTTGTAGGAAAATCAAAATTAATCTAAAAAACGGACGAAGTAGCTGTATATTCTGATATTATATTTCTGTAATTGGAACTGTATTATCTATCATACATAAAGCATTCAGACTTCATTAACACAGTCTTCGAAGCTCGAGAAATTCAAAAATTATATTAGCGGCAGAACGACACGAGCTTGCGCTAATTGAATAACTTCCTGAAATACCTAACATGGCGCTTTGCCTCATATGCATGTACTGATAAGTTTTTACATAATGAATATTCGTAGAACCACAATAGATAAAACATTATCTTATCTTATTAATTATTCAATATTATGAAGGTTTGTTTGTTTGGTTAAATTTGCTAATTTTAAGAACTACTAGTTTTAATTGAAAAAAAATTGTGAATAAGTATGTTTTAATAAGTTTATTCCTCAAATTGAATAACCCCAGAGCACAGCTAGTTCTAAATGATTCAGCTTAGTTACATAAAGAAACGAAAAAGTATGATTTCAGTAGAATTTTTTTTTCGTGAACATCGTTTGGGCAAAAAAAATAATTGAAAGCGTTTAAGCTGTGTATGTTTAGGACGCACCCTTATATGTATATGAATGATTAGTGAGGATCATACACACCACACACGACTGTTAAAAAGTAAGAAAGTCCTGAGCTTTCTAAAGTCCAGCCGCTCTCAGCCAGCCAGGTTCTCTTAAGTGCCCAAAAATCTAAAGTGATCCCACCAAAAGGTGTGTTTCACTAATTTAAAGAATTTCTTCAAAAGTTAATTTATCACAAAAAACGTGAAGTATGTTTTGAATCAGTGATTTCTTGTTATCTTCTTTTTATACGACACCAAGTGTCTTGTACCGTTTCTGATAAAAAACCGTTCGAGTCGGTGGTCGCGGCAATAGCATGAAGTGACAAACTGTTATTACAAAAAAAGATAAACAGGTTTAAGCCTTGTCTACTTTTAGGACGACAAATTTAAAAATATGCATCCATGATATTAGTATAGTTATATGTCAAACAACTCTAATTGGCCGTCTTATAATTAGACACGGTTTGTTTTTTTGTAATAACACCGAAAGTGTTCGAACCGTGATGTTATTCTGGTTCCTTCACTGAAAGCAATTACGTATAGCGTTTATGAGCACAGCAGCCTGGAGATAATATGTTAACCCAGGTTTATGCTTGTCGTTTTCCAGTAAATTGGTCGACTATTGTCTTTTTTTATCTCAAATCTTCGTATCGTATATAGCTAGACCCTTAGATAAGTAGAGAGACTAAGATCTTCACACCCACGTAAGTGAGCATGGCTGTATCCATTTTATATTTAAATATCGATAGATTTAGTTTTTTTATGATATCGAGATTGATGTAAATTACAACAATAATACTTTCAGTAACAGAAAAAAGTCGTCACTAAAGGAGCACCCACTAAATATGTGGGTGCTATTTTACCTTAGTTGTAATCACCTTTTAGTCATGTACCTAAGGTTGAATTTGCATTACGTTAGGTCTGACACACAGACAATATTAGTTGCGTATATTTAACCTAAGACAGGTCGAAGTGTCAATTTTGTATGGGACTTAAGATTATTGCAACTAAAGTATCAAATCACCCACATTTGTGCCTAGGGCGGTGTTAACGTAACGCGAAAATTATTACTAAAATGTAATGCGAAAATTATTACCAAAAAAGTGATATTTTCTTTTATCGAAAACTATCGATATGCTTTCTCTTGTCAGTCTGCCAACACTATACGGGTCGTTCCCACAGGAGATCAATGTGGTTGACAGATGGCCTATATTCACCAGTACGTAATGTATCTAGATAGCTATAGTTATGTAGCAAACTGCTGCAGTCAAGGCATTAATGTTTACTTAACACTTGCAGTTCGATATTTGCAACGCACTTGATTAAACGGAGTTACCTATATGTATCCTCCAGCTTTGTTGCAAGTACTAGTCTGAGTACGAGTTTCAAGTTTAAATAAGTTACTAAAATATCATATAAAGTATTTAAAATAGTTGTTTCATCTTAACTGACTGTCAAACATCTGTAAATATGTTTATTTCGGGTGTTAAGAGTGCAAAACTCCTAACATGTGATGAAAATACGCTGCACGCTGGCTTACGGCGATAAAAACATGCTTGCAAATTTGGCGCTGTGACGTAATGTCTTTAGATTTTGGAGAAAGCACCGCGCCCGGCATGCATGGAGATGCAGATTCGAAAATTAAAATGTCTAAAAATCCTATCAGTACCTTCATTTTTAAACTTTGAATTTTTTTCAAGTTTATATACTGATAGGATTTTTGACTTGCGAACTTTACTTAAGATTATTTGTTTGGAAAAGTGCTATTCTTCTTTTCCCAAATATTCGGATGAAACAACCCCTTCGGGGCTCTAAATAAGTTACGAATCAGCCCTTGATTTCGCAAGCAAGTCACAATTTGGTTTGTAAGTAATGTAAATATTCCTGAAACCTTTGTTAGCGGTCTGCTCACGTCTTCAGAGGCATTCGGTAGAGTATGGATAATGTAACCATATTTCTTCTAACTTTTTACTTAATCTTACATCTTTTACGTAACTTAATTTTTCTTTTACTTAATCCATTATTTTATGAAAAAAAAAACAACGGTCAAGTGTTGCACATTAATGATAGTCGCGTAACTACTGTCATTTTTAAACCCAATCCCAAACCTATTTTGTAAACGATTAGTTTAAATCTGGCAGTAGTATCAACCCCTAAAACAGGGTTAAATGACTATTACTCGTATATGTACCTTGTAAATATCCAACGCGGTACAAAAATAAATCAATAGTTCCTAGTTCCAGGCTTAAATTAACATCTAATAGTACATTCCACTCTTCAATAAAAATATATAATAAATTGCCAGAATCAGTAATAAATGAAAACATATATCCCAGTTTTATAAACAAATTGAAAAAATATTTAATTTCTAAATGTATAAATGAATATTTAGCTGACAAAACAAGCAAATAATTAATTAGTAAATACAGCAATTAATACTTCAAAACGTCTCACATTACAATCTGCCCTACTTTTGTTCGTTAATTTAATTTTGTATAAATTTGTGATAGCTTTCTTTTATATAACGGCGTCTCCTCTTTTATATTGTCCTTTTGCGTGCCCGACAGGGTCCATAATGCTCATATTGAATTTAAATTTAACATCCTCAGTACATTATGGTTGCAAATAAATTATTGAGTATCGAGTATTGAGTATATTTTGCCGTAATACTAAAATGTTACCATGATATTTGTTTTTATTAATGCAAATTTAAATGCCTATATCACAGAATTCAAGTTACCACAGCAATGATAGGTAAGCTAATATTATAAATGCGAATTTGGATTTTCACCTAATCACACCAGAACAGCTGAATAGATTAGATCAGCTGATAGATTTTAGCCTGAAATAGGACAAAATATGCCCCTTTTATTTCGAAAAATAAAAAAATTGTAGCTTGGATTCAAATTCTAAGTTAGAAGTTCTTAATTAGTTGCGGGTAACAGCTAGTTAGTTTCTAGTATATTTAATGTTTATACTTAAACATAACATAATTACTGTTCCTTTGACTTAGATTTCTCACCGTAATGAGAATAGTCGTCTGTTTATGAAAATTCCCCGGGAAGTTATAATTGGGTTTAATAACTTAGGTACTACTCCCGATCTCAACTTATCAAATTAGACGCCACTCAAAGCAAAAGTTAATAAACTTACAAAGGTTTTATTTATTTGTACCAGTTCGTGTAAACAACAAGTCATAAAAGCAGATTAATATTTAACTTTTACTTCTGTAAGCCAATTAGGCGAAATCAAAGAAACGAAGCAAACTTTGTATCTTTGGAGTAAGTGTTTATTCTCATCAAACATAATGATATCAAATATTTGACTTGGCCATAGTATTTATATTTTTATCGTTAAGCTGAATTCGGCTAGTAGGTACTACCATTTACCTAAGTACCTGTTTACTACTAGCTTTTCGCCCGTGGCTATGTCCGCTTGAACTACACTTTATATCGCGCGTGCGGAAACTTGTGCCCAACAGTGGGATACCAAATAGCCTTTGTTACTTCTAATAACTCCAAGAATATGTGTACAAAGTTTCATGATGATCGGTTTAATAATTTTCGCGTGAAAGCGTAACAAACAAACTTACACATTCACATATATGTACTCGTATAATATTAGTAAGGATAACTATAAACAGGGTCTTATCAAAGACCAAGCTACCATCATTAATTAATTTAATTGTTTAATTTCTAATAGACTGTTACATAAAGACTTACATTCTGTTCGATATCATTACCTAATTTATTTCATAATACTACCTATACTTCATGTATTTTCTTTTCCTGCCTTGATCCGAAGTCACGAATTAACCAAGTATGTGACAGTTGCTGTTACAATCAATTCCACTTTCTGGGCTTACTTATCCAATCTTCATACCATCACGTGCGGTCTATTTCGGTCGACAGTGGCATCCTACTTAGTCCATGGCATGCATTTTGCTGCACTTGCCGGTTCCTCATCCTTCCTCCGTTCAGGTGGAATTTTCTAGATGTCTCAACGTAGACATTGTTTTATCTGTTAAAGTGTCCAGGTTTTACTTTTATACTTCGATCGTGTATATTTTCCAAAACTCTGATGATTACATATTTTAGACTCCTTAAAATTACATCCGTGACACAAGTCCCGGGAGCTACGAGGAGTTTCTCTTCTGCCACACGATGGACCCGGCACCCGCACGGTGAATCCCTGGAACGCTAATAAGTTTGTCTCATATTCCGTCATGTAAAATTTCGAGTTAAAATAGGGTTGGTATGCTGTGTGGTGTATACTGTATAAAGAGTGTTATTTTATAGGCTGCTTTCTTCTTGTAATACCATTCACGTCACACCCCGTATAGTCAACTAGGTATAGTTACATTGCCCACTGCTTGGTTTGTACTGGCGTCCCCTGTTTGACATCCTTAGAGGTTGATAATAAAAAAACTTTACCATAACAATTTTTACTATAGTCGTTAGTAGTTGATTTTATTAGATTCCGATATTTTGGCACGATTGCAGACGCCATGATCACGGAAGAACAGTTCTTCAGGTAAATGGTATAAACTCCAAATAAATTAACTCTAGTAACCATGAAAGTTTTAAATCAACAATTTTTTATGTAAAATTTCATTCCTATATGTCAAAACGATCAGAAAGCCAAAAGCTTATGCTGTGTCGTGTCACGTGCTCTCAGAGAACCTGATAAACGGTGTGATATTGATTACGCAGTTTTTGCAAGTCTATAAATCCCTTTTCCTACCTCTAATTTAAAGTGATTTCCGCCTCCTGGAAATAGGATTGGAGAAGTTCGCCATTTTACGGCGTCCAGAGGTACAATATAACTACTAAATACGATTTTTGCGCTCGTAACGAACAACGTTTGACCACATGGTAGCATCACTTTGTGTGCTATGGAAGCTATGAGTATACCGACTGATTTGTAACTGGGCCAAACTGTCCAAACTCTTAAGTAAACACTGATATGACTTAGTAGATACCTGAGTAGGAAGTGTAGAACATAGTCTTGCTTGCAAATTGCTCTTGCAATAGTAATGCAAAGTTTATAGTGTCTTCCTATATAAAAAAAATGATTATCAATGCACTGTTAGTACTCCCTTTAGTAGATGATTTCAACGACAAAAACGTTAAAAGTTATTTTCAGGATCTCTATCTCTGTACTGAATTTCATTTACGGCCGGTCCCAATAATCTCTATCGCCAGTTTTGACATTTCGGAGATAGGAAACAGTTTCTATCTCCAGAGAAACAAAGACAGAAGTTGTTTTCTATCTCCGATATGCCAAAACTGAAAATAGATAGGTTATTAAGACCCGCCGTTAATCGATTCAAAAATCATCATCATCCTTTTTCACACAAAAGATGATTTCTGGGATAAACTGTCCTTTATCCTTCTCCGAGACTTCTATAAAGATTTTATCTATCTATCTAACTTTATGGGTCAACTGTTATACATATATTCCTGAAAGCCGATGACAACATTTCTATCGGCAACATTCTGCAAGCTGCTGTTGACATTAAATCGATGCCGATATTTCATCTATGTAATACATATTACGGCCATACGTTATGCAGGGCGGGAGGGTGTGCCTCTAAGCTGCCTCAACAAATCAAAATAACAAGTTACTTATCCAGTTTGTACAGACGACAGTAACGGCCTATAATCATTCCACTGCAGGGCAAAGGCGTTCATCATTGAATTCAACTTACTATAGAAATGATGGGTGAAGGCATAATTAACACGCTTGCGAAATGCGGGTTGGTGATCACAAACCCGAGAAATGTTCAAAAATTCGAACGATTTGTTGTCCGACCCAGGGATCGCACACAAAATCCCGAGATATCTTGTACTAGTATTTAAACCAGTAGACGAGGAGGGCGTTAAACAAACAAACCTTAGAACATCAGGGGTATCCTAACGACCTTTAAATAGGTGCGACTTTACAACAAAAATGCCTGTTGAGCAGGACACTGTACTTCACTGGAACTTTTTCGTCTTCATATTCCGGTAAAGATGTCGATTGGGACAATCAAATCGTGTCACTTAAAATGACGCTAAGAATTTCCAAAGAATATAGACTTACCAAAGTATCTTACGGTTAAGAAAATATGCTTTCAAATAATAAAAGCGTACATAAGACTATAGTTTTGTCTATCTGGTACGCTTTCATTGCAAAAATATTGACTAGAGTCCCGATCTCTCTTTGCATTTATATGCAAAAACTTACTATGATGTATGGATAAATAGCAGTAGATATCTTGATCTTGACTAAAAAATACACCTATTATGTTTCATGTTTCGACCAAACAACTAAAACAACACAACCGCGGTCAGTGAAAAGTAATTGATGCAGAAAGATCTTTAAATGTAATGTTTTCAACGCTCCTATTGTGCATTTGGCCATGCAGTGCACTAACCACATTTCCTTTATATTTTAAAGTAAGTAGTTTTTGCTGAGCGATTTCATTCGCTACTTTTATATTACCTACTTAACGTTTAATGAACCCAATCAACAGATTTCTACCATGCGATCTATCCATTGTGTGACTGTTGTTAGTAAATAACAAGCATTTTTATAAATAATTGACGTTCTGCCCGTGTCTCCGGCCGTGTGGGATTCAGCTATATCGCACTCGTGTTTATATTGCCTCCTCTCCTTAGAGATCACTTTATCGTTTATCGCTCTTTGTTATTCTCAAAACCAAATTAAAAAAATATGGGCTCCTTACACACTTCCACTCACATTTAACACCTTTATTGTTCTATGATTTGTAGGACTAAAACTATATGTCCAGTATGTCCTATGTAATTTTCAGTGTCTATAATCAAATTATATCTAAATTACTTTCGAACTTTTACAATTATGAATAATGGGATAAAACACAGATATATGATCTGAGGGATAAAATCTGTCCTTTCCTGCTTTTCAGTTTTTGAAATTAATTAGTTGCAATGCAAACATAAAAAAAACAGTAGAAACATTCCTTAATATAAAATCTGTTTAAATGACGGAAAACTGTCACCGTGAAAAGTAGTTGTAAGTTTTTAATAGCGTGTGGTTAAAATCACTGCAATGCAGGCTTGCAGCAGTTCATTTTGATGCCACCAGGTTCTGCATTTTTATTTATTGTTCGAATTACGAATTCAAACAATGTTCGCGAATTATGAATTCAATTTATTTAAGGAATGAAGTCAATGTTTCGCTTTTTAAGGTTTTGTGTTTTTTTAATTATTTACTTTGACTACTAATTTACTTATTGGTTCCTTGAATGTACACGAACACTTAACATTAAAATGAAAGATAAATTTACAGATTTAATGTTTAGATTTGAAACTCCGTTAATTAGGGTTTTACATTTATTTAGATTTATCCCAACGCGGCTATGTTCCAACACTTTACAGAGTTTGTGGTCACGGGTATCTCCTTTACCCGTCCATGTACGAGTATAATGCAAAACCTTAATTACCGCATTTTCAACCCTTTAATGTATGTTTAATTTTAATCAACTTAAGTACTTACTTTTTTACTTAGGATGTTAATGGGGATCTTTTTTGTGGAGGTTTGATCTTTTTGTGTGGAGGTTTTTAGCGGTGTGGCAACCTTCCTAGTTAAATTATCATTGTTTATAATAGCTCAACCAATTTAGCAACTTCTATTACATCCTTTAGAAACTCGAGTCAACGACTTGTTAAGCCCTGACTGTTAATATGACAAAAAACGGCATTCTTTCTTGTATTTTTTTACAATAAATAGTAACAAGAAAATGTCTCCGTAAAAATGTGTAGAGAGAAAATGTGGGCATTATCTGATAACTGTCTTTTTTATATAATCAATGGACTTGCTCTTGACTACATACTTAACTCTACGGTTAGAAAGAAGCCTAAGATGGAGCGAGCTCACCCAGAAGGGGGCACTGGTTCTCCCACACACCAGCGGAACACAGAAAAACTGTTTGGCGCTGGACTCCGGCAGGAGGGTGGTAGCATCCAGGCAGCCTCTTACGAAGCCTACCACCGCATAGGGATCTGTTAGCCGTCATCATTGGTTAGAAAACCAAAGATGCCGTTGCCCAGGGTGGACCACTAGGAGGTAGATCCCACCACCTCAAAATAAAGTTTGAATGTTTAATATGTATGTTTTTTATAAAAAAAAACATCATATGAATATTCTTAGTATCAATCAATAGTGCGTGAAATATTGAAACGGCAGTATTCTGTTTAACAATCTAAATTATCTAATAAGACCATAACTAGGTAAGGTTTATTGCGTCTAGAACTCACGATGAACATATTGGATTGCACAAAAAAGCTAGATCATAATTTCGACGTTTTGATTTGGCTCCGGATGAATTAATAATCTCTAGCTTCGGTCATGATCTTAGCAAAATCGATACAATCACCTCACGACGTGTCAGAAGCAAATGCCTCGTCATTCGAGAACCTAGACCGTGAAAACGCGTAGATCATTGCTGTCGGTCGGCGTTCACTGTTGCGGTCTGCGCGTGCGCAGCCGACAGTGCTGCGATGGCGGTGTGGTGCGGCGCGCGTATCCTGCCCTTGGAACGGAGGGTCTACTCCATCACGCTCGTGGTGCGTTTGTGAAGTGTCACTGTGCGATAGTGCTTGTGAGAACTTAGTGTAATGTGAAACGAATTTGTTTCTTCAGCAGAATAGTAACAATCTTTAACCCTTAACAAGGCATATATGTTTAAATTTTTCATTGGATTAGGACCTTATTTTAAATGAATATGTTTTAAAAGTTTAGTATCCAATATAAAGACAGAGCCTTAAAAGGGTTACCCAAACGAAACCTTTGTAATTTAAGCATTTTGCTAACAACCGAAATTAAAGTAGGTACTTAGCGTGGGAAACGTTTAAAGTGGATTCCAAAGCTTCGGTTTCAGCAATGTAAATACTGACTCGGCGTTTTCGTGTGAAACACGATAACAAAGCAAGAAACAAAAGTTTTTTTTTATGTCAATTGTTTTGTATCGTCGCGACGCGATGATGGGTAGTAAAACTGTTAACAGATTGTTTAGCGTCAAATTGGTTTGGTAGAGTTTGGGTTTAGTCTACAAAGTTGAGCTAACATGAGAGTTATAAATGAAGCATTAGGATACTTAACTAAATAAAATTAATAAATTTAGACAGCATTACAATTATTGTTGTGATCCCAAAGTAAATCTTAAAGCTTATATTACAAAGAATTAGAGCCGACGTTGTCACAGGAAAAATAGAAAATTGATATTTCTACATTCACCTGACTAGGGTTTGAATCTCATAGGTAATGTGTGTCGAAGATGCAGGTAAACCTTATGCCAGTCTAAAGTACAATCTAAGTCTTAAACTACAATCTAAAAGAACTGTTTACGTCGTAAATATGACCCGTATTAAAAGGTCTTTAATTTAACACATAAATTGCTTGAAGTCAACATTATTAGTTTCGAGTCGTGCCCTGTTTGTAGAGGCGAGAACTGGAAGGATTTAAAGGGATTTTCGTTGTTGTTATATGAGAGTATATCTCTGAATATAGATTGGATTATAGGCCGCTTTTTGGTTCAGCTTGAAATAAGTTAATGTGTAAAATAGGACTGTTAGTTTGACTATAGGTACAGTATACATTAACAGCTGTTAAGTAGAGCGGGCTTTCTAAAAGGATTATATATTTTTAGGGTTCCGTACCCAAAGGGTAAAAACGGGACCCTATTACTAAGACTTCGCTGTCTGTCCGTCTGTCCGTCTGTCCGTCGCTCTGTCACCAGGCTGTATCTCAAAAGCCGCGATAGCTAGACAGTTGAAATATTCACAAATTATGTATTTCTATTACCGCAATAACAACAAATAATTTGTTTTTAACAAAATAAAATAAATATTTAAGGGGGGCTCCCATACAACAAACTCGTTTTTTTGGCCTTTTTGGTACGGAAGCCTTCGTGCGCGAGTCTAACTCGCACTTGGCCAATTTTTTTTCTACATTGCCAGCTTCAACGACCGGCATTCCATCTTTTGTTATGAGTGTCATGATCCCGGAAGGACTCAATTCTATGGGTAGTTTTAATGAGCAGACAGATCTATCTACAGTCTGTTTCAGTTTTTAATTAAATAAATTATTACTCCTGAGTAATAATCCTTTTTTTACAGGTGTCGTGTGACAACAATAGAAGATTGTTAGAATTATGTAGATTTGGTTTTCAGAGTTCAGAACAATATTGAAATTTATTGTTTTCTTAAATAAAAACAATAAGATATTCATGTTTTCATTACGCTTTTTGCATTTTGGTAAAGAGACAAACATGTTTTTCAAATTTAAATAACACCAATACACTTATTTGATTTTTCCCAGAAATATAGCATGAAAAACTACACTCAGTTACAGAAAAAAATCTTTATTAAATGAATGCCGGCCAGAATATTTGTATGCTCTTTCAACCTAAGTAGCAATCAAGTTGATATCATGAGGATTGGTGAAGGTAGGGTTGCCAGGTCGCCAAACTCAATAGCCGGACAGATCAGCCAGTTTCAAGGCCTGACATTTGGGTAGAAAGGCCGGACACCCTACATTATTAAGGATTTTGTGTCTCAGTTAATACTGAGACACGAAATTATAGACATTAATAGGTACGAAAAAATAGTATGTAAAATCAATCTTTTTTGATTATTATCATATATCTTTGTAAATGCAAGAGCGACCGACAGTCGGCTCGGCGCTCGCTCGTTTGCGAAATGTAAAAAGCCTAACAAAAGCCGGACAAGCTGGACATCGTTTCATTTTGCCGGACACGATACCAAAAAGCCTACTATGTCCGGCTTTATCCGGACGCCTGGCAACGCTAGATGAAGGTATAGCTGATATATGACATTAGCTACGTGAATTAAATCAAATTTATTTCGAAGTGTCATTTTTGTATGCTCGTAGAACTGTGCATCTAGTTCTTATTTTTCAATTTCATCTTTATTAAACGATGAATTTACAGATTTCGTAGCAATGCGGTCATTTAGGCACAGCATCCAAGCGTAGCATCGTAGTGTTGACCCCGGTCGCTTATCTCCATCGAATCGATTGATTCGGATGGCCTATTGATTGAGATTTCGCGATTCTGGTAATAACACCGTTTGCTCTGACATTATCGTGGTCTCTAGTTCTTTAATTTCTTCTGTATTATTTGATTTGTTACGATATCGAGTAGAGGACATAAATCGTTATCGTTTTCATTTTTGCGACTGAACGGTGTGTATGTACGAAGAAAATTGTGACATGAAATAAATTGTCTCTAGTGTAGGTACATATATTAATTTTCATTTATATTATTATTTTTTGGTTAGCACGGCAGGTGTATATCCAAAATGGAAATAAAAACCTCTCAGGCGGGACTTTTCTTTTAGAGCGATTTTTTTAGGTTTAATGTGGTACTGATATTATAAATGGAATTAAGTTGCTAAAATATCATATAAATGTATTTTAGAATGAATGAATTTTTTAATTTAAATTGTTGCAAACGTAACTTCAAACGTGTTTTCAGTATAGCATTATTTTCCTTTGAAAAATAAGCGTCCAGACACCACTATGCTGAGTTACTAAACAATTAAATTTACCATTTACTGTTCTCAACAGGCTGGGAAAATTCAAAAACGTTGGCTTTCTAAATATACTCGAACCAGATCGGACTGTACCCCAAACAATATGTTAAGATCGGGATTATTAAGTGTATTCCTTGCCAAGATAAACAGAAAATTCTTTCTACGGCAGTATTTTAATCCGGAATGTATGCAGTTACTTCCTTATTCGTCGACAAATTATACGGAATCCCACGGAAACGCTCTTGATTACATGGCTCGCTTCCCTTCTGGCTTTTTGTTGATACGCCCTGACACGCATATTTGTGACGTGCTTGTGTACTGCACTGGTTTACTTTCTTCGGAATTAGCCGTCGTGCATTGTAACTAATTCCTTGAGCTTATGTATGACTCTCTAGGGTTCTGTTTGTGCCTGATGAGTGTTACGTGTGGTCGCCGACAGTATTTATAACAGACTAAGTGAGTAATTAGTTGTTTTGGAGCTTTTGTACCAAGTAATTACCATTTTCTTACTGAGTTTCCGTTTTCATAATTTGGCACTGCAATACTTTGACTTCGCGAAACCAACAAACTAAAAATCTGAGGTTCCGTCCGAGTTGGTCCCACTGTGAATACATTTTTTTATCCCTGTGGGAAGAATAGTAGGGTTGACAAAACAGGCTATTTAGTCTGTTATTTAACCAGCTCAAAATTACTTCTCATTTCATCTCGGTCGGTTCACTTTGGATGATCAATGTTTTTTTTATCCACCTCGTTAATAAACAGCATCGGACGGAATGGCCTAAAACAGGAATGTATTATTTTCTAACGGAATTCTCCGTATGAATAACGAATGAAAGGTCTGCTGAAATAAAAAGAAAACATTTCACTCGACAGAATATTCTGTTTGTTCAATTCGAAACGGCCACAAATTTGATAATGTTGGCTCTCTTCATATAAAAGATCAGTCAACCTTTATTCTCATAGAATATGGATTTTTACCCCTGCAGAGATGTCCAGTTTCTAAATTCTAATATTTACGATATATTTATGTATTTAACTGACATTTTAAAGTCTTCACTCTATCTACTGCTGCAAATAACAAGCACCTGAGGACCTACTGCGCAACGCAATATAAATACGGATTTATCTGTCTCTGTCGTATACTTTTTTAAAGATGAGTATGCAGAAGAGCAGACTCAATTTAATATCAGTAGAACTGTTTAATTTTTTGCCTTTTCAAACCACAAATGTTTTCTACATCCGCAATTCAAAGTCTAGCAAGTACTGGTAGTTTTTGTTGTGTCTAAAGCCTTGATTCCATTCGTACGAAAGGTCAGTAAACACGTAATATACTAATAGAGATTTGCTTTTACTAGAGTTAAGGGATAAGTACCTACGTAGACTTCTTCGGGGAAGAGTCGCTTTCGGTGTAGGAGGGATATGACAGAACCAACAGTAAATGGAATTGTATAATACATCTATCATGCTGATTTTATGCCAAAACCATCATCGCATATATTTTGTTCCTGCGCTTGGGCACAGATAATATCTTGGATGTATTTCGTTAAAGTATCGACATGTGTGGCCATCTCTATTTCGTTTTGCAAGAAATAAAAGGTCTTTCGGACCTGTGAGGTTTCATTCCTTTTGCCGCTTTTAAAAACGTGTATTTCATGAATACGGCGAAGGTTTTTGTGTAATAGATGAAGATTTACACCCGTATTTATAAAGAAGTACGAGTAATTACTTATTGCTTAGTAAAGTCAAAACTTTATGTGTTATTACCTAGTGCTTAAATGGGTCATCATTAATATTATTTGGCTGAGAATGCTAACTTTTGGTAATTCTAACTTCTAGTAACTTCTAGAGAAAGGCATACAATTTACTTGTTTGTAACTACGGGTGTTAGACTCTAGATTTGTGTTGTTACAGTTCTCGTACGATATGGTTATGACAGTTTTGTGGTCTATATAAATCTTAATCTAGCGAGGCATAGCAGTGAACTTTTCTACTAGACGGTATTAAGATATCTACATCTTTATGAGCTCTTTCTATCGAGCTGATTTGCGGTTGACATCTGGGTAAACAATCTTGAATAACAAAAATGTATTAGACCCTGACTTGCGCAATCGTATCTTTTAAATTGGATCTTCAGATCTCATAGTCCGAGTTTGTTAAAGAATTTGTATTACACAAGATTCAATTGAATTTGAATTAGTTTGAAATAAGCTCTGTGAGGCGCCAGCATTCAAAGAAAAATACCTGTCATTATAAGTTATGTGATGGACTACCGTAGAAATGGTGAAATAATATTTTGATGGTCTGTTATTTCGTGAGAAGAATTGAAAAATAATTTCTGAGAGGCTTTAATTAAACTGAACTTAATGACTGATACGGATCTAATTTAGAACAATCCTCGGAATAGTATGCTCGTAGGTATGTTTCTTGATCTAAAATTAATGCTTATACTCTACTTCTTTAATGAAGAGACTGCAGACAAAATAGCTTTCTTAAACTTGTTGTTTATCCCGGTTAACTGTTTTATCTTCAGAACAATGTTACTTAATGTTAACGCAATCTTCACATTATCAGGTAGTGCTGCTATTTCAACCACGGAAATAAGTCTCTACTTAGTCTCAAACCGGTTTGTAGAAAGGTAGGTATGTATTTTTATAGTTACTTATACGATTGAACTCGAAGTGAAAATCAATCAATGTAAATAGACTACAAACAATAAGAAAGTGAAACAGACAAGACTACGATCATGCGCTCAATTAAAATAATGACTTACAAAATTTGGTTTATGTTTGTCATTCCACTTTATGTTTAAAAGTTTTTATAAAATACTTTGTATTTTTGTTCGGTAACCCTACATCGTTTCTCGTTTTTTCTCGTAAATAGCCTTCGACTGGGTCATCGAGCTACGCGTGAAATTGTAGGGCACGACTGTCGCCGGTGTAACTGAACTATCTGCTTACCTTTTAGACTAAATAAAATATATCCACTGGGGAATAGATTTGAATAGATTAGAATTTTCATTTCTATACGTGGGAAACATCTCAGCTCGAAGAGCTATCGCTTGGATATTGAGAAAATGTAGTTTCGATTCACACCAGTGGTAGTATTTATTGCATCTATGATAATATCTTGTTTGGTAAATTTTAGCCCGACTTTACATAAGACTTCACTGACAGGTCGGGAAATCGGTAAACCTAATAATAAATGCAAAGTTTTGATCGATGTTTAATAATAGGGGTTAAAGTAGGAAATTGCCGTTTTCTATGGACGAAATCGAGAAAAGTCATTTTCCATACTAACAAATTTTTATTTTTTTTAAAAACGCCTGTACCGTTTTCGATGCAATTAAAGGTGAAAGTTAGATGGTTATAAAGCTACGCATTATAGTATTTAAATTTCTGAAAATCAAAGTATATATTACAAATATACTTAATTGAAGCAAGAAGGTCAGCTGACACATTGTAAGGGGTCTTTACAACGACTTCCTTTGAAGTAATAGGCACTAGTATTGAATTTTTTTTTAGTCAAAAGTTACTTTATTTAGTTTTTGATACAATATAAAAAGAATTACGCAATAATATGACTATACTTAAGAGCTATAAACAAAATAAAAAGTGGGAAAATAATCGGCAATTTCATACTTTAACCCCTAATACTTAATCACGCCAGAACGGCTGAAAATGAATGAAACTTGACATAAGGATAAGTTTAAGGCTGAAATAGACATCGGCTATTAGAATTCAGTCGTACAGTTGCTGGTAACATGGCAGGAAGTATCACTTCTATTAAAACGCGTGTTGCGCTAGTTAATTGTCTCGTAGTATAGACAGCCAATTACAAAACATTATTGTTTACACACAAAATACTTTTACAACTGATTTAATATGATAAAGTCATGACGTGCGTGTTGATTATCAACACCAAAGTTGTGATTAGTATCCGTATCGCTGTTCAGTTAATGTGTTCCATTAATTATTATTTTCTTACTAAAGATCTGATATCCATGTAAATGCGTGAGTAGAGTACCTAATTATTATATCAGTATTTTGTTAGTTTTTCACTTTTATTATGATCAAAAGTATGGAGAAGATAGTTCAATGTCCTGGAAAGGACGTATCAATTTTGCATTCAAACGACGCCTACTGCTGGTCATAGGCCTTCCCTAAAGATCTCCACAACAATCGGACTTTCGCTTGATCGTCGGTCCACCTGGTACCTATAAAGAAAGGACGAATAGGATGGTTTTAACTTGGAAATAAAATTGTTCGTTATAAGTAACTTTTAAGCGTGTGTGCAAGACATCCAATGCAATTTTATCCGTGTTAGTGAGATAGGTCAGACGGGGGTATTCGTAGTGCTTCCGTAGACCCCGTTATCTATTCCACTAGAACCCAAATCCATAGCCAATCCAGAATGCGGACACCAGTATTCTTTGTGTACACATTCTGCAATAGTTCTACACCAACCTTGAGTTATCCTTGGATCCTCCTCCTCTTATTCCTCCTTTTATTCTTACAAAGCCTCTGAAACGACAATAGACAATAACCAACATTGAATGTCTACAATATCAACCAGTCTCTGATGCTTTGAAAACCGTTAGCATTGTGATAGGCAGGTCTAATTTGGTCGAAATGTTTGTCCATTTCATGAGTTCCACAGCAATGATGCATAATCACTACGATATCCAAATGCGGGTTGGTGATCACAAACCCGAGCAATTCTAATATACGAAAGTCTTGCTGCCCGATCCTGTGGATCTATCCCGGCAACTCGAAATACTAGACCAGTTTAAAAAAAAATTTAGTCATAACGAGTGAGGTATCAAATGAAAGAAGATTCAGAAATGAAAGAGTACAAAAATGTTTAAACAATACAGCTTGACTTTGAAATCATTGCATTTTCGTCATTTTCGTAGTCGGATTACAGTTTTTTAAATTATTTATTCTTTTTTGTTTGTTCATCCATGTTTTGGAACGACTGTAACAATATTCACAATGTGTCATTGTTGTCGGCAGATAGACCCGAACACTGCGTTTCTGCGGGCGGCGCGCGCCGGCCAACTGGACACCGTCGTTGACTTGCTCGACTCCGGCGCAGTCAAGGACATCAACACATGCAATTCGGTGAGATTAAATTGCTTTACTATGATTATAACTAATTACTTTGTTATTTTTTTTATACATTTTTCTACAGACCCTAGAAGGGGCTTAAAAAGTTTTTTTGCTGAAAGGTTTTTTTGTATGCCATTTATGATGGGACTTTGTATATCATTCATAAGTTTTCTAGGCTAGTCCGGCCAGAAGCATGCTTGCATTAAAAAAAATAGAGCAACCTTTTCTTTTTCATCCTGGAGTGATACTTTTTATTGGCATATTGTATAGGTATTGTGAATACCAAATTCTGTTTGTTTCTTTAAAATCTACTACCGTCTATTCCGTCATGGGGCGCCCTAGGTATCTGAGGCGACACTCTGCAACAAAGACTGAGTATTCGACTCTAGTCCTTATGTGTTTTTCTCATTTAATAGACAGAGAGATCCATACGGATTTCTGTATGAGATGTAGGGCTTCGTGTTGCACCTGTATCTCTCAATCATAATGTTTAAGAAAACTGAAATAAACAGATAGCCCGTATTCCTCATTCCGCAAAGCAATGTCCTTATGTTCGAACTTCACTTACACAATCACACTCTTGTCTCTCACACTCATAATAATGTCTTAAAAGTATGTATTTAAAAAAGACAATGCGTGTGTGACAGAGACAGATCGATTAGTTGTTTTAGGTATCGCGTATTCGCGTTGCGTAGTAGGTCGTCTGATATAGCCATGCAATATTATTCTATACTTACATACATCTTATGTCTGTATGGTAAAAAAACTATTGTTGCGTCAGGTGTTATTTCATCTAGGATGCAAAAAAGACTTGGGTTATTATAATATAACAAACTCGTGTGCGCAGATAAATTTATCAACTCTATCCCGATTGTGTTCGGGTATTAAGTAACGTAATGCAATTAGCTGGCATTATTGAAACTTTGGTGTTACGGAATTATATGTTGAATATAGTATCCACAACACAATAAATAAAAAAGGAACAGTAACAATAATTCTTATTACCAAACACACACTTTTCAATGTGCGGTACTCGTTCTATGGGTGTCGTATAAGGTGACTAAAGGAGTGCCTACTGTTAGCAGAATACAGGCAGCAGAGTTTATAGTATCTTTATATTATTATTTTCCATCACTGAAGGCAGTGGCCAAACCGCGATCATCAAACGCATGGCGATTGGCGATAATAGCAAATTCGAGTCTAACCTAAAGGAGTCGAAAAATTCTACCTGCTGCTCACCGTAAAAAGTAAATTATTAAAATAAAAAATAAGAAAACTATGCCTAAAAATTTAATTAAAGAATTTAATAACGAGTGTTAACTGGTTTTATAATTACTATTCCGTTACTGTTTACTGTGTGTACCTACACAAAAACTCAACGAAGCATAAAAATATCCAACAGAACTGTCAAAAACATAAGCCGTGTTTTATTTCCTTTGCCTTACCCTTATCAAAGTTATAAAAATAAAATCAGCCGTTATGTAATGTTTTATTGAGTACCTATATCATAAACTTATCTATCTTCTGAGAATATTTTTTCGATATAAATTTACTTCAAGACTAGGCAATAGAAAACTGATGTTAGTAGCATTTCTGCTTTGCCCCATGATTAGTCAACCATGACCTGGTAAAGAAAGTTTTAATGTTAAAAAAGTCTAAATAACTAAATACTTAGTCAAAAACAAAGCACAACCATTAGTAGCGCAAATCTTATAGTAAAAGCGAGCGATATCTTCAGACAACCTCAATGAGGTGAGAATGATCTTCAAATAATGATGATGTAATTAAAAACTATAGCTACTGGTTTAAATCTTCGCCTTTTGAGCCTTCCCATTAATACATTTGGGATTCACGGACGACGGTTAAAATGAAAAGCATGCGTATGAGATATTATAAAAAAAGTCTTGCTTCATGCAAAGAAATCAAATCAATTGGAATTATAGGTTCAATCGGTCCCCCATCTGCGTTCTAAAACAAGACAAAAGAGGTACGTAGGTTGGTACATATTTCAATTCCCTAATGAGTCGTCCCCCTTACCTATTATTTTAATCACGAGGGAGAAGCCTTGCGGTATTGCGCATTCAATGCGCAAACGCATCACAGTGAAGGAATACCATGAAAAAGAAAAACATAATATGCTCTAATAATCTTCAACTAGTTAGGTAACCTTATTGTTTGTTTGAGGTACTAACCAAAATATTGATGAAATACCGCTGACTTATAGCGTTAAGCTCTGAATGAGTTTGTTGGCACGAACAATTATTGTCTCGCAGTCGCCTGCCCAGTCCGCGGGCTCGAGTCTCAGAGACGCGAGTCAGACAGTTGAAATTGTTCATAAAAATTTAACCGACAAAAGGATGCTTGATAATCGTTAGTGATTTCTTGTTTTACACCGACTCTTGGTGGCTTTTACGCTTTCCGCCGATAATTTTTATAATCTTTTTTCTAAAATGTAATCATACAAATAGCTTACATAACTATCTAACCGAATTCCCTTCAGAATATAATAAACACAGACAGTTTACATATTGTCGGAGGGAGATCAGTAGATCACCGGTTTGTATGTGGACTGCGTACGCGCATGTCATCTGATAATGCGCACACAATGAGTGCATCCTGACAGGTGTCGAGGTACACCGAGTGTAATTGATGTTATTATTGTAACGTTTATTATTAGGTAACTTGTGCCCTTTCTGTATTATGTTGAATTATTTTACATGCTGGCACAAAAGACCACCACCCTTTCTCTTCCTGTCGATGTAGTTTGAGACTTCTAAATGACGCCATAAGAAAACGGGTATAGTTAGACTGGCATATGTCTTACTATTAGCCATACTTCGATCCTCAACCCTTCTTCCTCGCTTTTGGAGATTCCTAGTTGGGGTCTATGAATATGGGCTGATGATGAAGTATATGTTTGGAGCCCATTCCGTTATTACTTATTATTGATGGAGTTCTTACATTCCAACTTCAGAACACCTTTTAGCTTCATCATCATCATCATAATCATCAACCTATCGCAGTCCACTGCTGGTCATAGGCCTCTCCAGTTGCACGCCATTTAGATCGATCCTCCTTTTAGCTTCGTCTGTGTAATTCAACAGTTTTTTATTATATTACGTTAGATCCGATCGTAGGTCTTTTACCCAGAAGACATTCCGGTCGCAGCCGTGGACTTTGCTAATTGGACAAATGTTTTGATTTCAGCGTAAGGAATTACAATAACGAAATTTTGATTTATTAATTAAAATTACAATTATTGTACTACGTGCTTTATGAAAAACGGATTTTAAACATTACTTTCTCTGACTGTACGAAATATTAATTGCGGTATTAAAGGGTATCCTTCCGTTGCGTTCGTTAAACTAAAAAATAAGCATCGTTAATATTTTTTGAGTTCTACTCATTTAAACGTCCGCGGGGGTTCCTTGGAAAGTGTACGACCTAATTGCTTACTCCCACCTAAAGTAATTAACTAGAAAACCAGAAAGAAACTGCTTCTTTGCGGAAAGAAAACTGGCCGTTATTATTTGCGGCAAAAAATAAAATCTAGTTTTTATCATCGTTCATTTGTTTTCAATTATTTATGTACATACAATCAAATATCAGTATATAAACTTGAAAAATTTTGTCTCAGGCGGGACTCGAACCCGCATCTCCTCGCATGCCGGGCGGGCGCCATACCATTAGGCCACCGAGACACTGCGACATGGCGCGAATTTATAAGTGCAATTAAGTTGCTAAAATATCAAATAAAGTATACAATCAAATAGTTTTTTTTAATGGCGTACAAATGTACTTAAGAACTAACCGTGTTTCATTGTATGAAAATGTGTTTGTTGATTTTGAAACAAATTTAAAGAACAGTTGAAACAGGTAAAGGAAACGCTGATATAATATTTAGTTCTCTCATTTTCTGTATGATGAATT
Source organism: Anania crocealis (assembly GCA_949315895.1). Classification (NCBI taxonomy): domain Eukaryota; kingdom Metazoa; phylum Arthropoda; class Insecta; order Lepidoptera; family Crambidae; genus Anania; species Anania crocealis. The sequence continues at coordinate 6,884,097 of OX438874.1, read as the reverse complement.
AAAGCTAGTAGAAGAAAAGAGAACAAATGACAACAAAGCATAGTCCGCTACAGTCACCTTAAGTTTTTGTTTGTTTGTAAACACATATTCTCTGCACTAATAGAGTTCAGGCCTTAAGATTAGGTCAATCTGATAAGGGATATAATCAAACAACAAAAAAAATGTTTTAGGTAACTTTTTTCCTCTTCCTATAGTTTAGTTTAGTTTAGTAAAACGACTCAAGGGACACCGCCAGAAAAAGCGTCTTCTCCGCAACATTAGCCAAGCGAATTGTGGCAATTGGCCTTACTCTCCTTTGGAGAAACCCGTGTCCAGTAGTGGACAAATACATGTATAGGTTGGTCGTGATGATAAAGTTTACAAAAGCCTGACATGCTTGTCGTGTATAATGTATGTAGACACATGTAATGGCTCTCATAGATCATTTTAGTCGCGCTAAATAACACCGGAATGGGTTTTATAACCTCTGTGACAGTCTGAGTTCTGAGAAATTATAAACAGTTATGAAAATAGGTGACGAATTCTGGAGTGGAGACCTCGTTTAGGCAAGCGTAGTGTAGGACGCCCTGCGACTCGATAGACTGAGTAAAAAAATATTTATTTCCAAGAATACATCAGATCGTATTGTTAATATTGTAAGTCCTGTGCATCCAGCCAAACAATAGCGTGCAAATATATGTATAGTATAATAACTTTGACAACTCACAATAACAATTTAATAATTTTAAAAATAAAAAACTTAAAACAATTACGGTAATATTTAAGAAATTGGCACATTTTATCTTTATATTCCAGAAATTCTTTGACATTATAAAAGTAGTGATACAGTAACCAGTTTGTCAATTTAGTTTTGAATATATTTAAGTCATGGATTAATTTCAAGTCATCTGGTAGTTTATTAAACAACACAATACACATATTAAATGGACTTCTGACCCATGGGTCGCGGGTTCGATCCCCGCACAGTACAAATATTTGTGTGCATGAACATGTCTGTTTGTACTGGTCTGGGTGTTTTCTATGTATTATAAGCATGTATTTACAAAAAAAAAGTATATAAGTAAGTTTATCGGTTGTCTAGTACCCCATACGACAGGGTACTTAATAGTAGCTTAATTTGGGACTAGATGGCTTTGTGTGGCCCAGTGAGGCATGTCTTAAAATATTTATTTATTATTATTAAAAATAGGATTGCCTTAGGAGCACTGTTGGCAGCGGCTGGATGGGAAGAGCACAGGATAGACAATTGTGGCGTGACTTTGGATGGGGGAAAGCCCAGGATAGACATTTGTGGCGTGACTTGAAGGAGGCCTACGTCCAGCAGTGGACGGACAATGGCTGTTGATTTATTGATATAAACTGTTAGGTAACGAAAGGGTATGCCTATCATATGGTGCATTGAAAATTGGTATATAATAATACTAGTTCAACAAGGTAGGACTGTATTTATTATGAGACAATGATATTTTAAAGTATAGATATGTTACGTTCATAGTAATTCTTATATTAAATCTGTTCCGAGCAATCCAAAACTGCACGCATTGACAAGTTTCACTGATAAATAGAACAAAAGATACGAAATAGCACGCATTGATTGCACTCGACGCAGACTATATACAAACCGCCCTAATTAGGACGTATTTGAGTCTTCAAACCGCGCGCGCTTATAACATAGGCATTCGAAGTTTTTATTCAAACCCACAGTATTCCGCTTACCAAGCGACTGCTCTAACCACAGAACATGGAAAAAGGTTAGAAAGGCGATGTAGGGAGGGTCAGGCGCTACAGAGGTTATGAGCAAATGCTTATAAGTGAGCGATGTGATTGGTTCCTTTTGATTTTTGATTGGCGTTCTTTGAACTCGTTTACGCAAGCGGCGACATCGGTTCTCATACAAATGGCGTATGACAGCCTTTCTAACCTTTTTCCATGTTCTTTGGCTGTAACGATTGAGTTACCATGACATTTTTTGGGTCGATGAATTTATTCAACGGCTGTGAACTAAAGATTGGATGAGTTATGTAGGTACTTGGTAGAGACTGCGTTGCATTCTTAGGCATAGTGTCTGATTGAAAGCCGATAGAAGGAAAGTTGATATTGCAGAATGTCCTGCATCTATTTATTTTGATAGAAAGTATACAGATAGATTTGATTACAGTCTTTCGTTCTTACGCTAAAGTAAGGTAAATTTTAAATTAAACTTAAGTGTAATCGATGAATTAAGATTACTTGTGAGTAATCATTAGCCTGCAACTCTCTACGTGTAATTTGTGTATGTATAACCCTCTTAGTTAATAAGTAAAATAGGAACTCCCGGCCTAATATTACCAGTGTAACTGGAAGCAGTTAATAAATTGTTGTTTTGCTGAACTTATTAATTTTGTTTCAGCGAAAATTTTGCAAAGAAAATATCGTTGCTAATATAATTCCTCGAAATGCTTATTTATTTGAGCGTATACTAACGTATACGCTCAAATAATTCCTATAAAACCCATTCGTATAAATATATATACGAATGGGTTTTATAGGAATTCATTTATTTTGATTTACGTTACTTGAATACCGATTATTAAGGAAATATAATGACAGGGCTTTAAACCGAGTGTATGCGCTTCGGTAGAATTGGATTGTTTATTTATGTTTGCTGGAATAAAAGACATGATTTAAAAATATGCAGACTAATCGCTCAATATTGACATTAGGTATAAGTTCCTTGATAAGGCGCTTGTCTTTTGTCCTATCCTACCTAATATCTTTCTTATTTATAGTCTTGTAGCTGTTCTAATGGGGGCTATCGCTAGCATAGATATAGACGTTTATGATCGCTAGTGAATTTGCCACTAGAGGCGCTAGTGTCGCGTGAGGTCCATTATCATTCACTTTTCACTGGTTTTAGCGGAATTTGTTGCATAAATTATAATTTCTTTAATTTAACTGCTGGAAAGTGATCTCCTTCGTAAAATATCGCAAATATTATCGTATTATATGCAAATATTAAATATTATCGCGGATTATTTGGCGATTAATGTGAACGCTTTAGAAGCGGAATTAAGAAAAAGTGCAAAAATAGGCGGCCTCAAGAGCAACTATTTCAGAAGTTAGTTTGTTGATATCAAGATAGTTATTTATAAACAATATAACCTTAATTAGATTCAAGATATAACACTTTGTTTCGGCGCCAATCGCCTTTGACAGCTATACCTCCGGACCTCAGTCTACAGTGGCGCCAACTGGTGAGCAAAGAAACGGTGGTCCCCATTAAATACGGTTTTTAACTTATTGACACTTGTCTTAGCCGCGGTTGATAGTATTTTGTCAAATCACTTTACATACAATTCAAGATTTTAAAAACTGATCAACTTGAATTCTACAATCACAATAATGTTATTTATCAATTGTTACTCAAACATTTTTTCTGCTATTATATCTGGAGCGTGACCACGAACCATAATTAGGAGCGCCGCTTTTTATACTCTACGTACGAGTAGTACGAGTATAAAATAATAGTATATTAATATCACTATGCAATATCAGTATCACTTGCAAATGTGGTCGACCTTCAATATCGTTCCAGACGAGAGAAGATATCGAGTTACAGGTGCGATATTAAACGCCTACTGGCGCTACCTAGTATCAAGTACTAGGTTTCGACATGTAAGATACGTATACATATCAAAATATTTTGTATGATTTAACTGATTACTAAACGTTCAAAACCGTTGCCCTTTTTTATTATTTTCAGTTAAGTTTTAATAAAACATGAAATGACCTTGTTTCATTTCTGCCACGATAGGCATACTGCTCAAATTTATTTTCTTCTTGGTAAAGGAATTTAGTCACCTTTGCCCTTTTCTTTCTCCTTATTGCATTCCATCAAAATAGCTTTAGTCGTTTTGCCGTAGAAGTGGAACAGACCCACATGAAAAGTTACATTGACGGATGTAAAGTTTCTGTGTAAAAATTAAATCCAGCTTGATCAAAATCCGATACAACAAAATAAGTAACAAATAATCAGAGGTAACACGATATAGTCAAAGGTTAATTCCTCTCTTCTTATTCTATGACTGATTTCAGATAATTATTTTATGGAGTGCATACTTTGCGCACGCCACGAAGATTGGTATTTCAATTTACAAAACTAGACCTACCATTTTATACATAATATCGTGTGTGCTCATATTGCTTTCAGAGGTATTTTATGATGATTTCCGAAGTTCGAGCCACACTAAGGCTACTATACCTACATAGGTAACCGAAAAAAAAATGATTTAGGAAGCACGGTGTGGTTTGATTAAAGCCACTAATATGGTTGGATTTGTCATCCGACATGATAATAATGAAATTCATGAAAACGAATAGGTACATGGATTAATTTGAAGTGATGTAATTTGTGAATGTGTTATTTATGAATCTTTGACCTTTAATAAATTTGTAGAGGAATGATATTCTCCAAAAAAAAAAATGTATCTTCGTATAATAAGGAATTTTAAGTTATCGTAGTTTTTGTTCTATTCACCTTTGATAAGTAGGCAAGGCTTTTGTCCTGTATTGCGTTATGTTGTGTTCACTATCCTAACCTAAAAAAATCAAACAAGCCTACCGTGCACTGTAAGTAAATTGGCTGATTTCAATATTCACTTAGGGCCCGTTCACGTAGAATGCTGGCTACCATCGCCGAACTGCCAGCGCAGGCAGTCTCTATTACTTCTGGGTTCGCCATCGCCTCAAAGTATAGAGACTGATTGCGATTGCAGATCGGCGCCGGTAGCCAGCTTTCTGCGTGAATGCGCCCTTAGTTAGGAGTTATTACAGTGACAGACAATTTATAATTGTAGAGTTCGATTGCCACCGTCATTAGTGTATTTTAAAAAGGATAATTAATAAGCCCTTAATGTTCTATAGAAAAATATCTTTCTTTACAACACTGAACTATCATAGTGGTATGCATGTCAGATATACAAATAAAAATAGAGGTTTCCAGTTTTACCAAAACAGATTTTCAATTGGTACCTACCTACATAATCATGGTACAGATATGGAGTTAATAAAACGAAATACACTTGCTTTAAAATTGAACGAAATTGGCTGTTCTTATAAATAACATAAGACGAAGTTGTATCGCAACTTGGTTCTGGTCAACACTTTTATACATAATCTCGGCAGCTTCATGCTCTGGTATACCCTTCATATGTTGGGGTATCGTACTCTACAAAATTAGGTCGGTCATCATAGCAATCTCTAGTGATACAGCAATAAATAATAGCTGTAATAGCTTGGAACCGTGTGTTCTGTGAAATGCCGGGACAAAGCGTGTGCCGTTATAATAACGGTAATAATGGGTCGCTTTGCTTCTGGTGATAATGTCACTGTTTTCTCTACTTTCGTTATAATTATAGTTTTTTATAGTTTGCTATTCAGAATGTTGAACTATATAAATATTAACACTTACCGATGTTACTATTAAAATAAATAATAGTAACATTGGTTAAGTGTTGATATTCGAATTGAATCTTGCCTCAGATAGACATGTCACATGCCACATACCACAATAAGCCACACAGAGCCATCTAGTCCCAAACTAAGCTACTACTAAGAAGCTTGTCGTATTGGCTACTAGACAACCGATAAACTTACTTATTATACTTATATACATAGAACCATAGATTTAGGATACAAGCATAGAACACACTCAGACCAGACATAAGACATGTTCATGCACACAAATATTTGTACCGTGCGGGGATCGAACCCGCGACCCGTGGCTCAGAAGCAGCGTTTAATACCACTGATCCAAATGGTCGTCAGGTTCAGGTCAAACAGTGCTGGCTGTTCTGGCGTATAAGTGAATTAATAAAATAACTTGGGGCTGAGCGAAATATGATACTCTAGGATCAGTTGAGACTTGAGATAGAGGTTCTCTGCTAACATTATTTTCCCAATATAAGTTATGACATTAAAGTATTTAAATATTTATTTAATTTGTATTTTCCAGAATGGGTTAAACGCGCTTCACCTCGCCGCCAAAGATGGCCACATCTCAGTCGTGGAGGAGCTACTAAAGAGAGGCGCCACCGTCGACGCTGCTACCAAAAAAGGTAAATTATTTCTGTTTTTTAATCCATTTAATTGCAATTGTAATTTGATAATAGGATACCTGATAATAATAGGTGTTTTCTATGTATTATAAGTATGTATTTACCAAAAAAAAAGTATATAAGTAAGATTATCAATTGTCTAGTACCCCATACGACAGGGTACTTAATACTACCTTAATTTGGGACTAGATGGCTCTTTGTGGCCCAGTGAGGCATGTCTTAAAATATTTATTTATTTATTTATTTATTTATACCTTGAATGACTGCCTTAGGTTGAATTCCAAGATGAACAAACAATTTAAAGCGTAATAAAAAAACATGTAAAAAGCTGTTCAACGTAACCATGAACATATCGCAACCGATTGTCAAATATTTGGTACGCTGAAGGTAGTTGGTTGAACTGTTGCAATTGACATTGCAGTTGACACTTTTATTCAAGAAAGGGTATAGGTATTGTTTTTCAATAGATCTTATTTAACTTCGTACTTCGGCTCGGTTGTGAGCCTATTAGGTCACAGTTTTGGATATGCAAGTTGCCGGCGCGGCTGTCTGCGGCATTCTAATTTCGTAATTCGTGTACACTCTTGTTCGATATAATATCTAATTATCTGAATGACTCTAGGCGATGTTCAGCTCGTCATATGAAAGGGTAAGCGTACAATACGCTATAGAGTTTCAGCTCCGTGCTGGTTAATTTTCCATTGAGGTAAGAGATGGGGCGGACAATATTCTGAAAGCAATCCGCTCGTTGAGTTCTTGAGTGGAGACCGCGTCTCGGCAAACGTAATGTAGGATGCCCTCAGGCCAGGTGGAGTGATGATTTGCGCAGGGTGGCTGGCAGGAGCTGGATGCGAGAAGCCGAGGATCGATCTAAGTGGCGTGCATTTGGAGAGGCCTATGTCCAGCTGTGGACTGCAATAGGCTGATGATGATGATGATGATGAATCCGCTCGTGACCGCTCGCTCGGATTACTGTTTGTATGAAAGAAAACATAGTCACTAGTATAAATACACCTAATATTAATATTATACAACTAGCTGTTCCCCGCGACTTCGTCCGCGTCAATTTCCGTTATTATGATCGCTATTATTTTTGCAACATTTTTCACTCATGCTTCGCTCCTATTGGTCGCAGCGTGATGTTATATAGCCTAAAGCCTTCCTCGATAAATGGACTATCCAACACAAAAATAATTTTTCAATTTGGACCAGTACTTACTGAGATTATCGCGTTCAAAAAAACAAACAAACAAACTCTTCAGCTTTATAATATTATTAGTATAGATATGAAGGTAGTCAGTCACCTTCATCCTATGCCACAAACCTGGCAACTTAGTAAACGTTCAACTTTTGTAACATTACAGCGTTGTAAGAGCATCTTCATCGTATATGGCTGCGTATTTAAAAAGCGGAGCTGGGCGGAGTGGAGAGATGCGGAGTCGTGGATTGATGACCAATCACAGTGCTCAAAATCTCAAGATTGGTCTGGCTTGAGCAATAAAAAAGTTCCGAGCACTGTTCGCTCCTCTTCAGTCAGCCCAGCTCCGCTGTCGTGCAAATGTAGCCTAAAGCTTAAATTAGCAGCTGTTTAGCGTATTAATAGCAACAGTTACAATCTGTAATCTCTGTTCCTATGCTAGATTATTTGTTATTTTGTAACCTGTTAGTTGCCACCCACGAAACCCATTAAACGAGGCCGACAGAACAAGAACAGATTCATTTATACAACCCTCAATTATTAATTTAACAATTTTCCCAACAGGAAACACAGCGCTACACATAGCATGCCTCGCGGGGCAGGAGTCGGTTGCGCGGGCGCTGCTCGCCGCCGGCGCGAAGGCAGACGCGCAGTCCGCCGCCGGGTTCACTCCGCTATACATGGCCGCCCAGGAGAACCATGCTGGATGCGTCAAGATGCTGCTGGCGGCGGGGGCTAGCCAGACTCTCGCCACTGAGGTAATAGCGGCTGAGAGATAATATGGGATGATGTCGTAAATATTACCTTACTAGGTGATAGAGTCCCGGCGGCCGGGTTCACTCCGCTGTATATGGCCGCCCAGGAGAATAATGCTGGATTCGTCAAGATGCTGCGGGCGGCAGGGGCTAGCCAGACTCTAGCCACTGAGGTAATAGCGGCTACGAGATTATATGAGATGGTGTCGTACATATTTCCTTATCAGGCTATACGTAGTCCGCCGCAGGGTTCACTCCACTATGCATGGCCGCCCAGGAGAACCATGCTAGATGCGTCAAGATGCTGCTGTCGGTGGGGGCTAGCCAGACTCTAGCCACTGAGGTAATAGCGGCTACGAGATTATATGAGATGGTGTCGTACATACTTCCTTATTAGGCTATACGCAGTCCGCCGCCGGGTTCACTCCGCTGTACATGGCCGCCCAGGAGAACCATGCTAGATGCGTCAAGATGCTGCTGGCGGCGGGGGCTAGCCAGACTCTAGCCACTGAGGTAATAGCGGCTACGAGATTATATGAGATGGTGTCGTCCATACTTCCTTATTAGGCTATACGCAGTCCGCCGCCGGGTTCACTCCGCTGTACATGGCCGCGCAGGAGAACCATGCTAGATGCGTCAAGATGCTGCTAGCGGTGGGGGCTAGCCAGACTCTAGCCACTGAGGTAATAGCGGCTACGAGATTATATGAGATGGTGTCGTACATACTTCCTTATTAGGCTATATTATACGCAGTCCGCCGCCGGGTTCACTCCGCTGTAAATGGCCGCCCAGGAGAACAATGCTGGATTCGCCAAGATGCTGCTGGCGGCGGGGGCTAGCCAGACTCTAGCGACTGAGGTAATAGCGGCTACGAGATTATATGGGATGATGTCGTAAATACTTTCTTATTGAATTCACTCCGCTATACATGGCTTACTGTTTTAACAAGAAACGTTTTGAATAATTCCTGATTACTTAACGATACCTAGTGTTGCATATAATATTTTTTGTTCGTTGGCTAGAGATTAAGAAAGTGGTCCCTTCTGCGTACAGCCAACTGGTAAAAGTTGCCGGCGGTAGTTGGATTACGTTTTGCATTACATGTTAAAAATCATATTTAATATTTTCTCTATCTGTTTTTCACTGACTTTTTACAGGATGGGTTCACACCGCTCGCAGTTGCGATGCAACAGGGTCACGACCGAGTGGTCGCTGAGCTCCTGGAGTCCGACACACGAGGCAAGGTCCGGTTGCCTGCTCTGCACATAGCCGCCAAGAAGAATGATGTTAAAGCAGCTACACTACTGCTAGAAGTAAGTTTAATGCACGTTGCTATTGTTGTAGTCATGGTACCGATATTGCGGGACATTTATTTTATTTTATTTAAAACTTTATTGCACACAATTTACAAAAGTACAAAAGGTGGACTTAATGCCGTACGGCATTGTCTGCCAGTCGACCATTGGGCTAAACAGAAACGTCTTGTGGGCGGTGCAACAGATATGAAATATACAAATTATAAAAAAAATAAAACTAAATACTAATGCAAATTTATATACATAAATACAATATATAAATAAATACAATAATATAAATAAATACGAGTAGATACAATATATTAAGGAACATTCTTTCGCTGTTTATTATTATACAATTTGAAAAATTTGCAAGGACATTCTACCCTCAAGATCTGGATAGAGACAATATATTACTAAATGATCTGCCAGTAACAAATATTTCTTAATTATCTACGACAGATGGTTAAGTGATAAACTGTTAATGATTTGTTGATAATGGTAATATTACTATTCGCCCAGTATATACCTTGATGAGATAAAAATGTAGATAAGTAGATTGTTGATTCGGCAATCTGAATCACTTCCTATTTTTAAAAACAGACTTAAAACCTATCTTCTTTCACTTTAATTTCTGTCCTGTCTAATTTTAACTTATGTAATTCCTATTATTGATACTTTTGGTCACGTGATTTGCTCTTTCGTTTAATGTATTTGGGTTTGTAGTTGTATGTGTATATGTTATGTATGTATATTTAGTGAATAGTTTATGTAGTTTATTATGCATGTATGTAATACTGTATTTTAATGTTATTTATGTAGTTTACTATGCGTGTAATATTAGATATATTTCAGATTGTAATTTTACATCTCTTTTATTACTTTTCTTTACGTGTACTTTTGAATACTCTCCGCCGCCTTCCCCTTTCAAATCTGTTTCATCTTTCCTCTACCTGAAGGTTGTCTGGTAGAGATCGCTGCAAGCGATAAGACCGCCTAAATTGTACTAATCTAAATCTTACTCATGTGTTATTTTTCAATTGTATGGTGTGCAATAAAGTGTATCTATCTATCTATCTATCTATGGTCTCGATTTAAGTCGGAAGAAAAATACTTAAAACCAATAAAAATTATTTCTGATTAGTTATAGTTGATAGCATACCCAAAATGTACAAATGACAGCTGATTACAGTACATCATCACTAAGGCATGTTATGTAGTCGAAATAGGTGCGATTTTGCAACAAGAATGTATAATGTACAAAAATATGTAGAACAAAATATACATACGTTATGCCAACAATAAATTTACAGATGACAGCACCAGTCAGACACACAGTTTTAACCCTGAGGCACCTTAACCTCGTTGACATATGTGCCAGTTTGCAACAAAAATCTGTTGACCACTGCACGATTATAATCTATACTAATATTATAAAGCTGAAGAGTTTGTTTGTTTGTTTGAACGCGCTAATCTCAGGAAGTACTGGTTCGAATTGAAAAAATATTTTTGTGTTGGATAGTCCATTTATTGAGGTAGGCTTTAGGCTATATAACATCACGCTGCGACCAATAGGAGCAAAGCAATGGTGAAAAATGTTGCAAAAATAGTCGCGATCATAATAACAGAAATTGACGCGTACGAAGTCGCGGGCAACAACTAGTTTTGATATATTTTTACTATGTTATTATTCCTCTTTCCAGAACGAGCACAACCCAGATGCATGTTCAAAGTCCGGCTTCACCCCCCTCCACATAGCGGCTCACTACGGCAACGTCGGTGTGGCCAAAGCGTTACTGGTCGCAGGGGCGGACTCAGGGCGGGCCGCGAAACATAACATTACTCCCTTACACGTCGCCAGCAAGTGGGGGCAGCTGGCTATGGTTGACTTACTTGTCGAAAATGGTGAGCCTAAATTGTTGTAATTTTAGTTTGCATGTGGTGGAAAAGTTCGTACACCAATGTACTTCAGTCTTTAATAGTCCCATGGTCAAACTTATAGCGGGACTTGACGTAAATAAGAGAAACAATCACGTGTTAAACAATAAGTATACTTGTCGTTTAGCGATTGCTGCACCAGCTTATAATCTATTGTTATCACCACTGAGACTATTGCTACATAGAGAGGTGGAGATATTAGGCTACAAAACGAAACAGCGGCCTTAGACAAGTGGCTTTCTATATCGTCTACGCTAGACGAATAGATGTCAAATGTATGAAAATGACATAAACTTACGATCGTTCAATCGTTTGTTAATGTAATTTTCATACATTTGCTTTTCGTCTGGCGTAAACGATGTTAGAAAGCCTCTTGTCTAAAGCCGCAGTACTGTAACATGTTAGACGCTAACTTACGGCCATTTCCAATAACCTATCTCTCTTCAGTTTTGGCATATCGGAGATAGAAAACAACTTCTGTCTTTGTTTCTCTGGACGGCAAAAACACCGGCCGTTAGACGATAACTCTACTAATAAAGATGGTAACACTTTTACACTTAAATCAAGACAGAACATTGAACTTGAAAAATTATTAAGGGGGCAAGGGCTGGAGTGGGTCATTTCTTACTGATACCAATACTAGGTTTTATTTTCTTTACTATTATAAATTGAACCTTATTATTATTAGTCATAACATAATATATTCTTTTACAGGTGCCAACATAGCAGCAGTGACGCGGGACGGCCTTACGCCGCTGCACTGCGCCGCCCGATCGGGACATAGTAATGTGGTATCCCGCTTGCTACAACACGGTGCTCCCATCACTAGCAAGACTAAGGTAACTGCCAAACATAGCAATCGTTGAATCGTTGTATATTAAATGCAGTAATCATGCAAAACAGTCTAATTTAGACTGCGTCTCACACTATCATTTTGATCAATTTGAATTGCATCAATTTTATGAGTCTGTAAATTAGTGTTGTGGTGTGAAATATAAATACTTTTTGAATTTAATTAAATTTGAATGGGGCACATAGATTGAATGAAGCCCGACCCATAACGGAGACGGACGGACGAAGTAGGAAATTCGTTCGTGGGAAATTGTATTCCTATATTCAACAAATTACCACAGGGTATTGCTGAACTCTCTGTACGTAAACTTAAGTTGTATGTCTAAGGGCTACTAAACTATTAATGATTATTGAAATGATAGAAATATATGGCATTAAATTGTCCTTGCTCGTACTTGCTTAAACCATTTGGAAACATTTATTTAAAGAGAGGCTGACAATAGTGACCGAGTTTCTTGCGCTGCTTTTTCTCAGCACTATAATAGCCCAGACTTGCCCCGAAGCAGTGGAAGGTTTAAATATTGGGACGTGTATAAGCGCCTCCTGGGGCCTATTTGCAGAAATAAAACTAAATTTACTAATTTACAGCATAAAGCCTTTATAAAAGGCTTGCAGCATTAGGTTTGACAACGACGATATTTGGATTTAATCTACTGTTTGTTTCTCTTACAGAACGGCCTGACCCCTCTCCACATGTCCGTGCAAGGCGAACACGTGGAGACGGCCAAAGTTCTTCTCACAGAGGGCGCCCCCATCGATGACGTCACAGTCGACTACCTCACGGCACTACACGTCGCCGCACATTGTGGACATGTCAAGGTAAAGTGAACTCTGTTTGTACGTAATGATGTTCATAGTAGCTATGAGACAACAGTAACTATGACTTAAAAAGTTCTCTAGTTGAAGACCTAACAGAACTACTTTTATGTGTGCATTGTTGTCATGCCAAGGCCTAACAGAAGACCTAACAGAACTACTTGCATGTGTACATTGTTGTAAAAGCGCCTCCAGGGGCCTAATTGCAGAAATAAAACTGATTTTACTGATAAAAAAAAAAGCAAAGTAAACTCTATCACGAGAATCATAATGAACGATTATTTCTTCTTTGTAGGTCGCAAAACTCCTTTTAGACCGAAACGCAGACGCAAACGCGCGAGCCCTGAACGGGTTCACGCCTCTACACATCGCGTGTAAGAAAAATCGGCTTAAAGTCGTCGAGTTGCTGCTCAAATATGGAGCAAGTGAGTGCTAATTTACTAAGAAATATTTATTATTATGTACACATGCTCAGGCCTGGCCTCATATAGGCGGCCGTATCAAAAGTTTTAAAAGAGATGTCCCGTAACAGTCCCAGACATTGTTCAGTATTCTAAAAAATCAGGAAAAATCTACTTACTTTGGGAAAAATACAAATAACTGTACATAACTTATAATTAAGCGGCTTCAAATTAAAACAATCTAAGAAATATCCCTCTCAATCAGGCATACAAGATGGCGTTTGACGAAAAAAAAAAGATAAACCATAAACTCTAAATGTCAGTAGCTGTCAGATTTCCTTTGTCAGTATTTGACATAACCTTTCTTTTTTAGTTCTTGTCACTCGTCTTACTCTCACGTGAATTAAAAGCTAATTGAAATAATCGCAAATATCCTTTAGGCATTAAATAAGTTAAAACTCTTTGTTTTGATTGTTGTTATTACGAGAAGTACAATTACGCGAAAAATATCACTTGTTCGAATCGAATTTGAAATTGTCAAAACTGACAGATGTCATTTTGTTGTTTAGTATTGCTATTCTAATAAGTATCTTTTTGTTTAAGCCATTACACATAGCCATTTTAAAGAATTTGGATTATAACAAGGTGTTGTAGGTATATTGCCCTATCTTTTGGCAATGTGTACAGGTTCTGGGCCTAGCCTCCCTACAATTTGGGACATCTCCTTTTGTCGGACATTTTGTAAGTGCTTTATCTTGACATTTTTGTACTGAGCTATACCAAAAGAAAAATACGTGATTTGTTTTTTGTCTCGTAGATTGATATAATAATATTAAAATTTGAAAGTTGGTTAAAATTTCATCTTGTATGCTCAGGCCTAAAAGATCCAACAGCAAAAGGGTCAATAATAACACCAAGAGGGCCACAATTAACTGAAATATAAAATAGGATGTTATAATGAATTGATTGAAATGATATTGCCTTGTTTTTCTAATTATATAATATATACTCGTTTGTTATAGCTACAAAAAAGTCAATAAAAGGTTCGCCCGTAAATTAATAGCATTAAATTGTATCGCAACTTCGACAGTATCATTCATTCAATGTTAATAGTAGTAAAACAGCGAGCACCCAAGCTTACGTTCGAAAAAAATATGTGAAACATCTATTTTTACCTACAGAGTCATTTCGGTGTTTAAAATCAGATTTTTAAATACAATTTCACACTGAAATGACTACTGATTTGAACTTTCACGGTCAGGATCATGTAAATTAGCTATTACCACCAGAGTTCTATCATGCACCTTGTTTTTATGTGTTTCTTTTTCAGTTCTATAAAGTATTGGAAACTCATAAAAAGCAAGGTACATAGTAGAAATCTCGAAACAATTTACTCATAGGAAATTATTGTATACCTAATATCTTTATACTGATATTATAATTGCAATTAAATTGCTAAAATATCATATAAAGTATATAAATAGCTGTTTCATCTTAACTAACTGTCAAACATCTGTAAAGATGTTCCTTTCGGGTGTTAAGAACGCAAAACTCCTAAACTCCTAACATTTGATGAAAAAACGCTGGCTTACAGCTATAAGAATATGCTTAAAAAATTGACGCCTGTGACGTAGTGTCTCGGTGGCTAAATGGTAAAGCGCCGCGCCCGGTATGCGAGTAGATGCGGGTTCGAGTCCCGCCTGAGACATAATTTTTCTAGTTTATATACTGATATTATAATTGCAATTAAGGGGTCATCCATAAATTACGTCACACGATTTTTGAGATTTTCAGATCCACGCCCCCCTCCACCCTTGTCACGCATTTTTACGAAAATTCCGATATTATTTTGCCCAATGTCACCAAAAGTAAGACCCCTCCCCCCTTAAGAGTTTTTCCATACAAACGTAGTCCCCTGTTTCCTCCCTGGATAAAGCCAGTAGAGCAATAATTATTATTACAAAAATCTATGGCCACTATTAGCATGTTTCTATGTTTTCTGTTTTTAAATTAATTTAATAAAAAAGATATGAGCCCTCAAAAATCGAAAAAATTCGCCAGATTTTCCGCCGTCTTCAAGCACCCAGAAAACAAATTTGGCAAAATTTTAGAAAAAAAGGAAACAGGAACACGGCCAAAGCCTCTCTTTAATTTTTAATGAAAAAAGTATTTAAATCGGTATAGTTTTGGAAAAGTAATCGGGGGACTACGAAACGCTGATTTGGGGTTCTTTTAGCAGAGTATTTTCGGTCCAAGAAGCAGTTGTCTCTATCACACTCTCCGGTGAAGGCGTTTGGCACTGCGCGACAGCAATAGATTTTACAAATACCTATTTTTCAATTCTCCCGCCCGTAGTGTTTCCTCTTAATGTGTGACGTAATTTATGGACGGCCCCTATATTGCTAAAATATTATATAAAGTTTACCTACCTAAAAATTTACAACACCTTACTCACTTTGTTTACATATTGTGTTCTCTTACTTAGTTGGCTTTCGTCAAACGAAACGATAAATTTGACACATTTCAAACACAGATTTTTGTTCCTCAGGCAAATCGGCGACAACAGAATCGGGCCTGACGCCTCTACACGTGGCCGCGTTCATGGGCTGTATGAACGTAGCCCTAGTGCTGGTGGGGGCGGGCGCGGGCGCCGACGCGGCCACGGCGCGCGGCGAGACGCCGCTGCACTTGGCTGCGCGTGCGCACCAGACGGACCTAGTGCGAGTGCTACTGCGCAACAACGCTAAGGTAATGAAAGCAGTGTATACGGAAGGAACAGTCAATCTGAAGTGATTTTATAAACTCTGTTTTTTGTTGGCACTCAAGTAACGTATCGGAGTGTGGCTATTGTCCTTGTTTCATACTTGAAGTTCGGTCTCAGATAGAATGAAGCTCTGGGGTTTTATTCAGCTATTTCAATCGCAGTTCGATTTTGACATTTAGCCCATACTAGAACTGTCAATTACGCGAATTAGGGGACTGTTTGCGATTGCGGCGCTTAACACAAAACCGAATCTACTGGCTAGACCTATTGTTAATTTATTATTTAATTTATTTATGACGAATGTACTAATACGGACTTTATCTGAATTAAACATCACTATTTCTATTACTATAACGTTGATCTTATCTACATAAACTGGTAGATGTCGCTGTACTTTCGAACTTCGTATTACGATGTTGCATCTTATAATTCTTATTTCTTTATAATATTATAAAAGCGAAAGTTGTTGGATAAAACGGATGTTTGTTATTCTTTTACACAAAAACGGCTGAACGGATCTGGATGAAATTTAGCAAGAAAAAAGCTACATTGATTAACCCTTCGGGCTATGTCGATGACTCGTCCTCGTCTCGTTAAGAGGAAACACTACGGGCGAGAGAATTGAAAAATAGGTATTTGTAAAATCTATTGCTGTCGCGCAGTGCCAAACGCCTTCACCGTAGAGTATGATAGAGACAACTGCTTCTTGGACCGAAAATACCTACTAAAAGCACACCAAATCAACGTTTCGTAGTCCCCCGATTACTTTTCCAAAACTAGACCGATTTAAATACTTTATCATTAAAAATTATAGAAAGGCTTTGGCCGTGTTCGTATCATTTCCTTTTTTTCCAAAATTTCGCTAAATTTGTTTTCTGGATGTTTGAACACAGCGAAAAATCAGGCGAATTTTTTAGATTTTTGCGGGCTCGTATCTTTTTTATTAATTAATTTATGAAAAAACAGAAAACATAGAAACATGCTTATAGTGGCCATAGATTTTTGTAATAAAAATTATTGCTCTACTGGCTTTATCCAGGGAGGAAACAGGGGACTACGTTTGTATGGAAAAACGGCCCTTGTGTTTCCTCTTAAGAGACAGAATTTGAAACGAGCAAATTCGTCAAAATGTTCACTTTAAAACAATGCAAAACTTCTTCATCACAGGTGGAAGCTAGAGCTCGCGAGGAACAGACCCCGCTACACGTGGCGGCGCGGCTGGGACACGGCGATATTGCCGCACTACTCCTACAGCACGGGGCCGACGTCGCCGCCGCCACTAAGGACCACTACACGCCGCTGCATATCGCTGCTAAAGAAGGTTTTATATTTAGATTCATACTACTTAGTTGATCTCGAGCTCGTGAGGATCGAACCCCGCTACGTATGCCGGCGCCGCTACTAAAGATCACTGTATATTGCTGCTGAAGAAGGTTCAGTATTTAGATACTTGATACTTCTTGATCTCGAGCTTGCGAGGAACAACTCCCAATACACGTGGCGCCGCGGCTGGGGCACGGCGATATTGCCGCACTACTCCTACAGCAGCTACTAAAGACCATTACACACCTCTGCATATCGCCGCTAAAGAAGGTTCATCGTCAACTACGCCCCCTGATGGATGGACATAGGCCTCCTCCAAGGATCTAAAAATCTTCACAACGATCAGTCCCATATTACCCGTATCCAACGGTTTCCCGAGACCTTCACCAGATCGATCCACCTGGTAGGGGGCCTATCCACAGATCGTCGTCCGGTGCGCGGTCGCCATTCCAGAACCTTTCCGCCCTAACGGCCATCGGATCTTCTTGTGACGTGATGTGTCCCGCCGTATCTTAGTTCAGTATCTTAGTAAGTTCTAATCTAACGAAGTACTTTCTAAGATTGAGACTCCTAAAGATGGATGTTACGGATACATATTTTTACTTAGAAATAAATTAGTATCTTATCTTATAAGATAAAAATCTTAATTTATCTTAACACTAACTTGTTTTCTTAGGCAAAGAAGAGGTAGCCTCAATTCTTTTGGACCACAACGCACCAATCGAAGCGGAAACTCGTAAAGGCTTCACCCCACTGCACCTCGCCGCTAAGTACGGCGACATGGGCGTCGCGAGACTATTACTAGCTCGGGGGGCGCAGCCCGACGCGTCGGGAAAAAGTCACATAACACCGCTGCACATGGCTACTTATTACGGGCATCCGGATATAGCGCTGCTCCTACTGGACAAAGGTATTTAGTAGATTTTCGTTATTGAGCGAAGCGTTCTATGATACTATGTTGAGGATCATTTGCTGACAGCCAAATAAAAGGTTTATCAGTTTGCAAATTAAATACAAATAAAATGGTATTTTTATTGAATTGATTTGAATTTAAAGAATTAAAAATTAAAAGAATGCCATAATTCTTGACTATAAATATTTCTAGTCGGTATAATTACTGACCCATATCATCTTTTCTTGTGAACACTGAAATAGTATTTTCCTATACGCGTTGCCTACGTTTTCGTTAATGAGGACTTGATATTACATGTTTGCGTTGTTAAAATCGTGTCACATCACATTCCGTCGCGTCGCTTTTCGTCGCTCACCGAGGACAACAAGTCTATCTAGAAAAATCTTTTTAATCTAGAAAAGTAGTGTTAGTAAGTTTTTTTAATTAGCTAGTTATGAAAAAAATACGATACAATTTTTGTGTGATTCGCTAAATACTATTTATATGACAATACATCGCAAATTCAATCTGGGTTAAATTACTAGTGTTTGTATATATATATTCTAAAGAAACCAGTTAATATTTATTGCATTACTTTGACAAGTAATTAAGCCCAGAATGTAACAACCACTTTTGGTGTAGTTATTTTTTGCACTTTTACTTTTAGTTATTTATAAGTTTGTTACACAGATGAAATATAGTCACAGTAGACTATTTCATGACGACTTACAAAAACAAACATAATTTACTGTGGTAAGATGTTTATAAAATTATGTATATATTATTGCCGAAACTATATGTAAATCAATACATCTACTTATATTTACGCACTAAATACAAATTAAGTATGTCTCATTAATCTGTCAATTTTAAATATTAGAGGTAAATAATAATATTGTTTAAGTATTTGATACGAAACAGGTATACCTACAGGTATTTGTTTAAGTAAATATTTGATAACACTTCTGTCTGCAAATAAATGAATAACATTTTTAACAATGGCAAAAAACATTTTGAAAAATTTGTTCTACTATGTATTGTTTTATTGAACAAAAGTGACTGATTAGTGAGACACTATACAAAGTTTTATCTATATTAGTAATTTGTTTGTAAGCTAGAGTATGTATTTGTAGGAGCGTCGCCACACTCTCTGGCCAAGAACGGCCACTCTGCCCTGCACATCGCTTGTCGGCACAACCATCCCGATATTGCATTCGCTCTGCTAGAACACGGTGAGTTTTTACTATTCCACAGTACACAGTACGAGTTTTATAAGGATACTCACTGGGATAACCCATCGGCTCTGTTTTTTTTTATAAATAATGGGCTTGCTCTTGACTACATACTTAACTATACGGTTAAGAAGAAGCCTAGCTAAGATGGAGCGAGCTTACCCTGAGGTAGGTACTGGTTCTCCCACACACCAGCGGAACACAGAAAAACTGTTTGGCGCTGGACTCCGGCAGGAGAATGGCAGCATCCAGGCAACCTCTTACGAAGCCTACCACCGTAGAGGGATCTGTGAGCCGTCATCATTGGTTAGAAAACCAAAGATACGTTGCTAAGGGTGGACCACTAGGAGGTAGATCCCACCACCCCTTAACCCACCCCATCTGTCTGCGTGAACAACACGTTATATCCCACGGAATGGTGGAAAACAAAATTGTATAAGTCCTTTTTTAAGGACTAATCTAATCTGTCTTTGTACCAAATTTCATGAATTTTTTTTAGTAGTTTATGGGTCAAAGCATAACAGAAGACAGGCAGACAGACATTGTTACTTTTCTATTTATAATATTAGTTACACACATTCATCCATACATAATATCATACACATAGAAATGCAATTTCACACATTGAAAGCAAATTGTACTGACTATACTTACACCACGTATCATACTTTTTCGATTAACTACAAAGCATATTTTTAAGTTTCTTGCGCTGCTTCTTCTCGGCACTAGCCCACATTTTTCCCGAAGCAGAGGTAGATTTAAATATTGGGACGTGTAAAAGCGCCTGCAGGGGCCTATTTGCAGAAATAAAACTGATTTTAACTGATTTTAAGCAGTAATGTTAAGGTCAATGCGACAAAGTAGAAACTACAAAGGAACGCTGAACTACTTTAAAAATAATTATTAATGGATGATATTTTTTTATGTTTTTCTTTGTTATTTTCTGCAAATGAAATACGGTTGACATAGTACTTAATCAAGGCTGTGTTAATTACTGCTTAATCTATCCCTTATATAAAGATTTTTAAAAAAATGTTGGGTAGCAGTTTTTTAACGAATACGAAAGTCGCGTCTATTTGTCTTTTTAACCCCTAACACTTTTTGATAAGTTTATGATGATTCTAATTGACCAATGTCACAAATGTATTATTTTTGTAACTAATATTATTTATTTATTAATCACAAAGAAAATATAAAACAAGTCTCTAAACAGACGACAGCACATCAGGCTATACCATAAACATAAATTAAGTCTTATTTAGGCAATACATACATCGAAGCATCTTAACTTCGTTGACACAGGTGCGAGCTTGCAACAAAAATGTATAGCCTAATGTGCTGGCCAATGTATCTGTTTTTATATATTTTTTCTACCTTGACCCGTCTGGGACCTTGAAGCAGGAGGTAGTCAGAGGATTAATTTTGTATATTCTTCTCAGATGCCGACCCAGGAGTGAAGTCAAAGGCGGGATTCACGCCTCTGCATATGGCAGCGCAAGAAGGGCATGAAGACTGCGTCGAAATGCTGATCGAACGGGGAGCTGATGTCAACGTGCCTGCCAATAATGGTAACTTTAACAACTTACTTACTTACTTCGCTGGCTCAGCGACCCGAAGTGGATCTTGGCCTCCGACATTAAAGTGCGCCATTCTTCTCTATTCCGTGCCAAATCTGACCAGTCGGACACTTCTAGCTCTTTCAGGTCTTTGGCGACTTCATCCTTCCAGCGATATCTTGGGCGTCCCACCGGCCGGCGTCCGGAAGGTTGACCAAGATAAGCTCTCTTTGCGGCTCGATCCTCTCCCATCCTCTCCACATGTCCTAGCCAGCGAAGTCGGGAAGATTTTATTTCTCCGATGATGTTCGGCTCAGACACTAGCTCTTCTATTTCTCGGTTGTACCTCCGCCTCCATGCCCCATCTTCTCCTCTTGTTGGTCCCAGAATCTTCCGTAATATCTTTCGTTCTGCCACTAAGAGTTTGTTCTCCTCCTTCAAAGTTAGCGTCCAAGTTTCGCACCCGTACATTAAGATCGGCCTAACGACTGTTTTATAAATCCGAATTTTAGTAGTTCTGCTTATCAACTTGGACACTAACACCTTGTGAAGGGCTGCTGTACATCTTAGGGCCTTGACTATGCGGATGTCGATTTCGTCCTCCCTCTGATTTGTGTCAGTTATCGTACACCCGAGATATTTGAACTTGTCGACACCCTTGTAAGTTGTACTATTCACATGAAGATCTTTTCTCCTGGCCCTGAGGTCTTTGTACCGTTTCATGTGAAGATATTCAGTCTTCTCACGGCTGATTCTGAGACCCACACGCTTTCCTTCCTCCTCCAGTGTCTCAGTCATTTTGACTACCTCCTGTTCACATTGCCCAAGGATCGCAAGGTCATCGGCATACCCTACAATTTTGTGCTTTCCGTTTAATTCTACCCCCCCATCTATCAGTAGGACTTTTCGGATGATGTGTTCGAGAGCCAAATTGAACAGAACAGGCGAAAGGGCGTCCCCCTGCTTTAGTCCGGTAACCACTTCAAACTCCTCGGTCAGTTCCCCTCCAATGCTAACCCGCATTTTACTTGTTCCCGTAGCTATCTTAATCATTCTCACAAGCTTTTTCGGTACTTGGAAAGATGTTATTATTTGGTAGAGTGTCTCTCGGTCGATACTATCGTATGCTTTGGTGAAATCTACAAAAAGACAATGGACACTTTGGGCATACTCCCACCGTTTTTCCATAATTTGTTTCAGAAGAAACATTTGGTCCACTGTGCTGCGGTTTCTGCGGAAGCCACATTGATAGTCCCCGAGTATTTGTTCTGCATAAGGTTCTAAGCGGGCAAGTATAACGTACGAGAGCACTTTATATGCCGTCGGCAGCAATGCAATCCCTCTGTAGTTTCCGCACTTCTTCCTGCATTCCTTCTTATGTATCGGGCAAATAATACCCACATTCCACTCGATAGGTTGTTGTTCTTTTTGCCAGATTCTACGTATTATTTCATACAGGCGAGATTGCATTACTTCCCCCCCATATTTCCACAGCTCACCCGTTATACCATCTATGCCAGGGGATTTATGGTTTTTAAGCCTCCTTATTGCCTTGCGAACTTCGTCAAAGTCTGGTGGCTCCTCATGATGGTCGTGATCCTGGTCTTGGCAATTGTTTGAGTCTATTGGGGTTTGGTTGGTGACCGGAGGGCAATTAAGGAGCTGTTGGAAATACTGGCGCCACATAGTCTTCTGCTTTTCGGGATCCGAGACAAGGTTCCCTTCTTCATCTTCGAGGAGTTGTGTGACAGGTTGGTATGCCTTTTTAACTGTTCTCACCTCTTAATAGAACTTCCGTGATTCATTCGATCTTATTAACGTTTCAATATTATTTAATATTCCAATCAGATGATTTCTCCTTGCCTTTTTCACTAGCCTTCTGAGATCTCTTCTTGCTTCTTGGTGTTTTCCATCCCATCTACTGTCTTGTTCAGCCAGTACCTTGTACGCTCTCTTTCGCTCCATTGCCAATTCGCAATCTTCATTCCACCATTTCCTTCTTTTCTGTCGCTTCTTCTTGCCCAGTACTCGAATCCCCACGTCTTTGACTATTTGCTTTGTTTGCTCCCAGTCCGTGTGTATGTCCACTGTTTTATCCAACTCAGCAAATCGATTGTTCAGCTCCAGGTTGAATTTAAGACTTGTTGGTTTATCTTTGAGACTTTCAGTATTAATCATTGGTTCTCTAAAGGTTTGTTCATGTCTTGTAGTTTTTATTTTAGCCTTTACTTTAACACCCACCAAA
The DNA here is from genome assembly GCA_949315895.1 of Anania crocealis. Classification (NCBI taxonomy): domain Eukaryota; kingdom Metazoa; phylum Arthropoda; class Insecta; order Lepidoptera; family Crambidae; genus Anania; species Anania crocealis. The sequence goes on along the minus strand of OX438874.1, from coordinate 6,860,735 downwards.
TAATGGTCACTGTCGCAGTCAGCTCCACGATACGACCGTACATCTTGAACCATGCTTTTGTGTCTCTCATCTATCAGCACATGATCAATTTGGTTCCCGTTCTGCCGTCACGAGATTTCCAAGTTCCTAGATGGATGGCTTTGTGCGGGAACATTGTGCTTTTCATTACAGTAGACTTTGAAGATGCAAAGGATATCAGTCTCAGGCCGTTGTCGTTTGATTTTGGGTGTTTACTGTACATACCTATTGTGAGGAGGTAAGCCTCTTCGTGTCCGACTTTAGCATTGAAATCCCCCATCAGTATTTTGGTGTCGTAGTCCGGGATCTGATCGAATGCAGCTTCAAGATTTTCGTAGAAGCTATCTTTGTCTTCATCATCAGCGTTTTCTGTCGGTGCATAGGCATTCAGTATTGATATATTATTAAATTTACTTTTAATTCTTAGCAGACATATTCTTTCCGACACTGGGACAAATTTGAGAACACTGACCACTGCTTTCTTGCTCACCAGGAAACCAGTACCATATTCGTGCTTTCCGTGGTCAGGTCCACTGTACAAAAACAGTAAGCCATTCTCTACAACGCACTCTCCCTGTCCAGCCCATCTGACTTCCTGTAGAGCTGCGATGTGGATATTATGTCGCTGCAGTTCCCTATTTGTTTGGTACAGCGCTCCCGGCCTATACAAACTTAATACATTCCATGTTGCTAATCGGAGGTCCAAATTTCCGTGCCATAAGTCGTCGTTGGGATCGGATCGTTTATTCTTCTTTGTAGGTTTCTTAACAATGTCTTTTTTCCGTGGGAAGGCTGTTAACCCGCCGCACAACCCCCGAAATGCTGGAGGACCACACCCGTCGTTGGTCAGCGAGCCCATCGGGCTTAACCGCTTAGCGTAGCTAGGCTGTGCTACCGACCGTTCCCCTATCCGCCAGCCAGGGGACGCTCCTCTACGCCGTGAGGGCCAGCGCGAGGAACTTTAACAACAATCGAACTAATTCCTACTCGGGGCTAGTTAGTGGCCAACGATTTGTATGCTGAGTAAGGCCTTTTTGCCATTTGTACTTGTTTTAATGTGATATTTTGTATGTTTTTTTTTGTAACGGTTTGATTGCACTTTTTTTTTAATGTGTATTGATTTGTTTTTTTACATCGTTTTTATTTCGTTTTTCAAATTTTTTTTCTTATTCTTATTTTTCTTATTAAATATCGGAAATAGTCTAAAACACCGGTCTTTATTATTATTTTGTAAAACAATATCAACATTCCTTTTCGACTTACACCCATATATTGTTATAGACAGGAGAAGACGTACAGCAGTGTCTCCTTGTTGCCATTGATTACACTGCGATTGCCAACCCGCGTGCCATTCGTGTCGTTTATGGCAAAAATCCTTTTTTTGTAGCGCTTTTATCCGGCAGTGGGCTGATGTGGTGCAATTATAATTATCATGATTAATAAAGAAAAATTGCTATTCTTATATTGTAAAAATCAAATTTGGTTTCTCAATCATAAATTAAATATGTGAATGTGATGATAAAAACCATTTTTATCAAAAGTTGTTAACTATAATCTATACAAAGTATTTAAGTTAAGAAACATGAAATTTGTAAATTACGTTAACATAAATAACTTGATTATAGTTTTCGCCATGTAAGTAGAAACAGGTTTTATAATAAGCATTTAGCTAGTCATGAAACAAGTTTCCATACTTTACTTAGATCAAGTCATTTAAAATACGTATATTTGTGTATCGTGTAAATTGTTTATAACTTTATTGACCTACTTTTAATGGGTGTACTTGATCGAATATGCTTAAAGTTACACAATAAACCACAAATCGTTATTACAATAGGTCAACCGAAACTGGCTTCGCTCCAATCGTTGAATTGAATAATTATGTTACGTTTTTGCTAGTTAAATCTTTTACATGTCTCTTATTTATTTTGTGTATGAATTCAAAAACATTCACATAAACTGTGTTTATTGGTCCTTCGTTCCTGTCGTGTGACTATCTCTCTGACGTGTCTTGTTTTAACAAGTTCCAACTTGGGACAAAAGCCGTGACCAACGTGTCTAATGAAGAACGGCTATAATCCCCTAACCTAGAAGGGACACAAGCTTATTTAGAAATGATTTTTTTCCTTAATTTACCCGACCCGAAATCTAAGCCGGGACCTTTCTATAGTAAGCAGCACCACTCCACTAAACGGGTCGTCTATACAGGAAGACTTTTTCAAATTCAAAATTACTTAGTAACTGAAATTATTAAAAAAAAGGTGTATATTAAATCATTCCTATTCGCTACTTACGATATGTTATTCAGCATAATTATTGTAGTTGATAAATCACTCTTTATGTAATGTAAGTCGTTGTAAAAATAAACGAGTGTACCCTAATTAAATTAGATATTCTACTTGTAGTAATACACCTCTCCTTTTACTTGTATGATATAAAACCTGTAGATGAATCTCGATTGGAGATATAGGAGAACCATGAAAACTTTGCATAAAAAACAACAAATACCGTTGTCTAATCCACGTAAAGTTCGTAGGACATGCTTATAATGAGACTGCTATCGTCCCTATAGCACTAAAGTTCAGAGTCGCTCAACTTATCATCTCTCTACAGGTCTAACACCAGTCCACCTAGCAGCATCCGAAGGTCGCACAGCAGTTCTGAAATCACTACTGACTGCAGGCGGCCATTGTAACGCCCGTACCAGAGATGGGTACACTCCCCTCCACGCAGCGGCCCACCACGGCCACCATGCTGCAGCCAAGACCCTCATAGAAGCTGAAGCTGACGTCACAGCACGGGCGACTCATGGGTGAGACTTTAATTTGTGAAATTTTAAACCATCCAAATTTTCAAACGACAATCTACGAGACGAAAACGTTTTTGTTTTTTTTGGTATTGCCCAGTACAAAAATGCAAGATAAAGCACATAGAAAATGTCTGCCAAAAGTCAAAAATTTTGGATGCGGCCTCCTCGCAACAAACTTATATAAGCGATGTGCATCTCATTCATTCATTACGATACTATTCATAAGTTGTTGACTATCCCTTCACAGGCTTAGGACCGTAAAAATTAAAAACTGTGTTGCGAAAAATATTTTCCGTAGAAAATATGACCAAAATTTTTTTCCTTCATATTTAAAAGTCTATAAAAGATTTTTAAGATGGTGAAAAAGTCATTTTGTATATGGATAGCCATAATATTAGATACTGCAACTCTTTCCAAGGGGTCACTTCCTGGAAAAGGCCTACGTGATATAGACCAGAATGCATTAGTGTGTTAGTATAACACTAGTTAACACTAGTAGTAATCGGATCCGAACTAATCCGAAGTCGTCGACACAGCTGGGTAGCGAATGGGCGAGGGTCTTATTTGTTATTTTGCACGGCAAGTGCTTGATGTTTATAGCTTAGACATCGTTTAATCGATAAGTGTCAAAGTTGCGTGTCATTTTTATAACTGCATACCAAAGCTAGTTTGGTATCAGCTGGTAACATATAGAAGTAGTAGATAATTTTTTAGATTACACACAACCAGGCGCTGCTATTATAGTGCCAGGGTACGCTTAAATACAGCTCTTATGCTACTGGCCAATACTAAATGCCTATTTAATTAAATCAGCTCATAAATAACTTCTATATAAGAATTTTCTAAAAAGTAAACATCATTGTTATCCAGGTTCACCCCTCTTCACCAAGCCGCCCAACAAGGACATACACTCATCATTCAGCTGCTGTTGAAAAATAACGCAGACCCGAATGCGTTATCCGCTGTAAGTAATGCATATTGCTTATTATGACTTTTCAGGACCAAAGGCCCGACGAGGTCTTAAAGGAAGACATCTTAATGTAAATTTTTTTTTGTAATATCGGTGTGCAAAATTCATTCATTCAAAATGTAATTGAAAAGGTTAAACTGAAAGTAATTCCTTGAAAAAAAAATGACGACTGCCTTAGTAGGGACCTTAACCGGGTGACTTGTCTACTCACCAAGTGATCTACTATAACATTGTTTGTGTGGACGAGTTTATTTTAAGCTTAAGGCAGACGGCTAGCAGAGTTTCATCAATGTTTTTTGTTAAATGAGCGCCACAAGAACATTTCCTAGCCCTTTCAACTTAGAAGCATTATACCTAATGTCATGTCCTGTAAGGTTAAATTTCCCAGGCAGGTATTAAACACGACAACGCCTAAGTTAATTCAATCGCTGACCTTTTAAAGCGTCATTTTTTGTATGGGACTAAGACGATGATGGGACTGATGTCCTAGTTCTTATTTTTTATCTTTGTACAGAATGGACAAACCGCATGTGCGATTGCTGACCGCCTCGGCTACATCAGCGCTGTGGAGGCGCTGCGACCCGTCACTGAAAACACGCTCAGCCAAGCCGTTGGTGATACTGGTGAGTTCCTTACAGCTTTTTTAGGCTTTCTTCCATAAAAAAAAAGTTAAAAAAAATATCACTTTTATTGTAACTTATACAAAGGGTTCAAAGTGGCTAATCCTTTTGTTTGTATTTCGAATTATAGTTAGCTATTTCTTCCCGAAAATATAAATTGAATTGTAAGGTAGATAGCAGCGTGATAAGTTTTTCTTCTATTTGTTTTGCTAGTCTTGTACTACGTTACTTACAGGGCCGTATACCTACATATTCTATACACTTGTCAACTTGACACTAGATCTAAACCCTAAAATATTCTTTGACCCTAGTAAGGGCAGTGCCTTACTTATAATAATAATAATAACAAGTTTATTTCGAACAATTCAATACAGTTCATATTGGTTAGTAAATCAATTAATCTTAAAATAATGTTAGTAGAAAAGGATATAAGGATATATAGATATTATAGTATATCCAGTCAAAATATTGGTACTTATCATATTTAAAAAAAAAACATGCTTAATCACTCAGAGAGGTTGAGTTTGTAATGAACCAAAAATAAATCTTGTTTCAAAATCTTGACTTTGCCATAGTGTTTATATTATGGTCTATATACATTAATATAGGCAGTTTTATGCTTGTTATTATACCATTCGGCTAACGTCATGTATACTTATGCACTTGAAGCGCAATTATAAGCTTTAAGAACCAGCTTGCACCCGCGTGATCTTTAATGTAAGCACGGTTGCGCAAGTTTAACGATATCCGTCAAAGCAGGCATAAATTGGCCGCTGGAGACGTGCCAATCCTACAGGCGACAGCTCATCAGCCTATACACTCTTGCATCTTAACGCTGTTGACATAGGTACGAGTTTGCAACAAAATCGTATGGTCTGTCGTGCAGGCCACTGTACAATCATCAGCAAAAACATTTGCGATTGTCCGATTTAAAATTATGTTAGGTGGCTAAACTGATTATACATTTACTCTTTTATGACTCCCGTGGTGGAGTGGCTTACACACCGGCTTTTAAAGTGTCGCCAACATAGGTCCCTGGTTTGATCCCCGTAGCGTCCAGTGTAGCGAAAATATGTTTTCTATATTGCCTCTGGTATGGGTGTTTGTCGTATCTTCGTTGTTTCTGAGTTCCAAAAGAAAAAAAAGTTGTGCGTGTACTAGTGTACACACGTAAGAAGTGAAACTTCTTTATGGCCTTATTTTTCGAAAAATGATCTACATGCAACTTTCCAGAAATTGGTTAAATTAGTTAAATTGGTTAAATTGGTTACATTGGTTAAATTGGTTAAATTGGTTAAATTGGTTAAATTGGTTAAGTTGGTTAAGTTGGTTAAGTTGGTTAAGTTGGTTAAGTTGGTTAAGTTGGTTAAATTGGTTAAATTGGTTAAATTGGTTACATTGGTTACATTGGTTAAATTGGTTAAATTGGTTAAATTGGTTAAATTGGTTAAATTGGTTAAATTGGTTAAGTTGGTTAAGTTGGTTAAGTTGGTTAAATTGGTTAAATATTATTTCACTTTACCTTTTTGCTATCGTCTGAACCAACCGTGGTAGGGGCAAAAAGATGGCGCGTAACCGAAAAAGTGACGAAAATTTGACGCAAAACGTGATGGTAAATTTTTTCCAACGCCGATAAAGAAGTTTCACTTCAAAAATAATAGAAAACAGCACACTCAGGCACGGTAGAAAGAGTGGGAGATACTAGTTCCTCTCCCTTCCCCTCGATCTTACGCTTTTTCGATCAGCATCACGTGACCCTGACGCGAGTTTGGAAGTTTTTACCCATCCAACAAAAAGTGCTCAGCGCCGCTAAAGAAGTTTTCACTTCAAAAATTGAAGCTAGATTGTATTATCACGCCTTTGATAACAATCGTACATGTACGAGTATATGTAAAACTTTTAACGAGTTAGGTAGTGCATGATACTTGTCAGTAATTTCTTGCTAAGCACTGATGCAAAATTGTCACGCTTGTCGCCAGTTTTTTTGTTCTCAAAAAAAATATCTAAATCAGTCAGCCTAGTATAAAGTTTTGCATAAAAACATACACGTTGAATTAAGAACCTCCTCTGTTCCTTCTTCGGTTAAAAAAGTACGCATGCAATAAACATTCTACGTTCTACAATAGCAATAAAACTCCCACGCTTACAACTTTTGTAACCTACTGTACCAGTATCTACGACTTTCCTATTTTAACATGCGGATATTGAGGGAAATAAAACTTAAAATCGGAAATAGATGGCGGCTAACTCCTTGTTATGACGTGTGTGTATTTATGGATGGAACCGAAAGGTGATTTAACGACATTATGTGATGATTCTTGATAGTAGAACGAGGAAGTTTTGTAGTGAATTATTATTAAAATAGATGTGAACATTTTAAATTGTTTATAGCGATCCCAGTATAGTCAACAAGCATAATGTTATTATTTAAATATGCAATTATTTATATTTTTTTGATCATTAAGCCTTTAACTGCCAAAGTTCTAGACACAATTAAAATTTTATTGTTTGGAGGTCACCGGTGACCCCCATGGCGCTCAATGTGTTAAAAGAACTGAAAGTAATTTGCCTATGATTATGGCATGGCAATTAAACATCTTTCAGTATTACTATACAATCACCCTTGTGTAGTTGGTTTTGCAACTTTTTTTTATTCTGGGAACGCTTGGTGGCAGAGATTTGAAATTAAAACCACAAACTCAAATCCCTTGAAGCTGTGAAAAATCAATAAATTCTAAGTTAACGTTAAAGAAAGATACGGCCGCTTAAGCCGCAGAAATCGAATATTTTTGTAGTCTTAAAGGAACCAGAATTGGTAGGGTATTTCTGTTGGCTTAGAACTATGAAGTTTGGCCAGTAATACTGTCTTAAACTACAAAAAAAAACTGACAAATATAATGACGAACTATTTAAAATATATGTGTCTACAAATTTGTACGGAACCCTCGCACTTTGTTGTGCTTCTTTTATCGAGATTTAGCTTTAATCAAGATTTAAACATTCATCCTTACTCATCTTAAGAAGCTGATTCCTAGAGCTTGGTTTTTTTACCACTCAGGTGCTAGAGTAATATAGAGGGTGGTAGTAATATGAAAAGATAAAAGGCTGAAATTGAGCAGTGGAGTAAAAGCTATTTTGACATACCTATCTGTTTAGCTATCAAGGCTTGGAATTATTATTTTTTTTACTTAGGGGAATGAAGGTTTTTTTTTCTCAATAGTTGACTGCGTGACATAAATGTATCTACATGAATTCCACATATTTTCTGCATTGGTCTCTGAAAAGAAACATTAATATAAAAACGAAATAAAAATCGTTGTAGCACAAATTAAAGACACTAACTGCTTTATTATTTTATCTTCAATCTTGACGCGATTACTTTCATAGTCTTCAGTAAGCCTTGTTTCTATGTGAAAAACTACTTCTGTGATTGGGTCATTAGTTGGTTTAGTACGTTCTTTATGGGCTTAATTTTCTAGATTTGCTCGTTAAAACCCAACAACCAAAATTGAACTTTAATGTTCACATACAGAGTCGAAATTCGAACATTTTAATGCCTTTCTGTGTGGTTTAATTTAGACGGCATATCTGATTTCGGATCGTAACACTGTTTACGGTGTTGTAACCTTGACATCGAGCACAACAAAAGGTTTTCTGGAGCAGATGTTAAACGATACTGAATTTTAAGTTCAAGGTATTTAGAGCGCAGTTTGTAACGTACTCGAAGGTATACACAACAATATGTAATTAATGAAGCTACCTGTCGTCCGTGGTTATAAATGGAATGTGGTATGTATGGTCATTACTTTAGGCATATGAGTGTTTCACGCACACATGGAAACCGCATATCCTATCTTCATGACGGGTATCCTCATTTTTTTTTAGCTTGTTACAGTAAAAATACAGGATGTAGGTGACAAAGAAAATGTTTTATTGATAACAATTAGTTGTACGTGACATAGTATATGTATGTGCTTTTTCAGCCTATTATAGTATGTCTTCATGCTAAACTTAATCCAGATCTGCTCAGCCGTTTTGACGTGACAACAATAACAAAAACTTTCTCATGTGCAATATAAGTAAGATTATAATAATTACTATTACCACAGATAAGATCATACTAAAGTAGTATTAATAAGTAAGTAAAGTAAAATTGCATGATGTACGCATGTTTTTTTATACAATCTGTTCATCCAAGCTCAACTATAAATGAAGAATACGACCAGTGTCACTATTAGTTTCGAAAAATTTTTTTTTTTGTCTAATGAAAACTGTAAAATAACACCTAAAAAGTAAAGTAAGTAACAGCCTATAATCATCCCGCTGCAGGGAAAAGGCCTCCATCATTGAATTCAAGTTACCACAGCAATGATGGGTGTACTGGCATAATCACTACGCTTGCCAAATGCGGGTTGGTGATCACAAACCCGAGCAACGTTCGAAAGTTCGAAACTTTTTGTTGCCCACCCTGGATTCGAACCTGGGACCCCGAGATCTTGGCCAGGTATTTAAACCACTAGACCAACGGGGCAATAACACCTATTTGTTCGTAATTGTACCTGCGGTTGTTTTATTTTTATTTTAGCGGTGTGTATACTACGTGCACCTCATCTCAGCTCGTGTCTCAATGCGAGCTAGTGAACACTTACATACATCTATCTATACAAAAATAAATTTGGATGTTTGTCCTTTATGTGTTCCTAAACCACTGATCAGATTATAATAACATTTTAATGACTAATCGCGCGTCGTATTTCGAAAAAGGTTTCTGAAGTGAAATGATGACCAGGAGTAGTCGCGGGTCAGGAGAAGCTAGTCATGTAAACTTGAATTTTAAAATCTATACTAAGATTATAAAGCTGAAGGGTTTGTTTGTTTGGTACTTTGGTTGTTTGTTTGAACGCGCTAATCTCAGGAAGTACTGGTTCGAACTGAAAAATTATTTTTGTGTTGGATAGTCAATTTATCGAGGAAGGCTTTAGGCTATATTACATCACGCTGCGACTAATAGGAGCGAAGCATCAGTTAAAAATGTTGCAAAAATAATCGCGATCATAATAACAGAAGTTGACGCGTGTACGAAGTCGCGGGCAACAGCTAGTAATAAATGCAATACTATTTTGTTAACATCAGTATCTTAAAACGATAGGTACTTATGAAATGGCATCATTCATTACCAATCAATACTCATAACGTATCAGTAAATTAATTAAATATCTCGTTGTATGTATAAAATTTGTTTATTGTGCACTGTTTGTTGCATATTTTACGATGTTGATGAGCAATAGCAATTTCCAAGTAATTAATTGTTGATATGAACCTGAATGCCATTCGTCATTGCGAGCAAGTTTACGTAAATGTAAAATTTTGTTGCTAAGTACAGCAGATCAAACTGGCCACAAATGGTTAAATTTTTTGAACTAAAACGTGATCTTCATTTTCTAAGTTTAAAGTTGAAAATCGATTGGAAATTTGTCATTTATGTGTAGCTTGATTTGCTGATGGCCACTGTACAAAGTAATAAATACGTGAAAGGGTAAAGATAATAAAAACAAGATGTGTTTGTTCGATTTTAATGGAGCTACGTAAATAACTTAAAGTACTTTAATTTTTAAAGAAATACCTAGTATGTTGAAGCTACAAGAACTAAAATATAATTTTCGATTGTATTTTTTTATCTATTTGTAAATAGTCCATAAATAATAGGCACGGTATGAATTATTAAACAAACTGCTCGGAAAATCTTTTCATACTGAAATATCGGCGAGTACATATTATATGAGTGCATAACCATAGAGTTGTTAAGCTACTATTATCGATTTCAATCAAATTTTGCTCCTTACGGGATTACAACTCATAACCACTGGTTTTATAACCCGCGTTGCGCTCCACTGGACCAGACGGTCGTTATTTTAACATAAATATAATAAATAAATAATACCGCTAGAATAATACCAGCAGCAGCGTCATCTTTTTTAATTTTACGTAGGTACTGCTAGTTTTTTTTAGAGTATTCATATAGATAGCACATAGATATTTTATTTTCATTACGCCCAGAACGCCCCGTTGGTCTAGTGGTTTAAATATCGGGCCAAGATCTCGGGGTCCCAGGTTCGATCCCCGGGCAACAAAAAGTTTCGAACGCTGCTCGGGTTTTGTGATCACCAACCCGCATTTGGCAGGCGTGGTGATTATGCTACTACCCAATATTGCAGTGGTAACTTGAATTCAATGATGGAGGCCTTTTCCCTGCAGTGGGATGATTATAGGCTGTAATCATGTTACTTACTATATTCATTACTCAAGTGCGCAAAGCAGGCAAGACCTATACATCCCTTCTTAAGAGGAAATACAAGGGCCGTTTTTCCATACAAACGTAGTCCCCTGTTTCCTCCCTGGATAAAGCCAGTAGAGCAATAATTTTTATTACAAAAATCAATGGCCACTATTAGCATGTTTCTATGTTTTCTGTTTTTTCATAAATTAATTAATAAAAAAGATATGAGCCCTCAAAACTCGAAAAAAATTCGCCAGATTTTCCGCTGTGTTCAAACATCCAGAAAACAAATTTGGCAAAATTTTAGAAAAAAAGGAAAACATACGGACACGGCCAAAGCCTTTCTTTAATTTTTTATGAAAAAAGTATTTAAATTGAACTAGTTTTGGAAAAGTAATCGTGGGACTGCGAAACGTTGATTTGGTGTGCTTTTATGTGAAAATACTTAATTTTCGGTCCAAGAAGCAGTTGTCTCTATCACACTCTGCGGTAAAGGCGTTTGGCACCGCGCGACAGCAATATATTTTACAAATACCTATTTTTCAATTCTCTCGCCCGTAGTGTTTCCTCTTAACCGTCTACGTTGGTTCACAATTAACATAATATGTAACAGGTTTGAGCTCCTAAAATGCAAATAGAATGATTTGTCCAGAATGAATAGCAGTAAGTTATGTGATGAATGATGTAGTATCAGAACGAAAAATTGTTTCGACTAAATCGTTTAATTGGTTAATCAATGGTTGCAATGTAACACCTTAACAGTTTCGGTGCTCAAGTTTCTATTGTAAAACGAATGTTATCATGTGAGACGAAACACGCTTCTGCGAACCCACAAAGGTTTCACACTTGCTACCACCCTTTTTCTTTTTCGAAATGGACGAGCTAATTTTAATTATAAAAATGAGGCTTCTGTTTCTCTGTTAGACTTAATTAACATCATTTAGGCTTAGTGCTTATTGTATTTTTAAAGAATATCATTAAATATCTCCTGAGTCATAGTAAATAGAACTCTAATATACATACATGTATCTGGATTGTACCTGATAAGTTTTATAAAAATATTTAATTTATTATTAGTCTTCCAAAACTAAGCTATCATATAAAGTTTGAAACGCTGCGATTCACTGAGCGACTTCTAAAACATTATATTTCACGACATTTTGGGAATCGTTTAGTCAATTACGAATATAACTAGATAGCCAATAGATAGCTCGTCAATTAGTCGTTCCTAATTGTTGAAGTTTTATTTTATATCCCAACACCTACTAAAGCTAAAAAGAGGGTGAGAGAAATAATTTTTAAATAAGTAATTAAATTACTTAGTTCACAAACTGTTGAGTGACTGAACAAACTAAAGGAATATATGACATGATAAACAAAATTAAAATATAAACTACTCTTGTCAAAAGGGGTGTAGTACCGCCAGTTTAAAGATCACCATTTTGAATGACCATTGTAAGCAAATCGATCAATATTTGATCATACAATGGTCTAATAGCTGCCATACATAATTCATTTCTTAATCTAACATTGTACATTCTGTTGGTATGATTGATGCTATTTGTCACATGACGAGCCGACGCAATTCATAGATAAATTCTTTATTTTCTGTGGGATAGCAATGGGTTTTGGAAAACTGAAGACTCTTCAGATAAGTATAAGTTAAATGTACGGCCAGGACCTTGAAAGCTGGAATGGAAGCCTAGGCCTATGACAAGAAAAAGGTTTCAAAGGGCTGATTATTAACATTTTAGATTTTAATTTAATCTCGAGTCAATGTTTAACGATATGTGGTTTACAATTTAAATCATTTAGTCGTCTATTGAGAGACAGCTTTATAAATATGCATCATCATCATCATCAGCCTATTGCAGTCCACTGCTGGACATAGGCCTCTCCAAATGCACGCCACTTAGGTCGATCCTCGGCTGAAATATGCATTGACATTTATAAAAAAACTAAATTTAAAAAAACACATAAGTATGACATATTATAATGATGAGTCTTCGAACGATTGGAACAGATTATGAAAAAATAACCTACTGTTGAAAATCGATTGATTATTAATTAAAATCCTAAAGGGCTTTGTTTTTCAATAATTTTGGAACTGAAACGCCAAAATCGAAACAGGAAATTTAATCCCAATCACAATCGGTTGTGTGGTCACAACACTATCTTTATTAGACATTAGCATGGTTTTATTGAAGCGGCGCGCACGCATCAGAAGGTTCATTCGTTATCTAATCTGTCGTCAATGGATGTCACAAGTCACTGTGCCAGAGATGCATACGCATCCGCGTTAGTATTGATATTGTCTATTTTTGTTTAGGCAAGGTTGAGTAGATTCATTCAGTACTTACTTATGTGTACGGCGTGGCACAGACACACTTCTTTTTTATTTGTTGTGTGAATATATTTTTCACCAAAGGTCTTGTTTCAGGTTTACATCACTTGATTTTTCACACTAAAAAGGCAACGATACATTGTTTAATCTTTAATTTACTGATTTAGGGTTCAATTGTGTATTTTACTAAAAACAATAGATAGTTTTATATTTTCTAAGGTGATCTTTTCGAGTTATATTTTAACTTCGATATTCATTTTCGGCCAGCCAGAGCTGGATGCGAGAAGCCGAGGATCGACCTAAGTGGCGTGCAATTGGAGAGGCCTATGACTGCGATAGGCTGATGATGATGATGATTCATTTTCTTAGGATTAGTTTGCAAGCTCCTTAAGTAGGTAGTTCTTAGATAATTTCTGTGGAAATGTATATCAGGTTTCAACCCAACCCAGTTGAGCTTTCATAAGTCAAGTCTGAGGATACGCATTAAGCACCGTACGCACTGATCGTACTTAGATTTCACAGGCTTTCGCTTTTAAAACTCTATAGTGTTGTTTAATTGATAAACCGACTACTAAATTTCATTGATTCGGTTTTTATACTATACAAACCTTGATATTATGACCCCGAATCAATTAACTCTAGTGATCATGACCTTGAATGATCAAAGGGGTATATGACAAAACGATACTTACCACTGCCTTTTTGTTATATTTAAAATGGCTAGAAAGCACAACTTACACCGATTCAAATTAGTTGTAATGTCCAAAACTATACGATAAAGATGAGCTAAGAAAAGCTACCTTACCTACCTTATTATTACTAGATATTATTTTGCACTGGCAAGCACCTTGATCACGGCAGGGCTTAGTGCTTACATAGTCATCATCATAATAATCATCACGGCCAAACGATGTCTACTGCTATACAAAATTTTCCCCTAAGAATCTTCACAACAACGATCGGTCCCGCGCTTTCTGCATCCAGTGGCTTCCTGCGACCTTCGCCAGATCGTCGTTCCACCTGGTAGGCGGCCTACCCCAGGCCCCCAGGCGAACGCAATTACAGACTTTTCGCTCAGGGAAATACCAAGTATTGCTCGCTCCATTGCCCGCTGTGCGACCTTGAGCCTTCTTATGAGACCCATAATTATGAAGCGACCACGTTTCGTTTTCATAAGTCAGCAGCATACTAGCAACATACACTGGTCAAAGATTTTCGTCTTAAAAACACTGAGGTCATTTGGACGCGAAGACTATTTTCTTGATATTCAGCATTTAAATTAGGGTTTATAATTATCTTTACGTACTAGACGTTCATGGAAACCGGTGTTGGCTCTCTGCCATTGTTTTCAAGAGTTCGGAAACCAACTAGCCGCTGCATGAGAAACTCGTAACATTTAAATTTAGCTGTGTGTATCTGAATTTCTGAATGTACTCTTAAATTTGGTTATTTACAGCTTTTGGCATTTTTATTTTTATGTCTTGTATTAAAAACAGGTACTCTGAATAAAGGCCATGATATCATATAGTAGCAATGATAACTTAATTTTTACTATCCAGGAACAGATTTGTACGAAAATGCTTTTCTTCACGACGATATCCATTTTTTGAGTTCGCTATAGAATTTACATTACATGCGTATGTTTACATAGACTGGTTTCGTCTTGTAATATTTATTATTTATAGGGTGACAGGTTTAGTAGGTAATTTTAAAAGGGATAAAGATGCCAAGTTACCTAGAGTCCTTCATTGAGAACTGAACTGCATTGATCACTGAAGCGTACAGAGAAAGTGGAGGCCATTTTGCCTTGTCCACTACACCAGGCTAAAAATAACATACTTAATAATATTTACAAGATATAATTCTCGTGTAATCTAGATAAATTGTTGATTATGAAATAGTATTATAATTTAGATCATGCGTTCAGAAAATCCCATTCAGCGATTTGTGTACATAGCATGAGCAAAATTCTTATCGACAGAAAAATCTCTTTATCTATGTAAGACATAATTGTACAGCAACGTTATCATATCATTGTCAAATTTGCCCAAACAATTTTTAACTTAATGTGCAAATCGTAAATATTAAAATAATTTACAAAATTTTTTTTTGTGGTTGGTAGCGTCATGAACTGTTGATTGAACTTACACAGTAATTATGATCTCAAACATATTTAGAATCAATAAATTATGTTTTAAATAATAACTAACATAATATGACGTCACTTTGCCTTGAATAATTTAAGCGTCTAAAACGTTTGTTGTTGTTTTGTATATTGTCTGCTTTCCAGAGACATACAACATTTAGAATTGGATATTTCGTTATTATCTTCTTAGTTTTTTTATCTTAAGACTTTAATCGACTTCTACTTAAATGATTAGTACTTACCTACATATTTTTGGATTGTGACTGACATTTTTTTTTAATATTTTTAGTTTTGAATTTTATGGTTTTAGTGTGGTTTAATTGTAGCAACTTTTAAAGCTTAAAGTATGTCACCCTAGGCGGCCACGTGTTCAACATTCCTAGCCGATGACAGGCCCGCTAGTGTGGGCTCAGCATTCTGTGAGAGTTCGAGTTCTGTGTAAAAGTTTTTGCATGCAAACGCACGTGAGCCGGCGTCAATGATATAGCGGGCGAGCAGTCGCGCCACGACCTCTCCGCGCTTATCACGGCACAACACTACACAATTTAATTAACCAATCAACTTAATCCAATTCAAATATAGAACAAATCAATTTGAAAAAGGAACTCGACGCGTAAGCTTTTTTTTTCAAAGGTGCTAATGTGGCCATTATTTTCGTATTCGTAATACAGTTTGTGTGTTTATGATAATTGTTGTTAAGTGTTTGAAAACTTTGCTAATTCCCGCGAATGTTCGATGATGTAACTGTGAATCGTTGAATGGTTCCTTTGTTTAACCCTTACCTCAGTGCCCCACACAGTGTTCTTGGAAACTGAAAGTGTTTTAGTGACACGCTAAATAAGGAAAGCTTTTTGGTAAGTATTTTATAGTTAGTTAAGCAAAGACATGATCGTATGCAGCCTCGTCTAAGATTGTTTACCTTTTTGGTAGCGCTAGATTTTGTGTTTATTTATTAGTTTTGTTTTATGCATATGGCTTGGTGCGCTTGCGTCGATGGCGGCTCGCCAAAATTTATTAATAAACGTATGTCAAGAATTTTAATTTTGTTCACCGTGAAAACGGCAAGTGACGTTATATTTGTGGCGAATCAAAGAATGAGTCAGTATCTTCGGTGATTCATAATTTAGTATGCAAATATGTTTTTGTAATTAAAACATATTTTAACTAGATTTACAGTTTGATGAAATTCAAAACAAATATTATTTCTAAATTTGATTATAATAACCTGATCCCTTTTTCATAATTTGTTTGGTTTTTGGCGTGTGTCAGTTAGGCTGTGGGCTCCCACAGCTTAGGGTCTTGTAAAGGTAGCCAATCGATATTTGAAAATATATAAAACCTTGGACGAATGAAATTCATCCAAGTAGAAAACCCAAGTGAACAATCCCATAAAAATGTAAAACGCAAGCTCGTTACAAGTCAACTGAATTAAAAGAAACGTAACAAAATTTATAGTCTCATCCTACTTAAATTTGTATTTGTAAGATTTGGCAAAACCATGGTTTCACAGCATAAATAAACATTATTATATCAGACCTGTACTCTGTACTGTAATCAACAAGGACTAACATACTTTTGCAACTTAAATTATTTATACTTTATATGATATTTAAGCAATTTAATTGCAATTATAATATAAGTACTTAAATTATCTATCTTAATCTATGAAATCTTCGATCGCAACACCAAGAAATGCTTCGTTATTCTTCTTTTCTTTTAATTTTTCCTTTGAAAGAATAGTCTGTTGTAAGAGTATTCCAAATTGCCTAATACAGGCCTCTGACGTCTTGACTTGACTTGTTTTAACTTCCATCTTGCAACAGAAAAGCTTGCTTGCTTGGATGTTGGTTCTTGATTCCGATGTGTTTGATTTTCTGTTATAATATAATTATAAAACATTGGTAACTAATTATATAAGATTTTAAAGAGTGAAATCATTTTATAGTACATAACACAGGCAAAGCAAAGCCGTAAACTTTTTAGTCTAAATAATCGGCCTTCGTAGTTTTTCGATACACGGGATGACGTAAGCCGGCTGACCTCTGCCAGTTATCTCTCGCAGGAACCTGTTTCGCTATAATGTTACCCACTGATTGTAACAAACTGTTGTTTGGATGCTATGTTCTGATAGAGTTATAGATCATAACTAAATATTTCGAAACACTATACAAAAAATACTTTATCATATGAGATAGAATCGTGATCTTTTCCGATTTAAACCTGAGGCATCAGTGTGACTGTTAAACCTTTCTTATATATATTTTTTTTTATAAAAAGTATAATTTTTTAGTAAAATGTCGGGAGTCACTTATTAAATGTGAGGATTGAATGTTAAATGTACAAAATTCTCTACCAAGAACTCTGAAGCAGACTTACTCGTATGTAATGGATACCCACAATTACTTGTTTAGCACGAGTCTCTTAAATGTGCAGATTGAATGTTAAATATACAAAATTATCTACCAGTAACTCTGAAGCAGATTTATCTCTATAATGGGAACTTAAAATTTACTGAAAATACAATTCTTTGAAAAAAATTGTTTGACTTCCTAAGGCAGGATTAAACCCACAACCTTCCGCATACCGGGCGACTGCTCTAACCATTGAGCTACACTAGCTAGCTGACATTTGGTGTGTCGACGAATTTATTCAAGGATTTACGCTGTATATAAGCCAGCGGCGTCTCATCTTTGTTTTCGGTTAGTAGTACCTTTAACATCCGAAAGAATTATTTTTACTAATATTTAAACAGCTTTTTAATGTTTTGAAAACTGTTCTTTGTAAATAAATTGCTAGTAAGAATTGAAAATACAAATTGTATTTCAATTTACTAATTTAAAACTATTATTTTATTTTTCAACGTTTTAACATCACTTTTATTAACATATTCCTCCGGGAACGGCATCCATTCCATCATATTTCGCAGTCATTACCATAGGAGAATGTCACAATCCACTGGCCACCCTCCCGAAACGAGGGAAATAATTTATGGGTAGCCCCTCAGGCTCTGTACCGTGACTGCCTGGATGCTTTCACCTGATTCAAAAGTTAATTATTCCTCTTTTGTTGGTGCAGTGACATGTGAGGATGAAAGGCACGAAACTGGGAGAGTATAAGACGTTACGTAAGAAGACGTGGATGGGTCGTGAGTCGTGACCCTACTAGATTGTAAAGAAAAGAGCGGTTTCTTCTAGACTTGATTAATGTATTTTTTTCAGAAGGTTCAAAGTTTCTTCTTTTTAGGGTTCCGTACCCAAAGGGTAAAAACAGGACCCTATTACTAAGACTTCGCTGTCTGTCCGTCTGTCCGTCTGACCGTCTGTTCTTCTGTCTGTCACCAGGCTGTATCTCTAGAGCCGCGATAGCCAGACAGTTGAAACTTTCACAAAATTGTATTGCTGTTGCCGCAGTAACGACAAATACTAAAAACGAAATAAAATTAGTATTTTATTCCCATACAAAAAACGTCATTTTTTGCCTAATTTTGCTCAATATCAATAAATGGCTACATAATGCGGAAAAAGATTATTTCTATCCAAAAAAGAATGCTTGGTAGTCCCAACAGTATTTTAAAGGTTTTGGCGGGGAGATGGGATAGTGCCCTAATTAAGCACTGGATCACTGCCCTAATTAACCCAAAATCGGAGCAAATATATTATACAAATTAATTAATTTTAAATTGAATTGTATTGGTTTATTTATTATTATTATGTAATTATTCGAATCGCAATTTCACTAATACTAGACGTAAGAACTATGTTACTAACACTATGGATCTAAAGTTATCCGAAATAAATAAATTTGAATTTGAATTTGAATTTGAACTACATTAACTAAATTTATGTACCTACTGTTGTTTACCTAGTTGCCAGTTTTTTGTAATTATAGTTAGGTAGGGACCTTATTTTTTCAGTATGATGGTATGATCTTTTCATAAATGTTGATACATTTAATTTTTATTGTTTTTTTAATTATTGTAATTCAACTGTAAAAATGTTTTGTTACGTTTAGTTGCTTATGAATGAAATTGAAAAAAATAAAATTGGTTTCTTAGTATCAGTATTCAAAACTTTAAAAATTAGTACTTATGCTTAGACAATATGTGTAATATCTTAGTATGCTAAGACAATATGTGGTTTATTCTATGACCATTGACCAAGACATGCATATGGTAGAGAATGACGTCCAGGTATTGACCTCAGTTTAGTGACATGAATCAAGCAAATAATAATTTTGTTGAAATAACATCGTTAATACCTGTTATGCGGACGGAAAAATTGTTTACCTCAGAAAAACATGTGTTACCAATTCCTCAATAGTTTCCCTCAGAAAAACTTATGTTGCTAATTGATCTATGTCAATGTTTCTAAGGTTAACAGGACGTGATTTCCTTTCCATCCACACTCATAGTTAAATAGGTACTCTGTACAGAGTACCTATTGTACGTACGTAAGTGATGTTTATTCTCATAATTGTAAAATTTTGCAAGAATCACGCACAGCACGTCAACCTACCACAAAACGTCAAATTTCCTCAATTGATATTGATCTCTACTTGTTGGACTTAAAGTTGAAAATCAATTCAATGACCTTTAACTTTTTGGGTAGGTTGAGCTGCCGTTGTCTGTTCAAATTTTTTTTATACTAGCCGTCGTATGCGATTTGGATCTTGAAACTTTACCAGTGGAATCGGAATTTTTTTATGGGATAACCAGTAGCTTATAATTTATCTCTATGACAAATTTCGTTATGATCCGCTAAGCCATTTAGGCGTGGGTATATAACAAACATCCATACTAGCTTTCGCATTTACAATATTAGTAAGATCAGTAAGAAGTAACTATTAACGGCCGGTCCCAATATCCTATCTATCTTCAGTTTTGGCATATCGGAGATAGAAAACAACTTCTGTCTTTGTTTCTCTGGACGGCAAAATCAGAGACAGAAGATGTTTTCTATCCCCGATATGCCAAAACTGAAGATAGATAGGTTATTGGGACCGGCCGTAAGTCAATGTCAATATTAAGATTAGTAATTATTATTAATATTGGTAAGTTAAATAAAATCAGTTGCAAAATCACACATAGTTGCGGGATTATTTTTACTACGCTTAAAGTCTAGTAAACTAATCTTTCATGGTTCTGACTACTTCCGACACGTTCAACTTGGATGGATGTTATTTTATTTTTAAACCTGACAAACTAGTGCTTGATTACAATCTGGCCATCAGAAAAGATTATTATTTATTACAGTAAAATATCCTGTGTCGATAAATCTTAGTCACAGAGAATATGTAATTAAAGTTTACTCATGGCACGAAATAGTTTTAAAAATAAGACGCGTGCAAGGAATTTATAACTTATACCTAACTTTTGACGACCTCCGTGGCAGAGTGGCTTACACACCGGTTTTCAAGGTGTCGCCTGCTCCGAGGTCCCGGGTTCGATTCCCGGACGGGTCAATGTAGAAAAAAAGTGTTTTTCTACATTTTCTCGGGTCTGGGTGTTTGTGGTACCTTCGTTGTTTCTGGTTTCCAAAATACGAGTGCTTTAAATAGTTATTCAAATTGGGATCAGAACAATGTATGTGATTTAATCACATTTTTTTTATTATTGTTCCGACTGCCGTGTGACTCAAGGAGTAATGCCAGAAGAAGACGGCCAGAACGTCTTCCCTCTACCATTGGGCATCACTGCTATTGCCGATAGTAGGAAAACCCTCAGAGAAGCTTATTCCAGTTCCAGCAGTGGATTGGTACGGGCTGATGATGGTGACGATCTTCTTCTTTTACGACTATCTTTCAAAGATTTTTGTTTGTTGGAGTTTTTCAAGTCGCCTATAACAGGCGTTGTTCGTGAATTCATCTTATTACTTCCACCTTGTAACACAAGCTGGGACTAATGCCTGAAAATGCCTTACGAAGTACGACTGTTACTTACCCCCACCACTTCCAAACCTAAACCAATTTAGGAAAGATAATTTTATAAATTAACCCTACTTGTAGTCAAACCCTTGCGTAATAGGCGGGCCACCGACCCACTACACCGGGTCATAGGGAAGATGTTGAATTGTTGATAATGATACTCTAACTGAAAATGGTACAAAGCAATAGAAGAAAAAAAAATGTTTTGTATTACAATTAAGTCTTACCACGTGAAAGTTACAACTATTCGTATAAATAAATGTAGGTATAATCTATTTGCTATGTAACAAGATTAGCTTCATAACAAACGTAATCTCAATGGCTTTACTTCGGCTTTAAGAATGTTTTGTTTTTTATTTCATCAAGTTCTTGACTTTACCCTTTGTTTCGTATTCATGGATTTGTTTCGTATCGAAACTTACGTGTTAGTTTCTAAAAAACACACTTCGTTTCTCAACCATTATAAAAGCGATACGAAAATCAGGTTTCGCCCAACTAACTGGACTTGTTGGATGATGTAACTCATCACATCCGATGGAGGTACGAAATTGCTCGTAATTATTATAATAGATAGTAGACACACAAGTTGTTTTTTTTTTGGTTAAGGCATAAACGCAGTGTGCCAGCGTAATGGTGCTTTTGACCCTGTCCAGTTTTTTCGATGTTAAAAAATTTATAGCGTCTGGCGCATAATTCGTTTTGTTTTTGTTTCTGCTAACTTGAGCAACCATTTCTATTAAAGACAATGGCTTCTAAAAACAAGACAAGAAATAAAGCAATGTTTACATTGAAAGCGAAAAATTTAATGTATACAGGGGTGTTAAGTTAATGGTATAACAAGGTAAAACTAAAAAGTGACGATCAAAATTTTTTTGGATTCCACAAAAAAATAATTCAGCACTATCCAAAAATATATCCTATGTATGTGAGTCGAATTTTCGAAAAGAAATTGTTAGAATTTTAGATCTAATCACTTTTTAAAATAATACCTCGACTTTTTATAATGATATGACGGATTTTTTATTGCAGTATGATCCTTATAAATTAAACTTACTAGCTAAAACCAAAAACTAACAATTTTATTTTTATTTTTATTTAATGTCAATAGTTTACGTTCAAGCTAGTCAGAGTTTAATTATGAACTTTGATTTTTTTTTTATAATAAGTTAATGTTAGGTAGTTACTTGTTTGCAAAACTTGATTGCAAATGAATCATCGTGTATAATATCCTCAAGGATAAAGTACATGTTAATAAACTAGTCATCTTTCAATGTATGTAAATATTTTTATGAATAAACTGGATAGGTTGGTGATTTGCTGGACAAAGTACGGTACACAGCTCATCAGCAACAAAACCTAAAATTTTCTCAATCAATATTAATATTATGTGTTAGGCTGAAAAGTGGAAAATTTAATTGGGATATTCGAAATGAACCTAATTAATGAGCGAGGTATCAGGGTGAAATTTTAAGCTCCTTCCAAATTTTAACATATCGATCTACGAGACAAAAAACAATTGACGTATTTTTCCTTTTGGTATAGCCCAGTACAAAAATGTCAAGATAAAGCACTTAGAAAATGTCCGCCAAAAGTCTAAAATTTTTGATACGGCCGCCTAGCTACACTTTTTTTACGCAATGCACATCACATTCATTTATACGATACTAATCATAAGTTTTTGATTTTTCCTTTATACCTTAACAGGCCTAAAACTGTATAAATTTAAAACTATATTACGAAAAATATTTTCGGGTGAAAACTTGATTAACATTTTTTACTTCATAAATGGGCTCTAAATACGATACTGAACGCCTACAAAATTTTTGGAAAGTGGTTAAAATTTTATCCTGTATATTGTAAGTAATACGACTAGCTTAAACATGCTATTGTGATAAAAGGATAAAACAGAGAACTTACGATTTATTCTGATTTAAACTTTTCATAGTCACTATCACTAGAGTTATTTAATTCGGGGTTTATACCATGTACCTTATTTATTGTGAGTGTCCGATATTTAGGCACTGTTGCGAGCGCCATGATCATGAGAGAACTCGGGAGAAATAACTCTAATTACGATTTATTCGTTTGTTTTTTGAATTTTCATTAATAATTGTTTTCTTGATTGTACTTTTTGCCAGAGAATCCCTTTTTTATTTCATTCATAGAAGTAGGTATAATTCTTTCAAGATCAAATTTAAACCTTGAAAAAGACATCAAAACATTCAAAACCATCCACTTCCGTAAATAATGTTATGCGTAGTAAAAATGCGTTATACATTAATTCACTCATACAATTATGATTCTCTTTTATTTCTTCGGTAAAAATATTTTAATTAATTAACTTCACTGCTGGACAAAGGCCTATCCAAATGCAGGATATTGCTATAATCGCCATTTTTGGTGGAGGGTTAGCGATAGCAGTTCCAATGGTGTAGACGGTGACATCTTTTATCAGTACTCCATTAGTCTTCACTTACTACGAAACCCATAGGACGAGAAGCGGTGGTGCTGTTCTATTCATATCTTAACTCTATATCATTAATGATGATGGTGGAACGACGGACTTTGCATGCCATAAATTGTTGTCCACATAATCTATAAGACATTGTCGTAGAATAAATATGTTATGAGTGTTTTGTGTGATGTCTGATGAGCATGAAACGTATAGTTTATTATGTCTCGTTTACGTCATGCTATTGTTTAGGCGACCGTCAAAAACATATTGATTTGTTGCCATAAAAGCGCTCAAATCGTTTGCCAGTAAATACTTAATAATAACTCTACATATTGAAAAACATTCTGTATAGATGTTTTTTTCTTTATTTAAGCCTTTAACTGCCGAAGTACTAGACACAATAAAATTTTTATTGTTTGGGGGTCACAGGGGGCGCTTAATGACTGCAAAGAAACGTTGACGGTAAAAATTCGCTATTATTTAGCCATCAATGTTTTAATATTTAATTACTGACATTTTATGACTATTATATTTTATGACTCTAAGGTAACTTTGTTATTAATTTTACTACTTTTCTTTTTTACTTCCTTCCTGTTATGTTTTATATATAAAAATTTTTAGTGTAGTTTTGGATTGTAAATAGAATTTGAATAAAAACAGGTACATGGTATAAATCCCGAAAAAAAAAAAAACTGACATGACAATGTAACTAACTTTTCAGAGATGAGTTTTAAACGTGTTGTACGGACATAAGTCATTGTTTTTTAATTGTTACAATTATAAAATCTCTTAAATTAAATTGCCTCTATTATTATTGGTGGAAGTAGGTAGTGTCTAATTCTTAAATTGCTTTTAAAATGTACCTAGAGCAAAATAATAACCAACTTAAGTTTTAACTGTTTCAACCGAAACGAAGATGAAAAGTATCAAAGGAGACAAGCAACAAAATCCCTTAATAATCGTTAAGATCTTGTTATTGCTAAAATTGCTAATAGATCACCGTCACTTAAGTCATTAAGTCATTGAACTGGATTAATGTTTATGGAAAGTATAAAAGTTATGAGAGTCTTTTTGATTAGGGATTAGTTCCGGAAAATCCCGTAGGTACACAGCCGTGTCGATTATTTCAGCTGAGTAAATCTAAGATAAGCAAAATAGTGTTCCTATTCGTGTAAACTGAGTTCACTATACACTATTTTCAACTCACCTTGTCGACAAGGATTTTGTCATTAATTTTATGACATAACCGCTATGGAATAGCAACATAAATGGTTTACAAAACAATATTAATTTGACCCAGTAGGTATTTTGTTTAATGAAGGTACAAGCATGTTTAATTTCATTTTAAGAACTAGGCAGTCATATTTTGTAACTCGCATGTGTCTCTTCTTGCGTTATAATGTGTCTGCCTGTCACTAGATGTCGCTATCCTAAGTTTATGTTGTAGATGCAAAGAAGTTCTATAGATTGCGTATTTAGTGGATTCCTATGACCAAAACATGACACATGAAAGTGTAAACATGGTATGTGTTTACATACCGATTATGTGCTTTCGCTTATTAGCATTAAAACGGCCCTTGAAAATTATTCATAGGACATTACGTATACGATTTCACATAGGTAAATTACCTGCTAAAGATGCGGTGACTAATAAAAGGTTTTTTTTCAAAGGTATTTTAAAGTATTTTACAGACCAATTATGCAAACATTACTTGGAGATATTATTCCTAGTACATATTTATTTCGCAATTATTTACTTAAAATGAACCATACCGAAAGTGTCGAATTTATCTCTTTTGAAATTTAAATGGTTTGCGCTCAATGTGACTTGATAATAAGTTTTTGTAAAAATATGTCGAATCACATCATCATCACGAGTCTAAATCAGTCCTCAGCTGAAAAAGGGTCTCTAAAAGGAGGAAGTTTTTTTGCCATAATAGCCATGCATGGCAGGCGGGCTAACGATCGCAGTTTGGCCAATAGTAAGGAGGATACACCCATACAAAGAGAAGGGATGGTAATATTATTTTTATTTGCCGGCACCACACGAAATAATTTACAGTGTGCTAATTGGTTGCTCACACATAATAATCTTAGTAAGTGATATAATGTGGCCGTGAATAACGCGACCTTAACATTGCGTTGGTCACGAAGTCGATAGCCTCAGCATTTAGCCTGACTTCCCCAGTGTGAAAACACGTGATCACAATAAAAACTAGACCTACATTTTTATCTATACTAGCATTATAAAGCTGAAGAGTTTGTTTGTTTGTTTGAACGCGCTCATCTCTGGAAGTACTGGTTCGAATTTAAAGATTATTTTTGTCTTGGATAGTCCATTTATCGAGAAAGGCTTTAGGCTGTGTAACATCACGCTGCGACCAATAGAAACGAAACATCAGTGAAAAATGTTGCAAAAATAATCGCGATCTTACTAACAGAAATTAACGCGGACGTAGTCGCGGGCTACAGCTAGTATTTGATAACCTGCGAACATCGGTGCAAAAAAACAAAAATAGATACCTACACAATCAGTTAAACAATGCGCCATTAGTCTAGTGATTTAAGTACCGGGCCAAGATTACGGGGTCTTGGATTCGATCCCTGGGTCGGGCAAAATGAGCCATTTTCGAACATTGCCCGGGTTTGTGATCACCAACCTACATTCGGCAAGCGTGGTGATTATGTTTGTGCCTATCATTGCTTTTGTAACTTTAATTTAATGATAAAGGCCTTTGGCCGTGTGGTATAATTATAAGCTGTTACTTTTTTTTTTTACATAATTGGTGACAGAAATACGTCCTCACCAAATGGGCACCCACTAAACGTTTGGGTGTTCTTTACCATACTTGCATTCATCTTTGAATCCTGTACGTATTTGCTTATATTTAATGATTAATACCTAGTCATCTTAGGATTATAATAATTTGATAAATTGGGTTTGAAAGGTGTTGAATGAGTATATTATTTGTGTTAGTTCTTCCAATGATATTTTTTTCTGTGCGATTATCCAATGGATTTTGGTTTGGAATGGCTGTTTCCATGTATTTTATAATTATTATTATATTCACATTATAGCTTATTAGTATATGCAATGTCCTGCAAAAATGAATGTATGTACATAAACAAAACAAGAGTGATTTCATTTTGGTTTCTGTATTTTATCACCATTTGTTAGATTATTGAGAACTATCAGTCTTTAAACTTGAAAAGGAGATGCGACTTCGAGTCCCGCCTGAAACAATTTATTTTAAATTTAATTACTTATATTATGATTACAATTAATTTTCTAAAATATCATATGAAGTATAGAAAACTTCTTTTCGCCAGCGGCTCTGCCCGCGTGAACTGCAATTAATATAGCGCGTGCGAAAACTTGTGCCCGACAGTGGGATACCAAATAGCCTATATTACTTTTAATACCTCCAAGAATATGTGTACAAAGTTTCATGATGATTGGTTAAGTAGTTTCCGCGTGAAAGCGTAACAAACAAACTTACATTGACATGTACTTTATTTGATATTTTAGCAACTTAATTGCACTTATAATATCAGTATATAGACTTGAAAAATTTTGATTTTCCCGCCTGAGACAAAAAAAATTTTCAAGTTTATATACTGTTACATTGACATGTATAATATAAGTATATAAGGATTCTATCGAAACATCTATCTAGCCCTTGCTGTGTAGTCGAATGAATATAAATATGGAAATGCTTTCTGGACAGTAGCCAGCAATCACCCCTACTCCATCCCCCTAAAATATTATACCATTTCGTCCAGTCTTCGAAATATACGACGTCCTTAATAAAGCGCTGCGTGTCCTGTTTACGCAATTTTTATTGTGAGAGGACAGCTAAAAGCAGCCAAATTTGTTGGTTTTTACAATAAATTGACGTCCTGTAAAACTCGATAACTTAGCGTCATACTGAGACAAAAGTAAGAACTTCCTTCCACTCGGAATCCGACATGAGGGGAATTAAGTTCTGCCGCTAAACGATAGATGGCGCTAAGCGTAACAACGATGCCCTTCCATGCTCTTGATGAAAGAAAATTGTTTTTTTTGCTTTACCAATTATGAAACATTTACATTCATCAAAATAGTATTGAAATTGAAAAATAGTATTGACACATCTCATAAAACAGAAAAGCTAAAAAAAAGTTTGTTTAACAAAGTTAATTAATGTTCCTATCATCTATAACTATGTATCAATGGTTTTTTTAAATCGGTTCCAATCCAAGAAAATGTACAAAACAGAGTTGTAATTTTATGATACACAATTAATCGTTTTTGTTCTCTATTTTTTCTTGTCCGTGAGTTTATCTTGCGTTGACTATTGGCCAATATACGGTTCTACAAAGCCCGTCAATTTTTTATACATAACGATATCCTTACAAATATGTCCAAGCATCCGTCAGTGTTATTGTAATAAATAAACATATAAATCACGTCAAACCTGTGACATTGAGACCACGGAAGCCCTCATAGTAGGTATACAGTACGAATTCATAACAGACCTAACCGACCGTGGTTAATAGTCTTTTAAACTGCTCACATGTTCTGATTGTATTCCACTTTGAGAACTTGAATGATTGTAAATAGTGTGTACATAATATGTAGAATATAAGATATGACCTCGGATAGGTTTGATGTGAAATATGTAACATAGTTACTCGTTGCTTGAGTTCTAGCAATGTGAATTGAGGCAGGGTGAGGTGAACTACCAACATGAGACTATAATAATAGTGGTCTATGTTCTTGAGAGAGACCACTGTGATCATCATCAGCCTAGGTACATTAGTCAGCTGCTGGCACATTCCTCTAAATCATTTAAAAAAAAACCGGCCAAGTGCGAGTCGGACTCGCGCACCGAGGGTTCCGTACAAACAAAAAGGTTTACAAAGTTCGTTCATAAATTTAAGGTTTTCGGAATTTTTCCTTTATGTGTGCTATAAAACGTTGCTTAATGCCAAATTTCAAGATTCTAGGTCGACTGGAAGTACCCTTTAGGTTTTGATTCCCTTGCGAGTACTTGCGAGTTTCAAAATATGCAGCTTAAATTGCTGTTTCTTTTGATTGCGTTGACATAGAAGTTTGATTTTGTTACAGCTTAAAGGTATTATAGACCTGAGTATTTGGTATGAATTTCAATTTAATACCTCTACGCGTTTATGAGGAAATGGGTAGTAAGTTTAAAATTATTAAAAAAATATATATTATGTGATGTCACTAAAAATTTATGGTTTTCGTAATTTTTCCTTTATCTATGCTATAAGACGTTGCTTCGTACCAAATTTCAAGATTCTGAATTCACGGGAAGCACCCTGTAGGTTTTGATTCCCTTGCAAGTGTCGAAAATTTGCGGCATAAACGGCTGTATCTTTTGATTGCGTTGGCTTAGAAGTTTGATTTTTTCACAGCTTCAAGGGACAGTAGACCTGAGTAATTGATATAAATTTCAGCTTCATACCTCAACGCGTTCCTGAGAAAAAGGGTCTTGACAGACGGACGGACGGACGGACAGACGGACAACAAAGTGATCCTATAAAGGTTCCGTTTTTTCCTTTTGAGGTACGGAACCCTAAAAAGGATGTCCAAAGGAAGGTTCCTGTGTACCGACCGTCCAGTCCGACCCGCTGAAGACGCTGCTGCTTGTCTTCTTCGGACGTTACACCTTTAATCGGCTCTTATGACACCCTTAGGAAAAGTCATAGCACATTGCATATCACCATAAGGTTGTACTTTAAAACGATTTAATAAATAGACCACGGGTCAGTAATATGTATTATTAGACAAACAAAACATATTTTTTGTTCGATATAGATGCGTGTGTAACGCAAAGTAGATCTGACAAAAAATTCAAATAAAAACAATTGGAAGGATAGAAAAAAAAGGATTTACTTATAAAAAAATCTTTTTTCCCCATCACCATGCACCGCCTCAAAATTGTTTGTTTGTGGACGCGTCTAGTAAGTTCAAAATTATTGTGAATTTTTTTTTTTACCTTATTTTCAATTATAGAGTCACTATTGATTTAATCTAATCAGTAATTACTACAATGACTGTGTTGCCCTTAAACAAATACGTGACAATGGCGCAAAAGCAATCAATCTTATCGCGTGCCTGTGGGAATGGCAAAGACTCACATTAGAATAAATCTTTTTAATCCTGACTGTACCACACGAGTCACATAGTGTTGTCAGATTCTATATGAAGATAAGCTAGCCTTGTATTGTCCTTATCAACTATAAAAAATTTAAATAACTGTGTCCACACTTCGCTCTTTTCAACTAAAAAAAGGAAGCTGTCGATGAACTGTTTTACAGTTACAAAAACCTAATGATTTTTCACTAGGAAATTTTAAATTTAATAATTTTTGCCGTTCGATAAAACTAACGATCCTAATCGACCCATAAAACTGTTTTTTTTTAAAGGTCTCCTGTAATACTCCAGTATCCAGATTATCAGACATTAAAAGTATGTCAATTGATGTCTGCCACCTTCTTTGTCACTGATATTGTTTAGTTGGTCTGTTAACAAAAAATAGTAATTATACGGCTATTTCAAAGTTGTCGGTTCATTTGTTTGTGTTCGCTAATGATCACGAACAAAAGAAACTCTATTAGCGACGGATTCCCTTGAACCGTGGATGATTTCCGTATAGTTTGACAAGTGTGTGTAAATATATCTTTAGCTGAAACCTCACAAGTTAAAGGAAAACTTTCAATCTGATTCAGTCGTGCAGTCAGACTGCAATGTGTTTATAAATAAGTTGCAACTACGAGTATAGTAATGAATGATAATATTTGCACAATTTTTATTAAAAAAATCGAAAAGTACGACATTTGCCAACTTTTAGCTATCGACTAAAAAATTACCGAAATCGGTCTACATGGTCAAAAGATATGCGTTGTCATAAAGAAAACGTATAAACGCGTTTGTATTAAGAATCATTTCCTCTTTTCCGTCGTTCGCAAATAAATTCTTGAGTTTTTTTTTTTTACTTTTAGTCGCTTTTCACGACCTTTACATGGTAATGTTTTCTACGTCCTTGAGCTACACAAATACTGCAAACTAAACGCATTCCCACTCACCATAGCAGTATATCCACCTAACTGTATCAGTTGTACGTCTAAGACTAATCGCGTCCAGTCACGCAGCCATACTTTTGTATACGAA
Source organism: Anania crocealis (assembly GCA_949315895.1). Classification (NCBI taxonomy): domain Eukaryota; kingdom Metazoa; phylum Arthropoda; class Insecta; order Lepidoptera; family Crambidae; genus Anania; species Anania crocealis. The sequence goes on along the minus strand of OX438874.1, from coordinate 6,829,994 downwards.
TCGACCTAGCCCTCGTATAGTAGCCATCGTACCCAATGCCCATTCTAAAATTACTTTTATCGGCCTTCGAAAACTATCGATCGTTGTACGTACCACTTAATACCCTCCCTTTGATCTTTGCTACTCAGACCCATTAGTATTTTAATTTTTATTAGTATCATATCCAAAATATTAATTAGGAGAAATTAACATTCGGTTTAGGAAGTACAGCCATGAGGAATATTAATCCACTGGCCTTGATTCCAAATCGGGCATCCCATTTTGGCGGACGACGATGGTGTGAGCTCACTCGCCGCGCCTCAGACGCAGTCTGCTTCGAGTGCGAGTCACTTTCGAGTGGCGAGTGACTTTCAGTAGGAAGCCTTATTGTTGACTGCCAGTGTTTCCTTGCTCGCACGCGAATGCAGTTAGCGTTGCTAGTCGCGCCACTAGTTTTCGAACGCGCATCTGCTGCGCCCGCGAGACAGTAATAAAAAAGAAAAGAAAAAAGCGAGCGTATTTTTGTGTAATGCCAAAATGGGTGTCGTGAAACAACAAAAAAACAAAACGAAAAAGGAGGACTTGAAAAAGAAAAAAGATAAACAAATTGCAAATGGAAATGGAAAAACTAAAAAAGAAAATGAAAAAGTGAAAAAGAAAAAATCTGTGTCTTGTTTACAGTGCATCAAACCTAACAAAAATGATGGTAATTCTATTACAATACAACTTTATCTTTATTTTTTAAAAGTTTACGGACATTGCTTGACAAAAAATTGTTGTGATATCAACACAAAAATAAATTTGATAATATTATATATTATTATGAAATTTAATATTTACGCAATGTTTATTTGAAAATGTTTGTCTGCGATGGTCCATAGCTAAGTACTTTTGGTAGTTTTCGGCATAGTTTTGGTCATTTTATTGTCCCGGCAAACTAAACAAACAACGGAAAGGATGTTGCGAACACCGGTCTTATTGTTCATTAGTTCGCTTTAGTAGTTGCATTAATTTGCTTTTTCCGTTCATAATCCAAAAGTTTGCTATACCTACTGCAGGATAAAATATATTTCATATACCTTTAATATATAAAATATATATATATTTCATATAATTTAGGTGCTTTTATATAAAATGTTGGATCGATCCGTTTTGAGTGTCTGTGTTTTGTATGTTAATGTGTCAAATACATAATGTCATTTTGCGACCTGTTGAATGGTATTAGTACGTGTGTTATGATCATTTAAGTAATATACGAGTATTAGGCTGAATCTTTGGGAAAATTAGCATTTTTTTTTTATACTTATACGAATTTTTACAAATATTTAAACGTAGAAAAAGAGATTAAGTCAAAACGTAACATTTTAAACGGAACATATCACCATTTTAAAAATTAAATATGTTTCCATGATCTGTCGATAGAGCTCATACGATTAAAAAGAAACAAACCACGAATACCTTATTAAAATTAACTTATTTCATTAAAACATACTTAGTTGGATACATAGCGAATGTTAAAAGTGCGGTGTCGCCAATGTCACTAAATAGATAACTGTTATCAGCACTATCAACTGCGAGGCTTAATGGAAATGTGGGCTTCGGTATTTTCATAATATCTTATGTATCCTAATAATGGAAATGTCAAAATAGGTATATTGATTAAACAATTAAGCTGAAATATTTATAGTAACTGAATGATTTTAACAATTAAAATTGCATCGATATTAGAAATGTTTTCCGATTTGTCAAAAAGATTCTTCTGCTGAAAAAACATTTTGACAATATTATTTCTTAAAGAGAATTTCAATACTAAATTAAAGTAATCGATAAAGTGCACTGTTGGCGTTTGACTAACAAGAAAACAGTAACTGTCAATCATTTATACGTATATCATCAGAAGACACAATACCATTTAATGAAGCTTCGTCTTTATCAGCCCATAATATGAGTCCACATATAATACTCATAATATGAGTCCACATCTAGACCTATGTCTAGATGTGGACTCATATTATGGGCCTGTCCAAAAGGAACTTCCTTACCATATTCTCCACGTTTGGCATTCAGGTTAGCGAGATCAGTTTGTCTAATGAAGATGGGGAGACGACGCTACTGTCCGTCGTCTTCTGGTAGTATTCGTTCAGCCGCCACCAATAAAAGCATAGAAAGAGAAAGGGTGGTGCTATTATATGTATTATAGGTCAAATAAACTAGCTAAATATGCCATATTATGTGTAACATGATCACAATTGTGACGCCTTTTGATAAGTACGATTCCGTCAGATTTTCCACGCCACTGACTTTAACACTCCAGGTTGCAGTTTTTGTGCACGCATCATTAAAAAACATGGCAGTTATCGTATCATTATAGGCCTAGTATTACACACGTCACGTGATAAAACTTAGTAAATCATTAAATCTAAACTACGCTATTTTTTCAATAAGACTTACTGCTGATAATATATATCGTTATATCGTTTGTTCACAACCCGGGAAATGTGTTTGTGTAACTTGCAATTTTTACTAAAATCCCTACATAAAGCAACGTAAAAATTGTGATCTTTCAATAATTGTTGGTTCCAAGCTAAGTATCGAAAAATTTTGCTTTGCGTCTTAAGAATATCAGACATAACTTTCCGTAACGTAAGATTCTCCCTCCTGTTGCGTTTGAGGGGTAAGAGTTTACGTAAGGCATTTATACAAATATTTATTCACAGAAATTATATTTTAAAAATACAACCGGTTCTTATGTTATGGTTATCCAACGAAGCGATTAATCTATATTTGATTATGATCCGCAAAACAGGCGTTCCCGACGACCTATATCCGAACCGATGTTTACGTCTGGAATAGCTGAGGTTTCGTAATGACACGCGTGCGTATTCGGGAATATAAAAACTACAAAGTTGGGAGAGCCCCTTGATTATTATGTGTCTATGGAAATAGATTTAAGTGGCGGTTGGTTCGAGATGAAGGTCTAAGTCACAGTGTTTTTCTAGTAATGCTTATAAACCATTTCTCGCTGATACTGTTGGAATCAATGGAAAACGAACGAAATTTCTGATGAATCCATATTTTAACCGTATTTATAATATTAGTAGAGTTTAAGTCCATTAAAACCTTTTTTAAGTCCATTAAAAAAACTAAGAAGGGTGACGTTCTATTAATTTGTTTTGATAGACTTTAGACTAGAAATTAGACATAAGGCAATCTTCCTGTATTTTACTGTAATTCAATAGATATATAAATGGCTAGATAGATAAATCAGTGCTTAAAGCCAAATAAATAACTGTTATGTATATCAATAATTCATAATATTTCTATGTATCCTCTAAGGATTCATTTTTTTAATATCCTTACGAAAACGAAATCACATTATTATGTATTGGTGTTTTCTCTACTGAGTTTTTCCTGATCTGAATAGCCTATAACTAACACATCCTCATTATCATTGGAGCTATAATCTTTCTCAAGTGCGCTGCTTTTTATCCTATTCACCAACTGCTATGATGTCATTTGACCATGAAGCAATACTCAATATTATTTTGGCTACATAGCCAGTGCCAAAAAGGCGAGACCACCATGCCTTGCTCATGCTAGTAGCTCTACAAATTACGGCATTAATAAATCTAAGATAACAGTAGGTAAATGAAAACATATCGACTTCCTCTGCTGGTGGGAAACTAACAAAATTCCTACAATCCAGTCTAAAAGAATGTAAGTACTTAAGGGGACTAAGAGCTATCTATGTGCTGCCCCCAATGGGGGCTGTCGCTAGTGAATTTGCCACTAGAGGCGCTAGTGTCACGTGAGGTCCAATATCATTCACTTTGTACTGGTTTTAGCGGAATTTGTTGCATAAATTATAATTTCTTTAATTTACCTGCTGGAAAGTGATCTCCTTTGTAAAATATCGCAAATATGGATTATTTGGCGATTAATGTGAACGCTTTGAAAGCGGAATTAAGAAAAAGCGCAAAAATAGGCGGCCTCAAAAAGCAACTATTTCAGGGGTTAGTTTGTTGATATCAAGATAGTTATTTATAAATAATAAACCTTAATTAGATTCAAGATTTACACTTTGTTTCGGCGCCGATCGCCTTTAACAGCTATACCTCCGGACCTCAGTCTACAGTGGCGCCAACTGGTAAGCAAAGAAACGGTAGTCCCCATTGTATTACTTTCAAACAAAATCAATTCTCAAACAACTAGAACAGTATTACCTTAGCAAATTACCTCTAGTATTTGCATTCTTTCGCATTGTACATCTATACTAATATTATAAAGCTGAAGAGTGTTTGTTTGTTTGTTTGTTTGTTTGTTTGAACGCGCTAATCTCTGGAAGTACTGGTTTGAATTGAAAAAATATTTTTGTGTTGGATAGTCCATGTATCGAGGAAGGCTTTAGGCTATATAACATCACGCTGCGACCAATATATAACATCAATCTTGTAAACACTTTTGTTTTCGGGAAAAGCCTTCACCGCAATGTAAACAAATGCCGGTGAACTGTTTACATAACCTATACTTACTTATAAGTTATGATTTTATCTAAGTCTGAGTCACGAATATTGGGCACCGGGTCGGTCTAATGCGGTGCGCTGATGTAAAGCATATAAGGTAGCACATGTAGACTCGCGTAGCGGAAGCGGGCGAGAAATTTATTGTGGAATTAATATTATCAAAAAATATTTCATTCGTGGAAAACAAATATTTTTTTCTATAAATAACGGGTTATATTAATTTAGTTGGTCAACCATAGAGTCTAGGATGAGTTTCCCTTTGATTAATAACTTGCCAATTTTAAATATACTACACGACACTTACCTTATGTTGTGCTACAAAGATTATATCTATATATGTATTTATCTCACTGTTATATGTAAGTACATTATACAGGGTGTTAGGTAAATGGTATAACAAGCGGAAGCCAGCCTTTGTTAACATATAAATACTATGGTGAAGTCAGAAGTTTGATATTACCATTTTTGAAAAAAAAAAAAACTGAACCTACAAATTTTGATTTGAATGAAAATTTTTAAAAAAATTAAAAGATGATATCCAAATTCTGACTTCACTATACTATTTATAGGTATGCATAATAATATGTTATTACTATTTATATGCAACATAAACTAGTTTTGGTTTGTTATACCCTTCTAACACCCTGTGTAGATTGTAACTGTCATTCATTCATTCATTTATTTAACGTTTGTTCAAGAAATAAAATTTAAAAAACCTTTTCTCATCGCCCGCCCCCGCTATCGCCTATGCTCTATTCACCAATTCGTGATGATGATGTAAAGCATACCGCGGCCTTCGCGCACGCGTCATCGGGCCTCTCGCGAAGGCTGCTAATTACTGACCAGGTTGATTGCCACTGTTTGTTTTGACCTTCCGGGTTACGATTTGCTCTTGATATGACAAGTAGTATTAAATAGTCTATTTTTGGCAGTATTTTTTGGAACTAGTGATTTTTCTTCGATATTTTTAAACTTTGCTGCGTAGACAATCTAGGAAAGCAAATTTGGCTAGGTATAGGTTATTGGTATTTACTTGGCACAGACTGCCCTAAGTGATAAGGGTTGTTCACCCTTAACATTTTTTTTAAATTCTTGGACAACATTTTTTGTTCTTATTTTTCTATAATGTGGCATAAAAAAATACATACAACTCTAAATTTTTATCCTTTTATCACCAAACCCTATTTTTTAATAGCCATTTTAATAATTGAATAATTTTTATGGCAAACCAACGTTTGCCGGGTCAGCTAGTATTAGATAAAAACGAAACTAGAGTAATGTCTTTTTATGTGCAAAAATAATCGTATTCTTATAAATACAACGTAAGATAGAGCGATAGCTATGCGTTTGTAAGGAAATTTTTTACGACAACATTCCTCTATTACTTACCTATTAATATGTGTTTTGATGTTTCAAGAATGTTTATGAGGAGGGATAATAACTCAGACATATACAGGTGTGGTACCTAGTATAAATCCTTATGATTATGACATTTATTCCTCTAATTTTACATATATCCCTAAAACAATATGTCCGTATAGCCTTTAGCTGTAATATTTTATAGTTCTTACCTACAATACTGCAGCATTTTGTGTAAACTAATTGCCATTTGAAAGAAAAATAAGTTTCTGCGACAATTTACCATCACTTATTATTGTACAATCATACCAAATAATTATACCAAATTATACCAAATTATACAAATAATAATACGCCCCGTTGGTCTAGTGGTTTATATACCGGACCAAGATCTGGGGGTCCCGGATTCGATCCCCGGGTCGGGCAACAAATATTTTTGATTTTTCGAACATTGCTCGGGTTTGTGATCAACAACCCGCATTTGGCAAGCGTGGTGATTATGCCAGTACCCATCATTGCTGAGGTAACTTGAATTCAATGATGGAGGCCTTTTCCCTGCATTGGGATGGTTATAGGCTGTTACTTTACTTTTACTATACCAAATAATATTATTACTGATTTCTCTCGCTCATGTAGAAGTGATATATTCTGCAAATCAATTTCACCCCGATCCCTGCGAATGAGTACGTGGGTGGAATACCGAACTGTAAGTCCATAAATGTTTCAGAACTTAAGATAGGAATCAGTGGGAAACCGAAAGTTTTGAGGTATTATTAGTCGGGAAAAATACTTAGATACACCAAAGTAAAGTTCTCCTCCATATTAAGTAGCTATTGAATGTTTTGCTTAACGCTGTAATTATGTGTGTCATTTGATAAAATTTATATATTTTAATTATTATGCCATGTGTAAATTTAATTGTGGTAAACAAAACTCAATGACCAGCATAGTGTAAGATCTAAGGGAAGTCGAACGAGGGAAGAAATTATGTTTTTCCTTTACGCAAATCTTTATGAAAAGAGTGCCTGGAAACCTTAAAAAAATGTGGACAACATCACATACATTGTTCTGATCCTAATTTGAATAACTATTTAAAGCACTCGTATTTTGGAAACCAGAAACAACGAAGGTACCACCAATTTTTATACATTTATGACGAACAATCGGATCAGCGGTAGTAAACGCTGCTTCTGAGCCATGGGTCGCGGGTTCGATCCCCGCACAGTACAAATATTTGTGTGCATGAACATGTCTGTTTGTACTGGTCTGGGTGTTTTCTATGTATTTACAAAAAAAAAAGTATATAAGTAAGTTTATCGGTCGTCTAGTACCCCATACGACATAGTAGGTACTTGATAGTAGCTTAATTTGGGACTAGATGGCTCTTCGTGGCACAGTGAGGCATGTCTTAAATATTATTTATTTATTTATTTATTCATTCATTTATTTATTTATTTTTAAATTTTTATTTTGTTTATTTATTTATTATTTATCCGTCTGAAAATCGAACCCGGAGCCTCAGAGCGGGCAACACCTTGAGAACCGGTGAATTTCGCCATGGAGCTGCTGAGGTCGTCGAAACCTTTTTTCGCAACACATTTTTTAAGTTCCCTTTTTAAAGGGGGACTTCCTTTCCTCGTAAGTCGGCACGATCGTCATTCATACACTGATTCAATGGTTAATTTGTCTCCTTTCAAATTGTTTAATTTATTTTTTATAACTTCTTGCAGAAATATATTAGATTTTGTATGGTAAATTATAACACGTATAACACGGAAAAAACCGCTCTTAGTAGTATTTTAAAATTAGGCATAAATAAATATTTAAGACATGCCTCACTGGGCCACACTGAGCCATCTAGTCCCAAATTAAGGTACTATTAAGTACCCTGTCGTATGGGGTACTAGACAACCGATAAATTTACTTATATACTTTTTTTTTTTGTAAATACATACTTATAATACATAGCAAACACCCAGACCAGTACAAACAGACATGTTCATGCACACAAATATTTGTACTGCGCGGGGATCGAACCCGCGACCCATGGCTCAGAAGCAGCGTTAACTACCGCTGATCCAAATGGTCGTCAAAGATTAGATTAAACCAACATTAAATCTCAATGCTACTGTTAGCACACCTAGCCAATATTTACCACGTGAGCTAATAATGACATATCATACACGAACTGGTAAAGCTAACAAATAAGTATGCGTCACTTCCCTATTTTTTAAGCAATATTTTCTCATTATGATCACGCAACAGTACATAATTTAGGTTACTATTTTTTAGGATAGATAACTCTGTGAATTTGTTGCTGTTATATTTTAAAATAAATCCAATTGTTTGTTAGGATGTTACATTGGTAGAGACGTAATAATAAAACAAAAAAATTCGTTTAACATATCAAACAACCTAACGAAAATCGTGAAAATAACTTAAAATCTTTGCCATGAGCAGACACATACTTTTTAGTTTTTTTTTTAATTTAATTGTTATTACGATTTATTAATTAGGTTTATTCAATTCCATCCTAATAAATATACATGGTAAGACAGAGCCTCAAAAATGTTATTTTAAAATATTAACTACTCAGATTAAAGATTATAAACATTCCAAAAAACATACTTAAAATTAACGACGCAGAAACATAGTCATAATTTACTAACCATCTGATAAATACGGAATCACGCAAAAACAGATGTATCAGTGGCTTCTTCTACCCATGATTATGTATACCTCAGAGTGGTGAGATCATCAATCATCACATCATACACGTGCGTAATACTTAAGCCGTCCTGAAAGTATCCGACCTTTACGGTGTACGAAACTTTAGTAGTTCACAAAGATAAAATCTAAAATATTGGTACTTTTGAACCTAACTTTTTAACCTTTAAAGCTACAGATGTAGGTTTAAAGGTAGACTTAAGGGGGGACTTCCTTTCCTCGTAAGTCGGCACGATCGTCATTCATACACTGATTCAATGGTTAATTTGTCTCCTTTCAAATTGTTTAATTTATTTTTTATACTTCTTGCAAAAATAAGTTAAATTTTGTATATTAAATTTAGTTAACACGGAAAAAACCGCTCTTAGTAGTATTTTAAAATTAACGACGCAGAAACATAGTCATAATAACACTGTAACAGCTCTTACTACATCTGTCTAAAAGTACTAATAAACAAATACAACTGGTAGTCATCGTAACTTTGTTGGAAGAGTAGTCTCCCAAATAGCCATAGTACAAACCTCTCGCCAATGTAAAAAATATCTAAATTGACTAAGAATAATAATTGAACCCAGGGGTTGCGTAGTACGCGGCCTACTGCACCACTACACCGACAGGTCTAAATTATATTATCTTTTACGAAATGCAACCTTCTAAAACGACGTCATTTAAAGTGCTGCAATTTGTGATCTTTAAACCAGAGATCGGATATTTTCCGGACAAACCTCTCTTACACATGCATCGTCGCTGCAAGTATCACAACCATCATTAATGTAGATCCAGAGACAGCTAATTGTAACAACGTGATTTTTATTGGAGTACACATGCAATGGTGTGCTCATTTCTAAATAGATTATGTTAATTTGCTTCGTCATTCTTCTGATGTCATTGAGTTGTTTAACCATTGTGATGTCCCATGAGAAGTATTGTATCTGAATAATTGTTTTACATTTTATTCAACATAGCTGTTCCCCGCGACTCCGTCCGCGTCATTTTCCGTTATGTTCGCGATTATTTTTGCAACAATTTTCACTCATTCCTACTCCTACTCTCCTTAGAAGTACTTAGTTTTGTCAGCTCGAACGATACCCATAAAAAGAGAAATGGTGAGATGCTTCTGTTTTTATGAACCGGCACCACACTTCACCTTATGTAGTTGTTACATTATGTTACATTTGTTGTTTATTCATAATATTATTAAGTAACTAGCTCGTGTTGTTTTATTTTTGAAGTATGCGTCATACAGCTCATTGCACTTCTGAAATGGCCTTCCCTCACTGACCCTTTGAAGGAGAGGGGGGTACTTAAATACTCCCACGTTGGATTTAAAGTGTGCGTTTTTTATAAGTGGCGTAAATGCTAATTGAATTTATTATACTTAACCATACCTTGTTGGCAAACTAGTCCGTGCAAACTTGTTTCGTTTTAATAAAACTTACTCATTCATTATTCTTCGTCTTTTTACAAAGCAGGGCCTTACAAACCAGAGCTAGGTTTTTCTATGCAATGATGTTTTAAGTCCAAATACGTATGAAAGAAAGATGTTAAATTAATAATGTTCTGTGAGATCAATGTTTGATACAAAATCATTAATGGTATTTTGAGATGATTACCGTAATGATCCCGAATGCCCATTTAATAGAGAAAATAGTGAAATGTTTGACGTACCCATCCATCGACCACTACGATGAGACTGAAGCTTGGAACTGCAGATATTCCTATATTTGTCTCAGATGTGCTTGCATGTCTTTTGTACTTTGACATGAGAGAAGAGTTGTATCCAAAGACTAAGACCCGAGTTCACCAACACTTAAACAGCCGGTAAACATAGATTGACGATTAATTTGACACAATTCCCATACAAAATATGTCAAATAATATTCTGTTGGTGAACTCGGGCCTAAGGGTAGAGTTCATCAACAGACGTTTAAGTTTTAAACAGCGTTTAAAATATTATTTGACATATTTTGTATCGGAATTGTGTCAAATTAATCGTCAATCTATGTTTTCCGGCTGTTTAAGAATTGGTGAACTCGGGTCTAAAGAGACAGTTGCCTGCTGCCATGGTCTATATAGGTACAGAACCTCTTCGGAGTGCAGGCATTATAGGGCATTTTGTCTCAACAAAAAGTTTTGAATTTTCGAACGTTGCTCGGGTTTGTGATCACCAACCCGCATTTGGTAAGCGTGGTGATTAAGTCAGTACCCATCATTGCTGTGGTGACTTGAATTCAATGATGGAGGCCTTTTCCCTGCAGTGGGATGATTATAAGCTGTTACTTTACTTTACTTTAAGATATAGTATCTTTGGACACTCAAGCGAGATCATCATACCAGATCGCAAATCGGTAATGGTCTGTTTGAGCTTCCGTCAGATTAAAGCACCACGGGAATAAGAAGTCATATCTGTTCATATAAGACTGGGTTTCCACAAAAGCGGAGCCGGGCGGAGACTAGTGAACTGAATCGACCAATTACACTGCTTGAAATCGGTGCTTCACATAGCACTTTGAGCACCGTGATTGGTACACTTCTCTCCGCTCCGCTTCAGTGGAAACACAGCATAACGCAATGATATCAATTTTTAATTAACGGCCATGTCACAGATATGTAAAACCGTGCATTTATTTCCTTAGAGACACAAAATATAACGAGATGATTTACCTATTTAAATACAACAAAAAGAATAATGTCATTAATGCATGGAAACCCATAGTATTGACAATCACCTTATCACATGTGACAATGGAATAATTTCCGTAACTGCGATACATACGTCAATCATATGCCATCTGTATTTTATGAGAACAAACAAACAGTAACAGGTGCAGAACGATGTACCGTGTCCAAATAGTAATTGCGTGACATTGTACCAAGTTTTTATCGTGATAGAACTCAAACTATGTATGATTGTAGGAAATTGGTTGTAGTAATCACTGGCAACTGGTAAACTAGTTCGGATTCTGAAAATTGACGATTAAATTTCTGAATCTACTCGAATTTTAATCGGTTGTTGGCAGACACTAGCTTACAGGCACTAACGCCTAACTGTTAACGCTATATAGTACGTAAGCAAGGTTATTCTGTCAACGTAGGTTATATTATGTAAATATTTTTCCAAAAATTTCAGTCGTAAAGATGCTGCTAAATAATTTTCAGTTTTATTATCTTATCACAAATGTTTATGTAGGTACTTCTTGTTTGGCACCGACTTAAAATTGGTGTTCTTATTTTATAAATTTTTTTGGGTTAATTAATTAGAAAAAACTGTTATTGCTTGTCTGCTGTCAACAACAAATTTATAGGTAACTTTAACCTGTCGAACAAAAAAAAATTATGCAAATATGTATTAAGTATATTGGCGATCACAGTTTGGCCAATGGTGAAGGCAAGAAACTGCTCGTCTCCAGCGTGCAGTTCTCCTTTAGTTGCCTCTCACGAAACCCATCGGAAGAGAAAGGGTGGTGCTGTTTTTTTTAACGTTCCGGCACCACACGACACTATCTACATATATATCTTAAGTATAGACTAAGATTGAGATTTAATGAAATGATTCACGCCGTTTCATACATAACTCGGTAAACACCATTAAGCATATCTATTTCTGCGACTAGCAACGAAGGTTAAATCCAATTAAATTCCAGCAGTCTCTATGGAGAAATGTATACTGTAATCCACATAACTATTCTGTAACTAACATTTGAAATGAATTCTAAAACATTCGACACAAAGTATAATATTAAATAGCAGTAGTCAAGCGATTCGTACAGGATGCTTAATTACTGCTTCCTAACCTAAATAACTTTTAATCACTACTCATTACGCTTCATATAGCCGACAATAATCACCCGTTTATATATAATGTACATTACTTGCTAAGACTTGTGATATTAATTATGCAACATAATCATATTCAACAAGCTCTCCGTCCCGGCTTCGCACGGATTCATCAATAAAGATATGCAAGCAAGTAAAACACAATTTTCCTGTGAATATTTCTCAATTTTTTTATTATTAACCTGTCAATCTTTTCCTGCAATACAAACATTCTCCAGACCATTACAAACGTACCAAAAAAAGAATTATCCAATTTGGTTCAGTCGATCGGAAGTTATGCGTGTAGGTAGGTACGCATAACTTCCGAAACTACATAAATTTCGGTGATTCATTTTTATTTATATAGATTGTATCAGACTAAAATATGTCTTTGACTTATCAATTTCACTCGTGATGCTTTATGTGAAAAAATGCTAATGGAGTTTTCATTTCGAAGCTGACGGTGAAGAAAGACATAATGGAGTAATCTGAATTGCACACAAGTTGTAACAGAGAAAACAATGGCATAGCACTCAATTAAACATTGCCATGAGAATTGTGCGAGCATATTTCATTCCTTAAGAAAGATCTAATTCATTACATCACTTTCTATTGTCAATTATGACTCGAAAGAGAAGATAAACCAAGCATGAAAAAATTGCTTAGCGAAATACGCCGGGATCTAACCCGCTGTTCTGGTTCTGAGTGAAATACCAACTTTCTGAAAGAGTCCTCACGAAATGTACACAGCCTATCATAATATTACCCTAAAATATCGAATTTCTAAATTTTTTTTACAATTTTAAGTTGGTACTACATATAAAGATCTATTTTAATGGGGACTACCGTTTCTTTGCTTAGCAGTTGGCGCCACTGTAGACTGAGGTCCGGAGGTATGGCTGTCAAAGGCGATTGGCGCCGAAACAAAGTGTTATATCTTGAATCTAATTAAGGTTATATTGTTTATAAATAAGTATCTTGATATCAACAAACTAACTTCTGAAATAGTTGCTCTTGAGGCCGCCTATTTTTGCGCTTTTTCTTTATTCCGCTTTTAAAGCGTTCACATTAATCCCTAAATAATCCATATTTGCGATATTTTACGAAGGAGATCACTTTCCAGCAGGTAAATTAAAGAAATTATAATTTATGCAACAAATTCCGCTAAAACCAGTACAAAGTGAATGATATTGGACCTCACGCGACACTAGCGCCTCTAGTGGCAAATTCACTAGCGATAGCCCCCATTGAGAAACTTTGACACTGAGTGCTAGGTATTTCTGCTCGTGTGTACATCAGCCTCAGTCTCCTCCACTATCCATCGGATCGGAAGTAGAATGCAATGAATATATATTCAATATCCAAAATGTATTTATTCAGTATAAATTCGAACCATAATAGAAGTTTTTAAATTTGCAAACAACGAACGATAAGAGACCTTTTTTTTGTCTGACTACTCATAACCTTGAAAGGATTCGATTAATTTCAATGATTTTGTGCAATAATTATATCACAAATATTTAAAATGTAATAATTCTACCCTTAAAGTTAAACAAATACGAGTACGTTAACAGGCTTTAAATCAACGCCTATAGTCAGTCAAGTGCCAATTTGTTTAAATGTTTTAATAACAATATCATACATACGTCTGCTACATAAATAACTTCCCACTCGCTAGCTATGTAATACTCATAATTTTTGATATATGCTACATAAATCGTTCGTGACTGACCAGCACGTTGATGGAGGTGGCTCTTACCTCATACTTCAGTAGGCGAAAGGATGTCCAATGAGTTAATGACGTGACGTATAACGACAAACATAAAAGCAAAATTGTTTTTTTTTAAATTGTCTACATCAGTTCACTGATATTTATCGCATACATGAATATAACTCAGTGATGGCATAAACGTTCTGACGTGACTATACGAGTATATAACGAGACGAATACAATTTGAAACAATCTGACAAAAAGTTTTATTAACTAAGAACTACTCAGAATTCGGAAATACGAGTAGGTACCTAATTATAGTTAAGCAAAACACATACTCTACTCTCCAGCCTAGGCAAACAAATAATTGTATTATGCAACTTTGATCCTTCGATACAGATTTTGTTAATAATTGTATGCAATTTCGAATTTTCGTAAAATCATCACCAGAAGAAGGATTTTGCCGTAATCGCCACACTTGGCAGGCGGGTCAGCGATCTCGCCACCAACATTAAAGGAATGGTACTAGTATTCTTTTAACGTACCGGCACTACACGACACATCGTTCTTATAAAATAGTATCCATAATCCTTAGAATAATAACACCCATAATCTCAGCATGATGCAAGCTAAACATCTCTTATACAGTCGGTCAAGTAGAAAATAACGTTTGCTCCATTTACATAATCGTTTACTACACATGAACACAAAGTGAGGCTACAAATGGAAAACCATTTTTCCAGAACAACAAACGATGGACGTGAAATATTTTTATCGGCGTTTGCGCAGCTAATAGCCAGTCACAGTTAAGGCGTAGCATCAATTAAAATGCATGCCAGGGAAACCAAACATTGGTTGCATTAGACGACCTTATGAACGGTGATCTCACAGCCGCGCCTTGAACAAATAAAACTGACGGCCCACGTAACAGCTAACCCTTATTAGTTAGATTAGTTTCTTCCAGTGCCGCTGCTTTAGGTTTTGGGGACTGTATGCTAAATATAAACCCCGAATAAATTCATGGCTAGAATTATTCCTGATATGAGCTAGCACGCTCTGTTATTATAAACATAATATACTTTGTTGCTGAAAGATGATCTGGTCTTGCTCCTAGATACGAGTAAAGCAGAACAATTTATAAGAGTTTCTCAATTTTCGCTTAACTAAAACCAGTTCCAGGTCGTCGTTGCATGAAGATTTTTCATTTTTCAAGTAACGTTTAGATTCTCAATTCACTGAGACTTAAATCAAAGTTCAAACTTCATTGACAACACAGTTGCTATAGCAAATCGTAAGATTTCAGTACCAAATACATGATTTAAGGCACAGTCGTTCCAAATATTGGTTTTACATCATCTGTTTATGGGTCAAGGCGTAGCCACAATAAAGACAAGTTTATTTCCAACCCTTAGATGTCTGGGAACGTCAATAAAACGGGCTATCTCCTGATAGAAATAGATGGAATAATACTCTAAATCTGGAGAAGATCGTAAATGTATTTTATTTGCTTAAAAACATCAAGGACACTATAATAAAGTTGGGTGCCAAATGTACGCAATCCTTAGTCGGAACGAAAACCAATGACATTAACTATTATTCTTCCAGTATATTGTATAAATGGCCTTAAGAAAGCGACTATTAAAATGATTCTATTCAACTATTTCATCATTTAGATATTATGCTGTAACAACTTATTCGTAAAATACCGCAAAACGAATTTCCTCAAAAAGTTTTGAGTCAGACTTTCAGTATTATAGTCGATTGTCACGAAGAGAATTTTATTTTAGACAACCAAAAAACAAAAACTGGTGGTTTCTACAGTTTCACTAGACTCAGGCTATTGCAACAGAAAATTAATTAAACGCAAGATTTATTCCGGATTTAACTATTATTTCATTCAAATTCATTATTCAAACTTTGTAGTTGTAAGTTTGCAGAATAAATACATGAAAAAAGATAAACAATTTATTTTTTATTTTTATTGGCATACACAACAGGTAACAATCTTAACTAGTCTAATGGTAACATGGATGATCTTAGAACTAGATTGCAACCTAAGAACGTGTATACACAGCAAGACAAACATGCGTTAACACCACAGAACATGGAAAGAGGTTTTCCATGTTCTGTGGTTAACACTATACTATAACAATACAACAGGAACAATATTGCCAAACAAATTTATGGAAAGCTCAGTGGAGGATACGTCTAACGTTACTACGAAATGTAACGTGGTTAGATACAAATATATCGAGGCTGAATTTAATACAACCTAACTTGGACCACCGCAATTCAAAATTGACTAAAATTTCATCAGTATAAAATACCCACAACATATTAAATTATGTATGTGTACGTTAACTGCTCAAAAAACTATTGCGGTCTTTATTTAAACCTGCATTTACAAGCAAATGTTACGAATTATATTTTCTTAAAGTTTTTTATTTATAAACTACTGTTTTGCACTTGACCTCTTTGAATGAGAGTCACTTTTTCTGCATGCAAATAAGTTTTCATGATAACAATGTTGTCATCAATTAAAACTTTGCCAAAATATGCGTCAGTATTACTAAGACGACCTTTAAAGTTATTATTAGATACATCCTTACCAAAATAAATGTAAAGGTGGGAATGGCAATGATTTTCGCGATTTAGTCATCGGTAAGTTGCTCACATAACAATCAAATGGTAGGCCTCACTCCGAAACACATATGTATATTTGACTGCATCTGTCTCTCTTACTCATACTATCTTAAAGTGTCTGAAAGAGATAGATACATCCGTATATACGGGCAACGCGTTGCGAAGTAGGGAATCTGATGTCAGCGGACCATTTTAGAGGACTATTCTTCTTTTATTATTAGTTGAAAAACAGTCACGACCACTATTGCTCTTGCACTTACGTATAATTACGTCGTTAATAAGTGGCTTTCATAGGGTTGCCAAATATAAGAATTATTTCATTTTTTTTATGAAAAAAAATGTATTGATCATAATTTAAATATCTATTTTCAAGAACATTCGAATCAGAAATCAATCAAGTACGTAGTTAAACATTACCAAGAAGGTCACTTTGTTCATACCGACAACCCTATACCAGTTTTAAAATAGAACCAGCCATTTATCGCTATATACACATATTATATCGTTAGAACCTATATCAAATGTATTTATTATACATAATTTACAAGACTAGTGTGCAGTGTTAAACTTTGCGATACACGCATTACGCGTATCCAATGAGTCGAGATAAAAACAAGGTGAATATAGCAACTGTTTCCATATGTGTGTAGAACACAAAATGCAATGACATCATCGTATCGGTTTTAAGAAATGATGGCAACATACATCTGAGCACTGCTTACAAAAAGGAACACAGTTACAATCAAATAACAAACCAAGCGGAGTCCGATCTAGTCTTTACAAAGAATATACAGGAAAAAATCTGAATGACATTCTGCGAAAGTGACGATTTGCGAAAGTGACGATTTGCGAAAGTGACCATTTGCGAAAATGACCATCTGCGTCAAAACCTTTCTTAAGTCTCTACTCCACATAGATCTAGGCTTTGCCACAAGCACATCTCACGATTTGTGAAAATTTCAAAACCATCCACTAACTCAGTATTAAACATTGTAATATATTTGTATGACGTAGGTATTGACATAGATAGACACATTATGACATTTTAATCCCGTAAGATACTGCAAAAGTAACCCTAATAGTGCCTTTAGCATTCTTGCAAGCGTTCACGATCTTAAAATAACTTATCATCAACAACTGGTACTCAACATAGTTACCATGATATATGAAATTATTACACTTAAACCTATTTTAGTTGTTGTTGTATAATTGTAGATGGTCGTAAGCCACAAACATTTCTTTGCCACTTAAAGGTCGCCACTTGCTAGGCCACTTCTGAAATCGTCTATTAGGGACGGCACCCTAAGAAAAAGATGGTTGGACTGACCTCATGCAAACTACGAGTATTTCAGAAGTTTAATTTTTAATTTAGGATTACTTAGTTATAGTTCGGTAGTTATTATTACAATGGCCCACTGAATACTTCAAAGTTATCAGTAATCTTGTCTATGTTTATCGATAATTCATATAAGAATTTCTGAAATCTTATTCAATATGCAATAGCAATAAATAGATGTTCTTTAACGAAATGTCAACGGGAAATTCGATCAATTAATGCCTCATAAAGAAATAATATCCTATCTATATCATATGAAAAGCTAATTGAATCAGACAAATTCAATAAGGTGATGAAAGGTCAATAATTTGTACCTATCAGATTGCAATGGCATCCAGATTCTTCTGATATCAATTAAAGGGCAGATCTTGAATCTCTTGCAAGGATTCCATTGCCTAATAATAGGTCAACTGTTATTACAAGCCAAAACGACAAAGGGCAATTCTTTCGTTTGCGAGTCAAGAGTTGGGTCAGGTGACCAATTGTCGGCGCCCACGCATGCGCTGACATCAGACGCGTGCGCAACTCATTCATAGATCCGTCTAAGATCATACATGGAAAATGCACTATTTTGCGCTAGTTTCATGTGCAGTCAGATATGCCATATTGCGTGATAGCTGGCATGATTCTTGATCAAAATTATTGAATTTTTTGTCAAAATAATTTAAAGAGCAACTTTATCAACTGCAACTTCTTCTCAACTGACCTACATTTTAAAATATTTTTTCCCCTTTAATAATAGTGGCTTCAAAAATCCTTTTTGATCTCTTTTACTATGCTATCTGTTACGTCAACATGTTTCAGCTCTGCGTTGAGAGATTGGTCAGTCTATCACTTTTTACTAAGATTTTAAGTATATCTAATTTATTGGATAAATATATTTACTAAAGATGTATTTAATTTGAATATTGTTATTATAGACTTGTGACGGTTTAAATGTCTCTGGAGTCTCACTGGATTTTTCCACTAATGCTTACATACTAACAGGATAATCCAATTTGTGGACGCGTAGTGTATGATGCGGTTCTTGTATACTTCCAGGTGCAAAATATATTATTAAATCTCATCTTACGGCCTTAGTAATAGAAGTCAAAATGTAGTTATGTACGCTTGTTGCCTACTGTATATCAGTACAGTCGTATTGCGAATAGTTTCAAGGGTGCATCCATTTGCAACATATGCTAATCTAATATTGAGTGTCATATTAAATGTTATGGTATGTTAACTATGATTAATTGCATCCTTTCCTAAGATATAAATAGAAACAGTATTGGCGGCCTTTGAATATAAGAAGAAATGATGCACCATAATGTAATACGTAGTGAAATCAAAATTTAAGATTTCGTTGGATATTATAAATCTTGTTAATATTATAAATGTAAAAATACATGTAACTTGTTTTCTTTTCTATCTTTAATCTTTAATTAACTCTTTCTTGCTTCTGAGTTAAAGCAAGTGGCGCCCTCCACAGTTTCATAGTACAGTTCTCCGAGCGCTGAAGAAGAACCCACGAGCTCATATCTCTAAAAACACACCCAACATCTTAGCTTGTTATATTAAGCTTGTTATAATAGGCTGATGATGATGATGATGATGATGAAAAATATATACAATAATATAAATGACTGTTTGAACGCATTTGGCTAAGAAGATGAAACGAAACGTACGTTTAAATTTCAATGTCACAGGACACAAGTAGCGCAGTATGTGTATTTATAATAATCAACATATTATTAATTTCCTGTGTTTGACTAACTGAAATTTAAGTCTCCCAACTTAAATTTCAGTTAGTCCTTATCTCGCCCAAGGACTCAGGTGAAGTGGTAGCCATAAAAAAACTGATTGTTGATTCCAGATACTTCTATACTATCAGTTATAGGAAAATCCAGACAGCCAGTATCTCCGTTTAAATACTATAGATCTACCAAACTATTAATTGCATTGTTGCGTTAACTGTCAACGAACTTAACTGTACATGACCGGAAGTTAAAATGCAGACCAAACCGAAAAAGCGAGACAGATACTCAAATAAATGAGAAGAAATTATCGCTGTCTCTATCACACGTGTTATTGCTTGTTTTCATATCGTATGCGCAGGCGCATCGTCGCGTCGCCAAATCCATATTGTAATGTATGCGCTTCCTCTTCAGAATTCGTTGAGGCTTTCTTTCGAAAGTTCCTTGTCCTTTTGATGTGGTGTTGGTGTCGCATTGTCTATGTGTGGCTAGACAAAAACGTAGCCTAATTGCACTTAATAATTGTCTAGTAGTCGGTAAGATTGAACGACCAAAACTAAGTTAGTTTTGTAAACTCTATATCTATTGTTCTATTTATAACCTGTGGGCCCGCTAATAGTAAATATTTTTTTATTTAACTCTCTGGGTAAATGTTTTTCCCAAATCTTTCCATGCTATAAAGAACGAAACTCTGCCAAATCTCAAATTTATACGCTTTCATTAATTAGCAACATGTTCCAGAAAACAGACTCATTTATTATGGCTCTAAGTGCACGTATATGTGTTACGAATACCAGATAATGAATTTTTCCTAGGACTATCAGCAACGTGCCTATTTAGAAAAGTTTCTCAACGCGGACTGCAAATTGCCTCAGAGTTTAAAGGGATAAACCACGACATTAAGCCTTTTAGGTCGTATTGTTTTCAACCTCGGATAAAAATGGTATACTATTATGTCTCAATTTCAGAATCATGGTTTTCACAACCATAGATTTAATACAGCAGTATATTAAATCTATGTTCATAACAGTTTTGATTAAAATTATGTTAATTTTTGTTATAGGTGGTTTGGAGGGCAAATATCGCGTGGCGGCACCCGAGCTCATGCAAGACACCTTCATGAGTGACTCGGAGGACGAAGGAGGTAAGATATTATCAGTGCAGCTGTTAGTTAAAGCCACGGTTCTATAGGTATAAGCTTCCCAAAACGAAAGAAAGAACATCTCTTACGGGTTTGCGACTACTGCTTACCGCAACCATCATTAGACACAAATTGCTTTCTACAGTAGTTGATGATTCATACAGAAACCAGCGCTCTGTCCGCAACTTCGTTCGCGAATATTTCTGTTATAAATTTGTTTTCATTAAGTTTTGTTGTAATGTACCTAGTCAGGTCATAAGTTCTGTCACATGGGTAATATAAAATAATTTAGACATGTTTATTATTTATGTAACCATTTATATAGCAAAATGAACTTAATAAAACATAGATTCATATGGTAATAAAGTTTATTCAAAATGACCCCCGTGATTTTGAATACAGGCCTTCAATCTGCGCGGCCAGTCGTCTATCGCAGCACGAACGAGGTCCATGTCAATATAGGCGGCTGCCTTAATCAAGGATGCCTTGAGTGACTCCAAATCAGGATGAGGCTTTGAGCAGGCCTTTTCCTCCAAGTGTTGCCATATCTTGTAATCTAACGGACTCAAATCTGGGCTGGAGGAGGGCCAGTCTTCGTGCCGGATGAAGTCAATTTCACGCGCCGCAAGCCGGTCTTGTGTGATTTTCGCTCTATGAGCTGGCGCAGAATCTTGTTGGAATACCCAGTGCCTGTTATTAAACATGGTATGAGAAACAAGTTCCACAAGGTTCTTGAGGAATGTATTTTGATACACAACTGCATTCGTTTTTACGCCTTTCTCACAAAAATGTACCTCAGTTAAGCCCCAATAAGAGACTCCCAACCAAACCATGAGCGAGGATGGAAAATGACCTCGTTGGACACGCAGAATACGGTTGCTCGCTTCTTCACTGCTGTGTGTGTACACCTAATCATTTTGTTTGTTATAGCTCTCTTCCACGGTGAAAATTTTTTCATCCGAAAATAGAATTTCCCGATGTTTTTTCCCGCGTACCGCTTCAACAAAGCGCGGCATCTCTTCAGTCTCAGGTCCATTAAACGAGCATTCAAACGATGTCCAGTTTTTCTTCGATATGCCCTAAACCCTAAGTCTTCATTCAACACCCTTTTCACCGTGGTCCTGCTTAAACCCATCTGAAGGGCCAACAGTTTCTGCTTATAAATGGGATTTCTTTGAATTCGCGCCTTCACAGCTTTTATCACTGCTGGAGTCTTAACAGAGCGAGGGCGACCACTTCTTGACCTGTCATCTACACTAGAGTCTTCATTGTATCGTTGCATGGTACGATAAACGAATCTTTTGGTTATATTAAAATTTTTCAGTAAGTCGAAAATCTGAATTGGCGCGTAACCGCAACGATGCAACGCAATAACCGCGACACGGTCTTCTTTAAGTGTCCACTCAATATTTAAAAATGAGGAAAATTCTAAAAAGTACACAGTTTTATTTTCATGAAAAATTCGCAATACGTATTCAATAAACTTTTTTGTGGCCAGCATTCTAAATTCAAAAGTTTTTATTGTGTGACAGAACTTATGACCTGATAAACAATCTTACAAACTTTAACTTTCATTTAAAGTTTTTGGTTTTTGAACGCAAATTCTGTTTGAAGAATTATTAGTGAAGTCACGCCTATGATGTAGAGTCCAGTTCAATTATAGGCTCTTGGGGTTGTTGTCTAACCTATTTGTAAATATGTATTGAACCATCCCACATAGAATGGCGACTTCGCACTGGACGACCATTTGAGGTCAGGCCCTTCACGGGAAAGCTGCTGGATGAGAGTTGGACGGGACCGATCGTCGTGGAGATTGTAAGGGGAGGCATTTGCCCAAAAGTAGTTCTTGGCTAAGATGGCGACGATGATGATAAATCCATGTAATAATACGTAACAATATGTTTTCTTTAGCCGCCTATAGTATAGGCTAGCAAGTTCACTGTCCAGAAGGTAAAACAAGGCATTAAATACGATGTATGGGACAGCGACTTGGTTAAAGATTTCTCTATTATTTGCTCGCTATCAATACTTTATATCTTACAGGAGAAGTAGAGTGCCCGATCCAGCAGCAGCAGCAATACCGCTACATGAACAGCGAGGCGGGCACGCTGCACCGGGCCAAGCCGCTCGAGGACAGCGTCACCGACGGCCACCTGTGGCCCAGCAACAATGACAGCAAGGTGGCTACCATCGACCGTCAGCCACTGGACATCGGGTGAGTCAACAGCCCACTACTATATTTATACTGATTACCTACTGTCTATAACGTTCTACAGAGAAGCAGAAGCCGAAGCGTCTTCTCTTCCGCGAAGAGTCCTGTTTCCAGCATTGCTATCTGATTTACAAATCGAAACCGGCAAAACATTATCTTACCTACTTCTCAATGTTACCTTACAATCCAGAAAGGCAAAATAGAAAACATACGTTCTAAAAGAAACGGTTAATGTCATCATGACGTTTGAGGCAGTTGGAGGTACTGACAGAGTTCAGAGTACAAAATTTTGATGATTTTGATTGACCTACTTGGAGCAATCAAATCAACTTATTTTATACTTGCTAAACTCGAAGCTCATCCTTGTTCCAGGTTCCTCGTGTCGTTCGTCGTGGACGCCCGGGGCGGCGCCATGAAGGCGAAGCGGCGCGGCGGCGTGCGCATCATCGTGCCGCCCGCCGCCTGCGCAGCCCCCACCCGGGTCACGTGCCGGTACGTTGAGCGTGTATCAAATGACCAGTAGACACAAAATAGATATTTGTGATATCGTACTAAAAATTTACCAAAGAGCGATTATCGGTAGGTTGTGCCTAGTTGTTGCCTGAGACCACGTACGTTTTTCCGAATAAAAAGTAGTTTACGACATATTCTCATACCTACCAAAAAAACAAACATAAAAATCGTGTAAGCCGTTCCAGAGTACTTCGCTAGCAAAGACTGTTGGCACGAGATTTTAATAAAAATGTAATTTTTTTCGAGATAAACAATACCTTAGCTTTTTCAGCCTATAAACTATCTGCGCTGCTAAACGTTGATTTTTTTTAGATCCGTTCAGCCGTTCTAGGGTGACTGAGTAACAAACATTCATCCAAACTTTTGCATTTAACAAAGAATCAATATATTTACTTTTAAAAATGTAACATAAAAAATCATATATCTTATTTGGAAATATCATAGTTCAACAATGGTAGCTTGCCTCCTTTCGGATCAGAATTTGTTCTACATAAAAGTCTAAATAATAGTTATATTTCTATAAAAGAAAAAACTTATAAATCATTTATATTGGGTATTACCTACAATAACTTAAAATTTATATAAAATGAATATATAAAAAATATAAAAGTAGAATAAAACTTTCTGTAAAAGTGAATCGCCTAATTCTTATTTTGTTTTGACTGCATCGAAAATCCAAGTCCCCGAATAACGCGCGTGTATTTTTGTCAACCTAGTATATTGTGTTTAGCCCTCCATCTAACACTCGATAAAATTAGAAAGACACTTTTTACATCGCTGGTAAATCCCCAACTCCCGCGATTCGTCCACGCGCGCTGCATTCAATCGCCAAGAAATAATTATTGCCTGAACCTATAATTCTATTCTAAACGTACGAGCTAGGTCCTTACCAAAAAATTTAGTAATATTTGTAAGATAAGCATTCTTTTAGTAGACCCAGAGCCTCCCTACGGCAGCTTTTTAAAATTTGACTGCTATAAAAGCAGTGGTAATAATAATAACAACACAACGTAGGTAACGTATGTGTTTAACGATTTTTTTGTAATATGGTTATGCTTTCAACAAAAAAAAACTGACAAACAATTAAACGGTATATAAGGTAAAGGTTAATCTCCAGATTTAGGTAACGGTAATAAGGATGCTGTTAGGAAAGCGTCTAGCTTGACGTTAGATGCAATCGAACCCTTATGACGTTTAGCGTTACTAGCCGAAATTAATTTTATTCGCGCTTTACACATATTACACATATCATATTCTTAAGACACTTTAACATTTACATGTGATTGCCATCAGACCTCCGTAATCCTCATAATGAAGAACCAGACTATATTTGAACCAAGGCTAAACGTAATTTTACTAAATCAGCAAAATGCAGATTTCCTCACGATGAGCAACTAATAAAAATGAGTAATACTCGTATGCAGATTCTTACACCATAGATACTTGCTGTGAGAGACGCTTCACCAATTTAGTTTCAGTAATTTTGGCATACCAACTTGGAAGACTTATAGCTAAGATCTCAATTAATCATCTCATCTCTGCATACCTAAATCGTGTGCAAAGGACTCGTTCAGTTAGATTTGATTATTGAGAGCAATTTGCTACTGCATGAGTTCATTATGTTGTTCGTTGCCACTACAATGCAAATCTTGGAGTCATTCAATCAATGTACTATGAATAGCACTTCCTTTGGCGTCTATTTTGATGAAGTAACGTTTGGCCAGGGATTCCTATGAGATTGATGATTAATACGAATCCCGGATGTTGTTTGTAAACAAGACCTAATATCAATATTGTTACAGTAAAACCCGATTATAAATGCCGTCATTTTATGTGAGAAAATCGAAAACCCATTTGACGTTTACCGCTAAAATTAGGAATTTATTTGTACAAGATATTCTATTTATTTTTCATGTTATGTAGTTTTATTTCTAACTAGCGGACCCGACAGACGTGGTCCTGTCTTAACTATAATATTGATATGTTCATATTCATATTCATTTATTTCACTATAATATAACATTGCAGACAATACAGGCATAAAGATGTTAAGGTACATTGTGACCTCAATGAGGTATTCGTGATTATACATATTATTATTAAGTTATTAATTTCTTGTATTATAAATTATCTTAGTTAAATATAGGTACACAACTTCAATAAAAAAAAAAGAATAGTTTTGTTGGTATTACGACATGGGAACAGGCGACATTACTGGCCATGTGCAAAATTCAGTTTTTTTTCCCCCGATTTGACGATTTTTGCAGCACGCATTCTGTCAATGTTATGTCAAACGCCATTCGCTAAAAAAGTTTAAATTGTCAAAAGCGATAAAGGTTACATAAAAATAATTTAGTATGGTGATTAAGTTTTCTTAAAGTTTATTATTTTCTGCGCAATTTTCCAATTTTTTTGACGTGATAACGTCTTTAAAATCGTTTTAGTCGGGTGACATGTTCAGAAACTTGTGTCACACCAAAACCTCACGAGCGCGATCGCAGGTATAACGAGAGAGAGACGGACCGATCTCCCGTCTCATCTCGAGCGCTGCCAGTCATTCCGTGAAACTTGTCAGGCGGAATCCTCACGAGCGGAGGCTGGCATAGCGTTCGAGTGAGTGGACCGATCTTCCGTCTCTCTCACTCTAGCGGCATACAAACGAATGGAGATTTTCTCGTGCGGTTAAGTTTTCGTTGAATTATTATGTATGCATAAATGTTTGTATAAATGTATAAAAGTATGTTTGTATGAATGTATGTATGAAGAAAAATGTATATCATAGTCGAATAAGTAAACTTGTCATTTTACACCCGAAATTTATCATCAAAAGTGTGAATAAAACGATAGATGTAATTTAAAATTTGAAAAAATTGTTATCTTCATTAATTCCTTACTTCCCAAAAACTTATATCACCAATAAGACGTTATCACGTAAACATCTCGATCGTAAACCTACTTTACAAACAACCAATTTTTCTTTCATAAGAACATTCTTCTGACAATAACAAACAAAACAAAAAAATAATTAGCGAAATCGGTCCAGCCGTTCACGCGTGATGCGGTGACCAAGGGAAATAGGGATTCATTTTTATATATACATAGATTTAATGTTTTATTCATAAGAACATTGTATAATGTAAACAGTACAGTATGTCAAAAATTTTGGATAAAGAACGATGTGTCCAAATCAAGTACATTATTTTGATTTATCCCAGCCATATTTCATTGATTTTCAGTCCACTGCTGGACATAGAACTCTTTAGGCAGGTTCGGCGTTCGGCCAATTTTAAGGAGAATACGCTGCTGCATATCATCTTCTAGCACTCTCTACTCTTAAGTCTTCGCTTATGACGCTTATAGGAACAGATAGTACAATAATAATAATATTGTCAATATTTTCTTATTAGTGCGGCGTCAAGACGTGCGCCCGTTGCCGCGCCCCCGCCACTCATGGAGGGGGAAGCACTGGCTTCCAGACTGCTGGAACTGCAGCCACAAGGAGCCAAGTTTTTGGCGTAAGTAGTTTATTAAATAAAAATACCCCGTGTTTTTTGAACCACCTGGAAAACCAAACCCACGTTATCGGACCAAAAAGTTTAACATCATGGCAGTGTCATTTATTTTTTTATTTAAATAATAATTTGAAAAATATTAAATTCTGATTTAGACTTTCAATTTTGGAACACGCTGTGACGCGCACAGACGTATTATTTTGCTGCGGCGGAGTCTCGGTTGAATGAACCTTACACAGCTACATCTGTGCGCGTCACAGCGTGTTTCAAAATAAATAGCTAAAACAATGTTTAATACTCTTAAATTAATAAATTAAAATAACGTTGCCAAGATGTTATACATAATAGTTACATAACGTGGGCTTCGTTTTACAGGTGGTTGAAAATGCACCGTGTATAATGAACCTTTTATTCAATTTATAAGGTTCATTGTGTTTTATTTATTCTTGTATGCAAATGTATAACATAATCACAGTCTATAAAACCATACAGTCGTTCGACGCCTTTGATCTCATGGAAAATGCCGACAACGTCTAGACAATATCGTGACGGCCAGGGCTGTCAAAAGTAAACAATATATAAACATATTTATTTATTTCAGATAAACACTCGTAATCAGCACCCCAATGAACCTCAAAAGTGACACAAGTATCAAATTATAAAAAAATACGTCCGCCATCTTAGATTTTAAAAAGGATGGCATAATGGTAATCAGCACCCCAATGAACCTTAAAATTGACACACCCATGTCAAGTTATACAAAATTACGTGCGCCATCTTGGATTTAAAATAGGATGGCATTTTCGTAATCAGTACCCTAATGAACCTCAAAAAATTTTTTTTTGTTTATTAGGGATAAAAAACAATTGTACAATATTTTATTCTAAAGATCTTAGAGTATACTAATTAAGTTATTATACAACCAACATTATTATCCACATGTATAGTAAATGTTCAAATAAATTATGTTCAAATCTGCTACGCGCCTTCAGAATGCTCCTTAGTTTGGTTTAGCCATTATTGTATCAAATAACTTAGAAGTAAAGTTAACTACGCAATATGAAGCGCTGCAGGCAATGAACATATTATGGTAACAATAACACAGACACAAGAAAAGGAAGAGAGCATAGGCAATGTATGATCACATTCCTTGAGCTTCAAACAGAAATTACCATGATCCACGAGTATCACTGCTTGCGCAAAAGAGCCCGAGTGACGCGCTTTTTATACAAAGATGGTGAGAGATCATAAATATCGATGTTTTGAAGGTCAGTGTTATATTGTTCTAACAGTCTGCGCATGGGCGCTCGCTTTCCAGCATTTGTTTTACATCGAGGTAGCATAAATAACTGATGATGGTACTTTTGTTGTATTCGTTTGGATTTACTGGGTACTTGATAGCTAATACTGTTTATTAAATTTATACAATCAAATTTATTGTTACATAGATTATATAAGAATACAGAACTTAGGAGCGACCTCCTTAATCGCAATGTATTTTAGTGAGAATTTATCTAATAGGCTTTCATTTCAAAATTGAAACCCATATCAAATTATGAAACAAAACGTCCGCCTTCTTGGATTTTAGAAATGATGGCATTTTGGTAATCGGCACCCCAATGAACCTCAAAATTGACACCCATGTCAAATAATATAAAATTACGTCCGCCATCTTGGATTTAAAATAGGATGGCATTTTCGTGATCGGCTCCCCAATGAACCTCAAAATGGACACCCATGTCAAATAATATAAAATTACGTTCGCCATCTTGGATTTAAAATAGGATGGCATTTTCGTGACCGGCACCCCAATGAACCTCAAAATTGACACCCATATCAAATTATAAAAAAATACGTCCGCCATCTTGGATTTTAAAATAGATGGCATATCCGTAATAAGCACCCCACTGAACCTCAAAATTGACACTCATATCAAATAAAAATAAAATAAAAGATTTTCGTAATGAGCAGCCCAATTAACCTCGAAATTGACAACTATTTATCTTATCAAAAAAAATATGTTCACCATCTCGAAATTCCCCCTTAGTAAGTAATAAAAAAGTCCGCCATCTTAAATTAATTATTATAAAGATGTTATTTTCATTATCAGCATTCCAATAAATTCCAACAAACAAATATAAAATAATTTAAAACACAAACATTAAATTTGTTAGCCCTGAATGTTGTGTCCTGAACCGCTAACATCGTTTTGTTCGTAGTTCGGGCTCGCCCTTCCCGCGTCTCGCCCCTCACACCCCGCGTAATAATCGCTAGTGAATTTGCCACTAGAGGCGCTTGTGTCGCGTGAGGTCCAATAACATTCACTTTTCACTGGTTTTAGCGGGCATCGTTACATAAATTATAATTTCTTTAATTTACCTGCTGGAAAGTGATCTCCTTCGTAAAATTATCGCAAATATGGATTATTTGGCGATTAATGTGAACGTTTTAAAAGCGGAATTGAGAAAAAGCGCAAAAATAGGCGGCCTCAAAGAGCAACTATTTCAGAAGTTAGTTTGTTGATATCAAGATAAGTAGATATTTATAAATAATAAACTTTAATTAGATTCAAGATTTAACACTTTGTTTCGGCGCCGATCGCCTTTGACAGCTATACCTCCGGACCTCAGTCTACAGTGGCGCCAACTGGTGAGCAAAGAAACGGTAGTCCCCATTGCCCTGTCTAGACGTCTTCGTCGGACGACTGTATGGATTCATAGACTGTGACATAACATTGATGTTATTTTATGAATATACCCCCTTTTTTATCTTCTTATTCTTATCTGTAGCCCAGTAATAATCGAAGTACCAATATTCACATCATCCTGTCCCGAGCGCGAGATTGTTATCCTACGGTCGGACACTGGCGAAACTTGGCAGGATCACTACTTGCACAACAACGACAATCCCATGATACAAGTAAGTCATGCCGGATTACTACCTATTTATATTCTCGATATTGCTTTACCTTAGCTTGATTCTGAAAGAATCTGTATTATATTTGAATGCGTCCTTCAGATAGGTCAACAATCATTTTCATCCCATTACCCCAAGCACTTTTAGTGGTACATAACCTAACCTTTTACCCACAGGACGCCCTCCATCGCGAGAGGCAAGACTTTGGTACTAGCGGTGAAAGTCTCGGAGAGAACGGAGAGCGAGTCACTCGCATCGTCACTTGTGACTTCCCTCACTATCTTGCGGTAGTGTCGAGGGTGAGACAGGAGGTTCACATCATCGGACCCGAAGGAGGCACCGTCTCTAGTGCCCATATTCCACAAGTAAGAATTTTGCTTGCAGCTTATAAACTTTAATCGTATTTAAAAATGAGTCTTTAAAATACCGGTCGGTTTTTATGTCCTTTGTATGTTTCTGTAACTTGATGAATTATCAGTGACAAGCGTTATTACTTAATGATTACCCGCTGAAGTTTGGGTGCCCTTTTACCTTGTACTCTTTTTTTGCAATTAATTGCATTCATCTTACGTAAAGTTGGGTTTGCATTGTATATTTAAACTTGATTTTTGACTGTGTACTTTGTTTTTTCTTACATTTCTTAATTCCGGAAGACACAATCACGAATTCTCAATTCCTAATGATTTAAAATTCAGATAAATCGCTCTATAACTATTTAAATCTCAATTTAAAGAACGAATTTTCGAATTTTGTTATTTGGAATAATTGGAATATAATAACATTAGTACTTTTGATTAACCGTTCAAATAAAAATCGAAAAATTGAAACATGTATTTTTGACTTCCGGAGAAACTTTCGTTTTTTTATAGTCATAATTTTGTTTCTTAATTATTTCGATATAGGGACTTTTAAATTCAAATTTGGAATCACTGTACCCATTTCACCAGTGTCGTTAACCTTTCCCCGTCCAGGTGCAAGCGCTGTTCCCGCCGCAAGCCCTGACGAAGCGCATCCGCGTGGGGCTCCAGGCGCACGCGCCGCCGCCGTCCCTCGCGCGCCGCCTCCCGCGCCTCGCCGCCGCCGCGCCCGTGCTCACCGTCGAGCCGCGCCGCCGCAAGTTCCACCGCAGCATCACGCTCACGGCGCCGCTGCCGCAGGTAGCCGCTAGTGGCGTCTGTGCGAGTGTGTCTATATACTAACCGTGCTCACCGTCGAGCCGCGCCGCCGCAAGTTCCACCGCAGCATCACGCTCACGGCGCCGCTGCCGCAGGTAGCCGCTAGTGGCGTCTGTGCGAGTGTGTCTATATACTAACCGTGCTCACCGTCGAGCCGCGCCGCCGCAAGTTCCACCGCAGCATCACGCTCACGGCGCCGCTGCCGCAGGTAGCCGCTAGTGGCGTCTGTGCGAGTGTGTCTATATACTAACCGTGCTCACCGTCGAGCCGCGCCGCCGCAAGTTCCACCGCAGCATCACGCTCACGGCGCCGCTGCCGCAGGTAGCCGCTAGTGGCGTCTGTGCGAGTGTGTCTATATACTAACCGTGCTCACCGTCGAGCCGCGCCGCCGCAAGTTCCACCGCAGCATCACGCTCACGGCGCCGCTGCCGCAGGTAGCCGCTAGTGGCGTCTGTGCGAGTGTGTCTATATACTAACCGTGCTCACCGTCGAGCCGCGCCGCCGCAAGTTCCACCGCAGCATCACGCTCACGGCGCCGCTGCCGCAGGTAGCCGCTAGTGGCGTCTGTGCGAGTGTGTCTATATACTAACCGTGCTCACCGTCGAGCCGCGCCGCCGCAAGTTCCACCGCAGCATCACGCTCACGGCGCCGCTGCCGCAGGTAGCCGCTAGTGGCGTCTGTGCGAGTGTGTCTATATACTAACCGTGCTCACCGTCGAGCCGCGCCGCCGCAAGTTCCACCGCAGCATCACGCTCACGGCGCCGCTGCCGCAGGTAGCCGCTAGTGGCGTCTGTGCGAGTGTGTCTATATACTAACCGTGCTCACCGTCGGGCCGCGCCGCCGCAAGTTCCACCGCAGCATCACGCTCACGGCGCCGCTGCCGCAGGTAGCCGCTAGTGGCGTCTGTGCGAGTGTGTCTATATACTAACCGTGCTCACCGTCGAGCCGCGCCGCCGCAAGTTCCACCGCAGCATCACGCTCACGGCGCCGCTGCCGCAGGTAGCCGCTAGTGGCGTCTGTGCGAGTGTGTCTATATACTAACCGTGCTCACCGTCGAGCCGCGCCGCCGCAAGTTCCACCGCAGCATCACGCTCACGGCGCCGCTGCCGCAGGTAGCCGCTAGTGGCGTCTGTGCGAGTGTGTCTATATACTAACCGTGCTCACCGTCGAGCCGCGCCGCCGCAAGTTCCACCGCAGCATCACGCTCACGGCGCCGCTGCCGCAGGTAGCCACTAGTAGCGTCTGTGCGAGTGTGTCTATATACTAACCGTGCTCACCGTCGAGCCGCGCCGCCGCAAGTTCCACCGCAGCATCACGCTCACGGCGCCGCTGCCGCAGGTAGCCGCTAGTAGCGTCTGTGCGAGTGTGTCTATATACTAACCGTGCTCACCGTCGAGCCGCGCCGCCGCAAGTTCCACCGCAGCATCACGCTCACGGCGCCGCTGCCGCAGGTAGCCGCTAGTGGCGTCTGTGCGAGTGTGTCTATATACTAACCGTGCTCACCGTCGAGCCGCGCCGCCGCAAGTTCCACCGCAGCATCACGCTCACGGCGCCGCTGCCGCAGGTAGCCGCTAGTGGCGTCTGTGCGAGTGTGTCTATATACTAACCGTGCTCACCGTCGAGCCGCGCCGCCGCAAGTTCCACCGCAGCATCACGCTCACGGCGCCGCTGCCGCAGGTAGCCACTAGTGGCGTCTGTGCGAGTGTGTCTATATACTAACCGTGCTCACCGTCGAGCCGCGCCGCCGCAAGTTCCACCGCAGCATCACGCTCACGGCGCCGCTGCCGCAGGTAGCCACTAGTAGCGTCTGTGCGAGTGTGTCTATATACTAACCGTGCTCACCGTCGAGCCGCGCCGCCGCAAGTTCCACCGCAGCATCACGCTCACGGCGCCGCTGCCGCAGGTAGCCGCTAGTAGCGTCTGTGCGAGTGTGTCTATATACTAACCGTGCTCACCGTCGAGCCGCGCCGCCGCAAGTTCCACCGCAGCATCACGCTCACGGCGCCGCTGCCGCAGGTAGCCGCTAGTAGCGTCTGTGCGAGTGTGTCTATATACTAACCGTGCTCACCGTCGAGCCGCGCCGCCGCAAGTTCCACCGCAGCATCACGCTCACGGCGCCGCTGCCGCAGGTAGCCGCTAGTAGCGTCTGTGCGAGTGTGTCTATATACTAACCGTGCTCACCGTCGAGCCGCGCCGCCGCAAGTTCCACCGCAGCATCACGCTCACGGCGCCGCTGCCGCAGGTAGCCGCTAGTAGCGTCTGTGCGAGTGTGTCTATATACTAACCGTGCTCACCGTCGAGCCGCGCCGCCGCAAGTTCCACCGCAGCATCACGCTCACGGCGCCGCTGCCGCAGGTAGCCGCTAGTAGCGTCTGTGCGAGTGTGTCTATATACTAACCGTGCTCACCGTCGAGCCGCGCCGCCGCAAGTTCCACCGCAGCATCACGCTCACGGCGCCGCTGCCGCAGGTAGCCGCTAGTAGCGTCTGTGCGAGTGTGTCTATATACTAACCGTGCTCACCGTCGAGCCGCGCCGCCGCAAGTTCCACCGCAGCATCACGCTCACGGCGCCGCTGCCGCAGGTAGCCGCTAGTAGCGTCTGTGCGAGTGTGTCTATATACTAACCGTGCTCACCGTCGAGCCGCGCCGCCGCAAGTTCCACCGCAGCATCACGCTCACGGCGCCGCTGCCGCAGGTAGCCGCTAGTAGCGTCTGTGCGAGTGTGTCTATATACTAACCGTGCTCACCGTCGAGCCGCGCCGCCGCAAGTTCCACCGCAGCATCACGCTCACGGCGCCGCTGCCGCAGGTAGCCGCTAGTAGCGTCTGTGCGAGTGTGTCTATATACTAACCGTGCTCACCGTCGAGCCGCGCCGCCGCAAGTTCCACCGCAGCATCACGCTCACGGCGCCGCTGCCGCAGGTAGCCACTAGTAGCGTCTGTGCGAGTGTGTCTATATACTAACCGTGCTCACCGTCGAGCCGCGCCGCCGTAAGTTTCACTGTAGAATCATTGGTACTGCGATCTCTTATTGAGTTCAATTGTGTTGGAATGCTTACCAGCATACACCGTGCATTTTTAACCGTCTGACAAATGAAGCACACTTTATGTTTCTATTAAGTACAACATCTTGACAGTTTGGCCACAGTCTATGAACCATACAGTCGTTCGACGAAGACGTCTAGACAGGGCAATTGTGCGGGGTGTGAGGGGCGAGACGCGGGAAGGCCGAGCCCGAACTGCGATCAAAACGATGTTAGCAGTTCGGGACACAGCATTCAGGGCTAACAAATGTTTGTGTTTTAAATTATTTTATATTTGTTTGTTGGAATTTATTGGAATGCTGATATCGAATGATTCGAGATGGTGAACATATTTTTTTAATACGAAAATAGTTGTCAATTTCGAGGTTAATTGGGCTGCTGATTACGAAAATGCTATCCTTTTTTAAAATTCAAGATGGCGGACGTAGAAATGAAAGATAGTTTACGGATTTCTAACGCGTTTATTTTTGATTTAACCCGACGTTTCGAACCCTTTACAGCGTTCATGGTCACGGGTAGACTAAGGTGTTATTCGTCTTTAAGATGGGAATTTGATGGCCATGGTTACACTGGCAACACTGCGAAGACTCCGGACACAGTTAGCTCATTTTGTGTGAAAAGAAACATAACTGCCGATAAAAATTAGAGGCGGTAGTTAAAAATTTTTTCAAATTACCATCTTAAAGACGAATAACACCTTAGTCTACCCGTGACCATGAACGCTGTAAAGGGTTCGAAACGTCGGGTTAAATCAAAAATAAACGCGTTCTAAATCCGTAAACTATCTTTCATTTCAATGTATAGTGTTCGCGTAAACTCAAGAAAACAGTATGGCGGACGTATTTTTTTTTAATTTGATATGGGTGTCAATTTTGAGGTTCATTGGGGTGCCGATCACGAAAATGCCATCCTTTTTAAAATCCAAGATGGCGGACGTATTTTTTATAATTTGATATGGGTGTCAATTTTGAGGTTCATAGGGGTGCCGATTACCAAAATGCCATCATTTTTAAAATCCAAGTTGGCGGACGTATTGTTTTATAATTTGATATGGGTTTCAATTTTGAGATTCATTAGGGTACTGATTACGAAAATGCCATCCTATTTTAAATCCAAGATGGCGGACGTAATTTTTTATAACTTGACATGGGTGTCAATTTTAAGGTTCATTGGGGTGCTGATGAACGCCCCGTTGGTCTAGTGGTTTAAATACCGGGCCAAGATCTCGGGGTCCCAGGTTCGAATCCCGGGTCGGGCAACAAAAAGTTTCGAAATTTCGAATGTTGCTCGGGTTTGTGATCACCAACCCGCATTTAACAAGCGTGGTGATTATACCAGTACACCCATCATTGCTGTGGTAACTTGAATTCAATGATGGAGGCCTTTTCCCTGCAGTGGGATGATTATAGGCTGTTACTTCACTTTTAGGGTGCTGATTACCATTATGCCATCCTTTTTAAAATCTAAGATGGCGGACGTATTTTTTTATAATTTGATACGTGTGTCACTTTTGAGGTTCATTGGGGTGCTGATTACGAGTGTTTATCTGCAATAAATACATATTTTTATATATTGTTTACTTTTGACAACCCTGGCCGTCACGATACTGTTTAGACGTTGTCGGCATTTTCCATGAGATCAAAGGCGTCGAACGACTGTATGGTTCATAGACTGTGGTTTGGCAGTGATTTTTTATTTTTTTATCGACGTAAATAATTTTGTGTCTTCTTTCCAATAAAATATGCACGGTGTATACTTACCTCGTTTATCATTAGGGCGTGCCCCTGGAGCGGGGCGGCGGCTCGCTGCGGCTGCTGTGCTCGATCATGGGCGGGCAGGCGCGCGCCGTGTGGGAGGACGTCACGGGCTCCACGCCGCTCACGCTGGCCGGCGACTGCGCTTCCTTTACCACCACCGTGTCCGCCAGGTCAGTGGTTTCCAATTTAAAGTAAATGAACCGGTGGACTTCGTATCCGGTTAATCGTAATCTATATATTTAAAAATGAATCCCTATTTCCCTTGGTCATCGCATCACGCGTGAACGGCTGACCCGATTTCACGAATTCTTTTTTTGTTTTGTTTGTTACTGTTAGTAGAATGTTCTTATGAAAGAAAAAATTAAGAATATTGCGCGAATAATTAAAAAAGGTAAGAAAACTTAATAGTCATACTAAATTATTTGTAATGTAACCTTAGCGCTTTTGACAATTTAAAACTTTTTAATGTAACATTATGGCGTTTGAAATAACATTGACAGAATGTGTGCTGCAAATATCGTCGAACATACTGCAAATATCGTCAAATAGGGGGTAAAAAAAATAGAATTTTGCACATGGCCGGTAATGTCGCCTGTTCCCATGTCGTAATACCAATAAAACTATTACCACTATACCCACCAGAAAAAATAAATAAAGAATGTTGTGTATCATAACGCATAATATTAATAAACAATTGGTAACATTTTTTTTTATACCATTTCGTAATCAATATTATAGTTAAGACAGGACAACGTCTGTCGGGTCTGCTAGTGACATATAAATTCTCCTTTCCCTAAATGAAATTACCTATATGGAAAACTATGTATTTACTATCTTTCTCGCAATTCGTCTATATTTTTTCACCCTTCAAACCTTCCCTGGACTACAACAAACATTTCGACGCTATAACTCATCGATATATCGGCATAATGTGTCGTCAGTAATTCAAATAGAATTGCAGGCGTAATCTTGCCGAATTTCGGTGGCGTATCTTCGGCATAGCGTGTATAGACAAGTTATACTGGCGTACACGCTCGACAAATACATAACAAATGTATGAAAATGACATGCTAACGATCGATCGTTTCTTAAGCGAATGTCATTTTCGTTCATTTGTTGTCTATTCGTCAGGCGTATACGATCTTAGAAAGCAACTTGTCTAACGGCCGGTCCCAATAATCTATCTATCTTCAGTTTTGGCATATCGGAGATAGAAAACATCTTCTGTCTCTGATTTTGCCGTCCAGAGAAACAAAGACAAAAGTTGTTTTCTATCTCCGATATGCTAAAACTAAAGATAGATAGGTTATTGGGACCGGCCGTAAGGACGCTAGGGTACCTTTTAACCTTGGTATGGCAACGGGCTATAATCATCCCATCATTGAATTCAAATTACCATATACCTTTTATTGAATGTAAAAATTCTAAAATCACTGGTAACATTTTTATTTTTTTAATAATTCCAGGTTCTGGTTGATGAACTGTCCAAACGTGAGCGACGCAACTAAGCTGGCGACCGAGCTATACAGGTAATCATTATTTAATATGACATGACATGAATAAATTGACGACCTCCGAGTTGGAGTGGCGTACACTCCGGTTTTTAAGGTGTCGCCTGCTCCGAGGTTCCGGGTTCGATTCCCGAACGTCGGTCAATATAAAAAAAAGTGCTTTTCTACATTTCTTCAGGTCTGGGTGTTTGTGGTACCTTCGTTGCTTCTGATTTTCAAAATACGAATGCTTTAAATAGAGTTACTCACCTTGGGATCTGGGCCCCAATTCTGCTAATTTACAAATGGCTCAATAGCATCGCAATCGTATATTATGACATTACTACCATATAAAATGTGTCAAAATATACAATGGGGACTACCGTTTCTTTGCTCACCAGTTGGCGCCACTGTAGACTGAGGTCCGGAGTATAGCTATCAAAGGCGATTGGCGCCGAAACAAAGTGTTATATCTTGAATCTAATTAAGGTTATATTGTTTATAAATAACTATCTTGATATCAACAAACTAACTTCTGAAATAGTTGCTCTTGAGGCCGCCTATTTTTGCGCTTTTTCTTAATTCCGCTTTTAAAGCGTTCACATTAATCGCCAAATAATCCATATTTGCGATATTTTACGAAAAAGGTCACTTTCCAGCAGGTAAATTAAAGAAATTATAATTTATGCAACAAATTCCGCTAAAACCAGTACAAAGTGAATGATATTGGACCTCACGCGACACTAGCGCCTCTAGTGGCAAATTCACTAGCGATAGCCCCCATTGCGATGCTATTGAGCCAATTGTAAATTAGCGGAATTGGGGGCCAGAACAATGTATGTGATGTTGAAGACATTTAAATGCTGATGACTATGTTTGTTCAGGGACATGTTGCTGGTACCGTTCGAAGTGCGAGTGGTGGTGCTGGGCAAGCGGCTGGACGCGCTGGAGGGCCGCCTGCTCATCCTCTACATCACCGACAGATACGCGTACGACACCCTGCTGAAACAGGTACCTACTAACTGCTTAAATTGAATATTTAGGAAAAAATCCTTTGGCTTTGGATTCGAAGTGGGATAAAAAGTACGATAATTATGTGCCAAGTTCCAAATCAATGTAAACATTTTACTGTAACAAGCGAACAAAATTTATCACAAGCTATCCTATCAACTGCATAGTAATCATAATTTTCGTAAATAAATAAAAATAACATTCTAATCATATTCGATTGATCAAGCAAAAAGTCAGAAATCTGAATAGCTAATAATACTTATTGATCTAAATTAAACATCGCACCGCCCAAGACAGTTACTAAAATTAACATATATTTATATATATTTTATTAACTAAAACCATATATTTAAAAACGATAAATATTAAAAAAGCACTGCATTAATACGTAGCAATCGACTCATTCAGTTTGGGCAATTCAATTATCTCTTGGGCAATTCAATTATCATTGGTTAGTTAGTTAATTAGGTTGGTATTGATAGAATAAAATAGTGTTATTGTTAATTCGCAGGAGCACTACACAGAGGTGGCGCACTCGACGTCGGTCAAATTCTTGGACGGCAAGGAAGTGTACTTGGAGTTCTCCGGGAACCTCGTGCCCGTTACTAAGTCCGGCAGCCAGCCCATGTTCACCTTCGAGGTACGATTTATTTGATGTACTGTATAAATATTTTATTTTACTACAATTTTTTTTTATGCCATTTAAATGAAAAACTTCCGTGATAACTGAACAGGCTACTTACAAATTAGTCACGT
This sequence comes from Anania crocealis, assembly GCA_949315895.1. Classification (NCBI taxonomy): domain Eukaryota; kingdom Metazoa; phylum Arthropoda; class Insecta; order Lepidoptera; family Crambidae; genus Anania; species Anania crocealis. The sequence continues at coordinate 6,790,639 of OX438874.1, read as the reverse complement.
AAAGCTATCACAGGCCACAGCCGTAAAACTATTTTTTTTTTTCACAATTACTTAAGAAGACTTACTTGTTTCGCAAATAAAGCGATTTTGAATAGATAATGATGTCGTCTAAGTATATAAAATTACATTTCTCAAAGTCGAACTAATTTGCAGATAGAATAAGACCTCGGCGAGCTAATACCTATCCTTAAGGTTATGTTTTGAAGTTAAATAATAAGATTTGTATTTATTTTCAGGCATTTAAGGACAATAGAGTTGAGTTCACGGTACGCGTGAAACACCAAGAAGAGAGTCCAACTGGAAGGATTTACTTCATGAACGAACCTAAGGTGTGTTATGATAACGACAAATTTGTTCTTAAATCTGGTGTTTTATAGTCTTTCCTGCGCGTTTACAATACTCTGGTTTTTAAGTTACTTTTGGCATAAACACAAATTTACACAAAGATATGTGATAAATTATAGCTAATTACATGTCAGTATGAGTAAAATATTATTGACAGTAGCCAATACAAACGCTCGGAGTTTAACTTCCAAGGAATGTGAGTTAACCAGATTCAGATAATGTTTTCAGATTTACGTTTTCACCATCGATATAATACAAAAAACTAAATACACAATTAGGGTTAAAAAAGTGTCCCAACCAAATGTACAACCTACATCAATCGAATAGATGTGTCACCGTAAAATTGTAAACTGCGACACTTCATAGGTAATTGAACTGCGACACTTCATAGGTAATTGATCTAGCCTAACCTAACCCACCGTTGTTTTGCAAACTGACAGATCCCTGTCATAAAATTATCGCTAATTATTAGGTTAGATGTCCATTTGAATCGAACTGTGTTATATCGATGTACATTACCGTACTAAATCTATGGCAAAAATCGTTTTGACCGATCATAAAAAGGATGTCAATTGCTTCACTAGGTGCCTAAGGGCGAGCAGTCGCAGACGCCGGCGTGCGTGCTGGACGTGGAGCTGCCCGACAGCATCGCGCCGCGCGCCGCCAAGAGCCAGGTCGACTACCTCAACCTCGACCAGTCAGGTATGCTGATGTTTCCATTAGTAAGCGCGATCACGTGACGGCTAAATTTCTTACTTGGTGCTTCATACAAACATGATAATAAAAGTTCATCAATCAATGAATCGTTTTAATGTTGTAAGCAAATCATTGACATCCAATTCTGGTAGTTGATTGATTCGGGGTTTATGCCATATGTATGGCTATTATGAGTTTACGATATTTTCGATTCTGATCCTCTGTCTAATTTTTTCTGTTTCGGTCCACTAAAATTATTATCATTTATACTAATGGTCTAATGGTTTCGAGTTTTGAATTTTAGAACGATGCCAACCCGCATTTGGCAAGCGTGCTGTTTATGGCTGTATCTATAATTATTGCTGTGGTAACATAAATTTAATGATAGAGTCAAAAGCCTCCATCATTGAGTGAGAAAAATTCCTACTTGTAGTGGAATGATTAAGGCGGCTACTTTTCTTTTTTTATAAGTAAACTAAACCAATAAATTTAAATCAATAAATAGTTGATCATTTGATTTAGTTAACTCGAGACATCTTAAATACTATTTCAACAACAGCAGAATCGCCAAGTACATTGTTAATTGTCCTTTAGGCTTCGACGCGCTGAAAGACGAGCTGAGCTTCCACTGGGGCGACCACAACCACAGCCTTGGGCCCGCCTCTCTGCCTGACCACCACACACATACCAACGGACATGTACGTAAAGTATAGAAATGACGGCACGAATTGCATTATAAGCATCATCATTATGGATCACGGATGCAATTTAAAAAAATATTATTAATAAAATAATGGACAGGTTTCAATGGTGCTATACTATTTTAATATGCTCATCAGTATCTGTTCATGAAATATATATTGGCGGTAATTTACATCACACTAAATTTGTTGTTTGCAGGATAAGATCATCACAAATGGTGACTTAAAATATACAGAAACAAAGGACACCGACGGCAAAGATACCAAACCGCACGGTAAGAAATACATAGTTTAAATTCAAGTTTGATTTTCGATCCTCAAAATAATGTGTGCTAATCCAAACCATACCCAAATATTGGTAATCACATTTAACCTATTCTGTGTTTCTGCCAGGCATTCCATTTTCACAACCTATTTCAAATACCCACAGTAAATTCTTCCCTTTCAGTCAACGGGGACGCCTTGCACGTCGACTCGAACAAAGTCAAAGCCACCTTCGATTCCGATGAAGACAAAACTCCGATGAACACTTTAGAAAAAGGAAAAAAGAAGCCAGAAGGTGGATTCCTTAGTGGTTTCACTGATAAAGTTAAAAACGTGTTTAGTCATAGTGAAGATACAGATGAAGATAAAGAATCGTCGCCTAAACCACAGCCAAAGCCAAGGGAGTCTAAAGAGAAGAGCCCCCCCAAGCCAGCCCCAAGAATCATTACCGAAGACCTTCTAGATAAAGTTGACGATATGTTTAAAGATCTCCACTCTAAACCGCATCACAAGGAAGATGACGATTTACAAAATCAAGTCTACAGTACTAAACTAGTTGTAGACGAAGTAGACAAGCCCCTGGGCATCGTTACCGAAGAGGTATATGATCAATATGCTAATATGCAACCTGTAGATACTCCCCTACGCCAAAAGATACAAGATCCTTTCCAATTTCCGAAATGCTGCGACAGCAAATACAAACACAGTCATGATGAAACATCCAATGTTGTTGATATAATTGAAAATGTAAACTTCACAGCACACGAGAAATTAAACGAAGCTGGAGACAGGTTACACAGTGAATTGCACGATGGCCTTGATAAAATTGAGGAAGAAAAGGAAATCATTAAACAGAAATCTAGTGATGCCAAAGACGATTTCACACAAGATTTGAAGAACATTCAAGGTGACTTGAAAATTAAAAAAGAACAAGTCAAATCTGGTGCGCAAGATAAGTTCCGTGATGTTGAAAATGCTGCTAATGATAAATTGGTCCATTTATCTAAGTCTGCAGAAAAATTAAAAGATGATTTTAATACAAAAACATCTGAAGTTAAAGAAGATATTGCGACTGAAATTGATCATATCAAGTCTTCCGCAAACGATGCATTTGGTTTCCTATCAAACAATGCTAATAGTGCTAAAAATGAACTAAAAAGCAAAGCTAATGAAATGGACTTTGCTGCAAGAGAAAGAGCCGAGCAACTCAGACTCAAATCTGGTGAATTTTTACAAGATTCCAGCAACGATTTAAAGCAGAAAGCTAAGAATGCCGAAGAAAATGTTAAAAACAAAGTTCAGGAAGGTTCAAATGCTGTTGCAGAATCTGTCAATGACATCAAAGAAAATCTAAGTCAAAAATCTAAAGACCTTAAATCAGATCTCAAAGAAACTGCAGAAAATGTTAAAGATGCCACTAATGAAAAATTAAATGAAGTCGTTGAAACTGTAGAAAAAACGAAGGAAAAAGCTAAAAAAGAAGGCAAAAAGAAATCCAAAGAAGGAAAGAATTTCTTTACTGGTTTCGTAAGTAATATTTTTGGCGAAAAAGATAAGTTAGAAGAGAGTGTTAAAGGAAAAATATCTAAAGGAAAACAAGCAGCTAACGATCTCGCAGAGGAAGCTTCAGCCAAAAAAGACGAGATTGAGGAAAGTGTCACGAAAATACAAGCAGAAATCAAACAAGACGCAGAAGCTGTAACACAAAGTTTACAAAATGAGAAAAATAAAATAAATAACGCCGTCACGGAAAAAGTGGCTGAAGTTAAAGAATCAGTACAAAATAAAAAAGAAGAGTCGAAAAAGGCAATTGAAGATAAAGCTCATGAAATTGAGAATACCCTTGAAAATAAGAAGAACGAAGTATATACTGCCGTACATGATAAAGCAGAAGAAGCGAAAAGGGTTGCCGAAGAAACCCAACGAGCGGTAGAAGACAAAGCACATGAAATTAAAGACTCCATCGAGACCAAAAATAATGAGATCACAGAAGATGTCCACAGTAAAGTAGATCAGACAAAGATCGCGCTTCAAGATACTAAAAACGCTGCAGTAGACAAAAAACATGAAATCCAGTCGACTCTCAAAACCAAAACAGACGAAATTGCTGCAGCCGTTCATGATAAAGCCAATAAAGCTGAAAAAGCGCTTCAAGATACTAAAGACGCCACTGTAAACAAAGCACAAGAGATTGAGGCTTCTGTCCAAAACAAGAAGGACCAAATAGCCACAGCCGTTCAAGACAAAGAGGACGAAGCTAAGAGGGCTTTCCAACAAAAGAAAAATCAAGTGGTCGACTTCTTGCAATATGAGAAAGAAGCTGTTTTTGACAAAGCTAGTGAAGTAAAGCAAACGTTCAATGACAGTAAAAAACAAGTTCAAAATGCATTTGTAGATCAAAAGAATGAAGTTGGGGCTGTCATCAATGAAACAATCAGTGAAGCAGTAAAAGTGGTACAGGACAAAGCAGCTAACGTTGGCAGTGCGATAGAAAATACGAAAGGAGTTGTGCAAGAAAGATCAGAAAATGCCAAAGATGCGGTAAAAGATGCGAAAGATTACGCCGAAACATTTATTGAAAACAAAACACAAGAGGCGGGCCAAGCAATCCATGACACACAGGAAAACTTAGCAAACACATTACACGATACTAATGAATATTTAGGAGCAAAAGCAGATGACACAAAGATATCCGTACAAAACAAAACAAATGAAATCGAAAATGCCATTGTAAGCAAAAAAGATAAAATCCAACAAGCTGTGTCAAACAAGAAAGACGAAGCACAGAACGCTGCGCAGTCAGAATTGGACAGGATACGACAAGAGGCCGAATTAACTACAGAACAGATAAAGAAATCAGCTGAAGATGCTATCAATGCGGCTTCTGACAAGAAATCAGAGATCCAATCAAATGTAACAAACAAGTTCGACAATATAAAGGTGTGTGGGGTAGAGCAATTTGAGAGCATTCAAAAGGCTGCTAGTGATAAAGCAAACGATCTACAAAGGTCGTCGAAGCAAGCGTTCGATCACGCACAAGAATCGACCTTAAGTTCTTTCGATAAGATCGAAAGTTCAGCTAAGGACAGAGTGAGCGGCGCGAAAGATACGTGGGAAGACTTGCAGAGCTCGACGCGAGATACCTATGCAGAGTTCAGAGACGACGCGCACAGTTTGGGCAGTTCTGCACAGGACACGTTACATAGCTTCCAGAGTTCAGCAGGCAATACCTTTGATAGTTTAGATGATTCAGTTAAAGAGTTCACGACTGGAGCCCAAGGTTCCGTGCAAGAATTTGAAGATGGAACCAAAGCTATGTTTGGGGACGTTAAACAATCTTTCGAAGGCTTCCAAGTGTCATCTGATAACAAACTTGAAGATGTTAAAGGCTCGGCTAAAGGTTACGTCGAAGATGTAGAGGCAAGGCTCGGACAGGCGAGCGAGAGCGCGATAGCGGGTGCGAGGGAAACAGAGCACGCTCTTGTGGACGCAGTGGCAAGTGAAACCGACCAATTTACGAGCAGTCTCAACGATTTGGGCAACTCAGTCTTCGGGTCTTCTGGGAAAGGTAATTTTGACCGTAAATGCTTTTAAATCCTTTGGTGTTGCTAGAAACTATTACCCTAAGTATTTTATATGTGTGGTGTTGAGTAATTTTTAGCTGATACGTGTTGTTTTGTTTCTAGGATTCATGAAAGATTCAAGCACCAAATTATTGGAATCGGAAAAATCTCAGTCATCGCCATCACCGCACAAGAAGAGTTCTGGGTAAGCATTTAAACAAAATATAAACGACTTTACTAAAATCATCTGACGATTTTATCACTGTTATGTACTGATGTAAATAACGGCACGCAAGTTCTAGCACAGACTAATTCAACGAGGCGAATGTCAAATATCAACTGGATACTCCATTGTACACACTTCAACTTGTCACTGTAATATATTATTTGAAAACTGTGAAATTATCATAATTTGTAAATATTTATAGTTGTAATTATTTTAATATTCTAAGATTTTAAAATATTTTTAATAGTTTTTCCACCTAAGAAAATTGAGAGATGTTTTTATACGCTGCAGTGTTTTCACAGTTTTTAAAAATTCAAAAAGCGTTTTCCGCGAGTTTTTGTTTTAACTATCCCCAGTTGTTGACTATAATGAGAATTCAGCTGTTAATTCAGAAGTTACTGTTATGATTTAGTTGAACCCAGACACAATTAAAATGGGGACAACTCCCCCCAAAAAGTCTACAAGCGTTTATGAAGTCAACCAATCGCAGACTTTATTTTAAGGGCTAATTTTTTTAAACCAGATCTTTTGATTTTAGTTTAATTAATTGAAATCTACACTACACAAACTGTCAAAATAGCTTAGCTGATTTTTGTACCTAAATTAGAACAAGTTATATAAATTCAAAAATTGATTTTCTGTATTATTAATTTAGATTTACTTTTAATTCGATTGCATCTTTAGCAACAAAACTTAGAAACAAGTGGCTTTCTAATATCGTTTACGCTAGACGTATAGATAACAAAATATGTATGAAAATGACATAAGCTTACGATCGTTCCATAGATTTAATATACTACTGTTAGATTGGCAATAAAAAGAGACAGAATATAATGCAGCTATATGATAGAACGAGATAGATCACAAGGCCGTTTACGTACACGCTAAGAACCCGTAGTGTTTTTCTGAGTTCTGACGTCTGTCACGGGCAACACAATATTCCCTTTAGTTTTAATTTAATTTAATTTATTCATCAGATCAGACAACGCAGGTCCATTTTATTAGTAAAATCTTATAAGCTACATTAGTAATAACAAAAACACAAAACAATAAAACAGATAGAACTATAGATGGCAGCGGCGGGTCAATCAGTTTTACTAGTTTCATTTTTATTATTGTAAAAAAGTGTCGAGTTGATGTATTTTCATTATGGTTACATGTTCAGTACCTGGAAGTAACTCATCTAAAAAAGGGATGCAACATAATTGTACATTTCACACGTCAACACACAATCGCGATTATCAGCAGCAAAATGCAATGTTTCAGAGCTTTGACTAAAATTTTGTATACTAATTGATAGGGCATTTCATCAGAACAAGGATTTAAATTCATATGAATTCAATTAAAAATAATATCAAATACGTGAATTTCAGCAATTACTAACGTCACTTTTGTATTTTAGTGATTGACGTTGTCGATGATATCTTATCTACATTTCATTAGCTGACATATTTCACATTGTAAACCGCATACAGCCTAAATTGTTGAAATACGTTAGAAATGGTTGAAATTGCCTAATAGAAAAGAATGTTCGCCCAATAAATATTCGAGCATTTGCAGTTTACATTTGGACTAAGTGTTTTTAACACAGAGGCGTTCAGGCTGTAAAATTACGCTCTGGATCAATCACCATATTGTTCAAGCCCCCATCAATCCCCATTAGTTAAACATTAAATATATGTATATTTAGTGTACGTTTGTAATGTGTAATTGAAAAATAAATATCAGTTTTATTTCAACTTTGGCGATCGCGATCGCAAAATGAGGCAAAATTGTTAAATACTGGCAAGTAAAGCCTACGATATTTTTTACAATAAATTGATTTTGTTCGGGGATAAGTAATTATAAAAACATATCTAGGTATTTACTTGCAGTTTTTTGGCGTTCTTTTAATAATACTAAAAAATAAGTCACCTGCGTCAACGTAAACTGTGTCGATGGAATCGATATCGAGAGCCAGCAGACAATGCAGTACCTGCACTATTTATCTCACGCACATGCTCACTTTATGCACACTAGCGTAACCTAGTTTTGGTCTCGTTTTCAGGATTCAATTGCCAATCTATCATCTATATTAAATCTGTGGATCGTTCGATCGTTTGTTAATGTCATTTTCATACATTTGACATCTATTCGTCTAGCGTTAACGATATTAGAAAGTTACTTGTCTAAGGGCGCAGGGACACAATTCTCATGCAATAGTAAAAAGTTCACATTCGTAAAATACTTCGAAGTTTCCAAATGAAACATAACTCGGAAGTTCATACTCAAAATAGTTCGATTGAACATCACTCGAAGGCAACGAGTGCTACAGATCAATCGAAGTCAAAGTAGTGGAACCGGAAAATTCGCATGCGAATTGTCAGACGGAAAAAAATCTACTACATGAGAATTTCGTCCCTAGTAGTTTGCTTCAGGTTCAAAGTAGATTAACGACGATTATCACACCTAATAATACAACTGCGGATAAAAAAAAAACTCCCAACACTCTCGAAAAAACGTGCCATTTGTATACTAATGCCTGACCCTAACTCCACCCGCACGCATTTCAGAATACCGAAGCTAAAGCGGAAGAAATAGACGCCGAACGAACGCCTCCCGACCGATGTATGATATAGTTGTCTAGTTGTAACTTGTATTTATTTTTGTTAAGCTTTACAGCGGTACAATGTTTCATTTGGCTCTTTCACACTAAAGTTGGAAGCACTTGAATTTGGGTTATAATTAAACCGTTTTATTGAAGTAAACAACAGAATTTGATCCAGTAACATTTGTCGAATCAGTAAACATTAACGTAACTTTTTTATAATGTGGTTTATAAAAGTAAAAGTTCATATTTATTTTACTTAATCATGTGAATAGCTGCAATGAAACAATTGCCCGTGCGCACCTAGGAGCACTGTACATACAGTGGGTCAAAATATTGTCAACCACAATACAAACAAAAGTTCTGTCTTTGAAGTAAAAAGGTAAAAATTTAAGTTTTATTTAAATATGGCATTACTGTCTAAGAGGCGTAGATGCTACTTTATTTTGACCTTTGTAAATATAGTAATAGCGTATTAGTATTTCCCTCTATACGTTATATCGAGTTTCATTGTAAAATCTATGTAATGCGAGTTTTAAGAAGCTATTTGGCTGTCATTTTTAGTGAAGTTTAAAAGGGTCTTATATTCAACCTTGTGGTATACCAATGTTTCTGCCCTGTACACATGATAAGTTCTAGTGATTTTCTCTACTTATAGAAGTATCTGCCTATCCGGATCTTAGTCAGTCTGATCGTACGAGTACAAATAAGTATTTCATATTTTGTCAAATTTTAATGCCTTTAACTTTTGACTAACACATTTCGATTTCAAAGAAATCAATTTATTAGATGTTTAATAACTAACTTCAAAAACGAACGATGGTGTTTTAACTACATTTTTAACGAACGTTTTATAATTTATTACAAATGTTTTATTGTCAAGTTAATTTCTTGTAACTTGTAATCTTGCCTGTAACTGATATTATTTTTATATTTTGACTGTTTTATCGAGATGTATTTATGATGTTGACATTATTTTGAAATCATTTTAATATTAACGCAATATTTTAGTGGCACCGATCAGATTTTTTGCATTTTACATTTTATTTAATTAAGTATTTATACAAATTGATGCCATTTGCTGGTAATTTATGTTGCATAATTTATTCTATTTTAATTGTGTTTTCTTTATAAAGTTTTAAAGTTTACATTGCTTTGTACAGACACGAATATTCTGCTTAAGATCAAAATATTATTAATGTTTAAGCATGTTGCATCGCTTTGTAGGTAAAATTAATATAATAAGTACCTACAGTAGTTTCGATCGACTACTAGAATAGATCTGCTAGTTTATTTATTTTATATAATTGAGATTACAAACACTATTTATAAATTGCAATAATCTCGAATAATTGTTACAAATAGTGCTTGTAATGCTGTTGATGTCACAAAGCGACTTTCTTGTATTTATTTTGATGTTAAATACACTATCAAAAGAATAAACATTTACTATTTCATTTTTTTACATCTTAGATCCTTCCTATACATATAATTAGCGTGGCTACAAATGCAAATATTCATTAGAAGAATATCAAAGTTATCTGTGATTTGAGATAAATTGTGAATATTTAATTTTACAATGAAATCACAGAGTTAATTATTTTCATGAAAGTGAAAAGAAACTATAATTCCAAATAAAATGCTATTTTGGTTCCACAATTCGATTTGAAAATGTTAATTAGTCTATATCAATCAGTCAACTATAACTAGCTTCGTATGGGAACTTGAAATCCGTGTCTTAAGGTGCATTTAAAGCAATAACAATCACTACAATTCTGCACTTCCCATCATGTTTCATTTCAAACCGTCACTGTATACGCCACGCATCGCACGCACGTTCGTTACACTTTGGGTAAGTTTGTTTTGCTGACGTTTTCATTATGTTGCAATGTTTTAAACTATTTCATTTTACAGAAATTACTTTCATAATGATTTATTACTATATGTAGAACACCTAACTTATATTTTAAAAAGCAATACATGATCGCACAAATTTTGAAAGTTCAACTATTGCGAGCGAATTCGTTAAAAGACAATAATAAGAAAACGCACTTATTTTAATTTTAAAGTATCATGTATTGCAATTACATCAATTAATTTCCAATATAAATGTGTTGTATTTACAGTTTTTTCTCAAAGCTTCGGCGCAACTGATGAAGGCGGAAGATGGACGACGGTCCGATAGACATCGTGCATCGCTTAGTTACTAGAAATAAATCCGTAACATTGGTAATATTGTAGTTTAGAAGAATTACAATGTTAATAACTAACTAATAACATTGCCTGTTCAGTACGAACCTTGATTTACTTACAAGTATCGAATATGTAACAATAAGTTTATATATCTTGTTTATTCAAGTGAGTACCATTAGTTGTGTACCGCTGAGGTAAAAGAATAAACATACATGCTGGATTTACCAAAAATATATAAGCGCAAGAAACCATGTGATTTGGTTGAACGAGAATAAAAAACTATCTCTGTTTCTGATGATGTTGATTGACGATGTAATAAACTGTATTACATCCTGCATCTTGTTTGTGATTTTAGATAAAGCCTCAATCAAAAAATATGTACTGTAGAAAACTATTTTATGCTGTTACCATAGGTAACTAAAGTAAGTTTAAAAAACTTCGATTCATAAATTACTAATAACAGATATGCTAGCTCTTCTGATGTTGATGACCAACATTGTTTCATAGAATTTAATTATAAACTTCCGTTATTTTTAACTACCCTCAGTTTTAGAATAGTCTTCTTAAATCTAATACATACAATCACAATTGGAAGTAATATACATAGGTATTTCCTTTCCCACCGGTACCATTTAATAATTAGAGATCAAATAAATTATTAATGAAGAAAATTTCATCCCATCATATAATGAAGAACCAATTTTATTTGAATGCGTCGGGTTAGCCAAGCGTACAATGCGATAGAAACCTAAAGAGGTGCTTTCTAGTTTAGGCATAGACTTCATTTGCTGAAAGGTATTCTAAAGTATTTTGTGTGCCTTTTAATCCCAACTAAACAAATTGGAAGTTTTAATTTGTTAATTAATTGAGTTCTTATCTTGGCGATGTGTCGGGTTTTGTAGGCTGGCGATAAAACATCAAAATGCGTCTAATTAGGCTTGAGGTTCGTATTCTTGTAATCTGTTATCTTATTACACTATACTAATCCTATCTGCACCAATATATGTGAATATAATAACCGTCAGATAAATATTATGTCGATTTTTAGATAGAGACTGTTTAAATGAACTACCTACGTTTTTTGTGGGGCGACGTCTTGGTCCTAAGGATGCGTTTCCATAGCGAATTTAGGAGCGGAAAGTTTATTGACCAATCACAGCGCTCTAGATCTGTGATCTGTGGGCTTAGAGCTCTGTAATATGTGTTGTGACTGCTTCTGTCAAACAAAACCCAAAATTTAATTGAGCCCAAGTAATTGAAACGACTGAGACAGCGCTCTACAAAGCCGAAGCTAGTTGATCATTTATAGACCGGTGTATATTAACTAGTAATAGTTACAATTACAACACATTTGCGTATAGTTATTAATAGTATCGCTATTATTTCAAGTGTTATACATGTTTCATAATTAAAACATATTCAATGACTGTTTGATTATAATATGTAAGTAATTTTGGTGTGATTGGAATTAATTATACTTTAAAAGTGCATTTTTTTATATTCATATACATGTTAAGATTTTAAATTTTATAAATTTGTTAGAAAAATTATAAGGAATGTAAGTTAATCACAGTTCAATTTAACATGATGTTTATATATTTCAAACATTTGTTTTTGGTGATAAAAAAACTTTTCGAGCGTTTGATAAAACGCCTGGTATAACTAATAAATAAACCTAAAAGTTTGAATTACTGGTAACACTGTGATGCCAAAGTATAATTATTATGGATACAGAGTTGAACATTTTGTTAATTTATTCATAGAGTCTATGTTCACTCTATTTATTGCTTTTAGTAAGTAATAAATATTTGAAAAATAACAAGTTGTTTTATTAATTTTGCACTATCGGTCCACCCGAAATCAAGTCGGGTAGTTTCACTTTTTCCCGGGCATAGGTGTTTAAATTTTGCATTGGTTTTTATGCTGAGTAGGTACACAAGCTTCAAATTTAACGCTAAATATAATTTGTAACAAAATATCTACTGCAACTAGTATGTTAAATCTTCTTGTATTATCATATTATGATTTTATTTTTTGCAATAAATATTGACTCTTAAGTTTGAGTTAAGGAACCACTAAGGTTAAAAAATCAAATATTTAATGTTTAATGGTTCAAGCCTGATTTTTCTAATTTTTTTTTTTTAAATTTTAATTTAGTTCACTGACAACAAAAATATTGAGAGATTCATTTTAATTATTGAAATGTACACAATTAAATTCCTATTAGATCTCTGAGTACGTGTGACGATAATAAAAGATTGCAATTGTCATTTACTTTTTTTTGTAAACATTTATTTCACACTGTTACATACATACAAACTCTTACATAAATATTATCACAAAAGAGATTACATCTCTTCGTCAGATACATCTATAAATATATTTGGAATGTCGATATTATGTCTATTAAACTAATTTATTTTTTTGTATACTATCAATTCATTTTGCTGAGACCACCATACATTACCAATGATTCTTTAGCTAAAGTATTGTGGTTTAAATTAATATTATTTATAGTTACTTATGTTTGTTTGACATAAGCGAACAAAAACGCCCGTTGGTCTAGTGGTTCAAATACCGGTCTAAGATATCAGGGTCCCGGGTTCGATCCACGGGTCAGGGCAACAAGTTTCGAATTTTCGAACACTGCTCGGGTTTGTGTTTACCAACCCGCATTTAGCAAGCGTGGTAATTGTGCCTTACGATGGGTACATTGCTGTGGTGAATTGAATTAAATTATGGAGTCCTTTGACCTTGCAGTGGGATGATTATAGGCCGTACTTCAATAAATGCGAACATTTTACAAAACCCGAACTAAACAATCATTAGTTGTCTCTTTCTAAACATGGCATATTAAGCGGAACCAAAGAATATTCTTTGACGTAACGAAGGTAAACATACATATCATAATAATACAGTACCTCTAGCACAAAAAACTATTTGCCTATCGAAAGCAAACGACACAAAGTTCGTGCTTTATTTTGTAGTTCTCGTTTTGACCGCGCGAGCGCTGTTTAAGTTTTCATACTAAATATTTCGATGGCGATAAGAACACGCAAACGATTCGAATTCGATAGTTTTTGTGATAGACCCACTGAAACATAGAACAGAGTAAGTATGAAAAGATTACTCAACCGGTTTGAACTTAAACTAATGAACATAGTGTTCATTATCGATTGTAAAAAAATGTCTCTTTCTGGAAAGCTCTTCACTATACGAGGCAGGGTTTTTATAAATTCGTTTTGGAATATTTATCATTATTATATATTTTTATTATAAAGCTAATAATAAGGTGCCATAGTTAAAATATTTCGAATTATTATAAAGTATGGTTTATTAGTAATCCAAAAATTATGGGAAAAGGTAAAAATGGTCACCAAAAATGATCATAGATACACATCAATTCCTCATCCTTAAAAATACTTTAAACTAACACACAACTTTTAATTCTAATTTATTCTTTTTTTCTATAAGGCACTAAGTTTGTTATTCATTTAATGACCTAAAATTTTGGTTCGCAGCACCAAAAACATAACGTATGTTAAAACTTAAAATTAATAAGGCACTTACAATGTACGTTCAGTAGTTATCACAATGTGCTTAGTACATTTGTTAGTTAAAAATACTACTAAATTTGCTATTTTTTCTTTAAACTGTAAGAGAACATAAATTCATACAATATTTATAATTGGAATAAGATACACTAAGGAACGTCAACTTACTATTAAAACACATTACAAACAAGTTCAAAACATATAAAATCAAATTTTAAATAAAGCTAAATATACGCCGAATGTATAAGTCCTGAAAGTAAAATTGATAACACTACTAAATTAGTTTAATTTCAGTTAATTATTCAAAATAATGAATATTATTATTTCCTCTAATAATAATAAGATCTTAGGCCCTACGCAACGTCATGCCCTTAAATACGAATCTGTGTGTCTCTGTCACACATCGTAAGACATTGGCATAAGTAAGAGCGACAGATAAGAGTCGAATATAAGGACAAAGTGTTGTTAAGTAAAGCCTCTATTGTTTTCTTCATATACGTGACAAGTCACCGAAAACATGCATGAGTTTTAAAATTTCAAAGCTCTCGCAACGTGGAATACGTAGTCATCTAGATGACCTACGTTAGCTAATAATCAGGATAATATTATATTTACTTACGTTAGTAAATTTGATTTAGATTATTGTTAGTGATATTTTATAACATTTCATTAGGGATTTAATAATTGCATTATCTACTAAATTTAATACTATAAAAATACTACCGTAATATACTAAATATACCTACAACTAAAATACTACTCAATGAGGTAACCACACGTGGTAACTAAAGATTCTATTATATTTGTAAAATTCCATTTAAGTTAGTCCAAAAGCTTGTAGTTATACCAGAACACCAACTTTTTTTATTAAGATACCATTTGCAAAAAAAAAAGATTCTTCGGTAAGAACTTAATACATGACAAATGTTGTCCTAATTAGAAATGTCTTTTAATAATTTATAACCTTACCTATACAGTGTCGTAGTATTATTTGTTTGCGTTCGATGACGCTTTACAATGTAAATTAAAAAGTGAAATGAGTGTAAAAAGTTTATTATCGTTCGGAAAATTTAAATTTTCCTAAAAAATACATTTTTTTTTAAATATTAATAAATTTCTCAAAAAATGAAATAAATAAATTAATCATAATTGTGCTGATTATTTAAAGTTACTTATGTTAATCTTCATTCTTAAGTTATAAACGGCGCAATTAATTGATTTTTATTTTAAATATTTCATTATTTTATACTGATTTAAAGCCTAGCTAAATTCCTAGTTCACTTTTAAATAGGTTAGGAGGTGGTTATAAAGTATTTGTGCCACAGTTTATATGAATCATGAAAATGTAAAATTATAATAAAAAAATATATAAAACAACATAAGAACGAACTAGGAGTTTGTTGCGATCTACTTACAAACAATGTTATCTTAACAAATAATATCTTAAGTATTAAAAAGTATTACATTTAGAAATGATATACTAAAAAATTAAGTAAGTATATTTATCTTATATAAATAATATCTCTTACATACAATACCGTTGGAAATTTCATAGTGATTCGAGTGGAATAAACAGTGAAAAAAAGTAAAAGCCAAACTGTAGAAAATAATTCCATTATAAAAGACTCAGGCGTTACTTTTCGAAAATCCATAACTAATTATGGATTAAGAAAATTATTTTGCTAAAGCAAAATATCATTAAAATATCAAAGCAAAATATCATTAAAATATCATAAATCATTAGTAAAATAATTTTCTAAATGAATAATTTATTCCATTATAACATAGTCAAACTAAGAAAATCTTATTCTATCGCGACAATTTGATTGATAATATATTGTAAATATATAAAATTGTAAATATTTGTAACAAGGAAAACCCATCAATAAGAACTCGTCACACAAACATTTTCCCTTTGCGAGATTCGAACACGCTGGTTCTGATATTACGATTTATCATTAAAATTCGACTTATACTTTTACCAGAATGTAACATTCGGCAGATTAACGGAAAATATAAGCAACAAAGTATCGAGAATACGATCGTCAGAGCCAATAAGGCGATTATCTATTTTCTATATCTCTATTATCAATAATTCTAGGGAATTAGTTTAAGACAAACGTGTTATTTTAACCGTCTTTAAAGACTACGGTACCAGCTTCAAACATAATAGCACTACTTCTTCTTGTCCTATGGGTGTCGTAAGAGGTGACTTAATGATAAAAGAAGACAGATGACAGCATCTTCCCTTCATCTTCGGCCAAACTGCGAGTGTTATAGCTATCGCAGTTTGCTATAGCTATAGTCTATAAGACGCTTAAAATCACACGACGTAAAGATACTGTCTAAAGTAATACACCACCAAAAAGATTTGGTACAAAAAAGCTTATTTTCTCTATGAAATCTATAAAATATATTAATTTGTCATAATAAAATTCTGTTAAAAATACTGAACAGTATAAAAACCTGTGTTATCGATATAAATTGTATATCTATAAAAACATAACTGAATCACATGAAAAATATGTTTTGTTCATCACGGTTCAACTATATTTGCTATAAATATATCAGCTATCTTTTTCCATACTGGAATCTGTTACTCCTTCGCTTTCTTTCTCATAACTCACTGAGCTCGTATAGTCTAAGTAATCCATGTCTGTCAGTTGCGTCTTTAACAAAAGATGGGGGGTTTTCATTACCCTTTTCTCTTTTAAAAACTTGGGAATCATCTGTTTACCCTCCATAAGAAACTGTATTATCACCCGTTCGAAGAACAAAGCTACAACCAAATGTAATGCTGCTAGTATGATAATAATATATGACAAAAGAGCATCCTTTGGCATTTCCAACTCTAAAAATCTAGCCAGCCACGCTGCGGGGGCGACCGCTATATAAATGCTTATGCCAGTCATAATAATTATACTAATCATGAGCTGTTTGTTTGTTATAACTGATTTCCTATACGGTGATCCGTGACTGAAGACAATGGCTTGGATAATGTATTGGAACATTGATATGGAGAAGATGGCGTAGTTTTCCCAACACTGGTTCGCTTCATCTCCCTGATATGTGTGCCTTACGTACCAATGGAATGTTGTTAATGCGTAGTAACTCAGATATTGAATTACAAAAATCAGCACCAATTGTCCTACAAGAGAAAACAATGGAATCAAACCTAAAAGTGACGTCAATGGGGGTATTTTACATAGCTTGCCGGTATACGCTTCTGTCTTTCCGAAGAAAAACGCAAAGTTGACGATCAGGGCGACATCTATGTACAGGAATTGGAAGTCGGTGAGATTCGCGTCGAAGTAGTAGAGAAATGCCACTGAGAGGAACTCCGTGAGGGAATATGCGATCATGAATTTGAACACGCCGAAGGATGTGGTGAGTGCGGCGCGGCCCTCCCTTAAAAAAAAAGAAAATATCAATGCTAAAACTACATATGTAATAAATTATGTAATCATGCCTATTACAGAGATTGCAGTTGGGGATTATAATTTGATTTACGGCCGGTCCCAATAACCTATCTATCTTCAGTTTTGGCATATCGGAGATAGAAAACAACTTCTGTCTTTGTTACTCTGGACGGCAAAATCAGAGACAGAAGATGGTTTTCTATCTCCGATATGCCAAAACTGAAGATAGATAGATTATTGGGACCGGCCGTTAGTAATAAACACTAAGCAATAATACAACTGACATGAGAATATGTTTAAATATTGTGAAATTTGACGTTTTGTTACTGCATCAATGCGTTAAGAGATGCTAAAGTCAGGTGTTATAAAGTTGACTCTGACAAAAAAAAACCATCAATCATTCAATAGAGGACAGTATTGAGTGTCATTTTAGTATCAGTTCTTATTATCGATATTTTCTTCTCATATTTATTGACGACCATTATCAGTGGTTGTAAACGCTGCTTCTGAGCCATGGGTCGCGGATTCGATCTCCGCACAGTACAAATATTTGTGTGAATGAACATGTCTGTTGGTACTGGTCTGGGTGCTAATATATAAGTAAGTTTATCGGTTGTCTTGTACCCAATACACAACAAGCTTCTTAGTAGTAGCTTAGTTTGGGACTCGATGGCTCTGTATGGCCCAGTGTGGCATATATAAAAAATATATTATATAGCTATTGTAAGGTTTACCTCAGGACCCTCGAGACGCACACTATGTCAGGGTGAGAGGAGGTGAAGGGCGCTGCGACGCTGCTTTCCAGTTCGGACAGCGAGATGCCGGTGTGGGCGGCTCGCAAGGCGCCGCAATCGTTCGCACCGTCTCCGCACATGCCTGACGGTTTCAACTTGCTTTATATGATATTTAAGCAATTTAATTTTTATTATAATATCAGCATTTAAACTTGAAAATATAATATAAAGTATTTAAATAGCTGTTTCATCTGAACTGATTGTCCAATATCTGTAAGGATATTTCCCTGAGGTGTTAAGAGTGCAAGGCTCCTAACATTCATGAAACTACGCTGGCTTATAGCGATAAAATCTTAGTTTAAAAAATTTGCGCTGTGACGTCATTTCTCGCTAGCTTAAATGGACAAAGAACCGCGCCCAGTATGCATGGGGATGCGGGTTTGATTCCCGCCAGAAACAAAATTTTTAAATTTAAATACTGATATTGCTTTAGTATTTCTTTAAAGTAAATTACGGCTCCATCATTGATATATTACCATAGCAATGCTGGGTACAACAGGCATAATCACCATGCTTGCAAAAAGAGGGTTGGTGATTATCACAAATCAGAGCGATGTTCGAAAATTCGAACTTTTTCTTGGCCGATCCTTTCGAATTCTCGAACATTGCTCGGGTTTATGACCTCGATGATCACGCATTTTGCCACTATTCATCTTTGGTTACTTAAATTCAATAATCGAGGCCTTTGCCCTGCAGTGGGATGATACTACTACTATTTTAATTTAAATTGGCATGGTAACAACCACTAGAGTAAATTGGCTCGGGGCTATATTGTTTGTTTTTGTAAATTTCCGATACGAGGGCGGGTCAATAAGTCCGTGACTTTTTGAATTTCTGACCTCTTTACCGAAAAGGCAACAATACTCCTGGCAACAGGTATCTGTCAGTTGACTCCTACCAAAATTTGAACTTGCTGCGTCAGTTAGTTTGTGTCTGACAGCTATCTTTATCAGACTACCCAATAATATGAGGAATAAATGGAAAAAAGTGAATTTCGTGTGCTTATTAAGCATTATTTTTTGCGAAAAAAAACCATTACCGAGACCAAGGCTAAGCTTGATAAATACTATGGGGACTCTGCACCATCGATTTCAATGGTAAAAAAGTGGTTTACTGAATTTCATTGTGGCCGTACAAGCACTGAAGATGCCGAACGTCCTGGACGCCCAGTTGAGGTCTCTACACCCGAAACAATCGAAAAAATTCACGATATGGTGTTGGCCGACCGAAGATTGAAAGTGCAAGAGATTGTGGAAGCCGTAGGGATCTCGCATGGCTCAGTGGTTTCAATTTTGAAAGATCACTTGGGTATGAGAAAGCTTTCCGCAAGATGGGTGCCGCGTTTGCTCACAGTCGACCACAAACGCAATCGTGTAACAACTTCACAGGAAGGTTTGGCGTTGTTTAGTCGCAATATGGAGGAGTTTTTGCGCCGTTTTGTAACCGTGGACGAAACATGGATCCATCACAACACACCAGAGACCAAACAACAGTCAAAACAGTGGGTTTCTAAGGGTGAATCAGCGCCAAAGAAGGCCAAGGTGGGTTTGTCAGCCAATAAAGTTATGGCGACTGTTTTTTGGGATGCACGTGGGATAATCTACATTGACTACCTTCAAAAGGGAAGAACAATCAATGGGGAATATTATGCCAACTTATTGGACCGCTTCAATGACGATTTGAAAAAAAAACCGACCTCATTTGGCCAAGAAAAAAGTTCTTTTCCACCAAGACAATGCAAGGGTGCACACATGTGCAGTTGCCATGGCAAAAATCCATGAATTGGGCTATGAATTGCTCCCTCATCCGCCCTATTCTCCAGATCTGGCTCCGAGTGACTACTTCTTGTTCCCAAACCTGAAGAAATGGCTTGGTGGAAAAAGATTTGACTCCAATGATAAAGTCATCTCGCAAACAAAGGTCTATTTTGAGGACCTCGACAAATCATATTTTTTGGAAGGGATAAAAAAAATTGGAGAAGCGTTGGACAAAGTGTATAGAGCTCAAGGGAGACTACGTTGAAAAATAAAATGATTTATTTATCAAAAAATCTGTGTTTTATTCCAAAAGTCACGGACTTATTGACCCGCCCTCGTATTTCGGCTTCTTCCAACTGACTTTTTCCTACAGAAACTCATAAAAAACTAGGTACCATGGTATTAAACCCGAATTATAATTTAACTCTGGTTTTACTACTTTTGTCTGGCAACACCAATATCATAATCACTCACCTACGTAGTACCCCAGCGCCTGGTACTCTACTATCAGCTGTTGCTTCTGATCGGACGTCATCCGAGCGAACACCGCCCCCCTCTCCACAACCTGGCCGACCATATGCGGGTACTGAGACCGTAGGACCTGGTGATGTAAACCAATTTAAAACTTTGAACTAAAAGTACAGTTAAAAAGATTAGCAATTAAACTGAAAACTATTAATATCATTTACAGTAATTATAGTTTATAGTAAGGCATTGAAAATATTTGTAATATGTAACATAAAATAACTAGTTAAAAAATAAGTAATATCAAACATTTCACCAAACGAACGCCGACTTAAACAATGGGGACTACCGTTTCTTTGCTCACCAGTTGGCGCCACTGTAGACTGAGGTCCGGAGGTAAAGCTGTCACAGGCGACTTTATAAGATTGGCGCCGATATAAAGTTTTAAATCTTGAATCTAATTAAAGTTTACTATTTATAAATAACTATCTTCATATCAACAAACTAACTTCTGAAATAGTTACTCTTTGAGGCCGCCTATTTAATCGCTTTTTCTTAATTCCGCTTTCAAAGCCTTCACATTATCGCCAAATAATCCATATTTATAATAATTTTACGAAGGAGATCACTTTCAACAGGTAAATTAAAGAAATTATAATTTATGTAAACGAAGCCCGCTAAAACCAGTGAAAAGTGAATGTTATTGGACCTCACGCGACACAAGCGCGTCTAGTGGCAAATTCACTAGCGATAGCCATCATCACTAGCGACAGCCAGCAGACATTTAGTTGCGTTTCGTCAATTGTTGCGTTACGTTTTGATAATTTACATTAGTGGAATTGGTCTCCGGATCCACACCGGGTGCACGTCTCATCTCTGCAACGAACCTGAACTTAACACCAGATATACTCACCCGCCACGTATCCCCGGACATGACGAGCTTGTAGTGCGGCGGCGCAGGCGCTTCCGCGTCGGCGCCGCACGAGCCGCGCCCGCCGCCCGCGCCGCGCCGCGCCCGCTGCAGGGCCGCGCGGCCCCCCACCGCCGCCTGGGGGAGGGGGGGTGTGATGATCACTAAATCACTAAGTTAGAGGAATAAGGACCATACCAAACTAGTCCCATTCCAAGCCTGCAGGGCTACTCTGAGTTGAGGCTCGAACGCCTGGGGTATGAGGATGTGATGATTAGTTGATTACTAAGGGGATCACTAAGACCAAAGAAGAAGGACCATGCCAGACTGGTTCCATTCGAAGCCTGTAGGGCTACCCTAAGTTGAGGCTCAAACGCCTGGGAAGGGGGATGTCATGCGGGGATCACCTAAGACCGTGGAATAAGGAAACCAGACTAATCCCATTCGAAGCCTGTAGGGCTATTCTAAATTGAGGCTCGAACGCCTGGGGAAGGGGAATATGATGATCACTAAGACAGAAAAGGGACCATACTAGACTAATCCCATTCGAAGCCTGTAGGGCTACTCTAAGGTGAAGCTCAAACGCCTCGGGAAGGGGAATGGTGATGATCACTAAAACAGAGGAAGAAGGATACCAGACTACCCTATTTGAAGCCCGTAGGGCTACTCTAAGTTAAGATTCAAACGCCTGGGGAAGGGGAATGTGATAATCACTAAGACAGAGGAAGAAGGACCATCCCGGACTAGTCCCATTCGAAGGCTGTAGGGCTACTCAACGTTGAGGATCGAACGCCTGGGGAAGGGGGATGTGATGCGGGGATCACTAAGACAGAGGAAGAAGGACACCAGACTAGTCCCATTTGAAGCCTGCAGGGCTATTCTAATTTGAGGTTCCAAGATCTATACTACACTTGTCCCAATTTCAAGGGCCATTCCAATTTGAAGCTCGAAGGACTATTTCAGATCTAGTCCCATTCGGAGTTTGAAGTAACATTCTAATCTGAGACTCGAAGGATTAATACAAATCGAAGCGCGAGGGACCAGTCTAAGTTGAGGCATGAAGAACCAGTCAAATTCGAGGCTCGAGAGGCCATTTGAATGCGAAACCAAAGGAACATTGCAAATACAAAGCTAGAGTGACCATTCAAGATGTAAAGTGTTCATAGTAATTGATACTGTGATGAACTCATAGTAATAGTTAATTATATAATATAACTTTAACATAATATTAAATATATTGATAATAACTCAACACAATGGGGACTACCGTTTCTTTGCTCACCAGTAGGCGCCACTGTAGACTGAGGTCCGGAGAGGTATAGCTGTAAAAGGCGACTTTATAAGATCGGCGCCGATACAAAGTTTTAAATCTTGAATCTAATTAAAGTTTATTATTTATAAATAACTATCTTCATATCAACAAACTAACTTCTGAAATAGTTGCTCTTTGAGGTCACCTATTTTATCGCTTTTCTTAATTCCGCTTTCAAAGCGTTCGCATTAATCGCCAAATAATCCATATTTTCAATAATTTTACGAAGGAGATCACTTTCCAGCAGGTAAATTAAAAAAAATATAATTTATGTAACGAAACCCGCTAAAACCAGTGAAAAGTGAATGATAATGGACCTCACGCGACACAAGCGCCTCTAGTGGCAAATTCACTAGCGATAGCCCCCATTATACGACATTATCCAAAAAGGTCAACCTATCCAAGAAGCTAAAGGTCATTCAATTGATTTTCAACTTTAAGTCCAACATGCAGAGATTCATATTATCAATTTAGAAAATTTGACGTTTTGTGGTACGTTGACGTGCTGTTGTTTGTACTTATTAAATAATTTATGTTACAATACTACTTACAAATCACTACACTTTAAGATGTAATATCCCATTACAGGCTTGAAGGAAGAGCCATTCCAATTCGAAGCACGAACAACTAGTCAATCCAAGACTCGAAGGACCATGCAATTCGCTGCTAAAAGGCTCAATCCAACTCGGGCCTCGAGAGACCAGTGCAATTCGTAACTCGAAAGAACAAATCAATTTGAAAGTCAAAGGACCAGTCCAATTCGACGCTTATTTAAACAGTGATATACAGGGTGTAATAAAAGGCTTAACGAAGCCCGAATACCACACATTCTACCCATTTGTACCCTTTTTTCTTTAGAAACATATTAAAAAATTTTAGGACATATAGAAAACGCTTTAAAAAGAGGGCCCCGCAATGAACCGCGCACACGCACATCTAACTGTATGAAGTTAGGTCACAATCCTCGTCTGTAGCACTTCGTGCGCGCTATACATTGTGGGCGATAATTACTTGATTTATTTTAAGGCCTAAAAAAAATCGTTTGCTAGCGATTATTTTTGTTACATACGATTTGGTTTAATGAACCGAATGCGAGGTTTAAGGCTTCGTTAGGCTTTTTGTTACACCCTGTATTTGATACAAATATTAACGCTTTTATAAAGGTCTTTCATAAACTAAATGTTAATACATGGTCGTAAAAAGAATATACGGGTTGGTCCAAAAATTCAAGTTTTTTTTTTCGATTCTACTCACCGAGTTTTTTCCATGTATGTTCAGCGATTGAAAGTTCAGGAGGTAGGATTTTTTTTAAAGTGAATTTACTGCAGAAACAAATTTTTTTTGAATGTGAATTTTCAACAGTATAATCTTTAAAAAAATCATAATTACTCTAGTATTAAGGTTTTTAACCGATATTTATCATAAGATATTTGCTAACAGTAACACAACAAATCACTTACTCCCCGCAGCGTGCTCTCGCAGTAGATGACGGGTGTTTTCCCGCTGTTGTCTACGTTCAGATGCACCACTCGCTCGCCACTCGCCAAGATGCCACACTCGCGGGCCACACTCACCGCTGTGTGGATGTTGTCGCCTATACACATAGGACAATACTGTTTATAGGGACCGAAAGGTTAACCAGTATGAGAGTTTCAACCGGGTTAGGTAAATAGGCATAGGAACCGGTTTTAAGGTTCATTTTTGTACTCAAAACATCTGAAGGAAAGTGACAGAGTCTAACTACCATATACTCAATAATATACTTTGCACCACATCACCTCTACTCCACAGAGACGTAGTTTTCCTTTTCTACCCAAAGGTTGTCTGGGAGAGATTGCTTTTAGCAATAAGACCGCCTTATTGTACATATGTGTCACATTGTAATTTATGTTACCTTTGTTTTGTGCAATAACGGCCGGTCTCAATAACCTATCTATCTTCAGTTTTGGCATATCGGAGATAGAAAACAACTTCTGTCTTTGTTTCTCTGGACGGCAAAATCAGAGACAGAAGATATCTATCTACCACGCGGTCTTTGATCGTGTTACAACGTGACTCCAACTAGCTGACGCGCAGGATGCATTACACAATACTGTTTTTAATATTGACAAATCCGACTGTTCCCGAGAGAGTAAAAAACAGCCGCGTGTGACGTAAACCACCTGCGACGCTGTTAAGATTCTGCATCTCTTTCATTTAGGTTAATCAGAATTTTTTTACAGATTGACTTATATATTATACAGGTAAACAAACCTTGTCCTTGACTGTTTAAAACAAACTATCCGCGATAGATTTATTTCGATTTCTTCAAATTGAATTCAATTAAACACAAATGGTTTTGAAAATACAATTTTATAAAAGATTTCAAAACATTGGTGGTTAATCAATTGTAAAATATGGATTTTAGAGTTTTACCAAAAACATTAATGAAATTTCGCTGGTTCACAGCTCCAAAATATAGGCTATTATTTTTACAAATTTCCTTCAATTACTACATATATATATATATAACAGTTGTGTAAAGGCACAAGCCACAGATGATAGATGGCGCTGCCGGTTCGTTACATAAACATTTGTTTCTCTCTGATCCCAATACCGAAGTCCATGCGGTAAAATTCGCGGGCAAAAGCTTACATGTAATATAACTTACCTGTAATCATAACTACTTGAATATTCGCTTCCTTGAGCTCTCTGATGATACCCGTGGTCGCCGGCTTCAGCCTGTTTTCCATGATGACCAGACCAAGGAATTCCAGATCGCGTTCAACCTAAAGTAACAAGTAAATACTATATACAGTGCATTTTTAACCATCTGGAATACGAAGCCCAAGTTATGTGACCATTATGTATAACATCATGGCAGTGTTATTTAAACTATCAATGAAAATATTTTTTGAAATATATTAATTATTTAATCATTTCATTTTGTAACACGCTGTGGCGCGCACAGACGTATTATTTTGCTGCGGCGGGGTCCCGGATGAATGAACCTTACACAGATAAATCCGTACGCATCCCTGCGTGTTTCAAAATAAAAAGTTGAACCAATATTTCATACATATATTTAATTTTTTTTTTTATTGAAAACTGCCAAGATGTTGTACATAATGTTTATATAACGTGGGCTTCGTTTTACAGGTGGTTGAAATTGCACCGTGTATATGTGCGAGTGAACTAATCATGAGTGAGTGTGTGTGTGTATGTGTGTGTGTATATGTGCGAGTGAACTAATCACGAGTGTGTGTGTGTGTGTGATAGAGAGCGAGAGAGAGGGAGAGATACATGTATTTAGAAAAATAACTTTTAGTAATTCAATTGCTTACATTTGAATCATACTTATTTGTGAATTTACATTACAAGCCATTTTTGCTCATTTTATTAGGTTTCGTTAACTTGAAGTAATATTAGGAATATCGTGGTACAATTATTAGGAAACTAGAGTATACGCACCTCATCTCTATGCATTTTCTGCAGTTGCTTGAAAGTGGTTTCCATCAGGCGTGTAGCGATTGCAATCACACGGTAACCTTTCTCTGCGTACGAGCTTAGTACTTCGTTCAAGTTGTCCGGTACTGCAATATGATAGTAGAATACGTCATGCTTGTCAAATGCCAGTTGGTAATTACAAGCCCGAGCAATGTTTGAAAATTCGAAACTTTTTGTTGCCCGACCTGGGAATTGATCCGGGCCCTGATTTTGGCCCGGTGTTAAAACCACTTAACCAACGGGACGTTAGACCTTTCAAGATAATTTTGTTAACCATAATCGTCTTAACGCTACTAAGTATAAATAACAGATGAGAGAAGTCTTTCTTCTGCTGCGTTACTACTATAGGGAAAGTAATATACTAGAGTACCAATCGCTAGTCAAGAAATGTCCTCCTGAATTCTTTTCAAAATATTACGTTAGATTGCGCTAGGAGCAGAGGTGGCGTAAGGCGTGGGCGCTGTGGGCCACCGCCCACGGCCTCGCGGTGCACGGGGCCTCATAGTTATAACAAAGAAAAAGTATGAAAAGCCCAAAAGTAAATACATTAAAATTACTATGACCTTAAAGATATTTCACTCTTTGGCTTAAATGTAAATGAAATATTATAAATCTGAAGAGTTAGTTTGTTTGCTTGTTTGTTTGTTTGTTTGAACGTGCTTAGCTCAGGAAGTACTGGTAGTAGTAAGTAATTAATTATACCATTACAGGGCCTCGCAAAGTGCTTGCCCATATTATCAGACGGCCTCGCGAAATATACCTCGCCCACATTAAGTTTAGGCCCTGCGCTGCCACTGGCTAGGAGTCTCGATTTGAATAAAATCATAGACCAGGGTAAGTACAATCGAAATCTTGTGACCTATCCAACAATTACGAGAACCATTTGCAAGCACATTGTGGCTATGCTTTGACCATGACATTAACGTGCCGTAAGGTGGCGCTTTATTAGCTTTTAATGTAAAGGTCAAGAAAAATCCAAAGCAAGTTATAAATATTTGTATTCCCTATTTTGAGAACTAAAGAAGTTTGCAATATTTGTTTTTACTTCTTCATAAATCGTTACAAAAATACCGTACGCAAAACATAGAAGTACGTGCTTTATTTTTAACAACAACTAACGGGCAAAAGCATGCTTTGCAACACTAGCGCTACGGAAATATCAGAACAGTTTACAAATAGCCGCAGCACAGAAAATTTTTCTGTTTCTTTCGATTTAACAAGAGCGCACAATAATTCCATCTATGCATAATACATAATTTTAGCTTTCTTCCGGAGGACGATCTTTACTATGAAGATTGGAACTCTAGTATACAGGTGACTTTTTCATCACCTTCAAAAAATTTTATAGGCGTTCTGTATCGTATTAAGAGCCCATTTATGAAGTAAAAAATGTGGATCAAGTTTTCACCCGAAAATATTTTTCGCAACATAGTTTTTAATTTTTACGGTCCTAAGCATGTTAAGGTATGAAGGGAAAACCAAAAACTTATGAATAGTATCCTAATAAATGAATGAGATGCGCACCGCGTAAAAAGTGTTGCTACGACGCCGTATCAAAAATTTTAGATTTTCACGGACATTTTCTAAGTGCTTTATTTTGTCATTTTTGTACTAGGCTATACTAAAAAAAAAAATTCGTCATTTGTTTTATATCTCAAAGATTGTTGTATTAAAATTTGGAAGGTGATTAAAATTTTATCCTGTATTACTTTCTCTATATTTACTACGCTACCCACCGGTCTCCGGGCGGCAGAGCTTGGCCAGCGTCTCCGGGGCGCCCTTGCAGAAAGCCCGCAGCACGTCCTCGCCCAACACTCGCACTACTACACAGGACCGCTGAAGAGACGATACGAACTGGTGTTGCTGGACTATGCCCACTTCCAGGGGCATCTGAGAAGGGAGATGAGAGTTTTAATCGTTGTTATAACAGGCCTATCATGTCACTGTCAAAAAGCATGATATGGCGTGGTTAGAAATATTTATAATTTTTTTTACGTAAATTTTCCAATATGTTTAATAGTTATTATCCTATTCCCGACGAATACAAATTCAAAAACACAAAAATCATAAAAATCGGTCCAGCCTTTCTCGAGTTATAAGTGGTGTAACTAACACGACTTTCTTTTATATAAATAGAAGAAGAAGAAGATAACAAAAGTTTTAGAGGATATCTGTCTCACTTTCACGCAGAAAACGATCTAAATGACATTTGACAAGGATGTAGGCTAGAATAATGGCACGGAAACCGTACGTTTTACGTAATAAAAACTTATCGTACCGTAAAACGTGTGATACTTTCAAATTCGAAATTCCACGCGTTATAAAGTCACTGGCAACAGATAATTATAATTTGTATATTGTAGATTGTTACTTAATTACTTACGCCAGAACAGACGGATGTAGCCGAAATTTAGCACACTTATAAAATTTTGCTAGGATCAGAGTACTTTTTAGAGTAGTAGAAAAAAAGAGTAGGTACGGTTTCGGTTGAATAGTTTAAAAACTAAAATTGTACGCGTAAATTCGAATCTTGATATGACACAGAATATGTAGGAATCAAACCATTACATTTATAATTTATGTTTATATCTGATATTGGTAACAGTCCTAATCTTTATCTCATTTGATATATTAAAACTACTTCAAACTTGTGGGAAATAAAGCAAGAATATGAGAGATCTAAATACAGGGTGAAATTTTAACCACTTTCCAAATTTTAATATAGCAATCTACGAGGCAAAAAACAAATGACGTATTTTTTCTTTTGGTATAGCCCAGTACAAAAATGTCAAGATAAAGCACTTATAAAATGTCCGCCAAAAGTCTAAAATTTTTGATACGGCATCCTAGTAACACTTTTTTACGCGATGTGCATCTCATTCATTTATTACAATACTATTTATGAGTTTTTGAATTTCCCTTTATACCTTAACAGGTCTAGGACCGTAAAAATTAAAATCTATATCACGAAAAATATTTTCCGGTGACAACTTGATTTACATTTTTAACTTCATAAATAGGGTCTAAATACGATACTGAAAGCATAAATTTTTTTTGAAAAGTGGTTAAAATTTTATCCAGTATTTATTCGCAATAAATATTTGAATCTCTCATTTTAAACAGTTCGTAAATTTTCAGCTGCTAAAGTTTTACTGTTAGTCTTAAAAGTTATACTTACATTTACATCATCAACGTTGATGTTAGCAGTTTTCTTAGGCTTGACAATTGTGGGCGTTAGCACTTCGTAGTTTGATGATTCAGGCACATCTGGTTCTTCTAACGTCCAGCCAGTTGATTCAAACATCTAGGAATCATGAAAATATGGACTGATTGACACATGATTGATTAAAAAATATCTAGTAAAATAAGTATAGTAAAGGCCTTTAGTCATCCCACTGCAGGGCAAAGGTCAAAGGTCTCCATCATTGAATTTCAATTACTACAGAAATGATAGTTACAGGCATAATCACCACGCTCGCCGAAAGCGGGTTAGTAATCACAAACCCGAGCAACGTCCAAAATTCGAAACTTTTGTTGCGCGACCCGTAGATCAAAAACAGGATCTTGAAATCTTACCCGGTGTAAATATTCAAAGCACTGTATTAAGGGGACTACTAGAGCTAAGTGCTGCCCCCAATTGATTTAATTTTAATACTTCTAAACAAAATCAACTCTCAAAAAACTAGAACAGTATCATTTTAGCAAATTACCTCTAGTATTTATTGAATAACTGTTAACTGCTTTTCATTCTGGCATTCTTTCGTATTGTACATTACCGCTACACGGGCCGCTTTTTTGGTGTTAGCGACAAATTAGACTTAATAAACAACTAAATGAAATGTTTATTAGATTATAATAGATAAATGATACTGTAGTAGTTTTTTGAGACTTGATTTTGTTTAGAAGTAATAAAATAAAATCAATTGGGGGCAGCACTTAGCTCTAGTATTCCCCTTAACGGGACGTTACTGACACGTTATTTACCTTCAAATCAAGCGGGTCTCCGGCTAGCTCCCCTCCCAGTAGGGTAAGGCTGTGGCACACCGCCATACCAATCTTCAGCGAGTGCAAATCGTTGAGGGTAGTTGGGTCACGTTGTGCCCTCCCGAGACGAGGGGGACTCGTGGCCGTACTTACTGGGACTATCCCCCACATGTCCAGCCCGTCCTCTGTTAGGGTACCAGTCTGAAAGAAACAACAATGGATTTCTATAATGTCAGCCCCCTAAAATTTGGCTATCACTATTGCAACTGATGTTTTGCCCCTTCTATCGCATTGGATATATTAGTGTGTCTGTCATGATAGATATTAGGGATGATGTAAATAAATAAATAAATAAATAAATAAAATAAAAAACTTTAATACTTGTAGTTCAGTGGCGCCGTGTTTAAGTGAAAGGGTGACAATTGAGTATTTGACACTACTCAATAGTGATTCTCATAGATTTAGTATACTGCTGTTAGATTGGCAATGAAAAGAGACAGAATATAATGCAGCTATATGACAGAACGAGATAGATCACAAGGCCGTTCACATACATGCCAAGAACCCGTAGTGTTTTTCTGAGTTCTGACGTCTGTCACGCGCAACACAATATTCCCTTTAGTTTTACTAGTTTCATTTTTATTATTGTAAAAAAGTGTCGAGTTAATGTATTTTCAATATGTTTACATGTTCAGTACCTGGAAGTAACTCATCTAAAAAAGGGAACCAACATAATTGTACATTTCACACGTCAACATACAATCGCGATTATCAGCAGCAAAATGCGATGTTTCAGAGCTTTGACTAAAATTTTGTATACTAATTGATAGGGCATTTCGTCAGAACAAGGATTTAAATTCATATGAATTCAATTAAAAATAATATCAAATACGTGAATTTCAGCAATTAGTAACGTCACTTTTGTATTTTAGTGATTGACGTTGTCGATGATATCTTATCGACATTTCATTAGCTGACATATTTCACATTGTAAACCACATACAGCCTAAATTGTTGAAATATGTTAGAAATGGTTGAAATTTCCTAATAGAAAGAATGTTCGCCCAATAAATATTCGAGCATTTGCAGTTTACATTTGGACCCTAAGTGTTTTTAACACAGAGGCGTTCAGCCTGTAAAATTACGCTCTGGATCAATCTCCTTAATGTTCAAGCCCCCATCAATCCCCATTAGTTAAACATTAAATATATGTATACTATTTAGTGTACGTTTGTAATGTATAATTGCAAAATAAATATGTATCAGTTTTATTTCAACTTTGGCGATCGCGATCGCAAAATGAGGCAAAATTGTTAAATACTGGCAAGTAAAGCCTACGATATTTTTTACAATAAATTGATTTTGTTCCGGCATAATTAATTATAAAATAAAAAACATATCCAGGTATTTACTTACAGTTTTTTGGCGTTCTTTTAATAATACTAAAAATAAGTCACCTGCGTCAACGTAAACTGACACTGTGTCGATGGAATCGATATCGAAAGCAAGCAGACAATGCAGTACCTGCACTATTTATCTCACGCACATGCTCACTTTATGCACACTAGCGTAACCTAGTTTTGGTCTCGTTTTCAGGATTCAATTGCCAATCTATCATCTATATTAAATCTATGGTGATTCTAGAAGGAATGGTTCCATTGAAATTAAATTTTACACAAGGAAGGGAAGGGATTAATTTCAACTATTCGTATGATACAAGTTTAAATTAGTTTGAGACTGAAACGTAACCTACATAAATGAATGTCATTTTTTTTTATTTCCTTCCATATATTTTTTTAATAATGCTGAAAATACTTTGCTAATGTTACAAGGGAAAGCACACAATATGTATTTAGTGACCCACTACTTTCGTTATAGGGTCTCGTATAATATTAATCTCCTTCCAATCTCCCATACAACAAACAACTATTAATAACAACAATTTAGAAAAACGGAACACCAAACCACTACGTTAAACGTCAGATGCTAACTTAAATTAAAGAGAGACCTTATCGAAGCAGATGCAGTCGAGCGACCCGGTGATGTTGACCGCCTTTGAGGCATGCCACGCTAGCTCGCTTTAGTACTATGGTGGGGTCACAACAAAGTTGATGTCTGAAGCCGCGTACTCTATAAGGGATATTTGTCAACCGACATTTGTATTCAGACATCGCGGTACATCTCCCTACGTCGCTCGATATCTTGTCGCCGTCCACGTGAGTTTAGTTGATAGAGTGACTTAACTCATTCAAGTGGGCGACAATACACAAGTTGCGCAATGTCGCGGTACATGTCGGGCGAAGTGTGGCAACGTCGCGTGAAGTCGCCCGACGTCTTCCGGGACACAATTCGCACATTTATCTCCTAATGGCTACGCGGCTGAAAGCTAGTAAATACTTAAGTTAGAGACCTTATCGAAGCAGATGCAGTCGAGCGAGCCGCTGACGTTGACCGCCCTAGTGTTGAGGCACGCCACGCTGGCTCGCTTCAGTCTTGCTACTGCGTAAAGTCGCCCAACTGTCATGGCGGCCGGCAACGCTGGCGGGATCACTATAGTGATGATGTCCAAAGCCTTGATCGTTATGTCACCAGCCGTTAGTGATCTGGACGCCTGGAACGGGAAAATCTATGTTAAGAAACTGGTATTGAAAAATCAGTAAAATCAGTGATAAAATAAAAAAAGTAAACAGTTTTAACGTAAATATCAAATGTAATTTTTTTTTTTTAATTTAATTGGAACTGTGTACCTATAGATAATTTATAATACAAGAAATTGATAACATAATAATAATATGTATCAACCTTAACCTTAACATCTTTATGCCTGTATTGTCTGCAATGTTATATTATAGTGAAATAAATGAATATGAATATGAATAATTATGTAGACCATACTTTATATGATATTTAAGCATTTTAATTGCAATTAATTTTAATATTTAAGCATTTTAATTTTAATATCAGTATTTAAACTTAAAAATCATGTCTCAGGCAGATTCGAACCCGCATCTCCTCGCATTCCAGGCGCGGCGCTTTACCAATTAAGCCACCGAGACACTACGTCATAGGCGTCAATTTATCATATTTCTACCATTTCTTTCGGGCAGTACTCCTTTAGTCCCCTTTTATACATACAAGAAAATGAGGTGGTGCTCTTCTTTCAATGTGCCGACAGACACCGAACGTAATATTCACTAACCTTAAGAGCGACGGTGTAGGCGAGCCCGATAACCGCGATGACGGCCAGAATGAATATGAACTTGTAAGAGTCTCTGTCGAACTTGAAGTCGGCCGGAACAGGGTAGAGGATACTGCGGACCAGCTGGCCTTTGCTCGTGTTGTAGCCCGTGCGGAGGACTAGGGCCCTGGGAGTGTTTCAGTACATTTATTTAGTTTAAAATTTATTGCACAAACGCCCCGTTGGTTTCACCTATGACCACCTGTGATATAGGCTAGAGCTGATTGAACTGATCCATATAGAAAACTGGTTATAAATGCTTTCTGAGAATTTAATAAAACCGGCCCAGTGCGAATCGGACTCGCACACGAAGGGTTCCGTAGCAAAAAGGCTAAAACGGGTTTGTTGTATGGGAGCCCCCCTTAAATATTTATTTAATTTTGTTTTTAGTATTTGTTGTTATTGCGGTAACAGATATACATAATTTGTGAAAATTTCAGCCTGGTGACAAGCAGACGGACAGACGGACAGACAGCGAAGTCTTAGTAATAGGGTCACGTGTTTACCCTTTAGGTACGGAACCCTAAAAATGAATATTAATTATTGTGATTAGAACAGCATTTATACATATTTTCACTTATTTGTGCAATAAAAAAGTAGTAAAAAGTAACGGTATTTAATTATCCTACAGGGCAAAGTTCTCCATCATTGAAATCAAGTTTCCACAACAATGATACAGGCATAATCGCCACACATGTCAAATGCGGGTTAAGATCCCGATCCCGCGTAATTAGAAAATTCGAAACTTTTATTGGCGACCCGGGGATCGAATCCAGGACCCCAAGATCTAAACCCGGTACTTAAACCAGTAGACCAACGGAACGTTCAATTACAACGAATTCAATCAAAAGTTTTTCACTATCAACTGACCTGACTGGCTCGTTGTTGTAGTATCTGGTCTGTATGACTTTAGTGCCGCAGAACAAAACGCTGGACGCGTGCTCCTTCATGTCGAACGCGTGGTCGGTGCGCAGGAGTGCCGTCTTAGTCACCGGCACTGATTCACCTGTCAAAAAGATTGGGAAATGATAATGTTTAAGGACATCGACATACAGGGTGTAACAAAAAGTTTAACGAAGCCTTAAACCTCGCATTCGGTTCATCAAACCAAATTGTATATATTAATAGGCTATTTGACAATGCGAAAAATAAAGTGCGAATTACTATTATCAGCTTATATTATGAGTTTAAAAATGGTTGTTTAGTAACGGAAGTTGAAAATAATATACAATTTATTTATGAATCCAGAAATGAAATTGAATTTATTTAAACGTTTGTCACGTGACACGAAACGCTTCTGATTGGTCGGGTTTATGATGACGTCACCTGATCGATAACTTTGTTTGCCTACTTGTGTTTAGTAGCTTTTCAAAATGTTTTGATAATATTTTCCTATAATAATAGTATCCATGGTTTATGTGTGATTTATTTCCACTATTTTACAAATTCTGTCAATTACTTTTACCATGGACAACGATTTTGTAAAGCAAAAAACAGTAACCTGCCCATTAATTTAAAATCTGTAACAAACTAGTTAGTCGTGATCTTTAAGCGTGATCTTAAAGTGTAATGTTTATTGAAATCATAAAAATGTAACTAATAATATAAAATGGATTTCAAAAACCAGTCAAATAGCCTATTACAAAAACGACTAACATTCTCTTATAGACAAGCTTTTTACGTCTCGTCCGCCACGGGTTCTAATATGTAGAACTGTTTTTTGGCTTTGGCTTAGTCACGTTTTTAGAGAATTATTATTTGTAGCCAGCGTAATAAGCGTTTAAGTATTAACAGTACTTACCAGTAAGCATGCTCTCGTTAAGAACCGCTGATCCTGTGAGTAAAGCAGCGTCCAAATGCATAGTACACCCGTGTTTAGGTATAATGATGACGTCACCGGGGGCCACGGCGCGGCTGTCCACTGTCCGTCCGTCCCACAGTTGGACTGTGTCGTACGCTTCGACTGTCGCTCGTAGGCTTTGCTGGTTCTGCAAGAAATAAAGTTAATAAATCGTTTATTTAATATACAAAGATATCAAATTACTAGTAGTTAAGTAGTTAATTATATAAACGGCTAAGATCTGAACTGTTATTAGGAAAGTAGAAAATAGTAACGAAAGGAGATGTCCCAAATTGTATGGAGGCCAGGCCCAGAACCTGTACACCCCACCAAAAGATAGACCAATACACCTACAAGATTTTGTTATTATCCAATTCTTTTAAAATGGCTTCGTTAAGTGGTTCAAATAAAGAGATAAGTAAGAAAATAGTAATACAAAACAACAAA
This sequence comes from Anania crocealis, assembly GCA_949315895.1. Lineage (NCBI taxonomy): Eukaryota > Metazoa > Arthropoda > Insecta > Lepidoptera > Crambidae > Anania > Anania crocealis. Next base: position 6,754,858 of record OX438874.1, on the reverse strand, counting down.
ACCATCATGGCGGAAGATGACATTATGATGACGTCTGTCAGTTTCAAAATCGCGCAGCTAGGAGTCGAGTGCCATCGCTTACTGTAGTAACAACAAACATTATGAAAGTAATGTGTCGATCAATACTAAATACAGAAAACGAAAAAGAGGTCGTTATAATGAACTACAATAAAAGCGCGACAAGCAGAACAAAAACTTGAAGTGAATGATTATGCCAAAGTGACAAGGGGTATCTGACAGCTACTGACATTTAAAGTTTTTTTAGATTGACGCCATCTTGGAATGCCTAATGGAGTTTGATAAATTATTCGATCTTATTTATTTTTGAACCACTAAATTATACGTTAAATAAATTTATATGTATTTTTCCCAGAAACAGTATTTTTTTCTTGATTTTTGAAAATGGTGTACAATGTCTGGGCCTATTATGGGACATCTCCTTTAAACTAATTTTAGCTAAACGCGATATTACCTTAGTATTTGCCTCACGTTCTTGCGAAATAAGGTCACGTTTAGTGTAGTGTGTGACGGTGCTTCAACAAATAAACACTTGGAGGTAAATATTATATTCTCCACGGAGTGAGTGCATCGCTGTTTCCAGTCAGCCAGTGACCACGGTAGGTGTAACACGATCGAAACGTCAGGCAAAATAATAAGGCATTATCGTGTTTAATTTCCGTCAACATTCAAATAATTAATTATGCAACGTAAAAAATTAAAAATATAATTTAATTACTTCAAAGGTTTTACATACTAGACAGAGAGGCCTATGGTTAGCAGCGGATTGATATGGTCTAATGATACCTACCTTTTTAGTTTGTATAACAGATGTGGCAACACCGAACGTCGACATCAGCACTACCGCTATGCAGTAATAGTAGTACGGTTCCGCCAGCCACACAGCTATGGTGAAAAGTTGGAACACGTAGAAAGGGTTGAACACCTCCAGAAGGATGAGGGTTAAGATTGACTGGATGGGCACTTTGATTTCGTTGAGACCGTATATGTTTAACCTGAGAACAAAAGGGTAAACACGTTAGCATTATATGTTAGAGTTTTGAAATTTAGATTCAACATGTGAGCAAATTGCAGTTTTGTTTTGATTTTATGTAGAAAAATAAAAAGCTGGATACACAATCAGTGACAGAAAGAAGTCCTAACCAAATGCGCACACACTGGACCTTTCGGTGATCTGTTGCATACAACTTTAAGTCATGGTATTAAGGTTAAGTTTGCATTACAGTAGGTATGACACATGACAAGCATTAAGGCGGCATGTCGATAGTAACAATTGTTTGAGATTCAAATAACTCCACCTACTCCGATCACTGAAATATATCGACGTACCTAGGTTATTCTTTTCTTGATAGTGTAAGTCTTGTTAGTAGTCCTTAAAAATCAATAAACAAAACATTCACTTACAGTCTGACCCGTCGTTCACTAGAGGGGGCTCGGGCGCCCATAGCTTGAAGTTGGGCACAAGTAGCCCCGCACTCCAAGCCGGCTAGACGAGCCCACTGCGCGCGAGTACCGTCCCATATAAGCGATTGCTTCTTGTGCCGGAAGTAGCGGTAGCGTTGGACATCTACAACACATTCGTCAGCAACTCTTGGTCATTCAATATGTCGTAAGATAGATCTTGAAATTGAACATTTCGTATGTTTGATTTTATAGGGCTATGTAAATAGACTAATAATACATCAAATTTGAGGCAATAAGTGAATAGTTTAATGTAGTATTTCAATTAGGAAACCAATATTTATCGATTCCAGTTAACAAAAGTGCGAGATAGCAACATATTTTCAATATGAAAATTGTCTTTTCTTTCTTATATTTTGAACTTTGAAAACGCTGTCGTTCATGTTATGACGTCATAGGACTCTAAGCAAACTTCATGGCGGATATCATGAGTAAATTTTGTTCATCATCATCGTCATCATCATCATCATCAGCAAATGCAACCCACTGCTGGACATAGATCTCTCCAGTTGCACGCCACTTAGATCGATCTTTGGCTTATTCTCGCATCCAGCTCCTGCCAGCCACGTTGTATGTTGCCTATACTTTGACATTGACATTTTTGAAATAAGTGACTGAAAAAGTGCAGTGATCGAGGTTTAATATTTGTAATAACCCCCAATCCGAGTGTGACTGATACCTCTGAGCAAACATGGATGTTAGATTGGAAAACTCAGATAATACAAATCTGAATGTTGGTTAAATGTCAACAGACAGACAATCTACAGACCAATATGGCCGACAGCGTTTTCGGTAGAGTACGATATTTAATTTTGGACTTTTACAACAGTTTTGCTGTTCTCTAAGTTCTAAAGATATAGGTTTTTTTTTCGTCTAATCAGGCAATTATGGATCATTTAAGATCTACTTTAAAAGAGAGTAAAGTAGCCTTTTAGTGCTAAATATAGGTAATACAAAAACACATTATCTACTTTTAAAATAAATCACGTTATCACAAAAACCAATATGAAATTCACTCACTTAGTGAAGAGCCATCATCAAGTATCACTGGAGTGTGCAGAACATCTGGACTTTCTAAAGACGAGTCATTTTTATCTTCATCATGGAAACCCTCATTTAGTAAGCCACTGCAAATAATAAAAAAATATAGAGTTACATCAAGCAATTAAAAATATAATTTTCAAACTAATACTGTACTGTATGATGGAAAAAGTGAAATAGGTGAGTAACCATATTTATGTCGGTGCCAAAGAAGCCAATAACAACAACCGGTAAAAAATTACAATGGAAAGAAAAAAAAACTAAGTCAGGCAACTCCGTGAATAACTTTTTACCTCAAGTTTTTAATAGATTGATAGGCCATAAATAATAATTTATTAAAATTGTTCCATAAAATAGGACCCGGGGCAGGCGTCAAATAGGTACAGGGCGGGGCAGTAGCGTGACGTGTCTTTACTTAAACTTATTTTTATAAGTAGAATTAAAAACGGAACAGTAATTATTGCTGTGTTACTTTTTTGGAAGATTATTAATTCTTGTAGATTTCTTCTTTTGCGTGACTAACCTTGTATCAGCAATATTTTTCTCCGATATTTTGTGTATGTAGTAACTTTTATGTTTCTTCTGATATGTTTCCTGAAAATATATTAAATGGAGATTATTACAAATAATTTTCAGGTCAACATTCGATTTCTGAATATTTTCAATGCCAGTCATGCATTATTTAAAAAAATATATCATTTGTTGGGTTCTAATGTAAACTTAGATTAAGTTTAGAATTAACATTAAAACTGTTTACTTAAACATACTTCTTTTTTTTGTTAAAAATATTGTGGTTTGAATGATGAATTCATGTAATTATTTGTCCACATCATATTACTAATGTCTATATTTACAAGTTTTTGTTGTAAATTTAAAATATGTAAAGACAGCAGCACATCAACCTACCACAAAACGTCAAATTTTCTCAATTGATATTGATCTCTACTTGTTGGACTTAAAGTTGAAAATCAATTCAATGACATTTAACTTTTTGGGTAGGTTGACAAGCCATTGTCTGTATATGTTATTTGTGAGCATTATCAAAAAAAAAAGAACACTCACAATTACTAAGACTTGATCGGCAAGCTGGAAGCAACTCCTCAAGGAACTCAAATATAGGAACCAGGTTGGGGACCAGTGAAATAATAGGAATGGAATCCCACACGTGACCGTTGAGAATATGTAGATAAGAACCACCCGCCATCGACTTTTCTGGTATCCACATACCACCTGCAAAAGAAATTAATAATAATAGTCTTTATTTTTATGGGTTGTGAGTTCTAGTCCCACCACCCAAAACAGTCGAAAAATTTTTAATCAAGTAATTGTATCTGCAATTAATTTGCTTAAAAAACAGTTGAAAACCAAAAATACTTAAATAAAATAGCCATAAATATAAAATTTACATTATATTACAATAAAATTGAAATGAAAATAAATAAACAAAAAGAATTACCTACTTTCGCATTTATAATATTAATCAAGGAAGTAAAGATTATTTTTCAATTTCATTCAGCGAAGCTATCAGCAATTGGTGATAGCCTAAAAATTGTTTGTTCGTTGATATTGAATTATCTGAACACAATGGCACTCCTATGTGAGCTTATCTTAACTACAACAGTGACACACATTCACAACATATAGTGACACAATTTGTGAGTGAATCCTTATCAATCATACTATATTGTTACTGTAATAATAGTAATTCAAGTGTCTAGTTATTGCATATGATATGATATAATCATTACCAGCCTATAACAGTCCACTGCTGGACACAAAAGACTTATAATAATAATAAACATTTATTCAATGAAAAATTTTAAAATTTGCATTTCAAGTTAAGTTAGTATTGTTAGTTTATTAATTTACTTATTGATTATGTTTCATGAATCCCTCTTCGGGTGAAGGCCTCCTCTAGTTTATTCCATTCCTTTCTGCCTTTCCCTTTTTTTATTCATCGTATACCTGCACTTTGCAATAATGTTTTGTCCACGTATTATCAGGTGGTCAAGCAGTTGACCCGTTGGTCTAGTGGCTTAAATACCGGGCCAAGATCTCAGGGTCCAAGGTTCAATCCCCGGGTCGGGCAACAAAAAATGTTTTGAATTTTCGAACGTTGCTCGGGTTTGTGATCACCAACCCGCATTTGGCAAGAGTGGTGATTATGACAGTACACCCATCATTGCTGAGTCTTATAGGTAAATTATAATTATAAAATTGTTTATGAGGTTCCTCTGCCACGTCTGCCAGACAGGTTTGTAATCACAGTTTGGCCAATGGATGTGGGAAGGTGATGCTGTCTGTGTTCTTCGTTCTGTACTTCTTTACACCACATAGGAAGAGAAGGGGTGGTACTGAGCCAGCACCACATAACACAATACAATAAGATAGCTTCTTATAAGTATTTCCCAATGAATATGTTCCAGTTATTATTACTGCCTGAATTTTATTTGAGTCGGGATATCATCAAAAGTCAGAATTAGGTTGTTTGATTTGTAAAAAGAGAATGGGTCAATGGGGTTGGAAATTTGTGACATTGGAGCGCAACAATTACATGGCAACATGACCTTAATCCCTCAACCCCCAAGCGACAACCGGTTGTCGCGATAACAATTGATTTTAATTGTGTCTGGAATATCCGATCGTCAAAGGATTAATGCCACCAATTATGTGCATGACTAGTCTACAAAACTAACAATGATTTTTAGTAAATAAAACTATAATAAATTATCACAGAGTAGTTTCTTTTGACAGTAGTTATTCATAGAATTCTTACTACAACACTTTAAATACTAATATCTATACACTGTGTCCTAAGTTGGCAAAATGAAGACATATTTTATACTAAAATTAAACATTAAAAAATCTTAAATTCAAAATTTTATTTACAAAACTTGCAAATAAAGGTGGTTAAGTCCTAAATATATTTTATGGTATAGTTTTGTCTTTTAGGTATGTACTTCATTTACTAATATAAATGTTTCAAGGTCGGTATAAATGACTAATGAGCCTTGAAACAAAGACAGCATTAACACCTTCTACCATAGGAACAATGAATACATCTATAAAACAAATGTAGTATTACCTGCTCAAACTCTGGGTCTACATTAATATTTTGTGTAGACAATCCCAAGAATACATCTTGATTTCGATCAGAAACATCTTCAATCAAAGGCACAACATCATCTTCTGAATCCATATTTTATTTCAAATACTAACTTTAACTACCTATAAGAATTGACCTACTAAATTAACACAAACTAGGTATACAGCTCATTTTAACACTTTTCTAACTGGATTCTTATCTTCATAGTTAATAGATATTAAACTTAGGTAATGTAATACGAAACGTTAACACCAATATGCTTTATTATTTCCTTTAATTATAATAATTTCTAATATATTAGTCAAACTACATAGCAACTTAAGTTGCTGTAGAATATGTATTTTATGGAATATTCAATAAAACAAAGATCGAAACTTGTAAAATAAATTGAAAGCAATTTTCTTTGTATTTAAATTTTTTAATTGACAAAAAGTGTCATGAAACTATATTTGAACGCTAAAATGTCATGACAAACAAATACCGTTACTGTTATGACAACGATACAATTTTTAACTATTCAAATAACGTTTGAACCAGAACTAGGGATTATCACGTGATAACGGTATTTGCCTAAAACTATTTAATATTTTATTTAGTCAATAAAATATTTGTTTGTAACGATAGATTTAGGAAAATGTAGTCCTTAAAAATATCAACTTATTCCAAGTCTAAGATATTAGACCACATCCACAATAATAGATATTCACGAAATATTAAGATTCAAATTTAAAAATATCATTATTTACACTAACTCAAACACCCAAAGTAGATTTTCGAATTGTAAATTACCAAAATCCAATTAATTAACTTTAAAGTTAAGTAATGTTAAGACACTAGCTTTTATGGAGGAGCGGAGATTTCTAATAAATACAGGCATGTGCTTAAAAGATATCTCCAACCACGAATTATTGTACCTACACATGTTTCTTTTTGAATAAAAACTATTTTATTTTATTAATTTCTTTATTTAACATCATGACTTAATGTTCATTTTGTTAGTTATCGTCAGTTACATACAAAAATAACAATTAACCTTATAAAATACAATTTATAATGTAAATGAATGTGTACATCATCTGTTATTATATAGCGGCCTCCTTGGCATTTGATGACACAAACTTATTTAGACTCATCACTTAACATCCTTAGAATGGTGAAATGATAAACTTAACAAGTTGGTAACAACGGCCATGCAACAACAAAACTTAACTTTTACTTACTGTTTCAATATCATCAGAAGTTATGTCTTGCTCCATGCTCAAAGTCATTTTGATAGTTTTTTGAGCAGTCAGTAAGCCTTTTTAGCTCTGCAACAAAAGAAAATTAAAAAAAAAATTGTTTGACCGTTCCATTATTAACGCTAAGGCATTATTGTGATAGCAACCATTCGTTAAAATACAACCGAATTACACGTAACACGTAACGCACTATTTGTCTTGACGTCCACGTCTATCTACTGACTGTCACTTCACTTATCTTGTCACTGTCAGAGTTTCCTTTGCCTACCCAGAATGGGTGAAGAAAACAACAACAACAACTTGTCACTGTCAGTAAGTGTTGTCACTCGTGCTGGGAGTTTTTGGCGGGAGTTCGTGAGATCCGTTTGGAGTCCATTTATTTTATCGAATTTTTATTGTTTATAGTGATTTTTGGGTCGTAAAAGTGTTGTTATTTTGCGAAACAAAGTGTCGTGCGAGTGAACAATATACAGTTCGGTGAAATAACATGGTGTATGGGTCGTAACCAAGAAAAGTGGATCGTGAATTTTGCGCGGGAACGCGAACCGTTCACCTCTTTCTTGGGTACTTCTCTACATTCCTTCAATCTTTTGATTGTCTCCAAAAACTCCATCGAAGCATTAAAACGTCTAACATCAACGTTTTAATGCAAAAATCAAGAAAATATTACTAAAGAATTGGCTGTATGGACAAGTGTCCGAGGCCGTTAAACCTTCTAAAGAAAAATAAAGTCATTCGTGCTCGTCTCGTTCCATAGATAATACATATCGTCAGTGGAAAGGAAAAACTGCTAAAGCGCCAAAACCGTACTTGTGGAAAAAGAGGATCAAAGTTTCAATTTTCGGAAAAAAAATCATATCTCTTTTGATATTAATGTTAAACCGGACTTTTAAAATGGAAACATGATCTAGATTTTTTACCTAAATTTAGATATAATACATAGGTTCCTTGCTTATTTAGATCGCAAAATAGCTGTCGCTTTAGAAAAAATACCATGAAAATTAATCAAATGTCAGTCAGGATAAAACTTCTAACATCCATTATATTTAAATATCCAGCAACCACAAAGTGCTAAAGAGTTTTAACAACATTTTTCTTATTATAACATAATTGCTTAGTGAGTTACAATTGAATAAGTATGTCAAAGATAAATTACTAAACTACAACTATTGTAGTCACATACGCCAGCGAAGTAATGCGTAACCCGTAAAACCAACAGGAATATATGCTTACATACGCAGACCCCATGGAACGAATAAAGGCAAATGTTGCTAAACTATAACTACATTACACGTTTTAAGCAAAAATTATACTTAAAGATTAAATAGGTATAAATGTTTTGTGAAAAAAATGCCTAATTATTCTAATGCCTTAATTAAAAATATTGACATTACTACTAACCGGGTACAGGTTTGTGGTAATGACTATATTTTGAATTACCTAAATATAAAACACTGACTGACATATCAACGCACAGCCTAAACTACTGGGATTTAAAACCGGAAATTTTTCCCCGTGCTTCTTTTTATAGTGTAGGTAAGCACTTTTGATTTTTGGAAATTCCGCCTATAATGGGGTAAAAAGGGCCCCATAAGTTTTTATAAAAATCCGTTAGTTTTGAAGCTAAGTCGATGATAATGAAAATTGGTGTCCAGCTACCTGATTAAAAATTATTAATGACGTCTTTCAGTATTCTTAAAAATTTAATCTTTAAGAGGGTAAAAAATGGTGGCGAAGTTTGTTCAATTTTACGTCACATCCATCATCTTTACATATTTGTACTCTCTGACTACACTTTCGTTGTTATGACATTTTATGTGTCAATCAGAAAATAAATATCATAGCTTTCAAATATAATGGTATTATTTTAGAATGAAATAATTGGCGACTAAATGGATAAATTAACTAAGTAAAACGTACACTAACTTCGATTAAAGGCTGCATTACAAAACTCGGCAGCCAGATACAAACCCTACGAGAAATTTCTGATTATGAATTTAAATTACGAGTGTTATGAATGTACAAAATTTTATATTTACGAAGAAAAAATATACACTACAAATAATTAATATTACTGATGAGTACTGATGACACAGTGGAAAAATGAGAAATTACACAGCTTATACTAAAACTGCAGAGTGAATTCGACAGCACAAAACAATTTCATGTATGCAGGAGGTACTGAGGAGCAAAGGACCTTATGACACCTAAATTAAACATTGTACCATTAGACAAGGACGAAATATTTAAAAACTTTAACAGTTGTATATTTATTTAAAACTGAACAGATGTGATGATATCAATACAAAGAAACATACAACATATTACTAACATCTTTGAGCTCAGAATTACATCAGAAAACGTATTGGTTATGTGATCCACGAGATCCATGTGTGTTAGAGTTTGAGGAGTTACTTTAAATTCTAGATCAATACATCGACCCCAGCCCGAGCACTTGGGCTCGACAGCATAAATTTACATAATTTCTAGAGCAGATTGTGAGAGCACATGAGCCATAGTATGCTGAGAAGACATGTCATCAGATGCGTTGGTCAACTCGGTTAGTCGGTCGGATAGCTTGTTTCCAATCCAATGAACTTTTTAAATAAACATTGCGTTTGCTGCCCATGAAGACCTTAAACAAAAGAAAATAATTTTGTATTTCTTCTTGTACTATTGATACTTATACTTGATCCTATAAGGGTTCCGGTTTGGCTGACTGAGGCACGGCACTTTAAAAATGTTTTGTCTATCATCATTATTATAACACAATCATAATATTACGGAAAAGAAAAACATACCTTTAAACTTTACTTACAATCCAATTGACACGGTAAAATGATGATTCGGACGGCGACTAAACAACAAAAACCGACAAGTTCCAACAGGAATGTGCTTTATAGTCACGTGCTGTATAAAATCAGTTTTATTTCTGCAAATAGGCCCCAGGAGGCTCTTTTACATGTCCTAATATTTAAACCTACCACTGCTTGGGGACAAGTCTGGGCTAGTGTCGAGAAGAAGCAGCGCAAGAAACTCGGTCACTATTGTCAGCCCCTTTTTAAATAATTTTTTACAAAATGTTTAAGAAAGAACGAGCTGGGACAATTTAATGCCTTACATTTCTATCATACAAATAATCATTTACAGTGTTATAGCCCTTTTTCATTAAAATTACTTTGACATACGATTTAAGTTGATGTACAAGGAGTTCAGCAATACCCTGTGGTAATTTGTTGAAAAATACGAATACAATTTCCCATGAACGATTTTCCTACTTTTCGCAGTCTGAAGCCTGGAACGGCAAGTTCATCTTTATTTTTGGTATTAAAATTGTGTACGTATTTTTTGTAAGAAATAAATAGCCCATACAGCACGTTTTTGTAATATAAAATTGACTCAATATCTGCCGCTGAGCCCCACAACATACTTCCGTATGTCATTATGCTATGAAAGTAGCTAAAATATACGAATCATGCCGTTCCAACATCAGTCAGTTGCCTTATATTTCTCACAGCAACAGAACTAAGTCTTCCAGAGCCCCCTAATAACGAGCACCCTATTGCAAATGAGAGTCTACAGTTATACCTAAAAACGTAGTAGAATCTAAAGAGTTTAATGGTTCATCTTTAACAATTATCGCGATTTGTGATGAGTGACAGCAAACCGTACGTACGGCATGGTCAATTTAACATGTCATTTTGTTTTATTTGCATTTAGTAAAACATTATTTGCTGTAAACCAATGCAATAATTTTGAAAGGGTATTGTTAACATCGTCAAATAAAGATTTGTCCCTCTTAGTTTGTAAAATCATAGATGTGTCATCTGCAAACAATACCATCTCACAAAGATTATGAAAATAACAGGGAAGGTCTTTAATATAAATTAAAAATAGCAGGGGTCCTAATACTGATCCCTGAGGGACACCCATAATAAGGGCCGACCCTGACGACTCAGCTCCATTTATGCAAACCTTTTGTGTTCTGCCTTTAAGGTAAGAACTTATTAGATCCAAAGAATCATTCAATGCATCATAATGTTTAAGTTTTTTGAGTAATATTAATATTACTTCACTACTATAATGTTTGCTTTGTTTAACGATAATTATCGCTAAAGTACTTTAAAACTTGTAAGAAAAGGCTACTTTTTGCTAACATATGTGTAATAATACATTTCAAGTATAATATTTTTGCTAACATACTAAACCTACTTACACAAACAGCGAGTGAAAAAATTCTAAAGCGCAAAAACTAATCGAATCTTGATCACTTACTTTTGCTTACATGCCAAATCATTATGAACAACAGTTATGAATAATTGCTAATGTACCAATAAACTTTAAAATTCAAAAAGCTTAAAATGCTAAAGTAACAGCCTCATTCAAGTTCTTAAGTAACAAAAAAATACTTATGTTGTGAAAGCAAAAATATTGAGCCAGCAAAAAAATTCTTACGCGACATTTGTTGTAAAAACACTACCAACATGTCGTTTTAGTAGCGCAAGGGCGGTGATTTTAGAAATACTTGCAAATTTCGGAATGCTAAAGCGCCAAAAAAATTGTCTGATTGAGTTGAAACCTACATAGATCGACGCAGAAAAAAAAAGCCTATCCAACAATATATGTAACTCATTTTGGCCCAAATGGCGCTTTAGCATTTTTTCCTTTCCACTGACGATATATAATCTCGTTCGTTGCTTTGGTGGCGATAACGAGTACCAGTGTTTCATTGTTATTGTTTATCATTACAGTAAGTAACACTATATTTAACTAAAATATTTAATCAATTAATGCGTATAGTCCATATTGTATTCTATAATTGTCCATAAACCTATTCCTTTTTCTTATAAAACATGGTAGGTAATATAACCTCAAAATGTATGTACGTTTCTAAAGTTTTGTATAATATTTAGCCACTTAAATCGAATTAATAAGTTTTATATATTTTCAGGAGTCTATGCAACAATGATTATACCAGTGCGTTGCTTTACCTGCGGGAAAGTCATTGGCAACAAGTGGGAGGCGTACCTCGGGCTATTGCAAGCCGAATACACAGAAGGGTAGGTATAATCAATCTAATTAAGTGCATGAAAACTGATCATGATGTCCAAAAGTGCTTAAAAATTATGTAAAAGTATGCGACATACATTATTGATCATGTCGAAATGAAATATACTGTTGCTCGTAAATATAGTACATAGAGATAGACAAGATACTCTTTGTGGGTAGGTATGTGACGATATTCTTTCTAACTACAAGTGACACTATTTTGCATGCCTATGAAGCAGTAATAATAAATAAATGTTTCCAGTCATCTGCTGTGTACTACCTTGGTTTTATCAAACCTTCTGTGATGATGCCTACTAGTACTATTTGTGTAATTATTTAAATGTTACTGAAACGTGACCACACCTTATTATTTTGGCTGACATTTCGATTAGGTTTAAAAGTAACAGCCTATAATCATCCCATTGCACCACTGTTACCACAGCAATGATGGGTGCTGGCATATTCACCACGCTTCGCCAAATGCCGGTTGGTGATCACAAACCCGAGCAACATTCGAAAATTCGAAACTTTTTGTTGCCAGACCCGGGGTTCAAACCTGGAACTTCAACCACTAGACCATCGGGGCATAGGTTTTACTTATAATAGAGTTATATTTTTTGTGTATAACAAAAGAAAAACAAGAAAAATTTACCAGATATTACCAGATTGTGTTGTTATCTGTCACTGAACTTGCTCATGGACAGCTTTATATGAGTTAACAAGACATCTTCTATACATTACCAAATCCATTGTTACATACTACTCATCATTACAATGTTAGATCTACAAGTGTATGTATTATGACAACTAATTGATCATCAATAAAGTAGCATTGTTCAATAGCTATTACATCATAATTATAGCTATAATGGTGGTAACAATGGTCTCAGGTATAAACAATAAATATCATGTAACTATTCACTCGCAAATCAAAAATGTCTTTAATATTTTTAATTCTACAAGTGTTTTTTATGGAATTATATTAAAATCCATCTTTACAATCTTCTCATTACCAGTTCTTTAACTGGCAGTATTTACTTGCTACTTAAGTAGTAATGCTACGAGGCGAGCACTGGATTATAATTATTATACTTAATTATTTAAGAAATTCGAATGATAGTGCTTTTTTCAAAAAGACATATTTACTTTGACTGCTTGATACAGTGACAGCATGATCATAATAATGGATGAAGTCAAAGGTCTATAAACTTTCTTTTTGTCATTCTTCCCTATTCAACAAAGACTCTATGGAATGAGACAATCACATTATGATTTTCTATACTGCATACTTTTTGATATAAAATATAGCATTTGGTCTTTTATAAGGTCTTTGTTTGCCCACCTTTAAAAGAATTACCCCTCCTTGTATAAGTAGTGCCTCACTCGCAAAATATCACGAGATAATATGTATTTGCGCTATAAACTGACGCTCTTCAGTTGTAAAACCATTATTACTGTTATCTTTACAACTCATGCTTCACGAAAACAATTGTAAGACTTTTTTTTTATTTCACTTCATTTTGTGCCCTGAAACCCTGTAGAACCCTTTAGATTAAAAGTGTTCTAAAAACCGAAATTCTGACTGTCATAGCCATATATTTTAATCATTTTGTGGCGAACTGCTTACCAAACCTTTTTATGTATATTCTTTATGTTATAATTATTGTTTTTATATGTCTTTTGGCATTACATCAGTAACTAGCTGTTGCCCGCGACTTCGTCCGCGTCAATTTCTGTTATTATGATCGCGATTAATATCAATAATTTTTCCCGTTTTTGCAACATTTTTCACGAATGCTTCGCTCCTATTGGTTGCAGCGTTATGTTATATAGCCTAAAGCCTTCCTCGGTAAATGGACTATACAACACAAAAATATTTTTTCAATTCGAACCATTACTTCCGGAGATTAGCGCATTCAGACAAACAAGCAAACTCTTCAGCTTTATAATATTAGTATAGATGTCATCTGTTATACATGCTTTTTTTATTGTGTTCCCGAATTCCCTAGTTTTCCCACTAATTCGGAGCTATCCTGCACACATTAAAAAAAAAGTATTGTGTTAGATTGATTACCAATACCTATGATCTGTTATCAGCCTAGATATTGTGGCATGTAGATACCTCATCTCTCATTACCTTCTCATCCCATTGTCATTTTTACATTTTTTTATAATTTGATGTATTTTCTAATTCTTTTAAATATCTGTTAGAAACTTTTTGATTCACTCTCATTTTTATTCTCATTTTGAAATTCAAAATTGTTCGATCGTGCCTCGCCCATATCGGGCGAGCACGTCAATCAGTAGTCAGTTGACATTCGGCTTTCAGATCACTTCTTCTTATTCTATTGTTGTGAACTAAATATTATTATTGGGAGAATTATCTTGGACACTATTTATTCATTACTCCTGGACCCTGGTACGGTCACGTAGACCGCCGGGCCTTCTCCATCTAGTGCTGTTGGATCCTGGCGGTCACGTAGACCGCCGGGCCATCTCCATCATTTCGGCTTGATCAGGCAGATCGCCGGACTACCTCACCTCCGCTGCGCAGTTGGATCCTGGCGTGGTCGACCGCCGGGCCACCTCTATTCATCAAACCACTAATTGGACTTTCACGTGTAAATTTAAGTTACGTATATATTTTATCATACTTTTAATTTTAATATATTTACTTTATATCTTGTCTTGTATTTTATTTAACTCTTAGGGAATAATTATAGGGAGGTAGGTTCCCATTAACTTCCCTCTTTCCAAATTTTCTTTTGTAGCGTAGCAGAACCTAGGTTTCTGAGGGTATTCCTCTTCAAGGGTACCCCAGATATTCTGTTACGTTATAATATGTGAGATCTCTCTAGTTAGGTTAGTTATGACATGTGCCTCAGACAGCCGGACGTACATAAGAAAGTCACTAGCAGATTGCAAGTGACTTTCTTATGAAAAGAAAAGTGGATTAAAAAAAACTATTTTGTTGCAGTGACGCTTTGGACGCTCTCGGCCTGAAGAGGTACTGTTGCAGGCGAATGCTGCTGGGTCACGTTGACTTGATCGAGAAACTTCTTAATTACGCGCCATTAGAAAAATAGATTATAATTTTACTATTACTGTATCCCTAAGCTAATCATAAGAAATATATTGTTTAATCATTAAAAATGTTTTATTGCTACATTCATAAATTAAAATAGAAAAATTATGAATTCATGTCTGTTACTATAATCGAATAGAAGCTTGAATATTAAACATGAACTTGTTCTTTCTTCAAATTATTTTCTTTAAGCTTTTAAGGAGACGCAAGCCGAAAGTAATATAAATGGTAATTAAATTTGTAAAAGTGGGAGCACTTTTATAATACCATAGGGAAAGTATAATACTGAAAGTAACGGGTATCCCACTGCAGGGCAAAACACCTCTTATCATTGCATTCAAGTTACAACAGAGAGTCATGGGTAGAGGCTTAATAACCACGCCTACCGAACCCGAGATTGTCCGAAAATTCGAAACGTTGCCCAACCCGGACATCTAACCTAGGACCCCGGGATCTTGGCGCCGGTACTACATTTTTGAATACGCTTATCTGAAAGCCGGTTTTAAGTTGAGATGAGTGACTGAGATACCTTTTATCAAAACAGTAACAGACAAGGGATATAGATAAGAGATCGTAATCTGTTGTTATATTTATTTATAAAAAGTTTTTAAGAGTATAACGGAATTTCGTATTCATATTTTGTTGCATCCATAATGTTTACATTTAGGTGTTAAATACACAAGGTTCTGTATACGATTCTCTTTCTTTTTAGTAAGTTGATATTAAAATTTAGAGGCTTCGAAAGCTGATGTTAAGGAAAATGCGATGTCGCCAACTGCGCAGGCGCGCCCTTGTAACATATTTCAACAGACAGACTCGTGGACTGCCTCGGATGTCTGGTTTTATCGCTAATCCTTGTTTGTATTGTTTATGATTCAAGTGATCTTGAGGTGATGACGTTAATCAGGGTTGTTTAAAATAAAACCGGCCAAGTGCGAGTCGGACTCGCGCACGAAGGGTTCCGTACCATTGACTAGGTAAACAACAGTAGGTATTGAGAGACAAACTTCTTAGCGTTCCACGGATTCACCGTGCGGGTGACGGGTCCATCGTGTGGCAGACAGAGAAACTCCAAGTCGCTCCCGGGACTTGTGACACGGGTGTAGGTTTAAGGGGCCCCTTTCCGACGTACATCAACACTCACCTTCACTACTCGTGTTTCTCTCCCTGCCCAGCCAAATATGGTACGAACCTGCTAATGCAGCTTTAGACACTCGCTCTAGTATAGAACTTACTGCAGTTCTGGCCAAGCCAAGGTCTTTCAACAGGTTATAAAGAGATTTTGCTGGTATATCTTTCGCTCCTACTTCTATGTAACCGTTTTTTGTTAATTCATTCAGGAGATCATAGTATTTCTTTTCTTTCATTGCGTGGTCTTTAGGTAGATATGTTAGTTTCTCACGGCACGGTAAGCTCTACAAGTAGGTACAATCCGTTTTGTAGGTAGCTCTAGAAAAAAGAAAAATGTCCGGTCTGGATGATGAAACACACACATCCTCTGGGATTTTAAAGTGCTTTTCATACGTGTCCATTAAAATAGTCAAGTCAGGTGCTGTACCCAGGATTGAGTAAGGCTTGTTCTTAGAATATACAGTGGAGCCTTCTTAACGAAGTTAATCTGTCTTTTGTTT
The DNA here is from genome assembly GCA_949315895.1 of Anania crocealis. Taxonomy (NCBI): domain Eukaryota; kingdom Metazoa; phylum Arthropoda; class Insecta; order Lepidoptera; family Crambidae; genus Anania; species Anania crocealis. Next base: position 6,738,229 of record OX438874.1, on the reverse strand, counting down.
GTAGTCAATCCTTTTTGGGCCCTAGCCACTGAAAGGCTTATAGCTTCACGTATGATTTTAAGTACTCTGTCATGGCGATGTGAGGAGTGACCCCTATTCAAGAGGACCTTGCATCCCACCAATAGGTGTCTTGCTGTACATATCGCCTCTCCACAAGTATAACAACGTTTTTCAGAGGCTTTTCCCCACCTTACTAAGTTATAAGGTCAGGGAGGGTAATTTGGAAGGCATTTAGATAAAATTTTAATAAGGCAGGAGACCAATCATACAGCAAGGTGCGCCACTTCATAGCTGACGGGATACAAAACTCACCAATAGTTATCCACTCGTTTTGCATTTCTAGCACTATAGCGTGCACTTTACAAAATAGGCAAAAAATTGCATTTATTTTATTTTGTTCTAAGTATTTGTTGTTATTGCTGCAACAGATGTACAAATTTGTAAAAATTTCAACTGCCTACCTATCACGGCTCTTGAGATACAGCCTGGTGACAGACATTGAAGTCTTGGTAATAGGGTCCCGTTTTTACCCTTTGGGTACGGAACCCTACAAAGAACAAGTAGGTATGTGAGTTAAACTGTCTAATGGTTCCGTACCAACGTTTAGATTCGTTCTTATATTGTCGTCTTTACTGCATAACCCTAATAAACGAATCCTAAATTCGAACACATGGTTTATGGACAAACATTTTATTTCAGGCTCTTTGGAAAAGGGCCTCAAATAAAATGTTTGATTTTTTGAATGCGATGCTAGTAGGTGCTTTATGAAATATGTATACTTACTTAGTATATTTTATTGAGAGCGGTTTTGATATTCCAATGAGATTGATTCATCCATTCATTCCTAAAAAAATGGATCTTTAATATCGGGAAAACGGATATCCAAGAGTATTTTTCTGTAAATGCGGAACCCTAAAAGAAAGAAATCCCTCAGTGCCTTGTTTATTTAATAAGTACCTACCTACGTTAAAGTAAAGTGATGAATTGACGTCAATAATGAGATGCTTGTTAGCATTAGAATTTATGTATATTTCAGAAACACATGTTCTTTGTGATTTTTATTTAGTGTGTGACCAATTTATTAATCACCGTACTATAGTTTTTTTTTCTACGTGCCAGGCATAAACGTAGTAAATCTATGGTACCAGGCGACCCATCGCCATTTAATTTTGTACTTAACTATCCACTGCAAAGTTTTGAAATTAGAATTGATGATTATTTAAAACATACTCTTTGTCGCTTCTTTACGCCTATGATACGCGCAGGCGCGTAAGCGTATACTTACATGTTATTAATCTGTAATCTAAGGCTTCTTCAAAAGTAGGATTTTGCCATAACCCCTGGCACGCCCCGTCGGTCTAGTGGTTTAAATACCGGGACAAGAACTCGTGGTCCCGGGTACGATTCCCGGGTCGGGCAACAAAAAGTTTTAAATTTTCGAACATTACTCGGGATTTGTAATCACCAACCCGCATTTGCCAAGCGTGGTGATTATGCCTGTACCCATAATTGCTATGGTAACTTGAATTCAATGATGGCGGCATTTGCACCGCAGTGAGATGGTTTTTAGGCCGTTACTTTACTACGCTAGACAGGCGGGTTGGCGTCTGGCGATTGCAATTTGGCCAATTGTGGAAATAGCAGTTTATCAGTATCTAAACGTGTGTTGTTCTGTTGCAATTTAAAAATAAAGGTTTTTATATTATGTAGCAATTGAAAAAACTTGATCTAAAGACGCTTTTGGGCTTCGAGCAACGCGGCCTTCCATAAGACCGCGTTGCTCGAAGCTTTTGGGAATCTGAGTCATAGAATAAAAGGTGAACACAAATTCGTTAGGATTGGTAAATCTTAAAATCCTTAGAAAGACAAAACGTTGCTAAATTTAGCCTAGACAACGATGTCCTTAACATTCTGGTGCATGTAGGCGTAAGATGCAATTTCACCACCTCTGAATAACTATTGTCTGTCAGTACCTACAGTAGAAGTGAACATTGAAATTAAATAAGTAATCGTCTTCTGCAATGGGGGCTATCGCTAGTGAATTTGCCACTAGAGGCGCTAGTGTCGCGTGAGGTCCAATATCATTCACTTTGTACTGGTTTTAGCGGAATTTGTTGCATAAATTATAATTTCTTTAATTTACCTGCTGGAAAGTGATCTCCTTCGAAAAATATCGCAAATATGGATTATTTGCCGATTAATGTAAACGTTTTAAAAGCGGAATTAAGAAAAAGTGCAAAAATAGGCGGCCTCAAGAGCAACTATTTCAGAAGTTAGTTTGTTGATATCAAGATAGTTATTTATAAACAATATAACCTTAATTAGATTCAACATATAACACTTTGTTTCGGCGCCAATCGCCTTTGATAGCTATACCTCCGGACCTCAGTCTACAGTGGCGCCAACTGGTGAGCAAAGAAACGGTAGTCCCCATTGACTGACTAGCAGAGATGTTGTAAATGAAGAGTAGATAAATAATTGTCTTAAGGTGGTTTCAGACTATGCTATTATATATTAGCTTATAGCATATAGTTCATAGGCTGATGATGATGATGATGATATAATTCATAGCACAACAATATCGCGCACCATACATTATTATATAGGGACACGTTCACACTTAACTGTACCATATATTAAGTAAGTTGGTTCATACAAAACTCAAAGTCTAATCTACCTTTACTTTAGCATATAAAATATAGGCACAGATAATATAATACTAGTATAGGTAAGGATTAAGTACCTACACGAATGTTTTCAATGTAACTGCGTGCTGTAGGTACCTAAATGTGACGAAAACAAAATAAAGATTAATTTTATCAACCAAAAAAAGGATGGCGTCCATGTTTCAACAATTTAACTAATTAAGATGTTATAAATTGAATTTGAATTTGAATTTGAATAAATATTGTACTTGTCGAAAAATATAAAACGAGTAATTAAAAATTTCGTTTCTATGGTAAACAAAAAATTCTGTGACAATGTTTTTTTACAAACGTAATAATCTTTCTCGCCCAACTCCCTGAACATTTCCAAATCATAGGTACTCGTACACTCATTCTAATGTCAGTCATTATTTTTTGCTACGTACTACTCGTGTCAAAACACAAATACGAATTCATACATCACTTCAGGTAGAGACATCATAAATATGCAAATGTCTTTCAAAGAAACTATGTAGTACGTTTTACTTTGTCATTGTGTTGTGCACAAGTTACTGCAATCCGTGTGTAGATACTCGACAGGCTCTATACTACTTAACGTTAGTTAGGCGTGCGCCTGTGCGCGATCCGAAGTTTGAACAGCGCGGAAACTGCATTTACTTTGCGGTCTTTGCCTCGTTGAGAGGCCTCCTTGAGATAGTAAAGCACCCTAGAACTAAGGCCAAAACGGCTGCCGAAGAAGAATTTGAGATACGTAACAGTCACACATTGCACGAATCATTTTTCGCATCGCCTCGCTTCGTTTTCCGCCATTCATGCATCAGATCGCATTGCGTTACTTTTTACCACTGGTCAAGTCGTTCCCGCGACTGACTGTAAACTTTGCTGTAGAAGAGTGACACACTTAAGCGGGTGAGTGGCGCTACAAACGCAGAAAAAGTAATGTCCGAGGTTTTCTAGATAATTAAACAGGCACCTAGCCTAACGCTTAATGTGGGCAGAGCCTAAAGCCGCGACTGCAATACGCGGCAATTGCACTAAATAGTGTAGCTAACTCAAGTACATAACTACTTGTGCTCTATACATGTCATTTGCCTTTGTTTACGTCTATGGGGTAACGACATACTATTAGGTAAATGATTATGAAGTGTCCTCGTCAGCCGATGCGCGGCCGTGAAGCGATCTCTTGGTAAAATGTTTTTGCTAGTTTTATAAACAAATGAGAGGTTATGGGATAGAATATGTTTTTTTTTGGTCCAGGTCTTTTATCAATATGTCCCATTGTTATTACTGTCATATTCATTGAAGGAACAGCAAACTGGTTTAGCGATTGATTTTGATTTATGAGGAAAGAAGGTCCACCCTTGAAGATAAGGAAGAGGCAAGGGCTAGATTGGAATTCGCGTGTACCACTCATACCTTCTATGATGAGAGGCGATCAGGCGAGTCCCGAATTCTAAGCATAATTAAACCGATTCTGCTTACCAACATAATAATATTTTAAGCCTGCCATTTGCAAAATTATGAAAGTTGCGAAGTTGTATTTATTTCAACCTTATAGTATTAATATCCCTTTATTTATACTCTAAGATTTCAACTCAATAAGATACCCCAGTGCTTAGCCTGATTTGCTGCCGCCTGTACCTAAAATAGTTTTTTAGTGTAAAGGTTGTGAGTAAACACTCATTTATCAGTCCATTACATGCTCTAAAGCTTTCCTATGTGCGGTCACGGTTCGAAAATCTTCAAAGGCTGGATTATAAAGACTCATTAGTCCGAATCATGACCGGAACGACTACAGTAAAACGACTGTCAATACAAGATAACTATGCTAATTTCACATCTATGTCTCATATGATAAGAGCAAAGTTTTTCTGTCCTTCAACGTAATTATCTTTCGGAAAATATACGAGAATCAAGTTAAATAAGTCAGTCAGTATGTTTTTTCGTCAATGTCTGTTTCTGATAAGGGCAAAGTTTTTGTGTGTCGAATGGTGTGTCAGTATCGAAAGTCGCTGAACATTTTATTACCATGCACTGGCGGATTCAGAATCTTGCTTGCTTGCCTTGGTTGAGGGTGTCATAAGGAAGTAGGTCCTTACTCCTGGTAGTTTATATAGTAAGTTCCCGGAATTCTATTTGTCATGGGAGGATTTCTATAGGGCTTGGGCTTGATCAAACAGCTTGGCTTGTTATTTTGATATGGTTAATTACAAATACAATGTCTTCTTTAATCTTACCGCCGTGGAAGTTGACATCCAACTATTTTCCACGCGTCATGTCTGACGAATGCGTGGGGTCTCCCTGCACTGGTCTGCACCCCAGACAAGATAATCGGTGCGTCCCGCCAGCCCGACCTTGCCTTCCCCCACTTCGGGTCTATGATATATGACTAATGTATTGGCAAATTGCTATCGCTAGTTGCTATGTCATTTTGAGGGCCGCATTAACACTGTTAGAAGTTATATGCAAAAATTTTGGTAAATTTATATTGATAGTGACGGTAATCTTTTCAAGTAACCTATTCATCATTACCGGACACTATCGGTCACAATGATGGACACAGGCCTCCTGCCTGATTTTGCCACAATCGCCACGCTTGGCAAGCTTGGCGATGATGGTTTGGCCAAGGAAACTGCTGGTCGTCTTCTTCTGGCATTAGTCTTTCAAGCCTTTTGCTACACCCACAGGACGGGAAGGAGCAGTGCTATTACTTTTACGAGCCGGCACCACACTACATGGTAACGTAGATATTATTTGTATTTTACTTTGATAATTATTTTTTACAGAAATGCAATGAGTACCATAACATACTAGGAATGTATTTGGTATGGTTAATTGGTTACTAATCACATTATGTATAATATTTTATCTGGGTATTAGTTCCAAGAGAAGTATCTAGGCAGGCGAATTTAGAACTTTCTTGAACAGTACTCTTTGAGGTACAATAATATAATAGTTATATTTTATTTACGAATCACTACTTCATGTCCGCCATTATGAGCAATTTTGTTGCTTACGATATTTTTTTGTAAAAAGACCGTCAACAACAAATTATACATATCTCATGGGAAGTTACAACAAAACGGTTTGACCTCATTTGAAAATGTTTACTTTGAAAAATGAGGGATATTATGTAGGTACATTTTAACAATTATTTCTTATGAATCATGTTAATAGTCGCCTAAATTGAAGTACAGCAAACAACAGCATGCCAACCTTCCCATAAATTAACAACCAACATAAAACAACCAACCTACAACGCATAAATATCTATACTTACTAAAACGGTGATCTGGTTGGTGTAGTAGATATGGACATTGTACAGCAACTATTTGGGTAATCTTAGGAACCCCTAAAGGTTTTTGGTTCGAATTCAGCTGGGCCTGACAAGGAAACATTATTTCCTAAATTAGTTTGGTAGGGTAATAGTCGTGCCTGGGAAGACACGTAAAGCCTTTGGTCCCATCTTCTGTTGCAAGTTGTAAGCCGTAAAGACGGGTAGTTATACATCGGAATGCCGAATTGTTTGTACTCCTAATTGTCATTGGCAAACTTTTAGCTTACATTTTTTTCACACGTTATCACTTTTATAATCGTGTTTAGCCTATTTTTACTGCGCCTTACTGTCCCTTCCATTTATTGAATGTTAAAACTTTTGTCAATATTTAGCAAGCAAATAGCCATGCATGTATGCATGCTTGCGAAGTAGGTAGTTAGACATGCATGCATGCAAGCAATCAGCAAGCAAACAAGCTGCAATAATGCATGCATCCAAACAATCGGACTTCTGTGACGGCTTTAGCGCTGCGGTGCTCCGGCGGTCCCACGACGCGTGCTAATCGTCGGCTTGGCTTCTGCTCCTCAGCCCGCTGGCCGCCTCGCCCTTCCGCGCCTACGCGCTTTTAAATTACACTCTAGGTGTAGGACAGACCAGACTGCTTGGGGTCGGTTTGTGAGCGATTCGTTTCTTTAAATTTTTCAGTTTTAAAAAGAAATGAGACTTTGAATACATGTAATTTTCAGAATGCCAAAAGAAAGATGCTAATGCATTTTAGTGCAGTCGATATTAAAGATACTAAAATTAGGGATTTCAATTTTTAGACGAAACTGTAATAGTGCGAAAACAACTGCTGGCTAGACAATAATTATACGTTATAAGTTTAGGCCAATACGGTTCAGCCAAATGAAATTAGTACTTTAAGTTTAAGGCGAACCGAAGAGTACCTCCTAAAGACAAGCCACGTAAGAGACCTGTATTATGCAGCTTGGCAAACTCTGACACAAGATCATCCTAGAAGGATGATCATACGACAAGAAAAAGACTTCAAAACATTTTGGCGTTGGTCAATGAGAACTGTTTAAAGTTTTTAACGTATACCTAAAATCAAACGTGATTTGATTCAAGTCATCCCTGCTATAATCTTGTTGCCCGATACGGGGATCGAACCCAGGAGTCAGGACCCCGAGATCTTGGCCCGCACTTGGCGCTACTAGGCCAATAGGGAGTTCGACGAGTAAGTAGGCACCGGAATAAAACAGCAGAGGGACACTGGCACAAGTAGTACTGGCTGCAAGTTACTTTACCAAATGATTAATATAAAAAATTGGAATTGGAATTTAGAACTTCATCTTCTGTTTTCGTCAAATGAAATATGAACTCGTTTGATTCCTGTTAACTACTTAAAATAATTATGCAACAAGAAAGGTTAAGAGAAATTAATAATGGGATAAAAATGAGTTATTTGTATTGCCATTGTGTGCACTGCAGTTGTAGTGGTATTAGTTACTCATGCTTAAGAAATCTACTTTCTTTGTTGATATGATAAGGCTATCTATTCAGGTTAACTATTCTTGCATGTCTATTTTAGCATTCCTTTCACCTACTGATTAATTTGTCGAGCTAAGTACCTACTATCGATCAATATCTATGTGGAATGTGTGCAACGGAAAATTGTGTCACCAAGAAAAATCCTTTGCTTTATCCCTACACACACATAACATAATGTCGCGGACATGCTAGATGCTTCGAGATATCGCTAGAGGAATGTACATAACTACCTAAGTTGAACCACAAAGTAATAACAAGATGTTAGTGCAAGCGACATTGGACTTTAAGATTACAGATTAAGGCGCAAAATGGTTTAACTCACTAGAGTTGTTTACGTTAAAACGTCCTTGTGATTTTTCTGGAAAATGAACATTCTAGTATGTACGACCGGCATCGATGTTGAGATATATAAATAACAGGACTTAAGACGCCGCAGTCAGTTCATTCTGAGCTTTCGGTGCGATACCTGCGAAAAGTGATCTAGTGCGAAGTAACGACGACTTTAGCGATACCAACGGATCTAAGGACTACTCTAAGGATTGGCTAATAGTGTTTTGGAACCAACGACCTCAGCGACCCACCGGACTACGATTCTTGTGATTTGGCTTTTGTGATAGTGTCTGCGACCTGTTCATCGCCTAATAAAATCTTCTAATAAGTCAACGGTGTTTTATCCAAATCCCGAACTCCACGTTCGTAACAATAATGTGCTACCGATTGAAATTGAAGAAAATCTTTACTTTTTTATCAGGGTTTTACGGTATATACTTATTGGTTCCGAACATTTGTTAAACAATTCAAAACTAATGAAATTGGGTCATCGGCTCGTCGCATTCTACTTGCAACTTAGCGTGTGACCGTGCTTAAAGCTATACTGAATGGTATCAATTTACGGAAATCACGTCTGAAAAGTTGTAAGAGTAATATACTGCCCTGATAGGGAAGAAGGCGGCTATACGACACTTCAAGTTACACGTAGCCGCCTTTTGCCATATCAGGGCAGCATATGAGTCTGAAAAAAAAACATTGATGCGCTAGGCTTAACAGGTTAATGCAAAAGACATTTAAGCGAAAAGACACTTATATGATAGCAATTTATGCGAATTATTCGAAAAGTCGCCAACATAAGTATAATATGTAGCAGCTCAGTTTAAAAAAAAGCGACAATTAAGTACGATTTGTTGAGGTTTTCAAAAGCATACCTTTATAAATTGTCTGTTTATAAAAGTATGCTTTTGAAAATCTAAACTAAAACTACCATGCCTATACGGAAATGCATTAGATGTTTATGTGTGCCATAGATAAATTGCTTACGATTGCATAACCAAACTGATAAAGTAAGTAAATTAGTAAACGTCGCGATGGCGTGAGTCATGGCGAAAGTTAGTGTCGAGAACCTCTGACTATTATGTAACCAATGACAAAATAAATTATATTTCCATAAGTTTTGTAGCCAGTGTGTACGTTTATAAATACCAGCCCAGGGTAATGTGAGTAGCATTATTTACCTATTAATGTTAAATTGTCATGAACACCGTTATGGACCATGGTCTGAATTTAATTTATTCATTCATTAAAGTAATACAAAGAATACAATCTAGTCTATTAGACATGAAAGCATTATTGTTGTAGTGGTTATTATAAGTAGGTACCTACTGGGCCAAGACCTGGTTAGATCCCCAAGTGAAATATTTTTCGAAAATTGCTAGGGTATGCTGATCACCAGCCCGCATTTGGTAAGAGTGGGGATTATGCAGATGCTAGTATTCATCATTGCTCTGGTACTGGTAACTAGAATTCAATGAATGCTGTGGAATAAAAAATTAGGCTGTAACTTTAACTTTTATACGCCATGGGCCATAATTATTCATAAACTGCACGGCAGAAATAACTTAACAAAAGAGAGACCTTTTTCAAGGATACGAATGAGGAGATTCTCAATTGGACGAAAGTTGACCACGAAGTATAACTTTTTAATTCGCGACAAACTTTTATAACATATAGGTAAATTGTGTTTTTTTTTTTAATATGTAGCCTATTAAGAATTATTTTTATAAAACAATACCTCAAATAAAGCCGGCTCGCAGATTTGCACGATGTACAGACCAAGTTAAAATTACCCTTTTTAAGGCGTACTGCCAAAGTTTGTACACGTGCAATCTGTGGTTCAATTACACCAAAAAGTCGCTGGATGTCCTGCGCGTCCAATACAATAATGCTTTTAGAATGCTGCTGAGACTGCCACGGTACTGCAGTGCTCCTGAGATGTTCGCGCAAGCCCGCACGGACGGCTTTCACGCGATTATACGCAAAAAAACAGCTTCTCTGCTAAGAAGAGTGAGAGATAGTCCCAACAGCATTCTGAAAACAGTAGCGGAGAATTATTATTCTCCCTTAAATTAAAAGTTTGTCCAAACCTTAATGTAAGTTTACTAACACTATTATTAAGTCCTTTGTTACTAACACTCGTATGGATAACTATTGGTCCGAAATAAATGAATTATTATTTATTTATTAAATACATTACGTAAGTATACCAGATAAATAAAATCTTGCAAAAACGATTGACTGACTAATTTATCTATCAAAACAAAGATGTAATTAGACGAGAACTTACAAGGGTTTAGAATAATGGTCCTCAGTAGGCATTCTGAAGAATAGATCGATCTTAATCTCTACTAATAAAACGTTTTCTTCAAATAATTTAAACAACCTTATAAAAAGTAAACTGTATGGAAGTTCGCAATAACATTTGAAATGGAAGACTACCTCATAATACCTACCTACCTACGTCAGTGTGAAAAATACGCTCGAAATACATAATCTACATTACAAAAGCCGTCTTGTGAATTTCATTGTCTGTGCAATTGCGGCAAAGTGGAAAAAAAATATGTGTTGTGAATATTCTATTCATTTTCTTTAACAATAAGTATTATTTTTAGATCGCATTGGCCGAACTATTAACATCCATCAATTGTTATTTATACTTACGTACCTATATGTTGAAAAATACCAAGGTTTGTAGGAAACTGTTAAAATATCAAAAACAGCTGGCCCATTACTTACATTAAAATGGATTAATTAATTCTTTTTCATATGTAAGCAAGCAACAGCCTGCAAATGAACCGTTGTAATTTCATGCGGACGTATAACATGTTAGGTTTAATTTCGAAACCGGCTAAGGTCTGAGACCTGGTCTACCATGTCATTCTATATCCTAATAAATATATTGAATATCATAAATACTTACTTACACATAATAATTTAACCTGAACTAACCTAACTCATTGAAATATATGGTTGGTTGACAATCAAGGTAAATACAAACACTTGTACTAGGAATAGCTAATTAATGTTAAACAATAGTATCAATCAAAAACCTTAAAAAATATAATATAACTAATAACTAAAATATATTATTAAAAGGAGTCCCTTTAGGCAAGGATCCGAAGATACTGGCAGTTTTCCCCCTTTGTATAGCTAAACTAATTCTTTGTCCTAGGAAGCTGCCAGCCCTTCGGTCTCCTGTGATGTCGACTAACCTTTTTGCTATTTCTTTGAAAAGTCTTATAGCATTAGGACCCCAAGGACCGAGGGTCTCGACACCGAATGGGACAAAATCATATTCGGAACCTAGACCCCTGTATTTACATGCTTTAGCTTTTTCAGCCGCTTCACATGCCGCACCAGCTCTGTTGTTGGTTCCATGTAGATGGGAAGGGGCCAGCGTGTCTGAACAGGTTGCATCCCATACCAGCACCCGGCCCATCTTCCATGGAATTAAACTCATACCATCCGGTCTCTTGCCATCGTCTCTTGCAATACCAGTCGGTTCAAGTAGACTTGGCACGTTGATGGTGGCAAGTCTGGTTTAATTTGTATTTGGTATAATCTCAATTTTACTTTATTTTCATCCGATTTAAAAAGAAAGAGGTTCTCTATTTGATGCGTGGTACCTACTTTAAATCTAGTTCACCGAATACTTCGAGACTAAGGCAGATATATTTTTGTTGAGTACCAAAACTGTTGAATTGACACAGACCACGTCTTGGTATCACAATTGGCTAGCAGTCGCTCAGTAAGCGAAAGGACGTGAGTTCATGTCCTGCCTAAGATAGTCAAAAATGTTTGATTAAGAAATTGTATTTCTACCATGCTTGAAGAAAGCGTTAGTAAGTATGTATATCCTTTACGTAGGTGTGTGATTGATTAAAACTGTTTGACCGTCTCAGAGGCCCTAAATGGTACTTAGTTTTTTTACGTTGTTAGGGTTATTGCATCTATACTAATATTATAAAGCTGAAGAGTTTGTTTGTTTGTTTGTTTGTTTGAACGCGCTAATCTCGGGAAGTACTGGTTCGAATTGAAAAATTCTTTTTGTGTTGGATAGTCCATTTATCGAGGACTAATAGGAGCGAAGTATCAGTGAAAAATGTTGCAAAAATAATCGCGATCATAATAACAGAAATTGACGCGTACAAAGCCGCGGGCAACAGCTAGTTGATAATAAATTTAAATCGTCTTTGTGCGATCTCCATTTATCTAGCCTCTTCGTCTGAAGTTACTATTTTATCTTAGAGATAAGAAAGCAGTTTTATTTCCAGTACGTTTTATGCCAGTCTCAGTAAATTTAACGATCATAAAGATTTAGTATTAAGTTACATTGTAAATAACGGCAACACATAATATTTCTAAGGAAGGTATTAATTTAGAATACATAGCGCACCATTTATGCAGGTCACAATCTGAATACAAGAATACAATGTAGGTAAATTTGACATACTTACACACATAAAATAACACAGAAAAACATAATGCCAAGAAGCTCAGCAAAAAAATATAGGTACAACGTGTTAGGATGGTATAACAACTCGAAACCAGCCTTTATTAACATTGCACACATGTAAATACTACGGTGAAGCCAGAAATTTGATACCATCATTTTTTTATTTGTATAAAAAAATGATAAAAATATAAAAAAAATATAAGACTGGTTTCGAGTTGTAATACAGTTAACTAAGGCTGGTATCGGCTTGTTGTACAATTTACCTAACACCCATAATAAACAATAGTTTACACTATAAACATAACAACTTAGGTACGATAAAAACTTAAATGTTGAATGGTTACGTTTACAAAGCGCAACAGAACATGGACAAAACAACAAAATAAGACGGAAAGCTGGAAAGCAATCGAAAGATTCTTTTGTATCTGGTGGAAATGATTTTATTGTGTTTGGACGCTCGTGACAATTACCTACAGACATCAGACGCATAACACGAGCAATCACTGCCAGACACAAACATCTCCAAAAGAATGATTTTTTAGTAATCGCTAAGCTGAACAAGCCACTTTTTAAGATATTTTAACAATTTTAATTGCAATTATAATATAAGTAATTAAACTTGTGAAAAATGTCTCAGGCAGGAGTAGACTCGCCGTATTTCCATGCATACCGGGCGCGGCGCTATACCATTAAGACAAAACACTGCTTCACAAAGCGAATTTTTCAAGCATATTCTTATTGCTGTAAGCCAGCGTCGTTTCATCAAACGTTAGTAGTTTGCACTATAAACACCTGGAAGAAACATCTGTAAATATGTAACATTTGATGAAACGACACTGGCTTACAGCATTTTGAATTTGCTTGAAAAATTCGCGCTTTGACGCAGTCTCGGTGGCTTAATAGTATAGCAACGCGCCTGGTACTTAAAACATACTGCGTTTTGAAGAGGCTATGACGAACAGTGGACTGATGTCGTGATGTCGGTGTCGTCGATGATAATTAATGATCTTAGTAGGTACATTTACAAAATATCCCGGTTTAGTTGTGAACGAATACGATAATGTGTGTAAACTAATGTCGCATTGAATCGATTAAAAATTGTCGGAATCTGTTTTCATAACAGTACTCTGAAAATGGATGAAGAATTTTTCTTCTGATATCGAGATTGTTTTGAAACGGTATTAACGTCGTGGTAGAACTTTTCCTATCGATAAAAACAACACGTGTCATCTACATACAGGATTTTAGTCATGGCCGTCCTATAGGGCATCGGGGGTGCGAAATTCAGATAGCGCCCTTACCAACAATAAAAAATAAACGCGTACGAAATCAATAAACATATCTTTCATTTCAATAAAAAATAAACTTAATTATTGTGCTCTAGCTTTAACCTAAAACATTAATAAAACTTCGCTGGCTGTAAGCGTAGAGCCTAAACATTCGTCAGTCAGAGAGCCTTTCAATCAAATTCAATTAAATCAAATTTCAAGAGAGTCAATTTGTCAATCAGTTAGAGCACCGGAAGTCGAAAAGGTTCAAGTCTCACCTAAAGCAGCCGACATATTTATTTAAGGAATTGAATTGAATACCTATTACTAAAAAAAGATGATGATGATGATGATTATATAAGTTTTGAAGGAATCCTTATGCTTCTCGACCTAAGTTTACTAAAGTTAAATAAAATAGAGACTAAATCCTATATGATGCACAAGTGTAAATTGAAAACGTCATTAGTAAGTTGATGACACCGTTTAGTTTTTTGACCAAACCAGTTATAAGCATCTAAGTACTTACCTAAAGAGTGGTGCTAATTCCTACAATAAGCTAATGTCACAAACATTTGATCTAGCAATTATAGAATAGTCGTGAAAAGATCTGAACACGTTACAGAATCATTCTAACAGGCTTCAAAGTGGAATGCTTAATGTAAATGTTGTCTAGGTTGGTGAATCACTATAATCAAAGCTATAAATATGATTATCATTTGCTAATTATATGATTATACTTACAAGCTCCTTCAATTACTGATCTACGAGTACTCATCAATTTATTGCAAATCCAAATGTACATAGACAGATGCTTTTTTTTACTGAGTAGGTAGGCTGATAGTATTTATTTGGACAGAAAACTTAAAATTTACCTCTGTATAAAATAAATCCTGATCCAGATCCAGTCAAGCACATGAATAAGGGCTAGGAGAGAGGAAGCGTCTTCAACTAGGATATGGGCTCAAATAAAAACAATCCGGAATAAAGCTTATATGCTATTCCAGCTTATAGGCCAATCTTTGCCAAATTTCGTCTAGATCCGTTTTGGCGGTTTTGTAATAATTTAATTATAAACATCTGTCCAAACTTTAGCATCTGTAAATATTTGTAGCATAGTAAAATATGATACATCAAATACAATTGTATAATAATCTGTACTAATATTATAAAGCTGAAGAGTTTGTTTGTTTGTATGTTTGAACACGCTAATCTTGGGAAGTAGGTACTGGTTCGAATTAAAAAAAATATTTTTGTGTTGGATAGTCCATTTATCGAGGAAGCCTAAGGCTATACAGGGTGAAATTTTAAACACTTTCCAAACTTTTTATAGGCCTTCGGTATCATAGTTAGAGCACATTTATGAAGTAAAAATGTAAATTACCGAAACTATTTTTCGCTAGTCCTGATAAGGTATAAAAGGAAAATCAAAAACATATGAATAGTATCGTAATGTACGAATGAGATGTGAATCGCGTAAAAAAGGTGTTAATAGGTGGCCGTATCAAAAATTTTAGATTTTTTGCGGACATTTTCTAAGCGTTTTATTTTGACATTTTTGTACTGGGCTATACCAAAAGAAAAAATACGTCACTTGTTTTTTGTCTCGTATATTGACATATTACAATTTGGAAGGTGGTTAAAATTTCATCTTGTGTAACATCTCGCTGCGACTAATATGAGCGAAGCATCAGTGAAAAATGTTGCAAAAATAATCGCGATCATAACAACAGAAATTGACAGTCAACAGCTAGTAATCAGATAAAACGAAGGTAGTACAATAGCCAAACCCGAGACAATATTTAAAATATATATTTTCATAAATTTACCCATCCGGGAATCGAGCTGGCGAAGTGGCGACACTTTGAAAAAAGCTGTCTGCCACGGAGGCCGTTAAAATATAAAATAGTTTTTAAGGTTGTAAATTAAGTTAAAGATTGTCCAAACAAAAGAACGGGCAAGATTTTAAATCAAAATTCTTTTTATTTATTGACTTCTTTCAGAGTTGTCACAAAAATTTCGCGCGATGTTTTCCACTCGCAGCGCTCGCCTTTTTATTTCTCCCATAGCCAGAGTTAACGTCATGACACGTGTTTAACTATCTCAAGCTATTTGTATTTTTTAAATGCATGTGCTTGCCATGTAAAATTATTACCCCTTCAAAACATTTTCTTAAATTTATAGAATTTGTAAGCCGAGAGTAACGTAAAGCAGAGAGACTAACAGATAACTTTCGGGCATTAAAAAGTTACAAGCAATTTTGGATAGCTTATGGCGTTAAAATGTCTTATAAGTATAGGTACTTACTATATGTATATATCAAGATGACCTGCATGCACTGGCGGCAGACTGATGGCCGGCAATACCGGTAAACGGCAAATTATTTACAAAAACCGGATCGTACAGAGCGTTTTAAATCCCAGACTGGCTTTATTACTAAATATTACTGGCGTCCTTACGTTAACACAGAAAGCACTTGAAAAAATCTTCACATCGTTATTAATATATTGCTTTGTGTAAGTATATAGGTAATTATGTACTCAATTATGATGTACATGTAATATACTACTAAATTTGGTATTGGTTGTATTGTTTTTTGTTCTGCCTGACTGACGTTTCCTAATACCCCTACGGGTAGTATATCGTATTGATACCAGTAGGTAGCATATTGTTATTTAAACTTAAAGATTTAGCTTATTTATTAATGATAAGGTCAGTATGATCCATTTATAGTCATACAACTTTTTTGTGTAGAGGTAGGTATAGCTAACTCATTTGAAAATAAAATAAGTTCCGTGTAGGTATTTGAATAATTTTAATTAAGTACCTATCATGAAACAATTGTTTCTAAGAATGTAACCATTTGCCCTCTATTTGCAATAAATTCCATGCCCTTAAACGAAATAATAATATAGTCTTTACTTTAAACTACAGGGAGTTTTTGCGAGGTTTCTACTATGTAGGTACGGATAATGTCCTTTTTTATGAGTTTTTTATGGAACAAGTCTTTCGCAATTATGACGCTTGCAGAGCCGAAATATCGGAAACTCAAAAGCAACCAACTGTAATAATTTAATCAAATTCTTGACTTACCAAACAAAAATCACAGATTTCAAGTATCACAAAACCATTTTTCACAGTACTACCACAAACACAGAAAAAAAAACAATTCGCGCGTGTTTTACGATTTTGGCGCGAGAAATGACAGACGGTTTAGAATGGCGGACGGCGCGGCACTGTCTCTCTGATCCAACCGAGACAGTGTCACAGTTTGCTTGCGCAGTCGCACCTCCACGCAACGCAATCAGGGAAGGTCGACACTCGATAAATCGTTTCTACATTCGTAACATTTGCATCAAAATAAAAGCACGTACCTATAACACACAGCGTTGTATTCTATGCGGCGCGTCTTTCTTTGTTGTGCAAAAAAGTTTTTACGGTTAAGGTATGACATTGAAGATGACGAACATCCGAAAACGGAGTTACAGGTGAAAAACCTTCGTGAATTTGATCTTTACTAAGCTACATGTAAGTCCTGGCCCCTAATTCAGCTAACCAAATCGTATCACAATCGTAATTGAAAAGCCGGTTTTTGACAGTTCTAGTATGGGCTTAATGTCAAAATCGCCCAATTCAATCACGATCGAACTGCAATTAAAATACTTAGCTGAATAAGGCCCCTGGATGTTCATCGCTAATTTGGTTTGTCACGCACGTGACATAACGAATTTCAATGTAGAGTCATCGCAAATTCAAGATATCAATAAACCCTACAATTTTGTTAGAAAATATTTTTAAAATTCCTGAACCATCAGAAATTTAAATAAATTGTCGACTAATGTCGACCATAATTTACTTTCCATCGTTACTAAAGTTTGACTAAAGACCCCTAGTCTTTGCCAATGATATTTAAAAAGTAATAGATATGTTACATGCGCTCTCAATATGCGTCCCTAAAACGTCACAATTGTGCGTCTTTTCAAATCCATGAAAGAGAAAGTAATTGTTCTTTTCACGAGTATGACAAGGTCAAAATAAGAATTACGCATGTGTGCAGTTGTTCGCAAGCGGCACATATATTTCGATAGTTTTGTAAGGGCATAACCTATCTATACTTTTTAAATATCATTGACTAGGGCTCTATTATTGTCACGCGGGTCCGCATTGCGGGTGGCACGCATTTCACCTACATTGCTGGCATATTTGATAGATGATAATGGGCACGAGCTATCAAATAAACCTAGCAATGTACTCGAAATGCGCGCCACCCGCTTGTGTACCCGCGTAACAATAAAAGAGCCCTAAAATAAGACGCTTTTTCCTTCCTTCGTCGTTACTTTCTGGCACCTCTTATCACCTACGGGAAGAGAAGAGTTGGTACTCTTTTTGCTATTCTTTTTATGTATTGGCACCACGCGGAACAGTAGGTTATTTTATTTACTGAATAAATAATTTTCAGGGAAGTCCACAATTACTTTCGTTAGTCATAACTAGACTTGAGCTAAATTGTTAATCTAAAGAGGCATTGAACAGTTACCTACATTAATACATGCAGTCATGTAGAAATTTCTACATGCAGCTCTAAAAAAAAGTACTTATGTACATAATATAGTTGCAATATGTGCTATGTGCATGTCCTGTTTAAATTATTGTTTCTTTGATTTTGAGCGTTTGAACCAACATCTAGAATCTAGATGTATATTAATATTATAAAGAGGTATAATGTTTGTAAGTTTGTGAGGTGCTAATCTCTGAATCTAAGTACAAAATTTTTCATTCTTTAGAATCAAGTTGCGAAAGCTACGTTATTTATGTGTGTCATGTCATAGACCTAATATACATTAAACCGAAAAATTAAAAGATTAAGTATTGTCTGTTACGGTCTCACGCCTAAACCACTATTATTAGAACTTGATACAGAACATAGTAACTTTTACACGCAGACGAAGACGCGAGTCAAAGCTAGCTTAACATAATTTTATAACTCAACACCAAGATATAATAATTTAATAACTTAATACAACATTTACGATCCGCGTGTGGAATTTATGAATATTCATGACGAATTGAGAATGTATTTTTTAGTACGAGTAATACATAATTATATTATTTTGTTTTATTTCCGTACCGAATCATTGTTATGGTTTTTTACAAGTTTTAAATCGACTAATTTGGATAGTAAACTATCCGCACACGGATTTAGCTTGGTAACAATATTATGTGTTCAAATCGCGAGATTTAAAAATCATTTTTAGCCTAGTAATTCCTAAATTTTATATTTTTAAAATAAAATCATTTTAAGAGCATTGCAATAATTTTTCTTGCATAATAACGGTATTCATTATACACCGTGCTATTTGAACCACCTGTAAAAGGAAGCCCACGTTATCTAACCATCAGGTAAAACATCTTGGCAGTGTTATTTTTATTTTTTTGCCAAAAACTTTTTTATAATAATAATCAATATTGGTTTAGCTATTTATTTTGAAACACGCTGTGACGCGCACAGATGTAGCCGAGTAAGGGTGCATACATAAAGATACAGGTTGCCGGTACTGACAAATCTGTGCGAGTCGGTACCGATCGACGCAGGCCTAACTTGCATAAAGAAACAGGTAGGAAAATCTGTCTTTATTGACAAAAATGGACCTTATATTATACCTGCACCGATCAGTACAAACCCGCACAGATTTGTCTGTACAGGAAACCTGTTTTTTTTATGTAAGCACCCTAAGGTCTATTCAACCGAGACCCCACCGCAGCAAAATGATACGTCTGTGCGCATCACAGCGTGTTACAATATTAGAAGCCTAAATCAAAGTTAAATATTTTTCAAAAAAAATTTTGTTGTAAGAAATTAAATAACACTGCCACGATGGTCTACCTAATGGTCTAATAACGTGGCCTTCGTTATCCAGGTTGTTCAAAAAGCACGGTGTATAAACAAATTATTTGTCACTTTTAGCAACATTTTAAAGTAACGTCCCTAGTGGGGGAGAATGCATTGAAAAATTATAAGTAGTCCCAGTTATCCTCTCCACCGGTGACAAGGGGGGAACCAGAAGATTTTTTTTTTTAATCCCAGCTGCCCCCCGATAATACGAGGTCACGAGGCCAGAGGGGGCTACTTGGATACACAGATTTCCCGAGAAAGTTATAATTATGAGTAACTAATATACTCATCCCTGAACCCAAGTTTGGGTATTGCAATATTTTATGTAGTAACAAACTTCCCTTTTAGAAGACATGTTAATAATGTTAAACAAAAACGTTAATAGTTTTAGTATTTGGAAAATAATCTAACATTGCAACACTATGTTTTAATTATAGCAATATTCACGATTAATATATGAACATTTTATGTGTCCATTTGTAATAGTACTAATAGTGCAAGTTTTGGATACTAAGTGGAATCGAAATAGAAATAGCTCAGTTAATATTAATTTGCTGACCACTTTGCCAATGTATCAACACCCACGCGCCAATCTGCCCAGGAATACCGTCTGATCAGGAACTACTTACTATACCGGGATAAAAATAAATTGTACATTTACTGGGCTACTTAATCAATTATTTAACCTTGTTATCCTAGTGTACTAGTAAAAGTACAAACTAAGAGTAGTAGTTTAGATTTGTAAAACTAGGTACATAAAAACGCCCCGTTGGCCTAGTGGTTTAAATACCGGGCCAAAATCTCGGGGTTCCCAGGTTCGAATCCCGGGTCGGGCAATAAAAAGTTTCGAATTTTTGATCGTTGCTCGGGTTTTGATCACCAACCCGCATTTGGCAAGCGTGGTGATTATGCCAGTACACCCATCATCATTGCTGTGGTAACTTGAATTCAATGATGGAGGCAAAAGAAAAGGAGAGGGAGCTATGTAGAGTTAATTATAAAAAAAAAGACGTGTGGCACTCGGAGACTGCCGCGGTAAAGCTATTGCATAGCATTTTTTATCAACTTATGCAATTATAAAACTAAAAAGTATCACCGCTGTGCCGGTCGGAGTGGGGGGGTTTTAGGTTATTTTCGTTACGGAATTTCTGGATTCGGTCTCCACGCTCAAGGCCCGCGATAGAAGCTATGCAATAGCTTAATTTTATAATTTTAAGTATTTTCTGATTTTGACTTTTGTAATTAAATTTTTCTGTTATTTTGGCAGATATGGTTACCATAGGCAACCATACTGTCAAAATCCTTATTTTCTTCTAGTTCGATCGTGCCTCGCCCCGAGTGTTAGGTTAGATTTTTTTCGTTACGGAATTTCTGGATTCGGTCTCTACGCTGAAGGCACATTTACTCATGTGCTGAAGGCCCGCGATAGAAGCTATGCAATAGCTTAAAAATATTTATTCCTCATTTAACGGGTAGGTTTTTTCCTGTAACATAATTCAGGAGTTTAAACTATTTTTTGTTGGTTACCTTTGAAAAGTAATGATACATGTGCAAGTGTGAAATATTTATTTATTTCTAGAGTTGATTGATACGGGGTTTATACCATGTACCTTAGTTTTTATGAGTTCCCGATATTTCGGCACTGTTGCAAGCGCCATGATCACGGGAGAACTCATGGCGCTTGCAACAGTGCCGAAATATCGGGAACTCATAAAAACTAAGGTACATGGTATAAACCCCGTATCAATCAACTCTAGTAATAGTGACCATGGAAGTTTAAATCATTTATTTATTTATTTATTTATTTTAGGAAGATTTACAGCTTAAATATTTACAATGAATAACAACATATTACTTATTCTATACCTATTACAAATCTCCACATGTGAATATTCAGGTAGGTAACAAACTCATTTTAATGCAGTAAATAAATGTTGGGTAACAAATACTAATTTAATTGGATAACTAATCGTAACTATTATCAAGGTTCAAGAATCTCAAAATATGATTTAGTCATTTGTCGTTTTATTGAGGGAATGCTGGTACAAAACAGGTCAATATTAATAGGAAGTCTGGAAAAGTCACGACAACTACGAGTAAGGAAAGTATTCCGCCTATAGTTAGTACTCGCGGAAGGAACATCTAATATAGGACGCGATCGAAACTTAAGTTGGTTGGTGTTTATCGCGATTTTAGAAAGCAACTCCGGGCTATCTATTTTACCAGTGATAATTTGTGCCAATAAACAAATATCACTAATACTACGTCGTGTCTCGAGAGGCAAAAAATGGTACCGCTTACAGCGGTGTTGATAATCAATACTCCTCAGACGCGCCTTGTAATCCAGATAACGCAAAAACCTTTTCTGGATGCATTCAATACGATTTATGTATACTGCGTACTGGGGACACCATACTTGTGATGCATATTCTAAATGGCTGCGGACGAATGCACAATACAAAATTTTCACAGTCTTTAGCGTTTTAAAGTCCACTGATGCTCTCATAATACAGCCCAATGCTTTTGATGCTTTACCAACTATATAGTCTATATGTTTATCAAAAATAAGTTTGCTATCATGAATAATACCCAAATCCCGTACTTCATTTAATCTTTGAAGTTTTTCATCTAGTAGTTCATAACCTATATCAATCACTGATTTCTATAAATATATATACCTATAAATCCAAGGTAACAGTTGAAAAACTATGTAAAACCAACTTTTTATCCACCGGGATACTTCAGACTGCTGAAGCACTCTGGTTTTAGTTATAATTGGTATTCCTTCTGCAGATGTAAATACCGTTGTTGAAAAATACTGGACCTGAGTACCTGAAGGACCTTATCTTTAATTTTTTTATGTTTTCAACTCTTTTGCCATGATGTGGATGCATTAAACTTATCCTTTTTTTACGCTATCAAAACAAAAACTGACTCACATTTATAAGTAGGTAAAGTAATTTTATTTTACGCAGTATTTGTACTCTTATTGAAGTGTCTGTCTACCTGGAAAATATTGTTATGTTATCTTTATTTAACCTATTACGTTATCTTCGTCAACGAGAGAATAAAGACATTTCAAGGTTTCTCAAAAACACGTGGAATTTAAAACAATGAAGTGAATAAAGATCGGTAGGATGTCTAGGTGTATACTTAATTACCTATTTTATATATGCATTTTTTTATCATCATCATCATCAACCCAAATCAGTCAACTACTTAACATAGGCCTCCGTAAAGGATGGCAGGCAGGTTGGCGATCAAAAAAGAGATGTAGTGCAGTATATAAGCACATTCCTGTCATTTAATTATTTGGATCAATCCTTATTAAAATTTTTGTAATTATTATGATTTATTTTTACAACCTTAGTCGAGCAAGCCACTCGAGTCGATTATTACCCGTAGCCTCCGGTAGTAATTTACCTTCTAGATAGTTGTCACCCGGCCGACAAATTTTCCCAACCTTTAGGGGTCGGCCAGCTCAGAGGTCTAGAGTTTGATTCCAGCATGGATCAATTAAGGATACTACTTTTCTATACTTTCTCGGGTCTGGGTGTTTGTGGTACCTTCGTTGTGTCTAATTTCTACATAAACATAATTGACTTCTAAGGAGTTTACGGGAACCAGGATTTAGTCAGCTAGGCTGCGGCAATCAATCCGTGGCAGCCGTGAATAAGCCACCAAACATTAGACTAACAAAATAATCGGAAGAAAACAAAACGACTTATTTATATAATTCATTTATTTAAATTGTATAGTATTCACATTGTCGCTACGAGTTTCAAGACTTGAAACACTAGCTTCCACATACAAAATGGGAACACAATGCACAAAACTAGTTATAAGAGAAATGCAGCGGTCCAAAGAAAGCTAAAATACAACTAAGGCGTCCGCTATATCGCATAGCAAATGAGACTTATTATAACTAAATGTACTTGGCAGTTACCGAGTTGCAGATTAGTGAGACAAATGATAATACTGATCTGTGCCAAGTCGACATATCTGCAAGGGGTTTTGGTCAACAATTTTTCCGACTACCACAAAATGGCAAATAATCTCAATTGATATTGAAGTCTATTCGATAGACTTAAATTTTAAAATCGGTTGAGGATTTTGTAGTAGATGGATAAGCTATTGACTGTACGAGATCAACAATCACGAGTGAGATAAACTATATAGGGTTGTCTCACTTCGATCAACGGCGTTCGGTCGGTTGTCTCTTTCTCACGCTTATAGCGTTTGGAGACGCAAGCGTTTCACCGTAACCCACAGCATGAGTAAGGGAGAAGAAACAAGACAGAACAGTGTAAGCAGTCTCAATGGGGGCTATCGCTAGTGCATTTGCCACTAGAGGCGCTAGTGTCGCGTGAGGTCCAATATCATTCACTTTGTACTGGTTTTAGCGGAATTTGTTGCATAAATTATAATTTCTTTAATTTACCTGCTGGAAAGTAATCTCCTTCGTAATATATCGCAAATATGGATTATTTGGCGATTAATGTGAAAGCTTTAAAAGCGGAATTAAGAAAAAGCACAAAAATAGGCGGCCTTAAGAGCAACTATTTCAGAAGTTAGTTTGTTGATATCAAGATAGTTATTTATAAACAATATAACCTTAATTAGATTCAAGATATAACACTTTGTTTCGGCGCCAATCGCCTTTGACAGCTATAACTCCGGACCTCAGTCTACAGTGGCGCCAACTGGTGAGCAAAGAAACGGTAGTCCCCATTCAAGCATGTCTAATATTTTTTTAAGTTTATGAAATTTAGCAAACAAAAAGCATTTTTCTTGTAATTAAGAAAATGTTTGTTAGGAGAATTGACATTAAACAAGTCGTTAATATCATAAAAATAGCCTGTTAAAAGTCTGCTTTAATATTGTTGGACAACAATTCCGCGGTAAAGAA
Organism: Anania crocealis; assembly: GCA_949315895.1. Classification (NCBI taxonomy): domain Eukaryota; kingdom Metazoa; phylum Arthropoda; class Insecta; order Lepidoptera; family Crambidae; genus Anania; species Anania crocealis. Next base: position 6,713,882 of record OX438874.1, on the reverse strand, counting down.
CCAACGTTACCCATCTACATAATCGACATTTTGTAATCAGAAGTGCTTGTCTTAAAAATAGATTTACTATCTACAAAAAATGTTACAACTGATGATAGGAGGTGTTGACACATCACCGCCGAATTGTTATATAACAAATTGATTGTTGATCTCGGTCACCGACCCCGGGGGGAGAGAGTCAATGTGCAAGGGACGTGGGCGTCGCAAGGTATCACAATTGGTTGAAATTCAAAGGCCGAAGAATTGACTCGCCTCAGCCCTAAATATAATGTAAAATAAAAAAAAAGCTATACAATAATTGACTAAATATCTTAAACAGCTATCGGGGAAGCGCGTCTTCATTCATACCGAAATCAAAACGGAACTCTTCACTAATAATTTCATAATTATAAACAAAGTCATTATTTTATAAAGAATCAATTCAGCCTTGAGCACCAATACAAAATACGTATTATTTTTGAAAAGTAAAAAATCACTAACAAAGAATCTATAATACAGAATACTTAATTTAATTCATTTGCGCGTTCAGCGATGTACAATTAACTCATACCAGATTGGAATCGACTAGATTATTTATAAATACTAAATAAGAATCAATTCCTTTCATTTTCGATATGAATAATCACGCCTTATAAAATAAACAAAAATTAATGTCATCAAAATTTGTCAGTACCTAATCGAGATAGCCATACACTCCACCGCGAAATATAAATTGAAACTTACTAAATGTATGTTTCATAACATGTTGGTCATCTCACGGCGGTTGCATACTCTAATTAAACTATTGAGCATATTAATAAACAAGGCAGTCAACTTACACAAATATCAAAATTAAAAAAATGCTATTTTGAGTATAGTGAGATACACTGTCAAAGAATAAAATAATATGGGAGCGACACGCTGGGAACCCATGCGATATTGTTTATGACGAACTATCTAAGAAGGATATTTGTTATTAACCGTCGAAAACAAATGATATGGAGATTAATTATATTATAACACAATCATATTACATATTTAGAAAATTATTGCAATCAAATCACATCGTAAATTAACAAAACGTTAAACGCTGTTTAAATTACTATTCATTACTAGGTCATGTTTTTTGTTGTCAAAATAATGGGAACATTTACATGACACAATAAAAATTACGAATAATTAAAAACTAAACGCGCTATAACTGTTTTGTACAACGACAAACTCGCACGAGTTTCAAGCGTGATTCAGTGCGACAACCGATACAGTTGCAAAACATTTGCTATAACTGTTACAAATTTCTATGTACCACATACATATCCGATGAAAAATAACTACAAACTAAAAATAAAAATGCTTTAAGACAAATACATTGTAGGCCTTTTGTAAATCTTTAATTTAATAGGAAGACAAAACAAGTGATCAAAAGAATATTTCTTATTGCACCAAAACACAAGTATAGACTTTGAAGTCTTCGATGGATACACAATATTAGATCAATGGTTACACGCTGGAGCGTTCCTTATGCTTGATATGTTTCAATAACCGAAAATAAATTATAAGGAACGGTGAAATCATAATGCTCACAGTGAAAAATGTACTAAAGGCGTCAAACGTAACATTTCATACCCATGGCCAGTTACATAATAGGTATTCAACTCTACACAAATCATAATGTATAAATCATATACATCACAACATATACTATGCTATTCACAAACTAAAATATAGCATAGCTCTTAAAACTAGCGAAAGGCCTTGTATCTATCTACCCTTACATCCTTTAAGAATTCCAGTAATAAGGTCACCGTATCGTTACAAATTCTATATCACTTGACAATGAACTAACACGATAGTAAACTTATAGTCGAATTGTAAAATTATAATTAAAAACAAAAAAAAAGTAATTTGATTCCGTAGAAAATTGTTATGTTTAGTACACACATTAATAGTTTCGCTTACGCTACTGTTTTCGAGAGTGAATTTTTCGCTTTTTATCACTATATAAAAAATCGCTCGATTGGGTCGCACGCCGGCGGACCGGACGGGCATCAGAAACTTGTACTAAATTATATTCATACATTACATATTCTGCGGAAATGCAACTGATCGGGTCCAAAATGCAAATCCCAGTACAGTCTAAATATAATTTGTCAACGCTTCCATTTGCAGGGGCTAATTCAGTGTGAATCTTGTTCAACGTTCGGCAAGATTCAAAGAATTCGCTTACGATAAACGCGAGCGTTCAAAATTCATCTCTCGAAAGCTAACATGTCGTTTTTCGGTAAAATGTTCAAAGAGTTCCCTTAACAGTGGTCGAGGTTGCTAATACTAATCCAGAGTCAGTAGGCACTATCACGACACACCCGACTCGAACGTCCTTATTACGTTACATGTATAATACATAGAAAACGGTAAAATACGTTAAGTCACTCGCACAATTCCACTAGACGTCCGTTATACTTATTCATAGTCTTTATTTTATTTACTGAGATCATTTTTGCCTCTATGCTCTACATCGAGTCGGTCGCCCAGGAGAGCCGCCGCGATATAGGAACATGTGAAGTGTGCCGCGGCCGCGCATGGCCCCGCTACAGAAATACGACGGTACAATCGAAACGCAACGTCGACGAACATTCGGCTACAATGAGAATGTTCGGCGAATTCCTTCATCGATAGTACGTGTTTTACAAAGGGTTTACAAAATGGCGGCGGTCTCCATCCACACTTACAGAGAGATGGATATGCGGAACGATAAAAAGAGATAACTGTTGTTTTATGTAAACGTAAATGATACTTCGATTTGGATAGAAAACAAAAAGCAGCTTCGACGCGTTAGATCGTGTAGGAACTGATGGCAGTGTACAAATCCGACTATTTATATCAAATGACTTTTAAAACCAACGCACTGTCTAAAAGCTGTGAGTATCAGTTACTAGCTTACATAAAAGATCAATAAACTCTTTTTTAACCAGGTCCGTATCTAGGGCACACAGGGCACTACACTCGGGGGCAGAAGTCACTCGCAAGTCTTGACGAACGTATCACCACGGTTCACACACATACACTCGCGATATTCACAGCAGGGTAAACCAGACACTCGAAGACATCACCACGAGACGGAGACACACCATGTACTACATTTGAGAACTTTAAATAGTCAGAGAAACTATTTCATAGTCATGGAGGTTTGTTGAGGGGATATGCATCACTTGTAGATCTGAATAATTGTAGAGGTTCATACACTTTTCATTAAGCCAAAGTTTTTATTTTTTTTAATTTTAGACTGCAAGCAATTTTTATTAAAATATTTAATTTGTTGGAATTACTCAAACTTTTGGATTCGTTTTTCAGATTTCACATGACAATTATCTTTTCTGTGTTCCCTTAATTCTTTGGCTAGACTGTAGTTTGTACTTTTTTGAGACGGCGTAAAACTTTGGAATCTCACTTTTAAACCATTGTGGCTTAGTGTATTTCCTTAAAACATTAACATCTCAATAGTGTGACCTTAAACATTGGCATCTCCACCGTGTTAAACTCTGCCATTTTCAACTCCTTTTTTTTGTGTGGTCCCTTCAGACATCGGCATCTCCGTCTTGACTGTTGGTTGCATCGTTCGCAACTCTGTGGTTTACTGTATCACATAACCTAGGTATCTCCGTCTCGTGGCACTTCACATCTTCACATCGGCAACCCCTTCGTTCGCACCAGGCGATCAGACGAGGTGGTCCCGGTCGTCGAGCGAGGCGTCGGAGTGCGCGTGGTGCGTGAGGTCGCGCTCGAGGTCCAGCGAGCGGCGCTCGAGCTCGAGCCGCGCGGCGCCCCCCGCGCGCCCCGCCCCCGCCCCCGCCCCGCCCGCGCCCGTGCGCCGGGGGGCCTCTAGGGACGACACCTGGGGGGACAACATACTCAATTAGGACTAAAGTCAGTTTTAAAATATTAACATTAATGACCTCTAGTATAGTCATTAAAGTAAAGTAACAGTCTATGATCATCCAGCTGCAGGGAAAAGGCCGCCATCATTGAATTTAAGTTACCACAGTAATGATGACAGGCATAATCACTACGCTTGACAAATGCAGGAAGTGCTTGCCAAATCACGGATCCTAGCAATATTCGAAAATTCGAAACTATTTATTGGCCGACCCGGGGATCGAACCCGTGATCCCGAAATCTTGGCCCGGTATTTAAACTAACAGACCAACGACACGTTAGTGTAGTATATTCAATATTCATATTTAAGGGGGAAACAATATACTCCTGAAATACAGTTATAGTAGCTCGGGAGCCAGTGCAACAATTTACTGTTTGAAAGGCTTTTTACAATAAATAAAATAAAATTATTAATACAATTTATTAAATAATTTTTTTTTGACTGTCTAAGGTTTTAAAAAACAGTCTAAACATTTCTAAAGCATTTATAACAACAACATTTATAAAGCTGTTTCTTTTTAACCGATTGTAAAATGTATGTCGAATGTTGGAGGTATACAGGGTGTTAGGTAAATAATATAACAAGCCGAAACCATATAAATACTTTGGTGAAGTCAGAAATATACAAACTAAAATTTTGAGATATAGATTTGCACAATTTTTTTTTTTCAAAAATGATGATTTCACATTTCTGACTTCACTATAGTAATTATAATATGCATTGCTATACCATTTACCTAACACTCTGTAATGGCTGGGTAGAGCAGTCGCCCGGTAAGCGAAGGTTGTGGGGTTCACCTAAGACGGTTAAAAAAATTCTAATCAAGGAATATTGTACTTTAGTAATTAGCTTCGGTGTATACCTTAGCGAGGCGGCGCGCTTCGGGCGGGCGCTAGGATGGCGCGGGCAGATGCGGCAGCTTGCTGGCCCAGTACGCGCCGCGCGTGCCGCACGTCCCGCTCGCTCCGCTCACTCCGCTCGTTCCGCTCGCTCCGCTCACGCCGCCAGCGGACCCGCTCTCCTCTGATAGCGCCGCTTGCAGTTTCGCTTCTAAAAGTGTATGGTGTAAGTTATTGTTTTATAGTATTTTTTTGTAAAAGCAGCGATCTACAATACTTATATTTTGTGTCAAATGTAATAATAACAAAGACAAGACCCTAATTTCTTGCGACGTTAAGCACTCGTATGTGTATGTTTAGGATCCATCTCAGACACAATTAAATTTATATTGTCTCTGGATATTGTCGCTGGACACAAACGGCAAAAAGTCAAAATAATCTGACAAGAAAAACGAAGCAATGAAAGAACTACGTCGGCGTTTTCATTTGTTCACTTTATCTCACGATCACCATTTTATGAAACTTTTACTAAGATTTCTGAATAAAGCCTACTAGAAATGCTGAATTTTCGCATAAAGAACCAATTTTCAATCTATCACTCACTTGCGACTTGCGATGCATTGAATGTGACGGGCGTGCGCGCTAGCGGTGTGCGTAGTGACCCCCCGCGCGCGCCCCCGCTGCCCCCCGCCCCCGTGCTGCCCCCTGCCGCCGTCCCTGTGCTCGTCGTTGTGCCCACTCCGCCCACTGCTCCCCCTCCACTCGTCTGCGAGCAAATCATACCTAATGATGCTACTATTGCAAATAGTTTCTTTATTGATACATATGCAAGGTTATTAAGTCATAGATATAACTAAATAAAAGCTAGATAATTATACAATCAGTGACAGCAAAACGCCTTCATCAAATGAGCGCCAACAACACTTGGGTGCCTTTTCAGTTTTTTGTAGCATTCAACTGTGTACGTTAGGTTGACTTTCCATGAATGCTGACATGACATGACATTAGCCAACATAAAAAAGGAGGGGGTTCTATGATCATCTGTTTAAATCTTTAATCGTAGACATTTGTATGGGACAAAGTGCCGATTTTGTATGGGACTGAGTACCTGATTATGCAGATGTTCTTTTGTGATTATGGCGCTTAGAATGGTGGCAAAATATCGAAAACTAATACAAACAAAGTAACTCATAAAAACTGAGTAAAGATAGAAACACCATAACAACTAACTCCTTAAATAATATGGTTATTTTAAGTGATGATATAACTTAGACACTTAGACTACAGCTAGCAAACTGTATGTTAACACAATCTATTTACTAAAGAAGAACAAATTAATATTAAAAAGGCGCTACAGTTTTCATTCAAAGACGTAATTAACTAATAACTAATTGCCAAAAAGATGCAATAATTTTTATCTACAAGCCTATGCATAATTAACACTATTATTTTGTATTACAGCTAGGGGCTCCGCCCGCTATCGGGACGGTACGGCACATGATATTACATCACCTTCATCATTAACAGCCTCAATCAGTCCACTGCTGGGCACAGGCCTCTACAAAACGAGGGTTTTGCGATAATCGTAAAGCTTGGCAGGCGGCTTACGGCCATTTCCAATAACCTATCTATCTTCAGTTTTGGCATATCGGAGATATAAAACAACTTGTGTCTTTGTTTCTCTGGACGGAAAAAACAGAGATAGAAACTGTTTCCTATCTCCGATGTGCCAAAACTGAAGATATATAGGTTATTGGAACCGGCCGTTAGTGATCGCAGTTTGGCCAGTGGCAGTTAAAACACGCTGCTGCGCGTCTTCTTCTGGTGGTACTCGTTTAGTGGCCTCATCCTCGGGAGTAGGCGTGATGATATTCTTTTAATGTGCCGGCACTACACCAAATTTATTTTTAGTTGATGAATACTTATGTTTCTTATGTTCCAAGGTTCATGTCATTTCAATGGCTCCTAAGCATACCGTTTAAACCATTGCAATATCAACTGTAGTGTTATAACATAAGATAGACATAATTTTCGTCAACTCAAAATCACTTACTGTGCCATCCCGATAGCAGGAGAGTCCTTTGCGCAAAACGTAAGCACTCACTATACATTGCATGCTTACTTCAAATCAAAAACACGTTAAAAAAATCATGCATCAAGCTCCATTCGTTTACGTAATTTTAGAAAAAGACAAGGCAAAAAAAGAAATAGTTATTCAGGAGCGAAGCAATCAAAAGAAACAGCTCAAAAGATCAATATTCACAGAAACAGAAATAATAAACGGAATGTCGTTTTGTTATGAAATGTACAGAAAAAATATAGACAGAAGAATGAAGGGCATTGACTCAAAAGAAATATCATTTATATCCGTTGGTTCTAAATGCCTAAAGAAATTGTATAATAAATGCAACTTAAAGCAAATGAATGGGATCGCTTGTGGTATGTAATAAGTTATTAATATTTTATGTTGTGATCTAATATAAATAAAAATATACTCTTAAATACATTGTTGCGATTGGATTATGCCATGATAGTTTTATCGGGTTAAAAATATTGGTTAGTAATTTGTTTGTTTTGGAAAACATTTCACAAATTTTATTACAACTTTTGTTTATATCAAGCATAATGAAATTATTATAGGTTACTCAGGTTTTTTTTATTTTCATTAAAAGTCATCTTCGTATTCTTTTTAAAATATTATAGATAATTTAAAAAGTAATATTATAGATCTACAATATAAAGCAATCAGTAACTAAAGTATTTGAGATATTAAATTATAATTTGAAAAATCTGTGTTGATAAGCACAAGAAACAGTAGCTTACTGCATGGGTCAAAGCGACAAAAATTATCTTATTTTTTTGAGTTTAACTAACTTTATTTTAAACTTTTATTCAAACTGACATCATAAACTCATATTAATATAGAGATTTATTTGAAGTAAATTAAGTAGTTTTTTTTTACGGTCGTCATATAGCAATAATGTCAACCTACTTCTCTTTCTCTACATCTAGCCATGAGGTTTGTCACACACTCAAACATTGAAACTGGCCGCCCAATCGAAACGCCACAAGCGGTCCCGAAAAAAAAATCATGAAGCGGTACCAACAAACCTATTTATCTGTGCATTTAGCGTGGGCCAGCCTTTTGACGGGGTGCGCTATACTAACGTGGTTGTGTTCCTCGTCGTGGGGCGCGCGCGGCAGCCGCCGCCGCAGCCACGCGTGCCTCAGCGCCGCCGCCGGGGTCAGCCGCTTCTCAGGGTCCCATTCTAGGCAACTGGAATACAGCGGTACTATTCATTAAGAGACTTAGGTATTCTATAAACTTAGTAGGTACATACTGTTTTCTTGAGTTTACGCGAACACTATACATTGAAATGAAAGAGAAGTTTACGGATTGAGAACGCGTATATTTTTGATTTAACCCGACGTTTCGAACCCTTTCCAGGCGTGACCATGAACGCTGTAAAGAGTTCGAAACGTCGGGATAAATCAAAAATATACGCATTCTAAATCCGTAAAATTATCTTTAATTTCATTAGTAGGTACCATAGGGAAAGAATATATGTCTTTCCCTATGGTAGGTACAATGAAAAATATCGTCCAGCCTCATAGGTCTGATTGATTAAGGCGACTACTAGAGCTAAGTGCTGCCCCCAATTGATTTAATTTTATTACTTCTAAATAAAATCAATTCTCATAAAACTAGTACAGTATCATTTTAGCAAATTACCTCTAGTACGAGTATTTATGAATCACTGTTAACTGCTTTTCATTCTGGCATTCTTTCATATTGTATATTATAGCTAAAAGCAGTCGCTTTTGGCGTTAGCGACATTTCGACTTTATAAACAACTAAATGAAAAGTTTACTGTGATTTAATAAACACTAAAGGTTATTTGCTTGTTGAAAATACAGCATAGAGAAAGATAAGAACACAAGGCGCCATTTATTATCTATAAAAAAAGTTAAGCTTCATAATGAAAATTAGCCAGAACTTACCGTCTAATGAAATCAATAAAGAACTTATCTTGACAGCCCTTGAGGGCTGTCACAAAGCTCTTGGACCCTGGCGGGCCCCGAGGTTTCCCTCTCCTCGACATACCTGTAATATAAAAATAATACATTAAATACGTGTGAGTACTTATTCCATAAGGAGGTAGTGAATACAATAATATTATTCTTTCTTGTTTCTAAAGCAGCTTTTGAATGTTAAGTATTCTATTACGAATATATTATGGTAGACAATACACCATTGCCTCAGATGCAAGTCGATAACAACCCACTCATCATACTCATCCATCGCCATCACCGCTAGCCAATTTCAACCAATTTCTTGCTGGAGGAAACATCACAAAAGCTGCCTATGATATATCAATCCGATGAATGTGAAGTCGTAGGATTTCGGCCTAAAATCGATTAGCAGCAAGCTTCAGTCCAGTGCCAGAAAAAGACGGTCATCAGAATTTCTCGTTACCAATAGTCAATTTACGAATGCCCGCTTTCAAAGCTTGGCGGTTACAGAAAATCCTTATATTGACAAGGCCTCTTTTCATCACTTGTATGAAGACGATGAAGAAAAAACCAAAACTTTTTCAATTTCATTCTTTTTATTGATGCCTCCTACTCCCGGACAAATCTGGTAACCAATGAAACCAGTTTGATATGACCACAGCTTAATACTTTAATAGTCTGTATGACAAACTGAACGGGCTATCCAAACGGTGGCGCATCATTTGGCAGACAACCAAAAAGTTCAGACGGTTTAGGGACAATCGCTACCGAACACAATTTTCGAGTAAAGTTAAAAGAACTAAGATATTTTTGTTAAATTGTGTAAATGAAGAATAGCAGATATTTTATGGACCGATATACCGCCGTGGATTAATTGAAGACTTACAAATATTTCTGCAATAACAGCCTACCTTCCCGAAACAAAATTTAAAGGCTAAGCAAAAATGTTTTGAGTTCTGGACAATCGACAGTCAAATTCAATATGACAATAAAGTTTGATAGTCTAAATTTTTACAACACAGTCGTGATCCAATCTGAATTTAAATCCAATTACTTTTACTCTGTACTTTTAATATCTATCTGAAAGCAAATTGGTATCTTTTTACCTTAAATTGATTGTAATATAAACTAACTTGTCTTATTTCCGCAGCACTATGTGACCAAGAAAACTCACTGATAAAACAGGAGTATCAAATTTCTGCTGTTAAGAAATACTGTTACGTTTCAATAAGAATTTGCCTTTACAACGTTAGTACGCTACGTAGGCAGATTTTCTCGTCTGTCTGACAAACTTTCAGAATAAGCTTCTGACTCAGTCAGTCGTCGTAGAGCACCAACTTCCCCGTCTGACGAGAACCAAAAATTTATAGCCATTGCAACAACCCCGTAGGAATCTCACTGACTCACTCACACACTCATTTATGCACATTGCAATATGACGTATTTAAAGTAGGCGAGTGATTTTGTAAACATTTTGAACACGTTATTTATATTGATGATTTTATAACTCATGTCATCTGCATAATCATTAATGAGAACCGGACAAATTAGAACGTAATTACGCATACCGCATGTGCAACTACAATCTAATTTGCCACGTTTGGGCAGAATCCAATCAGTCTATAGATATTTGAGGTTTCATCGCAATATCAAACTTAGCTACATAAACAGGTGTATCCTGACTAGGAAAACACTCAGTTACTCATACTTTTAAATCTAAGATATGGCGTTTTAGCTAAATGGCAACCAATTCTACCAATACAGAAAATAATACTACACTCATCTTGCGTTGCATTTGGTAAGTACAATGTTTTTCCTCAGTCACTCAGGTGTTATTCTTACCTAGCATAGAGTTAAGGGACTTAATTTATTACTTTGTTGGAACCAATTTTAATATGTTACAACAAAGTTAGTATAATTATACCTTTACAAGTATCTACGATGATCTTCTAATAGTATACGACAGATGATCTCTAAAACTGAGCACTACGCTGATTTTTTAAAGTTTTAGCTGTTTAGAATCTTAAATTTTGGTGTGACACATGTCACCTGGTAAGCCATCCTTCGATCCAAACTCAAGTCCTATTCTGACAAGGCCTCGTTCGCTGGTCAGGAAATCTTACATACTTACTTTTAGAATTTAATGGTATTAAATGAATTCTTCATTGGAAATGGATTGAAATTTAGTCGATTGTCAAAAAAACGGCTAAAGGACTGGTGATGGTGATCATGGAGCTACTAACAGGGACAAACTACCCGAGATTAAACAAGGAAATACCGTAACAATGAACTCAATCTATTTCCTACACCCATTCCACAGTACGAGTATCATCTAGTACGGAATACGGAACCACAGAATATTCATTGCGATAGTTTCAAAGAAAGATTTTTGGCACCTAATAACTAATAGTAGCTCGATGTTCTCCGAAGGGCCATAATATATCTTCACCCACGTTTATACTTTGTCTAACGTTTTTCCTCGTACGTAACATTTTTCGCCGGATTTCGAATTCAGAATTTAGGATTTCGAATTCTAAGCACCATAGCCTGGCTTAAATTGTGTGTGTCGGTCTGGCAACGCCTATAATAATTAATGAATTGAGGATAAATGTATCGTTATTTTAAATACGTTTTATGAACTCTTTGTTTCCCTTGTTCCGTTATTTATAAACTTTAGAATCAGTCAGTGTAATAGACTGACAAAGTCTAAAACGATTCATATTTGTACAGACAACAGCACATCAACCTACCACAAAACCTCAAACTTTCTCAATTGATATCGAACTCTACTTGTTGGACTTAAAGATGAAAATAAATTTAATGACCTTTAACTTTTTGGGTAGGTTGTCTGTACTTCTTCATTTCTAAATGATAATTGGTGCTGAGTGAAGCTACTTATCATAATTACAGCTTAAATTGTTTCAAAGCTAAATAGAAGTTTTGTCACGATTTCTACTTCATCATCATCACTATCATCACCAGTAGTATAGTAGTTTGACCAATGATGGATAAGACGCTGCTGCCCGCCCTTTTGTGACAGTATTCCTTTTACGACACGCATAGGAGGGGAAGTGGAGGTGCTATTTTTTATATTGTTGCACCACTTGACACCTCTACTTACATCAAAAGCTAAAAATCGACGACATACCTCCGCTTAGGACAGTGGTGCCATCAGCTAAAGTGGTGGCAGTGCAGTATCGCGGGAGGCCTTTGCTGCTGATGAAGTTCTTCGACCTCTTGCCCTGCTCGATGAGCTTCTGCGGCGGCATGCCCAGCAGCTCAACGATGCACGCCATCTGATCCGCCTCGTCCTCGCCGGGGAGTAGGGGAAAACCTGGAACATGGGGGGCGGAATTCAAAGGACGTCTTCTGTTTTGGGATACAAACTGATGAATTGGTTGAACGATTGTTAAAATAGTTAAGTTGGAGTAGTGGTAGCCCGGTAATCTCGTATCATATACGAAATTCGAATTAAGAATCTATTGATCTCACAAACTGTAGCAAAACGGTTTGTAATGATCAGATTTAGACTAAAAGCTACTGATGTCTGTCTTTTTTAAACAAGGATTTTCTTTAAATTGCTCTTACAATCTGTCTATGATGACATTTATAGCTGCAAGTGCTGCAACCAGGCATTGGTAAGCAGCTAACCAGGATTGGGCTACTATATTTTTATTGATTACATTAAAGATAGAAATATGAAACTCTCCTGTATTTGCCAATTTTATGTAAACTATTGTGGCAGCAAATTAACATTCACGCAACACTTTCTTCATGTGGTTTTTATTTACAGTCAATCAACCTATACTAAACTATCCTAGGTATCTTACCAACTAGCTAGAGTATTATACTTACGATGTAGGCTCGTTTAATTATTATGATATGGGGCTTGTACCCACCCCAAGGCTTGACCCTAGCTTTTTGATGATGTTGCCCGGCAGGAGCCTAATCAATTATATGAAAGCAGGATATTCAGCTTCTTGCCTTTGCTTAAACGATAAAATAAGTTAAAAATTATGTCACTCCCTGAGTCTCAAACTACATCCACACCTAATCTCATCTAAATTGGTTACATTGATGTTACGAAACTGTTTTTAAGCAATTTAACTGCTTGTGTTAACTAAAAACACAATTCTGGACTAAAAATGTTAGACGGCTTAAGCGTGATTTAAACCAACAACCTCACGCTTACAGGGTACTGCTACTTACAACCAATAGAGTTACATTCGTTTTAATAAATCAGACGGGATGTGATGGAGTGGCAAATCCCATGGCACGTAAAGCTGTTCGTCTCTTGTTCTATCACAAGATAAAAGACGTAAAAACAAGTCACATCAAGGCCTGTTATAAGGCCATACAGGCGGCTTAGAAAATTCTGATAACAGCTTAACCTTGAAACATAAAGTTTCTTGACAAAAACAAGATAAAGATGTTCTAACCTGTGAGCAGTTCCGCCAGGATGCACCCCAGGGACCACATGTCGATGGGCATCCCGTACCGCGCGCCCATCATCACCTCGGGCGCCCGGTAGAACCTCGACTGGATGTACGTGTACACCCGCTGATGCTCGTAACAGGAGCTGCCGAAGTCAATGACCTGGAATAGATAAGGTGTCATCAGTTTAAGGAGTCTACGCTAAAACACAAACATAACGACTACTTCTACTAGTATTTCGTCATGTACCACACCATTGTTTGTATCGTTATTTTTAAAACTTTACAATGTACGTAAGCGTGTTTTACAATTTTTGGCAATCGGTTAAGATTACATTAATGAAAGCCTATTTTGCCCCAATCGTATATGGTTGAGATATATTGTAAATTTTTTTAACATTTTTTATTGAAAAACTGAAACTCGAAGCAGTGTAGCACATTCATAGCTTCAATTCTTACACAAAATGTAAGTACCCTTAAAGATAAACTCTAAAAGATAAACAATGGTTAAAATATCATCGTAAAACATATTTATGGCAACACAAGACAAATGGCGTTGTGGAAGTGGATTCTAAAATTCCACGTACCGAGGAGAGACATAACAAAAATGGAGGAAACAAATGAGTAAACTGTTGGATGAAAGGGCGCGAATGATGGTTGTTTGTTTGTCTTTGACTATTTTATTCCGTTTTCTATGAATATACGCAAAATTGTTCATGTTTCAGTTGATCATTCTCGTCAGCCCTATAAGTACACGGATGGACATAAGTCTCGTACTCGGTACTCTTGAAAAGATGAATTTTGTCATAATATTATACTAATATTTCTGAACTGAGCAATAAAGATTATTTACATAAAAATAAACAAATAATATTATGTCATATACAGGCATCTAATGGAGTAGGTACTGCCAGATGAAGACGGGCACCATCGTCTTTTCTCAACTATGAGCCAAACTGCGATTGCCAATCCGCCTGCCAAGCGTGGCGTTTATGACGAAGTCCTCCTTTTGATGAAGCACGTGTCGAACAGAGGAATAATATAAGCCGGTTATGATGTGTGGATAAATAAACACAAGGCTGAAAGATAACGATAAAAACAATATGTTTTTAAGTTTTCTGCTTTTAATGTATCCAGATCCTGCGTGAATCGATTTTGTTTACGTTAATCGCGGTGATCTAATTCGGTTTTGGTATCGTAAACAATATCGAGGAATAACACGGTTAAGGTGGTAATATACTATTTGGAACGAAATGAGTTATATTGATATCAAAGAACCTTGAATTATTACATAAAATTAGGTAGACTCTATCTATTTTCATTTCAAAATCCACTGCTAGACAAAGGCCTATCCAAAAAAAGGAAATTTCCATAGTCGCCAAACACGACAGAGATTTTAAGTGGTCTTTCATCTAAATCTTCATAGATGGTGCGCTAGGTACTACTCACTATTCGCCCCATTGAGTAATATTCAATCAGTAGCTGAGGACACAACGTAAAGCGACAACGGGTATACGGATACCCGAATCTATGTAACTCTCTCAAATACTCTAAGACATTGGTATGACTGAGTGAGAAGGATTGAGTCGAATATACGGGATATTGTGTTGCAGAGTAGAACCTCCAGTCCTGAACATCATTCTTTAAGTGAACCATCGTTAACCATCAAATCTAAAAACAATCCAACAGTTACGGCAATAGTTAATGGCTAACCGTGGTTCCCAGTAGTGCGCGTGACGCACGTCCTTTACGTCTCGATGGACTATTGTGCGCGCGCGCATCTATAAAACGCGCATTGTCTTCCGGCAAAGTCAATTGCACATTTAACGATTGTTTGGGAAGGTGCAAGGTCCTATTGGATACAGATTAGTTTGTAAATTGTAGCAACATAAATTGCTGAAATCTAAGAAACGCACATAGATAGTAAGTAATGACTTCTTTGTGTTGTTTTTTTCCTTTTTATCATAATAAATCAAATTTAATCTATTACAGTCAACTGCCAGACATTGACATTGCCTATCAGGAGAACTTTGCGGTAGGAGACTGGACAGATTGTATGCCGAAGGTGAAAGAGAAGGCTTTGGGATACAAAGTATCCCGTTTAACCTTTATGGATTCCACAATTTGCAGTATAGCAAAAACTGCTAATTGTACCGTTTAAAAATCTAACTGTTCTGCTAATAATAAATAACGTTCAGTAGAAAATCTAACAATACTTGTTTTTACAAGAAATTTATTTCCATTGGTAAACTACTTTTACTTTTGACATATTTCAACACATTTAAATATCCGAGGAAATAGTAGTTTTCAAGGAAATTTCATTCAAGACGGGCCATGAGGACAACTCCCATTTTCGAATGTCAACGAACCACACACTATTAATCTGTAATACTGCAGGTTTTGGGTTTCTGAGAAAATAATATATAAGAAAGAAAAAAAACTGTAGCCAAATGATTCGAGGAAGAGCCCGATCATTGGCATAGCCCCAATGACTGGCTATGACTCTACGATGACTTAATCATGTCGTCAAATGTAGGATAACACGGTATTATTTATTAAAAATTCGTAAACTTTGGCAGCTGTGATGATTTTTGAAATGACTAAGCAATTTAGACATTTACACAAGGAAGACATTTTACTCATGATACCTCTTGACTAGACACAAGAGAGTTAGCTGTAAATTTAAAAAAATACAAGTAAATCTCAACAAAAAGAACTGACATGTCTATTTTGTTAGATTAAGCTAACTTTGTAGTTTTTACAATGGAAACACTACAGAAAATCCTGATTGGTTCATTAGTTGGTTCACAAATAAAAACTGCAAACATAACAACAAATAACATAAACATCTTATAAATCCAGCTACACTGCGTTTGGTACATTTTTCTCTAACAGCAATATGCATCACACAAATTACCATTTTGCAAAAATATCTTATCGTCGATAATTTTTTGATTTCTGTTGCAAATTGCAATCATATACAAACCAATCATGTTTTTAAAGTCCCAGTAATTAATTTTCATTTTAATTTCGCGCTTTAATGCAATTTCTAACAACAATTGAGATATTTCATCTGTACAAAAGCCAGTAGCTGCCATAGTAAATCTCAACATCTGGGTGTATGTCTTGATTCAAACGCACGACAACACAAATTATTATTATAGTACGAAATACGATCGCTTCAATCAATATTAGTAACGTAATTGGTCCTACCAACAAATCGTATATCAACTCGAGAATGCAAATGTTGGAACAAACATTGGGCCAATCACTTCAGACGTCACAATTCTGAAACTGTTGGCAGGTGTCCTCAGAAAACTAATTAGCCGTAAACATCGTATCGAAAGACGAGTGTTCGGGGAAACTCGGTTGTTGGCAGAGCAATCATTACAGTAATTAGGTAAATAATGATTGAACAATGTTGGCGCTAGTATATATTTCAGTCCAACTCTACTGCAGACTGGTATTTCCTGCGGATTACAGTTACAATGTAACGTGGGAACCGACTATCTAATTTATTGCTGGGATAACTAAACTTTTCTTAAATTTAGATTTAATCTGGGTCTAAAATAAACCTACCTAATAGGAAGACATTGTGTTTGAAACCATTTTTGACTTTGTGAAGATGGTGAGGGATTTTGGACAAGTACGTAACTTAGATTTTCTTGAAGTTTTTTTATAAATAATATGTAGTTTTTTCTATCAATATAAATACTAATACCTACTCAGGAGTTTGTTTAATTTTTTTGATAGCACCTTCTTATATCATTTAAAAAAACAATACTCATCGCGTATTAAATGATATTTCTAATAAGTGCAGCCTATATAAGATTTCTTTATAATAATTGTGGTATGTATAACCATAGAACATAACTATGGCGACCAAATCCTCAATAGCAGACAAACCACTCGATGTAGATTCATGTATTCATTAGCTCGAAAAGCTTATAATTCACGCCTTCAGGAAATTGCGATATTGAAAGGACGTTCATGTGATCCATGTCGTCTATTCACGTACACCCTATTTTCGTTTGAAAGACTTTCAATCAATGCCGAATCACTATTTGTTGTGTTAGTCTAATCCTGTGGCTGGCCAAACAAACCCTGTATGCAGCTCTTATAGCTCAGGAATAGAGTTTAAAATTGCGTGGTTTGATAGCAAGCGAATATAGTGCTGTCAGCCTAGGTCACAAATTAGGTGAATGTCACAGCGTACGACGGGAACGGCGATTTATCGGCCCGAGGCGTCACAGGAGTCCAATATCGCGTGGTCACGTGACCGGGAACGTGTCCTGGGCACTTCGTTACGCGGGCAATACGTGAGCATGTCCTGTTAAAGGTGATTTAGGTTAGTAGGTGTCACAGTGGTATGTGTCGAGGTCTCGATGTGGAAAGGCACGTAATAAAGGATGGGTCAATCTAAACTGTTTTAAAACGACGAAATCGGGTGTTCATTTGCAGATTTAAACTTTCCTAGTAACTATAGGAAGTTATTTCCGGATTTCAAAATTGCTATTCCCGTGATCACGTAGTGTTTTATTTTATTGAAGAAGAAACCGATAACCACTACTTTGTTTAATCATTTTAAAAACTTTTAGTACATATTTTATTCAATTGTTCTAAAACCCGAAGAAAATAATTATTAGGCAATACTTTCAATATAAATGTTCATGACATAAGGATAGATAATTTCGCACAAATTCCAGGCAAAACACGTGCGTATTAAATAACAGTTGGAAAGTAAGTAAATAGAAACCCAATCCAAATACTTTTGGCTAAAACCTATAACTTTTGCTGCGAATTGCTTTAGCGTTTTATCAGGGTTTCGTAACAAAAGTGAAAAATGGAATTCCTATTTATAACACTTTGCTGTACGTGAGGCAGAGTTTTCTAGCTTTTTGATATTTTAGAAATATAAACAAATAAATAAATGTGGACAACATCACATACATTGTTTTGATCCCAATTTGCATAACTATTTAAAGCACTCGTATTTTGGAAATAAGAATCAAAGAAGGTACCACAAACACCCAGATCCTAGGAAATGTAGAAACATTTTCTACATTGACCCGTCCGGGAATCGAACCCGGGAACTCGGAGCTGGCGACACCTTGAAAACCGGTGTTTACGCCACTCCGCCACGGAGGTCGCGATAAAATATAATATTTAGTGAAGTTTTACTCAAAAACAAATTTCCCAATGTTGCACTAGTAGTGGAAAAGATAACGGGTTTTCGTTGAAATCGTTCCGTTTTACGATCTGCAGAGTAATGGAAATTACGTTTCATAAAAGAAGTTCCTCTAATATAATTCCTTAATTGCCGGCGACTTCGTAAGCTTGGAGATGCTATTCCATGGGAACCCTAACTTTTTTAGCCTATGTCCAGATCCGTTTAAACCTTTTGGGGGGAGTAACAAACATCAATCCAAAGAATAAGAAGTTAGATATTAATACCTACCTACTTATATTCTATAATGATAAGGGCGATACATGTAAGTATCAATTGCAATAAACTAAAATTAATTTTCGTCCGTCTTTTTTTACTTTGAGACTAAATATTTTTTTTAAATACGACGATCTGGTGAAGGTCCCGTGCTGCTGGATGCTAGACTCGTGAATGTGTTGCAGGACCGACCCTCGTGGAGATTCTTAGAAGCTTCTTAGGTAGATAATTGTTTAATATTTTACAATAAATATTTTATTAACGACCTTAGCCTCAAGTTAAAGGCAAGACAGCCGTGACGTTGATGTGTCTTTCGTTAAGAAACTAAAGGTTCGGACATAATTAGTTACTATTCAGATGTGGAAAGGACACCATCAGTTTATGATTCAGATTTAAATATGTTTTCTAAATATTGTTTCACCAGATTTTAGGTAAAACACTCTCACATGCTAGCAAATACCTAATGATCTGTTAGGAATTTCGTTATGATCGTATTGTGGCGCCATACCCGTATTTCGGGACCGTTCATCCCGGGAATCCGTCATTGCTATTGTTTACAGAAACACTTCGCAACGCGCGTAAACGTCTGTTTTATTGTAGCGGACGAATGTAGAGGCGCTATAACAAGTTGTAAAAATTTTGATACTTTTTTACGTCCATTGTCATTGTAGTGTGCGTCTGTTTATTAGTCGTTTCGTCACTTTCTTGTTAAATATCATTTTATTTGCATTCTATGGGACTACTGATGACATATATTTGCTACAAGCTGCAGCCTGTGACTTTGTCTGTTTGGAAATTTGAATTTTAAATTACCGCCAAAAAGTGAAATCTTTCCTGGATAAGAAGTAGCCTATACCTATCTAACTAAATGTTTAATTTCATCGAAACCCGTCCAGTAATTTTAGTATGATTGAGTAATAAACATACATCCACTTTTTGCATTTATCATGTCAGTAAGAAATAAGATTAGTATCTGGTGAGTAGAACACATTTAAAATGTAACAAGCGTTGCCAAGATACTTCTAAGAATTATTATTTTTGCTTTTCACCACACCTTTACTTTAATACGACTATTCTAGTGTTTTAATACTACAGTGGCTGTGTGAGTTACTTTAAATTTAAGTTTACCGAAGGATTGATAATAGTTCCTTTAATAACAAAAAACATGCAGCGAATTGTATTATCAATAACATAATAATAATATGTATACCAGCAATTTACTAGCTTAAAAAATTGTCCCAAAACGTTTACGGATAGAAGCTACGGATCTTTCATTTCAGTGCCTGTTTTAAATGTCAGCAAACATTATAACATTTATATTAATTAATAACAATTAATGAATGAATGAATACACTTTATTGCACACCACAAAGAAATTACAAAATTTAATTTTTACAGTAAGATGTACAACTAAGGCGGTCTTATCGCCATCAGCGATCTCTTCCAGACAACCTTTACAGGAAAAACTGTAAAGAAAGGGGAAGGTGGTGCTAAGTACTAAGACAAAATGTAAAATTAATACTAATAAGTTAATAATGATAATGATGGAATTTAGTCAACAAAAACTTATTATTACTATTACCTATGTATTAAATAAACTTAAATACAACACAACTACATAAATAAATAAATATAAATACATATTTAAACAAAATACACTACATACACTTAAATACATACTTGATATGAACAAGAAACCGTCGTGTCTAGGTGACCAAGAAGCGATTAATGTAATGTAATTATTTACTATACTGAAAAATAAAACAGATAGCTTACAGTGGGCTTGACATTAGCCTATAAATTTTTGTTGCAAACTCGAACCTATGCACAAAATTTTAAGACGCCCCAATTTTTAGCCTAATGTGTTGTCCTCTGTACATCGCAGTATGGTAATATGTATGATGTAATACATGATACTGGCAATCCAAAGTAGTTTTTTTTTGTTCTTTAAAACCTTGCTTATTTTCTTATCTAGAAATAAAACACGCTTTGTTTACCAAAGTAAAATTAATAACCACTAAATATATCATCCGCCGATTAACCACGGTTCTACTCTTCGTTTCGCGGAACCAAATTGTAAGCGTGTGTAATTTTTCGCCAATGTTTGGTTATTTTAGACCAGCCGCCGACAAACTACATGCAGAATTAATGGCTCTTTAATAAAACTTGATTCGATGTTTGCAAACGTACTAGTAAAAAGGTAACTGATTTTAATTAAAATTAAATGATCTCGTCTTTTTTTTATAAAACATTTATTTAGCGGCTTAATCCTACACGGAAAAGCAGCGCCACTTACAGGGTCCAATATTGTGTTTTCAAATCATCCAGAAACCCATTGCAATTTACCTACTAACAAAACTTTATTGAAATTCAGTCCCGCCGTTAAGTAGTTAGGTGACAAACACAAGTAGGTACATTCTAATCGTTACGAATAAATATATAAAAAGCGCCGCTGGTGTTGCCAGTCTCAAAATAGGTTCACATAATTGTAAGCCTACTAATATTTTAATATAATATTGTAATTGTAAGTATAATCTCTTAGTCATAATCTCATAGTTAACTGTAAATGCATTTATGTATTAACAATAAGTTATAATAACCTTTTATAAATAAAAAGTTTGTTACTGGCCACATTATAATTAAAAAGGAAAATAGAAAAATAAGACTGGAGACAGGACGACCGTCATGGTGGCGTGTTGGTTGAAAAAACCCTATTAAATGTAATCGATTCGAGAACAACAGTGTTTATTTTCATAAATATTAGGCTATCCCCATATAATGTATTTCGTTCAAACTGAAAACTAAAACATGTATGTCAAGTCAAAACACTCACGATGAATCAATCGTACAAGACGGCAAGTCCCGTAACGAAACAGTTACCTAGTGACAATACGGCGAGCACTCACACAGACGAACTAGCAAAAAACCGCGGCCTTCACCGAGTACACAATGGCTGTGTGTACGCATATGTGTCACATGTCGGTTAGGGGTCGCGTGTAACGGAACGTCAAAGGTAGCGAAACTTGCCTCGGTAGGTAGAACATACGATTATACTTGATATACTTCTATGACCGGCAAAAGTAAAGTAACTGCCTATGATCATCTCACTGCAGGGCAAAGGCCTCCATCATCGAATTAAGTTACCATAGCAATAATGGGTACAGGCACAATCACCACGATTTCCAAATGCGGGGTTGGTGATCAAAAACCCAAGCAATGTTCGAAAATTCAAAACTCTTTGCTGCCCGAACTTGTTTGTGTAGGTACATTAGATAAAATACTCTTTGAACTGAAGCAAATCTAATCTTTGCTAGATCTAAGCAAGCAGAACAAATAGCCATTCCATTGTGAACAAGTTTTTTGTGCAGTTAAATTACTGTCTTGTTTTTAATAATATGATGTGTACATAACTTACATGTTTACAATGGCTAATCATGCATGCAAGAACAAACCAATGTTCTTGAGAACTACAATTGTGTTTTGAGAGTCATGTCGAAACGCAATGCGAGCACTTTTCTCATGTATCAAGTTTAATGTACAAACACGAGTATAAAAGCTAGAACAACCGACTATTTTTGCAATAGACAAATATTTTCGCGGTTATAATAAATTACGAAACTGGCTGCAAAATAATTAATCTATTACGACATTTAAGGAACCGGGTCAAGAAAAATAAAACCGCAACAGAAAACGTCTTGCAACCTTCACTAGCGATTCGCGAAAAGAAATCGCGTTCGAAAACATTAGAACAACAAATTTACTTGTACAGCAGTGAAACGGAACGTTCAAAGTGATCCCTAGACAATAAAGCTCATAATGGTACGGACGATTTAAGAAAAATAATGTTAAAAGTTTCCCGCCTAACGGACAGATGTGGGCTACGGCCCCGATGCTGGCTTGTAACAAAACTCGTGTAATTAAGACATGTCACTAGAAAAAAAGAAATTAAAACTTTCCTCCCGCCACAGGACAGTCATAATAAATCCAATCTTTTCTTCGGAACTTAAAAATGGGGTGTGACGGGGGCATATTCTTTGGACATTTGCCCGGGGTAAATACTAGCATGTGCAATTTGTCTTGTCCATTTCCATATAAAATTAATTTATCTGTAATTACGCCTCAAGTAGCGTTACGTGTTGCTGTCATTAAATTGGGATACTCGGGCAAAATTAGTAAAGTGTGACATAACTTCTCGGAATTAGCTTTTAGTTTGTTAAATTATCCTTCAGAGAAAGTTGGAAAGTGAAACGTGTCATCACGCTGAATTTAACATTTACTCTCTCTTACTTATGCGTTTTCTACAGTTTTATTTCGGTGTTTTTAAATTACAGTTACAGAAACAAAAAGTTTAATAATAAATAAATCTTTAAATAAAATGTCACCTTACGTATTTTAGCTTTGTATTCGGTGTTTCACACACCATGTACCAATGCATTTTTTCTTAGATTTCTAGGACTACATGAAAGGCTGGGTTATGAACTGCTGATTCACGGTGTCACCTTCAGGACTATTAACTATAATATCGATAAAGAAAACAACTCAGTCAAAATATTCAAAAGTTGTATCTATTACCAATATTCCAAGAAGCATTTTCATCGTTCCGTCGAGCTAATAATAACTAATTAGGTCTCCGTAAGACAATGTTTGTTGACATGCGCCTGCGCACGCCGACCATTGAACGGTGGCTGCACTTTGCGCACGTGTTGATAACGCATGTTTACATTGTAATTATGTAATTCGCATTATGCGTTTCAGAGATAATTGTAGAGATATTACATACTAGCTGTTGCCCGCGCCTTTGTACGCGTGGTATTTTAAAATTTTATAACTATACCACGGGAACCGTATATTTTTCCGGGTTAAAAAATATTCTTTAATCTATCCACGTGCCAAATTGCATCCAGATCCTTTGCGTGATTTAGTAACAAACATCTAACCAAACATTTACATGTATTATATTAGTAAGATAACATAGGAATAGTAAGATAGTTAGATAAATAAGATACTATTAGGGGTTAAAGTATGAAATTTCCGTTTTGTATGGACGAAATCGAGAAAAGTAATTTTTAAATACTAACAATTTTTTAGTTTTTTTAAAAACGCCTGAACCGTTTTCGATGCAATTAAAAATGAAAGTTAGATGGTTATAAAGCTACGCATTATAGTATTTAAATTTCTGAAAATCAAAGTATATAATACAAATATACTTAATTGAAGCAAGAAGGTCAGCTGACACATTGTAAGGGGTCTTTTCAACGACTTCCTTTGAAGTAATAGGCACTAGTATTGCATTTTTTTTTAGTCAAAAGTTACTTTATTTAGTTTTTGATACAATACAAAAAGAATTACGCAATAATACGACTATACTTAAGAGCTATAATAAAAATAAAAAGTGGGAAAATAATCGGCAATTTCATACTGTAACCCCTATTATATCAGCATTTTCATTTGTGATTATCGATACCAATCTCAATAGTATAATAGTATTGTTGTACAGACGACAAATAAATCAGGTTAAACACTAAATAAGTGCGAATTTAAAACAAAAAGTGAAAATATACATTAAAATAATTTACTCAATTATAAAGATATTCTTTGGATATTTACATAAACCATTCTTAAGAATGACCAATGTGCAAAACAATTTCATGTAAATCTTTTTGGAAGTTTAGTTTTTTAAAAAGGTTCTGAATAAATCAAATTTTTTGGCTCTTGTATTAAATTTCCTTTAATAAGTCAAATTCAGAAAATGTTACAAAAATAGAACACAACTATATTCTCTTCTCTTATTCTGTATATTCTCTTCTCTTATTCTGTATATTCTCTTCTCTTATATATATTTCTATCTTATTATACAGTTATTATATGTATAGATGTAAAACTTTGTACTTGAAAAGTTCTAAATAATTCAGTCCGAATTGAACGTCAGAAGAAAGGTGTAAATAACAAAGATTAATTTATGCATGTTTAAAAAAAGATAAAGTACCCATAAAGTATTTACTTAAAACTAAAAATAATCCGAACTTTTCCAGCGATGCCAGAACCCGTTACGTTTTAATTATAATTGCATGTTCGAACGGGAAACACATCGCCGCAAAATAATTAAATCAAAACATAAACTCGTTCCGACTAAGGTCTGTCTGCGGCGACTTATAAATGTTTAACGGTCAATGGTTTATGGCTCGTTTTTAAAGACGACCGATGATATTTATTTTTTACAATTAGATCTACAATGTTACTAATTACAAACAGAAACACTGTCAAACGAGAAAAAAAAAACTATTAGTACCTCCAAAAAGTATTATAGGAACGTCAACTTCAGAAACTCCTCCTTTTCGTAGGTTGATTTTTTTTAATGTCTAGCCTCTGACCTTATAATTACTAATATATCTATCTAGTAACTTGTGTAATTAGTTTTTTTTAGACTTCTTTAAAGCGAGGAAAACAGACCTAATTTGATGAAAAAAGTCAATCATTTGAATATTAACAGCTGCGCTCTTTCCACTGCAATAACGACCTAAAACCCAGATATTCTGCCGCAACGATCTCAACCTTCCAAGAAACGCATCTCATCCAAATTCTGCCGGAACCGAACCCGCGGAGCATAAAATCAACGCATTATTCCATATGTTTACAGCTCAGATATGGGTTAACACACTTTCTTGTAAAAAATATAGCGCAGATCAAATTCGAGTTGCGATTAATTTTATTTTGATGTTATTGAGGTCGTTTTTAATACGACAATCTAAAACTATTATATTTAACAAAGTAATCCAGAACATCAAAAGATTTGAACAACATTTTATGATTTTTTTTACTAATTTTATATTAAAATTATCAAAGAAAGTTTTATAAGTTTAAGAAATTGTGAACAATAATATTTTTTCTTTTAGTGTTATGTTGTGAGTTTGAGGTAACATTAATTTGGATTTCAGGGCAGGATTTGATGTGACGATAATCCAATGAATTATATACTAAATGTCTGGACATGTAAATACTCTGGATGATAAGCGATTCGCATAATCTTAATCGAAGTCGATTAAAAAAACTTCCTCTCTTTAAAACTACACATTTTACATAAATACTTAATGCCGTGCCAATCTCTCAAATCTCTTGTTGAAACTCGAATACGTCAAACGGACCAAGATCGCACGTAAAGAAAACAAACAGGCGTTGCATTTAATTGCATAAGGCCACGGGTCGGATTTCACAACAATAAGCTTCACACTTAAAACACCAGAATTGAAGATAAAGCCAGTTCGTTATTATTTTTAGAATCTGTCGTGAATCAACCTTAGCCGTTTTCAAGGAAAAGAGAATAACCTCTGCTACTCACTAACGGGACTTACAGGAAGTATCTACATAGGTGCATAATGTTCTGCGAACAATCACATTAAATCTACGTCAAGCGTTTGAATTTCGAATAATATGTGTATCGATTCCATAATTTTTATGTTTCCCCAATTCGGAATACAGATAATCAAAGTCTTAATAAATGCGTTTCTCAACACACCAATCCACAGATTAAGCCCACTGCCATATAGGATTAAGGGCAATATTTACAGATTGCTTTGTAAACTTTTTGGTTTTTATTTCACACTGGCCGCAAAAAGATATTTACATAAGATATTTGGTGAGGGCTGACAGAAAAAATCACAACCTGCGCTTTATGGCGCCGAAATAACCGATTTAGATTTGCTAAAAATGAAAACTGTTTTGCTAATCAATCAAGACACAAGCCTTGTATTTTTTATGCGAGAGTTATCATCATAAAAGTTTTAAAAAAAAAGCTTAAATAATATTTATTTAATCATACTATTTTCATTTCTGGTGCAACTCCTGGCAATGTCATTGCTTAATGAAATGAAATAAAATGAAATTTTTATTATTAAGAGTAACAAGGACTCACAAAAATATGTTAGTAATTACTCACAACTAAATTAAATCCATTAATCAAAATAATCTTATAAACATACTAAAATTGTTATTTAATAGAAAATATAATAATAAATAATAAATAAATCAATTAATTAAAATAATCTTATAAAACATACTAATCATTATAATTGAGTGATAGTAAAATAAAAATTATGATAAAAATCGAATAATGTCAATAATAATTCTGAACCATTAATGACAGTTCAATAAAATGTTTGATATTTTCGTTATATATCTGCCTAATATACTTGTTACACCTTTGTATAACGGATCACAATAATTGAAATGTTTGGCATTTTAAATTCAGAAATGGATCCTTTCAAAATCAAAATATATCAAATATCGAATTCTAATGCAATGAAATTTTCATAATAACCACGTTATTCAATAATAAACAAAAGCCATTTATAGTTAATTTTTATTCAAGGAATTGTACTTTCAATTATTATTTACACTAGCAATTTAGACAGTGTAGCTTTAGGGTAGGTATCTATTATATTATCGATTTACTAGAGTTTATACCATGCACCTTATTTTTTAAGAGTATCCGATATTTCGGCTTTGTTGCAACGACATGACAGTTTAAATCAGTCTAGCCGACGTATTTTTACATGTATAGGTTTAAGTATTTAAAACTTTCCCGATTGAAGGCAATGATGTTGATATCCTACGATAATTCTGATGTAACCAACCGTAAGTTATACCTAAGCTATGAAAAAAAAATGAATGACTCCCCTAATAATTATTTCTTCTAATTATCAAACGAATAATGTGTGATCAAAGCAAATTCATTACTTCTAAATGAAAACGTTTCAGATTCAGACCAATTTTAAATAAGGTGAATTAATGAGATATTCCAAAGAAATTGGTATAATAAAGCGTGTTCAATTTAATATCTAAAATAAAATATTACGGGAATGATTTGTGTGCTCCAAAATTTTGTAGCGCGTTACTTTACATTTATTACTTTTGATTGTGAACAAGGAGTATAATTTTTCTACCTACGCACTTGGTAATTCATTAATCGAACAACTCAAGTTTTTGACCAACTGAAATTTTTACTTTTTGAAATAGATATTGTAATTATTAAAGATTTCAAATATGTAGTGCGATTAACACAGTCAAAAATTTGCGGTAAACGTAGGTCTACTTACTCTCTATGGGATCATTATAGTCACAGCTCTAGTTTTTTCAACTGAAGTCAGTGTGAGAAGCAGGTAGAGCCGTATATTCTATTTCACCTGTTTCTAACCCCCGTATTTATAAAGAAGTAATTACTTATTGCTTAAGAAAGTCATAACTTAAAGTGTTCATACCTAGAGCTTAAGTGAAAGAAATTGGTCAACATTAATAGTCATATTATTTGGCTGAAAATGCTAACTTTTGGTAGTTTTAACTTCTAGTAATTTCTTGATTAAGGCATACAAATTGTCTTTACTTGTTTATAAATACGGGGGTTAGAGTATTTTACTAAAAAAGATATATCGGAGAAAAATTAAGATACAGACAGAGCACACGTGTATACAGCTTTATCTCTTTTTTCTTCTGAAGTCGTAAACAGCAGACAGTCTTCCTGCGGCCCAGAATTAGCAAGTTTTCGTAAAACTCATAAGAAAAATTTCCATTAAAATAGAAACGAAAAAAAAAACTTACTGAATCGCTTAAACACGGCTAAATCTAGGAGGTCTTATTTTTCAAAAATGGTTGGGGTGATTGATGTTTTCCAAAACGTGCGACTGTTGACATACAATAGCCATAAACAGTGAACTCACTGCATTACTGACTGTGTTGTACACTCTTTATACCAGAATGACATCCGGGTACTGACATGAGATAGTAGTAGATATAGACAAAGGTCGTTAAGTAAGGTCGCTAATCGTAATCAGACGCTGCCATTGGTCATAAAACGTTTTTAAAGATGTATGAAGCTTCAAGCCTAAAAGTGAGGAGTCAGCGTAAAGTAAAGTAAAGTAAAGAAACGGTCAATAATCATCCCACAGCAGGGCAAAGACCTCCATATTTAAAATCAAGTTACCAATCGCTTTGTTTTTGGCTTTCAATTCCTTGTGACAAATCAATGCGAAATACTTCTAAGATTTAAAAATTAAAATCCTAAATAAAAAAAACTTTTTTAGAATCTTACTACAAAACTACCAACGAGAAAACTATGTGATTTGTTTTAAGATTTGTAGTAGTGATTCTACCAAATACAAACCAACTGTGGATTAGTTTTCCTCCTTGGTTCATTAGAAGCGCCATGTCAATGTGCCAAGTTGAATGTTGGCGTTCCTGGAAATATGATCAGTATGGCTAAGATGCGACACCACGATAAATTTGTCGCACGACATGATAAAATTTGTCTACTTGTGTTATTTTATCATTTTTCCTAACATGGCAACCACCCGCGATAAAAATTCTTCGCTCGACAAACGTTTATCTACACGACAGACGGATGTAGCCATATTACATAATTATATAGTTTTTCGGTGTGGAAACATTGGTTAATATTATAATCATTCGTTCAATTTTACGTCAGACTTGGCTAAAACACTTCTTGCCAGAGACGTCATCTGCGTTGACACATCTTTGGATGACAGTCACTGTCAGACAGCATTCGCGGCATATTTTTCGGTTTGAACTTTGATTGTGTGAAGTGTGAAAAGTTTTAAAATTTGAAATGGCCTCAAAGATGTAAGTAAAACTTGTAATAAACTGAAATAAATTCTTATCATGGAAAGTACTAATGGTTTTTATGTTCTTTTAGAAAACTTAGAGGCAATAAGGCACAGATCCAGTATCTGTGCCAATACATGGCTGGAAGACCTCCATTTTTTTGGATCCAAGTCCTCTTTCAGCCTATGTATCAAATAAAAAGCCATGGGCTTGGATATACGCCACAGAGCCTAGAACTCCATATCCGAAAGGTCAAACGGGTTGCACACGTCGCGGATACGCTTGCGCTGAATTTTACGCGCCTCCCGTTCTTTATAAGTGGTCAAAATGTAAT
The DNA here is from genome assembly GCA_949315895.1 of Anania crocealis. Lineage (NCBI taxonomy): Eukaryota > Metazoa > Arthropoda > Insecta > Lepidoptera > Crambidae > Anania > Anania crocealis. The sequence goes on along the minus strand of OX438874.1, from coordinate 6,684,295 downwards.
TAAAATATGGCACGGCCATTTTTTATAAAGGGTTTATGCCTTGTCGTGAGCTACAAGCGACCACGATAATTTGTCATGCGCAAGTGTCAAAAATCGATTAAAATAGACAAATATAAGAGGCTCATGTTAGAGTTTGTAGACAATTTTATCGTTTATCGTATTTTGACAGTTAGAGATGACATAAATAGTCTGCCATGTTAGCAGCGATAGACAAACGATATAACGCTGTCAAAATGCGATATAAGGCCGCGATAAAATTATGTCGTGGGTCGCATCTTAGCCCTACAGGTCGCTCTGGCAAGTACAGTTTAATAAAAAAAAAACTCGGATTTCGTTACAAACGATGTAGTCAGAACAAGGAATATTAAAGTTTTCAAATTAACCCGCGCCTGAATTAATAAGTATGTTGTGTAATGTTCTTTTTTAGATCTCTATCTATTACATTATTAAGGACCATTAGATCAATTCTATTAGTATGTAGGCCGACTAAAAACAATCCAGTAGAAAGTCTGCAGTGTTAATTTTGATTTTAGATCTCTATCTAGCAAGGATCATTAAGTCCATTAGTACTCAACCCGATTGAAAGAATATAAACAATACTTGATATCATTTTAGGTTGAATGATAAATTAAAATCTTTAGAGAAATGACAGATGAATTAAAAGTTCTCCCGTGTCTCGGAATGTGTTGAGATATTTATAATGTAATCTAAACAAGTCAGTCTCCCGGTTCCCGATAGGAACCTACCCTTCTTATGGGTCTTGGTCTACCGGTCCTCCTATACTTCTTCGGTGGGTTCTAATCAGAATTACCATAGGTACTATTGATTGGAACTTTATTTAAAAAGTTGTTTACTACTTTATTTGGCCACTGTACCTGCTGTACTCCATATAAGGAGGTACAGCAGTTCTAATACATACTTTACAATTGAATGCTTTCAGCAAAAGTCAAAGAGCAATGGCATATTGAACCTGATAATTAAGTCCGCTCACCTTACGCAAAGGCAGATAGTAATGTATGCCTTGGCCTATCAAGGCTGATTAAAAAGAGCATTTAAAAAAAGAAAGATAAGGAAGCGAAACCGCAAGTGGCGGTTTGCGGTCCACGGGTCTAATGGCGCAGGCGCGGCAAGAGAGCGTGACGTTCCGAACGCGACTCGATCGAAATTTAAATCGACAAAGAACTGCTGGTCGGTAAAAAAACGAGTTAACCCCGGGGTAATTAATTTTTTGGCAATTATAATACATACATAGCTAAACATATTTTTTAAATAATAATTTTTGAAATGTTTCTGCTTACGGACGGTGCTTAGTTTTTGTGGGCACTGTTGGTTTGATTTTTACACCTAGTCACCTATAATAGAATATTGTTTTCCCAAAAATTTTGTTATCAATTTTTAATCGGTGCTTGATAATCGTTGGTTAATTCTTGATTGATACCGATTTCGGTAGGCCAGTAAATTAACCAAAAAAAAAAGTATTTTTGTTTTTGAAGGGATTCCGTCAACCCACTTTGAATTGTAGGAAGAACACAAAACGGCCAGTCAACATTTTAAAAAGATGCGTGAAAATATAAAATTAATAACATTCGCATCAAATTGAAAATCTCCATATCTTCTTTCCATCAGTTAAAATGTAGAGAGGTCTTGTATACTCTTAGGTTTACATGAATTTTGTAATAAATATCATTTCACAAATACCTACTCATGTGAGTTGAGTTGCCAGAATTTAACTAAAAATTACGGACAAATATCGCTAAATAAAATATTGACTTCTCCTTATCAACTGTTATCACATTAATAAATAAGTCTAGACAGCTTTGCTAATACAAAATATACAGACTAATGTCATCTGCATATACCGCGACGTATTAGCGTAACCTTGTTATTGACCGGCGAAAAAAACAGGGGTTCTCGAAGACAAGAAAATGATAAAATACGGTGTCGTTGTACGGTAAAATGTCGGTCGGTACTTATTTATCACTAATTGAAATATTAACAACGAAAAAAGTAGGTAACCTTCTCAATGAAAGTGTTTTTTTTTGCCATATTAACTGAGGTCAAATTGTTCCCAAAATATTTAAAAAAAAGCCTGAATGATATAAAAAAGGGTTAACCACCCTTACCGACGAGAAGCGTGCAAAAAGCTACCAATTATTCAATGCCACACAGGAAAACACCCACTAAAAATTGTTGGTTTGTGTCACGATTCTCGCCCGTTCAACTTTATTTCAAAATATGTAACATTTTTTTAATGCAATACTATTAACTCGTACTACAAACGTTGTGTTTGTTTTGCAATCTGTTATCTAACCAGTATGTGTTGACTACAACCCGGCTATAAACATACTTTGTCAGATTTTTCACGTCTTGGCAAAACACCAATCAATATAAAACTACGAGTACCTAAGTGATGAAAGTCATGAAACAATTTATCACATCAAAATATAAACAAGATTGATGAATTGACCGAGGCCTACCGTGGTATCTTAGATTTTAACAATAAATCGACACGTTTCGTCGATAATAAAACACGCTTCTTGCTGGTATTGATTTTCAACTGACGAAAAAAAGAGTATCTTTTTTACCAGGAAGACTGATCTATGATTTTTTTTTTCATTCGATAGGGTAAATTCCAAATTTAAAAGAAGATCAGTAAATAGTCTTGAAAAATTATGTCTCAGGCGGGACTCGAACCCGCATCTCCTCGCATGCCGGGCCGCCTGAGACATAATTTTTCAAGTTTTATATAAACTTAAACTACTGATAATTGCAATTAAGTTGCTAAAATATCAAAATAAATAAAGTATTTGAAAGAAGAATAAAAATAGCTTCAATTTTAACAAAGAATCACCCCGAAAGGTTTGAAAAATAGGGTTGTCATCCTTGTATAAATATTTTTAAATAAAATTTAATCTGCGAAAAGCGTTAAATAAGCCACCGAATTTGAGTCGGTGCCTAACAATAAATGACCAACAATCATCGTCCACAGACTCAAATCTGGTGGCTTGCTTTATGCTTCTCGTTGGTACTTTGTTAAGGATTGTCATATAATATCCTCACATCTACGCTTGGCATAGGTCGGCGATTACAGATTTGATAATAAGAAGATTCTTCTGGTCGACACTTCTAAGTCGCCTCTTACCGACAACCGACACCCATAGAAATAGCAGGCGTGGTGCTATTCCATTTTGATGCAGGCATGTAATCCAAATATAATTCGTCCTATTGTCGATAACATAAACAATTAAAACCGATACAGTTAACGGCGAACGTTTGGCGAATTGCCCCACAATGGCACGTGTCCCGCCCAAGTGGGTCAATGCATTATTTATAGGCCCCATACGTCAGTGCTACTACGTAATGTGCCGACGCGACGATACAGATCGTCAGGCTTTATCAGCCGACGTAAAAATAGGAGGTTCGCAAGACGTCGAGTATTGTGTGTCGGCCGTTTGACCCTTATCGCGGATTGTTCTTTCGGCTCCGACTGAAAAGAAAATCAACATTTGCGCGTTTGTAAACCAATGCAGTGCAATCTTACATGATCTTACATTAAACTGACTAAAATTGTATATTTATAAATAGGTTTTTTTTACTGTTCAATATTTTTGCCAGCATCCTTTTGGATTTTTTCTATGTCAGTATTTAAACTTGAATATTTTCGGGAATCGAACACGCATCCTCATTTTATCGCTGTAAGCGCGACCGGTATGCATGGGAATGCGGTTTCGATTTCCGCCTGAATCCACATTTTTCCCATCCCATCAATGGACTACACTAACTTAACTCTAAGGTTAAGAAGAAGCCTAAGCTTACCTACCCAGAAAGTTTCTCAAGTTTAAATACTGATAGGTATCTTAGTTACATTTAAATTGCTAAAATATAATATAAAGTCGTTATTATAGTTTTTCTCTTTTTAGTAGCACATCATCGAAATTCTTATTTAGGTGGAAGTTTAAGTTTTAACAGATCACTTTTATATTTTTTTTTATGTGATAAATTTTAATGAAACAGGTATGGGTCGTTGACGTCTACCTTTTATGTAGGTTTAAAATAACACAAATTATGATTTCACTTCATAATTCAGAATTAAATTTACTGCGTAAACTAGTGTGAAACATACTAATAAATCACCTGTACTATGACGTTACAACGGTGACGTATAAAATTTTCTAGATGACGTCCGTGATGACGAGACCGTTTTTATTACAGCTTAAAATATATTTAGTCTGTGGAACATTTACATTATGTTTCTTTTTGACTGTCATATTATTTTTGGCGTTGGTTATGAACAATACCTCAGTAAATTGCATAGAAATTCAAAAGAGAAAAAAACAAACTTTTCTGACAAAATAATTATACCGACAAAAGGCGTAAAATAAGCCACCAATTTGGTGTCGGTGCAAGATGACTGCCTGTGATTTCTTGTTTGACACCGACTCAAAGTTGGAAGCGTAGTTCACTCTTTAAGTCGGTAAAAAATTTAGTAAATTAATTTTTAATTTTTTTAATGCTTTCAACTCTATCTCTCTAACCTTCGAGATGTTTTTCTTCTACCGGATAAAATTTAAACTAAACAGGTAGCCGTTTAGATCCAAAAATAATTAAAGATAGTGACATTTGTTTTAGTTAATCTTCAACGCTAATAAAGCTATGTAATTCTTCAAAGTACGAAGTATGTACTTTTAAATCTGTTCAAATCTGTTAATAACAAAGCCAAGTAGACAAACACTAGGATAGACTAGACTTATTTAAAGCACTAGTCGCTGTAAATAGGCCTGGAAGACATAAAGTAAATCTTCATTTATCGCCTTTGGAATTCCATCAAAAACGGCTGAATTATTTATGAAGGCAATTGTATGATCCACAATGCAAGGCCATGCATATCAACGCAATAACAACACTGACTGAAGTAGAGTACCCGTTATCATGAACACGAACAAACAAATAGATATTATTATTAATATGATGAAACGGCTCAGTAACACTCGAAGTTGCTGGTGGTCTATGTCCGATATTGGACTTTGAAAAGAAAGCTAATATCGATCAAAGGCGTCAGACTCACACAAACTACACGTACACATTCATACTTCACTGTCACGATTATAAAAATTGTATACATGTGTTTGTGATGAGAGAATAAAGCTTGTTATTATATCTAGAACATATTTATTTGGCAATTGGCATGCATGTTAATCACAGGCACAAAAACAACTTTAATATAAAAATTTAGAAAGATAAAAAATAATATAATAAATTTAATACTACGAGTATAATGCAAAACGAAAAAAGGGTCCTGATTTACTCAGTATTTATGATGGCAGTATTTAGTAGAAGCCTGGAAAAGCTGACGATGATGATTAATTAATTTGATGTGACGTCTCTGGGCAATTAAGAGGAAATACAACGGCCGTTTTTCCATACAAACGTAGTCCCCTGTTTCCTCCCTGGATAAAGCCAGTAGAGCAATAATTTTTATTACAAAAATCTATGGCCACTATTAGCATGTTTCTATGTTTTCTGTTTTTTCATAAATTAATTAATAAAAAAGATATTCAGCCCTCAAAAATCGAAAAAATTCGCCAGATTTTCCGCTGTGTTCAAACATCCAGAAAACAAATTTGGCTAAATTTTAGAAAAAAAGGAAAACATACGAACACGGCCAAAGCCTTTCTTGAATTTTTAATAAAAAAAATATTTAAATCGGACTAGTTTTAGAAAAGTAATCGGGGGACTACGAAACGTTGATTTGGTGTGCTTTTAGTAGGTATTTTCGGTCCAAGAAGCAGTTGTCTCTATCACACTCTGCGGTCAATTCGTTTGGCACTGCGTGACAGCAATAGATTTTACAAATACCTATTTTACAATTCTCTCGCCCATAGTGTTTCCTCTTAAGCTAGTAACATACAGGAGTACTGGACTATCATCCGTAAGGAATGAATGCAGAACGCCATTTACCGCTCTTTACGGTAGACCTAAGCCAAACTGCTATCGCCAATCCACCTGCTATGTGTAGCAATTATAGCAAAATCCTTTTTTTGGAGAGCCCTGTGATAACGAAATTCATTATAGATTTCAAATTAATATAGATTTATAATCACATTAATCTGCGACATAAGGTCATAAGTTACCTGATAAAATATACGTCCCTATGAAATTGTTAACGGGAAGCCATTTAGTATATTTCCGAGTAAAACTTAGTTCTACTGTTGCTGAACAGTAAGAAGAAGTATCATAAAACCATGCATTTGCAAAAGCCGGTTCTCGGTACAGATATTAAAGTGACGTGTTTCACAAGTGAAATGGAATAGCGTTTTATCTAAAAGTATCTTGAAAACTTAGTCATGTAATTTTACTACTGCACTGCGAATATTCTCTGTAACACTAAATATTCAAATTGCTTAGAAAATACAAAGAAATATTTTATCCGAGCAGCTCAAAATTAAATGTAATAACGTATTCAGGAGTTCCAGCATTGAACACAAGGGGCATGCTAGGCGCTATGCATCTTTAATGTTTATATGTGCCAAACTGTATTGTAGGCACTTCTAGATCGGTATTGAGAAAAGTGGCTGCTTAACCTATACACCTAAAAACTGTAAAATACAGTCTATTTCGCCTCATATTAAAACATGCCTGGAATCAGCCCATTTTTCAAAACGAATATCAAAAGCGATGTTACTAGGATCGAACGTTATTTAACGTTTATTAATAAGCAGGAAAGATAACTCGGCTAGTGAAGGTGAACACTGACGGGCGTCAAAGGGAGGCCTCTTAAATAATAGGGGTTAAAGTATGAAATTTCCGATTATTTTCCCACTTTTTATTTTGTTTATAGCTCTTAAGTATAGTCATATTATTTCGTAATTCTTTTTGTATTGTATCAAAAACTAAATAAAGTAACTTTTGACAAAATAAAAATGCAATACTAGTGCCTATTACTTCAAAGGAAGTCGTTGAAAAGACCCCTTACAATGTGTCAGCTGACCTTCTTGCTTCAATTAAGTATATTTGTATTATATACTTTGATTTTCAGAAATTTAAATACTATAATGCGTAGCTTTATAACTATCTAACTTTCACCTTTAATTGCATCAAAAACGGTTTAGGCGTTTTTAAAAAAACTAAAAAATGTTTAGTATGGAAAAATGACTTTTCTCGATTTCGTCCATACAAAACGGCAATTTCATACTTTAACCCCTAATATAAACCTGGTTCACAAGTTTCAGGTACTGCTTCAAGGACATTTGTACCCTTTTCAGCAACACGATGCGCAGACGCGCACGGTGAATTTACGGATGCAAAGAAGTTTCGTTCCATAAGTCTTGACAAAACAACAATCTACCAAAACCATCGCAGACTCTTTGTCTGAGACACCAAAACATTCCCACAGTGCAGACCATGTTTTATCCAAAACAGCTCCACCAGACAATCGTATAAGAGACAGATGACAGAAATAATACATCTAAAAAAGTCCTTGTTAATAAAACAGAAATTCAACGCCTTCTAATTGCGTTAAAATGTAAAGCCAACTGTGTTATGAGTCACAAGAGTGGCAAGAGCCTTAGCGAAAGTTAATAAGGAACAAAATGTTACTGTGGAAATAATTGGTATTTGAAGATCCAAATAGATACAATATTTTCTTCATATAAAACTATACTAATCCTAACTACCTATTACGTTGTAAACTGTTGTGATAATACCGTGTGAAAAAAAATTATATGAGTCAGCTAGTAAAAAAATATAGAATGGAACGTTAGAAACAGTGCACGAGACGAAAATCACATTCACGCATTACATATTTTGAATTAGTTCAACACACAGAAAGACAGAAGGAGAAGGAGAGAGAGAGAGATTATAAAAGTCTAGAACAAACTCCACCGAATGTTGGCATTCAGACTACGTACTACGAACATTGTGCGGTGATGACGAGTTTCTTTCATTCGATGGAACCCTAAAAAATGAAACATGGGCACTATTACGTAATTCACGGCGAATTGGATCAAGCCCAAAAGATATTAACAAAGGATGAGTTAACAAAAGCGTAAATCATAGTTCTTTATGCATAAACTAATTGCTCTCGCGTGTCTGAGACAAGGAAGTTTTTGTGGTTGCTTTATGATAGTTGTAAACATAAAGACACAATGCAGTAAAGATCGATCGCATTGCAACAAAAAAGGACAGAAACGTAAAGGTTAGGATATATTTTAATTTCTTAAAACATAAATGAAAGGAATAGTAAGTGGATATATGTTTTTGGACTAACAGCTAACACATATTATAAATATACATGTACTAATAAATTTGTACTGAAGCATTAGTCTCGTTAAAAACATGACCACACATCCAATGCTGGTTATTTTGAAGTGCACAATGAAGATTCATTAAATAAATTGCTAAATAGCTAGGGTATTGGCCGGGCTAAGCCAGGCCATATTCAACAAATAAAAATCAGTGATCTATAATAGCCTTTAGAGTCAAAGCGGATCAGATAGTAACATCTTAAGTGTTACTTTTACAAATAATATGTATCTCTCAAAACTGCCGTATCTAACTCCAAACACAACTTCAATGCCAAAACCAGTCCCATTCAATTGCCCGAATGACAACTAAATCAAAATAAAGCGAGTCATCATCACACACCTCTTGATATTTTCCTGCGAAAATCATTGTTTCTGTTTGCAATTACATCATTCTGGTTGTCAAGTAGCCAAAGTAGTTATTACGTTACTCGAGTAATTTGTGAAAGCTAATGAATGTGGTACGCAGGGTTTGTTGTGATTCGATGAATTTATTCATCATCATTATTGAACACTACATCTTACTGATGATTGTTGCAGAGTCTTGATAACTCAGTGGGTAGAGTTAGTGCAATTTCTTTGGTGTTTTAATAGTACATTTATTTGGGGTGATTATAGTAAAATACATTTTTTAACCACTTCAAAAACCCGGGGAATAATTACTGCCACATAAAACAAGTATAACGATTTATATGGCTATTTGATTTTACCATCTCTTTGTTGATTAATTCGAAAAAGATGTTGCATTTTTGCTCTTCCCTACCTTTTGTATAATAGGTGTAACAAGTATCACCGTTATAAAACAGATCAATGACAATAACTTGTCTTTTATCTTACCTATGAACAACACAGACATTGTCAGCAACTATCCTGATCTAGTTTCAACCATTGTCATCAGTACTTATCAGTTTGGTCATCTGGTTATCAGCAAGAGACAAGCGTCACGACTTACGTTGATGACATAACTATCATCGTTGGAGTCGTTGGAAAGTGTCTTATTGTGTGAATAACTGACCGATAGGTACTACTAGCAGATTCTTATGAGTTTCTACACCTTGCCGTGAGAGAACTTGACTTGCCTGAGTTTTTTTGTCTAACTTTATCTTTTGTTTTTATTATGCGCCAGACAAGACATCGCTTGTCATAAACTTTATGCAAGGAGTAAACATCCTCGAGTTACGAAATCGCTCTTATTTTTCAACACAGCCAGTATTGGTAGATTGCCTATACATACTATTTTGGTGGTATTTTTTTCTTGCTTACTTTTTAGTAATGATAACACTATCTTGAATCACATGTATCGTATTGCGCACATGAAGATTTCCTGAACATAAGTAATATATCCCATAATATCCCGTAGCTTAGGTTATGAAAGGTTGTGGTTTGCCTACACGTTCACCAACAAATCAAACTAATATCATTGCCTGACAATATTTGTAGCTTGTTTTATCCATGTTCAAAACTAAACACATTTACATATACTTAGTGTATCGCCGCATTCAAACATCTGGTTCACAGCACGGAATATTTGCATAAAAACTTTCGATTCGTTCGACTGTGCAAACATAATTGAGTCAACAAACAAAAACTACGCGAAGTCCGAAAATATCGGTGAACGAACAACTAGAAAGGAAGAACATTTTTCCACTGAATATGTCCCGAATGTTTTTTTTTTTCCAACTAATTCTGTATTAGACAAATAATAAATGCTAGACTGAATTTTTGTCTATCTTTTGCAACTTTAAAAAAATATTTATCATGGCAAAATCCTCCGTTTGCAGAGGTCTGTGTCCAGAAGTGGACTGAATATAAATAAATAAATAAAATATGACGATGACGATGTTATAACAGCATAAAAGAAATATAAAATCATACAGAGAGGCTTGAAGTATTTCCAGAACCTTTATTTACATACATCTTAGTCTTACATGTGTTAAACTTGTTGCGTTGTTATCTTTTTTTTTCTTGGTTTATAAAACAAACAACAATAAAAATAAAAGAAGCCTCATATAATATAAACTCACTTATGACGCAATAAATAAACGCTGTTATAAATATGCTACCTGTCTGCATCAATTAAAAGATCGTATGCTTGCTAACCGATTTGTTACTTTCGAAATCTTCGAAGTCAAAGGCACAGTTAAATACTTTAATAGAACATTTGGTTAAGTTCTAAATTATAATCTATTTACGGATTTACTTACAGCAACAATTTAGTCCTTTGGATCCTACATCTTCACAATAAAGTTTAAAATTATGAGGGCGTGAAATCAGAAGATATTTATGACTACGTAGTATTACTAAAATTTGGACCTTAAGCTAACGTGGTTAAGGATGTTTGAATAGACGTTGTTGTAACAAACGCTGCGTCTGCGCATGCTGACGTCAATGGAGCTCGAGTGCATCCGCCCGAAGTCGAGTTGCACTTAACGACCAAATGAAATTAAGGAGGTTGTAAAGCGTAGTTTAAAATTGTGGCCTACATGCTAAGAGCTATATATAACTAAATTGCAATTTGACGACCATTTGGATCAGCGGTAGTTAACGCTGCTTCTGAGCCATGGGTCGCAGGTTCGATCCCCGCACAGTACAAATATTTGTGTGCATGAACATGTCTGTTTGTACTGGTCTGGGTGTTTTCTATGTATTATAAGTATGTATTTACAAAAAAAAAAAAAAGTATATAAGTAAGTTTATCGGTTGTCTAGTACCCCATACGACAGGGTACTTAATAGTACCTTAATTTGGGACTAGATGGCTCTGTGTGGCCCAGTGAGGCATGTCTTAAAATATTTATTTATTTTATTTATTTAATTATAAAAAAAAAGTTAATTTACTTCTAAAGATTCGTGTAACTAAAACTATTGAAGTGACAAAAAAGGACTGTTACAACGTGAACAACAAAACGAAAATTGTTTTAATTATTCTTATACCATTAGAAAAAATAATTTAAGATAAAGACAATACAATATTACTTTACATAAGTTATAAGGAGTTAAAAAAAATTCAAACAGTCACGCAAGTTTAAACAGAATCAATGTTCTCAGAAGAAAAAAATCACAAAGGAAGATACACACTAAGATCAAGCTTGGTTGAATTCTAAGGAGTACTCATTCTGTTCAGGAAGACACACTATATCTCTTCTTCGTATCGGCATGTGACAAGTTCCGCTTTCTTGCACTTATTTCTCTACATACTTCTCCCTAAGCTATCTGCTTATGGGCAATGGAAATATTTAAAAAATACAAACAGTCAAGACGAAATGGTGTACGGTTACAAAATAGATATATTTCGAATCAATTGCTAATTAAAAATACTTTTATAATTGTTGATATAGTTTTGGTATATTAGGTTGAACATTGATTGGTCCTCAACTTACAGGAGTAAATGAAACCAGCCTGCCGTAAGTGAAAGTAAAACCTATTGTACATTAATTCAAAATATATGATTGCCACTTTTATTAATAAATTTCTCGTTAACTCCACGCAGTGTTGCTGGCATGTTTATATTTATATCTGAATCAGTAGCTACGCACCTTTAGCCGTAACGTAGATTGATTCACGCACTATTCTGCTAAGCATCTCTCCCAACAGTTATGGTCTAATAATGGTTTAAAATTAGCAACTAACAACGAATTGGTGTAACGCTATCTCTCAATCGAGTTGTAAAATTTTACGGTGTTGTTGGCATGGTAAAATAGAAGTTTGGAATTGATATAATTATAAATATAGATAAATAAATAAATATGTGTATGTGGATAAATGTTGTGTAGCGCCGATGTAGGCACATTATGCAAAATTAAACACACAATCAGTTAAAGTAAAACGTCCTCACAAAATGAGGTGTCCGTGTATCCAAAGAAAATTTGAGTGATCTTTTTTTAGTTTCAAATCATGTGCTAAAGGTTTAATTTGCATAATGGTAAATAATCTATACTAATATTAGAAAGCTGAAGGGTTTATTTGTTTGTTTGAACACGCTAATCTCGGGAAGTAATGGTTCGAATTGAAAAATTATTTTAGTGTTGGATAGTCCATTTATCGAGGAAGGCTTTAGGCTAATCATCACGCTGCGACCAGGAGCGAAGCATCAGTGAAAATTGTGGCAAAAATAATCGCGATCATAATAACAGAAATTGACGCGTACGAAGTCGCGGGCGACAACTAGTAAGAGATATAAAACTTAACATTAGCTGCTATCATTCAAACTTCAACAATTAAAAGTGGCATTTTTATAAGGGACTGTGTAAAAAAAGTAAGGCTAACCTAACCTAACCTCACCGTTAGCTTTAACCTCACGCTTTGCATTGTAAGCAATGCAACAGAGATCATAACTTTATGGTGACATACACACGCAACAAATTCAAAAATTCCTCGTTCATTTGTAGATTGATAATTTAATAAATAACACCGGTCAACAAATATTTTTTTTTGTTTTGCGCATGGCTTTCACTTAATTTACTCTGATTTATAAAGCCAAGATATATAAAAAAGTTCGATTACAAATCGAAAATATTTGCTTTTTAAGATGTTATAGCGATTTGATCATTTTTGATTTTCGCGCCGAATTAATGTCGCGTCTTTGCACGCTACCGCTGTCGAAGGAGAGGTAAGAGGGCGGGGGGGTAGTGTTTCTTACGTCGCTCATCGTGCACGACAGTATGTGCTTGCATATTACAGAGGAATAACGTGTTTCATATTTGTTTTCGCTGTATTAACCTGTACAAAATGGCTTCGAGAACTTGTAGACGAGACGCTGACTCGTTTTGCTATATTTGTGGCGAATTTATTAAAGTAAGGGAGAAAAAATACGATTTAAGTACAAATTTAAAGATTTGCGAGGCATATCAAGCTTACTTCCATCTACCTGTTAAAAATCAAGACAAGAAATGGGCCCCACATGTGTCATGTAACTCGTGCAGATACATTCTGGACGGTGAGTTTATTTTCTCTTTTTTATTGTATTAACTATTTTATATTAACATGAATGAAGTTATATTATAACATCATTAATGTTGTATATGTTTTTAATTATTTAGTTACGTTCTATTTTAGGATGGTACCGAGGTGAAAAAAGAGCAATGAAGTTTGCAGTGCCGAGAATCTGGAGGGAACCCAGGGATCATCACACAGACTGTTATTTTTGCATTGTGAATCCACTTAAAGGTAAAAATTCAAGGAAAACATCTTATCCTAATCTACCATCGACATCCGCTCCAATACCACATACAGAAAACAATCCTGTGCCTGCTCCACCTGTGCTGGAAACTCAACTACTCTCTCAAGGCAGCCATCAATCACAGAGTTCATCTGTATCCGTACATTCCGAATTCGTTCTTGAATCTGAACCAAAAATACCACATCTAATCAACTCTGAAGATTTCAACGACTTAATAAGAGACTTAAATCTACCAAAAAGTAAAGCAGAGTTATTAGCATCGCGATTAAAACAACGGAATTTACTTACTCCTGATGTTCGAATATCTCATCAAAGAAAACGTCACGAAGAATTTTCTTGTTTCTTCAGTAAGGAAGATGGACTCTGTTTCTGTCATGACGTGAAAGGTTTATTTGAAGAAATAGGTATTCCATGTCATACAACTGAATGGCGCCTTTTTATTGACAGCTCAACAAAAAGCCTTAAAGCTGTTTTACTACACAATGGGAACAAATTTCCATCTATTCCATTGGCACATTCCGTACACCTCAAAGAAAATTATGACAGTATTAAAATGCTATTAACTGCCATCAAATATATGGAATACAAATGGGAAGTTATTGGTGACTTCAAGATGGTGTGTTTTTTGACTGGAATGCAAGGTGGTTATACTAAATTCTCCTGTTATCTTTGCCTGTGGGATAGTCGTAATGATGCTGCTCACTACCGCCAAAAACATTGGCCTGTACGTGCTGAGTACGAAGTTGGAAAATCCAATATTAAATGGGAAGCAATTGTCGATCCTAAATCCATATTAATGCCGCCATTGCATATTAAATTGGGTCTTATTAAACAATTCGTGAAGGCTCTAAATCATGAATCTGAAGCTTTCAAATATCTGAATAGTTTTTTTCCAAAGCTTTCAGAGGCGAAAATTAAAGCCGGAATCTTTATAGGCCCCCAAATAAAAAAAATTATGGATTGCGATATTTTCCCAGAGCTACTTAACAATGAGGAGAAAAAAGCCTGGAACAGTTTTAAGGCAGTAGTTCATGGTTTTCTTGGAAACCATAGAGCTGAAAATTATGAAGAGCTCATCACTGACATGATTACAAATTTTTCCATCATTGGATGTAGAATGTCTCTAAAGATGCACATGTTACATTCTCATCTAGATAAATTTAAAAGTAATATGGGTGCTTTTTCGGAAGAACAAGGAGAACGCTTCCATCAAGATATAATGGAATTTGAGAGGCGTTACCAAGGCCAGTATACTGAAAGTATGATGGGCGACTATATTTGGGGGTTAATAAGAGAAACTTCTTTTGAACATGCCAGGAAAAGTAAATCTGTTAATTTTTAAATTAAATATTTAAAAAAGAACAATTTTACTTTTCCATTTACTCCATTTTAAAACTCATATTGTAAGAATTTTTCATAATTAAATGTTCTGTATGCTATAATAAATTATCTCTATGTCAATTTTTTACGTATTTTCATTAATGTGATTTTTTCAATTTTTTACACATAAAATCAAATTCAAAGCATTTTTTTGTTCTTATTCTTATTTCTAGGTACATTAGCAATAAAAATAAGGTATGTATATCCCGTGCGCAAAAATGCTGTAGACCGGTGTAATTTTTCTTTTGCGATAAATAACGCATATTCTTAATAAACTACATAAATGCCTATACCATTTCCAACCAGTCAATAATTACTGGTGGTAACACCACTTTCTAGATGAGAGATTACTCTACAACACTGTAATGATGGAATCTGAACGCGTTGACGTGAAATCATTGCTCTTGATATTCAGGACCGTGGACAATAGGTTGGAAACATTACCCTCTTTGTGGTATGAAAGAAAGTTAATTTAAGTTTGACTGTCTTGTGCAGGCTACTCGTATCTTATGTTATATAAATTTTTTAACGTTTTATGTTGTAAATAGTTATCCTAACCCTTTTTTTAGACACGCGTTTTATAAAATACTTGCTAAGCCGGCAAACGATGTTTTGCCATAAAAATGATTAAATTACCAAAATGCCTTTAAAAAAATAGGGGTTGGTGATAAAAGGGTAAATATTTAGGGTTGTATGTATTTTTAATGCCACATTATAGAAAAATAAAAACAAAAAATTTTGTCCAAATATTAAAAAAATAATGTTAAGGGTGAACAACCCTTATCACTTAGGGGTATGAAAAATAGATAGTAGCCGATTCTCAGACCTACTGAATATGCATATCAAATTTGGTAAAAATTAGTAAAGCCGTTTCGGAGGAGTAAGGTAACTAACATTGTGACACGAGAATTTTATGTATAAGATAATCATGAAAATCATTCATATTATCGGCGGCATAAAACCAATATTCTCGATCATCCTTATTATTTACCTTTAGCTACTCATGGCCCAAAATATAAATTGGGAAATCATAGTATGTATCAACAAATAATTTAAGATTTCTTTAACATACTTAGAACGTCCTAATTAATTGTCTATAGAGTGTGAGAAAGAGTGTAACGACTGGATTAGTCGTTTTTAAGTAAATCTTACGTTACTTGGAAGCGGCCCTAAATGATTTCTGGTAAAAGAGAAATTAAGCTCATTGTTTTCCTTGGTCCTAAATAAATTAGGTTAATGTTCAAATGGCTTAACGACTGGTGTACCTCCACGCAAAAACTGGAAAACGAATTAAGCTGAACACACGCTAGACCGTTTTAGACGGTCTTCCCCGAACTATGTAACCCCCTCAAAATACGACGGGCTAAGTGGAAGAGGTGAGGAAGCTCCCTCATACGCCCTCTTTGCCAGCCTATAAATATGATGCTGAAAACACGTAAGCTTCAGTTGCGCAGGAACTCTCGGGAAGACAACCGTGCCAATTCGCATCGTTTCCCAGTGACAACGTGCTACGATACACTAAAAACAATCTCTGGTGTCTGATTTGTGATCAGTGTTGTGTGAAAAATGTTGGACCGATCCATCCTTGGTGGCAGTTGGGAGAGCGTGGTACGTAAATTTTATGAATAAACATGTTTTTTTTCTTGTACAGATGGCCAGTGCCGTTAACTTAGAAGAATATTTTTTATTCATTGACTTAATTATAAAGAGCCATTGCTTGTTACAAGAAAAAAATTACCAACTCTATAAATTAAAACAAACATTATTAAAATAGGCGTGAGAAACGTCATAAACAAACCGATCCCACGTTTAAAATGGTCACTGTTACGCAAAGTGTTACCCACTAATACGCATATAAGGCAAGTGACTTGTCTATGGTCGCTGTCATTGAACTGTGGCGCGTGCGTGTTGTTTGAATATGAAACGTTCTTTTGGTATGACTCTTGACATTGCGTTCTGTTTCACGGTTAATGCAAACTTTCTTACATAACATCTACAATGCTTAAGCTAATGCAAGGCAAGTTCGATTTGATAAAATGTTATTCATGAAAATGAACTTGACTACTACCACAGATTCCAACTTATTATTATTTTGCACCTTGAATTACCTAAAATTGATACGCATTAATTTTATTATGGTCAGGCTTTAGCACAAGGTTAGTGTTTCTTTATGGCTTGCATAAGCGCAGCCAGTATCAAGAGTTCATATTTAAACCAAATAAAAAATAGCCGGTAATTCAAAAGGAAATTAGAATATGTCAATCTATCTTATCATTACAAATCGTCACATCACAAAGCTGTCACAGATGTATTGGTTGCTGGTTTACCGGTATTTAGCTCGTCATATTCGCGAACCGGTTAGACACGATTTCGTAAACTTTCACCATCTAATTATAGTCTTGTTATTAATATTATTCAAGGATTATCTACATGGAAATGATTTATTAAAAATACATTTGAATTTTGTTTTAATCAAATAAATTAAATAAGAAACAATACGACTTGAGCCGCATTTTAATATTACGAAAAACATTATAATGAATCTGGTGATACCGTTTATTGTGACAAAACACTCTTTTGTATGTTAAATAAGAAGCTGATTTTCAATCACAGCGAGGGTTCTATAAAAAAAAGATCCATCAATTCTTTCCGTATCCGTTACAAATCGATTCATTTCAATACTACTAGTAGGTATAACAAGTTAAAAGAGTTTTTGCTATTTTGGTTAGGACACAATTTAAAAAACTGTTTACTTTTTAATGTCATTTTTGGTGTACATCAAACAGATGAAGTAACCAAGTTCACTGCTCAAAGCACGTCCGATGTTGTAACAGCCTAATGGCTGTCATTCCGGTTTATTTCGAAAGCTGAGCCCAAACGGCATCTGATAAAGACAAATGACGTTTTAAATCCGAAACAGATTAGTGATGGTATTAACTTTGGGCGGATTCATTATTTGAAGAGCTACATTTATAATGAATTATATTTAAAGACGCATTTAAAATAACTATTATTAAATTTTAAATTATTCACTACGTCAAATTGTTTAGTAGAAAAGTTTGTATTTACCGTGACCGTATACACGGCCTTTTTTTTAAGGCAACCTGTACCACGTAAATCAACTACCATTTAAAATGTAAACCAAACATTCAAATCGGTTTTTAAACCATTTCAACGTAACACCGGTTCAGTCACGTAAATTTACGGTTTGCTTTCGTTACACTGTGATGAATGTCACTCTTTCCCGCCATATTTACAATGTCGTCGAAAGAAAAATTTTGACATAAATATTGTAAATGTTCGCATTAACATCAATTTGTCAAGTTGCGAAATTGTGTTTTTAAATCGTTGCCTGTTCATCATCGTTTGTTCACTGTGTGAGAGTGATGCGGTTTCTTGTAGATTTATAATGAAACACATAATTTGAAGTGTTTATGGTGTTGTGGTATTACGGGAATTTGGGTCAATGTTTTTTTTATATAGCATTGAGTAATTTCACCGTTATCTTTGATTGTGGACCATTAATTATCTTATTAAAACAACATAACATTCATCTGAATACACACTGATATATAAACGTTTATTTAAAAGTCTAAACGAACTATAGACATAGTAATGTTTATGAAACGAACATATTATACATCTTATTTTTACTTTAATTTCATCATTATTGAACTATAATAACGTGATGGGTTCAAATGAGGTCATTACCCGAAAAGTATTCCGATGGCGCAACAAATAAAAAAAAATGATTACTCATTGAAAAAAACTGTGATGTTTGAGAAAAAATACGCGTGGGATATGTGACTCACGAAGGTCTCCTTCACTAACCATTAGTTGGTATTGTATAAATAAAAATACTTTCTAATTGTCACAGATAACAAATCGGCTATCAACCTCTAAACGGAATGTCGTGTCTCCAAATAGAACGCTAAATTCGAATTGACGAGAATACTCATCGATCAATTGACGGATGATATAAATAAAACAGGCCTTATCAAAGACAAAATTGTAATAGATAAATAGGTGGTGGTGGTGGTACATTAATTTAATCTTTATGGTCGACATAAAGTGACCAGAAATCCAGGATATCAGAAAACACGTCGAATTACAAAATATTAATGCGATCAAACCAAATTGAGCTAAAACTGAAGAGGATGTTGTAATATTGTACGTCCACGCCATAGCTGTAAATTTGCATTTAAAAAAGTATGCCGCACTGTATCGGTAATATTTTTGCACGGCTCTCGCGCACATAAGCTAACGGTACTCGTATCATATACGAGTACTGAGCAATACACTCGAAAGTAAACTTTAAACTACAGAAAAAAAGCGTATTTTACCTCTGCTACGATCAGGTAAAAATCAATAACATAACAAATGCGCCCTTTTTTAACCTTACCCCATCCATAGGTCACGGTTCAATCACCGATTCAAAATACGACAAGACGAGTATAGAATTGCATTGAGACTTCTAGGCATTGTCTAAAATAGCTTGCGACAAATTTAACTGTTGTTATCACCTTCAGTTCTATAATATCGTCCAGAAATAACGCGAAGTATGCACGTCAGGACAGAAATACTATACGCGTTTTACGTGTATTACAACATGGGAGTCTGAAATAGGACACGCGAGCGCGAACGCATCGAAAGAATTGAGTGGACTCACCCACACAGGCAACCCATCCGATAGCCGGGAGACTAAATTACCTGAAAAATAAAACACAAGGTTATCTAATGTTTTGCACACCAGAGTTAAATTTAAATTTTTAATTAGACCGTGTTAACTAACTCTAATAGAACTCCACTATTTCAGCTGACCCATTTTCAGTTGCGACCCCAATTTCGCAGTGCACCGTTTTTTAACACGAACGTTAAAAAATAATGTTACACAACCGGGCTGTCAAAACAGAAGACTAAACAGAGCCGACGCCGTGACACTTTAGACTTTGAAATATTTACTTCAAGGTGTAACAGCTACGATTACAAGATTTTATGTAATTTTTAAGAAAATCAAAAATAATACATTTTTGATTGTAGAATTAAATGCTTGTAAATATAGTAAAGTATCGTTACCATGGAGTTAATAATGCTAAAAAAGCATGCCTCGACAAATAAATGAGTAAAAAAAGGGAATGGAGGTTGCACGACAAGATCTTAATCTGTTTTTCATGATTTAGGTATTACTGACAGTGTAACAAATTAAAAACACTTAAGTTAAGTTTAATACAGCGCCTTTGTTTTTGTTAGAATTATTAATAAATCCAAACTTAAAATACTAATCATCATTAGTTCGACTTCAAAGTCGGCTGATAGTTAATTAAAAGAATTAAGTTCCCGGGCAGTTCCATATAATTCTAACGTTTGACGCGCCACACCATGTTCTAATGAATTCCAATAATAAACTTACTATTTCTGTGTGACCTATTATCTGTCCAGTGCTGGCATTGTGGAATTTCAAGAAAAATATTAAAATATTGCACAATATGAATGAGCTAAACTGAAGTAACTAAGAAAATAACCATTCCGTTGCGTAACGTTATACAACGAAAGTCGTAAACTCGAGAGCTTTTAGTACTTCAAAAAGATTTATAAACAAAAACACCTCCCTTTTCAAAAGATTGCATAAATAAATTTCAGTTAATGCGGCCCCTTATCTTTGACTTATTTACGACACTCTCATTATCAGGAGTGCATAAATTTGATATCAAACATACGTGAAAACTTTTATGCTCAAGTAATTTCCGTTTAAAGGGAATCTAATTGTTTGTTCTCTAATAGTTTTGAACACGCGAAAAGTAAACAAGATCATTAAACAACAGAACACAGGATTTCCGAGAAGGCCTTGATTAAAAAAATACAGATAACTATTATTCTTATTTTACATAAACTTCCCTGACAGTTCACGGTTATTTCTCTCATGTACTCTGATAGACCTGCCAACTCCAGTGGAACATATGGCAGCCGCGACAGGTGGCGTCAGACATCTGGGCACCACGAAGGGCTTAAATGACGAACTAGATAGAGAGGGACGCACATAATGCACCATATGACAGAAAGGGACGGCCGTCAGCCCTGCTACCGTCATAATGTCACGAACTATTTATAAGAAATTTATGTTACTGCCACTTAAAATAATCCGTGACATCTATGTTTATGTGAGAAGATTACGAAATTGCCTCTGTTATTGATTATCCACTGTCTCATTTCAGGTGTCGAGAGACGACTACGAGATCGAATACAGCCCAAGTCCTAGAGGATCTCCCTTGAAGGACACCTCCAACATCCAAGATGATCAGTACTGCATCAGCCGGCACAACCCCAACAGGACTTTCCGCCGAGAATCCGTCATTGCTTCTTGGAAGAGTCTGAAGAAGGAACGTGAGCAGGCTTTGGGGAAGAGAATAATTTATGTCGATGCTGATAGCTATCAGGACTATTATGGAAGAAATAAGGTTAAGAGGTGCAAAAGTGACAGAACAACAAGTGTGACAGCGAAGATTCCTAAGAAAGTTAAGAGAACCTACTCGGTTCTGTACAGATACGACCCTAATGAAGAGAAAGTGGTAAAGGAGTACAAATACCAGTTGCCGAAGGAGACTGAGCCATCAAGACATGTGTTTTACAATCCCCCAATGAAGAAATCGTACTCTGAGCCCTTCTTGAGAGCCGAGACGACCCCTAAGAAGAAGGTGAAGAGGTCCTTCACAACCCTCCTTAACATTAAGACGAAATTCCTCAACATTTTTTCGTCGAAAAGTTAAAAATAAGGATTTAGATGTAGGGGATTATTTGCTCAAGTTAATGCATTTTCGGTGTCGTTTACATTTTGATAGGATCAATTGTATGCGCCAGAAGTCTAGACAAAATTAAAAAAAAGATAATACTACTGATTGGTAGGTACGGTGACTTGTCATTTAAGTTAGTCATTGTGTAATGGCTAACAGTTAAATATTGTAAATTTAAATTTGAAGAAGTATTAGAATGTTATACTATTTACTAGATTCAGACTTCTTATTTAATATTAGGTAAGTATCAGCGTATAATCGTACCAAATGTAATTCATATCAATATTACAATAAGTAGGTTTAATGATATGAAACATATGTTTATAATTTGTGATACATTTGTGTGTTGTGATATAATTTTATAATACTCGTAGTTTCAGAATTGTATTATTAAAATACAATTTGTGATAACTTTATAAGGTAGCATAAGTTGAAATATATTAATGAGATGTACTTATATGTGGTTTTCAAATTTGTAATTCTTTATATTTTTCTAGAAATATAAATTAATTATGTGTGGAAACGATATGTTTTCTGTATAGTTGTATGTACTTACTAGTATTTTATCTATTAAAATTTAATTTTGTTTATGTAGGTACAGGGCTTATTTCTAGCTGTAATCGCTTTAACCTTATCCTAATATTGGAGTATGGCATAGATACAACACCACGTCCTGTATTTCTCTCAAGAAAAGGCATCAGCAATAATTAATTCAGATTATTCAATTCAAAGGGTAAAAAGATTTTGCAAAGAATATTATTATGTTTACAGTTAGCCAGTAATGGTTTGTCAGTTATACATGTACAAGTTTTCCACTTAGGTACTTCCATAGCACTTGAAATTAAATATTAGGGGTTAAAGTATGAAATTGCCGTTTTGTATGGACAAAATCGAGAAAAGTCATTTTTACATGCTAACAATTTTTTAGTTTTTTTAAAAACGCCTGAACCGTTTTCGATGCAATTAAAGGTGAAAGTTAGATGGTTATAAAGCTACGCATTATAGTATTTAAATTTCTGAAAATCAAAGTATATAATACAAATATACTTAATTGAAGCAAGAAGGTCAGCTGACACATTGTAAGGAGTCTTTTCAACGACTTCCTTTGAAGAAATAGGCACTAGTATTGCATTTTTTTTAGTCAAAAGTTACTTTATTTAGTTTTTGATACAATACAAAAAGAATTACGCAATAATACGACTATACTTAAGAGCTATAAACAAAATAAAAAGTGGGAAAATAATCGGCAATTTCATACTTTAACCCCTATTATTAACTATTGTGTTTATTTTTAATTAAACAAACATCAATAGACGATTATTTTAACTCAATTATGTCTAGACATAGTTACTTTGATCTAGAGCAAATTCATCATTACTAGTAATGTACTGTATCAACTGTATATTATTCTGTTATATGATTAATTAATTACAATCTTGTCATCAAAGTGTTGATGGTGAGAGTTGTCATTTGTTTCCATTATAATTAATTGAATTGTTTAGTTAATAAACTAACTTTAACTTAATAACCCAGTTGAATTGACAACTGTTTGCTTATATTCGGAAATTGATTGGTACATTCTCATTGTTAAGTATTTTAAACCAGGAAGGTATCATTCCTATTGTGTAAGATGATAATTATATATTAAATAATTTAATTTAGAATATCTTTATCATAGTATAATGTTTATTAAAATAAAGTAATACTGGAAATATCGTGATTTAAAATTCTATGGTCAATTACATCAGAAATAAAAATGGTGCCTTATTACGGTAGACACAACTAATAACATTTAACCGAAGTAAGTGGTTAATTACCTTATTTTCAGTACTATTAATAAAATTGCATTACTATTATAGTTAATGTATTATAAAGAAACAGCAATAAGTGAATAAAAGTAACTGCAGTTTGAAACAATTAAATGTTTTATTTTATATTATGTCTTTAAGGTTATTGAGTACCGTTAGTGGTCTTATACTTACAATAAGTAAGGTATGAAGTGTTTCAGTAACCGGCAATAGTTTAAGGCCTAACCTTATGTATGTTAAATAAATGTAGACAACATCAAAAACATTGTACTGGTCCCAAAATAAGGCATTATTTGAAGTACCTACTTGTAAATCGGAAATCAGACCCAAGGAAGATTCTAAAAACACTTGGACCAGAGTGAAAGTAGGTAAAAACTTTTTTTCTACATTGACCCGTACTGTTATAGAACCTGGGACCTCGGAAAGGCGACTCCTTGAAAACCGTCGTGCACGTCATTCTATCACAAAGGTCGTCAAAATGTATAGATATACTTCAATTAGGTTTTCCTCATCGATATAGAAAACATCAATGGTGTTTGATATTTTTTTACCATCACTTAGTCCGTTCTACGTGAGAGTATTCTTAAACATAATCCCATGCGGCAAGTATTATTAAATTTGGAAAGATTGCGCTTGTATAATTGTAAAAAAAGGGACATGAGACTATTTAAGTATCTTTGCTAATTAGTATATTTCGTAAGAGTACGAGTACGCAGTATGTCATGTGTGATAGGCATTTCTTCATTTCACAATGCTATAGATATAACGTTTTTGTGATTTGCAATTGTTGCTAAGGTATACCTTTCATAGATTGGTATAAAACATTGGTTGAACCTTTTACAGCGTTCTACCAAAGCTTAAAAGTTTTCTGAGATTTAAAAAAAGCGTATTACAAACGTAAAAACATTTTATTCGAATAAATGAAATACAATACTACATCAAATTAAAATCATACATATTAAACAAAGTAAAATCACCACCGAATTTATTTTCAGTTGCAATAAGTACGTAAGTAAATGCAGTTACTATCGGGTCCTCAAACGATATCGAATCTTCACCATTCTCGTCCCATTGCGACATTAATAGACACGAGTGATATAAGGTTAAATGACAATAACAGACGACGAAAACCCCGCATCGCTATTGTTAATTGTTAACACGGTGGATAATGTGATACGACGCCATTGTGTGTATCATGCGGGAAAAATAACAGGGTCCGTTTCAACGAAAAAAGGAACACATCTTGCTGGGGACATTTCACTAACTTAAGTTGGCTTGGCACAGCACTTACTGGCCTTAATTTTAAATGAATGGTCTGTAACAAAACTTTAAAGATGCACTTTATCTCTAACAAAACTTAAGTTCAAAATTAATTTACTCTTTATAGACTGGATTAGTCGGAAGTACAACTGACAAGAAATCAGTAGATTATGTTACGATTCCCCATTACAAGTATAACAATCAATGTTTTACGCAAATTTTCATAATTTGAGCATGAATGGATCTCTAGACTACATAGTAGTGATATGGACAAAGCTCTATTGAAATAGATAAGGATTTAAGTAAGAGGAAGATTATCTTTTTGGTATGGCAATCCCGGTCAGGTCACTTTATGAAACAAAGATTTCTAAAGAAATTTAGTCATTTAAGGACTTGCAAATATCACGTAATGTTGTTTTTCGAACGCTACTACATCAATTAAAATTCACTTCTTATTTTTTTGTTGTTAAACTAAGTTATACTCCAAATTCAATCCATCGGTAAACAAACCGAGTAAAAACACATCAAAATACATTGCCCCAAAAGATATTGATAAGTGTGGTTCGTATCCCTGAAAGCGTAAAACAAACGTATACACACTCATTAGAATTAACGAGGACTTTACCTTAAATATCCTTTATACACCTAAAAACGCCGTTATGTTGCTAAGTGCAACCGTGTTGTTTGATTTTATGAATAAACGAAAGATTAACATGCAAACCCACATTCTGGTTCGAATATTGACAGGGCACGGCACAATAACGATACGGTTGAAGGGGGTTGACCCGGTTTTGGGGGCAGACATCCCTAAAGAAAACGCGATAGCTAGGATTCGGGTCTTTACGCACACTACATACAACAATACAGAGGAAATGTACATGGATTAGGTAAAATTGGGCAAACAGAGACTAGACCGGTTCACTATTCACATTATAAACTATCATGTCACCACCAATGTAATGTCACGATGTCCAACTTAAATATGACTAATAATTTGAAAATGTGAATTCATTAATTATTTACTTTACAGCGTTTGTGGTAGACCTCTACGAAGGCTGTAAAGTTTTCGACACGTCAGGTAAAAAACAAAATACTATGTAAAGAGACTGAGACGGGACATACTTCTTAGTGTTTTCCATGAATTCACCGGCCGGGTCTTAATAAACGTGAGTTACATCCGTAAAAGTATCTTTCATTTCAATGTATATAGTGTTCGCGTAAATTTAAGAAACCAATATGACTAATGAAGTTAGGGTGTTTAGTAAAATTGATGCATATATAATTGACCACGTAAGTATAGCGAGCAGACTAAAATCAAATAGGTATTGAGAATAAAAAGACTACACAGTGCACATTAGGCCTGCTCAAATAATCAGTTTCAGAGTAACATTATTCTGCAGTAATAAGATTATCTCAGTAAAAAGAATTCTTGGAACAAAGTGAAATACGTAATGGTTAAAAGAGTAGCAAGACTTTGCGAGAATATAATAAAGGCACACTGTGAATTTAGAGGTAACAGAAATAAGCAATAAAGGATAAAAGAATCCTTAGAAATCCTCCTGTATTTTTGTAGCCAGTTTACTAAGCCTGTATCGTGTCTGTTTTGTCTCCGATCTTACCTTTTTATTTTAGGTTTTCTTAAGAGCCTATGTTTATTTAGGTGGCATTGAATTTCGGCATATAAAATAAAGTAAACGTTAGTTTCTTTTGATGCCAAAACCAATTTATCTCAGACATCCTATTAAATACCGGAAAAATTTGAACTGACGCAATTCGGCAATAGGACACCCACCCTACAGCTAGTGCAGAGATGGTTGAGATTTGCGAAAAGTCGCATACAGAAGTTGGTTGGTAAGACTTCTGTCCAGAAGTGGACTGCTATAATCTAATGATGATCATGACGAATTCGATGCGCCTTGTGCTAAAATAGTATATGATATTAAATTTTATTCAATGTTTGGGATACGCTCATATGCTTGTAATTTTGCATATTTGAATATTGTTCTGGGTGGAACAGTGACCATTCTAACCTATCTTAATCGTCATCATAAGTCATCATTGGTTATTACATTGATTTCAATTTGAATCTCCTCCCAGACCCAGGTATTGAAAATAAGTTACTGCGTTTTACCACCCTCTGTAGTCTTTATGCAGATATCCGTTACAGAAATTGTGTCTCTGAACATTTGTATATACGTAAAGTCTGCAAATGACTCACACGGAAGTCTAAGTTTGGAGTGTAACAGATACGAAAACGTTAATGTTTCTGATGAAAGCAAATTAGAATGCACGAGAGACAATTTTACATATGAGAGAGTACTCGATTGTTTTAATTATGCATCTTTACAACATGAACAATATAACAAGGATGGTGCAGTATTTATTCGTTTAAAATATGTTAGTACAGTTGTAGCAGCTGAAGTAATGCAGCTGAAAAACGATAAGAAAAAAAACATTATTTTGAAACATTACAACGATAGCAAGCTGGTGTTAGAGACCACCAAGCTCCAAGCAGGCCTATTGTGGCATTATCCTCTTTTAGAAAGACGTTTTCCAGCAATGCACTAAAGTGACTGGTGATGGAATTCATTATATTAATCTACGTTTTAATGCGGGAACTGACACCAAGTGGCAAGGGGATTTGTGGGAATAATCCGCCCCAGCCGTACACATGGAGTGCCCATATCATGACATCTTGATCATTTAACTAATATGGATGATAATAAACTAATTAAGGCGCGAACTGTGTCCATGTGCCTGACCTTTTTTTTTAATTTGTGAAATTTTAAGTTCTGACATATACGGGCAATGAAACTGAACATTATTAAACTCACATTTAATTTAAGGATAGTTGAGATCGAATTGCAATGGAGAGGGTCACATATTTTGGAATGCGCACGTATTTATGGTAGATCGTATTTCTTGAGGGGTACAGTCTGGAATTGATTGAGGAATTGCGGTTGTCTCGGCATAAACTGTGGCTTGACAGGGTTTTCACGATTGTCAACCTAAAAATTTAAATATGTGTTATTAGAAAACTCATGTCGAGGAAAATGAGCCGCTGCCACCCTAAAGAATGCAGAAGATATCGAGACCTTTCTCAACATACACAATCATGTGCAATGATTATCTTGTGTACAGTTTTTATAATAATTAGAACTATTACAATAACGCAAATATTATCATCCTCATTAGCCTACATTAGTTGGACACAGAATACTCCAATCATGCCATATTGCCACTCTTGGCTGGAGGGTTGGTGTATTCAGATTGGCCTTCAGTCGCTTCTTACAACATCCATAGAAAGATAATGGGTGCCATGCTATTTTTGTGCAGACACCACACGGCATAAATGTCATAAGAGTAAAATATTAAAGATATGGTCCCAGTTCGAAAGTATGCGTAAAAATGCTGGTAAAGTCTTTCAGCTAGTCGGCAGCCCTATGAATTGGTTCCGTGGGAACAGGGGACACGCTTCAGGTCCGAAGGTGGGATTTGAATAAACAATGCCACCGTCGGAACCCCCTAATGGGTATCTGGCTGGATATCACGGGCGCTCGCAACCGCGGCTTGGGAGTTTGACCTCCATTACATCGTGAAGATAGCATTTGACTACTTTGTTTGAATACTGCGGCTTTAAACGGCGTATTTTTACCATTTATTTTGTGTTTATAAAGTTGAAGTTTCGTAAAGTTGAATTACGGCTTATTCATAGTACATCGCTATTAAGTCGTAGTCGCCCAAACTTTGTAATGTCAGGGGTGGTATTTTCTTTTTAAATTTATAACATAGCTAACGAAAATATTATTGAATTCAGTCAACTCTCTACAAAAGTTATGAACGACCAAAAATAAATACCTACCATCTACCGTGCCCTGCAGTGCCTATGTTCTTATAGCTTTGAGCTGTTTGTAACACCTAAAAGTAAACATTGTGGATGCACATGGTATGAATATGAATATACCTTATCTATTTAACACATTAAATAATTCGACAAGAGCAACTTCAAGCCTGACCAATACGAAATTTGCGTTGTCATCTATAACAAAAGATACGCATCGTATCGAGTTAATAACCACTTATTTTTCGTCGGTTGACAATCAAAACCAATACTAACCTTAGCTACCCATAAAACCAAGAACCACAGTCGTCCCTTGCACGTAACAAAACAAATAAAATAGGTGGGTCGTAAAAGTGTCGAAAGTTTCAAAAATAGACACCCAACAGACACTGTGGGACCTTGACGAAGGCTGAATGGGATCCCTTGCTAAACTGACAGTCACGACGAACCGTGAACTTGGCCCTGTCGCTACAGTAACTAATTGAACCACGGTGAATGTTAATTGTATGTACACCGAATAGCGATATAGTTCGATGATGTAAGGCACGTTATTAACTTGAATCAAATCAGTAATAAGCCTGCCTTTTAGACTGATTACTAAAAACTTAAGTGTGCCAAAAGACTTGGTAGACGATGCTTAATTTACTCAATTTATTTTATTTGTATTGTTGGTTGAATAAATATTATGTAGATACATAGTAAAAAACTATGTCTACTAACAGATTAGTAAATTAATTAATTTTGCTGTTGGCTGTACAGACAAAGAATTTAAAGAAAATATAGTTTTGCCGGGTTATAAGATACAAGTAACAAATGCTGATGACTGGCATAATAATATGACAATGACTCATCAGTTTCATAACCCGGAAAAATTAAGGCTATACTTTAATCTCAGATCATATAAAGAAATAAATATGAAATGGGGGCGTGGCGCGTGCGGAACCAATATGGGCAAACAGAACTATTGCATTTCGCGGCGGATTAGTTGCACTTTACCCGCGCCGACGCAATGATCTCCTCGTTTAATTAAAATGCCGTGATTACTTGTAAATATAGAAGTGTAACAAAATACTACATTAAGGATGGAGTCACGTACCATATATAGGTATTAATGTCACGTTGTGATTTCTGAGCTGCGCACTAATCTCTAAATACTCACGTTTAGTTAATACATTCATTGTTTCATTATTAAAACACATTTAATTTCACTTCAATAATAATCGAGTTTTGTTGTTTTGGTTATTGATCTGTCAATGACAAGGAGCTGTCAGATGCGCATGCGACTGTCCGTATGCTCCGAATGACTATAATAACGTTACGTTCGTTTGTCTACGTTTAGCAAACGCACGGAACACTTACTCATTTCACAAATGTCGTGAATGATTTATTTTAATAAATATAACAATACTTGTTTTCTATATTTTTAAGATTGTGTGTTGACATTAAATTATTTTATGAAACTTCACGCAGCCGAAGTAATTTTCATGAGCCTGGCAGAATGACGTTTATGACCTTAGACAGATGTTTAAAAAAAGGTAATAAAAAATAGTAGTATGGCAGGTTTATAAACATTGGGAATTGATTAGGGAAAAATACGTTGTCTTGAGGACTGGTTGGTAAAGAAACAATTTAAATAAACGACCAGCCTTTAGTTAATAATAGTAATTGGAATATTAAAATAATGTAAATCAATAACCTAAAAAGTTTGAATGTTTTCTTGTTAGTTTAATATGTGTTTTACAAAGAAATAGTTCTTTGTGTTGTTTCGATTGTTTTGGGGAGATTTGAGTTAGTGAACTGGGCACTCGGAAATTCCTTCGTGACAATGATTTGCATTTTTGCAATTTGGAGGTTTCGTTCGAGGATTTTATTTGATTGATTTCATTCTGGCATTCGGCTTGGTGTTGTGAAGATGTCGAGGAGGACACCTTCGCTCTGGCTGTCGGCCAGGAAACCTAAAGAGAAGGATGGAGGCCGACACCTCAATTTTGTTTGCGGCTTATAATAGCCGTATTTAATATTTTGATTTTGTTCCGGTTGAGTGCCGTAAGTATATTTGCTGATTGGTAGGATTTCGTTTATTTGGTTGCTTCATGCAGTTCTGTAACATAAGTGGTTTCTTTCAGATCTTTTGATGGCCGCTTGGTTTGGCTACCAGGCTTAGCACATTACCTTACCGTTTTACGCTGACTTTCCGCTGATCTAATGAACGACGCAAGAAGCTTGTCTCGATGAGATTCGGGTTGGTACCACGCCACGTGGATGCATAAGGTTACCCTACCCTATCTTTGATGAAGTAAGTGGAAACATCTTCTTAATCCAGTTAGCAGTCTACATTTCCGGTTGCCGTTTATTAGTATTCCGTTCATAATTAAATTCAGATTATTCCGTTTAGTATAATTTACATGATAAGTTTGGTGGTACAACTCGCTCAGAAGTAGGGGTAATTCAGAGCCTTACAAAGGACTCACGCCTGAGATTTCTGTGTAGCTTTTAAGAGGTGGTAAGCTTAGCCGGAGCAAATAAATATATTTTGTCAATTCATGCTCGCCTCTTTATTTACCACCTCATCCTGATCATCTACATCACCCCCAACACCCTCCCCAACCCCTAAACGTTGCAGTGGCGCCCACTTTTTTAAGGATTCCGGTACAATTTTGATGAATTTAAATATTTTTCTGTATTCCGTTCCGTTCTTGTAATTTTTTCTGATAAAAATTTCTGTAACTTTGGTGATTGGAGAGGTTTCTTTTGAGCATTGTACCATCATACCACCCTCATTTGTCTTAATTTAGTGTATTTTGTTAAAATAGAATTGCAATTATGGTGTCGCTGAAATAAAAATTTTGATATTGTGTTTCCGACGATTAACAATTTTATACAAGTGTTTATTTCAGTATAAAAACTTAATTTAAATTAGTATATTGGGTTTACTTAGCATAGTTAAAGTGAAATTTAGATGAATTAGCTGCAATTTACCTTAATTTTAAGAAAATTTTATTAAATTTCACACATTGTACAATTTTGGTTAATATTTCAAATTGTGATCTTATTACTTATTTTTATTGGACAATTATCAGCGACAACCATATAATTTGTAATATTCTTGGTTTCTATACAAAAATAAACCTAATTTTGTAATTTTTAACATATTAAGATATTTTTTTTATTTGAGGGTATTCACACAAAAATGTATGGACATTTTGTTAACATTGAAATGTTAGTCTAGCACAGTTAGTAAGTATCTATTGATGATAATTTTAACTATCCTTTGAGATATATTAAAATTTAAAATATTTTGCTACATATACAGTGTGGTTTTGTAAAATTTGTAATACAGGGTTACAAAAAATTTTATTTTATCAAAGTTTGTTTTGTGTTCTTTTGATACTTAGAAGTAATATACTAGCGGATTTTTTTTAAATATTATGGTAATAACTAAAATATAGTTATAATTTTTTTTGTACCTGATATTTTTGAATATTTTTTTGTTTTAACGGTAGTTTTGTCTAACTGGATTGCGTTTTACATTGTGCGGTCATTGTGATTAAGTATTTTATTTTGTTTGTTGCGGATTGTAATTCTATTCTGATTTTGTTGCGGATTTTAATTTAATTTTATTTTGGTATGAATTTATAATTCATACGTTTGTAATTCTGAGGGGGTCTACCACCAAACAATTTTTTTCCGGTATTTTTTTTTAAACATTTACATTTTTTTTAAGGACGAACTGGTTTACGAAGTTTTAATACGTTTAGTAACTCCATATAATTTTGTTTATTGAATAATTTTTTCTTTAAGCATTCACGCTTTGGGTATTAGGGACTTGATAGCTTAAGTCGTTTCCAGTGCAGAAACCAGTTTAGATGTGTTAAAAACGTTGATAGTTTATAACATATAAGTGAAAGACTACAGTAACAGTAAAATGAAACTTGTTACTGGAGTACTGAAAGATTGCGTGAATGAGATGGATGAATGTGGAGGTATGAAAGTAGAAATTCTGGTTCGATTTTGGTAGTGCTGAAGCGTCGAGGGTTTTCATTAGTCTGTTTTTTTTCCTTAGTTCTGGTTCATTCCAGATTATTTCCGTTTCTGCTTTTCCGCAGTTTTTTTTCCGACTCTTTGATCCTTTGTTTGTTATGGATCGAGAGAATTTTCCGTTAGTTTGGAATGAACTAGAGTTGCGAAAAATTAACTTCTCAGTGGCCTAGATGCGTGTTTTTGCATAATGCCAAGAAAATAATTGTTTTTTAAATATTCCGTTAATTTTCCGTGTTCTGTGGTTTTCCGTTGGTTCTGGCTCATTCTCGATTATTTCCGTTTGTTTTATTCCGACTCTTTGATCCTGTGTTATGGATAGAGAGATTTTTTCCGTTGGTTTGGAATGAGCTAGAGTTACGTAAAATTAACTCTTCAAAGGCGTACATGCGTGTTATTGCACGATACTAAGAGAGTAATCATTTGTACTGGTTTATTTCTAGATTATTTCCGTTGCTGCATTGGTGCAGTTTTTCCGACTCTTTGATCCCTTGTTATGGATCAAGAGTTTTTCCGTTAATTTAGAATGAACTAAGATTAACTTCTCAAGGGCGTGTTATTTTTGCGTTATGCCAGAAGAGTAATTTTTTTGGTTTTCCGTTATTTTTCCTAGTGATGTTTTGGTTAGCTTCTCGTAGGCCTTGATGCGTGATACACGATGCCAAGAGGGTTACCAACATCATTTATGTTTTAGTTTCGGTGTTTCAATAGGTTGTCTTCTCGAAGGCTTTTGACGCATTTTTCAAAATGCCAAGAGTAGTTCACCTGACTAGGTATTTAGTTTTATTCCGGTATTTTCTGTGTTGCCTTAGCATCGCTGAGGGCAGCGATTTTTCGTTGGGGGGGGTGTATTGTCACGTTGTGATTTCTGAGCTGCGCACTAATCTCTAAATACTCACGTTTAGTTAATACATTCATTGTTTCATTATTAAAACACATTTAATTTCACTTCAATAATAATCGAGTTTTGTTGTTTTGGTTATTGATCTGTCAATGACAAGGAGCTGTCAGATGCGCATGCGACTGTCCGTATGCTCCGAATGACTATAATAACGTTACGTTCGTTTGTCTACGTTTAGCAAACGCACGGAACACTTACTCATTTCACAAATGTCGTGAATGATTTATTTTAATAAATATAACAATACTTGTTTTCTATATTTTTAAGATTGTGTGTTGACATTAAATTATTTTATGAAACTTCACGCAGCCGAAGTAATTTTCATGAGCCTGGCAGAATGACGTTTATGACCTTAGACAGATGTTTAAAAAAAGGTAATAAAAAATAGTAGTATGGCAGGTTTATAAACATTGGGAATTGATTAGGGAAAAATACGTTGTCTTGAGGACTGGTTGGTAAAGAAACAATTTAAATAAACGACCAGCCTTTAGTTAATAATAGTAATTGGAATATTAAAATAATGTAAATCAATAACCTAAAAAGTTTGAATGTTTTCTTGTTAGTTTAATATGTGTTTTACAAAGAAATAGTTCTTTGTGTTGTTTCGATTGTTTTGGGGAGATTTGAGTTAGTGAACTGGGCACTCGGAAATTCCTTCGTGACAATGATTTGCATTTTTGCAATTTGGAGGTTTCGTTCGAGGATTTTATTTGATTGATTTCATTCTGGCATTCGGCTTGGTGTTGTGAAGATGTCGAGGAGGACACCTTCGCTCTGGCTGTCGGCCAGGAAACCTAAAGAGAAGGATGGAGGCCGACACCTCAATTTTGTTTGCGGCTTATAATAGCCGTATTTAATATTTTGATTTTGTTCCGGTTGAGTGCCGTAAGTATATTTGCTGATTGGTAGGATTTCGTTTATTTGGTTGCTTCATGCAGTTCTGTAACATAAGTGGTTTCTTTCAGATCTTTTGATGGCCGCTTGGTTTGGCTACCAGGCTTAGCACATTACCTTACCGTTTTACGCTGACTTTCCGCTGATCTAATGAACGACGCAAGAAGCTTGTCTCGATGAGATTCGGGTTGGTACCACGCCACGTGGATGCATAAGGTTACCCTACCCTATCTTTGATGAAGTAAGTGGAAACATCTTCTTAATCCAGTTAGCAGTCTACATTTCCGGTTGCCGTTTATTAGTATTCCGTTCATAATTAAATTCAGATTATTCCGTTTAGTATAATTTACATGATAAGTTTGGTGGTACAACTCGCTCAGAAGTAGGGGTAATTCAGAGCCTTACAAAGGACTCACGCCTGAGATTTCTGTGTAGCTTTTAAGAGGTGGTAAGCTTAGCCGGAGCAAATAAATATATTTTGTCAATTCATGCTCGCCTCTTTATTTACCACCTCATCCTGATCATCTACATCACCCCCAACACCCTCCCCAACCCCTAAACGTTGCATTAAAATTTCATCATTTATTTGCTTTTAAATCCATTAAACGTAATATTTAATGAAAACATCATGTAACGATAATTGCATCGGCACAATATACATTGAAGGTTTGATACTAACTAGACTGCGCAATGTATCGAGGCTTAATCGAAGCGTTCACTGCCAGACGTGTGCGTCGCGACCAAACTTTGTAGCCAGCTAATTAGGTATGTAGACCGATCCGAGTATTATCGAAAGTTGTAACTTAATATAATCTTATGATATAAATTAAGTATTTTAAACCCGCACATAAAGGGGTACCTTTTTTGCTGTTATTATTAACCTGATAATTAATTAAATAGAGGTTATATGAATATCGTACGTAACGTGGTAAACATGTAGTTTAAATAGATAGTCACTATTTGATATTAAATCCATTAAACGTAATATTTATCGTCTTAAATTATTTTAAACGTACTCATATTAAGGAAAAATGGATAAATGCCACTGGCAGAGGGCCTATACTTGGTTTCCAGTGATTTATTATAATTTTTCATATAAGTTAAAAGTTTTTAAA
Source organism: Anania crocealis (assembly GCA_949315895.1). Lineage (NCBI taxonomy): Eukaryota > Metazoa > Arthropoda > Insecta > Lepidoptera > Crambidae > Anania > Anania crocealis. The sequence goes on along the minus strand of OX438874.1, from coordinate 6,648,792 downwards.
AGTTGTTTACCTGTTTATATTTTTTTTTATCATGCTGCCTTAATTATTAGAGCGCTTTGGAAATATTTAAGGAGCTGGGAGACACCTTGTATAAGAAAAGAATTAAATTAAGTAAATTGTATAGACGATGACGCAACAAGTCTGAACTGCAATTACACCATAATCCGACCTCATTACTACCAGTATTTACGATTGGCATTGGCTTGAATGTTATTAACAATAAGTTTAAATAAAAGAATCAAACCTTGATACTGACACGACGATAACAGCACGAATTCTAGATTAAGAAGCGAGGCATTGAAACAAAGCGAATTGTTAATTTGTACCCCTATGTCCTTCTGTTTTATTGATAAACGAAAATAACTATTTATGATACATTGCACTAAGACATTCATTTTTGAAATGAACTCTCCTTTTTAAACTTTACACTTTATTTTCTTTGTCCCGATATATTATTTGGTTTTCTATGGTATTACAAATGTCGATACAAAAATAAAATGCAAAATCTCAATATAAAGCGAGTTCAATCTGTAAAAATGAATCATTAACGAACTCAATACATGCACAAAACGTGTATATAGTTGAGTGAAAATTAAGAAACCAATATACATTCCTAAATGGTTCCTTTAAGGTATCTTGCTTATTTTAAATGTCACGTCAGAGTACGTGGTATAAGAAAAAAAAAACATTAAACAGGCGACAGAAGACTGGGACCCTAACGGTAGCTAACTAAATACATTAATTTTATTAGCAGTTTTTTTTAATAAATAATGTAAATAATTGCTCCTGACTACGTACTTAACTATACGGTTAAGAAGAAGCCTAAGATGGAGCGAGCTTACCCAGAGGTTGCGAACGGTGACAGGAGTATAACATTTCTAGAAACAGATAAAATACATCCCAGGTCTTCACTCCCACAATTTATGATTTTTGGACAACGAATAACAGAACCGAGATGAAGTTATAACACTTCTTAGGGAACCAGTTGGCAGAACGCCAAAAGAATACAGAAAGAGCGGTCATTAATTTGCATACATAATTGCAATTCAAATTTTATGTATCATCAAGTGATAAGTGCCACGCCGTTTTCGTCCTAGAACACTAACAAATAAGTGCGATGCCGTGACAAAATTGCGTGTGGGAATTTGGTCAACCTGAAAAGGAAACATATTAATCCTAAAACGGTGTGATATTACTTCTGCAACGCCTTTGAAATTAAACGTTTTTCATTTTATAGCTTGACTGATCCTACACAGAGTTAGTATAAATTCAACAGGACGTTTAAGGTAAGTGTGTATCTATTAAAATTTAACATGCTGAGAGGTCGTTAACATTGTCTGTATTTGTTAGAAAGAACGTTAAATGTTATTTAGTGACGATAAGATTAGTCACAACTTTCTAAGGTCAGAAAAATGTTATTTAGTTTTAATTGGTCGAGTTCAATGCTTCCATTGAGGAATTCGAGTATAGGCACGTCATACAGACTATACTATGAATAGGTACTAATAAAATGCAGTATGTTTGGTTGGTATCCTCCAAACTAGACAGACCTTAAATTTATAAGTACATTTAAAGTACATCAATGAATGTAACCTATTTTACAGCACAAAGCTACATTTTTTAATTTGACATTGTATCAAGGTTAAGTTCAATTGACCACTTAATTTTTTCTTTTGTTTTAGCGCAACCAACACCATTCCCTCTCAAAGTCAATGCTGAGGTCGCTTGACTTCCTGGATATATTATTTTAAGAATCAATTACTCGTAAACCTTCATTATTTATTTGACTTCTTTACCGTTCACCTTGCTTTTTGACCATCCCAATATTTACCAGCAAACAAAGGAAAGAAAAAGATTAATATTGCAAAATATCGTCAATCAAGAAAACAAATTAAACGTCAGTCAGAAGAACCATTAAAATTTACACGTTTAGGTTAATTGTCAATTTAATTCGTGAAACATACATTTATCACAATACGATGATTTTAAAGATGTATTTATCCTTGACATATGAATTGAGCTGCAATTTTATTTGGTTACCCAAAGCATTCTCTTGCTTTTCTTATATTGTGTCCATTGCGAATCTAATTACATTCAGATCCGACTAGAACTTTTTATCTAGCACTAGCTGTTGCCCGCGACTTCGTCCGCGTCTTTTTCTATTATGGTCGCGATTATTTTTGCAACATTTTTCACTGCTGCTTCGCTCCTATTGGTCGCAGCGTGATGTTATATAGCCTAAAACCTTCAATGGACTGTGCAACTCAAAAAGAATTTTTCAATTCGGACCGTACTGGTCCAAACTGAAAAAATATTTTTGAGTTTCCTAAGATTAGCGCGTTAAAACAAACAAACAAACTGTTCAGCTTTATAATATTAGTAGTATTGTATATTCTTTAGTAAGAAGAAACAAAGATCTCTAGTAGAAGAAACAAATTTGGTTTTATTTCAATATGCAATATCTAAATATAATATATTCAATAATCAATATACTATTATAATAGTTACGTGATAATATAGTGATGTCAACCAAATCGAAAAACTTGCTGTAGCCAAATAAAAATGGGTCGAAATCATCGAATAGAATCGAAATACATAAAATAATTTGGGCCTTTCATACAAACTATCTTTTTCAGTATTAATAGACCAAAAATGTTTCATATTTTGGTCCATATTTGGGCGGGACATTATGAAATAAGGCAGATCTTTCTGATCGAGATGATCGATGATCGGATCGAGACATAGATGTCTAGAATTTTCTAATACTTTTCAGCTCTTTCACGAACGTAAAGCGACGAGGGTATAGGTATCAATTAAATCATGTAAAAAAAAGAGAAAATGTGTTTCATGACAGCCACAAAACTTACCCCTAGAGCTGCATTTACATATACAGCTGAATAACCCCACATCGATAATACCACATGAACACCAAAAGCCGCGAATAGTCGCGTGTTCCACCGGCCTTGAAGACAGGCTCTCACAAAACACATAAAATAGTCTACATTTACATAACAATAGGGTCTTCGATGAGAAATGTCAAATATATTGGTATATAGTTCAGTTAGGGGTTTTGACACGAGAATTTATACGTTTCATTGTCATTATAGAGAAAAAGTCTTTGTTGTTTCATGAGTCATCATTATCGTCATCAAGAGCCTATATTAGTCTACTGCTGGGCTGGACACAGGCCTCGAAAAGAAGAGTGTCTCTTTAACGTTTACAATCGAGTTTCAATAACGATAAGTGAAACATTATGTGTGTGCATGGCATGAATCCTCACTGCCACTTCAAATAACATTTTCCAATAAGAAGCTATTAATATTTGATGATATGTATCCAATAGCCATACTTAATAATACAAATGCAAAAGTAAGTTATTCTGTTACACACTTCCATAGCAGACCAGTTAATCATTCTTGATGAAGTCCGATACAAAAAACCAACCCCAAACGGGAAGGATGTCCGACACAAAATATAATCCACCTCTAACGGCCGGTTCCAATAACCTATCTATCTTCAGTTTTGGCATATCGGAGATAGGAAACATTTTCTATCTCTGTTTTTGCCGTGCAGAGAAACAAAGACAGAAGTTGTTTTCTATCCCCGATATGCCAAAACTGAAGATAGATAGGTTATTGGAAATGGCCGTTAAAGGGAAATAGACTAATGGAAACTGAGAATAAGGGGTGACAAACGTGAAAAATGAAGTTAATTTGTAAAAGCTTACTTAAGCTAAAAACATTGAATTACATAATTATTAAAAAAATATTAAACTTCAAAAACATATTTTTAACAAGTAATTTTTGGTTTTTAAATATTTTATGATCGTCATATCATGTTGTCAAAACGACAAGCACAACTTGATTAATGAGGGAGAAAAACACAAAAAATATAATAGTTTTTAAGGATTTAGAGTTCATCATATTCTAACCGTGTCAAAATGAGTAGTTCTTCCAAGAATCAAAACACAATTTTTAATTGAATTTTTAGCAATTTGGTCAGACTCGCTTAAGATCAATGATATTATAAAGAAAAGAAATATCATTGCTTAAGATCTTTTGATCATATCAAAAAGTGCCGGACTTTTGATCCTTGAGTGTTGTAAAGGCAATTTCTGCTCTGCAAGTGACAAGGTAGGGTACTATCTAGATATTTGGATTGTTATAGATATAGCAGAATGAGTAATCGTTTTTGAAGTCTGTTGTTTCATTGTAATTATCTCAGTCAAGGTTTTGACTTCAAATTTTAGTAAGTTTTCCGTTTGGTCTAGAAAAGGTCATCAAAGTCTGGCAACCCTGTAGCTGCAGTCTAGACCGATATATCAGTCAGTCTCGCTCAGGTCTAAGAAAACGCGGATATAAATGGATTTTTTGGGGTTGATTAATGTCCCTGAAGGTTTTGCTGTTAGGGGTAAGGACAGTCAAATATTAACATAAGTCTTTGGAGTTATCTAATAAATCTTACTGCTTACTAATATTATAAGTCTGGCAATCTGTCATACAGGTCTCCTAGTACAGTTGCCATTACTAGTACAATTTAAAACTTTAACCTTATTTAATTTTATGAAGTGTATTTTATTGTCTATGTGAGAGAAGAAATAAATTGATAATAATTATTATTATTATATTATAATAATAATAATTATTATTATAATAATAATTATTATTATTGTAAGTAACGAGATCGAACGATCTGAATGAAATACTATACAAAATAGCACATAGACTATAAACATTCTTAATCAATGTAAATACCTAAATGTCAGTCACGAGATAATATAAAAAGAGCCGTAGTGCAGCTTTATACACCCTTTTAAAGCATTAACTTTGATAAGTAACATCGATGTTATCTGTGATTAACTAATGATAAATGGGGACTACCGTTTCTTTGCTCACCAGTTGGCGCCACTGTAGACTGAGGTCCGGAAGTATAGCTATCAAAGGCGATTGGCGCCGAAACAAAGTGTTATATCTTGAATCTAATTAAGGTTATATTGTTTATAAATAACTATCTTGATATCAACAAACTAACTTCTGAAATAGTTGCTCTTGAGACCGCCTATTTTTGCGATTTTTCTTAATTCCGCTTTTAAAGCGTTCACATTAATCGCCAAATAATCCATATTTGCAATATTTCACGAAGGAGATCACTTTCCAGCAGGTAAATTAAAGAAATTATAATTTATGCAACAAATTCCGCTAAAACCAGTACAAAGTGAATGATTTTGGACCTCACGCGACACTAGCGCCTCTAGTGGCAAATTCACTAGCGATAGCCCCCATTGAATGACAATAGACACATTATTTGAATGATATTTTAGGTATCATCTAGGCTATGAGCTTAATAAAAGTTTGTAACGATTAAATCCTATCTTTATCTTTATAATATATAAAAATTACGTGTCACGTTGTTTGTCCGCAATGGACTCCTAAACTACTTAACCGATTTTAATCAAATTTGCACACCCTGTGCAGTTTGATCCATCTTGAAAGATAGGATAGCTTACATATCAATTTATAGTAGCAATATTATTTTATTGCCAATTTTCTGTGTAACATTGTAAGGTAAACGCCATATTTGATGCCAAAGACATTGTAAGACGTCTTACGTCAAAATCCAATTATATTATTCTGAGGCGATACGAAGTTCGCGGGGTCAGCTAGTCTTTAATAAAAACTTTTACTAGTCTTTTTGATGGTCGATTTTAACCGAAATAATTATTTTAAATGGCGGTAGATTATCTCTACACAGATAAGTATCATATTATACAGATATACACTTTCATAGTCACTATCAAAAGAAGCTCAAGGCTATGTATATTACATAATTTGTGGTATAAGACGTACAAAGCCAACAAAACGGAAGAAATATTGGTAAGAGATTTACCTCTAATATCACCCGCTTTCTTAGCCTTATTTACGCATAATATGCAATTTAATACTGAACAAAACTAAATCATAACACTTGTAAGACACTGTTCATTAGCAATAAGGATCTATACATACTTCAAAGACTGCAAGAGCAATATGAATGTAAAACGTTTAGTAAAACCTTAACATATTGCAAGGTCAACAAAAAGATTACAGCAGGTACACAAAAGATTATCCCTATTCGACCGAAACTAGTGCATGCTATTCCATTGTAATCCTATCAACGCGATTATTCCATGATCACGAGGGTCCCGCTCCCAACATCTTCAGCGTAGAATTAGAACTAAAAATAGCTTGATTTATACATCAAGTTCTAATGAAAAAAGTGTGGAAGTATTGATTGATGAAACACTAAGAGACATACTTTTTTGATTAAAAATGAAGGTATTGAAATATTCGGATTTTTATTTCCATTACTTATGAGATGATCAATTCGTAAAATAAACAACTTTTCAGAAGGTTAGCCTTTTAGAAGACAACTTTTTACAAATTAGATATACTTAGACATGATGACCGGCAGTTACGCTGTGAAAAAGGTTACATAGACTGAGAGATCTTGTAGGTTACATTTTATCAAATTATGTCCTTCAAGTTCCATCTTTATCTATAAAAATTGGTACAGCTAAAGCAGCTCGAAAACGTTACAGACATCGAGAACGTCCCTATTACATTAATAAATTGAGTTTGGATTCGCTTTAAAGCATTTCGAGCACGAGGCACAATAACAAAGAATATTCAAGGGATCAACAGGTGGGTTCCGATCTGTTCGGATTAGCATGACAAAGGCGATCGTCTCTAACTACGGGTCGGGCTTTGTCAGTCCTTGTTAGTTTGCTTGGTGAGACGGGAGTAGATTCAATTTAAAACGAACGTGATGTAACTCGCGATAGTTAATTATGTAAAAGAAATAAACAAAAGAATATTGCTTACTGCAGATAACACTATAGATTGATTAAATACATGAAACCGGATTGAAAGTCAAGCTTTAACTCGTTACCGCGATTATAATTGATTTCCATTGTGTCTAGATCTAATTTAAAGAATTAATGAAAAATTAACCACTAGTTAACTATGAGCCGGTGCATGATAATTACCGGTGATTACTTGTTTGGCATCGACTCAAATTTAATAGCTCACATAATGTTTTTCGTCCGTTAAATGTTTGTTTGATTTTGTTTCCTTCTCTTTAGGATTTCATTTTTATTTCAAACTCAAATGGGATCTACTTTAACCTATATCCTATCTAACATTATAATAATAATGAAAATCGGTCAACACCATTAAAAATATGCATTGACATACATAATTAATACTATAAACTTTGGACCTTTGGAGTCCGAAACAAACGTTGTTACTTACTTATAGAGACAAGAACGTACGCGTTGCATTGCGAGAAGGTCCGCACATGCATTGCACCTTCTTTCTCTCTTATTTGTCAGTTGATGAACGCCCTGCATCCTTAGCACAATAAAGGGTAGTTAAGGGTATGAAGTGCTTACATACAAGCGTTCCCGACGCAGACGCATGTCCTTGCGAAAACAAAGGCACAGACAAAGGGGCAGACGGACTAACACAAAGGAGTGGGTCACTGAGTATACTCGACTCAATGAATTCGGGTTTACAACTGCGTGATAGGTTTTACAGAGATATTGTACAATGAAACAGGGTAAAGACAATTTGGTTGCTTCTGTGACAATGTTACCTTGTAAAAAACAAAGTATTAGTTATGGTTAGAAATGAATTTGGCAGAGTTTGCCACCAGTTTGACCCAGGTATAATTTAGGAAGCCTCCTTATGACGACCGCCAGCGCTCACCTTCACTGTCAGAACCGTGTAAGCTTCCGTGCTTAACCATATTTGGTACGATACTACTAATGCCGCTTTCATTAGGTAATGCTGGTCGTTTTAGGACAGGACTAATTTCAGTCCAGGAAACACCAATATCTTTTAGTATTTATATGAAAGAAAGATTTTGCTGGTAAGATGATGACCTAATAACCATTTTGTTTGCAGCCTTGTTGGATCTCAAAATTAATACTTAGTGAGTTCTGAACCTTATGTTCATCATGTTCTTCGTGTAATGCAAAGTTTTAGTTACACCAATAAACCATTCAGCCTATCCATACGTTAATAGCAACCCATGTAATTATATAGCAGACTGTACTTACCCGTCTTCTGGATGTATGCCAAGAGCATCTATGTCATTCGGCGCGTCATCGCATGATGGATTATTGCAATCAAGTAAGGCTGTACTTATTGTACATTGTACGTTCTGATAGCTCTTAAAACAGAGCAATTAGGTCGAATATTGCTAGAACATTATGTCAGGCTGGAATACAGTGCATAAGGGTGTCGATTAACCTGAGAATTCCCTGATGGTAATCGAAGATATGACATAAAACAATTACAAAAGGTGCCAGAGTAAAATATCGTGTGAAGAAATATCACCATTTGCAGGTTTTTATAACTAATTATTAATTTAGCCAACTCGTAAATTTGAAATCGCAAAAATATCCTTTCAAGACGTTAATTGATAAGGACTAGTATTTTAAGTTACTTTTGTCACGCAAATAACATACTTCTCTTCATTGAAACAAAAGAGGACTGCATCAAGGATTTATTTATTCGTCGTTATTTCAAATTTTTTAACAATACCATAACCTGAGGCCCTACTTAGCAACATGATGCCCACATTACGGAACGGAACTATCTATCTCTTTAGCAATAAAAAGGCCGATGAAGTCGAACATACGGGCATTGTTTTGCAGAGTAAAACCTCTGGTTCAGTTCAAACAAAAAGTTTTGATGGGATTTCACAAGCGAGTGGCTTTAACTGGTGAACACAAAAACAATGTTACAACATTTTCTGCTCATACTATGCATTTTAACTTTAGCGTATAACAGAACACGTACGCTACGAACATTTCATAGCAAAGAACATCGACGAAATGTTCGTAGTTTCGGCGAATGCTCACTCTGTTACAAATGTATGTTCTAGTTCACTTGCACCTTTACAAATTATGTCGGCATTATATATGTAATGGTGTTACAGGCCGCTTACACAGTCTATCTGGTGACAAGCGTTTTTGTGGCCACACAGACTGTATGGAATGTTGATGGGTCCTGGCCTGGGCTGTAGTAAATTAACGTTAGTGTCAAATATCGGGTTAGAATTACCCTGAGGTATTCTATTAATCTAGTGGGATGGAAAAGATGACTTTTTTTAACAATTTAGAAAGCTTACTTAAACAAAGGGGCGTCTATTTATTAAGTTCTGTGGCTTCAGTGGTATTGTTACGTAGCTGTGGCGTATGTAATGTTTCGTTACTAATAAAGGAAATATTTTTTTATCATGGTGACTACCGATTATTTAAGACCTAATCAGATTGTTTTTCAAAAAAATCGATAGTGGAAATGGTCATGGAACGATTCCAGAAAACCCTAGCAGAGGTCATCATCATCATCATCTCAGCAAATAGGCGCCCACTGCTGGACATAGGCCTCCCCCAAGGATCTCCAAAACGAACTCTAAACAAGCACTGCTATCAACCAAGATGAGTAATATTACCGCTCATGTCCAGGTATTAGAGAAACTATTTTTATTCTATCTTATGTACTTAGTGTACGACCTTTAACTCAAGTAACTAAACAAGTCAAAGAAACTTCCTTGCACCAATATTCACCATCTTGCATCAAAGCAAACATAAAACTACCTAGTTGCTTATTTGTTCTTCAAGTGGAACTAAATTATAGACTATCTTTATTGCGCAGTTGTGGCATCGCGTGTCGGGGAGATGAAAGGAATGACGTCATCTCTCCTCTAATGTAAACATGACGTCATCGACGTTTTTAAGAAGCTTTGTATATATTTATTTCACTTACCAAGACGTGATAGCTTTCTTTCTTCAACCGAAGTCCTCAATTCAACGCGTAATTTTTGTGCTAGACATATAATTTTATCTGGGGTCACAAGTTTAAAATTTTTTGTTTGATACAGTATCTACAGCTAAAAGATAGTCCCATTTAAATATGAAAAAAAATAACAGTTTTTGTTTTTATTTTGCAAATAGGCCCCTGGAGGCGCTTTTACACGTCCCAATATTTAAACCTACCACTGCTTCGGGACTAATGTGGGCTAGTGCCGAGAACAAGCAGCGCAAGAAACTCGGTCACTTTTATCAGCCTCTTTTTAAATAAATATGTTTACATAATATATATGCCAATGCGAAAAGACAATTTAAAGCAAATATATTTTCGGTTTCCAAAGCGATGCGAATTATAGAAGTAAAAAAACAAACAAGCAACATTAATATGAATATCATTATACAGACCTTTTTTTTTAATTAAACAAGGCAATTGAGCAAAGAACATGAAACATTTAAGTTATGTCTCACATTCTACAGAGGGTGCAGCCCTAATACTCCAGTACTTCCTATCCCGTGGGAAAGGGGAGCCGATAGTTTTTATATTATCACTCATCATATTTATTTATTACATATACACGATACAAGGGCGCATTATAGTAATTATATCCTTTCATACACAACCAAAGCATACTTCATAAAAACTAAACGGATACACAATATTAATAAAACTGTATTTTCCATTACAAATCTTCTCAACCCTGCAAAATACCAAAAATGGGACACACAAAAATTTAAGGAAAACATTTTCTTTCCAAATGCCATTGGAAATATATCAAATATGATTCATGGTACTACCAGTCAGTTAAGTTATAGTTCTTGTTTGAATCCCTAAAATTATAATTGCAATTCGTTCCAGTCTAAATGTGGCAAACTTGCAGACAATAATTCAAATGGATTTCGCGTTGAATTGAAACTCCTTTTTAAATCACATACAGGCACTTCAAATGCATAAACATCACCCTTTTAATACCCGCTTATCTTATAAATAAAAATTACCACAAGTTTGTTTTAAGTCTTTTAAGTAACACAATGGCGTAACGCATCGCGTGCGTACGCTGCCGATCGCACGTGACGGCGCGGACAAAGCGTGTTGTATGATTCTTATGACGCGAGTTTATCGTATGTTCACTCGTGTCGATTGAAACAGGCGACTTGCATCACATAAACACATGTATACGACAACATACGGGTATACCATAAACAGCCGATAATATTGTTATTACTTCAAAGTTTATACAATAACCTTCACTTCCCAAGGAACCTTACCGATCCTCATACCAAATCTGGATGGTGAGCTCTGTCACGCGTCAGACATAGCGCTCTAACTACTCCTGGGTCGCCAGTCCTATGCAAGTATCTTGTAGAAAAACAGTCAATAACAAACAAGCAAATTGATTTGGTGTTTCAGAGTTTGTTCACTATTGATTGGCTGCGGGATTGTAGAAGCTTTGGTAAATACATTTAGGAACGCAATCCCTACTTAAGATCTTGACACATAGAAAACAAAGTTATCCTAAATCCGTTTTTTGAGTACTTCGCCAAACAATACAGGAGTCACTTTCGTGGTGGATAACGACTTTAGACTCGAGGTCCTGGAGTCGATCTTCGGACGGGTCAGTGTAAAAAACCACAATTGTACCAGAATGTCTTGTTTCTGGTTGTTTATGGTACTTTCCTGATTCCACAAAGTGCTTTGGCAACTTACTTAGGGATCAGAATAATTTAAAAGATTGATGTGTTTAAACAAAGGGGGTTTTTAATGAAGATCAGTTTACAAATTCCCTTTGTTTAAAAAGCATTTTTACTCGACTTTCGAATCTCGATTGAAATTAGTCACGTAACAAGAGGGCTATCGATGTGAACAGTAATCGCTAACCCGACTCACCGGGCAGGTTCCGCGAAGGACGGGGTCGGCTGCGCCTGCGCCGGCAAACATGGCCGTTCTTTGTTTATACGTTAGGGGTGTACAAAAACATTTTTCAATTGTATCTAACACAGGACGCACAGTGTCATATTAATGACGATGTAGAGCGATTCTTTAAACTGCAGTTAGCAGAGACTACACAAAAATCTCTCCTCTTAAACGCCTACACCTTCTCCGTTCCGTCGTGGGTAAAAATGACTTCAATTAGATCATAAACATTTATTTTATAATAGTGTTAGGACGATCTTTATTTGCCATGAACTAAGAAAGAAAAAAAATTAAATTGTACATAGACGTCTGGAGGTTTAACTGTCTGAAGTTAGATTTATTTTTGCAGAATTACGCCCCATCGGTCTAGTAGTTTAGGCAGCGGGCTAGGATCTCGGGGTCCTGGGTACGATCCCCGAGACGGGCAACAAGAATTTCTTATCTCATAATATTGCTTTGTTTTTTTTTGCATTTGGCAAGCGTGGTGATTATGCCTGTACCCATGATTTTTGTGGTAACTCGATAATGATGGAGGTCTTTGTCCTGCAGTGGTTGACTGTTACCTTAAACTTTTACTTTTTATTTGCAGAATTGTTTTAAATTACCACAAAATTAAAATTTTACGGCATTGACAGTCAACCCTAATCGCACACATCATAATATGCGCTCGCGCACGCTAATGTATTGTTTGACGATACTTGATTTACTGGCTTTAAATTAATGTGGCTGTATATCACACAACTCACAAGGCCCATGTTTAGTTTGATGGGACTCTCCGAAATGCGTTATTAATGGAACTCTAAACACTTTAAGAACGATTATAACAGGCCTGTAATTAGTCATGATTGCATTCGCCCTTTTTCGTCCAAACGTCAGACAATGTTGCTTTTGATTTGAACTTTATACCAGGAGCTAGCATTTGTCTTTAAAATATTATTTTGTTTTTTCAAATTGTTTTGTTTATCATTCAGTGCAGCACCGACCGTGTGACTGAGTTCTCCGAGCTGCTTCTTCTCGGCACTAGCCCAGACTTGTCGAAGCGGTGGTAGGTTTAAATATTGAGACGTGTAAAAGCGCCTCCTGGGGCCTATTTAGATTTATAAAAATGATTTTACAAATATTCCACAGTTTTCAAAAGGAGGATTTCATTTAATCACCATGCATGGCTTACGGATTATCGATCGCAGTTTGGTCAATGGTGGAGAGAATAATTTGACTAATGTCCGTCTTCTTGTGTACTCTTTTAGTCACCTCTTACGACACCCATAGAAGAGATAGGCTAGCTAATACCTATTGAATACATTCTTACATTAAAATTAAACACAAACTTTTTCAATTACATTTTAATATTTTATTCCTTTGCATTGTTTTATATTGAATTATAAAAAAAACAAACCGTTACATAATTTTCCAGAGCGCGCCCACCGATTCTTAATTGGAAATCATTTATCAATCGGACCGCTAGGGGTTGTAATCTAAACAAATGAGTGCCTACCCTCCGCCACCCTCTACAATCAATGATGGAGCATATATCACAAGTACCAATGCGTGTATAGGGTTGTTATTGGAATGCTTGTTGGAGCGGATATCTGTGATATTGCTTGTAATGTCTTATTGAAATGTGTGTGGGTTCGGCTGTATAGACAACGTCCAGATCCGATAATAAATAAAAAACAAAGCAGAAATCCAGGTCACACGTTACGATTACGTCCCGTTAGCGAATTATCTATATAGATAAGCAATAAGCTTGCTTATCCAAACTGATTGAACGAATCATGTGTAAAGTGAACACATGACCGTCTAAAAAAATACACTTTTTTTTAGTCAAACGACGACATGTTTGGTGTAAAGGTGCGGTGATCTACCTGTTACACAAGGGTGTCTGGTTTGATTCCCGGTCGGATCAGTTAAGGATACGATCATTTATAAATTGGCTTGGGTCTGAAAGGAATGGGTTTTAGACGTGCTTCGCCTAAATCGTTGATTATGCCATTCGCAAGATTGAAGACGGCAAATCAAGTCACATCAGAGGCATTTAATATGCTTGATAAACTCGAAACTTTCCTTGAAGGTTAGTCACTAATAACATAATAATAAATAATAAATAATAATAATAAATATTTAAGACATGCCTCACTGGGCCACACAGAGCCATCTAGTCCCAAATTAAGGTAGTATAAGTACCCTGTCGTATGGGGTACTAGACAACCGATAATCTTACTTATATACTTTTTTTTTTGTAAATACATACTTATAATACATAGAAAACACCCAGACCAGTACAAACAGACATGTTCATGCACACAAATATTTGTACTGTGCGGGGATCGAACCCGCGACCCATGGCTCAGAAGCAGCGTTAACTACCGCTGATCCAAATGGTCGTCAAATCATACAACAAACAGAAGAATATTAACTTCAACACCGTTCAAAGAACTGGTAACCCAAGATTACATTCTCTTAAGATATATCGTAATAATACATCATTTTATAATCCCTTAGTGCGCATGTGTCGCCAATACAATGAATTATGCGAAAAATTTACATCTTTACTGCTAATCCAAATATTTTCAAAAGGAGTCTCAAAACTCTCTTTGATGTTATTTAGCATTTTTACAAGTAAGCATAATAATTATTGTATTAATTTAAATTTTTGTTATTTTAACTTTTCTTTCATCTCTTTTTTTATTTACATAATTATGTAAGTACTAATATGAACTTAGAAAATTGTAACATTTTTATAATCAGCATGATTAGAAACACTAATTGAAATAGAATCTAGCTTGAGACTAATTTAATGTGAAGTCAAAAATGTATTTTTTTTTATTCTACTCTGTATTTGTTCTTAATAAAATAAAATATAATAAATGAATATATTATATAATTTGAGTCTTAGCGAATATTTTACTTGAAACTAATAATCATCGATACTCTCAATTTTATTACGTTCTCTGAACCCTGATGAGCACAACAATAGTTAGGAGGATAATTTATGTTTTTACTTATGTATATTATAAGATACTTTTATATTCTAAATATTCAATGTTTTTCCATAGGTATTAGTTTGCTATACCTTTATTTTGAGACCTCTGGTGAAATTGGGTCCTAGTACTAAGCTGTCATGTTCATTGGGGGTCACTCAAGTGTCATATACACTTCGGTGTCACCCACGCAACTCGATCTACCGTCAGGCATTGAGTAGTTAAGCGTTCACTCTCAGATGCATTGTGTCGCTAATGAGGACGTCCTGCGATCTCCAGACAGACAACGGGATTACGGGAATTGAGACGAACTTTCTTCCTTGATTTAAGAATAAGTCTTTGTGTTGGTTCATTTTAGGGTCAATATAATTCGCAGTGGCATGTCAACAATTTAAAGATATTTCTTAAAAGCTAAAAGCTTGATCTAAAATGTTGTCTACGACGCATAAAGGTCGTGAAGAGTGTATTTTTTTTTTTAGTATAGGTGTTTCTACTCCATAAACATAACAACTTTTATGAAACAATCATTGTTTTTTTAATACACCTTTAAAATCTTACGAATTATTTAATATATGCAGAAGTAAAAGAAAATTTGAGAATTTAACGTTGGTTTCCCTAAATAAATGTGCATTTATTTTAAAATATAACCTCATCTTACAGAAAGAAAGAAATCTGATTATATTGTTGACGTTAAAAGAACAGAACAACACTTAAAGTAAAAAACATTTTATTTCTACCAACAAGTAGGCCCTAGAAGCCGCTTTTACACGTCCTGAAAATTTTTCTTACCATTGCTCTGGGACAAGAGTGGGCTAGTGGCGAAAAGAAGCATCACAGGTAACTCGGTCTCTGTTGTCAGCATCTTTTTAATAATGTTTCAGATTTTATATTAACACTAGCTGTTGCCCGCGACTTCGCCCGCGTCAATCTCTGTTTATAAGTTCGCGATTAATATCAATACTTTTCCCGATTTTGCAACATTTTCCACTGATGCTTTGCTCCTATTGGTCGCAGCGTGATGTTATATAGCCTAAAGCCTTCCTCGATTAATGGACTATCCAACACAAAAATAAATTTTCAATTCGAACCAGTACTTCCGGAGATTAGCGCGTTCAAACAAACAAACAAACAAACTCTTCAGCTTTATAATATTATACTTTATTTGATATTTTAGCAACTTAATTGCACTTATAATATCAGTATATAAACTTGAAAAATTTTGTCTCAGGCGGGACTCGAACCCGCGGAGATGCGGGTGGGAGTCCCGCCTGAGACAAAATTTTTCAAGTTTATATACTGATTTTATAATATTAGTATAGATTACTAGAAATTTATAGCTTGCCCAATGACTCAATCCTTTCGTGATTTCGTCACCATAAATCCAAGCCCCCTTCTCTGCACCGAACCGTAATATCCCGTAAACCCGTGCAGCCATTATAAAGATTGGCTCAATAAGAAAAGAGGGACACACAGGGAAGATGGCAGTGGTTAGGCCACTATCTAAGAACAGCAATCCCACCACAATGAGCGACCTACGCCCGATTAGTCTGCTCTCGTGTCTGTCCAAGGTTTTGGAGAGGATTGTGTGTGAGCAGCTGACCAAGTACTTGGAAGACAACAGCATCCTCCCTCAGCTGCAATCGGGATTTCGCAGGGGCCACAGCACTGCAACTGCCCTTGCTGATATAGTTGACAACCTGCTTGCTGACCGGGATCGGGGGTGTGTAAGTATCATGCTACTTCTCGATTTTTCCAGGGCTTTTGACTCCATCAATACCGACCTTCTGATCTCTAAGCTCTCATACTACGGTCTCGATCACATTGCTGTACAGTGGTTTTATAGCTACCTTCATAATAGGCGACAACTTGTTGAGCTGGCAAATCCTGATGGGTCCAGGTTACGATCTGAACAGCTGCCTGTCACTCGCGGTGTGCCCCAGGGGTCAATCCTCGGACCAATTCTGTACGCATTGTACAGTGCTGACATTGTCCACAACATCATAAACTGCAGGTATCACCTTTATGCGGATGACCTGCAGCTCTATTTGTCATTCCGTCCTCCAGATTATGTCAGTGCTGTAACAAAAATTAATGAGGATTTAGGGCGTGTGTCGGGGTGGTGCAAATCTAATTGCTTGGTCCTTAACCCTGGCAAGTCAAAAATGCTATTGATGGGATCCAACATAAACATCATAAAGATGAGTAGTACACCCCTTAATATCCTCATCGAGAGCGGAGCCGTTGCACAGGTGGACAGTGCAAGAAAGCTGGGCTTGACATTGGATAGGCACCTGGATTTTGATAACCATATATCGGATTGCACTCGAACCTGCTTTTACCGGCTCAAGTTACTGTACAAAATCAGATCCTATTTGAGTGAGGAACTTAGAATGAAGCTCTGCGAGTCACTGATATTATCAAAGTTAAATTACTGTGACACAGTTTACGGGCCTTGTCTCTTATCCAGGACTGCCAAGCTAATACAGCGGGTGCAGAATGCTTGTGCCCGGTTCTGTTTTCACATCCCACCCAGGACTCACATCTCTCCCATATTGAACTCAGCTAACATCTTAAATATGGAAGCTCGTAGAAAACTCCACCTTGCCACACTACTGTTTGGAGTTATGAAAGCTGAGAGGCCACCTTATCTTTTTAACAAGCTGGAATGGGCTAAGGACCACAAAAAGTACCCCAAAAGAAGCTGTACTCACGTCTTCAACACGCCCAAACATAGGACTGTCAAATTCCGCGGATCGTTTCGTTTTGCAGCCTCTAAGTGTTGGAATGATCTCCCGCCTCCATTGCGTGACCTAAAAACAACACATTCTTTTAGGAAGAAGCTTAAAAAACACCTGCTTACACAACAGCAACAAAACGTATAGAATTCAACTCACACTAGGTTTGTTCACATTTGCGGGGCGGGAAGATGAGCTCCTCTGGTAGACACGGCTGGGCTGGTGCTCCTGGACACTGTGTGGCTCCTGGCCTTCTTCTCTTAATCGGCGTTGGTTTGTTCGGAAATATATTATCATAAAAGGACTTGAACAAGAATTCATTTGCTCAATCCTTTTTTTTTTTTCTTTTTAGTTACTATATTCTAAATTGCCAGCATGACACAGCGTGGCAGTGACGTGTAAGGAGGGGTGCGTTTCCGACCATAGATTGTATTTGTCTGTGATTTGCGTTCGGATACTTCCGACACGCGTTCAAGGCCCATAGAGACAATATTATTTATAAATATAAGTTTATTGTATGTATGTATTCTTCTATGTCACCTAATTAACATTTGATATTTATATGTATACATATACTGATAGTTTTTTATTTCTTTTTATTCTATCATCCATTTTACTTTTCCCAAAAAAATTGCCTCACATATAGTAACGTTATTTTTAATTTTTTATGTAATTATAACGTTACGAATACAAATAACAATTGTATCTTTTTTTTTTTCTCTTTGTGCGTCTGTTATGTCACACATATGGGTCCCACCAGAATACCAGCGCTGCAGCGGCCCTTGGCTCGTTGCAGCACATGCTGAGGTGGGACCAAATTGGCCATATTCTCTTGTCAATTTGTTTTTTATATATTGTTTTGTCTCTTATGCTCTATTGTCTAGCTGTAATTCCGTCTATGCCTACTGTAATGTGCTTGTGGCCAATTAAACGTTTCTTTCTTTCTTTCTTTCTTTCTTTCTTACATCGAGCGGAATGTCTCCATTCTTAGCTAAATGGTAATTCCGCAAATGACTTAATTGCTATTGTCTCCGATTCTGGTGCCCGCCTACGTGACGTCTCATGTTAGGGCTGACAAGTGAAGTCGTTTCGTTTATGTTAATGTCCACTACAGTTGAATTACAAACTATTTTAAAGCTTGTAACAAGGCATTTTAAATAAATAAATAAATATGGACAACATCACATACATTGTTCTGATCCCAATTTGAATAACTATTTAAAGCATTCGTATTTTGGAAACCAGAGACAACGAAGGTACCACAAACACCCAGACCCGAATAAATGTAGAAAAACACATTTTTTCTACATTGACCTGTCCGGGAATCGAACCCGGGACCTCGGAGCAAGTGACACCTTGAAAACCGGTGTGTACGCCACTCCGCCACGGGGGTCGTCAAAAATTTTTAATGTATTACCGACCGTCTGTTAAAACATTTTTTTAAATTATCTTAAAAATCAGTGTTTAAACATTATTTATAAAAAGACAGTTATTTGCTCGGTTTCGACACGCCATCATAAGAATAATAAGACCCCTTCTCTTCCTACAGGTGATGTAAGAGGCGACTAAATGACTACTACCTGAAGAAGACGGGCAACCGCGTCTTCTGTCCACCAATGGCCAAACGTGAACGCCAACCCTCCTGCCATGCGTGGCGATTATGGCCAAATCCTTCTTTTGGAGAGACTTAATGTCCAGCAGTGATATACACACAATACAGTAACATTTTGCAATCGAGAACGTCACAAAGCTTTTTGTATCATAGCATAACAAAGTATTGAAAAGCTCGTGTACAGTTCTGGCTAAAATATAGCATATTGATGATATAATACAGGTCACAGGAAATACTGTATGAATGGAATCCGACAATCTTTGTTTTCAAACATGGTGTTCTGAGAAATTGAGGAAAGTGGGTACTTACAGTCTGTTACAAAAAGATGTAATTTTTCCCTTTTAGGGTTTGTGTTGGCCGAACCTGTGTTACGTAAAACATGATACAACACATTACTAAATTTGTACAATAAAAGCAGCTTAAGTTATTCTTTATAACGTTAGCTATCTGTGAGTAAAATACCATTAAAATCGGTCCAGCCATTTCAGAGATTAGCCGTAACAGACTTATATTTAAACTTTAATTTATGCATTAAATGCATAAATTAAAGTCTAGGAAGTTTTAATGAAAAGTCGGGTATTTGAAACTACAAACAGTCACTTCAATTTAATTTATCTTAATATATTTCTGAGTTTGATTGTACGGCTCTTTGTTACAGCTCCTTTATGCGAGTAAATAAAACGTTATTATGTGTCACTCGCGGCAGGGATATTACGTTTTCAATATACATATTATATCCAGTGCTTGAATTCTCTTTCAGTAAATATGAAATAGCAATATGCACCTAAGTATTTTCTTAACTAGTAGAACAGCAAACATTTAAATTTTTATAGCTCTTTATTTAGCAACAGATTAATTATCATCATTATTAGCCTACACCACTAAAATTGCCTTACTCTCGCAACACGAAGCTCGTATTTACGGATATATCTGTCTCTTTCAGATACTTTAAGACATAGGTATGAGTGATAAGGACAGATGGATTCGGAAGTACGGACATTGTGTTGCAGAGTAAGGCACAGACCTCGCCAAAAGGAGGATTTTGCCAGAATAGCCACGCGTGGCAGACGGGTTGTCGATCGCAGTAAGGCAAAGTAATGGTTGAGAGAAGACACTTCTACACGTCCTCTTCTGGCAAAAACCTACTACATATTCTAAATAAAGAGTTTGTTTGCGCCAACGTCCGAAATATATCACAAAAATCGATACTAACTATTCGGTTTTACTACCAAATACGTGAAGCCGGTATTCATATTGGTAGAGAAATACTTGGATTCGACAATGATAGTGTATTCGGGCAACCATTGAAAGAGGTCTTTGTTTGCTTTTCCAAAGGGTAACGTAACAGTATTTACATTCAACAATAAACTGAAACCAACTAAATTACTAACAACACTATGAGTATATGAAAGCATACCGCTAGGGTCTTTTTGTCCCTACAAACAATAAACTAACAGTTTCTGCGTGAAAGATCAACAATCATCCTTATGTTACTCTTTCAACTATGAACTACTGAACGGATTTTGCTGAAACTTTCCAATAATACAGTTTACATATCAGTATAACAAATAACCTATAATTTATCACGAAATTCCGTGTAGTTCCTGCGGTAACACAGCATAACAGTTGTAATTTGAAGTCACGTGTCACAAACGATAGATTACATTGTCGGTTGGTTAAAATTTTTGTTTTGTAAAGCACACTTTTTTCGGTTCCGAAACAAGTACATAGGTATATGAGCATAATGGTAATATTCCACTTCTGGTTCCCACCCTGTTGCAAGCCATAGTTTCCAGCTGCAAAATAGGCTAACCCTATTAGCTGACCACAACCGCTGGTAATAGGTTTGCTTGCAACCAGATATGTTTTGACGGTGGTATGTGACAAGATGTTTAGTAATCATATCGCACACGGGCGTAACTCAAAAATTTATTTTTAGACACATCAAAAATAAATTTATATTCTAACTGTGGCGACATCATACGTCTGCATCTCATCGAGACTCCGACCAAACTGTGAAGTTGTTCTGTCCCTAGTATAACGTTTTGTAAATTCGGTTTGTGTCGGTAGCATTTAAAATATTTATATTCGTCCACCCTATTACTTGTGTTTTCCTAAGTTGTGCGAGATAGATATATGTTTGTTTTCCTTGTCTAGAATAATTACCCTAGTTTTGTTTTCATGTTGTATGTAATAGGTATATAATGCATCTCGGTCCAGCAAATACTCTAATCTATACTTTTAATATTATAAAGCTGAAGAGTTTGTTTGTTTGTTTGAACGCGCTAATCTCTGGAAGTACTGGTTCGATTTGAAAAAATATTTTTGTGTTGGATAGTCCATGTATTGAGGAAGGCTTTAGGCTATATAACATCACGCTGGGACCAATAGGAGCGAAGCATCAGTGAAAAATGTTAGGCAAAAATAATCGCGATCATAAAAACAGAAATTGACGCGGACGAAGTCGCGGGGAACAGCTAGTTTTGTATGTAAGTAGGTCAATTGGCAAATCAAAATTATTACTGTTTGGATCTTCTTGGTTTACTTACCTACCTACTATATCGCCACATACATACGGAGCACCCTCTCAACACTAACTATCTACTAAATAGAGTAACAGTATAATTAAACAGACAACAAAAAACAGGAGCATTTTATGGTATTTGTGGTTATTCAGGAACATTATCAAAATCTGAAGCGTGAAATGAATATGACTTTTAAATCCAAATTAGCAAACTTTTTAGTTACATCTGTTTTGATGTAAATGTGCGAAATGTGCATTATAGAGTGTACGTTATTTACGGAATGTAATTGTTTACCAGCATCATTAGTATTATCATCATCATCAGCCTATCGCTTCCACTGCTGGACATAGGCCTCTCCAGTTGCACGCCACTTAGGTCGATCCTCGGCTTCTCGCATCCAGCTCCTGCCAGCCATCTGCGCAAATCATCACTCCACCTGGCATGAGGGCGTCCTACACTACGTTTGACGAGAATCGGTCTCCACTCAAGAACTCGTTCATCCCAGCGGTTGTCGGATCTGCGGCTAATGTGGCCAGCCCACTGCCACTCCAGCTTGCTAATCCGGTGGGCTATGTCGGTGACTTTAGTTCTCTGCCTGATCATTATAATAAACTATATCAGTCCAGCCTATCGCAGTCCACTGCTGGACACGGGACTCTTCAAAAGGAGGATTAACAAGCTGTTATCGCCATGGATGGCGAGTTGGCGATCGCAGTTTCCCCATGGCAAAGAGAAGACGTCTTCTGGCAGTACTCCTTTAATCGCCTCTTACGACACCAATAGAAAGAGTAGGTTCGGAGCTATTACATAGCAACTCATTTGACGACTCATTTTTTAATTTTGGTGATATTTGTAGTGATCGGTTGAAAAGAGTTCTACCCAAACAAAATCAAGCTGCATTGTCGTCCATACTTAATTTAGGATAATAATTTCCTTCGTTTACATAAACTTGATATTTAATATACATTTGTTAACTTGACTTATGGATCGAGGATCGTGAACGTTCGTGATAAATCGTACCCGTTATTTCCTTATATGTTTTCATATATTAATTTTACACTTTATCGACGTAGCGGTATCGCTATTAGTTCACACGGTATATAGAGGAAGTTATAAACATGTAACACATCATAATTATCATTCAAATTATTTGGACAATTTATTAGATCAACATCTGAGTTATTAGTAAGTTGTTTTTAAAACTGTTTGGTAAATTATATAAAAAGACTATTTCAATTATTTGAGTGTAGTTTTGAGACCTTTTATTGCTATTTGTAGGTTATTATTATTCGTATGTAAGCAATGTAGCAAGTGATACAATTTAAATTACCTCTAAGGAGAGCGATACCTATAATCGGGTTCGCGATATAATCAATACCTAGTGCGTTATAGCAAATTCCCACACAAAATTATGTAAAATGCTTATTGTTTAGTCAGGGATTTTTTCTATAACTTCAATGGTGAGTCGCTTTGGGCTTTTAGTTACTTGTACTTTACATGTACATATTTAAATGGTGCATTTCTTACAGCAAAGCATATTATTTACGTGAAATATATTTAAAATTATGGATTCGTCTAGACTATGTATACCACAAAAACAGGTTGGTATTATGTATTTCTTATAACATGAAATAAAAAAATATTTTGTAAAACATAAAGGACTAAAATCACAAATAAAAAAAACTGCGTTAACAATAAACAAATTCATTAATTATTTTCACCGTCAAAACTATTTTATTGAAACAAAAGAGCAAAAGTCGTCCATACAAAAAGGCATAATGTTCACAAACGCGTAATCAACAGATTTCGTCAAACAATGCAATGCAGACACACAATCGAATGTCAATGACATCGGGTCTATGACCTGGTCGCATCAGCTGTTCGCTGAATTATGTGTGAAAATTCAAGCGCAACCGTAAAATTGTAGTAAAAAGTGATTTTCGCGAAATCTCTACTAGTTATTATGAATTGAAATCCCTCACCGCGTTCGTCTATCCTCAGTCTGAGAGTGATTGCTTATTTTTGAAACACTGGGAGAATTTTAGTATTATCACAAACAGATAGAATTTAGGAATTTTCACTTTCTTGTTGCATTTTTTACTCTAAATTAAACTTTACGTGATTTACTCAACCAAAATTATTTATTTAAAAGTGATTTAATCTCTCAACATAATATCTGGACTACAAATGTCAAAATCAATTTTGCTATTATTTAATTACTGTGCGTACAAAAACAGTTGAAATTGTATGTCATATTAAAAAAAAATAACGATACATACAACAATCTCTAGAAATAAATATACAATAATGTATTTAGACACCTCTGAAAGCTACTGTAATTCTATACCAACCACAACGATATCACTTCAGTGTACAAAAATTACGCAACTTACGTGCAAAAGACAATAGAAAATTGGGTCATCGGCCGTCAGTTGCCATGCGTACGAGTTTCGTGATCCTAACCCGTTTGGATCGCGTGATAATCCGCCATAATCATACTGCTGTAAGTCTGCCTAATTAGTTTTAACTACGTAAACACGTCAGTTCGTGTCCTTAGGAGCACTCGCAGTATCTGTTAATTGAACTAAGATGATAATTGTTTGGTTATATCTTCGGTTTTTATGCAGAAGCTATGCAAGGTATTAACCAGGATCGCTGGCAACCAATTCGTGTAGTTTTGCGGTGGAAGAGGGTTTGAATCCCCATCGGTTCTAATTTAATAAACCACCTTTCCTAAATTGGCTTTGGTCTGGTATAGTTGGGGTGGTTGGCATCCTCTTCCTACCGATCCATCCAGTAACGCCTCCACAGTCTGTACCGGTCTGTGGTGATGGCTGAATAATCCAGCTAGCGGTGCTGAGCTCCGCAAGAAGCGGCCTGGCTTGCGACCACCATCCTGCCGGAGTCCGACGCCAAACAACACTCGTTGTGTTCCGTTGGTGTGCGGGTTTTTTAGTTTCTGGTTAAGGCTGGTCGCGCTGACCATCGGCGCCGACCGTCGAAATGTATGGAAATCGCTGTCAGCGCTGATCGCCGCCAGCGCTCAAGTTCATACATTTTGACGGTCAGCGCCAATGATCAGCGTGACTGTAAAACCAGCCTAAGTTCGCTGGCTCGCTCGGTTTAGGGTTGAGAGTAAAGCCAAGAGCCTATCAATGCAAAAAAATGTTGTGCTTCGAAAACGTTATGCCTCGGCTTCTGTCTCAAGATGGAAGTCGTAAGAAAAAGTCTAGTCAAAGCTAGGCCTGTAATAAGTTGGCTTGAAAAACTCTGACACGACTCCTTGAACGATAATTACGCGATAATAAGAGACTGGGGTCTGTGATGAGCTGTGCTTTTGTTAATGCTATTACTGAACAGAAAAGGTATAATAACAATCGGTCATACGCAAAAAGTAGGAAACACTAATCCGTTATTGGACTGTCCGTTTATTGTGATACTCATGTACACACAGCGGCACATCAGACTATACATATTGACCTTGAGACCGCCTTTATGCCCTACGTAATAAAAGCTGTTATCGCAGTTCAACTGTTTAACTTGATGTGCTGTCGATACAAAGTCAGGTCTGATCTTATAAAAAGTTATCCAATACTTTGAGTCTATGAGAGACTAACTTTTTTTTATCTAAATGAACATTGTAGTATAAAAAGTAGTAGTAGGTAGATAAGTCTTTACTGGCCTAAATGTTATTTATGACCCCTTAGAAATGTAGTAGTAGTATACAACGTAAATAGATTCGTCTTATTTCTAGATAATAAATATACAAAGATTTTATGAAAACTGGCCACAAAGTAGACATTAATTGTTTACCTTCACACCACTATACTATACGGAGGCACTCATAAAAATATAAAATGCTACACATTTTTCGTCCACAACCACTGAAATGTTATGAATATTATTCATACAAAAATACAGGCTGTCACGTGTCGTTAACCCTAAAAGCGCCCCCTAGCGTAATTTATGGGTGACCTTAATTGAAACACACGTGTTCTTGTAGAGAGTAACATACACTTTTTGTAAACAATTTTTACATGGAAATGATTCGCTCGTCTAATTTCAGACATGCACTTGTGTGTGTGTTAGTATCTTTTTGACACAAATCGGGCACTGTAATGATTTTATTGAAATTTGACGCACAGGTTTTTCTGTACGAACTACAGTTTAATCATATACATAAACATAATCATAATGAACTTATAAATGCGTTGACTGCGTATCTATCACACTTTTTCGGCAAAACAACGGAACCGATTTTGATATAAATAACGGGGAAACATACAATTACAACAATTATACAACTTTTTTAGGATGGAGTATGTCTACGCCCCGTTGGTCTAATGGTTTAAATACCGGGCCAAGATCACGGGGTCCCAGGTTCGAATCCCGGGTCCGACAACAAAAAAAAAGTTTCGAATTTTCGAACGTTGCTCGGGTTTGTGATCACCAACCCGCATTTGGCAAGCGTGGTGATTATGCCAGTACACTCATCATTGCTGTGGTAACTTGAATTCAATGATTGAGGCCTTTTCCCTGCTGTGGGATGATTATAGGCTGTTACTTTACTTTTATGTCTAGCCTTACATGTATTAAATAGAAAATAATCAAATAAACTTGAGTGAGTAGAACTTTCAATTTCACAAATATTTTTAATTCTAATCGAAGCATTGGCAATCCTGAGCATTTATTTAACCGACAAGGAGTCATGTGCCAGTGCCAGACAATAGTTGGTGCATAAAACGGTATATTGGACAAAACTTAAGCCTGCTACTTAAAGCACTACTCAAACATTTTTCAAAAATGATTACGTCTCTTACGCACTCTTACGCAACCCTGTATTGATGTGCCAATAGCCGCCGCGGAAGTGTTTAGTGGCGGACGCGACACGCGACGTTGCGCACGAGTTCGTTATACGGAACCGATAAAGGGTTACCAAAAAGAAAGAAAAAAACTGATTTCTTTTAACTTGACCCAAGGAATTTAATCAATAAAAGTGTATAACACTTTTAACTGATCTAAAAAGGAGGACGTTCTAAATTCGACGAAATACTTTTTTTATGGACATTACCCAAATCGAAGATGTCTTGAATGATTTCAAAATATTTCTGTCAGTGCATTATAAAATTAAAGAAATTGTATACTTATTCAATATACATTACCAATTTATTTGCTTAAAAAAATTTATTAATATTTACTTTTTAAGTAATTTTAATTTCATTCTAATTTTAATCAGACCTCAATCGTATATCCGTATTGCCTCAACATTCTCCTATACGTGACAGCCCTAACATCACATGACGCTTGAAAAAAGCTCATATCGCACGGTTTTAACCGAACCTGACTGAACACGGGAAAACGAACTCTATTTCGAATGCAAAAGAGCACCCGAAATCAGACCGCGTAAATTACCGATGACGTCATGGGGTGAGCTTTAGACACCCTCCGCACTAAGAGACTGAGGTTTTTAATGATTTGAAATATTGCATAGCAAGTATGGCATACCTTTTTAATGACGTGGTATAGCAATCATTGCAATTTCATACATAAAAGTCAGTAAAAGTACCTGGCCCTATAAACGCCATGTATACATACAAGTACTGAATTATTCTTCCCTAGGGAGGCATACAATCATTTTTAACAAACAGAATCTAGCGGTACAGATTTAAATACAATTATTAGTAAAAGCATGGGCTTCCCTAGGGAATAGCCTTTCAGTAGGATATTAAAATATTCACCATACTAAAATACTGTTTACTAGAAATACACAATATACATAATATGTTATGAAGAAAGACACTACACTGCTGTAGATATTATTAACAAAGTATTCACTTGAAAAACACTTTTATTTAAAAAGAAGCTGACAATAGTAACAGAGTTTCTTGCGCTGCTTCTTCTCGGCACTAGCCCAGACTTGTCCCGAAGCAGAGGTAGATTTAGACATTGGGACGTGTAAAAGCGCCTCCTGGAGCCTATTTGAAGAAATAAAACTGATTTTACTGATTTACTGAATCAGACAATACTAAAACAAAATGCCTAAAAAAGTAAACAAAACATTGCAATTATATTTAAAAAAAAATTGATGAATAGAAAACCTCACGCGAACTTAGTCGCGGGCAACAGCTGATCTTATATACATAAAATGAAAGTACGCATACACAAGTACGTTATTATGCCATATCATAATATGAAACTAAAGTAAATAAATTCTGCTGACTTTAAGTCTAGCCGCCGCCATCTATTTGCGTTCTATGTAATACAGTTTTATTAGTACCGAACAGAGTTGTTGACTCTTATAGACTACAGTTGAGTCATAAAATTAATAGCATTTATGCATATTATAAATGGAGTATACCATTTTTCTATAAAATATAAAAAAAGGTTTTTTTACTTATTTATAACACACGTAACTTTTTACTAGGTGCACACACCATTTCTTTTTGTGGGTAGATTAGAGCTCCTAGTAAATGCTGTTTATTTTTTTTTAAATCCACCTCTAATTGAATAAGTGTTTTTGCCAGCCGTAAAAGAATTTTTTGAAACAACATTTTACACCGTAAAAAAGCTTGAAAGTGACATCAATTATGAATTGGTGTCAATCAAAACATCACTGATTATCATCATGCACCGCCACAAAATAAGTAGACATTTAAAGCTTTTCGTCCATTCAATATTTGTGAAAGTGCAGATGAAAGTTTTATTTCAGAAATCAACTTTAACACACAGTAATCAATACAATGTCATGTAGTGTTCATATTTTGCTGCGCAGTGGTATTTGAACTCGCAACCTTGCGCTAATCGGACGCAAAAAAAACTGTTCATATATATAGTTTTATCCTGTATAGTAGCTTCTTGAATACATTCATTAAAATGTATTTGGACTACAAAGTGGGCATGTGTCACTTAATTGTCGGATTAAGAAACTAAGCACGTTGTATAAAATAATACAACCATCAACTAAGTACACTCGACAGCACATCAAGTTAAACAGTTGAACTGCGATAACAGCTTTTATTACGTAGGGCATAAAGGCAGTCTCAAGGTCAACATGTGTAGTCTGATGTGCTGCCGTGTGTACAA
The DNA here is from genome assembly GCA_949315895.1 of Anania crocealis. NCBI lineage: Eukaryota > Metazoa > Arthropoda > Insecta > Lepidoptera > Crambidae > Anania > Anania crocealis. Next base: position 6,620,088 of record OX438874.1, on the reverse strand, counting down.
AAGGCCTCAAAGTTAAGTTGAATTTTCACCCTTATATCTATCTATATAAGTAACAATAAAATAAAAATTGTCGTTAAGCTAAATTGTACAAGATCGCAGTAAAAACCAGTCTAGAATATTAACTGAACGTATTTTGACTTATCATAATCACTACATAATAAAATTATTACACCTACGTTGAATCATAGTAAAAAACGCTATTCAATGGCCTTCAACTTCTTAAGTTACGATTAATTGACCGATCAATATCAAGACGATAATAATTACTCTTGAATAAGCAAAAATAATTGACACTTAACACTTATTTGTGTCAATAAAAAAACCTAAATGAGTGAATTGACCTTAGTGTAATAGCCTGATATTCAATTTTTTTTTAATAGTCCAGAGTCTGGAGATTTACTTTGCGTGAACATAATAATATGGTTCAGCCAACCCATCTAAAAATATTAGTTTCGGTAAAAATCATTGGGATCTGATGTTGGAGCCGAAAACATACTTATGTAATTGTAGATATTGGTTATTGACCGTACTTAACAATTTCATTCTAACTATGCCCGTTTGAAACTACTAAATAATTAGTGGTTAGATCAGAAAACAGTGATCATTGTGGCAAATAATAGATAAAGATAACAGATGATACAAACGATTGATGGACGAAATGTCGGTATACTTATATGCGATCGTAAAAACAACATTAAAATGGGTAAGATCATACAAAGCAGTAAACTGTATTACATATACAGTTGAAATTAATACAGTGGTCTCGTTGCTGAACGATCCTATAGGTAGACTTCGGAGCAATGCGGCTTGCGGCTTGCGTCGTGCGTCATGCGTCACTTGCGGCCCACGCGGCCATGCGGCTTTACGCACACATGAGCATCAGCTGTGTCTTAATAATATTTCATAATTCTTGCAGTTTGTGCCAGGGCACAAACTAAATAACCATTAGTAAACAGACACAGACAGGGTCTGTGCTGTCCGAATGTGTACACTACCTATTTAATAATATTCTATAATGGTTAAAACCATTCCCTGGTATTTAAATAAACTGAAAAATATCCTAATTTGTTTGTAGAACGATCTGCTAACATTTTAAACACTACAATTATATCCTTTCTCTATTCTATTTTCTTTTGCGAAGCTCTGTAAGAAACAGGTCTTACAAAGTGAGTCTCAGGTCTAAAGAGAGTAAGAGATCTAAAGAAGTTTTGAAAAAAAAAAACTAACTCGTACAATAGCAAGGAAAGGAGAATACAATCAATACTCACCAATAAGAATTTTCGCCTTTAATGCAGATAGATGTCTTTTGTCTATAATTTAAACGAAATTACAGACCAACTGGGAACTGTTGCAAAGCTGCAATACATAGCAGCATCGCAGTAGCAGATAATAGACCGATTTAATTGAATAAAGTTCCTACCCTCGTCGAGCTACTACAGACAGAGTTGAGTCATTTCGATAACATATCTTTAATGTTTGCGATTTAACAAACTATAAAATATGCGTCAAAAGAAAGAGTGGTGAAGGCATCTTTTCACCGGGTTATTTTGTTGAAATTGGCTGGGGCTTCTGCATCTTCACCAAGTGTTCCAACCTTGTGGCTATAAACACCATGAGACCGCTCTTTTTAGAATATTTTATTACTGGGGCAGAAGCCTAGGAGGCTTCTGCCCCAAGTAACGTTTAAATTTTAATAGCACCGCATCCGCCCTGTCTTTCTATTCTCACGAATCTTCTTTCTTCAGTAGAGTAACAGCAATTTATCGAATACTCAAAAAACATTAATTCAGCATTAATTTCAAAGTTAGTTTAATTAAGAAATAATCTATTTTAGTCAACAATAGAATAACAAAATAAACTTTCTACTACAATAACGAAACTAGTTATTCTTAATATCTAAAGTATGGATCTATATTTGACAATCCAAATAATTTTAATTTATCTGACAGAATTTACTTCAGAAAGACTTATAATCATAAACTGTACAGTACCAGCTAGGTATCTGAGGCAGACAATCATAAAGTTGGGTTAAAACAGCATAGTTCATAAATTACCCATTTATCATCCAACCAAGCACAGTAAATAAGCTTTAAGCAATCAGTACAATTGTCAAGCTTGTTTCCATCATTAGTTACACCATGCGCATCCAATATTAACTTCAAAACACCCTAATAATAAAACACATAAATCATATGACATAATGTACTTGATACAATCAGAATAACGAGCTAGACTCACACCCCAACCGTTTGAATATCAACCTTTCAAATTGAATCTTGTGCAATATAAAGTGCCTCTAAATCTGGCTTCTTTATCGGAGGCGACACAACATTTCTCCTACCGCAAAAAAGGCGAACCCAACACGGAGACAGGTTTGAAAACCAGCCAAGCGAGAAACAGGATTCTCTGAAATGTTCTGTAGTAGGTTACAAATTATCTCGGGAGATATTCCGGTTGATTTAAGAAACGAAGCAGTACAAATACTATAGTATACTTAGTGTGTATGATAATAATGCTATTTGTTCTACACAAATTTTCGACTGGTTCGCCAATTACGACACCCATGGTATGGGTAGGGGTGGAGCTAGTGCTAACCACGGCGGTGTGATAGTACTGCCAAAAGGAGCAGCGACGGCTTCTTTATACCATCGGCTAAACTGGGACTACCAACGATCAAGTATCTTGATTATAACAAAATACTTATTTTGGAGATGTCCAGTAGTGGACTGGTTTGGGCTCAAGATAGTGATGATGACTGTACATGTACAAATACCTATTTCTACTTAAACAAGCACATACATTTCCTATTCTCAAAATGCACCTAGCAAATCAGCTATCATCCGTACATGATTTTTTGAGATAAATAAGTAACTGATAAGTTTTCACCATAGGTGTAACGATAATCTATTCGGATGTGGAACTCCAAAAACGGAGAACGAGATGCGGCTATCGGTCCGATGCAATCTCAACGAGTTAGGGTGAGACAAATCGATTTAAGCGCATTCTACCAAGTCACGAAATTGTCGAGAGAGAGAAATATGCAAAATCCTCGGGGAAGACAGGGACGAGGATGTTGCACTCGGCGAGGCGGAGGTCGTTGGCTTGCATGTAAACAGAAAAAAAACGAGATCTCTTGTATGAGATTAACCGAAATAAGGAGTACCTTTTTAGTAGACAAAGCGGTTTCAGACGTGGAAGAAATGTTTAATGTCTGTTTAAAAAAGTTTGCGATTGCGATGTCAAGCCATAAGTGGACATTTAACATTTTTATTTTAAGGAATACAGTTACTAACACCGGTTCTTATTTTTGAACCAGAACACAAACAAATGTTCTAGCTTTTATGCAGTACAGTTTCCCAGCGCGTCTCCCAAAACTCGAGGTTCATTTTCTAAATCGACTCAGCCGGAAAGTTAATCCTTAGGGACTACATTTACCGGCGAGGGTTCTTGGAAAATGTATGCCGCAACAACAACGTAACAATTTAAGCTTTGAGCTTTTACTTAGTGAAATTATTAGCAGCCGTTAATCATCTACACACAATATCAAATTCCTTTATAACAAAACGTTGAACTGAAACCCAATCGGCGAAAATGTAACTTTTTTAAGTCGGCATGAATTGTTTGCAAATTACCGACTTAAACTTAAGTAATTGTGCGAAATAGGTTCACAATAATAAAAATAAACAGGAATAAACCGGGCATTAAATTGAATAAAAATTGGGAAAAGTTCTTGTCAGATTAAATTCCAATTTTATTTTAATATTTGAAAAGCGGTTTCAATTCCATTAAACAACCTATTGCATTTCTATTTTTTTTTATGAAGTGAATCGGGCGCATAGTCAAATCCAATAATACTGTTCAAACCCATAAAAAATGGGTATAAAATCCCCAATTTGAATTTGACGAATTGACACTTTTCCCCTTTACGGCTAGCCCTAATGGGGTTAACAACACCCCTGATGACGGGGACAGGAATATTCGCGAGGGACGGCCGATCGATATCGGTTTGTGGGCTATTTTTGTGCTATGGTTTATCATTATGAGCATCCAAAAGGTCGGATTTAACAATTGTATCTGATATAAAGCAAGGAGAAACTCTTTTGTCGATAGGAATGTTTATTGGTTTAACTTTGAATAGCGGTCATAAATTCCATAAAATCGATGTTTTATTATGATTTTAATCAATTGATTAAATTTCTTCAGATATGGTATTCATATTTCTAGAATACGATGTTAGGTGATACCATCGTTAATGATTTGTACTGCACTTACATCATAGATGATTTATAAATATTTGCAATTTTTTTGGATGGTAAAAGTACGTATCCAAAACATCGATGTAAGCACTTGCTTACAGATTGAAAGAACCTGGAAAAACACTACCGTTGGAAAACTAAATACATTTATGATGTAAAACATTTCTCCGTTAACAATAAAACAGTAGGAACTGCTACCCAAACCCAGTTCCACTTAGGCTTATGAAACTTTATAATGTAAATGTTTAATGCCCCTAGTTTTGGGTATACTTTACCCAAGAACCAAAACTCTCCCTAGAGACATGAAAACTGTACAAGTTCTAATTGCGCTTCCTTGACCCGAACGTAAATCTTGAGAAATCTTTTCCAGAACACTTGGCGGGACATAAAATATTTGAAAGCAGTTTCAGCATATTGTGTGTCGAAACATTTGGTGTAAGTCCAACTGCTTTGATACAATGACTTTTTTTCTATTTTTATTTTGAATGGCTCAATCTTATGCCTGTTTTATGTCATGGATTTAAGATACTGACGTAAGCAATCTTTGAACTTTTTTTCCTTAATTTTTACCTAATTGAAGACATGTTACGTTAGGATTCCCATAGTATAAAACCAAATACATACTTGTTCATTTATTTTTTTCAAGTAAACTTAAGGTTGTTGTTATTGAATCACATAACAAATAGAGGAATAAAAGTATTAATAAAACTCTTAGAGCGATAAACCTTACTTTACATACACTTACTAATCATTAGGTTGTCCTTACAACAACCGTTTTTGCATACCTACCTCGAAAATAAATTTTATGTCTAAATTATATTTTCACCCTGTATCAAAGGGCTTTGTCTAGTTAGAGTGAGTGAGACATAGAAGATAGATTAGTCTCATGAACTGGCGAATCAAGCGAACAATGCCCTCGTTCGTTTCTTGTTAGTTCACTTGGATAAACACCAAAATTACAAAGGGAGATACAGTAAGCTCACTCGTAATGAGATATACGAGTATTGGTGAACATTAGATACTGTCACAGTGCGATTAAACAGGATCTTAAATAATAGGGGTTAAAGTATGAAATTGCCGATTATTTTCCCACTTTTTATTTTGTTTATAGCTCTTAAGTATAGTCATATTGCGTAATTCTTTTTGTATTGTATCAAAAACTAAATAAAGTAACTTTTGACTAAAAAAAAAAGCAATACTAGTGCCTATTACTTCAAAGGAAGTTGTTGAAAAGACCCCTTACAATGTGTCAGCTGACCTTCTTTCTTCAATTAAGTATATTTGTATTATATACTTTGATTTTCAGAAATTTAAATACTATAATGCGTAGCTTTGTAACCATCTAACTTTCACCTTTAATTGCATCGAAAACGGTTCAGGCGTTTTTAAAAAAATTAAAAAATTGATAGTATGGAAAAATGACTTTTTTCGATTTCGTCCATACAAAACGGCAATTTCATACCTTAACCCCTAATACCTGTGAGTATCAACAGGACATACTACTAGATATAAGTAGTGGTAATTTTTTAGGATAGTGCTCTTGCTTGAAGTATTAAGGTTGGCTGGTGGCAGAGTTGCTGTAACCATAAGATTATTTTACTTAGGTCTGAAGGAATCTCTTTTTTAAAATATTATTGTATATTTTCAACAATTCCGCACACGACTACATTAATAATATCACTTAGTTCCGGGTTAATTACATCCAGGGCAACTCTCAGTGTAGCACGCATGACGAACAAATGTGGTTAAATTAGAAATAACAATTTTATTTCTGCAACTGTACTGTTCTGTACTGTAGTGTACATAATGCCGAGAAGCAAAATGTTCTTGCTCCCTCTTTTTGATAGTTATGTTCACAAAAAAATATATGGCCATTGGTGGCTAAAACAATTTGTCGTGAAGTGAGTTTACTGTATCTACGTGTGGTAATAGTCGTCGTCCTTGTCTCGATGTTATTATGATTTATGATTTTATGTGCATGAATTATCACAAATCGCCCATTTGTATTATTAACAAAATGATTTTACCCTTGTAGCTTTAGTTCTTTTATGGCATATTAATAGATTGAAGTTTATTAATTGACCTATTAATTAAGTCATTGCTGAATTAATTTGAATTATTGTTATGTATGTATTTTATTATAGTTTGCGTCATTTAGCTTCAATTTTTATTTTGGCACGTGCATGGAGTTTTTTTGATGCTGAGATAAACTAATTACATTATGGGCGCTACTGACTCAGATTCGGGTCTTACCCGAGTTTAAAAATATAGTTTTGTGCTACCTAGCATTGTTGTATATTTATGTTGATATGAATATTACTGCTTATCATGTCACAGCTATAATATAATATTTAAATACAGTTTACTTGCAAATACATAATGATCTTAGTATCATAAACCTTAGTAAGTATTTTTAACATCAGAATGTTTGGTTTAGCAGATTCCCCGGTAGATAAGATTTATCACCGCAATCTACGTGAACGAAATAGCGTAGACAAGACACGTGCGCCCACATCAACGTCTCGTAAAACACTGGGCTAGTGTACCAGAACACGTGATTTTTACACCGGCTATTTATATTCTGTATCTGCGCGGACGCAGGGACTTGCTTGGCAAAAATAAACTGATCTTATAGTGTTGGGGTGTAGTCGATAGCTGAATTATTTTTATAGTCAGTTTTTTGACTAAAACAACAGAAAAAATTATTGTCAAAGACATTGATATAATATTTTCTAATATTGTCAAGAGGATTCATGCCTTTGACGCGTCGAGCAATAATACAACCTTGTATCAATTGTATATTTTAAGATAAAGGGATTATTTTAAGAAATTTTGTCTGATTGGAGTTCAATAAGGTTTTTTATTGGTTAATCAAGATATTAAGACATTATCAAAAGCTTTTGTGATCGATTATCAATCTCAACTATTATCGTAGACATAGGAACGTTTTCTTCTTGGTATTTGACACAATATCTGTTTGATAGTTGATAATTTTAATTCCTTTGTCAGTTAATTAAACATTTTGTTGTTAGTAATGTTGAGGCTATCTCTGATTAAAACAACGCCTGTCTGCGAATCCCACACGACAGAATAGTGGTGTAACTTCTTCGACAGGGTCTCGCCTTGGGTCCGTTCCTTTTTAAATAGTACCATCCGATAATTAAGGATAAATGTATGCTGCTTGCTTATAGTCTTAAATACTAAACTATCTTTTTACATTCATAAAATAAACCTCTTTGCTTCAAAAGTTATAGATCAGCAACGATGAATAATAGTAAAAAAGTAATGTTTTCTACCGACATCCTTTCAACTGTTATGTTGTACGGCTATTATAGTAAAGTATAGTAACATCATAGACAGTAAAGTGTGTATTTTAGCTATAGTATTCTCCTATAGATAAAACACAAGTAATACGCGAATTTTCAAAGGGAGGAAGAAATAAGTACAACAATGTAGCATTAGAGAGATCCTTATAAGGTTAAAAAGAACTGATTAAAATTTACATGTAGTTAAAGGAGAGCCGTCATGCACTAGGCTCAATGACACGAAACCACGGCTGAATAGGTACCTAAGAAAATTATATTTTGATAAATAAAATATCATTAAACCTCTTTTTGACAAGCTTATTTTTTATGGAATCAGTTTTTATTTTACATTCTAAATACAACTGAAAAACGTTACTATCGACATCATGAATCTATCGACAACGGTTCATCGACGTACTAGCATCACTGGTCCTAAAATTAAAGTCAGTCTTCGCCGAGCTCTCATTCGGAGTGATCATGTCTTAGCCAATAACCTACGTTCGAATATCGAATGCAGTATTGCAAAACCTGTTCCTATTGATACAACGAACATTTGGCAGCGCACTCGCAATCAAAATGCGTATTCGGGGTACTGACGGTTAAAATCGAAAAACAAATGAAATGGGTGCTAAACTTGTTTTGCAATTTGCAAAATTTTTAAACGTACGTCATTTTTTTACGTACTTTTTTTTTGGGTAGCCTCCTATATGTTATTTCACTGCAAACTATTTCCGTGTTAAATTCCATACAGATCTTTTCTGTAATTTTTGCATGATTGAGTAAAATGCATCAATCTCCTAAACTTTTGAATTTATAATAATAAGTAATGAGTAAAATAATACGTCTTCATCTTAATGTCAATAATATTGCATTCCTGCATGCTGATGAATATATGGAATGTTGTGACTTGAAAGATCTACCCTGTAATGAATGTATGACGTTCTAGCAAAAAATGTTTTAATATGAATTTTGACGCACCTTGTTTAAGACAAAGCGCTAGGAAGTAATCATACTTTGGACAAAGTAAAATTTTATTACAAGAGTGTAAGACGCAATAAAACTGCAAACACGTTACGGAAATCTAAAAATATAAACAAAAGCGAATACATTTACACCAGACGGCAAAACACCTACACAAAATAAACTTGTCTGATTCTGTGGATAAACTCGCACATATTGTATACTAGATACTGCATTTTTGTGGACATTAATTATTTGCAGAAAGTAAAATCTCTACAAATATAAAAAAATAAATTAGGAAATATTTCGCTCTTTAAAACCGACCTAGGTACCTCCTACACTACCTGCACCAAGACAGAGAGAGGAAGTACTAGTACATACAAGAATTCCTCAAAAATGCATGCAGTACGGATAATGCAATATTTTGCACCCATCACCGTTATAGTAAAAACCTCTTATTATTTCTCCTTTCTGACTCGATGTTGCCGTTTAGACAAGTTTGTAGCAATACTTTGATGTAGCACGAACATTCAATTTTCAGAGAAGCAATTTTTTTTTTCTCGTCTTTTATCTGAGTTATGTGTAGTACATAAGTACACACATTGGACTTAATCGAGTTAATTTTACATCATCATCACGAACCTACATCAGCCCAGTGCTTCACAGAGGCTTCTCCAAAAGAGGGATTATCTCATAATTGTAACGATTGGCTGGCGAATTTCCGATTGGTAAAATGTGACGAGAAATCCTTGCAAACTTTCTTCTGGTAGTAATCCTAGTCGCCTTTTTATCTACCCTACTAAATGAAGTAAAGGGGTAGTGATATTCTTCTTGTGTGCCGGCACCCGACACAGTGAAATTTTACAAATGAACATATTTCACGTTTTCTGGTATGACTAACCTATCGAAAGGATATAGACACGTGTCACAAGTACAACGCCCCTCCCGAACGGGTTTGACCGTGCAGAACTAAATAAGGGGTCATACAAGTCCAAACAGATACAAGCCATAGTAAATATTATGTTACTAAGCCCACTAAGTAGTCACAAAATTTTTGACCCTGGAAAAATGCGATACCTACACATCTACCACCTAGGGGAAGTAACACATTATGTGGAACTCGGGACCTCTGTATGAAATCCGCTAACCTTGGAAAAAAAAACAGCGATCCATTATTAGCCTTCAGGTTTCGCCTTAGACCTATACACATAGGTATGACTCATGTAGGGCTTACTAGTGTAGGCTAGCTGGGCAGTTTTACTATTTATTTCAAGACTATTTAGTTTATGGTTACAAGCGTGCTTTTGACATAAATTTTAGTTGAATGACTAACACACTGCATAAATAATTTAACACGGAATAGGCTTCATTTAATAGCGCAGAAATACATTGTTGCCTTCGGACGTGTTTGACTTATCTATTACAAAAAACAATTCTAATGGTACAGACGACAGCACATCGGGGTATCTTATGTAGTAGAAATAAGAGCGTTTGTCCAATTTGTTTAGACTGATGGGAAAGCCAACCACAGAAACACCCGTACACACCAAAAGTAACGTAACTGACGTTCCCACAAACTATTTTAAATCAGTGTCTTATTTATAACTAGCTGTTCGTTTCTGTCTTAAGTGAGCCCATGTACTTCTAATATATATAATTATATTTGTGCGAAATCAATTTTACTTTGTGTTTGTTTTAAGTTTCTCAGTTTCGGAGCTATTTAGTAATCAAATGCACAGGAAAAAGCTACTATTTCACATACAAATTTAGACCCAAAAGAGTTTGAAACACGTGTCACGCCTCCCCTTGCGACTGACCATGCAGAACCGAACGTGTGTCCATTGAACCGGGTCACAAATGCCCCTGCCGGGAGTGTCAACACGAGCCCCGTGCCCAATCAGACGGCGGCGCCGATATCTCCGCCGGCAGATGTTCGGATTATCAGGAGTTCAGAACTTTATGTCGAATGAGGGCAAAAGGACGGACGCCTATTCATCGTAAAGGACTGGGCGATATGTTTCTTCTAGTCATCATCGGCTTACATCAGTTAAATGATGGACAGAAGAGTCTAAAAAACGCTTTTGCTATTTTCTTCTTATCGTGTGATTCTGATCTGATGTCAGAGTTTTTCAAGTCGCCTATTACGCTGATCACAATCAGGGCAACGGTGGATAGAAGACACAACTGCCTATCTTCTTCTGACAATACTCCTTTGGTCGCCTGACACTGATACGACCAGAACTGGTAGTATTATTCTATTAAAGACACACTGGCTGGCCTAGAAAAAAACATACAATGATAGTTTTTATACAGAATTCCTGGTTAGTGGGATTGCCCAGAAACAAAACATTGTACAACTAACTGCCATTGTATCCAAAAAGTTTGCTTAGTCATTGTAATTTAAAATGTATGTTTGATCTGAAGACATCGTAAATTTTACTGACGAATTAGAAATAAGTCTTAAAAATAGTACCCATCAAAAAGATTCTCCAGGGGGCCATTGTAGTAGAGAATAACCTTGTATTTACCGTTTGGGGTACGTCGGAATATTACGACCTCAGGCCTTACTCCGCAACACAATGTCCGTATATTCGAATCCATCTGTCCCTATCACTCATACCGATGTCTTAAAGTATCTGAAAGAGACAGATATATCCGTAAATACGAGCTTCATGTTACAGAGTAAGGCATCTGAGCCCAATCAGACGTCGGTAAAGATACTCTTCCTCCAAAATATATTTATTTGGTGCACGCTGGAGCGTCGGGCTCAACCCCTAACCCAATCAAATGGCGGCACCGATATCTCTGCCGGCAGATGTTCGGCTTATCAGGACTTTGCGCCCCTGGTCAAATAAATGACGGACGCATATTTGGAAACAGTGGCAGTTTGTTGTATGTCTTGTTACTAAGCTGCTGCTAAAAGAAACCGGTATGTTTTTATTTTAAAACAATTAACTAACTAATTCTCCTTAAGACTACTTCTATCTTTGCCCATTTTACCAAGGTTTTTAGATTGAACTGCCGGAAAACCCAGGATTCAGGTTTATAGGTTATCAGTATTTTTATATGGCACTATCAATGGGAAAAGAAGCTGGTACTTTTAAATACGAGTAGAAGCACCTTATACCACGCGGCACTAAAATACCAATGATGATTTCAAGACACACAGATTCATCTAGTCCCAAACTCATCTACTACTGAGCTAATACTATAGGTACTAGACAACCGATAGACTTACTAATGTACTTTTTTAATATACATTCAAAATACCCAGACCAGTACAAACAGATATGATAATGCACACAAACACGTAACGCACGGCTCAGAAGCAGCGTTTACCACTACTAAACTGGTCAAACCAAACTAGATAGATAGACCAAAGATACAAATAATGTTGGATAAAGATTAAAGTATTAAGCCTGAGAGGATTCTTAACCACTAGACGTATGTTTTTGATTCATTTATGTACATGAAAAACTAGTTAGCTCTACTACTTTTACTAGAACTAGTTTATTTCTCATCATAAAAAATACTTGAGATTGTTTTCATCGATGTTCAGCGAAGTGTTCGATTTCATTACTTCCAATTAAAGTAATTATGAATGTTAGAAGAAACTCGTTAATCATGTTATTATCACAGTTTTAATTGTCACCAGTAAAAAGGAGATTCGAATGTTTTTCTTGCAACTAGCTTGCTCTTATTAATACTCTAAAGCTTGCCAAAGTTGAACAGTACCAATCAAATCAATCTGGTATCGTAGGTGTGACCTTTCGATTTGCATTAAATGAGACGGAGCATGAAGTGCTATCTTCAGAGCTTCAGTCCAGCTTCAGTGTTGATGGGCAACGACTCAGAATCCATATTTAATGACAATTTGTAAAAAATAACAAATAGATACACACAATCAGTGACAAAAAAAACACGCTCGCTAAATGAACACCCATTGAACATTGGAGTGATCTCTACTTTCTTTGACACAATATGCGTCTATCGTGTCACTCATATGGGTCCCACCAGAACCTAACCAGGGCCCTAATTGGCCATATTACGTGTCAATTTATTTTTTGCTTTTCTTTTTTTTTGGTTCTTGTATTTTGTTCTATTGTCTACCTATGTCTATTGTAATGTGTTTGTGGCCAATTAAATGTTTCTTTCTTTCTTTCTTACTTATAATTGCATTCATCTTTGAGCTATGTACGTAAGGTAGAATTGGCAAATTCAGTCTTACGTATTCCGACATTTAGCTACTTTTAGTTAAACCTGGGAAAGTCGAAGTGTCAATTCTTGTATGGGGCTCTATCTTATTTATTATATCTTATTAGATTATAAGCTGTATCGGTCATGAGTGGCCATACATAAAGAGAAAACTTCGCCGAATAGTAAAATAATTACCTTTTTTATTCGTCAGTTCTTAAGCATCGCCTTGATGCATGGCCTGACAACACCCATAAAGATCTACGTGATAGTAATCGAAGCCAGCCTTCACGGGTTCTGCCCACAAAATTAGGGGCTTTCAAAAAATGCCCGAACAATGATGGAGCTCTCAAAAACGAGATCTGTCGAAGCGAATTTTGCACAACAATAGGTGCGCGAACAACTTTCTATGTTGCGCAAGCGCAGTGGACTATGGTACAGTCAGAGTAAGTAGTATAAATTAAAATTAAAAAAACAAAAATAACTAACGTCCAAAACCGCTAAAAATCACAAAATTTTCGATCGAACCAAAATAAAAGTTGTAGATGGATTGATTATTTTAATCATAACTACACTATTTAGTTTTGGACTGTTGTTAGGCAATTTATGGAAGGAATTGTATTGTTAATAATATACTATTTATAAATTTTAAGAAAGGTCCAATTCTTTAGTATTTTAGAGATATTTTCAGTTTGGCATAAAGTGCCAAACTTAAAATATCTCTTTCAGGTCAGTACACAGTAGGTATGGATCAAATAGAAATAGTTTCAAATGGCTGCAAATTAACGGCGTTTTTTAATATCCATAATTTACAATAGATTTAGTCACTTTTAAATTGTAGTAAGTAATAATACGAAATCGAACTCTTTAAATTTACCTGTAATTAACATTCAGTATATGGGCCTAACTGTATCATGTTCATGTACCTAAACAATTATTTTGAATGAATTCACTGGTTTCAAACATAAGTGTAGGGTAGTATAGAACTCGTTACTACTTACCATCAGACTATTTTCACTTTTATATGTGAAAATATGTTTAAATCGAAAGTTTATTTTTCTATTGGGCAGACATAGGTTAACCACATACCACATCACGGTTAATACCTTTGTACTTTGTTATTTATAACTTCATCAACAAAGATAATTTCGTAAATAATAAGTAAGTCATGGTTTTCGAAGATCAGATTCTAAAAAAAAAACACCCTCTTTGATGCTTGATTAATCTAGCGAGTACCTACAAGACATGTAATTAGAGATAATAAAAGAACAAATAATTTATTTAAAATACCTGTTCTAGTGTTGTTCGGTCGGTTGTCTGTTAAACAGCTTCTAGATTGCAAAAAATGAGTTCAATTACCTGTAACAAAAAATGGTTCATGGTTAGAAACATACCAAGTATGGTACAGTCTATATAACAATAAATACTGATTAGCCACTTGAAAAAACACGAGTTAGTAAAAAAATGTTTTCATGTACGAGTACAAAATCAGTAACGGATCGAGCTCTAAAATAGGATTGCCAATGATTTATTTTGCGTTGCATTCGATCCAGTAAACCATTACAGACTGACATATTCTAATAACCATTGTTTTGGCATCTGATGCTGTGGTATAGTCCTCTATGTTAGTATTTCTTCGACGTCCATGTAGTAAACCAATTTTACATGCTGTCAGTCAACTGAAATACGAGCTATATTAGATATTGTAACAATTTGTATGTCGTAAAATTAGTTAATCGATAAAGCAAAAAATAGCTACTTTGCATGAAATAGTGCGCTAAAGATGTAGGTATCATAATGATACACGAGTAAAGTGTCGGATAACCTAGTATGTTTGCAAATTTATCATTACTTGGAAAAATGTCAAGAAGCCATAAAGGTGATGCAACATATTAAAAATTTATTATCAAGGAACAGTAACCTCGAAAGCATGACAACATTGAACTAAAATAAAGAATTGCCCTTGATGCTAACAAGGTCGCAAAAGCCTTCATAAAATATTCGACTAGCCCTAACAAGCAAACGTAATTCTGCGAAATAGCTTGAAAATGCTGGCAAGACGTCTCAACACTTGCCTTATCGGAAGAATTCTAGCCCGAGTGTATTCCTCGTAAGTTTAAAGGGACACGAAACCTTATTATAGTAACTTTTTCCTATTAGGTATATTGCATTGTTTTAATGAAGTACCAAATATAACCCATTCCTATATTAATGAAAAAATCGAAGCATTTAATAATAGTGTCCCGAACACCGAACCCTGAGGAACCCCCACGGTGCAAGACAACCACAGTCGTTGCACCCATATACAGATATCATATTTCCCGTAATATCAGCACTTACTCTACATGACTTGCGCGAACACTGAACCCGTATTACAACTACCAATCCGCAGGGAATGTTGGTTCTATTTGCGGTCTAGGTTCGATCAGATAAAATCTATCTTATTTTTGTAGAGGTTATACAATAGATACTTTTATATTGTAAAAAAACGATTACTGTTATTTAGGTTTACCGTTGGTAATAGTGCAGAGTACATAGTAATACATGGATTGGTTAAGCAGAAATTAAATATCGAATTCAATTATCTCATATCTCGTATAAAAGAAAGTCGTGTTAGTTACACAACTTCTAAGTCGAGAACGGCTGAACCGAATTTAATAATTTTGGGTTTTTTTGGATTTGTCTTCGTCGGGAATAGGATAGCTGTTCTATTAAAAATATTGGAAAGTTAACGTTAAAATAACTAACTAAGAACCTGTATTTCTTCATAAAAATTTCTAACCCCGCCATATTTGGATGACAATGACAATTAAGACGTCAAAGTCAAATACTATTCGGAGGCGATACGAATTTCGTTGGGTCCGCTAGTTATTTTATAAATATCTGAGTGACAAGTTTCGGTCAGCCCACTATTGTCTTATTGAGTAAATACATTCATGACTATTTTTCATTAAAAAAATAAGCACGATTGATTAAAGAAGACTGGAAATACGACCCACCGATATTTATATTATTACAATAGAAGTTTGGATCCCAAAATAAATGGAAGTTGGACGTATATTTACATAACAAAAACTGCATGACTATAAAAACTTAATTAGTTTTTGCATAAATAACAAGTATTATTTTTAATAGTTCATTAACCGTACCATTCAGTTAAGGGAAAACAAACTGATTACCACGTAGTATTAAATACTAATCAAATTAAATGACCGATAAGGACTATAAGCATTCAAACATTACGTAAATGCCATAAAATAAATAAATATTAAATTAATTATTTTCCATTCTAAGGCACAAGTTAAAGAAAATTAATTTAACACTGAAACCATAAAAAACATCGTTTTGAATACATAAAGTCCTGCATTTAGCATGTAAATAGAATCTAGAGTATACAGTCTCACTTATAAGATCTGTTTTATAATAAGGTTTTTTATAAATACAATCAATCATTAATTAATCTAGTAAAAAGATCGGTGACCTTTGAACAATAAAGAACCGGACACATAATCACCTTTCTCTTAAAAAAAGAATGTTATTTCCTTGGTATTAACCATTTAAAAAAAATTACCTACACAATGTACATACAAGGTGGCACTTTTAAAATCAATATTAGGATATTAGGATAGTTAGATATTAGGATCATCAATGTTTAAGAAAGAAACTCCAAAATACTCGATATTAGAACTACTAATAAAAATATAGACAAAACCATTTTTATTTAGTTTCTATAAGCATATAATCTTTGATTAGATCTAGCAGATACCTATCTGGCTACAAAATCATTATTTGTTGTTGTCTAAATTAAAACAATTTAACTTATTAAGTGTTAATTATTTATTAAATGTTTCAGATTGAAATTTTGATTAATTATTTTAGTATTCATATAGGGTGTTAGGTAAACGGTATAACAAGCTCTAATTAGCCTATGTTAACATATAAATAGTATCGTGAAGTCAGAATTCTGATATATATATATATATTTTCATAAGTATTACTAAAAATTGTTGACTCCGATTTGTATATGTCGCAGTATGATAGATAAAGCCGCAATATAGTTATATGTCTAGGGATATAATTATATACCGTAACATACTCGTAGTTACACGAAAGCGATTCATTACTATCTTACTAGGAATATAATTATAATACAGTTGAATTTTAGTGATATAATTATATGTATATTACCTACTAGATAAAGTTTAGTGAAATACTTACGGTCACTATCACAGTCACAATTTAGTAATATTTTTATCTGATTAATCTACCTATCTACTTATACTACTTATATATTACAAAATTAACTTTATGTTACCTGTAATCAGTTACAATTTTTTTTAATTTATTATTTAAACTTTATTGCACACATTTACGAAACAAATGTACAAAATGTGGACTTAATGCCCTGCGGCTTTTAGTATAATTACTTTATAGTAATTAAAATTATTAATAAAAACGATCGTATTTTGTATTAAAGCATTAACAAAACAATTTTTATAATGAATAATTATTCACACTCTCTCTTTGTCTCTTTGGTCTTGAATGTTTTCTGAATAGAATAGAATAGAATAGAACTAGATTTTGACAAAATCTAGGATATAAATTTAATAAAGTTCAAGTCTAAGTCTACGATTATGGAACCTAGTCTTAGGACTCTTGAATACTTAACTGTGATTAATATAAATTTCTATATAGTTCATTATTACCTTTTAAGTTTAACTAGGTTTCAGTATACATTTTTATCCTTAATGCATATTAAGTGAAAAAACTATAACACTAAACTAACTAAGATAGAAATCGCCAACATAAGTGTTTCGTATTTTCCCTGCATATTTAAAACATGCTAATTAAACATCTATTCTAAACTATGAACTAGATAACAGATAAAATCACTAAATTATCAATCAAAAAAACATTTACCCCTACGCTTTTCAAACCAGCTATGGTGCGCTTCGATGTAATAGGTACCAACCAAACGCAACGTATCAGAGTCTTAATTAGCCTTATCCATTAAATATTTTAACCTGAACATTGAATGGAAGAACTAGCTTAGATTCAATAAGGATACCAATGTTTTTAACAAGCTTGTATACAAATTTGTTGGATAAATATATCTTGTGGTTTCAAACACGTACTGATCAGCCCCCTTACTCTTGAATTTGATTTAAGTTCGATCTCGATTCGACCTAGCCAAAATCTGAACAAACTCAATCGAATCGAAATCAAAATCAAGTCAAGATCGATCTAAAATGGCGATCCGTTAAACATTTTCGGTTGATAACGTAATCACCATCGATACAAAGGTTTAGGTTTACTTTTCAGAGTACCAAATCACTGATTCTCGACGTCGATTCGATTTTGACCGTAACTCGAACTTGTCAAGAGTAAGCCTGCAGTCCACTGCTAGATACAGAACTATCAAAGAGTAGAATTTTGCTATATTATATTCCTATACTAAAATATAAGCTGGAGTAAGGACCCCTAAACGGCGCACAGCCTCGAGAAGTCAAGCACCCCGGTGTAGACCGGCTGCGGTCAGCGACCTGATGGGTGACCTTCCTCTTGCACCATATAATTTCCTACTACGTCATGTTTATGGCCTCGATCTTTGACAGGGCTGTCTAGACATTTACTTTTTGAGTTATGGTATATCAGCAGTCAAAAACCAATTTGGAATTTCGTCTCAGGTCATAGTTTTTGTGGTACCTCCGTTGTCAATGATTTTCACAAAAGAAATGTTATAGTAGTTACATAAGATCAGAACAATGTATGTGATTTTGTCCACATTTATTTATTTACTGTACCCGCGACTACAGGATGCTTGACATGCTCATCCTCTATTTTTATAAATTAAAACCAATAAAATTTCTAAATTAAAAGTAGCATATTAGTCGGAACATACAGACAGAGTAACAAAAAAATTGAGAATATAGTTTTTTATGTATTTACCGTAATTTATGTATACTTTCATTTGCATTAATTGAATAGCTGTTAATTTGAAATTACAAACAGACACTTAAATTTAATTATTTTTTAATATGAAGTAGTTGTTGGTATCCACAGAACATGGTGTGATATCAGACCGATATGATGTTGGTATTTGGGGTGGTGGGATCTACCTCCTAGTGGTCCACCCTGGGCAACGGGCATCTTTGGTTTTCTAACCAATGATGACGGCTAACAGATCCCTCTGCGGTGGTAGGCTTCGTAAGAGGCCGCTTGGATGCTACCACCCTCCTGCCGGAGTCCAGCGCCAAACTGTTTTACTGTGTTCCGCTGGTGTGTGGGAGAACCAGAACCTCTGGGTAAGCTCGCTCCATCTTAGGCTTCTTCTTAACCGTATAGTTAAGTATGTAGTCGAGAGCAAGCCCATTATTTATAAAAGAAAAAAAACCAAAGGATATTAAGTTTAGACAAAAATACAACAATCCGATTCTTACTGTTTTCTTGAGTTTACGCGAACACTATACATTGAAATCAAAGATATGTTGACGGATTTAGTAGCCTTTACTAACCTAACCCTTTACAGCGTTCATGGTCACGCTGTAAAGGGTTCGAAACGTCAAGTTAAATCAAAAATAAACGCGTACTAAATCCGTTAACAATTATCTTTCATTTCAATCCGATTCTTCCCCAACCCTGGATTCAAACAAGGCCCGACACACGTATTTATCTATTCCAGTTACTAATTTGCCATGAGAGTAGTTATCCAATCTGATCGGCAATTTGCCTTTGATAAATAGCGCAATATAAAACATGCTAAGCACGCTTTTTTGCTATCAAGGCCGAAATGTTAATACGCGGCAAATAGGTTTCTTGATACGAATATAACGTATAAAAACATGGTTGAATAGCAGAAGATACAATTTTAGACTTGTTAGATATGAATATCGGAAACTCATAAAACTAAGGCGTGTCGACTCTTTGGGACCTGCCGGGTTCCTTCGATCTTTACTTACTGGTACTGGTACAGGTTTCGGGCTGGGGAATTCGGTAGTGGCCTGGTGGGTCTATCTGCCTCTCTCTGTCACACCCACGCTCCCGATCAGGGTCCCCGCAGAAAATAACCATCGTGATAAGCCTCTAGCTGTCACGCACGACTAATGCTGAGCGGGAACTTTTTTGACACTTGTTTCCTTTGTTTTTTTTTAATGTTTGTGACAATGATTATCTTAAATTATGACGAGTGTGAGGATTATAAAAAAACCATTGTATGAAAGGACCAGCGGTGGGCTGACGATGATACAATAAAATGGAAATATCATTACTACTCATATTCACCCCATTGTACAAAAATCCATGTAGGATTATTGGAATAAAATTATTTTACCCGAACCTTCGCAGGCATTTCTTTTGCGTGGTTTTATGTAGGTACAGTCCAGTGCAGAATAGCTATAGTGTTTAAAAATTAGAAGCGCATCAAATAATTAATTTAACAAGTTTCTTAAAAGTTTTACATCTATCTAACCAAAATTTAGAAAAAATACACATAAAAAATACACTAGTTTTTATCCAATCCACAGCCGAAGCCACGGGACAAAGCTACTGCAAAACATAATACACATTCAACTCATAATAGGAGCAGAGTGCTGTTTAACAATGTAATTTCGAAACCGCAAACACAATTCATCGTCGACTGACGCTGCCTAATTGCCCACATATAAAATGTAAATCATATTTTCCCACACATGACCCCAGTGACACAGTTGCACGGTCACACATCTCTGTCACGTGAAAAAAAACGTACAGTTATTCAGAATATGCGTGGGCGCATACGAAACAGTCGGTCAGCCTGGTACAATAAACCACAAAACGTTGACCTGCAATTAGATTCGTGACACGGTATTAGCAAGATGATTTTGCACGCGATTGTACTTGAGTGCATTGTCCTTACAATTTATGCGTTTCGACAATGTAGCGACTCAGATAATTGGAGGTAGGCTTTTCGCGTCTTTCTTAAATCGATTTAGTTTACTGGAATCTGCAAGATACTGAATTTGAGTGGTCTAGGGAGTATAGATTTGGTAAGATTTTGCAAGTATCCTATCAATGTAGGTGAATTGCAACTTCTACGTCAGGTAATCAGGTCCTACGTCAGGAGTTATTATTTGCTCATACAAATTTCAGACCACAATTATTGCTTCCCAACTGATAATGATTTTTAAAAGTTAGAATTTTAGTTTAAAATCGATTGGGGAGAGTGTATATTTAAGGGTAATCTGACGAGCTATTATTATTGACTGCTCTACTACTGTTAGTTTTCTGAAAATACTTTCCTTTGAATACAATTCGATTGCCTCGGGTTCAATGGATTTTCATTAGTTTATAAGGACGGTTATTACTTAGTATGGAGTTAAATTTATAAACCCAATTAAAACACTACTGTTTAGCATTCATAGATATATATAAGTGCGAGTATTTACTGTTGCCTTATAAAAGTCCTTTTGTAATTATTTCTACAGAGATAATGTGTGACAAAAAGGCACAAAAAAGTCCTTTTAATTGTGATGATAACTTAGATTATGGATCAGAAGTGTCAAATTGTCACATCTACTTTTTACAAAGTATCAAAGATTTATGAAGTGATGCGTGAAAGAAGAAAAAATCTAACAAAAAAGGTTCTAATTAATGTTAATGATGAGGGAATTTCACGTTTCTAGTTTTTGTTCTTGTATCAATTGTTTTGTCCTCTTGACATGGGACCTTCCGTTAATTTAACACTTCATTAAGCGTGGTTCCTTTACTAGGGTTACAATGCGTAATCAAGGGTTTTTTATGAAGAGAAACGGTACTATGGTGATGAAGAATCGAACGATAAACTATTTCTTATCACATTCGGGCTATAGTAACGTTTTGTAAGAAAACAATTGCTTGCATTTAGACATTCATGAATTAGGTAAATATGCGGTTAAGAAAGACCGTTTAGTATGTATTTTAGAGCGCGAAATACCAGACTGAGATGGTCATCAAAATACTGAGAACAACACAAGGGATATAAATATCATATATCAGACACTTGGAAAATTATAGAATAAAGGTCCATTTATAACTCAAGAACTGAACGAACAGATTTTGATGTTCTATGATTTGCTGGATTTGTCTTCGTCAGCAATAGCAGAACTATTAAAAAGTTGGAAAAGTCAGTCTTTGATGGTATGACTAAAACTAAAAACCGGCCAAGTGCGAGTCGGACTCGAGCACTGAGGGTTTCGTACCAAGTTTAACAAAAATACCACAATATTTTTGATGACTGCAAAAATACCTTTGTTGTTTTTCATAGTGTTTGTATGAAGGACAAAGTTATGTTTGCTGTTATTGAAAATGTGCTAGATTTTCAAAACTACCAGTTCGATCTCGTTCGAACCAATTTTCGTGAAAGTATTTGTTAAGATCTACATTATGTATTTTTTTCCAAAATTTTCACTTGCTTATTTTAAAAGTTAGAGGGGGGGGGACACTCATTTTACCACTTTAGAAGCGTCTATCTTCCAAATGCTAGACTTTTGGAAAAAATGGTTTTAGGAACCTCTATGTCATTTTAGAAGACCTATCCATAGATACCCCATATGTATAGGTTTGAGTAAATAAAATAAATTTTGTTTTAGTTCTATGTATGGGAAGCCCCTCTTAAATATCATTATTTTTTGTATGAGTTTCGTTAAGCGGTCAACAGGATACACCTACCTACCAAGTTTTAACTGTGTCATGCCACTTTATTCTGAAAGTATTATTTCAGAATAAAGTGGCTGTGACATACGGACGGACAGACAGACCAGACAGACTTGAAGAATCTATAAGGGTTCCGTTTTTTGCCATTTGGCAACGGAACCCTAAAAATGACAAAATCAAACCCAATTTCATTCAGCAATAAGTTGAAACAAATTCTGTGGCGACATAAATCTCAGGGAATAAAAGGGTATCATCAGTGAAAGGAAAAAGTTATATACTATCAGATTCCTTGCCTGATACCTCGTAAGTCATAGTACTGCTGGACAATGCCCTCACGGTTCAACACTCGTGAAGCACGACTGGTGATCGACTGTGACCTCTTGTTTAAGTGTCACAACACTTCAATTGGACGACAGCCGGTCTACAATTCCTGTACCCCGTTAGGCCATTATTACTTGAATAGAGGATCACGCCGCATTCAGACTGAGAGCTAACGTCATTACATACGTTAGATATTGGCATGTCTTAGACCCAGTGGCGTGCAAACCATACATGCCAATACCATACCCTGCCTACTATGTCTAACTAAATTAAATACTAATCCCTGCATTACTCCCATAGTTAATTTTTATTAATTAGGTACTGCATAACTTACCTAGTGCTGTAATGCAAATGCTAATGCAATAATAGCTGTGCTCGCCCCTTTAATCCCTAACAATGTTAATGATGCTGAAAATACATTGCCTAGAATAAAGTTTTCGACTGCCTTAGGTGGGTGTTGAACAACCTTTCGATAACCGGGCGACTGTTGCTAACCAATGGAGCTACAATTGTCTGTGTCGACGAATTCATTCTAGGCTGCATGGATTAAAAGCACCTTTGAAACGTTAATAAAGTTGTCACAATATAATCCTTTCAACCTAACATATGTTACCCAAATTCAATTATAGACATAATAAACTTGCCGTTTCAGTTTGAAACCTGCGTTAAGTGTAAAATTCGTTCAAGAGAAATTGCATTCGCATTTTTAACGCATCACCAATAATTACCACAGTCTATCGCTGCACTCCTTGAATACGAACTTCATTCCATCATTTAACAGTGCTCGTCCTGTGCAAACAAGCCTATTGTCCATATTTACTGCCGACTCGAAATCGCCTATTGTCGACGTTGGATGGATTCATATTGAAATTTTTATTCATTTATTTATGTCACAATAAAAAAGTCTTATATTATTTGCGATGATTCCTACTGTAAGCTAGGCCTGTACGTACATTAATTATGGATTCTATTTTTAATTTTCTATTTGGTTTGGAAGCAATTCTATCCGCCATTTGCTGAAATATTTATACATATATGAACTAAGTGAATTACCAGAAGAGAAGTACATATAATTATCCACTTATCCACACGCTTCATAGCATATGTATAACTAAAAAATCCTACATAAAACCATGTAGCAGAAAACAATAATTTGCCAACATAGTAACTAGGCAACAATCGATCAAAAGGTGATCGATCGCATGTATAGCGCATGTAGGTCACGGATGACGTCAGATGCGCCCGCGCACACGAGCGCACTCGTTAACGGTCGAACGCTGGTGGAAAGTTTCAGTCTGTCAATTAATGACTACGACCTAGTATAAAAAAAATCTCATCAGAATTCTGCGACTCCTACATACAGTCTAACTGTAGTCTGCCGAGACTATATCCTTGGTAACAAAAAATCACAAGCATGTATTTTGAAGATCATTGTAGTGGTTAGTGTGTATCACGATCTCTTTGTATTTATCGAGTTCGAAGTTAAAAAAAACACTTTTTACTGTTGCATGTGATTCATTAAAAATGCCTTTACGAAACGGTTGCTTAACGGGGCCTTTTTTATTGGAAGCACTTTTATTTAATATATTTTTTTGTAAGTCACGTAGGTACTTTATTAAGGTTTTTACGCCAGCAACAAAGAAATTATGTTTTTAGTAATATCCAACCAATGCATCACGCAAAAACTGCTGCAATAGTATTGAATGCAGTTTTCACTAATGGAGAATTGCTCCATTGTTTTTCATTTATTATTGCTGTCTATCTTACGCTTTTAAAAAAAATATATGAAAAGTCGCGGGCTAAATCTAGAGTCTAATACAAATAGCATTACATTTGAAATCATAAAACATTTAGCATTAATTCACAAATCTGTATGATCCAGGTCAGATAACGGACAATCTTATTCAACAATTAATTGGGATGGTATAATTATCAGCAAATCTCTTTACATTCAAATCAATTGGATAACTTAAACGCAACAATGATTTAGTTGTTGCGTGCGCAGAAGCCAGCCTGATAAGCTAGAAGAGCGTTTACACGTAGCGACTTTCGCGATAAAATCTGAATTCAGTCACGATTTAGATGAGATGCTATCGCGAGAGTTGGGACACATAAATGCCGCGTAGCCTAACCACACGTTACACATCAGATACCAGAGAAATTTCAAATAGTGGTACATATTATGTACTGCATTTAAAAGGCAGCAGATCTGTGCAAAAGCGTGGGTTGGTAGCCGATTTTCGAAATCCATTATGTATTAAGGGTAATCTAAATTGATGGATGCAGACAGAACGGTGACAACTTTTAATTTTAAGAGACTTACAGTATACTATATGTTAACTATCAGCCATTCCTCACTCAAATCTTAGTTTACTGTTTGGAAGCATCAAATCGGTAAACTAGGATTCTAATCTTTCTTGTTGCATTTTTTAAACTAACTAACAACTGTAACGGGATTTTATGCGACTTTATTTACTATTTCAAGATTTATAGTATTTACCTTTCCGTCGTTTAACTATCAATATTTTAATAATTAAAAAGTTAACTAGTAGATCTAAACTTCGTATCACCAAATGTCGTTCAGTGTAGTAGCCAGGTTTTATTGCAAGTTTGCAACCCAAAGCAATTAGCAACATTACCGTGCCGTGATAAGGGATGTGGGACGGTATACGACCTTTAATGCCTCCAATTAGCTACTAAACAAATAACGTGTTGGTTCAGTTAGTTATCACTTGCACCTAGTTGCAAACTTGCAACTGATAACCTGTTTCAATCAGATCCAGAGCAAGTAATGAAATGGAACCAATTATCTTACTGATATAAAAGTAAAGTGAAATAACGGAATACAATCATCCCGCTGCAGGGCATAGGCCTCCTTCATTGAATTCATGTTACCATAATAATGATTGGTACAAGCATACATAGGTAATAATAAGTTTTTGTTGACTAAATTCCATCATTATCATTATTAACTTAAGTTGTATTAATTTTACATTTTGTCTTAAGTACCACCTTCATCTTTCTTAATAGTTTTTCCTGTAAAGGTTGTCTGGAAGAGATTGCTGATGGCGATAAGACCGCCTTAGTTGTACATCTTACTGTAAGAATTAAATTTTGTAATTTCTTTGTGGTGTGCAATAAAGTGTATTCATTCATTCATTCATTTGACGACCTCCGTGTCGGGTGGCGTACACATCGGTTTTCAAGGTGTCGCCTGCTCCGAGGTCCCGGGTTCGATTCCCGGACGGGTCAATGTAGAAAAAAAGTGTTTTTCTACATTTTCTCGGGTCTGGGTGTTTGTGGTACCTTCGTTGTTTCTGTTTTCCAAAATACGAATGCTTTAAATAGTTATTCAAATTGGGATCAGAACAATGTATGTGATGTTGTCCACATTTATTTATTTATTTTATTTATTTATTCATTCACCACGCTTGCTAAATGCAGGTTGGTTTTACTAATATTATAATAAAATTTATAGCTCGTCGCCCGCGCCTCTGCCCTCGTGAACTCCACGTCATATCGCGCGGTCGGAAAACTGTGCCTAGCGGTGGCATATAGAAAGATAGATTAGGTAGGCTTAATACATTCAAGTCCACTTATTCCCGGAAAAAATAAGGTTCCCACGGGATTGCTTCTACACGCGTGCGAAGTTGCGGGCAACAGCTAGTATTTTATAAAAAATTTAAACTTAACCGTACAGGTCAAGCAATAGCCAAACAATTATTCTACCTAAGTACGTCAAATATTACGAAAAAAACCATAGATTTAATATAGATGAATTAAATCTATGAAAAAAGCCGAACATTCCTTGTCACTTGCTTGACTCAGATTAGACGGAATATGGCATTGTCGGTTTTCACTGTCATAACAAAATTGACGTTCCATTTTTTGGTCACACAACTCACACACGACTATTACAGACTAATAAGTTTTTATTATATAGCGTGCAACTACAATCAGTAAAATGTTCAACAGCAACACTGATTTCAAATGATTCGAAAACATTTTCTTTTAATACTTCGCATTTTGTACTCAGGATTAAAAAGTTACTGGCGAATGGTACATATTTCGAATACTCACTCTGCCTTAAGCAGGTTCAGCAGGTCGTAGGTTCTCTGAATGCAGGATCGAGTTCTTGCACTCTATCAGACCTTCAATCTCATAAGATCCATTGGCCAGATCCATGATGGATCTATTGAGATTTACTTTTCTCAGTAGATCCTAAATTTAGATGGCTTATCTTAGGAGGCTGTGGTGTCAGTCGTGTGATGGTGGCTTTAAATTATAATAGAATTCTCCTTCAATGGGATGTCGCAAGAGGCGAATAGAGAAACACTGCTAGAAGAAGACAGGCAGCTTTTTCTCTTTACCATTATCCAAACACGATTCTTAACAATCATACCTCCAAACAACCAAGCAAAAAATCATAATGGCAAAATCCTTCTTTTGAAAAGGCTTATGTCCAGCAGTGTACTGATTTTGGCTTGTGTTAGAATATAATGGGTTAACTTAGGAAAAGCCTTTATGCCAGGGTCCCGGGCGGCAGGTGCGGGGACACCAGCCGCCTAGCACACGGGACCAGGACGGCGCGTGTTCGCCCAGCGCGTCGTCCAGAGGTAGGAGTGGGGTGTCGTCACAGCACCCCCTCTGAGGAGGTCTGCCCTTTTCAGGGCGGAGGTGACCGCTGGCGGGGTCCGTGGACTGTCGAGTAACCGCAGACCCTGCCCTCAGTCAGCGCGGCGGGCGGCACGAGGTTTTTAGTGGGTATACCCCTGGGTCCCATTCCCAGGAGCAGCGTCCGCTTCAGGGCGCCGGGAGTCCTAAATACCGTCCTGCCCTCCCGATGACGCGTAACGCAATTTCCTCGCGAGAAAAAAAAAAGAAAAGCCTATGTCCAGCGTATAATATAATAAAATGATTCAATAATAATGATTGTTCTATTTATGACTGTCTGTTGCCCTTTGGTTTTATGCTCATCACCTATGAACGTATGTGACTCACTCATGTATTCATTTTGTTAAGTAAGTATCTAACTATTTAGGTAAAACTTTATAGCGTCGCGTTTAGCGATACTCGTAAACTTTTATTGGTATGTATTTGAGTATTATGGCTCGATGCTAACAGTTTTGGTTGGAGATAGAAGTTTGTTCTGTTAAGCGATGAGGCAATACAACAACTATTTTGATGGGATACAAGATTCCTTTGACATATCAATGCATCATATTCATTTTAGTTTGAAGTTTCATAATAATCGTTACTTAAAGCTTTGGTAAGGGTTTTCATTTAGTAATTTAATGATGATATAAGTTTTCTTTTATTTTACAGAAATATAAAACCTTATATTACCGAAGTAATAAATATTTATAGGGGTAGTAACTAAACTTTTTACTTTAATAATCCAAATGAACAAACCCAGCGTCCATGAATGCACTTAAAATAAAATATATTTTCACTCTGCGCCATCTCCGTATCGGGCGCCATTTATATTTATGATAGCTGCGGATTTTATGGCATAGAATAGAGTATAGACGAATCCATAGATTGCAAAAAGGTGGAGACGGGTATGAATTTTTATACGGCATTAAAGTTCATCTATTCCATCTATTGCTTCGCTTTATTATGTATGACTATTGTTAGAATAAAGATTAATTATCAGAAGAAATGTGTTCAATACGTAATCATTCTTAGAGTAATAAGTAAATTTTTATAAAAATCGAGCTAAGAAAGATAAGTATCATCAGAAAATTTTAAAAAACCGCTAGACGTACAGCAATGAAATTTAGCAGGTTTGTAATTTATGTTTAGTAGACGTCTGCTGAGAACTGATTTTGTGACAGGAACTCGTTATAGGTCTAAGGGCTCAAGTAAGTCTGTTACACAAAACTTAAAATTTGGCAGATAGTGGTTAGTAAACGCCGGATTAATTGTAAAAGTTTAAAATTGGTTAAGATATACCATCGTATCTACTTATGACAAATGAGTTAAGCTTTTTCCACAACTATGCAGTCATTGTGAACGGCTAATAATAACTAATGGCAGGCGGAAGCCGATCAGTGGTGACTGACGACTTTCTACTGGTAACGATCTGGAGAACCGAAGGAAGTTACTAGAATGCACTGATTTTGATATACATTTACGTCAACGGATCATCCTCCCGGTAAGCGGTGAGTTGCGGATTCGAGTCCCACCTAAAGCAATCGAAATTTTTATTCAAGGTATTATGATTTCTGACAGAGAGAGAATTAAATAATTAGCTGTACCTATATACTGACTTTACCGATTAAGATAATGCAAGCTGTTTATGATCACATTAACACTTTATTACGTATCAAATATTTTATTTCATGCAAACCTGCCCTGGTCATAAAAAACAACAAAAATTTTTTATCCAAATCAGTGCAGCCATACCGAAGTGATGCGCGTAACACATTTCTGCTATTCATTTTTATTAATATAGATAAGATAAGATGAGATACCCATCAATTCACAACTCCAGGCATTACGTTCCGTGATTTTGTTAAAGAAATATACCCCAACTCTATTCATGGTGGTGCACTCGACATGTTAATCCGGTAGTTGCAACCGCCGGCGGAAGTAACAGCCTTGCATGTGCAATCGCACGCATGATTAGACGCAGCCTTCGCTGTTACTTATCATTTGTGTTGCCAGCATAAAATATCATACTCTTATCCAGTTATGATTAATAGTCGGAATAATTACTTCTTGTTTGCTTCCGTGGTGTTTCCTGGATATGTTGAAATGGAAAAGTCATGATTGCCAGTTGTCGTTGTCTGTTTTCTGATCGGTTGGGTTTGCAAGGGAATCTAACCAACTTAATAGCCGTCCGATTTTCCAGTTAGTGCATGACTACGTCGATTATATCTTGTTTGGCACCGCCTTAAAATTTATTGCCTATTTTGTGTTTTTGTAGGATTTTTATCCAAAATTATAGTTGTAGTTTCTTGTAGAATATTCTTTTAATATTAAATTAAGACTAAATTAGACCCATACTTTTCAACCTATTTCGATAGTCTGAAATAATCAAGTTAAAATGTCGATAAATAGCTCTAAAAGAGAACGTCTTTATTTTTCATTGGTTATAAACGAATCAAGCTTAAAGTTACATTGGTTATTTGTTTTAACTCATTATTAAGGTAAAGTGCTTAGATTGCCAGAGACATAAAGTTAGACGTAAATTATCAAGTAGGTAATTTATCCCAAGGCAAAGTTCATTTAACAAATAGCTACCATTATTTCGACAAGAACTAGCCTTTCTAACAGGACACTTGCGAATATGAGTCACTCAACATAACAAATGATCACACTTCACTGTATTGCCCTTTACTTGTTCACACATATAATGTTATAATAACCGATCTATCAATCAATAATGATGAATCGATTGACATTTAATGACTTGTATTATTTACAAATAACTTTTAAACACTTCATAATATTGCGAAGAAACTAAGATTAAATGTTGTTATGACATTTGCCTTATGTAGAAATGCACGGATTTATAAATACTTATACAAATAACATAACTTAGTAACGAATAATTAATAATGCTGATGATAAGCGCAAAATTAAATTAATCGTGAAATGAAAACGTGAATTATTATAGAAATAGAAATAAATTTATTCAGTACCACAACAAAATTTTGCAATAATTAAAATAAACAACACTTTATAACATACTTTATATTAAACTTATACTTTTGAGGACTTGTTGCAAGTAGGAATCTATTAGCCTCTTTTAACATGACTACTAAACAAAACAGAACTCTGTATCAGCAAAGTTATTTAGAATTTCTCATTCTAAAGACGAATTAGAACCTGGGACCGTTTATATTTAGACCAACTTCACACCAATCAAGACGTCCACTTTCATTGAACTAAATTACGAAAGATCATATCTCCGTTATCTGAGACCAAGTCTCTTAATTTTAATGATACAGATGATCCCAAAATGGAGTACAGTTGACTCAATTTCCCTTTCAAAACCATCAATTGAACTAAAGAGTCGAAACACGCACTGTCAATTTACTGTCACACGTGGGCTTTGCGACTCAAGCATAATTGGTCTACGAATTGCCCCAGAAATGACTCGATTCAGATTTGCTTCAATCAAAGGTCACTTACACTGTAACGAGCATTAAGTAATCAAAGACTTGGTTAAAGTAGGTACCTCGTACGTAGTGCATTGCCCCTTGTATAAGGCAGTTCTTTTCTCTTCTGATATGTGTTAGGATATAAATAAATATTAAAATTTACACTAAACCTATGTGATGTTACCTCAGGAAGAAATATTTTCCAGTAGTAGTGTTCGTATATGCAATAAAATATAAATAAATATAATAAATTGACAAGCATTGTTCGATTTCAAACCTATCCTAATTGTTATAACTATAATTAAATTCAGTATGTTAATTTTAATCTTTCAGGTGTGGCCATCGTGATTGGCTACAAGCTGTAATCGATGAAAAATATGAAGATCGTACAGCCATTAAAGCTTGCTCATCAATCAATAGCGCAAAATAGATGGAAACTGTACTTCGGACTTCCGATAAGTTTGATCCATCATCATCATCCTTTTAGCCAAATGACACCCACTGCTGGACTAAAGATCTACAGAACTGGAAACTGTACTTCCGATAAGTTTAATCCATCATCATCATCCTTTTAGCCAAATGACGCCCACTGCTGGACTAAAGGTCTACAGAACGATCGACAGGTTTGATTGCTTTTACTTCAACTTTAATTTATGTGATAGAAAACTGACCTACTGGTTATAGGTATTAAGATTCATATTTTTTATATTAGTTTAAGGGTGTATTAATAAATATAAATTATCCCCTAGGGCGCCTTTGGTCTAGTGATTTAAGTACCAGGCCAAGATCTCGGTGACCCAGGTTCAGAACCCGGTTCGAGAAAAAAAAAAAATCGAATTTTCTAAAATTGCTTTGATGTGTGATATCCAACCCGCATTTGGCAAGCGCGGTGTTTATGCTTGTACCCATCATTGCTGTGGTGACTTGAATTCAATGATGGAAGCCCTTGCAACTGCAGTGGGATGATTATAGGCTATTACTTTACTTTAACATTAAATGTTCCCAATATTAAAACCTAAATGGGGTTAATCATCTCAAGTTCCGTTGATCCTTTGTACATAATTTACTGTCGGATAATCCTGATTTCCACGTTTCAGAAGTTAATAAAACACGTTTTGCGTTCGTGGAAGAGATAAAAGGATATTAATTGCATGTTATAGCAATATCCGTACTTAACATACACAATGTTATCGTTTAGAAACAAGTTGGATGGAATTGAATTTAATAAGCATAATGGACTTTGTATTGTGCATTTGTTTGCTAATTACTGTGTATCAGAAATAACTTTATACTGTATTTGTTGCTGCGAGTCGGCTTACCATATTGTGAACATAATTGATCTTGTTAGCTGGAATAAAATAAATAAAATATTTACTTTATTTGATATTTTAGCAACTTAATTGCACTTATAATATCAGTATATAAACTTGAAAAATTTTGTCTCAGGCGGGACTCGAACCCGCATCTCCTCGCATGCCGGGCGGGCGCCATACCATTAGGCCACCGAGACACTGCGACACGGCGCGAATTTTTCAAGCATATTCTTACGCTGTCAAGTTTATATACTGATATTATAAGTGCAATTAAGTTGCTAAAATATCAAATAAAGTATATAAATAGCTGTTTCATCTTAACTGACTGTCAAACATCTGCAAAGATGTTTCTTTCGGGTGTTAAGGGTGCAAACTCCTAACATTTGATGAAACAACGCTGGCTCACAGCGTAAGAATATGCTTGAAAAATTCGCGCCGTGTCGCAGTGTCTCGGTGGCCTAATGGTATGGCGCCCGCCCGGCATGCGAGGAGATGCGGGTTCGAGTCCCGCCTGAGACAAAATTTTTCAAGTTTATATACTGATAAAATAAAATATGTTTTACAAAAAAATTATCGATGAAAAATGTAGTTAAAATAGTTTAAATTTATGTGAGAAACTATTTAACCTGTTTTTTATGTTCTCAAACTAGAACTGATTTTCATCTATCTTTACTTCATCAAACAAAATTCTCGGACTCGGTCTTAGTAAAAAGTTACTTATGATCATACATTAAAAAAAAATGTTTGAATTTGATGTGTGATGCAAATAAATGTTTGAATTTGAATTTGAAAAAAAAACAAGAGTTCATCCCTGAAAAATGGCATAAAGTCTCTTCAGAATGTAGCCAGATCATTAACCCCACGCGGATGTACCTTTTGTTGCGCAACTCCCGCGCATCGTTTTATGACCTAATGTCACATTTCGTCTAATAAAAACGCCAGCGTCCGATCAAAGCGAACGAACTTTATTTTGAGATCTCAGTCTCCTACGTAACACAGTTGTATGGGAAACTAATGAGCTATTTTTTGCAGTTTCTAAAGCGTTTTCTCAAACGATGGTAATTTTAAGGTGGCGTCAAGTAATTTGACTGCGTTAACTGATTGTCCATACAAAGTAGATAAAGCTTTTGGTATTTAATCCGACATTTGTTTCGTTTTACTAAACTAAAACATACTACTATTATATATGTTAATACGGGAGTTTCAGTAGTTGTTTGTTACTTAATCACTCCAACGACTGAACCATCACCTATCCAGCAGTGGAGTGATGAAGGGTAGAGATGATAATGTTTACAATTGTATTGTATTTAAATTTACAAACTATTTTAACTCTGTTGAAACTACTTTGACTACGAGTCTAAAAGTAAATTTGTTGTTATCAAATACAGCACACTAAGCCTGTTATGTTTCCTGAGCATCGATAGAAAACCGATTTGATCTTTTATAGACGGAATGATTGATTTTATTGACGCCTAATGTATGCATCTGTTCACATTTATTACCCAATCAATGAATAGGCGAAAGCAGTTTTGTATTTGATATGAATACTTCGTTTAGAGAATTAATACTTTAATTTTACATCAAAACTTTTTGGGATAGGAGTTGGCGCACCTTTAACCATTAGTTAAATATATTTATTACGTAGATTGTTTTTGGCAATTTTGACCTCACTCTCTTTCAAGAAATAGTACCTAAATATGTAATTAATAATTGATCCCTATGCAATGTGTCTCAAGAGCCATACAAGTTGTATATGTTTTAAAAGTCGGCCCAAAAAAAATTAAGCATCTTATTTATCTCTCTGCTTACTTTCTACTAATATTAATGCGAAAGTTTAGAGGGATGTATGTTGCTCAATCACGCCAAAACTGAGATGAAATTTAGCATGTATTAATAATAGTATTACAGGCTTGAATAGCACTTGGCAATTTTTATTTCTGAAAAAAGTAGCAGTTCCCGCATTTTATTTCGGTTTCAAATTTAAAATTCTACATGTAGAAATAGCGGGTAAGCAAGAGCTAGTCTAGTATTGTAATAAAAACAGGAATGTTATTCCATCCAACCTATGTCCTATTCCTTGAGGGTTTATTAATGACTAATTTATTTTATTAGGATATTAATTTCGAATCGGTGCCACAAAACAAAATATGATCACAATTATGATCAAATATGCGCCAAGCTTGTGGTAAATTGCTATAGAGACTGTACTTCACTGAGTAAATTATGTTTAGTACTTAGAAATTTTAGGGCTCTGAAACTGTTCAGTCATCCGTATGATCTCATATAGTAATTCAGCAAAATTGAATAAACAACAAGTTCCATGACTGCTGTATAGATAAGATACGTGTAAAAAGACATCTTGTTTTCACTAGTCTAAAAAAATCTGTCGTAATATTTGACTTGCAATTATAATTTCAATTATTACAGTGTTTAGCAACATTGTGAAAACTTTCTAGTGATAGAAGTAAGAAGCAACGGACACCTTAGCGTTTCCACTCGCTGAATTGAACGTGTGATAAAAATGCTAATGCCGCATCTCGTGCGTGCGCTGGCGCATAGGGCTGGCACTCTGGCTGATTAATTAATTAAGTTATAACAACACGATAGGAATTACTTTATTCTGCTTCTTTCACTTATTCCAAGTCAGTATTCCCTTAGTTCCCAAAAGGGACCATAGTCCCTTTTTTATATGACTAATGAGCTTTTGGGAACTGAGCGAGTATTAATCATGGCACAAACTTTCAATTTTTGATATTTGTAGTGACGGGCCAAATAAAGCGCAAAACAATGTTATGCAGCATAGTGCAGCTTTTGTTTAATATTAGCTTTCTGTATTATCCTTTAAGGTGAGGTATTCTTATTATTTTAGTTATTTATTCGAATTCTTAAATAATGTATCTTTCACTATGTTATTATCATCACAAAATGTTTATTTTTTTCTAGAAAAATCTTTAACAATTGATTATATTTATCATAACTTTTTCCACACATTTAATGCTAACAGAATCATCTTCTAAAAGAGAGTTAACAAAATTGAATTAAATGAGACCTAACATTGCACGTATGTAGGTATGTTGTAACTTGGAAGTGGCAGCCTTAAGTCAGCCGGTGCGCCAGCGCACTTACCGTTACAACTGCATTCGTCTTCTGGGAAGTTTTGTTTCAATAACGGCAGCCGGTTTTTGCGCACGCTCGAAGGATACCAAATGTTTGCATTATTTGTTAACCATACTTAAACAGGTAATGTTCTTTGTTTTTTATACCGCTTCATTTACCTGTAACAAAAAAAAAAAATATTTAATTTATATACTGGAAAAAATAAGTTTTTAGTTTCCTTAAAACTAAAGGCTCTACCTTTGCATACAACATTATAACAATGAATTATAAAGCTAGTTAGTATATAATATACCTACGCGTCTACTTATAATAATCTTACAATATGTCTCCGTGCTAAAGTTCTTGATCCATCCATTTTGGCGTGATCGAGTATCAAACATCCATACAAACTTTCGGATTCATATTCAATTACTTATCACTTATTAGTATCTGAACATGAACTCAGTTTTCGAAAATATCATAAAGAGTAAATCACTTATCTTAAAAATCTAGTAGTAGTAGTTCCAAATTTAAAAAAAAGATAGGAACTGGTCTAAAAACCTGTATTTCTTCTTTGGTTATAATTTTATAATTCACGTACAGCCTGTAAAGGCATTAAATGAAGATGGCCCCATCGATTGTCGAAAACAATTGAGAAAGTCGTACACACTACAGCTCCCGTGCATCAATCGTAATTTAATTTCCTCATGGCGAACCAGACTCATGTTTTTACCGTTTCACATTGGCACTCAAGATTACGATTAAACCAGCATCGGTTTCCTCACGTAATATGATTGCCACCGTCAATGTATCTTGTTACGAGGACATGTTTAAATGATTCAAATAATTGGATTCTGATTTCGAATGTGGAAAATGTTAAATATGTTTAAGGGTTGTCTCATATTCTTCATCAAAATATATCTGTGGACTTAACATGTCACTCTTAAGATTATTACTAAATAATATTTCATTAAAAAAAAAGTGTAATGCTATATTGAACCTGAATCAGACTTAAATTTTTACAAATTTTGATATTGTAGACGATGATGTCATTTAACGTAAGCATTTACTTTCCCAGATTTATGTTTGTCTCTAACTAGATCTTCCTTTTTCTTCATTCCTTTTTCCTCAATGATAATACTTATTTAACTTTTTGTTTATGCTACACACTGGTTGCCTAACATGTAACCTTATATAGTTATCACATCAACATGTTGTAGGTCATTAACATAATCAGCCTGTATATCAGTATATTTTATCGTAATCTACAGAGACAAACTAGTCTAGACAAATCAATTATGAATACTGTTTGTCATTTATTATTCAACGAGGCTTTTATGTTATAATTTAACGTGATTGCGTCATTTGAAGAATATAAAACAGTCTGATCTAGTCTCTCGAGCAAATCTATTTAATAATGAAATGGATAATAATTTGCCAATAAATAATATTTTCTAATGTTAGAGTTTAATGAACTATCTCTATTTAGAACTATGTAGTCAGGGCAAGAAATAAAAAAAAAGACGTGTGGCACTTGGAGACTGCCGCGGTAAAGCTATTGCATAGCATTTTGTATCAACTTATGCAATCATAAAACTAAAAAGTATCACCGCTGTGCCGGTCAGAGTGGGGGGTGTTAGGTTATTTTCGTTACGGAATTTCTGGATTCGGTCTCCACCCTCAAGGCCTGCGATAGAAGCTATGCAATAGCTTAATTTTATAATTTTATGTATTTTCTAATTTTGACTTTTGTAATTAAATTTTTCTGTTATTTTGGCAGATATGGTTACCATAGGCAATCATACTGTCAAAATCCTTATTTTCTTCTAAATTCTTTTAAATTTCGGAAATTCAAAATTGTTCGATCGTGCCTCGCCCCGAGTGTTAGGTTAGGTTATTTTCTTTACGGAATTTTTGGATTTGGTCTCCACGCTCAAGGCCCGCGATAGAAGCTATGCAATAGCTTAACAATTTTAAAAGGCGTTCAACTTTGCTGCAACGATATACAAATAAGTGAACATTTTACAAAAAATCACAAGCTACTTACGGAAATATCATATTTTTTTAGCCTAAACTCATGGGATGCATCTGTATATGAATCTACAGAATGTGCAAAAATTATTTTCTTTGACCATTAAAAAGCCGACTAAAGAGAATAAATTAAAGCAATCTCCAATTTAAGCTGTCTGTCTGCCTTTTCCACAGAGCCTTCACGTCCCAAGCTTTAGTGAATTTAAAATTCAGTCAATCTTTCATCAAATTACGAAATAATGAAAACTGACAAGTCTTTTTATACCTTTACGAAGCAACCCTACATTTGACAATAGCGTGACATAGATCTGACACACATTTGCGTATCTCTTTTGACAATGCGCAAGCCGCGACCCGTTAGGGCAGCCATTGTCTTGTTTTCGCGCCAATTCGGGGCTTGTGGGTGTTGTTGAGGGTTTAGCGACTACAATCATAGCAAAATCATAGCAAGCAATTAAGGATGAACAATTAAAACGGTGCACTGATGAATAACAAATAGATAAAAATCTAAACGACAATATCCCGTAATGTGTAAATCCCGTCGTATGTTATGTGTCTGATAAGGGGATAAAATGTAATAGACTAGTATCTGCGAACACTGGGGAACTGCTAGGAAAGAGATCAAATTGGCTGTACCGCAAGGCTCTATTCTAGGTCCTAGATTATTCATTAATATTAAATAGGTAAGGGATATCACACTTTTAAACTTGTACTAGGAAACCAATCAAAGAAGCAGAATGATTTGACATGCTGTCTATTATTATTTTATAATAAAAAATTCGTGTCACGTTTGTCCGCGATGGAATCCTTAACTACTGAACCGATTGTAATCAAATTTTGCACACTGTGTGTGGTTTGACTCAACTTAAAAGATAGGTTAGTTTAGTACTCAATTAATAGGAGAATATTTTTTTATTGTACATTATTTGTCTCAAATATACTATCAAACTGTGAGTTCCATACGATTTTAGGTGATGTCATATTTGATAATAATGACATTAAGACGTCAAAATTTTATTACATTATTCTGAGGCGTTACGAAGATGGCGGGGTCAGCTAGTTATTATATAAAAGCTCTAAAATACAAGAAACTGTGTTTTTGATCATGTTCATTAGTATCGCTGTCATTAAATGTGACAACCCTGATTGCGATTATGATGACGAATTGATTGAGCTAAAATGAGGCCGTCAGATTTGGATGTGGGTGTTCAGGTTAATGATTCGGAGGTCCAATGAGGATGAAAAGGACCGTTGCTTTGCCCCAGATCGTTGCAATTGCCCGATGACCAGGTCAGATGACCGGATTAACGTATTTCCTGGACTTTAATAGTCTGTGCTAATGACTTTTTTTATAGCGACAAGTTATGGCAAGATGTTAAATGTTTAGCTAAAAATAAAACAACAATTTTGCCGCAGAAACAAAGAATCATTAAGGCTTCAACGGCGAGTTCTTAATGGTTGAGCTTGGCAAGTTCTATGGGTCTAGCTTAAATTTGTAGGACATGGGTATATATTGAAAGCTAAATATTTGAAGTATCTAACTAGTAACGGTCTTCTCATTTTAGTTGGAAGAAAACTGTCCACAGAAATGCAAAAGGAACAGCTTTTGCGTCAAAGAATACCAAAGGTCATTGATTTTACCTATCGTATTTATTAAGTTTGGATGGCAAGGTTTTAACCGCATGCTCGAACCGCTGCGACTAGGACTTCACTAACTATTGAGCTAATATTTACAGCATAAAACCTTTAATAAATTCGTCGACCAATCTTTTATCTTGGGTTCGAGTCCCACCACCAAAGGCAGTCAATGCTTTTTCAAAGAACTATTTCTGCTTCGTATCAGTACTTATGATGGTCTTGTCTACTTGTCTATCCGGAGGTGTTCCAGCAGAATATCTAAGTAATCGTCATACCCGGACCGCATCAACAATCTTCTTTGCCGTTGCTAATGTGTTAGAAGAGTTCTTAGGTAGCATTGAACATGGAGTCATTATCACCGTTCTCATCCAGTATAAGCTGGAAGAGAGTAGCCGAAGATCTTACTCAGTGCCGTACAATTGTAGTCCTTTATCCAGCAGTGGAAAAGTGTATACTTAAAATTAGTCTACTTGTCTATCTTCTTCAAGTTTACATAATATCGCTGTTCACAAAAGCCTTATGATTTAAAAACATCACGAATCGTTGCTTATTGATTGTAGACGACGTGATACGTAAGAAATCGTGTCACGAGTCGTAATAAAATTTTATCGAAACGTTTATCTTGCGGTTAGCTATTGGAATAAAAAAAAAGTTAACGTTTACCCACTTGCTTCCATTTATCTTTCCTCTCGACCTAGTTAACTTTGAAATCCAAGTTTCTAAACGAAAAAGAATATTTGGTTCTGTGCAAGTTAGCTGAAACTAAAACACTATTTGAAAGATGGAACTGAAATCGGAGTTTTTAAAAGATCGCTTTATACTTGTCGTGATATTTCTTTAAACTAACCCTCAACCGTGGCCACCAACTCACTTTTTTGCTGCATACTTAGCAATACTTACATATCAAGTCACTATTCTAAATTATGGGCAAGAATTATTTTTAACATTAGCAGGATTTTGGAGTTATTAAATCACAAAAAAATATAATGTTTTACTTTTCTCAATTTATTTATTTCTTATCATATTGTAAAAATAGGACCATTGAGTCTACAATATCTACTACGTTTGATGTAAATAAGAATTCAATTATGGTCGGCTCGATGTAATTAAACAAGTATTCCGAACCAAACATGTGAAATTAAACATTTCCTTACGTGAGACCTCGAGTTTTCACTTCTAAGGTCTTTAATGAGCAATTACACGTCAATTTCAAACATAACACTCAAGCCTTTATTAATATTTGCCATCGTAGGTGTTTGCTAAGCTAATTTGCATCGTTTATTGGCATTTTAATGCTAATGATCACTGACTCGGGCAATTTGTTCACAAATACAGAGATTTTTATTAAAACACAACTTCCTTATGTTGCATGTGGTTTTCTGTATTTCCCTATGTCCGCAATAACAGTGAAATTATGAGTAATGACCAGAACAGTAGCAGGTATCTCGATGACGAATCTTGAGGTGAAAAACGTGTCTTTGAAGGGAAATCTGACAGTGAATCATGGTAAGACTAAGCAAACCATGATCTTGTCAACTAAGGTGATTTAATGTAACAGTTTATGGACAGAAAGTGGCTCGCTGTGTGATTTTAGAAGGATGGTTTAAGTATTTTCAAACTTTACTTGTAAATTTTTACCGGATATTTTCATCATAAATGTATAGCAATTATAAGTCGTATCGTATCACACTAAATAACAGAATATTATTGATAAGAAATAACGAAATTTAAACATTACCCTAAATCGTATTAGAGGAGCCAGCTCATGCCACAGAGGAACATACATACACTACCATAGAGGCTTTCTTGGAAGATTGTAGCCGTGCGTATCCTATACATGTAGACATTTACTTCAACGCGTACTATGAAAGGTTTAAGCAATCTCTATGCTGAAAACGCTTCGAGATTGAAGTAATTACGGTGAAAGCCCTGGTTTTGCTTATTGCATATCTTCAGAGTACTTCATTACTTACATACTACGAGTACTTGTTTTTTTTTTATCCTCTCCTATTCCCAAAACACTGGGTAGGCTTTTCTAATCCTGAGCACCACTTTGTTCTCTGAAAGACATTTCCTCGCAAACTACGAGAACTACACTCAGTTCATTGGAAACGCACACTTTCCAGTGCGTAGCACATCAAGGCCAATGCGTTCTGTCGAACTAACTGCCGGAGTCGTGACCCAATCGAATCGCCCGTGGCCTTGCCCTCGCTCGCGGTCACCCACCGGTCACTTACAGACACACATTTTATGTTTTGTTGGCGCAATCGTACATTTTTCTTGGGCCTTTTTAACATTTTGAAATCATATAACTATCATTCTGATTGAGTGACGATATCAATCTTTGATTAGT
Organism: Anania crocealis; assembly: GCA_949315895.1. Lineage (NCBI taxonomy): Eukaryota > Metazoa > Arthropoda > Insecta > Lepidoptera > Crambidae > Anania > Anania crocealis. The sequence goes on along the minus strand of OX438874.1, from coordinate 6,578,841 downwards.
CATGCTCGACAAAGGTCTAACAGGCACATGTATTACTTGGGGGCTGTAAGAGATCTTAACAGTATTGTTTTCGTTTGTGACTTCATATTTTATGGGCTGGTGATATTATGTGTCCACCTTAGTTGCGTTAGAAACATTTATATAGGACATGTACATGTGCATTTTTGTCTTGTCACTTTAATAATCTCTAACCTACTTCTTTTCAAATTCAACTTTAAACTTACGAAAGGGTAGTTTAACAAGAGTCGACTGTGTTTTGATGTGGTTTCAAGAATGTATCTGTTATCTTTATTCAGTTCAGAACAATTAGAAGTTTGTTTATACATGTCGAATATTGTTATGATTGAAGAAATATTGAAAGTCCAGAATGTCTTGAATTGTAATCCATTAATAGTTATTGGTGAATTGATGACGGACATTAAACCTTAAAGCAACCTATAATTCGATGGGAAGTGACGAATCGAAGTCGATAATCGTTAAGACTTTAGGGATTTATTGTATAAGAAATTGTAAGTCACGCGATGGTTCGAAATGTCGTTGGACGATTGGTCATTGACTTTTCGGATATAAACGTCTTAAAGATATTAATGTTTCTAAATTGAGTGGTACCTACTCCATACGAACAAAATGAAATGAATATAAAGAGCACAGGTGACAACAGGATTTGTCAGCAAGTTTTTTTTTTAATTGTAATTGTTTCACGCGGCTCAAACTTTATGAATATGAAACATCTTAATATTTTTATATGAATGTGGTAATATAAGATCTAAATATATATATAACCAAATTTTCAAACTACTTTCCTCTATACTACTTAGCTATGTCGACAAGTTGTATGTGTCAAGTTTATGAAAATGTTTTGTTCTTTACATTGTTTTGATATCTTTTTGTATTAACTTTGGCAAAGGCGGACGCTTTATACATACATTTTTCTTTTTTTACAGGTTACCCAGGGTCTCCCAGCAAACTTCAGTTTGCAAAAGCAGAATGAAGAAGATTTAAAACTGCATTAATATAAAAGAAAACAGCAACAGTTTAACTAAAACACTTCAAGCTTGTTTTATTAAGAATACTGCTACTGATAGGAAATACCACGCATAACAAAAGTCTGGCAACGAGCCGAACAACAGGCTTTGAAGTCACAATGACGGCAGTTTTTTTAAATAAGGGAAAAGAACCAGTTTCAGATTGAATAATTCAGTAAAAGGGCGTATAGACATCAGTAACTGAGCATGAAAACTGGCACAATATAGGATTGGTTATTTAAGTTACTTTGCGAAAAAATAATAACATAATCAAGTCTTCATAATTTGATACTAGCGTAATAGAACACAATGGCGTCGTGGCTCACTTTGGTTCTTGTACATCCGGAGTCCGGACGGTCCAATTATATTACATACTTTTAATTGGATAAAGTCTGGGTGTTTATGACCATGATAAAATGTGTCTGGTTATACCAAACTCAAAGATGTCAATATTTACTTTAAGAATGTTATAGCTAACAAAAACTTGTTTGTAAGTTTACAAGACAAAGAAATAGACAAATTTGAGAATAATAAATCGTAAGAAATCTCACGTGACGACGAAGGCTCAATTCTAGCAATGTATTCCCTGAATTTCTACAACATTCAAGGACGATTACATCAACATTTTAAGGAGATTTTATGAGCTTGTTTGCTCAAGTGAGCACAGACACTACTTAAAAGTCAAAGTCTGCCCATTTGAATTCATCTCGACGCCCATAATCTGTTACTGAGAAAAACAAGAATGTAAACTAATCTCGAGGAAGTTTTGCGTGAAGAAGTGTACTTTTTAGATCAGTAAGCAGATTCATTCAAGTGACTTTATGGAAATCGACAAGGACTTAAGAAATTACTTGTGCCGAATAACGTTAAGTTTATAAAAACATAGTCACAGCAATGGCTTTTGCTAAATAAGAAGTGTTTAGCAAGAGCCATGTTAAAGAGTTAAAATGTTCGTCACTATGATAATAATTATCTATTTTAAAGGTGCATGATCCAAACGGCCTTAGAAGCAGAGAGGAGTGGCAGGTGATTTCTATAATTTGACACATAAGAAAACAGCGCCAAGGTAAGAAGCATCAATGCCAAACCATTTATGGGCAAACAATGGAATAATCTCTTCCGGAAGAATCACTAACCCTATCATCAAGGATACTATTAGTCATATTTTGAATCATTAGCACAAGTGCATTTCCTACTTCGTGTTGCGCATCACGTTTTGAGCACGACCAATCTGAATTGGCACGTCCGTAATCGGTTTTGGGAAACTTATCAAAAGGTTTCGGAATAATATGAGTCGTCATATCCGCACGTGTTTTGATAACATGAGACGAAACGCTGTAATAAACGTTTTGGTCGTAATTTAAATTAGCTTATTTTTCGAAACAGAAAAAGGAATATTGTAAAAGCAGATCTATACCAAGAATCACTACGCAAAATTTGTTAAGTGATTCAAATGAATTAAATTGCTTATTTAAACTTATTGATCCTCCAAAAAAAGAAAATCTATTATATTTTTTAATTGACCTACATTGGAGACCTAGACTTTTATAGCATGAACTCGGCGATCGATAGGAGCTAAGAATAAAAAGAAATTCAATACAATGATTCCTCCCAACACATTGTATTGTTTACGGACGATTGTTTTATAGCCGTAAATATTCGCTTTCGAAACGATCAAGCGGCAATGGCCAACCTTGAACTTATAAAATTAGATCAAATTCACACTCTGTATTGGTTATACAATGTTCGCACTGATACATTCCACAACGCTTCCATTTATGGCAATTCATAGATCATTACTATGCTGTCGTGCGTGATTATGGTTACTAATTTCAATAAATTAATGTTTATCCAATTGGCAACAATGCTAGAATGCGTATAAGTATACCAAGCAGTTATCGGCAAAGGAACTAGGATTATAGAGATAGCATGTGACGCAGTGTTTAATATTTCTTATCGTATAGTTTATATGCTCATCGCCGTAATCGAGGACACAGCGTCTACGATAAAGAATGTTTTGTTATTGTTGTAATGTTTGTGTAGAAGAAGTACTTACATGGAACATCGTAATCAAGTCGTGAATATCGTAATATCATATATTGTTCGGGCTCTGACTGATTTCATATTGAAATTCAAAGACCTTGACGAAAAAAATACTCTGCAGTATTTCCTACTTTATCTTAAATGATCCGATTGTTAACCGGTAAATAAAGTCTATGTGAGTTGGAAGGAGAACCAAGAAAAGCTCGTGTCTATTGAATAGTTACATAAGAATGTTTATTCGAGACCATAGCAGTTAAAGGTCCGGCGCATTCTTTAGTTATTTATCTGACACAGTAGCTGTCTACTGACGTAAGATATTGTAGTCGTCGAGTATACTGATGAGGGACTAAATTACAATGAATTACAAGATGATTTAGACGAAGAATTTATTCATGTATTCAAGTAAATTATACAACGTAATTGTACTAATTTTAATGTTAGGTAGAGAAACATCACAATTACTGACGATTAGTAGAAAAATCACATTAGAACTCTAACGGCAAACGAATTGCAAACAGAAACCCAACTATACCAAAACTAGATGGCCTAAATGGCATCAAAACAAACGGTCTAAACATTGTACGAATAAAAATCATTCGGCAACTCTGATACTATGAATATGTATGAGAACGCAACGGAAAAATGTAAATTCCGCCAGACTATGACCATCGATCCGCGTCGCCTGTTGAAATATTACCAAAGTTTAAATGAGCAACGAAGAGTCTATGGGGCTATAGTTCAGATATCCCTTAGCACCCTGTAGACATGAACTTCAAAGTATCGAAACGGCCAATACACTAAAGTCAGTCAAACAGTCGTACTAAAGGCACTACTAAAGACATATCAATTTTAACCACGCTTGATAAGTTCTAGTGAATATCATACGCAAAAAACTTGATTTTACTGAGAGTAATTTTGATGCGAGTTACAGAGTCCTTCCCAGGGACTCTAACTTAAATAAAATTGATTCAGCAGTTTAAAGGTAAATACAAAGACAGAAAATATTACTTTCTTATTTATTATACTCGTCTTAAAGATGAAAAAAATACCTAGGTACAAAGCTGAAATGTCGAACAAAGACCTTAAATAATAAATGTATTTCCCAACGAAGATCCCTTACGTGAAGTAGCGATATCAGTTTTATTCATTGCATAGTTAGAAATGAAAATAACTTCTCTGAATATCCAATTATTTTCCATGAAGATTAAGCCGACGCAAATTACGCAAACACTTTATATGCAACAGTAATTAACCGAATGATTGGGTCAAAGACCTCAGCCTCTATTACACTTATTGTGCAAGTATAGCATAATGTATACTTTTCTTGCAAAATCGCACCTATTTCGACTGAATAAGATGGTCCAGTGTTTAGCCTGTTATGCTGACGTCTGTACAAAAGAGTGTACATAGATGAGTCCTTGTTTGTTAACGATTTTTTGTTTTGTTTGATTATCATCCTTACTTTCATATTACTAGAACATCTAAATCGGTCCAAAATGTTAAAGATATCTTCTCTATTTTTCGTCGATGCTAAGTGTCTTTTCCAAAAAATTATGTCAATAGTTCAGAAGCTCGGCTACTGTTATGCTAACATGCAACTAGAGCAGCGGTCGGCAACCTTATGGCAGGCAAAAATTAAATAAAAAAATATATAAAAATAATGTGATGTCTGAGATCCCAAATGAAGGCTATTTCTTGTATGTTAGTGTCATATATTTGTAGAGTCAAAGTGGCAGAGTACTGGGCCTGTAAGATATGACAGAGTTCGTCATCGACACGAAAAAGAAGAAGAATATTTGTAAATGCAATTCGTAGAATGGCACTCAAGTTCTCATCATGGTTCGTTCATGCATTTCATTGATATTTACAACTCATTTACAAAACATTTACGGGCCACAAATAAGACATCCGTTGGCCGCATGAGGCCCGCGGCCGCGGTTAGCCGACTGCTGAACTAGAGCATCAAGGAGTTTTCACCATCATGACAGCACATCAGCACATAAAACTTTTTATATTTATATAAACTTTTTATATAAAAATTGCAATAAACAAAGTCAAGTAGGTCGAGTCAAATAATCAACACAGTTTGTAGAAATAACAGAAAATTGTGGCTGTAGGCTCAAATAAAAGCAAAGGTCGCTGAACCACTTTGAGCCCCATTTAAGGTTAGAATTGGAACCTTGCCCCAACGATATGGAATTGTATTTCACTAGGAAATTATAACTCACCTACACCACCAATTAAACTCTGTGATGAAAACAATAAGGTTCAAAATCTAACACCGAGGTGATGATTGCAAAGAAAAAGTGCGTTTTATTGCCCGCATACAAGTTATTTTATCTGTAAAAATCTAGGTGTTTATTGCAAGATAATAATGTATTACGCCTACATTTACCTCCTATAATACTGTCCGATTTACTTATCAAGTGTTACTGATAGGCGTATAGATTTCTTGGAGAAATATCTAACTCTTGTTTAAGCCCACGTGGTTTTGTGTGATTTGTGCAATGGCTTGAATTTATTAGTATTGTATTTCGAAAATCGAATAGTCAGAGAAATAGGCACATAGGCTTGTTATTTCTACGATGTAGTGGTTTCTTATGACATATGTCGATATCAAGGCGGAATGTTTTCAAGATTTGAGTTGCATTGATGCGGAGCTGGGCCATGGGCGAAGTGTAGAGACGCAGTAGTTTTCTTTCTAAGCAGATTTTGTAATAATAATAGGGGTTAAAGTATGAAATTGCCGATTATTTTCCCACTTTTTATTTTGTTTATAGCTCTTAAGTATAGTCATATTATTGCGTAATTCTTTTTGTATTGTATCAAAAACTAAATAAAGTAACTTTTGACTAAAAAAAAATGCAATACTAGTGGCTATTACTTCAAAGGAAGTCGTTGAAAAGACCCCTTACAATGTGTCAGCTGACCTTCTTGCTTCAATAAAGTATATTTGTATTATATACTTTGATTTTCAGAAATTTAAATACTATAATGCCTAGCTTTATAACCATCTAACTTTCACCTTTAATTGCATCGAAAACGGTTCAGGCGTTTTTAAAAAAACTAAAAAATTGTTAGTATGGAAAAATGACTTTTCTCGATTTCGTCCATACAAAACGGCAATTTCATACTTTAACCCCTAATATATCGCAAATGAAAACGAAAATAAAAATTTAAAGACTATAAATGTTATTCTCAAAATGTATAACTTCATTAAGGCTCAGTATTTCAATTGCTAATAGGAAAACCTTTTACACATCCAACATTGTAAAGTGCAATACAAACGCAATTTGTTCATAGATCGAATAGGTAAAATAAATCCCAGGTATCCGCGCGGAACATCCGGCTTGCGCAACGCGATCATCTGCGCGCACTAGAAAGTGGGCGTTACTTGCGCTGGTGTGGCAGCAGTTTTGTGCCACTCATTTATATTTTAGCTACCGTATTCAAGGTACTTTGTATAGACCATTATTTAGCGAGATATTTTATTACACTCCACATATTACAGATTTGACGACTACAACGTTTTAATTCTAATTGCTTGTTAGCCAAATAATTTATTTGATGATGAGTCAAGAAATATGAAAATACTAAACTTCAAGGTCTTTTGAACGGAATTTATTGGACACTTTAAACTCAAAAATCGCACAAAAGGGTTAGAGATAGAAGTAGAAAGGGCCAGATTTCGTTTCCCAAAAGCATATAACTTCTGTCATAATAGTTGTCAAGGGACAACCTCTGCACGAGACCCTTTGTCCGTTGACCTTTACAAATAAGGACGCGTCAATGCTCGCGAAAAATCACAAAAACTTAATAAGTTCTTATTAAGGGGAGGTGCACAATTAAGACAAAAAATAAGTCATATTTGAATCTGACCAAGTCACTTCTTAAGATAAAGCTGGTTTGTCAGCCATCAAATAAGAAGTTCATGTAGGTATGCAGAACTGTTTACGGGGTAGACCTTGATGTGAATTTGTCGCTTGGTAATACAAGATTTGTAATGATAATTCGAAAAAGAAAAGAAAAATGGAGCAGCCATCATACCAGACATAAAAAAAACTTTGAAGAAAATACCGACGACTGCACGATAAACGACTATTACTCGTATTATGTGTCGATTAGATTTCTTGTGTAATTTAATTGTCATCTATTTGACAGCAGCCGTATTTTAAATATTACGTGCCTTGCGGTTTCCGTCTGCAATACTAAACAACTATTCTGACTTGGAGTGTTATTTTTTTAAGTTTACAGTTAACTCCGACTTACCCTTAAGTTTCAATGTGCGAACTGGGGTAATTAACAGTAATTAAGGCTTCCTGTACGCAAGGCTACTCGAGTACAGCCGGATTTTTACGAACCGTTTTGTGTATTTTGCGGCTTGAAAACAACGAATAAGAACCACAAAGTGTTTTTATATTATAATAAATTAACTCTGTCTGTCCACCTGTCGGTCTGTCTGTTACACCAATACTTCTAAAATTATTTTAATTAAATTTGATAAAAAGATATATTAGACATTAAGAAAGAACATAGGCTATTTCGTATCGGGGGCAAAAAGCCAGTGCAGCCATAAATAGGTTTTTGCAATAACATCTTTGATCTTTATTTTAATAGTTTACGTTGATACGTAATCAACAAAGTGCACTTTGTTGTGATCAACAAAGTGCGTTAAAAATATAGTTTCATTTTAGATTATACGAGTGTGGCGGTACAAAGTTAGTCGAGTCAACAAGTACTTTACATATGGTCTTTCTTCTGTCCCCCACATATACCTAAAGAGGTGGCACTTAGACTAAGAATTCACTAGATGAATTGACGCCGTCATAACCAGCCTGGTATATCAGTCAACATACGGCTAAAATACTTAAAAAAGTAAAGTAACAACATAAAATCATCCCACTGCAGTGCAAAGGCCTCCATCATTCAGCATCTTGCCCAATTTGATTTGCTGATCACAAATCCGAGCATGTTCGAAAATTTGAAACTCTTGCTGCTCGACCCGAGGCACCCGAGGCAGCCAGGACCGAGATCTTGACCAAGTACTTGAGCCACTCGACCAACGGGTCGTCAAAAAAAAGCTTAACTACCCTGATAATCCTACGGAACACTAAGGTTAAATTAAATACACACGACGGCAGGTGTCGTCAATTACAGTCTATCCCGTCTTATTCGCATCCTGCCGTGCATTTCTGCAGAACAAGCCTGCCTAATTGTCGTCGGGACGGCTTGAGACGGCTTTCAAGATTATCACTGGGAAACGGAGATCGTTATATTGAAGTGAGGATTTTGTGAGGCCTTAGACGATTACAGAAATTTTTGGGGCTTCTTAAATATGAGTGTCAAATAGTAAAGATATTATGCAATGTTACAGTATTACAGTTTATACAAAAATAGATAGTTTGCCTTTTGCACTGAAATAAGTACGAGTAAGACTATGAGATCATTGACAAAAATATATGAAAATATTTAAAAATATTAGATAATAAACACAATTACTAGTATATATATTCCTCAAGAGTTAATGGATACGGGGTTCCATTAACTCTTGTTGAATATATACATATACTGATTTTACTAATGTTTGTACATGTACAAACATTAGTAAAATCAGTTTTATTTCTCCAAATAGGCCCCTAAAGGCACATCCCAATATTTAAAATGTGGGCTAGTGCCGTGAAGAAGCAGCGCAAGAAACTCGGTCACTTTTGTCAGCCTCTTTGTAAATAAATATGTTTACATAAGATATATGCCAGTGCAAGCTGGGACAATTTAAAGCCACACGTTCCTATCATTTATATATAATCATTAATAGTATAATAGCCCCTTTTCATTAAAATAACTTTGATATATGATTTGAGTTTATGTACAGGGTGTTCAGCAATTGACAGTGGTAATTTGTTGAAAATACGAATACAATTTCCCAGTATTTATGAGTTTACGATATTTCAGCACTGTTGCAAGCGTCATGATCACAGAAAAAAGTCTAAACCGTAATATAATATCCATAACTAACTCGTGTTTAAGCCCAAGTTAGGTCTTTATAACTTTTTCCATTCAATCTCCTTAAAACCAAAACAAATCAACATAATATCTGAAACATTGTCGATCATTGGCAATATCCGTGCCCATAAAATTGAGGTTCAGCACGGTTTGCAAGTAATTTATGCACTGCTTGTATGCATGCGAGTTGCGACTTGCGACCAAGTGGAGAGTAGCACTTAAACGTGAAATACAAAGACGTTATTACACGTTACGCTTCGTTTAGCACGGTAAGGCTGTGGAGTCACAGCGAAAGATAAGCTAGTCGAAGCAATATTAAACAATAAACAATTTTTGTAAAATATGTTAAGAATATACTTTAACCTTAAAGCGTGGCGCGGTTATCATCGATTCTACTTTTGTAAAAAACTGTTTTTTGTGGGCTGTCAACCCTATTCTCCTACCCGTCCTATAATATGTGTAATTTTCTTGTCATCATAGGTACAGTACGCATCGTAAGCCGCAAAACACACCACCAGCAGTACGTCAATGTAAACAACAATTATTTTTATTTGCAAAAGATTTTTAAGGGGTATGGAGTAAATGTTACTTTAAGATGGTATACTCAGCAACTTTCGATGCTATCACCTAAACCTCGAAAAAAAATGACAATAATTTTTAATTAGTACGTACTATTAGTCGCAAAGGCAGCTTTTTACATTTTTATATATTCTATAAGTGGACAACCAGACTCTCTACAACACAAACTCAAGAGGGGGTGCGTGAATACAGAAATAGGGTGTACGTGTACAGAAGCAATGCATGCGACGCAACGCATTAACATAGTTGTCAGTGGCGAAATTTGACACCATAGAGTTCCGGCATGTTGCTTCCTGGAAGATAAGAAAGAACGGGGAATTGACAACTTGACAGTTCAAAGAGAATTCAATTGAAAGATTGCTGGGAAACGTGTAGCACAAAATTAATCAGTAATACTTACGAGTATGTCACATAAAAGGAAAAGCGTTAAGTTATTCACCACGGGATATTGAAATCGGTGCTTGATAATTGTCAGAACCTTTTATAGTAGACCAGCCGAATCAAAATCAGTGGCTTATTTTTGTTTTCCAACCTTTCGGAGCGGTTTCTTTTTTTAAAAATCGAAAAGACAGCTGCTTATACATACAGAGGTCGAGTTTGACGTAGACTTTAGTATAAAACAGGCGGTTTATACATGTGCCAGTATCTGTCAAAATTCATAAACCAATTGTTAACATAAGCCTTATGAAGTATTTGAAATAAGTACGTAAAATGGCCTGCTGCACTGACCATCAACTTAACACATTTGTTGGAAATTCGCCCTTATTTTAACTGATTAAAATGCTTCAGTATTTACGAGTAGCTTTTCGACGTGCTGTCATTTGTACAACTTTACTTCAATTACAACAAATAATAATCTAGAGAAACACATACTAACATATTGTTTTACACATTGCCATATAACCAGTATTCTATCAGACTATCCAAAAATAACTTTAATTGTTTACAACAATATGGTAAAACCAAGTTAATAAGGATACCAATAAGAGGATAAATGCATTTGTCTCATTGCCCAGTAATTATGTCAACAGGAAGTTATCGCATGAGCGTTCGACGGAATTTTTATGGATTTGACATTGTTTTAGCGACCGCCATTTTAATTCGTACTAGGTTCCGAGTATTATTGAACTTCCGTATTTATTGTTCAACGGTCATTGTTATGCATATATTTAATGTACTGATATTATAAATGCGATAGTAACTCTGTTTGTCTATCAGTTACGCTTTTACAAATTAACTACTGAACCTTTGATAAGAAGATTAAACCCTGAGAAAGGCTATTTTCTATCCCACTGCTGGGCACAGATATTCCTCCCCATTTAATAAATGTATTTCGTTCACGCGGGCAAATCATTAAATCTTACGAGAAGTGGGTTTCTAAAGATTTCATTAAAATCTACCTTTTGGAGAGGTCTAGCAGTGGACTGATAAAGGCTGATGGTGATGATGATGATGATTGTAAAGAGCTTGAAATTAAACTTTAATATAATCACAAAAAAGGTGATAAATAGTTATACAAACAAAGAAGTAGTCGAGACAATATGATCTTAAGTAAGTAACAATAATGTTATACATAATGACAATGATCTAATCAGCTGACGCACAGTGACACGTGGCAAACTGACTTCAAGTTTTCACAGTAAAGCCATCGCCACCTCACCATCACTGGAAGCCACACGGTTGCATTAAAGATTCACGCATCGCGAAACAATTAGCGCTATGTTATGACGGCAGCTGCGCGCGCGCATTAGTATGCGTCCGGCACAGGTGCCGTCCTGCGCGCACGCATTGTTCAAGATGGATGAGAAATGTTCAATAACCACACACACATCATACAGTACAAGCTAAGCTATGTACTATCAGATGTATACACATGTCATATAGTGGTCAAGCTGATGAGAGTTTCGAGATACGTTTGCTGCCTCGATCAAAGCGAGATGTAAATCAAAAATATAAATTTTAATAGAATTTGATGAGATCGTGTTATAAATTTACACTTGTGACTTCATTTCGTTAAAAAATTTGTTAAAAAGTAGGTAAAATCAACTTTTTTGTTTTCTGAACAAGAAATTAAATTGCAAAAAGTTAAATAAATGTTCTGTTTATTTGTTCCTTCATAAATATCTTATCGGTTTTTACCCGGGTGGGTGATTTGTTAGCACAATCTTAACCAATAAATTGCCACTGGTTGGTGGTTATGCATTAAACATTCTTGTAGCCAATAAAAAAGGCTACCTTCATGTAGGAGTATACTGTAATCAGAAGACACATTCAATGGTTAGTCATCAATAAATGGCAATCACGATCACTCTGTCAAAAGTAAAACATGAAAATATTACGGTAAAATTATATTGCTGTTGTTTATTTTAAAATACAATTCCGCGTATAAATTTTGTCCTTTTTATTCAAGGAATTATATTTTAAATCAATTAAGTATGTAGTTATATTATCAAGGGTCAAACTTCATATTTTAAGGAAACGAGTCGTTGACGCATTAGTCATGAGCCGAGGTCGAAATCATGCAGTAGAAAACTATTCCGTACATAATGTGTGTCAATTGCAAATAATATGATACCGGAACCGGACCACTTGGAAGGAATACATTTTAATTTAAATAATAGGAACACTAAGGTATAGTTTAGTAACAGTCTATAATCATACTATTGCAGGGAAAAGGCCTCCATCATTGAATTCAAGTTACCACAGCAATGATGAGCACAGGCATATTCACCACGCTTTCCAAACGCGGGTTGGTGATCACAAACCCGAACAATGTTCGTAAATTCGAAACTTCTTGATGCCCGACCCGACCCGATCGAACTCGGGACCACCGGGATCTTTGCCCAGTATTTAAACGACTAGACGGACTAGAGAGGCGTTTATACATATTATATTTATATTTTAGTCAGTAAAAATCATAAAATCAATAACCGGGAAAGATATCACAACAAACAGACAGTTGAATTGCGAACCTTCGTTATTATAGCATCAGAATATCTATACTGTCATCATCTTCATCTTGTGCCGTGCGAGGTGCGATGTCAGCACATAATTAAAACAGCACCACCTCATCTCTACTAAGTGAAAGAAGCGCTGAAAGAGTACCGCCAGAAACAGACGATCATTAGTATCCTTTTTCCACGATCATTGGCCATAAACATCGGTCAGGACAGTCCTGTGTCAGCATTGGACTGACATTTTCAAAAAGTCAGGAGGTTTCACTAGTACCATCTTTGCAAAAAACGATTTTAAAAGAATCTACTTCAAGTCTCCATACGAATATCTGTACTATACTCGATTTGCTAAGTATGTTTGCATTTCACACGTCACGAACACTACAGTAGCACTCTGACGCGTAACGGACCTTCCGACCGTTGAACTTCCAGTGACATCATGTTTTCGGTTTTCTGACCCACTTAACTTACGATTTTACCTATTTGTCTATTGTTTGAGTTAACTGTGTCGTTTGGTGCCGGCACATTAAAAGAATAGCACCACCCCGCCTTTTTCCAGTGGAAGACGGGGAGCAGCGTTTTCTCTCCACCATTATTTATTATATATTTATTTATTGGCCAAGCTGCGGGCGCCAACCCGTCTCGCCAACAAGTGTGACAATTATGGCAATCCTTTTGGGTAGTCCTTTATCCAGCAGTTGACTTAATGGGCTAGTCTACATCACTAAAGATATTTAAGACTTAACAGTGCACATTAAAAATGAAGTCTTACTAGGATTACCTACTTAGCTAACGTTTGGAACGGAGAAACATGAAAGGACTAATACATTATTTAGTTTGTCATAAAACTGTTTACCACAAACCGTCGAAAGTTGGTTGAGCGTCTGTCAGCATGGAACTGTCCTAAAGGTTTCTCCATCATGCCATAACAACAATATAGCTTTTTCTTGAAGAGTTAGATGTACAAAGAAAGTTCAGTCATTGTTTGACATTCATGGCTAGACAACTGTTTGACAAAGGTCAATAACGTTTTCTCTCCACCATTATTTATTATATATTTATTTATTGGCCAAGATGCGGGCGCCAACCCGTCTCGCCAACAAGTGTGACAATTATGGCAATCCTTTTGGGTAGTCCTTTATCCAGCAGTTGACTTAATGGGCTAGTCTACATCCCTAAAGATATTTAAGACTTAACAGTGCACATTAAAAATGAAGTCTTACTAGGATTACCTACTTAGCTAACGTTTGAAACGGAGAAACATGAAAGGACTAATACATTATTTAGTTTGTCATAAAACTGGTTACCACAAACCGTCGAAAGTTGGTTGAGCGTCTGTCAGCACGGAACTGTCCTAAAGGTTTCTCCATCATGCCATAACAACAATATAACTTTTTCTTGAAGAGTTAGATGTACAAAGAAAGTTCAGTCATTGTTTGACATTCATGGCTAGACAACTGTTTGACAAAGGTCAATAACGAACTAATAATTAATAAACTTCAGGCCAAATCGATATGTAGGGTAAAGTGATACAAAACTAAGATCAGTAGGAAAGATCTGCTCATAATACTGTCATTATCGAATTATAACGGAGCCATAAAAAACACCATTAATCATACTCCCCTTCCGCATACTAAACACGATTTAATATCTAGGGCAACTCCCTTAAACCATCATGAAAAAATCCTCATTACCCAGGAAACTGGAACTAAGTTTACCATAATCGTAAAAGGGGATAGCCTGTAAGATAATGACTGCACTAAAGAAGCGAAAGCCGTAGAAAAATAAAAAACAAATAACAACGTAAAAAATTCACGTCCAGTAATTCTTGTAGCCATCCCTATTTACAAATAACTTATTTTGCTTATGTAAGCACTAATAAGGAGCAATGTTATTTAATCATCCTTTAGCATTCCAATGGCTATATTGCATTTAAGAAACAGCTTCATTTCAGAAGTAAAACTGAAACTTTTACATATTTCTTTCGAGATTCCCGTCATTTATCTACCACAGAAGTAGGCCCACTTGCGTAATAAATACCTCCAATTTCAGAGAATATTAATTCGTAAACTTTATTAGAAATTAGAAAACTGGCTAGAAACGAACAGTTAGCTGTGATTAATATAACACAAATTAATGGAATCAGCAATCAACGAAGCCATGAATATTGAAACTTGCAAGAGTGGAATCGAAAGCCCTATAACAGTGACAGAGAGGAACTAAGGAATCAAAAGTGTTTCCACCGATATATCTGATAAATGTGGAGAAATTGTCGTATGCACTACGAAAAGGTGCTTTAAATACAGGGTGAAATTTTAACCACCTTCCAAATTTTAATACATCAATCTACAAGACAAAAAACAATCGACGTATTTTTTCTTTTTGTATAGCCCAGTACAAAAATGTCAAGATAAACCACTTAGAAAATGTCCGCCAAAAATCTAAAATTTTTGATACGGCCGCATAGCTACACTTTTTTTACGCAATGCATATCACATTCATTCTTTACGATACTTATCATAGGTTTTTGATTTTTCCTTTATACCTAAACAGGCCTAAAACTGTAAAAATTTAAAACTATATTGCGAAAAATATTTTCGGGTAAAAACTTGATTTACATTTTTTACGTAAATAAATGGGCTCTAAATACGATACTGAACGCCTACAAAAATTTTGGAAAGTAGTTAAAATTTCATCCTGTATATTGTCTTCTCATGTGAAATCAGCAGCATCTAAATGAGACTTTTTTACTATGTATAAATTGCTCAGGTTATTTGTAAAATTTTTAGGGAGGAATAATTTAATTAAAATTCACAAACGACATTTTTCGGAAGATAATAATTCATTTACTAATATGGTGGTACAGTCTCTTTTTTATCTTGATAGAAACAGGTAGTAATTGTATTTTTTTTTCTCAGTATTAAAACGTAACAAAGTGACACTATAAAGTTTTAAACAGTTTATGTCTATGCCTCAATCCGCCTCTGTGCGCTACTGCTATCCATATTCATGCTATCTGACCTTGATATGACATGTCGTGGCGCCGTCTCCAGTGGAAAAAAACACGTTTCGGTCCGAAAAGCGAAATTCGAATCACAGCCGTTGACAACACTTTCACCGAGCACATATGCGTGCTACTAGTGATGTGACTTAGCTGTACTTACTTAGCGACATATGAACTAGAGCGAATTATATTGCAATGGTTTTAGTTTCTTATTTTCCAGGGAGTGTTTTCTTATAACTAGCCGACACTTGGATTAACTAGAACTAAGTACCGCTAGGTATTTTATATCAGTAAGAGTTACGTAGTTTCTTACATAATAAATAATATTGACTGTAGTCCACGGACACACTTCTATGGTTTAAGGAAGTACGATACTTACGACGTTGCAAATATGTATAGCGCTGTATTCCAGAATTTACTGGTAAACTACTCATTTATTTTGTTGGTAGGAGAGCTAGAGCATTATATGCGATATAGGTTCCTCCATACGAAGACTCTATTTAATTAAGCCTACAGCGACCACGATTAGACGACCTTTGAAAGAATTGACAGTAGGTACCTACACATTTAAAACAGACCTTTTATTGTCAGGATTATAAATCGATAATATATATACCGGTATTCGAATCAGACTCACAACCGCACACCCCTATCGAGTCTTGAGAAAGTAACGGTTTTGCAATAACGTAACATTGCGTTTCGGGCTTTTGATGGACGTTTAGTATTGTCATACGACTTGCGTAAATATAACGGTAAAAAACTTCCAAACTGCGTAAGAGGCCATCTTGACAACAAAGCGAGTCATTTAGAAACCTCTTTTAGCGCGAAAATTAGCGCGGCAAAACTGATGTGGTAATTCACTTTTATAGCGTTTATCATTTTACATAAATACTCATAACTAGTTTTAATTTAATGTAATTGTTTACCGATGACTCTGATTTATAAAGATTTAATAATCGTTAAATACGTTTAGACAGGCTCCATCAATAACTTTAATGGCGCATTCAGGATCACAGTCAGTGTATTTCAAATGAAATTAAAATAAAATAACTGTCCATAGTATTCAATGGACTGGCCGTCGGATGGTAAGATACAAAGTTGCCACTAGCAAAACAGGTATGCGCTTTGGAAAATACTGAAATCTTACTGGCAACCGCAACAAAGTAACTAGGATTGTTCTAGAAAAGAGCGTTTGTGGTTGTGTGAAAGTCTACATGGAAATCTAGCTGTGTTGTTGTCTTAAAATCGATTGTGACTGTATTGTTATTCAGCTAGGCCTCAGGGCTTAAAAATCGTAGTAAGATGTTTACAAAATAATGTATAAGAACGAACTGGGGCAAATGTTACGAATCTCACTAAAAAGTTCTCGCAAAACCATCAGAAAACCACAAAGCAGTTTAACTTTTTTACTGAAATGTCCCAGCTAACTTAGTATTAAAAATTAAATTTAAAAATATAATTTCAAGAAAGATGCTTTTGAGATTATTTGTACACAGTATGAAATAGAAGCCGATGCAGTAAGCGAAAGTTTAGGCAGCTAATTCAAGTAGGATGAGACAAAGTTCACCATCTAGCAACTATGAACTATGTTATTAATTATTTCTTTAGTACCTACTTCTTTGAGTAGCAACATAATGGTTAATACATCTTAACTTTTATGAAAAAATACTAACCACCAGGGTATACTAAAAATTGATTCGAAATTTGGTATACACAAACAGTCGCCTAACGAAGAACTTTCGCTATTTTTCGTCGCATAGCAGACCAGACCAGTATTTGGTATACCAGACCTGACTACCACAACCACTATACAGTCGTCAGTTTGCAAAATAATGTATTTTCTTACGATATACTTTATTAAGGTTTCAAAAATAACAAACAATTATGATTACATAGCTGTTCTGTACATAATAAGCGTCAAAAACAAACTTAACGTACTGTGTAAATATTTGTTAACGAAACTGGGCCGTCAATTGGAATACATTATCATAAATACGCCGTTCCCTCCTCAATGTCTGTCTTGATTTGGTTAGCCCAGTGGTTTCCAACATTCAAAAGGAAGTGCGTCATCGCTTTGAAATTAACAAGGTACGACAGGACAGTTATTTGTAAAAGACCCTTGACCTAGACCTTTACTAGGTTCATATTTATATCCGTATATAAGTACTGGATTGGTAAACAAAAGAAAAGCCACTCCAAAAACACTTGGCTAAAAACTGTACCTGAAATAACGAGAGTTTTTGACTCTAATAGTCATTTTTAGGGTTCCGTACCCAAAGGGTAAAAACGGGACCCTATAACTAAGACTTCGCTGTCTGTCCGTCTGTCCGTCGCTCTGTCGCCAGGCTGTATCTCAAGAGCCGCGATAGCTAGACAGTTGAAATTTTCACAAATTATGTATTTCCGTTACCGCAATAACAACAAATACTAAAAACAAAATAAAATAAATATTTAAGGGGGGCTCCCATACAACAAACCCGTTTTTTTGGGCGTTTTGGTACGGAACCCTTCGTGCGTGAGTCCGACTCGCACTTGGCCAATTTTATTTATCTAAATTTAATAGTCTTAAAATTCAATTCTCATCAATTAATGGGAAAAGTCGACGAGCACTGAATACTAGGGTATTTGTGCTCGGGCTATTCAGGAAGGGTTGTTACAGGTAGCTTTGAGAAACAGTGATACTACTTTTGCTTTTCCATCAAGCACGCAACCTGATTGTCAAAACGCAACTATCTTGCCTTTGCTTGTCAAACCAATTAGGCAATAAGAGAATCTGGAACAGTTATCGAAATTTATTATTTGTTTAATAGTTTAATAGTATTAGTTGTTTAAAATTTTTGTCTGTCTGCCATCATGTTTATAAATGTGTTTGTTGCTTTAAAAATTATAGAACTAGGTACGATAGTTGTAAATAGTTACGCTGTAAATTATTCGGAGCGTCAGAATAAATCAAAATTTAATACGCGAGTTAAATACGTAAAGTAATCATTTATTAGTAATCTGTGATATAGAGCTCATCATCAAAAATGAAGCTAAAATAAAACAAACGATAATGATCAGTAGGCAATTTCCAAACCAGTGACGAAACATGAATACCTAAACCTGATATCACAAGACAAAGTAACGTTACATAAAGCCGATGACGCTAAAACAAACAATAGTATTTGTGTTAAACATACAAATAATAAAATACAAATGCAGCATGGCTGAAGATGTGGCTACAGATGCATCGTACACTATTGTGGCCAAGGCCGCGGCTAAGCCCCTATCTAAAAGCAATATTTGACAAAAATAGACAACGTGTAGGCAGATTATTGCTGTATCAACGTCAAACGTGAACATAACGAGAAACGTAAAGCTTTCTACATTTGCTAACGACATTGAAAACACTGACTACAGGCAAGTTATGTGACTTAGCTTAGTTGTAAAGAAAGGGAAATTAAGCGTTTACTTGTATGTTTAAATGTTCATATTATGTAAATCTTACATCTAGCAAAGTGAATGTTCCTAGTGGCTGCTTTTATGATACTTTGAAACTATCTAGATTTCAATCTATGGAAATTCTCTATTACTATTCGATTGGTTTTAATGTGATAGCAGTAAAATTAAGTTTCATCGATATTTAATAGTTTTCTACCGTGTGTGAGTGTGGTAAATATTCATAATCATGTATTTTAAATATCTCACAAAACATTTCTTCCTCGGTATCGTGTGTCACGATGATTGTACAGTGGCCTGCACAGTGCACTATAATTTTTGTTGAAAAATCGCTCTTATTTCAACAGTATCAGATGTCCCAGCAGTGTATAGCGCGATGTGTCGTCGTTTGTACTAAGCTAAACATCTTTTAGCATTTACGATAAACAAAAGATCAAGTTTCACTATAACCTTGGTTAAATACGCGTAGCAAACATATATAACGATACATAGGTCTTATTGCATGTTTCTATACTCAAATTTCCAGTCGCGTAGATATAATTTAAATTTAATATATTCTCTCAAGCAGTAGATGCATTCGAAAAATTGCTCTTGTTCTGGGTTTGAAAGTATGTAAAATTCCTTTAATTTTTTTTTCTTCAACTGTCTTAGGTGAGACTTTATCCCATAACCTCCCGCCTAACGGGCGACTGTTCTACTAACTAAGTAGTTCAGGGTATTCTATAATATAAGTTCACATTTGACATATTTATGGAATATATAACTCCAAGCGTCGAGCATCATGTTAGTAAGAAAACGAGATTTATGTGACCCGACATTTGAAGGGATCTAAAGGTCTTCTAAATGCCAGTACAAGCGCGTGGATGCGCCTATAAATACTGCAGGTATCAAGCTCGTTAGCGATGCAAAAGAATGCGTCGCTTCTTTTCAATGTGCAGTCCACGCACGCTCGATTAAATAACTTGGTTAGCCGTTGCCTATGTTATACTCGTCCCTTGATTTGTTTTTATAGGGGATTCTATTCTATAATTGTTATAGAATCGATACGGTCCATCCAACATAAACCACTTTGAGAATAAGCAATTGTATTTTAAATTTACATAAGCAATTTATTGGAAGGGCAGGGCTACTGTTTTGCTTCGGAAGTCCACAAGATGGAAGTCGTAAGAACAAATAACATCACAGGCATGTGCAGTTTGGAAAACTCTGACAACATGTCATCCTCGAAGGATAATCATGAGATAAGAAACAAGTTAAAAAACTGTTTTAAAAACATGAAGCAACTTCCCTTTTAATATCTTAGTTTTGATCTACATCATTATCTATCTTTGTCAGTTATTTCTATTTTTATCCATGTATGAATGAAAATGAATCGTTGTCCAGCACTGGACATCCACCCCAGTACCGATGTTTCCTTGAACATTCGTAATTTTTAAATTTCAGTATTAATTACTTCAGTGTATAGTTATATCAGTACCATTTATATCTTTGAAAGAGATATCGGATCAATATCGCACGTTTCACAAATGTATTTCCGTTTGCGATTGAAACTGGGTCAAGTGGGAGTTGGGGCGTTTTAAAAGGATGTCATAAGTCATAATAACTATAGAATATTTTTTTTATTCTAAAACCGTAACTTTGTTTATACTTATTACTATTTAACTTTGATACGAAAACATTTTTTGACAGTCTATGTTAAACAGTCTTTTGTGTGTTAGCAACATTATGTGTCATAACCAGCCCCACTCACTCATTTACTTTAACTTAATTTCTATTAATAACTTCAATAGTTTTCGCATTTAAACAATACAGTAAATAGGCGTGATATATGCTGGTCTGAGACCTATTTCTGTTCTTCAAAATGTCACGCACCGATTGCGCAAACGCAATGTCGGTAACGCTTGTCCGAAAATAAGGCCGTTTATATTTACGACACCCTAAATCAAAGCTAATTTACTCCTTATAAAACTGGAGAAGAGGAAACGTGCCATCGCTATTCAGAAGACTGAGATGCTTTGATATAGTACTATGTAGTGTTGATATTTTTTACAGCTCAATAAAAATGCGTGCAAATGGACGACATCAGTTATTTTACTTCTCAAAACAAATTAATACCATAAAAATACTATTGCTTATTATCTATCATCTTAGTTAACTAGCCTAAACTGTGAGGTCAATTGTTTTTCATTTTTGAAACTTAAAATGCATCCGTGAAGGTTGAAATTCTTAGTTAAAATCTTTAATGATCATTTCATGACGGATGAAGTGAAAAATCGACATTTACTGCCCTATGCGTATAGACTTAAAATGTAACTGATGTTTATAGGTGGTTTAACTGATGTTTCCAGTTGATTCTAAAATAATTTCGACTATTTTGTCATCAAGCTATTTTGTGATTAGCGTTATCGTAAAATTTTAGGTAATTGATATATCGCTAGAATAAGACGTATATTCGGTGGACGATTTATAGAGTGAATACTGTGAATTGGCAAACAGCGTTGGTCGATGTCATACGGCATATCCAAAGCTAATGATATGAAGATATTTACTTTATTTGATATCTTAGCAACTAAATTGCAATTATAATATCAGTATATAAACTTGAAAAATTATGTCTCAGGCGGGACATATGAAGATATTGTTGTTTTAAAGAATTTATGACACGAATGACTAAGACCCAAGTTCACCAACACTTAAACAGCCGGTAAACAAAGAGTGACGATTAATTTGACACAATTCCCATACAAAATATGTCAAATAATATTTTAAACGCTGTTCAAAACTTAAACGTCTGTTGGTGAACTCGGGTCTAATAAATAAAAGTATTGCAGAGCTAGTGGGTGTAGCATCTACTAAGCCCGATCGACTAAAAACCGATATAAAGTATGTCAGTGATAGTAAAATATATTATTATTACTCTATGTACAGGAATATTTAATTCCGTATACTTATAACTGATTATAGGAATCATAGTAGGGTGAATGATTAGATTACATGCTAATGTGTGAAAGCTGTCGGTTAACAATGTTGTCGGTACTGCGTAGCTCGTTACTGATTACATGTAACTTATAAAGTACCTACTCTAAAACCTATCTATCAAACTCAACCTTTAGGCAATGTTAAATTTACAAAAACGTATGAAAATCACTTCTTGGCGAAGGCAGCGTTTCAGCCAAAGCTACTGTCGTAAGTGGGGTCTATATATAGGTGAACACAACTAGTAACATAAACCGAAATAATATTCTGTCAAATTACTGCTAGAACTAATGATCTGGGTCAAAAGCCGAACTTTCAAAACAAGCTTAGATAAAATCAGAGGAAACAATGACTTTGCTATCATATCTAGATATAGCTTAGGACTTAAAGCCGAGACCAATTCTAGGACATAGATATCACCTTTAGTTGATATCATTGTTTGTTTTGTTCAGTTATTCCTTAATTAAATGTAAGAAACGCAGTAAATATACAACGTCTTTAATTTAAAATGGCTGCTCTTGAAACTGGCTTTATACGCATACGATTATCATTAATCTTCTTACAAAATCGTGGACCAACTATAATATAATAACTCAAAAAAGGCATAAAAATTACTAATTAGGCAATGAACCTTTTGTTTGGAAAGACCCGACTTGTGTGGGCTTTGTACCACAAGATTTTGAAACACCAGAGTCTAAGCTTAGGATATAAACATAGCTTACTTAACCATTCCCTTTATCACGTTTACGTTGCTACTATTTTTATCTCCTTTACCTGAAACAAACAAAGTAATATTAGTTTTATTGCAAAGATAACATTATGCACTACTTTGTACTAGTCCAGTGAAGTAATAGTACATAACCTAGTTAGATAGCAGAAGCTTTGTCTATTTTTGTTGATAAGACTTCGCATATCATTGGATATATACATTTCTGTTTCATCCAAACGTCATTTACACTATACCTAGAAATCTTACAATAATTGTACCATATGATTAAGTTGTTTGTTATTAAATTTTGGAGTTTTTTTTTTCTATTTCTAATCAATTAGTTTCATATTACTTATATTTTCGTCGACAAATGGTCCAATGGAACCTAAGCTAATTTTGCCATCAACGGCAGTTTTTTCTTTTATGTGTGTGCGATTTAATGTTCCATCTAAAATTCTGTTATCACATTAAAATTTGACAGGTCTGAGGATACGTTTAAAACCTAACCGAATCTAATTTCCAACTCGTTAATTTTCTGAATTCATTAATACGAGTATTTCATCACGCCGAAGGATTACTCTGTCAGTCTGAATGTAAATAAGTAAAAGTGTACATTTAAAATTTCAACGCTTGCTTACATAATCAAGTCGGCTTGTGTTTTGGCAAGATTTCGTAAACTTACTTATATCCAAATTGTAGACAGTAGACAGTTCTTTAAAGACTGGTTTAACTGCATATTTATTTTAGGAGTGTCATGCAATTACTATACATCTATAAAAACAAAGTAACGTGAGTTTCACCACTTATTTTAAGTGTTACGTTTTTTATATTCTAGGATTTGTTGGATTTGTCACCGCCCCGAATAGCAGAATCGGAATTAGGAACCGGAAAAACGAACAACCTTAATGATGAAATACGGATATATATATTTTTTCATCAACTTTTTCTACCACGCCATATTTGATGACAATGACATGTTATTATCATATTATACGGCTGTGTAACTAATATTTAAATAGAAATAATAAGAAATAAGATCTTTAAAAATTTTAAATGTCATACATATAATTTATGACGAATCTTAAAATAACTGCAGCAATCTATCACGAAAATGAAAGTTTCGACATTGACTTTAAATTTTAATGTAAACTAAACAATGAAATGTGTATTGGCAAACTGAAACCTAGGAAAGTGTAAAAGGCTAGGTAGCAACGCTTGAGTACAATAAAATTCAGCACTTTCTCTAGGTTCGCTGACCGAGCAAAATGTGGGCTATTCGCCAAATTTCACGCAACGATCTAGATCCTAAGTCGAGTCATATATCGAGCCTAGCAATTCGGCCAACCGGTACAGTAAACTTATTAGAAAAAATACCAAAATCACTATCAAATGAATCTAAACCATAATATGAAACGAAAAATAATTAGCGGAAAAACATTGAAAACGGATCCAAACCAGAGGTTAATAATGAATACGGCCCAATTAAGTGGTGGAAAGTTTCTCTTCGATATTTTACGGTTTCAAAAGTCCACGTTTTCATAATGAAGCATTCGGAAATAATTAATTTGAATGTCAATTCCCTAAAAAAAAACTTGTCCGGGGCGCGTTTTCCTACGTCCTTGTTTGGTTGGTGAAATATTTTTTAATTAACAAAAGCCTAATATTTGCGCTGAATAAAAATACTTCATCATATCGTTAACTACTCTCGTAGAGTATTAAAATCGCAACGCATCTTAATTAATATTACCTTGTTATTTAAAAAAATATGGGTCAGATAGGTAAACATGACCCTCCAATTTCCAGAAATACGTTATAAGGCTTTTTAGGACAAAAAGGTCAGTGAAGGTCCCTAACCACGCATGCAGTTTACGCGTGAGGTGATCCCTTTGAGCGTTCAATCGCTAGAACTTAAACCGAAACTGGTCACGCTGCAACCTTGAACTTATAATAATGGGTGTAGATAATTGTGCAAACGAATATCATATTTGTAAAAATATTATTATAGCCCTTAGAAATAGATCCTAGGAGATCCAGTCTTGCCTATGGGATGACGTCATCTATGTGTGATAAGTAAAAAAAAAACAGAAGCAGTAAATAAATACTGCTACTTATTATTAAAAGTCCATGTAGCAATATTTGCCTTGAAGTTTTGCTCAGTAGAGGATAAATAAAAATTTTGTGTCACATGCTAACCAACAGTAATATTTATCAGAATTGTAAGCGCATTAGGATTCATTATTAAAGCATTTTTACCTTGTTTTTATAATAGGGACCCTAAAGGTTTGAATTTATTTATTGTTGGAAATTGCTTACGGTATCTCTCTGACACGAAACTAATACGTGAACATGTCCCATTCCAAAACTATTGACTAAAGTATCAGTTTACTTCGCAAAAGAACAAAGAGGGAGTCGTGCTACCGTGAATCTATGAGACTAGATGTACCTTATTTGGACTACTTAAAAAGTTTTACCCTCTGTTTTTTGACTACCAAGTTTTGTAGAGAGTCAATTAAGGGTTTTGGGTAAATAACTTCATTTTAAGGTGATTTAGCTAAATAACTTTATTTTTTAATCTTGCCTCAGAAACTTTGTTGCGTTTTTGTGTTTAACAAAATAGTAATAATATAATCATACTAAATTGAACAATGTTAATCTTATTTTTCTTACCATTTTTGTAAATCTGATCAAATATAAAATAAACTTCATTTTACACTACGCTTTATTTATGGCACAGAAATAGGACGTGATAGTGTGTCCACCATGTTTTTAAATGAAACAATAATCAAATCAAATAATGTACTCTTACATCGATAAAAAATAAGATCTAGATATACAAAAATTACATCGAAATGTCTGCATTTGAGTACACGTATTTGTTGCCGTATACGTACGTAACATTAGGTTGAATGCTATAATGTAAATAAATTAAAAGAACACTTATTTTTTGTGTATCTAGTCTAGAGTTAAATTTTAAGCCTATAACTATTTAATAAATAATTTATAAATGGCTTTTAAATAAATTCAAGTCCAAAATACTGCAGCTACGTGCCCAGCCTGCTTAAGCTGCCGTGCGTATCGGAGACGTTGGAAAACACCTTTTTATTTAACCTTTTTACTCGACTGCTCAGTCTAGTTGAGATGTTGCAACGAGATCACGCGACGTCTAGCTACGGATTTAATATTATTTATATTTTATATGACTTTGATGGATTCAGCCGACGAAAGAAAAGATGTTTTAAAATCGACGGGTACATATTTTTTATTATGTATGACCAAGTACAACACTTTACTCGATAGGCCGATGTCGTTTGATGATTGTCCCCGCCTGCGAATTGACTTCTGGGATCGTGGAGCGTGTTTTTTTTCCAGGGTTTCCAAAATTTCGGTGGTTATGTACTGTCTATAGAGAACGTTCATAACCAACGTAAGTTTGTAAATATGGTAGGAAACAATCTTAGTACCCGACAGCAAACACATAGTAAACGTGTAATACAATATACGACAATGATAACACTATACTGATTTAAACTTTCATGGTCACTATCACTAGAGTTATTTAATTCGGGGTTTATACCATGTACCTTATTTATCATGATCACGGGAGAACTCTCTCACTCAGTTCTCCCGTGATCATGGCGCTTGCAACAGTGCCGAAATATCGGGAACTCATAATAAATAAGGTACATGGTATAAACCCCGAATTAAATAACTCTAATGATAACACTGTTTATTAATTAGCATTACAAGAGTGTGCAGCAGAAATAGAGGCTTTACCCTACTAAGCAACGATCTTACGAAACCAGTATAAAAGGAATTATCTGTCTCTTTCAAATACTTCGAGACATTGGTATAAGTAAGATAGAGGGATAGAGTCAAATATACATACAAAACATCGACCTCAATAATACGCAATAAGAACACAATTCAAACAAAAATATATAAGTACAAACTGATTCTGCGCGTGCTGTTTACTTCCTACTTGGAATCTCAAACATGTGTCTTTACATCCATTATGTGAATCAAGCCTAATAGTGTATGCAAATGTCCATCGATCAATGTCCGACGGATCGAGACGTGTTAGGAAAAGAGCTATATCCGTTTCCGTTAAAATCACGAATACGCCGCCACAGCCATTGGATTTCAGCCAGATCATCACTCACGCGTGAGTTGAAAAACTAATAAAAATTAGACACAAGATTAAAAAATTAGATAACTATAAAAAATCGATCGTGTCTGCTGGTCCTAAGTCCCTGACAGTATTAATGAAGACTGAAGAAGAAACCAATACAACAACAAAATAAAGCAGTGCCTACGACAAGAACTAGGTAACTCTGACCTTTCCGCCAATTCAGAACTTAAGATGGTAAAACAGTCTTTTATCATAGAAAAATATCGGTTGAACGCATTCGGGCTTTAGGGCCAAGTCCAAATAGGGAGAAAGAAAAGCTTGAATGCGAAAATCTTGCGACTAAACATGTGCGAACTATGGAGGATATACATTATCACTTAGAGTGGACATGTTGAAGATGTATAAAAAAACGATTGTGACGAGATGACTGCTGACTTTATAAGACACTACTTGAATACAACGACATAAACTCCATGTCTTCAGGGTTTATCTCGAATATACTAGATAGTTGTTCCAAGACAACTAGCTATAACAAACAAACCGATGATGTACGCTAAATTAGGCGGCAAGCATAAGCAAAACTTATCACATACAATGCCGTCTTCTCCATAAGGGCACACGGGGCCCGTGCCCAGGGCTCCCATTCTCAGGGGGCCCCGAAGGACCGATAATTTCTCTCACACATTTATTCTCAAAACATTATTGTCGGGCACATTACACTTTTTTCACAAATCAGTCATCAATATAATAAAAGGTCATACTTGTAAAAAATTTTTATTATAATCCGCTTTTTTAACTTTCCAAAAGGGCCCCAAATTCTTATGTGCCCAAGCCCCGAGGGCCCCAGCTTAGTTTAAGACGGCCCTGATCACATAGTTATAATTTTGACAAAAAGGTTCTTATAAGTAACTTCATAACATGACAATATGATTGAAATTATGATAATTGTATCCTACAACTTTTTAGACCCTATGTTAAAAAAACTAAGCCAAAAAGGGAATGATCAAAAGTAAAAATGTGCTGGCTGTTCTATTTAGAGTATACTAACGTACATATTATACTATGTGTGTCGGATGCGACCTCTACAGTCAAACAGACGTCATAAGACGAGAAAGTCCGTTTATCGATAATGAGAAACCAGTTCTCTGATACTTTGTTGTACCTTCGATCATACTCGAATAAGCAAGCACTCGAAACACTAGCATGATTTCACGTGCCCTTTAGCTTATTTAAAAGGCTTTGTGTAGTACTCATTTAAGTATTTTCAGGAGCGACGTGGTAAAGTAAATCATTACTATATTTTTCTTATCGTATGATTATCCTTCAAGGATGGTTTCAGAGTTTTCTAATCCGCTTAATAAAGGCTTCTGTTGTGGTTTGTTTTTACGACTTCCATCTTACAAAAGAAGCCGAACCCAACGGCTTATCGTGCCTTCTGTAGCATGACTTTCTTGACTTATCCAATTTCAAAATATTATTCCTCAATTAACCTGACTGGGAAACAAACTCGGGACTTTTGAGTAGGTTGAACACCGAACTACAACACCGACCGGGGCGTTGAAATCGAAGCTATGTTTAAGTTTTTAACCGTTAAATATTATGTTTTTAACCGACTTCCAAAAAAAGGAGGAGGTTCTCAATTAGACTGTTTTTTTTTATTTTCGTTAACTCAGAACTTTCGACTGGTTGAACGGATTTTAAAAATTCTTTTTGGAACGAAGTTCCTTATCACGCGTTGCGAAGGGGGGCTAAACGTAAAAAATTGTAACGACACTTTTTGCTATAGTTGTAAGCCGTACAAAGAATTAATTATATATAAAAAATTGAACCGACTTCAAAAAAAACTCAATTGAAAAATGAAACAAATCAAATATGGAATTTAAAAAATGCTATGTTGGCGAGCGACCATTAATTCAGTAGGAATTATACTCCTATTCTATTTCGCTTGGCAACGACTTCGATCTGTTTAGTTGTTAGTAGTTAAAATAATATTGTAAGTAGGTAAATAGGTTTTAAAATAAAACATTGTTCTTGTGTTATTTTGTACTTTTAGGTGTGTTTTTTTTTAAGTCGGTTCAATTTTTATTACTTTTAAACCCGAAAACAGAGCGACATCCACTTTTGTGTTTATAATAATGTTAATAGAAATACAACACATGGATACAATTCCGGCAATTGTTGTGGTCGAGACGCGAGTGACAATCACCGGAAGGACAATAAATTCAAACCCTTTTTCAATTGTTTCCCATGTCTCAAATGACCAATGGAGACAAACCCGAGGAGGTAACTAATTAGGCAATGCAGACACAGGATATTTGAATAAAACTTTTCGAAGGTTTTAATCCATTAAAATCCATTGAAGCTAAGGGTAGCCTTGATGATGATGAATAAAAAATACAAATGATTCATTAGTCTATAAACGAACTTAATATATGCATAGATTTCACAGAATGAAACAACAAACTTTTTTTTACGCTACATTCGCCGCGATATCACCTAACATTAAATGCTTAATCACATTGACAGAAGTTTCACTTTCATTACTCGTTAGAGCAAAATCGTGTTAAAAAAATCGATAAAAACTGGCGTACTCTTATGTTACTAACTTTACAATTGTGTCAAATTAAAAACTGTTTGCAAATAGATGATGGACTCTGCAAAGAATTTTCATAATCGTTTAAAGACTCATTTAAAATTACTATTCGTGGGTCGTGACTATGTCCTAATATTGCGGTCAAATATTTCGTCACGTGGACAATTCATCACATTGCAACATTACGAATGCAGTTTCTCCTCATCTTAATCTTGAAAGGGTAAGGTCGAAACTTGATTGAAGCATAAGGAGTCCTTATGGTACAAGCGTTCTCTGATTTCAACGGACAGACAGCAAGTGCGGTCAATTGAGATGTGAATGAAACTATTGTGATTGGTCGATCGTATCGTTTGATCGTCTGAGTTATAGCTGCAGTCCGAACATTGGGTCGAGGGATCGATTTAGAATCAATTTATCAAAAATTTCTCAGTACGTTGCTTCGGAATCGGACCATAGACATTTTAGTTGCGATTCAAGATAACACTGTCGGCAGTTTTTACGAGAGTCGAGCTATAATTACGTTTCTGGTTACCCATTTAGTAAAGGGACCTTGAGTCGATAGAGTTGATCGTGACTGAGCCGACGGAGGTGTATGTAATAAATAAGCATGATGCCTATTGAACGGTGGTTTTCAATTATTGACGCTCCAAGTCCGAAGCCATTATACGCCGAATTCAGACAAGGAAAACTTCAATTTATTTTAATAACAATAGAATTACAAAACACCGCGTTAGTTAGGTAATGTTATTTGATGCCTGGATATTGGCGTTTTGGTGTTACGAAATACCGTAGACAAGCAACTTGATAAATGCAAAGCAGATACAGATAAGCAAATCAATAAACTTAGAACTAGTTATGACAGGAACGCCTGATAAAGTACTTCGGGTACCAGTAAATGAACGTGCACTACTTTAGAATAATTTATGTATAACCACCAAAATTACGTAACGTTGCAGTAACAAAACTAGCATCTGGTGTTGTCGTTTCATTAGCTTAATAAAACTGACCCAATTATTATGCTACGCTAGAAAATATGAACTTTCAATGACGAAGAGCATATTCTTAATTCTACGCTTCAACGAAAGAGCTTTCGACAATATTAATGTGCTTATTCAGATAAATTGAAAGCCAATGACTGGTAATGAAAATGAGAGCAGGCCAATTAACGGCTTTCTTCCAATGTGTTTATGTGTAATCACAATTTACATGTATGTGTGCATGTTGTATTAAAATTTCGCCCACGCGGGGTCTTCAGTTTAGAGGTAACGGGTCGTTGGAATAACATTCGATTTCGCAGCGGTAAAAGATTGATTAATTGTCCGCAAATTGACAACGACTTGGCCAGGATTATCGTCTTTGGAGAACAGCGAGAATTTACATCACAATTCCATTTTGTAGTGCGTCAATTGTATTCGGGTTTAATGATTGAGCAGGCGGTTTGGAATTAGGGACCTTTAGCACAAAACATGAGAACATGTACTTAATAAACATTATACAAACAGAAGATCTCTTGTAATATTATAAGACTGCCATTACCACGTTAAGGTTATATCAAATAGTCGATTGAAATGGACAATACAATTGTACGCGATCACAATAGGCGACAATCTTCGCCTCGAGATCTAGGCTAGGCCATCTTTGATTCTTCTGTTACATAACATCTGTCTGAACCATTATTCTGTTACATTACTGCTCTAAAGTGCTCTATAAACCAAATGGAGCATCACTACGCTATATTAACCTTCTGAAAAACATGGTGCATTGAATATGTAAAGAGTGGCTTCAGACTATGAATATGTATACAATGTAAAAATATAAGGCGGCAATGTAGAAATTGCTTTAATGAGAAACTGAAATCGAATTCATTATCAGAAACGATTTAATTATACGAAAACGAGCACGAGGAGAAACAAATATTTTCTTGAGATAGTAATACTGATAATCGGGACGAAAATACGTTTTTTAGTTTCGATAAACAAAGGTAAAAATACGATATTAAAAACAGCTATGTTATTTAGTATGAACGTGTAAAGAAGCTGTAAAGATTTCATATAACATTTGATAACAGACCAACATCAACGAAATGAGAAGATCGCAGATATCCTACCATCAGCTATCGTTTACCATTGACCTCATTCAGGCCTTCCGCTTGCATCACACTGTCTTGACTATGTTTATTTCTGTACGAGCAAAAAAGATGACAATAGGGTCCCATTGCAGTAACGAGACGCTTGTCAGTCAACCGTGGGGATCAGGTCGCGTGGGCTTGGCATTAACCCACTTTAACTCGTGGGAGGCCGTCTAAAATTAAGAAGAAAAAAAAACCGCCAGTTTGTTTGTGCTGCGCTGCGCGTACGCAATCTCTGTTACCGCAACGGTTAAGAATAAACGCTAAGTGCGGCATTGAAAGTCTAGGTTGGCAAGTGACTAATGAAACGGTTGGGAAATAAATCGTTTACGAGTTTTCTTGACTTGGTTTGAGTAGTCAGAGAAGAAAGTTGTTTTACGTCAGCATCGGACGTTTGGAAAAACGCGAAAGTGTGTTCTGTTTTTACATAACATGGTTTGTCTTGTATTTAGCATACACAAATGGCTTTCTCTCATTTATTTTTAACACTCTTTCTGTCTTTATTTGGCAATAAATATAGCATTGAATATGCTGTCAAGTGTATAATGCGTGTTCGTGTTGCGTGGCAATGATTGAATGCTTGTGGAAACATGATATCTAGAAGTCAGCTTTGTTACAGCCGTAAAGGCCTTATATTTTGAAAACAACTGATGTCCAACTCTACTTGTTATTTTTTCACTTCAGTCATTTAAAACGGAAACAATAAGCCGGGAGTGCTATGCACCGCAGAGGTTAACTTGGCAGCCCTCCAGCAAGATGCAGTGCATAGTACGGAATTTCGAACAGCGTTTTCTTACCCTCATAATTTTCTTTATGATATCATATGTCTTATACAACTTACAAACATTTTAATGAGCGTCTGGTCAAAGTCCAAGGCACAAAAGTGTTTTATTAGCATGAAGAATAATACTCGTCGTTTAGGTAAAAAAATCACGACAGTTGCACGTTAGCACTTGAAGTTTGGTAAACGACGATGCGTGCCTAACACTGCTTCGAGCGAGCAAGAATTCTAAAACTGTTGTTTGCTAAACCATCAACTTGTGATTTGTGGTGAATTCACTGCGTTCATTTTTCGAAGGGTTGCAACAATTTATAATTTTTCGGCACGTAAAGCTCGAACGTATTCGAATTTTTCAAATCGATTACTTACACTATATTATGTGCTAAACGTGTTTATTATAAAAAGTTCAATTACGAATACCGATTACCAGCTCTTAAAAAATACCGGTCATATGCGTGCGTTTTAACTATCAACTCGTTGATTACGCATACGTAACTCTTAAATTTAGTCGTTGTGGTAACTTTTAATCAACTTTCTCAAATAGGTACTCTAATGCAGCTGCTGTGGCACTTTAATAGAGCAGCTGTTATATTTGATTATTTTTCCATACGCTATCAGGGTTGCCAATTGTCAACTCTAAGTCAACTGCAATACAGACAAGATATAAAAGGATTGAGATTAACTAGAAACCAAATTTTTTTTAAGCAGTGTGTCCACTGGATTATTTTTAGGTTTATTAAAATGTAGACTAGAGTTCACCAACATTTAAACAGCCGGTAAACAAAGACTGACGATTAATTTGACACAATTCCCATACAAAATATGTCAAATAATATTTTAAACGCTGTTTAAACTTAAACGTCTGTTGGTGAACTCGGGCCGTAGTATTTTAAGTCACACTCATATCTTAGCCAGAAATTAACTATGCTATAGCGACAGAATATATGTAACTACCTACCTATCTATATTAACTCAAGACTTATTATTAATGTAAATATTCGTGTCTAAAATACAAATATGTTTAACTAACTTAACTTTGTAATTTGAAATCGAATTCGCTCTCTATAAATACCCAAACTCGGTTTGTATCCCCTAATAAAGTGAACCCTTACTTTGACAGTTCTCAACCCTGCCCGCTTCGCCGCTTGTATTTTAAACCACAGAACAACTTCAGACAAGGGCTCTCACACTCAGCTTGAGCCCCAGCCGACATCAGATGCCTGACCACTTCCGTCACTTCCTGACGTAAATTATCGATTTATAATAAGAACTAGATATAGATTTATAGTCCAATAAAATAAAAACAATAAAACTGTCCTTACTTGAACGTTTGACGTTGACTTGATGTCAGTGTCAACTTCATAACCCGGCCGAATTATGTCGACATGC
This sequence comes from Anania crocealis, assembly GCA_949315895.1. Classification (NCBI taxonomy): domain Eukaryota; kingdom Metazoa; phylum Arthropoda; class Insecta; order Lepidoptera; family Crambidae; genus Anania; species Anania crocealis. The sequence continues at coordinate 6,545,090 of OX438874.1, read as the reverse complement.
AATAGTATGGATATTTATGTCATGTTGTATCTATTCGATTGATACAGTTTGTATTAAAGCTGCAATATGTCAAAGAGTTGATTCGCTGATTGTGTAACTAGTTTTTAGGGTTCCGTAGCAGAATGGCAAAAAACGGAACCCTTATAGATTCGTCAAGTCTGTCTATCTGTCTGTCTGTCCGTCCGTATGTCACAGTCACTTTATTCTGAAAGTTGTGTCCCCCCCCCTCTAACTTTTAAACTAAGCAAGTGAAAATTTTGAAAAAATAAGTACATGATGTAGATCTTAACAAAAACTTACAACGAAAATTGGTTTGAACGAGATCAAACCGGTAGTTTTTTAGGAATATCACATTTTTTAACAACCGCAAATATAACTTTGTCCTTTATACAAACACTATGAAAAACAAAGTTATTTTTGCAGTCAATTAAATATTGTCGTATTTTGGCTAAGTGGAAGTAAGTGGACCCTAAATTTAGTTAAAGTTGGTACGGAACCCTCAGTGCGTGAGTCCGACTCTCACTTGGCCGGTTTTTATATTAGATTAATGAAAAAATCACATCTCGATTCAAAAAATTAAGGCTACCACGGCTTTTTCTTTATTCGGGAAAAAAAATGTGTTATGTTATGTTGATGTTATACTTTACATTACTTGTACAGTCGCCGTCAGATATATTGGAGCAGACAAAGTGACCAAATACTTCTGAACAGTTGAAAATGTCAAAAAGTTCCATACACTACAAGTTACCATTAATATCTGAACATTCATTACTTCATTAATGTCTGAGCAGACGCTAGTCAATAACTTCTATTCACACAACTAACCAATAATATCTGAACACTCATAACGTCAAGTGTATTTAGTAAAATAGTATTCAAATAGTATTTATAGTAAAGTTGGAAGCACTTCCTTCTGCAATTTTCCTCAATCAAGACCATCTGCGTAGATACACTTGACGTTATGTGTTTAGATGTTATTGGTTAGTTGTATGTATAGAAGTTTTTAACTAGCATCTGCTCAGATATTAATGAAGTAATGAATGTTTAGATATTAATGGTAACTTGTAGTGTATGGAACTTATTGACATTTTCAACTGTTCAGACGTATTTGGTCACTTTGTCTGCTCCAATATATCTGACGGCGACTGTACTACATTATAAAAATGTGTAATTCAAGTGCGTATGAAAACGCAATCTGAAAACCGTTCTAACCAAGAAGTGGGTTATCAATTTTCGTATGCGATAACGTCTCACTCGCACCGTACTGAGACGATGCGGATTTAACACTCCCTCGTTTCCCCGCGGCAAACTGAAAACATTCCGGTTGGAAACGGTTTAGCTGTTACATTACCGAGCAAATTTTAACGTGTGCCAACAAAAAGTTACAGAAATAAACTGTGGTTAAACGAAAGCCGGAGTTTTGTATGTGCAAGCAATTGAATTGAGCTTGATTATTGTTAACTGTAGCGGGTTGAAGCAAAAATAGAATAGCTCCACCCTTCTCGTGCCACGGGTATCGTAAGAGGAATACTTTCAATCAAAAGCGGTCTTATTTCCACCATTTGCAAACCCGCCTGCTAAGCGTTGCAATTATAGCTAAATTCTCCTTTTGGAGAGGCCTACGACCAGTAATGCACTTAGATGGCCTGATAATGTTTATTGTTTACTAATTGGCAACAATAAATCCTCATTTTTCTAATTGTTCCTTTTTTTAACGTTTCTGAAGCAGACCTTTACCTATATAATCGTACATAAATCGATGCAATCTTTTAGCCCAACAAAGTCACTAGTTAGTATACCTAGATAAGTAAGTAAATATAAAAGGCAGGTAAGTCTCTTTTTATTACCTTGCATGATTGGTTAAAAACGCAGGAAACTTCTTGATTTCTGACCTTAAGTACCTACTTTCTCAATGTAGGAAGTTGTACATAATGACTTTATTTATTTATTTGATATATGATTGGAAATTGGATAAGATCCCAAGCATTTTCATACCGCACCACATCAAAATTGATTACGCTAATGTAAGCATGAAAACGTATCTAAGCAAATTAAGCTTTGATAAATATAGCTGGTATGTCTGTACTGTCTGAGTTATATCATATATTTTTTGATCTTCCTTGGCATATCATCAATTATTTCTACCTAGATTTCCATGTGCAATTAGGCACTGCAACTAAATCTAACACATTTAATGTTCTGCTTACTTATAAATTATTTTAATAAAAAAGAGTTTGTTTATTAAATCACCATCCGGAACCGATAAACCTTTCGGACAGGCCATTAATAAATAAGGTTGCAAAAGCAAACATCGAGTGCATCAACCTCTCGATATCTCGATTGCGTGTCGCAATCGATCGGTCCCTAGCTCCCGACAGTCTGTGCCCTACTTACCGCGCCGTGTCTACGCACTTTGACAAGTGCGCTGCGGGACACACTGATGCGTACTGCCTGCCGCGTGCCGGGGAAAAAAAGTTTTCGCTTTGGATTTGTTTTTTTCTTTGCTGCCAGTTCGTTTAGTCCTTTGAACGAGTTAGTTGGTTGCCGCTGAGTGACATTTATTTTAAGAGAACCCTTTACTTTGCCGGAGAGATGAATCGTATTCGAGTAGTCAATGTGTCTAAATTTCTGTAATTTCTCATTGTGTGTACGATAATTGGGTTCACTCACTCACTCAAATACTGCCTTTTATTGTAAAACGTGAATTTTACTATTCCAGCATACCCATTAGGTACTTGTATTCGGCCATTACGAATAATGACCGAGAAATGTTAAAGACACAAATGTCCATCAGGTATAAAACACACACAAAATGTATTTTGTTTAAAGTTTTTGTTTACGTATTTAATACAAAATAAATTTTGCATTATCTTCGTAAAAATAATGAACATAATATAAATCATAATTTAACGAATCTTTTTAACGGAAAGATGGCTTATTAGAAAATATTCATCAGCATCATAAAATTACATTAACAAGTTAGTTGACTAGAATCGTCTTCCCTAGAATCGAAGACAGATCCTTTGTTTGACTTTAACTATGTTTAATCTTAACGGTTTCTGCCTTTACAAATTATTTTTAAAATTTGTCAATGAACTAATTGGACCATATTGTGCCTTCATTAACGCTAAGTAGTGCAGACCAATAAACAGAACTATGCCATTCAGTAATTGACCCAGATCCGGTTCTAAGAACGTTAACCAGCCATGCAGATCCCAACTAATAGCATGCTATAGTAAATTAAAAACTTATATTTTTAGCAAATCCATTTACATACAAATTGTGTACTGAATAAAGGATTTAGAAACAGTGTCAGTGGGTCATTGTTTTAAGTAAATTAAATACAAGTTGTTCGGCAAAAACTATTCAATTTACAAGAATGCAACTCCGAAAAATGTTCACCGCCTAGTCTGATTACAGAGGCTGCTACAATTGTATTACCTCCTTAATTTTTCGTTTAAATCCGCACTGAATTAGGTCATCTCGCTGCCCGCCCGATATTAAGTAATAAATTTCCCCCATTATTTCCATAGCACCTAAATAACTAGTCTAGACTTACCTACTTTCTGAGCTGTTATTATTTCAGAAAGAAACTAAGGTTTGCTTGGAACTTGAAGGTTAAATGACAGAGATTCTTGAACTCAAAATTTTTGAAACACCACACATAAGGCGTTTTCTATTGACGACAGCATGATATATTATTATTGTGAATTTATGTGTGAAATATCAACGAAATTTCTTAAGCTTTGTTTCATCCTTACTAACGTTATAAATGGGAAAGTAACCAACCACGCGAAAATTTTAATAAGATTATAATCTTACTAAAATTAAGTAATAAGATTTGATGTACAAACAATTGCTACTATGTTAGCATAGCAGATGCATTAATTATTTTTGGTTTACTAATAAATAAGACCGAGATGAAAGCTGGTAGTTCTATCAAAGTACCTAGTTCTGCAAATGACTGGCGAGTATAGACTAGTGACTCTTCACCCGCTTTGCCGTTTGAGGGAGCTAGTTGCGATTCTGGCTAAAGCTTTGCCGTTTTAAATCGTTCCCACTCGAGTCTAGTTAGTGAGGGAAAAACATTCATGCATATATGCACCAGGTAAACCAGGTTGGGATTTGGATTCGAATTTGAATAGTATAATTTTTCTATAGTCTATCAAAAGAGTCTAAAAGCAATTCAATCGAAACGATAGAATTCATCTCAATATGTAAAGTCCACCCTATTTTGGACAAAAATACTTTTTGAATGAATGTATTTCCGATCAAACATAAAACTATAATAAATCAGTAAAATCAGTTTTATTTCTAGAGGCGCTTTTACACGTCCTAATATTTAAACCTACAGTCACTGCTTCGTGACAAATGTGGGCTAGTGCCGAGAAGAAGCAGCGCAAGAAACTCGGTCACTATTGTCAGCCTCTTTTTAAAATAAATATGTTTACATAAGATATATGCCAGTGCGATCTGGGACAATTTAAAGCCACACGTTCCTATCATTTATATAATTATTCATTAATAGTATAATAGTCCTTTTTCATTAAATAACTTTGATATATGATTTGAGTTTATGTACTGGGAGTTCAGCAATTGACAGTGGTAATTTATTAAAAATACGAATACAATTTCCCATGAACGAATTACCCACTTTACGCAGTCTGAATCCTGGAACGGCATGTTTATCCTTATTTCGGGTATTGAAATTGTGTACGTCACTATTTTTAACAAATAACTCTAGATTCTTACGGACGTACATAATGTTTTCGAAAATGTATTGAGATGCAACTGTGTTTTTGTTTTTGTACTTTGAATAGCTCTCTTAGAGAGTCACGGGCTCGAAGGCCATAAATAGCTTATAATATAGATTGCAGGATTAAACAAAACAGATTTATTTGAAGTTTTTCAATTCTACTTCGACACAAACTGGTCCACAAAAATACAGAAGCTGCATAAATAGGAAGTGAATCGTGATTGCATACGATCGCGATATAAGTTCACGGCTGACGCCTTGACCTTATCGCGGACAAGAACAAATAATATTACTTTACGAACAAACTATAGTACAATTATAAACAGTGTCCTTACTTCAGACGGTTCAATTTTGCAAGTAAGTCCCGTGGGGCGCTTCCACAAATCCCTATTACTCTAATACTGCTTCAGAACAACCGTGAGCTGCTGCCGAGAAGAATCAAAGTAGAGTTCGATAGCCCTCGCCATTAGAAGTTGGCATCAAGGATACCAACGTTCTACTTACTCAAGAGGATTTCCCTTAAAAGTAATTGCGATGGAGGCCTTTTCCCTGAAGTAGGATGATTATAGGCTGTTACTAAGTGCAATGACTCTATGGCGGAGGTAGTTAACATAAAAATGTTTGCAAGAAAAACAAAATTAGAAAATAGATTACTTGACGATATTAAACTTTATCGTTACGTAATCATCCAAACGCAGTGACGAATTTTTTTCAAAGTTATTGCTTATATCTGTTAGAAACAATAGCACTTGAATTCCCGAAAGGATCCTTATAAGACCACTGTACTATACTAGTTTACGAATAGGCTTGAGTTACGTAGACCCGTTCTTAGTATGAACGGAGCTTACTGTATAATTCCCTATTGTGTTCAGTGCACAGATTTGATGGACTCTATAATGATATATAATTTTTATCAGGAAAATCTGTTGAAGTCGGTTTAAATATATTTTAATACCTAGTATCATAGTTATAACTTCTATAATAAATTGAGTTAACAACAAAACGTATGTAATTCGAAATAAATCACTAAATATTAAGCGGTGCAAGACGATCATAAGTTCTGATTACTGATTTCTTGTGAAAATTTTGACTTGGCTTTGACATTTCTGTTTTTAATGTAAGTTTGTTTTTGTAGCCTATCAACCAACGCGCACCACCCTTTTTTTTTCTTTAGGTGTCGAAAGATGCGACTAAAAGAGTGCTGCCAGAAGACGACCAGCAGCGTCTTCTTTCCGCCGTTGGCCAAACCGCGTTCTGTGTCCAGCAGTGGACTGAAATAGGCTGGTGATGATGATGATAATATAGACAAAAAATTTTTCAACAATAAACAATTCTGACCGTTCAACACGTAAATAAGACGAACATGTATGTTATGAGCGGTCAAAACGTCAAGTCGAATGCACTGTTATGTGAGGAATTCCAAAATATTTTACAATCTACAGTGTAAAAAAATACCAAACCAAACATGCCATTAGCATCGCTAGGTTAGGATAGAAAAAATACGTTAACATTAGGAAAAACAAGTAGTGTACATCCGTTGTCTAAAATAGCATGAACCTAGGTAATGGCAGGGCGTTCCTCCCACACAAACCATCGACCTCGGTTGCTATCCACGCTGACCCGATTCCTGATACTCAGACCTGTGACGTATTTAGCACAGTTACTTTTATCACCTGTTACCGGGAGGTGCGCTAGTGCGATCAAAATATCACGTTGCGACATTCGACGACGCGCGAGATCTTTTGCAACGAGAGAAGATACAAATTAAAGTTAATTGGGTCTCGCTGATAATGCTTCTGGGACTTTACTGTTATTTTAAGTGTCAGACAGAATGGCTTGATTAACATTTAAGTTCATACTAAAAATGGTAAGATTTAAAGACCTTTCTGACGTAATTTAAATTGCATAGTTCAAGTCTTTTACTGCACATTATCATGAATATAAACGGCGGATATTATGCCATAAGCGTTGTCTAACTGCCAGTTATTAGTTAGACGATTGGTACATATTCGTACACGGAAGGGTAGAATTTATGCCAATAGAATGTTTTCTTTACTGAAATCTCCTTTTACAATTCCTAGTATGATTTTAGACAAGATTTTTTTTCATGTGGCCTGCAGGGCAGACGGCACTGGCTGAATTTTACTCTCTGGAAAAAAAATAACTCTCCCTCTTCCAGAAAAAGAGCTGAGTAGAAGCATCTTCTCTCCACCATTGCCAACCCGCCTACCAAGCGTGGCGATTACGGCAAAATCTTCGTTATGGAGTGGCCTGTGTTCAGCTGTGAACTGATACAAACTGGTGATGATGATTGATGGGATTCTCAGAATGGAAAGATTGCTTCTTTTTAATTACAGTTATGAAACAAGTGCGGTGAACATTTATTTTATTTATAAAGGTACACCAACAATAAATATTACATACATAAACATTCACAATTATTTATCTTATTCGTATAAATATCAGATATAGGCGTACACAGCTTCGAACATAGTATGTATTCTTCAAATTACAATTTTAAAATTTAATTATTGACAATAGTATACAAAGGAGATGTCCCAAATTGTATGGAGGCCAGGCCCAGAACCTGTACACCCCACCAAAAGATAGACCAATACACCTACAAGATTTTTTTATTATCCAATTCTTTTAAAATGGCTTCGTTAAGTGGTTCAAATAAAGAGATAAGTAAGAAAATAGCAATACAAAACAACAAAACCATCATGGCGGAAGATGACATTATGATGACGTCTGTCAGTTTCAAAATCGTGCAGCTAGAAGTCGAGTGCCATCGCTTACTGTAGTAACAACAAACATTATGAAAGTAATGTGTCAATCAATACCAAATCCAGAAATCGAAAATGAGGTCGTTATAATGAACTACATTTAAAACGCGACAAGCAGAACAAAAACTTGAAGTGAATGATTATGCCAAAGTGACAAGGGGTATCTGACAGCTACTGACATTTAAAGTTTTTTTAGATGACGCCATCTTGGAATGCCTATGAAGTTTGATAAATTATTCGATCTTGTTTATTTTTGAACCACTAATTTATATGTTTTATAAATTTATATGTATTTTTCCCAGAATTAATAAATTTTTCTTGATTTTTGTAAATGGTGTACTATGTCTGGGCCTATTATGGGACATCTCCTTTAACATTTCAAAGTTTATCAGCATTTCGATATCAAATATATTTCAAACCAAGGTTGAAGTATATTATTTTTATCAGTATATAAACTTGAAAAATTTTGTCTCAGGCGGGACTCGAACCCGCATCTCCACGCATGCCGGGCGGGCACCATACCAGTGGTGTGCGTGGAGATGCGGGTTCGAGTCCAGCCTGAGACAAAATTTTTCAAGTTTATATACTGATATTATAAGTGCAATTAAGTTGCTAAAATATCAAATAAAGTATATATTATTTTTATAACAGAATATACTACAAGGCCTATGATCATCCTTATAAAAATAATTTTAGCTTTTAGGTACTTAATTTTCAATAAACTTTGATTTATATTATGCCGCTTCAGTAAGATTTATTTTGTGTCAATAGCGGTAAGTATTTGAATTTACATTTGTAATCCTGGTACAATGTTCTAAGATATTGTTCTGTATAATGTCCCGGTATAATATTCTGTATTAGTCTTATATGAGTCTCCGTAAACTTGTGAGATCTAAATGTTTACAAAACAACGCGTGAGACGGTGGGTTACATATGCATAATATTACAATTATTTCTATGGTCATCCTAATAAAAAATTACAATATCTAATTGAAATAAACAGAACACTACAAAGACCTCATGTCTAGGCGAGTGAATGGTTTGCGTAAGATGGCAAAATCGATAGCCGTCGAGACCGAATGACCTAATTTTATCTCGCCGAGACGTTGGCTCCGCCATGTCAAATATCTGTTGACTCTTCAGTTTGAACTTGCCTTTAATTAAAAGTTGACTCTGTCTGTCTTTATCTCAGTACACAATCGTATTTCTGAATAACTGTTTTAAACTGCGTCGGTATTCTAAAAGGTTTTGAAGACTCAACTACCTAATTAACATACTAATACATAAATTAAAGAAACATTGAGAGCTTTAAATGTCAGCGCGAAATTGTGGACTCCGTCATATTATAATATTATAAATTCGATAGATTACAACCATAGGTTAGGTTAGACTATAACCTCACGCGTTAACTGACGAAGTCACATTTTTATGGTGACAGCCAGTGACAGCCCATAAGACTTAAGATTTTTGAAACTAGATTTTAACTCCCGTATAGAAACGCCAGGGAATGGTCAGGGAACGCAAATTAAATATTACATGATAAAAGAAGTTAGCATAGATGTGATGAGAATAGAATAATCAGGTTATAGTGGGGTGCAAAAGGCACCTTAACTAAAGACGAAGTTGTGATGGCGCCGTCTGGACCAGGACTGGACTAGTAATGGCGAGACAGGCGTGGCATCATTCTACGTGCGGGAGGAGGAGAGAGACATATAGATTAAATACTATCCGAATACACTTAGTAGCCGCCACTTCGTAGCCAATAAACATTTATCGGTCATATATTTGGCAAGGATCAAGCTCTTTCCGCTCGGGTCAACCGAGTTCATCTCGATGAATAATTAGTCAGTCCATCGTTAGCCTCATATTGAATTGATTACGGATTTGCATTTCTTAGTAAATGGCCTGCAATTCAAAGGTGTACCGGTCGTGTCTCGATGTCGTGATTAAACTTATGTGAATATCGATTACACTTACAAGAATAATTTATTTGCAATCGAAAACGTAATCAAACTGTAATTTGGTTACGATTATTTCTGATTAGAATTGTATCTATCTGATTTACTATTACGACCATTATTTTTCTGCACCAATCATGTTATAAGCGAGGGTAATAAAGTAAACTGCATTCATACGCGTATACGCTGGTGTGAAGCAAGTCTAAAAGAGTCGATTTATTCTGGGTTTATACCATGTATGTACAGGCAACGGCAGGTCAACCTAACCAAAAAGTTAAAGGTCATTGAATTAATTTTCAACTTTAAGTCCAACAATTAGAGATCAATATCAATTGAGAAAATTTGACGTTTTGTGGTAGGTTGACGTGCCGTTGTCTGTACCTTGTGTTTTGTGATGAAATATTCCGGCACTGTTTCAAGCGCCATGATCACGGAAGCACAATGAATGATAGTGAGCATAACAGTTTAAGTTTGTAAAATTCCTTTTTTGCCTATAATAATCATCCCACTACAAGGCCTCCATTATCGAATTCAAGTTACCACACCAATGATGTGTCTGGGATTATGTCAGAACTGAGCTGCGAGTGGGAAATACCCAAATTAGCCCAGAGTCATGCTTTGGCAAAGCAGACCAGCTCAAGTGAAATGTCGTCGTGACCTATTATTCTGTCCCAAAAAAAGGCAATAGCTAAAAAAGATACAAGCCTATCAGACAGAAACTACGAGTATAAGTGTCGTATTGCGTGTGAATTTCACTTAAAAGTTCTAGGTCCGAATAACAAAATTAATTAATGATCAATGTAGGTTCAATCACATGCTTTGCTTATATATATTAGACGCCGCAATTTATAAATATTGCTTTAAATACGCAAATAAATAATCAATAGTAAAATAAAAAAAATATTCGTATTTTAAACGTTTATTATTAGTTTATTAACAGAACAAAGACAAACATTACAGTTGTATATTAGATGGTTGGAATAAAAATAAAGTTTTAAGCTGATTTTTAGGTAGGTACCTACTTAAAATAAAGCAATAAAAAACTAACATTGGTTGACCTTATTGTACCGTACTGTTTTTCTTGAGTTTACGCGAACAATATACATTGAAATGAAAGATAGTTTACGGATTTGGAACGCGTATATTTTTTATTTAACCCGACGTTTCGAACCCTTTACAGCGTTCATGGTCACGGGTAGACTAAGGTGTTATTCGTCTTTAAGACAGTAATTTGAAAAAATGATTAACTACCGCCTCTAATTTTTATCGTCAGTCCCTCGATCGTGAGTTATTCCAGACACAATTGAAATCAATTGTTATCGCGGCACGCGCCTGCCGCCTGGGCGTTGAGGGATTAATGTTCCTTTTCACACAAAATGAGCTAACTGTGTCCGGAGTCTTGGTTTGAGCACTTCAATGATGATAAGACAGGGTCCCAAACAGCTGGTAAATTCCAACCATCTTCTCTATTGAAATTAGGATGTTTTTTAATTTATATTGCTTCGCGTATCATTCTAGGTACATATCGGTTTTCCTTAGCAAGAACTTTAGGTTTATCAAATCTAATGAAATGGTTGGGCTTATCAAACGCATGACTACAGACTGCAGATTTCGTTATACGCATGTTTTTCATATCGGCTATGTGTTCTTTTACCCGAGTACCTATACTGCGTTTAGTTTGACCTATGTAAGAAAGCCCACATTCACAGTCGAGTTTGTATACGCCTGGTACTTGAAGGGGAATGTTACACTTGACTGGTCGTAAGAATTGGTTGATCTTCTTCGGCGGCTCGAAGTAGGTCTTGATAGAAGCGCGCTTCAAGATGTTCCCAATTTTGTCTGTGACACCCTTCATGTATGGGAGTACCGCTGGTAGACGCTCAGCTGTGGATGGTTTTTGAACCATGTGAATTTGAACGTACGAGTATCATAATGCTTTTATTATTTTTTACTTAAAGTAATAATCAATCATAGGCTACATTACCTGTTGTTCTGAATCCAAAGTAAGTGCCTTTTAAACTTATGAAAGCATTTGTTTTTGTAGAAATCAGAAATAACGAACAAAACAAGTGGTTTTTCTATATTGACCTGTCCAGAAATCAAACCAGAAACCTCAGATCCTTCAAAACTTCGAAAACCACAAATGGCCCCCACTGTGGTAGTCATATAACTTTTATTTGACAAAGCATATTTATGTCATGCGGAGTCTACACATTGAATGTTCTATGGGAAGGGCTTTTCAAGAACATTCCTTTAATGCGTATCTTGTTCAATATTTGATGAGCGACTAATTATAATACATTATGCTTTATTTATACTATATACTTCCTTGTTTAACCACGTTATGAGTACATGACACGTAATTAAAATAGCTGACAACGGCAATGTTAGTAATATTATTTGTTTATTAACACTAAAGTTAATTCTGATTTGCAGTTCAACGACATAATATATGAAAACTGTTTATTTAATTATTATCTTTACCCAATCAACCGTACTGGTTCACATTAAGTGGTGAAATAGTTTTATTCAATCTGGATAAAAATAAAAACAAAAACATTTGAATACAGTTAAAAGTGTTTTCATTGTATTTAAAAACATTAAAAAATACATCGAAATTAGACAAACATGTAAAAAGAAATTGGTGACCGACTCAAAATAACCGCCTAAATTAAAAGATATTTTTTTTCGGGAAATTTAAAGCAGCCTCTTAATTATTTCTGTAATAAAAAAACTTAAAAAAAAATAAACTAGACAAAGAGCGCGAAATAAGTCACTAATTTCGAGACGGAGCATTATGATTATCACAGATTATTTCTTTGGCACCGACTTAAAAGTGTCGCATATATTACGATTTTCGTCGGTTACTTTTTTTTTTAATACTGTCAAACCTTATTCGTCTATACATTGGATTGTATATTTGTTTTAAAATGGGAGAACCGTTGCGCTATCGACAAATTATAAACGAGTCGAATTAAGAACCTCCTATTTTTTTCGTCGGTTGATAACATTGATACGCGTCGCTACCGGTTTTGCTGTTCATAATAATTTATGTTAAAGTTTTGAGCAACACTTTCACCGGCTTACTGGCGATGTTCAACTACGAAACCGGTACACCTTTGTCGTTTCCAGTTGGGACGCTAAACAAGCTGTCTGCAACTTTAAGTTTAATTAACTACCTACCTACTAAGTATTCGGCACCGTAATTTTTCTTAATTTTAATTTTCATCTGACGATTAAAATTGTCCAGACGACGAGTAAGATAGGGTACTACTACAAACTTTTAGATGATACAAAAAAAATTTTTTGACATTTTTATTTTATTTATTATCGACTTCTGCTTAGGTTTTGTCAAAAAAGCAAGTCAAACGTACTAAAAAAACGTCTCAGTTATTTCAAAGTGGGTCTAATAGAAATGAAAATGGACGTAACTCTTTACTGTTGCTGTGACCGTACACATGTGTAAATAATACATTGAAGCGTATTATATGCTTTGTGATAGTTAGTATTATCTTATCCGCGGTCATAGTAAATTGTAGTCAATGCGTCGTGTGGTCGCCCCGACAAGGAATAGAATGTCACCAATCTCACAACTCCCTCTTCAATGTGTGTCCTCAGATGCTACTAAAGGACTCAAGTCACGTCAGTCAGAGGCATCAAATAGACGGCTTGTTGACATCAGACTCATCATCATCATCTGAGCCAAACGACGCTCACTGCTGGACATAGGCCTGCCTTAGGCCAGGCTACCACTAAACTAACTATTCTTGATAAATGGATAAATGCGATAGGAAGAACTAAATGTAAAATAATAAGCAGTATATTTGTATAATATTCCAATCATATTATCAAAGTGGATCTATAATTGATTTTTTCCTATAGTATTAAAAGGTAAAACAATGTTGTGGGTAAGAACCCTTTTATTATTAAATGCTGAACTTCTTTTGTTCAAACATTTAATAGGTTATTGTTGCGAAGGCAAGTAAATGTTGTATTACGGAAACTTTGATCGGTGAATGCGTTTATTGCTATGAAACTTGAACTGACATTTATGTTATATGCGATAAGTTTCTCGATAATATCAAAATATACACAAGTTGTATAGTCCCTCATAAATGTAATATTATTATTATGTGATGATAAAGGACTTTAACTAAATGGAATAGCTGTAAATTATTTTTCAACAATCAAACCAATCATTGATCCAAAGACTAATCTAAGCTTCTGTGGCGAATTGGTGACCTCTCACCGAACGAAATCTGTGGATTACTTGACAATTTAAAAGTACAATTTCTGAATTATACTTGATTATTTGTAAATTTTCTGTGAAATAAATGTACTTCTATTATAAATAAATAACAAGTTACTCTTTTTTTAGACTTTATTCTTAATGTACAAGTGCTCTTTCCAGGGCTGTGAAATCGTTTTTTTTTACCTCAATAGGTGTACAGAACTTTTAAGAATAAGTAATTTCTCAAAGTTACGTATCCTTGAGTGTAACCGACTGAACCTTTGATGATAATTATATTGTTCCCCATCTGAAGCCTTGGGTTTGAAAGAGCATCGTGTCCTTCTTTGAGACTTGTGACAGGTTTTTCAACATTAATACCGGTTAGCATAATTCAACGCGAAGCAAAAACTACAAAATGGGTAATTTCACTAAGAGTCATTATATTTTACAACCTATCTATCTTTGCTGTATATTATAGGTATATCGTCTTACTCGTAAATCACTTTAATTATAGGTACTATAAATAGTGTCTTAATTTGACCGCCCTAGATAATGATTTCTGTGATGAAAACTATCCTATGTCAATTTACCAGGGCTCAAACTATCTTAGTACCTAATGAAATCCAAATCAGTTCACTAGTTTTTGAATTTCAAACAAACTTAAACTACAAATGCTTCGCATTTATAATGTTTGTTCCTTTGATATGAGCTCAAGTTTAGTCTACGAATAAAGCTAGCAAAGTCTTATAAGAGGAATAAATCAAAATTTATGTTCAAATATATGAATCATATATCATCGAAAATCCAATAAAAAACATGGTCAAACATGATTGAATCAAATTTTTTTCATACTTTAGTAACAATATATGGCTTAATAGCCTCTTCAAGTCAAATAACTTCGACTTGTTTGTTTAGTCCATATATCCGTTTTTTCCTTTAGGACCCAGCATCAAATAGATTCCATATTCCCATCATTTCCCCTTGTTAATGCTTACTAATTCTGCCAATGCAAAACAAATCCACCTGTTATTTTTATTAAGGGCTGTCGGTGTTTGCAATCTATATACTCAGTTACAGACACGTCTCGTAAATTGAAACAACACAACATACAATGTAAGTAACTAGATGAAATGGGAAACAATTAGGAAGACCGCAATTCGAACATTTCAATTTAGGTGTTAAGAAGCAAGAATGTTTACTACCAACTAGCGGTACCTTGCCTGCTTCATCAGTGTTTTCAAATTTAATTTGGATTATTATCCCACTGGAACACCCGACCAAAATATTCCATGTGCAAATTCTAGGTTATAAAGTCTACCTGTATCACCTGTATGCCAATTTCAAGATTGATAAAACAAACATAATATCCTCACCTTTAAAAAAAAACCTTCTAAATGGTCAGTTTACAGCACTGGCCACCTACTTTTCATCCCAAAGACGGCGACCTCTTAAAAATGTAAAAAAGTGTGTGTTGCCACCTGAAATAAAACCTTTAACGGCGCGTTGTCAGTTTCCTTTCTATATGCCCCAGCGGGAATATCCCCAAGGTTTGTAGGCCAACTCGCTTCGTCGGTTTATTTATAAAGCTACCTGGAGCAGGTGGGCCTAAACGTCCCGCCGGCCATCCGCAGGTTGAAAACACGTGTTGTTGCTAAACTCCGGGAGCGAGACATTTTTCGGTCTTTGTTGAGAAGGTTGATTTTTTATTTAGGTACAGTTCGCTTGTGAATGATGCAGTGTATTTTTAACCGAAGAGAAGAACAGGTTTTCAATTCACACATACCGATTTCGATGTAATTCGTGTGGACGATTCACGATGTGAATTGTTCAATGTTTCTTTTATTTAAAAATGTAATAGTATAATAGGAGGGTTGAAGTAAAAAATAAAACTTTCTTTGAATAAAAATAGGTCAAGCGGATAAAATAAGGCTTCAATACGACGACGTCCGTGGCGGAGTGGCGTACACACCGGTTTTCAAGGTGTCGCCAGCTCCGAGGTCCCGGGTTCGATTCCCGGATGGGTCAATCTAGAAAAAAGTGTTTTTCTACATTTTCTCGAGTCTGGGTGTTTGTGGTACCTTCGTTGTCTCTGGTTTCAAAAATACGAGTGCTTTAAATAGTTATTCAAATTAGGATCAGAACAATGTATGTGATGTTGTCCATATTTATTTATTTATTCATTAATTATTAATATTCAGTCGCCAAGCGACCTAAACATGATCGAGTTAAAAGTCACCTATAAAACTTTGCTGGCCCGATGGCTCTTGTGGGATGGATGGAGCACGTACTAAAAATATACCCATCGCTTATTATCAACTAATAATATGTCGCAACGACTTAGGTACATCATCTCTACGCCGCACTTCGTTAAAAACTATTCGCAAGTTTCTACCTAAACTTTCGGTTAGCAAGGATTGGTTGCAAGCGGTTGCGTGACACTAACCGCACGGTTGCAGCGAAATGGCATAGCACCAGAAATAGCTGGCATTGGTTTCAGTCGGGCGGCTTCGCTAACCGCTCAGAGGAATATTTAACATTTAAACACGTCTATCAAGAAAACCGGGTGTTATTTATAAAAACAAACTTTGTAAAGGACTTTGTGTTAACTTTTATTTTCCAAACTAATGTAGAAACAACTAAATAAAATACACTTTTCACCATCCAATACACCACAAATTCTAAAGTAATTCCTACTTTTTAATTCGATAGCCTAAGTTATAAACACGGTTCGAATTCGCATTATTAAAATTTATACAATATGTAATATATATAAATAATGATACAAATGTGCGATATTTTAATTATTAATATTTACAACAATTGTATATAAATAACTAAAATATCGCACAAAGGATAAAATGAGTAACAAATTAAGAGCTTTTAATTTTATAGTATTTATTGGATAGTTACATAACGTAAAATTCTAAGAAACATTCAACTAATTAAAGGTTTTTTATGGTTTTAAGTTTGGAGACATCTGTACTAGATCTCAAACCCGTTTTGATTCGCGTGTATTAATTATAATTAGCCAATAATTTATCCACCTTATCTATCACACTTTCTGATCTCCAATACTTAATTAAATACTTCCCACCGTGTTTTGTTTAGCACAATTCCAAGAATAATTGGTCAGGCTTCACTTGGCAATCGGCTTGTAGAAAATTTTCGTTCACATGCATTTGTGAATTGTGAACAAACATCAAAATCGTTTCTTATTGTTATCATTTAGGTTTTTGGGTTATGAGAACTATTGTGGACGGTGTCAATGAATCGCTCTCAATGTTAAGGCGTATTAGCCTTCTTTTGTTTTTGAATTGCTTCTCTTAAGTGACTCGGTATTTGGGGACATTTCGTATTCAATGGGCGTACGTTACGCGATCCGACACCAACGTTTGACTGTCGTTACTTGTTTCCGCTTGTGTTGATGTGGATTATCCATTCAATCGACTTATTATTTTCTTTAGGCGGCACATTCTAAAATAATTGATATCTGATTCTCCTTGACTTAGTTTTTAGAATACTTTTAGTTACAATGATAAATAAAAGCAATTAAAAACCATTCGCATAAAATTAAAGTGCAAGGTACGGAATGAAGCACGTTTCGCGCGTTAAAAAATACAATTAGCTCTTTTACGGCATCTCTTAGTTTGAAACTGGTTTTTGGATACCGCTAGAAATGTCTGGAGCACAGTAAAGCGAGATGCAGCAAGGCCAGACATCACCAAGCAACGCAAAACACTCGAATCATCGTCATTATGTCAGCCAAATGACTCTCACAGCTGGACATAGGTCTCCCCTAAGGATATCTAAACAGTTGGATCCGCGCCACCCGAATCCAGCGGTTTCTTAAGACCTGAACCAGATCGTGGGTCAACCTGGTCCCAAAGACCGCTAAACCCACTTACAGATCCTCGAGATGTGTCTTGTACAAGAACTCGTCATCAGTTGTTTAAAGGATGGGTTCCAAACTTCCAACCTAGTCTATCTCTTTGTATTTAAAAATAAAACAGATGATCAGCCTAGCACGGACTGGGTCTACTGTACTTAACTAACTTTGGGCAGATTTGTGATTACGTTTTTAGGTATTGTTTTGAAACAATGAGAGAAAATATATTCGGTAAACGGCATTGTGGTACCGTTAGGCGCATGCGTGGCTACCCGTCTCCAATGGAGCGTATAGCTTATCCGATGCATATCTCGCATGATCTAGGCCTCAGCTGAATAAATACGGTACAACACGAAATGTGACACATGTGGTTGACACGCGAGCGACTGGTTACATTGACAAATGGTTTTATATTTTAATGCCCTAGCTAAAGTCTAAAAAAACACTAGTAGTCAGTAAGTCAGTATTTGGTAAGCTCTATAAAATTAATGTTATTTAGGTAATACAATATTATTTCTTTGAAAACACTTAGCATTTGTAGTTTGTACCATGTTAAGAGTTATGTAATTAAATGATATTATTATGTTTGATCTGCTCTCGTATTTTAAAAATCTACACATATATGTGCATAATATATTATTTTTAAAAGTAAGTATCTTTAAAAAGATTATGTCATGGCGAGAGACTTCTGACTGGGGCTAATAAATAATATTAAAAACATGAAAGGATGTGATAGAGAGACAGGCTCTTTCTTTAAAGCGTAATCGAAGTAATTTACAACTAATTGTACTATTCTAAATAAAAAGTCATAAGCCGTCTATAATATCGAATCAATATCGAAATTGTTATCGAGTTGAATGTCCGAATTCTAAGCAGCTACAATATAATGGCGCTTAGAATAGAATTTCAATAGAATAAAACACAAAAGCATACTATAGGGTAACATTGATAACGTTACCAATTATGTTAACAGTTGATTAAAAAGATTCGTAGAACTAAACTAGTAAATCTTGTAAAAAATATATGTTTGGAGTCATGCGCACTTCAAAATTAGATTTAGAAAGCTGAACTGTGCGTAGAGCATAGTTTTTTACACGATAATCAGTTATCAAAATTTAATCAAATCATTTCTTCAAACATCACTGAGTCACAAATCCTCATATTTTTTCATTACGCAGAGTGTTATCAATTAAATGGAACATTATCGACAGATCCAATCCGAAGGGACGAAATTGGAATTCATTAGCATCAACAAAGTTGCAGTAATTATAAACTACGATTGCAGTCAATTAATTGAAGGATGTGGGCAATTCGAACCGTGGAAATTGCTGCTTCGCCCGAGTTAAGTGGGGCCCTCGGTAAAAATGACGACGATTTTTAATAACCATTCATCAATGACGGATTTATATCTTCTCTGTCAGCTGTGTCTTCGACGTTTTCAAATTGGAACGAGTCTTTAATCTGCTTTAAGATACGAAAGGATAATAGTAATGCGTCAAATATAGCATACGGGCTTCTGTTATGGGGAAACAGCATAGACGCAAACAAGGTACTTATTGCCCAAAAAAAATGTACACGTGCTATATGTGATAAAGGTCCCTTTGACTCTTGCAAACCACTTTTTACAAAATTAGGAATCCTTACCGTTCCTTGTATGTATATTCTAGAAATATACAAGTTTGTCAGGCATCATCCAGAATTATTTAAAAAGGCCAGCGAAATATATCCTCGAAATACTAGAAACAGTAACAGACTTGCTTTGGAATTTCAACCAAGAACCTCTCTATTTCGGAAAAACTGTTATTGTATGTGTGTGAAGGTATATAACCATATTCCAAATCAATTTAAGTGTGGACCTGTGTATGTGATGACAAAAAAACTACGCCAATGGCTAGTAAATAAGGGTTATTATAATTTATCTGAATTTTTTAATTGTATGACTTAATTTATTATTTTAATTTTGCATGTTAAATACTATTAACTGAATAGAGATCTAAATATTGTATCTGACATCTTATGTACCTATTCTTCGCAAATTAATACTTTGACTTTGACTTTGACTAAAAGATGTATCGTGTACGTGTGGTGTCGACACATAATAACAGCGCCATCCCTTGTGTTCTCATGGGTGTCGTAAAAGGGAGAAGTGAGAAGCTGGTCAAGTCTATTAGGAGACGATCTCCATTAAGAAAAGATCTTCAGCTTGGTCCTGGTAAAGCGGGTATAGAATAGTCGGGCTTCGGAAGTCATTAAACCGTTGTTGGTCTCGTCTTTTGTCTTAAGATGGAAGTGGTGAAAACAAGTCAAGCCAGGCCTGTTTGAAAAACCGGCTCAACGGCTTGAAAAACCTTACCATAGTTACCATCATATTACTCAATACTCACAAAGGATGATACCTAGAGTAGCTAAGTAGAATTTTTAACTGAATGTTTTCGATCTAATAAAACTCTGGTAACGAAGTAGCTCGAAGATAAGACATTTTGCGATTCGCTATAAGATCACTAGTTATTAGTTCATTAAATAGTAAACACGCATGTCTGTCGCTCAATCTCTAGATACTGCTCTAAAAATGGTCTGATAACTTACCCAGTCTTTTAAATCAGCGTTGTGTTGTCTTTAGCTGTTACGACCAGTGCCGTGAATTTAAAATTTCGTGCGTTATTAGATACAATAATGACGTGTCATTACATACAGCGCGGGAGATACGTTATCTCCCAACCCGGAGTCGCTCACCCGAAAACTGTTCTATTTTCAAACACACACATTCGAGGTTCGCCATGTGATGCGCGTTATTTACGTCACGAGCAACGCCGTATTCCCCAAAACACGAGCCAATGTCATTGAGACTGTATCAGTATCAACGATTTTTAAACGAAAAGAAGGGTTTATCAATTATACTTACGTGCTTATTTTTTTGTGCACGAACGTTTTAGCAGTTAATGGTTTTTTTTGTGATAGAGTATAGCTCAAAGTTGGACCAATTTGTGAGGCGGTGCTATACAACTAACTAGCCACAATCATAATGTACCGACTCAAACTTTGTGGCTTATGTCAGGCGTCTCTCGATTTTTTGTACAATTGATTATAAATACATGATACAGACGATTATCAACCGCCGACTCACCTTTAAGTGCTTAATACACTATACAATTTGTAAAAATACTACTATACCGGAAATAAGAAGAACCTAATTTGTTAGGTATCTAGTGACCATCATAGTACACTTAATCGGATCCTAAATAGCACACATTCATGATTATTTCTGTCTGTTGAAAAGTTCTGTGCACTATTCGTTTGAAAGCGAATCACTACTAATTACACTCTCCTAGATCGTACCTAGATAATTTAGGATAAAGAGCGAACTGATGATTGAACTTGACTTCGATTACATCTTCCGTTTCCTAATTAGATTTGTTACAAATTGTGTATTGTAATCGACGCTTAAAGACGGGATTATCGCAAAAACAGACCTTCAACGGTGAGCGGACAGTCTTGACCCACAAGTTGACTCGGTCTGAACAATGAGCAGCGCAAAATTAATTCGACGTCGAACGGTATATCGCCCGAATTCTTTGCCACTGTAATGTCAGTTTTCAAGATCACAGCAATATTTTCGGCGCTATAACTCTTGTTAGCCGGCCGATTTTATATCTGTGTTAATAATACAAGAAGTAGTATGGTATTAACTGCAGTCAAAACTTACTAAAGCCTACCTATGTAATACACCTACATAATATAGGACACCAATATACCTTCATGTAATCATGATTGCCTTCTAACAAAATAAATGAAAAATATTTTTCAACACTATTGAACATTACCGCGACGTCACATGTCGTTTTAACCTCGTCTGAAGCAGCACAATGAAATTTCTACTCATTTGTTTGGAATAAAAGCCAAAACATTAACTTCAACTGTTTCACGGTCTAATGAAGTGAGAAAATAGATAAGATTTGTAGGTAACGTTAAAATTTATCTATATCAATGAAATAATAACACCTTATCTATCATATCGGTTCTGCAAAAAAGTACAATTAAAAGCAGATTTTTATTTTCAGCCAGTGTTATATTCAATAAAAAATGTGAAGGAAAAATAGGCGCGCGTTTAATTTCGAACACAATATTATTTTAAAACATTTGGGCGTAAACGAGCAGCGGGTTTTTCGGTTAGGGTGACCGGGGCAGGTAAGGCGCATGGCGGGTGTGGCCAGCTGATCGGGGTTCGGGACTACGCACACAGTGAGCTGTGCCTGTTTACAAAAAATAACAAGCGCTATTGATTTCTATCCGCAGAGACCGAACTATCGCGAACAGGTGTCCTGTAAACTTTGTATTAGAACTCCTTATTCCTTATTAACCAATAATTAACCATACCATGGGCAAAGGCTTTAAGATCTAACTTGCTGCATATTTAATTAACATAGATTACACTGAAATAATGCAATCAGTAGATCTTTAAGGGATAATATACGCTCAGAAACATGATAATACTGACCTTGATTCCGGAGCGTCCCTGTTGCTTCAGCAACACGTTCTCCGGCTTCATGTCACAGTGGATGATCCGGTTCTTGTTTAACGCGTGAAGGCACTGTAGCAGGCTGTGCGAAAACTTGCGCACGAGCTGCAACGAGAACCCTTGGAACTTATTCTTCTTTATCAACTCGTACAAGTTTATCGAGAGCAACTCGAACGTGATGCAAGTGTGGTTTCTGAACGTGAAAGAGTCGAACATGTGGATCACGTTCATAGTGTTGTCCTTGTCCTGCTCGCGGAGGTGCTCCAGTATACGGATCTCCTCCTGCGCCTGGCGGTGGAACCGTTTCTCGTTTCTCACCATCTTCAGCGCGACGTTTTCTCTCTTTTTGTGGTCATAAGCTTTGACGACCTGCCCGAAGCTACCTTTGCCGATAACTTTGAGCACCTCGTACCTATATGCTATGTGGTCGTGCGGTATATGTATATACGAGCCCTGCTCGTTGTCGTATTCGCAATTGTTTGGGAAGCCAACGAGCCCGGGCCGTTTCTTGGCGTTAGAGCCGATGAAGTACACTTGGGGATAGTCAAATATCTCACGGTGTTCATAGGGGGTGAGTTTGTTCATGTAGAGCTTCATGACCTGCTCGGGGCTGGCGGCCGCAGCCGGCGGGCGCTTGTCCGGGGGCTGCGCTGCAGCCGGCGGGGGCGCGGGTGGCCCGGGCTCCAACGGCGGCAGCGCCCCGTCCCTGAGCAACGCGCGCCCGAACGCGTGCGCGCTCCCTAAAGGCATGTCGCCAGTCATGGCCGCGCGGCCGCCGCCACCTCCGCGCACGTCGCTCGCCGTGGCCGAAACCCACGCTCCTTCGCACACACCACTGCACCTCACTGCACTTGCTAACGACGAAGGCGCCACCCTGAAACACTACACGACATTCCACATCGACCGGGAGGAGCGAGACCCACGCTTCCACTTATGCGGGCACATTCCGTCTCGGAGATACGATGGAGCGCGACCGCGATGATACCGTGCAACACGAACGTGAAACGCAAACAAAGACCACCTTCCTTGCGGGCCGAACCGACGACAGAACCAGAGAGAAAATAGAAACGGTCGCCAAAGTCATTGAACCGTTCATCCGCACGGAGACCACGAGTGGGAGGGAGATGGAACTACTATTTCTGTTAGTGTAATGATTTGCTAGATGGCGCTGAACGCACTCGTAAGGTGACTTCATTATTAGAGACCCAAACGTTCTGAAATCAGAATTCTGGCAATGATAAAATTTATTTAAAACTATACGTGCTCACAATTTTTGAAAACAGAAAACTAATTGCTGTCAAATATTTATTTGTTCAACTGATGAAATGATTTGGAATAGTTTGCAATGTATTAAAATTCATTTAGATAAAACAGAAACAGCCTAAGAACGTTTGATTTGATTGACACTTTGGTTGAACACACTTGTTAAAAAGTGTACTAAATTTCTGTATACACGATTGATGAACTTTTCACAAAATTACAAAGTAACTCAATTAACGGCCGGTCCCAATAACGTATCTATCTTCAGTTTTGGCATTCATTGTACGGTTTTTTGTGGCAGTGCTATAGTGCTCCCACCAAACTACTGTATGGAGAAAACATACTCTCTTCCGCTGTTGGGTGTCAACAAGGTGACCCTCTGGTTCCTGCCATATTCAGTCTTGCCATTCATCACATCATCACAAAATTTAAGTCCCTTCTCAATGTTTGGTAGCTTGATGACGGAACCCTAAGCGGTGATTCTTCATCAGTTTTGGAAGATTTTTCTTACCTAATAGATAATTTCAAATTCAAAAAAAATCGATCTAAATTTTTTTAGCGGCTTAGATCTAAATTTATTTTGACATGATAACGTCTTTAAAATCGTTTTAGTCGGGTGACATGTTCAGAAACTTGTGTCACACCAAAACCTCACGAGCGCGATCGCAGGTATAACGAGAGAGAGACGGACTGATCTCCCGTCTCATCTCGAGCGCTGCCAGTCATTCCGTGAAACTTGTCACGCGAAATCCTCACGAGCGGAGGCTGGAATAGCGTTCGAGTGAGTGGACCGATCTTCCGTCTCTCTCACTCTAGCGGCATACAAACGAATGGAGATTTTCTCGTTATCACGTAAACATCTCAATCGTAAACCTACTTTACAAACAACCAATTTTTTTGAGCGGTTTAGATCTAAATTTATCCAAATGTGATCTTTATGTGCCTCAAAATTATGATCAGCGTGATGAAATTATTGACAATTTAAAAAATTAGCACCTGACATCAAAATCATCAATAAAACTTCCCTTTGCTTGCTTGGTTCTCCAATCGCTGATGAAGCTTTTCCAGCTTATATTGATGAACAAATTTCCAAATACAAAACAGTTTTTGACCGAATCCTCAAGGTGAACTGTCACATTGCCTATACATTAATAAAGTTCTTTCTGTTATGCCAAAATTCCACCTATACTCTACGCTCATCGCCGTTTTGGAAACACTCTGAATTGATATCAAAATTAGATATTATCATACAGCATATCCTTTCTCAATCTCTAAACATTAATCTGGAAGAATGAATCTGGACTCAAGCTTCTCTGCCTATTCGTCACGGGGGACTAGGAATAAGATCAATATCCAGCAATGTCACTCTTGACTCTTCCAGCGTTCTTGTCTTCATCCCATCAAACTTTCGGTCTAATATGTAAAATTCTCAGTAAATCTCACGTCTACAATTCTATTCATATCCCCTTTTTGGCGAAAGCCATTGATGCGTGGAGGACCCTGACCAAAGAATATATCCCTCAGAACTTATCGGCTCAAAGGCTTTGTGACGAGCCTCTCTGCAGAGTAGTACGTAATAATTTTCATCAAACTTGTACAAACTCTGTAGATAGTGCTTGTCTTCTAGCAGTAGCTGAGTGGGAATTAGGTCTCTGGTTGAAAGCTCTTCCATCCCCGACTTTGGGCATTTTATTTGATGATATATCATTTAGGTTGGGTCTTTGCTCCTACGCATCTTCCATCGACTGGCAATAAGACGGGTTCAGCTGCTTCTTCTGTAGAGTGCCTAAAACGGCGCAAATACGAAAGTCTTGGTAAGACTTACATATTTGAGCCGTTTGGGGTGGAAACTTTGTGACCGTGGGGTCCTAGTGCCCACAAGCTGCATCGAGAGATGTCTAAGCGCTTAGTTGAGACATCTCTCGATCCTAAAGCTGGCTTATACCTAGGCCAGCGGATAAGCCAAGCTATCCAGCGTGGAAACGTAACCAGCCTCTTAGGTACCTTTCCGCAGAAATGCGACCTTAGTCAGATATTTAATTTATAGGATTTTATCTATATATATAAAAATGAAAACTGATTTAATGACTGACTGACTGACTGACATATCAACGCACAGCCCAAACTACTGGGATTTAATCTATATATATAAAAATGAAAACTGATTTAATGACTGACTGACTGACTGACATATCAACGCACAGCCCAAACTACTGGTATTTAAAATCTGAAAATTTTTACCGTGCTTCCTTTTATAGTGTAGGTGAGCACTAAGAAAGGAATTTTGGAAATTCTGCCTCTAAGGGGTAAAAAGGGCCCCATAAGTTTGTATGAAACTCCGTCAGTATTGAAGCTAAGTCGATGAAAATTGGTATCCAGCTATCTGATTAGAAATTATGAATGATGTCTTTCAGGATTTTTGAAAATCTATATATATAAAAATGAAAACTGATTTAATGACTGACTGACTGACTGACATATTAACGCACAGCCCAAACTACTGGGATTTAAAATCTGAAAATTTTTACCGTGCTTCCTTTTATAGTGTAGGTGAGCACTAAGAAAGGAATTTTGGAAATTCTGCCTCTAAGAGGGTAAAAAGGGCCCCATAAGTTTGTATGAAACTCCGTCAGTTTTGGTGCTAAGTCGATGAAAATTGGTATCCAGCTACCTGATTAGAAATTATGAATGACGTCTTTCAGGGTTTTTGAAAATTTAATCTTTAAGCGGATAAAAAATGGGGCCAAAGTTTGTTCGGTTCCGCGTCATATCCATACTTTTTACATATTTGTACTCTCTGACTTCACTTAGTTTGTTATGACATTCAATGTGTCAATCAGAAAATAAATATCATTTCTTACAAATAGAATGGTATTATTTTAGAATTTAATAATAGACACCGAAATGGATGAATTAACTAAGTTAAAACGTACACGAACTTCATTATAGGCTGCATTATAAAATTCGGCAGTCAGATACAAACCCTACGAGAAATTTCTGATTATGAATTAAAATTAGTGAGTGACCAGTGACAAATGTACAAAATTACCAAGAATAATTTGGAAGAGATACGACAACAAATAATTAAATTACTGATGACCAACAGTTGGAAAATGAGATTGAAGAAAAAAATAACCTTTAGGAAATTAAAACACAGCTTAAACTAAAACTCAGAGTTTGAATTCGATAACACGAAACAATTCCATGTATGCAGAAGGTACTGAGGAGCAAAGGTCGGCCACAAACAAACCTTAGGACATCTAAATTGAACTCAGTACCATTAGACAAGGACGAAACATTCAAAAACATCATTAAACGGTTAGATACTTACTTAAAACTGAACAGATGTGATGATATCGATACAAGGAAATACACGTTTATAACAACTTTGAGCCCAGAATTATATCAGAAAACGTAAAATACTCGTATTATATTTATTTGCTCAACGGGATCCTTGTGAGTTAGTTAAAATTCAGTTAGTAAATTATCAACAACTCAAAATGGACAGATTACTAGAAGATATTTTATCAATAGTGTTTGACGGAACTCTTGTTTGCATATCAAACTATGAAGCTCAATTAGTGTTTCAAAAAAATGTGAGACCCATTTTCATCTAGACGTATTCCATACGCCCTGAAGGACAAAGTTGACGAAGAAATAGGAGGCTTTGTAACGAAAATTTGGCAAAACTTGATAATTCCTGTTGGCTGTCTTATCTATATTTAGGTACATATTCAGAAAATAAATATCAGTACTAACAAATATAATGGTATTATTTAGAACTTTATCATTTTTGTTTATACTGTAGAGACAAATGTTGGGAAATCGAAAAAGTGTATAGAATAAAATTAGTGATGCTGGTACTACACCTTCTAGGTCCGTCGTCAACCGTCCGATCTAGGTCTTTTATCCAAACGTAGTATGCAAGCAAATTGTCTTTGTAAAATCGCCTTTTTAACGCTTATGTATCGAAAAAAATTGATTTACCTATAGGATTTTAATTTCTGCCCGCGACCATGATTCGTGCATCCGGATCGAAACGTCGGGAAGGTAAATTAGTATTTAGGTCCCTTTAAATAACGGTTCGTTGCATTAAACCCCGTAATGTGTTAAGTGTTATGTATGGATTTACCTACTTGTTTGGAAATTAAGAATGTGTTTTTACACAGGGCCACTTCTTCCAGGGCTCTACGCCAGTGTTGAGCATATTCGAATAAAGCCTTGCAAGCTGCTTTGAATGGTTTGTTTTACTACAGCGTTGACAGTTTTTAAAGCTTCAAATGATATTGTAATTCAGATTTCATATAAATGCAAACAGATGTGGTGAACCACGGTACGCTAGGAGAACCAACACCGGATCCCTAAAACGATAGTATAGATCGGCCCCTTTCATCCAACTCAGCTCCACTAAGTGCCCACCATCAACTCGCCCGAGATGGCCACCTCGGCACCGTAGTCAAAGGAAGTTGAGGAGAGGGGGTTGAGTATTGACGAAAACTTTGTAACAGATCAAACAACTCGCGCGCGAAGCCGCAGGCATCAGCTAGTTTTTTATAAATGGAATATTTGATTGAGTGTAAATATAGTAAATAGGTTTTTATTTAGGATTGTGTTTAGCTTGTTTTTGTATTAATTTTAAATTATTGTATTACGTAGGTAATGCATAGATATATTCGAATGTGCATTGAAATGTAACTTCAATAAATTTTAATAAATAATAGTAAATACTAAATAATAACAATAAATGCCATTTAATAAATATATCTAATAGTTTTATTGTGATAAGTGCCTGTTTCTCTACTAGAATACTAACCCCGCCCCATTTAGTACATACGTGAATTCAAATTACTAAATTTAAGGGTTTCAAATGTATTAAGTGAGGGGGTCAGCTAGGAATTCAGTTGATTTTGTTATCAATTTGACGAAATTTTATAATGAAATTTATTTATTTGTAAAACTAAGAAATAAGTCTTATGAATAAACGTAATTTGAATGTCATATCATAGTCATTTTTTGTATTATTCATGCTTCAACTTTAAAATGCTCTCTTGAAAAATCAATTTTTTGTTATTAAAACACCTATGCCAGCGATATTATAATATATAGAATTTTGCATATCATAAAGCATTACAAATTACAATAATAAACAATTTGTATCTGTTCTTTTTTTATTAATTATCCCAATTCGAAATCAATATTCATAATTTACACAGGACGACGTGTGTCGGGTCTGCTCGTTTATTATAATTTCTTAACACTTTGTATAAAAAAACTTTAACGCTTCATTCAAGAAAATTGTGTCATAAAAAAACTAACCTAATAAAAGCATTTCGGTCTTAAATAATACTGTGATAAAATTTGTCTATGGTGAAATTTTCCTGACACTCGCGCCATCTGTCGAAGATTTTTATAAGTTTTGTATTCATCGTCCATCCCACACGTCTTTTTCTATTCCGTTGTTTTCTGTCATTTTTATTACATTCGTAATCTTGGGATTAAATAATTCTGTGGTGGATAAGTTTCATAAAAACATGTGGTTGAAGACTGTTGTGTAATAAATAAACGTCCTTACATAACTAAGAATACAGTGGTGTTTATAAGTGAATGTAAGTAGAAGTTATTTTTTTTATTTCGGTTGTTGCGATTGCTTTTTTCTCCAATTTATTTTTAAATGTGCATTTTCAATTTAGTGTTACTGTGGCATTAGCGGTCAGTATTAAAATATAAATTTAGACCAAAACCGATTCATATTTTCTGATGCGGCTTGTAATCGGAGTTCAAAATCATGTCAGAATAAAATGTTCTACCGCAAAGAATATTCTATAGTTTTCTGTTGAATGTACGTTGTTATTAATTTCATTATCGGGGATACGTGATAATATTGTATTACAATAGCTTGTTCGTCACGATGTTTCAATACATGAACCTTCCGAGGCGATGTAATCAATCACATACATGGACTGGTTATTGTAATGTTTGAGCACCGACTTCCTTGTTCATTGGCTTACCAAGGCCTGCTTGTGTGTGTGATTTGCGTTATGTTTGGCGGTTTGCCAGTGCAATTGCACTTCAACTGGCAAAACGAGATAACTTTGTATCCTTTGTTTATTTTTTATTCTCACTACCTACCATGAGTCACTGGCATCCAACACTTAGAGCATTCTACAACACTGACTCATAAGGATAAGCCTTAACCTTTGTTTAGTAAACAGTATTAAATAATGTTAAAAGCTCTTAGTTCATACAACCAAGAGCTTATCATAAATTAGGACTACTGACTACTAAAGAAAGTCTTTCATTACTAAAAATACACAGGAACTTAGTACAAAACATATGATTTTTTCTTGTGTTATGAATTTTAACTACCACAAAAATATTAACTAAGGATTCTAGATGAATCACAAAATATATTTAGCAATTATATATTATATATTTACCTTTGAAAAATAACTAAGTGTCTATGAAATTCAATAGGTTACAAATTGGGTTTGTTCCATTCCCAGTTTGAAACCTATTGTTAATGCAATATTCATTTTCAAAGAATTTTTCTGTTAAGACTAGTGATAACAAATAATGTAGAGATGTAAATATGTATGATAAGAGTATCACTTAAGTACATAGCTACTAAAACAAGTATCTAAGACTTTGAAATATTGTAAACACACATTGCCGTTTTGTGTAATCAGCTACTTACCTTTTTTCTGATACATCATATCATCGTAGGTATTTAATAACTATAGCAATAGATTTTTATAACAAATTCAGCATTAGGGCCCGGCAGTGACCAAACAATAAGTCCTTGAAAGTCAAATCTTAATTAAATAACATGGCAATGAAAATGGCATGTTGAAAATCTTAAAACGCCTGTCTATGTTTTTAGCAAAATACTTAACCAATTATGAAATTACTGGTATAGACAAAGCTTCAGCCATTAAGAAAGTACAGGCTTTTCTTTTAATCCACAATAGGGAAGAAGAAAATCAATAAAAAAAATATATACTTGACACATTTAATTTTTTTTTTATGGGGTAATGGAAACCTTTGATTTATTCGTTAAGTCAATATCTACTGTTATATGACACACACTATCATTTACTGCATGTTATATTATATTATACCATGAACCCAGAGTAGATGAAAACTTTGTCAGTGTAGTTTGATTTAGCCTATTATGAGGACTAAAAAAGTATAACTTACTCTTAAAACTGTAGTAGTATTGATGAAGTCAATATCTAAACAGTTAACATCTCTTTAATAAAATGAATAACCTATTTCTATTATAAGAAACAAAAACCTACAGTTACAGTAAAGCACATTTTTACCTCTTCTACTGCTAATGACTTATAAGCCGTTGTCTTGTCTAAAATGTACTTAATCATCCTTATTCTTTTCTCCCGCCATTAACATTGGACAAACTCTGTTTCGGTTTCATCCCTCAGACACCTATTTGTCAGACAGACATACCTAGATGACCAATAATTAACTGAAGTTGTTAAGTTATTATGTATTTGTTTATAAACATTTAAGTAACCCCAATTTTTTTTTAATTCAAAATCTAGTGTAGCCAGTTAGTGGGAAATCTTGTTTGACAAAACTCAGAGATAATATTTATGAATTTTTGACAGCAAAGATTTCAATTTAAGAAATATCATGGCATGCTAACAGTGGCGGATCCATGGGTGAAAGGGTCTCAAGCCTAAAGAAATGTGAGTCTTCCCCTAGCAAATTTAACTCCATTATAAATTTGCTACACTGCCAGGAGTAAGTAGCTACTTCTTTGATAAAACCTATAAAACCTAAATAAGTCTTGCTCCTCCTAAATTAAGATCCTGAATCCACCTCTGTATTATAAATACGTAATACATGATTTGTTGATTGTCAGTTGTCTCTGTGTCTGTTTTACCCAAAGTTTTTTTACATATCCTTTGCTGGTTTGGTGTTAGTATGTCATTATGTTTTTGTTTTGCTATTTAATGTTCCGCTTTTGTTGACTCACCTACACAGATAAACCGGTACAAAATAAGTAGGTTAGGCATTGTTACTCGTAATTATATTCGAGCCTCATCACAATGACTTTGATACTTTGAACCTAGCACAAACTATTACCTAGACACGAGCATTTAAATGGCGATTGTATGATATTTTCAACCAGCGATAAAAACAAGGTTCTCAATTCGACTCGTACACATTTTTTCTTACACAAAACTTTTGACGAGGTAAAAATATTTCAAACGCGCTGAACCTATTATTTTTTCGTTTTCTATTTATTGTATTTCTACGGCTAAATCCGAAATGTGGTTAAAAAAATCTCTGGCAAGGCAACCCTAGCGGTAGCTAGGCAACTTATCTCGGCAGTTTCGGCCCCAGTATACCTACTATCAGTAGCAGGTTGGCGAATTGGTTCAGAACCTTTTGCACCCAACAGTGGTTCGGTAATGGAGTCCGCTCAAGTCGACGTAGGGGGATCGAAACTTGGCTACTTCACAGCTTACCAAACCCGGCGTGAGCCTCTTTAGTGCTTGCAAATACTCTCTGAAAAGGTCTTCAATAATCGCAGAAGCGATAGGTCTATCAAAGCATAATGTACTCAACATCATCAGCCCAAAACAGTTGATGCAAGAAAGAGGCCTCTTACTACGCTGCGCAGGCGCGTTGTGGATCGTAGTTTGACCAATAACGGAGAGAGGACACTGCTCCCCGTTTTCTGGCAGTTATCCTTTAGTAGCCTCATACGATGACTGATATTTGTGGAGATCCTAAGGGCAGCCCTATGCCCAGCGTCGTTTGGCAGCTATGATGAGGGGTTGTGGGTGAGGAAAAGGGTACCGTCAAGAACTTCCACGAATAATAACAACTTCTAAATATGTATCATGTAAAATCTACACATTTATCATTGTAATCTTTTGTTTGTATGTACAAGTACCTTTCTCGGAATCGTTGATTACGGCCAGTCGGTCAAATATTATTGGAAACGTTAGATTAGATAACTATTGAATTGCAGTGCAGTTGTAATTCTTGATTACTCGCACATACATATTATCACACATACATATAGATTCCTAAAAAATACCCAGAATATGTCGTCTTCGGTAAAAGGTAGTTAGATTTTGATAACTGTCTTTTGCTCAATAGGGTGTCAATTGCTTAATTAAGACTAAGGGCTCACGCCGCACACAATGTCTGTCCGTATAATAGACTCGATCTGTTTCTGTTATTCATGCGGATGTCTTAAGGTATGCGATATGCGAAAGAGACAGAAAGATCGATATAAACGGGAATCGCGTTGAGTGGTAGGACCTCTGAACTCTTTATAGTGAAATAAGTATAATAATATGGTTGATTCTGTCTCATCATTGCTGTGGTAACTTGAATTCAATGATGGAGGCCTTTTCTCTGCAGTGGGATGATTATAGGCTGTAAGTTTCCTTTTTTTGTTATATGTCTGATTGTACAAACATAATGCCAAATTAATAAGAATATTTTTAAACAAACTTTCACTGACGGATGTCCTATGTCGATTTATTTATACAATACGTTTTTCAATTACTAAGGTTTTTTATGCAACATGTTTTTGAATTACGAGGGTTTTAAGTACGTTAGCTCACTTGACGTGACCAGTACGAGGTATTTACATTACGTAGATGTTTCTCTCTTCAAGTAGGCACTCGTGCAGTACTTCATAAATATTCTTACCCCGTCACATACTTTGCGATAACTGCGTTTTATTTAACATATTATTATTATTATCACGTCCGTAATTGCTTATAATTATGCTAATTGACGAACTTAAGAAAGACGAAGCACTCAGCATGACCACGCATAGATAACTTCTCTGACTGACTACCTACTTTTTTTTTTTAAATTATAGTCTTATGGTGTACAAAATTACTTATATTATTTATTTTTCTCAAAATTTTGAGTAGAATAGAATAGGATAGGAATAGGATAGGTTTTTATTGCAGTAAATGTAGTACAAAGAGATGAAACAAAATACATGGCTGCTCACATTTAGCCAGAAAACAATGGCAAGCAATAAGTGAGAGAGATTAACAATTAAATTAAATTATCAACAAATAAAAAATAGAACAAAATAAAAGCACAACAAAAAATAATTATAGAATACAATAGGATTGATTATTAAATTAATAACAATTAATTCATTCACTCACATTTTACAATTGATAAATTCATTCACACTATAAAAACATTTCTTACTTAATAGCTGATACAAAGAATATTTGAACTTTTTTATA
Source organism: Anania crocealis (assembly GCA_949315895.1). Lineage (NCBI taxonomy): Eukaryota > Metazoa > Arthropoda > Insecta > Lepidoptera > Crambidae > Anania > Anania crocealis. The sequence goes on along the minus strand of OX438874.1, from coordinate 6,511,444 downwards.
GTTAAGATTTTCATGTCATCTGGCAACTTATTAAATAATTTTATTGACATAAAGAAACAGTTCCTTTGGCAACCCTTCGTTGAACAAGATGGTATCACCAAACGATTCGGATAATAATAAGACTCGGTGCTTGATAATTTTCAGTAATTTATAGTTTGACACTAAATCAAAATTGATGGCTTATTTCATTTCACGTTTATCCTAAATAAAATTTAAGACAAAGGAGTTGTCCCAAATTGTAGAACCTGTACACATTGCCACAAGTTAGGGCAATATACGAGTACCTACAACACTTTATTATCCAAATTTTTTAAAAAAGCTTCGTATAATGGCTCAAACAAAAATAAACTTATTAGAATAGCAATACTAAACAACAAAAACTATCATGGCGAAAGATGACACTTTGATGACATCTCTCAGTTTTGACAATTTCAAAATCGCTTATCTCGATTCGAACAAGTGATATTGTTTGCTTACTTGTGCTCGTTGTACTAATAATAAGATATAATAAGCTTTTCACGTGAGATTATGACGAGTAGCAAAAACTTGAAAAGAACGGTTATGTCAAATATTGACAAAGGATATCTTAAAGCTACAGACTGACATTTAGAGTTTATGGTTTATCTTTTTTTTTCGTCAAACGCCATCTTGTATGCCTGATTGAGAGGGATATTTATTAGTTGTATTTATTTTTGAGCCGCTAGATTGGTATTTTTCCTAAAAATCAGTATATTTTTCTTGATATTTTAGAATATTGTACAATGTCTGGGCCTATTACGTACGGGACATCTCTTTTTACGTTTTTTTTTTTAAAGTGTAAGTTCTATTTATTTTCTTTACCCATCGTGGTTATTTTCCAATTTAATATGAGGAACTTTGGAAATCCTCCGCCTTACCATATCCAACAAAAAGAATAATAATTAAAACTGTAACGGGAAATTGGGAAATTAAACACGAATTAAAAAAAAACCATAATACCTATATCGAAATCAGTCAACTTTGTAAAAAAAAAATAGGTATGCTTAAAAACTATTACTTACCTAAACTATTACCTTAGAGGTGCGATTTATTAATTATTATATTATCACGTACTAAAGTAAATGCTTAGAGCAAACACACGTAATAAAATTATTTTAAGCGTCCTTATCGTCATTTTATTATGAGTCGGTGGCACGTTTAATCTCTCCCTATGGCATAGAACAGCCCAGCACATAACACTGGGGCATCTTATGCAGTTGTGATAAGTGCGAATTTGCAACAAAAATATATAGGTAGGCTAATGTACAGGCCACTGTACGTACATTATACTAATCAATGACAAGACGTATCTAGGTCAATGAAATGGGCTGGCTATGGGATAATTCAGGCTATTTCCACCTGATGGTGTTTGGATACTTTTTATTTTATTTTCGATTAGCTACGATAGTAGGTATAAAATAATTATAACTTAACCAGCTGTTTATATTTTCGAAAATAAAATGTGTTTTTATCGATAAAAGCTAATAAAGCGATCTATTTACCCCACGAAGGATTCAAGTTAAGCCTTCAGTGATGAGATACATCAGTTTTACGTTTCTGTCTTATCAATTTGTTATAATGGCCGCATAAATAGGTACACGATTTGGACTCCCACTTCGTACGCACGGCCTCTTCGGTGGTACTGCTACTTTGTTGTACTCATAAATGGACATCTGCTATCATTCAATATTCATTGAAGTATATCAGCGGTAGGATCAGAAAACGCCTACGATCTTACAAAATGGAAAGTTGGTGTCAAAGAGCAGTCAAACGTAGCTGGCCTACATTCTGATATTCTTTTGCTCTGGTTTAGTGTAACGAACGGCTCTCAAACCTTCGACGATTGAATCCATTAACAACATTTACTAGATGATATTGTATTTCATTGTGTTGAAACTTCAAACTTCATTTCTCTCTCTTTTAAATAAGTTTCTCTTAAAGCAAATATTGCACATGTAACTTACATTAGCGGCGATCAATTTTGCCCTCGCTTAACACTTTGAGTATCGCTGGAAACAAATTGATGATGAGAACTTGGTCAAATCAAAATAACGTACGTAACATGGTGTTTTTTTTTTTGCTTAATGTGATAGGTATAACTGTACGTAAAAAAAACAAACTTGTACTCAATATCTACCTGCGTGCGGTAAATGATTTTTATACCTGTTTACTCGGCTCGTATTTATTGCATAATAAGTACCTAATATTACCTACCTACGTTCTAATCTAATAAGTTTTATTGGTAAATCAAATAAGTTTATAAAAAGTGTCTGCCATTTTGATGGTATGAACCCAACACTGTCCTAATTTTACCAACAAGCACATAATCGATAAAATATCGTATCGTAAATTTTAGTAATTATTAGGTACTTATACACTAATAGATAGGTACACACGAAATGTTAAATCATAATTATACACTACATACGTCAGCCATTTTGATATTTTCATCCTTATTGTCCTTCGCTTGAATTGAGTCCATCACAGTTTATGTTTACACTGTTTCAAAATGATGTCATTAGCAACTACTATTGATCGCCCAAATTGGAGTTCCTATGTGCCGCCTGACCAACAATAAATATTTTTATTCCGGTGAATCGTCTGTTGGAGCCGTTGGAGCAGACGAATTCTGGATTGGAGACCGCGTTTAGGCAAGGGTAGTGTAGGACGACCAGCGACTCGATGGTCTGATAACCTTAGGAGAACTGTTGACAGCGGCTGGATGGGGAAAGCCCAGGATAGACAATTGTGGCGTGACTTGAAGGAGGCCTACGTCCAGCAGTGGACGGACAATGGCTTGATTTGATTTTGATTTGAATCGTCATCCGTTTTATTATCATTCTCTATATTACTACACAGATAAAACTCGAAGGTTTTGTAACCCAATCAGGGTGGTGTTATAAAAACATTAAACCCGCAAATCCTTTAACGCAATTGTACCGCGCCACGATTAATCGTATCAGAGCATTGCTCAACCGAACACCTGGGGTTTCACGTGCGGCTTGATAACTGTCGTGGCCACAGACGTAGGCATAGTTGTGAGTGAATCAGTGGGCTCACAATTAGCTACTACTCTCCGATAAAGTAACCTTTATGCAACAAATAAATGAAAAGTTGAATGTCGTATCAGGAGGTCAAGGGAATGGCGGAGGACCGAGAACAATGGAAAAACTCCACCGACGATAGCAAAGCTCTTAAATTTGATGATGACCCGTTAAAAATACGGCTTGATAATGGTAGCCGAGGGTTAGGATGCTTTATCAAATCAAGCGGGCTGACGTCGAAACAGAGGCTTTACTTCGCAACACAATGTCCGTATATTCGAATCCATCTGTCCCTATCACTCATACCAATGTCTAAATTATCTGAAAGAGACAGATATATCCGTAAATACGTAAATACAAGCTTCGTATTGCAGAGTAATGCATCAGTTCGTTTGTAAGAGATGTAGTCAAAACTTTTTATCATAAACAAGTTTTATTATCGGCAGCACTCACTAGATTGGTCACAAACATTTCGTCAAGAGGGGTCATCCATAAATTACGTCACATGGTTTTTGAGATTTTCAGACCCCCCCCCCACTTGTCACGCATTTTTACGAAAATTCCCATACTATTTTGCCCGGCCCCAGACGAAGCCATATTGTACACTTTATTTTCCGTGCAACCGTCTTTATGAGTGACTCTTTATCTGGTGCAGTCGCGATATACATAATCAATCAGTTTGAATAATCATGATGAGTACTCAAAGCTGAACTGATAGCCAATCGATGAACATAATAAGTCAGTAAGTTTGAACAAACACAAATTTCGTTTTAGAGGTGTAACTTCTTCATGTGACTATCCTTCAAGGGCAGTCTGGTATCAGAGTTTTCCAATCCTTCTATTTACAGGGGCCTAGTAGCGTTATCCCCCAGTTGCACTTTCAACCGAATAATTATTTTCAAGTGTAGTTCCGATTTCACCCGAAATCCCCCCAGTTACATTTTCATCCAAATAATAAATGATGATGATTGAAAGACACATGTTTCAAATTTTAATAAATAAAATAATCTAAATTCGATTACCGGTTATAGCCTTGCTTGCTAGGCGGACCATTGCACCACTATACAAACCGGGCCGTGTTAATAAATAGGTACCGAAAGGTAAGAAAATGATACCGTTTACCCTTATTTAGGTATTGTTTGTAAAGTATACTTGTGTTTGATATTACTGTGAAACGTGAACTCGTCTCATATCTTGCAACCACAAACACAGACGTTCTGACATCTTCAAGACATTTCATGGTCACTATCATATGAGTTCCATTATCACGAATGAACTTCCGTAATCATAACGCTTGCAACAGTGCCGAAATATCGGAAACTCATAAAAAACAAGGTACATGGTAGTAGAAATCCGGAACAACTAACATATTATCTTCGAGATTTTAAGACTAAGCGATTTTCTGTACGTCTAGTCTTACTAATTACTATTGTTGCTATGATCTATACATATAGCAATAATTAATTGCAGTACTTGCGTCTGTCATAATTTGACACTAATTATACTTTTCCTGTCTACGCATCTGGTTCCGGGACCATGATTGTTGCTGCGCTCGTGCAGTGACATTAATTTTAGGACTAATTTCGTTTAACTTCTGGGTTACTGAGTACTAATTGTGCTGGAATTGGGCCAATTTACTCTTTTTTTCCAGTCTTCTGAGTCTAGATAAGCATTGTTAACCTTCTATACTATTTATTATGATTTTGTTTTTTAGCTCGTTTTTGTACTAACCCTATATGAATTGTATAAATTATTCGAAATAAAAAAGTATTTATAAACCTTTTTAGAAGTCTGTTCCAAAATCCAAGTATAGATGTTTTTGCTAAATATCTTAGACATTTTAATCAGGATTAAATCTCTCATCTCTCTTGGACTCTTGGTAAACTTAACACAATTCTCTTACAATAAAATGTTAAAGGTAGGCTAAGTAATATGCTTTAGGGTGGACCACCTCAAAGGGCTAAACAGATTGTTGTGCCTAACTAGCCGTGAATATTTGATCTGCGGTAGAAATTAGGGTTGACATATTTCTAGGTTAACAACAATACCTACTCGTAATACATTTTACATTTTATAACTATTTGGTATGGGAATGTAACTTTGGCGATTTCTTAGGATATAATAAGCTGTTATTGCGATACGAACCCGGGTTCAATTCCTGATCGTTTCTGCTTACAAAACGATATTTTCTAAATTTTTCTGGTTCTGAAAGGGATAATTGTCGTACTTCGTAAGTTAAGCCGTTAGTTTTGTTTTCAAAAAACTGTAAAATTGGGAAACTTAAGACTCGTCAAAAAAAATTAATTAAATATAGTTTTTGGTACTTTCGAACTCCAGGTCTGTAATGAAAAGAAGTGTAATTTTTAAAATGTTTTGATAAATATTTAATTAATAGCGTTTGATACTTAAGTACCTACTTCAAAGTACCTATGTTTAGCAACCCTAGGATTTGGTTGGACAACCTCATTACGATTTCGTAGCGTTTTGACCTCTACTTCTTTGGTAATAAGCACTCTTAGAGCCTGCCAATGCCATTGTGGGACCGTATGAATGCTCTAGTTGGTACGGTATAGGCTATTTATACGAGCTGGTTCATATATACACCATCGATTTCTTGCTAAGAATAATATTTTCTTTTGTGTCTATTGTCGCCAATTGTCGCATTCGATTGTCAAGTATTTATGCAATATTTCTCATGCGTGAGTAGCTATGTGATCAATCTTAAAAACGAGCACTTCAAACTTACTAAAGATGCTGTGTTTAAACCATCAAGGGTTCAGAAAGCTCATAAACTCAGTAGAATACAACATTCGCGAATAAGATTAATTTTAGTTCGGAAATTTCTAAAGATGATCAAAAAGAAATATTCTGATCATCTTCTGCAATGTCCCAGATTACTTTGAGCTTCCGAAGATGCTGTTCAAGCAGAATATAAAATATAAATGTATGAAAAAACTTCTAGTTTCCCAGGCATTTATCTTACTGGAGCAATTCTAATAATAGGGGTTAAAGTATGAAATTGCCGATTTGTACTGAAAATCAAAATTGTTAATTTTTTAATTTTTAACAAATTTATTTAATCAAAATAGTTACCATTATTATCTGTACATTGCTGCCATCTAATAGGAAGGTCTTTTATGCCTTTGTGATAGAACTCTGAGGATCTAGACTGCACAAACTGTGTGAAAGCATTTTGTACTGCCTGGGAAGAAAACTTCCTGTCACGTAGATAATTGTCCAAATCACGAAAAAAATGGTAGTCCGTTGGAGCAAGGTCAGGCGAATACGGAGGATGTCGAATGGTTTCTAATTGCAGTTCCTGAAGGGTCAAAACGGTTTCTCGTGCTGTATGAGGTCTCGCGTTGTCATGGAGCAATAATGGTGAAGATCGATTCATGAGTCGGGGCTGTTTTACTGCTAGTTTTGCCAACATTGTTCGGAGTTCGGCACAATAGACATCTGCCGTTATTGATTGACCAGATCGGAGAAAACTATAGTGAATAACACCATGCTGAGACCACCAAACAGTTACCATTACCTTTTTATTGGTAAGTTTTGCTTTAGGACACTGTTGTGGCGTTTGACCTGGGGTCAGCCATTGCATTTTTCTTTTACGGTTATCATAAAGAATCCACTTTTCATCACATGTCACAATTCGATTTAATATTCCTTCATTTCTGTACCGATTCAACAAGACAACACAAGTTTCAACACGCGTTTTTTTCTGCACATCAGTCAAATCATGAGGCACACCCATTTTTCGTATTTTATTTATTTTATTGATTTGACGCAAATGAGTCAATATTGTGGGTAAGGTTACATTAAGAGGACTAGTGGACCTAAGTGGCCTTGAGAATCGTAAGCACACATTTAAACAAACGTCGTCAACGCCGCCTACGGCAATATTCTTGGCTGCTATGTTTTAAAGCACATCCCGAAATGACGCCATGATTTTCTAATAGATGGCATAACTATCTTTTTTTCGATGTCTCTAAATGCAATATTTATTTTATTTTATTTTATTTCATTATGATAACCAACAAGGAATAATAAAAAGAGGGAAAGAGCAATAAAAAATAGACAAAGTATCTTAACTCATTTAAAAGCAGAATACTTGTTTGTTTTAATGTTATTTATATTGTTTTGAACATTAACAATGTTATTAAAAAAAAAAATGGCTTCGACAATATTTAAATTATTTGTATATAATATAAAATATTTTAATTATTATTTAAATAAAAATATTTAACCATTTCGAAATTAATGACACGATGTTTTCTTGATAATTGACACAACAAATTAGATAATTCATCATAATTAATTCATAAACTAAAAAAAAAAGTTATTATTATAACCGAAGTAATCTTTTTAAAATAAAAAATTTAGTGTTGATATTTGTTAATATTTATCTAATACGGTGCTAGGATAAAACTTTCATCAAAATCGGACAATCCTAGGTATGATTTGGATAATATGGGTAAATAACTAGACGTGCATTATTTATTATGTTACTTTTATGGTTCATGTATAAAAACAAGTGTTTTGAAAAAGTACAAATAAAATTACACAATGGCACCTCTATTATTAATACTGCCGTGCTAGCAATAACGGCAGTAACTCCAATTTTGGTAAAAATGAGTTTTATAGTGATCGAGAATAAGCATAAAAAGCTCTATCAAATGAGCTGACAGCCATTTAGATATCTTAATGGGAACTGACAAATGTTGTTAAAGATAAGGGCAGTAAGTCAAAAATGCGAAATATTTTCCATAACCTAACAATAGTTAGTATAGTTACGCCGGCCTTACAAGCAAAGATATATGGCTAGGATATTATTATTACTTTAGATAAATGCAGTATCTGCATATTTGGAGTTGCAGGAGATGGTCAATATTGTGCATGAAGATTTGAACAAGGAAGGAATGAAAGTGAATGTAAGTAAGACAAAAGCAATGGTTTTTGAAAAGGAGGATAGCATGACAGAGTGTAATATTTTGATAGGAGATGAAAAAGTGGAGCAAGTGAAGGAGTTTGTTTTTTTGGGATCAATGTTTACAGCGGATGTAAGGTGTAATAGTGATATTGAAAGGAGAGTAAATGCCGGCAACATGGTGAATGGAGCGTTGCACGCTTTTATGAGCAGTCAGAAGGTGTCCGAAAAGGCCCGCCTGGCTGTGCATAGAGGGGTGTTGGTTCCAACACTGATGTATGGGAGTGAAAGTTGATGGAAATGTTGGAAGGGGAAGGCCTAGACGAACTTATTTTGATCAAATCGGGGAAGTTCTTAAGAAAGGTCAGGTCAAGAGTACCCTAAACCGGCGAGCGTGTATGAAAAGATTAATGAATGTGGATGAAGCGAAAGTAGTCTGTAAGGATCGTAGCAAGTAGAAAGATGTGGCCTCTACCTACCCCTCCGGAAAAAAGGCATGAGTGTATGTATGTATGTATGTATGCATATACTGTGAATATTCTATGAAAAGCTTGTTTTGTATTCTGTACTAACTACTTAAAATATCAGCAGTAAATAAATATGCTGTGGATACATATATTAAACAAAACGTATTTTTTTATTAGATATTACTTACTTAGGATATGAGCAGTAACTTAGTAGATGGTATGGGAAAATAATGTTCTACTGAAATCTTTACGTAAACGACGTCTTACCGAATTCTCATACTAACTTTAACGTCATTACTCAGAACATTAGAAGTATGTATATAAAGTAATTATGATGACTTGTTACTTGACATATCTCAAATGAACTTTGAAAGTGATATTCTGGTACTAGCATAGTGCAGACTTGGTCCTAGTAAACTACTTCCTAATCTATAAAGTTATATATCACATTATACTTTACGTCAACTCAATCAGAATGACGGTGTCGTTGCTAATGTTAACAATATTCTTCAAGTCCATATCGCTGAACCGAATTTGACACATGCATCAGGAATTCAGATTACCTGTGCTAATTGCATTTACGTGTATAAGAAGAAAAATGTGAATTCTTAAAAAGATAGTATTACCTACCTGGGCTACTTAATCAGTACGGTTTAAAAACAAGTTCAGAAAAGGTTAATGCTATAATAAACGCACCTGAGCTTTGCAATACTACGGAGTTAAAGAGTATATCATAATACAAAAGGAAGATTTTTTATTATAAGTAATTATGTTACGTTTTATTTTGATCTCAAATTTTGATTTGTATTGTTTGTACGATTAAAAGGCTATTATTTTTATTCGATAGTATAAAGTACAGCTACTGCCAATTTTAATATCATTTGTAAGTAAAAACTTTTTAGTAACCAACTTATACTCGTATATATTTTAAATTTTAATGAAACTAACAACATAGATACGATATCATCGACTTGCTTGGTCCGCCCACGCAAATTAATTATGTAAAACTTATTTTATAAATGAGTGAATATTAAAAAGTAAATACTTTTAGTTACTACAGTTTTAGTTTCTATTCCTAAGCTTAAACCTAATATTAGTATGTGTTACTTATCACAACAACAGTAACTCAGTACTTATTCCTGATAAACTAAGCAATCTATAGTAAGGTTGTTCGTATCAGGCTAGATATAAAAGGTATTTTCTCATTTTAAATCGTTCTAATGAATAAAAAGCTAATTAAGTAAAGAACATACAAATGCTTTATTTGTGTTATAAATACGTTTCAACAATCACAATTAGGAAAGCTTAAAAAACACAAGTCAGGAAAAGATAAAAATGCGCTAAAACTTTAGGCGCCATTTACTCCAAACTGTGCAAATCATACTTACTGCCGATATCGCTAGCACGGCGGAATATAGCTCAATGATTCACAGAATCACAGGTCAGTTACACCTATTCCACTTTCTATTATTGAAATGTTTATTTTTGTTTCAAAAATATATTTTTAACTTTTTTGTTATGTACAAGTTGTTTATTACTATAGTTTTAAGACATCCACCAGACTCCCCCACACCTTACTCCAATAACTGAGTACCATTTTTTTCAAAATTTGGATAATTTCTTGCAAGGGAAAAATTTCAACTCCGATGAGGCAGTACAAACCGTCTTCAAATATTTTTTTTATTGTTTGCCGTCCGAATGTTTTTTTTAGTTAAGTGATTAATGAACTACCTAGAAAATTTAACGAAATTAGGCAAATTTATAAGTTATAGTTTTAAATACAATAAAATTAATTTTATGATGTGAACTAACGCATTAAAAAAACTTTCAACATTTAGTATTAAGTACAGCTAATGCCAATTTTAATATCATTGTAAGTTAAAGCCAATAACACTTTATGTACTTTTTTAAGACGCCTGCATTTTTAATGGGAGGACGAAGACATTTTAGTAACCAACTAATACTCGTATATATTTTTAATTTGAATGAAATTAATAACATAGATATGATATCATCGACTTGCTTGGTCCACCCAAGCAAATCAATTATGTAAAGCTTGTTTAATAAATGAAGAAATATTAATAAGTAAATACCTTTTGTAACTACATAAAAATGCACAAAAATTTTAGACGTCATTTACTCCAAACTGTGCAAATCATACTTACTGCCGATATCGCTAGCACGGCAGAATATAGCTCAATGATTCGCTCACAGCATCACAGCAGTTACACCTATTCCACTTTCTATTATTTAAATGTTTATTTTTGTTTCAAAAACATATTTTAACTTTTTTGCTATTACAAGTTGTATATTAGTATAGTTTTAGGTAGGTATACATAAGTCAAAGCAAAAAAAAAATCTGATTTCACTTTTATATACAAAATCATCATTACATAAAACTTTTACTCGCTGTCAATAATAAGACGAAGTCTTTTTCTGGAAAATTAAACGAAATTAGGCAAATTTATAAGGTACAGTTTTAAATACAATAAAATTCATTCAAATTTAGAACTAACGCATAAAAAAAACTTTCAACATTTTCGTCTCTGCTTGTGAAAAGAAAAAAACGTTTTTTTGTTTAAAATAAAAAAAGAAATTTTCTTAGGAGAGATGAACATGCGATTTGTAGGATGCATGCTAGACTTGTTCGCCATAACACCAAGGTGATTGTTATCGAGCAAGTCGAATAAACAGGTTCTATGCTTCTTTAGAAAAATGTAAGCCGGAAAGCGCGACACGTCCACCTAGCATCAGGCATCAGCCTGCACTAATCGGTACACGGCCGCTCACGCACACATGCATGCGTTCCATCAACTTCCATCCCAGAAAATGAGAATTAGCGATTTTCGGAAAATGCATACATTCAATTAAAAAACTGGAACTGTATTATAAGAGCTTGTCGTTTATTATACAATATATCAAAAGATTATAATGATTACGTGTATTTTACTAGGACTTAAGTAAGTTATAAATTTTTTTTAGAGGCATGTTCGTGATTTTTTTCTATCGAGTCAAATTAGTTGTATCGTGTTTTGAGAACAGTATTATACTAAAGTATATCCTGAAGACTAACATATATTTTTTTGGCTTGGTTTTTGGAGTCTGACATAGATTTATGTACATTATAAAACTCGCGTTTAGCTCTACTAGTCGCCTTAAACCATGCCGCTAATTCCTGGGTAGTTTGACTAGGATCGGCTTCCACCATCTCTCTTAATTCATCGTTAATCACCTGTGTGGGCGGTCTTCCTCGTGGCTCGTTCTTCAAGTCGAAGTTTCCATCACGAAAGCGTTTAAACCAAAATCGCACGGTGCGTTCATTAGCAGAACCCTCTCCAAACGCAACATTGATATTGCGGGCTGTTTCTGCCGCGTTATTTCCGCGTCGGAACTCGTATTCAAAATTCACTCGAATTTTCGCAGTATCCATCTTTCTTGTCCAAGTTAAATAACAAAAACAATTGAAAGTCAATATTCAAATGTTTCACATTTTTTAAAAGAGGAACATCATAGAAACCATGTGAAAAAAGTTTCATTCGAAAACCTCAAACCATGAAGATTCTGTGTCAATTCAAAGAACCTATTACAATAAAACGGCAATTTCATATTTTAACCCCTAATATGAATAATGCAAGGCTTACCACTACAAGGTCTTGCAATGCGAAATCGAAATTACTTTTAGCAAATATTTGGATATTGTTCCTTCATACATTTAACTTTCATTGACTCTTGTTGAACTTTGCTATCTGTTCAATTTATCAATTTCAGGAGGTTGTTGTAACAGTTAGTTTATCAAGTTATTAAAATTTGTAGATAATGTTTTAATGATAAGGCTATGTAGTTAAAAACTTTGTTTCCTATACTTTATTTGATATTTTAGCAACTTAATTGCACTTATAATATCAGTATATAAACTTGAAAAATTTTGTCTCAGGCGGGACTCGAACCTGCATCTCCTCGCATGCCGGGCGGGCGCCATACCATTAGGCCACCGAGACATGGTATGGCGCCCGCCCGGCATGCGAGGAGATGCGGGTTCGAGTCCCGCCTGAGACAAAATTTTTCAAGTTTATATACTGATATTTGTTTCCTATGTTGATTACGTAACATCGTTAATTAACACATATTACCTAAAGATAGGCCTAAGGTCGTTAACCTGAGGGGAAAATATAAAAGTAAAAAGTAAATGTAAAGTAACAGCCTATAATCATTTCACTGCAGGGCAAAGGCCTCCATCGTTGAATTCAAATATTTCCCCGTTGGTCTAGTGGTTAAATAACGGGCCAAGATCTCGGGGCCCGGCTCTGATCGCCGGGTTGGGCAAAAGAAATAGTTTTGAATTTTCGAACATTGCACGGGTTTGTGATCACCAACCCGCATTTGGCAAGCGTGGCGATTATGCCAGTACACATCATTGCTGTGGGAAAATATAAGACAAATGTAAATAAATGGCATACTTAAATTGACGACATTAATTCAAAATAGTCGTTCTTTGGAAGGCACGTCTTGCTGTTAGTCCTTCTGCCGCAAGAGGGAATTCGTAAAACAAGCCACGAGTGCCACGACAGATGCTTGTAATAGTCGACTTTGAAAACCCTCACAGTTATCCTCAAAGGATAATAATTATACCAATTAAAAACCAATTCTATAGCGTTTTCATCATCGGGCTTTAGCTGGACATAACCTCTCTGATACCAAATAATTCTTTGCTGATTGATACACAGAAAGCAACGAAATACCCAGAGCCGTTGATATCAAACGGCGTCCCTCAATATTAGGTAGATCAATCAGTCCACCGGGTAGGTAAGCCTACCCAGTATGCGTAGTTTGGTTCACTACGGGAGTTAGTTATTCTAAATGTGTATTTGTTTATTCCTCATTACTAATTATTCCGGAACTAGTTACTACTGAAATAAAATGTACGATCGCCTTGCGGACAAACCACAATATAATTAGTCTCAGTAAACTCGCTTACATCCTGACTATTACACAATCTAGCATTAGAGTAATAGAGTTATTATTTAGACAGTACTTAGCCAAAGTTTAATATGTATACTCATGTGTAAAAACATTTTTACCTCTGAGAAAAATTAACGTAGCCGTTTCATACAAGTTAGTTCAGTAATACTAACTCTCATCATAGAACCAAAAAAAGTGGGAATATTTCAGTTTTTTTAATTAATTGACCTAGGTATCTTACGCTTTATAATAAACGTCAGGCAAATTACTCTTGCTATTAATGTAAAAACAGATTTGGTCTACTGTATAAACCTTAATTGTGTACGAATCGTGTGTAGTGCTTCTATTTGCGGTTTTATGATCGGCCAGTCAAACATATTCGGCGGTCGAGATATGCAATAGGAAACGTGACTTTCGAGCGAACGACGTGTAGATATTCCACTTGTTTCGATTTATGGAGCTGTTCCGTGTCGAACACACGTGATTGGAACAGAAGTTAATAATGCTAGGAAGTTTATGTACCCGCATTTTCCTAGACGGCTAAGGTAGAGGCCTATGTCGAGCAGTGGACGTCTTCTCCGTGTCGTCTTACGGCCGGTCCCAATAATCTATCTATCTTCAGTTTTGGCATATCGGAGATAGAAAACATCTTCTGTCTCTGATTTTGCCGTCCAGAGAAACAAGGACAGAAGTTGTTTTCTATCTCCGATATGCCAAAACTGAAGATAGATAGGTTATTAGGACCGGCCGTTAGTGAAATGGTCACTTAAAATAAGCCCGTAGAAAACCTTATTGTATTTCAAATGTTCTTTTTTTAATGTTTATATAATCGTTGTAAGTTTACTCATAAAAAAATGATAAAGAGAGTGCGGTTGATTTAAAAACAATTTGGAAATTAAATGAAATGTGAAACTAATAATGTTTCTAGTGGCGAAGTTTTCATTGCTTTTCCTTCGTCGCAAAATCAAAGTCGAATATAGTTTATTATTGCATTATACATTGACTTTGTTACGTTACAAGATATAAATTTATAATTATGGTTTGAAAGACTTTTTTCGGGTACAGATACTGGTACTGATATGACTATATATTACTTTATTGTGATCTTCTACAATTTTAAATCGTCTGGTACACGAAAGTTTTATCTGGACTTTTCGTTAAACTTGGTTTTAAGAAAGAAAACGTAAATTGAATTTTTTTACTATCTTAGTTGTACACAACTATATAAATATCAATATTTTGTACCTTGTACCATAGGGAAAGAAATATGCTTGTACTAAAAAGCTTTCTTGCTAATGATCAAGAAAATACTTCCTGTTACTTCTTAGGCAATATTTATTAATTTATACAAATTTTATAAAGAGGTACGGTTTGTGAGGTTGTAGGGGGTAATCTCTGGATCTACTGAACTGATTCTGTAAATTATTTTACTAATGAAAAGCGAAGTTTTTTGTCAGTGTCATAGGCCTAGCGCACATAGGCTACTGAAGTTGAGTTTCCGTTGGATTATTTGAAATTTAAAATTCCAGGCGTACGAAGTCGCTTGCACTTAGTTGTAAAGTGAACTTAGTTTCTAACAATTCGCGTATTTATTTGACGACCTTTTGGATCAGCGGTAGTAAACGCTGCTTCTAAGCCATGGGCCGCGGGTTCGATCCCCGCACAGTATAAATATTTGTGTGCATGAACATGTCTGTTTGTACTGGTCTGGGTGTTTTCTATGTATTATAAGTATGTATTTTCAAAAAAAAAGTGGGACTTAATTTGGGACTAGATGGCTCTGTGTGGCCCAGTGAGGCATGTCTTAAATATTATTATTATTATGTTGGTCTGTTTCCGATCACGGGACTATGGAGTCCCGGACATTTGGAAGGCGTACAGGGGGCCGAAGCCAACTCGCAGAGGCCCGTTAGACAACGTTTATCTTTACGATGTGAATATATTATTTCCAAAGCGTAACCTTAAACCTCAAATTATGCTACTTATTCAACTATTGATCCGCCTCGTTTAGTCGTGGTATCCGGCAATAGTAATAGTGTTATACTTACGGAGTGAAAGTCTTTATTAATCACGGATATTAGACATAGTCTACGGCCAAACGTCATTTTGTCTACCGATAAAACTGTCTGGGTCCATTATAGTTCGTGAACTTGCCCAGAATGTACTCTGTTTACTGTAACTAGAAATAAGATTTTAGCTGAAATAAATAATCGAAATAACATTCATTTTATTGCTTCGGTATAATGAATGATAGAGTTATTCTTACCTTTTTTTAAAGAGTTTTTCATATTTCGATACTATTCTGTTATTTTTGTACTATAAGGTAAAGTGCAAAGTATTTAAAATTAACAATAAAACACCCAGAAGTACTGCAAAATAGGGTTGACTTCTAAAGTTAAAAATACGCAACTTTTTCATAAATAATGGTGCGAAACAAGAAAAGAAAACTACTGACAATTAATAAGCACGAAATCAAAATTGCTTATTTTACGCTTTTCCCATGTTAAAAGCTTATAATAAGAAGTCTGTTAAAATTATATAGTCCCAACTGTGAGTATTGTACCTACTCATGAATACATGTTAAACACCGTCCGGGTCTACAGTGAACTACGCTAGTAGATAGTTCTTCCCTGATCAAGGCGCTATGTTGCAATCAGTGCCGGAATATCGGATACTCGGAAACTGTCATAAAAACTAGGTACAGACAGCGGCAGGTCAACCTACCCAAAAAGTTAAAAGTCATTGAATTGATTTTCAGCTTTAAGTCCAACAAGTAGAGATCAATATCAATTGAGAAAATTTGTCGTATTGTGGTATGTTGACGTGCTGTTGTCTGTACATGGTAGATAGACATCCCGAATCAATTAACTCTTTCCAATCTGTTTTATAGAATTGGCATATTTCACACGCTTTACACGTTGAAAAGTTCACATACATTCGTATTAAGCTTAACATGTTAGGGTAATTTACAACTTTGACATTAAGATGATTCAATAGTTTCACAAGCTTGATTAATTTTAGATATTCGTACCTTCATAAGATAACGTAACTAAATTACCAGAGTTCAAATATTCAGAAAATGTCCACGAAATAACACAGTAATTTAATTAAGGAGAAGATTAAAACTGTACATAAAGTTGAGGTTATTTGATTACAGGATCGATATACTATTTCTACTATATTGATATATTATTTTTTTCGGCCTATTTGCTTAGTTATTGCATTAGATGATTTTTTATATGTTAAGCCTTATTTAGCCTAAGCGTATTGAAAATAAGCATCCACGGAAATTTTATACATTTATTCATTTATGAATAGATTTATACATTTATGAATAGCATTTTTCAAATTTATAAATTTATGATTGATTATACATTTATGAATAGCATTTTTCAGAAAATTTTGGCATTTAAATTAAAATTACAGACTGAATCTAACATTTTAACCAGTCGTGGGGCGCACGCAACATATAACGTCTGACTTCGGATTAGAAGATTTTAGGTTAGAATCGTGATTCATGAGACAACTTAGTTGTTTGATTTAAATATACTGCGTCTAATTACTCCTTTGAACTACTTATTAAGTCGATAGATTGGAGTAAAGTGAATATTGCACTACAATAAACTTGTATAGACTTTTAAGTATTGACGTATATTTTTAAAATTGAGTAACTACCTACAGTTTTTACAGTCAGCTTAGCCTTGATAGTGTACTAGAATTCACCCTAGTGAAAAATGAGCCTCGTTTCTTGGAAATACGGGGTGAAATTTCCATTTACATAGGGTATTGAGTGGGGCGCGTGTTTGATGCGATGTAATGGCGTACTTTATAGTGTTTATGGGGTAAAATAAGTTTATGAGGTATTAAATTGGAAAATCGAATTTAAGACGTACATTACTGCAGTGTAGTACGACGGATATGTGAACCATACGGTAAAAATATATGATATAAATTAACAATTTCAATATAGAAGCTTGAATAATTTACGTTAGTACGCCAGACAGAAAATCTCATCTTTAATGTCACATTTATAAAGAGTGATGCACTTATATGTGGCTGGTAACGGCTATTAAGTACTTATATACACTTACTCTAATAAGTTCTTCGTCATCTGCACTTAGTGGCTTTTATTTTATAAAAAGGATATTAACTCTCCCTGACTATGGCAAGCCATCTATCAGCTGCCCTCCCTCTCAGTTAACTCTCACCATACGTTGCTAAATGTCCATCATTGCAGGCCAAACTGTTCCTTCTTCGCTACCAATTAAATGACAGTGATCCTTAGGATCTTAGTCGATAATATCATTCCGCGTCTAGCTTTTTGAGAAAGAAGATTGTGCCATGTTTGCTACGCTAGGCAGGCTCTTTGGCCATCGCACGCAATTTGTCCAATGGTGAAGCGAAGACAATGGTGCCTGTTTGCTTTGGCCAGTTAAAGTTAAATCGCCTCTTACGACGACTCCCATAGGAAGAAAGATGTGCTGATATTTTTTGTGCCGGCACCACACTACTCTCTATTCTTAACTCGTTTCTTTAAAAATATGGTCTTCTAGTGTCAGAGTAAAAGTAACAGTTTTAGTTTTATTTTGTTACGAGATGCTACGAGACCTAAAAAAAACAATGTAGGTATTAATAGTTTGAGGTCTTTTCTTCGTAACTACCTACTTGCCTATTTAACGCAATGGAAACAAGAATATTGCCTGTAAATAAATAAAAATAAATGAGCTCGTCTTAGTCATCAGTCCACCGACTTACATTTCTTTGACTCTAAACCAAGTAACTTTTACTATTTACTTTGCCATTGTAAATTGGGTTTCGAGAATGATTCATTGAATAAGAAAGTTTTTTACACAATCTAATTAAGTGCTTTGAACTTGAAGAATCTTTTTATTTTCAATTTTTTTCAATTACGGTTTGCGACTGAGTGATTTATGGTTTTTGTAAGGCTTAATAGGTTTTATTGTGTCAAATGAATCACTAAGGTAAGCGAAGGTGCTCTCACACCGAAGTATTTAGCGTTTAAAACCGTTGTAGCGAATATAAATCTTGGAAAAAAACGTTCAAGTGCGAGTCGGACTCACGCACAAAAGGTTCCGTACCATTGACTAGGTAAACAACAGTAGGTACATACATTTTGTGCCTACCTGTTACCATTTATTGATCGTGCAAAAATAGACAAAAAAAATCGCTTTTGTTGTATGAGAGCCCCCCTTAAATATTTATTTTATTTTGTTTTTAGTATTTGTTGTTATAGCGGCAACAGAAATATATAATTTGTGAATATTTCCACTGTCTAGCTATCGCGGCTCTTGAGATACAGCCTGGTGACAGAGCGACGGACAGACAGCGAAGTCTTAGTAATAGGGTCCCGTTTTTTTACCCTTTTGGTACGGAACCCTAAAAATGAGTCGCTCTGTCACCAGGCTGTATCTCAAGAGCCGCAATAGCTAGACAGTTGAAATTTTCACAAATTGTGTATTTCTGTTGCCGCAATAACATTAAATACTAAAAACAAAATAAAATAAATATTTAAGGGGGGCTCCCATACAACAAACCCGTTTTTTTGGCCTTTTTGGTATGGAACCCTTCGTGCACGAGTCCGACTCGCACTTGGCCGGTGATTTATGTATGTTACCTGTGAGTCAAGACTTATATTAATTTGTTTATAGTCATTGTATATTTAAATTATAATATGAATGTTTCATAAACGTTATATTATGTTTTTAAATAAAATCCAATACTGATGTTGAAGTATTACATGTTTAATTTATAACGTACTACCGAGCTGACTCTGCGAACTTCGTACCGCCTCGGAATACCTAATTCCATGTTTTGTTAACGTTATCTAATGTTGTATTTAATTTATATTCAAATTTTAACTGAACGCCAACACAATTGGGCTATCCTTGCAGAATGCAGAGTAAAGATTGCATTCCGTCATTAATATGCACTTCCGCTTCCGAATGCACTTTGGCTTGTTCAACCAAAAATGAATGACATGAAAAGTGATTTATGCATTTCTTATTTTTTCATATTTGTCGTTAGTTTTTCTGATGTTTAATATACAGTTCAGCTAGTATAGATCCTGAACAAATCTTAGAACATTCTCAATTGGTATAACCATTCTTGACTTGGCATTGGTGTGGAAGCACAATATTACTGCGATATTACTTGTTTTATTTGCAGATTTCAATTTTCATAGAAGTATTTGAAGTGCTGGTAGTAAATAACAGTAATAGCAAACATGAAGGCCGCGAGGTCTTATTAAAATCATTATGCCGCATGGGCCATCATTAATGTATGATTGATATAATAACCCTAACCCGGTCACGTTATGCGGCCATGTCACTGTACAGTATAGAACTTTCGCTAGGTAGGCAGGGGATACTGGGGGTAAAAGTAACAGTGGGCAATTGCAACATTGACCATATTTCTATTACTAATCCAGGTACGCGTGTGTTCATCATCATCAACCCACACTAGTCCTCTAATAGACATAACTCGAAAGGAGATTTTGGGATAATAGCCACGCTTAGCAGACCGTTTGTCAGTGATCACAGATTGGCCACTAGTAGAGCCACACCATACATGCCAATAAGCACTACCTTCCCTGCTTACTATGTCTAACTCAATAAAATACCGATCCCTGCATAACTCCTTTAAATAAGTTCTTTAAAACTTAGGTTCTGCATACACTACCCAGAATTGCTGTGCACGCGACTGGCTGGCTGCCTGTCTTTTACGGGCAATACTCCTTTGAAAATATCTTATAAGTATCTTAGTAAAATTCCAACTAATATTATAAATGCGAATGAAAAACTGTTTTTAAATTTGATGCAAAGATAGACTAAAGTTTAAGAAAGGACATGGCTAAATGCTAGTGCTGAATATAACCCTGTATAATCGTAATGCCCGCCAAATGTGAATTGGTGCCGTAAGTGAATAAGTCAGTACGAAGGCGTCAAAAGATTTAGAGTCAATTATAAACTGTAAATCAATTATCACCCAGACATTGAAGGTACCTCACAGTGAATTGTGCGCTGATTCATCCGATCACTTGTATTACAATGTTTGTCAGATATGAGCAATACCGGTGTCTTGTTAATCATGTATATGTAAATTCGTATTGTGTTCTCCTTTTGCCTGAAAAGGTTAAATAAGGATCATATTCCATTTTGCATCGACTTCAATCGTTATTGATGTAATCTTAAGTATCGGTTTATATATTGTTTTTCAGTTGTGTTCTTAACTTGAGAATTGATTTCATACCTTTCTACTTTCTTTCAAATTTTATTTTGACTAAACCTATGTCATGATCTAGGTCGAGAGTAGGGTAGGAAAAATTATTAACAAAAATGGGAAAGAGGCTTCAATGTGAAAACGTGACAGGCAGAGTTACAGTCGCATTGAAAAGAATTGATAACCTCGCTCTTTACTGCCAATGTACAGGCAACGTTATCTCTTGGTTGTCCCTTATAAGCCTAGCTCAATGTTTCCTGCGCCATCGCATTTTTTGGCTTCTTTAAAATTTTTAATTAAATATTAATTATTAAATTATAATCAGCCAATTTCAGAACACTGTTGGTCATTCATTAGCATCTCCAAAAGAGTATTTTTTTATGGTTGTTTAAAGACGTTGGTTGTAGAAATATGTTTATGTTGCAAAACTGCTTGTCTTTTTTATGCAGACACAACAGGACATTAATCTTGCTTTTTTGTTCCTTTAAAGATTAGTAAAACTAACCAAAACCACACAGACATTAATCATTAAAAAAAACAATCTGTGAGCTTTATCGTGATTAATTTAGTAATATATATTTTTTTAATTAAATATTCCTATTATAAATAAATAAATAATCTGCTATTGCACAGCCTCGGTAGCGCTGTACAACTCCTCGACTCGAGTTCACTTCGTAATAATTACTTGACGGCATATGTATCAGTCTAGATAATGGGTAATAATGTAATGTTTCCGTTTCTCGCTGGCGCTGGTCAACGGTCTTCGATAATGGTAAAAAATGAAACCGACGTTAGGGTCAACCGGGGTAATGTGGGTCAGACAGAGCTCAAACTGTTGTCTCGATGAAACATACCTAATTTGTTTGTTCATGACGAAAGATTACGTATGTGGTAGTTTGAATAAATTGCGGTTTATCTTTGTAGATTTGTCCTGATTCTAATCGAGATAATCTTGGCCATGGCACTAGATGCGACTGGTCTAGTAATTAGGTTCATTTGAACCGATGGTCAAAAAATCTTTGTTCATTCAACGAGGATCAATTTGAATAATTCTCAGTAACGAGTAGTTTGTTGTGATAGAATCGGTTTTGTTATTATTAGAATGTTTTCAAATAATCTTTTAACAATTTAAAATAGCAAACAGATTTGTATTCGTTGGTGTATTTAATGGATTTTAAGTTATTGTTCAGCGAATAAAACGATGTGATTTCAAGTCGGTGCATGATAGTGTTGATTTCTTACAATACGAATTGACAAATAAAAATCTGTTTACGGTGAATAACTTTATTTATAGATGATTACATTCATGGTAAACTAATTTTTGAGATTTAGTTATCTAGTGTTGGTTAAGGTACGAGTAAAATCAACTATGTGAAAATCTACAATTTAAACCTAATTTGTTGAAGGACTTGAATTTTGAATCTTGAATCATCGAATTCAAGATTAAACAAGTTCCGGGAACTGGGTTAGTCGCTAACCATAAAAAAAAACAACACACATAAACTAAAAGACATTACACGCAAGCCATCGTTATTAGAAACTCAACCAAAAACTTAGTTTTTAACATCACAATGTAATCATAACGATATTAGAATACAAATTGCACATTTTTACGGAAGAGAGTGAAAACAAAGGTGAAAGCAGTGGGCAAGTAGAGCGAGCCGAGCTCAAACAATGATATCAGTGCCTGAATTTGACTGGCGCGTAAAAAAAGAAAACTTTTCCTTTTAACTAGACGATCTGAAACTAAAAATCTAGGCTGCGCGATGGCATGTTTTTTTTAGATGTGGTTTAAAGAAATTAGATGTTTCATTCAATCACATGTTGGCAATGTATATTATGACACTACGACTTAGTGTTTTTTTTTTCGTAATTCTAGTGATATCAAATCAAATAATTAGCGGCAATACTTACTTTGTGAAACAAACAAATCAATGTTTGAAATAACTCCAAGCAATGCAGTGTTTGCAGTCATTACGTAATGAATGTGAATTTATCACGTACTGAATTTTTCTTTAAAATTAAGCACGCTGCACTACCTTTCTCTTTCTCCATAGGTGTCATCTACCTAAAAAGTACATCTTCTTGATAACAGCAGCTGTAAATACATTGTAAATTTACATAAAGCCTATTTAGGTATTCCTGCGAGGTAGGTATATTTTGCTACTACTTTCTAAAAATAAAGTACATCATTTTATTCGGGGTCGGTTCCCTAATGTTTGTCGGTTAAATAAATTGTTTTCCTGTCTTTGTGTAGTGAGCCCTAGTAATATTCTTGCGGATTTTAGCTGAAATTTATTCCGTTCACGTTTACTAAAAGATGGGTAACAGGTTTTGTTTAACTATAAATAATAAAGGTTTTACGAAGATTGTTCGGAATATTTATATACAACATGTATGTACATTATAGCATATTGAAATATGGCGATAAATTGGTAGATTTCTGAAAGACCACAAAACAGAAAAATATTTGACCACAAAATTTTGCAGTCATAAAGTATAAATAAATTGCAAAATGCAGTGCACTTCTGTTGATAATACTACCACGTCCTTATTATGGTGAAATAAAATTTACATAATTTTATTTTCGTGTATAGGAAGGTAATATTAGGGTGCAAGTCGCAAGAGCAGTGAATTTATAAATAGTAATTTTATTATATCTCAAAGTGAACTAAATAAACACGAATAGGATTCAAAACGCATGCAACTATGTCAAAATATAAGATATAGCAAATGAATATGTCATTTTAGTATACACACACAACACTAAAATTATGAACTTAGAATTTTCTAAATTAGAAAAAATTATTGTGATCGAGAAGGTTTAATTTCTTCTGCCTTAAAGGGAAATCAAATGGTTAAGACAAAAATAATCTAGAATTTAGTCTTATCTGTGACTCACTTTACTGATTACGTTGTTATCTGATTGACAATACAAACTTCTTGTACCTGCACTTTATGCTGATTTACGATAAATTTAAAAACTATATTTTTTGTCCTCGGTTCGACTTTAACCTTTTAGAATTGAGTCTTATCCTTGAGGACAACAAAATCTCTATGCCCCAACGGCCCACAAACGATATATTAACGTGCGAAAATAGCAAGTGACTCAGCCCTAATTGTAAACAAAATACTACAACACCAACCAGACACGATGCTAACGTTTGATAACGCTGTTTGACCCGGAACATAACTATTTCAGTCAATAAAATGGATGTTGTTGAAATATGGCGCACAAAAATACATTTGGTTATCTCAATGGATATTCTTACAGCATATGAATAACAGAGAGATACCTATGACAAATAAAATAGGTATCTCAGCAAAGGCCTGACGGTTCCTTTTTTTTTAACCTTGATTTTAGTATTGCCCCTACAATAGAAAAATGGGCTGAAAGCACTGTTAAAATCTTAAGTACTGTTTTGATGATAGCCCTAGATTTAAGTTCACATTTTCTTACCCTTGTTATGACTGGCATCACCCAAACCCCGTTAAT
The DNA here is from genome assembly GCA_949315895.1 of Anania crocealis. Taxonomy (NCBI): domain Eukaryota; kingdom Metazoa; phylum Arthropoda; class Insecta; order Lepidoptera; family Crambidae; genus Anania; species Anania crocealis. The sequence goes on along the minus strand of OX438874.1, from coordinate 6,487,291 downwards.
AATACACTCGGTCCTCTGATTTATTTATATTGTATTTGTTCTCTGGTTTGTCTATCTCTTCCTCAAACGTGTACCTCGGCTACAACATTTCTTTAGGGTTTAGTAAACCATGCGTAAGCCAACCCGCGATCCACACTACCGCGTTTGTCAATTTGCTACCTATTTACGTCGCAATTTGGTACGTCCTAAAAACGCCCTTGACACGGCCTGTGATGCGATTCAGTGAACCCAGCGATTAGATCATTTTTTATAACCTAGTCTGAAATAGTCTGTAAAACCTAATAGCTGCACTATCTCAATTGTTTCATCATGTTTTGAGTCAAACAACAGTTATTTAATGATATAACGACTATTATACATACAAATACATATATATAGTCATTTGATTATTATGTTTCGACGCATCTGTAATTTTTTTAAGAAGTAGTACTTGATAAAATTATGTAGCTATTTTGACATAAATGAATATAGTTGAGGGGAAAGGGTGTCTCCAAAGTCTTGTGTAATCGGATCCCAAGTTCCGCAGTCGCGATCCTTCTTAAGAGTTGCCAGATTTTCTCTAATCTCAAAAGTTTGCTGTCTAAATAGACTCGAGCAAGTTAACCTGGAAATAGTGACCTATACCTACATATCAATATGTTTCATTTATGCATAGGTATCCACTATCCAGTTATATTTGTTTGTACCGTAGTTTGCAATAGTGAAATTCTAAGATCCTATGGGAAATTCGTTTATATGATACATTCAGACTCTGTTTCTTGAAGTGTATAAAAAACCTTTTCTATCATTGTATTGTTGGTGGAGATTTACATTTATAGTTTCATTATCTATTTGCGTACGATTATGGAAACCAAACCAAGAGACTGTATTTTAATAGCTCATGCAGAATAAATCCAGTTATTTTATAAATTGTATAACAAAAGCTGTGTTTTAAATTAACAAATGCTTTTTATGCCTTATAAATTAGATAAGATGGTAAAGTACCAAGAGTACGAAGTGACTTATAAATTGTATAACAAAAGCTGTGTTTTAAATTAACAAATGCTTTTTATGCCTTATAAATTAGATAAGATGGTAAAGTACCAAGAGTACGAAGTGACTTAACACCATTTCCTTTCTTTGCAGGTAAACAGAATGGAGAGACAGAGGCTGTGTGATGCGTCTTCAACGGAACCGTTATGAATTGACGCTAAAGCAATTCACAGCTAGTTCCTTGTTATGTCTGTGATCCCGGTTTAGCTTGTGATAGTATTGTGATAGTTAGAGATGGATACGCTGCATGTGGTCACACAGAGCAAAGGCTCAAGCAGAAGTCAGTCGCCGTCGACAGCAGACTTGGCGAGGGATCCGGCGGTGGTGACGGACGATGCCGTTATTCGGTCGAGGGTCCAGTCTCCGTCAAGCGTGCACCATGTTGTCAGTGTAAGTAATAGTATTTTAATATTTTTCATATATTACCTGTACCCACTCCTTAACAATTTGACTGCAATGAGTCGTCAGTGACCCCTCATTGATGGTAATATTATTTGTAGTTTAGGTGCAGTTAAAAACTTAAAATGATTGTAAATTGTGATTACTACAGAAAACTTTATGAAAGGCTCAATAAGGAATCAACGCAATTTGTGAAGGGTAAGTAAATAAAAATGTTTGCTCGGTCATTAAAGCCAAAGATCGACGATTAATTCCTCAACAAGCAGCACAACGTGACTTCAGATATATACAAGTTTGATATTAGTTCATTCACAAAGACATAAATAGCTAACCATGAATTCAGTCCCTAATGTTTTTTTTATATATCGTTCCAACCAGCATAATAAAATGTGGGAAAATTGTTCACCGTCACAAATTATCGTTTTAAGTATCGTTTCATTTATTTTAATAAGTACCACTTAATCGGTCACACTTGCCCAAGCCGTTTGAGACCATTCATGAATTAAGTCACGCACTTTCCCTTAAGTGCTTAGCTAACTAGAGGTTTTTTTCGCTTCTCGAAATAATTTATGTATGAGATGACAAAGATAAACGGACTTGAAATGTCAATAAATCCGTTTAGCTTTGTCATCTCAAGTTGTTTAAACTTTTATATCAATTAATTATTGTATAGTAAAATATTATTAGATAGTAAGAGTATCTGTTCAAATAACAAAACCCCCAAGTTTTTTCCCTAAACATAATATTTTTTAAATAAACTTGAAAAATTATGTCTCAGGCGGGACTCGCACCCGCATCTCCTCGCATGCCGGGCGGGCGCTATACCATTAAGCCACCGAGACACTGCGACACAGCGCATGCAAGGAGATGCGGGTTCGAGTCCCGCCTGAGACATAATTTTTCAAGTTTATATACTTATATTATAATTGCAATTAAGTTGCTAAAATATTAAATAAATGTATTTTTTAAATAAACGTCAACTGTTTTCAACTGAAGTTTTCAAGGATCACATCTATAGTTTCATACCACTAATAGAAACCACGGTAAAGTCAAGCTTTTTTATGTTTCTAAATACCAGACAGTGTTGCATAGATTGACGCAAGATCAGCGTCTTCAAACACTAAACGTCTAGGAATTGAGCCAAATATTATGCATAGCAATAACCACACAACAATTTATCGTCGAAGACATTAATCCACAACGTGATTAATGTCTTCGACGATAAGAAATTTAATTGTCAAGCAGATTCGAGTCTCGGTTTTTTAATTGTGTCGTTTATTTGGCAGTTGTCTTATTTCTCTTATTATTCTCGTTCATCGGCTAAACCATCACATTCTTTGACTTTTTTCGGGCGTACCTACATAACATAATCATACTGAGAATAAAGTACGTAAAGTACGTTACTTTATCAAGTGTACGAGTAGTTTTTAAGTGCACATTGATTGGATTAAGTCCTAACACTTGCAATTCTAGCTCAGCATAAGCATTTTGCTTTTAAAATACACAGATTTGTCTTATGTTTTACTGCGATGCATCCTTTAGCCAAATAGTCTTATGGACAACAATTCGACTGTGTCCAAAGGTATTGATATTATTTAAATGCGCTCCAGTTTTATTTTAATGCTATTCTTGCTTCTTTGCTTTGTCTCGGTAACTATTATCTAGCTACTATATGTAGGCTATTTCGTCTCTAGTTTGATTTCATTTTCCACAAGTTAGCAGGAAAATCATTGTTTGCAATGGCAACACCTACTCCTTGAAAACTTCGGGAAATTTAACGTCAAAATGTCTTAAAGATTTCCAAACGCTACACCCGCTGCCTAACCGGGTTCTGTAGGTACCGTTCCTTTGTCACCTACTTGTCAAAGCCAAACAGACAACAGTTGTCTTCGGAAAACATCATTGTCAAATACATCTTGATTCTATTACAAGTTATATTTAAGTATGAATGCAAGTTCCGGTTAAAATAAATAATTGAAAGTTTATGCCTTCCTGATAGGTTTCACTTTTAAGTAATAGTTACCACTTACCACCTTTTGTTAATTACGTGTTGTTCTATAATTAAGACATCACTTTGGTTATGTCATGAATGAACAATTTTGGTTGGTTGGACCTAAATTTAATGTTGATGAATAAAATCATAACAGGTCAAACATTGTCCTAACTCGAAGTTTCGTAAAATTTGTGCAAACACTGTGTTTATTTTCATTTAAAAAAAAGTATTTTCTAAAAATATGGCGCGAGTTGCAAATTTTTTTTTTTTATTTAGACCACAAACATGGTTACATCAAAAAAAGTATAAGATAAATATGTTGCCAATTTGACTGCATGCTCAATGTAAACTTAATTATAGGTGTCAACGGCTTACTCTAAAGATATATTATAACAGCAATACAAATAAAAAATTAAAAAAAAAAAATATAATAACAAAAGTGACAAAATCAAGTGATTACTTTAAAACTAAACGAAATTAAAATTAAAAAGAGACAAAAAAGCAAAAACTTCCGTAAACCTATTTATGCTAAGTAAGTTTGACAATACATTTAGACCTGAATATATTAATAGAGTTAAAATAGATAGCGACAGTACGATTGGTGGATTCAGACAATGAATTGTACTGACGAAACATTCATTTAACGGAGAAAATGATCCTAATTTTGATTTAGAGCTCTTAGTTGTAAATAGATTATATCTTGATAAACGCGGTAGTTTAATAGGGACTTTCAAATTAATCCTTGAAAGCAAATCGGGACAATCTAATAGACCATTAACAAGTTTGTATAAAAATACATTGTCGAGCATAGTTCGGCGATCTTTGAGGGAATTAAGTTTAAAGTAACGCAATCTGTCCTCATAGTGCGGTAGTTTTTGTGCTAAATTTAGGCCAAATGACAGATGCCATAAAAACGTTTTTGAACGCGCTCAAGCTTTTTGGTATACACATCAGTGGGGGTTCCAAACTACAGAGCAGTATTCCAAGCCACTCCGCACAAGTGCATTGTACAAGATTATTTTAGTTTGAGGCACTTGTTTTAATAAACATGTTTTACCTTATTACAAGACATGAACATTTTTAATAATTATGTAACAGTTAGTTTCAGGCTGGACTAGGTATTTAGGCGAAAGCTTGTTTTTATTCCATGTTCAACAAGTACTACTATGTTTTGTTCATGACAACAGTGTTTTTTTCTATCTATACTAATATTATAAAGCTGAAGAGTTTGTTTGTTTGTTTGTTTGTTTGTTAATTTGAACGCGCTAATCTCAGGAAGGCTTAAGGCTATTTAACATCACGCTGCGACCAATAGGAGCGAAGCATCAGTGAAAAATGTTGCAAAAATAATCGCGTCATAATAACAGAAATTGACGCGTACGAAGTCGCGGGCAACAGCTAGTATGTGAATAAAACGAATACCCACGAGTGTCTTTAACGATACTAAATAATAATAATATATTTAAGACATGCCACTCTGGGCCACACAGAGCCATCTAGTCTCAAATTAAGGTATTATTAAGTACCCCGTCGTATGGGGTACTAGACAACCGATAAACTTACTTATATACTTTAATTTTTTGTAAATACATACTTATAATACATAGAAAACACCCAGACCAGTACAAACAGACATGTTCATTGTTCATGCACACACATATTTGTACTGTGCGGGGATCGAACCCGCGACTCATGGCTCAGAAGCAGCGTTTACTACCGCTGATCCAATTGTCAAATATTTTATTAAGAATTTAAAATAATATTTGTATTTGTGTTTCATATTCTCTGTTGAGTCGTTAACGTTTATTAACATTCATATTTTATGCTAAACCCTTCAAACTCTTGACAGTTATTTGTTTAAAACTACAGACGAAGAGTCTAACTGTCACTGTCTGATATATTGACAGTAGATAGATATGTGTTTAATTATGTTATAGCACAAATATTCGAACCGGTCAAAATCGAAAAAAAAAAGATTAGGTTAGATCAGAGACCACAACCATAGATTTTTAAATATACTTATTATATTAACATCCACTATATCGCACGAGCCGAGCGAGCGAAGCGAACGTTACCGTGACATGGGAAGCCAAACATTTTACACAACACAATGTCCGAATATCCTCGTCCTCCATCTATCTGTCTTACTCATTCATAAGTGTATGTAAAAGGGATGGATAGATCCGTGCTTTGCATTACGTATTAGGGCCTTAGTCAGGGACAAACTTAACCCATAATGATAGCCGTACTATGCTATCATTATGGGTTAAGGTATTATGAGTTTTGACCATTTCACTAGTTTATGGTTATTTTCCTGGGTTCGATCCCCGGGTCGGACTACAAGACATTCAGGTTTTCGAACATTGCCCAGCCCGGGTTTGGGATCGCCAGCCCGCATTTGACAAGCGTGGTGATTATGCCTGCCTTTACCCATCATTTGCTGTGGTGGCCTTCACCCTGCATTGAATGATTACTCGTATAGGCCGTTACTTTATATTAGTTTTGACCGGTTATAAGGTTTGACTGTACATTGTATAATACATACTAGCTGTTCCCCGCGACTTCGTCCGCGTCAATTTCTATTTTTATGACCGCGATTTTTTTTTAATACATGTTCAGTGTTGCTTCGTTCCTATTGGTCGCAGCGTGATGTTATATAGCCTAAAGCCTTCCTCAATAAATGGACTATCTAACACAAAAATATTTTTTCAATTCGAACCAGTACTTCCAGAGATTAGCGCGTTCAAACAAACAAACAAACAAACAAACTCTTCAGCTTTATAATATTATTATAGATTATAGATTACTAAATTACATGTCATCGTATCGACTATAATTATGGTCTCGTTTGGCACGTTTATTAGTTTATGTTTCAATGTGTATGATAAATTCTCGATGCGACCGCACCGTTTTGTTGGCGCCAATGTATCCAATTGTTTTCCGTTTATAAATGCAAGTATTCATTGTGAGTGGTAGGTACACGTCTAAATAATAATTTACTAGCTGTTGCCCGCGACTTCGTCCGCGTCAATTTCTGTTATTATGATCGCGATTATTTTTGCAACATTTTTCACTGATGCTTCGCTCCTATTGGTCGCAGCGTGATGTTATATAGCCTTCCTTGGTAAATAAACTATCCAACACAAAATTAATTTTTCAATTCGAACCAGTACTTCCTAAGATTAGCGCGTTCAAACAAACAAACAAACCCTTCAGTTTTTTAATATTAGTATAGATTAACACAGATTAAAAACAAAACAACAATACACAATCAGCGCCCGAAAGTATCAAAATATGAAATGCTTTAGTAAATTTCAGTAAAACTTGCTGTGCATAGCTTATCACAAAAGTATCAAATTATACTTGTGTTTTTAAATTATGCCTGAATATTAACATATTACTTTTAAGTCGGTGCTAAACAAAATATTAATGAATCATTATTGTCGTTTAAAAATTGGTTTCACGATTTTTCAAACATACTTAAAATTAGGGGCTTCAATGCTTTTCGTCAGTTGTTTGTTAAAAAAAGATTTAATTCTTTGTTGCCCATCAACACTCTTTTCTTCTACCCTTTGGGGTTGGAATTTTCTTTTCAAGCTGCTTAGTATCTTTCGAATCACAGCCTGCTTCTTCTTCAAACTAAAACTGGTCAAGTTGCGTGTAGACGTAAGAACTTTCATTTTGTAAGTAACCAAATCAGGACTTAGAACAAAACAATTAGTCATTTACTAAAACACCAAAGGTCTTCAGTTAATTAAATTAATTGGTGTTGTTCTTGCAGATTAATTGCACATTGTACATAATTTATTTATAGATTTTTCCTGTCTGGAAACAAATACTATGTATAATATTGAAAATCCTTGATTGATTTTGTCAACACCATTAAGTTTTTGTTTAATTAACAATAAAATTACAATATCAATTAAATTCAATTAAAATACGACGTGATATATTTTTAAAATATCCGCAATTTGTAGATATTTTAGTTGTGGCCTTAAATGTTGTGGACCACAACATTTAATAAATAATGGATGTTAATAAGTTTTAAGATTGTATTATTCTTTAGTTTGTTTTTCAATAAATATTTTTATACCCTTTGGTGAATTTTGGATTTTCATAAAATCAATTAAAATATTTTGTCTACATGAGCTTTACGTTGAGAGCCCCCTATATTTTCTCGGTGAAGGCTGCCCGCCCACGTCCGATAATCGGTGACCGAATTTTTGTAGGCAAAAAATAGAACGTACTGATAGCAATGGAGCAACGCACACGTCCTACAAAAAATCGGTCATGATTGTGTATGCTGCTGCCTACTATAGTAAAACGGTAAAAAATTATTGGTCCTACAAAAAGTCGGACGTGGGCGGGCAGCCTTAAAAAGTTTATTATTAATATTAATGATGTGCGTGTGGTCTGAGGGCCACTCTCTCAGAATTCTTTGAAACTTGCTCAGGATTTAGTGAACACTCCAAAAGAAATGTGAAAGTTGGAACCAGAATTTGTGAAAATCAAATAAGAGAGATATGGACTTCAAAGTTGGGCCCTCAGTCCTCACATAGAGGATTGAGGGCCCACTTGTACGGCTTGTACATTTAAGCTAACACCAAACAAAATTTGTGAAATCAAGATATTATAAAAAAACATTATATTTTTTTTGTATAATTCCGTTCAAAAATGGGCCCTCAGATGGAAATTTTGTACTCTAATAGTAATTAATCCATTGATTTTTGCAAACTTTTTGAAATATTATATTTTAGTGCATAAACTGAGATATTTTGTGATAGCAATAGCACATCACGGCATCATGCTGGTTAAATATTATCACCTATATCAATTTTTCATGAACCTGTACATAAAGCCTATACAACGTGCAATTTTAACCACCTGTAAAACGAAGCGGGTTTATGAAAAAATGTTGTCACCCTATTTAATTATTTACATAATAAAATAATACTTGATTTTAATATAAAACAAAACGTGTTTTATATTTTAAGTTTACTGTATTTGTTGCACATTTTATATTATAAAAAGACATGAATTTGTGTTTGTATTATCCATAATACGTTAAGAGTGTTAAAGCGAAAACAAAAAAGTGGAGAACTGAGGGCCCAAATTTTAAGAACATACATACATACATACATATTATCACGCCTCCTTCCCAACGGGGTAGGCAGAGACCAAGGCCTTCCACTTACTACGATCCTGGCATACATCTTTCGCTTCTTCCACATTCATCAATCTTTTCATGCATGCTCGTCGGTTTAGAGTACTCTTGATTTGACCTTTCTTCAGAACATCCCCGATTTGATCGTGATAGGTTCGTCTAGGCCTTCCTCTTCCAACGTTCCCTTTCACATTCGTCTTGTAGATCTGTCTAGTCATTCTTCTCTCATTCATCCTCTCTACATGTCCAAACCATCTAAGCATCCCTTTCTCAATCCTTGTGACAATATCTTCTTTCACACCACAACGTTCTCTTATCACACTATTTCTTATCCTGTCACTCAATTTCACTCCTAACATACTTCTGAGCGCTCTCATTTCTACTGCATTTATTCTACTTTCATGCTTTTTCTGCCATACCCAACTTTCACTTCCGTACATGAGTGTTGGAACCAACACCCCTCTATGCACAGCCAGACGAGCTTTCATAGAAATCTTCTGGCTATTTACAAAGGTGTGCAGCGCACCATTCACTCTGTTACCAGCATTTACTCTCCTTTCAATATCACTTTCATACTTTCCGTCCCTAGTAAACACCGACCCCAAGTATACAAACTCATTCACTTGCTCCAGTTCATTACCACCAATCCGAATACATACTTCTGTCATGCTCTCTTCCTTTTCAAACACCATAACTTTTGTCTTTTTTGTGTTCACTTTCATTCCCTTTCTTTCCAAAGCTTCATTCATAATAGTCACCATCGCTTGCAAATCCTTAGCCGTCGATGCAAGTAATACTTGATCATCGGCGTAAAGAAGACATTTGACGCGTAACTCATTAATTCTTAGGCCAAAATCACTCTCTTTCAGATCTGTCAGACAATTATCCATGAAAAGGTTGAACAGCCACGGAGACGCTACACATCCCTGTCTAACACCCTTTTGGATATTAAACCAATCATTGTACGCTCCGTTTATCCTGACACAAGCACTAGAATCCTTATAGAGGGAATTCAATGCCCGTATCAGCTTACTGCTCACCCCATGCACAGCTAATGCCGACCACAACTCATTCCTCACCACTTTATCATAGGCCTTTTCCAAATCTACGAATGCCCAAAAGACTTTTTGGTTTGTTGCCAAATATCCTTCCGTAATGCATCGTAGGGAAAAGACCTGATCCGTACATCCCATTCCCTTCCTAAATCCCGCTTGTACATCCCATATTCTGTCATCTGTTTCTAACATTACTCTTTCAATCATCACTTTAGCATACAGTTTGCCGACAATTTTAAGAAGGTGATAATATTTAACCAGCATGATGCCGTGATGTGCTATTGCTATCACAAAATATCTCAGTTTATGCACTAAAATATAATATTTCAAAAAGTTTGCAAAAGTCAATTACTATTAGAGTACAAAATTTCCATCTGAGGGCCCATTTTGAACGGAATTATACAAAAAAATCCATTGTTTTTTTATAATATCTTGTTTTCACAAATTTTGTTTGTCGTTAGCCTAAATTGTGACGTAAAGACTTTTTCTGTGGTGCCCTTAGTTTATCCGGTACAAGTGGGCCCTCAATTCTCTATGTGAGGATTGAGGGCCCATTTTGAACGGAATTATACAAATAAATATAATGTTTTTTTATAATATCTTGAGCTGATAGGGCTGAAGATCAACAAAGCCAAGACGAAGGTGATGATCATAGATAGAGCCAATCAACTTACTCGAACTGGAGAGATCTCAGGACTCGAGATAGTTAGCGAGTTTGTCTACCTAGGATCGCTAGTAAGTACCGAGGGAGACTGCACCAAAGAAATAAAGAGAAGGACCCAAATGGCAAAAGCCGCAATGAGCAAGCTCAAAAAGATATGGCAGGGTAGAAACATCTCCAACTGCACGAAAATGAGACTCATTCGTACACTCGTGTTCCCTATTTTTATGTATGGGTCGGAGACCTGGACCATACGCAGATCTGAAAGGCAGAAGATAGACGCATTTGAGATGTGGTGCTGGAGACGAATGTTGCGTATACCGTGGACTGCAAAAAGAACTAATAAGTTGATTTTGGAACAACTGAACATTCGCACCAGATTGTCCACAATTTGCTTCCAGAGGATTATGAGCTATTTCGGACATACGGCCAGAAGAGATCCAGAAAACCTCGAAAAGACCATCATGATGGGAAAAGTAGAGGGGAAAAGACCACGAGGAAGGGCACCATACCGTTGGTCAGATCAAATAAAGGCCATAACGGGACTTCCAATAAACATGGCTTTTAGGGAAACCGAAGATAGGCAAGGGTGGAGAGACCTAACTAAGACCACCACAAACCACTTCTAAGTTAGGAACGACCTTCAGCAATGAAGAGGACGACTGAGATGATGATAATATCTTGATTTTACAAATTTTGTTTGGCGTTAGCTTAAATTGTGACGTTAAGACGTTTTCTGTAGTGCCCTTAGTTTATCCGGTACAAGCCGTACAAGTGAGCCCTCAATCCTCTATGTGAGGACTGAGGGCCCAACTTTGAAGTCCATATCTCTCTTATTTGATTTTTACAAATTCTGGTTCCAACTTTCACATTTCTTTTGGAGTGTTCACTAAATCCTGAGCAAGTTTCAAAGAATTCTGAGAGAGTGGCCCTCAGACCACACGCACATTATTAATGTAGCGTTTTTCATCCTGGGTGTTATCGTTAATATTTGTGATTACTGTATTGGTCTAATACTTTGAGTATCAATATTCAAACTCTAAGGTCTAATGGCATGGCAGTAATGAGTAATGTTGCTGTAACCCCAATACTCAGTAATTTAGGACAAGCGCAGAAACGATGTAAGTGGGCCCTTAAATAGTTTGCTCAAGCCGATTTATTTACAAACAGTATCCCAGTTTAGCCCTGTTGTTTGATGTTAGATTTATACCACGGTTTCGAGTCCTTGGATTTGTGTATAATTCCTAGTGGTGTGCTGAATATCCGTGTACGAGGATACCCGAGAAATATATTTCCATATTAGTAAATTTAAAGTAGGAATCGATTGGAGCTTCTTAACCCTTTTTATGGCACAATATGTTTGAATTTTTTATTGGATTTCGAAATTATCTTAGGCGAATAAGAGTCAAAGTATGGTGTCCAATATATGCATAAAGACTTAAAAAGGGTATTTAAAAAATTGGTATTTGATCTAATTTTAAATCCCACTCATTGTTTTATTTTTTGTCTATCGCTTGACCAAATAATATAAGAAAGAAAGAAACGTTTATTTGTCGAGACCCAGAGTTCTAGGCCGATTAAGGTGTACAAAAATAGGTAGCAAAATAAAAACATTACAAGTACGGTAAATAAGAAAAGCACACACCCAATACAGTAACATAAATAAATAGGACGGGCCTACGAGTCTCAAGGTCCCGGCAGAAAGGCATCCACCTCAGCATATGTTGTGCGCGGGCACACAACGCTGGTCTTCCGATGTAGCCACCGAGTGAAAACACGGACAAAAATAACCAAAAAATACAAAATCAATAATAATAATAATAACTCCCATCACTCACTCTGAGGGCGATTGGATAGGAGGTGTTGAGCAATCATGCGAACAAATTGTGGAAATGGGAGACACACACATAACCCCCCAAGACGTAAGCAATGCAGTTTGTCGGCTACCTAATTGGAAAGCACCTGGACCCGACGGACTGCAGAACTTCTGGATTAAGTGGCTACGCAGTTCGCATTATTGCTTGGCATATCAATTCGAATCGGCTTTACAATCAGGACCGCTCCCAGAATTTATGACAACTGGGGAAACCCATCTGCTCTATAAGAATGGTAGTACCATGGACCCTAAAAATTATAGGCCGATTACATGTCTGCCTACAATTTATAAGGTTCTTACATCGATTCTTAGGGAAAAAATCTCAAAACACATAGAAAACAATGAGATAATGTCACCCTCTCAGAATGGATGTAGGAGACTGGCCCGTGGTACTAAGGAGCTGCTTCTCATAGACACGACTGTAAGCCAGCAGGCTCGCCGGAACCGAAGGGATCTGTCGATGTGCTGGATAGATTACAAGAAGGCATACGACTCTGTACCGCATACATGGCTCATGCGGGTTTTGGAATTATACAAAATAGATCCAATTCTGCGCACCTTCCTTAAGTTATGTATGGGACAGTGGAGAACTATACTTCTCTATCCAGGATCTCGACGGGCTCTTGGTAACGGTGACCCTATTAAGATAGAACGGGGTATTTTCCAGGGTGACAGTCTGAGCCCCCTTTGGTTTTGTCTAGCTCTGAACCCACTCAGCACACTGCTGGAGAGATCAGGGCTAGGCTACCGTTTGCGGAGATGTGGCAAAGTAATATCGCACCTGCTTTACATGGATGACTTGAAATTACTTGCTACCAGCCGTTCTCATTTGATAGAGTTACTAAAGCTAACACAAAACTTTAGTAACGATATCAGTATGGAATTTGGTGTAGATAAGTGTGCGGTTATGCATGTAAAGCACGGTGAGATAGTGGAATCCGAGGGGATCCAACTCACGGATTCCATTCGCTTGAGGGCACTCACCGCAACCGAGACTTATAAATATTTAGGTATGTCACAGGCGTTAGGAATCAATGGGACCGACATGAAACAGTCATTGAGGGAGCGTTTTTTGGGTCGCCTGACAAAAGTCTTAAAAAGTCTATTGTCAGGTGGAAATAAGGTGCGCGCCTACAATGGGTGGGTCATGCCGGTCTTAACTTACTCCTTTGGCATACTTAAATGGACTCAGACTGAATTGGACACTCTGGATAGGACTGTTCGTTCATTGCTAACCGCATACCGTATGCATCACCCACGTTCGTCTGTAATGAGGTTATATATCCCACGGAAATGTGGTGGTCGTGGCTTCTTGAATGCCAAGACTATGCATAACCGTGAGGTATATAACCTTAGGGAGTATTTTCTCCATGCCAGAGGTGGTATGCATGAGGATGTGGTTGCAGTGGATAGCGGATTTACCCCACTATCTTTAGGTAAAGAGAACTGGCGCAGGCCTGTAGTTTTGAGTAACAATGACCGCAAGGAGGTATGGCAGAGCAAAGAGCTCCACGGAAGGTTCTATCGGGCCCTTCACGGCCCTGATATAGACCTTCCTGCTTCTGTGGCCTGGCTACGCTTCGGGGACTTGTTCGGGGAAACCGAAGGGTTTGTCTGTGCAATTATGGACGAGGTAGTGATGACGAATAACTACCGGAAATATATTCTGCGAGATGGAACAGTTGACATTTGTAGAGCATGTCACTGTCCAGGTGAATCCCTCAGGCATATCATTTCCGGTTGTTCGCGTCTCGCTAACGGCGAGTACTTGCACAGGCATAACCAAGTAGCCAGAATCATACACCAGCAACTTGCTCTGAAATACAACCTTGTGTCGTCGGAGGTCCCTTACTACCAATACGTGCCTGAGCCAGTTCTCGAAAACAGTCGTGTCACATTGTACTGGGACCGATCTATCATCACAGACAGGACTATTGTAGCCAACAAGCCTGATATTGTGGTGATAGATCGTCAAGATCGCCATGCAATGATAGTTGACATCGCCGTGCCGCATGACGGCAACCTCTTCAAGGCTGAAAAAGATAAAGAATGTAAATATCTTGACTTAGCTCATGAGGTTGTCGACATGTGGCCTGTCGATTCAGCTGTCATTGTACCGATAGTCATCTCTGCCCACGGACTGATAGCTAAGAGCCTCGATAAACACCTCAAGAGGCTCACGTTAGGCGCTTGGGTCAAGAGTAAGATACAGAAGGCAGTACTCTTGGACACGGCCCGCATTGTAAGGAGGTTCCTGTCTCTGGAGCCTTAACCACCGGTAGCTTGGACCCTGATCTCAATGCCGGTTGGGAACTATTTTTTATATTTTTAAATGTATTTATTTTTTTATAAAGATATTTAAAAATGTAATTTATATGTTATAAAATTAAATAAAGGAAATAATAATAAAAAATATAATAATTGTTACAATAGTTACTATCCTAGGTCACTTTTACAGACGCGCATAAGACTATCCGAATATAGGCATCCAAATCTGCGGATATAGTGATAATCCTGAACATCTCTAGCCATTTCGCAGTGTATGAGTCAAGAAGTTCTGTAAGTGTTCTAATATGTGATGATTGAGGGATTGCATGAAGATTTGATATGTCGTAATTCATTGATGCGAGTTGAGATTTATAATACTTTGGCCGGTTTGAAATACTTGTAATCCCTGCACACAGTGCATAGGGCTCGTCTTAATTAAACCGAGGGTGCGGGGCACCCGGGCGCTGGGTATTGGGCCTTAGCCATAAATGTAGGTTATGTTTATGTAAATAAGCTACTTTAACACATTCCATTTTATAAAAACGTTAAAATAATACTCTGTTAAATTTTATGTAGTTATACCTACCTAAGTGGCATGAAGAAATTGTATTTTAATACACACACACACACACACACACACACACACACACACACACACACACACACACATTATCTTTTAATTAAGTTTTCTGAATTTAAATAATTATGTAAATGTATGTACTTATATTATATCACTTACCTTAATGTTGTAATGGTACGGAAGGGCTATAACTTCCTAATACAGATATTTTAATATCTAAAAGGAGTGTTATCAAACAACTTTTGTTATTCTGGTTTGTTGATGCAATAAAACTTTTTGATTTTTTTTGATTTGATTCCGGGACACAATGCTAGACACAATAGAAGTTTTATTGTTATCACATTGACAGGCGGTCGTGTCCGGGAAAGTGTTAAGCACCTACCAAAAGCACAAAAAAGTTTCATAATTTTTTGTTGGTAGCCCCAGTCTGATTTTCACACCCTGGAGCCAGTTATAGTTAAGATCACCTAAAACATTTAAAACATTTAAACCTGAAAAAAAAAAGGGAACTCTTAAACCAGTTTGTTATCATTGATAATAAATAAGTCTTAGTATGGAATGGATGATAATACAACCCTGCTGCTTGTTGCATTTTATCGGCTAAATCAGCTAAATGACTAAACCAAACCGCTATTATTAAATTTACTATGGAGATGCTTCAAGAATGAGCTGTCAGTCTGTTATATCCTGCTAACAAAACCGCAGCAGTACCTACGTAAGTCTTTAATGAAAGAGTCACGGCCAATCAGTCTCGTAAGTTCTCAACTTCGCTCCGCCAACGTAACCGAAACTTTATTTGTCAATTAAAGTTCACCACTGGACGTCTCCATTACCAAGGGAGTTCGGACATTGACCCTTCAGGGCGATGCGGGTGACAGACATGACAGTCTTCACAGTAGGGTAGGGTTGCTAGCCAGATGTTAGTTTTTCAGACATTCTAAAAATGATAGAAAAAAAAACTTCATAAAAATCCTAGAATATAGAAAGAGAAAGAGTCTCAATTAATTGCTTAACGATTAAGATATGATTACATTGATATCATACATAGTTTCTGTTACTTATGCCTAATTGTAATTTTCAGTTAAATTTAATTTATTTCATTGATTATTCTTTTAAATAAAACACTGTGTTGAAAAAACTTCAAAATAAGACACGAAAAAACTCCTTCCCGGCGCAGACACTGGTCTTCAAAAAATTTAACTTTACAATCGATGGCGCTGCGTATAAAATTAGTATTACCTAGAGCTCTGAGTCTCTCCTGTCCATGAATCATTATTCTCACCACTATCAAGTTATATCGTGGGCGGTAACAAAGCCGATAGTCATTGTAATATTTAAACGTTTACATTTAATCAAAGTTTCAAAAGAAAAACTATGGACTAATGCCATCTAAATCTGGCAACCCTACTTTTGACACCGGCCGAACTTGATAAGATCTAAATGAACGTGGTGTGAAATGTAACTAACTGAAATGTTTGAAAATAAACACAGATTTCTTTGAAAGTGGCGCCTTCGACAAACATTGTTATAGTTGTCGCATCTGATCGTCATCACATGTTATACTAATGGAGAGATAAAAAAATTAACATAATCAGCAACTGATAAACGTCCCCGCCAAATGAGGTCCCATTAAAACATATTTTGAGTTCTCTAAAATCACTCAACTTTATGTCATTAACGTTAGGTTGAATTTCCATTAATATCAGTCATATTATTATACTCTACAAATATTAAAAAAAAGGTTGATAAGGATAAAACAAATTAGGTTATTTGAATATTATTCATTAATCTTCTGTTGATGTTGTTATAAAGTGTCCAATTTCGACCTCAATTACAATTCTTACGTGCTTTAAGATTTAGAAGATTTATCTTAACTTACTAAGTTGGATAATTGCGAATACAATTTCAAATACACACGCATTCCTAGGTCAACTTCCCTTCCTTGTTTGTCTTACCGATGTATCCTGTATATTTTTCAATTACTGACATCTGGCTAAACACTGAGGCATCTTATGCAGTTAGAATAGGTGCGATATTGCAACAAAAATAAATTGCCACACAATCAACCTGGTGATTGTACAGTTATAAATGTTACTTAGAGAGGATTAATAGAGATCATACGAATAATGACAACCAAATGGCAGAAATTTCTTATTAGTTTAAGAATCTGGCAAAATCAAAGCGACTAGATTTGCTAAACTATTCAATTTCCTATCGTTCTGTACATAGATGCGAGTTTGCAACAATAATGCGTGTGTAATGATGCGCAGGCCACTGTACTTGCTATTTCGCTTTCTCTCTTCGAATAGTCAATTATGTCAATCAAAATCTTGAAAAGTCTATAATAGAATGATATTGTTGGCCTAGCCTACTTTAGCTAATGTGCAAAGTTCGTAAGTTCAAGAGGGGACAACCGAACGAAATCAATATCACCGTCAAACATCATTATGGGTCATTAATAGTGAACCGTCTACGACCGCCTTTGACCTTTTACAATAAATACTTTTTCAACCGTCACGGAATGTAGAAGAGGTTCAGTTCAGTTCTCAATTGTTATTAAAAAAAAAAACATTATCACCAGGCCTAATCGGTCCACGGCTGGACACAGGCCTCTCCCGGATTAATTTGCTATAATTGCCACGCTTGGCAGGCGGGTTGGCGCAGGTTGGCCAATGTTGGAAGAAAGACGCTGCTGCCTATCTCCTGCTGGCAGTTCCCCTTTTGTCGCCTCTTACAGTGGCCTCTTGTCGTGGTTTGCGGGCACCACAGGACACACTTTTTCTTTTCAATTCTCTCCTCTTTTTAAGTGTATAATTGTTTACGAGGTTGAATTCGATATGATAGTCCGACTCAAAATTGGTGACTTATTGCATGTTTTTTATTGGAAACTCGCACATAATATTATGTCAACTATATTAAGACGCCCCAGTGTATATCCTGACGGCTATCGTCTCTACATAAAACATACTCGTCGAATCGAGAACCTACTCTTTTGTTCTTCTTTTGATAATATACTTGTTTTCTTGCTAAATGTTTTTTATCTTATTACAGGAGCCGTCATCATCATCGTCGTCGAGGCACGGCGAGCGGCCGCACCACGTCAAGTCCCACTCAAGAGACCTCGGCAACAGTCCCCTTTCGGCAAACACGACCGGCAATAGTTCTAGAGAGTAAGTGACAAGTGTACCAAAATTAAACTTAGGGCTAGATCGATTAATCGAAGAGTCGATTTTTTACACACGGCAGCCGATGAGAAATCCACAGATTTCTATGTTTTGTGTTCATATTCGATTTGGGAAATTTGAAGTTGATTTGCTGGCCATTGTATAAAAGATATCGATTTATTACAACTGCATCGATTGTTATTTTCTCTAATTGAAACTTTTTTGTTTGGTTACGTCTAGCTGTATTAAAGCTAAGTTCTGCGTATTGTAAAAATCAATACATGTATTTTCGCAGTACATGTTATAGAACTTCTGAATAATATATGAGCAATGCATTTGCATACTTAATAACTTGTAAAATAACGGAAATTAGGTAGTTATGAATTATTAAAGATCGATTATCAAGGTACTCTTTTTTATTTCCATAATGCCTTGATCTTTTAGACCGTGATTTTTTTATTTGGATATTTTAGTTTAAATCTATATCAACAATCGATATTTTTTGCCATCTTCTTACTTCATTAGTTTTGCCTTTAGGAGGAGAGGGAGCTATTCCTTTCGAGGTGGGCACTACTCGATAACTTCTATGGATTCACCTTTAGATTGCCATTGACCAGCACTTTAGTCCATGGAAAACGCTGCTGCCGGTCTTATGCTAGCGGTACTCTTTCATATGACGAGAATTGGTTCTGCTATTTAATTTCAGACAGGCATTATGGCATTTTCATCTATTTGTGTCCACCTGATAGTTGGAAAACAAGAATGGAAATTAGTATTTACTTGACCTCTAATGTGACAGTTATAAGATAAGAAAAAGTGTCTATCTCACAAGTTTTGCCCCTTACTGATTATCTACATCTCTTGTTACAGTCTGGAAGACTCGCCGCAGAAGAAAATTATGTCGGGTCTAATCGCGCCCGGCGACTACTCGAGCGCGGTGTACAGCCCTAACGTTTCCTACGCGCTCTCCTCTGCGGACGAATACGGGTCACCTGCGTATAGAGGTATAGCAACCCTACTCTTTTTCTACTGAGGAAAAATGTAGGTTATCAAATTCAACGCGTATAGCGTTCATTGTTAATCGCACTTTTATTTAAAAAAAAAAAACTTCCCGAAGGGTAGCAAAATAGTATTGACAGCAATAAAAATTTAAGAAAAACAATTTATTTTCACGAACATTTTACCGACAGGAAACTTGAAAGGAGCCGCTATTTGCGATTATCGACAATTATCAAACAACACCAAAACAACGGTTCAAAGTCGGTTCGTCGGTTCAATTTCTCAACCTTTAGTATGATCGATCTATTATACTTATCCAAATATCAGTTACCTTTTTTTTAACTGGAAATTTCGGATTTCGAAACCAAAACCGAGACCGAAAATTCCAGTTTCAGTTTATTTATCACTACTATTCTGAAAAAAAAAAACGGCCAAGTACGAGTCGGACTTACGCACTGAGGGTTCCGTACCAACTTAAAGTGAATTAGGGGACCACTTACTTCTACTTAGCCAAAATACACATAATGTTTTTTTATAGTGTTTTATTCAAAAACAAAATAATATTTGCGGTTGTTGAAAATGTGCTTTATCTCAAAAAGTACCGGTTTGAACTCGTTCAAACCAATTTTCGTTGAAAGTATACTATTTAAGATCTACATTACTCGTATATGTATTTTTTCAAAATTTTCACTTAGTTAAAAGTTAGAGGGGTGGGGGGAAGGGACGCCCATTTTACATGGGCTTCCAAAGTGGTAAATTTTTTTCAGAATAGTAGTGAAGCTTGTCTATCTTCCAAATGTTAAACTTTTGGAAAAAATGTTTTACTAACCTCTATGTCATTTTAAAAGACCTATTCATAGAGATACCCCATACGAATGGGAAGCCCCCTATTAAATATCATTATTTTTTATTTTTTTTGCATGAGTATCGTGAAGCGGTTAACAGGATACACCTACCTACCAAGTTTCAACTGTGTAATGCTAATTTAATACTTTCAGAATAAAGTGGCTGTGACATACGGACAGACAGACAGACAGACAGACAGACTTGACGAAACTATAAGGGTTCCGTTTTATGCCATTCGGCTACGGAATCCTAAAAATGTGTTCAAAGTTGCATGACGTACTTAATAACCAATGACGTAGTAACGCACGAAACATAATGACCAACCAAAGGTCAAAACATTGTGGAAATATCTATACAATTAAATGAAACTTAAGTGTCTGTTTGTAATTTCAAATTAACAGCATTTCACTGAATGCCTGTCTGTCTTACTGTCGCCTGTCAGTTTGCTTCGGCCAATATCTGAAACGATTGGAGCGATTTTGTTTTAACTTTCATTTGCAGAAAGCTAATTTTATAACTTATGAGAAGTATTTTTTTTATTTTCAATTTTTAATTTTTATTTAAGTACAAATAATTCTATTACCTATATCCTTATGTATTCATTTCATCTATTGACTGAACAACATTTTTGATTGCTTTGAAACCAATAAATAGTAATTATTTAAGTAAGGTAATCTTGGCGTCATTGTTTATAACTGTTTGCCACATCATAAAAAGGATGTCAATTGATTGAAGCGTATCATGTATTTTATTTACATTCGATAAATATAATGTTTTTTTGACCTTTTGTTATCAACTATAACGATTAGATCTTACAAATTAATTACAAACTGATAAAACTGAGCGCAAGATTTACAACTTGTGTTTTAAAACAATGAGCAGTTTCATTGAAACGATTCTAATTGATAACTTAATCGTTGTTTTCAGGTCAAGACGGCGATTACACGAATCAAGGTAAATAAATTATATCCTTTAACTTTTTTATATTTAGTTTATGAATGAGTTATGTTAGCACTTTTAGATAAAAACGTAGTTATGGTGCCATCAATAAAACAAAACTGGGCCGATTATTCAAACGTCAGATCAAACTGAATAAATATAAAACGACCGATTTTAAAATGTCATTTATATATTTGATTGCTGTCAAATAGTTGACGTTTTCAAATTAAATTTCATATTTTATTTTATTTGACGAATTTTTCTTATCTGACTATTGAAAAATCATGCCTAAATCTGTAATCAGATTTATCATACGAACAAAATTTACGAGGTTTGACAAGATCAAAATTGAAGGTCTTCAAACTTTGATCTTATGCAACCATGGTGTTGTACTATCAGGTCATATTAGGGTTCCGTTTCCAAATGGCAAAAAACGGAACCCTTATAGATTCGTCAAGTCTGTCTGTCTGTCTGTCCGTCCGTATGTCACAGCCACTTTATTCTGAAAGTATTAGCATGACACAATTAAAACTTGGTAGGTAGGTGTATCCTGTTAACCGCTTAACGATTCTCATACAAAAAATAAAAAATAATGATATTTAGGGGGGCTTCCCATACATAAAACTAAAACAAAAATTTTTTTTTACTCAAACCTATACATATGGGGTATCTATGGATAGGTCTTCTAAAATGGACGTGTGCGTTGCTCCATTGTTATCAGTACGTTCTATTTTTCTCCTACAAAAAATCGGTCACCGATTATCGTACCTGGGCGGGCAGCCTTTGATTTTGTAGTCTTAAATGTCATTGTCATCAAATAATATAGCGTGGTTGGAAAAACTATCAATAAATACGTTTTACTTATCCGTGTAAAAATAGTATCTTAATTTTTTTCACAATAACTTTCTAGCGTTGTTAATACTTAATATCCTATTTCCGACGCAGACAAATCCAAAAACACTATAACCATACAAATCGGTCCAGCCGTTCTCGAGTTATAAGTGGTGTAAATAACACGACTTTCTTTTGTATATATATATATATATATATATATATATATATATAGATACTACCTGTTGTCCGCGACTTCGTACGCGACAATTTCTGTTATTATGATCGCGATTATTTTTGCAACATTTTTCACTGAAGCTTCGGTCCTATTGGTCACATCGTGATGTAATATTCAACACAAAAAGAATTTTTCAATTCGAAGCAGTACTTCCTGAGATTAATTAGCGCGTTCAAACAAACAAACAAACAAACTCTTCAGATTTATAATATGGGTATATATCGGGATGCCTAATTATTTGTACTCCTAATTGTCATTGGCGCACAAACTATTAGCCTAAAATTTTTTCGCACATTTTTACTATTCCTAAACGTGTTTAGCCTATTTTTACTACGCTTAACTTTATATCGCCGTATTATAATTTCGCCGAATACATCATAACACCTACCCTTTTGCAGTTCCAAATTTTTATTCGCAGAAAGTTAAAAACTTTATCAGCATGCATGCATGCTTGCAAAGAAGTAAGCATGCATGCAAGCAAGCAAGCAAGCAAGCATGAATGCATGCAAACAAGCATGCATGCATGCAAAGAAGTAAGCATGCATGCAAGCAAGCAAGCATGTATACAAACAAGCAATTATGCATGCAAACAAGCAATCATGCATGCAATCAAGCAGAAATGCATGCAAACAAGCAATCATGCATGCATCCAAACAATCAGACTTCCGTGACGGCTTCGGCGCTGCGGGGCTCCGGCGGTCCTACGCGTGCTTATCGTCGCAGATGGCTTACGCTCACCGCCGCGGCTGAGGCTGGCCGGCGCAGCCGGCCAGCCTCGCTTACAGCCTCCTGCTCCTCAGCCCGCGGGCCACCTCACCCCTCCGCGCCTACGCGCTTTTGAATTACACTCTAGGGGTAGGGCAGACAAGACTGCTTGGGGTCGGTTTGTGAGCGATTCGTTTCTTAAACTTTTCTGTTTAAAAAAAAAGAGTGTAATGTCAAAAAAAGATGCTAATACATTTTAGTGCTTTCGATATTAGACATACTGAAATTAGGGTTTTCAATTTTTAGATCAATCTATAATAGTGCGAAAACAACTGTTAGACTAGACAATAATTATACGTTATAAGTTTAGGCCAATACGGTTCGGCCAAATGAAATTAGGACTTAAAATTTTAGGCGAACCGAAGGGCACCCTTATAATATTAGTATAGATTAACATAGGCTGGTTCCGGCTTGTTATACTGTGTGTATGCATTTTCCTAACACCGTATATACAGAGTGAAATTTTAACCACTTTCCAAATTTTAATATATCAATCTACGAGACAAAAAACAAATGACGTGTTTTTTCTTTTGGTATAGCCCAGTACAAAAATGTCAAGATAAAGCACTTAGAAAATGTGTGCAAAAAATCTAAAATTTTTGATACGGCTGCCTAGCAACACTTTTGTTACGCGATTCGCATCTTATTCATTCATTACGATACTATTCATAAGTTTTTGATTTACCCCTTTATACCTTATCAGGCCTAGGACCGTAAAAATTTAAAACTATGTATATTGCGAAAAAATATTTTCAGGTGAAAGCTTGATTTAAATTGTTTACTTCATAAATGGGCTCTAAATACGATACTGAACGCCTATAAAATTTTGGAAAGTGGTTAAAATTTCATCCTGTGTGTGTTATCACACAGATGAGAACGATGGCGGCTCAAACGTGACGTCGTCGAAAGCTCTCGCGGCGATAGCGCACCTCAACTCGAAGATTGAACGCACGAAGGACTTGATACGATTAGAACAGACAATTAGGGATGGTGAGTGAAACATACTTAATACTTAAATATTGACAGATTTCAATTTTATCAATAAGCCGTCGATCTATTGATTTATTTTTAATTATTTGTGGTAGAATATTGATATCTAAGAATCAAAGAAAAGAACCAAAAACTATTTAGAGAACAAGCTAATTCAGATAACACCAAGCGTGTATATTATAGGGTCCAAATTGCTCATGATTTAAATAATAGTAGGAATACTAGTAAGCGTAACAAAAATTTGTTGAAACATGTCTCTAATGTTTAGATCATTGTCATGCTTTATCTTCTGAGAAACCAAAAGTGTATTTTCTAAGGTGTCGACATCGGTATGATTACCATTACTTTTTTTATTTTTCAGATAATGTAAACGAATACTTGAAACTAGCGGCGAATGCTGACAAGCAGCAATTGCAGCGAATTAAAGCAGTTTTCGAAAAGAAAAATCAAAAGAGCGCACTCTGCATCGCGCAGCTACAGAAGAAATTAGAAGGGTACACCAAACGTATCAAGAACTGGGAGGTAATAATACTGTCCCGCTCTAACACATTACACGTGTCGTTCAACCACTACCTCTCTCGCTTTGGCTTGAATTTTGTCTATACCAATATGCTCTCAATGTCTTCTCATAAAACTCAGTTTGTTTCTCGCTCGCACACTTCAACATACTTCGTTCTCTAAGAATAAGGTATTTCGGCTGGAAAATCTGGTAAGTTATGAACTACTAATAAGGTAAGTAAACAGCAAATTGTTTATAAGAAGGTGATTAGGTGAGCCTGTCATATAAATTAGCATGGTTAAGAAAATACGATTTTATCAAGTCCTCAAATTCGACGACTTTTGGAGTAAGTCTCTTAACAAAATCTATAAAAATGGGCATAGTAAAATTTATAACAGCTAATCGGCTATTTAGTATAGTGATAAATAAAACCGGACCTTAAGATCCTGAACTGAAGCCTTGAAGTTCTGATAGAATGTAAGCCGCACGATCGCGTTAAACAAACGAAATTGCACTCGAACTATATTTTACGTTCACTCGCTCACTACGTTCGTTCAAACGGCTTTCGGCCTAAAGTGATAAGTTGTAAAATTCGCTGTCATGAATGAATGATCCCGGAACTGCTCACCGATGCCTGCAGTCGATAATTCACTCCGGAAAACATTTCGCAGCAACACATATTAAGCAATGATTTACCTTGGGACGGCTTTGTTGCTTATGCCAGTGAGTAACCTAGGTGTCACATCTTAAGGCTATGGTCCCATTGCAGCTGCTGACAGCGAGCACAGTCGTCAGGACCGATGACCAACTCGGCAGACGCCTGATGACCAACCTCACACGAAAACAACTTGCCGTAAGCGCAGCATTTAAAAAAAAACATTGGCAATCTTGTTTTGGCTCTATGCCACAACTGTCTTGAAGCAGATGTAAAAAAAAGTTGGGTCACCTCAAAATGCTTCATACTGTATAGGTTTTTTAAATCGACTTTATTGATGGTTTTTCAACTGATGAATTGGCTCTTAAGGTTTATTTTACATTCATGTAGAATTTGTTTTATTTCAGCAGTATTATAGAAAATAAATAACTCTTTATGAATGCCCCACCCTCCCTATGATTTGATGATTTGAGTTGGATTGATTGCTATTCCAGAAAGGCGAGTGGAAAATTTATTTTCAAAATTATTGCGTTTGTATAAGCTCGTTTGTAATATAGGCTTAAAATGTCAGAAACAGTACAGAGTTTTTTTTATACCTGCCCAAGAATTCTAACCAAAGAACATGAAATAGGCCAGACAAACATAAATTTATTTATTGAACCCATAGGGTAATACTCTTCGGAAATATCGAAACTTGTTCTTTATAATATTTCCAACGAGTAAAGGTTTGTCCACAATGGTTAGAGTGACTTGAAGTTGTAATTGTTTCAGCAACACGGCACGAGTGGGCAGGCCCATAGACAACCGAGGGAAGTGTTACGAGATATGGGGCAAGGACTTAAGTAAGTTTGTATAATATTTACGACCACCCCTGTGGCCGATTGGATTAGACATCGGTTTTCGAGGGGTCGCCAGCTCCGAAAATCTGAGTTCAATTTCCGGACGGATCAAATTATAAATATTTTTAATGTCAGAAAAAATAGAATAATGCCTGCAGAATTTCCTAGACGACACTAGTGTTCGTTAAGTCACATTAAAGCAAATTCTGTGTGTCACACGAGTGGCCAATAAGTTAAGTATTCCAATTTTGTGACAGACAAGGCCTATGTAGCAAATTGACCCGGTGGTAAGTGGGACTTTAAGGTGTCATTTTTGAATCGGACAGTGTATTTAGTCCTTATTATACACCAAGTACTTTTAACCGAAACGAAACGAACACGTTATGTTACCATTATGTATAAAATCTTGGCAGTGTTATTTTTATTCTATTATGAAAAATAATCTTAGAAAAATATAAAATATTGATACGGACTATTCATTTTAAAACACGCTGTAATATGTTATTTTGCTGCTGCCTTATCCCTAGGTGAATGAACCTTACACAGTTACGTCTGTGCGCGTCACAGCTTGTTTCAAAATGAAAGCAGAATCAATGTTTTATATTTTACTAAGTTTATATTTATTGATAAAGTAAAAACATGTCATACTACTAGTTGCATAAAGTGGGGAATGGTTTGTATGACGGTTATAAAAGCACGGTTTATATCGATGATCGTCCTATTCAAAATGTACACAATTTAAATAGAAAATATTTTATTGCTTCATAAACATGTCTTACATATGAGTACCTACCTTATTAAGTCCTTATCTAGTTAAGTTTATACACAATGACTTTTCATCATCTTCAAAATTTTGTATATCGTATTTAGAGTTTATGAAGTTTATTCTCATTTATGAAGTTAAAACTGTAAATCAAATTTTCACCCGAAAATATTTTTCGCAACATAATTTTTGCGGTCCTAAAAAAGATTTGCTAGGAGGCCGTATCAAAAAATTTAGATTTTTGGCGGACATTTTCTAAGTGCTTTATCTTGACATTTTTGTCATGGGCTATAGCAAAAGAGAAATTATACGTCATTTGTTTTTGTTTCGTAGATTGTTATTTTAAAATTTGGAAAGTGGTTAAAATTTCTACCTGTATAAACCTGTCCTTGGATAAAGCCGCTCCCCCATTATTGTACAAACGAACATGTCAGATTAAGTAACATTTTATCCTCAATAACATTTTACGTACGTGCGTGACCCCAGGAACGTGGGCGGCAACATCCGCGACGGCATCACGGGGCTGGGCGTGGGCGTGATGGCGGCGCCCCGCGAGTTCGCCCACCTATTCTCGCGATCGAACCGCTTCGGATCCGCGGACAACATCGCTCAGCTAGCCGGTGCGTTACCAACACTATATAACACGTAGACGTTAAAATATACAGGTTTTTAGGTAAATGGTACAGACAACGGCAGGTCAACTTACCCAAAAAGTTGAAGGTCATTTAATTGATTTTTAACTTTAAGTCCAACAAATAGAGATCAATATCAATTGAGAAAATTTTACGTTTTGTTGTAGGTTGTCGTGCTGTTTTGTTGTACAATAAGCCGAAACCAGCCTATGTATGCATATAAATACTATAGTCAAATCAGAAATTTGATATCACTTTTCTTAAAAATATTTTCATACAAATTGGAATCTCAAAATTTTTGTTTGTATGAAAATAAAAATAAAAATGAGGATATAATATTTTGATTTAAGGCGACTACTAGAGCTATGTGCTGCCCCCAATTGATTTAATTTTGTTACTTCTAAACAAAATCAATTCTCAAAAAACTAGAACAGTATCATTTTTGCAAAATACCTCTAGTATTTATTGAATCACTGTAAGTAAACTTTTCATTTAGTTGTTTATAAAGTCGAATTTGTCGCTAACGCCAATAGCGGCCGCTTTTAGCAATAATGTACAATATGAAAGAATGCCAGAATGAAAAGCAGTTAACAGTGAATAAATACTAGAGGTAATTTGCTCAAATGATACTGTTCTAGTTTTTGAGAATTGATTTTGTTTAGAAGTAATAAAATTAAACCAATTGGGGGCAGCACTTAGCTCTAGTAGTCGCCTTAACCATAGTATTTATATGATTAATGTTAACACTATTTTTTTTATACCCTTTACCTAAAACCCTGTATGTGTCATCTTTTGAGACGGGATTTGATCTAATTATTACTTTGACTTGGGTATCATACCAATTTTGCAATTGAAAACTATCTGACAGGCACCGTAAAAGATTATTACTACAGGCTCTCATCTTTTCCATAAATTTAAACAAATATTACTAAGACTTCAATGGCGAAATCGTAATAAAGTCCATAACAGGTTTTCCATACAAAACGTATTATATGTATAGTAGACCAAAATGTATGAAAAACCCGTTTTTTTTTCTATTTCACCATGAATCTTATAGTAAAAGTTGTTTGTGTTCATGAGAAGAAAAGACCGTAAAAATTCCATATTACCTAATATTCTGTGTACCAGAGTTGAGGAAAAGTAATATTCTGTGTGGTTAGTGACATGATTAGACTCGACATTCTAATTGTATACACACAACATGACGATATCTATCCCACTCGCACAGTATACAATAACTTACAATCACAATCAAGGACGAATTAACTAACTGGACGCGCTATGTGTCTATTCTTGTTCGGAAAAAAGTCTGTTATCAGGCAAGGTAATCTACTACCCTGAAACATTCACAAAAAATAAAAATAAATGTATCAAATACTTACAAATATTATTATTCAAAGAAGCACGCTTTTTACACTATATACGGGAACTGTTGTCATCACGAAAACGATTCATAGATTGTTGATATTTGCTGAAGTAAGTACTTCTTATAAAAATGGTGGAACATTAGTTGTTCTTACACCTAGACAGACGGATATGCTCTTGCGAAGCGTGTCCAGTTAGTTATATCGTCTGTGATCACATTTCTAAGATTTTACATAAAAGGTTTACTTAGTAAAATAGGAAGTCTAATCCCAGTTAGAAGATATTAAGTTACTATATATTTTTTACTATCGTGCATTGAAATGAGGTGTACACAAATGATTATGTTTAGTTTAATCTATAAATCATTTACTGCTCCAGAAGCTTTATTTATATGATTTCGGCAACATAGTATTTTATTTTTTGGTCTATGTGCTTATCAGCTTATTGCATTATTTACAAATGTATTAAATTAGTGATACATTCAATCAAATAAATATGTATACTAAAGTTAAATGTCAATTTTACATAAATACATTATTTTATAAATAGCATTGATTATTATATTTATTTAATGTATGTATTTATTTTGTCGCAGAAAACACGGGTCCTTGTGAGTATTCATTGTAGAGTGGTTAATACCTATCACTAATATTTATTACCTAATTACTTTTGATCGACCGGAAACTTGTAGACAACCGCTCATTAATCCTTTGGTTTTTTTTTTGTTTGTCTGACCCTTAGTTAATAGTATAACAGAGCATACGAATATAAATTGGGATTAAAAAAACTGCGACAGCTCTTAGCGCTTGGCCTGCATTCATTCATCCGGTTTATTTGTATCTTCCATAAATTTAATTAAAATTATACTGGCTGATTCGAAATTCCAGATGTTGAAGAAAAACTCACTAGAGGAGGCTAAAAGTATAATGTCATAATGTCTGGGCTGTATGTTTGAAATTGCACCACCCAAAAACTAGTACATGTACTAATATACATGAATGCAGTTTTCACTGTATACAAGAGGTTATATTATGAGTCTAAATTTCACGCGTACCGAGCCGCGGGCAAAAATTTGTATAGAACGAAATTGTAATATTATTGGCCCCCTTCTGTCAGTAACTGGACATAAGCCTATCCAGAGTGAAGACCTAATATAGCCATGCTTACGCCTTGGCTTGTTATAGCCATACAACATAAGAAGCATGCATTTTGAGATCTCATACAGAAGCATGTCAATTGCTTTGTGATATTAGCTAGTCTAGTGACTCTAACTTCTATAAACGAAGAATATCGTGCTTGAATGAGTTGAGGTTAATACGGCTGTCGTTATTTTGACTCCCAATTTTTCATTTGCTTGAGTTAACCAGACTTCCCACTGGATGTGTAAAGTAACTCACACACGTAGCTCAAGAATTCGCTTAGTAGATTATGTACAAAGTCAAAACAGCAGAATATAGTGGAAAAAAGTGAAACTTTTAACATTTATAATTAAAAGAATGTTTCACTTTTTAAATGTAAAATGATCGGTAATATCTACTGATTTCATTCGATACGTCTATTTTCTAGTCGCTACTACTGCTTAAGTCCATGCGTCCAATTCCTAGTCGGTACGGCATTGCTACACCCAAAGATGACTCTTGATTTGGATAATTATGTACGCACAATCGGAATAAAGAAAGTTTATATCTTTAAATCATTTTAAACCTTGTCTAAGGTTAAAAGTATTTCTTACAAATAAAGAGTTCTTAAGTTCTCATTAGTGTCAATGTGTGTGTGTGATTTATTGGCCACGTTCTGGGGAAGTAAACCAATATTCCTGTATCTTCTTTAGTACTTAACCAATTATAATTTGACCATAACCAAAAAATTTTCTCGTACTTTTTAGAAGAGTTTGGTAAATCCGTTCAAAGTCAGAATGTTTTAGTGTCTGTTATTGTTTGTATATCATTTAGTAGTTTTTCGGTCGAAAAAATGTAAAATACCTGTATTTGCACAGCACCTATCTAACACTTTCTAACTTCTAGAATCACACCGTATTTAAAACCTTTATAAATAAACACATCACACAACATTGATTGGTTGATTGGCAATTAAGGTTTTTTTTAATATATTTTTACAATTATTATATTTTATATAATCATGACAGCACAGTTATCAGGTTTTACATGTATTAGGCATCATATCTTCGTTGACATAGGTGCGAGTTTGCACCAAAAATGTATAGCCTGATTGTACATTATAACTTTTTACCACTCATGTTTCTTCAAGAAATCTTAACCCCATATGTGAAATCAGTTGCATAAATGACTTAAATAATATAATTTTTTGGAGGAAAACGTTTGGTGCCTTCTTTAAACGACTTATTTATCATATATATTTCCTAATAAATGGTAGAAGATACAAACAAAACAATTAAACAAATAAAAAGTGCTTCAAAAGCACTACGACAGTAGCTAGTCTGGAAATAAAGCAGATAAAACAAGCTCGTGTATGTTCTTCTTTTATATTCCGTTCAGTATTAACGCTCAAAATACGTTTGGCAAACAAGAGTAAAAAGTTGTAGATAGATTTGTCAGTCCATTTTTGTATGTTAAGATAGGAATATCGTCATTTGTCCGTGATTCACACTCAATAAGGCCCCACTGAAAACCAGCGTCGTTTCCCAAGTAGTGGGTAGCGACTTGCGCTGAGTGGGGTCTTTTTGTAATGGGCTTCGAAACACGCATAACGACACTGTTCTACTGAAGAAGATAAACGCCAATTTATACCGATGGGTGGTGTCTTGTGCTCCATCTTATTATTTTGTTAATTATAATTTGTGTGTAGTTCAATGTTTTTTTTTAATATATTACTTTATTTTCGTGTTATGTGTTGTAGTGATGCCCTTAAACAATAAATTATCTTTCTTTCTTTCAGAATAAAAATGCCATGTTCCATGAACTCAGGTTTAGTGTACAGTTCTTAAAGTGTACGGCTATTAAACAATTCAAATGACTTAATAGTTATCGTTTCCACGCTAGCTATTGTGTTGTGAAACAATCAGATGACAAGTTAATGATAACAAGCGCCGTACCCTAGATAACGTCATTCAATGTCAAGTTAGTCATTTGTTTTGGACTATTCTCACAGTTTTTGAAATTTAAAATAATGTTCAAGTCATTCGAATTGAGTTTTAACTCCAGACGTACTATTTTGTGCCAATTGACGTACAATTGGTCAATTCAAGCTTAGTAAATATACTGAAACTAAACGTAGAAATTTAAAATAATTATCTATCAATCCATGGGTACAAAAAGCACCCAGTAAAAAGGTACTTGTATACCTAAAGACAAATGAAAGTTTCAAAAAATGACTCGTATTTACTTTAAGTATACCAAATTACTTCCCGACCTCGTTTTGCTTAAATATAGATGCAGTCCTTTTATTTTTCATCAGTAGTGTAAGTTTAATCATAATTTTATTCCAAAATATTATCTTCAGTTAAGAATAGCCCAAAAACACGTTTACGTAATACTTCTTATGTGTCAGAATGTTTGCTTTATATTACCAGTAGCGAACTGTTTATAGCGAAACATGTGTGGCTTATAGAAATGTTATTCGGAAAGTGCAGGAAATGTCGCAAAAAGTGTAAATAAATATTTATTTCATACTTAAGTAGAGATTCATCGATCTTATCCATTTAATAATGAGCAAAATGTGAATGTATTGTTTGTGGTTATTCATAACGTAATATATTTGCCTGATCTAAGACCGAACTGTAATGTTCACGAATTTTCTGGATTTGGTGATTGTCTATGACTGGGACAAAATGTTACGAAAAAAAGTCACAAACCTACACTTTGATGTTACTGTTTTCTTCCTCTTCACTAGATCTTAAAATTGGTTGGTGAACGGTATTTCAGACACAAATAGGTTTAACCATATCAGCTCAAACTTTAGCGTGAGAATTATACATTATAAACACACTTATTATATTTTTTTGAGTATACGCGAACACTATTAATTGAAATTAAAGATATATTCACGGATCAAATATTATATTTTGGTTTAATCGAGAGGCTATCAATAGCCTCTCGATTAAACCAAAATACCCCGCTCGTGACTCTGTCTATTCTTATATAGACAGAGTCACGAGCGGGGAGCTAGTCTACTTACACAGTGGTTTTCTCTCTACTTTAGCGTTTTTCAATCCTTTCACCAGTTGCCAACGTAATTTAAACTTTGTGCTCTTGTGATAAGAAAAATTAAAAGAATATGTACCGGTTTCAGATAACGGAAAAAAATAGTAAAAATATTATTTCAACATAATTTATTTGTAAATAGCTACTTACTGTACTATTATGTCATTTAAGTTATTATAATGAATACATTACATGTTGTTATTTTTTGTACAACACACTGACTTTGTACTGGCAATATAATGCATATAACGCAAAATGTGAACGTGTTGCTTATCATGCTGTCTCCTTCTTGCACGCTAGCCCCACAACACGCGGAACTGAGAGGTAAATAAATGCTCCGTCACTATTGTAAACGATTGGCACACAAATGTAAAAATAGAGGCCTTACTCCGCAACACTATGTCTGTACATTCGGCTTCATTTGTCTCTCTTACTCACGCCAATATCTTAAAGTATGTGACAGAGACAGATATATCCGAATTAACGGGTATCGCTTTGCGTAGTGAGTGAGTAGGGTCTTCTGTCGTATGACCAGAAGTCGCATTTCATTAAATTAATATTTGCTTTCACGCTAAGCTTTTTATTCTTCACTTGGACTTTGTTTGTCAATATTTAAGTATAATTTTTGAATGAAGACTTAAATATTAAAAGTAGAGGGAAATTTTACTGAGAAAATTCTCTAGTATTACATTTCAACATCTAACTTTCAAACCATTTGTTGTGATTTTCATGTGATGTAATTATAAAAAGTAAGGGTCAAAAAATAATCCAACATAAAAACCCAACGCATGTCCATGGGTGTAAAAAGAGACTGATATTTAGTATAGGACTATTTTACAAAAAAATCATTGTTTTCCATGGATATGCTGTTGGTTTTTTTGAGTTATCAAAGTCAAACCTTTGTTTAACCATCATTTTGAATTATTATAATTCTTGAGTCAATAAAATTCTGCCTAATTTTGTAATTATTTAAAAAATATAAATTAATAAGTGTTTATATATATCATCTATAATATAACACCTTCAAAAGAAACCCACATACAATAAACGATTTAACATTTTGGTACTTTTTCCCACCCCGAATATACTTATACACTATCACATACGCGTATTGAGTGTTCGTACAACGGCAGCGAACGCGTCGTCCGAAGGGTCCCGGGCATCCGAGGCGGGGGAGGCGAACGCGCCGCGGGGCTCCACCCTGCCTCGGGCCGCCACCTCGCCGGCGCCCAAGTACTCGCCGGACGCGTCGCCCAGCTCGTCGGTTACTAGTGAAGGCGCGCCGTGAGTATTGTGATGATGTCTTCTACTGATAGTTTAACATTCTCCTATGCTATAAACCTAGCCCGATGTATACGCTGATCATGACTTTAATGATAATCCAACATTCTCCTATACTATAAACCTAGATCCCGCCCAAAGATAAATCATCATTGATCCTCTGCTTACGACGATGACCGACACTGCTGCTGACGCAAGTTTATATATATTTCAATGAAAAAAAAAATGGTGTTATTATATTTTAACTAGCATTACACAATTACTAAAAAATATCCAAAGATATCAAATCAAATTAGTTTTGATTCAAATAACTGAGTTCATATAAATATAAAAATTATCAATATTATATACAATTATA
Source organism: Anania crocealis (assembly GCA_949315895.1). NCBI lineage: Eukaryota > Metazoa > Arthropoda > Insecta > Lepidoptera > Crambidae > Anania > Anania crocealis. Next base: position 6,452,918 of record OX438874.1, on the reverse strand, counting down.
ATTATATATAAAATGATACAAGAGATATATTTTTAAGAATGGTCAAGCCCAATAAGTACACAAGCTTTGCCAAAAGAAGGATTTTTTCCATAATCGCCCAGTTTGGCAGGTGGTTTGGCGATCACAGTTTAGCCAATGGCGGAGAGAACACACGTTTCTACCCCAGCGTGTTTAACACAGAATTAAAAAAAAACCCTTGAGACTTTAGTTCCCTAAAGTTCTGTTTCGACATATCCCTCTAACTTAAACAACTAACTCTATATAAAATTCTTACAGTTATCCCACGCAATCGGGCACGAACAATATTTCGGAAGCGCCGTTCACGTTTAAGCCCATACTAAATGAGCTGCGCGAGCGCAGGGAAGATTACGAGAGGCTAGCGGAGAAGATAGACGCGCTCAAGGTAACATTTTGAAACCAGAGTTGGAGGAAAAAACTATCCAAAAATCATAGTTTTAAAAACTACGTACTGTCTTGGTACTTCAATAGAGAATTTCGAACGGAGGTCAAATTCAAAAGTCTTAATTCAACAACAACCTTAACCTTGATCTTTTTATTTATCTGAAATCAGCACGTTTTCGTTGCAGAATTTATCACAAGAAGTATCGTTCCTATCAGCGGCGCTACAAGAGGAGCGCTTCAAGACAGAACGGTTAGAAGAACAAATTAATGATCTCACTGAACTACACCAAAACGAGGTAAAAACATAACTTGTACGGTATCTATTTCTTCACTAGGTTACTGGAAGCGAGCATCATATCTTAAGTACTTACTTTCTATATTTTGTTTGCAGGTGGAAAATTTAAAGCAAGCCCTGACAGACGTAGAAGAAAAAGTGCAATACCAGAGCGAAGAGCGGATACGAGATATACACGAAGCGCTTGACCTCTGTCAGACTAAAGTGAGTATGGAGTGCCGCAGGGATCAGTATTGGGACCTCTTGTTATTTTATGTCATGACGAGGTTTACCTTAAAATTTAAGGCACAAATGCAATTAATAATAGGCTGGATTTGGGTGAGGATAACTTACGAAATTGAGTGTTTGGTGGGTGCGATGGGATTGGTCACTGGTCGAGTTAGTTAAGGAAACCATATTTTCTAAATTAGCTTCGGTTTGGAAGGGGTGAGGGTGTTAACGTGGACGTTTGGAAAGCAGGTTAAGTCGTTGGTCTCGTCTTTTGTTGTAAAGATGAAAGTTGTTAAAACAAGTTAATAAGTCAGAGTTCTGTAATAGACGGCTTGAATAACTCTTCACAGAATAAATCATTTATGTCAATACTGTCAGGGTACCTTATTGGCCATTATAAAAAGTGTTATTGATGTTAACAGACGCGACACAGACCGAGCAGGTGCATCGACCCTTACTTAATCTGAAACTAACACCCGATGCTTATAAAAAAGTGCTTTTAATGAAATTTTATGTTTTCCGGTAATACAATTAAATGTCTACAGCACCCTTATTTAACGGTCGTTCAGAGTTTTACGCACCATTATTCCCTTTTCACCAGATAATCAAACTAGAACAATGGATGGCGGGCAGCGGCGGCGGCGGGGGTGGAGTAGGCGGCGCGGGCGAGACGGGGGGTGCGGCCGCGCTGCCCCCGCGCCTGCTGCTGGTGAAGCTGCTCAACGTGGCCCTGACGCTGCTGCAGCTGGCCCTGCTGCTCGTGGCCACCGTGGCCGGCGTGGCCATGCCCTTCCTGCGCACGAGGTGAGTGTGGCCCGCCGGGGTCTACTACTGCTGGGGCTACTGAACGTGGCCCTGACGCTGCTGCAGCTGGCCCTGCTGCTCGTGGCCACCGTGGCCGGCGTGGCCATGCCCTTCCTGCGCACGAGGTGAGTGTGGCCCGCCGGGGTCTACTACTGCTGGGGCTACTGAACGTGGCCCTGACGCTGCTGCAGCTGGCCCTGCTGCTCGTGGCCACCGTGGCCGGCGTGGCCATGCCCTTCCTGCGCACGAGGTGAGTGTGGCCCGCCGGGGTCTACTACTGCTGGGGCTACTGAACGTGGCCCTGACGCTGCTGCAGCTGGCCCTGCTGCTCGTGGCCACCGTGGCCGGCGTGGCCATGCCCTTCCTGCGCACGAGGTGAGTGTGGCCCGCCGGGGTCTACTACTGCTGGGGCTACTGAACGTGGCCCTGACGCTGCTGCAGCTGGCCCTGCTGCTCGTGGCCACCGTGGCCGGCGTGGCCATGCCCTTCCTGCGCACGAGGTGAGTGTGGCCCGCCGGGGTCTACTACTGCTGGGGCTACTGAACGTGGCCCTGACGCTGCTGCAGCTGGCCCTGCTGCTCGTGGCCACCGTGGCCGGCGTGGCCATGCCCTTCCTGCGCACGAGGTGAGTGTGGCCCGCCGGGGTCTACTACTGCTGGGGCTACTGAACGTGGCCCTGACGCTGCTGCAGCTGGCCCTGCTGCTCGTGGCCACCGTGGCCGGCGTGGCCATGCCCTTCCTGCGCACGAGGTGAGTGTGGCCCGCCGGGGTCTACTACTGCTGGGGCTACTGAACGTGGCCCTGACGCTGCTGCAGCTGGCCCTGCTGCTCGTGGCCACCGTGGCCGGCGTGGCCATGCCCTTCCTGCGCACGAGGTGAGTGTGGCCCGCCGGGGTCTACTACTGCTGGGGCTACTGAACGTGGCCCTGACGCTGATGCAGCTGGCCCTGCTGCTCGTGGCCACCGTGGCCGGCGTGGCCATGCCCTTCCTGCGCACGAGGTGAGTGTGGCCCGCCGGGGTCTACTACTGCTGGGGCTACTGAACGTGGCCCTGACGCTGCTGCAGCTGGCCCTGCTGCTCGTGGCCACCGTGGCCGGCGTGGCCATGCCCTTCCTGCGCACGAGGTGAGTGTGGCCCGCCGGGGTCTACTACTGCTGGGGCTACTGAACGTGGCCCTGACGCTGCTGCAGCTGGCCCTGCTGCTCGTGGCCACCGTGGCCGGCGTGGCCATGCCCTTCCTGCGCACGAGGTGAGTGTGGCCCGCCGGGGTCTACTACTGCTGGGGCTACTGAACGTGGCCCTGACGCTGCTGCAGCTGGCCCTGCTGCTCGTGGCCACCGTGGCCGGCGTGGCCATGCCCTTCCTGCGCACGAGGTGAGTGTGGCCCGCCGGGGTCTACTACTGCTGGAGCCGCTGAACGTGGTTTATAAATGTATTTTTGTTGTTATTCTACAGGTGACTTTTTATTCATCTTCAATTTTTTTCAAAGGCGTTTAGTATTGTATAGTATAGTATCGTAATTAATGATTTAGATGCACATCGCGTAAAAAAAGTGCTGCTAGGAGGCCGTATCAAAAATTTTAGATTTTTCGCGGACATTTTCTAAGTGTTATAACTTGACATTTTTGTACTGGGCTATACCAAAAGAAAAAAGACGTCATTTGTTTTTTGTCTCGACGATTTTTATATAAAATTTTGGAAGGTGGTTAAAATTTCACCTGTATTTCTATCTTTTAGTTGCTTTGTTTCGTGTTTATTTTAGTCTATTGTAAAAGTGAAAGAGGGGTGCTTCCTAACATAAGCAAATGTACTTTGCTCAGTAGGAAGCTCTTATTACATGTGACTACATTACTGAAATAAACATTAAAATTTGCATGTGTATCAAGAGAAGTTATCAGAAATTATATTACATTATTACCTTACTCAAGACCGAATAAACTTGTCGTACAGTTTTAAACCATCATTGCAAAATCATAAATATTAATACATCAGTCATCATGCTACCATAAATAATATTATACTTACGTTTTGAATTATTATTCTCAGAGTGCGCGTTCTAACAACAAGTCTAGCCGTCATGTTGGGAGTCATGGTACTGAAGCAATGGCCGGAAGTGACGCAACTGTCCGAAGCGCTGGTGCGACGGTTGAAAGAATACATCCTCGATTCCCGACACGACAGGTAATGGGGCTACGGGAATTACACAAGTCGGGGGATAATCGTTGTTATTGTGTTATATGAGCGTTGCCCATCACAGCCGTCACCAAAAAAGAGATGACGACGCCGCAGGGACCGGAACCGCTTACCTTTAAAGGGGTATTTGTTCGGGTTTTTTATAGGATTGTTTTTTAAAAATCCTATCCGAAAGGTAAGCTTATCAACGGGCTTACCCCAACGGAATGCTAAACCAAACAATACGATTAATCCAGGTAAGGGTTTACCAATACTGAAAACCCCTTAATAGGTTTACCCTATAAAGTGTTTTGGAATGCTGTTAGGCTATTTTAATTTTTATGCGCAACCCATAATTTGTGGTATACGGTTAAACCTTATTTAAAAGGTTACCGAACTAATTAGCTAACACAATCAAAGGTAACCCTATCAAATGGGTAACCATATCGAATGGGTAAGCCTATCAAATGGGTAACCTTTTTTTATCGGGCTTTCCTTTTTTACTCTTAAAAAGGGGTTTTCCGGTCCCTGCGTCGCCGGAATAACAATACCCAGTGGTCCGAATTGCGACTAAATCGATTTTAGCGTGATGGAACTTGTTTCAAATTAATGTAAACAGACTATTTCTTTGGTAACATACCAGTCACTTTGTGCTTACGCTAAGAATGTCAAATTGTATGAATTCTTTTCGATCTGTGTAAAACTAAAGGAGTATTTTTCATTCCATATTTTTAGAAAGGGACAAATATATCCTTGTATATAGGTACTTTGTGTTGCGTGGTACAGGGCCTCAGATTTACTCATAAATCTCGTTTCTTGATGACGGCGGCGGTGGAAAGCAGTTGAAGTAAAAATTAGAAATTTGGACTCCTTACGTGCGTGCAATAATTCGCTAGCACGCAAGTGACCTTGTCCAGTTCTAGTTGAGGTCAACAGAGCGAATATAGTTCATTTTCCTATCGACATAGAAATACATCGATTATTGCTCGACTATTCGTAATGCCTTACGTAACTTGTGCAGTGGTTGGTGAGGCGGGGTTTTGCTCTATGGTTAAAGAAAGACTTTAAAAAGCGGAAACATTACATTTTCTTTGTCATTGTGTTAGGTAGGCTAGGTACGACGCTATACACCGTGAAATTTTAGTGGTTGTTTTCCCGCAACAGAACGATTTACCTTTCGTAGCACCATCGAATCGTGCGAGTTATTTTTTGAAAATAAAGATATCGTTGTTCTCAATTAATCAAAAAAATAATCATCAACTCAAAAGCGTGAGATACGATAGTATCTTTACAAAGTGTGACGTGTTTGGGTACTGCTTGCCGCACGAAATCAATGTTCAAAGCAAAAGAAGCTCTACGCACTAAGTAATACAGCATAAACTGCACCGCGCGAGGGGCAATGACCCCGGCCGGTGACCGGCTGCGGCGCGGCTGGTACCATTGGTTCAAGGTTGCTTTCGAGTTTCGTTTATCACAATCGTGAAACTGCTATTTTTTATTTGAATAAAAAAAATGCACAAATCTATTGTAACTACAAAGATAGAATCATTTTACTGCGGGAAAACAACCACTAAAATTTTACGGTGTATATGCGTAAATGATACGGTGAAGTCTAAATTTGGTTATTACAGTTAAAAAACATACCTAAATAATATGGTTTTATCAAAAAAAATATTTGAAATCATAATATTTTATTACAGGTTGGTGCCTTAATTTTGATGTTTTTAGGTTAAAGAATATTTATTTCTCATAAAGAACCATACAGTCATTTACATGAGAAATCAACAATTTCAAACGTAGTCACAATATAACTGTACTAATTATGGGCAAGAAGGTCTTAAGGATATTTAATTTTAATGCTTTAATGCATTTGCAATTACACGTAACACTTCCTACAGTCACCCTAAAGACCCACCTCTTTCGTGCGTGTTGTGTTGTGGTTTTGTATAAATACTGTACCATAGCGGAATCTGTTTCAGTCCGTTGATGTTGTATAAAAACACAGCATCTTCTCTCTGATACAATTAGGATTTTTTTATATCGGTTATTTTAAAGAAAGGTTAAAGTTGAAATCTGTCAATAATTCATGAACAATTTTAATTTAAACCTTTGACAAAATAACTAGACCAAAACCATTAGATGCATGACAGCTAAGATTTTATTGGAATCTGGCAATGGACTATCGAATGTTAATTTGAACGGTGATCTTGAAAACTACAACAAGACGTATTAACCGTATTATCCCCGCCTAGAGCTAATACAAGATTTAACGTCACTATACTAAGATTGGGGAAAGGGAGAATGAGGCGCCGCAATCTCATTTCTGTCATGCGCCTAAATGTCTTGGTCGTGTAATATGACAATATTTTTCTGTCCTTTAGCCACAAGTTACAGACGTTTAGCAAAAGCCCCGCTCACACTAACTATCTGATATAGCGTGCCCGATCCAGATAGACCACTAACAGTTGATTCAGAACAAGCTAGAACTATAGGACTAATAACGGTGTTGGAATGTACCGACTGGCGTTCATAAGTCTAGATCATCTGTTTTTCTCCTTTCGCGGTACGGAATCCTAAGAATAGTCAAGACTTTTTAATGCCAGTAATCGAACTGTGTTTGTAAGGAATATTTTTGTTACTTTCACTCATGGCTACACAAATATAGTATCTTATTATGTATAAATGCGCTTCGTTGTGTATAATATTGTATGTGTATGTAAAGCGACGGTGGATCATATCACGATATTGTATGTATGTTATACATAGCTGTTGGAGCATATAATAATTTTATATATTAAAATTTTAATGCTTAGGCGTTATCGATAGTGTACTATGTATGCAACTGGACGGAATTTGCAATAAGTTACTGTTTATTTTTAACGTTATTATTATATATTTTTTAACAAATTTTTGTTTTGTAATTGATTTAATTTTGATTTTTTCCACTTCAGGTATGAGTGCAGGTCGTTATGTGGTTGATTTTCGAGCGTTTTAGAGGAATTAATAGATGATATTGCAATTCTGTCCTTCGACGTCGAGCCGTGCGCCGGACTAATTCCTATACTTTTAGAATATCGGGATTCTGATACATGTATGGGGGACTAGTTGGTAATTAGAAGTAATACGCTATATGAATATACTCAATTATGTACCTGTTGAATACAAAATTTTATCAATTTCATTCTAAATTTCATATTGCAATTGCAAAATGCCATTGGACAGATTTTATACATGTGTTTGAATACGTGTATCAGAATCTGTATTGCCTATTTTTTATTTTATTTTTTGTATTATTTACATGAACAATTAATGTGATTATTATAGGGCTGGGACCCTCGAAGTTTTAACTGTTTTAATAGTAATTATGCAGAATAATTATATGAGATGGACGTTGAATATATTATTATGTTCAAAGTGTGATGATATGCTCCTTAGGCCCATTTGCTAAACCACTTAAAATCTAGATTTAACCGAAATTGAAATTGAAATTTTAGATTAATGTTTTGTATGTTATTATTTTATAGGTTAAATTTAGATTTTGCATGGCTGTTGTTCAAGTGGTTCTTACAGAATTATCTATTTAAGTAAAAAAGCAATAATGAAAAAGATTAATTCTTAAATTTATCTATTGTATTGTATTAAACATCACATGTATCCAAGTACTTTATGCTTTAATTAGGCGATTTTCGTAACACTATCGTTTTGGAATACTATATTTATCATTAGCGTTTCAGTTGAACGCGCTATGTGACATTAAATTATGTACAACTTTAAAAAATGAAGGCTGAATTAGTTGAAGATTTTCGATAAATCTCGAATCACCGATCGGCTTCGGTCGAGAACAATTTTAAATATTAGTTTTCAATTGGTGACGGAGCTGTGTTGTGTTTTGAAATGTTAATGTTGCGTTGGTTTAGGCACACGTTGTATATACTTTAGTATTAACAGAGAGAATACTAGAAACTTAACACTATAGAGGATTTAATGGAAATATTTAAAAATAATAAATAGTATTCACCTTACCTTCCCAGAGAAAGACTAGTGATGATTTCGTGAAATCGAGTCGAATTTTAAATGACTACATTAAATCTTGTGTAAAGTTAAGTTTTATGTGAGAGAGTATGTGTTGCTATCACTTTGTTACTTGTGTTCGTTCGTACATGCTTGGGATGGTTTTTTTAACTTGTCGGTCAATAATTTTGGTATTGTCTTTCGTTCTTATCAGTATTTAAGTGCTGTTGCGATTCTATTTAAATGTTGTCATATAATTATCACAGCGTACAAGCATGTCAGCGAACAATCAGATATATTAGGCCGGTCAGAACGATCACACTGCCACTACACCAGTGGCAAGGGACCTTTTATTAAATAGAGTATTTATTTATTATTCAAAATGGCTTTACTGAATTGGTGATGTTAGATCCAAATGGGGATTGTTACTATTAAAACATTATTTATTGTAATTTAATAATTAATTTGACTCGTGTTCAGTTCAGCAACACCGATGTTGTCAATTTATAATATTTAACGAGTCGTATACAAATTCTAACCGTTTAGCTAATATACCAATTGCTAGAGAACTAGGCGGTTTCTAGATCATATGAGCCTTGGGTTTTTATTTACGAGTAGGAAGCTATGTATTATTATATTTTAACTAAGAATTACTTAGAATTTTTAAGAGGTATACAATAAAATAATTGCTTTAATACTTGGTACCGGCAGACATAAAAGTGGTTATAATGACGTACGTCTTAATATTTATAGTGCTAATCTGTAAGTGGTAAGCGACTTTTGTTTCTGACTGTACCGCAGTACTCTTATAGATTTTAAAATTATATTTGCTGTGAGGTTAAAGTTTAATCGTTTAAGTGAAATATTAGACAAAATTGAATAAACTATTGGATTTTGTTAAATTACTTTTAAATTAGACAAACAAAAGTAACAATAAAATTAGATAAATAATGAAACGGGGATGTTAAAATATTTCATTACTAAGAAGTAATGGTGTAATGCTCAATATTTATTTTAGTTGTATTCGTATGATCCAAAAATCGCCTTCCGGAATTATTGGTGAACTAATTAGTGAAATCTTTTTTCTATTAACGGAACTATACATAATATTTATAATGTGAACATTCCAAAATTTTCTTACTGACGTAGAAGTATACTAGCAGCGGACTGTAGCGTAGATCCAGCCAGTTACGGCATTGTTGAATGTACAGTCAACAAGCAAAAAGCTTACCATGAAACGTCGAAAATGGACTTAAAACGTTCCACGCCACAAAATGTGTTTTTATTTAAGATTTGTTGGTCTTAAGGAGATATATTAAAATAAACTAGATCGAAATCGGTGAGAGACAAACGTCCTCACCAAATGTACACCCACTTTTAGTCATGGACGTGCAGTTGAATATGCCTTACGGTAAATATAAAACATGTCATACAGTTCGAAGTGTCATTTTTGTATGGGATTATGTTTCTTGTTTTACTATTTTTATTTTAATATTCGACCACTAAGATGTCTTTATATATATCGTTCGATAAACATACGAAAATGTTTCGTTGCTACATGAAAATAGGAATCATTTTACATAATTTAGAATATACAAAATTAATAGCTTAATAGGTTGGATCATTTAAGCACAAAAAGGTCCAAATAATCTTTATTTTATATTGAACTCTTTTTGATTCTATTCTAAGTCTGAAGTCGTTTAAGAAAAATTGACGTTTTGTGGTTGGTGCATAAATTGTTGACTGTACAAATGTAGAAGCTTCTTTTCTCTACGATTCATGTTATGTGTATATTATGTAAATATTTTTTTACACAGCGCTGTATAATTAATTATATAGGAATGTTAATTTTTGTGTCAAACATTATTTCGCTCGAGTCGAAGAAATGTTGCATGCATGCATAACATATTTTTGTATTTTGTTTTTACTGGAGTAACTTATTGATGATAAATAGTTTTTTATCATTGAAAAACTATTGTTTTAGTTTCATTGTCAGATCTAGCTCATTATCTTAATTATACATGCATACATATCTTGAGCTATGTTTATGTTATGTTGTTATTGTGTATCTGTTAGTTATTAATTGTTAGTCATCATTTTAATGAGTAAGGATAATTTACTCCAGTGAGCGAAGTTTACCATGGCATCTAATTATGATTTAATAGAAAAACATTTGTTACTTTGGTACACTACCCTGTATATTATGCCCGTGTTCAAAGCTCTCCCATCGAAATTATGTGATGTGTTTATTTTCTGTTGCCGGCTATGAATTGAATTAAATCATCACAATTTTATTCAAATGAAACCGTAATTTTATTTTACCCTATAGATTTTCTACAGTATGTTATGTTAAAAAGTATGTGGCTGCTTTGCATACGAATACGTTTCGATATTCAGACAAAAAAAAAATTTGAAATCCGAACATTGTGCAAGTGAAGTAGTAAATAAAGTAACAGCCTATAATCATCCCACTGCAGGGAAAAGGCCTCCATGATTGAATTCAAGTTACCACAGCAATGATGGGTGTCTGGCATAATCACCACGCTTGCCAAATGCGGGTTGGTGATCACAAACCCGAGCAACGTTCGAAAATTCGAAACTTTTTGTTGCCCGACCCGGGATTTGAACCTTGGACCCCGAGATCTTGGCCCGGTATTTAAACCACTAGGCCAACCGGTAACTGCGCTTGCTTACAGCGCAAAGCCTTGAATAAGTTCGTCAACACACAAAATGTCTGGGTAGCTCTATAATAAGACCAGTAGCCCGGTAAAAGTTGTGGGTTCGAATCCCTCCTTAGGCAGGCGAAATTTTCTTCCAAGGAATTGTATTTCAACATAGAAACGGAACCGAGGCTTTACTCCGCCACACAATGCCCGTAAATTCGTTTTCTGTTTCTCATGCCAATGACGTATGTGAAAGAGACATCTATATACAGGTATCGCGTTGCGAAGTACCGCCTCTGAGGCCTTACTCCGGAACACAAAGACCGTATTTTCGAATCCATCTGTCTCTATCACTCATACCGATGTCTTAAAGTATCTGAAAGAGACTGATATATCCGTAAATACGAGCTTTGTGTTGTAGAGTAAGGCATCTGAACACGATATACATAACATTGCGTAACTGGTACTACTACCACTTCCTTCTTAGACGATGCGGTCGCATCACAGCGACTGGGGAGCAACGTCGTTGGCTGCGGGCGGGTATGTGAATCTTTGCCGCCTTGTTGACATACTACTAGTGATGTTATATGGACACACATAATGACTTGATTCCACGCTAAGGATTTACAATTGCTTCAGGTAATCCTGTGAAATTGGCGATCAGTAGAGAGGATTTTAAGATCATGTAGCTCCATACAGTAGTTCATTCGTTACTATACCCTTTCCAATCGTTTATTTAACTTTTCACAGATCACGCACATAAAGTTTGGTAATAATTTTTGATATAATATACTACAGGGAATACTGTACTTCATGGACGGGCTCCGCCCACTTAGAGATGTGTCATTCGTGATTAATGACCACAGACTATAAAACGGTTTTGAAATAAATCGATTATCGACTATATTAATAAAACATACAATAAAATTATTCTGAGAGTTAGTTATTTCGAGATTTCTACCATGTAATTCACATGATAGAAATCTCGAAATAACTAACTCTTACGATAGTTACCATGAAAGTTTAAAACAGTATAAAATTATTGTGATTATATTTTATTTCAACTCACGTAAAAACATTGCATTAAAATGCCCTAATAGTCTCTGTTTTAATGCATAAATAATTTGCGTAATGAAAACAGTTCCATCGTACTCGTACCTAGTAATAGGACCGAATTTATTTGCTGCAAATTAATGAATCTAAAATAGACGTTTAGACTTACTGTAGTTGGTTCAAATAAAAAGCATGTGAATAACTGCGGTACCTATTTGTAATGAACAGGTGCAAAATGTTGGAATTCATAGTAAAAATAATAAAAATGAATGTTAAAATAATGAATGAGTGAGTTAAATCGATCAAAACTTCTTCATGAATAAAATCGATCGAAAAAAGAAATCGAATCGGTAATGGGTCAGGGCATCACTATTTGATTAAGTATTAGAGCTGTCAAAAGTTAAATAAACGATTGGAAAGGGTTTTTTGGCGGGAGTTCATGAGATACGTTTGGAGTCCGTTTATTTTATCGAATTTTTATTGTTTATAGTGATTTTTGGGTCGTAAAAGTGGTGTTATCTTGCGAAACAAAGTGTCGTGCTAGTGAACAATATACAGTTCGGTGAAATAACATGGTGCATGGGTCGTAACCAAGAAAAGTGGACCGTGAATTTTGCGCGGGAACGCGAACAGTTCACCTCTTTCTTGGGGACTTCTCTTCATTCCTTCAATCTTTCGATTGTCTCCAAAAACTCCATCGAAGCATTAAAACGTCTAACATCAACGTTTTAATGCAGAAATAAAGACAATATTACTAAAGAATTGGCTGTATGGACAAGTATCCGAGGCCGTTGAACTTATTAAAGAAGAAAAAAAAAACGATTGGAAAGGGTATACTATACGGGTTTCTAGTAACGGGCTATCATTATCCGACTGCAGGACAAAATCTTTGAATTTAAGTTATAAAATTTTAAAAATGTCACAGATATTTGAACTTCAGTAAGTACACTATAGACGGCAACACTTGAAACTATGAATGAAACATTATTTTCTTCAGTTTAAAAATATTTATTTAAAAATATACAAAAATAAATAAAAACTGGTAAAATAACCGAATAAAAATACGGATTTTAAATAAATGCTTTTTTTAAAATTAATTTCTATAATACACGTGACGATATCCAACCGCGGCAAGGGATTTTTAGTTGAGGAATAATATATCTTATGTAGTAAAACTACGGTTCAAATTGCAATGTTAACGGTTCCTAAGTATACTGCGGCACGCTAAAACCATGCACGTTGTAATTTAAATCATAGTGTTATTACATAAGATACAATATATAAAAAATCCCTTGCCCAGCCCTCCGATAGTTGGCAGAGAACCCAAGCGATATAACTCACCAACGTAAGAAAATAAATAAATAATTAAAAACACATTTATCAACATTTTAAAACATAAAACACCATTAAAAATCAAGAAACTACCTGTCATCATGAATTATCGTAATTTAAGACTACAAAATGGGTACCTACTTCTGTTTTATTCAGTACAAAATGTTGCCTTTTTGATTCTGTAGAATTACATGATACCTAATGGGAAAGGTAATTTTCATGGGAAAAGAAGTGTTGTTTTCACTATTTTTCTCTTTACTTTCTTTCTTTCTAGTTTATTTTTACCTTACACTTTATTGTCACCTACAGCTAGGCACTGTTAATTGCTTCTCAATATGAAGTAAACTTGTAGATTAGGTCTTATAACATAATATATGTAACAACATGTTTGACCTTAACGTTACAGCATAAGGATAATTATGCCTAAGTTTTTATGTTAAAATTTAACTAAAACAAAATTAAGGGTGGAGAGTCTATATGGATTAACGTTAGGTATTTATTCTATAATTCGAACTTATCCCGATAGGTGGCGTCTTGTATTTTGCTCAAACTGTTTACAAATCCAACACTAATTCTATACGTATCAGTTCAGTATAGTTTCTTTTTTTTTTTCAATTGCCACCATCTTGTGCTTTCATTATAAAATTATAACGCTGGATTCTTAAGATCCTAAATATCCATCATTTCTCCAATGATAACAAGTTTACAATGAGGAATTAAAGCATAACATTTTAAAACCCAGTAATTATTGCTATCTGTAATTCGCTTCGCCTTCTTACTAGTACAGATTGTTCTTTTAGCAAAATCGTTTACCTCATGAAATCAAAACCGCAAACGTTAGTTATGGCTGACAACATATTATGTCACACGTTGTTTACTCCAAGACATTAACGATCCTATAATAATAATCTGGCTAAAAACTGACTATACACTAATTTTAACCGCCTTCCACGATATACAATTTTCATCAAAAAATTGGACACTTCTAAAGTTTTGTTTTAAATGAGTTTTATGTATATTTTTAAATCAAACAAAAAAAAACGCCTTTTCTTTAATAATGCACACATTATAAAGTATCCGTTACGGCTCTAAATTAAAATAAATCTCCCTAAGTTCCCGTAAATTTATTTAATACTACCGAACTGTTTTGATTTTTTTGATGAGAAGTGTAGCATAACTTGGAATCGCGTAAACGAAGCGATACAACGTAAGTAAAACACGCATCACATCGTTAGACCATAAAGAATACAGTGCTGTCTGTGGGGAAGGCGATTAAAATTGCTTGGTTTATTCAAAAAATGATTCACGCTCTGACTACTCAACGGCAGGTTGTGATCTAGCCACAGATATATCTGGTTTGGGGGGGATCGGTGGCTTCTCCGCACCAAAACCAGAGTCGTCGAAATTCTCGACATCTGACTGCTCAACGATCTGTATGGAACTAGCTGAATTATCATCAGCCTGGTCTACCAAATCTAGGGAACCTATAGAATCGTCCTCGGCACGTTCTACAATTTCTATGGAACCTGCAGCATTGTTCTCCGCTTGCTCGACGATTTCTATGGAACCCACGGAATCGTCGAGGTAATCTAATGGCTCTGGTTTTCTGGAAACAATGTTAAAGGCTTGGGATATACAGTCATACAAGATTACATTTTGAGTAAACGTGACGAAAGATAAGAGAGAAATGAAGATAGGATTGTTTTCAAAGACAGATTTTGTTTGTTGTGTAAAAGCAAGAAACCAAATGATTCCCACATGAATATAAAGTCCTACTTTAGGTAACGTCCTTCTGATGGGGGAAATGAGTCAAATACAGAGTAACTTATGACTTTGAAATATTTGAAAAAATATTACTTTTTCATACTACCTATCCAAATGGTCAGGAAAAGTTGACGTTTTTTTTATATTTCAAAGTTTGATCCTATAGTAAAATTTAGTGTTATTAAAGTACACCCCAAGGACTAATTACCTTCTATAGAACATACCCATTGACGACACATTAACCAATACCTCTTATACTAACCATTTAGAACAAACACAAAAATAGATAAAATAAATAATACTTACACAGCATACATGTGGATTTCCCTTGTACATAATACACAGAGTGCGTCTGCATATTTATACAGCAAGCATTTGTGCAAATTGTAGAAGCAATTATACAAGAATAAGCTTTTTTAATGGTCCATTGAAGAAGCATTGGAACAAATTATTTATAATCACAAAATCAATACTTTTTAAGTTGGAGAAGAATTGACATTACAACTCTTTGTATAAAAATTTCGACTGCCTTAGTTGGGACTTGAACCCACAAGTTACCGATTACCGGGCCACTCATTGACCATTCACTTACCAAGGCTTGTTCGTGTCGACAAATTAATTCATGTTCAAAATCTTCTTTATTACAATAAAAAAAAACCTTTGTTTGTTTTCTACATGACAACTATTACTTCTATGCTAACTCTTTGGTCCGTTTTGCGCCAAATACGATATTAACCGCGATCAGACTCGTTCCGAATAGCTGTTATTGCCAAGAACGTGACGTCATATCTGAAGCCATGATGGATTTCGATTTTACCTGCATGATTTTACTGTGTTTTTAGTATATTATACAACGATATGTTTTAAGGTATATGGAACCACTATAAATATATAAACCTTGCATAACTACTAAACATAGCATAAAGCCCTTAATAAATCATCCCAAGTGCGTTAAGGTGAGGGAAATAATATAGATAATGTTTTACCAATTCCTGTTTATTTATAGGCCTTACAAATGTGTATTTAACATTACATGACGCTAGCGCACATATCTTAATAGTATGCAAGTAGACTATTAGTCTACATTATAGCAACACATTACTTTAATAACTTTTGATTAGATGATCATTTATCGGCATGAAAAACTTTACTTAAAAATAAATCAATAAATCCTTAAAATGTCTAACAAAATAAAAATTTACAATTATAATATGATTAAAACAAATCGTTGTTCCCCTTAAGGAATGTCACACAATAAAATGCTCTACAAAAATATTTCACAGTAAACTTAATATAAAGTAATATACATTTCAATAAACTTATTAGGGTATACATAAGTGGAAAGAAGAATGCAGAGGAATGCCGTAAGACAGGGAATGTATGTGTATATATATTGGCAATATGATACATAGATAAATGGTTTTCTGTGTACATAATAATTATATAAGGTATGGCTTTCTTGTAAGACTCATCACATAAACAATTCCACATTCAAGTTATTGCCAATTCCCACACATAAGCGACGACACGTTGTCAACATAATCAATCATACAAGGCATGATTACATAATGCAAGTACGTAATAACATAGGGAAAGAATAGTATATTTCTTTCCCTATGGTAATAATTATAATAAAAATTATAAGTCATTTTAAGTTCTTAATATCTTGCAAAATGTGAACGTACCTTATAACATCTACCGCGTCAAACTTGAAACAATTTAATTTAAAAAAAAGGTTCTGTATTATGAATTGATGCTATATTCTTATAATAGTTGGTAACCCCATCACCGTTCTATGAAACTATTTAGTTACCAGTTATCTTGAACAAATTAAAAATGACAATTGTATTATTTTTTGGTGTGACTCAAATGATAAGGGAATTAATATCTCATGTATGACGCAGTAAAAAAAACAATATACACCCTTTACAAGAATGTCAACTTTTGATCAATGGAAGCCAAAACGAAAACTTTATACACGTGTATATATATTATACAGATTATACACATAGTTGTATAAGTTGGACAAAGACAATAAATAAGATGCATAGACACCCACAATTACTTATTATTTTATAACTTAACTAAGCCGAGTACTTCGATAGTATGATTTCACTCGTGTCTTCCGATACGAATTGCCGAAAGGTTAGCGAACTAAGGCAAGCCTCATTGATATTTAAAAAAATACTGCTAACGATCGGATATCTTTGGTCAAAATGTAAAACACCATCTCTGTTATTTATTAGTGTGGACGCCATGTTGTCAATTTAATTTAGAAAGTCAATATGTAATTGATACTTCTAATTTATATTTTGCTATTACAACATATTTAATAGCCAGCGTTCTGTACACTTTACATGCAAAGAAGTACTGCATGCTCTGCCTACTATGTCTAACTAAATAAAATAACGATCCTCCATTAGGTACTTATATCGTTAATTCAGAATTTAATTAAATTATTATTAACTTTATTTAGGGCATACTGCGTAGGGTACCCAGAAATGCTTTGCTCGCCCCTTTAGCATAATATGTATTAATTTCAGACGAAAAGCTCTTTACGGCAAATCATATCGCTAGACCATTCTAAAATTGGTTAAAACTATTTATAACTATACCGTCGCGTAAAAACTCAATTCGTTGTAAAAATGTATAAAAAACATTGACACGTCCGTAATACTAGGATCTCTCATAAGTACTAAGTTGTATTTAGATAATAATTATAATACGACTGTTAATTTTACTTTCAGACCAGAGTTACTGTAAGGATTCGTTCATTGTGGACGCTTTGCGGAATAACTTTACATTCTATATAATACATTTGAAACTAGATTACCCAAGATACGTTGCGTCAAATGCTATTGGATTAGGTGCAAAAGAAAGATGTGTTGACTTTATTCCGTGCTTCTTCTTCATACAAACATTCTATATTCAAAATTGATCTTGATATTTAAAAAAAAACATGTATTGGTCCAGCCAATCATAATTATTCGCTTAACAAGGTGTTTTTTTTTAAATTTATTTATTTAAACGTGAGCCTTAAGTTACAGTGCCACTAGTGGTAGGTTCAAGATTATTCTTTTGTTAAACAAAGCGTCCATTATATACGATTCCTAGGTCGAACCTATCATTAATAAGTTACCCTTAAAATTAATTACAGTGTTACGTACATATATCCCACCGGAGAGCGCACACCGACACCAAAAACTGATTGGAATGTACCGTGAATCAGTCTGTGTACCGCCAGCAAAACAATTATAATAGCACACAATATTACTTAAAACTGTTTTTAGGTAAATACTTCTAAAAAGCGAATTAAAATAATTTATCTTTTTGCTGACAGTATATCTATCAATTTGCAAAACGAAAACATGATTTAGGAATGGAATAATTTAATAATAATTTCTTGTACCAGTAGGTGGGTTGTTTATATTCTAAATATCAAAACTTATCGATTGTATTACACTTGCCAACAAAATAATGATTGTTGATTTGATTAGTTTATAAAATGATTCGATTCGAGATATAAAACTTATGAAATTTCATCAGCAAGTGTATTTTAAAATGTATTATCATTGACGATTTTAGTGCAGTTCACTTTGTCATTGTACGCGGAAATTCCGCCGCAGATTTTAGCGAAACGAAGCTCAAATTTAAATAAAATGGGAGGTATATTCCGCACGCGTTTTGACGGTATAAAAGCAAAATATCTAGATATGAAATATTTACGGATTCAACACGTTTTGTTTTTGTTTTTTTCCCAACTTTTGAACATTTTACAGCGTTCTTAGTCACGGGTAGAAAATAATATCGAAGCTAGTGAATATACATATCTTCAATGTAGTATGTTCGCGTAAATTCAAGAAAACGACAAGGCATTGCCATATTTTATATGTGATAGTTATTGATAATATCTGCGGATGCAATCTATCTGCGGATTTTGCGGAAGTTCCGCGCGACAAGCTAGCGTCAGACTTACTGGGTGGGCACGACGGGCGCGTCCATGGCGGGGATGTAGTCGAGCGCCATGAGGCAGGCGAACACCGTCATGATCATCTTCGGCTTGCGCTCCGTTATGTCTTCGGGTAGAGCGTAGACTCGGGCGCCCATACGACGAGCCATACTAATGGCGTACTTTGCGTTCGCGTGCTTCTCCTGTGAACACATTAGGCTTGATTGTAGCTTTTATTCTGATTGTCCTTTGAGGATAGGATGGTCGGACAAGATATTTTTCGTCGAAAGGTACTCAGATAATAACCAAAGAGAGTATTTTAATAATTTATTTTGATTCACTCTGCATCTTTATAGGATTGAACTAACAACCATTCAAATAACAGAAGAATTTCAGCGCTCAATATTTAGGCCCGATATAAGATGTTAGTTTAGACTCTAGATAAATGCTGTCCTAGAATTATTTATCAAATAGCGACACGCCTTCAAGTTCTTAAGCGTTATATTCGGTTATACCGAATCCCTTTTTTGGAGCGTAAAGAGGTAACAGACAATCAAAGTCTTTCGCATTTATAATACTAATAGCTTTTGCCCGCGGCTTTTCTAGAGTTAAATTCGGGGTAACAATAACATTTCACCCCCTCTTTTAAGGGGTTGAGGGCAGATTTAAAAAAAAATATGCCCAATTTTTTGTTATTCACAAATACCGCATACCAATTTTTAGCTTACTTACTTGAAAATTGCGGAATGCTCCATAAAAACTTGCACCCCCCATTTAAGGGAAGTGGGGGTTTAGAAAGAGACACAGACACACACACTTTCCCATTTATAATATTAGTATGGATTCTTATGAATGGTGCCAATACAGGTCGGCAGAAACTTGGCAAGGATTTCGGTTTCAACCCCAGCATAAGCAAGTTGGGTTATTAATTATTAAATAGAACAAATCTCACCTCCTCACTGCCGCCCGGCAGAACTAGGTCGTAGTTGATGGAGCCGGGTTTGATGGCGTCCAGCAGGTCGATCACCACCTTACCGTCCGCAAGCACCTCGTCCTAAAGATAACAAAAAATAAATCATTAGCAGAGATGATACAGATATCTGGGACCCTACTACTACGACAAGTATAGGATTTAGATTCTCTTTTAGATACTCCTTGGATTACCAATGTCTCAAATTAAAATACAAAAGTCTTAGGCTGCTTTTCCACCAGAGATGTGCTATGCTACAATGCTATGGATGCGTTTGATATTCACCAATCATATTCATTGGTGCACATAACTTAGCACTGGTGGAAACGGATTCAACTAAAATATGTTTTTTTTATATGGAAGGATGCGTGCTATGGATGCGTGCTATAGATGCCTGCTCTTAGCCATCGCGAGTGGTGTAGCTATGTGCAGAGCAGGGTACCTACAGTATGCCCGCGTTTTTCGCTGAAGGGAGACATGCCATCGTGGTCGTGGAAGCAAAAAGGTTCTCGCACAGCTACTTTGCGGCAGCGCATCTTCCTCGCACAGCTACTTAGCGTAGTATTAGTGGAAACGTTCACATATTTTCGTAGCGTAGATTTCACATCTTCGCAGCATAGCTGCATAGTACATCTCTGGTGGAAAAGCACCCTTAACATAGCTCGAAATTTGTACTCCGCAACACAACTTAACATTAGAATGAGAGAGAGGCACAGTTACGACATTTGGATAAATGAAAGAGATACCTATATCGAGTTCAAAATACAGACATTATGTTGCAAAGTGAGGGCTTTGCATTAGTCAATGTTTTAGCTTTTACATACATATGATAAAAGTGATCTTTTCCAGATAAACTTCGGGTACAGGACAGTCGAATCAGCACTCAAATGAGAAGGCGGCGAAGAGTAACGAATTTCTTCAAAAAAATTTATTTTATGAAGTAAAAAATGTAGTTCAAGTTTGCACCCAAAAAAGTTTTTCGCAACATGGTTTTCAATTTTTACGTTCCTAAGCCGGTCAAGGTATGAATGGAAAAACAAACACATATAAATAGTATCGTAATGAATGAATGAGATTCGCATCGCGTATTTTAGATTTTTAGCGGACATTGTCTAAATAAATGCTTTATCTTGAACTTATTGTGCTGGGCTACATCAAAAGAAAATAATACGTGATATGTTTTTTGTCTTGTAGATAGTTGTATAAAATTCGAAAGATGATTAAAATTTCATCCTGTATTATACAATAGAAACATTGATGTGATATGGACATCTAGATACAATATCAGAGTCAAAAAAGTGTCCCAACTAAATGTGCACCCATTTGACATAGGGTGCACTTTTAGTACAACGTGTGCCACTCGAATGTGACAACATGACATAAATATCCATACTATTGCATGTCGACATAATTTGGCCGGGTCATGAAGTTGACACTGACATAAGGGGCCTTATTCAGCTATTTCAATTGCAGGTCGATCGTTATTGAATTGGGCTATTTTGACATTTAGCCCATATTAGAACTGTCAAAAACCTGCTATTCAATTACGATTGTGATACGATTTGGTTAGCTGAATTAGGGGCCTAATTACCGTTAATCATTTATTCGAGGTATCATTTTTGTATCGGATGGTTTATCGTTCTTATTCTATATCCTAAGGATGTTATGGGTGCAAACTCCTAACATTTGATGAAACAACGCTGGCTTACGACGTAGTGTCTCGGTCTCGGTGGCTAAATTGCAAAGCGCCGCGCCCGGCATGCGAGGAGTTTTTTTTATTAATATTTGTTGCTATTATTTATAATTGATGCGGGTTCGAGTCCCGTTTGAGACATAATTTTTCAAGTTTAAATAATGATATTATTCTATATCGATGGGTACGAACCTGGAAACTCCTGATAGATGAGGTCTTGCCAGCGGATTGTAGCTTGTTGTTCACCCACTGAACGATCTCCTTCTCTATGATCGGGTTGCCGGTGTTGGCCAGCCGCGTCAGAACCGACAGCGTGTACGCACGCATCAGCTGCCAGATCAGTGCTGCGGATAAACATATAATATTAATGTGAAACCTTGTAGTTGGCTTTATTTATAGTTTTAATCTTATGCTGTAAACACCTTTTGTAACATTATATTGTTTCTAAATAAAATGGAAGTTAAAAATATTGGGTTATCGCAGTTGGACGAGTCGTGACTGGGACTCATATGGTACTAAATGCGTTCACAACAATTTATTTGATGTTGTCCACAGTTATTATTATCTACTCTAATATTATAAAGAGGAAAGATTTATATTTTGTGTGTATGTGTGTGTGTTTGTTTGTAATGAATAAACTCAAAAACTACTGTGCCGATTTCAAAAATTCTTTCACCGTTAGAAAGCTACATTTACATATGTTAGCCATATTTATTGCTAGAAATGGATCCTTAACCAGACGTGAAACCAGAACGGGCCGCTAGTTAAATATAATAGAATAACCTCTAATAGAAAAGTCTCTTTCATTGCTAGAATAAGATCACTATATGTGGCGGATGCTATATTATGTTCATGTGTATCCCGTTATTATTACGTACCAAGCGTGAGCGTGGCGTTTCCCTCATTTATATCAGCGCCCGCGATGCCGACGAGCGAGAAGCCGAGGCGCCGGCCGAGCTCCACGGCGTAGTTGCAGTTCTCCAGCCTCTCCATGAACTTGCGAAGCTTCGAGAACTGCCGGTGGACCTGAGGTGACAAGGAATATTTATTAGTTAACTCAGGTATTAGTCCAGTCATCATAGTAAAAATAAAGTAGAAATATCGGCATTTGAGATACCCAGCTATAAATATTTACAAACTTTTGTTATGATATCCTAAAACTATCTCAAACCTACACTATGGTAAAGTGTCCGCGTCTGCCAAAATCTAAGGTCAAAAGTCACTAAAAGTAATTCTGAGACAAGTTTTAGGATGTCATTACAAAAACTTAGTAACAGCCTATAATCATCCCACTGCAGGGAAAAGGCCTCTATCATTGAATTCAAGTTACCACAGCAATGATGGGTGTACTGGCATAATCACCACGCTTAAAAAAGTATAAATCAAAATCAGTTTTATTTCTGCAAATAGGCCCCTGGAAGCGCTTTTACACGTCCCAATATTTAAACCTACCACTGCTTCGGGACTAATGTGGGCTAGTGCCGAGAACAAGCAGCGCAAGAAACTCGGGTCACTATTGTCAGCCTCTTTTCAAATAAATATGTTTACATAAGATACACGCCAGTGCGAGCTGAGACAATTTAAAGCCACACGTTCTTATCATTTATATAATCATTAATAGTATAATAACCCTTTTTCATTAAAATAACTTTGATATATGATTTGAGTTTATGTACAGGGAGTTCAGCAATTTACAGTGGTAATTTTTTTAAAATACGAATACAATTTCCCATGAAAGAATTACCCACTTTTCGCAGTCTGAATCCTGGAACGGCAAGTTTATCTTTATTTCGGGTATTGAAATTGTGAACGTCACTATTTTTGACAAATAACTTAAGTTTCTTACGGACGTACATAATGTTTTCGAAAATGTATTGAGATGCAACTGTAATATAGCTGTGTATCTCAAATTCCCAGGTGAAACCCCAAAGATGACTGGACTCTTTATGAATAGTTAATTATGATGCTCGAATTCTTCAACTTCTATTATGGCATCAACTTTAAAATCGCAAGAAGTGAGTCAGGGTAAGTAAAAAAAAAAGTAACAGCCTATAATCATCCCACTGCAGGAAAAGGCCTCCATCATTGAATTCAAGTTACCACAGCAATGATGGGTGTACTGGCATAATCACCACGCTTGGCAAATGCGGGTTGGTGATCACAAACCCGAGCAACGTTCGAAAATTCGAAACTTTTTTTGTTGCCTGACCCGGGATTCGAACCTGGGACCCCGAGATCTTGGCCCGGTATTTAAACCACTAGACCAATGGGGCGTTGAGAATCAGTGTGTATATATATATATATATATATATATATATATTTTAAGTATACGCACGTATACGTACCACGTATTATTTAAATCTCCCTGGTTTTGTGAATCTAAATATTATCCTCATTTTAAGAAATCGAATCTAAAAAGAAAAGTAGAAATACATGACATTACGATTCCTTAAGTAAAAATGTCGACTGTCTCAGGTGGAAGTCGAACCCACAGCTTTATGCTTTGTGTCGACTATTTTATTCTAGGCTATCGCCAAGCCGCCAGCCAAGCGAGGCGATTATGACGAAACTCTCCTATTGGAGACGCCAATGTCCAGCAGTGGACTGTTTGATGTAACCGACGCTATTATTGAGACTCGTGTCATACCTTCTTCCAGTCAACGATGCCCGGCTTGATGATGTCGTAGAGCTGGAAGATGACCAGCCCGTCCGTCAGGTCCGAGTACAGCCAGTTCACGTGAGGCGCGACGCCCATCGAGTTCATCCAGTTGCGGTATGCTATAATTAAAAGTTAGATTTTTGACAACTAAACTTTATTTTATCATTGGCTTTTAAAGAATTAATTTTCTGTTAAATAATTCACCTATTTGTTCTGTTGTACAACGTTTAACACACTAAATATTCTTGTAAAATAATTTTATTGTAAGGAGATTTGGCTCCTGATGTGTTTTAAAGTCTAATCGTTTACTTAATGCTTTCCGTGGCAACCTTTAATTAAGGCAACACTCAGCGTAAGTAATCTTATTAATTCCTAAGTTACAAACATGTTCTAGTGTATGTCCTTGTTGGTTGCCCTAATAAAAAATAAAAAAAATACATCGTGTTCTCTATTTCGTAATACGTACAAGGTGGCTGTCTCGCCGAAGAGGCACACGGGTCGTGTTGTGTGAGACGGTTCTTAGCGAAATAAACATTTGGAGGATTTAGATGAGTCTACCTTCCACACGAAGTGAATGCATCGCTGTTTCAGTCAGCTTGTATCGGTGTTACCCAATCGAAACGTTAGGTAAAATAAAAGGTAATTGCGTTTAATTTCCGAAGAATAATACATCACTGCTTGTTAAAGCTTCGTTTTTTTTTGGACGTACGACCACTCACTACGCAGTTGACTTAAACTGTTGAGTCAATGTCTCTCAAAGGTCTTGAGTTTTATCACTAAATCCAAAGCCCACCAGTTTATTACTATAATATAGTGGTTTAACCTTAGCTTTTCATGTTAAACCCAACGGAACTCCTCTTGATCTGGGTACTGGTTGTATACCTAAGTAAGCAACAAACTACACTAGGCAAGACATACTGAATACATGAGAGAAATAATTATGATTTTCATCTATTTATTTACCTAATTGTGTAATACTTAACATCATCACTTGTTTTCTTCTCTTGTTTTGCTGCATCCAGCTGATCGCAATTGTCTATATAAACGCCCCTAAACCTAGACGCTACTTAACCAAGTTACCGACGAATCAATCATCATAATCCACTCACTCTTCTCCTCCCTCGTCTCGTCAAGCTGGTGGTATTCCTCCGTGTCGGTTTGCCTCTGCAGCCCCGGGTGCTGGTTGAACAAGTTGGCCACGAACGCCAAGTTAAGCTTGTACACGCCGCCCACCACGTCGGCCGGGGTGACGAAGGCTCGGCAACGAAGCTTGGCCGCCTGCTGCAGCATCAGCTCGGCTCGACGTAGGAGGTCACCTTCCTATAGAATAAAAGAGTTAAGTCAGCAATTTGTGTCGTGCCGGCACGTAAAAAGAATAGCACTATCCTTTCCTATGGGTGACGTAAGAGGCGACTAAAGAAGTACTGCCAAAAAAGACGAGAAGCAACGTCTTTTGTCCGCCATTATTCAAATTACGATGGCAAACCTTTCAAGAGTAGGTATTATGATAACATCTGCTTGTTGGAGAGGTTTGTGTCCAGCGGTGGACTAATATTGTTTGGTAATTATGTAAGTCAGGAATGCTAGGTAAACTGGCACTCTAGCTATGGCATTCACAAAATAGAAGTAAGTTGTAATTAAGTACTTTGACTATTTGAATGTTAATTCTCATAATTTTATAAACTAAAATGTATTAACCCATTATTTTCACAACTTCATGCATTGCCAGTTGGTATAATCACTATAATTCAATGAGTAAATATCTCGACTGCCTGAGGTTAGGCCACACCTCGTCAGAAGAAAAAAAGGTATTACTAGTCTAGAGAAGGTAACATAATCTACCGAAATATCTATCAAGACAGGCTAAGCCTAGTGCCCCCGCAATAGGAAACCAGAAACTAATATTGTTGTTAATAATAATAAATACATAGTAATAAATAAATAATTGGCTGGCTGGCAGGAGCTGGATGCGAGAAGCCGAAGATCAACCTAAATGGCGCGCATTTGGAGAGGCCTATGTCCAGCAGTGGACTGTGATAGGCTGATGATGATGATGAAATAAATAAATCTGCCACTACTCACCCTGAGAGCGTCTAGCGTGACCCCAGCATCCTCCGGCGCGATCTGTTTGAGCAGATGCGAGTAGATCTCCGAATCGGCCACGTCCTGCTGGAAGTTTGTGCAGCGGCGAGTGACTCCGGCGCTCTGAAGCTGGTGGTTGACCCAGCGAAGAAGAATCGCTTCCGGGGACAGGGCGAGGAGGTCTTCGATACGTTCCTGGGGGATGCAATAGATAATTCTTGAAATGCTGGTAAAAATATGGTACAGGTACAGATGCTTGATGTGGATTTCGTTCAAAATTGTTTATACAATTGACGTTATTATCTGTTAAAATATAAAATATGTTTCAACGATATTTATATCGCTAAAATTGATACCTTGCACGGTTTTTTGTTGACTTGAGAGAGCCCAAAAGATATTTATTACTTATTTTTTAACAACTTATTAATGACATGTATCGTCTTTTATTACCCATATGTGTAACTTTATAATTATGTTATGGTTTGGTAGATACCATTTCCAAAATACCGTTTTTTATCGATACTTTCAATGTGTGTTGGTAACATTGGAAAGCCTTACTTTATTTGTGAATTTTGTTACATATATTCAATTGTCTATAGGCTCAATATTTCTTAGATGCTAACTAGACTATTAATATTTCTAAAGGACTCTCGCACCCGAGTATATTATTTAAAAATCTTATAAACTCTGTTTCAGAAAGGCATTTTTCTACAGTTGTTTAGAATAAGAAATGTTTTAATTAATAATATAATAGAAAAGGTAGGCTTACCTGGTCGTTCAGAAGTTCTGTCAAGCCAGGACAGTGTTCCAGGGTGATCTGGTTGAAGAGACCGATACGGATGATTTGCCAGAGGAGACCCAGCACCAAGTGGGGTTTACCTGAGGACAGGTTATGTTACATCATAAAACTATTTGACCCCGCGAACTTCGTATAGCCTCGGAATAATATAATTTGATTTGACGACCACTTTGATCAGTAGTAGTAAACGCTGCTTCTGAGCCATTGGTCGCGGGTTCGATCCCCGCACAGTAAAAAAATTTGTGAGCATGAACATAATCTTTATGAATATTATTTTGACGTCTTAAATGTCATGACGTGATCAAATATGGCGTTTACCTTTATATAAATTAAACAAATAATTTGCAATAAAAAAATGGCTTTGTAGTTGTACGCTTTCAAGCAGAAACTACTGAACCGATTTTGACAAAATTGGGTACAAAGATAGATTAAACCCTAAGAAAGGACTGCAGAGCCTTGCTGCTGCTGCTGCTGCAGTACAGTGCACATACCTTTAGCGAGATCATGTGCGTCTATATTGACGATGTTGCACCCGATGGCTTGCGAGGAGACCAGAGCTAGCGTTAAATTCTCGTGCTTCGTGTAAAGTGTGAGGTTCTTCTTGTTGATGGCTCTTTCGTCTATTGTGTCCGGGCACGAGTGGTTTATCACTTTGCTGAAACATAATAAAAGGTTGTTATTTGCGGCGAGCTATCAGCTATAAAGTTAAACTTTCTTGGACCCGAGATTTTACGTCATAACCAGCCCATATCAGCCCAGTACTGGACATTGTCCTCTTCAAATGGAATAAAAGTAAGTAAGTAACTACCCATAATCATCCCACTGCAGGGCAAAGGCCTCCATCATTGAATTCAAGTTACCATAACAATGATGGGTGTACTGGCATAATCACCACGCTTGGTAGACGGGTTCGCGATCTCAGTTTGGCCGACAGCTGTGACGAACACTGATGAACTCAGCATTAGCATTGCTGACTTCATCATTACCAGCCTAATTCAGTCCAAGACAGGACACAACACTCTCCAAAGAGAGGATGATATATAGTCGACCTTTAACGACAACCATACGAAGGGGTGGCCCTATTATTTTACACCACACGCAACATATTTTATTTGTAGTAACCAAAATCACCCATAACTTATTTTTTTTTTGCTATAGAAACAGACTACACATGGGCCTTGACTTCTAGGATGAAAGAACGCAATTTTTAAATTACCTAGTTGAATTATATACTTGAATTTTGTTCATTTTTTTTTCAGTTCCGCGCTGGGTCTGGGACCAATGTCTGTGGCCATAATCTACTACAGGGAAACCGCTGATTTTCAGTGGAATAAGGATCGCACATTGTGGTTTGAACACTCCCCTATGACCCTATGGAACACATAGTACTTTTCCATAAATACTCACCAAACGCCCCGTTGGCCTACTGGATTAAATACGAGGCCCAGATCTCGGGATCCCGGGTTCGATTCCCGGGTCGGGCAACAAAAAAGTTACGAATTTTCGAACATTACATAGGATGTTACTTTACTTACCAAAGTATAAGTCCGTCCTTTAGTTTCTCATACAACAGCCTGCCCTCCGGGTCTATGGGGAGAAGGTGTTTTAGGTCGGGATCGTGCTCCAGGTTGCTGTTGATCCAGCCGGAGAACGCCATCTGTTCCTCCTGGCGGACTGAGTGAGTCGTGCCTGGAGAAACGTAAATTTTGAAGTAAGAGTGCATGCTTCGATTCCAGATACCTAACACACACAAGTATGTTGTACAATGGGGATACGAGTCTATAAAGTTCTTTGAAAATTAAAAATACAATTCTTTAAACTTGATTAACAAGGTAAGTGGAAATCTCACCTAAGACAGTAGATTTTCTTTTTATTCATAGAATTATATTTTTAAAATCTGGGTGGCATTCGTACGCGACTTTTTAGCGTAGTTATTTTTTGTAATGCTTTGTATGTAAATATATTTAATATAAGATAATACCAATAGGGTTTTTTTTTTTGACGGACCTATCACTGAAACCTTATATGGAAGGCTTTATTCAGTTAAACCGGGCAGAATGTGGCGAGCGCTGAAGGCGCTCAGCCTAGGTCCGCCACGCTAGCGGTACCCCGGTGCGGCCGAGGGTGAGGCTTCGCGAAGCGATGTGTGGGGTGCTAAAGGCACCCTACCAAATGGCGAACCCACCAGTGGTGGCGCTGCCGGAACCGGAGATGCCGTGGCATGCCGGATTACGGTCGGGCTCCATTCTGGCGGGCTCGATCTGGGAGGGGGAATCGGACAGCACCAATAGGGTACCTACGTTCTATTTTTAATACAGTTAAATCAGTTGTCTAAGCTTGTTTCATGACATTTAGATAGCGGATGCTTACTTCAATGACTGTCCTCCGCTTCTCCGCAGTATTTTTATTAGAGTCCCTCGCCAACCACCACGTCATCCACTCCCACTATTTGGTAAGCCTATCGCGCGCACCAACGTCCAATCTCATGCTGCTTCATACCGCTTGCCAGAAGCTTATAATAGGTTGAGTGACGGTATCGACATTTTTCACGACTCTCTCACTGAGTTCAAAGCTAAGATAACCGAGTTGTTAAGGGAGGTGTAGTCCTATTACTATGTTTAGGTTTTATAAACCATTTGGATCAGCGGTAGTAAACGCTGCTACTGAGCCATGGGTCGCGGGTTCGATCCCCGCACAATACAAATATTTGTGTGCATGAACATGTCAGTTTGGAAAAAAAAAAAAAAAAAAGTCGTAAGTTTATCGGTTGTCTAGTACCCCATACGACAGGATACTTAATAGTAGCTTAATTTGGGACTAGATGGCTCTGTGTGGCCCAGTGTGGCATGTCTTAAAATATTATTATTATTATTATATTGTAGAGCTCATTTATTTTATACATGTTTATATACTGTCCTTCAAAATTTTAGTTTCACATTATAATTAGTTTCTAATTTTAATCTAACTCCGTCCGTATTGTGCATGATGTGGCCGCCTTAAGAAGATTTTTACATTTTATAAGTATCACCTATGAAGATTATATAAGTAATTTACCAATGTAATTATCCCTGGCAGTCCAAATTAAATAAATAAATAAATAAATAAATAAATAAATAAATAAATGATAGTTATTACGAGGGCGGGTCAATAAGTCCGTGACTTTTGGAATAAAACAAAGATTTTTTGATAAACAAATCATTTTATTTTTCAACGTAGTCTCCCTTGAGCTCTATACACTTTGTCCAACGCTTCTCCAATTTTTTTATCCCTTCCAAAAAATATGATTTGTCGAGGTCCTCAAAATAGGCCATGTTTGCGAGATGACTTCATCATTGGAGTCAAATCTTTTTCCACCAAGCCATTTCTTCAGGTTTGGGAACAAAAAGTAGTCACTCGGAGCCAAATCTGGAGAATAGGGTGGATGAGGTAGCAATTCATAGCCCAATTCATGGATTTTTGCCATGGCAACTGCACATGTGTGCACCCTTGCATTGTCTTGGTGGAAAAGAACTTTTTTCTTGGCCAAATGAGGTCGGTTTTTTTTCAAATCGTCATTGAAGCGGTCCAATAAGTTGGGATAATATTCCCCATTGATTGTTCTTCCCTTTTGAAGGTAGTCAATGTGGATTATCCCACGTGCATCCCAAAAAACAGTCGCCATAACTTTATTGGCTGACAAACCCACCTTGGCCTTCTTTGGCGCCGATTCACCCTTAGAAACCCACTGTTTTGACTGTTGTTTGGTCTCTGGTGTGTTGTGATGGATCCATGTTTCGTCCACGGTTACAAAACGGTGCAAAAACTCCTCCATATTGCGATTAAACAACGCCAAACCTTCCTGTGAATTTGTTACACGATTGCGTTTGTGGTCGACTGTGAGCAAACGCGGCACCCATCTTGCGGAAAGCTTTCTCATGCCCAATTGATCTTTTAAAATTGAAACCATTGAGCCATGCGAGATCCCTACGGCTTCCACAATCTCTTGCACTTTCAATCTTCGGTCGGCCAACACCATATCGTGAAT
Source organism: Anania crocealis (assembly GCA_949315895.1). Taxonomy (NCBI): domain Eukaryota; kingdom Metazoa; phylum Arthropoda; class Insecta; order Lepidoptera; family Crambidae; genus Anania; species Anania crocealis. Next base: position 6,422,035 of record OX438874.1, on the reverse strand, counting down.
TTTTTCGATTGTTTCGGGTGTAGAGACCTCAACTGGGCGTCCAGGACGTTCGGCATCTTCAGTGCTTTTACGGCCACAACGAAATTCAGTAAACCACTTTTTTACCATTGAAATCGATGGTGCAGAGTCCCCATAGTATTTATCAAGCTTAGCCTTGGTCACGGTAATGGTTTTTTTTCGCAAAAAATTATGCTTAATAAGCACACGAAATTCACCTCTTTCCATTTTTTCCTCAAATTACTGGGTAGTCTGATAAAAATAGCTGTCAAACACAAACTAACTGACGCAGCAAGTTCAAATTTTGATAGGAATCAACTGACAGATACCTGTTGACAGGAGTAGTGTTGCTTTTTCAGTAAAGAGGTCAGAAATTCAAAAAGTCACGGACTTATTGACCCGCCCTCGTATGAGTCAATCAATTATACAGAAATAAGTTGCGTATTAAAATAAAATTAGCATTACAGGATGTTAGTAATGACTTTATCAAACCGTAACATTCCGACATTGTTTTGTAAGTGATAACTTTATGAATTTATTTTTATAAAATTATCTATAAAATAATATATTATCTATTACTGATACACTAAGCTATTTTTTACATGCATTGTATATATTAGTATATACGTTATTCAGTATTATAGAGTCTTCATTATATCATACCATTATTTAAAATAATATAAGCAAATGAATTAAATTTCTTGCCATGTTTACCAATCAAAGACTTTCCTAATATGGCAAATTTAACATTTATGTAACGCAAAAGTTTTAGTTTAGGCTGTGGTTTTGAGTTCCTACATTTTTTTATTTTATTTTATTATATTCAGGATAACAACAAACATAAATAACTTAAAAAAATAACAATGTGTCACTTAAATGCTAATAATAGTTAGCCACTAAGTAATTTTAAACTCGCAGAGATACACGTAAACAAGAATAGAAAAAAATGGTTATAATGTTACATTTACCTACATTTACAAAAATATTTGACCATGCATGAAGCTTGCATAAAAATAACAGTCCATCAATTTCCAATAATGATCCACATTATCTACTGTTAAACCGCATGAAACAACTTCAGTCTTCAGGCGATCCTATATCATGATGCCACCATGTCATAATTATTAATGATTTTTGCCTAATTCACTTACCATCACTGGATGCTTCGCTCATACCGCCTAAGTGCTCCAGATTTTCTTTTTTACTAACTGCCTGCTTGAATGTGCTCGAAACCTGTAACATACATAGAAATAAGGTACATTAAAACAGTCACATGGAGATAACCAACCAGACATGAATCAAATAAAGGCAGGCTTTCCGTTTCAGACAGCCTGCAGTGGAGTGAAGGAGTGTTCGTAAATCGACAAATTATCACAAGGATTAATGGTAACTCTGATGATTTAATGAATAAGACTAGATGTTGCCCGCGACTTCGTACGCGGGGAATTTGATAATATCTCAAGGCTACTGTACTTTTACGATATTAAAAGTAGCTTTAAATAGTACATGTCACAATGATAATTAAATAGTAATAGATATGTTACATGCGCTCTCAATATGCGTTCCTAAAACGTCACAATTGTGACGTCTTTTCAAATCCATGAAAGAGAAAGTAATTGTTCTTTTCACGAGTATGACAAGGACAAAATAAGAATTACGCATGTGTGCAGTTGTTCGCAAGCGGCACAGATATTTCGATAGTTTTGTAAGGGCATAACCTATCTATACTTTTTAAATATCATTGACATGTCATTTCAACTTTTAATGTTTGTTTCAAATATTCGCGGTGGCGTGTTATTGAGTAACAAACAATCATCAAAACTTTCGCATTTATAATATTAGTACGAATTAGTAAGATTACCATCATTTCAAACGCCTCACTTGTTAGTGGTTTAAGTACCGGGCCAAAATCTCGGGGTCCTGGATTCGATCCCCGGGTAAGGCAACAAGAGATTCTAATTTTCAAACATTGCTCGGGTATGTGTTTGCCAACCCGAATTTGTTGTGGTGATTATGCCTTTACCTAAAATTGCTGTGGTAACTTGAATTCAATGATGGAGGCCTTTGCCCTGCAGTGGGATGATTATAGGCCGTTAACTTAGGTACCATTATTTCAAAGGTCTGGGATACTTAGTCCGGTGATTGAAAATTCATACTTAAATAAATAAATAAACGGTAACAAATTTAAGACGGTCGATAATATTTTTTTTATATGTCTCATATCTTAATAATTGTGATAACGTATAAGTTATGATATCAATATCATTTAGGTATAATCAAATTGCACTACAACAGTGAGGTAAGTGTTTTGTTATTTGGTTTGCCGACAACAGCAAAATACCAACACGTGAGATCGTTGACCGAATGATCAACGTTACGTTATTCATGAGAGAGCCGAGTTTGTGTTATAGCACAAATGAACCAGACATCTAATCGAATGATGATTCCTGAATTAACGACGATTAAACTAATTTAAAACTAGAAGAGTTCCTTTTAAATTGCATCTTATTTAAGATCTAAAAATAATAGCTTAGATATTTCTTAATTGTTATTTGAAATCAATAAATAGGTAGTTTGTTCAATCATATAATTACGGTAACTTGTGACGACGTCGTTCACGAGTTTCAATCGCAGAATAGCGTTTTGGCTAAAAAAACGTTTGCATATAAGTCAATCAGTATTCTCATACGAGTAATTACGTGCAACCCTCCATAGTTTATGGCGCTGGCAACAGTACCAAAATATGGTCCGGCCACTAAGCCACTAACAGAAGTTTTGGCCTGACACATATTTTATCCAAATACAACAAACAAAAATATGTAAGAATCTAATAGTCCACGTTATTTAAGTGATGCATTTTAAATACCTAGATAGGGCGACCCGTCTCGCGTAGTAGGGCCAATTATATCTATGCTTTATTTAAACAAAATCCACATTACCTATGTTTCTAATTTTTTGTGTGGTATATAGGCGTATTGAAAAGGTTATTTAAGAGAGTTTTTTTTTCAATTTTAATTAAATATTGCGTATGTTACGAAAGAAAAATGAAATAATCAAGGAAGCACAACACTTAACTTTCTAAACTTTGTTCAACAGGTATGTAATAAACCACCGAAAGTATTACTGTGAGATCAGAAATTTTAAAATTTTATTTGTATACAAAAACAGGTAATTTTTTGATTTAGGCAGTTACACATACTTAAACTTTCTAAAAACTTTACAACTCGAAGTTAAGATAGTTCTTATCATGAAACACTTAAACTTTCAAATTTTAATTCTATATACATTACGTAACACGAGATATTACAAAATACCTAAACCATACCTAAAGCACAGTTATCCAACTTCTAACTTTTCTAAAATGGCTCACAAATCACGTATTCTATACACTCAGCAAGAACTAAAACTTTTAGTATTTTGACAACTTTTATATGGAATTTAAGGTCCCACGACACGACTAATAGTTTAAATCAACAGTCTGAACTCTTTGAGCTGCGTCAATGTGAATAACAGATTAACTTAACCATCTATTTGACCCGGGCCAATTTATTGGTTTATTGCTTTATTGGTTCGTGACAAGCTTGATCTAAAGTAAACAAAGCTTATGAGGCCTGTTACTGTAATGCACGGGTTAACCGGCTCGTAAATTAAATAACGGCTTAATACGATTATCATTTGTTTAGCGAGTTACGAGTAAATACTCTGCATTGCCTAAAGTGGCAATCTATATGTATAGGTTTTCTTTTTAACAGACCTAATCTGTTGGCTGAAAGGTTCTCTTTTTTTTATTATAGGTATGATATGTACTTTGGAGACGTACTAGATAATAAAAAACAATGAAATCGGTCATCTAGAGAATGAGTTATGTCTAGTCATTCTTCTTTTCCCGGCTACATTATTGACTGGTTGTGGTCATCATGTAGAATCACGCGAAATAGCTTAATGCGCTGCGCACAATATCTCACCTTTAATAAGTAGCGAACGTACCTGTTGCGCTTTAAGATTGGCGCACAGCTCCTCGAATTCCGTAAGAGAGATGCCATTCTTGCGCCCATCGCCATTCACGTTGCCATTGACGCCTCGCCCGTGCTTCGAACCGTTGTCGTAGTACTCTTCGATCATGCACCGAACCTGTAAACATCATTTAAACATTTTAATGACAGCTGTATACTCTTATCGAGGGACCGCGATGCTTGACGGTTGCGAGAGTGTTCATCTTACACTCGCTTTGTATCGTTTCGGGTCATACACTCTCCGATCCGAATCGGTTTTTGCGCACGAGTCAAAGGGCCTCGCGATAAGTCGAGAGTTCATCGCTGTTCATTCCCTCGTCGTTCAATATGTGTAAGTATTTTTTTTGTGTGGCATCAGCACACTGAAATAGCACCACCCTTTCCCTTCCTATGGGTGTCGTAACAAGCGACTAAGGTACTATCAGATCAGAAAAAGACGGGCAGCATCGCCTTTCCTCTACCTTTGACTACTGCGATCGCCAAAACGCCTGCCAAGCGAGCTGATTATGGAAAAATTCTCCTGTTAGAGAGAGGAGGATGAAAGACATAATGACAAAGTATTTTATATACTTATTGGCTAGCATATAACAAGATAGCACTTAGGGTTGAGTAAGAGTAGAGCTCGACCTGTCGCGCGAGTGCCAGACATAGCGAGAGTAGTCGCGCGAGAATGTGCAGCATCCTTAACCAGTTAGTTGCAAACGGTGCCCGTCTCAATCAAAGCAATTGCATAGTACCACCCCAAAACTAACCAATTTCCCATGATTCCAGTCAACGCGCCAGTGACTGAGAATTACAACATGATAATTGTAATGTTTTTCATATGAACGTCTAATAAGTCAGATCATACTACAACCATCATAAATGTAATAAGGTTCCGAATCATGACCGATTGGCTAGACTTCCAAAAGTATAAGCTTTGGGTCAAGAATCAATTTAATGTCTCGTGAGGTAATGATTTTTAAAGACAACAAATAATAAATCAATAATAATAAATCGTTTATTTCTTTTACCACTTAAAAATATAACAATAATCTGAGGCTGGGGTCTACCTAGTAAGTGCGTTTATAAAGCACCTGTGTGTGTGTGTGTGTGTGTGTGTGTGTGTGTGTGTGTATATGTGTGTATGTGTGTGTATATGTGTGTGTTTGTGTGTGTTTGTGTGTGTGTAAAAATATAAATATTAGGAAGAATACAAAATTTTCGAGTTAGAATAATAATTCTAAAGGTAGACTTCGGAGCAATGCGGCTTGCGGCTTGCGTCGTGCGTCATGCGTCACTTGCGGCCCACGCGGCCATGCGGCTTTACTTTGAATTAAAAGAGTGTATGAAACCCTTTCCGAGCGAAGCGTCGCGGCCGCATGCGTCGCTCAGAAAGGGTTTCATACGCTCATGGCCGCGTGGGCTGCAAGTGACGCATGACGCACGAGGCAAGCCGCAAGCCGCATTGCTCCGAAGTCTACCATAAGAGTTAATACAGATTGGCCCTGCGATTATTGGAAATCTTGGGATCGGTACATTTGAACTACCATTCACTGTTAAAACCTAAAGTCCAGACCTAGATAGCAAAATTTCAGTCTCGTTGTACCCAAGTGTGGATTCAATTCAATACAAATCATTTTAGTACTCCTAAAAGATCAAGGGCAATCTTGTTGAAATAAATGTGGTTGAATGTATTTAGAATACATTACTGAACTAGATGTAGGTAAATTATACCATAAGTAATATAGTCGTGCCCAGTCATCAGGCTAATTGACATCAATTTGCTAATCAACTGCAAATAGCTAGTATAGGTACGAGTCGCCATTACATCCGATCGAAGAGTTGGTGCTATTCTATTTGTATCCGGCCGGCATCACATGACATTTTAGAGAAAAGATTTTTTTATAAACGGATCTCATTACTTCCCTGTGCTAAGTCCACCCAAATTTTGAAGTACTAATGTAAGTACTTATTACTTTTTATAAAATCACAGCACTCTCTTTTTTTATAGACTTTCGTTTTCAATAAAAACGTGATTCCGTATAATAAGGCATTAAATTCTTAGTGCCTTATGTAGGTAACTGCAATCTTAAACATAGCGATTGGAAGTGGTCTTATTGCATTCAATTATTTCAATTGCATCGATTGGTACACTGAGCAACAAAAGTTGTAACATTTAATTATAATATTATTATCTTATTGAAATGGAATACACCTAGTAAATCATACACCCCTAAGCTGCTTATTTATACTATGAGTGTCGTTAAGAGGCGACTAAAGGCCATGAGAAAACGAACAGCAGCGACAAATCTTCATCATTGGCCATACTGCAATCACATTTCACCGGATGCCCCAATTCGATGATTTTTTGATTTTTCAACAGTAGCTCAGAGCTTGTGCTATATGAATTTAAAAATATAACCATCCCGAAAGGTTGGGAAATAGAGATCGCGAGGAAAAGCGAATATGGCACTAATTATGAAATGTTGCCAAACAAAAAATAAACTCACTAAAAAGTACAAAATAACACAAGCCAAATAGAATAGGAGTATGATCACTACTGAATTGATTGCCGCTCTCCTTCATAGCTATTTACGAGTATGTTTAAATTCCACATTTGATTTGTTTCGTTTGTAGTATTATTTTTGTATTGTTTGGGCTCTGCACCGACTTCAATCTGTTTAGTAGTTAGTAGTTAAAATAACTTGTAAGTACGTAAATAGGTTTTAAAATAAAACATTGGTCTTGTGTTATTTTGTACTTTTTAGTGAGTTTTTTTTTAAGTCGGTTTAATATTTATTTTAAAATAATTTATTTTTTACTTTTTGGTGTTAAATAAATTACACAATTATTAATCCTCTGTACGCCGGTAACAGTAACCTACATAAATAGTGATGTCGACTTCTAGATGAAAATGTATGAATTGTTTGAGAAACTCCCTCCCTCATCGCTATAGAATCTTAAGAATCATCATCCAACTCCTAACTGCTTAGGAGTTTGACCTTCCATCATCAGCTCACGTGAATAACCTGAAGAAAGACCACTATCTGACTATACGCGCCTATGATATTTAAAGAATAATCCTCCTACTCCTCACCGTTAAGGAGTTGTACCTTCCATCATCAGCTCATCAACATAAAATGATGAGTACCAGACGCAAATACTGAAAAACCTTAAGAAAGATATGCAAAAACGTAATACGTGCTTATAAAATTAGAGGGTTTCCCTCGATTTCCCCAGATTCCACCATCAGATCATGACTTCGTTAAAATGGGACCACACGGGAAGCACCAGCTTTCAAACAAAAAAATATTTTTTTAAATCCGTACAACCAGTCCAAAGTTCTGAGGTAACAAACATAAAAAAAATTAAAAAAAATACAGTCGAATTGAGAACCTCCTCCTTTTTTTGGAAGTCGGTTAAAAATGACAGGCAATTATCAAGCACCGACTTAAATGCTTTTCTTCGGTAAAATTTTTGTAAAAAAAAGTTTTATTTATACTATAGGTATTTTTTTGAGTGAGTTCTACGCGCTGGTGAAATTTTGAGTTCATAATACTGTTCGAGTTATACTACTCGTATAGAGATGTAGATAAATTTACCTTCCATTGTGGGATTTTGTATCCGACACTGTCAAGGGCGTCTTTTAGCTCCTTGAGGTCGATGTATCCGTTTCCGCTGGTGTCGATCTGAAACAATACAGAATAAACTGAATTATTATTAATTCAAAAACTTTTTTTTACTGATAACTTGAACAATGGAAAAGGATGAAATAAGTAAACAGTTTGAGGGGCGCAAACGATCGTCGATGGTTGCTTGTTTGGCTAAGATTTTAAATCGGTTCAATTGCATCGAAACCGGTCAACATTAAACGTTTTATATGGTCATTCGTGAACAAACACATGAATAGAAATGTAGACTTCCTTTTTTTCTGAGAGAAAAACCATTAAACAGTCTAAATGTAACATCTTTTACGTAAGAGTAGAGTTTTTTTCTCAGTGTCCTTAAGCTACTGTTAAAAAGTACGCGAATTAAGAACTTCCTCTTTTTCGTCGGTCGATAACATAGTGATTTGGTCGAGAAATATAAAAAACTTTCGATTTACAAAATATACCTAAATCATAAACTAACACAAATATTCGTTATATTTAACTAGCGTAAACCTTAATTGTGTGTGTCGGAAGGGGAAATTAAAAATTCAACTCTTGATCTTTACACTGCCGGCCGTGAAATTGTAATACAATTTATTCTGATAGTGTTCAACTGCGTGAAATATACGTTGATACAATTTATTGACCGTGTAAATGGATATTTAAGAAACTTTTGATAAAATTTTTGAGATATTATTATTAGGAACGTAATGTACTACACAGATATTTAGCTAGTTGAAAATTTGATACAAACCTATTAGTCCAATAAAACGCGAGAGAAATATGTGTTGAATGCCGCAAATTGCCTATAGACAGTATATTGAACGAACCTCGATCGAATTGACTAGACAGCATCTTCTATAACTTTCTAGATACACACAGGGAAGACACAGATACGGCAATAAATATTTATGATAATATTGCACGGAGCCTATCAGATATATGATATGCAAATAGCACTAACAAACTATTGTCTATGGTACCGCGGCCATATTCTACTCCGGGTTGATATGTATCATATCATAATACGTCAAATTTATTTGTCATTTGAGGTTTTTACGACGAAATTTTCGTTTGAACATAGTCTTGCTAATAGCATACTGAAAAACGATAAATGAAATAATGAAATAACCTGAATTGCAAAATTTGACACGAAGGAAACAAGTTATATAAATAACTTTTATTGACTCTGCCTAGGTTGACCGAACAATAAAAAGTAAAGGACAAGGAAGTGTTGACCTTGGCTCACCTTTTACGCCACTTAAGAGGTCTTGCACGTATATTTATGGTAATCAGGATTCGCATTGCAAATGAATATATGGAAAAGAACATGTAATCAGAATGTTATTGAAAGTGATGTCAGTAACATTGGTGGGATGATCGAATCTTAAGAAATGGACAACATACAATGGATCTCTATTAGATAGGCTGATATAATGCTTAAAAACTTTTGTGTGTTCAATGCAACGTTGATTAAAAACGTATTCTTTTCTATTACTTTTTGTTACAGGAGTTCTAACTCCGATCGCGCGAAATTTGTGATTAGATTCGTGATGCTCGAGAATCCTTTCGACCAAGTCATTGTTTTGATTGGCGATAGACGACCATTTGAATCAGCGGTCGTAAACGCTGCTTCTGTCTGAGCCATGGGTTGCGGGTTAGATCCCCGCACAGTACAAATATTTGTGTGCATGAACATGTCTGTTTGTACTGGTCTGGGTGTTTTCTATGTATTATAAGTATGTATTTACAAAAAAAAGTATGTAAGTAAGTTTATAGGTTGTCTAGTACCCCATACGACAGGGTACTTAATAGTAGCTTAATTTGGAACTAGATGGCTCTGTGTGGCCCAGTGAAGCATGTCTTAAATATTATTATATTATTATTATTGTGACGGCAGCTCAATCGGTTAGAGCAGTCGCCCGGTAAGCGAAAGGTTGTAGGTTCAAATCTTACCTAAAGCAGTTCAAATTTTTTTATTCAAGGAATTGTATTATGACCAGCGTTCAAATCCTCATTAGTTCGCATCAAATAAACTATGTGCCCTTGACAACTGATATGGCAACATGCATATTAGCACGAATTTTATTAATAAACACCATTCGCGAAGGACAACGTTATGGATTGATATGGATTCAACAATTAAACAATTGGCTAATGTTTATTTAACGTTAACAGTGAATATAATGCCTTGAAGTTACTCATCATTGGTGATGCAATATAATTTCGTATAATCAAATCATGTTGATGTAAGAAGGTATATTAAACATTCATACAACATCTAAGAAGAATCATCATCTAGTATGTACCTATAACTAATTTTGAACACTTAGCTAGTTTACAGGAAAACGAATATAAGAAAACAACAGTTTTTTTAATAAAAAGTTATGGATCCGTTAATTAACTCTCTGTCTGTATTTGATCAATGAGGCTTAAGAATGTGATTTATAAATATAATACAAACAGGTCTTTTTATTTAGAATCTTCTTAGTTGAGGCAGCACTTGGAAGCCGGTGGGTAGAGTGATATGACTCATTGGTTGGGCATTTGAATATACTAAGTTGCTCAAGGTATTCGTCTTGTTTATATTTTAAACTTTTGACGTCATATTATTCAATGATTAAAAGTAAAGATTTGATTTTGGAAAGTATTTTCTCTGCCCCTTAAATTTGTCATTGACATAATATAACCACATGCCTATTCGTATCATGCGAAGATTTTACAAGATATAGTATATTATCTACCTCTATATGAATGTAAATTCATAATAAGTACTGTTTACTCACTAGAGAAGTGAGTAAATTTATTAACTCTAAAACATTATTAAGCACCTAAAAATTTTAATGATGTCACGCTCTGTATACAGCCGTAGTGTAGCAAGGTCATTGGCAGTAAGTAGTACACATACTTTATTTGATATTTTAGCAACTTAATTGCACTTATAATATCAGTATATAAACTTGAAAAATTTTGTCTCAGGCGGGACTCGAACCCGAGTGCGAGGAGAAGTAGTACACACTTGTTACAATTGGGTATCGTTAATGTCTCCAATTGAATGTTGTTTTTATAATACTGATATTAACATATTTTATTAGTGTATTAGGTATGTACATCATTGAAGTCCCTCAAATAAAATTGAATGAGGTTATGTAGATATGAGCGATATTGCTAGTACCTACAATCTACATAGGAATTAAATCACTAGTTAGATGATATTTGCTAACTTTAAATAATTTCAAATATATTTTAAACAAATTATTTTGATAAATTCTTCTATACTCTTTGGAGTTTTGTAGTCAGAGAAATTCAATGAGAAGGTAATTCAATTACTTTATCTTAACCAAGTAATACTAAATTAACCTAGTACGAATTTTAAAAAACTGGGTTGGGAGTATATATTTGAATCTGAATGCATATATGACGACCTCCGTGGCGGTGTTCAAGGTGTCGCCTGCTCTGAGGTCCCGGGTTCGATTCCCGGACGGGTCAATGTAGAAAAAATGAGTTTTTCTACATTTTCTCGGGTCTGGGTGTTTGTGGTACCTTCATTGTTTCTGGTTTCTTAAATACGAGTGCTTTAAATAGTTATTCAAATTGGGATCAGAACAATATATGTGATGTTGTCCACATTTCTTTATTTATTTATTTATATTACAACAACTAAAATACATAATTATTACCTGTTAAAACTTCGATAGCATAATAGGCGGTTATTAAAGCAATTTTCCTTTCAAAGAAGGATAATTAATTCGGATAAAATATGAAACTGCAGAAACATTTTAATACACTTGCTACAACTTGATGAAGCTAATTTATTTGACCTTGCTCAATGATAGTTTTAATTAATGCAACGTAAAAATGGCCGGAAGTGTACTGACCTAGTTTCTATTGAAACATTTTGTGTATTTGACACAACTTTACTTACTTAACAAGAACAAATTAGTTATTGTCTTGATGCATTATTGCCTGCAAGATTACTTAGGAGACATATAAATTAAAAAAACAACATATTTTTCGAAATTAATTTGAACCAAAGTGTTTAGCTGAAATTAATACCTATTTCTAATTAATTTTTATCTTCCCGATTCCCGGTCACGTATTATGCTTATTTTAGATAATGTTATAGCTATTTATAGTAATGTGTACATTTTTTTAAATTATTTAAACTTTATTGCACAAACACTAAAATGAAGTACAACAGGTGGACTTAATGCCTTAAGGCATTCTCTCCCAGTCAACCATTGGGCCAAGCAGGAATAATTTAGTGGGCGGTGCGACATAAAAAAAGAAAATTAACAGACACAAAATTTCCAAAAAAAACATTACTTAAAATAAATAAATAAATATTATTAATCTTACTAATTCTTCCTAATATTAGAATTTTCAAAAGTTATGATGGATATTATCGAAAAAAAAACACGGCTCCCGTGGCCCACTTTGAAATTCCAAATCAAATCATTTATTTGTGATAAACGCGCATGAAGTTTCGGGCAACTGCTAGCTATGATGCAAAGAACCTGACTATCAACTTATCTTCTAATTCTCAATACAGTGGTTTGCACATCCGACAAAATTTTTCGTTTCAAAATGGCACTTATTTTAATATAAGATGCTCTAGTCTTTAGTCTGATTTGCTGTCGACTGTACCTTCTATGTGTTATCGAACATACCTACCTAAAAAATCCACGAAGTCGTTACCATCACAGTAATTTAAAACTTAATTAGCACGTACCTTAAATGGTCATAATAGTTAAGGTCTATTGTATTATCTTATCACTATTCTAAATATCAACATACAATACAAAATGATAGATATTAACATTCTAGTAATACCTATTTATCTTTCTATTGTATTGTTTAACATTCTTAACACTTCACAAATAATAAATTTTATAATTAACGGTTTAGTGTCTATCATCTATGTAAGTAGTCGTTTTTTATAACTTTACGATGTTACGAGCACTACCTACGGGATGAGATTATTTATTGTAAGTACCTACATAAAATTATTTCATTGAAAAATCTGACGTGAGATTAGAGTCGAGAAGAAGCTACGCAAGAAACTTGCCGATGTGTGGAAACAATTCGATTCTATTACAATTCAATAGAGTTAATAAATAACAATCGCTAATGTTATCAAAACCATATCAAGTTACGGTTATTTGATAAATTAATTATATCGATAAATCGTTTACCATACAGATAAGAAATCGTTAAAACCGTGTCAAATTATATTTAAACGTATAATAATGAAATGTAGGTAGCGCGTAACATGTAAACACGAACGTGTTTGTGAAACAGAATGTTAAGAAGATACGAATAACCTCTAATAGTTGTCATTAGGATTTTTAATGAAGGAAGAAGTACTTTTTAACCAAATGAGCTTTCGCTTTTTATGTATACGTAGTATAAAAAAGGTAAAGTTATTAACCTATTGGGGGTTTAACCATAATAGATAAAAAATAACGAAAGTCCCATACAATATAGAAAAGTCCACGATTTATTATAAGTAACCATCACAATCATGGTTCCAATACTTTAATGCAAATTAAACTTTATTTTAACATTCAAGTGGGCGTTCACTTGGCTGTCACTTATTATGAATTTAGTTTTTAATTTTATATACCTACATATTTTTATCGGGTTTAACTGATTTTAATAGATTTTTTTGTTTAAAATTTAGTTCCATTTAAATATGAAGAAAATCTTAAATTAGGACACCACATACGTTCAAACATTGACCAATTGTTTTTTTTTTCTATTATATTAAACGCGACTGATATGAGCAAGAATATTTTTCAAGTATCTTAGTAAATACATATTTCCTTAGTTTCTATTCCTATATCAAGGCTATATCAGGTCAGGTCAAGAGTACCTACTTTAAACCGACGAGCATGCATGAAAAGATTGATGAATGTGGAAGAAGCGAAAGATGTATGCCAGGATCGTAGTAAGTGGAAGGCCTTGGTCTCTGCCTACCCCGTTGGGAAGGAGGCGTGATAATATGTGTATATCAAGGCTTTCCAGACCCAATGGTGTATGACATAAATCACGACGCCTCGGACACGACACGACATTACACAGTACCTACATGAGTCACCTCTGATTCATCAGCGGACAAGCTGTTTACATAACTTTGTACGTACACTCGATAATGACATGCGCAAGCGCAAGCATCTTGTTCAGACGGTTAGACCTGAAGACGACCAGGGACCAGGGTTCACGTGGTACAATGTTGATGATGAAAATCGACTTTGAACAGGGATCAATAAAATTCATCACAGAGATGGAAATGAAAAAAAAAACACAATCCCTAAAATTATTTCTTTAAAATCTGACCTCTGAACTTCTGAGAACCTACTGTTACATTCAATTAATATTTCCAAATTTCATATTCATTGGTTTTAACAATTCACAGATTTTAATTATAAAGTACCTAATTAGGTCAAGCAAAATGCCTTCCACCGGGGTGACCTAGCCAATCATCTCACGCCGCGGCGTCACCGCGTAAATCACTATAAATAATTGGTGTCCAATTTCTTTACTTGGGCATAAATATTCACGCTTTAAACCTTAAAATGGCAGTCGAGTTGAGCTCTGAAGGCGCGAAATATTTAATTTGCAACCAGTGGTGATGATTACGTAAAAACTATAGACGCTTAACTAAACCGAATACACGATTCCAAAAAATATAACCCGAAGTGGGCAGGCGTAAAATAAAATAGGGGTAGTGGTGCACCAATCGCGATGGCGAAGTGACCTTGACGCAACTAGTCGCATGAAGCTTTTTATTGAGAGAGCAGTGTTATTGATACTTTATAATTGCTGTTAGTTTTTGGGTAAAGTGTAGCCAAAAATCGAATCTGTCAAATTACTTTTCTGGATAATTTATATTCGTAGAATTTAAATGATAGCTTCGATTACAACCTAACCTAACCCAAATAAGTTTTCTTCACTCATAAAAAATGTGTCTGAACCAGGGAGGCACCTTATCGCTGCTCTACTAGGAATGAATAAGTTTGATTTGAATGCGATTCGGTTTGGTTTAAGGTTATTATTACGGTATGGAATATTTGAGGTCACAATATAGTATATAACCGATTCGCTGTCCCTAGGATAAAATAATAATAAATGTCCCTAGGATAAAATAATAATAAATGTCCCTAGGATAAAATAATAATAAATGTCCCTAGGATCATATTTGATACCTAAAAACTGATTCCTAATGGTTTTTTTTAGACAGTAAACCTGGGAAGTAAGACAGTAATCCTAGAAAGTAAAAAAAAAACGGATAAAGGCGTAATTAGTTATTGTATTAGTGAGTATATAAATATAAATTTAATGTTTCACGTTACTAACTAGTAGTCTAGCATTTGATAGATGTAATGCGATTCATTGAAAAGTCAACTGTTACACATTAAACTATACTTCAATGTAGGCGTTTATTATTATATGTATATTAATTATTAATTAAATCTATACCTACTATTATGTAATATCATAATTATGTAATATCCAGACGTATAAAATTTCCAAAATCAAGTGTCATCTTCAAATGTACAGTAAATAGTTTTAAACGTTTTTGTTGTGTAGGTTGATGAACTATCAAATTATTCTGAATTAACACAGTAATCCCCAGACCGAGGCAGGATGGACTTCAGACAAACAAGCGTTATCTTCCGACCTAAATTCAATTACATTTTATTATATTCAATTAATATTGTTTTTGACATGATGCTGCTAACTTGGTCGGGTATATCAGTCGACAGCTTGACACAGTCCTCTCCAATAGAGTTACCGGTCGACAGTCCAATATCGATAGTCTATCGATAGCTGACGGCATTTGAATAGTATCGATAGCCTATCCACGACCTCCGTGACGGAGTGGCGTACACACCAGTTTTCAAGGTGTCACCTGCTCCGAGGTCCCAGGTTCGATTCCCGAACGGGTCAATGTAGAAAACAAAGTGTTTTTCTACATTTTATCGGGTCTGGGTGTTTGTGGTACATTCGTTGTTTCTTTGTTTCTGGTTTCCAAAATACGATTGCTTTGAATAGTTATTCAAATCGGGATCAGAACAAAAATATGTTATATTGTCCACATTTATTTATCACTTATTAGCGATAGTATTGAAGACCAATATATTGCATCGAAACAATACTATTGATCGTATAACTTGAAAAAAAAAACGATAGTATTATGAAGCAGTAGATAGTATCGATACTATTATACGATCGAGGATTTTTCTATAATAGCACGCTTAGCATGAGGGTTGGTGATCGCAGTTCAGCTATAGCTGGAGAGAAGACTGGTGCTCGACTTCTTCTCGCAGTTCTCCTTTAATCGCCTCTTAAAGCACGGGGAAGAGATGAGGTGTTGGCGTTGCTATTATTTTCACGTGCCGGCACCACACAACATTAAGGCACAACACGCAACATTAAGCCACCGCATACACTAGGGTCCCAAATGTCCAGTGCAACTCAGATTCTACGTGTTGCTGCATCGTCGCAGCAACGTTCCTAAACTGCCCCGAACTGTCCCTCAGTGTTTCGCGCAAAATTCTACGTGAGTTTATTTGACCCGGGACATGTTTCGTGTTGACGCTCTCTCTCCGACGCTCAAAACACGAGTTTCATGACAGAGTTGCGGCATTTGTTTCCTAATACAGACGTGTGCAAGAGACATTTGTGTTTCCGACTTTGAAGGCAATTTCGCATCAACCACCTTTTCTTTCGCTTCTTCTCTTATTTCCCGATAAAATACGGTAGTATATGGTAATAATGACGGTAGCACTAATCAAGACAACCTCTTCAGGCATCATCCCTCCAAATACTGACTAGTGTGGACGCCTCATTGTTTCCGGGAACATAACGTAGTTGGTCAGCGACATGTTCCGCAATATATTGCTCTATTTGGCCCCAAGTGTATCCGTGGCTTTATTTTACATCGTAAGAAATTAATTTCAAACAAAACGTGAATTTCCTGCAATAGGCAGCAAATTGACTTAATGACTTCAGAAACTGCAGAAACTAAAACCTATAATCGCAAATCAAGACAAAACTGATTAGACGAGTACATTTACCATAGTTTGTCAAAGACTCATAGTAGAATCGTAAAAAAATAACTATTTGCGACCACTTTTTTATGTCCTTAGGTTCGTAACACGTTTTTTTGTTTTTTTTTTAAGCCTTACTTTTTTGTCGGTAGTTCTTAGTATTCGATTAAGGTACTGGCCAAATACGATTGTATTGTGCTTAGGAGAGGTCAGCGGCCCGAGTCGATGTGATGCTTATGCGATTAGAGGACCATTGACCGGGAATCCGAACCTGCGACCGTCCGAAACTGAGGCTTTGATTTTTATGGTGTCACGTTTCCTTATAAGACTCGAGCGCTGTTGTGAGAAATATACAGTCTAGCTAAAAAAATATATGATGTTGATAAATCCATTTTGCAGTAAGTAGGTACTGTCTAGATTATAAATAATAACTGCTGGTCACCATTAATTAAGGTTATCGAAAGAATTACGAGTAATTAACTTTTACGATAAAGATCGTGAAAGTTTAAATTAATAAACGTAGATATGCGATTAAAGTATAATATTTTTTATTAAAAGGACTATAGTGCTATGTGCTGCTTCCAATTGATTTAATTTTATTACTTCTAAACAAAATCATTTTTCAAAAAAGTAGAACAGTATCATTTTAGAAAATTACCTGCTTGTATTTATTGAATCACTATTAACTGCTTTTCATTCTGGCATTCTTTCGTATTGTACATTATTGCTAAAAGCGGCCACTTTTGGCATTAGCGACAAATTCGCCTTTATAAACAATTAAATCTAAAGTTTACTGTGATTCAATAAGAAATACAGGTAATTTGCTAAAGTAATACTGTTCTAGCTTTTTGAGAATTGGTTATGTTTAAAAGTAATAAAATTAAATCAATTGGGGGCAGCACATAGCCGTAGTAGTCCCCTTGATAATGCGAATGTAACTCTGTCTTTTTGTTACGATTTTACATCTAAACTACTAAATCGAAACAAAATTTGGTACACAAAGATACTGGTGAAAGCGATAAGGTTGACTTAAACTTCAAGATTCAATTAATTAAAAAGAATACCCTAAAACTGTGTCGATTGCATGCCCAAACCAATTGAATTAGGTAAAAGTATCTGGTTAACAAGAGGAATTATTAATAAATAAATAAATAAATAAATAAATAAAATAAATAAATAAATAATTGATATACCGAAAGTAATGTACATTCATACTGTCTATCATCGTTTAGCGTGGAAGTGGATTCCACAAGCTTAATATGGCAATTCATGGCATGCCGAGCTGTACTACAAAACTGAAAAATGCAAGATAGCGTTGACATGACGTCATGATAATTTTAATTTCTTTTAGCTCGCATTTGTGCTAAGCGGAGCGAGTGAAACTTGAATTGTCCTGCAGTTAACTCCTGTTCCTGGTCGGGGATCGCTTGCCACACGTACAAACCTAACTAGTGAAATATGTATCAAGTAGTCGAACTCTCCAATGATTATTCTTTTCTGGTTTGTAAAAGGAAATTTTACTTATTTATTTATGACACGTATGATGACGTATGTGTTAGATAAACAGTTAAAAGGGAGTTGGGTAACTTTGGTCTCTGTCAGCGTTCATGGTTTGTTTATTTCTATCAACAATGAACAAACATTACGATTTCCTTCTTCCAAGTAGTATACACTTTTGATTGATTTTTATGTCCCCGCCCGACTCACGTCCACAATACTTACTTAAGCGAGACTTTTAACTAGTGAACTACCATCGTAAAATGCAAGAATTTTATTTAATGGCATATTTCTACTAATTTATGGGTTCTGCTGGTGCACTTCACGCCCTAAACGCGTGACTGGAATTTACATTCTCCCTTATAGCTTATTAAGTTCTAGAAGTTTTATAGTAAAATTTGCATTTAGAATCGCCGCGCAAGTTTATAAACTAATGCCATGTTAAAACTATCAAGTCAGACAGTTCTTTATAACAAATGTCTGTTTGTAGTTTCCTGAATACCGTAAATGTTTGATGCTACAGTATTTTAATGTTTTCTTTGTCTCTGAACAGTCATTAAAGTGTCTGGATAAGACAAGTAAAAAATACGGTTAAATTAAATTATTTATTCGTGACTTATGATATGCAAAAGTTGCGACGGACAGACGAACGTGTCACGGTCTTAGTCACAACACCGCACCGTACAAATAAATTCGTTTTCGTTGAAAGGAGAATGGCAGGCTCTTGGACAATTGCTTATCGGCCGGTCCTAATAACTTATCTATCTTCAGTTTTGGCATATCAGAGATAGAAAACAACTTCTGTCTTTGTTTCTCTGCACGGTAAAATCAGAGATAGAAACTGTCTCCTATCTCCGATATGTCAAAACTGGCGATAGATAGATTATTGGGACCGGCCGTATATCGCTATGTGTTTAATGATAGACATTAATTAGTCGAAATATAATGCATTAGCGTTTTCAAGCGCAGACTACAGTATAGCGACACATAGTAAAAGGAGCATGGCAGAGTCGAATCCTATTCTTGTTTAGAATTAACAGAAAAAACATTACTTATTGAAACAGTGCTTGAGACAAGCTTCCGTTAAGTGCTAAAAAAAATATAATTTGACACTACACCTCTCAAAATATGTTTATATTAGTAGCAAAGTCTTGCACTTAAAACAAACTAAAAGCTACGTAAATAAGTACATCATCTGGTACTCTCATCAAAGTATCTGCCTTACCACGATTATTTATAAACATACATGCTAAGTATCCCATCGTGTTTATATCTTAAACTAAATGGTAATGGAGTGCCGGATGCATAAGTGGGGCATTCGCCAAGAGGTGCCAAAACATAAGTTCCCAAACCTTTTCTATTGAACGGATTCTAATCGAATTAGGCATTAAAGACAACATAATTTGTATGCAAAAAATAAGACATCTACAGAGAGGGACTGAATCCTTGTAAGTACATGTTTTTTTTTTACATTTATTTCTTAAGTGTTGCTTCATAATTTTTTCTCGATAATAACAAACATAAGAAAATTTTTATGTGTAATTGAAGGAAAATTATAACGCCACTTTGGGGATGAGAACTTAAGTACTACTAATACTTCCAGTTTTACCTATCGATCGAACAGGCCTCATAGATAAAGTTGAAGTATTTGATTAGTATTATAAACCGTTTAGATCTGACAATATTATTTCGCAACAACAAGATGCATGATGTAGGTACCTACTATTTTATGGAGTATCCATAGTCCATACTATTCAAAACTTGCGCAGCGCGGCCGGGGTATTTTGTAAATGTCGTCATACAAATATTTGAGAACTGCTGTCCAACACCATTATTTCTATTTCACGGCAGTTTAGGCAATAGATATGGAGATAATAGACTAGGGGTACATCTCAAGACGGATATAAGTAGTTGGGGTGAAGCCGTGAAGTATTAGTTTGCCATTCATAAGGGTATGGTCACATCATATGTTGATACCACTTTAATCGGCAGTACGACAAAATGATCGCTCATAAATAATAGACATTCGCACACTTTTTTCAATTACTAAATGTAGGCATGTAAAGTACCTACTCAATCCAAAATTATACAAATAAACGCATCACATAACATTATTACGAATAGCATGAATAATGAAATTAGCAACGTTTTATGGAAAACATTATTATAATATGCATTTAATTTCCTGTTAATAAATGACTAGGTAGTATGCTTACTTACAAGTGGAGGACTTTACCGAACAAACTCTAAATGACTCTAATGCATAATAGTGTCTAATCATATTTTTATTAAATTTAACTAAAATAAACTATAGGATCAATATAATTGACAAGTATGACTAGCCCTGTGAGTATCTATTAGATAGTGCACACCTACCTGGAAAACGGTGTTTGTTGATGACAATCAGTGGTTTGAAGTATATTCTGCTTACTTTTAATAAAACTGTTTGCCGTCGCCGACCAGTAAGATGACCCATCCAGACAATTAAAGTATCAAACCCATAAGCAATACTCCGTCAGCGTCTACCACACACATTCCAAACCTCGACCCCCCTACCCCCTCTCATCTCCGGTTCCTGGTTTTCACGAGCACCTGCTGAGGTCAGGTCGGCAACAATGACGCGAACCAGAGCATGGGAAGCTAGCGGTGAGCCGGTGACTCTTCTATGCGCCCGCGCGGATGGATTCGCACGGATCGTAGCCACAATAGAAATGTACACAGTATACAATCATATTCCGTGGGTGCGTTATAATGACGTAGTTACGTTGCCCCTTTGCTAGCCTATCTAAATGATTTAAAGGTTTTTTTCATTATTTCGACGCTTCATCGGCACATTTCCATAGTTTGTTCTTGTCAGTAGCATGCAACTGCAAACTTAACCTATAAATGTGCATCTATGAAGCTGTGAGAAGTATATTCTTCAACTATGTGGATCTTCTCAAGTTTTGCCTGAACACTCACTCAAAGTATTTACTAAAGGCAACCTAATGTGCACTGACTGATTAGGTTTTATTAGGAGCATATAATGGGACTCAACCTACTGTACCTATAAACTTGAGCTGTGACGGAACAGACCACCAGCTAATTACCAACTGTTAGCGGGTTTTTCACGCAAATGGGACCATTAGTGTTATAAAATGTAGGAGTAATGTCGCTACTTTGTATGCGCATGTATTAGAATACCAATATTAGTATAGTATGTAAGAGATCAAGGTTTATTGAACATCAACACAAAACATAGTTGAGCTTAGAAACGTTCTGTGTTAAACTGAAATCTATTGAAAAATCTAATTCGCAATATAGAAAACAATCGCATCAAACAGTTAATCAGTTTATAAAAACTATATTTAGGTATTCCATGTCCTTTATACAGTCTGAGTTTCTGGGTTCCAAAAGAGTAAAAGTTAATATGCTCGTATTGAGCAATATCATCTAATTCTAAAGACATAACGACATCTCATACGCTTGAGCTAAATATCCGGTCGGTCCAAAAATACTAGACTAACTTCTATCATACTACATCATTTAAAAAATAACTAAGCTAACACAAAATAATCATAAATTACGCTTCAGCAATAAATTATAGGGTCTACTTATGAATTATTAATGAAGTGCAAAAAACAAGCACAAAATGTGTACTTTAATTACAAATTGAACTCGAATTCCCACACCTATGCTGCTAGGTAAGCTAAGAGATTTTTATCTTCCCTTCCATTTATTCCCCTGATTGAAAGTCTATGCACAATAAATCAATCGTGTAACACTTTATCGAGTCTATGATAAATTATTAATGTCTCGGAATCGCTCGACTCAACAAAGTCCATAGGGCCTGTCTTTGTCTATGACAAAGAGTTGTAAGTGGACGCAAGCGATGCAGGAACTCTAAAAGTCAAGGTATCGACTAGTGCATCCAGTTTTCCCATTGTTACGGGATAAATGAACGGCTTTAAAAACATTTTGTTAATTCGATAAAAAAGTTCTGAACATCAACGCCTATACCAAACCCTTGGTATTCCAAATTCAAACCATTGACCAAGGCTTTGTGAGTAGAAAAGTAACATACATTATTTAAATTTTATCTGGCACTAGCGGACCCGACAGTCGTTGTCCTGTCTTGACTACGAATATTGATTACGAAATGGTTTAATAAAATAAATGTTACCCATTGTTTATTATTATTATGCTTTATACAACATTTTTTGTTGTTTTTTTTCTGGCGGGTATACTTATAAATAGTTTTGTTGGTATTCCGACACGGTAACAGGCCATGTGCAAAATTCAGTTTGACGATATTAGAAGCACGCATTCTGTCAATGTTATGTCAAACGCCTTACATTAAAAAAGTTTAAATTGTCAAAAGCGATAAGGTTACATAACAAATAATTTAGTATGGTGATTAAGTTTTCATAAATTTTCTAACTTTCTTCGCCATTTTCTTATTTTTTTCTTTCATAAGAATATTCTCCTGACAATAAAAAACAAAACAAAATAAGAATTAGCGAAATCGGTCCAGCCGTTCACGCGTGATGTGATGACCAAGGGAAATATGGATTCATTTTTATATATGTATACTAGCGACCCGCCCCGGCTTCGCACGGGTGCAATGCTGATACTAAATATTTAATGGATGTTATTATACATATAAACCTTCCTCTTCAATCACTCTATCTATTTAAAAAAACCGCATCAAAATCCGTTGGGCAGTTTTAAAGATTTAAGCATACATAGGGATATAGGGACAGAGAAAGCGACTTTGTTTTATACTATGTAGTGATAGATTAGCACACAAAAAAACACAAATACTAACAGTAGAAATATCTACTTAAAAACATAATTTAAAGGAAATAGAGAAAAAAATAAATTGTCGTGAGTTGACAGATGATGACAAAAAATAATAATTAAAAGACTATCTTTGAAGGATAGTCGCAGTCGCAAGAAGATAAAAGATTGAATGATATGTACACTGGTATATAATATGCCTTCTATTCTATGGTTTTAATTCAATTACACATATTTTCGACCATATCGGTTCACAATAAAAATATGTTTATTTACATTATCGAATCTCAGATAAACAAACAGGTTATTATTATTAAGAGTCCTGCATGTGTCCTGTAACAGTAACAGCAAAACCTGGCAACACTAGCTTGAACCAAACAACAATAGTTGCGAAATTTTACGAAACAGGCAACCAGAAGATCTAGATCGCCAATTAATTGTGCAACAAGCCTTTCGCCTTCGCCTGTTGTGTATTCCAGTCTTATCGTAATTCGATTTCAAATTCGCGTATTCGTGCGTGCTCGCGTGACTTAAGATTTTACGCAATATCGAATCGCTAGCCAACTCTTAATTTCTTTTTACTGATACTGATGTCACTTGTCACTTGGTAATGCTATGTTTTATCTTTATACATTATAGCAATAAAGAACGGTCATTTTTTTTTTAAATTTTTCGACAATTCGTTTGAAAGTAACTTTGACAGTTTAATTCGCACTGATTTAAAACTATCGAATCACATAGTTTTTATATTTTGTGCCTATTGTGTTTGAGTTGTGATTGTTAATGTTGTTTTTCAATATACTGATTTAAAATTTCGTGGTCACTATCACTAGAGTTATTTGATTCGGGATTTATACCATGTACTTACCATATTTATTATGAGTTTCCGATATTTCGGCACTGTTGCAAGCGCCATGATCACGGGATCATGTTCTCCCGTGATCATGACGAATCCCGAATCTAATAACTCTAGTGGTTTTTCAAGTTATTTTTTGTTTTTTTGTCAAATTATTGGAATAAATTTATAATATCGAATGAATTCAGAATCATCAAAATCGGACCACATTCTAAAAATAAGTATCCACATCAAAAATCTACTTTTTTTTTTGTCGTATAATGATGAGTTATTTAACTGAATTTATTATTCAATACAATAGTTTTGATAGAATAAGAAACGAATAAGAAAGTAATATAAACGGTAGTTATTTAAAAAAACAATAGTTAATGAAGCTCAACAAACCGCAAATGAGACGTTTTAATTGGATCAGCCAGTCTGAGCTGTTGAAAGCACGCCTTTTCAAGTCGACCAGGATTTCGTTAAACCTTTTACAGACGGGCGCAGAGAAATTTAAAACCTTTGGCATTAACATACTTTTGAATTTTATAAGCACATCACAGTAGTATTCATAAATGCTAGTTTCTTTAACTGACAATAAACGGGTTAATTATGGTGGGTGCACCAGTGCCACACCAGGAACCAGTAGTGCACCATTTCTAATTTTACTCCTAAATATTAACCTTCTGTCGAATTTCCCGCCACTTTTGTTACGTGTGGTAGCACTGCCGTACTTATACGAATCATATAGTCATAAATAAAAGCGACAAACACTTCATCTACATTAGTTTAAAAAGCAAAATTCAAAACGACAACCGTTCACATCGTTTCGGGCGGCCATATTAGTAAGCGACACGTCGACGGTAGGTTTTTTTAAATTTGTTTAATTCATTGTTTTATCAATTGCTGTAACTGCTTATCTTATTAATTGCGTAATATGTTTTGTAAAGCAATAATATAACGTCTTATTTCATTAGAAAATGCTAATTTAAATCAATAGTTGTCATTGGTCATCTAATGGAACACGAATTGGATGAATTTCCAGTAATATTCCATTTAGTCTACATCTGGTGATTTAGCTTTTTGATATTTTTTCTTTTACATGTAGGTTTACTTAATACTGCAATACAATATTATAAAAAAAACGATTACAATATCCACAATGTTCCAGTTGTAGGCCAGTGGTTTATTACTGGTAATATCCATACAACGAGTTTGTTCCAGTAATTGACCACCTACATTTTTTTATAGACAATACCGACGAAAAAAAAGGTTTTTTGACTATAACGAGGAAGTTGTGTTAAAAGCGATTGACGAAATAAGTAAAGGTGCAAAAATTAGAGAAATTGATTCAGCTTCAAAATCCGATGATAATAAATGCACCTTTCAAATATATATTTTCTTTCATATTGTAGAAAATACTGATGGTGATCTCTGAGATAAGCACTGACATTTTGTACATGAAATACTTTCCGTTGGCCAGAACAATGTGTTAAAACCTGGTACATGGAAGATGCGATAGAAGAGAAGGTAGCAGTTCCAACCTTGGCTTATAATAAATTTATACCAAAATTTTAATTATTTTTAATTTTTTAAGAAGTACATATAGTACTACATGTGTTTTCTTTTTATTTTGATTTATTTTGTATTTTTTGATTCATGTTAATTCATAAATATTTTATTGCAAGTTATGATTATGACATTTGTGTAAGTAATATGAATATCTTGTTAATTATCTAGTTCTTAAATTAGTTATCAACAGTGTGAGTCTTGTAGCATTTAAGTATTACTTGAAACTTGTAGACTGATTTAAAGTTGTGATGATTATTACAAAACATTAAAAGTAAAAAAATATATATTCTTTATTAAGAGAAATTATTTTATTTATTGGTTCACTATTGGCTCATCGTCTGGTCTATTGCTGGTATAATCTGGTCAACCTTAGGCACATTGTGACTTTCCACATTAACTGTTAAATAAAAAGAAACCTAACATCTATACTAATATTATAAAGCTGAAGAGTTTGTTTGTTTGTATGTTTGTTTGTTTGTTTGTATGTTTGTTTGTTTGTTTGAACGCGCTAATCTCTGGAAGTACTGGTTCGAATTGAAAAATTATTTTTGTGTTGGATAGTCCATGCCTCGAGGAAGGCTTTAGGCTATATAACATCACGCTGCGACCAGTAGGAGCGAAGCATCAGTGAAAAATGTTGAAAAAATAATCGCGATCTTAAAAACTGAAATTGACGCGTACGAAGTCGCGCGGAACAGCTAGTCTATTAAGAAAATTGTAATAAGCTACATGATTTTATGGTAGACAAGGAGTACGTATTTATTTTTTTGCAACGATTGTTGTACTAATGGAGTCACAATATCAAAATTACTTTCAAAATGTCGCTTAATCGGTTTGTTACTGGTACACCCACCCTACCTAGTATTTAACGCATTTTTTTTGCACAAATACGATTCGGACTTTGACTTTTTTTTTGCTATCCCTCCGTAGGTTGAGGGTTATGATATTCGCAATCTATAGTATAGCAGCTGTTTGCTGTATCTTTTATGACCAACCGTTATCGAACGGAGATAAGGAACTGATTAAAAGAACTTGAAACAAGCCAGCAACGGCGGCGCCAAATAATTGCGGGATAGTATTAATCCACACACGATATTAAAGAACATACTCGTATTATGTATACTGTATACCATAAATAATGATCCTTTAGGCTGTACATTGATCAGTCTGTCTGTAACGTATGGAGTATAAGATTAGATTCACAGTTTGGGTCACTGGGAAATGTATAGCTTACATCATCAGACAAGAATGTAATTTAAAGACTTTGATATTTGGTGTAGTATCTATTTTTTAAATGGACGACATGGAGAAGTAAATTGAACATTAAAAATTTTCATGCGTTTGAAATTCGATCAAGTGAACTTAATCCCGAATTCCTGACCCTCGACTGATTTTCAAGTTTAATCCCAACAAATAGAACTCAAATTCAATCAGTTGTCAGTTGTAATATCAAGTGAAAAACCAATTGTTACCATGCTGAGCAGACATAGTTCCTGATATGGTACTGAAAGTACTATTTTGTAATCGATCAGAAAAGTAAAGTGACAATGGCACTAATAAGTTAGCAACCCTGCTACACATTCATTTGTTGTGCAACAGATTTAGAAAACCTTGTCTAGATTTAACAACTCCTGTAAGGCTTCAGCATTGTACAGTATCGTAATAGACACAAACAGAAATAACGATTTATTTCCGCAAACTCTTTGATTCTTGTATTCATGTGTTTTAACATCATCTCTAAACAACAAATTAAAAGTAAAAATAAATTTTCCCAGAAAATAAAAATGTAATTGGATTTTTTTCTCTTTGGATATTTCAAACAAATAAATGAGTACTTGACTTACTGTAAGCCATTTATCAGATTTATCAATATCGTTAACTATACATATACGAGCAATTTGAATGTTCCGTGATGTCAGGAATCCAGGATTTAAAAGCCGTAAACATATGTTATTTCCATGTTAAGTGTTTGCAAAAGTTAAAGTTTTCTTTATTTTACTTGTAAAACTTAGTTACATTCATTTCACTAAATTAGGTTGGTTAGACCACTAATACATTTCCATACATTTCTTTATTGCCCAACTTTAGTACACAATATAAACAAATTCAAATAGGCCCATCAAGGGGTGGTGTATGATATACGAGTTTGATGATGGCGTCTAATATATTGAGCCCCTTATCATGCCTTGCCATGTTACACCCTTGTAATACTTGTCCCCCGATAAGTTCAAAGGGTCTCAATGTTTGTGAACAAGCTACTGGGTAGATCTAAATTTTGTATAAATAGACATAACCTGTTTAAAAAAGTTTTAACACAAAACGGATATGTCGCGACATAAAGATAATAACGAAAATCATACAGACTCTATTTAGAGTCTGTATGATTTTCGTTCGTTTCGTTGCTGAGTATTTGTTTGACTTGGTGAATGGTTCAGTATTTTTGTTTCTAGTTAAAATTAACAATTATTTTTCCGGGTGGGGTTTTCATATTTAATAGAACCGGTAAATTACACCTTACCGACACAAATAAACTTCAAAAATCGGCTAATCCCGTAATGGAGGGGACACTAGTGATATTAAATTCCGAAAATTGAAAATATTTGTTAGCATAAAACATTTGAATTCCACACTTTACAGGTCAAAGTTGCTAAAAATATGTATTTGATGTCAATCTTATCCTTGATGCTTCTAAGCATCAAGTTCAAATCACGATGGCAACTATTCTGCTTCCACTGGTGAAAGGGTTACTTTGGTTGCATTCACACACTGACACATCCAACAGTGTATGCTATCGTCATGTGGCCACGTCATACGGTAGCGGATACGGGATGCAGCGATAACATGATAATACTACAATGGAGCCATAAACATATCGTTTGTTATTATTGGTGGTCCTACTTAACAACCATTCCACTCGATAACGGTACAAAACTATCGTTTATGGTCTAGGACTGTCACCATTTCAACATGCAGCCTCTGTATACATTTTTTTACAGAGATAATATTTATTTACATAAACAAGACACTAAACAGGTTGGCCGTGTGGTGCCGGCATAAAAATAGAGTAACACCACTCCATCTTTTCTTATGGGTTTCGTAAGTGACGATTAAAGGAGTACCACCAGAAGAAGATGAAAGGAGAGACAGGGCGATCGCCGACCCGCATAACAAGCTTGGTGATTGCCGCAACACCTTTCTTTTGGTCAGGTGGTTGGTTGTCCGTTAGAGGACTGAGCTCAGTCTGAGTCAGCCTACGCTAATGACGATGATCATTATTATAAATTTGATTTTTTAATACATTACGCATTTCAATTGTAAACAACAATCTAAGTGCGTCATTTAGTTACCAAAGATACGTTGTAAATAGGTCATACTGAGTGTAATAACTATATTAACCTAACGACTTACGAGCAGTTAATTGTCATTGATTCGACAATATCGAACAATAGGCGATGCTTAAAACAATGTCGTGCAGATAGAGGTTAAATAAACGACCGCGTCATCGGGCGACCATTATTAGCCTTATAAGGGAGCTTGATTGAAATGACAAAGTACACATTGTGCGCGAAAGAAAGCAATAGATTATTCTATATGATTGGATCGCTAAAGTCTAACTCAATTCCCTCAGAAGAAATATAAATTCAAAAGACATTTGGTATAAGATATATCAGAAGATATTGTTATACCAGTCTCTTAGTTGGTATCTTATTATTTCCGTTAATTACACATGTCGAATGGAAACTCAAAGTCAAGGCACTGCTTAACCTGCATTTCCAAGGCATTGTATTTGCAGTAAAGTAGCAACAAAATTTTTTTTTTACAAAAAATTACTAACGACTTAATAATGAGTGACAAAAACAACAAATTTTTAATCGGTCCTTGTCAGTGACAAGTGTCTTGTAGAGTAAATTGGTGGTTGTGGTTTTGTTTTTATTTTTCGAAGTCTGTTTACCTCATTCACCCTTAGTTCGGGGTGGAATTCACATGTAAATGAAACCAAATTTAAGCTAAACCCAAACAAAAAATCAGCGATTATCCGGAAATGTTGATAAAGAAGTGTATCTCGCAGGTTGGCCTTGGATAGATATTTGTTTGTATACTCAAATCTGTTGAAAAAAATATGACAAGGAGCAGGTAAAGCGATTACTGCGATGTGTATTGGATTTGGAATAAACGCATGGCTAGAAAAGAATTGTCATTGACTGATTCTGATGATGATGCAGAAAATGAAGAAACAAACAAACATTGCTCTTAAAATGTAATAGTCTTGGTACCTATAATACTCGTACAGTTGAGTGTTGACGGTAGCTTGATATTTAAGACGCCCCGAATTCCATTGTCCAGTATCTCGTTACACTCTACACTAGAATGTTAATCCCTCACTT
This sequence comes from Anania crocealis, assembly GCA_949315895.1. Classification (NCBI taxonomy): domain Eukaryota; kingdom Metazoa; phylum Arthropoda; class Insecta; order Lepidoptera; family Crambidae; genus Anania; species Anania crocealis. The sequence continues at coordinate 6,392,269 of OX438874.1, read as the reverse complement.
CTAAACCATGACACAGTTGATCGACGGTTTAAAATCTTTGGAGTTCGTTTGGGATAGTCAAATATTGCCTTTGGAAGTTTCGTCAACGTGATTTCTTGTGGACTACTAGAATTTACTTAGACTAATATCCATTGAGATATTGTTAAGTAGTGAGCTTAGATACACGACACGGGCAGATGATCAGATACGAAAGTTATTTATGACATTTGCATTATTGAGTAGAGAGTTCGTACTGAAAACATCGTTGTGAGTTCATGCGTGTTTCTATTGAATACACATTATGATAGGGTTTCGCCTGAGACATTGGCCATGGAACGGATTTGTGGATTGTTGGTCACCGCAGTATCTACTAATGAAAATGAATGCTTGGACAATATCCACATTTTACTTAAAACAATTTTACTAGGTACTCCTAGCACCCTTTACCTAAGAGAAACAAATACTTAACGGAATGAGTCGAATTGGGACTTAAAGTGAGCCCAACCCAATATACCATGTACAATATTATTATTTTAAATCTGCACTTTGTCATTGCATTGTTTTGTATACTTAATACACCTAAGTAATTATTCTTTAAGAACATGCTGTAGATTATCTCTAAATAAATAAATGTTCTCTCGATACGTTAAGTGAATGAAAACAGAACATTTATTAAAGTTTAAGCATACGTACTTGTAACCTGTTTTTTAATTCGTTAAATATTAGCAATTAAAAATTATTAGTGTGCTAGAAATTTAGTCAATCACTTCGCTATAAAAGGCTATAAGTATGAGAAAGTAATTAATCTTCCAAAAAGTTACGAAGGATCAAGTAAGAAAACCAAAATATAAGGATCTCTGAATCTGAACAACGTGAAAGTAATATAGAACAGCTAATAAAAAAAGAAAATCAGACTAATCCAAAGCCATTGTCACGATATCCGATTTTAAAATATAATAACTCCAATGACACGACTTGCCCGTCAAGTCAACGATTCCATCTCGATATGGCCATGGATAGCTCCATATACGAAGACAGACGAATTTACCGTTACCAACATACCAAACGTGCACAATAACTAACATGGTTAGTTAAATCAGGCGCAATTAGCTATTTGTAGCCAAACATCGCAATGCGCACGCGCAGCGTTTCCGCCATGACGGAATCTTAAAGGAGTCCTTCGAAGGGGTCCACGTAAGACAATTTTAGCATTTCTATTGATAGAAATAAGACATATATTAGCTCGCACCGTAATGCTTGAGGTAAATAAACAGTCGCAAGAAATATTTCCTTGTATGGGGTAGGCATTCGTTCGTTCTTGGGAGAGCACGGATACTGCATTTTAAGCGTAAACATCATTGTGTGTATTGGGTACTTTGGACTTGAAAGTTTACTTTTAGATTATAATCATTATTTTCTTACTGCTTAAAGGTTACACTTACTACATTTTAATAGTTTACCAAAAATAAAGACACTTTCCTTCATGCTGCGGTGTATCCCCATAACAACATACTTCTCATGCACATTACTATCTCATAAAATATCTTCGGTTCAACTCCCCTTACCTTTCATTTAATGCGCAATGACTCATCGAGCTGACCTACGTTTTTTATGTGAAACCTGAAAGAACTTTATTCCATTATCATAAAGATCAATTTCGGATGAGAGCATCACGAATTCTCGGTTGACCGTGCCAACGCGAACACGCCTGCCACGAACAACAAAGTCGCTGTGTGCGTGCTGTAGAACGAACTCTTCGTATCTTATGCGTGCCTGGTACTTTTGACTCCGTTGAAGGATCAATATGGGTTTTGTTTCGTCGTCTAGTAATTTATTTGGTTTCAGTGGTTAAGTTCCATAACTTTCTGGCATTAACTGCGCGCTGCGTCTCAACAAACAACCGTACTGTTTTTTCAATTAAATAGTTCGTACAGCAATATTGTTTAAAATGTTTAATGTTTTGTTCTATATGTATGATCAAGAAAACATGTGTCCAACGAGTCGAATGCCACGTGGCGAGTGTAAAGTATTGATTTTTCAACCCCTTCTACAAAACCTTGTACTATGGATTGCAGAACTGACACCAAAACCGGTTGTGATTATGATGACGCAATGGACATAAGAGTTTTATATGAGTCATTGCTTACGTGGGGGTTCTAATAGTCAAGTTACTCATAGTATACCTGGAAACAATAAATACAATAAAGGAATGGCCCGCGACGTACACATGGCGACAAACACCACAATTACTTATGAACAGTTTTTCTTGAAATAACAAATAACAATTTCAATACCAGGAAGCGGTGATGACGAAATTATACATGGATTCTAGAATAAAACAATATATGTAATCATATTGATAACCAAATAATTTTATCGGACACCGATAACATGGATTAAATAGTCAATAAATTTCTAAGAAAAAAATTAAGTAAGTATAAACATTAATTTGATTCTACGTAAAGATGTTATTAACCGAACTAAGTTTCACTCATCAAAGTGGTTTCAAACTAATTGGAAAACATAATTAGCACTATGTGACGCTAGCACGCGAATGCAAGACGCGATAAATTTATTTAATCAACATCATTACACTATCACCGATTTCAATTTACCTACACTGTTGAAATTACTGACATGTGTATCAGATGGTGGAATCCTCCATTAATTCTCCTTCATTCTGATTGGTAACATTGAAAAAGGACCAATAAATGCTATATTGTTTAAGGAAATTTCTAATGGATTTCCGGAAAAAGGGACAGACAACGGTTTTGTATCTTTTGTACGCTTATAATTATACCAGTAGATCTGCAATCAAAGAATAGTCTAATTTATCTATGCGTCATATACAACAAGTTTATTTGGATTATGGATTAATATTTACCGATAAACCTAAATTAATATATTCAAATAAGTTACGGAAACAAAATATGATTCACGGAGTTCCAAATAGGTAGGCAAATGCAAACAAATTTTCGGTAGTCTTAACTAATATTATTGTGTAGTAACGTGTTTGGAAATAAATTATGCTAACCTAATGTTAATTTAATAATATATATAATATTGTCAATTATACGAGATTCGCACTCGCAGACAACCACGAAAGTGGTTTGCGAGGCACAAATTCTAATATAAATTAATGTACCTACTGATAATAAATAAATAAATAATAAATAAATAAACCGCAGGAATGGAAATTCATTGCTTATTGTGGTTTACCGAACAATTTCTTTATTATTTGAATACGGAATTCAAATAGAGTTTTCACTTCTAAAATTATTGACATAAGAGGAAATAACAACAGGATTTACATCTTATGTGACATGGTGAATCTATCAGACCAATGCGAAAATTGCAACAGTTTTCTTGATTCCTCAAGGAAGGGTCGTATTCAGTCAGGGATCAAGCATTAAATATTCATTACCGGAGAAGGTGTATGTTATTAATCATCCAAAAGTACTAGTACGCAAGAATTTTGTAAATCTCTTTACACTAGGACAACTCTTACTTGAGTTTCTTACCAATCATTTACGACTTGTCCGAAACAGACCGACTTACAGACTGATTTATCAACATCAGTTTTTCTGTGATTATGGCGCTTGCAAGTTGCAACAGTGCGGAAATATCGGACACTCATAATATCATCATAATAAACAAGGTACATGGTAGAAATCTCGAAATAACTAATTCTTATGATTTAACAACTTCCAGATCTAGCCAATGAATTAATAAATTTTGTGAATGAATCAAAAAAATCTTTAAAATATTACCTAAACCCTTATAATGGATATGAAAGTTGGTCAGGTTTAAAGTTAGAATCGCGATATGGAGAATTAGGTTAGGCCGTCAAAAAACTTACTACTCAAATCCGAAATTAGCGTGGGCGAAGTCGCGAGCTAAAGCTAACATAACGTCATAATTAAATGAATCTGTGGGAATGATAAATATTCTGTGGGTGTAAGATATTACTATGTATGTACCTAGTTAGAAAATTCACAAAACAAATAAGAATAATAATATGATTTGAGAACAACGGAACAGCTTCTTACCAATTTAATGTTAGACGTTGCTTTTACCACTGATCCAAAGTGCCTCGTCATTACCACTTTGGAGTACATCAACCAATCAAACGAGAGATGCCAGAGTTCAAGCTATAACAGTTACAATACAACATGAACTGAATTTGGAAGAGCCAGATTTCAGATAGAAAATGTACAAGTAAGTAAAGTTTCACTCATCCAAGTGGTTAAACCAATTGGAAATCATTTCTAAAGATCTTGGGCGGTGATTGTTACGCTTGCAACAGTGTCGAAATATTGGGGACCCATAAAAACATGTAACTTGTATATACAGAAATCTCGAAACATAACAAACTCATATATGAGTCAGTTATTTATTGAAATATGATAGTTACCACAAAAATTCAATCTATGTAAATAAAAATGAATCACTATGTGTAAATGAAACACGCAAAACTTCCAATTGACTTGTTGTTTGTTTGTATAAAGAAAATGTAAGAAATTTTGTAAAGGTCAGAACAGACCATTTGCTTGCATCACCTTTATTGGTAAACCCGTGCGAAGCCTGGACGTACAGCTAGATAGAAATAATACTCGAATAATATAAGCAGGAAGGCCTAATAACATCTCGTTGTATGTGCGTAAATATGGAAATGTGTTCACGTCAATGATATTGGTTCACGTAATTGAAAATAATGCTTCTTATGAACATCGGCAAATGATTCCGTTGATTTAGACAAAGCGCTCATCAGAATGAATAACGTTTCTATTTTCCGAGTGTGGTTTAATGAGAACATTGATAATTTTCACGACATAAACATCTAGGCCATTAGAAACTATTGGTAGATAGATAAACGCTTTGAGTATAAAATAAACTTGCAATCATCTTTAGCCATATAAGACCTTACTACGTAAGTAATAGGAGTGCCCCAAGGAGCATTCTTGGGACCGCATTCTTTCCTCAAGGCCGATGCACAACGACCTATGTCGAGTCTGTGCAAATAATTAACAGTAATTAATTATAAAAAATGAAATGTAATAACTATTTCACAGATTGCAGTGGATTCCGTTATTCTAGTAACACTTAAATGTGTTGTGGAAATAACAGTCGAGCATTTTTCACATGTCTAAATGATGTCTTTACAATGCACGAGTCTTTTTTTGAGTAAAAAAAGCAAGGTAATAATAACTCACACTCTTAAACAACGTGCAATTTAAGGTCAGTACCTCGGTGACCGCATTCTTAGCACATGAATGAATATCATTATAAGACCTTTGTTCATACATCCCTTTGACCCAAATAATTTTCATAAATTTGGACGCTCAGCAACGACATCTTCACTAGCGAAAAAATAAGAAATTTATCTAGGTAGGTAAGTTGACGTAAAATGGGAATTCACGAAGTAAAGTTAAGGTTACGAGGTACCTACTTAACGAGGATAAACAAAAGCAACTGGAAATACTGAATAAGGTTGACTTTACACCAGCCAGTGCATGAGTGAATTATATGGTGCTGGAAAACTAGTAATAGACGCTTGCTGAGCCTAGTCTCTCTAGTCTGGACAGGGCTCAAAGAGCTCCATAATTAAGGTTTTCATTTTATGGGAAAGCATGGATATTAGTGTTCAGAATCCAAATCATTTTAGACTCGCCAATAATCTGGTACAGCTGACAATCCAGCACTGAGGAGCAGGAAAACTAGAGAAATACAAAGAAATCAGCATCCATGACCATTATAGACACATGGCCACAATTGCCACTATCACAGTTAATCAAAAATAATAATAATATGACGCACATACTAAATATATAATCCTCATGAACATAAGCACTGTAAACGCCGTGATCATGGGTATCCTGAAGCAATAACTCGTATTATATTAACCAGTAAATCTTAACCTTATTGTGATAAAAATAACCTTTTTCCTTTAAGATGTTTAAAATTATAATACTTATGTTTCGCAGTAAAAAATTGATAATACCTAATAGAATAATAGTCCTCTCGTTGGTATTATACCTAATATAAAATTAATATAAAATTGATAATCAAAAAAGCAGCCATCCAGCCATCATTCAAATGTGTTCTACAATGTATTTTCCATTATCTTAACCTACATGTACCAAAAAAAAGGTACAAATAGTCATCAAACTAAAAAACTTTGCACAACTCAAGTCATGCAAGTTCAGCATAAAGTCAGTTGAATGAACAAATTTAAAATATTTCCATAAACATTTGAACCCTATTCAAGTTTATAAAACTCTATAGTAAGTAGCTTGACTACCTGATAACAGGTGGACAAAACGCACGACAACATGGAGAGGACCAGATGGCAAAAGAAAGGTTGGCAGACCATACAAGCGATGGATAGACGACATCATACAATCTGCAGGTTTGCAATGGATAACAATAGGAAAAGACAGAGAAGAATGGAATAATCTGGAGGAGGCCTTCACCCGAAGAGGGATCCATGAAACATAACACAACTAACATATTCAATAAGTTAATTAATAAACTAACAATACTAACTTCATTTGAAATGTAAATTTTAAAATTTTTCATGGATTAAACAGGTTTATTATTATTATTATTATAGTAAGTTGGTAACATTGTCTGTAACATACATAGTACAATAATACATATTACGTGCATAATACAAACATAGGTACCTACTATCAAACAAATAAATTATTCTGATAGTATCCCAAAGGCATGTCAAGGCAACAATTGTTTACATTCATTGAATACTAAAAGGATTACTCCTCGATTAACATATGATTTATAAACCCATTCCATGGACCTATGTTGTTCATATTTTCATAATTTGACAAAATATTTAATTATATTTCCATTTATAACCAACCATTACAAAATAAATATCTAATAGATCGATTCTGTTTTAGTCAATAGGCGCAAAGTTGGTCTATTTCAATTTAAAATAAATAGGTAGAAAAAATGTGAAAGTCACAGATTTTAAATCAATGCAAAGCAAACCAAGAAACCACTATGAAAATTCTACAAAAGGCCCCTATAAGAAACAATGTTATGTAAAGCCTGTATTTGTATTGTAGGTAGATAGAACACATTATTATTAACTTAACGGTTGGCTGCTTAGGAGCAGATCTGATCTATATGACAATTGATTTCTTTCTATTGTGTCCTGAAATACTAGTATTCAAGGGGTTAATTTCTTTTTTCCTTTATTTGTATCAGAAAACAGTTTCACAATAAGGTTCTTAAAATTAATATTAGATAACCTATTATAATGATTGTGAAACCAGCACCAATGACCACAGATAGTAAGATGAATATTTTAATAAAGTTGAGAGTTTATGAACTCGATTCATCGGCATACATTACATTATTTATTTTTATTGTGTATGTGCAAGTGGTAAAGGTAGTGTTGATTTCAACACTTTAAATATTACTTTTAGTGTAGGTAACTACCCATAATACACATTAGATAGTTTCCTTTGTGCTGTCTTTCAAACACATAATATCTATACTAAATGCAAAAACGAGTCAGGTTGTCCGTACATTGTTACCTATTCATGCTAAATGCTGGCTGAAGCGGTTTGGATTAAATTTATATTTTGTATAGAGATGGTTTGAGTTGTCCCAGGAAACCAAGGATAGGATAGAAGATTAGGATAGATCCTAAAACAACTGATTTAGATTAAATTTGTGAAGCATGGAGATAAAACTATCTTCATGTTATTTTTAGGTTGTAGTTTGACAGTTTTTATTCCTGAAATCATCCCATAAAGGGTTTGAATTGGGAGAGGAAATGAGTATGGGAAATAATTACACCATGTTAATTTGGGATAGCCATTGCAAGCAGATTGATTTTTAAGTATTTACATTTTGTCAGATAAAAGTCTATTATTTACCAGGTATTCTGTAAGAACAGGTCTATGCCGTATGGCAAGTATCTTTTATGATATCTGATATTATCCGCATACTAAGGGATAATGAATTAAGATAAATACTTACCTGCTAGTTACAGCAAAAACATTATGCCTTTGAAGTTTTCAACTGCCGAAACTACTTCATAATATTGTAAACGATAACTAGAAAAACTTAGAGCAGATGTAAACGATTTAAGCCTTTATTCTCCAAATAATTTATTCTCATTTCGTGATACTTTGTCACAGCCAGTATGATGTCAGGTTAAGCTCACCTAAGTAAACAAAGCTAGGTATATGTATGTACATTTGTATAATGTGTTCACATATGGGCCTTGGCTTTATTTCTGTTAATTACTAAGTTACGTTTTGTCCCATACAAAATGTTTTAAGTGGTTTCAGACACCAATACCAGCTGTTACATAGGTTTAGTCCTAGCTTCTGTTTTAAAATGTTTTAAGACATAATAAATTTGCTGATGTTAATTAAAATACAACACAAAACAGTGAGTTCAAGTCCCACCCACCTATGTTAATCGAAAATTTTCAATGATCAGGGAATTGTAGGTACTTTTTGTCCAACTTGACTTAGGAAATCCACTGTCCTGATTGTCCTTTCTTGATAACTTTTATTTCCATAAAAGGAGTTAAGTAATTAGGCATTGATAAAATATCATTTACAAAACAACACATTTATTATCTTTTGATAACAGTTTTGATAGCATTACCACAGTCAGGCACAGTCACTAAAGGTTACGATAATCTAAAAAAATCGTATTGTAGTTTGTAAGTAGGTACACTAACATTCCAAGCTTTGTATGTATTCTAAGATAGGTTCTAGTAGCCAATTGCCCCCAAGAAGCCAGACCACACGCGGTCTCACTTCTAAACTTGCAACTATACACACAAATGACGAATGCGAAGTCCTTACACGGCAAATCTATAGGTTACTAAGTAAGGTGTCAGCAACCAGCTAGGTGAAGCCAAATTTTTATCGATCAATTTGCAACCTATAATATGACCGGTAGTTTTTTTTGGTAAATACCTGTGAAAACTGCTCCCTGATATCAGTCCTCTCCTCATCAGTCAATTTTGAATTGTCTGCCATCGTCACACACAGGTAAAATCACAAAAACAAAGATCACAACATCGACGAAAAAACGGCAACTTAAAAATGTTTTGATCAATTTATTTCGTATTACACCACTATTCACTTACACATTAGATTATTAACTATAACAAAATTAAAGAGGAATATTAAATCACAGCACAAACTCGTTGAAAAAGATACCGTATGAATAAATACAAATTTTTGTTTGAATGAGCAATGCGAATTACTATGAAAAAAGCCGACCGCAACCAATGAACGGTAAACTTTGAGCTCAAAGAATCAAAAAGCCTGCTGCTGTGACACGGACGGTCCTTTTTGCCACATGTTGCCATATTTTGACGTTTATCATTCTTTCGTTTATAAAATACCACGCCATGAATTTATTTCTTACGTTTCCTACATCCCGATTATTATATTATATTATTATCCCGAAATAATCGTTTACAATCATATTTTTTTTTTACAAAAGGTGCTAACTATCTCTAAATTTCTTACAGGGCAACAATAATAATGTTTGCAATAAAAATAACTAGAGGTCGCTCAAAACATTGAACATTAGTACATTAAGCAAATACTAGATGGCAACGCAAGAATGCATGCATTTTGAAACTTCTAATTACTTACTACTCCTCGGTAGATGGCAGTAACTTTGTATTGTTCCGGAGAGTTCTAGACCAAGTCAAAATACATCAGAACTTCCAGAATTTTCTTTCAGGGGTTGTTAGAAATGGGATTGCATTAAGTATTTTAGGAATCCTAAGTTTTTTAACTCTAGATTAACAAATAATATTAGGATATTGTGTTGGGAAGATGGGAATATCCGCTTAATAGAATATATCTGTATTGTCAACAATTATCAGTGCTGCTCTGCATTTTTTTACTGTCAATTTAATTAATAGTGAATAATAACTTTATACTCTTTCCCTGCATAATAATCAAATCTGACTTCACAATTCATCGCGGATCGCGGTATTTATTTTAATTTGATCGTTTGGTGTTGAATTCTGTTGCGTATTCATAAAAAAATACCTTAAACGTAATATTATTCTGTTAATTTAAGTATGTTACATTAGTTTAGGATACCCTTAGTCTTATTACTTACATCCTTTTATATTTGTAAAAAAAGGGGTTTTCTACATTTTCTTGGGTTAGAGGTACCTCTCCTGTTTCTGATCTCCACAATACGAGTGTTTGAAATAGTTACTCACTTTGAGATCATAACAATGTTTGTGATGTCCACATTTATTTATTAATGAATTCAATCTCAATTTCATCTTAACATTTTTTCATAAAAGTAGCATAATCAAATAAAAATATTTCATTTAACACCATCAAAGTATTTAAAGAGAATTTTTTTTTAGTGCATTACATTAACGGCTGCGGCCCTTACTTGTACCGGCCCTGACTTCGCGAAAATTCTACGTATTTCTACTCGATTCTAGATGGCGCGATTGAGTTTAAATATACGATGCGCGCGGCGATCGTCATTCAGTTGAACAGAAAAATACGAAGAGCGTTTACCAGTGTCTGAAGAGATACATTCCTGCTATTCCAGTGCGACGTGCGTTATAAATTCAAACCGTGAAGATTATCCATATTCATAAAGCGAAAATGTCGTTGATTCCGTTCTTATTCGACGAAATTGAGCGCCCTCGCCGTTTGATGGACCAGCACTTCGGCTTGGGACTTACTCCGGATGATTTCCTCTCCATCGCGGCTGGACCGTTGATGAGCAGGGAGTACTACCGTCCTTGGCGCCACATGTCTGCTGCAGCGCGAGACATGGGATCCAGCATCAAATCTGACAAGGACAAGTTCCAGGTGAACTTGGATGTGCAGCATTTCGCGCCGGAAGAAATCTCTGTGAAGACTACAGATGGTTATATCGTGGTAGAAGGGAAGCATGAGGAGAAGAAAGACCAGCATGGATACATTTCGAGGCAGTTCACTCGCCGCTATGCGCTGCCGGAAGGCTGCCTGCCGGAGACTGTGGAATCTAGGCTGTCTTCGGATGGTGTCTTGACCGTGACTGCACCCAGGAAGGTGCCGGCAGCCGTGCAAGGAGAACGCAAGGTGCCTATTTCCCAAACTGGACCTGTTCGCAAGGAAATCAAGGACCAGGCGAATGGTGACAAGGCTTAAGTTACCAGTTACCCACCTACCCTCTTAATTATTCATTCCCTGTGGTTTTTTAAAGACTGATTTGGTTTAAGTTTGAATAAATACCTAAGTTCTTAAATTTATACTGTGTTTTATTAGCAGATATCGTGTGCCTACTCAGGTCTAGTGGGTCTAGTCCCTAAATTGGATTTACAATTAGTACCTAATAGGCCAATATGTCGCTCCACTTAATCTTGAAATATTTTAAATAATTAGGGTAGGTACCTTGTGGACCGAGGGACCAACCCTGGGATTCGCAAAAAAACTTTACCAATGTTCTGTAATTAATTAGAAATGATCCAATAATTTGTAACACCTATAGTAAAAAACATACAGCCCTTTGTGTGGTCCCTCAGTCCGCACAAAGTGTAACCGAGATCTCGGAGAGGAGTTTGAAAATTAACTTGCTTTTACTGCAGATTTCTTGTAAATACTAGTTATCTAAGCCTGCTCACCAAATATCAGGACAAAAGGTGGTAAATGTATGAAAAAGCTGAAAATCTCAAAAATCGTGTGACTTATTTTATGGATGAAGTAAACATAATGCTGAGTCAACACCGTTCGCCAATGTAGCAGCGCGTAACGTAAAGTCGCGGTATAACTACTAATATCGTCATATCCTACACCTCCCCCGAAAAGTTCCTCTTTTATCCCCGGAAGGCGACAAAAAAAATGTGGACGAACGCTGCCCCCTAATTCAGGTAACCAAATCGTATCACAATCGTAATTGAATTGCAGGTTTTTGACCGATCTAGTATGGGCTAAATGTCAAAATCGTCCAATTCAATCACGATCGAGCTGCGATTGAAATAGCTGAAAATTAAATTACGATTGTGATACGATTTGGTTACGCGAATAAGGGGCCTGTTGATTACAAATTAAAAAAACAAAACAATAGAACACATTTTTTTGTAACCATACTACAAACAAAGACAATAACAATCTTAAAATAAAACTTAAACAAATTAAAAAATAATTAACATTTTCAATTTGTATAAAACAATTTTGTGTTATTCTTATTGTTATGTATGTCTCATTATTCTTAAGAATTTTTACATTTGGGGAAATATCCTCAATGACCTCATAAGGGCCGTTCCACACAGGATCTAACTAATTTCCTGTTTGGTTTTTTAATAAAATAAAATCACCTGTTTCATTTATTTCTGGTTTAATCTTCTTATCATAACTTGATTTCCTATTTTACACAATATAACGGTTTTACATAACAATAAAACCGATATTATGTGCCGAAAAGGAAAACATACAGCATTGATAATGAAGAAGCAGGTGTGTACTTAGCTTATTTCCGATGGTTTTCGATTGGTCAATCGACAAAATCACACTTCCGGAACCGGTGGATGACGCTACTTCCCCCAACCAGCAAGTGTGGCGGGGGAGTTCGCCATTTTCATAGTTCATAGGTTCACCAGGAAGGACTTCCTGCAATGCTGTATGTTTTCCTTTTCGGCACATAATATCGGTTTTATTGTTATGTAAAACCGTTATATTGATGTGCCTCCGGAAAACATACAGCATTGATAATGAAGACGTGTTTGTTATCTGCTGGTGAATTTAAGTATGTTAATTAATATAAGTATTAAAATAAAACAACGCTATGATGATGGGAGATTGATATTTAAGATAATCAAATCAAAATATAAATACATATTATAACCACACAAATAGCCATTTGTAAAATTAATATGCGAATTATGCAGGTGTAAAGGTATTGAAAAATGAATCACGATTATTTTTAGGAAGATTGATCATACGGCAATAATGATTGAAAAAAGTATTCGATGATTTCCAATTTTCTTTGGAAAGTATATCATCAATAGGTTGATCTTCTAACCATCTTAGAGAAGCAACAGCCGATCTGCAGCTGCCAGGAGTTGCATTAATTCCACTATCTCGTAACACAGAGCGGACCCAGTTTCCTATTACTGTCCGTGAAGCTGCTTTTGCAGTACCACAGACTGTGATGAAAAGATTGTCTTTATTTGATTCGGACCTTCGGGCCGAAACTCTGTCGATATATGTTCTTACTAATCTTACTGGGCAAACGTTTTCGTTGTCATGTTTAGATAACATCCAGGCGGATTGCCGATGGGCGTGGGAGTCTGTTTTTGATCCGAAGGCCGGAATAAGAAAAATATTGTGTTCGTTATCGAAATAACTATCATCTGATACCCTTAATAGAGTAAGATCATGTACTCTACGACCGGTCGCGAGAAGGAATACCGTAGCTGTTCTTCGAGATAAATCAAAGAGAGAGTCTTTAGGTGGGTTTCAGGAAAGCCAATTAATGACTGTAATTGGGTTCCATGTAAGAATGGGTTTCGCAACTTTGGGCCTAGCAGTACTGATTGCTTTAAGCGCATGTTTGACAATAAGATTTGATAATGTATTTTGTTCAACTGTTGGGCCGCAATATGTTAAAATTGCAGATTTGTGGACTAGGATAGTACTGTAGGACAACTTTTCTATCAGAAATAAGTGAATTAGAAATTTTGCAAGATCAGAAGATTGTGGGTTCTTAGGGTTGACATTAGAGGACGAACACCAGGCGACCCAACGTTTTAATGCCGGTAAATAGGTGGACAAGGTAGACTTGCGCCAACTTATTTTTAATAAATCTTTCTCTTGTTCAGACCATTGTTTTAATTCTTCTCCCCACCCCCAGTTTTCCAAACTTTCAAGATCAGCGATTGCACCTGTGGGGGTGGTAGTGAAGTTGTCACGTCTATCAGGCACTCTGAAAGGTTCTGAATCTCGTGTGGGCGATCTAGACACCGGGATTTCAGATCTTGGAGCCAGAAGGCTTGAGGCCATTCTGGTGCTACAATTAGATAGGTGACTTTCGCCTTGTTCAAGTGCGTCAGGACTCTGGGTATCATGTTGGGAGGAGGAAACACCCAGGCCAAATGGTATCTCCATGGTCTGCTGAAGGCATCTGTATAGTTCGCTGATCGATCTCTGCAGTCTATTGATACGTAATTGGGAACTACAGCTGTCTCTTGGGAGGCAAAAAGATCTATCTCGGGATGGTCCCATTTTTGAAATATTTCCGCAGTCGCTTGTGGTAAGAGATGCCACTCCGCTGGTTGTTTCCCCCGAGATAGCCTGTCTGCTATTATATTGTACCTCCCCGGGAGGTAATATGCCGAAAGAATGATTTTGTAACTGTATGGGGTTTTTGGTTGGCGGCGTTCCCCAAGCCGATCAAAACTCCGTTTGGTTATCACGACGTATATTGATGGACATCAGGTAGAAACTTAATTGCTAGATTGAACAGGCATCACAATATATTGGGGCCTAACAAACAAGGGAATACTACTATTGCCTAAGATTAAATCAGTATCGTTTGAATAGCTAAATATTGCTTCCTTGGGAGATGACACGTTAGTTGACAAGAGTGTCGGCCATAGAGTCTTCTTCTTCTCCAACCAAAAACTCTATGGCTGTTGTCAAGGATGACAACTAAATAAAATAAGTGTTGCGTTCGGAAATGTAGGTTTCCGAGACGCCACACCACCCCCCTACGGAGAAAGATAGTTTAGGTAAAAAATATGTAATCATTTTTATCCTTGAACTTAACATGCCTACCAGACCGGGTAACGTATGGCAGTGTTTTAGGAATAGTGGTTTCTGCGGGAACATGAGCAGGCTGAGTTGAGCAGGTTGGTGATATTATGGTATCGTTAGTGGATGAATTGTGTTGACCATGTTGTTGGTTGCCGGTTAAATCGTCATGATCTACGAAAGCTGGTTTAACGCGATCGATGCTGACAGTCGATTTTTTTCCTTTTATGCCAATTGTCATAGTTTTTCCGTCGGCTGAACGTTCGTAGATTGGATGAGGGCCAGTGTAAGGTGGTTGAAGTGGTCGTCGAACTGTATCATCACGCAGAAAAACGTGCGTAGCTGATGCTAGTGTTTTGAAAATGAAGGTAGAAGGTTCCTTATGCCGAGAAGCTGGTATTGGCCTTACATGTGCCATCTTGTGACGCAAACGTTCAACAAAATCAAAGGGGTTTTTAGGGCAACTTGTACCAGTGATAGGTGCGAGCATTTCTCCTGGTAAACGAAGATTTTCACCGTATAGTAACTCTGCGGCTGTGGCTTTAAGGTCTTCTTTAAAAGCCGTCCGCATGCCTAGTAAAACAAACGGAAGAGAGATTACCCACGAGTTTTCGTGACACATAAGAGCTGCCTTCAACTGTCGATGGACACGCTCAATCATGCCATTAGCACTTGGGTGGTAAGAGGTAGTCCGAATACGTTTTGTAGCAAAATGTATCATTAAACGATGGAAGAGATCGGACTCGAATTGTGACCCCTGATCTGTTGTAATGATAGAAGGGACTCCAAAACGAGAAATCCACTCTTTGGTGAAGGTATCTGCTACTTCTTCAGCAGTGATGGAACGCATAGGCCAGACCTCAGGCCATCGAGATACTCTGTCTATGGCAGTCAAACAATAGCGGAAATCATTACATACAGGTAAAGGGCCAACAATGTCAATATGGACGTGGGTAAAACGGCCAGTAGGTTGGTCAAAAACTCCAAGGGGAGCAGAGTTATGTCTTGATACTTTGCTACGTTGGCACGCAATACAAGACCGGGCCCACTGCTGACAATCTTTCCTGATTGACGGCCATACGTAACGGTCTGTCAAAAGGCGGGTAGTCGCGCGAACGCCAGGGTGGCTCAAATTGTGTAATTTGTCGAAAACTGCACGGCGAAATTGAGGGGTCAGATAGGGGCGCGGTGTTCCAGTAGATACGTCACACAGGATGGCAGTGTTAGAGCCTGGAAGAATAAGTTTAGAGAAACAAAGACTGGAGGAGCTTTGTTTTAGATCTGCAAGTTCTTTATCATTTTCCTGTGATGTGGCGAGAGCTTGATAATCTTGTTCAATGGCTACTGCTTCAACCCGTGACATGGCGTCTGCTACGATATTTTCTTCGCCTTTGATATATTGAATGTCTGTTGTGAATTGGCCTATGAAAGATAGTTGGTTGAGTTGTGGTGGTGGAAGCTTCTCGCGGCGTTGAAGGAATGCGTACAGTAATGTTGGACTTCGAGTACGTGGCGAAAGTGCTGAACGCTTTCGTACACGGCTAAAAGTTCTCGGTAATAAGCCGGCCATTGGGTTTGACGTAGGCTTAGTTTTTTACTGAAGAACGCGAGGGGCTGCCACAGACAGTTGTCTTTTTGTTGAAGGGTTGCGCCGATGTGGGTGCTAGACGCGTCGGTGAAAAGGCCAAGAGGAGCGTCGGGAACTGGATGGGCTAGCATAGTCGCTTCAGAGAGACTCTCTTTACATTTTTGAAATGAATGTTCTAAATCTTGGGTCCAGGGCACAGGTTTGGAACCCTTCAGTTGATTGTTGGCCAAGATATCGACTAAAGGTGATTGGTATTCGGCAGCTTTGGGTATGAACTTCCGGTAGTAGTTTAGCATACCCAGAAACCTACGGAGACCTTGTGCTGTTTTTGGCAAGGGAAAATTTTTTATAGCCTCGACCCGATGGGTTGGTGGTTTGATGCCGGCGGTAGAAATAGAGTAACCCAAAAAGGTTACTTCTTTTGCTCCCAGTGTACATTTCTCACAATTTATTACTACCCCATATTGTTCAAGGCGTTGAAACAGCTTTTGTAGGTGTTCTTCGTGCTGACATGCGTCGCGGGAGTAGACAAGGATGTCATCAACATAAGGAAAAACGAAATCTAGCCCCCTTGTAACCTCATCGATGAACCTTTGAAAGGTTTGGCCCGCGTTTCGAAGTCCAAAACTCATGTATGGGAATTCGAACAGTCCAAAGGTGGTAATGATGGCTGTTTTGCAGACGTCAGGGGGATGGACAGGAATCTGCTGGTAAGCTTTTACGAGGTCAATTGTACTGAAAATTGTAGCGCCTTTAAGGTTGTGAGCGAGGTCTCCGATGTGTCTCACTGGATACCGATCAGGTATGGTACGGGCGTTAAGAGCGCGGTAGTCACCACAAGGTCGGAAGGTTGAATCTTTCTTAAGTGCCAGATGAAGTGGTGATGACCACGGGCTGCTGGAGGGTGTGGCAGTACCCGCGTGTACCATGTCTGTAAATTCTTTTTGGGCTGCTTTAAGTTTTTGAGGAGCCAGGCGGCGAGGTCGGCTGGAGACGGGTGGGCCATCAGTAGTGTTGATGAAGTGAACGGTTTCGTGCTTTACCTGTCGCGGTAATCCAGGAGGTCTAGTGATGTTTGGGTAATGCAATAGAATTTTGTAGAATGGCGAATCACTGTGGTTTGCGTTGACAGCTTTAACGCCATTGAGCTGATCCTTTGGTGCGACGATGGCCGTATTAGACAAACCGGTTTTACCGTCGACTATTTTTCCGTTTGCGCAATCAGGAAGGAGGTGGTAATGTGCTAAGAAATCTGAGCCAATAATGGGAGCGCCTACGTCTGCTACTACAAACTGCCATATAAAATCTCGGCGTAACCCAAAATCCAACTTAAGGTTTACGGTGCCATAAGTTTTTATGCAACTACCATTAGCAGCACTAAGTTCCCAATCGGTGGGTTTTCTTCGGGCACCTAACCAGCGATAAGGATAGCAACAGAGATCTGAACCAGTATCAATTAGGAATTGGTGTTTTGTGGTCCTATCAGTAACAAATAGACGGCGACCTTGAGTATCTATAGCGTAGCAATCAGTATTCGCCCCTACTGATTGCTGGTCTAGTTTTCCGTAACCCATTTACATGGAGCTGCACATTTTGCAGCTTTGTGGCCGAAAGTTCTGTGGTACCAGCAATATTTGTGCGAATCAGATGTTGGGGTAACACTGCGTTTCCGGCGAGGTGATGAGGAGCGTGAAAGCGATCGTCTTGGTTGTTGATGTGTGGTTAACGCTGCTATTTGCTGGGTAAGCTTTTCCATATGCTCAACTAACGAGTTCATGATGGGCGGCTCGCTATTAATACTAAAAACATTAGTGGGCCCAGGTGTGACTTCTGTAATTTTATCTGCTAGCTCTGCCAGTTTGTCGACGCTAAGATCAGCCTGTGCTGCCAGAATGGCTTGAACCTGATTAGGCAGTCGGCGAAGCCAAAGTTGTCTTAAGAGACTATCATCCTTCAACGTTGAACCAGCAAGAGATCTTAGATGTCGTAAAAATGTAGAAGGCTTCCTATCTCCTAATTCTTCTTCATTCAAGAGGCGTCGAACTCGCTGTTCTTCTGAGATGGAAAGACGACGAATCAGCTCTTCTTTGAGTTTGATATATTTATTCTGTAGGGGAGGGTTCATAACAATATCTTCTATTTCACCAATAACTCGTTGGTCGATGGTTCCAATAACATGACTGAACATGGTCATGTCATTGGTGATCCCTGCCAAGTGAAATTGAGCTTCAACTTGGGCAAACCAAATGGCGGGTCTGTCGGACCAAAATGGTGGTAATTTTACAGATATTTTGCAAACTTGGTCAGTTAAGGTACCAGGTTTCTGTTGTAATTTAAGGAGTTCAGACTGTAAAGCAAAATTTTTTGATTTTAGCTCTTCAAGCTGCTCCTGAAGTTCAGCATCAGCCATGATTAAAAAATGTTAGACAAGAGAGAAGAAAAAAAAAATGGTTACTTAAAATATCCTTCTCCGCAGGTATCACACAAAATTTTTCAAATCAAAAGAGAAATATATGCAATAAAACAAAATCACAAAATAATAAGGACAATCAAAAGTGCATAGAATGAAGATGAGTATTAATTATTTATAATGGTCATATTGAAAGATACCCGATAAGAAATTTATTTAGTTAATTGAGGTTATATTTTAGCTTTAACGTTTCTTTTGGATGTGGAAAATATTAATTAAATATGATCACATAACAGAAAAATTCAAGTAAAAATACACACACATGCGCATAAAACAATGACATGAATAATACTAATAATGTTAAAAAGAATAAAATAAAATATCAACACTGAAATAGTCATCAAACTCAATGTTGTGTTTAACGGATATCAACATATGTTATTGCAGCTATTTAAAGTTAAGTTTGTTATAAGAGTTATTATTGGTACAAATTGTAAGAGTATCGAGTCCTTTTGGACATTTAGAAAACAATAATAATTAAATAAGTATTGAGATTTAAAAACGAATGAGTAGAGAAAGTCCAAATAGTTTGTCATGAGTACTTGCGTGACTGTAAACTGCCCCTCCTTGGTTGGTGTCAAGCTTGATAGTTATTAGTTGTGAAAAAGCACTGATCAAATGTTAATAGTTGATGTTTAATGAGATTGAAATTGAATTGACACACTCGAACAAACATGCACCATATTATACTGTCATGCACTGAAACACTGCTTGCTATGAATCGCTGGGATGCACAAAGGCGTCGTTACATGCAGTTGCGACATCAGGAATTCTGGTGTTTGCTGGTAGCCGATATTGTATGTTTTGTTAGGCTATGCAATGATGATGATGTTTCTGAATTCTTGATGATGATAACACATTGACGATGCAGACGTTTTGTTTTTGTGTTCATGCAGATTTCTATCGTAGGTGGTCACCAGTATGGGGTTTTTGGTTGGCGGCGTTCCCCAAGCCGATCAAAACTCCGTTTGGTTATCACGACGTATATTGATGGACATCAGGTAGAAACTTAATTGCTAGATTGAACAGGCATCACAATATATTGGGGCCTAACAAACAAGGGAATACTACTATTGCCTAAGATTAAATCAGTATCGTTTGAATAGCTAAATATTGCTTCCTTGGGAGATGACACGTTAGTTGACAAGAGTGTCGGCCATAGAGTCTTCTTCTTCTCCAACCAAAAACTCTATGGCTGTTGTCAAGGATGACAACTAAATAAAATAAGTGTTGCGTTCGGAAATGTAGGTTTCCGAGACGCCACAACTGTCCGTCAGATTTAATAGTTGAAATGTGAGACCTAGTAGTGCAATCGATCTCGTCCCACCTTCTTTCCGAATATACGATATCAGGGTCCGATTGTCGGACTGGATGAGAACGTGTGTGTTTCTTAATTGGTTTGCTTTTCTTTTCAGAGCTGCGATTACAGCAAACATATCTTTTTTGTTGCTGTGCCACCGTTTCTGATGCTCCGACCACGTCCTCGCTATCAGATCTCCGTCTATCTGGGCACCCCAACCCACATCCGAGGCATCCGATGCCAGGAAATGGGTGGCTGGTTGCACGTGAATTGGCAACGATTGGTCTGTGTTTTTGCGCCACCAGGTTATCTCGCGGTGAACCAGTTCTGGAATGTGTCGCGTCTGCCGAGGTCGTTTTTTGTTGAATTGGCGAAGGAACAGTTGTAAGTGGCGGCAATGCAATCTTCCTCGTGGAATCACGAAGTTTGCAAAGTTCAGTTGACCGAGGAGACTTTGTACTTGTCGAAGTTTTATCTGCCTCGTCTGAGAATATTGATCTAGGCACCTGTTGAGATTGTTTATCCTGTCTCTTGGTAAAGACATGGTATTGGTGGAGGTAACCCAGTGGATCCCAAGGTATTCTAAATCTTGAGTAGGTGTCAGGATTGATTTTTGATAGTTTACTATCCAGCCGAGATCTTCCAAGTGCCTCACGGCTTCCGCAGCCTGAAGACATAACTTGAAATGGTCCTGGTGGACCAGAAGGAAGTCGTCTAGGTAGACTAGCACTCGACATCCCTTCGCACGCAAGGTCTCCGCGACCCAGCATGTTACAGATGAGAAAATTAGTGGTGCCGATGCAAGGCCGAAGGGGAGACAAGTTATTTCGTATAATTCCCCTTGAAAACTGACTCTCAGAAACACTCTGTGGGATTTGGCCATTGGAACGTGGAAGTAAGCCTGGGAAATGTCCAGCTTTATCATCCAGTCGCCTGGTTGGAGAAATTCCGGTACAACCGAGTGTGAAATTAGACGGAAATGTTTCGTTTTTACGAATTTGTTCAGTTCTCGAAGGTCGAAAAGCGGTCGCATAGTTCCGTTGCTTTTCTTCCGCAGAAAAAGCTTGGAAATAAAACTCGGCGTTCTTTGCGTTACTGGCTGAATTACGTTTTGATCCAAGAGGTCCTGAATTGTCTGAGTCATTGCAGGTGAGGGTTGGGTGGCAAATTTTTCCAAAATCGCTTTTGAAGGTCTCACCAAGGGAGGCTTTTTGAAAAAGGGAATTCGTGATCCGGTAATTATCGTCATTATAAATTTGTTGGCACCATTTGTTTGCCACTGATGCTTGAAAGAGTTCAAGCGACCCCCTTTGAATTGAGTCGAATAGTCATTTTTTCTTGTTTCGAAAGGAATTCTGCTTATTAGCACTATTGTTATTTTTATTTGTGTAATTTTGTTTTATTGCTGGTTTTTTATTATTATTTTGCGAAGATTGCCTCGGCTGCGAGTAAAATTTAGAGGTAGAAGGTGTTGGTTCAGAGGCCTTACGTTTCAAATTCGGTTTATCTTTTTTATAGTTATGAGTATGTGATTGTGATAGCCAAAAATGTGGTCCCCCAGTGAATGAATAAGTGCCGTTAATTTGCCTTTATCAAAAAGATATTCCTCACTCGGTGGTATGCTTGAGAGGGCAGCTTGCACGTTTCGGTCTGGGATTTCGGCGAGAAGTCTCTGACGTCGGGTTTCTATACATTCTGCTCTTTTGCCGCACACAATTTGTAATGATTGTTCACTAAGTTTATAAGAGGGGGACGATTTACCAAAAGTTTCAGAGATTTTGTTGAATAGATTGTCAGGGTTTAATTCGGATGGGTTTTTATGGGCCCAATCTATAATATTCTGTAGGCCCGACTGCAACAGTTCTCTCTGTTGCAAGCATGAATTAGTTAAGGCGGCTATTATAAGCTCGGTGGGTGCTAAAAAATCTTTTCCCTTATTTAAACAACACAATTCTTCGTTAATCTTAAGGTTACAGAACCCGGGTTGAGCTATCATGTCATGCAAGGCTTTGTTATACCGAACATGTTGCCAACTGGCAGTGTTAAAGTGTTGAAGTTCATTTAACTGTTGCAGTCTTTTCGGGTCAGCCGGTTTTATGAATTTTTTATCGTCAAAATCGGTTTTACATGATCCCAGTTCAAGTTTTTTGGCAGTCGAAGCCGAAGGATTTGTTAGAAAATCTGCACTTGAACTATTGGGTTGTTCGATATTTTGGTCATTCGAGTTACACTGCTGATGCATTATAATATTTGTTAAAAGACTGACCTGGTTGTATAACGCCTCGATCCGAGGATCGGCCGTTACCTCAGAATGCTGTCGTTTCCTTTTCGTCACTGGTTCTCCTTCGTCGTTGTCGCTGGATGAGGAGCTGTCCGTACACGTTGCAGGGGTCTCGACCGGTGGGGCCCTCTCCGCGTTTGAAGGGCCATCGCTTTGGTCGGAATTTCCGTCGTCGCGATTAGGCACCGGTGCCTCACTCATTACTTAAAACTTTTGCAAAAATAATAGTGTAATTCGACGTAAAATAGACAAAACTATCTAGATTTATAATATTTTTCTGAAAATATTCAAGGATTGTGACAATACTTTCGGATTACCGTCCGTACGCTTCGAAAGTACACAACGCTATGAACTATGAAAATGGTGAACTCCCCCGCCACACTTGCTGGTTGGGGGAAGTAGCGTCATCCACCGGTTCCGGAAGTGTGATTTTGTCGATTGACCAATCGAAAACCATCGGAAATAAGCTAAGTACACACCTGCTTCTTCATTATCAATGCTGTATGTTTTCCGGAGGCACATCAATAATTTTTCCTTAGCTAATTGAGCTTTTTGTATTCTAAACTTAAATTCTTTTGGATATCTATCATAATGGGGGCTATCGCTAGTAAATTTGCCACTAGAGGCGCTAGTGTCGCGTGAGGTCCAATATCATTCACTTTGTACTGGTTTTAGCGGAATTTGTTGCATAAATTATAATTTCTTAAATTTACCTGCCGGAAAGTGATCTCCATCGTAAAATATAGCAAATATGGATTATTTGGCGATTAATGTGAACGCTTTAAAAGCGGAATTAAGAAAAAGTGCAAATATAGGCGGCCTCAAAAGCAACTATTTCAGAAGTTAGTTTGTTGATATCAAGATAGTTATTTATAAATAATATAACCTTAATTAGATTCAAGATATAACACTTTGTTTCGGCGCCAATCGCCTTTTACTGCTATACTTCCGGACCTCAGTCTACAGTGGCGCCAACTGGTGAGCAAAGAAACGGTAGTCCCCATTGTACAAAGGGTCGACAGAAGATTTTAATTATTTGGTAAAGCACAGTTTACCGAAAATTAATTCGTGGTGCGTATATTGTGTCTCCGTGTGTACCGTTGTGTTGAATGAGAAACACTAGTAACTCAACCAACTGCTCCAGTCAGTTTTATTCTTACTGCACTGAATTCTTAAATAGGAACCTAAATGTTTGTGCGTATTTTCTAATGCGCCTAGCGTTTCGTGGTGATACGCTGTTGAGTTCAGTTTTTCAATACGTAGTAAACTGCAGACCTCTGCAAAGATATTACTAATGAGCTCAGTTCCCTGATCGGTAATTATCCCCTTAGGGACACCATACCTTAATATAAAATTATTTACAAATAATCTGCTAACAGATTCTGCATCTTTCCTTTCTAAGGGATAAGCCTCTACGTACTTTGTCAAATTACATTTCAATAGTTAAAATATACCTATAATTTAAATTATCTATATCTAAGGGCCCAACTAAATCTAAACTGTAACATTCGAATGATGTATTCGGAGTCTTACTTATACCCATGGGTTCTCTTGTATTTTTATTAGCATGCTTTTGTATTTGACAGTCTTTGCACTTTTAGACATAATCGTAAAGGTCTCGGCTCATACCTGGCCAAAAATAATATCTTTTAATATTATTCAACATTCTGTTTACCCCCGCGTGACTGCTGGTAGGCAACATATGGAAATCTTTTAGAACAACTCCTATTACTGACATTTTTTGTCACTAAGATACGAGGAAAATCGCACTTAAATTTATCTAGAAAACTTTTAACTTTACCTTCATTCAATTTATATTATCTATCGGAATCTTTTAATGCTTACTAGTCAAGATATTCTTGAACCTGAATTTGTAGATTCAAGCAATCTAAGTGATATTAGCGACACAGAATAATTCAATTGTTAATACTTAAGCTAGAATAATACCAATCAATTTTGTACATAGAAACATATTAAATGCTTAATTTTGATATATTGTTTTACATGTTCTAATTTTGTTGTATGACATCACCTGATTTAATGGTCTGGTTGATATTGAATAAGGTAATATACATATAATTCATAATAGTCATTTCGTTTCGTTTTTTTTATAACTATTTTGGGTTTAGTACTCGAAATAATCCCTAAGAAAATTTTGAAAAAGTACCTACCTAAGTTTATCTTCATAAATCAGAAAGACGGGGCAGTCCGGTACAATGCTATGTATGTGGCTGTATATATAAATACCCATAGATTAACCCTATAAAATATCAAGCTGAGATCTGCCAAGACTTGGAACTTATAGAACATGTTAGATTTCGTCCTTTAATTTTTTTTTTAAATATTCAATTAATCTCGTTCAATATAATATTTACAAAAAAATTGCCTTAATAACATCTGATTGCCGTAATTAGAGCTATCGATTCGCATAAAGAAAATAGTTATATGTAACAAAAAAGACCTATGTCCGCAAATCCGAAATCCGTCCCACTGTGGTCAGCATGACCTACTACAGCATGAGGTACATAAGTAAGTAATTTTAGAGACTTCATTTTATATCAAGTCTCAAGAATTAAAAGCGTTACTCGAAAAGTTTAATATCTTAAAGGAATATTTAGTAAAATTAGGTCCAGAGAGACGACAGAAATAATAGGGATTAAAAAATTAGAGGATGCCAATCAGTTATACGGAAAAGTGCAGTAGGTATATTGTGTCTAAACTAAATAAGGAAACAATAGAATTGAGTTCTAAAGAGATCGAATCAATTAATGATTTATTAGATGAAATCAAGATTCTTTACAATAAGATTAGGAGTAAAGTTTCTATTGAATCGAGCCTTCAAATTGATACCAATATGGCTAAGTCAAATTTCGATATTAAAACGCGTTATTCCTTATTCATCGTATGACGTCTCATCCCACTCATTATTTTTCCCCACTCATCCCATTTGTGTTCCCTACTCAACCCACAACAAATATTTCATTTTAAGTTCCTTACTCATCCCAAAAACATTCCTAGCTCATCATATTGCAAAACCACTTAAAAAATATAAGATTTTTGTCGGTCGGAATAAAAATATAATTTTTAGAAATTTAATCTCAGTTAACTTTTGCGCTGAGGTCATTTTATTAATTAAAAACTGCAGGAATTCTGATTAAATAATATATTTAAAAATCATGTTTTACACAAAAGGATGCAAATCAAAAAATGTTACACGTATAATTATAACAATTAATTTATTTATATGTATTGTGCCATACTGCCATACTATAATAAAACAGCGACTGACAGCCGGCCGCTTGCCCCGCACTACTCACTTCGTGCCGATACGCGGAGGCTATCGCGGAGGCGAGCAGTTGATCGCAGGCGTTGAGAAATAGAAATAACTGTTGTTTTATTTAAACCTTTGTTTATTCTTAAATATCTGAAAAGGTGCCAAATAGGGACAGCACAAACTGGCGACGAGGATAAAGAACGTGAGTAAAATATAAATCATTAATCGAATACCTACGATCTACATAACCTATAAAACATGGAGTTTAGGGATGCAAAGTTTTAAAAAATATCAATATCGATATATATCGAATCAAGTCGATATTGATATATCGATATAAATTCAAATTATTTATTGCGTGTCCCAAAACTTACTAGTTATGAGGTGGTAACTAAATCTAAAATTATTAAGACTAAGATTAGAACGAACTACGGAAGAAAGACTGTATTATTTGAAGGAGTACAGCTATACAACAAATTACCTAATGATATTAAGGAATGTGATAGTGTTGCTGCCTTTAAAGGTAAACTTAAAAAATATGTACTAGATGCATTGTAAAGGGCCCTTAAAATAATATGATAGTAAATATTAATATTATTGTAAAATATTTAGTTAGCTTTGTCAAGCATCAGATGCTATAAGATATTATTACATATCATAGTTATCATACAAACTATGTTCTTACTATATCTCATTATAAGTGAAACTATGTTTTTTATGAGAAATAAAGTTCTTTAAACCTAACCTAAAAGTATTTGTGACGCCCTGCACAGGGCATAGCAACATGTAACACTAACATATATCGGTGTAGTACGCCGACATATCGATATTTTATCGATATTTTAACTTTTTTAAAGGCTTATTAAAATTAATCCCTCGATCGTGAGTTATTCCAGACAAAATTGAAATCAATTGTTATCGCGGCACGCGCGTGCCTCCTGGGGGTTGAGGGATTAATGTAGTTTTATAGCCTCTACACAATAGGCTGTGCGTGATGCTGTACATTACTGTGGTTTACTATAGTTTTAGAAAGAAATTCGGCCTTAGTAAAGTCAACTGTTCACTCGAGAATGTACAGCGAATGTTCATCATCAGCATGGCCATGATGATGGCCCATTCGTGTAGAGGACAGGAATACTTCAAGTACCTTCCAGACAATTCAAGTACTGATTTACCTACTACTACTTATGTCTGAAATTTTTTTATACCTTAAAATTTTTCGATATTTCGTAACGATATGTATAGTTTTCCGATATTGATATATCGATATCGACTCTACGCCGATATATTTATGCGTCGATATATCGATATTTATCGGTTTTCCGATATATTGTTGCATCCCTAAGTAGATCTATGCTACTTCTATCGTTATTTATGTTCTGTGATATAAAAGAAGAAGTAATCTTTGTATCTTTGTGATCTATTTCAGGGCAAAAGAAGCCAGAAAGACAGTATTTTAATTGGCATAGGCATGATAAGATATGTATGGTATTTTCAGTCAATGAAATTTCAGTGATGCCGCGATTTGGTAACTTAGATATTCAGTTATTATTCTTAATTCAACGAGTTTGAAAATATGGGAAATAGCTAGTATTATCTATACGACACAAACATTAACTTTTATTAAAATTTTCAACAAAGTTTTTCTGTTCTTTAATAATCTTAAACGTTTTATTGCGTAGTTGGCTTAAACTTGCAAACCCTACTTATCTCTGATAGTTTTCATCATTGGTTTACTGCTACCTAGAGGGGAGGACACTACACTAATCTAACAAAAAATTCTAAATTCACAAAAAATTGGCTTATTCCGTTCTTTTAGCAATTGTAACTTCTTATCTTCTTTCTTTCTTTTAATAGGTATATATGTATAAATTACGTGTGACGTCGTTTGTCCGCGATGGACTACTAATCTACTTAACCGATTTTAAACAAATTTGCACACCGTGTACAGTTTGATCCAACATAAAACGACGTTGTTGACAACCTCCGTGGCGGAGTGGCGTACACACCGGTTTTCAAGGTGTCGCCTGCTCCGAGATCCCGGGTTCGATTCCCGGACGGGTCAATGTAGAAAAAAAATGTTTTTCTACATTTTCTCGGGTCTGGGTGTTTGTGGTACCTTCGTTGTTTCTGGTTTCCAAAATACGAATGCTTTAAATAGTTATTCAAATTAGAATCAGAACAATGTATGTGCTGTTGTCCACATTTATTTATTTTATTTATTTATAAAAGATAGGAAAGGAATAAAGCATACGAAGGCGCGGGCAACAGCTAGTAGTAAAATTGAAATACAAATTAATTGCTTATACACTTCACATTAACGGGGTTTAATGCAACGAATCTACAGGGCCGACTCTGCCCGTGACCATGACCCGTTAGTGTGAAGTGTATAAGTGTGTAAAAAATGCAACAAGAAAGTTTAAAATCGCAAATTAATTGCTATTTTTAAAATCTCCAATGTACCTCTACGTGTTACGCTAAGGTATTTATACACCTGAGAGTATAAGCTTTTGTGTGATGAACACACTAGTTAATATTCGAGACAAGTTAGCTAGCTGCTTTATTATACAACACTTGTGTATGTAATTCGTAACGCACGTCGAAACACGTGTGAATCAATACTATAGTTTTCAATTCAAAAAAATTCTTCAGTCTTCTTGCAAGATCCGTGCATCATGGTCTTTAACGTAGTGTCCAAAATATCTCCGACTAATATACAGAAACAGGTTAGTATTTTTATTGTTTTACTTCATGATACGTTCTTTATCATCGAATGATCAGACCACACAATATACAGAAGGCTTTTGCGATTAGCATACGCCACGTTAGGCAGGCATTCCATGATGCCCGTGGACTGTCGAGTCACCATAGACCCTGCCCTAATTCAGCGCGGCAGGCGACGCCCTGGGTTTTCAGGGCGCCGGGAGTCCTACATACAGCCACTGAGCAAGTAATCACTACGTTTTACATACAGCCATACCCTCCCCCGGGGCAGTGGCAATGATGGGTAACGCATTTTCCTTGTTTTAAGAAAAAGGCATTCCATGTTTACGATTACTGTTCCGGCAATGCAGAGAAGACTCTTTTCATGGAAGTAATCTATTCTATAAGTTCTAATTGTGGTCAAAAAAAAAGCATGCTTTTGTAATATTTTTAAAACATACTCGTACATAGGTGACAACAACCCATTGCTGCTTTACAAGTTTCCCTTTAATTAGTTGAATAAGATATCGCATAACATTTTTTTAAATGTAAATAAGCATTAGTTTTTTCTCAATATTATTGATGACGCATCAAAATGTATTAACAAAAGCGTGTGTGACGAATTTATGAGCGTGTAGCAGTGTGCATAAGCTATGCTGAAGCGATGCAAAGGCTTTGTAAATCAATACTTTATGATTGCTTCTTTAATATATCCTGTATCTCACTCGAATTATTGTTAACAAAATGGTTGCCTGGCAATAACCAGTGAGGAATGAAATGCGAATTACTTTATGTGATATTTTAGCAACTTAATTGCAAATATAATATCAGTATGCGACTAACTAAGCTGGCTTACAGCGATAAGTATATGCTTGAAAAATTTACGCCTATGACGTAGTGTCTTGGTGACTAAATCGGTAAAGCGCCGCGCCCGGTATGCATGGAGATGCGGGTTCGAGTCCCGCCTGAGACATAATTTAACAAATGCTGATTAGTGCATTTTTTAATAATTCCTTACTATTTTCAGGTGGTAGTAGCAATATCTTGCAACCTGTTCTGTTTGGGGGTTGGATGTACGTTCGGGTTCAGCGCTGTTCTTCTGCCACATATTAAGAAGGATGATAACTTCAGCTATACTGATATCTATGACTCTTGGATTGGTACGTGTTATATTAACTCTCAATAATACATTCTTTTTTATATCCTCTTTATATCCGTGCTTGTAGAACTTAGTTCGGTCAACAAAGGCGATATTAGATTTGGAATGACGTCTAATCAGCAGGTTGAATAAAAATGTATAAAACATTTAGAAAGTTGCACAACGTATCGAAATTGAGTAGCCCTGAAAAATACTTTCTATTACACTACTAACCAACTGATTTTCTAATTTTTTAGAGCATTTAACGCTTGGATATTCGATCAATAAAAACTAAGAATATGCCTCTTTTATTTCAGCTTCAAGCGCTTGCATAGCCATGGGAGTTGGCTGCATCCTTGGCGGAATTACCTCCGACAAATTTGGCAGAAGATTCGTGCACCTTACATTTGCAATACCCTTTGCGGTAGGATGGATTGTCCTGGGCTTAGCAAATAACGTCACCGTCGTCATTATCGGCAGAGTCATTACAGGAATCTGCGCTGGGGCTTTCAGGTCCTTAGGCGCTGTTTATCTCGGAGAAATCAGTAATCCGACAAACAGACCTTTGTTCATCTTCTCTCTTTCGCTTTTTTCCACTACGGGCATTTTACTTAGTCACCTACTTGGTGGATATTTCTGTTGGAGGCTGAGCTGTTTCATATTTTGTCTGCCTATCGTCTTAGGCTTTGTACTACAATTATTCTTAAAAGAGAGTCCCTTATGGCTTATATACAAAGGTCAGATCGACAAAGGCACTAAAGGGTTCTTATGGTTCCGGGGTAACGATGATGCATCACAAAGAGAAATCGCAGCAGTTTTGGAAAAACAAAAGAACCGACCGCCAGAGTTGTCGTTTAAAGAAGGCCTTAAGTTAATTTTTAGCAAAGCATTTATGGTACCTATGGCAACGGTAATTCTTATGTTTACAACTGTACAGTTTTGCGGTGTGAACACAATGAGTTTTTATGCTCAAGATTTATTGAAAAACACGTTTTCTGGTAATCAAGAT
This sequence comes from Anania crocealis, assembly GCA_949315895.1. NCBI lineage: Eukaryota > Metazoa > Arthropoda > Insecta > Lepidoptera > Crambidae > Anania > Anania crocealis. The sequence goes on along the minus strand of OX438874.1, from coordinate 6,361,753 downwards.
CCGTTTATGTTGATGCTTCTAACGGATTCTGTAAGGGTTTTTAGTATAGCTCTGTTATTTACATTTTCAAAGTATATACCAAGGCGGAAATCTTATGTGACCTCTTGTGGAATAATTATTATAATGTTATTATTATTGATTGCATACATAGCCGTCAAACCTCGACGATTAGCTTGGTTGGCAATTATAGTTCTGATCCTTTACATAGCGTTGGGCAGCATTATGGTTAGTATAGGCTGGACTTTTATTGGAGAAATCTTCCCAAGCAACCTTCGTGGGTTAGGTTCAGGGATAGGGGCTTCCTCTTCGTTTTTCATTTTATTTTTATCTGTTAATGTAACGCCAGGTATTATGAATAAGTATGGTATAATAGCTACATATTCAGTTTATGCTATTGTAACTTTCTTTGGTGTAGTAATACTTTATTTTTTATTACCACAATCCGATGGGAAGACTTTACAAGAAATTGAAAACAGTTACAATAAAAAATAATTACATAAATAAGTTAAATATCACATGTGTTTGTAATAAGTAATAAAAATTTTAGCCAAATCAATTTTTATTTTTACAAAGTGTGTCTTTATTGTGTTAGGTAAGTCAATCATTAACGGATTCGATAATTTTATTGAGGTGTAGTGTATTGTACAGATATGTCTCAATGTAATTTATGTAACCTTTGTTTTTGTGCAATAAAGTATAATCTATCTATATATCTATCTATCTATCTATCTATCTATCTATTTATCTAGTGTTGTGCATTCGATTCTGATTCTTAATCCATACTAATAGAATTTATAATTAATACAATCTAAATAATGTTGTATCTGCTTTGATGTGTACTTGTAAGCCTTGTTTTACATCTACCTACCTGCTTCGATCAACTTATTGGACATATGTATTTTAAATTAAACGCACTTGGCCATCACGGACGACACGCCAGCCTAAACGACATCATCCGCAGGGCTCTTGCTAGGGCTTCAATTTCGGCTATTCTAGAAATGAATGGCCTTGTGCGGAGCGATGGCAGGAGGCCTGATGGAATGACTTTGATCCCGTGGAAGCCGGGTCGGCCGTTAGTGTGGGATGCAACCTGTGTAGACACACTTGCTCCGACCCATTTTCCGCAAACCTCGTCTGAAGCTGGTACCGCAAGTATGTATGGCTACATAGCTCCTACATATTTGAGCGGTTTGGGGTTGAGACACTTGGTCCGTGGGGACCTGGCGCTCATTGGCTGTACAGGCGATAGGAGGGCTGGCACATTTCTCGGTCAACGTACCAGTTTGGCCATTCAATGGGGAAATACGGCCAGCCTTCTCGGTACTATGTCGCGATCACTGGACAGGTGCTGTGGGTACAGGTGCCTACACAACTTATACACAATTTGTAATAAATTAAACAACGATATTGATTATGTTTTTTAATAATGTACGTTTTAGTCACAGATAGAATATATTGTTATAATAATGGTAATAAGTAACTTTCCTTAAATTCTTTATTGTATGACCCATGAATAAAGTTATACACATGAAATTATTTATTATTGTGACGAATTGTGTACATTTGTGTGCGCGCCTGTATCCATAACGCTGTCAGTTTCAGAAGGGTAACAGTAAGTATTGCGCGGCCGCTTTTTGATAGTCGTGTAAACTTGGTCGGTTTATCACGGTTTTGCGCGTCGTAATTGTTTCTTTTTTTAACTTCATAATTAATAGGTATATTTTGCTGCAATTTTTGCAGGTGGATGACTAAATGAACACTCTAATTATTGGTATATCTGAATTCTTGGCAATCCATACTAAAATCGTTCAATCTTAGATCAAAATTCGTCATAATTATGCATCTCATTAGTTATTGGCTTACAATAGGCTAACGAGACTTAACTATACATTGCAGGCGATAATTCATCTCTATGACTACTATTTACAGTGCTAGGGCCGATTATAGTTTATTTTATTTTATTTTGTATCTTCTAACCTGTGGTGCCTTTTTTTAAATTCCGTTTTTGCTCATATCACGCACAAATTCATCACATCGTGTGTAAAAATAATGAAGTATGTGCGTTTTATCGTTCTTTATATATATGCAATTACATGAGCTGACACTCTAATTATGACTGTGGTTAAAGTCAAGAAATACTCTTCCGCTGGCGTAACGCACATCTTTTCTTGCAACACGAAGGAAAGTAATTTAAAAGATCACTGATTATAGATTAATTCTTTTGACTTTTGTTACATAGGAAGAACCGTCGAAGTAAGTATTTAGATAACCGACATTGCTCGAAGAATTGCGGAGCTGAAGATGTATGGGCGGGTGTAACAACCTAACCTTTTCTGATATAAAAATGATGATATAACAAAAAAAAAAAAATGTAACTCTGTAGATGTTTTCTTTTATAACTGACGTATTAAATAAATGCATCTCCATCTAGTACATTTGCCACAGTTGACGAAAGCTGAACCTAGCAAAAGGCGGGAGTTCCATATATCTAAATATGGCATCACCTACCATATTTGGAATAAACAATTTTGATACTTTTCCTGTTTTCTTGTTTATGGTAAATGTTAACTTAATTTAATATTAAGACTTTTGGCTTTTTATATAGCGTCGGTTGACTTTTAATAATTCTTTTACACGCACATTTACACGGTTAACGCGGTTACCGCGCCCGGCATGCGAGGAGATACGGGTTCGAGTCCCACCTAAGACATATTTTTTCAAGTTTAAATAATGATATTACACGGTTAAATAAGGATAAGTTCATTGTATTTACATGTTTTTGTAATAGTAGATTCAAACGTTCCCCATGAAATCAAGTATCAACATCAATCAATCCTCAACAAACAACAGTTTGAATGACATTGTCATAATGTCATTATAGTTAATGTTGCTATTTCAAAAAACCCTAGGTTTAGCTTTCATTAGCCAGACTCTAGATCTAGAGTGTTTTGCAATCAAATAATTATTGAATAATTAATTAGGCGTTTAATTAAACATTGAATTATACTATTTTAGAAAATAATAACGCAATAACTTAACAATTAAAAATAAAAGGCAAAATACAGTAAATTAAGAAATAGTTTTCCGAATGGATGAGGCCAAGGACGTAACGCCGCGCCGGTTTGACAGTATTGACAGAAGGGACGCACTGGGATAGGGAAAGTTTTGCGCGGGAAACGAGAAGAGAAAGATGGACTTTGTTTCGTAATTTTGTGAAATTATCCTACGCGGCATTTATTGTGATAAAGTGGTGGCATTATTATAATAATGTGTCAGTGAGTAGGATAAATCGAATAAAAGTGATAAACAATTAATGGCGCTCCTATTTGACTCTGATCCACGTTTGATCGCGTCGAACTCCTGTAATAATTGAAATGTATAAACCATCCATACATTTCAATGACTTAGGTTAGGTTTCATTTCATTTCATCTCATTAAATTTCATTTTCATTTCATATCAATAAAAAAAATCTACTGAAGACTTGGCTGTATGGGCATAGTTCCCTTTGCCTACCCAGAATGGGGGAAGAAAACAACAACAAAAACAACAGCACTGGGACTGGGAACGGAAGGAGTTTTTGGCGGGAGTTCGTGAGATACGTTTGGAGTCCGTTTATTTTATCGAATTTTTATTGTTTATAGTGATTTTTGGGTCGTAAAAGTGGTGTTATTTTGCGAAACAAAGTGTCGTGCGAGTGAACAATATACAGTTCGGTGAAATAACATGGTGTATGGGTCGTAACCAAGAAAGGTGGGCCGTGAATTTTGCGCGGGATCGCGAACAGTTCACCTCTTTCTTGGGGACTTCTCTACATTCCTTCAATCTTTCGACTGTCTCCAAAAACTCCATCGAAGCATTAAAACGTCTAACATCAACGTTTTAATGCAAAAATAAAGAAAATATTACTAAAGAATTGGCTGTATGGGCATAGTTCCCTTTGCCTACCCAGAATGGGTGAAGAAAACAACAACAACTGGGAACGGAAGATTGAAGAAATCGCGCCAAAAGTGGCTGGGTGGAAGTTTGTGAGAAAACTATGTGATTGTGGAGTCGCCAGTCGGGATGAAGTGTTTGAGATATTGTAATAAGTGCAATAGGATTTTTGATCAATTACGCGGTTAGTTAAAAGTTTTCCGCAACCTTGAGTCATAATTTCATAGTTGTTATAATATGCTAAGCTAGCATAGAATTTGAAGAGCCTAGCTAGCGTACTTTCCTACTTTAAGAAGTGTAAAAGCCTTTTTAGCCCATAATATAACAGTCTTGGTCTAATGTTACATAATTTTTATTGCACACAACTCGCATACCCAAACATTGTCTTATAGGTCCTAAGTCCTTAATCTTAAAATTGTTTTCTAGAGACTTTTTCAAGTTTATTATTACAATCATTAGAAAATATGAACAAATCGTCAACATATAAAGCAATGACAGTTAAACACGCTTCTTGTTTCTCTTAACTTCTGCAGGATCATAAGAATGCCGCGGCGCGCGGTCGCGATAACAATTGATTTTTATTGTATCTGTAATAACATACAATCGAGGGGTTAATAAAAAAACAAGGTTCATATTTAGATATTTCATAACCAATATAACACAAACAGTCATCAACCTTTTTATACCACATTTTCGAAGATTGTTTTAATCCATCAATAACTTTTTTTAACTTTAAGACTTTACCATCCTACTTATAAATCACCAAAACAATCTGGTTTTTGCATAAAAATATCTTCTTCAAGATGTCCGTTTAAACATGAACCTGTTTAAGAAGGCTGTTTTAACATCTAAGTGTGTCGTCTGAAAATTTAATTTTACAGTCAAGGCAAATAATAATCTCATAGTAGAAAATCTAACCACCGGAGAGAATGTTTCGTTGTAGTCCACACCATGTCTCTTGAATAAAATTCAATAGTGCTGTAAAGTTCCGCGTCGATAAAACTTATCGATATTTTTCCTATCAAATATCTATTTGCTTTTAAGAACGGAAATCAATGACGACAGATTGTTAATGATTACTAATTTACAGGTTTCCAACTGACAATACAAGACTGGAAAAAATATTAACAAGCCTAGTTGGCGTCCGAAAAAATATGATTACATCTGTTCAAAACACTTCTCTGATGCCGTTTTATTAAATATAGTTCATGCAATACTTTGAAAAAGTGCAGTATACCAACAATTTTGTGTAGCAGTGCCGGTAAGTATAAAAATACATAAAATTGCTAGAATTTCAAGATATCGATACTTCGGAGTAGAAAGGTCGTAAAAGCCATAAATGCTACTTTACAGGAGAAGCAAAAAACAAAATTGTAAAAACTTTTTTGCTAATAACTTTTTTGTTTTTAGAGATATGTTCTTTTCAATGAAAAACTCAATTTTATTGTCAGCCTCTTAGTTTGGAAGTTAGCGTGGAGTTACGACCATATTTTTTGAAAATTTGGTTTTATACACCTCACAATTATTTTTGTTGTGACATTATAATGAGTCGTATGTTAATGTAAGTCGATGTTATAGATCGTATGAACCACTAACATGAAATAAAGACAGTCGTAAAATCAATGCCTTTTGAATTATTTGAATGTTAGGAGTCGTAACTATGATGACTTAATAGTAGATGCGTACTTTACTTGGGTAACAGACCAATAATACTTAAATACCTCACTATAACAACTAGTACCTTTGTGTGAACTTATTAAATTTCCTTTTAATGATGAATTCACAAAACAAATTACAAAGTAAAATAATATTTTTGTTCGATGCAGCAATTTATTTTTTTTCAAGAAAAAGTGACCACTTTGTTAATAATACGACATACAAGTACCAGTAATTATTATAACTTTAAAAATAGATTAGTGTTTTATGGGGGAAATTTTAGGAAATATTTATTGTATTTAAAACATATAATAACAATACTCTGCTAAGAATAATCATCGAGATCAAAGTTAGGCTATCATCAGTCTGAACTTTTATTTACTTTACAGTGTAGTTCTATAGAAAGGCTGGGTGTCAGTCTGGCACTATTAGGATCTAGGCAGGTAATTGGCAAATGTACTTTAGTCCTGATTTGGCTCAACTTAGCTCCAGTCAATCCTGGCGATCTGCCGTGGGCAACCCTATAACTTGAGTCTTTGAGGAATTGACCTTAAGTCCGTATGACTTGCTCCAGTTTAGGATACGGTTCAAATCTGTGTTAAGCACATTTATCACACTAAAGAGGTCTTTAAGGCATCCTTGGGAGTATGAAGGATGAGGATAGTTTGAGAGCAAAATAATTAATAAAGATTGAAAAAAGGAGAAGAGACAGAACGCCACCTTAAGGAACACCGGCACTAATGTTGCACAGTGCAGAGAAACAACCCTCAGCACGAATGCGTTGCCGGCGCCCCTGCAAGTAACTATGAAACCAGTCAAGCACCGTTGGGGATATGTTAAGTGAACGTAAGATTCCGAGCAGTATATCGGAATCAACTGTGTTAAAGGCGTTGTTGAAATCTAGCAAAGCTAGCACAGTCAATTGTCTACTTTCTATGTCTAGTATTAAATCATCAGTAATTTAAACTAAAGCAGTCACTGTACTATGTTCAGGCCTAAATTCAGATTGAAAAGGATCTAGGAGTTTGGTTTTTGGACAAGAAAGAACTAAGCTGTTGGTTAATAAGTCGCTACATTACTTTGGAAAGCAAAGGAACGATGGATATGGGACAGTAATCTGTGAATAAAGAAGGAGCTGACTTTTTTGGTAATGTTTTTATTTGAACATCTTTCCAGATCGTCGGATTATGATGTAACAAGTGGTTTTAGTACAGTTTACGTTAAATCGATAAGAACAATACTAACTTTATTTTGCTTCTTTGTATCAGTACTTTTATTAGATAATTCGGATCGTCTCCTTAAAAAATAATTGATTGGGGATATTGCAGCAGCAAAACTGACTTCGATTCACTTTGCTATTTTTATCAATCCCCTTATTTATGATGAAATCTGTAAGTAAAAGTGCCGACGAAAAAAATGACCCAAAGTAGTATTAAGTTAAAATATTGGGACGTGTTAAGCAGCTTCAGGGGCCTAGATGTAGAAATAAAACTGATTTTATTGATTGCGCCTAATCTTACATTTGACAATTGCGGATTAACGCCATAACAAAAAAATAAAACGTGTTTTTGCCATTCATGTTATCCAGTTTATATAGGAGCCAGAGTAGTAGGAAAGAAAATGGAAGAATTGCGGTGTCAATCCGATAAGTTTAAAATAAATTATTTAAATTTATTCATCTGCATTGAGGAAAAATTTATGACACTTTTCTTTCAGAAGCAAAAAGTGAGTAGGATGCCAAAACCTTGAGAAATAGTTGATAGCGTCAAACCAATAATACCGTCAAAAAAAAAAGTATTTAAATACTATGAGTGTATAAAACCTGTATCAAGGCTAATAAAAGTAAATAATATACCTAGTTATAATTTCTAGGACTATCTGTTTGCGATTGAACTACGCCTTGCAAAGTAATGTAACTGCCTAAATTCATTCCACTACAGAACATGATTGAATACAAGTTACCACATCAATAATACATATCGATACCTTCAGGTTCAATTGTCGTATAAACCAAAACCGTACTTTTCAGGAGAGCCAAAAAACGTTTTTTTATTTATTAAAAAAATCATAACTTTTTTATTTCAGAAGTTACTAAAAAATGACCAAGAGAAACATTCTTAAAATTTTGCGATGGAAAAATCTAAATATTCAAAACATGCCCATCTTCGTTAGTTTTAAAGTTAGCTTGGATTTACGTCTTTAAAAAACACACTCGGTGGTTTATACGACGTCCTATAATAGATCTAAAAATATCTCTTTACGTCGTATTTGAATTTTTTGTAAACATGAGATTCCAATTGCTGACGTAAAGACAGATAGATGTAGATTTTTTGGTTTTTACAACCATTGATTATAGTGATTTATTTAAATGAATTAATAAAACATTGTATAAAAGTAATGTAATGTTGACTATAAGCACACTTTTATTGTTTCAAGAATGTATAGAAATATATTTTTAGTGTTTTATCTATATTTGGTTGATTTAGATAAAATAAAATTGCCAAAGTACGAAAATAACTTTCTTTTATTGTTTTTATGTTACAATTTTGTAGCAAAATTATGGCACAACATTAAGAATTTGTAATAACTCTAAGTACAAAAAAATCAACATATTGCAACTTAAAAGACGAAATTAATATTCACTTCTTTTATGCAATTATGGCAAAAAATTAAGACTTCTTTCCCGGTTCAGGGCTGCCGCCAATAAAATTGATTTCGATTGGTTGTGATGAATTTGAGACTTTTGAACAGGGAGTAGAGCCATGGTGTGCTCGGGAGAGGAATTTTTAGTTTTTTGAGAAGTTCTATGGTGAATTTATCTTTTTACAACTTTCATTATTGCTAAAAGTGACCATTTATGGCAATAATTAAAAGTTTGGGTACTTTTAAAGAAAGAAATTCATAAGAGAGCATCTCAAAAAGTTAGAAATTGCTTTCTTGAGTACACTGTAACTCGTTTTCTGAATTTATCACATTTAGTCGAAGTCGATAGGCAGCGGCACTGGACCTGAAAAATAGCCTTATAGTTATGAAAATAATTCAAAGTAGAAATAACTAATCAACTTTGTTAAACTCAAAAAATAAAAGTTCCTAGACCACCAAACAAGATACGTTTTTAGTGGCTAATAAAATAACATATAAATAACAATATAAGCCTAGGCCTATGTAGGATATGTGAAACAAAATACTAGTCAATCCGCTCTTCCTCATCTTCTTCATTAGTTAGCGTTAGAGTATCAGGTACATTACTTCCGTGTGATAATTGTAAAAGTCAGTATGAAATCTCTTTGGTATTACTCCATTATCGCAGAGACGTTTTAAGTCCCTATATTTTGCACCATAACCGACGACATTGAAATCTTTGAATGCGTCTTAACACTCTTAACGTAAAAACCATTTGCAATTATCATAGAGTTTTACGCCCGGGCTTAAAAAAATTTATGGTCATTACATCTTAACAGAATTACCAAAAACAACCACTCGGCTTTTACACTGTTTTTATGGAATTGGTTTAACTTTTTGGCAATGATTTTTTAGGGTGTATAAACATTTTTTTAGCGAATTTAAACATTTCGGATATACAGATCGATAGAGAAAAAAATTCTGATCAAAATGGTATATTTAACTCGATTTGGCCAAAATGGTTTATACGCCAATTGAACCTGAAGGTATCGATATGAGAAAATGATAATTAAAACGAAAATCTGTAACATCTATCTACATTATCATTATCTATGAAGTTCATAAGAACTATAAAAAGATACCAGTAATTATAGTAAAATGAACACTATTCATAAACAATCATAGCATCTAAAATGTCTGCTATCATTGGCAGCTTTAGTCGACAAAAATGTTATTTTAAATGGAGTAAGTACTTTTAAATTGACTAGAAAAAGAATTGTTTGGAGATGTAAAAGCCCATTTGCACTTCACGGATGTATTTTTTAAGGGTGTAAACACCAAAAAGTACTAAACGGATCGAGTCAAAAAGCTGTAAATCGAAATCATACTGAACTTTGGTTTTTACGACCATGCGCAATATGTTACTTCGGTAATACACCATACTTGACTTTATTCTACTGTCTTTTAGTACCTATGGTCTGAGCAATAATATATTTTTTGGTTCTTACATCATGAATTCTAACAGAGACCCTGTTCAAATGTTGAAATCACCTGGGCCGTAAAAACCATTTTTTTGCGATTTTGAAAGCGTAACATAGACCAATCGATAAAAAAATTCTGAATAAGGCTACATTCATAAGTCATTTTAGGTCAAAATGGTTTAAACGACCTTTCTACCTCGAGGTATCGATATTTTTTTTCTGAGGGAAATTTAGTGGGCTTTGATTTTGAATGATATACAGCCTACCAGTTATTTGGGAAGCCGTTCCCGTACAGAATGTAATAAAATTATTATAACTTTTTTTTCTCCCTTTTGATTGGTTGTGATTACGAAAAAGGCTGCATTATTCAAAATAAAAAAATCCTCACATAACTTCGAAGTTGTCAAAACAAAATATTTCTGAACTACTCTTAGGAAGTCGAATGAGTATTTGGATGTAGCTTTGTAAATTTTTAACATTATTTGAATATGGGTTTGCATCCAAATAATCATTTGTTTCTTTTACAATTATTGAAGAATAATACCTGATGATGATGTTTATTTTTTTTTGTAACGGCTTGCCAGAATGGGTTTCCTTTTACTTATTGTAGATTATGCTGAACCTTTGCAGGAATCAAATAAGTCGTCAATAAAAGGAAACTGTATCCGACGTATCTCTCAGTGTTGGACTAACGACTGTTCCATCGGCATAGTGACCTGTAAAATCGAAAATAGCGAGTTATACATAGCTCTAACTAATGGTTCATTAGTAATGATCGAAACTGATAAGTAAATTTTGGCTTTTCGTTTTGCAATATACAATTTCTACAAACTTTGAAAAATATTCCATTATTATAACAAATAAGCTAACAAATCATACAAACCTTTGGTCTTTGCGGGATTCGAACCCACGAGACCACTGGTTAGTATACCTACAGTTGATAATTTTAATAGTGGTGTTGTTAAAGTAACAAAAAACTAGCTGAAGTTATTTGTGTACGCTAAAGCACTTGCGACTGTCTTGCGTAACACGCGAGTGCAGTTTTAAACCTGAAAAAATATTGAATTTCAATAAACATTTAACAAAAATGTTTATTGAAATTCAATATTACTTTGCAATACATTACTTTGCAATTTATTAAGTACTTGAAGCATATTGATATTATGTAAGATCTCTAAATTATACTATTATTATCAAACTCCTAAGATACGAGTATGATGAAACAACGCTGGCTTACAGCGATAAGAATAAGCTTGAAAAATTGACGCCTATGACGTAGTGTCTCGGTGGCTTAATGGTATAGCGCCGCGCCCGGATTGCGAGTAGATTAGGGTTCGAGTCCCGCCTGGGACATAATTTTTCACCTTTGTAAACTGATATTATAATTGCAATTAAGTTGCTAAATTATCAAATAAATCGTATTATTGAGATTTCAAATAAGAATAAGTTTAAAGGATGGTAAAAAAAGTACCAGCCAAATTTTAGGGATTAGAAATATATAAAAATTAAAAGTGGAGTAAAAACTTGTATCTATTTTACAGCTTTCCATGACTGATCTCTTAATACTTATTAGTAGTTTCTTTGAACTAGACTCGTCACTACAATACATCAAAGTCCAAATTTTATCCTTGACTTTGATTCAAGGTCAAGGAAACAACTTAAAATACAGGGGTAAGATTGTTCTTTAAGGGCTATAGGTATTAAATTAATCAATCTTGCGAACGTAACAAGCAATTGTTATGATTTTGAATGATAAGCTAATAATTTCCTCATCTTCACACAATGTATATTTTATATTTATTTTCACTAGACTTGTTTTTTTATGACCCTCTAAAATTTGGCTCATACTTTTGTATATTGTATAATATAATTAGTTAAAGCTTAAACCTACTTTATTTTTTTTTATTTCATCGGGAATGTCATGTTCGTCATTCAATTTATGCAGCATTCTCATCTCTGCATGCTTGCAGCCAGTATTGTAAACATCAACGATGTCCCTTCACTTAGATGTTTTTCATTTGTAGGGAATATTTTTATATAAAAACTAGCTACCCGGCAAACGTTGTTTTGCCATAAAAATGATTAAATTACTAAAATGGCTATTAAAAAATAGGGGTTGGTGATAAAAGGCTAAAAATTTAGGGTTGTAAGTATGTATTTTTAATGCCACATTATAAAAAAAAAGACGTGTGGCACTCGGAGACTGCCGCGGTAAAGCTATTGCATAGCATTTTTTATAAACTTATGCAATTATAAAACTAAAAAGCTAAAAAGTATCACCGCTGTGCCGGTCGGAGTGGAGGCTGTTAGGTTATTTTCGTTACGGAATTTCTGGATTCGGTCTCCACGCTCAAGGCTCGCGATAGAAGCTATGCAATAGCTTAATTTTATAATTTTTTATATTTTCTAATTTTGACTTTTGTAATTAAATTTTTCTGTTATTTTGGCAGATATGGTTACCATAGGCAACCACACTGTCAAAATCCTTATTTTCTTCTAAATTCTTTTAAATTTCGGAAATTAAAAATTGTTCGATCGTGCCTCGCCCCGAGTGTGTGGGTGTGGGTGTTAGGTTAGATTATTTTCGTAACGGAATTTCTGGATTCGGTCTCCACGCTCAAGACCCGCGATAGAAGCTATGCAATAGTTAAAAAAATAAAAACAAAAAATTTTGTACAAAAATAAAAAAAAATGTTAAGGGTCAACAACCGTTATCACTTAGGGGTATGAAAAATAAATAGTAGCCGATTCTCAGACCTACTGAATATGCATATAAAATTTGGTATAAATCAGTAAAGCCGTTTCAGAGGAGTAAGGTAACTACTCGTAACATTGTGCCATGAGAATTTTATATCAAGTACCTATAAGATATTTCTCAAGCCCATAGTCAGATGTGTGGAGGGTCATATATTATGCTTCGAACATGACTTTTTATCAAGATAATATCATCTGGGTTCTTAGACAAAGTAACATCGCTTCGTACCGAAACGATATCGAAAGTCGTCATCGTCTCTGAGATATCGAAAACAATTTCCTAGCCAACGTAACACGATTGTCGCGATCGTTGTGTCGAATTGTTTAATCGATAAGAAACAAAAATATTGTCTATGGTATCGAAAATTTAGCTGTCAGTGTCAGTCAAGAAGTGTCAAATCGGATCAAACTTATTTGGAGTTTTTGGCGGGAGTTCGTGAGATACGTTTGGAGTCCGTTTATTTTATCGAATTTTTATTGTTTATAGTGATTTTTGGGTCGTAAAAGTGGTGTTATTTTGCGAAACAAAGTGTCGTGCGAGTGAACAATATACAGTTCGGTGAAATAACATGGTGTATGGGTCGTAACCAAGAAAAGTGGGCCGTGAATTTTGCGCGGGATCGCGAACAGTTCACCTCTTTCTTGGGGACTTCTCTACATTCCTTCAATCTTTCGACTGTCTCCAAAAACTCCATCGAAGCATTAAAACGTCTAACATCAACGTTTTAATGCAAAAATAAAGAAAATACTACTAAAGAATTGGCTGTATGGGCATAGTTCCCTTTGCCTACCCAGAATGGGTGAAGAAAACAACAACAACTTATTTGTTGTTGTTTTCAAAAAGTATTTAATGTTAAGATTAAGTGAGTGTTGCGTTTAATCATTTTCAAATTATAATTAAAACAATATTTTGGCAAGTGGTAAGTGAATAATGTGTTATTACTTTTAGATGGTGTCCAAAACTTAATGGTATTCAAAATAGATTTATTTTTTTATTATTGTTGTATAGTATAGGTAAACTAAGAAAACGAAGATGCTTAACTCAAGTTATTACAAAATGCGACAACCAGCAACATAAGTACCTAGATGCCTGCATTACTTAAGATCAAATAATTGGTATGAATGTAAAATTACTTACCTTTATTTCCAGGGGAATTTCAGGGGAACCTTTTAATCCGGCATGGCACTTTAGGTCGTTACATAATTTTCTAAATGTTCTTTTATTAAGCCTGAAATGTTGGATGAACAACAATTCCGGCATATCCTCAATTGTTTCCAATCGCCGACAGCGACGGTTTTCGCGCCTCTCCCAGGTGTTCTCATTGTGTGCAGCCCACAATAAACGTAAAGAATGCATTACAAACGATCTGCGATAAAACCTCTAGCACAGAAGAAATACTTGAAATAAAAGTAAATGTAATCACTCCGTGTCAAAAATCTGCTGCTGAATGAAATCCGGCCATATTGTTTCTTTAACGACAACGTTTTAACATGCGTTTCGCTATCTTTTTTGGCAATCGCGATCGAAACGAAGGCGAACACTGAAAGTGCTGCTTGTCTACGCATTTCTATGGGATAACTACAAAAACAATTCGTTACTTTATGGTTTCGTTACGAATTAAAACATTGTCTACCAACTTGCGATAACGATGTCGATTGACCACGTGATTTAACGCGGCTTATGTCAATCCCATACATTTTAGTCTTATCTAACTTCGTTATCGTTTTTAAATTGTTACTTTGTCTAAGCCCCCTGAAATGAGTCATAAATAAATGTTAGACATTACAAAATTGGTCCAAATGTATACTAAAGTAAATTTGAAAGAAACTTAGGCTTTTAACGCCTAAACCAATGAACAGATTTTGAGATTTCAAATTAGGTGAGGTGCGACGAGTTAATTTGCATACTAAGGTAAAACAACAGGTTTTGATTTGCCTAAAAAGAATATAACATGAGAATTACATATCTAACACAAGGTGGAGCTAGGTGTATGTACAACTTTTTTATTATTTTTATATAAACTAAAAGCACCTGAGAGAATAAGTTTTTGTGTGAACACACGTTAGATAGTTCATATTCGAGACAAGTTAGCCGGCTGCTTGATTATACAACACTTGTGTATGTAATTTGTAACGCACGACAAACACGTGCGAATCTATACAATACAGTTTTAAATTCTTAAAATCCTTCGTCTTTTTGCGAGAACCGTGCATCATGATCTTTAACGTAGTGTCCAAGATATCTCTGACCAATATACAGAAACAGGTTAGTATTTTTAATGTATAACTTCTTGATACGTTCTTTATCATCGAATGATCAGTCCAGAGTCCATAGAAGGATTTTGCGATTACCTTAAACGCTACGTTAGGCAGGAATTCCATGTCGAGTCACCATAGACCCTAATTCAGCGAGGCAGGCGACGCTAGGTTTTTAGTGGGTATACCCCTGGGTTTTCAGGGCGCCGGGGGTCCCACATACCTTCCTCGCTGCCCTCCACCGGGGCAGTGGCAATCAGCGGCAAGCAACAGTTTATTGTCAATGACGACCGGTTCGCATAATTTCAAGTGATATTGTATTTCACTGGGCCGCAATAGTGATATTATAATAAATCTAGGTTAGGTTAGGTTAGAGATCGCTCTGTTAATCTTAAACCAGTGTCATTGTCAAAATATCACTGCATTACAATGACACTGAAACTAGTCCGTTAAATTGTAAGTAATGCACAATGATCAGTGTAATTGTAATGTCACTAGTGAAATTATAATATCACGGCTTTAATAAAATCCCTGCAACAATTCAAACGTCTCAATATTTTTGATGACACATCAGAATGCATGCACTAACAAAAGTGTGTGTGACGAATTTATGGGCGTGTAACAGTGTGCATGCATTAGCTATGCTGAAGCGATGCAAAAGCTTTGTAAATCAATAATATGTGATTGTTTCTCTAATATCTTCTGTATCTCACTCTTATTATTGTCGTTTGAGCAAAGATGCAAGCTCGCAATAAATAACTATGATTGCATCAGACAGACACCAAAACACAATGTAACATTTTTATCACTTTTGATAATTCGCCCCTCTTTTTTGAGGACTTAACAAAATGGTTGCGTGGCAATAACCAGTAAAGAATGAAATGCTAATTACTTTGTGAGATATTTTAGCAAATTAAATATAATATCAGTATTTATCTAACTACGCTGGCTTAGATACAGCGAAAAGAATATTCTTGAAAAGTTTGACGCCTATGACGTAGTGTCACGGTGGCTAAATTGTTAAAGCGCCGCGCCCGGTATGTTAGAAGATACGGGTTCGAGTCCCGCCTGAGACATAATTTTTCAAGCTTTAATACAAATTCTGATTAGAGAAGTTTTTAATAATTCATTACTATTTCAGGTGGTAGTAGCAATATCCTGCAACCTGTTCTGTTTGGGGGTTGGATGTACGGTCGGATTTAGCGCTGTCTTTCTGCCACACATTAAGAAGGATGTTAACTTCAACTATAGTGATATCTATGATTCTTGGATTGGTACGTGTTATTTTAACTCTCAATAATAAGATATTTTTTATATCCTCGTTATATCCGTGCTTGTAGAACTAAGTTTGGTCAACAAAGACGATATTAGACTTGGAATGACGTCTATTCAGCAGGTTGAATGAAAATGTATAAAAGCCTCAAAAATTGTTTCTATTACACTACTAACCAACTGATTTCCTAATTTCTGCGAGCATTGAAAGCTTGGATATTCGATCAATAAAAACTAAGAATCTGCCTCTTTTTTTTCAGCTTCAAGTGCTTGCATAGCCATGGGAGTTGGCTGCATCCTTGGCGGAATTACCTCCGACAAATTTGGCAGAAGATTCGCGCACCTCACATTTGCAATACCCTTTGCAGTAGGATGGATTGTCCTGGGCTTAGCAAATAACGTCACCGTCGTCATCATCGGCAGAGTCATTACAGGAATCTGCACTGGGGCTTTCAGGTCCTTAGGCGCTGTTTATCTCGGAGAAATCAGTAATCCCACAAACAGACCTTTGTTTATCTTCTCTCTTTCACTTTTTGGCACTTTGGGTATTTTACTTAGTCACCTACTTGGTGGATATTTCTGTTGGAGGCTGAGCTGTTTCATATTTTGTCTGCCTGTCGCCCTAGGCTTTGTACTACAATTATTCATAAAAGAGAGTCCCTTATGGCTTATATACAAAGGTCAGATCGACAAAGGTACTGAGGGGTTTTTATGGTTCCGGGGTAACGATGATGCATCACAAAGCGAAATCGCAGCAGTTTTAGAAAAACAAAAGAACCGACCGCCAGAGTTGTCGTTTAAAGAAGGCCTTAAGTTAATTTTTAGCAAAGCATTTATGGTACCTATGGCAACGGCAATTCTTATGTTTACAACTGTACAGTTTTGCGGTGTGAACACAATGAGTTTTTATGCTCAGGATTTATTGAAAAACACGTTTTCTGGTAATCAAGATCCGTTTATGTTGATGCTTTTAACGGATTCTGTAAGGGTTTTTAGTATAGCTCTGTTATTTACATTTTCAAAGTATATACCAAGGCGGAAATCTTATGTGACCTCTTGTGGAATAATTATTATAATGTTATTATTATTGATTGCATACATAGCCGTCAAGCCTCGACGATTAGCTTGGTTGGCAATTATAGTTCTGATCCTTTACATAGCGGTGGGCAGCATTATGGTTGGTATAGGCTGGACTTTTATTGCAGAAATTTTTCCAAGCAACCTTCGTGGGTTAGGTTCAGGGATAGGGGCTTCCTCTTCGTTTTTCATTTTATTTTTATCTGTTAATGTAACGCCAGGTATTATGAATAAGTATGGTATAATAGCTACATATTCAGTTTATGCTGTTGTAACTTTCTTTGGTGTAGTAATACTTTATTTTTTATTACCACAATCCGACGGGAAGACTTTACAAGAAATTGAAAACAATTACAATAAAAATAAATTGCAGTGTTAAGTACAAAAATAAGTTAAATATCATATGTGTTTGTAAAAGGTATTAATATTTTTTACTAAAGCAATTCTTTATCTTTACAAACTGTGTCTTTATTGTGTTAGGTAATACTATCATTAACCCTAATGCGATTGCCAGCAATAACGATTAATTACTCGTTAATTTTTGGTTTCGATTAGTTTATTGAGGTTCTGTATTGGCATTCGTGTTTGATTCTTAAGCCATACGAATAGAATTTAAAATTAATACAATCTAAATAATTTTGTATCTGCTTTGATGTGTTAGTTGTAAGCCTTGTTTTACATCTACCTGCTTTAATCAACTTACATATTGGATGTATGTATTTCAAATTAAACATTTTGAGTTTTGAGATACATAAATCAGTTTTAATTGAGATTATCTTTTGATTCCAATGTTATGTTAAGTTCAGATTGGAAAGTGAAGTGCTAAAGCTTTAATTGAGAATTTTTAAAATGGTGAACAACGTTGTGTCAAAAATTTCGTCATCGAATCTATTGAAGCAAGTGAGTATTTCGTTTGTATAAATATTTATTTTTGGCCGTATACGAGTACATGTGTAATAAATTTTATCCGTTTATGGGTTAATTTAATAATAATTACTTAACATAATTCCAAACAACTGGGTTTGTCTTTCTTTTTTATACATACCTATGTAAAGTTCGTCTCACGTAGTTTTAGAATTATTTTTTACTTGTAATGTATTAAGGGAGAATAAATTTCTAGGTTTATTTGCAAAATATTAAGTAACAAAGGAATTTTACTACGATTTCGTTACTATTGATCAGATCATAAAATCAAAAATTCGTGTCAAATTGACCCCCGGGAGGCACTCGGGTGCCACGATAACAATTGATTTCAATTGTGTCTGGAATAACTCACGATCGTGGGATTGAAAACCATAGTTGGAAAAAAAAATGTCGTGCATGATGCAAGGTTGCCTAAATGCCTAAGAATTACTTGCAAGTATTGTCATTATTGTCATTTTCATTCTAAGGTAAGACAACAGTTTTGACGTGACAACGTCTTAAATTAGGTTGCGGCTGGGAGTCACTTATGAAAAAGTGTAACGCTCGGTAACGTTACGATGAGTCACCGAACGAGAGAGAGGCCCGCCGCGTTCGTGCAAGTTGATTCTAGTATACCGATTCTTCTGTGTGGTGATTTTAACAAAAACGTAAAGCCTGACAACTCGTTTCTTAATTTCATGAAAAATACGTATAATCTAGATTGCGTATCAAACGTTTCTAAGTCAACTACGTTAAAAGGAACAACTATCGACTTGACTTTCGCAAGACACATTACAGCAGAAACACTTCCTTTCATTTCATATTTCTCCTATCATCGTCCTATCCTCAACAAAATCACTCAAATAGGAATTAGTTAAGTTTAAGTTTACATGTACAATGTTTTAGTAAACCAAATATATTTCTATAGTTAAAATTTGTGCAATTCTTATTTTCATTCAATTCCTTGTTCCTATTGTGCAATTTAATTATATTCATATCAATAAATATTCTACCGAGAAAAAGACGTTGTCACGTAAAATCTTCGCCCGTAAAACCGACTTTTTTATTTGCCTAAAAAGTAAACAACATGAGACTTACAAACCTAACACAAGGTGGCGCTAGGTGTATGTACAAATTTCTTATTATTTTTATATAAACTAACAGTATTTAAGCACCTGAGAGTATAAGTTTTTGTGTGAACACACTAGTTAGTATATTCGAGACAAGTTAGCCAGCTGCTTTATTATACAACACTTGTGTATGTTATTTGTAACGCACGACAAACACGTTTGAATCTATACAATACAGTTTTAAATTCTAAAAACTCCTTCAGTCTTTTTGCGAGATCCGTGCATCATGATCTTTAACGTAGTTACCAAAATATCCTTAGACTAAAATATACAGAAACAGGTTACTATTTTTAATGTATAACTTCTTGATACGTTCTTTATCATCGAATGATCTGAAACAGAAGGATTTTGCGATTAGCATAAACGCCACGTTAGGCAGGCATTTCATGTCGAGTCACCATAGACCCTGCCCAAATTTAGCGCGGCAGGCGACGCGAGGTTTTTAGTGGGCATACCCCTGGGTTTTCAGGGCGCCGGGGGTCCCACATACCTTCCTCGCTGCCCTCCACCGGGGCAGTGGCAATCAGCGGCAAGCAACAGTTTATTGTCAATGACGACTGGTTCGTATAATTTCAAGTGATATTGTAATTTCACTGGGCCGCAACAGTGACATTATAATAAATTAGGTTAGGTTAGGTTAGAGATCGCTCTTTCAATCTTAAACCGGTGTCATTGTCAAAATATCACTGCATTACAATGACACAAACTAGTCCGTTAAATTGTAAGTAATGCACAATGATCAGTGTAATTGTAATGTCACTAGTGAAATTATAATATCACGGCTATAATAAAATCCCTGCAACAATTCATACGTCTCAATATTTTTGATGACACATCAAAATGCATGCACTAACAAAAGTGTGTGTGACGAATTTATGGGCGTGTAACAGTGTGCATGCATTAGCTATGCTGAAGCGATGCAAAAGCTTTGTAAATCATTAATATGTGATTGTTTCTGTAATATCTCCTGTATCTCACTAATTATTGTCGTTTGAGCAAAGATGCAAGCTCGCAATAAATAACTATGATTGCATTAGACAGACACCAAAACACAATGTAACATTTATATCACTTTTGATGATTCGCCCCTCTTTTTTGAGGAGTTAACAAAATGGTTGCCTGGCAATAACCAGTAAAGAATGAAATGCTAATTACTTTGTGATATTTTAGCAACTTGGCTTAGGTACATCGAAAAGAATATTCTTAAAAATTTGACGCCTATGACGTAGTATCACTGTGGCTAAATTGGTAAAGCACCGCGCCCGGTATGTTAGAAGATACGGGTTCGAGCCCCGCCTGAGACATAATTTTTCAAGTTTTAACCCTTTGACGATCGGATAGTTGAAAGTGATATTGAAAGGAGAGTAAATGCTGGTAACAGAGTGAATGGTGCGCTGCACGCCTTTGTGAATAGCCAGAAGATTTCTATGAAAGCTCGTCTGGCTGTGCATAGAGGGGTGTTGGTTCCAACACTCATGTACGGAAGTGAAAGTTGGGTATGGCAGAAAAAGCATGAAAGTAGAATAAATGCAGTAGAAATGAGAGCGCTAAGAAGTATGTTAGGAGTGAAATTGAGTGACAGGATAAGAAATACTGTGATAAGAGAACGTTGTGGTGTGAAAGAAGATATTGTCACAAGGATTGAGAAAGGGATGCTTAGATGGTTTGGGCATGTAGAGAGGATGAATGAGAGAAGAATGACTAGACAGATCTACAAGACGAGTGTGAAAGGGAACGTTCGAAGAGGAAGGCCTAGACGAACCTATCACGATCAAATCGGGGATGTTCTGAAGAAAGGTCAGAACAAGAGTACTCTAAACCGACGAGCATGCATGAAAAGATTGATGAATGTGGAAGAAGCGAAAGATGTATGCCAGGATCGTAGTAAGTGGAAGGCCTTGGTCTCTGCCTACCCCGTTGGGAAGTAGGCGTGATAATGTGTATGTGTGTGACGATCGGATATTCCAGACACAATTAAAACCAATTATTGTTATCGAGACAACCGGTTGTCTCTTGGGGCTTGAAGCGTAAATACAAATTCTGATTAGTGAAGTTTTTAATAATTCATTACTATTTCAGGTGGTAGTAGCAATATCCTGCAACCTGTTCTGTTTGGGGGTTGGATGTACGGTCGGATTTAGCGCTGTCTTTCTGCCACACATTAAGAAGGATGATAAGTTCAACTATAGTGATATCTATGATTCTTGGATTGGTACGTGTTATATTAACTCTATTTAATAAGTTATTTTTTATATCCTCTTTATATCCGTGCTTGTAGAACTAAGTTTGGTCAACAAAGGCGATATTAAATTTGGTATGACGTCTAATCAGCAGGTTGAATGAAATTGTATAAAAGCCTCAAAAATAGTTTCTATTATACTACTAACCAACTGATTTCCTTATTTCTTCGAGCATTTAAAGCTTGGATATTCGATCAATAAAAACTAAGAATCTGCCTCTTTTCTTTCAGCTTCAAGTGCTTGCATAGCCATGGGAGTTGGCTGCATCCTTGGCGGAATTACCTCCGACAAATTTGGCAGAAGATTCGCGCACCTCACATTTGCAATACCCTTTGCGGTAGGATGGATTGTCCTGGCCTTAGCAAATAACGTCACCGTCGTCATCATCGGCAGAGTTATTACAGGAATCTGCACTGGGGCTTTCAGATCCTTAGGCACTGTTTATCTCGGAGAAATCAGTAATCCCACAAACAGACCTTTGTTTATCTTCTCTCTTTCGCTTTTTGGCACTTTGGGTATTTTACTTAGTCACCTACTTGGTGGATATTTCTGTTGGAGGCTGAGCTGTTTCATATTTTGTCTGCCTGTCGCCCTAGGCTTTGTACTACAATTATTCATAAAAGAGAGTCCCTTATGGCTTATATACAAAGGTCAGATCGACAAAGGCACTGAGGGGTTTTTATGGTTCCGGGGTGACGATGATGCATCACAAAGAGAAATCGCAGCAGTTTTGGAAAAACAAAAGAACCGACCGCCAGAGTTGTCGTTTAAAGAAGGCCTTAAGTTAATTTTTAGCAAAGCATTTATGGTACCTATGGCAACGGCAATTCTTATGTTTACAACTGTACAGTTTTGCGGTGTGAACACAATGAGTTTTTATGCTCAGGATTTATTGAAAAACACGTTTTCTGGTAATCAAGATCCGTTTATGTTGATGCTTCTAACGGATTCTGTAAGGGTTTTTAGTATAGCTCTGTTATTTACATTTTCAAAGTATATACCAAGGCGGAAATCTTATGTGACCTCTTGTGGAATAATTATTATAATGTTATTATTATTGATTGCATACATAGCTGTCAAGCCTCGACGATTAGCTTGGTTGGCAATTATAGTTCTGATCGTTTACATAGCGGTGGGCAGCATTATGGTTGGTATAGGCTGGACTTTTATTGGAGAAATCTTCCCAAGCAACCTTCGTGGGTTAGGTTCAGGGATAGGGGCTTCCTCTTCGTTTTTTATTTTATTTTTATCTGTTAATGTAACGCCAGGTATTATGAATAAGTATGGTATAATAGCTACATATTCAGTTTATGCTGTTGTAACTTTCTTTGGTGTAGTAATACTTTATTTTTTATTACCACAATCCGACGGGAAGACTTTACAAGAAATTGAAAACAGTTATAATAAAAATAAATTGCAGTGTTAAGTACACAAATAAATAAGTTAAATACCATATGTGTTTGTAAAAGGTATTAATAGTTTTTACTAAAGCATTTTTTTTATCCTTACAAACTGTGTCTTTATTGTGTTAGGTAACACTATCATTAACCCTAATGCGATTGCCAGCAATAACGATTAAATACTCGTTAATTTTTGGTTTCGATAAGTTTATTGAGGTGCTTTATTGTGCATTCGTTTTTGATTCTTAAGCCATACAAATAGAATTTAAAATTAATACAATCTAAATAATTTTGTATCTGCTTTGATGTGTTAGTTGTGAGCCTTGTTTTACGTCTACCTGCTTCAATCAACTTATTGGACGTATGTATTTTAAATTAAACATTTTGAGTTGCAAATTGTAGCTACAGTGGACTTTACACGGTTGTCTTGGTTCTGTTTACTTCAAATAGAATATTTTATAATTTAGAATTTGGAAAATTAGTCATTGATTTAAATTTACTAGATAAGAAAAATTAAATTCTTTGCTTAGGACAACCTTGGCCGGCATTGTTGAGGCAACCCATGTGTGTTTGTACCTTATCATAATTATGTTTAATTTAAAATATCCCTTATCCTATGTCATCAGGCGAAGGTCTTCTCTCAATTAGTATATCAAGCGTGTAATTAAAATACAATATTGTGTTTTAAACTTGAGAAGCTATACAACTGACGAACTATACAAGTGCGATACATACATCAGTTTTAATTCAGATTATCTTTTGATTCCGATGTTATGTTAAGTTCAGATTGGAAAGTGAAGTGCTAAAGCTTTAATTGTGAATTTTTAAAATGGTGAACAACGTCGTGTCAAAAATTTCGTCATCGAATTTATTGAAGCAAGTGAGTACCTACATATTTCGTTTGTATAAATATTTATTTTTGGCTGTACATACGTGTAATAAATTTCATCCGTTTGAATGGAGACAATGGATTGATTAAGTAATTACCTAACATAATTCCAAACAACTGGGTTTGTCTTTCTTTTTTATACATACCTATGTAAAGTTCGTCTCACGTACTTTTAGAATTATTTTTTACTTCTCGTAATATGGGAGAATAAATTTCTAGGTTTACTTGCAAAATATTAAGTAACAAAGGAATTTTACTACGATTTCGTCATCGAATTTATTGAATACTATTGATCAGATAATAAAATCAAAAATCCGTGTCAAATTGATCCTAATGTTGTTTATGTATAAACCATAGTTGGAAAAAAAATGACGTGCATGATGCAACATTGCCTAAAAGCCTAAGAATTACTAGCAAGTTACTTATCCCTGGCTCACTTCAGTAACCCAATTACCACCGCAAACATACCAACCGTACACATACGTAACCTATTCAACAACCTTATTTACTTTTTACTTAAAATGTACTTAGGTATAATAATAACAAAACAATTGCACAGCAGGTGTTATACTATTATACTTAGGTTTTTACCGCTTTAAAAAATTAAATGGGGTCATGATAACAATGATTCTTAGCAACATTTTTATTTCCAGGTGCTTGTAACACTTTCTTGCAACCTGTTCTGTCTTGCGTCCGGATGTACTTTTGGGTTCAGCGCTGTCCTCCTGCCCCAGATTAAGAATGACGTCAACTTCTACTACAACGACAGTAACGACTCTTGGATTGGTATGCGGATTGCTCCATGTGAATTTTAATTAATAAATCAAAACAAGTTCAAAGCTTTAAACGTATATTCTCTATGTTCCAGCATCAAGTGCTTGCCTTGCAATGGCCTTTGGCTGCATCTTTGCTGGCTTCCTTACCGATAAATACGGAAGAAGAATCACACATGTCATCGTAGCTACACCTTTTGTGATTGGATGGATCATCTTGGCATTTGCCAATGATGTCATAATCCTCCTCGTTGGTAGAGTTCTCACAGGCTTGTCGACCGGCGTATTCAGATCTTTAGGTGCTGTCTACCTTGGGGAAATTGCAAGTCCTACAAACAGACCACTTTTTATTTTCTCTCTATCTCTTTCAGCCACTAGTGGCATATTTTTCAGCCACATCCTCGGTGGTTATCTCAGTTGGAGGCTTTCCTGTTTCATCATTTGTTTGCCTTCCGTCCTAGGTATCTGTTTACAAGTGTATGTAAAAGAAAGCCCCCTATGGCTCATATACAAGGGTAAATTTGATAAAGGCACTGAAGCATTTTTATGGTATCGAGGTGATGATGATTTTTCCCAAAGAGAACTAGCAGAAATTATAAACAAGCAGAAAGATCGGCCACCAAACTTAACATTTAAAGAAGGTTTGAAAGCTATGTTCAGCAAAGCGTTCATGAAACCATTGTTGACGGCATTTCTTCTGTTTGTTACCGTACAATTCAATGGCGTCAATACTATGAGCTTCTACGCTCAAGATTTGTTGAAGACAACGTTTTCAGGAGAACAGGATCCTTTTATGTTGATGCTCGTGACGGATTCCACAAGAGTTATAGGTGTTGCACTATTGTTTTCATTTTCAAAGTACATCCCTCGGAGGCGATCTTACGTGATCACTTGTGCGACTCTTGTGATATTATTAATAATATTAATAGCATACATAGTTGTTAAGCCTAGTGGTTTAGCTTGGCTGGCAATAACAGTTTTAATGCTTTACATAGCAGTAGGAAGTATTATAGTTAGTTTAAGCTGGACATTTATTGGAGAAATCTTTCCAAGTAATCTTCGTGGGTTAGGTTCAGGCATAGGAGCTTCTTCATCGTTTTTCCTTTTATTTTTATCTGTAAATATAACTCCTGGTATTATGATTAATTATGGTATAATAGCTACGTATTCCGTTTTTGCTGTTGTAACTTTCTTAGGCGTATTGTTCCTATATTTCTTGTTACCGAATACTGATGGGAAAACTTTGCAAGAAATTGAAAATAGTTATGATATGAAATAATATTGTTCTATATACATTTAATTTTATTAGGACTAACTTAATCAGTTTATTAGTAAATTTTAGTTTAAGTTAACAAAATGTTTTAACTTGTTGATTCTCACAAATCGAAAAATTTAATTGTTAACATAAATGTTTAATAATTTAGTAAACAAATATTCAGTTTTGTATATTATGTGGCACGGTTGTAATTTTCTAATATTTGGCACACGCATAAACAGATTATAGAAATAAATACATTCGGTTTCTCGAAAAAAAGTCAAAGTATTAATTAATTTATTAGTAATTTTGTGTTATTTAAGTAATACAATAAGAATAAAACATGACAACGTTAGGAAAATCATGTGATTTTTCCATGTTTCCTGTCCATCCAGACTTTATTAGCCCACGATCTGATGAAATCTGTTTGTTTGTGTCCGTTAAGATTGTTTTTTAGCCAAATTGTAATAAAATCACTCATTTAAAAAAAAAAGTAAACTCAAGTATTGCAAATCATGATTACTTGATTGCTGGCTTTATTTCTTCCACCAAACTCCTGATCGGTCCCGTTTGTGTGATGGTTACAGAGCGTTCCCCTTTTACGTCACTTTTTCTCGGTGCGACAACAGTGAGAACACCATCAGACGATAATCTGGACTCCACTGCATCTGGGTTGGTATCTTGCGGTAACTTAAACTTCCTCGTAAACTGTCTGGATATAAAGCCATGCTCATCTTTCTTCTCTTCGTGTTTACCCTCAACTATAATGAAGCCATCAACAGTTTTGACCGTTATTTCATCTGGAGCAAAATGTTGGACGTCAACGTTGATTTGCCACTTGTCGCCATCAGCTTTGATCGAGGAGCCTACATTTTGTGGCCACCAGGGCCTCGGGCGAGGGAAGACGGGGCTGGTGACCGCTGTCATCATGTCTTCTGGGGAAAGAGTGAGGCCGAAATTCTGGTCGAGCAGTCGGTGCGGCCATTTCGATGCGTTATAATCGAAAAAACGAGGAATGAGGGACATTTCACTGATCTATTGAGCTCTGTGTTTGTTTTAGACTGGCTAAACCCGATCGAGTTCCTCGTTTATATTTGCACGCAGATTCTTCGGGATGGTCGTGCCTTATTTAGATCAGAGGCCCTACTACGCAACACGAAGCCCGTATTTACGGATCTATCTGTCTCTTTCATACTCTGACACATTGGTGTGCGTAAGCAGATAAAGACATTACAGATAAATACGGACATTGTGTTGCAGAGTAAGGCCTCAGATGAGAAATTGTTTCGGGAGTTCGTTGCCCATACGCTTGGCAAGGTGACGATATTAGAAAATAAATGACATCGACGGCTTGTTAAATAGTTAGAACCGATAATAACCGTTAACAGTAGATCGTTAAATGGTAAATCATTATAAAAGATGACTTGGTAAAGAAAGACATCAGTTCAGTTACCTCTACTTAATGAGGTTTTTCTAGATAATAAATGGGGGCAAACATTCTTACGACAGTATGCACTGTTGATTCACCTGTGACGGCTATTAATGACTGATGCATGAATATTATAACTTACGCGTTTGTGGACTGCGTGTAAACATATGTCTGTAATATAGTAGGTATTTGTCTGTCTTCATAAGTGTGTAAGATAAAAGATATTTCATTTGAAAGAAACCTACGACGTACATAGAACAATTATCATTAAAATACCATACTATTGTAATTTCCACGATACACCATTACTGTCGAATTACTTAACACTTTCCAGGACACCAACCGCCTGTCGCGATAACAATAAAACTTCTATTGTGTCTAGCATTGTCCCGGAATATGTTAAGACGTATCAGCGCATACAGGATAAGAGTATGTATAAAACGTCGACAACACTACAAACATTTTCTCTGATCCTAATGTAAGTAACTATTAAAAGCACTTGTTTTGTTGTACAAATCAGAACCAATGATGCCACTACAAAGACTCAGACCCCAGAAAATATAGATATACCTTTATAATTTTTTTTACAAATTCCCGCTGGGAATCGAACGTGGGCCCTTGAAGACAGGTGCGAACGCCACTCCGCCACAGAGGTCGTTACATACTATTTTTATATATCGTCACATATAACAATATGTTTATTAATATCAGCTAGGTACGAGTAGCATGATCAAGAAAAATCTCGTGTACGAGTACAAGAACCTTGTATTTGTTGTTTTGTGAATGTGTACTGTAATAATAATTGTCCTGTCTGTTTTTTCTATTAGTTTACATTTTCAATAAAATGGTAAATCTATTAACACCACAAAGCAATGCTATTAAAGAAACGTAAAAGTTGTAAATAGTGCATATAAACGTTTACGATTTAATTGTATGGCTGCTTCAGTAAATGTTGCCTCAGATGATACGAGTAACTAGACGTCTGCCAAATGTACTGATAAAAATATTATTTGTAGTTAGATTAAGTCTTAAACCAAAATCCCTTGCAAGCCAGCACCGGTAAATGTCAGTCCGAAAAAAAAAGAACTCGATATTACAATCTGAATATTGGCGAAGTGGTTTTCTCAATAATTCTGAACACTATGAATAATTTGTTTTGGTAAATTCTGGAAGGTCAACACAAGTTCTCGAATCATTCAGATCATGTTGTTATGAAATCGTGCGCCAAAATATCTTCTAACTTCATTTCACGTATACACATTTCACGTAAATATATTGTATTCACGTCTATTTTTATCCTCTTTCCTCCCACGAGATTTAGGCGGGAATATTTCGGCTTTTTATAGCGCTCATGCTGATTTGTGTTAAGCTCATCATCAGAAGGTTCTACTGCCAGAAATGGGACTCTCTAAGACGATTTTGGTATAATCGCCAAGCTTGGCAACAGAGGCCTTACTCCGCAGCACAATGTCCGTATATTCGAATCCATCTGTTCCTGTCACTCATACCGATGTTTTAAAGTATCTGAAAGAGACAGATATATCCGTAAATACCAGTCCGGGGCAGTGGACCAACTGCTCTGTCCAACTAGTTGGATCAAATACAAGCTTCGTGTTGCAGAGTAAGGCATCAGGTTTGGCGATCGCAGTTTGGCCAATGGTTGAGATACGACGCGTAGAAGTGGCAATCTTTTGGCGGTACTCCTTCATTCGCCTCTTACGACACCGTTAGGAAGAGAAAGAGTGGTGCTATTATATATTTGTATCTGCACTATAAAACAGTAGTAGAAGTTATGATACTTGAGACTTACGTTCATTAACCAAATGTCTTCTCCTAACAATTCTTTAGACGACAACCGAGCTGGCAATCCTACAAAGGTCTATCAGTGCAAGGTCTCCGGGTTATGAATGTGCCCATATTAGATATTTTTTCTTTTTTACGATTTTCCCTAAAGATTGCGGTGTTTACTTTTCATCATCGTCTGCTTACATCAGTCCACAGCTGGGTATAGGCCACTAAAAGAGGAGGCCAATGCAGCAATGGTGCGGAGAAGACGCTCCTGTCTATAACATAACATAAATACTCTTTATTGCACACCATACAGGATACATTGTTAACATGTAATACATTTTAAGCTGTCTATGTTCTTCTGGCATTCAATCCATTAGTCTCTTACGACACCAATAGTACGTAAATGGGTTGTACTAGTCTCTATTATGTCCGGAAGACCAGCGCTAAAAATTAAGAGTGGTTTAAGAAAAATAAATAAAACTGTTACAATACAACATGTAATGATTCCATATAAAAATTAAGATTTCTTCTCTTCTTTTGGTTTATCATCTTTCGGTTTCTCGACTACGAGTTGCACTGCTTCCAAACTGTCTGTTTTGATTTTGGGTTCAGCCACTGATATGGGGATGACAGTTTCACAGGGTAAGTTCCTATCGCAAGTCTGTCTGGGGGCGGTGACCGTGAGAATGCCATCTGAGGTTAGGTGTATCTGCATTGTTTCTGGTGAACAACCATGGGGAAGTTTGAATTTCCTCACAAATTGCCTGAAATATAAGTGTGATGAGGTTTTTTTTTCGCAAGTCATATAATAATAAAAATGGTAGGTAATCAGACGGGTAAAGCAACTAACAATATTATTTCTGTCATTTATTCAAGCAATGACTCAGTATACTTTAGGTAGATCATTCATTAAAGAAAGGCATAAAAAGGTTTGTAAGTAAGATAGTATTAGACTTGGAGCGGTGCGGCCCAAAATAACTGGAGGAAAACTTATGCAACATTTTAAAACTAACTGCTTACAAAAAACTTAAGTGTAGGACAAAACAACCTTATAACGTATCCTTTTTTGGACTTCCTTTCTTGCTTTCCTTCTATTATCACGTATTCTGGTCGCGCTTTTACCCTCAGTTCGTCTTTTTTGAAATGTTTAACATTCAGGGTCAGTTCAAACTTCTCTCTTCCAATCCTTATCGAGGGTCTGACGCTGCGCACCTGAACCCAGGAGCTTACATTTGGCCTGAGAACCATTAATAAAGGTTTCAAGAACATTCTTCAGATAAAAAACATATCTAACGTCATCGTTTTATTTTATCTAACAACGTTTTTTTAAAAACATCTCATTGACCATGCATGTCAAAAGACTGACATTTGTTACCTACGTGTTTCGTGTGTTCCGAATGGAAAAGGCTTTAAAGAAAAAACAAAGCTGAGCAAAGGCTTTATGAATTGTAAAAAGATACGATTTATAATAAGTAGAAATAAATGTTTTTACAAGTTCTCATTTAGATATTTAAATACGTTGATGTTTTTTACTGCAAAATGAAAAATACTTACCAAAAATCTTGAATACCTGTTTTGAGGTAACACCATAGACTTAATTTATTTAATGGATAAAAAACTAAAATCTGCTAGCGCGGTTTGGTTCCCTTCGGAGCATAATGTACAAAACGCAAAATGAGCACAATAAAGGTAGACTTCGGAGCAATGCGGCTTGCGGTTTGCGTCGTGCGACATGCGACACTTGCGGCCCACGCGGCCAAGAGTGTATAGGTAGACTTCGGAGCAATGCGGCTTGCGGCTTGCGTCGTGCGTCATGCGTCACTTGCGGCCCACGCGGCCATGCGGCTTTACTTTGAATTAAAGAAGTGTATGAAACCCTTTCCGAGCGAAGCGTCGCGGCCGCATGCGTCGCTTGGGCCGCAAGTGACGCATGACGCACGACGCAAGCCGCAAGCCGCATTGCTCCGAAGTCTATCTTATGAAACCCTTTCCGTCCGACGCAAGCGGCCGCGACGCTTCGCTCGGAAAGGGTTTCATACACTCCTTTAATTCAAAGTACAGCCGCATGGCCGCGTGGGCCGCAAGTGACGCATGTCGCACGACGCAAGCCGCAAGCCGCATTGCTCCGAAGTCTACCTTAAGCAAGTTTGGCCATAGCCTTAGGTAGTTTAATAGAAATATGAATATTTTATATTGGTAAACTTTAATAGATTAAGTTATGATTGGCAATAAAAATATTCTATTCTATTCTATATTCTATTATTTGCTTAAAACACGGTATACATGTCCATATTAAGTTTTTTCAGTCTGCAGTCTGTCCTATGATTTGGGGTAGTGTTGCCGATCGATAGTCGACTATCGATTATTAATCGCTAGTCTATCGATAGCCAAAGAATCGTAAGACTATCGATCGGTCTATCGATAGTATCGATACTATCGATAGCACAGGACAAGGCAATACTATCGAATGAGTTCAATACTATCGATACTATCGATAGTATTGTATTTCGTTATTTAAAAAACTATCAATAATATCGCTAGTATCGATACTATCGGTTTTATTTGCAACGATACTCTCGATTGTATCGATACTATCAATTGTTTTGGACTATCGATAGTTTAATAATTTGCAATAGTATTGTTTACAATTTTAAGGTATAGTCAAACACAATCAACTATGCAAATATAGGAATAAATAATATCAAATAGTTTCCTTGTGGTAATATCAATCAATCAATCAATTATTTTATTTCCATAAATACATATTACAGAGATGTTACAAAATATTTTCTTAGTCACTGTATTTAACCTGCTAGCAGGCGTGCAAATTTTTGTTATTGGAAGCTATTAAATAACATATTAAAATATTTTATGTCAAATGGAATAAACGTTGCACAATTTCTATTCATTGAATACCTATTCTAAATTAAATGTCAAATTAAGTAAAAAAAATGTCAAGTAAATCCAAACGGCTTAAAACAAAGCACAAATCGTAAACATTAGACATACACAATAATCATTAAAAAGTCGACTATCCCTCAAAGTCCGTGTGCTCATTCAAACTATAAAAACATTTTTCACTTAGACATTGCGTTAATTTTTTTTTAAATATCAACATTCAGGGTTTTTAAGTTTTCAGGTAGCTTGTTATAAATTTTTGTGTGTGTTAAATACATTTCTTTTATAAATATCTTTGCGACTGGATGGTTGATATAAGTTAAACGCATATTATATTTGACATAGCCTTATTATCGGCTTAAATGGTCCACTACTACCATTACTGTTAAAACATAATTAATACTTACTATTGCAAATTGTTAAACTATCGATAGTCCAAATCAATCGATAGTATCGTTGCAAATAAAACCGAAAGTATCGATACTAACGACGATATTATCGATAGTTTGTTAATAACGAAATACAATACTATCGATACTATATAACTCATTTAATAGTATTGCCTTGTCCTGTGCTAACGATAGTATCGATACTATCGATAGGGTACAGGATTTTCGATTTAAACTATCGATAGTTCGGCAACTCTAATTTGGGGTAGGGTGTCCTTAAATTAGTAGGTAATTTAAAAAATATAGACCACAATTTAAATGTCAAAACATTTATTCGTTTTATAAAACCAACTTAAACAATAACAATTAATATACTTAATCAGTCGAAAAATTAAATTTTTAGCTTTGGTATCTTTTGATTTGCGATACAGGCGATACAATAACAAATGCTATTATAACAAATGAAAATAAATAAAATCAGTTTAATTTATTTCTCTTCCTTCTTCTCTTCTAGTGCGGTCTGATCTTTGATTTCCTTTCTGACAGGTCCGGTTTGTGTAATCGGCACTGCGCGCTCTCCCTTCACAGATTCTGATACTTTCCTGGGTGCAGTAATGGTAAGAACGCCATCGGATGATAGCTGAGACACCACAGTCTCGGGTTCAGCTCCTTCAGGTAACGCGTAGCGCCGTGTGAAACATCGTGAGATGTATCCGTGTTCATCTTGCTTTTCCTCATGCTTGCCTTCAACCACAATATAACCATCAGCTGTCTTTACGGAAATCTCCTCAGGCGCAAAGTGTTGTACATCTAAGTTGATCTGAAACTTATCCTTGTCTGCCTTAATGCTGGAACCGATGTCACGAGCGGCAAGCTGTCTCCACGGCCTCATATATTCAGCCGCAAGCGAAGGTGCAACGATAGCAGTCAGCAAATCGTCCGGAGTCAGCGCCAAGCCGAAATCTTGATCCAGGAGTCGGCTTACAGGCCAAATGTGGCTGTGGTGGTGCGGGCGAGGCGCATCGTAACCCAAAACTGAACGCAGCAACGACATTTTAGTTGAAATTCTTTAGAGTAGTTGTTGTAAGTAGCGTCAAAAACTTGTTGAAATTGCTCTTTCGCGCGTCGAGTTGTTTACTAACAAATTCCTTAATTTTTGTTGACGGACCTATCACTGAAACCCCATATGGGAGGCTTTAATCAGTTAAACCGGGCAGAGTGTGGCGAGCGCTGAAGGCGCTCAGCCTAGGTCCGCCACGCTAGCGGTACTCCGGTGCGGCCGAGGGTGAGGCTTCGCGAAGCGAAGCCTCAGGCTCGCTCGCACCGGGGCCCATACTAGCGGGCGTGATCGGGCCAGTGTGGGGTGCTAAAGGCACCCTACCAAATGGCGAACCCACCAGTGGTGGCGCCGCCGGAACCGGAGATGCCGTGGCATGCCGGATCACGGTCGGGCTCCATTCTGGCGGGCCCGATCTGGGAGGGGGGATCGGACAGCCTAACAAATTCCGGCGTTCAGCGCGAGTATTTATACTAGTCGTACAGCGCCATCTAGTATAGAGTAGAAAGTTCTTGAAACTACGAGCTCATCTTGGACTCTTGGTTACGTCAATACAAATCTGAGTGTGTGTGTTTGTATTTTATATTTGTGACTTATTGGTATGCAACAAAATAATTTATATGATGCAGACTGAACATAGAAATTTCATGAATCTAGCGTTATTTATAAACATCTGAGATAAGATTGCGTGTGAGTGATATAATAACAAACAAATGACACTAAAGCACAGATAATTCATTTATCAGTTTCATACTTTCTTAACCCGATATCCGGGCTAAAGTGACTTTGATCTGCTAATTAAATTCCTAGATACTTTATATGATATTTTAGAAATTTAATTGCAATTATAATATCAGCAATTATATTAAAATATAAACTTGAACTTAGTTAAATGGTAAAGCGCCGCGCCCGGTATGCGAGGAGACGTGGGTTTGATTAATTTTTCAAGTTTATAGGTACTTATAATATCAGTATATAAACTTGAAAAATTCGCGCCGTGTCGCAGTGTCTCGGTGGCCTAATGGTATGGCGCCCGCCCGGCATGCGAGGAGATGCGGGTTCGAGTCCCGCCTGAGACAAAATTTTTCAAGTTTATATACTGATATTATAAGTGCAATTAAGTTGATAAAATATCAAATAAAGTTTATAGGTACTGATATTAAATTCCGAGACTTTCTATTAATATATTATTTAAGTACCTATTTCTGTTAAAAGTGCATTCTGTACTGGATTGCATCGATCAAATATCACTATCATCATTATCAGATCACTGCTGGCTGGACGCATGACTTTTTGTGAGGAGGATATTGCCATAATCGCCACGCTTAGCAGGAGGGTTGGCGATCGCAGTTTGGCCTATGGTGGAGGGGAGACGCTGCAACCTGCCTTTTTATGTTAGTTCTTCTTTAGTCGCCTCTTACGACACCCATAGGAAGTGTTATTCTTTTGACGCGCCGGCACCACATAACAATGCTAGCTTCATATAGGTAGGTAACAAACATAATTCGGTATTAAGTTCAACACTCTTATGCAGTAAGCTTGTTTTTCCATTGACAGCTCCTGAAAATTCCAGAAAGAATTAGGCAGTTGCAGGAATTATCTTATCAGTAGGTAGTAAAAGAATATGAATGTCTATAGTAATCTGCCAAGATTTAGGTAGGTATACTCATTCATTACATAAACAGGATATTGATAAAACTTATCTTCTTATTGTTTCGGTTAAAGAAAAAAAATAGTATTATTTATTAAATATATTTACATACAAGATGTTTAGGATGCTGTAGGAGCAAGTCTGCACTCTGCTCACCAGGGATGCGCACCTTTTGCGAATAGTGGCATTAAAAACAGACAATACGCGCTTCTAAAAAAATCCTTAAAATCACTATTCAAATAAGGCAGGTCAAGTAATTTAAAAGCGTTATTACATTGTACTCCAGGGGCGCTGTAGGATCAATTTTACGAAGGAGATCACTTTCCAGCAGGTAAATTGAAGAAATTATAATTTATGCAACAAATTCCGCTAAAACCAGTGAAAAGTGAATGATATTGGACCTCACGACTCACGCGACACAAGCGCCTCTAGTGGCAAATTCACTAGCGATAGCCCCCATTGGGGGCCAATCTTTCCTCTAATAATGTCAGACTTAGAGTAAACTCTCCTTACTTTAACATTAAAAAGATTCTAGGTTAAGAAGAAATTGATATCGTTTTACATAAAACATTTTTAGTAAGTAGGTAGGTAGTTAAATGGACACATAAAAACATTTTGTGCATTCAAATTTCAAACCGACTTGTAGGTATAAAGCGGCAAAACGTAAGTAGGTACCTACCTAGGTACCTACTGCTGCTTAAATGATAAACTTTTTATTTAGAGAAATGTTTCAAAAGCAATGTTGGAGGATATTATAGCAGTGCGGTATAAAGAATGATGTTTAAAATGTAATAAACGTATGAACTTTTTTGTACAATACCTAAAAAAAAACAGGGTAGGTACATACATACAAATTTAATAAACACACCTATTTTTCTGACCTTGATACAAATGACCTACCCGAACATTCTACTACGTTCCAGACAGCGCCCCTGAAAGAGAACGATGACACAGTGACGCACAAGCCAGTAGCGCCAACTTACGGGCCGCTTTCACTTTTATTTTATTTGTCACCGTCTCATCTTTCGCATTGGCTGATTAGGTAGTCACACAAAAACAATTACATATATTCTTACAATAAACTGACGTATAGACTACCTGACAGCCGGATAATGCGTAATAAATAAGTTTTGTTTGTCAATGAGTTCGTACTTACCTAGTGACGTACCTTTAATTTTTTCAGTTAATCGATAATAGCTGGAGGTCAACCCTAGGGAACAATGTTTAAAAAGAGGAATAAAATAATGTGTAAAACATCACATACATTGTTCTGATCTCAATTTGAATAACTATTTAAAGCACTCGTATTTTGGAAACTAGATACAACGAAGGTACCACAAACACCCAGACCCGAGAAAATGTATAAAAGCACTTTTTTTTCCTACCCTGACCCATCCGGGAATCGAACCCGGGACCTCGAAACAGGTGACACCTCGAAAACAGGTGTTTACGCCACACCGCAACGGAGGTCGTGTTGTTTTCGTTTATACTGTTATCCTTAGATTTAGGCTCAAACTGACCAAACTTCTAACAATATTGTAAAAGTGGGCAGATACATGAGCCAGTAAGTATATATTTTTTACATAATAATATACTGCAAATATAAAGCAAGTGATTGTTATTGATTGTATTATTTTTTAAAGTTCCTATTTATAAGATTGTTATGAGTGTAATGACTCATCATTACACACATAACAATCTACTAATACTAATAATTTAAAAATATTTCATTACTAATGAGATATTTTCCGACGGCTCATTAAGGGCCGTAAGTAAAAAAGAACAAATGAACCAAAACTGAACAAAAAATTACATGAATCCCTGAATTGACCTTTAAACAAGTCAATCTCATTATACTAAATCCTTTAGATAGCAATTTCTTTTCTTGCTGAACAAAAATCCGGCTCGGAGGACCGTTGAAAATTTACTGGCAAGGTCCTAGAAGCGAAACTCATTAGAACTTGATTATCTAAAATACATACATTGACCCGCCCCCTAAACCAATCAAATCTTTTCAAAATACAAAGTCAAGTTACAAGGCATGGTTACAAATACAAATTTTAATACAACGGTTGTGTCCTTTCAACTGAAAAATCAGTGTCACACATTTGTGTTAACTGATCCTTAAAAAAGCAGTATTTTTTATTTAATAAAATTTTAGTACACTGATCGGTAAAAAAAATGCTGCGACCGCGTCATACAACAAGAAAGTCCCATGTGGAATTGTAATGATGTCATGGAACTTGCTGCGGAAAATTCTTTTATTATAAGTACTAACGAGGATACTAGTGACAGTGAATTATAATTTACCCTGCATTTGCATTAATACCTTATGGCATTCTCAACGCGAATGAACTACAGAATGTTTTCACCATAACATAAAACCTCATTCTTAAAATAAACATTCTAATTTACACAATACGTAGCAAATTATACGTAGCGACCCTTAACATTAGGCGTACCTGCCTGTTTGTATCAAATGTTCGAGACTTTTCTACTCCGTACTAGATGGCGCTATTATGAACTAGTATAAATACCGATCAAAGCGGCGCTACTGTAGTTATTTGAAAACAAGCAAGCACAGTGAGCAAGCGTTCACAAGCGATTCCAAGTGATTCCAATCGAATAGCGATCTTCTAGCTTCAAGCGAGGTTTACGATTTCGTTATTTTCATTCAAGCTACCAAATACCAGATTCAACATGTCTCTTCTGCCATACTTCATGGACGATTTTGGATTCAGGCGCCCTCGCCACCTGTTCGACCAGCACTTCGGCCTGGCTTTGACTCCGGATGATCTCCTGGGTGTCGTAGCTGCTCCTGTATTGAGCAGGGAATACTACCGGCCATGGCGTCACCTAGCAGCTGCTGCACGGGACATCGGTTCCAGCATTAAGGCGGATAAGGACAAATTCCAGATCAATTTGGACATGCAACATTTCGCGCCGGAGGAAATATCCGTGAAGACTGCGGATGGTTATATTGTAGTGGAAGGCAAGCACGAGGAGAAGAAAGATGAGCACGGGTATATCTCTCGTTCGTTCACGCGGCGTTACGCGTTGCCCGAGAACACTCAGGCAGACAGTGTAGAGTCGCGGCTGTCATCAGACGGTGTTCTGACCATCACAGCGCCACGGAAAGTGCCGGAGTCGGTGAAGGGAGAGCGTGTGGTGCCCATCTCTCAGACTGGACCCGTACGGAAGGAAATTAAAGACCAGACCACCGAAACCGACAAGAAAGAAGAAAAGAAATAAGTTACTATAAGCAGTGTAAATGATTTTTAGTGCTATGAATGTTATTGTAAGGTAAGAAGTGGTGTGAACTTTAAATCCAAAGTTTTGGCAGTGCCATTTAGACTGATTTGTTATTTTAATAAATAAGCAGTATTTTCATAATTCGTATTTTATTTATTTACTCGCCCAACTTACATTTTGTCGTTTTTCAATTTCTTTTTCTTTAGAAGGTAAGTACCTATTATCTTATCTGTGACCTAGGTATAGAATTCTTAGATAATATAAAAGTCATTTGGTGGTAAAAGCAAAGAAAATCTATCGTATTATTCATTTCAATGAATACTTCGGAAAATCAACATGTTTTTTAATGCAAATTATTGTGATTCTGGCGAATAGGGACTGGACTAACTATGAGGTATGTCAATGTTTGGTACTAACTACTACTGTGTGCCATAGAAACAGTGATTTCTACAATTTATTAAATATAGAGGCCTTGGTTAGGCCTCTATATTTAATGCGATGGGCATGTTTACGTCGTCCACTGCTTTGATTATTAATGTTTACCATTAAGTATCGAAACGGGCTGTTTGTTTCATAGAAAGCTAGTAAAATTTGTTGCTGGCTTACTATGTCCAAGGTCTACTTGGACATTATTCTGCTGTCATCAATTAAGTATGATTCTTATGCTACAAATGTGTTAGATATCATATCTACCTACACAAGAAACGTGTCGCCAAGCGTTACTTGCAAAGTCTTAGGTTTATATCGATTCCATGTTAGCTAACAAATACATTAAATTTAATCAAATTTAAATAGATATTGCAAAATTTCAACAATTAACTAAGTTTAAAGTTAGATAATTTGCATTAGTGGTGGGTTTTCTTAACACTGTTCGTCTAAACATGCCAAACAACTTAGATGATGTAAAATCCTTAACATCTACGACCAGACCTCGAGTGGTGTGTCACATCACAGGTGATGATGAATCACCTCGTGAATTAAATTGAATAAGACCAGTTCTTATGTCTTAACTTAGGGATTGGTCAACAGACAGCACTCACGGCCTTTAGTATGGCAGGTCTTATGGTCTGAAGGTAAACGTTCACATCATATAAATTTCTTAGAAACCATGCCGATTTCCTTGGCCTAAATATTTTTTTGTGATATCCTATCAATTTTGTTACGCATGGACAATGCCACGGCAGTATCTTATATGTATAAATCGGATGGAAGAGATTCAGTTCTCCCATTTAACAAGCATAATGAAACAACTGCTGGCTCGCAAAAGGCCTGAAATAAATTCTCGACCCAGACAATGACTCGATAGTTTAATTAGTAAAAAGAGCAGTCACCCGGCAAGCGGAAAGTTGTTGGTTCAATTCTCATCAAACAAAGCAAAAAAGAAAAAAGAAGTGTGTTTTTTTTTTAAAGACATCTTTAACAGTGGTGTAAAGATCGCAAAATCATGGTTTTAATTACTTAATTATCACCTTCACGTTGTTAAAGGTAAGCTTGTGTAAGTGATTGTATTATCTTAACGCTTTGAACCCCACATGTTACCTGGTACCGCGATAACAATTGATTTCAATTGTGTCTGGAATAACCCACGATCGAGGGATTAATGAGAAAAATAAAGTAATTTTAAACCGTAATGCAAAATCACTACTCATACCAATTAGAAATTGGGTGGAATCCGTCGGACTACACATTTCAGAAAGTAGTGCACTACTTTGGCACCTTTTATCTAAATATATAAAAATGAAAACTGATTTAATGACTGACTGACTGACTGACTGACTGAATAAATGGACTCGTACAGAAAAAAATGGACATTCACGGATGACCATTTTTTCTGTCTGGACTTTCGCTGAAATAGTAGAATGGAATAAGGAATGAAATAATTAATAATCAAGGTTGAAAAAAAAACATATAAAGAAAACCACCATTTTATATGAACCTCTTTATTTAGCTACAACAAAACGAAGAGCCGCCATACGGCAACGAACAAATAATACCATAATATTTAATGCTATCATAAGTAATGGTGTATAAAACAATTTCTTTTAGAAGCTCAGTTACGCATATCACTACTGTGCTGTTTATTCACAATATATTTTTACTTTTATTCTTAATATCGGTTTGGAAAATTAGAAAACTAAATAAAAAATATTTTTGGCAGACAGATGTTCAGACGTCTGTCTGTACATCTGTCTATCTCGTACATGTTTATGTACACGGGCTTCGCGTTGCATAGTAAGCTTAACACTAAATCATCTGGTACTATTGTAATAGGGTCTATTTTGCAACAAAATGTTTTTTCCGATGTGCAGACTGTACGCGTCCCGTGTACGGGAAATTTATAAGACAAAAAATTATATAGGTAGTTTTAGAGCTGGTATTTTGGAAGAGAACTACTTCCCTTGTAATAATAGAAAAGTTTTTGAAAAAAAATTTATTTTATTTTAAACAATCTAAAAATCTCGTTTCATACATTCCTCACTTTCACTAACTGCTTAATATTCTTGTTTTTGTTTCGTGTGAATACTCTAGTTGCGCAAAATATTGTTGTAAATAATTACTAGCGATTTCCAGACAATGTTTTTTGTAATTTATCAGTATTTTTGTTGTAAAACGTGGAATATACTATTTACCTTATCTTTGAGTTTTACCTAAAAAAGAACTTAATATGGTCCACCTCATATTTTACCCAACAAAAAAAAACTAATTTTGAGTCAATGATACTCGTTTGAAAAAAAGTAAATACCATTCCCAATCCGATATTAAAAGTCCTACTATTTAAAGTATTGCTATACATTGATACTACTAAGATTTGCCGCCAGACATTTTCTCTAACACCCAACAATTTATTTTCATACAAGCGATTGTTGATTGACAAGACATCTGCTATTAGTTTTTAAATTAAATCAGTTAACATATTATACATAGTTGTTTACTATAATCGAAAACCTTGAATGATGTTACTTAATTAACTTAATAATTACGGTTAAAAATATAAATATCCAAGTTCAGACAATCTACTGTTAAAGGATTTTTTCATTTAATTAATATATCAATAAAATTAGCAAATAACACGAATAAAAACAAAAATTTAATAGTTAATAGAAGTGCAATATTTATATTTTTTAAGAATTATTTTGATAAACACTTTCTCTGCTTGTCGTATGACATTATAACTATTTTTTTCTATAATTTATTTACATGGAAGGCATGTGGCAAGTGCACGAATACATATTTTTTATTTTTTTTTATATAATATAATATGTACTGAGTAAAAGGACGTCCTTCTCAATGAATTGTTCAGTTTTCTAATCTATAAATTTAAAAATTTAACATCTTAAAAAATGAAAAACCAAATCACATTTAAGTGTACATTTCTCCGTTTTTATTCCATATAAAACTTCAGTAAATACAAAAAAGTTTTCCTTCGTCACACCTACAACAGAAACAATTTAGAAATTTTCACCCCTAATATTCATTTATAAATTTATTTTTTAGTTACATCTACGTAATCACCTATGTCCTATGCTACATAAAGATGTACAATTGTACGCTCATATTTTCTTTGCAACATCTATGCTAGAAATACGATAGATACAAAATTGAGCTTTATTGATATGTATCGTTAGAATCACTTTTGCGAAGTAATTCGTTTTTAATGTTCTTTTTTTAAGCAAATAATAAATTGCCAGTGCTAATTTAGTTACTCAAAACGTTTTATACAAGAAAAGGTTAACAATTTAAAATATGCATACGCTAAGCCAGCAGTAGGTAAACACGATAAAATAGTCTAAACTATAGTAAAAGTTTTCAATGCAAAGTTTCTTAAAAACCGAACTTTGTGTGGCCTCAGAATAAATAAAAGTTGCGTTAACTTATCGCTAAATTAAATTAGTTCCGATTCTGACTCGGTTTCTAAAACCATTTCCTAGATTTCCAGCATTTTGAATCGGTAGTCCTTTTTTGTACCTACAACATTTTTGGTAGATGGGTACTTACCTACTCACTAGCCGCGTTTATTTTTTGAATTATTCACGGGCTGGATTATGCAACTTGAAATTGATACATTTCATTTATTTCGTCAGAGTTAATTGACTTTTTGTTTCTATCGCGGTCGTATGTATAAAAAAATAAGC
This sequence comes from Anania crocealis, assembly GCA_949315895.1. Lineage (NCBI taxonomy): Eukaryota > Metazoa > Arthropoda > Insecta > Lepidoptera > Crambidae > Anania > Anania crocealis. Next base: position 6,319,511 of record OX438874.1, on the reverse strand, counting down.
ATATTGTATTCATATGTAAACGTTCAATACAAGATTTTATCACAGAATACATACAACAACTACAATATTTATTTTTATTTTTAGTGATATTATGTATGTGATTTATGAACCGTGTTAATTTATTCTGTGTTATATAAATCAACTTATAGTAGTTCTTATTCAACTAAACATACATATGAAAATTTTTTTTCAACTTATATGAATTTTGTGCTTGAACCTCAATCAATTGACAAATATTTGTATTTACAATCAAAGCACAGTATTACTATAGGTGAATTATGGGAATAGTGAACTTGGTCGTCACGAGTTACTATTAATTGGTTTCAAAGCAAATAAACCCTTAATCAACGATAAGATTAAATTGATTGGAAATTTAAAAAGTATGCGAGCGAACTATTTGCATACATTAACAGGCGTCAAATACCCAATTGGAAATAGTAAAATAAGTTTTTTTTAATATGAAACTTCCCAAAAAGATAAAAATATCATGTTAATGGCAAAATGGAATACATTGCAGTCTGCGTTTTTCCCATCATGCATTTTCGTAACTTTATTTTTTAAATTCTAAAAGCAACAATTATGTAATTAGCACGAAATTATGCAAAAAATGGTTAATAAATATAAAACGAATCTAAGAAAATATTGTGAATTTATACATTATTAAGTAAAAATCAACTAGGTATAATATAGTAAATATTGACATATATTGCACATTTTAGCTAACAACTGGTATAATAATATTAATCTAGACTATTAAAAAACTAATGAAATTTCTTTTCACAAATACAATAATATTATTAAAAAAATGGGGGAAATTATTTAAATTTCAGAGAAAAGATACAGTTTCCTTTGTACATAGTATCCTAGATAGTAGTTTCAGCACTAACATCTAGGCTTGGGCAAAAATATCAATAAATCCACATATCGATATTTTTCCTGAAAATCGACGTATCACTTAATAGTATCTAAATCAATACTTTTAGTTTTTTTGTGTTAATTTTCGAATTTGATCATTCCGACTAAACCGATAAGAAAGTTTTTGGTAGGACGTATGGACTAAAATCCAAATAAACGAATTCAAAGGGTTGCTTCGTAGGTAAATTTAGGAATGCTGAATGGTGCCCTCGATGTCCATACCTAATAATTACACTAGTTTCATTTCATCTGTTATCCTGTACTTTAAATGATTAAAACAACTCTACTGTGGACATCACTTACATTGTACTAATCCAAAAGTAAGTAAGTACCTGTTTCTGATATCCATAAAACAAGTAACTATGTTTTATGGATATCAGAAACAACGACGATACAGCAAAAGAAAGGATCTCAGACCCGAGAAAATATAGAATAATAATCTCCTATATTTACTCTTCCAGCGATTGAACCTGGGACTTCAAAGGTGATCTCTTGAAAACCGTTGTGTCTAAACCACTCGTTACACAGACGTAGTCAATGACGGGTATGATCTAAAACAACCTTTGAACTTTCCTTTTTTAGAATATTAGTTTTTTTTAGGATATCTTAATATAATATCATTGGGATAGCCACTCATCGGCCAATAATATCAACGTATCAAAATGTCGAGATTTACAAGATTTCACACATCGAAATTCTTGAAAAATACCAATAGGATATAAGTCGATATATTTTTCGTTTTCCCATCCCTATTAACATCACTAGGATATTAAAACTCTCTTAGAACACAAGAATCTATTACTACTCCAAATTAAAGCTTCTTGCTTTACCATTTTACACGTTTTATTATTTCTAATCGTGTAGTCCCAGAAATACATTTATCTAAGTGTTGTCTACTTAACGTTAGGGCAGTGGCGGACACTGATAAACCATTTGTTGCACTTCAAATTTCCATAATTTATTAGTACCTAAATTTCCGTTAATAAACATAATTAACTTAAGTGTAGTTAAAAAAACATGTATATTACCCCCCGTTCTGTTTAACTAAATACTTATACAGAAAGGTTGATTTTTACTTTAAAAAGTTTTGACATGTCGTTCATGCTCTTGTTTACTACAAAAATAAAGAAGGACAGGATTTTTTTATTTTTATTTAATGTATGCGGCAAAAGATGTGAAGAGCCATAACATAAAGCAAGAACATAAAATATGTAATAGAGAAAAATAAAATAGGTATAGCACTTCTTTGTGATTCTGAAAACTATTACCGCGTAAATTGTCTTGGGTAAAAAAATAAGTGGTTCATTCCATGCCACACTCCTGTGCTTTTCAATAAGACACAATAAGTTAAAAAGCAAGATTTGGCTGTAGGGATTCGCCCTGGTCCGGTTATGTAAAATGAAAAGTATGTTACAAACGATTTTCGGATTATGTTTCTTTGTCCGCCACTATACTATTCAAAGGTGCTCACACATTGATGGATATATGATTCCCTAAATACAGTCTAACAGAAAGGCGATCTACTCCACACTACTGTAACTTACCGTAAGAGAAAATAATAGGATAAAGTTCTGGCTATAGACACAATTTTTCCAGAAGATATGAAAAAGTATACGTATACAAAGAATTACGAAGAAAAAGCATTTGCACCATGAATACGATTTTTTAATTTCGGCAATGTAGTGTACTCCCATCGCAATTTAATACTGCAAAGTACGAAGACTATCGTTTTGTATTCAAAAATACATCACTAAGGTGAAAACGTCATTGAAAATAGTTTCATGGCATCCTATCGAAATATTTTTTTTCTGTCTTTTCTCTACTTGATTTGTTGGTATCAGTCAAATATTTTGTACTACAAACTCTACAGTGTCTATAGCAGAAAACAACTATTGTAGACGAACAAAACCTACCAGTGTAAAAGGCGTACACTTATTTACAAAACCCAGCCTTTAAGATCGACCTACAAAGCACCAGTCTAAGTCGGAAATAAACGAAATACATTAACTATGATATGTTAGTTCATAATCTTCAGTCTTCATACTACTACTAAAGTCAGACCTAGGCTATCGGACTCCACCCTATAAGAAGAGGACGCATTCTTAACAAAGAAATAAAAAAGCAATACAGTAATAGTACATCCAACCTCATAATACACATCTCTAGAAAAATATTTAAGTATAATTGCATCAGCAACAAGTTTATTAAAATTATCAAATATTGTAATATTCACAGCTTTTATGATATGTATCATTTTCTTATAATTATTTACATCTAGATCACTTACATCTACGTTAACTTCGGTGATAGTTTCGTTTTGTGCTGTTACATAAGCGAGTGCGTCGTGCGATGTTTGTACATCAGTGTCAGTAAATTCTTCGTTCAAAATAGATAGAAAGTTCAAAATACATCTCTCGTTAAAGAAAGGAACGACATTCGAAGATGAGATAGTGGTGTCGAATAAATTCGATATAAAATTGACGATTTTGTAGAGGGGTGCTGCAGGGACGAAAACCTCGATGTTGTAGAGAACAGTGATGAGAATGATGATGATGTAGAAGATGGAATGGGGCTTGTGGCTTGTGATGGCGGAACTAGGCGGAGCGGGATAGACTACATCCACTTCAGCGATCTTGAAAATTGATAGTAAGAGGTGGGAAGAGATGTCCTCGTGTTGAGTGTTGATCCTGGTTTTGACCTCTTTCAGGACGTCGATGCATTCCTCCTAAAATAAATGTTTAAACATGAACTGTCAAATATTCGAAATGAACAAGGCAACGGTCTATGAGTTAGATTCCGAAACAAATTTACTATTTTACTTATAAATTTACCTTTTCCCGATCAAGTAAAGCTTCACCAGCCTCTCGGAGGGATTCCTGCTCCCTTTGAGGAATACTTGCAGAGATGATCACGTTCTCATTGCTGATGTTGAACAGCGTCAGTGTACAGTTAGTCTGTAAAGAGTGAAGATAGTCTCTTTACAAAAGGGTTTTATTAACAAAGTTTAGAACGCTCAGTATACTTTTGCTAGATTAGTATTATGCTAATCTTAACGAGATCCGTGTGGACGATTAAAGTAAGATTCAGTTTATAAGACAACAATGTTAACCTTAGTCTAACTTGTACCAAAAAAAGTATGATGACAATTTTCTAATTATTACCTGATTTGGTTTATGAATGCTTAAAACTTTTCTATTATGTAGTATAACTATGAACACTAGCTATTCGTAATTTTAACAATTTTAAACAATTTCATTATCTAAAAATGACATACAGGACACGGAACTTACCCCTTCATTATGCACTGTGTAAAGATACTGCTGTAGTAGACGGACGGCATCTTCAGCGCCAAGGCCAGTGTGGGGACGCAGCAATGCTTCGTCAACTGCGCTGAATCCAAGCAGCAGATAGACGCCTTCGGGCAGTTTGTATTCACCTGTAATAAGACGGAGTCAGATTTGATCAAACACAGCAAAGCACAGATCTTAATAATAGGTATGCCAAAGATAAGAGCCAAGAGAGAACCAAATTTTAAATGCGTAAAAGATAATACATTTTCTGGTCAATATTTGTAACAGTTCATAAAAATTTTGAAGATTGAAAATTGATAACTAATATGTCACGCTCCAACGTATACGTATATTAAAATTTTGAATCAACTGAAGAAACAAACCATCTTGAATCAATAATGAGGGTTTTTTTCTGTGTCCAGGATGATCAAAAATGACACGAATTCTGCGAAAGGTGGATGAGGATTTAGAATTTTTTTTTTCACCTGTATGTATGTACTACAACTGTATGTCTACTACAAAAATTATGTATTTTTGTAGTACCTACATACAGTTATCCTGCACATTTCAGGAAAAAAAATGCATTATTGGAAAATGCCATCTTTGAAAACAGCACTCACCAGGATTGGGCCTCATGCAGATGAAAGAACCAGAGTAGCAGTAACACCGTCCCCTGTAAGCCTGATATGCAGGGGCAGCGTGCGAGTAATGAGCTAATCTTGAAGAACACGGAGCTCTAGGAACGCAAGCCACTTTGCAAGACACCTGCAGTGATGCTTCACAGATGCACAAGTCAGTGCATTCGGCCAGCTCTGCTGATCGGTAGAGCTGGAAAAAAGAAATAAGTAATACTTAGCAGTTCTATTCCTAATGCACTGCTTGCTGCCGCATAAATGTATTTCTCTTTTTACAATAATTGTTTCCTTTATTTAACTTTACAACATATAAATTACATTTTTAAATATCTTTATAAAAAATAAAAACACAGTTCCCAACCGGCATCGAGATCAGGGTCTAAACTACCGGTGGTTAAGTCTCCAGAGACAGGAACCTCCTTACAATGCGGGCCGTGTCCAAGAGTACTGCCTTCTGTATCCTACTCTTGACCCAAGCGCCTAACGTGAGCCTCCTGAGGTGTTTATCGAGTCTCTTAGCTATCAGTCAGTGGACAGAGACGACTATCGGTACAACGACAGCTGAATTGACGGGCCACATGTCGACAACCTCATGAGCTAAGTCAAGATATTTACATTCTTTATCTTTTTCAGCCTTTAAGAGGTTGCCGTCATGCGGCATGGCGATGTCAACTATCATTGCACGGCGATCTTGATGATCATCACAATGTCAGGCTTATTGGCTACAATAGTCTTGTCTGTGATGATAGACCGGTCCCAGTACAATGTGACACGTCTGTTTTCGAGAATTGGCTCAGGCACGTATTGGTAGTAAGGGACCTCTGACGACACAAGGTTGTTTATCAGAGCAAGTTGCTGGTGTATGATTCTGGCCACTTGGTTATGCCTGTGCAAGTACTCGCCGTAAGCGAGATGCGAACAACCGGAAAATATACCTGAGGGATTCACCTGGACAGTGACATGCTCTACAAATGTCAACTGTCCCATCTCGCAGGATATATTTCCGATAGTTGTTCGTCATCACTACCCGTCCATAATTGCACAGACAAACCCTTCGGTTTCCCCGAGCAAGTCTCCGAAGCGTAGCCAGGCCACAGAAGCATTGTTTATTATTAAGTTTTACACGATTTAAGGAAGGGTCCGCTAGTGCGGTCAAGTCTAAAATCTTCCAAATGGATAAATCAACTTATAAAGTTGATGAAGCCTAGCTCTGCAATTACTTTTTGTTCTTCTTCTTACCTTGTGACTTTACCAGATCAACCTTGAAGAATAATCTACTGGCTTGTCTTGTTTGTAGATTTACGATATTCTTTCACGTGACAAAGTGTTTGATAAAGAAACTAGCCTTAGGGTTGTCGATTGTTTTTAAAATCAGCCTGTATTGTTAAATTAAAAACGCTTCTCTTTTCATTAGTTAAAAATCGACTCAATTTTGATTTTGATCTAAATAAAAAGAATGAAGTTTAGAAATTGTATTTACCCGTCTAGTCTCCCCCATCTTGATGTACTGCGCCTGATCGTCGCTCTCCGGCTTCTTCACGATGCAATACTTTGCCGGCTCGAGCGTCGTCGGCTTAGGCGTTGTCGTCGTCGTCGTCGTGGTTGTCGTGCGTGTCGTTGTGCTCGTCGTCGTGGGTGTAGTTGTTGGTATTGTTGTTGTCTCCGTCGTAGTCTCGATGATCGGCTCGGAGATTTGCTGGCTTTTAGGCTCGACGGTTTGCTCGGACTGCGTCGTGCTGGGAGGCTCACGGTTGTCCTGCTTTTAAATTAGTCAATAAATTTGGAATCACACTAAATTAAAAGGTACAAAAAATAAGGTGAAAGTGACAATCCTACTTTCCATCGTGGATCATCTGTGTCAGGGATAGTACCAAGTATCATCTCAGCCAACGACGTCCACTGCTGGACATAGGCCTTCCCTAGGATTTTCACAAACATCGATCCTACGCTACCCACATCCAGCGTATCAAGTATGGAAATAGATAATGGTAAAAAAGGAAACTAAGCATGACATCTTACCTCCTTCTCGATGACTCTGGAGCTGCCATGGGAGTGAGTTGTGTGCTTATTGTGGTGGGTAGTAGTTCGGTGGATGATGGCGTTCTCTGGAGGAACAGTCATGTAGTTGATGCCGATTTCAGCTACGGTGGTCGTCATTAGAGAGCCGTAGGTCTTCACGTGATAGTCGCTTTGCGATTCCACTGTAATTTTAACATGGCGGTTATGAGCAACGCCTTTGTTCATCCATTTATTCGACAACAGGAAGTTGTTTTATCTAAAATTCAATTAATTAATTCATTAATGATCGCCTACGACTTTTTTTTTTTTTTTTGAACACTATACTTAGGGTATACCTTGTTTTAAACTAATTCAAAATAATTGTATAGTCTATTATGGCCTCATAATTTTACTGGTACAAGTTTCTTTTGGGTTATTGAAGCATTAACTTACATTTTCGGTCATTATTATAGGATCGTTTTTAGATCAGTGTAATTTAATGTGGCAAGAATATAGTTCTTATATTTCTTTGGCCAAATTGACCTGTAGACCTCTATTATACTAAGCTATAAATAATATTATGGATTTAGAAAATTATTTTGCTAATGATTTCCGCTTGTTAATATACCGGCCTAGATACCTTCACCACACTACCCGCACTAACACTGATTGAGCAAGCACTATTTCATGCAGGAAAACCGCCCGCCCTCCCTCAAAAATGCATGCAGTACAGTTAATGCAATTATTAGTACCCAACACCAATATAATAAAAACCTCGACGCGTTTCGCCACTTCACGTGGCATCCTCAGGAGATGTTGTCGCCTTCGCTGCGCTCCGACGACTAAGCTGTGAAAACTGGCGAACAGGCCTTTTATAGAAACTCCCCACTACGACAACAGGTTGTGACGTTCAATCTGCGTTGTTATTGAAATTGGTTTGATTTGATTGAAAGTGGTTTGAGTTTTAATTTAAATGATAATTATGATTTTAAATTAAATAAATTTGAATTTAAATTATAATTATTGTGATTTGAATTTAAATTTTAATTGTGATTTGAATTTGAAAAAATATTGAGTAGTGGGGAAGTGACGAAACTGACCTGTTCATTCAACAATGTAAGCGTGTTGTCTTTTTTATGTTTTACAATTTCTAATTGTTCTAACACCGACAGTTTTAAACTTTTTTTACATGTGTGTAAAATTGAAAAAGTATGATCGTCTGGGATACTATGTCCCGAATCTATAAGATGTTTTGCAAAATGAGACTTTTCTGGGTGATTATTTCGATAGGCGGATATATGTTCTTTATAACGTGTGTTGAAACTACGGCCGGTCTGTCCTATATAAGACGAGTTACACTCCCTACAATCTATCTTATAAACACCAGATTTCTGAAGTTTATCTAACCTATCTTTACCGTTACAGAGTTTTCTTAATGAATTATTTGTGTTAAAGGCCGCGTATATGTCGTGATTTTTTAGTGTTTTAGAAATACGTTCTGATAACTGACCTAAGTAAACCAAACTAGAACTATACCTATTTTCTTTTTTGTTGGGAATAGAGTATAATAAATTGGTAATGATTTTGTGGATTTTGTTTTTTATTAAATTGTCAATAATGCATCTCCTGTATCCGTTCGATATGGCGATATGATATAATGTATTTAGTTCTTTTGTATAATTTGTTTTGCTAAGTGGTACTGAAAAAAGTCGATGGATGTATGAGTTAAACGCGGCCATTTTATGTTGCCACGGATGACAGGAGGACGCATGAATGACAGTGTCCGTATGTGTCGGTTTACGATATATGTTGAAGTTATGTGTACCCTCTGCTTTTGAAATAGTTAAATCTAGGAAATTTATTGAATTATTTTGTTCTAATTCTAGCTTAAATTTAATTTTTGGGTGTGTGTTGTTTATTTTATTTAGGAAAATATCTAACTGACGAATGGTTCCGGTCCAACAAATCAATATATCATCTACGTATCTATAGTAATAGAGAATATTTCTATCGTGTACTAGGTATTTATTTTCGAAATTATCCATAAAAATATCTGCCATCAATGGGCTCAAAGGGGAACCCATTGCTAGGCCATCTTTTTGTCCAAAATTTTTATGGATAATTTCGAAAATAAATACCTAGTACACGATAGAAATATTCTCTATTACTATAGATACGTAGATGATATATTGATTTGTTGGACCGGAACCATTCGTCAGTTAGATATTTTCCTAAATAAAATAAACAACACACACCCAAAAATTAAATTTAAGCTAGAATTAGAACAAAATAATTCAATAAATTTCCTAGATTTAACTATTTCAAAAGCAGAGGGTACACATAACTTCAACATATATCGTAAACCGACACATACGGACACTGTCATTCATGCGTCCTCCTGTCATCCGTGGCAACATAAAATGGCCGCGTTTAACTCATACATCCATCGACTTTTTTCAGTACCACTTAGCAAAACAAATTATACAAAAGAACTAAATACATTATATCATATCGCCATATCGAACGGATACAGGAGATGCATTATTGACAATTTAATAAAAAACAAAATCCACAAAATCATTACCAATTTATTATACTCTATTCCCAACAAAAAAGAAAATAGGTATAGTTCTAGTTTGGTTTACTTAGGTCAGTTATCAGAACGTATTTCTAAAACACTAAAAAATCACGACATATACGCGGCCTTTAACACAAATAAGTCATTAAGAAAACTCTGTAACGGTAAAGATAGGTTAGATAAACTTCAGAAATCTGGTGTTTATAAGATAGATTGTAGGGAGTGTAACTCGTCTTATATAGGACAGACCGGCCGTAGTTTCAACACACGTTATAAAGAACATATATCCGCCTATCGAAATAATCACCCAGAAAAGTCTCATTTTGCAAAACATCTTATAGATTCGGGACATAGTATCCCAGACGATCATACTTTTTCAATTTTACACACATGTAAAAAAAGTTTAAAACTGTCGGTGTTAGAACAATTAGAAATTGTAAAACATAAAAAAGACAACACGCTTACATTGTTGAATGAACAGGTCAGTTTCGTCACTTCCCCAGTACTCAATATTTTTTCAAATTCAAATCACAATTAAAATTTAAATTCAAATCACAATAATTATAATTTAAATTCAAATTTATTTAATTTAAAATCATAATTATCATTTAAATTAAAACTCAAACCACTTTCAATCAAATCAAACCAATTTCAATAACAACGCAGATTGAACGTCACAACCTGTTGTCGTAGTGGGGAGTTTCTATAAAAGGCCTGTTCGCCAGTTTTCACAGCTTAGTCGTCGGAGCGCAGCGAAGGCGACAACATCTCCTGAGGATGCCACGTGAAGTGGCGAAACGCGTCGAGGTTTTTATTATATTGGTGTTGGGTACTAATAATTGCATTAACTGTACTGCATGCATTTTTGAGGGAGGGCGGGCGGTTTTCCTGCATGAAATAGTGCTTGCTCAATCAGTGTTAGTGCGGGTAGTGTGGTGAAGGTATCTAGGCCGGTATATTAACAAGCGGAAATCATTAGCAAAATAATTTTCTAAATCCATAATTAGTTATGGATTTCCGCAAAGTAACGCCTGAGTCTATTAATTTTATAAATAATATCGCAATGTGTAGTAGATGATTTGGTTTGATTTCATTAGGTTGGACCTAGGCTAAACCTAAAACGTCTTCCTTATAATCTTCTTGGTCATTAACGAATGTTCCTTGACCAAGAAAAAATCTGAGAAGTAGGTCTATAATTATAGAACAAAATGAATATAAAAGAAGCTGGAAGACCACGAAACTCACCAACGCAGGGGTTCAGCCATAGCAGCCGCTGCCAGCCAAGACAGTCGTACAGCTGGGCGAAGTCGGTTCCTCGGCAGGCGCAGGCGGCCCTCAGTTGGGTTCCCAACACGGCAACAACAGCAGCCCTGCAGGCAGCGGGGGACCCAGCGCAGCCTTGGGTGACTGCGTCTACCGCACACCACTGTTCGTAGTTCTCTAGGCGTATTCTGTAAACAAGGCAACACATTTTTGGTAAGGAGTGCAAAGCTTTTTGCTGGGTTGACAGATTTTGTTCGACAATTCAAAGTTGAATATTATCCCACCCTTAGACTAGTAATACCAACCAGAAATAAACTAGTAATACCTATACTGATTTAAGCATTCAGGTCACTATTACAAGAGTCAATTAATTCGAGGTTCGACCATGTTTGCAATATTTAGGCACTGGTCCAAGCGCCATGTAAGAATTCTGTGTTGAGAACAAAAGCTTCTTATTAGTGAGTTTACAAAAATTTTAAATAGCATCGTTTGTAAGACTGCGACTGAGACTAGGTAAGATAAGATAAGATAAGATAAGATAATGATTTATTCACAAACACAGATTACAAAAGTTATTTTGATTCTCCTGTATTCCAAAATAGGCATATGCCTGCAGTGTGGAATCCAGGTGTCATCTCCCATAAGATTTACACAACAATGTCTGTGCAGTAGTACTTAAAAAATAATCATTATAAAGAAAAAAATAATAAAAGGTGTGTGTGTGTGTGTGTGTGTGTGTGTGTTTATATACCGGTGTTTGTCAGCAAATTTTTAACCGCACTATAATTAAGGTCATTAAGCCAATCCGTGATATATTTTTTTAATACATTATTACCTAGTCTGTATTTTCTTAATTTGTTAAGTTTTTTGTATAATCGTGAGGCCCTATACGTGTACTGCCTGCGTGCAAATTGACTTTTGACAGTGTGAACCTGGGAGCGTTCCCCCCCTCCTAGATATATTATCATTCTGCTGAGGCGTAACAGAGAGATGATACCTGCGGATACATTCATATACATAAAGCTTTCTGACAGATAGTACTTTAAGTCTTTTATAGATGTCGGTTGTGGGATGCCTATATTTGAGATACATGGATACTTTTAAAACTGCTCGTTGTGCCCGTTCTGCAATTAACAAATGTGATTTTGCTGCACCTCCCCACGCCGGAATGCAATACCTTATTTCACATAAAGCCCGATAGATCTGTTTCAGCAACTGCAAATTGGCAATACCCCGAAGGTTTTAAAACACGTAAATTAGTTTTCTTATTCTCTGTTGTACTACTTTAATATGATCTAGCCAATTTAATTTGTCATCAATAACCACTCCTAGATATCGTATATTGTTTGCTTTTAAAAGATAATTACATGAACAGTTCACATTTACACCTCTATTACAATTTGTGAATTTTGAGTTTAAGATTATTCTTAGGACTACCTGCCATTGTTTTTCTAAAACAGATACACTTTGTTTTTTGGATGTTGATTGATAAAATACTGTCTTCAAGCCATTTTGTAACCTGTTTAAGTCCTCTTTCAGCTGATTCAGTTACCATTTGCCAACTAGCACCGCGAAACATAAGTACTGTATCATCCGCAAACATACACATGTTACCATTCTCTAGGTCAATTTTCCCCAATATTTTCAAGGTAGATCCCTCTTGTGCTCTTAAAAACAAGCACCCGCATAATCATAAGTTTTTTGTGATCATAGCGCTTGCAACAATACGTGTGTTACGATCCCACCCAGCCACGGCGCTAAAAAAGGCGGTGGTTGTGTCCGTAAGCTGTACGGGTGCTTTCTGGTACTCAAGAGGAAAAAAAGAGTACCGAAGTATTTCACCAGTTATAGCACATTTTTTGTGGCCGGGCTACAGCGTATGTGACCTACTTTTTTTAAAGAAAAGAGACGTTTTTTCGGTGGTATACGATGCGTATAAGCACCTCATACCTAAGTAATACCATAGGGTTGCCGTTTCTTTTAGATAGAAGCGTGGCCGGGCTGGGTCGCATACGCTGTAGCCCGGCCACAAAAAATGTGCTATAACTGGTGAAATACTGCGATACTCTTTTTTTCCTCTTGAGCACCAGAAAGTACGCACCCGTACAGCTTACGGACTCAAGCACCGCCTTTTTTGGCGCCGTGGTCGGGTGGGATCGTAACACACCAACAATACCGAATAATCGTAAACTCATAAAAAACAAAATGCATGGTATGAACGCCGAATCAATTTATTCTAGTTCCTAACAAACCAGATGCAGAAGCTATCATAAGACGGTCAAAGAAAATGTCAAAGAAAAACATCGTTCAGCCTCTCAACCTGTTTACCTCAAGCAGAAAAGTCGAAAACGTAATTTCTGTCAACATAAACTTGTATTACACAGTATTCCACACTATAATAGAATATGTTATGACATTGAATTCATATTTCCGTACACAGGATAAAGGGGTGTCGTTCGAATTTGTAAGCCGAGGGTGAATATATGACAAATATTTCGCAGAATAATTCACCGTTCGTCGACGTAAGCCGCGGCGTTACTGTAGCGCAAGGTTTCTCAAATTTTATGCAATCACGGACCACTTTAACAGTTAAAACAATGCGTACAAACCCCTCTCAAAAATATTTTTAGAAACGACTTATTTACTTTATACAGGATGAAATTTTAACCACCTTCCAAATTTTAATATATCAATCTACGAGACAAAAGACTGGTATAGCCCAGTACAAAAATGTCACGATAAAGCACTTAGAAAATGTCCGCAAAAAATCAAATTTTTTTGATACGGCCGCCTAGCAACACTTTTTTTACGCGATTCACATCTCATTCATTCATTACGATACTATTCATACGTTTTTGATTTTTCCTTTATACCTTATCAGGCCTAGGATCACAAAAATTGAAAATTATATTGCGAAAAATATTTTCGGGTGTAAGCTTGATTCAAATTTTTAACTTCATAAATGGGCTGTAAATACGATACCAAACGCCTATAAAAATTTTGGAAAGTGGTTAAAATTTCATCCTATATTAATAGTAAGTATCAATAAAAAGTACCTACTTTTAAAACGTAAAATTGTTGGATTGTCTTTGAGAGTTATTCCCATCCGATCATCTGGTGGATCGGTTTTATTTTTAATTATTTTCTATTCCCATCTGATCCCCTTTGTAGGGGTTCAGATGGGAATAGCTATTAAATTTAAATATTTTAGTCCCATCTAATCCCCTTTGGATCCCCTAATATTTACTAACCTATTTTTGGTATGTAACGTCGTACATTCAACAATAAAACACGTTAAAGGGTTTACCTGTGATTTATTTAGTTTATTAGAAATGACCAATTTACTACAACTATTTCTTTATTTTATTCTAATTTAAGTCAAAATGTCAGCTGTGGTTTTTAAGAATTACCTTTTTTCTTTTATCATAAAAAATATCAATAAGAGATCGTATGCATCACATTTAGTGATGTTATAAATATGATTTATATAATTTTTTACATTCCAGTTTTTTTTTAATTTAGGTTGGCAAGATAAGAGGCAATAAATAATAACTTAGATTTTAAAAACATTTACTGTTAGTTTTATTTATTATCGTTTGATATCTTATGTTTTTAGAACAATTTGTTCCTAGTTTGTTTATAAAATATTGGGCATCACTGGCTTATTACAGGTGCAATTTGTTATTTTGTCTATTAAGAAATAAGGTTAATTAACAATTCCAAACAAACACAATCATTGTTTAAGTTTAGGTATCCCAATAAAACTGTCATCTCATATTTTAAAGATCTCAATTAGCAATTAATGACTTCTTATAAGATATCTGATAAATAAAAAAAACATTTGAAAACAAATGCTCAATAATGAATATGTGATTGCAAAACTTCTTTTCCTCCCGATTGTTCTTGCCTGCCTTCCTTACCCACCTACATTAGAAATAAAATTAGGGGATCCGTTGGCACCATAAAAATGTTAGGGGATCGGTTGGGAATTTAAATTGACGGTGGATAAGATGCAGGGGATCAGATGGGAATAACTCGTCTTTGACAAGGCAAGGCACATGGGGGTCCGTGGACCCCACTTTAAGAATCCCTGCCGTAGAGAGAGCCACGCCATGCGCAAGTTTGAAATCATTGGTTGGAGAATTCACACTAGCATGAATGAATGCGAAATGAGGTAATGTGTCGAAAAGTTTTGAATATTATAATGTATCAAAAATCTAGTCATGAGTCTATACTAATATTATAAAGCTGAAGAGTTTGTTTGTTTGTTTGAACGCGCTAATCTCAGGAAGTAGGTACTGTTCGAATTGAAAAAATCTTTTTGTTTTGGATAGTCCATTTATCGAGGAAGGCTATATAACATCACGCTGCGACCAACAGAAGCGAAGCATCAGTAAAAAATGTTGCAAAAATAATCGCGATCATAATAACAGAAATTGACGCGGACGAAGTCGCGGGCAATAGCTAGTTATCAATATTATCCCGAATTCAAAAGAAATCTTTTTTATTTGATTAAAGTTTGCCTGCTAGCCATGGTTTATTTTGCCGTCTATTTAAAAGTATGTCTCCTAGAGACCGGCCATCACTATACAAAACATTTTTTTTTGTATGAGTCAAATGTACATAATATTATGTTGCTTTTTGTTACCGTGCAGAGTTAATATACCTACCTATATGTGAATATAGGTATCAAACAAGATGGATTGGAACTTGGTTCACGTGTAGCAAGCGAGAGCGTAGCAAGAAATACTAGTACCTAATAGTAAATTAGGCCACAACTTAAAGCGTGTATAGCCACATGGTTTTGGTAATAGTACGGAATCAGGGGGTATCACAGCGAATTAGTTCTTGATTAAATTCATAGGTTTAATCTATGTACTTACATACAGTGTGATTTTACTGACGGAATGGGATTCCAACCTAAAACCAGTCTATGTTAACATAATGCAATATGTATTAAAAAAAAACTTTGTTTGTTTATGGTCATGTTTAAATGTATCTAAATATTTTTAAAGTAGTTTTTTACTAACAATTATCAAACCTATTTTAACTCTTTCCCGATCATTATAAATATAACAAAAAATACCTAAAATTTCATCGGAAGTTTCGCGCTTATAGACATTTCGTTGATTTATTGCTCGCGACTTTGTACGCGTGGTAAAGTACTTACTACTCTGTCAAGAAAGTACCGGGAAATAATCAATAATACACAAAATGTTTGTTATTCATCGCATACACTAGATATTATATAACTAAAAACAGCACTGTATTTAATATTAATAACAGATGCAACTCAAACTCCGCGCCAAATAGGAAAACAGTTGTGCCAATCTAACAACAACAAAAAAAAAAAACACAAAAATTTGAATTTGGAACCATGAACAAATCATCCATTCCCGATACTTTTTTGACTGAATGTATATCCGAGAATAAAAATTAGTACATGTGCTTTTCAAGCCCATAACATATCACCTTGCTAAATTTCCATCTAAATTTTCGCATTTACGAGTATAATATTAGTGAGATAGAAAAACGTTTTGTGGCGTTGATGCTAACAATTTAAACTACTTTCGAGAGCAGTCAAATAGCAAATTGGATTAGAAAGCCTCAGTTGAGGTACTGTGTACTACATACTACAATATGTTTACTGTGTGCATACCACTGATTCTCAACCTTATACCGCCCACCGCCCACTTAAATATTAATAAAAAATTTGTGACGGTACCAAAGTCCACATATAAAAAACTTTAAAAGCAGACTGAAACAGAATCCTTTTAAAAAATAATTCGGTTGCAGTAAACCCCGTTAAGTGTATAAACACCACGAGTGCTTGTTTTAAGTGTTGAAAACGTAGTTTAAAATCCACTATACTGATTTAGAGTTATTCCGTGATCATGGCGCTTGAAATAGTGCCGAAATATCGAAAACTACTAAAAAGGAAGGAACATGAATCATTTTACTGTGACAAAGTACAAATACTAGAAAAATATTATGACATTACTAGATATTCTTACACCAGTTAGACGTTCATTACATTGACAGTTTAGTCAACTACCTACACTGGTACCAATGCAAGAACATTGTAGTGATTATGAGGGTTAAATTTATATAAACATGAACAATTATGACAGTAGACATAGACTTAGATAGTAGATAATGACTTTGACAATTATTATAAGTCACTTTTGCCATTATATTGCTAGCTACATAAATAGAGATAGCCAGGAAAAAAACGCATCAGAAGCTAGAGGGAAATATCTGATTAATAATCACGTTTAAATGGTAATTAATTACAACATCGTTGCATTAATTTAATATCATAATTGAAGCAATACTAATTGTAGATAATAAAAATAGGTAAAAAAACTTTTTAAGTTAAACGGTTTTATGTTAAACATACATTGCAATGTTTAAGATAAATGTACTAAAAACCAAAAAATAATAAAATAGATACAGTCGTGGGAATTATAAACATATGCATAGACTAGACTAAAATAAAACCGTGGGGTCTAAAATAAAAAGTCGATAATTTGTAGACAATTGACATGCCCCATGGTTTTATTTTAGTCTAGTCTATGCATATGTTTATAATTCCCACGACTGTATCTATTTTATTATTTTTTGGTTTTTAGTACATTTATCTTAAACATTGCAATGTATGTTTAACATAAAACCGTTTAACTTAAAAAGTTTTTTTACCTATTTTTATTATCTACAATTAGTATTGCTTCAATTATGATATTAAATTAATGCAACGATGTTGTATTTTTATTTTCTAGTTTTTAGTTTTTATTTCGCATTCTGTTTAATAAATTTAGTGCTTCATTATTGCAAGGTTTCTTGCCCGTTAGTTTGTTGAGCACTTTCATTTGATACCCATATTGATGGGATCGATAAAACCTACGTTATCCGCCATTTTGTAGCGGCCGCCATCTTGTATTTCAATTTTTTATAGTATATTGTATTCTGCTTGTTGAGCCCTTTCATTTGATACCCATATTGATGGGATTGATAAAACCTACGTTATCCGCCATTTTGTAGCGGCCGCCATCTTGGATTTCAATTTTTTATAGTATATTGTATTCTGCTTGTTGAGCCCTTTCATTTGATACCCATATTGATGGGAGTAATAAAACATAAATTATCCGCCATTTTGTAGCGGCGGCCATCTTGAATTTATAATGATAATGAATAAACATAATTGTATTGTCACCAAAATCCAAAGTGTATACAAAATTTCAGATTAATCGGTTGACAGGAAGAGGGTGAAATTTGAATTACTAAATTTGACCCAAGAATAAATAAAACAAACGGGGTGAGCTAAATAAAACCGTTTAAAAATACGAATGAAATATATTGGTTTTATCTTTTTATGTGAACTCTCCTTTACACCTTCTGGTTTTCAGTAATCTGACTAAATAAAGCAGTTTACTTTTAAGTCCTCTAAAACCCACAAAATTGTGACGTCTTAACTTTGAGAAACACTGAAACATACCCTCGTTTTGTGGCCAGAGCAAATTCAACTGTGTGCGCGCGCACAGAGACGGCTTAAGGGCACTTGTTTGTCCCGCATTATGGATACAAGTGCAGTTGAGGTATGAAGTTACTTACGGCATTTTATATCGTAATTATGTGTGCGAGAGGAAAATGTTTCTAGGCACATTTTAAAAACATTATTCTGTTACAGTCATTTCATTCATTCGTACGATATAGTCGGATAACACTTTTAGAAAATAGGTAGGTTACACTTATATAATTGCTCAAATATCTAAAGTTTGAAGTAACCATAATATGAACTTTGTTTTAATATTCTAAAATACAAAAAGCGAACTTCATTTGTGTAGAATAATTTATTACTAAACCATATCAGGGTCAGAAACTCAAACAAACAGTGTAGTTGGTATGCCTAATATAATAACGATTAATAAAGATCAAATTGTTGAAATACTTGTAAACAAAACAGCTGGTGTTTTGATAGATACGTACATGGAATACACAAAACGAAAAGATATATGCATATACCATATTTCATAGGTATACCATATTTCAGTTACCTACACATATTTAGCAAATTTTTTGTTTGGTTTGAATATAAATATGAAAATATACTTCGAATCTCATGAGTATTTTTTTGGTGCAATGTTGATTACTATTGGGTACCCCTGCACTAGCGATGTCAGCGAGATCCTTGAGAATAACTGACGACCGCTGCTTCTGAACCATAGGTCGCGGGTTCGATCTCCGCACAGTACAAATATTTGTGTGCATGAACATGTCTGTTTGTACTGGGTGTTTTCTATGTACTATTAATTAAAAGTATGAATTTACAAAAAAAAAGTATATAAAAGTAAGTTTACCGGTTGTCTAGTACCCCGACAGTGTACTTAATAGTAGCTTAATTTGGGACTAGATGGCTCTGTGTGGCCCAGTGAGGCATGTCTTAAATATTATTATTAACTGTTTCTAAATTGTCTCAATCCACCTCTGTCACCGAGAGCAGGGTAATGTATTTGTGTAAACTTTTTTACGAGCTAAATTTAAGGGTTATTGCCGTCATATAAATAGAGGGATCCGGTGTGGCTTGCGTGTCGGGCAGACGGGACAGATATTCACTCCATTGTCCTCCAAGGGAATTATTAACAAGAACTTCCATAGGGTTACTAAAACCGTGGATCTTGGGATGGGAAATTCCTTTTTTTTCTTTTAAGTGTAAGTTAATACTTTTCCGGACAGTATTTTTGTCTAGTTTTGTAAGAATCTACGTACACTGCGGTAAGCAATACAGCTGTTTTGGAGAAATTTCAAGCAATCACAATAAATCTGTTACATTACAACTTAATGTAATCGTCCCACTGCAGGGAAAAGGCTTCCATCATTGAATTCCAGTTACTACAGCGACGATGGGTACAGGCGTTATCACCACGCTTGCCAATTGTTTCCGTTGGTGATCACTAACCCAAACAATGTTCGAAAAATCCAAACTCTTGTTGCCCGAACCGGGGGTCGACCCCAGGACCCAAGATCTTGGCCCTTAAACTACTAGACCAAAGGGCGTTACCATATAGGGCCTTAAAATGGAAATGGATGCCTTTCTGCCGGGACCTTGAAACTCGTAGGCCTGTCCTACTTATTTGTGTTACTGTATTGGGTGTGTGCTTTTTATCTTATTCCTATTGTTTTTATTTTGCTACCTATTTAGTACACCTTTATCGGCCTTAGCACTCTGGGTCCCGACAAATAAATGTTTCTTTCTTTCTTTCTAAAATTTATTTCAGATAAACTATGGGAGTTTCTTAACAATACAATAGGTCTTTAAAAGGCCTTTCAAACTCTATGTAACACCAATGTATACAACAAGATGCAATAAATGAATATGAATTTAATATAATAAAGTGACGATGATAAGGTAATAGGTCCATGATAAGGTAATCTCTACAAATAGAATCAACTACAACCTACTTAGATATGGAAGCAGACCGACTTTCTTTAACTTTTTAAATTTGCATCAGTAAATTAGTGAAAAAAGTCAAATTTGCCGACGTTTGGTACTTTTTGTGTGGCGATTTTGTTTGCATTGAATTTACCATTACGAATATTGTGTTATTTTACAATGACTGCAAAACTGTCCATTTAAATAATAAAATAACTTGTTGTTGATGAAAATTTGGAAATGACGTATTTGTGGTTATCTTTTTAAATTTACTTGTCAATTAAAAGGCTACTTGGCAGTGCATCCGGTGATTAACTTAACGAGCAGATAAAGTGGTGATTAACCCTACTCAGGGATTGTGATATGTGAAAAATAGTTTACTTAGCAGATAGGGTCGAAGTAGCTTACCCAGAACTTTACTCAGCGATTGTGAAACAGGCCCTTACAAACTTTAATAAGGTTGATAGTGCAGGGTCAAGGAAGCTCGATCCTTAAGAATAGTATTTAACATTAAAATCTTAAAATATTTCCTTGTCTTTGACTATAAAATGAAATTTATTTTATTTTGTTTTTTTTTACTACTTTACTTTACATGTCCTTTTCCAGGTTCTAATCTATCTTTGTACTAAAAAAAAGTAACGCCTTCATCATAGAATTCAAGTTACCATAGCAGTGATGGGTTCAGGCATAATCATGCCTAGAATTTCCCGAACTTCAATCCAAGATCAACAAGAACTAGATGATGAGTGGCGGAAGTTGCCCCTTTACCACAAAGATTTGGATTTAAGTCAACCTCCTGACGTGTTTTGGCACCAGGTAAGTGTCCAAATAAGCTTGATTCATATTAGTACGTTTGCTTATAATATTAGTAAAGATATCTCAGGGAAACAGAACCAACGATTTAGCACAGGCGGAGCTAACTGCATACGTTTCGTATGTTCTAGTGTCATGGAATTTCATAGCATATTTCCATCTTAACACAAGTTCACTTCATTAGTTATCGTTTGTCAATAGAATGAACAGTTTTGTGTTGCTCGTCAGTGCCTGCACGAATGACCTCGGACCGCTACGCTCGAGATCGCACCGCAACGGTCCGCACCGGTCCGCACCTTTGAAGTTAAGGCTGTTTTATTGTTACGCGGGTCCGCATGCGGGTGGCACGCATATTGAGTACATTGCTAGCTCATTCTCATTCTGGACTATTAGAATTAAAACGAGTAAGAAAAACAGATAGAATAGATAGAAAGAAATAATAAAGCAATAAAATTTCACCACTTCTTTTAAGGAGCTTTTTTCCAAAAAAAATAATGATGCACGATTTTTTCATTAGTCACAAATAGCCCGCATACCAATTTTTAGCTTTCTACTTTGGAAATTGCGGAATGCTCCATACAAACTTTCACCCCCTATTTTATAGAAAGAGACAAAAAGTAGCCTATGTCACTCTCCAGCCCTTCAATTATCTCCACTTAAAAATCACGTCATTCTTCGCTCCGTTTTGGCGTGAAAAACAAACAACCAGGTAGGTACAATAAGATTTTATGAAATTTGTGTATGGTTAAATTTATTTTGGGTTCATAATATTCGGTTTTGAGTTGGTGCCAATCAATAAATCACTGACACTGAGCAACGATTCAAAATTGGTTGCTTATAAATTTTTGTGACAAGCTTTTACAAATTTTGATATTTGGTTGTGTGGGTGTCAAGTTAGTCCCTCAACCCCCAGGAGGCACGCGCGTGCCGCGATAACAATTGATTTCAATTGTGTCTGGAATAACTCACGATCGAGGGAGGATTAAAATGTTTGACACTAATTTATTAACATCCAATCTCATATTGTATCCAGGTCACTGACTAAAAGAAGACAAAATACCTATTACGCGTGAGTACAATTTTCCGGTAATTGTACTGGCCCTGGCGAGCATACTCCGGTTATTAACGGGTCAAACCGACTCAAACCGGAATTCAGGTGTGAATTCATGTTTACTGATGAAATCTGTTTATTTAAATTCAGAACCATCTATGATTGGAAACTGATAAGCACTACGCGAGCGTATGTAGAAGGCTTAAATTGCATGCAGAATAAAAAATATTCGCTTATTATGAGAACAAAATAACAATTTCAAGATAAAATAAAATAATACTAGAAGCGTAGAAGTAGAACCTTTTGGAAAACCTGCATTCACTCAAATTTTTTTCAATAAAAAAATCATCATTGAATTCAGGTTACCATAGCAATGACGGGTACAAGCATTAAACACCATGTTTGCCAAATCCGGGTTGGTTATAATCACAAGCTCGAGCAGTATTCGAAAATTTTTGTTGCCTAACCCGGAGACCGAACCTGGGTCCC
The DNA here is from genome assembly GCA_949315895.1 of Anania crocealis. NCBI lineage: Eukaryota > Metazoa > Arthropoda > Insecta > Lepidoptera > Crambidae > Anania > Anania crocealis. The sequence goes on along the minus strand of OX438874.1, from coordinate 6,297,049 downwards.
CGGGATCTCAGTATTTAAACCACTAGACCAACGGGGCGTTCAATAAAACCTATAAATTTTCTTATTTTTTTCTGTATCAAATATTGTATCAGCGAGATTCTTGATAGTGAAAATTTAATATTTCATTCATATTATTTAAAACATAAAAACTACAATATTAACATCAATAAACTTCAATATTTACCTAATTCAGTTTGGTTTTCCTACAAATAAAGAGATGAAATATGTTCATCAATAACCATTTTGTCTTCCCACATTAAATATATTTTTAATGGTATGATGCGATGGTATGATGGTCTAACCTGCACTCCGGTTCCTCTCGGCACGCATGCGCTAAAGTATGGCAGGCGGGGAGGGGCGATCCCACAGGCGGTCGCTGCGCACAAGACGGATGTAAGCGCTCCTGCGCATTCATGCAAGAGTCCTCACGGTTGTCCGTTTTCCTGGAAGATCAAGCAATTATTTAAACAAGTATATTGTCATCGCGTTTTCTCAAGTCAGTCATTCAACAATCATCCGACTGCAGGAAGAAGGCTTCCATCAATGAATTCGAATTATCAGATGGGTTTGAAATTGAATTGAAATAAAGAATCACAAAGCGGGCAAACGGTTTTGAACTATCGGAGACGTGGAATCAGATGGTTAAAAATACAAAGCTCCTTTCAGTACGCAATTGAGTAAGAAAGCGGGGACTATCTCGCGGAATAGAGACATGGTTGGTGTAGTGTCTGACGGTGCTTTGAGAAATACTCATTTGTGAGGTACATTCATATGAATCTACCCATCCACGCGGAGTAAGTGCGTCGCTGTTTATAGTCAGCCTGTGACTACGGTCGATGTAACTTGATCGAAACATCAAGCAAAATAATAAAGTATGATCGCTTTTAATTTCCCGTTCAGTCAAATAACTGAGCAACGCGAATGTTAAGATGTAGTTTAGGTGAACAATCTGAATTGCAAGCACTGAACGCACATGCATCGAACATGTTGACGCCTAATGTTCGACGCAGAACAACTCCTGTGGCGCGTTTAATGTCTTGGTCTCGAAGCCAGTGGGGCCGGGGCCGGGGTGGCGGCGCGGGTAGCGGCGTGTTTAAATGAATAGATATAAATAGAACCGGTCTCGATGGCAGCGGAGCGGGGAGCGGAGTGGGGCTGACCCCGTTAACATCGAGACCGAGGCGTAAGTGAGCATTCACCTTAATAGCTACATATTTTTGGATCAGAACTATGTATATAATGTTGTCTATATCCTCACTTCTTTGCTAATTTCATAAATGCGAAAATGACTCTCTCTGTCTGTCTAATTTGTATCCCACTGTTGAGCACAGGTTTCCGCCCGCGCGATATAACGTGTTCACTTGAGCAGATTCGCGGATGAATAGCTAGTTTATTGTATTAAGCATCCGCGTATATCACGCTTCTTCGAAATAACTTCTAAAAACACGTTCAAATAAATTAAGAGTTCGGTTTTGTGTACGAATTTCCACACTCTTTTTACTACCTTAAGAGATAGATGATTTAGCGGATAAGAACTGTTAAAAACCGCTTGACTAAATCAATTCAGTATCATTAATTGACTTGAGAACTTTTTTAGAACAATGATAACAATCATAAATTAATCGATGTCAAATTACTGCACTGCACCTACTTCTAAGTTACTAATAACTTCGAGAAATAATGTAATAAAAATAGTACTCACTTGCAAAGGCAGAACGCAATCTCGGTGTTCCAGTGCACTCCTGACTTCCTATAGAACCCTCTCAGCGCCGCCATGCATCCCTCCCTGTCGCACTCCATGGAATGGCACTTCTGCAGCACCGGGGTCAGAGACGTCATGCACTCCCCATCCTTGATGCACGCGTCCAGAGCCACGTGGCAGGTCGACTGAAGAGCCACCTTCTCCTCACCTGATCTACCGTTCTCTTTGGCAATCCTCTCTGTGGGTTATTAGTGTGTTAGTTTGTGGCCTAAATGTGATGTGTTCGGTGGAATTGTGAGTTGGGTATGTCAACACCTCATTGTGTTGGTCGTGAAAACTTGATCAGTTCGTGAAATGACACGCTTGTGTCCCATTACGCTGTTATGAAATGGTAATTTTTTAATGAAATTTGGACTTTTATTTCTAAAGCTGTTATCACTTTCACTCATTGATCATTGGATCTAATAGGAATAAACCGACTTATCAGACACATAAGTCAAACGCTTGCAGTTTGTTTATTTTTTTCATATTATTTAACATAAGTACCTAAATGTTTCAATTGCATTATTTGGTACACATTTTAATAATTAAAAGCCGTAAATAGCAGAATGTTGGCAGAATTCACGCAGCATATTATTGTGACAATATTAGAGATTAAAAAGACAAGACTTACAAAATCAAAAATGTTTGTCGTCAAATTATCAAAGAGTGCTGCTAGCCTATTTTGTCTACTATCAAAATAAATCCAATGATTTTTACAAAGAAATTTTCAGTGTTGATAATGTGTTAAAAAGCGTGAGAAATCACAACATCCAGGTGAAAATTTTTATTCTATTAATAAACTGTCAACAACAAATTGTAGCTATATTGCTACAATTATTATACCATACACTATTTCATATACTAGCGATGTAAAAATATTTGTTAGTGTAATGTTAATTTTGTGGGGGATTGAATACACAGGAGGAAGTAATTTTGAAGCCTGCAATAAAATAATTGTATGAGGTACACTGTAAATTTATTTAAATATCTCGTAGAAAACCCTTTTTTAACATGTAGATTCGCGTAAACTATTTTCGAATTTTCATAGTTATCGACTCCTTAATAAATGTAATATCATATGAAGCTCGAAATCATCACATTATAGACAAAAAGGAAGGAGTTCTTTCCGAAAGTAAATACTTACATATAGATAAAATAAAAAGGAAACTAATCCAAATATAAGTAAACATAAAAGTAAAAACATATCAAGTATAATATTCGAAAGTGATATTATACATACAGTTAATTACAATATGCTCATGCCATGACAAATATAATTTACAAATAGTGGTAAAGTTGATAAATATGACACATGTGAATAAATCTTTAAAAATATTGCGTATTGTGATAAACACGATGGATTGCCAATGGTTGTTTAAAAACAAAATGTACGATTTTGTAATAACTAAGCAAAAAACTCGATGTTCAATCATGCTCAACTTCAACTTTGAAATTAGGTACTTGTACGTATAAAATCTGTGAGGAATTATTTAATCGAATCACGCAAAAGAAGTATTGAACTCGATATATTTTCGTTGCGTCTAATTCCATTAAATAACCTCAAAGAAGGATTTTTGATTATGGATGTTTGAATTTTAAAAATTGCAAAAGCTTCCCTTGTTTCTGTGTCTAAGCGTTAACTAAATCCTTTGTTTACTTCTAAATCTTCTACGATTTTACTGTGAATCTCAAGGAAAAGGAAGCAAGTCTCAAAGGGTTCTAAAGCGTTACTAGGAGGATCCCTTCTAAGTCCTTTGACTACGCAAAGCCTTACTTTGTTTCGTTTAATATCACTTGTTCTTTTAACCTACACTGTTCTATGTAAATAGTGGAAGATCTAGACTAAGAAGTGCTCCAAACTGGGATTTAAACAAAAAGGGGGAAATGAGCACTTAAATATATAAAATTATAACTGTTTTAGTGCTGTCAGTAAAACCACCCGTGTCCCGACTCAAATTGTACCAGAGCCACATAGTTGAAGCTCAAATAAGTGTAAAATTACGATATCTATGGTTGTACTGTCTGTTTTAGGTGTAACAATTATAAATATGTCCTAGTAATTTTGATTTGACGTTAACTAATGTCTCAATTTTCTCAGAATGGAACTAAGAAATTTATAGATAAATAAATAAATCACGTAGTTCACTTGTACAGCGTTAACCATAATCCCTAAGAAGAAGATACGACAATATGAAAAGTGAGAATCATTTTGGAATTAACACTATTAAATGAAGACTAAAGTAAATTAGCTATGTAATATGATTCTGAAATGCATCTTAGTTGCATATAAAATTATTATAGAAGATGTTCTCGAGAGATTAGTAAACGTCCGTTGAAAGGAACCATACGTACGGTTTTCATCAATGTATCCAGGCCCGTAGACGGTCTTGGTCGCGTAGAGGGGGTCTTCACTGCCTCCCGGCTCATGGTTCCAGCGGTGGTAATGGTGCCCGTGGGGGTTGTAGTGGGGGCTCGCGTATCGGTGGATGTGAGTCATAATTTTGTCCGGCGCTATCAGGTTCCCGTCCTGCGTTATGGACATACCGCCGATCCATGACGTCACAGCTGTACCGGTTCGGTTGCCGGAGCGTCCGTCCGTCATCAGCTTTACTGGAATGGCATCCATCGAATGGCTTAGCTTCTGGAAACGCGCGATCGGCCCGCGATGCGCCTCCCGACACCCATCGCGCCGGTCGATCATACATCGATATAAAAACCCTAATGACGAATAAAAACGACAATCCAAACAACAAAGAGATCGAAACGTTACGATTACGACACTCATCGGGCATTTATAGAATCGTTTAGAAAATTCTCGTCCCGATTAAATAATAGCAAAGCCTCCTCGGATTGCAGGCCCGTCCAAACTATTGATCAAAGCCAAGTCTATGCCGCGCAGTAACCATAGAGATCGTAGAAAAATAGAAGATGCAGAAAGAAAACATGCAATCATGCTCATTTCAAGAGTTATTTCCATTTTAGACTTTCGATATAGACGAGAACCAAAGATTCTATTTGCGTCTCATAAAAGTCTAAAGTGGATAAAACAAGGAAAAAGGGAAAAACAACAGTAATCTTAAAGCATGCAGGCATAAAGTAGGAGCGAATAGTTAAAGCTAAATCTGTGGTAGCTAAATATAAACCTAGCGTAATTGATAGGTCAGGTTTCGCCGTTCATTCTGATAAGCCGATTTAAGAACAGTCTGTGAGGTAAGTTGAAAACTTTAGATAAAAGTGGCTTGTGATTTTTGCTGTTTCGCTCGTAGTCTATTTGTAACCATCATAGTCCGTTATCGATGGTGTAGCGCTCCTACCTTACGAAGCAGTGCAAAGCGTGCAGTGCAAGAGGCGATGGAATCTGACAGAGACACAGAGATTTAGAAGAGAAGAGAGGGTGCGGCGGCGGCTCACCGTGGCGGGGCCGAGGGGGGCGCGGGGAGAGGAGAGCGTCGCGCAGGAGGCTGGCAGCGGCGGCCCGGGTCATCAGCCTGGTGCCATTTTCAGTCAGCAACAGGATGGTACCGTCCGGCGCGGCGTACCGGGTGAGGGGCGGGGCCCGGACGGGCGCCCGTCTTGGGACCTCGAAGAGCGCCCTGACGTCCGGTGGACACTCGCCCCACGTCGCCGCTGCCCCACAACATCGTCACCAACAACCCACCAACCGAGCTCGCGAGCCGCGCTAACACTACCCTTATGGGAGTAAAGATCCTCAACTTCCCTTAAGAGTAGTGGGTGGAACCAGGATAGTTCGCCGCCCCATGGAGTATCTATTGTCAAAGGCCAATGAGGCCGAAGGTGTGGAAGCCAAGAGTTGAGGTAACTGCGGGCATTTGTACGGTGTGTGAGGTCAGGAGTACACTAAAAAGAAGCTCAGTGTCCGTGAAACATAAAGGTTACAGCCTTGTGTGGTAAAGTTGTGAACTAAGTCAATCCTAAGGCCTAGGCATCTAATCAGTGTTAAAAATAAATAGGCACGAATAAGAAAAATAAAAGAAAAACTAAAATAAATACGTAAAACAACTAATAAACACTTTGACGGCTATTTGAAAGTGAGTCTAGTACTCCTTTAAGCGTTTTATAGTGTAGTGTTACTGTTGCGTAGTTTTTGTCATACTCGTATATTTGACTGTTAATCATAATGTTTTTACAATGTGATATTAGCATTTTTCCATGGTTATCATAGAAACAGTTCTTAACTTAATGTTATCATTTAAATAGACGTTAACATCAATGGTGCCCTACAGGGCACCATGTTGGGTCCTTCTATCTTTATACATAAATATACATAATACAGTTTAGGTGTAACTTTCATTACGCGTGTACCTATGCATTGCCTTTAAACACTTAAAGCTATTGCTATATGAAATGTCGTTAGACATTTGTTTTGCTGGTTCTGAGTGAGACATCCTTACATAAATAATTAGAATATTCATTTGCATAAACACTATGTTGGCTATATAAGTGACTTCTTAGTATTCTTAAATCTACTTGGAAATAATTTTAAAGACTTTCATTTTTGATTTACAAATTCGCACGATTTCGATGTAAATAACGTTAAAATTGTTGTTTAAATCTCTGAAATTCGTTTTGATTATTTGTATACTTGTTACAGCGTCAATGGAGACCAAGTGTTAGATTATAAATAATCCTAAAAAGAAAATTAATAGTTATTTACAAATCAAATAAATTAATCGTAGTTTGACAAATAGGTTAAAATTTGTATTCGTTGAAGAAGACGGGTAGCACCATTTTTTTCTACATTGGGCAAACTGCAATCGTCGACCCTATTGCCAAGGGTTTCGACTAGGACAAAATCCTCTTTTTAGACCTGATCCAGCAGTGCACTAATGGTGGTTTGAAATACCCTTGTCCGATATAGTGGTCCTATGTCCTAATAAGTAACAATTAACTCTTTTAACAACACCATTATCTAGTCCCAAACTAAAACGATCTTGCTTATTTGTATACGTCCAAATCGTACATCTTAAGGTAAACATTGATTTTAATTACCTTATTTGGTGTGCAATCAAGAGTTTTCTATTCTATTATATACAAGAAGATAACGGATATTAAATCGTTATATCCATAATAATGTTATAAATGGCAAACTGTGTGTGTCTGTTTGTTTGTCCGTCTTTCACGGCAAAACGGAGCAACGAATTGACGTGATTTTTTAAGTGGAGATACTTGAAAAGACGGAAAGTAACATAAGCTACTTTTTGTCGCTTTCTAACCCCCACTTCCCTAAAATGGGGAGTGGAAGATTGTATGGAGCACTCCGCAATTTTCAAGGTAGAAAGCTAAAAATTGGTGTGCGGACTATTTGTGACTAACAAAAAAGTCGTGCATAATTTTTTTTGGAAATCCGGTACCAATCCTTTAAACGAATTAATGCGAGCGAAGCCGCGGGCAAAAGCTAGTATGAAATAGAGTGATAAATAGAGAATCAAAATATTCTCAACAATAATACTCGTAGTCTCAAACCTTTTAGGCCCAGACAAAAAGATGTTAGTAAAGTTTCACACAAAATCTGACAAAACACCCAAGTTATACAATATCAAAAGGTTACCGTAAAGAACGGTGCAAATATACCTCTACGTGGCAAGTTCCTGAGGGTGTGGAGATTACTCGGAACATAACAAAGGGTTGTTTCCAATATTTTTCTGGGCGCGGTAAGTTACTGAGCAAGTGGCACAGGTGTGTGTGTTCCCGCAGTGAAAGACATGCGTAGGGTTGCCAGTGCAGTGCGTCTTTGTTTTTTATGAAAGGATCTTTAAAAAAAGGTTTTCAACCAAAACTATGGAATAAGCCAAGAATTTGGGTGATAACTGTTGCCGATTTTTCGTTTGAGTTTGACATCAACTCGAAGTTGTGGCTTATTTTAAGATTCTTTGAAAAATACCAATAGTTTTCTGTAGGCTTTCAACTTTTTGTATTTTAAACTCCAATATTAACAAATTTGAGCTATACCCAACTACAGAACAAAAATAAATATTGGAATTAAAGAACCCAAACATGTCTCTTTCATTCATAGCGATAATTTAGCGTGTCAATGTTACAGACATAATTTTTAATAATATAATTTTAAGAATATTTCAAAACTTTGGATGGATATTTGATACCTACACATTTACTCCAAACCGGCTGAATGGGGGCTATCGCTAGTGAATTTGCCACTAGAGGCGCTAGTGTCGCGTGAGGTCCAATATCATTCACTTTGTACTGGTTTTAGCGGAATTTGTTGCATAAATTATAATTTCTTTAATTTACCTGCTGGAAAGTGATCTCCTTCGTATAATATCGCAAATATGGATTATTTGGCGATTAATGTGAACGCTTTAAAAGCGGAATTAAGAAAAAGCGCAAAAATAGGCGGCCTCAAGAGCAACTATTTCAGAAGTTAGTTTGTTGATATCAAGATAGTTATTTATAAACAATATAACCTTAATTAGATTCAAGATATAACACTTTGTTTCGGCGCCAATCGCCTTTGAAAGCTATTCCTCCGGACCTCAGTCTACAGTGGCGCCAACTGGTGAACAAAGAAACGGTAGTCCCCATTGATAAAGCATGGAGTTAGATTATAGGCTTAAATGCACAAAGGCTACTTTTGTCTGAAAAATGTACGGTTTTCGTAGGATATTTAAGCTAGTAATATTATAAATGTAAAAGTTTTGAGAAGGATGTTTTTAACTCAATCTCGTGAGAACTGTTAAATAGATCTTGATTTATTGAAATGAAAGATAGTTTACGGATTTAGAACGCAAAAATGTATAGTGTTCGCGTAAACTCAAGAAAACAGTAGATCTTGATTTAATTTGGCACAAAGATAGATTATAGACTGGAATAGCAATTAGGCTACTTTTTATTGTACTCGTACTTGGGCCTCGCGACGCACATAGCAACACTGTTTGATTTAGCATTTCCATTTTTTTGTATTTCTGTTTGTTTTGTTCTTATTCTAAATATTCTAATATTATCTTAATTTTTTTTTATATGCGCCTTAATTGGTGTTGTTTTATTGCGTCGTTGTGAAATCCATTTGCAATAAATGTTTTTTATTTCATAATTCTAATTGTGTGATAACAAATTTGAAAATACCACGCATACGAAGTCGCGGGTAAAGTAACAGCCTCAAATGATCCCATACAGGGCAAAGGCCTCCATTATGGAATTCAAGTTACCGCAGCATTGATGAGTACAGGCATAGTCGCGGGTAACAGTTAGCATTTGAAATAACAGTAACAATAGTAATGATTTGTGTTAAAATAAAAATACATTTCCATTTCCGACAGCCCTACTACTTGGATAGCGCTGGTTCCGTGGCTTTGTTAAAAACTAATGTTACCGGGAGAGTCGGTCACATTTTCGCTCACAATTTCAGTGGGTGCGGACTTTTTGAGGTTTTTTTTATTTTATCAGTCACCCACCACTGAGTTATAGTTACGTTTGTGAGTTCAATTGAGAGGAAAACTAGAGTGTGTTTTAGTTTTCTACCTTCGAAAAAAGAGCGTTGGTAAAAGAGGTTCATACTCAGCAACTGTTAACTGCATTTCATTCTGGCATTCTTTCGTATTGTACATTATTGCTAATAGTGGCTGCTTTTGGCATTAGCGACAGATTCGACTTTATAAACTACTAAATGAAAAGTAGACTGTGATTCAATAAATACAAGAGGTAATTTGCTAAAATGATACTGTTGTAGTTTTTTGAGAATAGATTTTGTTTGGAAGTAATAAAATTAAATCAATTGGGGGCAGTACTTAGCTCTAGTAGTCGCCTTAAGATTTCAGGGTTTGATCGGACAACAAAAGTTTCGAATTTTCGAACATTGCTCGGGTTTGTGATCACCAACCCGCATTTGTCAAACTTGGTGCTTATGCCCGTACCCATCATTGCTGTGGTAACTTGAATTCAATGATGGAGGCCTCTGCCCTGCAGTGGGATGATTACACGCTGGTACTCTACTTTTTACTTTACTATATAAACTAGAATTGGATTTAGCTTTTCACATCCATTTTTATAAATTCAACGGAAAAATATAGAATCGCGGCAACCGTACCAATTTATTAACATAATCACAAATAGAGGAAAATGCCTCGTCAAAGGGAAAAAAGAGAGAAATCTTCAAAAAGCCCTACTTCTGCCTACAAAGAGCTGGACGGATCACCCCACCTATTGTTCTTCAAGCGCGTACAGTCAGCCTCGACTTATATTTTTTCTCTTATAAAAACTACATATTACATAAATAGTTCTACTAAAACTAGCATTCCCTACGTCCGTCTTGGCTTTGCAAGGGTAAATCAATGAGAACAATGCAAGCATATGATCAGGGCCCCAATTCCGCTAATTTACAAATGGCTCAATAGAATCGCAAATGTATATTTTGACACATTTATTAAGTATGTCAAAATATAAGATTGAGATGCAATTGAGATTCTGTTGAGCCATTTGTAAATTGGGATTCGGAATTGGGGCCCTGTTCATGAGATCGTTTACACTTTACACACTTTACCTGTCTTATCTTATATATCTTCTTTCTACACATTTAAATAAAAGAAAGTCGTGATAGTTACACAACCTATAACGGCCATTCCCAATAACTTATCTATCTTCAGTTTTGGCATATCGGAGATAGGAAACAGTTTCTATCTCTGTTTTTGCCGTCCAGTGAAACAAAGACAGAAGTTGTTTTCTATCTCCGATATGCTAAAACTGAAGATAGATTGGTTATTGGAATAGCCGTAAGTCGAGAAAGGTTGGATCGATTTTTATGATATTTGTGTTATCGAATTTGTTTGGAATAATAATAAGTATTAAAAACGTAGGAAAGTTAACGTAAAAATAACTAACTAAGAAACTGTATTTTTATACAAATTTCGAACCCCGCCATATTTAAAGACAATGACATTAAGGTCGTCAATACGAAGTTCGCGGGGTTCGCTAGTCTATACTTCTATACTATAATATTATAAAGCTGAAGAGTTTGTTTGTTTGTTTGTTTGTTTAAACGCGCTAATCTCAGGAAGTACTGGTCCGATTTGAAAAATTCTTTTTGTGTTGGATAGTCCATTTATCGAGGAAGGCTTTAGGCTATATAACATTACGCTGCGACCAATAGGAGCGAAGCATCAGTAAAAATGTTGCAAAAATAATCGAATTCTTATTAACAGAAATTGACGCGAACGACGTCGCGGGAAACAGCTAGTTATTTATAAAAAGTATATTTTAACCATGGGTATTAACGCCTCGTTGGTCTAGCGGTCAACAAAAAGTTTCGAATTTTCGAACGTTCCTCTGGTTTGTGATCCAAACCCACATTTGGCAAACGTGGTGATTATGCCAGCACCCATCATTGCTGTGGTAACTTGAATTCAATGATGGAGGCCTTTTCCCTGCAGTGGGATGATTATAGGCTGATACTTTACTTTTTTTAACCATGGGTACTTATTTTCCATGCTAACCTTCTCCTGACCATAATAAACATAACAAAATAGAATTATTATTATCGGAAGTTGAGCGCGTAATATTACGGTTATTCAATTTTATTTATGTTTCAAGAAGATGTGGGAGGCTTGAAGTATTTAAAATGGTTGCGTCATTCCACTAATCACCGGACCTTGTGATGTCGAACCAATATAGATATAAATTACCATCCAATTATCCTCTTTATGTGTCTTATCAAGCGTTAAAAAAAAGTCTGACAGCATAGTCTTGTCCATAGACTTAATAAACAGGCTTTGATGACTTTTTGATCGTCTGTAAATTTTTTTATAGACTTACAGTATCGTATTTAGAGCCTATTTTATGAAGTAAAAAATGTAAATCAAATTTTCAACCGAAAATACTTTTCGCAAGATAGTTTTTTTAATTTTTACGGTCCGAAGCCTGTAAAGGTATGAAGGGAAAATCAAAAACTTATGAACAGTATCGTAATGTTGAATGAGATGCGCATCGCGTAAAAAAAGTGTTGCAAGGCGGCCGTATCAAAAATTTTAGATTTTTGGCGGACATTATAGGTGCTTTATCATGACAATATGTTGTACTGGGCTATACCAAAAGAAAAATATGTCATTTGCTTGTTGTCTCGTAGATTGTTACATAAAACATAATTTCATCCTGTATCAATACACTTTTCATATACACTTACTAAAATTTTCAAATTCATCTGTTGTGTGAAAACGTTATTTTCAAAAATGATGAACTCAAATTTCTGACTTCACCACAGTATTTAAATGCATATTTTCGGCTTGTTATCCCATTTAACTAACACCCTGTATAATGGTGATAATGAAATATTTTCTTTTCCGTTTGTAGTAAAATAATCACGACATGTGCCTGTCAGAGGCCCTACTACGCCTGCTCCCAAGTGGTTCAATTCTCAGAGGGGTCGATGAAGAAAAAAGTTCTTCTTTTACATTTTCTTAGGTCTGGGTGTTTGTGGTACCTTCGTTGCTTCTGATTCTCACAATACTAGTGAGTCTTAGGACTAATTTTGGGATCATTACGCATTGTCATTCTTCTTCTTCTTTAGGTGCCTCTTCAATTGGGAAGGTTGGCCGCTAGTTTTCCAAACCTCTCTCTGTCCATTGCAAGACGGAACAGTTCCTCGACGGATTTGATCCCGGTCCACTCTCTGATGTTCCTCAGCCACGATTTTTTCCTGCGTCCGTCGCGCCTCTTCCCTTCAACTTTGCCCATCATTATAAGTAGAAGCAGCCTGTATCTATCGTGACTGAGCACGTGCCCGAGGTACTTGACTTTGCGCTTTTTGACGGTTCGCATCAATTGTTGGGTTCTGCTTAGAAGAAGAAGACAGCCCAGTCCGTAGGTATATTCGAATCCACCTGTCTCTATCACTCATACCGATGTCTTTAAGTATCCAAAAGAGTCAGATATATCCGTAAATACGAGCTTCGTGTTACAGAGTAAGGCGTCGGGTCCGACTGTACTTCGCTCTAAATTAATGTTCGATTGATGTTATTGTGTTCTTCGAGGGTCAAGAACTGGAGTGCCATAACAAGTGTACGCGGGAAATGGGAAATAAAGTTACCATTTTGATTTTACGAAGTTAATTATTGGAATTCAATGTTTACTAAATAAGCTTGTTTATTTGCGGATTGAAACTGTTTTTGCAAGGAAGGAACAATGAAAATCATAATGTATAAGATAAAAGATATAATTGATTTCTTCTAACTGCGTCATGTGAGCCAACCAAATAACTTCTTGTTTTCGTATGACTATCCTTTACGGAGATTAAAACTGTTTTTGCAAGCAACAATGAAAATCATTGAGTAAAAGATGAAATATACATATAATTGATTTCTTTTAACTGCGTCATGTGAGCCAACCAAATTCTTGATATCGTATGAATATCATTATAATAGTCTGGTGTCAGAGTTTTCCTAGGCGCCTAAAACAGGCCTCTGAGGCCCTACTCCGCAACACAATGTCTGTATATTCGAACCCATCTGCCCCTATCACATCGCCTTTCTAACCTTTTTCTATGTTCTGTGGCTATGACCCCCCCACCCCTTCTAGACTCGTACCCATTCAGTCGGGAGTCGAACCGGGACCTTCGCGTAGTTGGCGTCCCACTTCACCACTCGGATCGTCACAAAACAGGGAAATGAACTGAGCTTGCGAGATATAGTTTGCCTCGACAACATCGATTAGAGGTATACGTTAAAAAGCTGTCCCATTTTTGGGATTCCGAATCTTAAGAGAAAATGGAACACTCATAGATTATATCCTTCAAATTTGAAACTATCACACGAAAATCGTACTGTTTTCAGGGATAAAAACTAGCCTACATGCTGTTCTAGCCAATATTCTATCTCCGTGCTAAATTTGTTCTGTTCTACCCCATTTGTTCTGCCGTTTTGCCATGATAGGGTAACAAACATCCATCAATAATAAGATTTCTTATAACACATTTATAAACAAAAAAGTTTCGGGAGATTAGAAAAATAAAATCCCGGTAACACTATTTTATCTTTTAATAGAAATATCCAGAGATTTTAAAATCTCTAGAATTTCTTCAGTTTTCCTTGAGCCTCAAAATCTATCCATCCCCAAGGGATATGGTTTAATTTCGGTTAACTTGCCATTAGGGAGGTTTTTCAATAGTTCCTCATAACCTCCTTGGATAGCGTTCACTGTCGAGTCACCATTCGCCAAATATTTGGCACGTAGTAATTTTGGAGTGCTGAAATAAACTCTCCGATATGGTTACTATGATTTTAGCCGTGGATATTGGGATAAGAAAAACATGTTAGTGTAAAACAAAGTCTGTTAGAATGAGTATTATTAACTTCAGTTAGAAATTATTAGAGTAAATTATTCTGTCTTTTCTAACATGTATTTTCCGTGTATCTCTTATATAAAGTAAGCATTCTTTTTTTGTGGAAGCACATAACAACTGCACTAATGTTGTTCTATATTAAAATGACCTCTTTTATTTCCCTAAGCATTAAAAACATATCTTTAAAATATACTTTTCGTGAATAGTATGAATAAGAAATTCGTAACATGTTACAATTTACTTTTTAAATCAGCCTGGTCAACCCTTTCTCAGTTAGACGAAGAAATGATTATCTTGAAACTGAAATTAGATGTGTGCGAAATGTGTCAAATTAAAACTGGCTGAGATTTTAAAGAACAACTTTGCAAGTCTGTGGTTTGTGGAATTGTAGCTCAAATACTTAGTATGATTGCAGATTTTTCTTATCGATACATTTTCATAAATTTGTTTACATATTTGAAAAATATGCTGCCAGCATCGCTTAAAGTAATTTGAAATACTTTGGGCAATAATCTAAAATGCATTACCAGTAATTCTTATATTTTATGTAAATGTTCGACTTTCGTACAATCATAGGGAAGTATATTTCTTTCCCTATGGTACAATGTAACTTTTTTTAAAAAGTAAAATCAGTTAAAATCAGTTTTATTTCTGCAAATAGGCCCCTGGAGGCGCTTTTACACGTCCTAATATTTAACCTACCACTGCTTCGGGACAAATGTGGGCTAGTAGTCATACTTAGCAAACTAAGTATGACTACTTTAAAAAAAAGTTGGATATTACTTAGAACTTGGTCTAAAATTAACTTAACCATCACAAATTCTAAGGTGTTAGTATAAGCGTTAACAATATTAACGATAAAAACATGTAAAACATTACTTCATAATCTGTCCACATTTTATTTCATGTTTGTTATTCAGTTTTGTTCTGACAAAAATTAGAAGAAATTTTTTTTTTTGTGAAGGCAACACTTTGATTTATCATCAATCAAGAATCTTCATCGCCCATCTTGTCGGTGTCCATTTTTTCTGAGAACATAATGTTTATTGAAAGAAGAAAGAAAGAAAGAAAGAAACATATGTTTGTCGAGACCCAGAGTACTAGGCCGATAAGAGTGTACAAAAAAAAGGTTGCAGCAAAGTAAGAACAGTAATAATGAATTAAGAAAAGAAGAAAAGTACACACCCTAAAACAGTAACACAAATATTAAATATTGCGATATTTCTTGCACGGTAAGTTTATGATTAATGGTGTCACTACATTTTTACAGGATTTGTTTGCTATAACAATAGGTAATAATGGTTTTTAAATCAAGAGATATTTATGTAATTTTAGGTTATTGACGGTATATTTAAACAGTGATTTTATTTCTTTTTTGTGACAGTTTGTTATATAATTTTGTTACGTTACCAAAAAGAAGGGCTATTACATATTTTTATCCTAGCTAATATTATAAATGCGGAACTGGGTTTGTTTTTGTTTTGTTATTTCTTCTTGTCACTTCTAGATATTTTGATTTTGATATAAATAATAGGGGTTAAAGTATGAAATTGCCGATTATTTTCCCACTTTTGATTTTGTTTATAGCTCTTAATTATAGTCATATTATTGCGTAATTCTTTTTGTATTGTATCAATCAACTAAATAATGTAACTTTTGACTAAAAAAAAATGCAATACTAGTGCCTATTACTTCAAAGGAAGTCGTTGAAAAGACCCCTTACAATGTGTCAGCTGACCTTCTTGCTTCAATTAAGTATATTTGTATTATATACTTTGATTTTCAGAAATTTAAATACTATGATGCGTAGCTTTATAACCATCTAACTTTCACCTTTAATTGCATCGAAAACGGTTAAATATTAATAATTTTATTACTCGAGTAAATTTAAATACGAAACCATTGATACTGACGTTAGTACAAAACTACTGTATTAAATTAGTTTTTTTTCTTTTTATTACTTTTGTAAAAAATTTGCTTAGTTGAACGATACTGTCAATTTTTAAAGAGAACAATTTTTCAAATGTTATTCTTAAATACTTTTCGGTAATAAAGTTAGTACAATCACGTATGTGTTTTTTTTATAATTGTGAAATGACCCTAATAGATCTACTTTGTTATTTTTTTGTTACGGTTTTAATTTTTGTCACACTATTCATTATTGCTTCATTTTGGTGATGGTTCAATAATTTTGAATATGACTCACCTACGAAACTCTATTTACCTTTATCGATCTTCACATTTCACATTACCTATCTTCACTGAAGATAAATAAGTTTTCTCATTGTTGTTTTTAGTTAACCCTAAAGTAAGTCAAAAAATATAAAAAAGTAAGTCAAAAAGTAATATAATATCTAAGGATTATTTGGATATTAAGGATAATTTTGTGTAATTTATAATATAATATAATTCGCCTTTTAATATGAATAATTTGGAATTCGGACATAACCAGATTTGTTTTGACATTTTAACGACTATTATTATTTTTCATCTTTTATTGTAACCTGACATTTGCATGCTAATTATTGTAGCCCAAATATGTGATTCTTTTATTGTAATCTGACATCTTGTATACCATATTTGACGCAAATAAATGATTGAT
Organism: Anania crocealis; assembly: GCA_949315895.1. NCBI lineage: Eukaryota > Metazoa > Arthropoda > Insecta > Lepidoptera > Crambidae > Anania > Anania crocealis. The sequence goes on along the minus strand of OX438874.1, from coordinate 6,280,399 downwards.
TGATTGATTGATTGATTGATTGAAGGATACATAAAGAAGTATTTTTGAGTCCTATTGCCTTTAAAAGTTTGAGGGATGTAGTTTGTATGGGAAAAATCATAAAACATACCTCAGACAAGGCGGCGAGAAACCGTTTAAATTGAGCTTATAATTTTGTAATTATAAGCTCAATTTAAGTGATTTGCTGATTTGTATCAGCAAACTTATTAAAACAAACTCTTATAAAGCTATATCATAACTGATTTTAATGTTTCCGACTTCCCCAAAGATGTGAGCTATTTTGGAATTCTCAGGAAAAAGACGGTTAAGTCAATTAGCCCATGATTCGTTAATGAAACCGTTTACTAATAATTGTGATATAATTGCTTTAAGGAGTATAAACCATTTTTGATCTAATTAATAATGTTTTATTTGCAATATTTGAGATTTTATTAGATAAATTAGTGTTTTCGTAATTTGTTACGTATTTGTTGATCCTCCGCAAATATACTCGTAGGTACATATAATAGGTAGTAGGCACACTTATAAAGAAGTATACACACTTTAACACCTCTTCAACCCCTTTAAAGTATGATTTCAAGGACAAAAACTATCGTAATTTTTAAGGTCTCAAACTATACATTATTATTTTAATCATCATCATCATCAGCCTATCGCAGTCCACTGCTGGACATAGGCCTCTCCAATTGCACGCCACTTAGGTCGATCCTCGGCTTCTCGCATCCAGCTCCTGCCAGCCACCTTGTGCAAATCATTACTTCACCAGGCCTGAGGGCGTCCTACACTACGTTTGCCGAGACGCGGTCTCCACTCAAGAACTCGTTTACCCTAGCGGTTGTCGGTTCTGCGGCTAATATGGCCAGCCCACTGCCACTTCAGCTTGCTAATCCGGTGGGCTATGTCGGTAACTTTAGTTCTCTGCCGGATCACCTCATTTCTGATTTCATCCCTAAGAGAAACTCCGAGCGTAGCTCTTTCCATAGCCCGCTGAGCGACTTTGAACTTGTGGACTAGCCGTACCGTCAGTGTCCACGTTATTTTGATGTTACTTGAATAATTAATGATTTATTTTCCTTACGAAATTCCCCTTGTAAAATAATGATTTCTGCAAATAAGCCCTAGGAGGCGCTTTTACACGATCCAATATTTAAGGCGACTCCTAGAGCTATGTGCTGCCCCCAATTGATTTAATTTTCAATAAATTCAATAAATATACTAGTGATAATTGGCTAAAATGATACTGTTCTAGTTTTTTGAGAATTTATTTTGTTTATAAGTAATAAAATTAAATCAATGGGGGCTATCGCTAGTGAATTTGCCACTAGAGGCGCTAGTGTCGCGTGAGGTCCAATATCATTCACTTTGTACTGGTTTTAGCGGAATTTGTTGCATAAATTATAATATCTTTAATTTACCTGCTGAAAAGTGATCTCCTTGGTAAAATATCGCAAATATGGATTATTTGGCGATTAATGTGAACGCTTTAAAAGCGGAATTAGGAAAAAACGCAAAAATAGGCGGCCTCAAGAGCAACTATTTCAGAAGTTAGTTTGTTGATATCAAGATAGTCATTTATAAATAATAAACCTTAATTAGATTCAAGATATAACACTTTGTTTCGACAGCAGTATATTAAATCTATGGTTTCGGCGCCAATCGCCTTTGACAGCTATACCTCCGGACCTCAGTCTACAGTGGCGCCAACTGGTGAGCAAAGAAACGGTAGGGACTACCGTTGGGGGCAGCACATAGCTCTCTAGTAGTCCCACCACAGAACATAGAATTCGCATGTTCTGTGATTTAAACCTAGTACTGCTTCGGGACAAGTTTGAGTGCTGAAAGTGTGCATTTAGTAATATTTTTTCAAAAAGAAAATTCAAGGCAGCGTACTTTTGCAATTCATATTTCGTTACGTAAACTCTAGAATCATCCTCGCTAAATCCAACCAGATGTTGTTAATAAATGAGTAGGACTTTTAATTTGGCAAATAACTCGTATTTCCAGAACGGTGGAAGATTTGAGTTACGTTTTCTATTTATATTTGTTTGTTGAATCCTGCTAAGTCCTAATCCGTCGTTCTCGTTACAATCTGAACTCTCAAGTTTGGTCTGAGTTAAAAGATTAAACGTTTTTTTCCTACTTAAAATATACACTAACACCATATAGCCAGAGGTCACCCCAGCAACAATCATAAATACAAGTCACGTCAGAGGTCTTTGAGAAGGATTCGAAAACTCTAGCACCAGGTACTCCTTATTGGATGACACATGACATAAGAATATGACTCAATACTTAAAGATGGACTCAATACTACACTGTCTTACAGTGCAAAGCACCTGAATAAATTCTCCCTGTAGAAAGAAGGTTGGTTGTAAGTGCAGTCCCTGGTTAGCGAAAGGTCGTAAGTTCTATCCCACCTGAGACAGTTGAACCTTTTAATCAAGGATCTTATTTTTAATAAAACCCACAATGAAATTTTAAATCAGTACACCAATAGTAATTTTCGTCTATAGTTTGAGGGATTGACCTATTGGTTCAAATCAATTCAACCAAACTTATTTACACAGCAGTATATTTTTTTTAAATTTAATTAGGACAACCAACTAGGACATACACTATAATACGCTGATGACTTAGGAATATGATTGCTTACGCTAAGTTTTGCCTTAATTAAAGGTATCCTAGATGTTAAAAGAGGAGAACGAATATCTAAACTATGAAAAGAACTTCACGCAAGTAATACTTGAGCTGTGAAAAGCAGTTTCTCAAGAAAAATATTAGCACAATATTAGTATCTGGAATCTCGTGACTTGGACCACAAGAAGGGAATCTGGTGAATTCAAACGTCTCAGTTTTTCTTTCAAACCAGTTCGCTTGTCGTATTTTCAATGCAGATGAGGTTATATCTTGTACATTTGAAATTATGAGTTATATTTTTGTTACGGAATATGTAACTTGAGAGCGATCTTAGTATACCGCTCCAGTGGTTTTAAGAGGTTAAGTAAGCTGAACATTGATAATTGATTTTAAAATATATTAATGAGAAAAGGTCGTGTTGCTGACTGCAAATTATGTAGCTTGGTTTTTCAGCCGACGAAAAAAAGAGAAAATTCTGGATTCGACACGTAAAGACTATAGGTATATTTTTATGAATGACAATATATTTTCAGCATCAAAATCAGGCCTTTATCAGTACAGTGCTGGACACGGACTTCTCCAAAAGAGGGATTGTTTTTAAAGCTTGGCAGGCGGGTCGCCGAACGCACTTAGTCCGTCTTCATCTAGCATTAGTCATTTAGGCGCCTCTTACGATAGGGAGAAAAGGGATGGTGACATTCTTTTAATCTGCTGATACCACATATAACATAACAAACATTTTCATAAAAACCGGTAATTGGGTACCTTTTTTTTTCTTTTAAAGAAACTATTTTTTAAAAACCCTGTTTTTTATTTTTAAGTTCGCCAGCGCCACAGTATGTATTTCGTAGTATTTTTTTATGCATGCATAATTATTATGTTCGCCTTGTAATAACAATTACCTAATCGGCCTTTTTAAATTATTTGTCCTTTTCGGATTCAGCTGTACTAGTGTTGTAAATAAGGCCACCAAACGTCAGAAAAAAAAAAAAATATCTTTTTAAATTTAAATTAAAAATACATCAAAAGAGAGAGAGGTTGCATTAACGTTGTTCCTGAATTTCTTAGGCAAGGTAAGATTAGCCCTAGAAAAAAAAACGTTTGCGATCAATTCATAGAATTATAAGGGCTTACACAAGATTGAAAGTTAACGCGGCACGGGATGGGCGTAGGATTACGACCCCGGGCATTCCCGGCGCCCGGGATTAGATCACGGGATTAGAGCTTCGCAATAAGAAATCGTGGAGATTATAAGAAATGAATCAAACGCATTATATTGAATCCGGAGTTATGGACTCTATTGCTATCGGTATACTTCGTCGTCAGTAGGGTGACTATGGTTTTGTTTCAAAAGGAAATTGTGGTGAGGCTTTAGTTTACCTATCTACAATTATTAATAGACGAATTTTGAGTATGTAAACTAGAGAAAAAAGGGATTAATTAACTTCATTATATCCAGACGCAAGACTATATATGTTATTTTACTCGAACGAATTGGCAAACAATAAAATGCTCGTGTTAATTATACAAACATTGCTCCTTTCGAAAATTAAATCGCAATCACTGATTTCAAGTCCTGTGTTCGTTTTCCGGTTTCGAGTAGTTGCAGTCTTGCGTGGTATTGTAAACATAAGTTTGCTAATTGGCCAGACATTACTTTATTTAACTTATTATATACTTTATTTGATATTTTTGCAACTTAATTGCATTTATAATATCAGTATATAAACTTGAAAAATTATGTCTCAGGCGGGACTCGAACCCGCATCTCCTCGCATGCCGGGCGGGCGCCATACCATTAGGCCACTGAGACACTGCGACACGGCGTGAATTTTTCAAGCATATTCTTACGCTGTGAGCCAGCGTTGTTTCATCAAATGTTAGGAGTTTGCACAGATGCACAGATGTTTGATAGTCAGTTAAGATGAAACAGCTATTTATATACTTTATTTGATATTTTAGCAACTTAATTGCACTTATAATATCAGTATATAAACTTGAAAAATTTTGTCTCAGGCGGGACTCGAACCCGCCCGGCATGCGAGGAGATGCGGGTTCGAGTCCCGCCTGAGACATAATTTTTCAAGTTTATATATTGATATTAACTTATTATAGTTCAAAAATTCTGTCTCTTTCAAGCAAACAACATCTAACATAGGACTCCCATGGATGTTCACGTCGAACGACCTCACACTGCCTATATCCAGCAGAGTGCCCAGCCCAGAGGTTAGCTTACCACCAATACATAGATTTTGAGCAATTAACAAAAGCCCAATAACAGTTATTATCAGTCCCGAATCAAACTTAAATCATAGTGATCCGACTAGAGTCCATTATATGAGATTCGAGTACTTAGCAAGGGTTCTACGAAGCGGTATATTGATTGGTCTAATGAAAATAGTTCGCTGAAGGGTTAATATATAAGAAATCCTGTGTGTTTGACTGGCTCGGTTTATTGGATGGAGTGTCTCTCATATCTAAGAGCTATGGATTGGATAATGATTGATTTCGTACAGTATATTAATTATGAGGCAATAAAATAGTATGTCTTATGGCTCTTTAAGGATAGTTTGAATAGTATGCCCCATTATTTACGAGGTAAGTATAAGTTCTTAGTGTGTAAAGTAAGTTCCTTTAGTAAAAAATCTTTCATTATGTCACCAACAATAAATAATTTAATAATAATTTCTCAATAAAATGGATGTACTTTTTTTTAAAATTCTTGTTTTCTTGTTTGTAACAGACATGAACGAATAGATTACATATTTTTTCTTCTTTTAAATCATTTTGAGTTGTTGAGGAAGAAGAAAAGATTTTCAGATTTAAATGGTAATATTATGGTAAAGAAACAAAAAATATTAAGAAACTTAATTTACTTAAGATACGTAACATTTTCGATAAAAAGTTATAAAGTAAAATACGGGTAAAAACATGTTCTAGGGCAATAAAAAAATTCTGAATTTCTGACTAAGAAAACTAATATAATGATTTGCTTTTAAAAACTGAACCCAACATAGCAACTTCCTTATTCCTGTCTAAGAACCAGGAAAAAACGAGAAAATCTTCACCAAGTAAATTAATTAGGGAGCACTCATCTTCAATTTAGGACAAATTAATGTTAGTATGTATAAGTAAATAAAAACCAATTTAATTTTATTATGAGAGTTTTCCTGGTATTTTTCTCGTATACAAAAGAACGCACGTCACTACTCTCATAAAAATATATATTATAAAGATTACTTATATCTGTATACAATATTTTGCTGTTTCCCGTGACCTTCATTAGATCGTCAGTCCACCTGGTCGGCCCCCTATCCACAGACCGTCGTCAGGTGCGCGGTCACCATTCCAGTACCGTCCCGCCCCAAAGGCCATCGGACCTTTTTACGAAGTGTCGCGCCAACTGACACTTTCGCTCAGCAATTCTTCGAGCGATGAATTGCGGAGCTGAAGTGCTTAGGTCTCCCACGCATTTTTTCATTTCTGAATCTATCACGCAGATAAATCTTTATCTTAGGTACAAAATGGTACGAAAATATTAGTTTTTTGATTGAAATTTGTGGCGTGATACGAAGTAGTCTTACGTCCAGCTGTGGGACAATGGCTGTTGATTGATTGTTGAGAACGTGATCTCCCGTGATCATGGCGCTTGCAACAGTGTCGAAATATCGAAAACTCATAATAAATAAGGTACATGGTATAAATCCCGAATCAAATAACTCTAGTGATAGTGACCATGAAAGTTAAGGTAAGTTAAGTTAAAGTAAAATGCAGCTATATTTTGTTATTAACTATGGCAAGAATAGCAGACAAAAATACACAGATTATTAATTGTCCTATAGGTAGGTACAGACGTAGTGCATGTATTCTATATAATAATCGACCCATATATTTTTTTATTATGTATGTGTTACTAGGCATAGCCACAGATAAGATAATACTAGTATAGCTCATAGAATGTTAAAACTTGTATGAGATACTATTATAGCTACATCTTAACAAGTCTTTGTTTTTTCAGGTATTATGTAAATATTTTACAATAAATAAATAAATGGATTTAATCAACTATTTTGATTGTGTCGCTTTCCAAAAAATGTGTACGTATAATAATATGTATATCCGATATATAAAAAGTAGTTTTTTTGTCAGATGCGTAAATTCGAATGTTTTGCAAGGTTAGCTATCTCACTATTGTGGTTTCATTTTTTACAATCATCATTTTCTGTAATTAACCGATAGGTGTAGTGGTTTTGTGGACCACCTATTGGCTATTACACAGGTTCCCTGTTTCGTTACCAGGTCGTATTAGGAAACGTATGCTAAGTCAGTGGCGCTTGGAAAATTATAAAGCTAAATCATCCTTGGAGGATATTTATGCATAATAATAATTCTTTAAAGGTTATACGATTATGAGCATTAGTCCATCAACAATACTACTCATATTTTTTGTATCTCTCTCTAACTTGTATATCAAAGTTTATTTACGTCTCTTTTGCAAGTCTAAGTATCTGTTTTCCTCAAGAATATTTTCATTGGAATCAGACTAGATATATTAATAATGGACTCTCAAATTCTCACTCAGAACCAGCTGATCTTGCTAATAAAGAGCTTACTCACCAACGCAGGGGTTGTGGTTGACCACAGCGAAAATCCTGTCGCACCGCTTCTTCATGTGGGTGTTGGGGCAGATGCATCCGAAGAGGGGTGATAGACGCAGTCCGGCCCAGGCCTCGCGGCACGTTTCCCTAAAGCAGATATTATAATAAATAATTAAATAAAAAAAAACAACAACTATGAAGCTTCTTTTAGAGCTGCTTTTTGTGAATTGACGCCTCTTTGGTCTAGTGGTTTAAAAATTGGACCAACATCAAGGGGTCCGGGTTCGATCAACAGGGCGGGCAAACAAAAAATTTCGAATTTTCGAACATTGCTCAGGTTTGTGATCACCAACACGCATTTGGCAAGCGTGGTGATTATGCCAGTACCCATCATTGCTGTGATAACTTGAATTTAATGATGGAGTCCTATTCCCTGCAGTGGGATGATTATTGTCTGTTACTTTACTTTTACTTTTTTCTGTGAATTCCGTAACAGATTGGACGTATACAGGTGAAATTTTAACCACCTTCCAAATTTTAATATATCAATCTACGAGACAAAAAACAAATGACGTATTTTTTCTTTTGGTATTGCCCAGTACAAAAATGTCAAGATAAAGCACTTAGAAAATGTCCGCCAAAAATCTAAATTTTTTGATACGGCCGCCTAGCAACACTTTTTTTACGCGTTGCGCATCTCATTCATTCATTACGATACTATTCATAAGTTTTTGATTATCCCTTTATACCTTAACAGGTCTAGGACCGTAAAAATTGAAAACTATATCGCGAAAAATATTTGCGGGTAACAACTTGATTTACATTTTTACTTCATAAATAGGCTCTAAATACGATACTGAACGCCTATGAAAATTTTGAAAAGTGTTTAAAATTTCAACCTGTATAGCTTTAACGTTAACTGGTATGACGTTATATAACGAATAACGTTGCTGGCTACCGCACGCCGTTTTATCTCACCACCACAAGATAACGCTTGTTTTAAAATATTGACAACTTTAAAAGAGAAAAACGATTTCGAAAAAGAATTGATGCCTTAAAATGTTCGACCGACATAAAAGATATACATTAATAATAGGGGTTAAAGTATGAAATTGCCGATTATTTTCCCACTTTTTATTTTGTTTATAGCTCTTAAGTATAGTCATATTATTGCGTAATTCTTTTTGTATTGTATCAAAAACTAAATAAAGTAACTTTTGACTAAAAAAAAAAATGCAATACTAGTGCCTATTTCTTCAAAGGAAGTCGTTGAAAAGACCCCTTACAATGTGTCAGCTGACCTTCTTGCTTCAATTAAGTATATTTGTATTATATACTTTGATTTTCGGAAATTTAAATACTATAATGCGTAGCTTTATAACCATCTAACTTTCACCTTTAATTGCATCGAAAACGGTTCAGCCGTTTTTAAAAAAACTAAAAAATAGTTAGTATGGATAAATGACTTTTCTCGATTTCGTCCATACAAAACGGCAATTTCATACTTTAACCCCTAATACTTTTAAAATACAACAGAAGGATATTTGTAACATGGCGGGAAACTGATATATTTTTCACGTCGGTACGTATCCAATTTACTGCTTATTTTATTCTGTAACTTAAATTTCACGCTGAAAGTATAGAAATAGTAACAAGTGACGATGACAGATAGTTGAAAATTAAAATATCTAAATAAATGAACCATTGATGCCATTTCTAAATAACCGGCCAAGTGCGAGTCGGACTCGCGCACGAAGGGTTCCGTACCAAAAAGGCCAAAAAAACGGGTTTGTTGCATGGGAGCCCCCCTTAAATATTTATTTTATTTTGTTTTTAGTATTTGTTGTTATTGCGGCAACAGAAATACACAATTTGAGAAAATTTCAACTGTCTAGCTATTGCGGCCCTTGAGATACAGCCTGGTGACAGAGCGACGGACAGACGGACAGACGGACAGACAGACAGACAGCGAAGTCTTAGTAATAGGGTCCCGTTTTTACCCTTTGGGTACGGAACCCTAAAAAAAAACTGTACCAACGAAGACCGCCATATCTGAACTAAAAATAGCTACTTATTTAATTTAGAAAAAAAAGGCCATTGAAAAGTATAATATCAAGCTATCGATAAACATCGCCATCTCCTCCGGGAACACCGGTATAAAACAGAGCGAGCGCCAACAAACGGTGGAATCAAAGGCAGTCGCTGTAGCCGAAATCGGCTAGGAGGACATCTTCATCATCATCATCATTATGAACCCGTATCTCAAGCTGCAATAATCCTCTTATTTTAGACAAAATTATCTTTTAACGAATAGAACTGTATAAGAGTGTTCTTACTCATAATTAGCACTGAAAAAGAGCACACTGCTCAATACAGGCATAACTGAAAAAAAATTATAGTTTAAAAAACTAAAAAACCACGCTTTAAAAACAGATTGAACTAAAAAATTAAAAATAAAACTGTAGTAATCAATTGAAAAATTCATATTATTGTACAAAAAGCGTGGGGTGCTTGTTATGATATCCACAGATATAGTAAATTATTGATAAAATATTTACAACATTCTAAATCAAGTACCCACGCTTTTTGTACAATAATATGAATTTTTCAATTGATTACTACAGTTTTATTTTTAATTTTTTAGTTCAATCTGTTTTATAAGCGTGTTTTTTTAGTTTTTTAAACTATTATTTATTTCTAGAGTTATTTAATTCGGGGTTTATACCATGTACCTTATTTATTATGAGTTCCCGATATTTCGGCACTGTTGCAAGCGCCATGATCACGGGAGAAGTTCTCCCGTGATCTAGTGATAGTGACCATGAAAGTTTAAATCAGTATATTACTCGTATTTTTTTTTTTTTTTGAGGAAAATTGGGAAACTGTTATTAAATTATTGCATTGTCATCGGTCCTTGATACGTGTGCAAAGTTCCAAATTAATCGAACTTCTAGAAATTGGTAAAAAATATGCTCAAAGATTCCATTACATACTTATATATACAACCCAAGCTAATAAAAAAATGGTAACAAAAATAATTCTTGTCAATGCTCTACAATTCAAGATGTTACACATTACATTAATGTATTCCCGTTTAGTAGATAGGAGGAAGAAGGACAGAATTATTATTGTGATTAATATGCAATGTTTCGTATGTTATTCAAGTATGAAATTGTGAACTTCATCAACGAAATGCAAACCTTCGGTCGGTTAGAAACGGATTTGTGACCGTTTCATGCTATTGATGGTGTGCTATTTTTACTATGTTCAGAGTAATAACGATATTCACTTCACACATTGAAAACTATCTTTCACACTCCTGCTTGATAGAATAAAATATTTAAATAAATTAATTAATATTGTGTACTTTTGTACTTGGGTGTTTTCTATGTATCTTAAGTTTATATTTACCAAAAATATAATATTTACAACGTGTTCCTTTTGATATCCCATAACTCTAGGGTATTACACAGACCAAATTTTTTATTGTTTAATTTTTTCATACAAAATAATTCTAAAAAGTCACGACTGTTTATGTAAAACACCCTTACCTTGTTATGAGTGAACTTGTGAATGAAAACGACTTACTCGTACCTACTTATCAATGAAACACCCACACACGTCAATGTTTTTTACTAGTTACGCTCTCCCGCTACTTTACTCCTACACTTTAGTGTAAGTTTGCCAACGTCTCGCAAAACTAAGGATTCGCCGTACTGGTTGCATTTTTTTTAACAAATTTAACTAAAATTGATGTTACTATTGGTTTTTGAACCAATAGTTTCGAATATAACATGTTCTAGGGCGTTTTATATTATTTTTACCTATAGAACATAACCTTAGAGTTATGGGATATCAAAAGGAACACGTTGTATATATAAGTAAGTTTATCAGTTGTCTAGTAACCCATATACGACTTCATAGTAGTAGCTTAATTTGGGATTAGATGGCTCTGTGTGGCCCAGTGTGGCTTGTCTGAAAAAAATATGAATTATTTTATAGTCTGGAATAATTATGACATACATAATATGTATAGACATTAGACATAGTACTGCAAATTTAAATTGTCCCACACAGATTTCCGACTATGTAGTTTTATCCACCGCTGAGTCAGGACGAGTATTAATAATTACTCACCTCTAAATTTAAATGTGACCAGAGCTCCGGAAATACACGGTCAGTGACCTCTCCAGTTTAAAACAAGCCTTCACATTCCTGGATCGATGTCCCGAAATATATATTCCAGAATATTTCAAGGAAGGTATAAATATTTCCGGTATTTGCTTTACTACGTTTTAGTTAAAACCTGTCGGTTTTTTTAAATCTTTCTGTTTTAGATTTCATTTATGCTAGATTAAAAGTGTTGAAAAACAACCGTTTGCGTATCTGGCGAGATAACAAAAACTTTGACTAGGTAGTTAAAAAGGATAAAATATTAATAATTCCTGTAACCATTTTGTTTTCTAATATATGAAATCGTGTTGTAATAAATACAAACATGAAGAGCGAAATAAAGTTACAGATTTGTTCACCTTTTGTACTTCGGTTTTTCATTAAACAATCCGATGAATAAGATTTCGATTGGAATGGATACTTAATAATATTATTCGATTAGAATTTTCATCGCTATAGTTTTTTCTAAACTTTTCACGAAAAATAAAGTCTAAGTTACTTAAGCTTAATACCTTCAGTATTAAATTATTCCAACTTAAAGTTTTAGCTGAGAATTTGTTACTTAAAAGAAATATTAAGTAACAAATTCTCAGTAACAATTCTTAAAGTATTAAGTAATCCTAAGAACTCTTGAAGTTTAGTATGAGTAACTTTTTGTTTAAAAACAGGCCTAAGGTTGGTTAAACTGTAATTATTGAGACTTATACTGAGGGTAGTCTCCAGAGTATAATTATGAGTAAATGATGTGTTGTTAAAGTTTAAACTAACTACTTTCGATGATGTAAATACTTTTGAAAGAAGACTTATCATCGAAAATCATATGCTAGTTTAACTAAGGAAGTTGTGTCTCCGTCGCATAGTTTGAGAAGTTTTAACCAGGGTACTGAAAAGTACGTTACAATCCCGCCTGAGGCTAGCAAGTTTTAAATAGAACACCACCAAGACTTTATACAAGTAAAATAACTATTAAAATATTTAATCAAGCTAATTGGTTTCAGCAGAACATGAACACAAATATAAAAAATTATTTCAGGAAAGTATAAATTTATACTGAACTATAAGTTGCAATGAGTACAAAAACTGCTTGTAACAAGTTCTATTAAGCGGTCGTAGCTTTGAGTGCTTACAATTTGAGCATCATGAAACAAAACTACTTCAAACTTCGTGTCTTTATCTGATGAAGATTGGCGTCAGAATTGCTCACGTCCTCTAAGACGACCATGATCTTATCTAGGCCCTAGAATCAGCTGCAGAAGATGGTGACTGTGATGAAGACTTGATAGTTGCCATTATTTTTAAGAACTGATTTCGTGGATCAAGAGCTATTATTGAAAAAAATGGAATCTATTGGAATAAGAGGAATCACACAACAATGGCTATCATCGTTCTTAACAAACCGACGTCAACAAGTCATTGTCAATAAGTTAGTGGAAAAGGAACTGGTACCTTGCACATCCAACTTGAGAACCATTAAGTGTGGTATCCCTCAGGGAAGTGTACTAGGTCCTCTTATGTTTATATTATATAATATATTAATGGTATTGTAGAGGCGACAAACCATAAATGTATATTATTTGCAGACGACATATCTATTATTGTAAGATCGGATAAAAAATCTATACCTGACCATGAATCTGAAATAAACAACACAATTGACATTATAAAATGGCTAGAGACAAATAATTTAAAGCTAAACCTAAGTAAATCACTAAACATAATTTTGAATTAAATGTCGTTAAAATTAAGAAAATAACGCATACCAAAATTCTGGGAGTAGTCAAAGACCAGTACACCTACCATGAGTTAACAACGATCGGAAACGCTATCGTCGGCGTAAAAAATATATATGAAAAATGTAAGTTTCTCAAGTGACCGCTAGAGGCGCTGTACATTTTTCCATATATATTTTTTACGCCGACGATAGCGTTTTCGATCGTTGTTAACTCATGGTAGGTGTACAGCATTCATCACATACCACGCGTTTGTAGCGTCTGTATTACGATACGATTTAATAATGTGGGGAAATTTATATTTTTGATATAAGGAGATTTGTAAATAAACATTAAGACTTATTTATGAAATCAGGTGACATAAACACAAGATCGAAAAGAGACCCTAATAGGCTTGTGTTAAATATAACTCCAAGATCTGCTAAATACAGAATAAGCTGTTTAACAATGTGTTTAAAGATATTAACAAAATTCCAAATGACATTAAAAATCAAAATATTAATATGTTTAAATCAAAATTGTATAAGTGGCTTATTGAAATGAGAATTTATGACATACTTTTTTTTATTGAATATAGATTTTAAATAACTAATTATTACTAATATCATCTGTCATTTTCTGTAATTATAAATTTTCAATTTATTTTTATTGACAATAATTTATTAATCCCTCAACCCCCAGGAGGCAGGCGCGTGCCGCGATAACAATTGATTTCAATTGTGTCTGAAATAACTCACGATCGAGGGATAAATGTTATGAATATTATTGTATTTTAAATTTGTTCAGATTGTATTATTTACTTGATTGTTTAAGTTTTTGCATGCTATTTTTGATAGCGAGACATGTGCTCATCTAAATAATTGTATCATCCATAAATACCGTGTTTTACGCAAATAATGATTCTAATTCTAATTCTAATTCTGACTGCTGGACTGTCTTTTGAACCTTAGCATATATTTCAGCAAATTTTATATTGCAACTAAACATCAGCACTTAAGATAACTTAACGCAAACAGTTATTTAGCAATATTGTTCTGAAGAATATTATAAGAATATGTTAAGCCCCTCAGAGCATCTCAAGTCCTTAGCTTACTCTGTCATACGGAAAACTAATTCTGTATTCCCTCAGATACGCTTACCCACATCCTTTTACCATTCGCATTCTGTTCTGTGCACAGACATTGATAGGCCTAGATGCCACATATGCACTCATTTCTATAAAACCCGCGCGTGCCGAAATTGCGTTCACTGCTTGCTTCAATGAACAGGTACAACACCTTTAAAACTAAATCCAGCAATGTAATTTAAACATGTAGTATGCACACAGGTACATGTATTTACGTAGTAATAGACACAAATAAGATAAAATATTTGTTTTTTAAATAAAATATGCATATTTCAATAACAGGCGCGTTCAAAAGTTGAACATGTTCAACCTTTTTTGACACGCGCAGTACGTACACTTGGGGCATCTAGCTTATCAATGTCTGTGGTTCTGTGCTATTACTTCATTCTGTTTTTTTCACAACGGGATGACTTTTTCATCACCTTCCAAATTTTTTATAGGCGTTAAGGATCGTATGTAGATTTATATAGTTAAAAATGTAGGTCAATTTTTCACACGCAAAATATTTTTCGCAATATAGTTTTCACTTTTTACGGTCCTAAGCCTGTGAAGGTATGAAGGGCAAATTAATAACTTATTTGTGGTATCGTAATGAATGAATGAGATGCGCATCGCGTAAAAAAGGGTGGCTAGGAGGCCGTATCAAAAATATTAGATTTTTTGCGGACCTTTTTATAAATGCTTTATCTTGAGATTTCTTTACTGGGCTATACCAAAAGAAAATATACGTCATTTGTTTTTGTCGCATAGATTTTCGTATTCAAATTTGGAAAGTGACTAAAATTTCATCCTGTGTAACAGAATAAATATAATAGAGGAATACTAACCTGTCAATAACCCACATTTGGCAAGCGGTGTGGTAACATAATTTCAATGATGGAGGCCTTTGCCCTGCATTGGGATGATTATAGGCTGTATTTTTGTACTTTTACTAACCTGTCCTCCATACGGCATTCTCCATCGCGGGCCTTGCAAGCATTTTTGAATCGATCGAAGAGGACAGAGCAGGCTTTCTCGTTGTGGCAGACGCTCAGAGCGTAAGTGCAGGTAGGCAGAGTCTCCACGGGGTAGGGGTCTTTCTCTGAAAAGATGAATAGAGTAAATACCACTGATTAGTGGACAGTCCTAATAAAGAAAATTTATGAGCTTGCGGTGGGTTGGTGAGTAGCTACCTGCTAGAAGTTGATAAACAAACTTACCAGGCTATTAATGATTGAAAACTCTACAAATCTGTATATAGCCACAAAGGAGATGTCCCAAATTGTATGGATGCCAGGCGCAGAACCTGTACACCCCACCAAAAGATAGACCAATACACCTACAAGATTTTGTTATTATCCAATTCTATTAAAATGGCTTCGTTAAGTGGTTCAAATAAAGAGATAAGTAAGAAAATAGCAATACGAAACAACAAAACCATCATGGCGGAAGATGACATTTTGATGACGTCTGTCATTTTTGGCAGTTACAAAATCGCGCATCTAGTAGTCGAGTGCCATCGCTTGCTGTAGTAACAACAAGCATTATGAAAGTAATGTGTCGATCAATACCAAATCCAGAAAACGATAAAGAGGTCGTTATAATGAACTACATTTAAAACGCGACAAGCAGAACAAAAACTTGAAGTGAATGATTATGCCAAAATGACAAGGGGTATCTGACAGCTACTGACATTTAAAGTTTTTTTAGATTGACGCCATCTTGGAATGCCTAATGGAGTTTGATAAATTATTCGATCTTATTTATTTTTGCACCACTAAATTATACGTTAAATAAATTTATATGTATTTTTCCCAGAAACAGTATTTTTTTCTTGATTTTTGAAAATGGTGTACTATGTCTGGGCCTATTATGGGACATCTCCTTTATATGTTTAACAGATTCAAGTTACTTTAATTTAAAATAGAGAACAAGAAGATCACATATTAGTTTCAAAATAAATTAACAATGCCAGTTTTCCAATAAGTCATGTTGCTAAGCAAAATTCAGCAAATATAGCAGTATTAAGATGACCCAATTAAGTCATCAATAGGGGGAAGAACACTTGTTTCACCATCATCACCAGCCCAGACCAGGTCACTTCTTGACATCTTCACAAGAAAGATTTGGTCATAATCGCTACGTTTGTCAGATGGGTTGGTGGTCGCAGTTTGGCCATGGTGTAGAGTAGAAGTTGCCACAAGTCTTCTTCAAAATTGGGTAAAAAAATTGAAAATTGAACATGACGGTAAATTGATTGTTAGACTCCATTTGACGCAGGCCAGGAACTGCGATACCTCTACCATTGGAAATAACTGTTAAATTATCCTTCTAGACTCCTTATGTGTCCAGTGTACTAATGAAGGCTGATGATGAAGATGATGATGATGATGATGCTGCTTCCTCTAATGATGATGATGAAGAAGAAGATGACGATGACGAAATTCAAAGAACGAGATGTTACGAACTGTGAACTTAATAGTATTAGTAACCCCAAACTTACCCTTCTTCATGACGAAGACGCAAGGATGGTCAAACAGGAAGTCGCGGAACGAGTTACACTCAGGGTCCACGTTCGGTTCTCGACAGAGGCAGGTCGGTTTAAAGAACGGGAACGCTTGCAGGGTCTTCAGGGCAGCTTGGCATTTCGTCACGGTCACGGTTGAGCAGGCAACTGTAACAAATCGAAAATTTCAATAGGTATTCTAGAAATTTCCTGTTAGAGGCCTTTGTACAGCTGGAAAATAAGGGCTGACGATGATGATGATGTAAATTCATGTAAAAGTGGTTTTATTTTGTTTTTTAATGTTTTCCAAGCTTACTAGTGTAAATTGAAAATACAAATCCATGAATAAAATTTTCGACTATTTAAGGAGGGACACGAACCCACCACTTTCCGCTTGTCGGTCGACTCACAGAACACGGAAAAAAGGTTCGAAAGGCGGGGCAGGCGCGCCACAGAGGTTATAAGCAAATGCTTATTAAATACTTCTTCCGAAACATGAATGTAAGTAGCGCTGTGATTGGTTTCTTATGACATCGCGCGACTTCAAAGGAATTTGCTAGATTGGCGTTCTTAGAACTCGTTTATGTGTAGTGGGGCGCAAGCGCCGACAACGGTTCTCATACAAATGGCGCATGACAGCCTTTCTAACCTTTTTCCATTTTCTGTGGTTCGACTGCTCTAACCATTGAGCTATCCAGACGAATTCATTCAAGATTTAGCGCTACCAGCCAGCGGAGTTTCATCAATGTTTTCGGTTACTAACAGACAACGGCGGGTCAATTGATTTTCAACTTTAAGTCCAACAAGTAGAGATTAATATCAATTGAGAAAATTTGACGTTTTGACGTTGACGGTAGGTTGACGTGCTGTTGTTTGCACCTCCAACATCCCAGAGAAATATTTATACTGCTTTTGTGCTTGTACTATTGATATGCTTTTAGTAGACGTGATGTAGAAGTATTAAAGTCAAAATGATTGTCTTTTCACATAAGCTATACAGGATGAAATTTTAACCACTTTCCAAAATTTTCATATGTGTTCAGTATCGTATTTAGAGCCTATTTATGAAGTAAAAAATGTAAATTAAGTTGTCACCCGAAAATTTTTTTCGCGATATCGTTTTCAATTTTTACGGTCCCAGACCTGTTAAGGTATAAAGGGAAACACAAAAACTTATGAATAGTATTGTAATGAATAAATGAGATGCACATCGCGTAAAAAAAGTGCTACTAGGATGCATTATCAATTTTTTTTTTTTTTGGCGGACTTTTTCAAAGTACTTTATCTTTACATTTTTGTACTGGGCTATACCAAAAAAAAAAATACGTCATTTGTTTTTTGCCTCGTAGATTGCTATATTAAAATTTGGAAAGTGGTTAAAATTTCACCCTGTATACGAGTAAAAATACTTTTTATTGCACATCAAACAATGGACAGACGATGTTAACAGAAAGATGTACAATATTGGCGGTCCTATCGCTAAAAACGATCTCTTCAACAAATCAGATAACCTATATTTGTACTTGATGTATTTTCTTTCAAAAAATTAATTTATTAAATCAATTGCGTTCATGGGAATTGTTAGCAAAATCGCGATAAGGACACAATAAATAAAATTGAGTTAACCAAGTTAAATAAATAAAACTTTTGATTGCATTTCAATCCAATACATTTTTGGTACATGTAATTTCATCTCCGCAAATGAGGCGTTCACAAAAACTTCCATTTACAGAGGTCCCCCAGATGACAACTGCCCTGCCCTCTCAGCCTCCGCAAAAAGTATCGCAGGAATTAGATTATTTTTTCTGGAAAAGACATTAGGGAGTGACCAAAATGTTCGTCTGTTTAGGCCAGTTGTACATGGGATGCGATCGGCTACGAGTTATGTATTACTTTTTTTAAATTGTATTGTTTCAGTACTGTTTAAGTGTAAACGCCCCATTGGTTTAAGTAGTTGTTAAATACCGGGGCAAGATCTCGGGGTCCTGGGTTCAATTCCCGAGTAGGGTAATTTTTATACAGTACTGTTTTTAATACCTGCAACATCCAACCACAGCTGAAGATGGACTTTTCAAAAATAATAATTTTGTCATAATCTTCACACTGGCACTTAAAGGCGGTAGTAATAAAGCTGCTCCCCGTCTCCTTTGGGCCTTCTTTAGACGCCTCTTACGTAAAATTAATAGACTCAGGCGTTACTTTGCGGAAATCCATAACTAATTATGGATTTAGAAAATTATTTTACTAATGATTTCCGCTTGTTAATACCGGCCAAGATAGCTTCACCACACTACCCGCACTAACTGCTTTGGCTTAGTCGTCGGAGCGCAGCGAAGACGACAACATCTCCTGAAGTAGATGCGAAGTAGACGTCGAAACGCGTAGAGGTTTATATTGTATCGGTGTTGGGTACTAATGATTGCATTAACTGTACTGCATGTATTTTTGAGGGAGGGCGGGCGATTTTCCTGCATGAAATAGTGCCTGCTCAATCAGTGTTAGTGCGGGTAGTATGGTGCAGGTGCTTCCTCAAATCAGTGTTAGTGCGGGTAGTGTGGTGAAGGTATCTAGGCCGGTATTAACAAGCGGAAATCGTTAGCAAAATAATTTTGTAAATCCATAATTAGCCTCTTACGTACATAGTATAAAGACATAATGATCTGAGTGAGATGAGTATCTACGTTACGCAGTTTATCTTCACACTAGTCTTATCGTAATTTGTACTTAGTACACATACGTATTCAAAATTTTACTACTCTAACGCCTTTAAGGGTCTAACGACTAACCGGCCTATGATAATCCAGTATAATCAAACAGTAAGTTAAAGGTCTCCACCATCGAATACAAGTTACTGCAGCAATGATGGGTACTGCCATAAGCACAACGCTCGTAAAATGCGGATTGGTGATCACAAACCCGAGCAATGTTCGAAAATTCAAAAATCTTGTCGCCCGACTTGAGGATAAAAAAATAATGAGACTCTTACATAGTATATTTTTAGTGTGCTCACAGCCTTACTCTTTATTCAGTTATGTGGGCGTTTGTATGATAAAAGGGATCACTGATTCGAAGCTATATTATTTTGTTAGTTCCTCAAAGAGATGTAGCACAGATAAAGTGAATGTCAAGTTGGGATATTACTGTGTTAGACAGCTTCAAATCTGGCTCGTTTATTTTCGACTTAGACACAAGGACTGTCCATTCCAGCTTTTAAAAAGTAAGGGCTGAAATCGTCTAAAAATATAAAAAATTAGATGTAGATTCAAACAAAAATATGTTATGTTATGTTATCGCTAATGTTCTTCCTAACTTTAGTATTGTCCTATCTGTGCCTCTACCTACTATAAACGCGAAAGTTTGTATTGCTTGGATGTTTACTACTCTTTTATACAAAAACATCTTTTCAGTGATGTAGATTAGACATTAGAATAATATAAAGGCTATAATTTATCCCAAAATTGCGTGTTGTTTCCGCGGGAACAAAGCATATCAGTAGTATTTTGTGTAAAGTCATGAAAGATAGCGCTACCGCTTATTTACCATATCATATTTTTAAGTGAACATTCGTTTCTTTTGTATCCAATACCACGCGGACAAAGTTTTCGGCAAAAGCTAATTAAATATAGTAATATTCAATAATAATAATAATAATATTTTAAGACATGCCACACTGGGCCACAGAGAGACATCTAGTCCCAAATTAAGCTACTATTAAGTACCCTGTCGTATGGGGTACTAGACAACCGATAAACTTACTTATATACTTTTTTTTTTGTAAATACATACTTATAATACACAGAAAACACGCAGACCAGTACAAATACACATGTTCATGCACACAAATATTTGTACTGTGTGGGGATCGAACCCGCGACCCATGGCTCAGAAGCAGCGTTTACTTACGCTGATCCAAATGGTCGTCAATAAATATAAGCAGATAACGTCATGTCATATCCACAGTAATGCAAATACAACCTTATCTGGCCCATGTTATGTCACGATTATGTATAACATCTTGGCAGTGTCATACGCCCCGTTGGTCTAGTGGTTTAAATACCGGGCCAAGATCTCGGGGTCCCAGGTTTTATCCCCGGGTCGGGCAACAAAAAGTTTCGAATTTTCGAACGTTGCTCGGGTTTGTGATCACCAACCCGCATTTGGCAAGCGTGGTGATTATGCCAGTACACCCATGATTGCTGTGGAATTCAATGATGGAGGCCTTTTCCCTGCAGTGGGATGATTAGAGGCTGTTACTTTTACTTTTTTAGTGTCATACTCGTATATGCGGGCGACCGATAGTTGTGGAGATCCTGGTGGAGGCCTACATCCAGCTGTGGGAGTCGTTTGGCCGAGTTGATTATGATGATGATGTCATTCATCATTGAATTCTCGCAATTGTATCTAGGCCTATCAGAGATAATTAAGTTTCCTAGATATTTTCGTCAATATTACTGAAATTATAAATCCGAATATTTGGAAGGATGTTTGTTTCTCAATCACACTAGTTCTAGTGTGATTGTGTGCATGAACATGTGTATTTGTACTGGTCTGTGTGTTTTCTGTGTATTATAAGTATGTATTTACAAAAGAAAAGTATATAAGTAAGTTTATCGGTTGTCTAGTACCCCATACGACAGGGTACTTAATAGTAGCTGAAATGATTTGGATTTATATTACAGGCTGGAATGCATATGGGTTGCAATACATAGCATATGGAATGGCTATTTTTCATACCGGAAAAATTTACGGGTCCCGTGTGATTATTGTCTAATTTCTGAAATTCCTCGCAAAAGAAATTGCGGGCAACAGTTAGTTTGTTCATAAGAAAAACTGTAGCTATTCAACAAAACAAGGGTAGGCCAAACTCTCACTGAGAATAGGTATCAATATTGGTTCTTAGTTAATATCAAAGACACATTCCAAAGTAAAGCTTAGTGCACAACGCGGTCGCATTACAATCACGATGACGTGACGAGGGTCAAATAGACGGTAACGCTTAAAAATTCCAAAGATCCTCCCTAATTTGCCACTTGCCGTTTTGAGGCCGTGAAATATTGGCCCATTTCTCATTTTCCGATAATTCTCCCTGTAATTTTTTGTTTACGTCATCTTGGGAAGGAGATAAAGCGATGATATTTGTATTGTCAAATAAGATTTTTGACTGCCAATTATGGATTTGATAAGCGAGTTTTATTGTTTAGTTGTTATTTGTTTTAATTAAACGAAACGACCGTGGCCATGCCAATCCTAATAGGTGTTTCTTTAGGGAAGTAGTACTCATAAGGAAGTTAAGCATTGATTTAAACTTTCATGCATCAGTTAAAATTCAGTTAAAATCAGTTTAAAATCAGTTTTATTTCTGCAAAATAGGCCTCAGGAGGCGCTTTTCCACGTCCCAATATTAAAACCTACCACTGCTTCGGGACAAGTCTGGGCTAGTGCTGAGAAGAAGCAGCGCAAGAAACTCGGTCAACTCACTCTCGAAACTCAAACTCGAACTCGAAACATCATCAAATAATCATCAAATTTCAATGATGACATTTCATTAGTGTTAACATGTACTTAATAATACATTTTTTCGAGTTTTCTGAGGGCCTTGTTGTTTAGGAGTTTTCGATACTTGCAAAATACGGATTAGTTCTTCCGTGACAATGACGCTTGTTAGAATGTGGAAATAAAGGAGACTTGGAAAAAATTTACATAATTAAAACCGTAAACTATTAATTTTAGTCATAAATATTAGTACATACTTAAGATAAGTAGCAAATTATTAGCTTTATAAGATAAATGAGTGTCCATTTAGTCGCTGCATTACCGATTTCAGTAAAGCGTGACGCAATAAAAAGCTACATATTTTTGTTGCAAAATTGCTCCTAATTCAACTGCATAGGTTGCTTCAGTGTTTATACTGATATGCTGTCGTCTGTAGTAGTCTGTACACACATGCTGATAATTTTCCAATAAACCAATTTTCCAATATTTTACTTGAATAAAACAACGTCTAAGATCTTAGATGCCGTGTAGTGCCGGCACATAAAAAGAATAGCACTACCCCCTCTCTTCCCGTGGGTGTCGTAAGAGCCGACAGAGGGAAAACTGCCATTAGGAGATGGGCAGCAGCGTCTCCTAGAAGCAGCAGGCCATACTGCGATCGCCAACCCGCCTGCCAAGCGTGGCGATTATGGCAAACCCCCCCCAAATATGAATACACCGCAAAAAATTCGGCCCCGCTAGTCCTAGCTATGGCAGCGGCTGTGGTAACGGCGGGGCAGGGGGTGCTAAGAATCCCCGGGTAAGATCCGGCTGCCAACAACGACGACTCGACCTGGCAACATATAACACGCGCACACTGAGGCTTGACGCGAAGCTCGTAGAGTTGGAAGAAGCAATTGGTAAGTTACATTGGGATATCATTGGGCTATCTGAAGTCCGAAGAGAGGGAGAGGACTCGATAACCCTGCAATCCGGTAACTTACTATACTACCGGGAGGGCGACCAACAGTCCCTAGGTGGTGTCGGGTTCATCGTCCACAAGTCCCTTGTCAACAACGTGATTACTATCGGAAGTGTTTCGAGCAGGGTAGCGTACCTGATACTCAGAATATCGAAACGATATTCGCTGAATGTCATTCAGGTTTACGTTCCGACCTCGAAACACGACGATGTCGAAGTGGAGGCTATGTATGAGGAGATCTCTAAAGCCATGCATAGCTTTAAAACCCACTACACGGTTGTGATAGGGGATTTCAATGCGAAGTTAGGGCAACGTTGCGGTAATGAGTTGAGAATGGGGAAATTTGGATTTGGGCAACGGAACAAAAGGGGTCAGATGCTGGCAGACTTCATGGAGAGGGAGAACCTCTTTATGATGAACTCCTTCTTCAAGAAGCCCGTAAGCCGCAAATGGACCTGGATCAGCCCGGACGAAAAGGCAAAAATGAGATCGATTTTATCATGTCAACGAAGAAGCACATATTCGATGATGTCGCTGTGATCAACGCTGTTAAGACAGGAAGCGATCACCGCATGGTCAGAGGCACATTGAATATCGACGTAAAGCTTGAAAGAGCGCTACTGATAAAATCCACGCTCCGACCAATACCGGCTCAAATTCAAAACCCCGAGTGTTTTCAGCTCATGCTTCAAAACCGTTTCGAAGCCCTTGAGAACAGCATCGATGTGGACGATCTATACAACATGGTGGTGGATACTGTCCGTACGGTAGGGTCTAAGTACTTTAAAACCCGCCGTCCCAAATCAAAGAAACTCTCCAGTCAGACTCTCCTACTCATGGATCAGAGAAACGAAATGAGGCTACAGAACTCAGCGGATGCCCATCGCTATCGGCAACTCAATAGACAGATATCTAAGTCTTTGAAGAGCGACCTTCGTCAATTTAATACCCGACGTATTAAAGAGGCCATTGAGCGGAACAAAGGCTCCAAAGTGTTCGCCAGAGATCTGTCTATTGGGCAAAGCCAATTGACGAGGCTGAAAACTGAGACAGTTAGCATCATTGCGTCACCACCTGAAATCCTGAGGGAGATTGAGAGTTTCTATGGACAGTTATACTCCACGAAAACACCTGTTGAAAGCAAGGCTAAAGACCCTAGAGCCAAGCTTACCCGACACTATTCTGAAGATATCCCGGACGTCAGCCTGTGCGAGATTAGAATGGCTCTCAAGCAGCTTAAAAACAACAAGGCGGCGGGTGATGACGGAATCACAACAGAGCTCCTTAGAGCGGGCGGTAAGCCGATACTTAAGGTCCTCCAGAAGCTCTTTAATTCTGTCATACTCGAGGGCAAAACGCCAAAGGCATTGGGCAGAGGCGATGTGATGCTGTTCTTCAAGAAGGGTGACAAAACTCTCTTGAAGAACTACAGACCCATCTCGCTTCTGAGCCATATCTATAAGTTGTTTTCGAGAGTCGTTACGAATCGTCTCACTCGCAGGTTCGACGACTTCCAACCTCCCGAACAAGCCGGGTTCCGAAAAGGCTATAGTACCATAGACACACATTACACATTCATACGCTGCGGTAAGTTATACAGAAGACCGAAGAGTATAACTTGCCACTTTGCTTAGCGTTCGTGGACTATGAGAAAGCCTTTGATTCGATTGAGACCTGTGCAGTGCTGCAGTCTCTCCAAAGGTGCCAAATAGACTGCAGGTACATCGAGGTACTAAAGTACTTATACCAAAACGCCACCATGTCGGTCCGATTACAGAACCAGAGCTCTAATCCGATCCAACTACAGCGAGGTGTGAGACAGGGAGACGTTATTTCTCCGAAACTGTTCACAGCTGCGTTGGAGGATATTTTCAAGCTTCTGGACTGGAAAGGAGGCGGCATCAACATCAATGGCGAATACCTAACACACCTGCGATTTGCCGATGATGTAGTTCTTATGGCTGAGACCTTGGAAGACCTGAACATTATGCTCGAAGATCTCGGTAATGCTTCTCAAAGAGTGGGTCTTAGGATGAACATGGACAAGACGAAAATCATGTTAAATGCCCATGTTGCACCCGCTCCAGTTAACGTTGGGAACATTGCACTCGAAGTTGTTGACCACTATGTTTACCTGGGACAGATAGTCCAGTTAGGTAAGTCCAACTTCGAGAAAGAGATCTCTCGTCGAATCCAGCTCGGATGGGCAGCGTTCGGGAAGCTCCGGCCGGCTGTGTGTTGCCAGTAATGACCTATGGGAGTGAGACGTGGTCGTTTACTATGGGTCTCATAAGAAGGCTCAAGATCACCCAGCGAGCAATGGAGAGAGCGATGCTTGGTATTTCCCTACTCGATCGAATCAGAAATGATGAGATCCGCAGGAGAACTAAAACAACCGACATCGCTCGAAGGATTGCATCGTTGAAGTGGCAGTGGGCGGGACACATAACGCGGAGAACCGATGGCCGTTGGGGCGGAAAGGTTCTCGAATGGCGACCGCGTACCGGACGACGTTCCGTGGGCAGGCCCCCTACAAGGTGGACCGACGATCTGATCAAGGTCGCGGGAAGCCGCTGGATGCGGACAGCATAGGACCGATCGTTGTGGAGATCCTTGGGGGAGGCCTATGCCCAGCAGTGGGCGTCGTTCGGCTGATATGATGATGATGATGAAGATCTTAGGGAGAGGAAGTAGTAAATTTAGGTTTACAACTGTAGAGCTTCTTAATAAATCTTAATATACTTCTACTGCCGCCTAATTGGGATCGATTCAATTGTTGGACTTCGCTTTTTAGCTTTGTAACTTTACTGAGTGAAAATCAGCAAATTAGTATTATTTCTACAAATTTAGGCTGAACAGGCATTTTTAAACGTCTTAATATTTTAACCTACCACCTTTGAGTGTGGGCTAGTGCCGAGAAAAAGTAGCGCAAGAAACTCAGCCCCTTATTGTCAGACTCTTTTTAAATTGCTATGTCTACAAAAGATATATGCCAGTGATAACAATAATTAAAGTCATGCATTTCCATCGTTTATAAAATCATTAATTACTTAGTAATACGATTAAGTTTGTGTACAGGGATTTCAGCAATAGACTGTAGTAATTTGTTGAAACTTGAAATTGCAAGTGCCATTTTCATGAACGAATCTCCAACTTTTCGCAGTCTAAAATTTGGTGAGTTAGTCGCTAAATGTTATCTGGTAACCTGACAAGATACAAATACTACCTTAATTTTTAATTTAAGAGAGACTACGACATGAACTTCTTAAATCCTATTACATTTAATTCGAGAAATTTGCTGAGGTTAGTATATTTTCAATAACATGTCAGGCAAAACATACAAACCCATGACAGTCCTCTTTACTTAGTGCTTGCTTTGTAGGTACGAGTACTATAAATAATAATTCGAACCAGAGGGGTAAATTTGCTTAACGGAAACTTCTTCAAGACAATCTAAAATGTCTGTTAAAATTATGGAGACGAATATGAAGAAAAAATTACATGATCGTTGTAGACTGATACTCAAGCATATTTGGTAACGCATAGCTGGTTTGAAGTTTTAATCTAATTTCGAGTGAATGATTGAATAAACAAATGCAATTTAACAAATAAACGGATTGAGCTCATACTATTTGTAAACTATTCCGTCAAGTCATTCCGACAATAAAATTTCTTTTATATAAAACTACCTCGCTTGTTGCAACCATGTCAAAATATCAGCGACTGTCAATAAATTAAGTTAAAACCTGAAGTATTTTGTTAACATCGCTGTATGAATGCCTTGAAGCTAATTCTCATTGTTTCTTATCTGGTTCATTCCTTCCACCATCAAAAGGATAGCAAGACAATACGACCATTATCACGCCGTGACTCGGGGATCCTTTTGTGCTCGTGTGAATTCTGCCTTACATGAGCATTTATCATGCGTGGAAAATTGTTCGAAATTCAATAGAGTTTCGTGAATAGTACATTACTAAACACTGTCAACTGTTTGGACTTTATCTATCTTAAACCTGGATGGGTGACCGATAGATTTACTTTTGATTTTTGAAACCAGAAGATTGAAATCAATTGATATCTTATTAAATTAATCTCACCTTACTTTTCAATCTTACTAATACTGTTAATGTGAAAGTTTGAATGGATTTTTGTTCGGTAAAAAAATTCTGTACAGGGAGGTAATCATAGACTGATACAGCATACAGACTACTTTAATCCCGGAAATAAAGCAAAGTTCCCTTGGGATGCGTTCTCCAAGGGCACGGAGTTGCGGGCTACAGCAGTTCTTACTCACCTTACTAATATCTGATGTAATCTTACTAAAAAAATAAGAATATAATAGTTTATAAATTGAATGTTTTGATGAATGTTATACGGCTAAACAGATTTAAATAAGATTTGGTGAGGAGCCTACGTGCTATTCCAGATCAAATACAGATAGTAATTGCCCGGAAATATTTTCGGTGCCCGAGGGATCACTATGTTTGTTTTTCATATTAAAAGGGATCAATATGATACTTGCATAGTGGCAGTTTACGGTCGGTCCCAATAATCTATCTATCTTCAGTTTTGGCATATCGGAGATAGAAAACATCTTCTGTCTCTGTTTTTGCCGTCCAGATAAACAAAGACAGAAGTTGTTTTCTATCTCCGATATGCCAAAACTGAAGATAAACAGGTTATTAGGACCGGCAGTTAAGACGTGAGTTTAACTTTGGTTACATTGTATCCACGAAAAAAGTCGCGGGCAACAGTAGTAATTATAAGTGCGGAAGTCTGGAGGGATATTTGTTACTTAATCATGACAGAATAGCTGAACGAATTAAGATACAATTTAGCACAAAGATTTTAGGCTGGAATAGCATTTTAGGTTGTAGGTAGGTACAGCTAGTATTATGGAAATTTGCATAACCATGTAGGTTAACGCCCCGTTGGTCTAGTGGTTTAAATACCGGGCCAAGATCTCGGGGTCCCAGGTTCGAATCCCGGGTCAGGCAAAAAAAAAATGTTTTGAATTTTCGAACGTTGCTCGGGTTTGTGATCACCAACCCGCATTTGGCAAGCGTGGTGATTCTGCCAGAACACCCATCATTGCTGTGGTAACTTGAATTCAATGATGGAGGCCTTTTCCCTGCAGTGGGTTGATTATAGGCTGTTACTTTACTTTACTACTTTATGTAGGTTTTAATTAAGTCCTTTTTCAATTCGAGCCAACAATCTTACTGGGACTAGGAAAATGAAACCCACATGATAACGCAATCTGCCAATAAAAGTTAGTACAACAAAACATCTACTTTGTCAACCTCAACTTTAGGTTTAGTTTCGTGGAACTAATAATGACGTAGATGTATTTGCGTTGCTCAGTAAAGTTTTGTTTTGCTTTGTTGTAATGCATTTTCCCTAGAGAGACATTGTTGATTAATTAGTCTCATCGCTAACGCAACGTTGCAGTAATGAAAATAAATGTTCTTATATTTAAATCGTATATATTAATAAGTAAATTAACAAAAAAACATATAAACATTTAGTTGCAAACTTGCAGATGTAAACTGACAGGTAAACTGGGTAGTACTCGTATTTTAAAAATTGCGCGAATTTTTCCAGCGCCAAAAGTTTAAATTATACGAAAATTACCTGTCTAATTCTTTTTTGGAAATCTTTCCCCAGCCCAAAATAGGGGATGGTAATTTGTGTGAGTCTCTCCGCAAAATTAGTACAGATTATATGATTCCATACTATAGAATAATATTATAAATGGGAAAGTGTGTGTGTCTGTTTGTTTGTCCGTCTTTCCCGGCAAAACGGAGCAAAGAATTGACGTGATTTTTTTAAGTGGAGATAGTTGAAGGGATGGAGAGTGACATAGGCTACTTTTTGTCTCATTCTAACTTCCCTGATATGGGGGGTGGAAGTTTACTATCGATCATTTGTGACTAACGAAAAAATCGTGCTGCAATATTTTTTTGGATTTCATCCCCCAACCCCTTAAAAGGGGTAAAATTTTATTGTTACCCCGAAATTAACGCAAGCAAAGCCGCGGGCAAAAGCTACTTAACTAAAAATTTTACTACATTCAAAAGAGTCGATGTAAAACTGTAGTGCACGGTTTTAACTGTGTAATATTGGCCACTCAAACTTTAAATTATTACCCTCAGTATACACTCAAAGGTTTGACCAGCCATGATGAAAAAATTCTGGTATAACTAATTTATTCTACAAAGGTATTTAGTTTTCATTGAGTGTCGCGCGTCGTGTAGTGCCAGCCTATTTGACGTGTGGTCACATGTGCACATAAAAATAAGAGGACCACTCCTTCTCTAAGGGTATCATAAGAAGCGCTGCTAGAAGAATAAGCTTCACATGCTAAGCTCAGTCCCTCAGTTCCCAAAAGCTAATTAGTCATATAAAAAAAGGGACTATAGTCCCTTTTGGGAACTGAGGGATTATCACATGTCACTAAAAAAAAGACGTGTGGCACTCGGAGACTGCCGCGGTAAAGCTATTGCATAGCATTACGCATGCGCAGTAACGCCGATACAACCAATGCCACCTAAAGGCGGGTCCTCCGGATCTTTGTGGAGCACGGACGTGTTTGACAACTGCGCCAGAATCACCGCGTGAGTGTGAAAGAGACACCCATAATAGAATAAATAAGAAACACTCAATAACTCAGTACCTCTTCGATATACAACAAGGACAAGACCTCAAAGACGCGTGAGACAAAACTATTAATCAAGGTTGCACTTATATGCATGCCCCGCCCACTCACCAATACGCAGCGCGGGAGTTGACCCAGCCGCTAACACATCTACATAGATATAACAAAATACACACATTAGGCTTAACCAGCCGTGCGTCGTAATTTTTCCGTCGGCAAAAATAGGCCTACGCTTGGTAAATAACAATTTATTAAGCTAGTTGCAATGTCAGTAAAGCGTTCGCCAACTAAAATATCTACTTCATTATCCCTCAGAAGTGGTATTAATACTCCGCAGGATTCGGACACTGCCTCAGAAATAATGTACTCCGATACCGAACCTGGGAATAGTCACAGCGTATCCGTAAGGCACAAACGTAAACACGGAGATGTGGCTAACGCAGAGATAAAAGAACTGTTATGTGAAATGCAGCGTAAACAAGAAGCTGAATTTTTGTCTATTAAACGAGACATGGAAACCATCAAGCAGCATAATCAGGACTATCAAAAATCTCTGGAATACTTTTCTGAGATGTATGACACATTGTTACAAAAAATTAATTTAGTCGAAAAAGAAAACATTGCACATAAAAATCGCATTAGCCACTTCGAAGACAAGATAGATCAACTAGAGCGAAACCTTAAGTCCTCTACAGTGGAAATCAAGAATTTACCATCGACACAATTGGAAACGAAAGCTGATTTACGAAACCATGTTGTGCGTCTGGGTGAGGTGCTTAGTCAACCAATCCAAAACAATGATATTCGAGACGTTTTCCGCATAAAAACAAGGATTAATCCAGGCCCAATCATAGTGGAATTTACAACCACAACACTAAGGAAAACTTTTATAAAAGCAGCTGGTGCTTTTAACAAAGATAGGAAAATTGATCAAAAATTAAATACTTCACACCTAAAAATTGAAGGAAAGCCAGTGCCTATATACATTTCGGATAATCTTACTACCAAAACACGACGACTTTACTTCTTATCACGGGTATTTGCAAAATCACATGGTTTCACCAGTTGCTGGACCGCCTTTGGAAAAGTATACCTACGGGAAAAGGAAGGAAAACCTGTCATCCGCATAGACTGCGAAGAAGACA
Source organism: Anania crocealis (assembly GCA_949315895.1). Taxonomy (NCBI): domain Eukaryota; kingdom Metazoa; phylum Arthropoda; class Insecta; order Lepidoptera; family Crambidae; genus Anania; species Anania crocealis. The sequence continues at coordinate 6,249,393 of OX438874.1, read as the reverse complement.
TTAGCAAACTCAATATGAAAAAATGACTATTCTTAACTTCTTTATTTTTAATAACACAATATTGTTTTAAATACTGTTATCAACTAATACTAGAAATATTAATCAAAACACTCACACATACAACACAAACATTTACTTCAACATGCTGGTATACATTAAAAATAAGCACGGCAACTCTAATTACTCACCACATAACTTTTCATTACTTTAAATATCCCATAAAGTTTGATTCATTGATTACATTGCGCGTTTTTGTTTATCTTTTAGTAACTTTCTATAACATAAAAATTGCGTCTGGTTGTAACTACTATCTTAAATATTACATATACCCGTATATACTCCTTCTGAGTGCTAGAAATGTAACAAATTCTTTTTTTTCACTGTGTGTGATAGAATGGAAAACATTATGAATGATCTTGACACCTTTTCTATTGCTCATTCTACAACCTGTGACATAGAAAGTTGTTCAAAGCTGTTACACAGTAAACAAAGATCTCTTAACATGATCGTGCAAAACATTAGAAGTATAAGATGCAACTTTAACCAATTCGAAACCCTTTTACTTCGTTCTAACGTAGACTGGGACCTTATTATATTAACAGAATGTTGGCTATACAATAGTCAACTTATTCCGTCATTGGATGGTTTTAAGTATTCATACACAGCAAACAACAAAACACAGAATGAAGGTGTAGTAGTTTACTATAAATCGTCGCATACATATATAATAAATGAACCACCCATTCTAGATGCGAACTCGTTAATCGTTAAGTTGGACAGCGATACTGTTATTCTTGCTATCTACAGACGGCCAGGCGTTAGAAATACGTCATTATTTTTTGAATCACTCAATACAATTCTAACAAATCTTGCTTGTTTTAAAAACATCATTCTTACAGGTGACATTAATATAGACATATCTGATTCATCCATGGATAATCGAGCACAAACCTATTTAGATCTCTTAGCTAGTCATGGTATGTTACCTGCACACAATATCCCAACGCATGTCAATACTTGTCTCGATCACGTCATAATCAAGACCAAACTACCAGCCCGATGTTTGGTTGCAAACACCACGGTGACCAATCATTTCAGTGTACTACTGAGTCTAGATCAGCTACAATATCCTGTAAGTCAAAACACGCGTATAACTAAGCAAATAGACCAGCTGGCCCTAGATTATGCACTATCGAGCATTGACCTAAGTCCAATTTTCACTCTGGAAAGCGCAGACGATGCAGTGTCTTTCCTTATTACTAATCTTAATTCTATTTTAAATAGTTGCACGAAAACAATAGTCATTCCCAGACGTAAACGCATCATTAAACCATGGATGACAAATGGTCTTATACAATGTATGAAAAATAGAGATAAGTTATTCGTAAAGTCAAAAAAACAGCCAGAAAATCACATTCTTAGACTAACATACACAAGATATCGAAACTTTTGTAATTCAATAATAAAAAAAACAAAGAGAGAATATGAAAAATCGCGACTAATTAAGGCACAAAATAATAGTAAGAAGCTTTGGGAGGTAATTAAATCAATAACGCATTCGCAAAAACAAAAAAACCCTGCTTTGGAATTATTAAATAATAAAAATAAATTAGAATCTGTGAATGCAGTAAACGAACATTTTGTAAATATGGGCAAAATATTAGCGGAAAATATAATTTTAAATAATCCATCTAGTTTTCAAAATACGTTTTTAAGCTCTTCTCAATCGAACTCTTTAGGTGTAATCTTGACAGACGAATATGAAATAGAAACAATTATTAACAACTTGAAAAATAATTGTACTACAGGATTGGACAATATCTCTACAAACTTTGTTAAAAAATATAAAGCTATTTTGGTACCATCTTTAACCTACATCTGCAATCTATCGCTTGCATCAGGGGTATTCCCAATGGCATTTAAACAAGCACTTGTGCATCCGATTCACAAAAGCGGAGATCGAGATTGTGTTAATAATTACCGGCCAATCTCAATTCTCACGACCTTTTCTAAAATTTTAGAAAAAATTGTTAATAAAAGACTCGTAGATTTCCTAGAAACTAACAAATTATTATCTAACTCCCAATTTGGGTTTCGAAAAGACAAGTCTACTAATGAAGCTGTACATGAACTAACCCATTATATTGTAAATAAAATGGACAAAAAGAAAAAGGTTTTGGCCATATTCTTAGATTTGGCAAAGGCTTTTGACACAGTCTCGGTCTCCATCTTACTTCACAAGCTAGAACATCTTGGTGTACGAGGAACTCAGTTGCAATTCTTTGATAGCTACCTCAAGGAGCGTACACAGCGAGTTGTAATTGATGGCATAAGTAGTAAGGATCTCACTATAACCTGTGGAGTTCCACAAGGAAGTATTTTGGGCCCTACGTTATTTTTGGCATATATTAATGACCTGTGTAGGCTTCAACTTGATAATGGAAAAATTGTTGCGTTTGCGGATGACACGGCTCTTCTTTTTTCTGGTGATACTTGGGACGAGGCCTATAAGCATGCGCAAACCGGGCTTAATATGGTTACCGGCTGGCTTTCTAGTAATCTATTAACTCTCAATGTCACAAAAACAAAATACATCAAATTTTATCATAAAAATCAAACGCAAACTTCTCACAAACTGATAGCACATACATGTTTAAGCGTTACTTCTTCGCACTGCTACTGTCCTCGACTCCACCCTGCTGAACAAATTACGTACCTAGGCGTAATAATTGACAACCACCTAAATTTTAAAGCTCATATCAGCAAGCTAACCTCAAGAACAAGAAAGCTGATTTATGTGTTTAAAAATCTTCGTCATGTTGCAAGTAAAAGGGTGCTAAGACTTACATACGCAGCTCTGTGCCAATCAATTCTCACGTATTGTATCACAGCTTGGGGAGGAGCTCCAAAATCTTCTCTCATTAAATTGGAACGGGCGCAGAGAGCGGTCCTAAAGGTTTCTTACTTCCTTCCATTCTATTACCCAACAGTGGATCTTTATCATAAATGCAACGTACTTACAGTTCGTCAACTTTTTATTCAACAATTGATACTAAAAAAACACAAACTTTTAAGCTATGATCCTCTCCTGAACCAAGACAAACGCATTAAACACAAAGTATGTAAAACTGTTAGCTGCAAAACTCGGTTTTCTCACAGATTTTTTGTTTTCCTGGGCCCACATATATATAACAAGATAAATTCCAAGCTTGAAATTTACTCCCTCTCTACTTACAAATGCAAAAAACGACTGACACTGTGGCTACAAAACCTTACGTATTCGGAGACTGAAGATCTTCTCGGGATTCTTGTGTAGGAAACACATTCATTAATTAATTACACAAACACGCGCGCGCACACACTCACACACACACACACACACACACACACACAAATACACACACACACATACACACACATACACACACACACATACACACACACACACACATACACACACACACACACGCTCATTTTTACTGTATTTTTACTAACCTAAACTGTTCTTATTTAATACTAGTTATGCTCAATGTGGATCCGAAGGTGAGAGCCTGGTAATCGGTCAGACAGGGTACCCTGGTACCCTTGTACAGATACCAGTCTCCCACAAAGATGAAATATGTTTTATTAATGTAACTAGACTTAAGTGCTAATCTTTGTGGAAGAGAAATAAATAAATAAATAATAATAAATAAATAATAAACAATGGTTGCTGAACTAAAGAGACAAGCGTGATATTTCAAAAAGTCATTAAAAGTTCTGCTATTCATCGATAGACGGAAAAACTAAAAAGTATCACCGCTGTGCCGGCCGGAGTGGGGGGTGTTAGGTTATTTTCGTTACGGAATTTCTGGATTCGGTCTCCACGCTCAAGGCCCGCGATAGAAGCTATGCAATAGCTTAAAAATTTATAATAAAACACCACAAAAACTCCTGGAAATATACAAGGATGCAGAGTTTTATATAAAGTTAAAGATTTTTCTGTTACATTAATGTTATTACTCACTAAAATAATATTTTTATATTTAATTTTAATTTGTTTAATATAGGATTTATGTTTTAAAGATTTATTTTGTATTTTTGCTATATACGGGTTATGTTAATGTGACTGATTTGTATGTTCTATCTATAATACCGACATGTTGCAAGAAATTTTATGACTATGACTATGAAGACAGGCTGTAGTTTCTTCTGTCTACCGTTAGCTAGACTAGTAGGCTCCCTTCGATCAACGCGTGGCGATTATTTTATTTATTTATTTACACTTTCATGCACATACAAAGCTGTACAAATGGCGGACTTAATGCTAAAAGCATTTTCTACCAGTTTATTATTATTATGGCAAAACTCTCCATTTAATTTAAGGCATATACACACACGGTGCATTTTCAACCACCTATAAAATGAAGCCCAAGTTATGGAACCATTATGTATAACATTATCGCAGTGTTGCAAATTTGATTAAAAATAATTTTTGAGCAATATATTAATTTTTGATTCAGTTTTTAGCTTTGTAACACGGTGTGACGCGTACAGACGTAAGACTGCGGCGGGGTCTCGGTTGAATGAACCTTACACAGCTACATCTGTGCGCGTCACAGCGTGTTTCAAAATAAATAGCTGAACCAGTATTAAATATTTTTATAAAAACATTTTTGGTAAAAAAAAAATAACACTGCCAATATGTTATACATAATAGTTACATAACGTGAGCTTCGTATTATAGGTGGTTGAAAATGCACCGAAGAGTGAACGTTGTTTGGCTCAGAAGATGATGACAATAAGAGTACTTATATTAAACTAGCTGTTCCCTGCCACGCTTCGCTGTGGCAAATTGTGATTTAATGGTTTTGTTTTTTATTGTTTTTAATGTTTTTTTTATCGCGGTCGCAGATAAATAGATAAAAACAATCCTTGATGCGGATTATATATCATGCTTAAATTTCAGCTCGATCAGTGCAGAACTTTTTGAGTTTTTGAAGCGTACACAAACCAACATAACATTTATATATAGTACGAGTATACAGAATGAAATTTTAAGCACCTTCCAAATTTTAATATATCAATCTACGAGACAAAAAACAAATGACGTATTTTTTCTTTTGGTATAGCCCAGTACAAATATGTCAAGATAAAGCACTTAGAAAATGTCCGCCAAGAATCTAAAATTTTTGATACGGCCGCCTAGCAACACTTTTTTTACGCGATTCGCATCTCATTTATTCTTTACAATACTATTCATACGTTTTTGATTTTTTCTTTATACCTTATCAGACATAGGACCGTAAAAATTGAAAACTACATTGCGAAAAATATTTTCGGGTGAAAGCTTGATTTACATTTTTTACTTCATAAATGGGCTCTAAATACGATATCGAACGCCTATAAAAATTTTGGAAAGTGGTTAAAATTTCACCCTGTATAGATATTAAAATACTATCAAAAATATGTCGATAATAGTTAACTGTGCGATATTCCGATACCATCTATCGACAGTTCTACATCACTATTCTCGAGTTTAAACAACAAAATCAATACGAAAAAAGTATATTTGTACTGCGGTTAATTTATTTCACGTTCTGATCTGAATCGGTATTTTAATGAATAATACACAGGGTAGGTTGTTCCGTTAAAAGTAACACGTATATCAGAAAGGGCTATCGATCTTGTAGTGATGTATGGTATTATATCTGATACTGTCTGTACGAACTATACCTACAGGGTGAAATTTTAATCACCTTCTAAATATTAATAGAACAATACGAGACAAACAACAACGCATGTATTTTTCTTTCGGTATAGCCAAGGCCCAGTACAAAAATGTCAAGATAAAGCACCTAGAAAAATGTCCGCCAAAAATCTAAAATTATGGATATGTCCTCCTTGCAACACTTTTTTTACGCGATGCGCATCTCATTCATTCATTACGATACTATTCATAGTTTGTTGATTTTCCTTGTATACCTTACAGGCCAGGAACGAAAAAATTGAAAACATGTCGCGGAAAATATTTTCGAATGAAAACTTGACCTACATTTTTAACTTCATAAATGGACTCTAAATTCTATACTAAACCCCTATAAGTATAGTTTTTAGGGTCCCGTTTTTACCCTTTGGGAACGGGACCCTAAAAACTATAAAAAAATTAGAGTCTTCTAATGTTTCTTACTTTTCATTTAAGGGCATCAAGTTCAAAGTAGGATGGCAGTTATTGTGCCATATTCTGGTTATAGGGTCAACCAAGGATATAAGTCGGGAACCAGTTGAAAAATTAATTTAGAATTTAGAATAAACTAGATCATCTTAGTTCTAAATAAATAAGATTGGTTTTGGCTTGCACCATTTAACTAGAGTACTCTTTATGCTTATTGTCTTTAATTTTTCATATGGTAATTACCTTCCTTTTATGTCAGTCAAGTGTTTCTAACAATAGGAACAATTTAAAATTGATGTTGATATATTGGTTGTGTATTAACTAGGTACTTATTACATATTTGGGGTGGTGGGATCTACCTCCTAGTGGTCCACCCTGGGCAACGGCATCTTTGGATTTCTAAGCAATGATGACGGCTAACAGATCCCTTTGCGGTGGGCTTCATAAGAGTCTCCGTAAGAACCCTCCTGCCGGAGTCCAGCGCCAAACAGTTTTTCTGTGTTCCGTTGGTGAGTGGGAGAACCAGTGCCTCTGGGTAAACTCGCTCCATCTTAGGCTTCTTCTTAACCGTAGAGTTAAGTATATAGTCTAGAGCAAGCCCATTGTATACTCGTATAAAAAAAGAACAAAAAAGATTAGGATCGTTAATTGTGTACCTATTTAGTTTCCTGTTGTGTTAGGTTAGTCTGTTAAGACTAGAAGCTTAATAACAGACAAATAAGAGTAAATTCCAATTGTACGTGTATAAACTTTTTTTTGTAGATACTCATAACTTTATAAGAAGTAGACCGATTTTTTTATAGGATAGCTCAAAAACTATTTAATTTTGTTTTTTTTATCAAACATACATAAAATATAAATTAAAGTCATTAATTCTAATTTGTATCACTTTACCGTTTTCGATCCCTCCCCTTATCGAATGCTGTTATGAACTTTGAATAATATATTATATCAAATACTTCCTCCGTTGGCCAGTAAGAATAGATTTTACGTCCTTCAATCCGAAAAAACGTTAATCTTTCTCTAAAACCTTAAACACAATGGCTTGCCCTCTGACTCGTCGCCATTTTGTCAAAGCGCGCTTCGAAAATGGCCGCCTCTCTCAAAAAGGTCCGCATACAGGCAAAGGAAACAATGCCGGGGTGCCTAAACGATTTGTCTTAATTATCCTCTTTTAAAAAGCAACTTATCAATGTCTGCGATGCTGGGAGAATGCATCCAACAAATATAGGTTGAATTGAGTTTGACCTGATTCTATTCTAGATTGCTTTTAGGAATATACGAAATACATTTGGACTTTCTGCTTTTGTGTGAAGTTGCATGCGGCTTATGTAATATAACCCCATTTTTGTATTGCAGATAATTTAAGGGACATGTACACTTAAAGGCCAATTGACATTATAATAATATGTAGGTAAGTCGTTTATTGAGCTTAACAGAAAAGAAATGTTATAAAATAAAAAAAGAGGAATGTATGCTTACAAGAGACATCCTATAGTCATCCCACTGCAGGACAAAGGCCTCCAATCATTGAATTCAAATTACCATATCAATGATGGGTACTGGCATAATCACCACGCTTGCCAAATGTGTTGGTGATCACAAACCCGAGAAATGCTCGAAAATTCGAAACTTTTCGTTGCCCGACCCGGGGATCGAACCCGGACCCCGCGATCTTGGCCCGGTATTTAAACCACAAGTTGCAATTGGAACTATACTTTTAAATAAGATCCTTTGAGAATGGCGTTTATTTACTATTTCCTACAACTCAAGGCTCCTCAGTTATTATAATATTTAGTATAAAGTTTTTTGTGGATAGGTACACAGAAACTTGTGGTTTGAACACCAAAGAGGTTTTTGCTTATTGCATTGAGGTGCGTTGCTTGTGTGCCTATACGAATAGATAAGTTTATTTAACAAATTAGTATCTCGAAACGTCGGGATAAAATTCGATGGAAAATCCTAATAAACGCAAATTAATTTCGTAAAAAAAATCCTTCAATTCAATAATAAAAAAAGTAACAGCCTATAATCATCCCACTGCAGGGAAAAGGCCTTCATCATTGAATTCATGTTACCACAGCAATGATGGGTGTACTGGCATAATCACCACGCTTGCCAAATGCGGGTTGGTGATCACAAACCCGAGCAACTATCAATTCAATATATTGTTTAAATTTAACTGGGAACCAAGTAAGTCGATATTTGTCAGCATTGTCTCCAAGAAATTGGACTAAAGGCGTGAAATAAGCCCCCGATTTTGAGTCGGTGTATGGTGATTATCGGTATTTTTTTGTGACTTTTTTCACATTTTTCCTTTTTGATATATTTTTTTATGGTTTTAAAGCTATATCCATAAACACTTTTGTATCATTTGGAGTGGATTTAAATTTTAATAGGACAAACTCAAAAAAAATTCGGTGAACCTGGTCCAAAGAAAGTTATGCGTTGTCTTAAATATATTATTTTATTGTAAAACTCCTTTTTTTTCATTGGTTGTAAAATTATATAGGGCTTACATTCCCGCATCAAATCCGTATTTCCCGCGATCTCCTTTAAAATATCTTGAGGGGTCTCCAAGGAAAATCGTGAAGTGCTCCCCGGCCATGAGAGATCCTTCAAGTCAAAATCCGCAAATCTAAAATGACCCTGTGATTGTGGGATTTGTAGGTTAAATTACGTTTCATCTAATCAACAACCTTGGACGGAGGACCACAAAGTGCCGTGTGATGCCTTCACAAAATAGAATGGCACCACCCCTTTCATTTTTTATAAGATGCTTATCTACTGCTAGAAGATGGCAAAATCAGTAAAATCAGTTTTATTTCTGCAAATAGGCCCCAGGAGGCGCTTTTACACGTCCCAATATTTAAACCTGCCTCTGCTTCGGAACAAGTCTGGGCTATACTGCCGTGCTATGTATAGCTATAGTGCAGAGCAAGAAACTCAGTCACTTGTCAGCCTCTTTTTAAATAAATATTTACAAAAGGTTTAAGCAAGTACGAGCTAGGCTAATTTAATGCCATACGTTCCTATCATTTAAATAATCATTAATAGTGTCATAATAGCCCTTTTTCATTAAAACTACTTTGACGACATCATCATCATCATCGTCTTTGTCAATCGACGCCCACTGCTGGAGATAGGATCTCCACAACGATCGAACCCGCGCCACCCGCATCCAACGGCTTCCCGTGACCCTCACTAGATCGTCCGGTCCACGTAGTGGGAGGCCTACTCACAGATCGTCGGTGCGCGGTCGCCATTCCAACTTTGACATACGATCTATTACTAGAGGTAATTTGCTAAAATGATACTGTTCTAGTTTTTTGAGAATTGATTTTGTTTAGAAGTAATAAAATTAATTCAATTGGGTGCAGTACTTAGCTCTAGTAGTCCTCGACATCCATTGATTTAAAGAGAAGGGGCGAAGCTATACTTTTCATATGCCTGCACCATACTTCACTCCAAAACAGTATTTTCAAAAAATTTTAAGTCTCATAAATACTACAATAATATGTTTCCAATTTACTATCAACTGAATTGCATAGAATGTTTTTAGAACATAACCCTGTATTATTTCACGAACTACAAACTATACAAAGTCAACAAACAATTCCTTGGCAAAGTGGTTCAGGAACTTCAGACCGAAAAATCAACATATAGGTTGGTAGTTATAAACTAGGCTAAAGTAAATAAGGCCTATTGTCGTACCGTGGTTTGATCTCGAGGTCAAATTACCTTGGCGTTTCTATTCTCTTTTCATTGTATCAAGTAGATAACGTATCTGCATTGCCTAAGAATCTATAGAAGTGTCTCTTAATTTTACTTATCTTAAGTAAGGTTAAGCCTATAATGATCCAATTGCAGGGCAAAGACCTTCTTCATTGAATTCAAGTTACCACAAATAAGTTACCAAAACAAAATAGATTATAGACCAGGGTCGATAATTATTGATACCAAAAAAAATTATAGTAGGATGAAACCCATTGGAAGAGGTAGAGAATATAACAAAAACGAAAGGAAAAATAAATTACGGGCGATCTGAGGTCGGGAAGAGGGAGAGGGGGAGGTTTTAAGGGTAAAAAACGGTAAATCTCGATTTACGGTAAAACTGCAAGTCTTATGAAAAAAAGTTAAATGGCAAAGTTGTAGGTAATAAAAAGATCTACAACTTTTGTATCGACACTTTTTTCACATAACCTTAAAATTTATGTAAAAAATTCGAATAACCGTGTTTTTGGTTTTTTATTTTTATCTTTTGCAAAAAAGAATATTTGTTCACGAAATTTGGTGAAAACTTACCTTTGTATGTCCCAAACATACAGTAAATTTTTTGATTTATAATATTCATTTTTTCACCTTATTTTGACTTAATATCGAAAAAGAACCCTAATTTTCAATCGAAAAATCTCACGTCAAAATATCTGCTTTTTTAAAAAAGTTGGTGTGTTTTTTGTTCGTTGAAATCTCTACTTTCTGATGGTATAAAAAAAATATACATTACTATGGTAAATGTTCTCAGAAAATGCAAATAATGAAGAAAACTCGATTCCGAAAATTACATTATTTTTTAATCATTATCAATAATTTTGAGCTATTTATTAAAATTTACACTTTAATTACTAGAAAAACGTAAGATTTCATGTTCAAATGGTAGTAAGCCACATACTATGGAGACTGTACACTGTATGTAGTATGTGTATAGTCTCCATACCCCATACCTTCCTAGCCCCTTCCCCTCTTCTCTATAAAATAACTTTTGACGGGATAACATTTTCCGAAAGTCACTCAGGTATATAAGTAATCTTAAAATAGAAATCAATATAGGTCTCTACGCATATAATTTAAAGAAGATTCGAAAACTTTCTCAAAATACGAGTATTGTAGATGTCTTATTATATATTAAATTTATTAACTTATTTGATTGTTCATTATAGTAGTATATTTCGATTAGCAATTTTTGTTTATCAATATAACATGAAATAATACGTTTTTGAGAATTAAAGAGTAAATTTTTACAAATGGATAAAAAAAAATTCAATTTTCGGATTCGAGTTTTCTTCATCATTTGCATTTTCTGAGAACATTTACCATAGTAATGTATATTTTTTTTATACCATCAGAAAGTAGAGATTTCAACGAACAAAAAACACACCAACTTTTTTAAAAAAGCAGATATTTTGACGTGAGATTTTTCGATTGAAAATTAGGGTTCTTTTTCGATATTAAGTCAAAATAAGGTGAAAAAATGAATATTTTAAATCAAAAAATTTACTGTATGTTTGGGACATACAAAGGTAAGTTTTCACCAAATTTCGTAAACAAATATTCTTTTTTGCAAAAGATAAAAATAAAAATCCAAAAACATGGTTATTCGAATTTTTCACATAAATTTTGAGGTTATGTGAAAAAAGTGTCGATACAAAAGTTGTAGAACTTTTTATTACCTATAACTTTGCCATTTAACTTTTTTTCATAAGACTTGCAGTTTTACCGTAAATCGAGATTTACCGTTTTTTACCCTAAAAACCTCCCCCTCTCCTTCTTCCCGACCTCAGATCGCCCGTAATTTATTTTTCCTTCCGTTTTTGTTATATTCTCTTCCTCCTCCAATAGGTTTCATCCTACTATAATTTTTTTTCACTTTTTATCATTTTCAAAATTATCGACCCTGGTCTATTAGGCTGGAACAGCAAATAGAAAACAACCTGAACTAAATACTAAATACTTGTGTGCCACCGACTCTAACGGAACTGACTAGCATTGACATCAAACTTTCCAGTAAACGTACTTACTTACTGAAAAGTTAAGCGTTTTTACGCAGGTATATTAAGAGTTTTTATAAAGGCGATTTTTTATTAGTAGTGCAGATCTATACTAATATAATAAAGCTGAAGAGTTTGTTTGTTTGTTTGAACGCGCTAATCTCAGGAAGTACTGGTTCGAATTGAAAAAATATTTTTGTGTTGGATAGTCCATTTATAGAGGAAGGTTTTAGGCTACATAACATCACGCTGCGACCAATAGGAGCGAAGTATCAGTGAAAAATGTTGCAAAAATAGTCGCGATCATAATAACAGAAATTGACGCGGACGAAGTCGCGGGCAACAGCTAGTATTACATAAAGTACAAGTTTACGTCGGTTCAATACATTATAAAATAGATATATTATGTCATCGTAACATGGGTAACCACAAACACATCTATCATATAGGTTTAAAAGTATTCCAACCCTCTAGTACTTGTGCCCTTATAAAAACCCCTCAACTCGACCTTCACATACTTACCTCACTCAAGTAAAAATACAGTCAAGGGTGTATTATAAGGATGCGTTGGGTTCCTGTTTAATAATAAATAATTGTGGACATTCCATACATTGCTCTGATTCCAAAGTAAGTAAACTATTAAGAGCACTTATTTTGTGGGAATCAGACAACGGTGGCACTACGAACACAGAGACCTAAGAAAATATTAAAAAAAGACTTCTACATTGACCCCGTCCGGGAATCAAACCTGGGACTTCGGAGCAAGCGACACTTTGAAAACCGGTGCGTAGGCCACTCCGCAACGGAGGTCGTCATAAGAAGCGACTAAAAGTGTGTCATCAGAAGAAGAGCGCATCGACACTCCAAGCGTGGAAAATAAGACACACTTCTCTGTTTGGGAGGACTATTCCTAACAGTGGACGTGGATAAGAACTGATGTTGAGGCAGACGGAAGATGACACTGTTCCTATGACTTAGGATCGTCGTCGCTTACGTGTGAGACAGCTAGACATTTTCAGATAATGCGTGATGAGCCTGAACGTTATGAAATTAAAGATACAATTTCAGTGATATGGTTGTGCTTTTTAAAAATGAAAGGTGCTCAGAAATACCATGCATGTTCATAATGGAATCTGCAAATATTCTTGCAGATGTCAGTAATGACTTATGGAACTGAAACTTGGATGCTTACTCATGGGTCTCATATGAACACTGGCGACCCGGTTGGCGTAGTTGTTCGGTGTTCCGCCTGCTATGCCAGAGTCCTGGGTTCGATTCCCGCTGGAGTCAATTTAGTAAACGGTCTTTTCTAAATTCGGATTGGATCCTTGGATCTGGAAGGGATGGGGGGAGGCAACAGTCGTGCTTCGGAAGGCAAGTTAAGCCGTTGATCCCGGGTTCTGTCGCAAGATGGAAATCTAAGAACAAGTCAAGTCGGAGACCTGTTAAAAGCGGCTTGGAAAGCTCGGACGTCAGATCATCCTCGAAAGATAATCACAAGTTAAGAAGACTCAATACCTCACAAAGAGCAATGGAGAGAGCAATGCCTGCCTGCCATCTTCGAGACAGCTTAGTTGTAATCATAATTTGTCCAAAAGATTTTTAATCGAATAGTCCAATGCATTCAAACGCTTAGTAGGTCCAATCAAAAGGGTTTTCCATCACCCAACGGAACCAATATGTTCCCTGATTTTCACCAAGAACAATATATCATAATATTAATAACATCACAGGAGTGTCGTCGCGGGCCGCAACAATAGATGTGGGCCGAGCATCCAGCGAACAATGGAGAAGCAGGTCATAGAGCGACTAGTGATGATCGATATTGTAAAAACATCGATGTTGAAAATTTGGCATCGATTAACAATAATATCTACTTTATTTGATATTTTAGCAACTTAATTGCACTTATAATATCAGTATATTATATATACAAAATTTTTCAAGTTTATATACTGATAATAATATCTATATTTGCTTATCAACATTTTCATCTAATAAAGCTAAATTACGTCTACAACTGGACAAGCCTCCCCAAAAGATCTCACCGATCGGAGCAGCGTCACCCGCATCAAGCGGCTTTCCACGACCTTCACCAGATCGTCGTTGATTCAAATATTATTTAATAGTTTTTATATTTGCATGTCATTAACAATGGCTTATTAAGCGGATGTTTAATTGTTATGACCATCTTTAGTAGGTATACCTTAACTTGACGATATAAAATGTATGCTTTGGGCGTGTAAATAACTTACTTCTTAGTCAACAGAAAAAAAACGAGCTATTCTTTCTTAGAGCATTAAGCCTCTTAGTATTCTTTCTGTATCTGTTCTATTAGTTATTCACTTATATTAATTCCCAATTTTAAGAAAATTATTTATCGATATTTGATGTGCATAATTTGAATTGTTTAGGTTGAATTTTTATCTATTTCTGATCATAAGAGTATACCGAAGTTTTATTTTATTTATAATTTTAATTATATTTTTTATTAACGGTCCGACTTTATTCTCATAATATCAATGTATCGATGTTATAGACGACAATAAAAAGAATCAGTGACATTCGGATAAATATCGATGGTTACCTGATGTCGATGAATATTGATCATACCTAGTTCTCGCTATTGGGATCATTCCGTCTGACTTGGTCACGACGGTATAGGGTAATTGTAACTAAAAAAAAAGAAATATAAACCACATTTAACAAAGATAACCGACATCGCTCGGAGAATTTCGGAGCTGAAGTGGCAGTGGGCGGGACACGTAGTAAGAAGAACCGAAGGTCGCGGGGAGCCGTTGGATGCGAGTGGCGCGGGACCGATCGTTGTGGAGATCCGTGGGGTAGGCCTTTGTCCAGCAGAGGGCGTCAATTGGCTGAGATGATGATGATGGATGAATATATGATTAATGTAGGTCTTTTTACCGAAGATTTTTGTACAACAAGATGTAAGCTGATTTTAGTCAAAATAGGTTATGATCAATTAAGGCACTGTCAACCCCTCTGTAACCCTAAGTACCAGTCGATTTTGATTCAATCCATAATGCCTGTGTGTTAATGTTTCTTACGATGTTGAAACCCATCTTTAAGCAACATGCATACATTTTAAAAGGTTACTTATCTTAATCCCGAATTTTAATATTCCGAATATCATAATCCCGAAAACGGTTGGACATTTTTTCAAAATCCCGTTTTTTAAAATTCCGAAGTTTTGTTTGCCATATAATCGCAACTCCGAATTTCATTTGCCCATTTATTCATTTGTACGACGTTTTAGAATCCAGACGAATGAGTTTCAGACACACGAAATCTAAATGCACAAAATCCAGATGACCGTAATCCATATGCACGAAAGCCAGATTTTTAAAACCCAAATTTTTAAAATACATTTAATTGATATCCAGACAAACAACATCCAGATTTTTAAAATCAATTTTTTTAAAATTACAAATTAACGATATCCAGAAAACAAAATCCTTCTAGGTAATCTAAAGAGTTGAAGTAAAAATGAATGATGGAATGATATAATTTTAAATAACATAATTTTGAAACGTATAACAAACGATTAATCTTAAATCTATACTAATATTATAAAGCTGAAGAGTTTGTTTGTTTGTTTGAACGCGCTAATCTCCGGAAATACTGGTTCGATTTGAAAAAATCTTTTTGTGTTAGATAGTCCATTTATCGAGGAAGGCTTTAAGCTATATAACATTTTTGCAACATTTTCACTTATGCTTCGCTACTATTGGTCGCAGCGTGATACTTCCTGAGATTAGCGCGTTCAAACAAACAAACAAACTCTTCAGCTTTATAATATTAGTATAGATTTAAAAGATATAATGAATTTAGAATTTTACAAAGTTGTCATTCATTACATGTGTCTTTTAAAAGTTCTACCAACCGATTTCGGGATTTTAAGATTCGGGTAACAGAAATTCGAGATTTCAATAGGTAACATTTTAAAAATCTAAGAGTTGGCCTTGTGTCACTTGTTTTCTGATCTCGCGACAAAAGACAATGGTATGACCTGCCTTCCAAAGCACGATTATACCCAACCGTTTATCGGTCTGGGATGTCAAGCAAATTTACAAAAGATCGATTTGAACCTAACGCAGAAGAAAGACCACTATACCATCACAAAAATCCAATCTTCATTGAGAAAAAATACTCATATTTATTTTTCAATGACTTGGAATATATTTCACCAATACAAGTTTTTTTGGGATACCCGTAATTGTTTTCGTTTATAAATAAATTCGTGCAAACTCAAGCGGTACAAAGGCAAAGGCTAGCAGATTCACTACGTTATTTTAACCTCAATAGCGAATTTCAGAGCCAGATTTCTGAACAAACAAAATCAGTGGGAACCTCGGTTTATCCTGTAAAAACTAAACTCTCATCAGTATGCAAAGTTTGTGTAACTACCCGCCGGAGCGTTGCCGTTGTGAGAAGCGAAACCAAAGGCTTCTTTTGTTGAGGACGCCATTATGCATTGGGTACGTACCACAGTATAGTTAGACATGGTAGACTAACTTCAAAGCATAGAATCGGTTGAGCCGTAAATAAGTCAGTAAGGTCGATATCAGAAATACGAAATTAATCTCAACACACACACACACACACACACACAGAAAAGAGCATTTTATTTTGTTTCATTAACTTATTCCATTTGTGCCAGACTTCTCAAGTCAGCGATATATATATATATATATATACCGTGATATTTTAGTGGTTGTTTTCCCGCAACAGAACGATTTACCTTTAGTAGCACCATCGAATCGAGCGAGTTATTTTTTGAAAATAAAGATATCGTTGTTCTCAACTAATCAAAAAAATAATCATCAACTCAAAAGCGTGAGATAGGATAGTATCTTTACAAAATGTGACGTGTTTGGGTACTGCTTGCCACAAAAATCAATGTTCAAAGCAAAAGAAGCTCTACGCACTAAGTAATACAGCATAAACTGCACCGAAAGCATTGTAAACTATCTTACTAGAAATAAATGAATTTTTATTTTTTTTATTTATTTAATCTTGCTTAATAACGGAATGACAGAAGCTGATGATTACAAAAAAAAAAACTCGCAAAACGAAATTTGTCTAATTGATTTTAGGTTTATTGCGATGGAAAGAAACATATAGTGGCTAATAGTATACAGAGACTGCCAGCAGTGTGTTTCCTTAACTTTCATTATACTTAGAGACATAGATAGAACGTAAGAGTACATAGCGTGATTCATCTAGGATGAGATTTTATGATACCTAAGTAAAAAGTTTTTTGTTCAATATGATCCGATCTTCGAATTGAGCGAAGATTTATTTACACTTTACAGCGACTGGTGGTTCGTAAATGTAATTTAATTTCAATATACAAAACTTTGTTGTTCAATTAATTTACAAATTGTAAGCTCTCAATAGCACAATGACGTAATATTTTTAAATAGCAAATAAATTTAAAAAGGTAGTAGTCAGTAATCTTATGTTATGATAGTCAATTGTGGTAACTGTGAGACGCATTTGGCGCTCTTTTAGTTAGCCTACTGAGTATTACTTTCTATATTGTGGTCTAACCATGATATCCTTCCATGGAGCAAGGAAGGAGACGTCACTCACACCGATATAGAATATGAAATATTTTATCGCCCCAGTTATCTATGCCTAACTCAGTTGGTAGAGCAAAGTAAACATGTTCACAGTTCGACGATGGTCTCTATCATTAAAAATGCTTAAGCGTTGTAAATACTATGACTATTTTGATTTTAGCAACTGAATAAAAAAACTGTGTGGTGTCCCTCTAGTAAGATCACATTTAAAAACAAAAATTACTTTATATTGTAACCAAACTAACCACAACGGAAATCCTTTTTATCTGTGAACCGAAATTAAAACAGGATCTGGCGTACTTGTTTAATCCATCACTGATTTATTTTCATATCTCAGAACACTAAACATTTATAATTTATTATTTTGAATGTATCCAATTACACTTCGGTGTGACCGTCGGTCATTAGGTGCTTTTGACCTCCCACCGCAGTGACTCACGTCCTCAGAGAGGGAATAAAACATCAGAGGACCTTCGACTAAGTGAAAACGTCATCAAATAATCAGTGATGTATGCGTTGCGAGCTCGTCACCCTCATTATATGTGTAAATATGTATGAGGGAGTGCCAAAGAGTGCGGTTAATGTTGACGAAAAGAGTCCACTTACTGTACGTCTGTTTTGCTGCAGGCTGCTTTTAGTAAACGTATAAAAGGTGCCACGATGGTAAAATATATTCATGTGATATGTATGTGTTGATAAAATTTTCACTGTACTTAGTAGATGTTTTGTGGTAACTGTCCAATATTATTAGAAACAACAGAAATCTTAAACTGTAACCCTGTAGCACACCATGTACCAATCAGACAGAAGATTCAAAGAAGGGCTAAGTCGATGCGAGTCAGTGGCTGCAACAGGACGCACTTTACGATCTATTTGATGATGAAAAGGTTGGTAAAATAGCTGCGGTACTCACCAAGTTCAGATCCACAGACGCGCGGGATGATCTCGAGAATCGCAGAGCAGGATGCGTCCTCGAAACACAACTGCCGCGCCAGCAAGCAGTTGAGGATCGCCATCGCCTTCAGCCCAGGCCCTGAAGACAAAGAAAAATATTTAAATGCTGGCGGAGTCAGTAGAAATTCTCAAACTCCAAGGTACTGAAAACGCTGCCTTTTGATAGTGCTATAACTTCAAAGAAGCATATGGTAGCATTACCAGCATGCAACGAATATCATGTTCAAATGCGTCAACAATAATAAATCTTTCAATCATACTGAAATATTTGGATTCGCTAACGGCCGCTCCTAATAACCTATCTATCTTCAGTTTTGGCACATCGGAGATAGAAAACAACTTCTGTCTTTGTTTCTCTGGAAGGCAAAATCAGAGACAGAAGATGTTTTCTATCTCCGATATGCCAAAACTGAAAATAGATAGGTTATTGGGACCGGCCGTTAGTAAGTTGTGCTTATAAAACTTTTTAGAATAGTAGCCTCTTGCACTAGAGAGTATTTCATCTTCGTACTCCAGTTAAAAGCAGGATTAACTTGAACGTCGTGAACTTTATGTCCACCGTCACTTTCCTGCTATCCCCTATTTCCCTGCACGTAATTATCTGACCATTATCTACCCTGGGAAGGAAGGTTTATGTACGTTTACTGGGAAGACTGAATTATGGCTCCCCGTTTTTATATCATTTATATTATATTGAGTTTTTATATTATACGTGACAGCAAGTTTTATAACTCGTATTTAGATAAAGCGACTGGTACACGTGTCTGTACTGTCGGTAGATTAAGAAGATACTAGCCAATCCGCGCGGTTTTGTACATACCGTGGAAATAACTCACGGAAAAAGTAATTTTATTTATCCGTTCTTGGCCGTTCTGGCGTGTATGAGTAAGAAACATCCATCCAATTTTCGCTTTTATGATATAGAAGTAGTAATAAGAAGATTAAAACAAGATGAAGCATTTAATCGTATCATATTTCATAACACAAAATGGCCCAGAAGCTGTCCAGTAAATAGTCAGTACCTGTCAAGAATCGTCAATTAAAAGACACAAAGATGTAAGACAAGTGCAGACTTTATAAATCAATGTTGAAAAAATATCTATCCGCAGTTAACAATATTATTCCTTTTCTGGACACTTTATGGATATCTCTTCCTGTTAATATCTTAACTTCTTAGTAATTGCATTCCCCGAATACTTGTCCACATCTATGCAACTCTGGTGCAGTTGCTAACTAAGCTAGTATTAATGCAATATTCAACGGGTACACGCAAATAGATGTCGTCCTTACAGATTGAACAGATATAATTGGCTTCCACCGACGGCCGAAATTAGTACTCTATCGACCGAGATGCACTCTCAAGTTTGCAATAGAATATTCTGCACCGCCCAAAGTATTTCACTGGATTTGACAATGAACAGAGTCTAAGAATTTTATGTATATATCTTTTGTTGATACATTTGTAGATAATTGGGATGAACTGTGGTTCCATTTGCTGTCTGTTGTTGTTTGTTAGGTAAATACCTAGACCTAGATGTTGTCACGCCAAAACGGATAACCAGAGCCAAGGAGATAATAATTATAGGCTGGAGAAACAGGAATAGGCCTAGGATATGGTGTAAGTGTATAATGGCAGCGTCGTGTAATGTCGACACATTTAAAGAATAGCTCCACCGCTCACAATTTTTCTCTACCATTGCCCCAGCTGTAATCGCATGCAAGCATGGCGATCATTGCTAAACAGGCCTCCTTTGAAGAGGCCCGAGTTATGAAAATATGGGTTGACAAAGTGTTGTAAAATCGATTTACTTTGAAACGTATAAAACAAAACTGCGAAGTCATGTTATATTTATCACGAAAAGGTCGAATTGACCCAATTCACAGTTTACCGGTCGCGTTATAATATTTGTGGTGGGCGGTCAGTGCTCGCGACGCGCGACGCCATTTTAATTTTTACATTTTACAGATTAGCTTTTAACGTTATGGAGTATGATATTGGTTTTAAAATAAACATTGCATAATTTTTCATAAATTAAAACGATTCTTACATATTAATGTCATATTAATGTCATACGTTTGTAATTAATATCTGTGCCGCTTGCGGATAACTGCACACATGGGTAATTCTTATTTTGTCCTTGTCATTCTCGTGAAAAGAACAATTACTTTCTCTTTCGCCTTGGCATCCATATTGTATGAAGACGTCACAATTGTGACGTTTTAGGGATGCATATTGAGAGCGCATGTAACATATCTATTACTTTTTAAATATCATTGTTTATAGGTAATTTTTTCGACTAAACCAGTTTTTAAAGCGATATTATTTGTGCAAATTGTTGCTTCAGACTTTACACGCGTGGAATTTAATTCATATGGAATTCTTTTTTGCCGGCACAAAAAGAAGCCAGATATTCCAGCTTATGAAGTATCCGTGTGCCAAGTTTCATCTATCTTATCTGTGGTTTCATTCGGATTCGTTTCGTTCAACCGTTGTAGCTTGATGATTAAGCAACAAACATGCATCTGAACTTTCACATAAACAATATTAGTTAGTAAGAAGTTAGGTATTAGTGTGAATGAAATTTGAAGTGAATAAATGAATTATGAATTATGAATTATGAATGTGGGATACTGATGAATTTATACACATACGAGTAACCATCATCAGCTAGCAGTAAACTCGAACAAAAAACAGGATTCCATCAGTATTTAAACTTGAAAAATTATGTCTCAGGCGGGACTCGATCCCGCGTCTCCTCGCATGCCTCGCATTAGATGCGGGTTCAAGTCCCGCCTGAGACATAATTTTTCAAGTTTAAATACTGATATTATAATTGCAATTAAAATTGCTTAAATATCATATATATTACTTAAAGTAAACAGGATTCCATATTCAGTCTTGTCAACCAGCACTTTTAAGCTTTAGTACGGAACGGCTAATATTTTTTCTTGATCTCACACTCTCAGTCTCAAGGTATGACTGTCAGGGTATACGATGACTGATTAAGTCGAGTCACATGACCAAATATCGAGTTTCAGTGACATAAAGATTACTAGCTCTTCGCCCGCGGCTCTGCCCGCGTGAACTCCACGTCATATCGCACGGTCGTACACCTGTGCCTAGCGGTGGCATATAGAAAGACAGATTAGGTAGGCTTAATACATTTGTGTCTGTGGAACCATGGAAATACACATACAAAATTTCAACTTAATCGGTCAAGCCGTTTAGTAGTTGACATACCGACAGCAGCGCCACCTACCGGGCCCTGTGGTAAAAAGTAGCCTATGTTTATTAAGGATAGTGTCAGCTTTTAATAGTCGAAGCATTTTTGAAATCGGTTCAGTAGTTTCAGAGCCTATTCAATACAAACATACACACACACAAAAATACAAATATTTCATCATTATACTCGTAATATTAGTGAAGAGTGTAGATCTATAAGAGTAACTTTCAGATTATAAATGTAACATCATCCTCTTTTTTTCCTTCGGTTTAAGAGCAACACATCCTGTAGTACAGACAAGCTCAAATAAGTGGCTTTCCTTGCAGAGTCGGACGCCCCTTGAATAATTTAGGTGCTCAGCTATTTGTGAGCGGGTGTAAATATAGTGGCTTATAGTCGAAATGTACGGAATCCACGAATTTGTCTCGGATCAGTCTGTTTGAGCAAGTCTGGACTGTTGGTGACAAAATATAGAAGGAATTTTCATTGAAGAGCATAAATGAAAAATATCATGCAAGCTATACAAGACGATATACAATGTTACTCTGTCTCTCTTACACGCACACACATCATCAATAGGGACTTATTAATCAATTGTTGGACAAGTCCACTGTTGGACTTAGGCCTCTACAATAGGAACATTTTGGCAGGCGATTCGTTTGTTAGGCCATAGGGAAAGAAATATACTAGAGTGACAATCTTCATAGTAAAGATTGTCTTTAGGAAGAAAGCTAAAATCCTGTACTAGGCATAGATGGCATTACTGTTTCGCCAGGTACAAATCGAAAGAGACAGAAAATCTTTCTCTGTTTTGGCTGTTTGTAGACTGTCCTGCTATTTCCGTAGCGCTAGTGTGGCAATGCATGCTTTTGCCCGTTAGTTGTTGTTAAAAATATAAAAGATGGCGCAATACGGAAATGTAGTAATGTAGTATGACAATGATTAGAAAAGAGGAATCCTAAAACGATCGAATAAATAATAACTTAACGACTGATGATGACATACTGTTTTAATAACTTGGACAGTATGTAAGCGAAAAATTAACTAAACTAACGACGAATATTTTCCCTATGCTAATAATCAAACCCAGAACGAGCTTGTAAAAAGTGGGTTGTGATTTATTTATCCATTTCAGATACATATTTAAATTCTATCCGTGAGCCTACATTAGTGAGCAACCCACTACAGTGCCCCGTGCAACTCTAGTTGCACGTATGCACAAGGCCAAAGTGCTCCATGCAACTATAGTTGCAGACATTTTCTTTTTTTTTATTCTCAACTATTTTAACGTTTCTTTGTCACTCTGGACAGTTTTTTGGTAGAAATAACTTGTCAAACGTGTAGAATGATAGTTTAGAATAATGTAGCAACACAAAAATAGTTTCATCAAATGAAAAAAATAATAATAATAATTTGTATGGGCGGCCGTTGTTAATAAGAACTATGGTAAGAAAATATTCATGCGAGCTTGAAGGATTTACGAATTTCCGATGATTTCGACTTAAATAATGATTTTTTAATAGTCTTGGCTAAACTTCAGTTATATGTCTAATTTATTTCATAACTAAACCGGCATAAATTCATGTAAGTATTCAATATTATTTATTGTAAAGAAAACACTTTATCCACGGGATAAATTTTATCACTTGACTTTTGAACAATTGTTATGGTTTGAATTTTTAATTCTAAACGACACTAATCTTCATAAGTGCATATTTATTTTTGGTCGGATGATCTAAATTAATCATAAAAAATGGACTTAAAGTTCCCGCTCCATACTATTGCGTTAATTCGTTAAATTTCTTCTTACATTAAAATCTGTTACTTTTTATTTGCACGTGTATGTGTTGAAATTTTTATGTAAATAGAGGAGTTAGTATATGTACTCTATAAATAAAACACAAAAAGATATCGTTATCTTGCTTTGAATTGTAAAAAAAAGAACTTTTCCTTTATTTTTCCTTACCAAAAAGTTTAACCACTTTTTATAAACTTCATACTTATTAAGTGACCCTGGCTTAGTATTAAACGAATTTGTTGTTTATTCAGCTCCCTAAAACAATAATTGCTTTCTAATTACTTTACTATGAGAGGTACAAGATTTGATTTCCAAAGCACTGCGCCGCTCTCCGAGCCGCTCGCCGAGCCGTTCCGTGCCGCGGACAACTCTGATGGGAATAATCTTGTTATTAAGGGGCTCTAAAATGGGATTCGATTTTTCCGATTGGATTATTTACTTACTAATTGAACTGCTGCTTTATTAATCACTGGCGGAAGAAATACAGTTTCTTAATTAGGTAGTTATTTCTACGTTAACTTTTCAATATTTTAAATAGTTATTATCCTATTCCCGACGAAGACAAATCCAAAAACACCAAAATCTGAAAATTCTGTCCAGCCGTTCTCGACTTATAAGTTTCTTCAAATAGTTACCTATTTAATAAGAAAATATTCGTACGCAAAGGCAGACTAAGTGTATGCAAAATGCAATCCTAATTCCTATGCTAGAAGTCCGAGTCCAGGACGCGGCCGACGCTCGGGAATTTAGCCACGACATCCACGTGACTGAAAGGGGCCGCTGCCTGGGAGCGGGGGCGCGTGCGATCGCGCTATTTAATAGATAAGAACAAGTGTGCGGTGCGTTACAAAGAAATAGGTAAATTACTAGTTCCCGCCATTAAACTCGGGCAAGTTTAACGCGTTCTGAGTAGAAAGAATATGCGTTTGGGTTTTGGTCGGTTTCGTATTTTTCTTATTATTTTTTAAATGTTATGTTCATCTAAATAAATACATAAATAATAAATAAATGTGGACAACATCACATACATTGTTCTGACCCCAATTTGAATAACTATTTAAAGCATTCGTATTTTGGAAACCAGAGACAACGAAGGTACCACAAACACCCAGACCCGAGAAAATGTAGAAAAACTCATTTTTTCTACATTGACCCGTCCGGGAATCGAACCCGGGACCTCGGAGCAGGCGACACCTTGAAAACCGGTGTGTACGCCACTCCGCCACGGAGTTCGTCGAAATTAAATTATAATAAAATGATTATGAGGATAGGTTGTCATTTATAAAAAAAGTAAAACTTTTTTTAAGTGTTCATACCATATATTTTTACCTATCTCACACGTTTATTTTCTTGACTGTAAAAAAGGCATCCAGTAGATTGCAGGTATCGATAGCTAAATGATTTTCCAAGTTGCAAGGCAGGCACCTCATTCCGATGAAGCGGGTTCGATCCTCAGTTTGAGAGCGTAAGGTTTTAGATAAAAGGAATAGGTATATGTTTTAAATAAGGTGGGTGGACCATGGAAGGCCATGCTTCTTGGAAGGCCGACTATAAAAAAGTCATATTTATAGTCATGCGATGATGAATTATTTTCATTAACCTTTTAACCGCCGCGTGATTCTTCCAAAGAATATGTCTCTGGCGCCGTGCACATTTTTTCATACTTCACCATAGTGTTGGGACACATTATTACAACAAATTAATTATAAGGTAGAAATATTACATTCATACCGGAAACTAGTGGCTTATTTGTTTCCCTCTTACAATTAATGTAATTTAAATTAAGAACTAGATGTTCTTAATTCTAAACATCTATAATTTTTGGAATAAATAGTACCTTAGCCTAGATAAAGTCTAGGTGATATCTATAAAAATACCGTTTTTGGAATCCCTAGCGTTGGATATATACAACAACGGCGCTAGGATTATAGAAAAATATTGAAATGTATTCTAAGTAACGTTTCCGGTTATCGGTTCTATTATTCAGGTTATAATACTAGTTATCGGTATTTCTTTTAGTAGCTGTACCTGAAGATTCAGTTCTCTAAAGTAATCGTGATATAAAAACATTATTCTTTAAAGCCCAATACAGATGTGATGAACAGTGATTGATAGAATGGAACGCATTTTAATTGAAATAATCAGAGGGTAGGTGGTCATTGCAATTACACCAACTGTTAAAAATGGAAAATCGTCCCTCAGGTATGTTTAATGTTATTTGCCTTTATACAACAATTTTCGATTCCCGCTTATCATATGGAATATTTTCCACTCTCCCTATACAAAGTGCAATACTGTGCGTCGCAACGGTGCACCATGAGCAGTTAAAATGTTCAGCAGTGACTACCTACATATCCTAACCTATCTGATCCTACGGTGACGGACGATTTTTGAGCATTCGTTGTTCAATCAATCCCGCACATAATCCGTTGATACTTATACCTTACCTATATGATATTTAAAACCAATACCTAAACTATGTGATATTTAAAAATTCAACCATACCCGAAACTGTTTTAAATAAATTCAAGTGATATTGATTGGACTTAGCTTACTAGGTATTGTGTTATTGGCCGTATTTATGACTTTGTAAACAAATTTCTAAGTGATCCGCAACTTAATTACCTATTTTCCTTCGTACAATTAGCACATAACTATATCCACATATTGAGATAACTTGTTTTATTTGCACTTTAGTAATTATCTAACAATAAAACAAGGTAATGTTTACAAATTTATCTCATTATCCTCCTCCTCCGTGAATGTGCTACTGTTTTCCATTTAATAATTCTAATATCCGCAAAAACTCATTAGAGTCAAATTCACTGTCACTCATTTTATTACTTTAACCGGGAAAGAAACAGACGTCACTATGACACAATGACCTTGATACGTGTACGCTTACGACGTCACAGATTTACTTGAAATAAAGCATAAACGTAGAATATAATAGACGGACAAAGCGTGCGAGATAGAAGAAAACCTCTTATGGAAATCTAGCAAGATAGAAAGAGAAAACGAATCTTTTCGTTTTGTGATCAGTCTTAATTGACAGAGTGACATCCAGTGGCATAAGCGATATAAGCTTCAACATTTTATGGAATTATCTAGTACATCGTAGATTATCTAAAGTAAATACAATTTTATTTAACAATGGTCACATGTTCTGTGAGTGCCTGTGAAGTCAATCACAAAAATAGTCTAGAAAATTGCTTATTTCACAGGTAAATACGTAGAAAGTCATCATCGTAAAAACGCGTTATTTTTGTTGAATTTGATCTTGTTGTTATGTTGTAAATGTGAAATTACTTCAATCCGTTTGTTCCGTCTAATATTTTGTATAGATAAAGTTCTATGTATTGGTTATTTACATTATTTTGGTGGATAATTAATTCATCAAAATATTTTACATGTACGCTAGAGCTTGACTCAAATTTATCGATACTATTGTCGACATTTATCTCGAATGTTTCCGGAGAAATTTGATGTTATTTAACGTTAAGCGTCTCAAATGAATGACAACTTAACAATTTGAAGAAGGAAACTGTAAGGAATCACATACGCAAACTTACGCAAACTTATTGAATTTTGACGCATAATTTAATACTAATCATTAATTAAACATAGTAATTTAATTAAATGTGGAAACACCACAAACATTGTTCTGATCCCAGTTTGAATAACTATTAAAAGCATTCGTATTTTGGAAACTGTTGGCACGCTATCCAACATCACTATTTTTTATAGACAACACTAGTTGCTGTATACTGTAACTCTCTCTCCACGTTAGGCCACCGTACTATACGGACGTGTTCCAACCTACAAATAAGTACTTAACTAAGCGTCTGCTAAGGTATAATTTAGTGCATAAGACGTGTATTAGAATTATTAAGTACCTACTTGATTCAGTGACAGTTTCTTGTGAGCTCAAAATAAACTCTTGCGAAATACCAACCAGTGTTTATGTCAATTCTCCTCATCTACAGTCCACTACTAACACAAGCCCCAACAGAAACCAGAAACAACGAAGGTACCTCAAACACCCAGACCCGAGAAAATGTAGAAAAACACTATTTTAAGCTTGCATAGCTTCTATCGCGGGCCTTGAGCGTGGAGACCGAATCCAGAAATTCCGTAACGAAAATAACCTAACACTCGATCGAACAATTTTGAATTTCCGAAATTTAAAGGAATTTAGAAGAAAATAAGGATTTTGACAGTATGGAGAGGGATCTGCTAATGAACGCACCGTGCGATTTTGGTTTAAACGCTTTCGTGATGGAAACTTCGACTTGAAGAACGAGCCACGAGGAAGACTCACACAGGTGATTAACGATGAATTAAGAGAGATAGTGGAAGCCGATCCTAGTCAAACTACCCAGGAATTAGCGGCATGGTTTAACGTAACCTTGCCCACAATATTGACTCATTTGCGTCAAATCAATAAAATAAAAAAATACGAAAAATGGGTGCCTCATGATTTGACTGATGTGCAGAAAGAAACGCGTGTTGAAACTTGTGTTGCCTTGTTAAATCGGTACAGAAATGAAGGAATATTAAATCGAATTGTGACATGTGATGCAAAGTGGATTCTTTATGATAACCGTAAAAGAAAAATGCAATGACTGACCCAGGTCAAACGCCACAACAGTGTCCTAAAGTAAAACTTACCAATGAAAAGGTAATGTTAATTGTTTGGTGGTCTCAGCATGGTGTTATTCACTATAGTTTTCTCCGATCTGGTCAATCAATAACGGCAGATGTCTATTGTGCCGAACTCCGAACAATGTTGGCAAAACTAGCAGTAAAACAGCCCCGACTCATGAATCGATCTTCAGGAACTGCAACTGGAAACCATTCGACATCCTCCGTATTCGCCAGACCTTGCTCCAACGGACTACCATTTTTTTCGTGTTTTGGACAATTATCTACGTGACAAGAAGTTTTCTTCCCAGGAGGCAGTACAAAATGCTTTCACACAGTTTGTGCAGTCTAGATCCTCAGTTCTATCACAAAGGCATAAATGACCTTCCTATTAGATGGCAGCAATGTATAGATAATAATGGTAACAATTTTGATTAAATAAATTTGTTAAAAATTAAAAAATAAACAATTTTGATTTTCAGTACAAATCGGCAATTTCATACTTTAACCCCTATTATAACAATTTATTGATTAATACGTTGTTCACTGACTGAAATTGATTCATAAATCATGAAATGTATGCTCATTTGTATGAACTAAAACAAATTAACGGTAGTGGATTGTAATGAATGCAACTTTCGCGTCACAACACTGGCCAACTTGATATGAAGTAGTTGGCGTGAAGAACATGTCAATATTAGAGGCGTTTTTGATTTTATCCATTTTAAAACACAAAAAAGCCTGTTTTCGCTAGAAATAAATCGGGTTTCAGTAGTGTCCATCTTTAAAATTTCCAAAAAAAAGAAATGTTATATGTATCGTAATTGTATTTTATTACATTAAGTACAATGAAGAGCTTCTATAGAAGTCGTGGCGTGGGGGGCACGAAAATCTCTAACTTCTATAGAAGTCGTTGGCTGTGAAAAGGTTAAGCAAAGTCAGTAGAAAAAGGCGTATGTAATGTAAGATCGTAGGATTGTAGGTAAACACTAAAACAGGAAAAGTAGTGACAGTGAGTAGAGTAGTGGTGAGTGACGGCTTATTCCACTGCTCCAAGAAATTATTCCACCGGGCTCCATAATTGATTTTAAGTATAATTATTTTAAATAATAAAATGTTCCACTAAGCTCCATGAAAAACATGAAAGTACAGTCGGCTAGTAAAATACTATTTATTTTAGTTAAATTTACTATTCAATTCAAAACGACTTTTAAGTAAACGTGAAACATGGAAAAACTCAACATCAAGAAAACAGTATCATTATTTATCTAGAATTATAACAATGCATTTGCGAAACAAAAGATTACCGGGAAGGAGCGTTACCGGCCTATAGCCAGACAGAAAACGGTTATACTTATATTTTCTCTCCCAATCGGAAGACAAGTTCTTGATTAATTTATATGATTTTTGTACAAGTAGGTACAAGTAATTTTATGACCATTTCCAATAACCTATCTATCTTCAGTTTTGGCATATCGGAGATAGGAAACTAGGTTTCTATCTCTGTTTTTGCCGTCCAGAGAAACAAAGACAGAAGTTGTTTTCTATCTCCGATATGCCAAAACTGAAGATAGATAGGTTATTGGAAATGGCCGTTAGTTTATAACGTTCTACGATTACCAAAATTTATTGTTTTTATATAGGAACATACTTAATTTAGGCACTTACTCAATATGGGGAGGGCGATCTTGCATTTTAATATTTTGTCTTAGTAAAATATTCTAATCTGGAGCTGTGATTATTGTGCTATTTTATAATAGTTACATACATTTTTAAGTTAATTGTTTTAAGTGAATTGTTGTTTTATGCGTGGTTATAATTCTGTATTGTGTCTTTTATTTGGTGGAATAAGCCGAGTGACAGCATGACCACATTCCGAATTGAGACAAAACCGATATCAGCATGTCAAACTCGCTCCGATAAGTGGTAACTTAGATTAAAAAATTGACGCCATAACTTATTTCAGCTCAACTCGGAACCAACTTCAACATTGTTAGATAAAATAAAAATAGATTCTGCATTTGATTTTTCTGTCCGTAGGCCGAGAATTCGAATCTTAGTACGTACTTCTATTTTTTACGTTTTGTAACGATTTCCAAAAAAATAAAAACATATAATGCAATTTTCTTGAGATTTAAAATAAAAAACAGAAATACTAATAAGTAACTTGCTTTGATTTTTTTCTTGGTCTTTGCATTAAAAGTTAAATGCTAATAAGCGCCATCTTACGGCACGTGTCATTCATGGTCAAAGCATAGCCACACGTGCTTGCAAATGGTTCTCGTAATTGGCAAAATTTGGATTGTATTTACCTTGGTCTATGATTTTATTCAAATCGAGACTCCTAGCGCAATCTGTCGTAATATTTTGAAAAGAATTCGGAAAGACATTTCTTGACTAGCGATTGGAACTCTAGTATATTTCTTCTTTCCCTATGGTTAGGCCAATGGTAAAGAGAGGACATTGCTGCGCGTTTTCTTCTCGCATCACTTCTTTTATTGCTACGACAGCCACAATTATCACTAAAAACCCGGCCAAGTGCGAGTCGGAGTCGCGCACGAAGGGATCTGTACCATTGACTAGGTGAACAACTGTAGGTACATAAATTTTGTAAATGTAGTTCCTACCTGTTACCATTTATTGATATTGAGCAAAAATAGGCAAAAATGGCGTTTTGTAAGGGGCGCTTCCTTAATGTAATTTATTCTGTTTTTAGTATTTGTTGTAATTTCGGCAACAGAAATACATAATTGTGAAAATTTCAAATGTCTAGCTATAGCGGCTCTTGAGATACAGTCTGGACAGACAGCCAACAGGCTTTACTCTTGACAAGTTCGAGTTACGATCAAAATCAAACCGACGTCGAGAATCAGTGATTTGGTACTCTGAAAAGTGAACCTAAACATTTGAGTCTATGGTGATTACGTTATCAACCGAAAATGTTTAACGGATCGCCATTTTAGATCGATCTCGACTTGAGTTTGATTTTGATTCGATTGAGCTTGTTCAGATTTTGACTAGGTCGAATCGAGATCGAACTTAAATCAAATTCAAGAGTAAGGGCCCAAGTCTTAGTAATAGGTTTTTACCCTTTGGGTATGGGACCCTAAAGATAAGAAGCTATTTCATTTTACACCGTGACTACACGCACAGAAGTCTGTTTTTTGTGTTACACGGTTGTAAAACGTGTGATTACTGAAAGATTACTTGTACACTATTGTAAATTGCACGGCAGCTTTGAAAGTCTATGGGCTACTTAGCGAATTACAGATGACTCTGCAATCGGTTGTGTTTCATAGACTTTACCCCAGTATAATAGGTATTAAGTCTAATTTTGTGTTTGACTGTTGAGTTTGGGGTTTAAAACTAATTAAAAAGTTTTAATAAAAGTTGTGGTTGGTTGTGAAGCGGTTTTTATTTACTACGGCTTAAGGTCGGATCGCCCAATTTTTTACGACATTTTCATGGGAGATTTGATGGATTGTAAAAATTTTACATTTAAAACGGTGGCATTTTACACAAAAAAGCTTATTTATTTTAATCTGCTACGTATAGCCCTGGCTATAGGAACAAGCGCTAGTTTATGCCAGTATTTCCACAAGACGAGATAAATAAACAGGTGCATTTTCCCTGTTACATATAACTTTGCTCCTATCAAATACGAAATGTAATGTTTTATCCTAAGTTGCATTGAAACACCAAAGTAGAGTACGTGTGACGTATGCTTTCATATAACAGAAACTATTTTCCGTTTTTTTAATATAAAAGGCCATCCCTGGCTGGAAAAAAATATTCTAAATATCAAATTTAAATCGACATTCAAACGACATGTTTTGAATCGGCTCATTTGTTTTAAGTCTGTCTGTCTAGAAGGTCGAGGTTTCAGTCGACGATTTGATTGAAATATTTTTGAAATAGAAATAATTTAGTAAAGCGTAAATATGAGGGAAATAGTTCACATACAAGCTGGACAGTGCGGCAACCAGATTGGTGCTAAGGTAAATATTGTATTATGTGGTATGACGGTGGCATTTAGGCTAGTCTCCAGTATTTGGATAAACAAAACCTGTTGGCTAAGGCCTAGTTATTACCAAAAATTTAGAGCAAACCCAGGGCTATACAATATATGAAGTTAATTTTGCTGAAAAATTGTCGCCAGCATTAGCAGTTTCTTAAACTATATTATTATATGCCAACTGTATATTATTAAGCCTAAATTACATACCAAGTGCTGCTAACACTGCAAGCTAAACGTCTTTCTTGTTTTTGGATATTTTGGGTAACTTTCTAGACAATTCAAACAACGGGTATGATTTATGTCAGAAAAGACTTAAAGCTATTTTCAATTGTTCTAGTTCTGGGAAGTTATATCAGACGAGCATGGCATCGACCCGACGGGCACCTACCACGGCGATTCAGATCTGCAGCTCGAACGAATCAACGTGTACTACAATGAAGCTACTGGCGGCAAGTACGTTCCCAGAGCCATCTTGGTGGATCTGGAGCCTGGAACCATGGACTCCGTGCGGTCGGGCCCCTTCGGACAGATCTTTAGACCAGACAACTTCGTCTTCGGCCAGTCGGGAGCAGGAAACAACTGGGCTAAAGGGCACTATACGGAGGGAGCTGAGCTGGTTGATTCAGTCCTTGACGTCGTGAGGAAAGAAGCTGAAGGCTGCGATTGTCTTCAGGGCTTTCAATTGACACATTCTCTTGGCGGAGGAACTGGAGCTGGTCTGGGAACATTATTGATATCAAAGATTCGAGAAGAATACCCTGACCGTATCATGAACACTTTCAGTGTCGTCCCTTCCCCAAAAGTATCCGATACAGTCGTCGAGCCATACAATGCCACACTATCAGTGCACCAGCTGGTAGAAAACACTGACGAATCCTACTGCATCGACAACGAGGCGCTTTATGATATTTGCTTCAGAACACTGAAGCTGACTACACCGACCTACGGCGACCTGAATCATCTCGTCTCCGCTACTATGTCTGGTGTTACTACTTGTCTTCGATTCCCTGGTCAATTGAACGCGGATTTGAGGAAGCTAGCTGTCAATATGGTGCCATTCCCTCGCCTGCATTTCTTCATTCCTGGTTTTGCGCCGCTGACGTCTCGAGGCAGCCAGCAGTACCGGGCGCTGACTGTTCCTGAGTTGACCCAGCAGATGTTTGATGCAAAGAATATGATGGCTGCGTGTGATCCACGCCACGGAAGATACCTAACGGTCGCTGCTGTCTTCAGAGGCAGAATGTCTATGAAGGAAGTGGATGAACAAATGATGAATATTCAAAATAAGAATTCTTCGTACTTCGTTGAATGGATTCCGAATAACGTGAAGACTGCCGTTTGCGACATTCCACCGAGGGGTTTAAAGATGTCTGCAACTTTTATTGGCAACTCTACTGCTATTCAGGAGTTGTTCAAGCGCATTTCTGAGCAGTTCACTGCCATGTTTAGACGCAAGGCGTTCTTGCATTGGTATACTGGCGAGGGCATGGACGAGATGGAATTCACTGAAGCCGAAAGCAACATGAACGATCTGGTTTCCGAGTACCAGCAGTACCAGGACGCTACTGCCGAAGAGGAAGGCGAGTTTGATGAGGAGGAGGAAGGTGGTGATGAAGGAGACTAGACTATTTTTGTTAAGGTTTTCATTATATTATATTTTATTTTTATATTTTTTCGTTTCATTACATTTAGGTTCTAGATGTAGGTAGGTAACATTAAAACTAAAGTTTCTCAAATGAAAGTCACTTCTTGCAGAACGTTTCTTATAGAATGCGTTCATTTGACGACCTCCGTGGCGGAGTGGCGTACACACCGGTTTTCAAGGAGTCGCCTGCTCAGAGGTCCCGGGTTCAATCCCCGGACGGGATCATGCAGAAAAAATGTTGTTCTACTTTTCTTGGTGTGGTACCTTCGTTGTTTCTGATTTTCAAAATAAGAGTGCTTTAAATAGTTAAACCAGTGTCTCGGTGAATTAAACTAAATGCGGACAACGGACAGCATGGTCATGTTGTCCGCATTTAGTTATTTGGCGTGACTTTTAATCTGGCCTGACCAATGATATTTAAAAAGTAATAGATATGTTACATGCACTCTCAATATGCGTCCCTAAAACGTCACAATTGTGACGTCTTTATACAATATGGATGCCAAGGCGAAAGAGAAAGTAATTGTTCTTTTCACGAGTATGACAAGGACAAAATAAGAATTACGCATGTGTGCAGTTGTTCGCAAGCGGCACAGATATTTCGATAGTTTTGTAAGGGCATAACCTATGACGTTTTAGTTTGAAGTGAGGGTTGAAATGACGTGAAACTTTTTTTTTACAATGTAGAACTTACTTAGAAAAAGTTTGCAGTTATAACGAGTAGGAAATTAAAGAAGACAAAACTCTGAGTACCTACAATAATGTAATAAAGGTTTAAACCATAGTTTAAACTATACAGCAAATGCACTTTGAAATCATTGCATTTCGTAGTCGGGGTTACAGTTTTTTAAATTATTCTAGGTGCCTACTTTTTTACTAAGACTTCGCTGTCTGTCCGTCTGTCCGTCTGTCCGTCGCTCTGTCACCAGGCTGTATCTCAAGAACCGCTACAGCTGGACAGTTGAAATTTTCACAAATTATGTAGTTCTGTTACCGCTATAACAACAAATACTAAAAACAAAATAAAATAAATATTTGAGGGGGGCTCCCATAGATTTAATATACGAGGGCGGGTCAATAAGTCCGTGACTTTTTGAATTTCTGACCTCTTTACCGAAAAAGCAACACTACTCCTGGCAACAGGTATCTGTCAGTTGACTCCTACCAAAATTTGAACTTGCTGCGTCAGTTAGTTTGTGTCTGACAGCTATCTTTATCAGACTACCCAGTAATATGAGGAATAAATGGAAAAAAGTGAATTTCGTGTGCTTATTAAGCATTATTTTTTGCGAAAAAAAACCATTACCGAGACCAAGGCTAAGCTTGATAAATACTATGGGGACTCTGCACCATCAATTTCAATGGTAAAAAAGTGGTTTACTCAATTTCATTGTGGCCGTACAAGCACTGAAGATGCCGAACGTCCTGGACGCCCAGTTGAGGTCTCTACACCCGAAACAATCGAAAAAATTCACGATATGGTGTTGGCCGACCGAAGATTGAAAGTGCAAGAGATTGTGGAAGCCGTAGGGATCTCGCATGGCTCAGTGGTTTCAATTTTGAATGATCACTTGGGTATGAGAAAGCTTTCCGCAAGATGGGTGCCGCGTTTGCTCACAGTCGACCATAAACGCAATCGTGTAACAACTTCACAGGAAGGTTTGGCGTTGTTTAGTCGCAATATGGAGGAGTTTTTGCGCCGTTTTGTAACCGTGGACGAAACATGGATCCATCACAACATACCAGAGACCAAACAACAGTCAAAACAGTGGGTTTCTAAGGGTGAATCAGCGCCAAAGAAGGCCAAGGTGGGTTTGTCAGCCAATAAAGTTATGGCGACTGTTTTTTGGGATGCACGTGGGATAATCTACATTGACTACCTTTAAAAGGGAAGAACAATCAATGGGGAATATTATGCCAACTTATTGGACCTAGATATGTTTTTTATTTTATAATTACTTATCCCCGAACAAAATCAATTTATTGTAAAAAATATCGTAGGCTTTACTTGCCAGTATTTAACAATTTTGCCTCATTTTGCGATCGCGATCGCCAAAGTTGAAATAAAACTGATATTAATTTTTCAATTACACATTACAAACGTACACTAAATATACATATATTTAATGTTTAACTAATGGGGATTGATGGGGGCTTGAACAATATGGAGATTGATCCAGAGCGTAATTTTACAGGCTGAACGCCTCTGTGTTAAAAACACTTAGGGTCCAAATGTAAACTGCAAATGCTCGAATATTTATTGGGCGAACATTATTTTCTATTAGGCAATTTCAACCATTTCTAACGTATTTCAACAATTTAGGCTGTATGCAGTTTACAATGTGAAATATGTCAGCTAATGAAATGTCGATAAGATATCATCGACAACGTCAATCACTAAAATACAAAAGTGACGTTAGTAATTGCTGAAATTCACGTATTTGATATTATTTTTTATTGAATTCATATGAATTTAAATCCTTGTTCTGATGAAATGCCCTATCAATTAGTATACAAAACTTTAGTCAAAGCTCTGAAACATTGCATTTTGCTGCTGATAATCGCGATTGTGTGTTGACGTGTGAAATGTACAATTATGTTGGTTCCCTTTTTTAGATGAGTTACTTCCAGGTACTGAACATGTAACCATAATGAAAATACATCAACTCAACACTTTTTACAATAATAAAAATGAAACTAGTAAAACTAAAGGGAATATTGTGTTGCGAGTGACAGACGTCAGAACTCAGAAAAACACTACGAGTTCTTAGCGTGTACGTGAACGGCCCTGTGATTTATCTCGTTCTATCATATAGCTGCATTATATTCTGTCTCTTTTCATTGCCAATCTAACAGTAGTATATTAAATCTATGGGGGCTCCCATACAACAAACGCGATTTTTTGCCCTTTTTTGCTCGAAATTTGTGTGCCTTCTGTTTTTTACCTAGTCAATGGTACGGAACCCTTCGTGCGCGAGTCCGACTCGCACTTGGCCGGTTTTTATTTATTTTAATCTGTTACGATTGAATTGCTTTTATGGTGGGTACATAATTTTATGAAAAAAAAAGGTAAGTAGCTACAGTTCATCACCACGTAGCCTGGACATAGGCCTTTAGGAGCACTATGTGAATTTCTCAAAATGTTGACTTATCTCCTTGCGACATCCATAGATGTTGCTCGAGAGGCAC
The DNA here is from genome assembly GCA_949315895.1 of Anania crocealis. Taxonomy (NCBI): domain Eukaryota; kingdom Metazoa; phylum Arthropoda; class Insecta; order Lepidoptera; family Crambidae; genus Anania; species Anania crocealis. The sequence continues at coordinate 6,212,393 of OX438874.1, read as the reverse complement.
TTTTGTTTATGAAGATATTACTGAGAAAACAGACGTGGATTGTATAGTTTAGGTTTGTTTCTGTGGCCCGTTTAATTTGAAGTATCTGTTCAAAGGGAACATTTCGCGGGAGAGGTCACTGCTCTATGTTGGTACACTCGCAAACTATAATCTTTGAAACATTTCAATATTTTAACTGTTTTGTTCACTTGATTGGATAAACACAAAATTAAATCAAAGTTTCGTCTCAAGCATATAAATAATTTGCCAGCAATACGATAACAATATCTTATATAATTTATTTTATTTATTTAATAAATAAAAAACAATTGTCCCACACCGTTGTTTGGTATTTGATTACTTCTTGTAAAAAAAAAACTACCCTTTTTCCAGGATTTTTAAAAAGGCTACTTTTAGCTAATATTTTTATACTTTATGACAAATTGTGATGGTAATTTTCCTTTATTATTATACGCTTAAGCGATGTATTCAAAAATACCCCATTCGGTCACGTCTTATTAACTTCCCCTTTTTATTCGTCGATTAAAATATAGTAGTTTACTAACCTTAGCGTTTGTTAAGCGAATAGAATATTTAAAATTAATCCTACTTAAAACAAACCAGTTCGTCAGCTATTGCGATTAAATTGTAAAAATGAGCGACTGATTTATATTTCCTTTGACTTAAGATCGGTAAAGCTATTATTAAACTTCCAACCATGCTTCCATCTTCCACAGCGTTCAAATATTTATGAATCACGTCAAAAGTTATCAAATCATACTTAAATTTTGAAACCTTGCTAATTTATTGACTAGCATTTTATGTCTCACAGTCTGCTGACCGCTTGGTATAATGTAAGTAGGTTAAGTAGGTTTTCTCGTGTGAAATTCTTAAGAATTTTTGTTTGCGCTGATATTGTTGTGATGTACTTAAGAGACAAGATATAAGAAAATTACTATGTATATAACAATGTGTTTCTAAAATATTATGAAGATGTGATGGCTACAATAAAACACTTAGAGTCACAAAGGGAAAGAGTATATATAAATAACTATAAAGGCGTAACAACAGGGCTGCCAGATCTGTTGCCCAGAATTATATTGATCTAAACATTGTTGTATAACAACTTACATCGACGAACTCTGGTGGCGGTGAAATAAATTTTCTATAATGTCTAGTTTCTTTTGGTAGCGGGTAACATCTTTTTTCTGATAACTTAAAGTGCATTTAGCTGTTTAATATTCTTTGATTTAGCTACATAATTTGTGATCAGAACAATGTAAATGTGATTTGTCCGCAGTCATTTATTGACACTACCAAAATGTGAACTATTGAGGAGCAGAATGAGTTACACATTTTAAAATTGGAATTTGACGATCGAAATGACTTACAATTAAAAAATGTAATAAAAAAAAAAGACGTGTGGCACTCGGAGACTGCCGCGGTATAGCATTTTTTATCAACTTATGCAATTATAAAACTAAAAAGTATCACCGCTGTGCCGGTCGGAGTGGGAGGTGTTAGGTTATTTTCGTTACGGAATTTCTGGATTTGGTCTCCACGCTCAAGGCCCGCGATAGAAGCTATGCAATAGCTTAATTTTATAATTTTATGTATTTTCTGATTTTGACTTTTGTAATTAAATTTTTCTGTTATTTTGGCAGATATGGTTACCATAGACAACCATACTGTCAAAATCCTTATTTCTTCTAAATTCTTTAAAATTTCGGAAATTCAAAATTGTTCGATCGTGCCTCGCCCCGAGTGTGAGGTTGTTAGGTTATTTTCGTTACGGAATTTCTGGATTCGGTCTCCACGCTCAAGGCCCGCGATGCAATAGCTTAATACATTTTGTCTATATGAATCCTTTTTGACTTTGTTTATCGTCATATTGTCGCCAGCTCATATTGCCTCTCTAAAAGCAATATTCATTGATATAGTCGCCATGTTTGGAAGGCTGATTAATGATTACTTTTTGGCCGATTAGTGGAAAAAAGAATGTCTTTCGCTTGCAGTACTCTTTTAGGATTGTGCTATTATACCTAGGTAGGTATGATTATGTTACAGCCTACCATAGGTATGGTAGGCTGTAACATAGGTTGTAAAAGAACTTCGTTATTACCTTTTTTACATACTTTATAAGTACTACAAGATCTTGTCTACACTTGAATTAGTTACGTCTTGTTTGAGTTTTGAAAATGACCTTACTGTCCTAACTAATATAGTAACCTCACTCACTTTAAAGCGTATAAAACGGTCGTAATTTTAAAATAAGAACATTCAATTTTAACCGTTCGTTTGCAAATTATTAATTTTGTATTTTGATTAAACTGAAGCTAAAATTTTCACTTAAATAAGTTGAATTATGTTCCGTGTTTTGTACGAAATTTATATGAGAACAGTGGTTGATTGTTTTAATTTAAAATATCTGAGCAAACGTAATTAAATTTTTGTTTACCCGTCTAAGCTTTGCCTCTGCATGCCAAATTAAACCTGTCATAGTTAGATTGATGTTTTTTGAACTCTTTACAGAAGCCTCGTATTTTCTCTCCCGGTATACATTGAAAGGAGATAATTCTGTAATGTGATACCACAAAATTGGGGCAGTGTAAACTTCAATCGCCAACCCTCCTGCTAAGTGTGGCCATTATGGCAAAATCCTCCTTTTTATTACCAAGTCCAGCAGTGGGCTGGTTAGCTGACGTTAAACTAAGTCTAACCTTTACGTATGAAATACAAGTTCTCCCACACATTTACACAACAGAAATTTACTTGACATTATTTTTAGAATAATTAGTCTAAAGACAAAGCGGCATTGTACACTCGCGCACAAAAGGAATTGTGTATAGTTTTTTTATCTTTTTACAGTCATAAACAGACATTTTGCACGCAATTAGTAGTCCGAGTGTACTCGTGAATAGTGAATGAGGGTCCGTAGGCTCGAGAAACCTTTTGAACGTGCCGCCTTTCGCGGAGTAATTATACAGAGATGATGGTGCTACCATGTGGCCTAAAAATAGTACCATGTCTTCTCATTGTGTCGGTGCTTACATCAATAAAGCGAGGCGAGGTGGTGGTTAAGGTTACTAAGGGCTGCTAGTTTAAATTAGCACCACCATTTCTAGCCCTGTCGGTGCTTAAGCAAATAACATTAATAATGGTGGTGGTTAGGGCTACTAAAAGTGTGCCGGCCTGAAAATTGCTTCAACTTGTTGGTGTTAAAGGCGACTTATGAAATATACCCAAATAAAGAAAGGCATCAGCTTCATCTATCTCTGTCAGCGGTATCATCATGTACCGACTTAAAATTGGTGCTAACAAATTTTTAGATCAGCGTTTTTACATCTCTATATGAATTACTCAATTACTTGAGTAGGGAAATTCAGCGGCTGGAGTCAACAAAGTCAGTCATCTGATGTGTAAACGTGTTAAACAGGCATCTCACTCATAACTCTTACGGGTGAAGGAGACGGAGACTGACCTTTAGCTCACGAGTGTTCATCCGCGGGTTGACCTACTAACTTAAATTTCTTTGTATTCAGATACCTTAATCCCTCGATCGTGAGTTATTCCAGACACAATTGAAATCAATTGTTATCGCGGCACGCGCGTGCCTCCTGGGGGTTGAGGGATTAAAGTATCAGAACTCGAACTCAAAAATTGTTTTGCAACTGTCACTAGGTGGAAATGTCACTCTTTGACGCCCATATAAAACTCTAACGTGCTCCCGATCAGAAGGTAAAGTGAAAAACTCTGAAAATACCTACAGCTTGTACTCTATTCTGAGAACTATGAAAATGACCCGCCTATACGTCGCCATCTTGGGTTAATGTTTGTATGACTCTCAAGGCGAAAACAGAGCTATATTTCTGTTAAAAAATACTCACTATTTGTGAGTAACAAAATAACTAAACACAAATAAACCAGTCAGAAAACAGGCGTCCGATGAGGGATTCATTTTAATGAGTGGATCGAAATTCAAACAGAACCGATTGGGTTGCCTTATCTGATTAATCAGGGTAAGTGCGTTTTGTGGCATGGCTTTGGACAACCCTCCTACCCCTTTGTGCTGGACAGTCGTACATTCCAATACTCTTTTATGTTTAATTGAAAATTTGCGTCCATTTTAGACCATGTTGTTGCAAAAGGTTGGCAAAAATAATCATGATATGTTCTGTGACTTTAACTTTTTGTTATTTTTGAAACCGGCTAGGGTCAAAGATCATGCTGCCAAGTCATTGGTATATTGGTTAATCATAAAAAATACATGCAGGATTCCGTGGTTTTTTTTATAGATTTAGTACGCACGATTTATGCATTTGCCACTACGGAGTTTAAAGTTAGAGATACGTTACTATGGATGAATATAGTAAATAAGACAGAAAAAGATAGGATATGATCAGGTTTGTTAGAATAATGGTTAAGTATCTAATACAATTCAGTACTTTAAAAATAAAACTTATTTGAATTTAGAATTATAATAAACAAAGAATATACCTACGATAACCATTTTGTTTTAATGTTTAGGACTTTTGCGACTAAAAGGTTTTTATGCATTGCAATTGATTAATTGAAAAGTAACTATAAGTAATTCATTTAATTCAAGGTACCATAGCAATGATGGGTACAGGCGTAATCACCACGCTTGCCAAATGCGGGTTGGTGCTCACCAGTTCGAAAATTTGAAATTGATTTACAAAATATGAAAATAACTAAATGCACACCTGAAAAAGTGATTAATTAAAAATAAATCATAAAGTTTCGTTAGTCATTGTTGATAAGCAATAAATGTTATATAACTTATACATAAACCGATAAGAGTGACGATAACGTTAATGTTCTTTTAGCGTGTACGATTATAAATTGGGCCTACACAAATATATGAGCATTATTTTGTTGGTTACAAGAGTTATGAAAGCTTAAGGGATTTTTGATGCAACATACTTATCATTATCATCATCTATACTAATATTATAAAGCTGAAGAGTTTGTTTGCTTGTTTGAACGCGCTAATCTCAGGAACTAACTACGGGTTCGAATTGAAAAAATTTTTTTGTGTTGGATATTCCATTTATCGAGGAAGGCTTTAGGCTATATTCTTTTAAAAACTTCTTAATCAGGATCATAATAACAGAAATTGATGCGGACGAAGTCGCAAGGCAACTGCTAGTCTAAGATAAAAGACGCCCACTGCTGGATACATGCTTCCTCTAAGGATCTCCACAAGGACCGGTACAGTGCCACCGGCATCTAGCGGCTTCGTACTACCTTCTCTGAGTCCATCTGGTGAGGCCGACTCACAGAATGTCGTCCGGTGCGCGGTCGCCATTCTATTTCCGCCTTCTTCTTACTCTATGTGTCCCGCCCTAAAGAGGAAATACAAGGGCCGTTTTTCCATACAAACGTAGTCCCCTGTTTCCTCCCTGGATAAAGCCAGTAGAGCAATAATTTTTATTACAAAAATCTATGGCCACTATTAGCATGTTTCTATGTTTTCTGATTTTTCATAAATTAATTAATAAAAAAGATATGAGCCCTCAAATCAAAAAAAAATCACCAGATTTTCGGCTGTGTTCAAACAACCAGAAAACAAATTTGGCTAAATTAAAAAAAAAAGGAAAACATACGAACACGGCCAAAGCCTTTCTTTAATTTTTAATGAAAGAAGTATTTAAATCGGTCTAGTTTTGGAAAAGTAATCGGGGGACTACGAATCGTTGATTTGGTGTGTCTTTAGTAGGTATTTTCGGTTCAAGAAGCAGTTGTCTCTATCACACTCTGCGGTGAAGGCGTTTGGCACTGCGCGACAGCAATAGATTTTACAAGTACCTATTTTTCGCCCGTAGTGTTTTCTCTAGGTCTGCGATTCTTCGAGCGATATCGATTCTTCTACGGATTTTCTCATCACTAATTCTATCAAGTTGGGCAATACCAAGCATTGTTCTCTAAATTGCACGCTTGAGCTTTCGAGATCCATATTTATCGAACGTTTAAATGAGTACATCATCATCATCGCCAGCATAATATGAGTCCACTGCTGGACATTGGCCTCGCCAATGGGAGAACAGGCATAACTACAGTATCGAAAAAGCGTCGATTTATGATTATAAGGGAAAATATATATTAAAAACCTTTTTAATTATTTTATTTTTGAGGATTCTCCTATCATTTCCATCTGGGTGTTTGATCACGGAAGAACTGGCCACAATGCGGTAAAATAAAAAAACAACGTGCAGTCCGCTGCAAAAGCAACTTCTGAGTTCTGACTAATGTTGACTCTTAGTACAACGACTTAAGGTTGGTTAAACCAAAAAGTGTTTATATACTTTTGGAGCTGACTGAACAGTGGCCAGCGCTGGGTATACATTGTTGTTGCAAACTAGCACCTATGTTCAAATCATTAAGAAGCTCCAGTGCCGTCCTAATGTGCTGTCGTGTGTACATGGCATAAATCAATCCTTGTTAGGGTTCCGTACCCAAAGGGTAAAAACGGGACCCTATTACTAAGACTTCGCTGTCTGTCCGTCTGTCCGTCGCTCTGTCACCAGGCAATATCTCAAGAGCCGCGATAGCTAGACAGGTGAAATTTTCACAAATTATGTATGTATTTCTGTTACCGCAATAACAACAAATACTAAAAACAAAATAAAATAAATATAACAATATAATCCCATACAATAAAACCCGTTTTTTTGACCTTTTTGGTACGGAACCCTTCGTGCGCGAGTCCGACTCGCACTTGGCCGGTTTTATAATATAATAAAATTTGGCATAAGCAACTTAGCTCACTAAGTTTCTGCTAGACGTTTAGGAGTGAACTAAATATTATAACGAAATTGAATATGCTCTAACCTATTTTAATAATTATAATCCTATTCTGTGATTAATATTTTCTAGAACGTTCTCGCTAGCGGTTAATCAATAAATTAATTACTGGATAGATAGCAGGCGCTTTGTAGTTATCTTTTCGATTATAATTAGATTCTGAGTAAATGGTCTTGTATTACCAGGTTTCATCATACACAGGTGTTTTGTCAAGGAGTATAGCTAAATATCAGAATCAAGTACTAGTTGATTGAATATTCTACCAACGAAACAAGGAGAAGTTATCAGTTTGACGCGTTAAAACTTTTTATAAATTGTTTTTAGCAATAACGTTGGTGTATAATCCTTGCATTGATTCGTTCCAAGCTCAATTGGTTAGAGGAGTCACCCAGTAAGCAGAATTTTGTGGGTTTGTATTTGTTTGTGTGGGTGGACCCATATAAGGCAGCGGATTTTTTTTATAGTAAGTAACAGCCTATAATCAATCATCCCACTGCAGGGAAAAGGCCTCCATCATTGAATTCAAGTTACCATAGCAATGATGGGTACAGGCATAATCACCACGCTTGCCAAATACGGGTTGGTGATCACAAACCCGAGCAATGTTCAAAAATTCGAAACTTTTGGTTGCCCGACCTGGGGATCGAACCCAGGATCCCGAGATCTTGGTCCGGTATTTAAACCCTAAACCAACCGGGCAAATTTTTATTGAAGTTTTAATTATGCCTGTTTTTGTAAATGTCTGTGGTCGCATGCCTACTGTTTTTCCGACTGACCCGGTTGGTTGGTAGTGGCACGGTGGTCCGTCTTCTACGTAAGGATTTGATTCCCGTCGAGTCAGTTTAGATCGAACAGTTTAAAACGAAACGATCTTTTCAAAATTGATTCGTGCCTGGAAGAGGTAAGGGATTCAACCCGGCTTCTGTCGCAAGATAGAGCTCGTAGAACAAGCCACGTCAGAGGCCTGTGAGAGCAGAGGCTTGGAAAACTCTAACACCAATCACCAATCACCAATAAAAGAATAAGAAGGTAGAATTAGATACTATCTTCGACTACAATTTCGAGTTTTGATCTGTTGAGGGCTCTTGGTTATCAAAAAGGAAAAAAAATCCTTTAAACGAGTCAACATGGATTCAACAAACAATTAACGATTTACTTGCAACGGTTCTAAACAGTTAATTAGTCTTTCAAACTTGTCATTACTTAAATATAGTTTTTTAACTTTGTCACTATACTTACTTTCATATCCTTGTTCAGAACTTCCACTTACTTTATAAAGTTAATGGCATATTCATTAGACCATATAGAATTTTAAATCTTAATACAGGGTGAGTAGAGTTTCGAGGCCAATCAATGTCAGGTAACTGGCTTCCTCGTGAATAATATATGAAATCAATAACAGTCGTGCACTTAACAAAGCTACAGTTAGGGTTGTCGCTTATATTGGTACATTATTTATTTGACGTTAATAAGTTGTGTGGTACGGGTCTGAAGTGGCAGTGAGCACACAGTAAGAAGAAAGTGGCCATCGTGGCCGTCGAAAAGGTTTTAGAATGGCGATCGCGAAACGGACGATGATCTGTGGGTAGGCTGCTGGAAGCCATTGGATACGGATGTTAGTAACTACTTTTAAATAATATTTTCGGCATTAATGTCCGGCAGTAGTCATAAGTAGGCTTCCCTCAAGATTATTAGACTGTCTGAAACATGAATGAAATGAATGGTTGTAAATAATTAACTACTTAAGCAAAATAAAAAAAATCGGTTAGTTAGCTTAAATGGTTTTTACAGACAGCTGAGTAACAACCATTGCGAATACAAATCATGTGTTTTTAGTCCCTGAATTTCATATTAGCTAATTTGACATTAGCTAAATACAATTATTAATTTTCCATTCACCGGGTCACTTTAATACAATGTTTTTTTTGGGAAAAATAAATAAATGAATAATAAATAATTTCTTTATTGTCCATCAGCACAGAAAAACAAATACAGAGTACAATGCTGTGTGCTGTGTGCAAAGTGTAGTGCTTACTACTAATAGTTTTCTCTGTCTCCTAGTTTAGGTTATACATACCTGTATTCTAGGAGACAGTTCCCTCCCAATCCAAAATTTAAACACTGTTTCATTGCTAGAAACCATTCTAGATTATAATATCAAACAGCTAGTGGTAAAGGGTTCCAATTATAGAAAAAGACATGCATTTAAAATTCAACGAGCAACTTTTTTGCGCAACGGCGTGATTGTTTCCACAGTGTAAAAATTGCAATAAACGCGACAACCCTACAAGTATTTACGACGTAAAAGATGATTGTATTGACACAAATAATTTTGTCTCAGTGAATCAATAGCTCAGACCTTTCAAGGAGGAAAACATCCTATCCTCGTTGGGAGTTTGGAGTGATTTATCAGTTATTAGTTTTGACAGTTTTTATAAGATTTCGCGTTCCTTTTGCACCGAACAAAACATTGGCAGGACTTCGAAATAAGGCGTTTTATTTTGTTGTTAGCATTTCTGACGGGCCCTTTACAGGGTTTTTGATAAAAAATGACCTGGAACGGAACAACTACATTAATGTGCTTTCATCAACGTCCCGCATAAGTCCACTGCTGGACTAATACGAACCTGGTATCTGAGGTTTCTAGAATGTCAACCTTGTATTCAAAATTATTTTGCAATATTGGAAAATGTTTGATTCATTTCATTCTATTGTACTACCTGACTACTATACCGTTAACTATCTAACTGCATAGAAGTGCTAACAAAACGAGCTAGATCCAGTTCAAAGCGATCTAAACCGGTCATCGAATAGCCGGTAACTCTGCAGTTAGGTACCGACCGCAGTCCAGAAAACAATTTTCCACTGAATCCGTAGAATTCGAATTCAGGCTGTTAGTTGTTATGAATTCTGATTTTCGAATTCAGTGGAACCGAATAAATCTAGCGTTCATCGATTACTATACTATGAACAAAATTGTATTGAACAATTAAACACGAACGTACTTCGCCGATCACTTGTATTGTCCTGTATGTTGGTATGATTGACCGCAAAGTCCAAATTTAACATGAATTTAACATGCACGTAACGCCATCTGTTAAATTTGTTATGAACTAAGTACATAATTATTAGTACATAAGAACGCCCCGTTGGTCTAGTGGTTTAAATACCGGGCCAAGATCTCGGGGTCCCAGGTTCGAATCCCGGGTCGGGCAACAAAAAGTTTCGAATTTTCGAACGTTGCTCGCATTTGGCAAGCGTGGTGATTATGCCAGTACCTACACCCATCATTGCTGTGGTAACTTGAATTCAATGATGGAGGCCTTTTCCCTGCAGTGGGATGATTATAGGCTGTTACTTACATAATTATTATCATGTTGACTTCTGCCTTGAACAGATACTATGCGAATATTTGTTTATTTATTCAAACTTTATTTTTGAAAGCTAGGAATAAATGTACAACATGTGGGCATAAGGATCTAGACTCGTATAGACGTTCTACAATTTTAAGAAATCATTGGCCTTCAAGGAAGATATTTTAACAAAGAATTATGTTGAAAATTGTTAGTATTTGTTTTAATGATAGCTCATAGAACTAGTCTTATTATTTTTTAAGTTGATTTTGTTACTTATTTATAATAGTTTATGAAAATGTAACTGAGCGACATGTTCACCTAGTGATCGAGCTCATGAAATAAAGATAAAAAAAACAAAGAATTAAAGTCTAAAGATGCGTTTACCATTGATCTAGAATGAAATAATAAAAAAAAACTAGAATCACAATAAATAAATAAAATAAATAAATAAATATTTAAGACATGCCACACTGGGCCACACATAGCCATCTAGTCCCAAATTAAGGTACTATTTAGTACCCTGTCGTATGGGGTACTAGACAACCGATAAACTTACTTATATACTTTTTTTTTTGTAAATACATACTTATAATACATAGAAAACACCCAGACCAGTACAAACAGACATGTTCATGCACACAAATATTTGTACTGTGCGGGGATCGAACCCGCGACCCATGGCTCAGAAGCAGCGTTAACTACCGCTGATCCAAATGGTCGTCAAATGGTCGACAATAAGTGCCAAGAATTTTTATTTACCAAATGAGTATAAAAATTTGACATTGTAAAGATTGAAATGGAGTAAAGTGTCAAGAGTAAGCTTGCTGAATTTAAAATCTGTATATATTCTAGCTATCTCTAGATAGACGGTGTACAAAAGCATGGAATAGTTTTAATAACTTTGGTATTCTCTATTGTATCGATCCAATATTTCTTTCATTCACATGATAAAGGCCTATATTTACTCCAATAGTCGCTCCACTGTCTAGTACACCCTATATACCTTACCTTAACCTATTCACACATCGCTACATAAGATAAATTCAAACATTTACAATTTCAAAACTCACACAATTTCACTCGTTATATAAATTTCGTTGAATTTTATAGCTTGCAGAATATAGTCTAGAATAGAATTTGGACTGGAGTGGTGGCGCAAGTCATAAAACTAAGCGGGTTTAAAGTTTGAAATATCTTTTAAGATGACTTGGGAGATTGGACTATATTTTATAAACGTGGAAAATCGGAGTGCCGTGGGAAGATGCCACGTGCCATACTGTTACATGAAGATGAACGAAATTTACAATTTGTTTATAATTTTCTTTAAATTTTGAATTATTTTTTGCCAACGTGTATTAAAATCAGTACAAATAAACAGTTTTTCACTAAATGCATATGAAAGTATATACGTTACTACTAATAAAAAAAATATCTTTTTTTTTGGTTATTCTCTCTGTTTATTCCGGCTTATCCCAGAAACGACTGGACCAATTGTGACGGGACTTCCGAATTGTTTATGATATCAGGCATACGCCTTCTCCCAAAGCTTCAGCTGCTCCATGCTCTGATACATCCTGTATAACAATTATTGATTTTTTACTTAAAGTATACAATATAACCCAAAGTTTTCGATACCGCTTTCAAAATCAGTAATAGATGCAAATTTTTCGAAATATTTGTGATCAAATAAAAACCCAAACCCAGATATGGGCCTTTGTCCCGTCGTGTGAACCTCATAGTCCGGCTCCGGGGCGGTGCGCACCCAAATTGTAGCATCCGTATATCTAGCAACGGGTCGGATTCGACCTACTTGCAGGTATTTCAGACAGAGATGCAATAAAGGTCAGACAACAGGGCCCTGAGCCCAAAAGGTGGATTCCGATTGTGGATTTATTCTGTAGCAAAGCTAAGTGTTACAGATTAAGTTGTCAAAGCGCTATTTATTTATTGAAGTGCCGAAGTCAGTCTTTCGGGGTAAATAAAACTAATGAGTCGATACTCAATACAACTATTTAAAAAAAAATTGGGTATTAAAAAAAAATGTTAATATTCACACTTGCAAAATTGTGTCAAGCCTGAGACATAATTTTTCAAGTTTAAATACTGATATTATAATTGTAATTAAGTTGCCAAAATATCAGAAGAAATATAAAAGAGACGTGTGGCACTCGGAGACTGCCGCGGTAAAGCTATTGCATAGCATTTTTTATCAACTCATGCAATTATAAAACTAAAAAGTATCACCGCTGTGCCGGTCGGAGTGGGGGGTGTTAGGTTATTTTCGTTACGGAATTTTAGGATTCGGCCTCCACGCTCAAGGCCCACGATAGAAGCTATGCAATAGCTTAAAATAATGTTGTTTTAACTGCTCGTATACCTGTGGTGATGATGCAACTATTAGGATCAAATTCCACATGTGGTAAAAGAGAGAGCTTTCATATGCACAATAGTAATTAAACTAGTACTTATATTCCGCTGGCTTTCCTAGGATGTTAAACTTTAACTTAAATGCAGCCTAGCTACCTAAATGCACAAATATAAAATCATTTTCACTGTCAACATTAATCTATAAATCTACTGCTAAATATAGGCTTCTTCAAACAGATTTCGCCATCATTTAGACAGACAGTTTATACGATCGCACTTCATCCTCAAGTGGAGAGAAAAGCGATGTCCGTATTTTTTATGATGAGAGAATACTCTTTGCTCGTCTCCCTTCTTCGAGCCTCCTTTAGTCGCCTCACGTAACCCGTAGGAGGAGAAAGGTTGAAATACTTAGTATTATTGTCTCTACACGGCACTTCAGACAAATATATATTTATATGTAATTACATGTTAGAGCCCAGAAAACGCTCTAAGTCCGTCTCTGCCTATATCCTAGGTAGTCTGCGGAAGCGTTTTAGATGAACAGGTATTGATCTTGCGGCTGTTAATCGGGCGAGCGGCTCAGATTAGACGAATCTGTTTTGCAGCCGTATTCGACTATTAGGCTGTATTGGACGGCTGTTTCGTTCAATTGGACAGTTCCGGAGATTGATTGCCTCCTTTGAATCATTTTCCGATTGTTTCCTGACTTATTAGAAAATAATATGCTTCTTTAGGAGTTTTTAAAGGCACACAAGCACCTCGTAGCGTCAGTTCTTTAAATGAAATGATCTCGTGTCTGAAACATAATAATAAAATGATTCAGACCCTCGGTAAGAGCATGAAGTTATAGCTTCAAGGGTAAGAGAGTTTGGTTTATTTTTTGCTTTTGGTAAATGATCCGAAACTAGACTATGTTAACAATAAGGCATTGAAATACTATCAAATCAAAATCAAATCAATAATATCAAAGAGTTACCTGTATATAATATGTCACCGTAGAATTATGAAATTCGTCCGTTTCTTTTATAAGGTTATAACGAATGGTATAAAACTAACGGCAGTTTAGTTTAGTTTAGATTGTGATCTATCGACGTAAGATTATGAACTGACTGAGTTTAAGTACAATTTCTCACTGCCAAACATGAAAAAGTATCTATTATGTATTGTTTGTTTTTTATTTTAAACATGCCTGTATATTTCCATTTCTGTGTAAAATAGTTTACATATATACTGTTAAGAATAATTCTTTGTTATAGAGGCCGGCGTAAAATTTTATAACAGCGAGACTTGGGTACTATATCGATAAATTATGTAGCGACTCCATTAGGATATTTTTTTCCTTTCTCATGTAATACTTGAGATGTAAGGACAGACAGGTCCATTTGGAAAACGTATTACGACAAGGTTTACTACAGAGACATAATGTCTCTGAATTTTTTTCTTGTCATTTGAAAAGTAATGACTAAATAATATGTCTTTTTAGCTCAGATTTAAGAGTCTGGGTACCGAAAGGTAGATACGAATCTTAATGAATATTTTTCCCGTTTAAAATACCATCATGATCTTAAACAAACTACGGATAGGCTTCCCTTATGGATCTCGACAACAATCGGTAGTGTGTTTTCTGACATCATAGTCCTGCGGCCTTGGAGAAGTGGCTTTCAAAATAATATCGTTTACGCTAGACGAATAGATGTCAAATGCATGAAAATGACAAAAGCTTACGATCGTTCGATCGTTTGTTAATGTCATTTTCATACATTTGTTATCTATTCGTCTGGCGTGAACGATATTAGAAAGCCACTTGTCTAACGGCCGGGCCCAATAATCTATCTTTCTTCAGTTTTGGCATATCGGATATAGAAAACATCTTCTGTCTCTGATTTTGCCGTCCATAGAAACAAAGACAGAAGTTGTTTTCTATCTCCGATATGTCAAAACTGAAGATAGATAGGTTATTGGGACCGGCCGTAAGGCGGCTGGTTTATTTCAAGCTCTTTGTCGATAATTATTATACGGCCGGCCCTAATAACCTATCTATCTTCAGTTTTGGCATATTGGAGATAGAAAACAACTTTTGTCTTTGTTTCTCTGGACGGAAAAATCAGAGATAGAAACTGTCGATAGATAGAAATCGCTTTTCATTCTGGAATTCTTTCGTATTGCACATTATTGCTAAAAGCGGCCGTTTTTGGCGTTAGCGACAAATTCGACTTTATACCTAAACAACAAACGAAAAGTTTACCTACTGTGATTCAATAAATACTAGAGGTAATTTTCTAAAATGCTACTGTTCTAGTTTTTTGATAATTGATTTTGTTTAGAAGTTAAAATTAAATCAATTGGGGTAGCACTTAGCTCTAGTAGTCGCCTTAAGAGAAGATTACTGTGTTGGCTGTATACATATAATTTACGTCCGGACAGTGAAATAAAGTGGAATGCGTGCGAGACTGACTCTTCCGTTGATTTGTAAAATTATAGCACATGTAAAATAATGTGCAATAAGAAATAATGCCAAAATGAAAAGCAGTGAACAGTGATTCAATAAATACTAGAATGACACTGTTCTAGTTTTTTCAGCATTGATTTTGTTTAGAATTAATAAAATTAAATCAATTGGAGGCAGCGCTTAGCTCTAGAAAGCCCCTTAAACAGGAACGATCTTTCCCTACACCAAGCCCGCCAATTTGGGACTTCAGTTTGTAATTCAATTAAATGTGGAAATCGCCTCGCTTGGAGGGGATTGTCAACATTCAATGCACTTAGTACCAAAGTTACCAACTCTGACGTTAGTTCAACTATTAGCACGGACCTTGTCGGTGTACACAAGCTGAAGTAGCAACAGTTATTGTATTATCAATAAATATTGGGTTAGATTTGGCATGCTGGGATAGTGTCTTACATGAGTAACTTGTCCGTACAATCTTCATTGAGAACCAAGTTAACGAAAGGATTGACGTGTTCTGGGGTAACTAATTAAGTGATCTCGTAAAAAGTAATTTTATACAGAATGAAATTTTAACCACTTTCCAAAATTTTTATAGGCGTTCAGTATCGTATTTAGAGCCCATTAATGAAGTAAAAAATGTAAATCAAACTTTCACCCGAAAATATTTTTCGCAATATAGTTTTTAATTTTACGGTCCTAGGCCTGATAAGGTATAAAGGGAAAATTAAAAACTTATGAATAATGTAAAAAAAGTGTTGCTAGGCAGCCGTATCAAAAATTTTAGATTTTTTTCGGACATTTTCTAAGTGCTTTATCTTGACATTTTTGTACTGGGCTATACCAAAAGAAAAAATACGTCATTTGTTTTGTGTATCGTAGATTGATATATAAAAATTTGGAAAGTGGTTAAAATTTCACCCTGTATATTGCTTGTTACTTAAATTAGGTAAGTACTTAAATTAACGCCCCGTTGGTCTAGCGGTTTAATTTTATTCCTAGTGAGATAGTACCTAATGAATCGCTTTCGTAGCGAGCTATGTTACGGCATCTCTAGGGGTATAACTATCTATTCTACTGCGACATTTATTCAAACATCTATTGACTTATCATACGCACCACACGGGTTTTTTCTCAAACTTTATGGTTATTGTCCAAAAAATATGCATAACTAGTTATTGTCCAATCTTTATGAAATTTTATTGTAATACAGTTACATAATTGTAATAAATGTTGTAAAAATTACTACGACTTATTAAGTGTAACAAAGAAAATTATTTCGGAGGACCAGATGTACTGGGCCCCGATACCGCTAATTTACAAATGGCTCAATAGAATCGCAATTGCATCGCAATCGTATATTTTGACATTACTACCATAATAATTGCGATTCTATTGAGCCATTTGTAAATTAGCGGATTGGGGCCCTGACGTGTTGCGCCGGCAAGATAAGAAGACTACTAGTCTAGTCTTACCCCCGTATTTATATAGAAGTAATTACTTATTGCTTAAGAAAGTCATAACTTAAAGTGTTCATCATCATCATCATATCAGCCGAACGACGCCCACTGCTGGGCATAGGCCTCCCCCAAGGATCTCCACAACGATCGGTCCTGTGCTGTCCGCATCCAGCGGCTTCCCGCGACCTTGATCAGATCGTCGGTCCACCTTGTGGGGGGCCTGCCCACGGAACGTCGTCCGGTACGTGGTCGCCATTCGAGAACCTTTCCGCCCCAACGGCCATCGGTTCTCCGCGCTATGTGTCCCGCCCACTGCCACTTCAACGATGCAATCCTTCGAGCGATGTCGGTTGTTTTAGTTCTCCTGCGGATCTCATCATTTCTGATTCGATCGAGTAGGGAAATACCAAGCATCGCTCTCTCCATTGCTCGCTGGGTGATCTTGAGCCTTCTTATGAGACCCATAGTAAACGACCACGTCTCACTCCCATAGGTCATTACTGGCAACACACACTGGTCAAAGACTTTCGTCTTGAGACACTGAGGAATTTCGGACGCGAAAATATGCCGGAGCTTCCCGAACGCTGCCCATCCGAGCTGGATTCGACGAGAGATCTCTTTCTCGAAGTTGGACTTACCTAACTGGACTATCTGTCCCAGGTAAACATAGTGGTCAACAACTTCGAGTGCAATGTTCCCAACGTTAACTGGAGCGGGTGCAACATGGGCATTTAACATGATTTTCGTCTTGTCCATGTTCATCCTAAGACCCACTCTTTGAGAAGCATTACTGAGATCTTCGAGCATAATGTTCAGGTCTTCCAAGGAGTGTTCATACCTAGTGCTTAAGTGAAAGAAATTGGTCACCATTAATATTCACATTATTTGGCTGAAAATGCTAACTTTTGGTAGTAATAACTTCTAGTAATTTCTTGATTAAGGCATACAAATTGTCCCTCAAGTAATTACTTGTAGTCAAGTAATTACTTTTACTTGTTTATAAATACGGGGGTTAGAGCTATGTGCCGCCCCCGATTGGTTTAGTTTTAAACTCTGCCAATACGTTATACATAGTGGTTACATAATGTGTTTTTTCAGGTTTTGTGGTTTTGCTATGCTAAGTGAAATACCTTATTATAGTAATTTAAGTTTTTAAGCCTTTAACTGCCGAAGTACTACAAGAAAGAAGACACAATTAAAATTTTATTGTTTGGAGGTCACCGGTGACCTCCATGGCGCTCAATGTGATAAAGTGGTAATAAATTGCAAAAAAAAAAAGGGTGGTTCAAAATGCACAGTGTTAACTTTACAGACGAACATAGAACCTCCTTTTTTTTGAAGTCGGTTAAAAATGTGGTGCTATTCTATTTTTAGCACAGAATTTGATGTGAAAACTTACTTAGTATATTTATATATTGAAATTACTTAAATACACTTGTTTAAAGCAAGTTATGGCACAATTCCCTGCTTTCGAATTCACTAATAATCAGATCGGTGTCCCTGGAGAGATGTCCGAACCAGGGTTGATATTCGGGAGTCCATCGAAAAATACATTCGATAATAATAAAAGTGATTGGATCGAATCGTAATCGTCGTAACAGTTAAGTTTGAATCGGGTCACGGGTTTGTTAGCCTATTATTAAATTATAAAATACAAGTTATACATTGCAAAACGTCTTTATATAATTAAAATTTGTGTCAAATCACTAGCTGAATATTGTTTAAAAATAAGAAATAAGTATTTAAAAAATCAATACATTCACGATCAAATAAAAGTATTTCATGGAAAAGCTTTAGCAGCATTATAAAACAAATTAAACCATACTCAAAATTAAACAAGTCTCAAGTCTTTGAAATAGGTACTGTATTTTAAACCTAAAAAACCATTGACCAGGCCGCTATATTATTCATACTTGTTTACGACCACGGCATTCAGGAGCCCTAAATCAAAGTTTGTTGTTTCTCTGCAGAAAATTATCGAGTGATTTAGGAACCCACCCCTATTGTCCTGAATATGAACAGTGCAATGCACTTTGCAACACTCGCAGACTTGCTGACAACGCTAATGGCTGGGCTTGAATTATCTTGTACACCTATTATGTATTCATATGGTTTAGCCGTATTTATGCGTATATATAATATCAATAACACGTAACAATGTAACGTTAACTAAGAAAATGTAAAGAGTTACTTACCTCGACCAAAGAAAATCTTTATTTTCTTTGCCTCGACCAGCTCATAAATATAAATTTTTTATGTATCAAAATTTTTAATTGTTTTTTTTTGTTCATGTTTTAGAGCTTAGTTTACTTTTGTTAATGCTGTATACTCCTGTAATGACATATCTTTTGTCTTTAGACTTATACTGTATTTTATTCATTTAATGTTACTGATATTGTCGATGGTGTGTCTAATAAATAAAATAAATAAATAAATAAAAACATTTTTATTGTGTTTGTTGCAATGTGACTTACGTTAAATTTTGTGTATTTACTTCAAAATAAATAATTAAATAAGGGTACAGACAACGGCAGGTCAACCTACCCAAAAAGTTAAAACTCTACCCGATATGATAAAAAGTACAGTCAAAATGAAAAACCTTTAAACGATATTTTTTTTAATCATCAACATTTTTATTACGAGTATCAATTAGAACAATCGACATTTAACACGAAAAAATATAACCGTTTCAACTTCGCCAGCGCTTGCATCCTAACAACCATGATAATTTTACTCGAACTGCAAGTATTTACATCGTCATTTTTTTGACTAATTTAGATTATTATTATTATTGTTATTATTTTAAGTATATTGTCTTTAACTCTAAAATGTATGGATCGAGGCGGTCTGAAATAAACGTTTTATTATTATTATTAAAACATTTTTTCATACCTAAAATTTTTATATTCTTCGTCTGTACCCTTACTTTTTTCTATTAGCAAAAATGAAATCGGGTAGAGATGGGACTTTTTGTTAGGTAATTTTAAATCGGGTAGAGTTGGGATCGGGTAGAAAGGGTACGAAACCATTAAATTGGTTTTCAACTTTAAGTCCAACAATTAGAGATCAATATCAATTAAGGAAATTTTACGTTTTGTGGCAGGTTGACGTGCTGTTGTCCGTACTTCCGACTAACCCCTTAATAATAGGGGTTAAAGTATGAAATTGCCGATTATTTTCCCACTTTTTATTTTGTTTATAGCTCTTAAGTATAGTCATATTATTGCGTAATTCTTTTTGTATTGCATCAAAAACTAAATAAAGTAACTTTTGACTAAAAAAAAATGCAATACTAGTGCCTATTATTTATGTAGCCGAAGTTTGAGATTTTAGTAACACTCCTTGCGCACAATGTGAGGATTGAGTGTTCTAAAGATATCTTAATAAAATCTAAATAAACCATTAAAAACGATTGCACAATTGTGAATATGCTTCACAAATTAGGCCCAATCATATCACAATTTTTTATTTTTTTTTAATATTTAGGACATGCCTCACTGGGCCACACAGAGCCATCTAGTCCCAAATTAAGTTACTATTAAGTAGCTTAAATATTTGATTCATAGGTCTAATACTTTTAGAGAAACGAGATACAGATTTTTTCTCAGGTCGGCGGCGTGAGTGTTCCAGTTAATTGACCGTTACTTTTTAGGGTTCCGTACCCAAAGGGTAAAAACGGGACCCTATTACTAAGACTTCGCTGTCTGTCCGTCTGTCCGTCTGTCCGTCTGTCCGTCGCTCTGTCACCAGGCTGTATCTCAAGAGCCGCGATAGCTAGACAGTTGAAATTTTCACAAATTATGTATTTCTGTTACCGAAATAACAACAAATACTAAAAACAAAATAAAATAAATATTTAAGGGGTGCTCCCATACAACAAACCCGTTTTTTTGCCCTTTTTGGTACGGAACCCTTTGTGCGCGAGTCCGACTCGCACTTGGCCGGTTATATTATTTATACTGGTCACAAATTTTTGATCTTCACCATTGAATTTGCACAATTTTTTCCTAATAAATTCGTGAATATCGTAATATTTGGATAAACTTTTGAAAAAGAACACTCAATCCACACGCATATCAATTATTTCACTACACTTAATCCAGTAATACAATTATATCACTAAACTTAAACCGTATCATAATTATATTCCTAGTAAGATAGTAAGGAATCGCTTTCGTATAACTATGATACGTTATACCTATAATTATATCTCTAGAGATATAACTATCTTACGGCCACTGCGACATATACATTTTCAACAGCGTATTTGTTAAATCAGAATAATACATACATACTATGAGGTTCCCCTAATATTTACGTTGGCCTGTTGGGTTGTTTGCTTGTGTATTGTTCGTTGCGTGTGTCTGATTTAAGGGGGGTAGGTAGTAGTAAAATAGAGGTGCTTGCAATTAGTTACACTTCTAACATTTAGTTAAAAATATTGGTGAAGAATTCGGATACATCGTTTTCAGCGGTAAGAGTGCCTAAATTGCACATCTTATTATACTAGACGACCATTTGGATCAGCGGTAGTTAACACTGCTTCTGACCCATGGGCAAAGAAAGTAAAGACAAATTTTCTTTGCCCATGGGTCGCGGGTCGATCCCCGCACAGTAAAAATATTTGTGTGCATAAACATGTCTGTTTGTACTGGTCTGGGTGTTTTCTATGTATTAAAAGTATGTAAAAAAAGTATATAAGTAAGTTTATCGGTTGTCTAGCACCCCATACGACAGGGTACTTAGTAGTAGCTTAATTTAGGACTAGATGGCTTTGTGTGGCCCAGTGAGGCATGTCTTAAAATATTTTTTTATTGTATACTGCAATTAAAAAATTAAGTGCTTAGGAAAATTAAAAAAAAAAAGTAGAACCCGTTGTAGGCGTGCCTGTAAAAAAAAGACATTGTGGTGTACCACTTGTTTACTGGCATAATGTTGATGCAACCAATCGCGTGTAATAGGAATATAAACAAACTCTTAAAAGAGGAAACAGCTTTTAAATCTATGCCTTACTCCTTTGGATTTTACTTTTGTTTTTGTCTGTTTTACGTGGAATGAACAGGATCGAAAATCGATAGCTATATCAAACCAGGCCATCGACGCTTCAAAAGATCACTTTAACGACGCATTCTTTTTTCTCTTAGTAAGTAAGTACACTCAGTATTAACGCTGATGAAATGCACGAAATGGATTTTAAAACCAATGAATTTCTCTTCATCAATATAGCATTCTTAAAGATTTTTACTTCATTACATCTTGAAACTTGGGTGTAAGCCTACACCTAAGGGCTTAAGGTGTAGGTAGGGCTTACACCCAAGTTTATAAGGAGGATATTGCCATAATCTACTTGGCATGTCTTGGTTGACGATCGCAGTTTGGTCAAGGGGAGGAGCCGCTGCTGCTTGTCTTCTTCTGGTAGAATTCTTTTAGTTATATCTGTTCGGGCACCTATTTCTCGCCTTTTTAGACACACATAAAACGAGCTGAAATGTTGTTATGCGCGTGTACACATATTAATACTCGCCTTTTTAGACACACATAAAACGAGCTGAAATGACCACATGACCACATGATCACATGGAAGTACTGCGTATCTTCGTCAAATTGTAAGTCTCTTCATTTATTTTTTTACATACAATGGCAAAGTCAGAAGTTACGTAACTAATGCGAACGTAGAAACAGTGTGTATTGACCCAATCGGATTCCAATTTACCCGTCCATCAAACGGCTAGAACATACGCAATACACATGTAATAGAATACGTATAAAGATAATTAGATGAATGAGGCAGTAAAAAACAATTTGCTATGTCATTGATATTGTTTTGGAGATCCTTAGAGGACGTCAAGTGGGCGCGTCCAGCTGTAGGCGTCGTTCACCACAAAATATGTTGCTGACTGTCATAAAATTTGAGAGCTCAATGTTACATTTAAAAAATATATATTTTACCGGGTTGGGTTTGCTTTACACCTTCTCTTCCTATGGATGTCGTAAGAAGCGACTAAAAGGTACCAGAAGAATATGAGGAGTAGCGTCTTTTTCTGTTGACCAAAAATCAGTTAAAATCAGTTTTATTTCTGCAAATAGGCCCCAGGAGGCCCTTTTAAACGTCCCAATATTTAAACCTACCACTGCTTCCCAATATTTATATGCAATTACGTCCCAATATTTAAACTGTAATCCACCAGACAAGCATGGCGATTACGGCAAAATGTTCCTTTTCTAAAGGCCCGTGTCTAGCAGAGGACTGATGTAGGATGCTGATGGTGATGTACTTCTGCTTTTCTTATTTTCTTATAAGAATAGTTCTGATGTCAAAGTTTTCCAAATCACCTATTACAAACCTCTGAAGTCACTTGTTCTCATGATCTCCATCTTGCAAGTGAAGCCGAGACCAACGTTTTGACGTGCCTTCTGACGAACTACTACCTACATCAACCACCCCTTATAGACCTGAGCTATTTAAGAAAAGATCGTCTTCTAAATTGACCCTTAGGGAACCCTTACGTAATGGTCATACCACCAATACAAAACCCTTTGCCAACGATGATGATGATTTTGATGAAGATATGTATTCAAAGATACTGGTTAGTACTTTTTTTTTTTGAATAACTTTCTAGTAAGCTGAGAATTGAAACCGTTATCGATCATCACGGATGATAATTTATTTAAAATGAGCCATTTATTCCTGCAAATGTGAAGGTAGCAGGTGCTGGGAATAAAATGACAAAACGCTGAACGAGGGAACCGTGTGTGCTGACTCAATTGGATTCCAATTTCAGTCCCATGCATATGTAAACAGCGCGATAAGGGTGCCGTTCACAGGGTTTGAGAGGTAGCGGTAGAGGAGATGAAAGCGAAAGCGGAAACTTACGTAATCAGTTAACAATGGCAGATGATGTAAGCCGTTTTCTTGAACAAGATTTTTTAAGAGATATAAATATTCTTCTTCTTCTGGTGCCTCTCCAACTAGTGAAGGTTGGCAGTCA
Organism: Anania crocealis; assembly: GCA_949315895.1. Taxonomy (NCBI): domain Eukaryota; kingdom Metazoa; phylum Arthropoda; class Insecta; order Lepidoptera; family Crambidae; genus Anania; species Anania crocealis. The sequence goes on along the minus strand of OX438874.1, from coordinate 6,188,971 downwards.
GCTCCGCATATATCTCGATCCCTTGCTAGATGGAAAAGTTCTGAGGCACTGGCGATCCCCGTCCATTCTCTGATGTTACGCAACCAGCATTTCTTTTACCGGCCAAATGCTCTCCTTCCCGCCACAGCATTATATGTTTATTCAATACTTTTTTTTTAATAAAAAGATTTGATTTCGACTTACCCCGTTTTGAATCTGCAGGTTAACTAATAGGGACAGGTTTAGTAGGTTCACTAATATCGGTAGGTAAAAGTTATTATTAAACTTGTTGACCCCGCGAACTTCGTATATCCTCAAAAATAATTTAATTGAATTGTTCAATAAAAGTATATAATATAGCCATGACTGTATTTTAAATAGAAATACATAACTTTTTATCAGTTCATAAACAATATTATAACTTGGGAGATTCTCCCAACGCATGTATGCAACTAAATAACTAAAGTTTATAGAAACCACACTTGGTACAATACAATAAGAACCAGGAGGCGACGCTAATTTGGGTTTTTGCCAGGGATCCGAACTCATGTTTAATGTAGTGGTTCCGAAAAGTAGTTGTAACATCAGAACATACAAGCTTTATTAGAAACGTTTTGTTGATGTGGCGTGATTGAGTAACAAATATTCATGCAAACTTTTGCATATAATATTCAAAAATATACTTTAGATTCAGTTTGAAAATTTTAACAATTTTCGTTCCCGCTTCTTTTACGCTTCCGCTACCGCTTCCGTGCCCGCGCTCACCGTGTGATTGCCTCGAGGGGAAGGCGAGTTTTGACGGTTCATTAGTGCCGCGTTTTGTTTACGAATCGACAAAGGGTGGACGGAAATCGGGGTTTTGGTGGACTTTAACGCCCCGATTGCTGACGGGTTAAGCAGGGTTTTGAACCAGTGCGTTTACCTGACCTAACCAATGGTGGCTTTGTTTTGTTTGCACGCATTTGTATGTGGTGTGGTTTTGATTTTAATATACTTACGGAATTTGGAAGACTCGGGGGGATATCGAATCGAATATTTTTTACGAAAATTAGTCAGGTGGTGGGAATGGCCTCGGGGTAGGAGAGGTGGCTCCGTTAAGCTAGACCGACCAAACATTGCATTAATTAACGAGCCTATCAATGATAATCCCGACGACCAGGTTGAAGTATTGGTTTGGTGTTTCGCATGCTACAAAAGACCTGGGTTCGATTTCTGGCGGGTTAATTTAGTTTGAGTCTCACTAACTGTCGGAATGATAATCTCTACAAAGGGATTACCATTCCGACATTTTAGTGGTGTTTTAAATTTTAAAATATACAGTCATTAACCTTATATTACAAGAATGCTTTTTTGTCCTTTTTTTTCCAAAAAATACGCACAAAATTTGTCAAATTGCTTATTAACGATTACAAAAATCCTTACAAATCAACGATTTTTCAGCATTTATATTTTTAAATACATACAAATACAAATAAACAAGATATTTCCTAGAATCGTAAGAAGAGAGTTTATTGTGTACTTCTATTATAGCAAAAATACCTAAATCTTCAGACCCTATAAAATCACGAGCAAAAAAAAAAACATCTTAATAACTTTTCACTTCTAAAAGAGAGACGCTTTTAAATTAATTTATTCGAGAACTATTCGTGAAACTTGCAACAGTCGAGATCGTCTAGAGGACAGACAAACCAGTGTTATAGAATTCGGCTGCGAATATTCTTGCTTTTGCAATTGGTCTCTAGCCCTAGGTATGTGAGCGGTAACGGGTAGGCAGAGCAGCCGCTCACCATTACGTTGTCATTCCGCCATCCTTACTCATTCGATCTGGATCTGATATGTCTAAAGCAAATGACTTAAAATATCCAAAGATGGGTCGATCAATTGTCACGATTTATCTCGAGATGTCCAAGCTGGCGTTATCAAAGCGGCCGAATGGATGATTGTTTCTTAAGTAAGGCTGGTTTAGAGTCACAGCGCTAGACGCACTGCAACTATCAACGCGCACTTAAATTGCGGACCACTGTGGGACGTGTTTTGGTAGTGTGTGTTACGTTGTTTAGGCAGCGCCGCGCATTTTATTTTACAGGGTCCGATATATTATTTTTGGTCTATAAGGTATTCTACTTTAAAATTGGTTCAATTTCATTTACACGGAGAAAAAGGTCTAGTTTTACTAACCAGAATTTTGAGGAAGTTGACTAGAACGCATAGTGCTATACACAGAACATAATGTTCTGTGGTGCTATACGTGACAACTATACATTTTGTAAATGATATTTTAAAAATTTAGTTTTTAGTAACGTGAATTTTCTGGTACATTGAACACTTTTTTCGGTACACTTTACCATCAAATTTGTACTGCTAGCAATACTTAAACATAGTTGTGCCCATTACTAACTCATTATTTTGATCTTTACAAAGAAAATAGTAACTGATACTATTTGACATGTTTCGTACACTTAACTTATTCACCAGATTTTTTTTAGAATTTAATGCGACTATTTATTCTTAAAACTAATTCTGATAGCACTCGCAGTTTTTTGATAACTTTTAATAGATTTGTTTTTACAAGTCGTTCTGGTAGTATTGTAAAATATTTTTTTCTCCGTGTAATAAGATAATTCTACTCTAACCCCCGTATTTATAAACAAGTAAAAGTAATTACTTGACTACAAGTAATTACTTGAGAGACAATTTGTATGCCTTAATCAAGAAATTACTAGAAGTTATAACTACTAAAAGTTAGCATTTTCGGCCAAATAATATGACAATTAATGGTGACCAATTTCTTTCACTTAAGCTCTAGGTATGAACACTTTAAGTTAGGACTTTCTTAAGCAATAAGTAATTACTTCTTTATAAATACGGGGGTAAAAGGGATTAAACTTTTTTTTAGGAATGTTCGGAGGTTATTTAGATGTAGTAAAGAGGTGTTTACTTTTTTAATTGTTTTTCAACTTTATGCCAATTGCATGAGGTTTACTGTATGGTAGGAATATAGTATTTCAGTTTTTGTCCGCTAAAGGCTGAAAATTTATATCAATTCTACTTCAGTCCATTGGATTTATAAAAAAAGTAAAGTTGTTCGGCCATCGCCATATAATACGACCATGTAAGGTCATATTTTTTACTCGCTATTAGTCCTACATACTTAGTTGAATTATTACATTTCCGCCATCTATAGTTTACAAATATCCGCTGTATTTATTCCATATTAATCTGCAGTATTTATGTATTTTTAGTGCCTTTTTTATCAGAACTACTGATGCTTATTTTTTTTAGTTCGTTATAGTTTTTCGTTTTTTTCACATGGTTTTATGCACATGTCGTACTGCCAAAAAGAAATAATGTTTAGCCAAAGGTTTACAGATACAATAGACATATGGAATTCCACTTTTTGTTCATTTTCTACTTAACAGTGCAATAAAGCTTAGGTAATTTTATTTACTTTCAACCCTACTTCAAAATATTCAAAGTCAGAGACCATTAAAGAAAAACGACTAATTGTTATACTGGACATTCTATTTCTCAAGGTTGTCTAAGTTGCAGAGATGTTAGCATAGCATAGTACATAAGGATCTTCAAGTTATATGAAGTAAACATTTGGTATATCGCTTGCTTCTAAGTTGGATGAAATCGTCCATAAAATGGTATTCCTAGACGCAGCCATGATGAAGTATGATGTCCCGTAAGATGTATCTTGGGTAACAGAATAAGCTGTGGAGTACGAAATGTTAAGATAAGTCATGGCTATTGTCAGAATTATGAAGATTACTCAAAAGTTATTTATGGGCCCTATTTTTCAGCTTTTATGGAATTAACTTGAATTACCTTAGAACATAATTCTATCAAACATAAACAGATCTTTGTGTAAAACAATTAATATTCTGTAACGTCACTTCGTCCGCGTCAATTTCTGTTATTTATTACGATTGCGATTATGAAGTTTGTTTTAAAAATCCTTCCTTGATAAATAAACTATCTAACACAAAAATATTTTTTCAATTCGAACCCGTAGTTCCAGAGATTAGCGCGTTCAAACAAACAAACAAACTCTTCAACTTTATAATATAAGTATAGATTAAGTGTAAATAAAAATTGAAACGTATAAAGACTAAAATTAATAAAAAATCAAGTTCTACTGTGTCTTAACAAAAATTTAATTTCAAAATTTCCGCAAATAATTCATATATTCAACTTAGCTGTTGTTATATTTCATATAAGGTTTGATGAAAACTTAATCATTGACATTACTAAATTAAAAGAGCACCGAAATGTACTAGTAGCACTTATTAGGTGACGACGTTTTGTCGATGGCTAAATGTTTTATATTTTATCTTTTTCATTTTATCCCTTTAATAAAGAAACGAAACTTTGGGGCTATGTAACCGCTTACAATTTTTATTTAGCTTTTAATAATATTGTAGCTTGAGGCTGTTTCAAATTGTATCCTAAAAATAAAGCGGACCTATTTTAACAAAATTAAATTATATTTTGTAACCATCACTAAGGATATTAACGTCACAAAGCAAATCAGGCTCAGTAGACTCACTATAATCGGTTCTTGTAAATTTAAGCTAATAAAGCTGTGTTTACACAAGAGATATAGGTACTAGGCCGATGTGCGGTGCAAGGATGTTTAGTAGAGTAGTTTTGATTGATATATGCCTATCGTAATGTACTTGTAGAATGTCGTGGTCAACTATCATTGGTTCATCATGTGCATAACCCATGTAACATTTACTGTATTAAGCTGTTGTTGTCCCTATTATAAATAAATAAAAAAAAGTTGTGCGTGTACACGTAAGAAGTGAAACTTCTTTATGGCCTTATTTTTCGAAAAATGATCTACATGCAACTTTCCAGAAATTGGTTAAATTGGTTAAATTAGTTACATTAGTTAAATTCGTTAAATTGGTTAAATTGGTTAAATTGGTTAAATTGGTTAAATTGGTTAAATTGGTTAAATTGGTTAAATTGGTTAAATTGGTTAAATTGGTTGAATTGGTTGAATTGGTTGAATTGGTTAAATTGGTTAAATTGGTTAAATTGGTTAAATTGGTTAAATTGGTTAAATTGGTTAAATTGGTTAAATTGGTTAAATTGGTTAAGTTGGTTAAATTGGTTAAATTGGTTAAATTGGTTAAATATTATTTCACTTTACCTTTTTGCTATCGTCTGAACCAACCGTGGTAGGGGCAAGAAAAAGATGGCGCGTAACCGAAAAATGTGACGAAAATGTGACGCAAAACGTGACGGTAAATTTTTTCCAACGCCGATAAAGAAGTTTCACTTCAATTAATGACACAGTGTCGGGTGACTGCTAGCATTGTCTCACTGGCCTCCATGCATAGCACGCATCCTTGGCACGTTTTTTGAAACGTTTCTCGCACACATCTCTCGCAAACATACCTAGCCTGTTTTATACCAGAGCTGTGCCAAGTGATGCAAGGTGAATGAAACGATTATATTGGTTAGTAACAAACACATTTCTCGCCAATCTCTGGTGGAATCGCATCCATAATACGAGTATGTCTGTACATTTAGTATGTTGAACTACGTAACAAAGTTTGGACTAGTTTGGTGACGACATAAAATATAGTAAACCACTCCTTTAGAAAAAGAACGGGCAGCAACGTCTTCTCTTCACCATTGGTCAAACTTCGATCACCAGCCCACCTGCCAATGGTTCAGGTTGGCCTATATCTAGCATAATCATCCTTTTTAAAAGCCTGTACACATCAGAGGACAGCTGTAGGCTAACTATAAACGGTTATACAGGATGAAATTTTAACCACTTTCCAAAATTTTTATATGTGTTCTGTATCGTATTAAGAGCCTATTTATGAAGTTAAAATGTAAATCAAGTTGTCACCCGAAAATATTTTTCGCGATATAGTTTTCAATTTTTATGGACCTAGACCTGTTAAGGTATAAAGGGAAAATGAAAAACTTATGAATAGTATTGTAATGAATGATTGAGATGCACATAGCGTAAAAACGGTGTTACTAGGATGCCGTATCAAAAAATTTAGATTTTTGGCGGACATTTTCTAAGTGCTATATCTTGACATTTTTGTACTGGGCTATACCCAAATAAAAAATACGTCATTTGATTTTTGCCTCGTAGATTGCTATATTAAAATTTGGAAAGTGGTTAAAATTTCACCCTATATACGGTTTTCATTTCAGAAATCACATCGTGACAGTTTTTGTGTGAATTTGTTGAAAGCCAACATCTACGAGAAACATGAACGTAGTTGACCGTGAATTAAACCCATTACTACCATCGGACCACTACATCATCGGGGCTATCGCTGCTGTCTTATCCATCGTCCATCCTCACTGAGTGTCACATTCTCAGGATAGGATGTATGTACTCGTAAATATTTCATTTTTAAGGTAACAATATTCAAACTACCGTCTTAAACGTAATTTATAATTTAATAATAACTTTTCCCCGTCGCTATATAAACGCCTATTTTAGTGAACCTACTAAACCTTCCTATTAGTTAACCTGCAGATTCAAAACGGGGGTAAGACGAAATCAAATTACTGGACCCCAGTACAGATGGTTAATAAAATTGATTTTGGGCACAATTTTGCGTAGAAACACATTGCTTTAGAGGAACTGGATGTGTTAAGTAAAAAACTTAAATAGATGTTATTATCTTACATTTACTTAGCTATAGCTAATTCCATAGAATATTTTTTTACTTAAAAAATTGCAAACAGAAGCAGAGTTATAGTTAAAGACAGAAAGTAAATAAAAAAGTTTAAAGCTTTTAGACAGCTGTCAAGTTTAACCTACAACTTAGCGTTAGCGTTAGCGTTAGCGTTAGCGTTAGCGTTAATAAATGATGGATTTCATTGGATAATTTAAACAATAGATAATCTTTCAAACTTTAAACTGCATATTTTGTCAGTTAAGTCAAAACAATGTTAAAAAGCTTTTATTTCATTTATGGTAGCTCAGCGGGGGAACACGGTTTCGTTTTCGAGTAGGTTTATTTTAAACCAAATGTAGACCCGAGTTCACAATTCCCATACAAAATATGTCAAATAATATTTTAAACGCTGTTTAAATGCTGTTAAAACTTAAACGTCTGTTGGTGAACTCGGGCCTTAATGGGTGTTGTAAGAGGTGATTAAAGAAATGAGTAGGTATTACTAAAAAAGGCGGGCAGCACAATTTTAACGAGAACTTAACGCGATGCTCTGACTGTACTCGCTAACCTGTCTGCCAAGTGAGGCGATTGTGGGAAAATTGTCCTTTTGGAGACGTCGTGTATAGAATCAGTAGTCTGATAAAATATGGGCTAATGATGATGGTTAGCCATTTATTTAGTAGTTTCACAGGTTTTAAACCACATGGTTGCAATGCGATTTCAACCGTAGTAGTCACAAAATACTTGCCACTTCTAGTTTCTTTAAATCATTGTGATCGGCCTACATTTACTTGGGGTACGGTCAATAATTTGTGGGCCCATTTTGTAAACGGCAATGGGAATTTTATAGTCCATTCCGGAGTCTGGGCTTTTGGGTAGGTGATAATGGACATTTTTAATTAATTTTTGATACTTTCCAAAGGCATAACCGTGCCCGGTAAGTGATAAAAGTTCGTTAGGTATCTCTGATATAATACCTGTGTACATGTTTTCAATCGTTGCCTAGCGCCCTAGATGGCGCTGCCTGTATACCAGACCGCGGTAACCTGTCCCGTTATTGTATTATAGGCACTGATCTTCCTAGATCGGTTTCGTTAAAAGAAAGTTCAGTCATTGGATTAATTTTGGCTAACGATAAAGACGAAACCATTTAATGCATGGTAATAGTCGATTTATGGTTCGGAACCGAATTAAATTTGAGGTCTTATTCCATAGTCTCCTATTAAATGGAATGTTTTGGTTTCTAGTCTCACATAGGGCAGTCGAAATGCTTATTGAAGGAATAGCATTTTCAATCTACACAAGCAATTTAAAGAACATTTTGAAGACTTATTTCATACAATAACTCGGTAAATTTTTGTATGAAAAATGTTCTTGTCCTTTCACTTAATATTTTAGCTCGACACAACGAAATTGTTAGAATTAAATCCCAAGCTATATTCATTTACGCTGCAAACCGTGCATTTTCATCCGTCTTCAAGTAAAATATATTATTTAGTTCCAAGTTAAACTCTGCCGAGTCTCGGTCCAATTTAAAGATTCTATTTCATGCATCGTGGTCTGCAGAATGTTAGCATACTAGGTATTACCGTTGCTTATTTCTAAACAAGAAAATAATGGTCAAAGGAGACGGGCGAATCTCACTAGTTGATTTTAAACCAGTCCCAATTTTTTTTCGTAGGCTAATAAATATGTATTTTTATAGTTAGAGACATTTGTAATCGCGTCAATTGTTTCGAAACGAATTACTGAAGGCCCTAACATATAAGCAAAAATAATATTTGAAAAAATACGAATTAAATGGTGGATACTATGTGGATTTAAACATAAAATATACAAGCGTCATATAAATTATTTTTAAATATTTGTTCTGTTTTATTGATAAACTTAATAAAAGGATTGTTTTACGATTGTTATCTACTAAATATTAAATAGCCATGTCATAATATGAGTACTTGCCGTTCCAGGCTTCAAACTGCGAAAAGTAGGAAAATCATACATGGGAAATTGTATTCATATTTTTAACAAATTACCACAGGATATTGCTGAACTCCCTGTACATAAACTTAAATAGTATGTCAAAGTCATTTTAATGAAAAAGGGCTATTACACTGATAAGTATTATTTAAATGATAGAAATGAAGGGCATCAAATTGTACCAGCTCGTACTTGCTTAAACATTTTGAAAAAAATATTTAAAAAGAGGCTGACAATAGTGACCGAGTTTCTTGCGCTGCTTCTTCTCGGCACTAGCCCAGACTTATCCCGAAGCAGTGGTAGGTTAAAATATTGGGACGTGTAAAAGCGCCTCCCGGGGCCTATTTAACTAATTTTCCTATACATAAGATTAAAGTTTGTTCATGTCTGCCCATGCATGGTGAAGAAAAATGCTCAAGTACCTAGAAGTAATTCTTTACTCTCTAATTAGACAATGGGAAATGGTATAGGCTAATGGTGTAATATTTTGTCCGCAATTGTAAACATCATGTGCCGAAATGAAACACTCGTATCATATCTAGGTAAGTACTATTATGATTTAAAAAACCTACCTAATTAAGCTTCACTATCCATTAGTCAAATCCCACATTCAGATTACTGTTTTCCGACTCATTTACAATCGTACATCATTCAAAGACTAAGTTTCATGTTTACGTAATATTGTTTACGGAATCATCAATCTACCTTAGTCTATAGGTATGCCTTGCCTAACAATGCGGTCATTGTAAGGCAAGGCATACTTATAGACTATGACCGAGTAATAAGGTGATCAGATCTAACGACAATAATTATAAATCGTATAGTTTTTTTTTCATCGCAGCCATTTTGTAATGCATTGACCATGTCACAACACTATCATTTAAATACCATTTCAAACAATAAAAATCAAAACAACCAAAACGGTAAGCATGTTAATAATTGAATAACGTTCAACATTACACTGGTGGCCGAACTTAATCGGTCACTATTTAAAAATGCATAGAACATAAATTGGCCGCGAGTGACTCGCCGTCGTTAAAACTTCGTTGAACTCCAATGTAGTGATGCTAATTGGTAAATATTAATCTGATATCGACAGTCCGATAGCTAGACACTTTTTTATCGAAAGTTATTGTAAAACACGTGATTCTTAACTGTTTGCCTTTAAGATAGGCTTAAGATTACTTAGAAGCCTGTACCTATGCGTAGTGATACTTTGCTTGATATGATCTGTTATGAGAATATCCACAAATAAACCTAGATTACCGATTATCACCAGTCTACATAACGCTTCTACATTATGCTTACGCCACTAATTTAAGACGAGAAAGAAAATTTGTTGGAGTTATAATACCTATTCTATTTTATTGGTAAATAACCATGAATATAAAGCGTTGTAATATTGTCAGTACCTACCAAATTATTAAACTTAGGCTCCTATTGTCATAATTAAATAAAAAATGTTGAACTACTATCACAGCATAACATTTTTTAAAACTTATTATCTTCTTTGTTCTATGTAGTTAAAACAAATTTCGCTGCAGTAGGCTCATTAAGATCCTCTTGAATATACCTAAAGCAGAATATTACTCAATTTTTACATTTAAGTGTATATCTCGAGAAAGGTAAAGAATTTAACGATATCGATACAAGCCACTGTTTGCAGGCCTCTCTATGCCAATGGCAGATTTGATATTCCAATTGATTTAGCCGCGGGTTTTGATCGCCCAATTTAAGCCAGGGATGGAGTTGGTTAAAATTTTGGGGTAAATAGTTGAACAGGAAATTGTTGATTATTTTAACGTCAAATTAGGCAATGATTTAATGCCACCCCTTGAATGATTTTAAAATACTAATAAGCACTTTAAATGAGGAAGGTTACTGATGACGAAATGGGATACAAAATTGATAACAATTGGCTAATCTACATTTACACTAATATTATTAAGAGTTAAGATTTGTATTGTGTGTGTACATGTTTGTAATGAATAAACTCAAAAACTACTGTGCTGATTTCAAAAAATCATTTCACCATTGGAAAGCTACATTCACCTCGTGTGACAAAGGCTATATGTTTTGCTAGAAAAGATTAGAGACCCTTAGGTACTAAAACTTAACGGGTCCACCCGTGCAAAGCCGGGACGGGCCGCTAGTATTCAAATAAACTTATTTGTTTTAGCAATATTACAATATATTTTTTAAATGTACTCAAATAAATTATATGATGATGTTATGTTAAAACACTATTTAATTGAAAAATAATATACCTTTAAAGTTTGATCTTTTACACTTGTTTCACTTAATTTACTGCAACATAAGAATTGTATTCAAGACAAGTAATCAAAGTTATACAAAGCATATAAAAAATTCCCTTGCAACTTTATTCAGCTTTATGACATGTCTACATACATAAGTTGGCGTTTAGTGAGACATGCAAGAACAATTATTTGATTATACGAGTAAAGTTTGCTATTTACAAACAATACTGGTGTCGCTATATATGAATAAACTCGCAGTTTTGTTACCACACACTGTACACATTTTCTTTAATTTTTTTGTATACGTTCTTAAGCATTAAAGTCATACCTCATACCGTGAGGTAATAGGTACCGCATTGCGGTTATAATGTGGGAAGTTTCATTCGATAATGGGTCTAATGTTGTGGTAATAAAGCCTTTGTGGGAGGCACAAAGAGAATTTTTGTTTTCAAAAAATAAAAAAGGTCAAGTCACGCACGATTCCGTGCCGTCGGCTCTCAATACTTAGGGTCGGTACAATGTCGATTGTTATTGCCAGCTGCGTCACAGATCAGAGAAAACAGACAAGAGACAACATCTACGATGGTTGTTTGTACCAAAATATAGGGTAGGCCAAGAAAGGCTGCATCTGCAAAAATGATTTAAAATCTATTTCATCTTTCCATTTAAAGACATCTTTGCTTTTGTCTTTTTTATTACTTGCTTTGTTATTACTTGAAAGATTAGGCGAATGCGGCAAAAAGAGCTGTTACCATGCGTTACGAACCGTAAAATAACACCAAAAGCAATTTTTACAGAAAAGGGTAAGCCTATTGCAACACCTTTCTTTTGTAACCCACAACAACTGATTTCCTAAAGCTTCTGTTTGTTAAAGTAAAAAAAGTAAATTATAGTTATAATTTAGCAATAAAAATTTTAGGTTTTCTAAGTGTTGAAATAAATGAACACTAATAAATTGCAAATGACTTATTTATTTATGTCACCTGCCTACAGCAATTAAAAATGCCGAGGTACGCAAATACATATTTATACATCAGAAACGTATTTAGTACATATTTATTTGCAATAATCGGGCAGGTTAGTGGCTAGTTATAAAACAATCTGTATTGTGTCTTAGCTGTTTACTTTTAGCTATCGTAAAACAAAGGAGAATAATATTTATGTGTATAGCAGAATTTTCCAAAAGCCTACACAGACTTGCCGAAGCGTAGGTAATCTGTTTAATCTAGCTCTAGTCGCTACTACTTTGTAGATTTGTTTTTTCTTACATTTATCAAGGAGTAGGACATATTATATCTGCACGCAATCTAAAGAAATATTGCACTGACTTTCCGCCCTCGTCAAAGTTGGTGTATAACAAAATATGTATAAGACCAACGAAGGTAAATACTGTAGACGACGACAAATTAATCATCTCGTTTTGTGCAAATGTTGCATTTAAAGGAATGCAAAGCTGCGTTTAAAGGACGCCCAAAAATTATCAATTATAAGAAACATTGCCATTCTCCTTTCAATAGAAAGTGCTGATGGGATGACAATAAAAAAGATAGATTTATAGTGAACAGAATAAATCCTAATTTGTGAAATAAACTTGAAACCGTATTATTTTCCTTCGCCCTTTTGTCTGGCGTTCGTCTAGAGTCAGAGTCCGCAATGTGATATACCTAATAAAATAAACGCCATGTTATTGGACAGTTTGCACATAACGCGACCAGACAGAAAACATAAAGTTAAATGTAATATTTCCATTACCACTAAATGGTAACGACGGCATAGTAAACGAATATAGCAGTTTGTTCGACGTTTATGTGTGTGACGTGTATTTTGGATGCGACAGATTTTTAGTATATATTACTAGCAGTTTTCAGCAACATACATATTATATATACTAAAGTTATGGAATTTAAGAATAATGTTTTTAAAAATGCGTATATTTATTTTAATATTATTTTAAATCCCATTAGGTATACGTTACTATTATTTAATCACTCGGCTCAAAAATGGCTGAACTGGATCCTATAAAACTGTATGACGTGGAATAAGAGATACAACTTTTTTCCCGAGAATGAAGGATAAAAGTGAAAGAACGAAGGAAAATGAACTGTGTAGATTTATAATGATTAAGAGATAAAGATGATTTCAGTGAAAGCGTAAAAGAGGATTTATTAATATTTTATGATTTTAAGGTTGTTGACGACGTATAATATTAAGGCGGCGTAGTTCTAAGAGGTAGCGTTTTTGAGTTTTTAAAACCCATCTGAGAACTAGAAAACAGCGTTTTAAAGTCTGAAAAAAAAAATGTATTAGTTAAGAATCGAGTCACAGTCGCTATCGGTTACACGATTTGATTAACTTGGCTCGATAGAAAAAAATCACAAATCTACATCGTTTCGAAATGTTTTTTCAATTGAACGACAAAACTACGGACATTTTAAATATTTTTTTTATGTTTGTTTAAAGCTACTAAATATTTATAGACATAATCGCTGAGTTTGAATTCTTTAAATGATACATCTAATTACTATGTTTAAATAATATAAAAACTACAAAATACGTGAACGCGGCGGATCGTCAGGCTCGTACTGTCGCGCGCTGGCGCTTGGGGTGCGCATAGGCGCTCCGCAATAGGCGATGGATGGATATCGATCCATAAATCACGAACTACTGGGCCTTAAGATGAAATGAACCAAAACGATATAAGACTTTTCGCGATCATTACTACTCGTAAATATGTAAATTATGTTAATAACTTCATATCGCATATTTCTTGACCACGTTTAAAAGGTGACCCAGACCAATGTTTTGGGTCACTGACCTTTCACTTAATGATTTTTTTATCGTGACGTCCAACCGTATTATTATTTATGAGGTGACCGAATGATTTATCGATTCGTATCTAGCCTAAATCTCGTGTCAAGGACCTTTCATTGTTCGAATGAGTGGTTTTGTATTTGGAATAGGTTTTCACTATAGAGACTTACAGTCGTTCATTCATTTGGAGATGACAGATCGAATCTTTTGGATGCATTCGGATGTGTCGTGTTATAGGTAATATAAGGGGTTTTAGTTTATTTTCAGATCACTGTTTAAATAACAGGTTCAAAACCCTTTTTACACTTTAGTTTTCTTGCTGTATATTTTTTAGTTGTAGACAGGTACTTACCTACTTTCCTTGTTATAATAAGAATGAATGAATGAGTGTAATACATATTATTATAACAAATATTGAATGAATTAAAAATGAATGATTGTATTACATATAGAAATATATGTAATACTTTATTGAAAAAATGGTTTCGCTTACAGCGGTGATGATAGTCTATACTTCTAAGTAGCGCTTTGTAATCCAAATAACGCAAAAAACGTTTCTGGATGTGTTCGATTAATAAATTTTAATATACACCTTTTTTATTTTATAATATTTGACCTTTAACAAATTTGTAATGGAATGGTGTTTTCCAAAAATTGCTTTTTTTACAATGTATAGGCCTATACTTTCTCACATACTTACAGCTGCTTCATGCTCTGATACACACTGTAATAATAAAAAAAAACATGTTTTTTATTAGGCGTATTAAGAAAAATACTTTTGCATGTGATGAGTGATGAGCAACGTTTTGTTCCATCGTTTACTATCCACGCAGGTTCCACAATTTCTAAACTTGGAACTTTTATTTTATCTGTGCCCGTGGGAAGAAACTTTTGTTTGCGATAAGTGGGTGTTTCGTGCTTTCTTAAAATAATTTCAAGTTTGCAGCTTAAAGCTGCGCAAGTTGGCGATGCAGTGTAAAGTTTAGCTTACAAGCTCAAGTTGTTACGAGATACCTTACATAGTGTATAAGACTATGTAATTTATAGTTAGGTTTTCGTTATACTGCTAGGTCTGTATACTTAAAGTACTTCAAAGAATTTGAGTAACGTAAGTAGAATCAATGGAAAATTTGTTAACAAACTTAAACTGACTAGCCGTCAAATTAACGTACAATACTTGTATCGTTTGTAAGCTTCCTTAAAAAACATAAAACTTTTTTTTAAACCGAATTGCAACAGCACGTTGCTAAAAGTATAATAATATTATAAAACAAAAAAAAAAACGAAATGAGATCAGTAAACATTTTAAAAGTAAATAAGTGTAATTAAATGATCCCGTTCAGTACCAGTCTTAACATCAAGATGCACGTAACTACGCTGATTTTCAGCGCGAATAATTTTAACTAAGAAACGACACAAAATGGTGTATTCTACGCAGTTTTAAACGTAAGCATCATTGGCTAGACCTACCTTATTGTTATGAAATTAGGGGTCTTTTTGCAACAAAAAAGTATATGCTAATATGAAGGCGCCTGTTCCCTAACATATACTGATTTACACTTTCATGGTCAGCACCACTCGAATTAACTGATTCGGGGCTTATACCATGTAAGTAACTAGAATTTTATGAATTTTCGATATTTTGGCACTGTTGCAAGTAGTGATGTACAACGCTCGAGGCCTCCGAGTCCTTTTGGCTTGAGCACGGTGCCGTTTACAGGGCTCGCCTCATTTTTATAACGCTCGACGACTCGGGAGTCTTTTACAGAGCTCGTGCATTTTTGAAAGCTCGAGCCTTTTTGAGACCTAGATCGATCTCGAAGTATTTTCTGGATTCGAGCCTTTTTCAAAAATAGACTCGAGCTTTAATATTACGCTCCGAGGCTCACGTAAACTCGCAGTCGTCGATCAATTCGTCAAAATATTCGAGCTCTGTAACTTGTAACTTAAATCTTGAACACCACTTTTTTTAATTTATTATTTATTTACGGAGAAATTAAAATCAGAATAATTAACTTGAATTTTTATTGTGAATGCTTGCGTTCATTTCAAGACTCGAGCTCTTTTGAAGGCTCGAGCGCTTTTGATAGATTTAAGCTCTTTTGATGGCTCGAACTCTTTTAAAGCCTCGAAGCATGGCTCAGGGAACTCGCGTCTTGGCTAGGCGCGGGACTACGAGCCTAGCAAGCTCAGTGAGTCCTGCAAATTCGACTCGAGGCTTCAAAAGTAGAACTCGACGCCTCGAGGTTTGTACATCACTAGTTGCAAGCGTGATCATAGAGTACTGATTTATAATAAAAGATTGCGATGGATGATGGATGATGTCTGCTCCTAACAACTATCTACTAACTAACTTTATCAGCTATTTCGTGATCGTGGTGCTTGCAACAATGCCGAAATATCAGAACCTCGTAAAAAACAAGGTTTATGGTAAAAATCAATTAATAACTTTTTTAATCTCAACTAAAAACTTCCAAGAAATATCTTCAGTGTGAACCAGTAGATTGTGGCAACCTTAATATTACTAGTGAATATAAGAATGGATTTATCAAAGGAACTAAATGGCATTCGTAGCTCTCATCTCTCGATCTAGGGCATTAGTTGGAGAGCCCTTCGCTACGTGATGAAGTGGCGATTAATTTAGGGATACCTTGGCTATATATAAAGCGATCTGATTATGTATATTTTTTTATTTTTTTAACTAATTAATTTTCAAAAGAAGAAAAATGTCAGATAATTGCTTGTTTTAGAAAATTTAAAAAAAAGGAACTGAATAGTTTAAATTCACAAACAAATTATAATTTAAATTCAAAATTTAAATAACAAACTAAACACTAGGTACTTTATAACATACAGTTCTTTCAATAAATTGTTGGTTCAGGTCCCACTAAGACAAACTTATTATATACTGGCGGACCCGACAGACGTTGTTCTGTCTTAACGGCAAATATTGATTACGAAATAATATCAAAAAAATTAACAATCGTTTACTAATAATATGCTAAAAGATACACAACATTCTATGTGTAAAATTCAGTTTTTTTTTACCCTATTTTTTTGACGATATTTGCAGCACGCATTCTGAATTTTTTCATTCATTTTTCTTAAATTTTCTAATTTTCCACGCAATTTTCTTACTTTTTGCTTTCATAAGAACATTCTCCTCACAATAACAAACAAAACAAAAAATGTATTAGCGAAATCGGCCCAGCCGTTCACGCGTGATGCTATGACCAAGGGAAAAAGGGATTTATTTTTATATATGTATATAGATATGTATAGACTTATTGTATATAAACAATCTTAATATAACCTAGTAGTATTATATTATCTGTGTTATAACATAGTACTTACATAAATAAAATACTTAACTCAAAATGTTTGCATTTAGCATCTTTTTAGACGATGTACAACATATTCGTGTAGAACGTGAAAAATATCGGGGACGCAGGAACGCAATGAATCAAAAATTTTGGTGCATTTATTAAAGTTTTTGTTGAGCCTACGTCACATGCTGCGAAATGTTTATCAGAAATAATACGATAGGCTGGCATATTATGTAAGTATCAAAAATAATTAAAGGCACCTATCGTTTTATATGTTTTCAGAGCTTCGAGGGACTATAGACCCGAGATGTAGTTTTAATTTCATCGATACCTCCACGTGTTCCCGAGATAAACGGTCTTGAGATATAGACGGACGGATAGCAAAGTGATCCAGGGTCTTATTTTTCCTTTGCTGTACGGAACTCTAAAAACCCATCTTGTTAATCAAAGCGATAACGCAATAAATAGAACATTATTTGTTAGTTAGCTTTATTTACTTAACACTCGAGTTAATTGTGCTTAGGCGAAGGCTCTAACAAGTAACTAGTGCTTCAACGAACATTCCTAACATTTAGTGGCGAGTGTTCTTACAACTGCAAGACAGCTGGGACTTGGAAAGTTCGGCGAGTTACAAATAGCTCTTAAATGGGAGTTTTGGTCATACAATTTAATTGTCGTTTGCGTTTGTTGTTCGGATTTTAGTAGTGGGACTTGTATGGTCGAATATTGTCGGCATGCACAATAATGAGCTTCGTGGTCCTGGTTTGATCCCCAGATGAGTCTATCTTTATTTTTATTTTATCATTGAGGCAGCAAACGGCTAATAAGTAATAATAATAATAATAATAAATATTTTTAAGACATGCCTCACTGGGCCACACAGAGCCATCTAGTCCCAAATTAAGGTAGTATTAAGTACCCTGTCGTATGGGGTACTAGACAACCGATAATCTTACTTATATACTTTTTTTTTGTAAATACATACTTATAATACATAGAAAACACCCAGACCAGTACAAACAGACATGTTCATGCACACAAATATTTGTACTGTGCGGGGATCGAACCCGCGACCCATGGCTCAGAAGCAGCGTTAACTACCGCTGATCCAAATGGTCGTCAATAAGTAGTGACACAAATAAAGTTTATAAAAAACGTAATACATTTTGAATCAATCAATTATATTATCAAAGTATTATGTGAATAAGTAATTAAAAAAAATGTATCTGCTTTTCTATTTCGGTCTCGACTAGTGTTTGTATGACTCTTCCGTTTCTGATTCTACGAAGTGATTTTTGAGTAGGTACTTCTTCTGGCCTGTGCGCAGTTACTGGACCTGCCATCAGGCGCGTCCCCGGGTGGTGGATTGGGGAACGGCTCCCAGATATGGGAGCTACCGGCCCACTATTGGGCCGGCGCGAACCAAAACCAGTTGCGGCGGGCAGCTGCAAAGCCGCAGGAGCTCGTAACCCTGTACGTGGTGTAGGGCCGAGGACCGCCATCTTCGGATGGGGGCTGCGAGGAAGAAAACCTCTCTAAAAAACAGTCGTGGACCTTCAGGTTTGGTCCGCCCTGCGAATGACAACGGCTCCGGGTCGGCGTCTCAGACTTATTCTGAGTAGCGGTGGCGCGGTTCGGGCTCGGCCGGCGCCCCGGGGAACCTGGGAAGCGGCGGTGCGAGCAAGAGCGGCGGGTCCTGTTGCTTGTGGTTGTCACAAACAACGGACAGGCAATTTTGCCAACCGTCGGTCAACCCGTAACCCCACGATGAGCAGGGCTGGGGGGGCTGCCCTTAATTGGGTGATTCCATGAGGAGAAAACCTCTATAAAAAACCCCAATCCCTCGCAAACTACTCGGCTATGGGATGAATGGCTGTTGGGAGCTCAGTCACAAGGTAGCCTCTGGAGCAGGGAACCGGCGGCCTCCCTGCTTCACAACCTTACGCTTACCCGGGTATGGTGCCTCTGCCCGGGTGGACCATATATTGCAACCTGACTCGTGGGATAAGCTATGTATAATAATTCTAAACCTAAAACTCAAAAAACCTTAGACGTTAAAGGTGGGCCTAGCTCGGGCGGAAGAGAGCGTGCCCTTTCGGGCGGTGAGGAAATTATGTCTGCAGAAAAAGATAACAGGGGCATTTCTGCCTCTCCTTCTCTGCAAAGCCTTAACCTGACGGAGGATGCTAGACGGAAGAGACCCCTTGAGACTGAAGGGTCTTCCTCTGACCCTGAAACTGATACGCCAACTTCTGCGGCTAATCCTAAAATTGCCAAGGCTCGCCGCGGTCGTGGAGGACGTTCGCTTACCACAGGCGAGCATTGTGGGCTGGCGAAAGCCAAACAGTTGCTGAAAGACATGGAAGAACAAGACTACCTGGCCGTAGTCGATCGAGCGCTGAACGACCGTCATTGCCTGTCGGCCGACGGCAACCCTGTCTTACGCAGATCATCGCGTCTTTTACAGCAGGCGCAAGTTAAAAATATGGAGCAAGAGGGAAGTGAAGAACCCTTAGAGACGTCTGATCCTGCCTGTGCCAAGGCCTACGACTTAATCGATGCGGTCCTTAAGGTAGCCAAGTCCAGCAAAAACCTGAAAGGAACAAGTCAAAGAACTCTAGTTGACGCGGCGGATTCTTTAAGGAAAACCATAGAGACCTTATCTGCACGAACCACTTCAGAACAGGTTCGTCAGCTTCAGGCGAACAACGAGCGCCTCAGCCATCAAGTAGAGCTGATGAGAAAGGAAATGGCGGCCCTACGCAAGTCCTACTCTGAAAGCTGCTCCTGTTCACATGTGGACCAATCGCTCTCCCATCAGCGACGTCTTGCGATGGGAAACGATGAGATCGAGGAACTCAAACGCTCCATTATGCTCTCTGTAGGCACGATGATTAATGCCCGCATCGAGGGGCTCCAACCCAGACTGCTACCGGCTAAACCAATAAGACCTCCGCTGGCATCAGATAGGAGAGAAGAAGCCTCAACTGCCATAACAGTTGCTGCTCCTCCAGTTAGTGCTCCAATGCCAAGACCGGTCCCACCGGCCAGCCAGCTAGCCGCAAGCCCCCCCTTTGAGACACCGTGGTCAGAGGCAGTAGGCAGGAAGAAGAAAATGAAACAGGCAAAAGCGGCTAAAGCCGCCATGGCGGAAAAACCTAGCACCTCGGCGTCGCAGAACATCTCATCAGCGACAAAAAGGGACCTTAACCCTCAAAAAGGGACAAGGACGACCCAGCCTTCACCAAAATCTCCGAAGGTTGCAAAAAAAGGAAAAAAGAAGACGAAGAAGAAACTTGTGCCCCCTAAAACCTCAGCAATCGTCATAACTCTACTGCCGGAGGCCAATGAAAAGGGTACGACATACTCTGAGGTGTTCGCAGCTGCCAAACGTGAACTGAATCTCTCTGAACTGGGCATTGAAAACCTGCGTATGAAGGTGGCAGTGACCGGTGGTCGAGTTTTAGAACTTCCGGAGAGCAGCTCTGATAAGGCGGATATAATCGTGGCTCGCCTAAGGCCTGCTCTCGCTGACATAGCCACAGTAGTGAAACCAACAAAATGTGCAAGTCTCCGAATAACTGGACTTGACGACTCCGTTGATGAAATGGAGTTAAAATCGGCTATTGCGGAGAAGGGAGGTTGCTCAGCCGAGCTAATCAAACTTGGCTCCATAAAGGTGGGTCCAGGTGGAATGGGTGCTGCGCTTGTGAGGTGTCCTATTGCAACCGCCAAATTACTGGCCGAAGCTAAACGGATCACAGTAGGGTGGAGCGCAGCACAAGTCAGACTGCTGGAACCCCTACCCATGCGATGCTTCCGTTGTATGGGTATGGGGCATACAAGCCAACGCTGCCCGGCACTAAAGGATCGCAGCGGTCTTTGTTTCCGCTGTGGCGAAGATGGTCATAGGTCGGCAAACTGCAAGGCTACCGCTTTGAAATGTGCGATCTGTGCTGACGCAGGACGCCCTTCAGGGCACGTAATGGGCGGCAAAAAATGCAATCCTCCCGCTATGAAAGGAAAAGGGGCAATTATGACCCAAGCTCCCTCCGCGATAACGCGTGACTCTCCTATAGAGGAGGTGGAAATGGTTGATGGATAGGCGGCCAATAGAATTTCTTCAGGCGAATATCAATCACTGCGCCGCCGCCCAAGATCTCCTGCTACAGACCATAGCAGAAATGGAGATTGACGTCACAGTGGTAAGCGAGCCCTATCGAGTGCCTCTTGATCCTTCGTGGATGGGTGACATTAGTGGTACAGTGGCTATAACTGCCCGACGCCATGCCCACTCTTTGCCAATTTCAATGAAGGAACGGGGTTCCGGTTATGTTGCGGTGTGCTATGGCCACCTTAACATAATTGGTGTTTATTTTTCTCCCAACAGACCACTTCACGAATTGGAAACCTTGCTCTTCAATATAAGAGGTGTGATAGGCCGTCTGGGTTCAGCACACGTAATGGTGTTGGGAGACTTTAACTGCAAATCCGCAGCATGGGGTTCCCCTATCACTAATCCAAAGGGCACGGTGCTGGAGGAATGGGCAGTGGCGGCTGGCCTCTGTGTTTGTAATAGGGGCTCAGTCTTTACATGCGTTCGACCGCAGGGGGGGTCATTAGTGGACATAACGTTTGCTACCCCTGTCGTCGCTTCGCGAGTGGTTGACTGGCGTGTTTTGGTTGACGCGGTGACACTGTCTGATCACCGATATATACGGTTTAAGACAGTGTCATCTAATCCCCGTAATGCACCTGCCCGTCGGAACACACAGGCGTTCCCTCGATGGTCCGCTGCCAAGCTGCGACCAGACCTAGCTGAGGAGGCTGCTATTTTGGAAGGCTGGTGCTGGCCACGAGGAGGAGTGCTTGATGTTGACGGAAAAGCTACGCGGCTTCGCTCGTCGCTTCAAAGAATATGCGATACAGCAATGCCACGAGTTAAAGATCGTCCAGGCAAACGATCTGTATACTGGTGGTCGCAAGAACTGGCAGATCTCCGCGCTGCTTGTATAAGGACTCGCCGTGCTTATACTCGTTGTCGCCGACGAAGGCACACCTCTGAAGAAGAGGAGCTTCTCTACAGCGCACAAAAAGAAGCGTCGGATGCCTTTAGGATAGCTATATACAAGGCTAAAAATGATAAGTGGGAGGAGTTTATCGGAGACCTGGACAGGGATCCGTGGGGGAGACCGTACCGTATGGTACGGAAAAAGATGTGTAAACCAGCCCCTTCCACCGAGTCCCTTGACCCACAACTTCTTTCCGATGTTGTATCCGGTCTCTTCCCAAGCCAAACTGGAGAGGGCCCTCCTATTATGTCCATCCAAGCACAGCTAGCCAACACTGAACACGGTCATCCTCCGATAACTTTGGAGGAGTTAAAGGATGCTACTGATCGCCTCCATGGCAAAAAAAAGGCTCCAGGGCTAGACGGCGTCCCCGCAAAGGTTATTCCTCTGGCCATAAAACATCTCTGGGAATCCCTGCTAGACCTACTAAACGAATGTCTGGCATCTGGAAGATTTCCACAAATATGGAAGCAGGGAAAACTTTGTCTTCTCCGCAAAGAAGGACGTCCTGCGGACTCTCCCTCGGCTTTTCGCCCAATTGTCCTGTTAGATGAAGTGGCGAAACTCTTTGAGTATATCCTGGCTGAGAGAATACTCCAACACCTCCAGTCTGAAGGTCCAGATTTGTCCGCCAACCAATATGGCTTTCGTAAAAAACGCGGCACAGTCGACGCTATCATGGAACTGCGACGAATAACGGAACAGGCGGTACAACGTGGTGAAAGTGTAATAGCGGTGTCCTTAGACATCGCTAACGCCTTTAATAGCCTTCCGTTTGGTCGAATTAAGGAAGCCCTGCGACATCACAGAGTGCCTGAATACCTGACCGGAGTCATTGAAGACTACTTACATAGCAGAGAGATTCTATACCAGGGCGAAGAGGGGCAGCTGCATATGAGAACTATGGAATGCGGGGTTCCACAGGGATCAGTCCTCGGTCCGCTCCTGTGGAACCTCGGATATGATTGGGTCCTACGATGCGTTTCCCTACCTAGGACTTCGATCCTCTGCTATGCAGACGATACGTTGATCGTCACTAGGGGCGACAACTACAACGATGTTGCCAGACGTGCTGCAGTTGCCACCGCCTTAACCATAACCCGTATCGAGCTACTAGGGCTGAAAGTGGCAATAGGCAAAACCGAGGCTATGTTATTTTATGGCCCTGGTGGCAGACCTCCAGCTGGCGCCAACATAGTAGTGAACAGACAAGCAATCCCCGTCGGGCCATACATTAAATACCTTGGCCTAACACTGGACAGGAAGTGGTGCTTTGAGGAACACTTTAAGCGTCTTGCTCCCAAGCTAAACGGGGCCGCAGCGGCACTCAGCAAGCTCCTGCCAAATATTGGTGGGCCAAGTGCAGCCTGTAGGAAACTATATGCTGGCATCGTACGTAGCATTGCACTGTATGGTGCTCCCATATGGGCAGACCGGCTCACTCCTGAGAGCAGAAGGCTCTTAAGACGACCACAACGTATTGTGGCAACGAGGGCAATCCGAGCCTACAAAACGGTATCGGGAGCAGCTGCAAATGCGCTCGCTGGTATGCGTCCTTGGGAACTGGAGGCGTCAGTACTTGCGGAAGTGTACCGAAGTCGCACGGATGCCAGAGCAAATGGGGAGAACCCTCTGGCTGAGGAACTGGTCGCCACTAGGCGCATGGCTGAGGAAGTGGTGATGGAACTGTGGAGCGGCATGCTAGAAAGGCCTGCAGCCGGAAGCCTCGCTAGACGCACCATTGAAGCACTAGTTCCGGTTTTGGAACAGTGGCGCGGACGTAAACATGGTAAGCTGAACTTTCGTCTGACACAGGTACTATCTGGACACGGTTGTTTTCAGAAGTACCTGTTTCAGATTGCAAGACGGGAGGTAGCGCCTACATGCTTGGAGTGCGGAGCGGATGAGGACACAGCGCAGCATACTTTAGAAGTGTGCCCTGCATGGGCGTCGCAACGCCGTGCCCTCACAGCTGTCATAGGACGAGACCTCTCTCTTCCTAGCGTCATTGTTAGGATGCTTGAGAGTGTCGATGGATGGGAGGCTGTCGCTCAATACTGCGAGGCAGTCATGGTGATGAAAGAGGCGGCGGAAAGAGCGAGAGAGGATGACCCTCTCGCAGACTCTTGTCGCCGACGCAGGAGAGGAAGGAGGCAGCGGGAGTATGACCGCCTTCTACCTCTTGATAGTGGAGGAGGTGTGATTGGTTTAGGAGGAAGGTATAGTCCCACCTCATCCCGAAGAGACCAGCAGGGAACGGGTTTGGGAGGCCCGGCCCCTGCGATGCAGAGGTCTCTGCAGACTCGGAGCGTCCCTCGCATCCCAGGACGTTCCCTGGTTCTCCGGTTCCCCGGGGAAGACGTTTCGGTTCGCCGAGGGCGAACAGCCACTGGTGGGGACGCGGTAGCATGCGTAAGCCTTCCCGCAACCCTGCCTGGTGTCACTGCGCCGTCGAGCGACTCATCGTCCGAGAATGATGAGTGGTTCGATGACTCAGTGGCACCAAGGTGATCGATAGATGTCGTGTGGTTTTTAGTGGGTAGGCTCCTGTACATCAATCTAATGGAACTTCTACCGGCGGATTGATGTGCAGGGGAGAGTTCCACATAACTTCCGCCACACTCCCTTCAGTGGCGGTCGTATGCGTAACGCATTTTCCACACGTTAAAAAAAAAAAAAAAAAAAAAAGGTACTTCTTCTGGGGTCATCATTATCGTCATCGCCAGTCTTTATCAGTCCACTGATGGACATGGCCTCTGCAAATGGAGGATTTTGCTATAGTAATATCGAGGCCAATGGTAATGAAAAAACGCTAATGCTTGACTTGCGACACCTATAGAAAGAGAGACGGTGCTACTCTTTAGATGTGCCGCCCGGCACCACTTGGGATCAGTACAATGGTATATGACATTGTCCACTATCTTATTTGTAAATACAGCGCTAGTACTGGAAAGAAATCGCGCAAGAAACATGGTCACTATAACAGGACATGGAAAAAGGTTAGAAAGGCTGTCATGTGTCATTTGTATGAGAACCTATACGCTGTAATGTATCATTTAAATGAGAACTGTTGTCGCCGCTTACGTCCCACTACTACTTGTGCACATAATAAACGCAAGCTTTCGCACACAGGAAAGAGTTCAAAGAACGCCAATTGTGCCGGATGACTGGAGTGGGTGAGCGGAGCGGACGGTTAACTTGCTGATGCGCTGGTTCGGTGATCGGTTCTCCGGTAGGCGGTGTCTCCAGCCGATGCACACTGTAGTTCGGTGGGTGGATCGTTGTTGGTCGATATTGAAGAACGGCGTCGGTACGGAATCCAAATCGTATGGCGGTGCGGTGTCCAATAGTGGGCGCTGAGGTCGTTGCTTAATATCTGTAGGCCGTAACGAAGACTATAACTGTGAATCTGTAAGACTGTCAAACTGTGAACTGAGAACTGTCATGATTAAGCGTGCGTCGGTCTGTTTATATAGGGCGCGGCGAGTAGGGACGAAGACCCGCCTCTTTTCTCGAATATTTGATTGACATGCCCAATTTCTAGTAGATTCTCCGACGCACGTGTTTCCAAGGACGATCTGAATTTATCTAGAAAAGTTAGTCAGTTTTTGCTATTGAAAACGCTTCCTTATCTTGTTCCGGCTTTCTTAAAATGCGTACGCGCTGCTGTTATTCGAGAATGCGAGCGCAGTCTTTATATCTATAGCTATACACGTAACGATTAAGAAGTCGTCCTGTACATACTCCCGCCGTGCAGCAACGTATTAGTTGCTGCAGAAAAACTGTTATCAGGGCGACTATTGCTATGATGCTGTTGCGGGCTTCTATCGCTGGCTTTACTGTTGACTGGTGTTGAACTATGGTCTGCATGGTTCTGTCGGTCTATATGCTGCTTTTGGAAGCGATGACGGAGATAACCGTTAAAACTTTCTGGATTTGTTGTTACTCCCGCCGGTATCGGAGTCTGAATCCTCCAGTTTTCTATAGACTGATTAAGATGAGGACGATGATTTTCACTGTCAGGAATGTAGTCGTTTGGCTGACTCTCAAAGTTCATGCAACTGTTGACTTGTGTCTTATCCGGTAGTTGTTCTGTGAGTTTCGATGTCTCCCGCCGGTATTTGAGTCTATAAGTATTCTCTTTACTATTGGTGGGATTTCTTTTCCTAGTTTCGGTGTTGTTGCCGATTCTAATGTGCGCAACTGTTGCGGTTGAATTCTTTGCAGGCGTTGGGTCGTGGTGAAGTAGCGGATGGTGCGTCTTTTCACACCCTCGGATCCGACATGGTCTACCAGGGCACGTGTGTCCTTTCGACCAGTCACAGAGGCAGCGATAACATAATCGATGCTGCTTGGCTAGATCCCAGCGTGTCTTGCTGTCGACGGTTTTCATTCGTTTGCAGTTTGTTATGCTATGATTTTCTCGACAAATAGGGCACGGCGGTGTTTTCTTGACGGTATTTAGTTTTCTATTTTCTTTTAAAAGGCATACTCACTGAATTAATTGTCGATGCTGTTTCAGGTCTTTTTTATAAATGGGTTCAGGAACGGCGAATCTTGCGCACTTCATGGCTTCACTCTCGATGTAGCGGCTGAACAACATCAAATCCGGTTCATCTTCTCTGTGGTCGAAGGCAAAGTCGAACCATCGGTATCGTAACGCTGGCGTTAACTTTTCTGTTAAGCGGTGTGCTACCTCTGGGTTGTACAGGTAGTGAGTTTTGCCAAGCGTTCGTAGTACGGCGACACTATTTTGCACTTTGCAGGCAAACTCACAGACTTCCCGTGGAAAGTCGTTGAGCTTCGGTAGACTTCTGAGCTTTTCTATTTCAGCTAATGCGATAGAATCGGGTCGGCCAAAACGCATTTCTAACGTTCTAATAATGTCAAGCGCATTACAGTTTGCTATGAGCAACGAATGTACAGCTTCCTTTGCTTTTCCGACGAGTGATTTTCGAAGCAGCGCTATATTTTCAGTCTCTGTGAAGTGGCTCGCTGTCTCTGTGTATGCTGTTATAAAGTTGAGCCACTCATAATGCGCGCCGTTGAATGTTGGTAGCTCTGCGATGTGTTGGTATTGACCTCCGGTGCTCGCTGCGGTTGCGATGGCTGAAGCTAACTCGGAGAGATCAATATTCTGTTTTTCAGGAACTGTTTTGTGACAATCTGTAAGACTAGTTGCCTGTATGCGGCTATTTGGCATTTTTTCAATATTCTCGGCTTCTGTGTAGCTATAATGCGGCTGTGGCTCTTGCGACTCTAAGTGGCAATCATTTTCTTCCTCGGACTCTTCCGCTTGAATGGCCTCGACCTGAGCGAGTGCCAGTTCCAGCTTAAGGCGGGCGACCTCTTCTACGGCCATTGATAACCGACGGGCGCGGTTCGATTTTAAGGTGGACGCGCGTGTAGACGGTTGCGATGATCTTCTGAATGCTTCTGGTTCTATTACCTGGGTTACTGCGATGCCAGGATTTCCAGGTGTTGCTGACGCTTCTGTGACAGCAGCCGGCTGTGACATTTTCGTCTTCCCTTTCGGAGATCTTGTCACTGGCATCTTATCTGATTTTCTTCAATAAAGACTTTCGTTGTTCTTGAGTCTTTCTTCAAGAAGCTAACAACGATCCGGCTCGAAGGACCAGAAAAATGTGCCGGATGACTGGAGTGGGTGAGCGGAGCGGACGGTTAACTTGCTGATGCGCTGGTTCGGTGATCGGTTCTCCGGTAGGCGGTGTCTCCAGCCGATGCACACTGTAGTTCGGTGGGTGGATCGTTGTTGGTCGATATTGAAGAACGGCGTCGGTACGGAATCCAAATCGTATGGCGGTGCGGTGTCCAATAGTGGGCGCTGAGGTCGTTGCTTAATATCTGTAGGCCGTAACGAAGACTATAACTGTGAATCTGTAAGACTGTCAAACTGTGAACTGAGAACTGTCATGATTAAGCGTGCGTCGGTCTGTTTATATAGGGCGCGGCGAGTAGGGACGAAGACCCGCCTCTTTTCTCGAATATTTGATTGACATGCCCAATTTCTAGTAGATTCTCCGACGCACGTGTTTCCAAGGACGATCTGAATTTATCTAGAAAAGTTAGTCAGTTTTTGCTATTGAAAACGCTTCCTTATCTTGTTCCGGCTACGGCCCCTTTCTTAAAATGCGTACGCGCTGCTGTTATTCGAGAATGCGAGCGCAGTCTTTATATCTATAGCTATACACGTAACGATTAAGAAGTCGTCCTGTACACCAATCAAACAAATTCTATTGACGTCGCGCGACCAATAGGGAAGCGCGACGTCAAAAGAAACCAATCACAGCGCTTACTTACATTCATGTTTGGGCAGAAGTAGTTTGAATTCTATCTACTAACTACATCTATTTACTTTTGCAAGCCTACAAAATGTGCAACGTGAATCCCAACCACTAAACAACGATCCGTGTCAAGCTATTGCAACAATAACCGCTTGGAATAAATCCAAGATGGCCGCTTTGCATTTAATAGCTAAACCTAGGGCCGTAACTGTAGGGCTGCAAGGGATGTATTCCGGGGCCCCTTAGGTGGGGCCCTGATCAAGAAAAAGATTGATTGCATCTTATCAATTAATATAAACAGATGAGACAAGATGATCGAAACAGATTGTTAAATATTAGTTAAAATGTTGCTTACGGAAGAAATTGATGAAACTCAGCTGGCTTACAGCGTAAAACCTTGAATAAATTCGTTGACACACCAAAATCTGAGTGCTTGTTGACACACCAAATAGCTCAGTGGTAAAGCAGTCGCGCGGTAAGTGGAAGTTTGTAGGTTTAAGGCCTCAGCCTCGAATTTCGCGGGCAGCGGGGCAGCAGCGGCGCGGGCACTGCAAATGTATGCGCCCGCCCGCGAAATTCGAGGCCGAGGCCTAAGACCAATTGTATTTTCAATATCAGATCAAAAAATCTAGGTATCTGATTTAAAAGAAATTGCTTCTCGGGCAGAAAACGCTGACGAGTTGAAGATTTTGCTTTACAACGATACTTTAATAAGGTGCACTACATTGAAATATATTATTTAATTTCAACTAATTATAAAACACAAAAAAATTAAAGAAAATGTTTTCTTTAATTCACTTTCTATGAAGAAAAACGAAACTTAATAGGTGGCCAGATATATTGAACTAACTGTGAAACTCTGCTCCATGTAGCCTACCATTTCTTCGTGGCCCAAAGCCTCTAAATACAGCCCTGCCTAAACGCGCGACCCCATTTGACCAGGTCAGGTTTAGTTGGGCAAACGCCAATGGCGTCGTGGGCCAATTTAAAAAGGCTTGCGTGCTGTATTTAGGTCATTGCAATGGCTTTTTGAGTTGATACGCAAATGCTAGTTACGCAATTGAAACGACAAAAGAGTTTTTAGGAATATATTCAAGTTTATCTTACCGGTAATGTGAGGTGGATAAAATTTGTAGTACCAAAGTTATAAAGATTTTCGTTGTACAATACTAATAAAAAACACCCAATCCGTCGTATGATAGTAAGCTTTTAAATTAAGATGAAAATACCTAGCTTTAAAGAGGATATTTTAAAATATTGTTACACAGACCTGATACAAGTTTTGTTTTTTACTATTTGTAAAATATTTTTAGTTAGTATAATCTTAAGTTATTTGTTTTTTTTATTAACTTGGCAATGATACAAAATATTTTCAGGTCCTAGAAACCTCAGACATTAAAAACAAGTTTTATGTTACTGTGTGTCGCTTTTGACGTGATGTGGCGTCACTAAAGAGTGATTTTTGACTGTGACCTTACAAATAAACTTAGAATCATTGACAAGCTTTTGAAAAAGGCAAATATACTCCTTTGTTTTATTTCAAACTAGCTGTAGCCCGCGACTTCGTCCGCGTCAATTCCTGTTGTTACTTGGGTATTTATTTTTTGGGTGACTTGAACCGTTTACGCAGCGCACGCAACAGAAACCTTCAAATATGAATAATTTTCCCCGTTTTTGCAACATTTTTCACTGATGCTTCGCTCCTTTTGGTCGCAGCGTGATTTTATATAGCCTAAAGCCTTCCTCGATTAATGGACTATCCAACACATTTTTTTTTTAATTCGAACCAGTACTTCCTGAGATAAGCGCGTTCAAACAAACAAACGAACTCTTCAGCTTTATAATATTAATATAGATTAAAAAAAAAACACAATGGAGAGTTTTTGACTGGTATTAGAAGTTAAAAAGCCATGCATATTAGATGAGCAATCCATTGTGAGCGTGACCTAACGTCTAGGGAGCTAGGTCATGTAGAAATAGTCTAGATTTATAGATTCATCCGACTTCACTGGCTTGAAAATAGATGCAATACGAATACTGTTACTCATTTACGAAATCAAATACTAACGTAACATAAGGTTTTCTCTCGGAAAAATTTTGAATTAGTAAACATTGATCTGATATTAAGATTTCATAATATTAAGAGTAGTAAGAAATTAATATCATACCAAATGTAGGTAATTAAAGCCGAAATGTATACCTTATATTTAAATCAATACGACAGTGTAGAACTTACGATACGTCTTAAGAAATACCTATTTTAAAACTATTGACACGATAACCAAATCAGACACGGGTCGAGAAAAACGTCTTCAAATTTCCAAGTAGAAGATAAAACTATTAATAATTTGTGTTTGACAGCAAACATTTTTCCATAAAAATGGAACTGAAAAACGTAAAATGATCCAATAATTTTAAGTTGGGGTAATTTGATTGTAGGTGATTTTTGTTTGAGACCTATTCTAAATTGGTAGCTTATTCACGCGTCGAAGCACAACAGACAGACAGTCAGAAAGACAGTTACTTCACCTTTATAATGCTAAGTAGGGATGAGTAAGATTTTAACAAATAATGTAGTTTACATGTTCTGTAATGATTATGTAACGGAATAAACATTATCCATTTTTTTTCATGCGGTTTGCTTTAGGCCACCGCCAGTTTTCATCTGATATGTCGAAATAGGAAATAGTGCTTAAAATTGTGGTTTGATTTAAAACACAGTAAGGGAGCAAATAAAAAATTGTTGCAGAGATTTTAACCGGGTTTTGGATTTGACTTTTTGCTGCATTATCATCATTGTCATCTGAGCCAAATGACGCCCACTGCTGGACATAGGTCACTTCTAAGGATCTCCACAACGATCGTTTCGACACCACCCGCATCCAACGGCTTCCTGCGACCTTCATCAGATCGTCGGTTCACCTAGTGGGCGGTGATTCAGTCTTATGGCCCAGGTAACAAATTTAACCAACATTTTCTTATTTTTTTATAATCAATGGGCTTGCTCTTGACTACATACTTTACTCTATTTAAGAAGAAGGATAAGATGGAGCGAGCTTACCCAAAAAGTGGCATTGGTTCTCCCATACACCAGCGGAGCACAGAAAAACTGTTTGGCGCTGGACTCCGGCAGGAGGGTGGTAGCATCCAGACGGCCTCTTACGAAGCCTACCACCGGAGAGGGATTTGTTAGTCGTCATCATTAGTAGAAAACCAAAGATAGTGTTGCCCAGGGTGGACCACTAGGAGGTAGATTCCACTACTTTAACAATACTTAGGAGTCGTTTTCTTTTCCAAGTCGGATTACTGTACGAGTAGGTATTCTAAATTTACTTTTTTGTCTTCGAATTGATTCAAGTGGTTTGCTTTGTACACCGTTGTATTGTCAAAGATGATGGTATTGGCAATTAAACCTTTTGGCAGAAGCATCCATACTAATATTATAAATCTGAAAGTTTGTGTTTATGGATGTTTGTAACTACTGCGGCCTTAGACAAGTGGCTTTCTAATATCGTTTACGTCAGACGAATAGATAACAAATGTATGAAAATGACATTACCAACCGATCGAACGATCGTAAGCTTATGTGTCATTTTCATACATTTGACATCCATTCGTCTAGCGTAAACGATATAAAAAAGCCACTTATCTAAGGCCACTGAACGGGTATTAATAAAGCTTTTCAGTAATGTAGCTTAGATATCAGAATAACATATATGATAATTTATCCCAAAATCTCGTGTGGTTTCTTCGAGAACACGGCTTAGTAGTTGTATTTTATATGGAGTCACGTGATACATACAATAAGCGCAATAATAGCTGCGGGTTGGTTATCATATCACTTCTTTAAGCAACCATTATTTTATCTCTGAACTCGAAACCGGAGTCCATGAGGACGAAATCACAAGCAAACGCTAATAGATCATAAATAAGTGATTTGCAAAATCTAGTTTGTACAAATACTCCAACAGCCCCGTATAAAATAAACAACTCAACCCACCCTGTTCGTCCTTGCCCCTGTTCGCAAGAACTCCAAAGCCAGGACCTAGAATAAATAATGTTCCAAATTCAGAAGTCTCGCCCATATTGTAGATAGTTACATAAATGTATACAAATGTGAAACAACGAGCAGAGAATTTGGGGCACAAACTGCGCGCATTAGAGTCTTAGGACGGGGCAGAGAATAAACAAAGTTTTGATGTGACACGTACTGAAAGATATAACTTCTAGAAAGTTCCGATATGACTATTGCTCGCTCGATTCGAAATTCAAAGTGACATTATTGAAGTGAAAGTACACTCGACAGCACATCAAGTTAAACAGTTGAACTGCGATAACAGCTTTTATTACGTAGGGCATAAAGGCGGTCTCAAGGTCAACATGTATAGTCTGATGTGCCGTGTGTATATAGGTACATTATGGGTCAAACAAACTGGACCACTTTAGATACTGAAAGAATCTCATCAGTAATCCCAATAACATGACCACTTTGCTGAAAAAAACACTTCAGTAATGCGGTGACACAAAAATGAAATAGAACTATCGCTTTTCTTTCACTGGGTAACGTAAAATGTGATTAAAGGTGCCGCCAAAAAAGTAGGTGAGCAATTGCGTCTTCTCATACCATCGGCTATACTGTGATCGTTAACGTCTGCCTAGCGTAGCAATTATGGCAAAACCAATAAATTATAATATGAAAATAAAATAAATTAAATGAAAAATAGGCCAGTGTACGGAAATGGATTGAGGCTGATGATGATACGAGACATACATTTTGTAATGAAAAATAATGGCAAATGGTAATGACGTGAGAATAACTATACGTTGACACTTCGGTAAAATAGACTATCCTAGTCACTGCCTCACTCATTTATTAGTTTTAATTAATTTTCATATCCGAATAGGGGATAAAATATATTATCCTCTATTCGGATACCTACGGGTTACGGTTATCAATCGCTGAAAATCTAATAAATATACATAGTTAGAGATACTGTGCCTCTGATTGCGATTAGTGTACAGAATATGTTATTACGATATTTAAACACTTGAATATGATAAGCATATAAATTATGGGACCTTACCTTGAAATTCGATATGTTACATTTCTGTCTTCGTTTAACCAGCATGTTGAATTTAAGCAATACATTCAGTTCTTAAAAGGGATTTTACGTATATTTGCCGGATAACCCTGTATTTTTCATCACTTAATACATCTTAGTTAGTATTCCCTCGCTGTGTGTAGGCACACGCCCTTTCAAGAGGGAAGTACGTCCTCGCATTAGCGGCGTCTCATCCCGGTGAAGCCGCTGAGTTACTGTCGCCAAGGTATAAAGCCAGTGACACACTCCTCATACACTCAATGACTCAACCGAAAATATAAATGAAACTCCGCTGGATAACAGCGTAAAGCCTTAAGAGGAAACACTACGGGCGACAGAATTGAAAAATAGGTATTTGTAAAATCTATTGCTGTCGCGCAGTGCCAAACGCATTCACCGCAGAGTGTGATAGAGATAACTGCTTCTTGGACCGAAAATACCTACTAAAAACACACCAAATCAACGTTTCGTAGTCCCCCGATTACTTTTCCAAAACTAGACCGATTTAAATACTTTTTTCATTAAAAATTAAAGAAAGGCTTTGGCCGTGTTTGTATATTTTCCTTTTTTTCTAAAATTTAGCCAAATTTGTTTTTTGGATGTTTGAACACAGCGGAAAATCTGGCGAATTCTTTAGATTTTTGAGGGCTTATATCTTTTTTATTAATTAATTTATGAAAAAACAGAAACCATACAAACATGCTTATAGTGGCCATAAATTTTTGTAATAAAAATTATTGCTCCACTGGCTTTATCCAGGGAGGAAACAGGGGCTACGTGTGTATAAAAAAACGGCCGTGGTGTTTCCTCTTAAATAAATCCATCGATATAAACAATTATATGTACCCTATCTTTAACAATTAAATCTTATCTTATTATACTATTTATAAAAGAAAGTCGTGTTAGTTACATCAATTGTAGGTCGAGAACAGCGGAACCGATGTTTATGATTTATGTGTTTTTGGATTTGTCTTTGTCAGAAATAGGATAGTAAGTATGATAAACGTTGGATAGTTACATTTTAAAAAAAAACTTTATAAACTTTTCTACCACCTATTTAATGACAATGACATGTAAGACGTTAAAATCAAATACTACTATGACTATGAGGCGATACGAAGTTCGCGGGGTTCAAAAAGATAATGTAGTAGCTCAAAGGTAAGAACAGGTTGCCCGGTAATCGAAAGGTTGTGAGTGAGTCAGGCAGGTCTAGGCAGTTAAAGTCTTTATTCAAGGAATTACAATTTCCTTTTATCAAATTTAAATACTAATATTATAATTGCAAGGAAATTGTTAAAATATCATATAAAGTATTTATTCAATGAATTATAAATCAAGAAAGAAAGAAAGAAAGAAAGATTCATTTATTTGACACAATAATGGATACTAAATAACAAGAAAACAATGCACAGACATTTAATGGATATTAAAAGTAAATTAAAACTAATAGAATGAATGTGTGTCAAAAAAGGTTCTCGCTCAGCATTAGTCGTGACAGCTAGTGGCTATCACGACGCTGATTTTCAGCGGGGACCTTGACGATAAGGTGTGTGACAAGGGCTTGTAGGCCCACCAGACACCGCCGAATCTCCCAATAGAGCCCGATCACCTGTTGTCGGTGAAGGACTGACGCTCTCGACCTCACTGACTCGAAAATCAGTAAATTTTCGAGTAACGAGCTGTTGTCAAATCTAACTATATTATAAATCACACTTTTTTATACATTGTCGTGCTTAGAGACACTATTATTAAATAATCGGTGACACTATTATAAAAACTGTTTACAACAAACAAGCAACGATGACCGTGGCTTGTTTGTTGTAAACAGTTTTTCTTTTCTGTTTCATCAAATCGTAATTATAATCTAATCAAACG
Organism: Anania crocealis; assembly: GCA_949315895.1. Classification (NCBI taxonomy): domain Eukaryota; kingdom Metazoa; phylum Arthropoda; class Insecta; order Lepidoptera; family Crambidae; genus Anania; species Anania crocealis. The sequence goes on along the minus strand of OX438874.1, from coordinate 6,153,598 downwards.
TAGCTTGCCAAAATAATTGAATTCTATCTAAGTATTTCGTTAGTTATGTTTGTTACTACTAAAATTTAGGCACTTATCGAAAAGTTCAATCAATCAACAGCCACTGTCCATTCACTGCTGGACGTAGGCCTCCTTCAAGTCACGTCACAGTTTTCTATCCTGGGCTTTCCGAATCCAGCCGCTCGAAATCGAAAAGTCACGAATTTTCAATTTTCGAACATCGGTTGTTGTCGTTGTGATCACAGCTAGCCTGCATTTGGCAAGTGTTTTGATTATGCCTATACCCATCATTATAAGTGGTAACTCAAATTTAATTATTTCTGTAGTGGGCTGATTATAGGCCGATACTTACCATTACTAAAGAATCGAATTTTCATCAGTCCCTATCTGGGATATTAGTCCTAAAAGTTACACTCATCGAAAAGTTCAATTCGTATCGATTCACTTCTTTCTTCCAGGATTGAAAATATATGAACCCATATCACCTATGTACACTCAGCCTTACTCTCGTGTCTTACAATCGCGTAAATCTCAGCCTAGATACAACTAAAGAGGTTCAACCGAGTCACGTACTAGAAATGTTGTTTGGAATGGCCCGACTTTTGTAGTTGTTCGGACTTAGTTGGGATGAACACTGTATTTCTGGAATATTTTGGTGATACACGCACACAACAATTTTTGCCAGGGCTAGTAAGGCAATACTAAAACCAAATTGAAAAACCTAAAATAATAAATATTGATATAGTGTTGAGATTTTTAGGAACATCTTTGGGACAAATTTTATTAGAGGGAGGAGATTAAAAAATTGGTGATTTATTTGACTTTGGAAACTTAACACTAAGTAAAGTAAACTTTACTTGTTTTACTTTGTTAAATTAAATAAATTTATGTGAGAATTAATAAATAAATCAATAATATTGGGACGGTCATTGGACTGTGATTTGAGTCATTTTTTTCATATATTTTATCTTTTTTCTTCGTCTATGTACCTTTATATAATTTGCTTTTTCATATTAGATTTAAAATTAAGTTTATTTAAGACCTGTGACTAAATATGAAATATTAATTCAAATAACTATTCTAACTGTTCTAAATTAATTTAAAAAAAAATAGGGAAAAAAACTAACATTAAAACTTCCGATATACCTTCATAATAGAAATCTGACTGATTCACTGTTATATTCTACACTTCTACACTTACATAGTATAAAAAGGAAAGATTTGTAATTTTGTGAGTGTGTGTGTATGTTTGTAATAAATAAACTCAAAAAGTACTGCGCCGATTTCAAAAATTATTTCACCATTAGAAAGCTACATTCAACTTAAATGACATAGGCTATATTTATTGCTAGAAAAGATTAGGGATGCTTATAAAAATACTTATATACGAAGCCGGGAAGGGCCGCTAGTAAAACATATTTGTTGAAAAGTGACGAGAAAAGGATTTAGATAAATCCACATATAAACAACTTATGATTCGAATTCACGTCTCACGGCTGTGTGAAAAGACTATAACTACCATTCTTTTATAGCATTAGAGTATAGGTAATTGTAAAACTAAAGTCGCAGGATCCGTTAACCACGTCTAAAAGAAAAGGAAAAAATCTCAGTTCCACTCTAACAGAACTGGGGGGACATATTTTATGGCGAACATAAAAATAGTTCCCGGACTGGAACATGTAACTTCAGCTCTCGCAAGTTTGGAATTTACGAGTATCGAACCTGGGGCGTTGCGAACGACGCCAATCCTTTTGGCGAAATAGTTTGTTCCATACAGACACAAGATAAAGATAGATAGTAAGTTATAACACCTTCCAAATTTTAATATTATCAATCTACGAGACAAAAAACAAGGACGTATTTTTTCTTTTGGTATAGCCCAGTACAAAAATGTCAAGATAAAGCACTTAGAAAATGTCCGCCAAAAATCAAAAATTTTTGATACAGCCACCTAGCAACACGCATCTTATTATATCATCTAATCATCTCATACTAATCATACGTTTTTGATTTTTCCTTTATACCTTAACAGGCCTAGGACTGTGCCTAGGACCGTAAAAATTGAAAACTACTCGTATATTGCGAAAAAAATTTTTGGGTGAAAACTTGATTTACATTTTTGACTTCATAAATGGTCTCGAAATAGGAACGCCTTTAAAATTTTTGGAAAGTGGTTAAAATTTCATCCTATATTAGCAAGCGTAACAAATTCATGTTATTACTTTAAGTGAATTAAGAACCATTGTTACAACAGTTTGATAAACCACGCCAAATGAATACATATAGGATTACGGAGAAGAGTAATACACGCGTCATACATATAAAAAAGTCCTAAAAATAATCTTTCCTTCCTCTTTCGCCGCTATCACTAAGACTTTCCCTACAATATGTATAGTATATTATTCTTTAATCATCAAATTATCGTCCGCATTTTTACTCTTATCATTCAAACCATTTAACTCAACGTTTAGTAATGCTATGTATCATTTCACTGTCTTCTTTACTTATATTGATCAATCAACCTTCTTATCTGTTTCTTTCAATCATCATTTAATAACTCTCCACCCCACACACATTTGCAATTAATGTTTACAGAAAGATGTAAAAGGGCAGATTATGCAGGACGCATATGTAGCTTCATTATTACGCTACGGGCTCATAATATGGGGGAACAGTACCGACTGCAATAAAGTGTTTATAGCGCAAAAGAAATGTGTGAGGGCAATGTGCGGTATCCCGCCCGGTGAATCTTGTAGACCTGCTTTTATAAAATTAGGCATTCTGCCGCTACCTGCGCTGTACATTTTTGAAATCTGCTGCTTTGTAAAGAAACATTACAAATTATTCATGGAAGCTAAAGATAGAAACCCTAGACTTCAAAGAAACCCTAACAGGCTAGTCCAAAGTGTCATTCCGAAATCTAAAAAGTATAGTAAAAGTTGTTTATGTATGTGTATTAAGATATACAATAGGATTCCCTACGAGATCAAACAACACAAAATCAATATCTTTAAGACTAAATTGTACAAGTGGCTTATAGATGGAAAAATTTACGATGTAAAAGAATTATTAATTGACCGAAAATTTAATTGACTTGAACATTGATGTAGTAATCTTATTATTCTTAACCAATGGACTTGACATTATTTTATGATGACATTATTATGACATTATTTTTTAATTCCGATTGACATTTATTATATTTTATACCATAATGTTTATTAGATCTCATTATTTTAAATGTAATGAATGTACCCTATCTTTAATATTTGCATGCTGATAATCTCGGCAAGACATGTGCACACTCTGACAATGTAACATCTTTATACCATGTTTTTACGCAAATAAAGTATTATGAATTATGAATTATGAATTATTAAAGGATTTTTTTATAGGCTACCTATCGCTAATTCCATTGAAAAAACAGATAGCTGCAGAATTGTGTAGTGGGATCCTGTACTACTAAATCATGCCTTCTATATCCTGACTATTAAAACTAAAACAACACGTTAATTCCACATCGCTCAGAGGCTTAAAACTGTTTATGTAATTAAACTTGAAACTTACACTAATTATACCTTTGTTGCTCTAAAACTCACTCTTCAAAGGAGGAAAACAATAACAATCCATACAAAATTTGAAATTCAAATTCACAGGGTTAAGTTTTTGTGAAAACAACCACTGGTCAAGAGTTTTGGATTACGTAGTTGTGTTCTGTATAGTTTTAATTTTGTTTGTTTGTAGACTTTTGTTGTGTGGTACTGGTAGATTAAAAGAATAGCAATCCCATGCTCTCGCAATGTTTTTCGCTCTTCTCCATTGACCAAAATGACATCACCAATTGGTCTAATAAGCGTGGAAATTATGGCAAAACCTTTTTTTGGATTGGCTCCAGCAGTGAAGTGATTTAGGCTGGTAATAATAATGATGGTGTAGAATTTTAAAAAAAAAGTGCCAACAGGCATACAGTGTTCTGATCCCAATTTGAATAACTTTTTAAAGCATTCGTATTTTGGAAACCAGAAACAACAAGGGTACCACAAACACCCAGACCCGAAAAAATGTAGAAAAACCCTTTTTTATACATTGACCAGTCCGGGAATCGAACCCAGAATCTCAAAGCAGGCGACACCTTGAAAACCGGTGTATACGTACTCCACTCCGCCACGGAGGTCGTCTAAGGCTTTTGCGTTTATAAGATAGCTTTTGCTTGGACTTTATATTGGGGAACCACAGGATACTAACTATCCTGTCCAGAATCCTAGCTGTTTTTTTATTTATTTATTTATTTATTTATTTGGAATAACAAACCGTTACACATTAAGTAGTAGTTTAAATAAATGCATAACCAACCACGTTATTCACAGAGTAACAAATTAACAAATTATTATATTATATTCTCTAGGGTCGCTAGGTTCGAGTCTTACGAACAAATTATTCTATGTTATTTACTGCTAGACACTCAATGTGCCGCATACCCTTTTTTGTTATGTCTTTCCGTTTTGACAGCATAAGAGCGTCAGGCGTGAGTGAGGGAATCTCCCTAATTAATGATATTGTAACCGAAGGAAAGCACTACTTAAGGGGCATGAAGAAAATGTATTGAAAAAACAATTTTACATTTACCAGCATAACCCTAAATGAATTTAACCTAAAAGAGAAAAAAAAAACACTAATACAATAAAATTAACTCAAATTACTAAGATTTTCCAGAAACCAGCTGTGATTTAAATATTAAAGTAAATTGTAAGAGTTGTCAGAGGAAGTTATTGTTTGTTTGAATCTCGTGTTTTCGCTTCGCAGAAATTTGGACATCTCGTTTTACACTTATTAATAACCAGAGGCCATACTATAACGATGTCCGTATATTCGACTCCTTTTGTCTCTCTTGCTCCTGCCCATGTTTTGAAGTGTGTGAAAGAGAAATATAAATTCGTTTATACGGGCTTTGCGTTGCATAGTACGACCTCAGTTTGGTCGGGTAAAGAACCGCAAATTAATTCGTGCGTAGAATGGAGTATTTTCACAAGTTTCCATAATTGTAATTAAGGAAGAATAACCTTTATTTTAATGAATCTTAATTTGAAATTGTTAAAATTGTAATGAGTTTGAGTTTTGGGTACTAAATGTAGGTAAATAGGTTTTGTGTTAACTGAAAACTGTTTTAAACGGTGCTGTGCTAATTTAATGCGATAATTAGATAAGTGTTTCTTTAAATTTAAAACTGTATTTCTTTGGGATCCCTTAATATCTAAGGGATGAAGGCTTGATGTCGTGGGACACAAAGGATTCAAGTACTAAGTACTTCCTCATTGATGTATTAGTACACACAGTTAGGGACTAAGTGATAATTCACTGTTAATTTTTTTTATTTGGCAGATTTCAGTCTGTTATAAAACAATCGAAACTTGTATGAATGTTGCTAAAATTCAAAGATAACAAATGAATGTGGACAACATAGCATACATTGCTCTGACCTTAGAGCAATTATATTTAAAATACTAGTTTTGTGTAAACCCATGGACCCGGGATCTCGGATCTGGTGACACCTTGAGAACCTTTTAGGGTTGTGGGATCTACCTCCTAGTGGTCCACCCTGGGCAATGGCATCTTTGGTTTTCTAACCAATGATGACGGCTAACAGATCCGTCTGCGGTGGTATAGGCTTCGTAAGAGGCCGCCTGGACGCTACCACCCTCCTGCCGGAGTCCAGCGCCAAACAGTTTTTCTGTGTTACGCTGGTGTGTGGGAGAACCAGTACCTCTGGGTGAGCTCGCTCCATCTTAGGCCTCTTCTTAACCGTATAGTTAAGTATGTAGTCAAGAGCAAGCCCATTATTTATTTTAAAAAAACCTAAGTGTACCACGGAGGTCGGCAAGATTTTAACACTACAAGTATGAAATTAATAATCAAAAAACCAAAATATGTTTTCCACAGTGAGTAATTACAAAATCATTACTTCCTAACGTTTCGATGCGATCTCGCACGTCCATAACTCTTTATTTTTCGACGTTAAACCTTCGGCTGGGAGAGGGGGGGGGGGAAGGAGTGGGGGTCACAACATCATGCTATATTATTACGAGCGATCGACTTGACGATAACAAAATTTCTCGGACTTTGACAATCAAAGAGCGCCCTTGCGTGAGCACTAACGAAGCGACACGAAACTTGCATACTACTTAGTTATTTAGTTTCATAAATTAACTGGCTGTGGCCCGGTAACTGTTATTTTCCGGGATAAAAGTATGCGTGACAAATTTGAGCTAGATCTGTAAAAATCATCATGTATCATAGACGTAAAAACAGCTGAGAGCAGCTGTTTTTACGTGATGGCGTGACAAACATCAAACAGGATTAAATCACATTTCAAATTTTAATACAACAATCTACGAGACAAAAAACAAATGAAATATTGTGTTTTCTTTTGGTAACATAGCCCAGTATAAAAATTAAAAGATAAAGCACCTAGAAAAATAAATGTCCGCCAAAAATCTAATATTTTTAATACGGCCTCCTCGCAACACTTTTTTACGCAATGCGCATCTCATTCATTACGATACTATTCATAAGTTGTTGATTTTCCCTTCTTACCTTCCGTAGGATCGTAAAAACGAATAGTGCACGGATTTTTTTTCTGTTGGCAACACCGTCTTTTCTCGACCATTAGTAGACTACAATCGGAAAACAGCCTCCCAAGTGTAACAATTATGCCGAAATGTTTAGTTTTCTCTACCTATACAGAACTACTTGTTTCATGTTTTTGTCAAAGTTATTTTTGCATGTTACATTGAAAAGATAAATCAAAAATCGATAGCAGCTATAAACTACAAAATTAATGAAACTGGGAGTGAGCATATTTTAAGTAATTATTGTTACCGTTTGATACCGAGCAATGTATGTTTTTTTATTATTTACTAGCTTTTGCCCGCGACTTCGTGCGCGTTAATTTCTATTTTTTCACTGATGCTTCGCTCCTATTGGTCGCAGCGTAATGTTATATAGCCTAAAACCTTCCTCGATAAATGGACTATTAATAGCTTAGCTCACTTACGTTGTATTTGTTTTTCATAAAACAAACAAATATTCTCTGACAGTAATAAAAGTGTTTACAGCACTGGAGCACCCTCGCTTTAAGGACACTCGATAGAATCGCAATTCGCAAAAGTTTCGCTTCGAACGAGTGCTCGATATCGCGTACTCGATAATAAGGTAAAGAGGCATGGTAAGTGGGTTATTTGATATTTATTACACTAAGTTAAATTCGCATTAAGCGTTGTTAGAATTTCCTTTAGTTGCTTTTAGGAAATAGAATTCCTTGAATATAAATGTCACCTGCAATGGAATCTTTCACCTTCCGATTACTCTCTATTGTTTTTTGATGTTACTATGATCCGGTTGGTGTACTGCAGCGGAACGGCCATTACGCATGGGTCGTGGGTTCGTTTCCCGATAGGGTCAATTCAGAGAACAACCTTTTGCAAAATTCCAAAGTCCATCCCGATTTTTGTCGCAAGGTAGAAGTTGTAAAAAAGGTTACTTATTTCTGGTGCTTGTTCTAGGAGTCTTGTAAAAGTCTGATATTACACTGTTCTTAATAGAAAGCCATATGAAGAGTAAAAGATAAAGAATCGGCGAACAGCTGCAAACAGAGGCGAGCCATATTTGGTTGCGAACTCCGATTTCCAAAACATTTTCAGGCAAACATTTTTCGTTCCAGTCGGTGGTAGAGAGATGTTATAAGAGCACTGTATGATTGAAGTTTAAGAAGGTATTGGTCGAGACTATCTGACTTGCTCACTAAGAAGTTAAGAAGACAATGTTCGCTTGCAAACCGTACGTTGTTTGCTGTCGTACGCCGATTATTTATTCCAGTTCTTATGTTTATTGCAGTACACATGTGTGGACAGTTTTAATTAGCTAAGTCGGAACTAGTTGTCCTTGCAAATGAAACTCTATCTTCAAGATACGATATCTTTATTCTATTAAAACTAAGAATACTCGTATTTAAGTCACTATAAAGTTTAAGATTTACCTGAAATCCAACAGAATCTTAAGAAAAGTAGAGCAAATAGGAATAAACGCTGGAAAACTGCTGCTATGATTTCAAAACTTTTCAGCAATAAAATCCTCGTAGGATCCGAGTTTAAAAGTTAAACATTAATTCTTTCCGTGCTAATACAACTCTATTATTTTGTATTCAGTTTGCTCAGATAAGTGAAGTGGGAATCGTTGGAGCGATTCTAAAGGAACTTGTGATAATATTGTCGTTTGATCGTATTTTATGTTCGTTTTGTTTACCAGAACTTTTAATGCATAAAAACCTTTTTTTGATAGTATTTTCGCCAAACGATAATTACTGTCGTGAAGTGACTCAAAATTGATACTCTTTTTTAATAATCAATGGGCTTGCTCTTGACTACATACTTACTGACTAACTCTACGGTTAAGAAAAAGCCTAAGATGAAGCGAGCTTACCCAGAGGTACTGGTTCTCCCACACACCAGCAAAACACAGTAAAACTGTTTGGCGCTGGACTCCGGCAGGAGGGTGGTAGCATGCAGGCAGCCTCTTACGAAGCCTACCACCTCAGAGGGATCTGTTAGCCGTCATCACTGGTTAGAAAACCAAAGATGCCGTTGCCCAGGGTGGACCACTAGGAGGTAGATGCCACCACCCTAAATACTGACCTAATGTAGACCTACGTTAGTTCACTGCTGGATACACAGCCACTTGGAGTATCAAGCGATAATTGCCACGCTTGGCAGGCGGAGGCGATCGCAGTATAACCAGTGGTATAGGGTAGACGCTGTTGCCTGTCTTCTTCTGTCACCTCCTTTCGAGAGTTGCTATTTTTTCACGGGATAAATCATCTAAACGATGTTGACTGTATCATGGAAGTGGACAAGCTTTTTAGCGAGCCGACAGTACTCTTTCGAATAAGACTTCAACCTATTATCCTCCCCTACAAAAACGTATTGAAATAGCCGAGTCATCAGGGTAAAAGCACCCATTGTACAAATACTATTTTATAGGTACTTACTAGATTGGGAGACCGTTACTATTTTATTTTCATCGTATTGGTTCCGCAAGGTCGAAGTGAGCCATGTACGAGTAGCTTCGCGTAGTAAAACAAAGATCGGTCGATTGTATTGCTGATAATATATTCACACGAAGTTGTGTTTGGCAAAAGAGATCGCAGTTCGATGTGTATTTTTTTATTTGTAAAAATACTGGCCGATTCTGATAAATTTGTTAATTTTAATTTCGAATTTGGAACTCTTTTACGGGAACAGCACTTTTTCTCGGAATGATCAGTAGCCATTTTGCTATTTTAGATATTATCTATCAATTTGCAAAGATTCAATTAAATCCTTTCAGTTTCTCTGCTATTATTTACAAGTTGTTATCTGCTACCTCGTTTTGCTTTTTTTAAGTGTTTTTTAAAATTTATTTTAAACGCTTCTTTTTCTGCCAGACGTGAATTATTCTTTCTTATGTCAAATTAATTCGAATGGGAACAACTTCATCATTTTAGCCAAACGGGACGTCGTTGCTGATTCGGATTGATATGCGCGTAATGTGCACATTACGCAAATCTTCACTTTATATACGAGTATTATGTATCGTACTTAGCCCACGCTCTGTCTCTAAGGTACACGAGTATAATCAAATACATTCAGAACTCTGCAAATATCAAAATCTATCAGTATAAATAGCAAAAAAACTTTGCTTTGAGCTACTCCCAAGACATTTACTACCGAGTTGATTTAAAAACCAAAAATGCTCCGAAACAATTACAGACTGACCTACATTCAATCAATCTACATCCAAGTCAGATTACCGCGCCAATACACCGTTTCGTCACTTAATTCAGATGCCTCCGTAATAAGATTAGCGTAATTAGCGAAGAAAGTTCAAACTAATTTCCAGTAGTTCCTTTCCTTCATTACAAGATTGACTGAAAATAGAAGAAGTTGGAAACTAAAATTGCATATTCCGAGAGTTATTTGAATAGGTTACAAGGAGCCAGGCTAATTTCTTAAAGGCGTTCAGAATGACGGAATTATAACGGCGGGGACTCCGGACGTGATTTCAATAAAATTTCCTGAGAGACCTGTGCTGGTACCGATATTTCCGTCTTGGTTTGTTTGGTGACTGACTGGATTTTGTTGGGATGATACAAAAAGTAGTTTGAAGCCGGCACATGTTTGTAAAAGATTTATGCTATTAGCAAAAGGCCATCATAGTTTGGCAAGTGAAGAGACAGTTAGCGAATGCGGAAGGCAACCAAAAGTGGCTTGCTAGCAAGTACCTAGTCCGCATACCAGCGTTGCCATGCCGAATGTTAAAAGTACCAGATCAAGAGGTAAAGCTGACAAGTAGTTTCAACATTACAATCAGATCTGGTAAACCAGACCGTTCCACGCGGCCCCGTTCTATTGGTTCCGATCAGACTAAGCCTCAAGAGCGTCTCTTTAGGCTCGAAGCTTGCCATGTATCACGCTTTTTAACTTGCGATTTAAACAGGCAATAAATTCAATAAAAGGATTGTGCCATAATCGCCATGCAATGTAGTACAAAAATACTTACGTCTTGCGTTGTAAGTTGTAACAGACAAACAACGCCATCTTTTAACATTCAATGTAAACTTAAAGTGGATATCTTATACATTTATTAAAGCTAAAACCTATCGCGAGGCAAGGTACAGGCAGCGCCATCTAGGCATATCTAATCTCCACACTTGGAATGCGGGTTGCCGATGGCAGTTTAGCTAGTTTTGAAGAGAACACTATACGACTTCTTCTGCGAGAACTTCTTTAATCACCTCTTACGACACCCACAGGAAGAGAAGGTGGTGTATTTTATTAATGTTTCGGCACCACACGACACGAGTAAAAAAAGTTTTTGAAGAAATATCCTTCAGAAGTTTTGCACTAGTGGCTCCTTCTGATAAACACGAGTATTATTGATAAGAATCATCTAAGTCAAGAATAAAATCTTTAGTGACAAAGAATTTGACCTAGAAGCAGTGATTTAATGCATGCTCTCCCCCAGTCTCTCCTAAATAACAAAAGCTTAATACCTTTTTATCTCAACTCTGATAGCTAGTTGTGACGTAACACGTTCTACCTTAGTTCGTTAGGTTGTTTTCAAGATTTGAGGTAGTTCCGATAAAAAGAACTGGAGACCTGTTTATTGGCTCCGCCTAGTGATGGGCAGTTATCGACGTTTTCACTATCGATAGTGTATGTAGCTCTTTAAAGATATCTGAACTAAAGTATGTGGCATAACCTTCAGCGATGTGTGTGTGTAGTTAGAAAGTAACCCTTAGTTTTAAAGTACCTACTTTATGTTTTTTTTGCTTAAATGTGGTCTAAATATCATATAAAGTACTATGTTTATTCTAAAATGGCTATCCATTCTGCCTTAAAAGACTCTCTTTATCCCTTTTAACACGTTAAGTCGTAATTTGGTGATATATAGAAGAGCTCTCTGATGTGAGAGAAAGCTGAATAAAGAAAATTTAAGGGTGCTCTTATTCTACTCTTTTACAGAAAACATTGCTATACCTCTAATAATCGTATTCTCAAATTAATAAAATAATTAGAAACATTTAAAAAATCTAGCATACATTACTTAAAATACGGCAGATCAAATAAATCCTTATGGATTTCCGCAAAGTAACGCCTGAGTCTATTAATTTTTAAATAAATCCTTGTTAAAAAAACATAATGTATAAGTTCTGGCACAAGTAATGAATTATGTCAGCTATGACCAAAGAGCCGGCAGCTACCTCGCTCAGGGATCCAGCATGGTTAAGCTGCCAGTAGGTATCTTCGGCACCTTACCACGCGAACTTATTTCTCATTTAAAAATGTAGAAGTTTGGATGTTTTCAACATAATCGCGCAAAAAAGGCTCAACTGATCTAAACGAAATTTGGCACGAATATAATTTACAGGCTAGAATAGTACCATTTTATCCCAGAAAAAAGTACAGTCCCGAGATAGTATCAAGTAAGTTCTACGCGTATGGATTCGCGGGCAGCAGTTAGTATTTCTTTAAAATACAAGTCGTATTCTAAAAATATAATGGCTTTATGTACAGAAAACGCAACTTCAGGTTTCGTTATCGGTTGTTTGACATCCTGTAACTTACATTTTTAATACAAAAATCTCAATAACTATTATTGTCAAAACATAATCACATATTTATAGCTAAAAATACGGGTTATGGGGACTGTGAATAATCGGTCTAAATAACAACACGACATAAAAATATTGTTGTCAACCATAAACCATAGTAGCATCGACAATTAACGTGCAACAGTATCGACTAGTCGATAAAAATCGATTGAAAGCACTAACTCCAAGCGGGAGGCGAAATAAATCAGCCGGCAATGGGTCGGGGTGGTACGAACACAGAGCCGGACTAAGGACCAGCGGTCCTTTTGAAGCTGGAAAATGCAAGGTATGAAAAGAGTTCTTTATTAGCTTAGTATGTGGACTGTGGGAGTATCTATTAGAGTGATTTGGATTTTCGTCAAATAAAGCTATAAATTTAACTGTAGGTACCGCATGTATGATAGATTTTATTTTAATACAAAGACGTATTCATTTTAAGCATATCAATGTGCGTATAATAATAGGTACAGATAGATACCAATACCTGACCAGAAAAAAAATGCGGGATTAAAGATAGTATTTTTTTATATTTTCTTGATTTAAAACCTATTATAAATAAAATGGGCGACTGTTCTTTTTATCTTAAAAAAAATTAGAGAGTAATAATTCATAAAAACTAAACAAAGATATTATCTTTGTTTAGTTTTTATGAAGTTAGTATTATAGTATCAAAAATATCTTTAAATGCGATGTTTCCATGTTTTGCGTTGTATAAGTACTATTCACACTAATCTCTAAAATCTATATATATATAAATGAATCCCTATTTCCCTTGGTCATCGTATCACGCGTGAACGGCTGGACCGATTTCGCTTATTCTTTTTTTGTTTTGTTTGTTATTGTCAGGAGAGTGTTCTTATGAAAGAAAAAATTAAGGAAATTGCGCGGAAAATTAGAAAATTTCATAAGATTTAATCACCATACTGAATTATTTGTTATGTAACCTTATCGCTTGTGACAATTTAAACTTTTTTAATGTATGGCGTTTGACATAACATTGACAGAATGCGTGCTGCTAATATCGTCAAATAAGGGGTGAAAAAAAAAAACTGAAATTTGCACATGGCCAGTAATATGTGGCCTGTTACCGTGTCAGAATACCAACAAAACTATTTATATACCCGCCAGAAAAAGAAACATTAAAGAATGTTGTATATCATAGAGCAATATATTAAACCATTTCTTAATCATTATTCATAGTTAAGACAGGACAACGTCTGGCGGGTCCGCTAGTAATATGTAAAAAAAACTGTGTGTGGCATAGTTTTGTTTTTCTGTTTTTTTTTATTATTAAGACATACTACTTGAATAGAAAGATTTACTTTGTTCACACCTTAGACCATCCCATGAATACATCCGCTATAAAGTATTTATAACGTCAGGACAATTCAAAGCAAAATTTAAGATCCTCATAAACGGCAGTCTTACACTTTTTACAATAATATATTTTTTTTAAACTTTAAGACATTATTTATTCTATATGTGTAAATTGCTTTCTTATTTATTATTATATTTTTTACTTATCTTTTATTTTATTTGATTATGCATATTGCTTTGCACGAAACATAGTTAAACCCATTTAATTAATAGGTAATGAAGATAATGGAGGATGGTTTCTTGTTGATTTGTTTGCTCTGTGTGCGTGTCACTCCGTTTAATGTATACCTACCTACAAGTGGATAACTTTAATTGGCTTTCCCTATTGTTTTTTGTTTTTATGTAACATTATATGAATATTCTGTAAGCTGTTGTTATCCCGAATAAATAAAAATAAAATAAATAAAAATAATTAAAATATAACGGCCATGAGACTTCCGCGATACGCCCCTGCCCTGGTGTTTTACTGTTATCTCGTTTTTTTCTTAAGAAACGGCTGGCACATTTTTCTTGGAGTCAATACTATTGCTTAAATCTAACGGGGTTCCAATAAAATATATATTGCATTGGTATTTTCACACTTATTTTTGGTAGCGCGCTCGGTGATATAAAAAGAGCCATTTAGAAAATTAGAACTGAAAAAATATTATTATGATAGTCAAAGAAAATTGAGTTTCTTTTCGCTTTTCCTTTATGCGTCTATAAAATAATATTATACACATCTTATTTTACGACTTTCTTGCATAGAGCGACGGCATAAAAAGGCGTTTGTCACTGAATAATTTACCGAGGTAACAGATTTGAATAGTTTCTTTTTAGAAAAGGTTAACCTGTATTTTAAAATTATCATCATCATTATAGACCTTGCCTAAGGATCTCTACACCAATCATGAAATAAGGCAAAAAAACTAATATTTTGTAGCACACACATAACTCCGTAGAAAAATTATATCCGAAATTAACGAATATTCTGAAATCTATACTAATATTATAAGCTGATGAGTTTGTTTGTTTGTTTGAACGCGCTAATCTCTGGAATAACTGGTTCGAATTGAAAAAATATTTTTGTGTTGGATAGTCCATTTATAAAGGAAGGCTATAGGCTCTATAACATCACGTTGCGACCAATGGGAGCATAGCGAAGTATCTGTGAAAAATATTGCTAAAATAATCACGATCATAATAACAGAAATTGACGCGGACGAAGTCGCGGGCAGCAGCTAGTAATTTAATATTCGTCCGAATCATCCGAATTTAAAACCGAAAATTTTATATTATATCTGTATCCGTATCCATATCCAAAACTGTATTTATTCCATTGCAGCAAAGTATACAGGATAAAAAAGTTCAAAAATACACGCTGTATTCTCTTGAAACTAGAAACCAGTTCACAAAACAAATTCACGTCTTAGCTCCGAGATAGACATAAACAAACAAACAATATAACCGGGGGAGGCGAGTAAAAAGTACAAGTCGCTCGCTCTGTATTCATGACTTTCAATAAATAACACCTACAGTGAGAAAGGATGCCCTTACTATAGTATCTCACGGAATACTCACCCGGTATTTCAAGAAATCGACGAAAAAATTTAATGAGTTTTACACTGATTTGACTTTCATGGTCACAATATATTTTTATGGATATTCTATGTGATCAGTTCTTCAACAGCTGCTTAGCAACATATGTTTCTAGGTCATCATAATCATCACCGGTCCACTGCTGTAAACGGGCTCTCCAAATGAAGGATTTGCCAAAATCGCCACGTTTGGCAGACGGGCTGGCGATTACAGTTTAGCTAATGGTGTTTTGCAGTCGATGCTGACTTGTCTTCTTCTGGCAGTACTTACTCCTTTAGTTGTCTCTTGCGACACCCATAGGATGAGGAGTGTTGCATAAATAAGTTCATCTTATTGTTTTATATAGCCAAAGATAAAAAGAATTGCAAATGTTAGTAAAATTCTTATTTATAACCGGAGAAATTCTTATTGTCAGTTTACTCTTCAACATTTTACACGTAAGCACGAATTTTGCTCGACTCGATAGTAACCCTTAAGGCTACTACAAACACTTTTTGCGAGAATGGAAAACTGTTTTGAGCTATTAAATTACTGGTGGTATTGGTAGTGTAATAGCAATTAGGTAAGGTAGTATGGGTCGCATAAGAAGGATCAAGGTCTCTGCGACAAAGAATCAGAAACTAGGAAATCCGTAGGAACACTGACATAACCGACATCGCTCGAAGAATGGAGCTGAAGTGGCAGAGAGCGGGACACGTAAAAAGAACCTATAGCCGTTGGGGAGGTGGTTCTGGAATAGTGAACGCGCACCGGATGAATATCTATGGGTAGACCCGGCACCAAGTGATCCGACGGTCTAGCGAAGGTTGCGGGACCGATCGTTGTGGATTTTTGATGCTGAGATGATGACGACGATGATGATGAAGACAGTCAAACATTTATTTAATGATTTGATTTTTAATGTACTCTTTGCAAGATTCAAACTGAGGGCTTTTTATTCCGGAACAAACCGCACTTTTGTTTTCACACCCTCTACCTCGATTTACCCCAAATTACTTGCAACGTCAGCGTCAGATTTTTCCCCATTAACCGGGTGTTAGAGGCAATAAATCAGGCTATCCGCGAAATATCTACTCGTTCGTCTGCGAGGCGCCGCGGAGCATGCTAATCAGTAAGGGCAGGGGGACACGGACGTCTTTTTCACAATGTTTTTTATTCCATGTCTTAAAAATTCTTTTTTTCTCATGATACGTCTAACTAACGTCTCGTTGGTCTAGAGGTGATATAGGCACCAGGGCTAAGATTTCTAGGGAATAAGTTGTGGATTTTTAGAATATTGCTCGAGTTTGTGATCACTAATCCGCATTTGGCAAGTCATTATGCCTATAATAAGTATAATTAAACACGGTAACTTGAATTCAATGGTGGAGGTCTGTGCCCTGAAGTGAGGTGATTAAAGGCTGCTACGAACATACTTATTTCTCACTAAGATAAAAACGCAGAAGAAACCAAAAAACAATTAATCCTTTACAAATATGTCTATTTGTCATTGATGTACCCTAAATAGAAAACTATGGATGGATATGGACTCATATTGATCGGCGAGTGATACCACAACTGTTAATGCAAGTCAACACAAAATGACGCAACAGGTTAATATTTGATAACTCCAAGTGTCAAACAAGTATTGTAGTTCTATTTGGCGAGAAGTGATATTCATTTTTTGTTATAAGAAACTAATATACCCAGGAGTGAATTTTGGTTCTGAACAAATAATTTATATAAGAGATACCATACATTAAAAAACCCGTCAAATAGAGAACTGTCTCATTTTTGGACGATTAAAAACATTATACAATATAGCACAGTGATTTACTATCAGTACTTATACTGTAGGTACTTACTTTTTTTGCTTGGGTTTCGATCACCAATCCGCATTTGAAAAGCGTGGTTATGCCTATACCTATAATTGATGTGGTTATTTGAATTTAATGATGGAGGCCAACTCCTAAAAAGTTTGTATGTAACCAGCCTAACTGTGGTATCGATCTAACACCGTGGAGCAATAAATCGGCATCGACGTGGATTCGTTTTAAAAAAGTTAAAGCCAAGACGAATGAAATAAAAAGACCGCGACCGGCCATCATTTACGTTAAACCTTATTTTTCACGATTTTATTTTTCACACTTACGTGCTAAATGTTGTGGTACTTTTAAAATATATTAGGATACCACAACACTAAAATAAGCAAAGATACGGGTAGTTTTGTGTTGCTGGAAAAACAATTTGTTGATAGTAAGCTTCTTATGTTTCTTTGTAAGTCTTAATGTGAAGTGTGGATACGTTAAACAGCTAAATTATTAACTTAGGTATCTACACTTCACATTAAGTTAAATGTAAATTAACAAATAATTTCAATAATACGATGCCTTGCGTTTAGAAAGCGACCTAAAGCAGCCCGCATAGAGGAAGGTGATAATGGATTCGAATAAGCTGTTAAGCTTTGAAGTAAAATTGCGGTGCCTTAGATGGGACTCGAACCTTCTAATCACGAAAACTCGAACCCGAATGTCATTAGCAAACAAACAAGCATTCAAATACCATTTGGTGCAAGCTCAAAACGTTAGTATTTTTTCCTGTTTTAAACTTTTCTAATTACTATCATATGAGTTAGTGTCTACCATGTTGGTACCTAGCTGTTTATGACTTTCTCATGATGTTCTCCAGTTATCATGGAGATTGCAACAGTGCTGAAATATCGGATACCCTAAAAAATCAAGGTAATAGTATAAATCTCGAAGCAACTGACACATTCTCATTGTTGATTTTCCCAAAATTCTAAGGTCTATTCTGTAATTTCAACACAACAGTCAGCTCTTAAATAATTATTAATGGTATACACCTGTGTTTTACTATAATAATCCTGTACGAAACGTCACCTACAATAACCCTTCAAATTTGACCCTCGACCACAAAAAGGGACTTACATGGCTTTAATTAACTTAAGACATGCTCACCTTCAACATTTCCCTTTTAACTCATTCATCAGGCCCACACTTGGATCTTTAAATAGTAACACCATAGAAAAAATTAAACAGCCAGGTCATTTTTAAACATATTGCACACGAGCAGTTTGTCAGGGGCCAGAACTGAAAAGATATTTCGAACGCTTGTCCGGCCTTTGACAAGTTGCTTCACAACGTCATATACGTAGCTTAAGATCGATCGTTTCGTAAAAGTAATGTCATTACTTAAATGTGCCAAAAGTAGGGTTATGTTTATCGAGAATATGTATGCTTATATGTATAATTGTTTGGCACGCTCTGCGGCCTGTACGGCTTGATGGATTACCTTGAGAGGTGTCGTTAGATTTGTATTTACTGTGTTATTATACCCAGCGTCACGCTCAAGTGACGCTGGGTATAATAAAATAATGAAAAAGCAAAATTGAGGATTTTTGGCGCCAAATTCAAATGCTTGGCACGCTCTGCAGCCTGAATGGCTAGATGGATTTTAGCTTCAAAGATGTCGGTAGATTTGTTTTGACTGTGTAGTGTCACTTCCTATTATTTTATTACAAAATAGAGACGAGATAACGGATCTAGGTGTAATCTTCGATAAAAAAATGACATTTGTATCTCATATGGAAAATATTATAAAAAAGGACTCCAGAATGTTAGGATTTGTCATGCGCAATACAAAAATATTTAAAAACAACCACGTAAAAATCCTATTGTTCAACAGTCTCGTTAGAAGCCATTTGGAATATTGCAGCGTGGTATGGAGACCTCACTATGCTACGCATTCACTTCGTTTGGAGCGCTTACAAAAACGATTTGTCGCTAATTTGGCCTACTATAACGGAATAACAAAAAAGTATCGGTCATTGAGAAAAGGCTAAAGTATTTTAAAATTACATCTTTAGAGAACAGAAGAAATTTAATCGACATGACCTTTCTTCTCAAAGTACACAGGCAGGCCATTGATTGTCGCCAGATTTTGGATAGGTTCGTTCCCCGTCGTATACCCCGCGCACCTATTACTCCGTTGGTCCCTCCTCTTCGAAGGTCGGTCCTGGGATCAAATTCTCCACTTCCAAGGCTGTGTAGGCTTCTCAATGATTAAAGTGACCTGATCAATCTTAAAGTGGACTCGCTCGCCAAAATAAAAAAAATAGTGCTCCGGTCCGGAGTCGGGTACAGGCAGACTGATGCACAACCGGACCGCAGGTTGCAAATAGCTTCATGAGAGTCGCATACGGTGCTGAAACTGTAGTGGCCATCATGATGCTTCATGCAGTTTCGGTGCTGTGTCCGACTGTGTTACAGTGTACCGTGTTGTAGTTTTTGTTTTTTCTTGCTCATTGTTTTTAGCACTTTTATGCATGTGGTGTTTACCTATGATTGGTTATCACACTTATGTATGTAACTTGTTGTACAATTTGTTTGAAAGTACTAGTGTGTTTAAGCGTTGGTAGACCTAATAAATAAATAAAAAAAAATGAGAACAGGCTATAAAAAATCCGGAAAGTGGAAACAGAAAAAGTTGGAGGGCGGGCGAAGTTTTCAGAGTCTATGGAACATACAGGTGTGGCGCTGGCAAATCAAATTATTAAAATGAAACAAAAAACCCGTCTGCTAAAACAACTGTATGAAAACTGGAAAGAAAAAAACAATCATTAACCAAATTCGCGTCCATCTCTTTGGTCTGTTAAATACTATGTCACCAATTTCTAAAAATACAAATACAAAATAATTCATTGGTTTATAAACATGTCTTACATATGAGTACCTTAAGACCTAGTCTATCTATCTAGACCTAGTAGATCTAGATAAAGTTATATAAACCTGTCCTTAACTGAAGCCTCTAAAACAGTTTCTTAAAAAAAATGGATAAAAAAATTACTTGAGTAAAATTTTCGGCTGGATTAGTTGCGGGAATTAGTCCCACCTCAGGCAAAAGATATTTTTATTCAAGGAATAGCATTTTCACTACTAATTATATTACAATAAATCCCGTTTAGAGTTCAGTTTTACGTAAATCAATGCAAAGATAAATTTAAAAACCTACATGTATGTATCATTAAACGTATGATTTTGGAAAAATTAGAAGACACTGTGGCGTGCGCCTTGTTTCCCCAAGTATGTAAGAAAAAGAAGAATTTCAGTAACTTACCTTTTTTTACAAATTTATACCAAATGCTTGTTGCTTTTTGTTAACTGCATGTAATTTTTCTATGGTTTTGTGCTTTATTAAATGAGATTGTATGGAATTAATCAGCTGTAGTGAGACGTTTTGTCACACACTGTAAAAGAAGATAGCAGCTATAACTAAATCAATAGTAGGTCTCAGAACGTTAATACAACTTTTTTTTATATGGACTGTTTCACTTATACAAGCTATGGTAAAGGTCACATTAACTGAAGTGGAACACGACGAATGATCGATTTTCTAATCGAGATAACATCGTTTCAATGTTGGTTTTACGTGACAATCGAAATGATTTTTAACAGGAATCGATTACGAAGCCGCGGCTTATAAAGTTTCTGAGAAACTTTGCGATAGTGTTTTCGCAAAATGTGTAATTAGTGGGCGACCTCACCGAGTTTAAGTGGTAATTTTATTTTTAGCGTGTCGCTTTAAGTGTGTGTAATTATATATATATATTATTATGCGATATCTAGTTTTCATTTCACAGTAGTAATATGATAAAAAAAAAATATCAGAACAAAGGGTCTGACCCTAGTCTTTGTAAGTAACCATTGAAAACACATGTTTTGTGGAAATCAGAAACTAGGAAGGTACCACAAACAGCCAGACCCAAAAATATATAGAAAAAAACTTTTTTTTGACATCTATCCAACATACAACTCATCGGGGAATCAAATCCTTGATCTCGGAGCTGGCGACACCTTGAAAACGGTGTGTTCGCTATTTCATCACAGAGGTCGTCAAAGTCAAATTATGTTCAGTAATGTATTAATTAAGATTTATAAACGTATATCTCCAGAAATCTCCACAAAACGCAAATGGTACATTTAATGACCATTTGTTTTCCATTCAATTATCAAACATTTAATTCCATAAAATCTCGTGATACTTAATAAATTCCGTTAATTGATTTTTATTTCTTTTTAAGAACTGTTTTCGTAATGAATGAACGAATGATCACAGATCTAAAAGTGTACTCTAAAAATATAGTAGTTAACACTTACGATAAATAAGTCTATCCGGTATCTAAATAGCTCCTTTCCAGTTATGAATACATACCTGAAAAGAAAAAATAGCATTAAAGTTAAGGTCACCAAAGATTCATTATTATATTACTAATTTAACACTTTAATCATTAAAACTATAACACTCATAATTAATCCTTATTTATATCATTAATGTGAATGTAAGTTTGTTTGTCACGCTTAAAAACTACTTAATACTATCATAAAACTTTGGACACATATTTTTGGAGGAAATAGGCTATTTGGAATTCCAATGTTGGGCACAAGTTTGTGCACGCGCGATAAAAAGTGAAGTTCACGCAGGCAGAGCCGCAGGCGAAAGGCTAACATTAAAAAGTTCTAACACAACGTTAGTCATTTTTTGGCGGTTTTGACATTTTGATGCCGTTCGCTAGTGAATCGAAAGACGCGTCTTTTTGCCTATTCAAAATTAAGATACGACCAATAAAACCTTTAAAATCACGTAAAAGGAACAGCACGGAAGTCACTGTCGTGTGGAAACAGTATGTAAGTCCAGCCCAGTTACATACATTGAGCGGTCCTGTCAGCTGAGGTTAGGAATTATTCAAAAAGGCTTTTTTTAGCTTTCCTGAGAAGTTATTAAAAATGACTTACGTGGTGTTAGCACATCAGTGACGTTATATAAAAAAAAAAACTTTTTTATACAGGTACACATGGCACAAAAATGAGTAGATTTTGGGCAATGAGGACTGTTAACAATTTTGATGAAAATGTATCTATTTATTGTGACGAAAAGTAAAAACAAATTTATCATACGACCACAATGTATCATGTCATACGTGTCAAAGTTTACTTTTTCCAACAAAATGCTAAACATTTCATACATGCTTCTTTGTTCTAAACAAATCATGTTATTTGAATGATATTATGCATAACCAAAACAATGCTTTAACTATTCAGTTGTACAATATTATACAAATCGTACAATATTCCGAAACGCTTGCCGAAATATTTTAGCTATTCAATATCAGCTGATTGATTTTGCACAAAATATTATGTTAGGGCAAATATTTGATCAACATAACAGAGCACATGAGTGAGTGTTATGAGAAATAATAATGATTGCTTTGCCATCCGTAGTGCATTTAAACAATGAAATAATCTTTCACAAAACAACGAAACAGAGGAAAACGTTGAAATAATTACCGGCTTTTCTCGATATTTTGACACTTAGAATAACGCTTTTGACAAATATTATCTCAAAATAAGTTTATTTCTACAAATAGTTTACAGGAGACACTTTTACGCATCTCAATATTTTAACCTGCCACTGTTTCGGAAGAAAAGTAGGCCTATTGCCGAGAAGAAGTGGCGCAAGAATCTTGGTCAACTGTCATCCTCTTTTTAAATGTTTTAGTTTGTAAAAATATATATGCCAGTGCGAGAATATATAATTAAATATTAAACATTTCTATCATTAATATTATCATAGCCGTGTAGTAATCCTCTTTCATAAAAATTATACGATTTCAGTTCATATACAGGATGTTAAGCTATCTGTCTGTGATAATTTGGTAAACATATGAATTAAATTCAATATAAAATCATTAAGTGCCGTAATGTGCCGTGTTATCATTTCAGACAAACAATGTCATCTACTGTTAATGTCCTACTGTTAATGAGATCCTAAAAGTCTAATAGACTTTTAGGATCTCATGCACGACCTGAATCCGGGACCCACAGATTGTCGTAAGGTATGTGGTCGCCATTCCAAAACCTTATTGCCCCAATTTTTTCCTACTATTCTCCTACTATGTACCACCCACTGACACTTCAGCTGCGGTAATCTTTAAGCTATGTCAGTTATTTTAGTTCTTCGACGGGTATAAACATTGCTGATTCTATTCTAACTTTTGTCCTGCGAATTTTAAATGGTCTTGCTGCCACTTCCATACAGTAATTTTTAAAGCGATGTTAGTTATCTTAGTGCCGTGTAGTGCTAGCCTAAAATTGAAGATCAGCGCCATTACTCGTCCTGGTCGCTGTGAGAGATTACTACGGAGCACTGATAGGATATGAGAAGGAGAAAGGTAGCAGTATCACAATAGTTTGACATTCGTGTTAATTATAATAAAATCCTTCTTTTGGGGTGGTTCAAGCCTAGCAAGGATGTGATATGAGTACATTATATCATATTCATATTTTTACACGCTCGAATTATTTTGTAAAATTATTTTTGTACCCATTTTGATGATTTGAGACAAAACCTCATTCCACCTGCTAACCCTGGCTAGCAATCAAAAAGGCCTATAGTTTCGACCCCTAGATTTGATGGTGCGATAGATGACTGATCCCCGAAAAGGTCGGGAGGGTCTGTAATAAAACAAAAACCGGATACATAGGTCGTGCGATGAATTACGTATGTTACCATGAAAGAGGACTTGCCACAAACCTTATCCTTAACTCAATGGACAAGGGCTCAAAATTGAATGGAACTTTCTTAGGTATACTGTTCATATGAATTGCCTTTCATCTCTTTGAATAAGATGGTGGTCATAAAACAAAGGAAGTTAATTGCAATTTCTATTGGATATAGCGAGATCGGTATTGTGACAGTATATTGGCTGTGTAGATACTATGGAGGCCTATTTTGAATTTTCAGTTAAGAACCTATAAAGATTATATCGAATTTAACGTAGACGTAACTGAAAAATATCCAAAATTTAAGTCGTGACATAAGTAATATTTAGAAGTAGGGAAGAAAGGGAATCATGGAATAATTTATTATTAGTGCAAAAAATCTTTTCCCCCCAATTTTCAGTCACTGAAAACAGTAATGCTGAATAGCTTTTATCGCGTATAGTTGTATGACATACAATTATACACGATAAACCTTTCTTTACCTTCCCCTTCAGATATTTCAAGTTTTGTACAGTCAGTTACAGCTATATTCAATCATCTTCGGTCTACCCTATGCATTTACGCGTAGGATTGAGAAATACTCTCTTTTTTATTGATTGAAAATCATTCATTTTTGTATTAGCCTCGTGAAACCAAAGCCAGCAAGACTTGCTCGTGTGTGTGTTAGGTTCATAACTATTATACTTATAATACTAATATACTTATATTGTACAACATTACCTACAAGTAAACCTTTAAAGCCTGTAATGTGATGAAGTAATCCCAGCTGATTGAGATTAGAAACCCGAGTTGTTATATTATAATTACTACCGCTATCAAAACCGAATTATCTTCGATTTTCTCGAGCCTCCCCGTCAAAGATTATAACATGTAAGTTTTTGCCTACTGACGATAGGCTACTGATACTAATATTTGTAGTTAATTTGACCTATTACAAATTTTAAAGATAAAGCGATTATCAGTTCCGCAGTTATTTTGACTATAAAATTAAAAATAAACTATGTGTATGAGTTAGTAATTACATTAAGTCATCTTTACTTAATAGTTCTACTTACTAAATAGTTTCATTTACTTTACATAGTATGATGATTCTGTTTGCACTTTGTAGTATTATAATGGCCAGTTTCGATAGAGTTCGATATCTTATTCAATTTGCAATAAAATAACCAGAAATTGGTCACAATTTTAATTAATCGCCGTTATTTAGTGCAATGCAAACGTATTGTATCTTTATATTTAAACTGAAAATTTACCAGCATTTACAACCTGACTGCTGCTTACTGTTCAAAAAGTGTTTTCAATGCAAAATTACCTCGAATTAAAAACACAAAAATCTATGTTAGGTAATTTTAGTAACAAATTTATAATTTTTTGGATCGCTGACTAAAGATAAGTTTGGGTTAAACCACTTTTGCGTAGGCCTCATTCGTGCTTTCAAAATCTAGTGTTATCCGTCTACACACTTGAGCTAACGCTATGCTAAAAAAAAGAGATATGGTTAATTAAATCCAAAACATGAAACACTTCCATCACGACGAACATGTACATATTTAAATTTTAAAGTAGGCAGAAACTTTAATATTGATTTACGTATTCTATGGTTAAGTAGATACGGGACTGCGAGGCGACTTATAAAGTGGCAAGGCTGCGGCATATCACGAGATATACAGCCAGGACATAATAATATTATGAAGAACGCGCTTTTTTTTCCGTGGAAGTTTGTTTAGCTGGGGAATTCATAATTAACTGACTGTTACTTACCATACACTGTACAATACACTTGGTGGATGTGATAGGGATCATTTGTATTTCGCTTTGGAGTGCCTGACTGTAGTGCTGTGTAAATAAAAAGTACATGTGTTCAATTTTATTGATACAGCTTTTGTGATACATTACGATTTGTACTGGCCTTACAAATCTGAATCGAAATCATCATGTCCCATTTAAATTTGAAAAACAAATCTAATCCGAAGGTAAAAACACAGATTTTAGTTATTTAAAAAAGAAAACTTATACATAAAAATTGAACTCCTGAAAAGTTTGAAATGAGCTACCAATTCAAATTTGGTGCCAAACAAGCAACTTAAGATTAAATATGGATTTTGAAAATTATTTTGCTAATGATTTCCGCTCATTAACACCGGCCTAGGCACCTGCACCATACTATCCGCACTAACACTGAATGAGCAAGCACAATTTCATGCAGGAAAACCGCCCGCCCGCCCTCCCTACAAAAATGCAATTATTAGTACCCTACACTGGGTATTGGGGAAATAATTTTCAAAATCCATATTAATAATCCTGAGTCTAATAATTTCAACTCAAGATTGCTGACTTATTTCGAATTAAAGTTAAAGTTATATAACGTGTTCCTTTTGATATCCCATAACTCTAAGGCTATGTTCTATAGGTAAAAATAATATAAAACGCCCTAGAACATGTGGTTCAAAAATCAATAGTTTCGAATATAACATCAATTTTAGTTAATTTTGTTAAAAAAATGTAACCAGTATGGCGAATCCTTAGTTTTGCGAGACGTTGGCAAACTTACACTAAAGTGTAGTAGTAAAGTAGCGGGAAAGCGTAACTTGTAGAAAACATTGACGTGTGTGGGTGATTCATTGATAAGTAGGTACGAGTAAATCGTTTTCATTCAAAAGTTCATTCATAACAAGGCAAGGGTGTATTACATAAACAGTCGTGACATTTTAGAATTATTTTGTATAAAAAAAAAAACAAAAAAAAATTAATAGTTGAAAAATAATTCATATGCAATTTGATTCTTTACCATGGTCTGTTTAATACCCTAGAGTTATGGGATATCAAAAGGAACACGTTGTATATACGTTAGTTTTATGGAATTACCATAATACTGTTGTGGCGCATCTCGTTGGTTCTTGTTTGTGGACTTACCTAATTGCAAAGTTGACAATCCACCGTTGACTGAATATTTTAGACCCGATGAGGCCCCGAGTGAAATTCATTAATACAAGATTCGGATTATAAACGTGGTGCAGGCCCTTATATTAAAATATACAGAATTTGACAGCTTAGTGATCTTCTTCTTCTTCCTTTTTATGGCGACGAACTTGTGTTTTCCGCAGTGGGTACACTGTTCGGCCAGTATCACGTATGCAGCTGT
This sequence comes from Anania crocealis, assembly GCA_949315895.1. Lineage (NCBI taxonomy): Eukaryota > Metazoa > Arthropoda > Insecta > Lepidoptera > Crambidae > Anania > Anania crocealis. Next base: position 6,126,759 of record OX438874.1, on the reverse strand, counting down.
TACACAGATATTATGAGAGATATTATGGAGATAATGGTAATCTTACGATACTATAAGCGAACTTAACACAAAGTGTAAAACAGAGGATAGGGTAGGTAAGTACTATGACAAACAAAAATGAAGGTGGTTCCATATTTATTTGTCATTATAGAATATTTTTAATGTATTTGAGATTTTGATATTCTTAATTTTTGACTTTTAATATATTTTGGAGAGTGTTCTTTGCTAATATGTATAGTTAATGATTTCTTGGTTAAAATGAAAAGGTAAAACAATGTTAGGCAAACGGCGCAATCATAAATTTACTTTTTGTTTGTGTAAATGGCTTATTACATACATTTAAGGTTGCTATTACTACGCGTTATAAAACCAACTTCTTTTGTAGGTAATCTATTTCATACGGTTTATTTGTTTGGACAGATATTGTAGAGGAGGTCGTTTCCTAGATTGACCAGATCGGAAATCGCACCTGGGATTCTATCGTAGTCGGCAGATCACTGCACTACTACAGCAACCGGTACTTCAAAACACGTGTTGTGTTAGTCTAAAGAAGCTGTCATTTAATCGCCTTTAAACTTAGACACTTAAGTTGAACATTACCCGCACTAATTCGCCGCGATTCGTTTCACGCGAACTTATCCCCAATCAACAAGCATCGCGCGAGTTGAACATTCGCGAATAAGTAGAACGTTCATGTTCGCGCGGTAAGATCAGACCCTCTGTCCAAGGTCTTAGGACTACACATTTTTTCTCCTTATTTTATTAGCCAAAACAAACCGAGATCTTTACTGTCTTTGATTTTTCGCTTATTATTTGCATCACAAAGAATTTTACTTTGTTGAACAAATCCCAGGCGTGTCTTAAAAGATTTGTTGCCATTAATATGCGTAAGGGTGCGTCCACATTGGTGACAGCTAACATCGCTAGGGGCTTGGACTATTACGGTGATCCTTCTAAAATTTAAACAACATTTAAATCATGACTATAAAATTTTAAGTTTCCTAATAAATTAGACCCTAAGAAAACATCTAAGCAGTGATCTTACTCCGTAATACATTGCGGTATATTAGTATAGGTACTCGGCGTGTCTCTCTCACTTATACCAATATCCCAGAGTGAATGAGAGAGACAGGTAGGGGAGACTGTTCGGAATTGAATTTCGGTATGACATGTAAAGAGTATGAGTGACGATGGCCGAAACGAGTCGGGACATCTGCACGCGACTTTACATGGATAAAGGACCTTATATTTTTTATTTCGTAAATAAAAACAAAGGAAACAGATTAAAACATCACTTTGTGATAACGGTGGCGTGAATATTTTAGAATAATCTTTAAGGCACAAATTTTTAGACCCTTTTAATATTATGAATATCTGACTCACTTTTCAAAATATTATTATCATGCAAATTTCTAGAATAAGGTTGCAAGAACCGCAGAATTCAGCTGGAGGATTCAGCCGTAATATGTTAATTTAGTTACAAATATTTTATCGAACAACTTTTAAACCACTTATATTTAAAAAACAAGATCAAATTACCTACAGTTGGGACAATTTGACATCTATTCGTTTATGTATTTCAGTATATTTTGTTCATCATAATAACATCCTTTGTCTTTTGTGCGTCGTTTGAAGCGACTCAAAAAGTACCACCAGAATATATTATTATTTAATTTATTATTTTCCAAACAATCGCCAATCCTTTCAATAGTGGTGACAACATCCTCCTTTCGGAAAGACCCGTGTTCACCAGTGTACTGATATAGGATCATGATGATGATGGTGATTTCCGTATATTCCATTGATATCACCGCTAGGTAAGAGTTTTCCTGAAAGCTTTTAGTTGCTCTTTCCAAAATCACTGGCCACTAACAAAGTCCGAACTACGAGTATTTGGACAGTTTGTGTACAGTTCGATAATGTCAAAAGTTGCGGTTGCTCAAATGTTTGCCCAACATGTGGACACGACAAACGAGGAGTTCAACTGAAGTGGGTTTTCGGTAAATAGCGTGTAAGGGCTGCGTTCCATGGCGGATAAGCGAGCTATTTTGATTCCGATTCAAAAAGAGAATGCTTTTTTTCACTGTCTTCAATGTAAAATGTTAGAGAGATCCCTTTTTTCAATGTTAAACAGACATTGAAAAAAGCATTCCCTTTGGTTATTTGTTAAGTTGACTTGTTGTTGATGATTTTTTGATGTTATATTTTATTTTGTGGAATTATTTTAGAGATCAAGGTTGCTAAAGTTTTAAAAGTATTTAAAATATCTATAGCTAGTTAGTACAGCTTGACAAATTTCAATACATTAAAAAGTTACATGTCAAATGAGAACAGTCACTATATCTGTAGGTTCATAATATCTATTTGCAGGACAATGTCTTAAAAAAAATTGAACAAAAACCTCATTCCCGCTAATAAAGGCTATTACCGCCGCACTTTACAAGCGGTTGGCGATTGCAGGCTAATATTAGGTAGAAGATACTGCTGCCCGACTCCTGTTTCCCTTTCACTTCACTTAAAAAAAAAGCTCACAAATTACCTGTATTCAAAAATTCTATGTGAAAATTCTATCATCTACAATAGTTTTTAATACCTTATGTTATGACATTACACAATGGGACAAAAAAGAAAGAAAAAACAATACAAGGAACAAAAAACCAGATCATCTTATCACGAACAAACAAATTTACTGCTGGCGGCTATTGCCTTAACCATTGAAAAAACAAAATAATGGTTTTACGTGAACTTTTTAGTTAGTTTCAATGGTAGTCCATATCCTCCTCATATCCCTATACTATGTCGTCATACATGTTCATTTCTAATTACAAACACCATACATATAAGAAGACCTACCATTGCTTCATTGTATCGATTAGGGCGGAAACATACAAAGCTATCACGTTACTGTTAATAGATTATGTACGAATATGATAATAATATGTCAGTAACGTATATATTATTATTTATTAATTAGCAGTGCTAGTGTGGAATTACTTCATCCCACGTAATTCCTTGAAAATGATATGCAATTGGATACGTATAGTTGTATGTATAACCACGCCTTTTTACAAATACCAATTTAGTAAAGCAGTTTTTACTATGCTTTTGGTGATTATTTAAAAAATAAAACAGTCATATTGAACTAATTTGTGTTCATTGATTTTTCGTTTTATTTGTATTTATCCACCCGTGACTAAAACCCGTCTTTATAAACAAGCAAAAGTAATTACCTGCCTAAAAGTAATTACTTAGGTGACAATTTGTAGTCATTAATTTAATAATTACTAGAAGTTAGAACAATGCAAAGTTAGCATTCTCAGCCAAATAATATGTCCATTAATGGTGACCCATTTCCTTCACTTAAGCACTGGGTAGTAACATCTTTAGTTATGACTTTCTTAAGCAATAAGTAACTACTTCTTTATAAATACGGGTGTAGGTAAGACCGCTGTCCAAAATTCTTAATGTGGCAAATCGTGATTAATAAAAAATCATGGTAAAATTCGTAATGGTGTTATCGGGTGGGTGCCCTTCGGTTCGCCTAAAATTTGAAGTCCTAATTTCATTTGGCCGAACCGTATTGGCCTAAACTTATAACGTATAATTATTGTCTAGCCTAACAGTTGTTTTCGCACTATCATAGTTGGGTCTAAAAATTTATAATCCTAATTTTAGTATGCCTAATATCGAATGCACTAAAATATATTCGCATCTTTCTTTAGGCATAACGCTAAGTAATGAAAGCCATAATTTTTTTTAAAACAGAAAATGTTAAAAAAACGAATCGCTGACAAACCGACCCCAAGCAGTCTTGTCTGCCCTACCCCTAGAGTGTAATTTAAAAGCGCGTAGGCGCGGAGGGGCGAGGCGATCCACGGGCTGAGGAGCAGGAGGCTGTAAGCGAGGCGCCGCGGCTGAGGCTGGCCAGCACAGCCGGCCAGAAAGCCGAATCTGCGGTGCTGAGTGTAAGCCATCTGCGACGATTAGCACGCGTGGGACCGCCGGAGCCCCGCAGCACCGAAGCCGTCACGGAAGTCTGATTGTTTGGATGCATGCATGATTGCTGGTTTGCATGCATGTTTGCTTTATTGCATGCACGCCTGCTTGCTTGCATGCACGCTTGTTTGTTTGCAAGCATGCTTGCTTGCTTGCATGTATGCTTGCTTGCTTGCTTGCTTGCTTACATGCTTGCTTGCTTGCTTGCATGCATGCATGCTTACTTCTTTAAAATATTGATAAAGTTTTAACTTTTTGCGAATAAAAATTTGGAACTGTAAATGGTAGGTATTAGGATATATTCGGCTAAATGTCGAATTTGGCAAATTATAATACGGCGATATGCAGTAAGGCGTAGTAAATATAGGCTAAGCACGTTTAGGAAGAGTGAAAATGTGCGAAAAAATTTTAGGCTCAAAGTTTGTGTGCCAGTGACAATTAGGAGTACAAATAATTCGGCAATCCGATATATACCCGTTATCGGGTACATTGAAGATACAGTATGCGTACCTACATGTCTTTTTAAAGATATAGGTAGGTATTAAGATATGATTTCATCTTTCATTTTTACTATCACTAGAGATACTTAGTTGATTCGAGGTTAATAGTTATTCCGTGATCATGGCGCTTGCAACAGTTCCGAAGTTTAGAAAACTCATAAAAGACAAGATACTATGTTATAAGCCTTAAACTAATTAACTCTAGTATATTGTGATCTTTGATGTAAGATAAAACCGTCCTATTGCGAGTCGGACTCGCGCACAAAGGGTTCCGTACCATTGACTAGGTAAACCACAGTATAAATTTTAGTTAATATAGTTACCTGTTACCATTTATTGATATCGAGCAAGAAAAGGAAAAAAAAACATGTTTGTTGTATGGGAGCCCGCTTTAAGTATTTATTTTATTTTGTTTTTAGTATTTGTTGTTATTGCGTCTTAGTAATATGGTCCCGTTTTTACACTTTATCACAATTAGCGCCTAAATAGTGTCACAAATGAATGTGCACCGGTTGATATAGGGGTGCACATTATAAGTATAAGTAAAACCTATATCAATAGAACAGATCAGAATGGCATATTAATAAATATCCATTATTAAAAAAGTACGTAATTTTCAATGGTCTTTAACCCACAAACCTACACACATACACAGATATCCGTGTCAATACACGGTGAATTTTCAACCACCTGTAAGACGAAGCCCACGTTATGGAACATCTTGGCATTGTTATTTTAATTTACTAAGCAAAAATTTTTGCAATAATAATATTAAATATTGGTTTAGCTATTTACTTTGAAACAAGTTGTGACGCGCACAGATGTAGCTGTGTAAGGTCCATTCATCCGGGACCCCGCCGCAGCAAAATAATACGTCTGTGCGCGTCACGGCGAATTACAAAATACAAGTACCTATAATTAAAAAAATAATATTTTTCAAAAATTATATTTAATCGGAAAATAAATAACAGTGCCATGATGTTGTACATAATGGTCCAATACCGTGGGCTTCGTTTTCCAGGTAGTTCAAAAAGCACGGTGTATTATACAGGCTGAGATTTTAACCACCTTCCAAATTTTGACTTATCAATCTACGAGACAAAAAACAAATGACGTATTTTTTCTTTTGGTATAGCCCAGTATAAAAATGTCAAGATAAAACACTTAGAAAATGTCCGCAAAAATCAAAAATTTTTGAAACGGCTGCCTAGCAACACTTTTTTTACGCGATTCGCATCTTATTCATTCATTACGATACTATTCGTAAGTTTTTGATTTTTCTTTTATACCTTATCAGGCTTAGGACCATAAAAATTGAAAACTATATTGCGAAAAATATTTTCGGGTGAAAGCTTGATTTACATTTTTTACTTCATAAATAGGCTCTAAATACGATACTGAACGCCTATTAAAATATTGGAAAGATGTTAAAATTTCATCCTGTATATAGCGCAGATTTACTTGGATTGTTAACTTTAAACAGACATAAGACTGCTCCCTCGCTAGAAAGGCCATAAAGTATTAATTTAGGTTGGCTTTTGAGCTAGTGTGTGGCGGAACAAAGAAACAGATGGTTCCAAAACCTACATTGTTCCAGTTTTGTAGAATAAGAATTACATTTTTAGGGGTTCATCATCATCATAACTACACTACAAAATCTTATTACAGCACTAGCTGTTCCCCGCGACTTCGTCCGCGTCAATTTCCGTTATTATGATCGCGATTATTTTTGCAACATTTTTCACTCATGCTTCGCTCCTATTTATCACAGCGTGATGTTATATAGCCTTAAGCGTTCCTCGATAAATGAACTATCCAACACAAAAATAATTTTTCAAATCGGACCAGTACTTCCTGAGATTAGCGCATTCAAACAAACAAACTCTTCAGCTTTGTAATATTAGTATAGATTTAAAAAGCTCTATCCAATATATTTTTTTGTTTCAATTGAACATTTAGTTCACGTTTTTTCGGTTATACGAGTGGCTTTAATGTTTGATGGTGTTGCCTGATCGTTAAGTATGTTTGACAGTTAGGATCTCCAAGGGATTAAATGTTTATAGATCTGGCGTTTTAATGGTTTTCATGCAGCAAAAACGTAGAAGAAAAATATCAAAAAAGCTTTTTGGCGGCAACGGTCTATCTTATACTGATTTCAAATCTTTTATATTTCAAGTCTTGTATATAGGTAAAATATATTTTTTGTGTCGACGAATGTATTCAAGGGTTTAAATAATCATTATGTGTGTTTATACTATTAGGGGTTAAAGTATGAAATTGCCGTTTTGTATGGACGAAATCGAGAAAAGTCATTTTTCCATACTAACAATTTTTAGTTTTTTTAAAAACGCCTGAACTTTTTTCGATGCAATTAAAGGTGAAAGTTAGATGGTTATAAAGCTACGCATTATAGTATTTAAATTTCTGAAAATCAAAGTATATAATACAAATATACTTAATTGAAGCAAGAAGGTCAGCTGACACATTGTAAGGGATCTTTTCAACGACTTCCTTTGAAGTAATAGGCACTAGTATTGCATTTTGTTTTAGTCAAAAGTTACTTTATTTAGTTTTTGATACAATACCAAAAGAATTACGCAATAATATGACTATACTTAAGAGCTATAAACAAAATAAAAGTGGGAAAATAATCGGCAATTTCATACTTTAACACAACTTCATATTATATCATAAAATAGAATAGAATACAATTTATTTCTCAAACTGTGTTCAATGTGCAGTTGGAAATACAGGTAAGAGGTAACAACAATGTAACAAGCAGTGCCCGTTAGCAAGCAATATTTAACATGAGCTTTGAAGTATCACTTAATAAGTAACGCTTACAATTTTGTTTAGGTTTTACATGCATAATATTTACCTACACTGTTAAGTAACCACTTTTTCGACTTGAATTTAAAATTTGGTAACTCTAAAGCCTTTATGACCGTAACGATCACTAGTAGAAGTTAAGTGATTTTTCGTGATATTTTCGAGTCAGTTTTCATTTAGAATTATTTCGTTCACCAGTTCCGCAATAAAATACGAGTAATTCAACTTCGATTCTCGGTCGCGGTTTTACAAAACTTTTACATTAGGTACATTAATCCGTTATTGGAGTTACAGAATGTTTATTTGAATTCAATTTTGAAATAAATATGCGAAAGAGTGAGTAGGAGATAAAAGTATTTGCATAAATGACAACTATTAATAGGTATACTGTGGTTATATCTCCTGATTCAAACTTTCATAGTCACTCTTACAAAACATGGAAAAAGGTTAGAAAGGCTGTTATGGGTCATTTGTATGAGAACCGATTTCGCCGCAATTGCGCCCCACTACTACTTGGGTCATTTGTATAAGAACCGATTTCGCCGCAATTGCGCCCCACTACTACTTATGCACATTATAAACACAAGCTTTCGCACACATAAACGAGTTTAAAGAACGCCAATCAAGCGAATTCTTTTGTCATCTGGCGACCAATAGGGTCGCGCGACGTCAAATGAAATCAATCACAGCGCTCACTTACATTCATGTTTCGGCAGAAGTATGAGCATTTGCCCCACCTACATCGCTTTTCAAACGTTATTTCCGTGTTATGTGGTCACTCTCATATGAGTCTCGTATGGTGCTGGCATGTTAAAAATATTTATAGTACAAGCCCCTCTTTTTCTTTGTCGTAAGAGGCAACTAAAGGAGCATTGCCAAAAGAAGACGAGCAGAATAGACTTTCCTCCACCATTTGCCAAACTGCGAATGCCAAGTACTCTGCCAATCGTAGCCATTATGCCAAACTCTTCCTTTTAGAGATGTCATGTCTAGCTGTGGATTAATTGAGATGATGATAACAAACCAAAAACGTCATTTTTTAGCCCAATGATTTTGTAGGAAGGTTAACATGCGTTAATTTTCATGATAAGCATGAAACAACTAATCTATACTAATATTATAAAGCTGAAGAGTTTGTTTGTTTGTTTGAACGCGCTAATCTCAGGAAGTACTGGTTCGATTCGAAAAAAGCTTTTTGTGTTGAATAGTCCATTTATTGAGGAAGGCTTTAGGCTATATAACATTACGCTGCGACCAATAGGAGCGAAGCATCAGTAAAAAATGTTGCAAAAATTGTCGCGATCATAATAATAGAAATTGACGCGGACAAATCGTGGGCAACAGCTAGTTGTAGATATATTTCCACTAAAGGCCCCGATGGTCTAGTGGTTTGAATACCGACCGAGATCTTGGCCCGGTATTCGGGTTCGATCCTTGGGTCGGGCAACAAAAGTTTCAAATTTTCGAACATTGCTCAAGTTTGTGATCACCAATCCGCATTTGGCAAGCGTGGTGATTATGCCTGTACCCATCATTGCTATGGTCACTTGAATTCAATGATGAACGCCTTTTCCCTGCATCAGTGGGATGATTGTAGGCGGTAACTTCTTCTATTTTTTATATTTCCACTAATTGAGAAATGCATTCCTGTTCCATTCGTTTTTTTTTATGACCCGGCTGTTGTAGTAGCGCGGTGGTATGCCCCTTAATTTAATTCCCTGATATACAGGCAACAGCACGTCTACCTACCACAAAACGTCAAATTTTCTCAATTGACATTGATCTCTACTTGTTGGACTTAAAGTTGAAAATCAATTCAATGGCTTTTAACTTTTTGGGTAGGTTGACCTGCCTTTGTCTGTACTAAAAACCCACAGTCAAGCCGACTAGTCGGCTTTTTGGGTCTATATGTCTGTAAAACCTTTTTGTAAACCTTGTTCTTAAATAAATAATAATAATTCCTTAATAATAATTCCCGTTTAGGTCTAGGAAACGATCTATTCTAAAATGGCTCTGATTAGAAGTGGTTAAAGCCGTTTATTGGAAGGCACGTTATGTTGTTCGTTTCGGTATTTATCACAAGATGGAAATTGTAAAAACAATTCACGTCAACCAGTTGTATATAACCGGCCAAGTGCGAGTCGGTTTCGCGCACGAAGGGTTCCGTACCAAAAAGGCCAAAAAATCGTGTTTGTCGTATGGGAGCCCCCTTTAAATATTTATTTTATTTTGTTTTTAGTATTTGTTGTTATTGCGGCAACAGAAATACATAATTTGTGAAAATTTCAACAGTCTAGCTATCGCGGCTCTTGAGATACAGCCTGGTGACAGAGCGACGGACAGACGGACAGACAGACAGACGGACAGGCAGCGAAGTCTTAGTAATAGGGTCCCGTTTTTACCCTTTGGGTACGGAACCCTAATAAATGTACGTCACGTTCATATATTTGTGTATATACATATGTTGTACGTCAGATCCACGGCTTTCCGTCGTGATCGATGGCAGTTCACATGTGTGACTTTGTCTCAGAATGGATCCATTTTAGTGAAGTTAAGTGTCGGTATATCTAAATGAGTTAAGGATACTTTTCATACGGTCTTCATTATCTATATAAATGGCAACAATTTAGTTTCTAATCAGATACTATCACAAAATTTGATTTTAGGCCGTGTTGAACTTCCAACACATCCTGAACTTATTGGTTGTTACTTATTTATGAGCTCTATACATTGTGTTAGAGCAGTCGCGCGGCAAGCGGAGGGCTGTGGGTACGAATCCCACCTCAAGCAGTCAAATTTTTATTAAAAACTCAACCAAATAAAAAAACAATCCTGAATAACTTAAAAAACAAAATAATGTGAAACAATCAGAAAGGATTAATCTGGACACTTAATTTCCGTCTATTAACTTCATAGACATTCTAAATTAAAAAAAAAAATAAAAAAAATCTTTATCAGAAAGAATGACTACAAATTATAAAAATAAATCTTAAAGCTTTCATCCAAACAAAAACTATTACAGAATTGGCACTGAGATATTCCAAACAAAATATCGATAGTATTTCACTGCTCCACCGTTCGCGAACATCGATAAGTCACCGTAACTACCTGCCCGCGTAACATGTTAAGGTTACGCTACACTAAAAGTGTTAGGGAGCACTTCCACTAGCGCAATGAATGAGTACTTAAAAATTTTCACTTGCGCACTGTCACCAGTCACCCCACTCTTGAGTAACGATAGTTAGAACAGTCTAGTACTTTTATACTTTGTGATTAACTGTTTGGAATACTTTTAGATACTTTAAATTATTTTGTTCTGCATTTTACAATCAACAGATGCACCACGCTTCTTCATCGTGTGTTAGTCGTAAAAGAGACTAATCGAGTACTACCAAAACCGTATCTTTAATATGTTATACTACGACCCGACTCGACAGCTAGGCGTTGCATTAATGACAATGACTTTTTGAGAGGCATGCGTTCAGCTAAGGATTGAAATTGACGAAAATGCTTTTTGTAGATCAAATATTTACCCTATTTTATTCTGTGCCTAATAAAATAGGACCAACTTTAAGCTTCTTTTTCTTTTGTTTAAAAGATAATATTAAATTATATTTATTATGCCAGCGTTTCAGGTATCGGCACTTTAGAATAATGTACACTCTCCTTTACAGTTGGGGGAACATCGTAAAGGCGTACAATGATTGAAATGGACTAATTATTCTCTTAGGACAGCAGTGGTTGTATGTGTATTGAATTAAATGTACGGAATTTCGTTGCGCGTTTTCTTTCTTCTAAAATAATAGAAGGATTTTTTATGTTTGCTGTGTTGCAAAAGTCCGAATCTTTGCATTTAAAAGAAAAAACTTTTCGCGTTCCTTTTCAATCGTCAATATAGGGGGAGGGTCTCGTATCAACGCGTATGTATTATTTAGGTATGGCCATGCATAACTTTTCGTTACTAAACAGGTGTATTGATTTTAGTATTAATTTTGGTAGGGTACAGCTCAAGGCCCCATTCAATCATGAAAATAAAGACGATTGCCTTAGAAACATTTTTTACTATGTGGTCACAGAATAAACAAGCTTGTACATAAGAAGTCAAATCAAATCAAACAAAAGAACATTTTTCACAATAAAATCAGTTAATTTCAGTTTTATTTCTGCAAATAGGCCCCAGGTGCGCTTTTACACGTCCCAATATTTAAACCTAGTACTGCTTCGGGACAAGTCTGGGCTAGTGACGAGAAGATGCAGCGCAAGAAACTTGGTCACTATTGTCAAACTCGGTCACTAAAAAAATACCTACTATAAGGGACCGACGAATTTTTGAGTCGGTGCGTGATGTTTGTTGGTGAATTTTTGTTAAGCAAGTTAGATCCCCGTACGGGTCAATGTTTAGAAACACATTCCTATATTATTTGGGGTCTTGGAGATTCACGGTACTTGCGTTTTTTTTTCTGATTTCACAAAACAGCTTTAACTTCCTTTGTGATTTTACTATTAAAACATGTAAGTGATAATTCATGACGGCTGGCTTAATATACGATTCGAAGACTACATTTCAAATGTGCTACGAGAGGCGTTACGAAACTACTACGCTATACATCATGGCGCTTACCGCTACATCTACGGCGTAGTATTCTACGACCTAGCTACGAGGTATGCACAACTCGTAGCGAATTCGTCATTACAGAATGTTATGAAAGCTAGACTAAATTTTTAAAGAAAATATCATTACTTCGGCTCGAAACCAATGCATTATAATATTTTATGCTTAGGCATGCTTTGTTTTTATTATTATTTTGTTTTCGTGCATAGAGTTTCCGGTACGGGCAAAATCATGCTAGTGTCATACGTAACCACAAGTTTCCATATCAGCTGTATTTTTGGTAAATTACTCAATTTTATCAATGAAAAAAGAGTTTGAAAGGAAAAAGCACAAAGTTAACAACCCCTAAAACAAACAGAACATAAAACTAGAACAAGTTACGTACTACTTTAACATTATATTTAACTGCTCCATCTTGCCTTAGCCTAGGAATCAAGTGTAGTTCATGTATCGATAGTCTCAATATCGATAAAACATAATAAAAGAATAATAGAAATAGCTTTCTGGGGTCTAACTAATCTTACTGATTATAGAATTGTGAAAAATTTATAATCTATCAATAATCGACCTTTATAAATATGATTATGTTGAATATGCATATTGATACTAGATATGTAATAATTAAGACACTTGCAGTAATAATCTTACTTTATGAGTTTAGTTTCATTAATCAAAAGCATTTTTATGTTTTATCAAGTTACTACTTCAACCTTAACGAATTACTAAGATTTAACATTTTACAGGTTATATACAATTAAGATATCGATTTTGTTTAAAGTTAAAATAGATAAGAGTAACAGTGGACAATGCAGCTGCAGATATTTTCCTTCTCTTAAGTACGTGGTAAGCATAGTCCTTCTGCTAAGATATTTTAAATACCAATTCTAAAAAAGTCTTTAGCGATTTGGAAAACAACATTTACTGAATCGGATCTCATGTCTCCTCCGAATGTATCATGGAAGCCATAGCTCTTGTGTTGCAAAATAGCATATGTACAAAACACCACACAACAAAGACAAAGGAAATCGACAAAGTAATACATCTTTCCCGTCGCAGATTATCGATATGGGAATTTCGATATTTGATGAAACATTGACAACACTACAGGAGAACTCCGTCACGTAGTATCTAGTTGCCAACATTGTTAAACCCAGAAACGCTACGTCACTGGGTAATTTTCTTGGACGTGACCCTTGGAATACTTTTAACTTAATGCAAGCTTGTTTTGGGATAGGATCTACATGTTTTCTTAGTTTTTAGTATATTCTTTTGTTGTGTTTGTCGAAGTGATATATAAATTTGTTGTGAATGGAAGTTCATAACTATTTCTAATGTATGTCGAACATGTAGGTAATGCGTATTTTCGACGAATACAATTTCAAAATTTGTATGTCAAATTGTCTACAAAGGAAGTATACCTACAAAGGAAGTTTTTGAAACTTGAACAATAATAAACAAAGTTTAAAAATATTATGTAACCCCAGAACGGTTTTACTTTACTTTTGTTAAAAACGTTTAAATATTGACTGTCCCATGATAAGATTTTGACTAAACATTTCGACTGTCTTGCGTGGAATTAGAGCTCACAAAGTTTACTGCGCTGAACTACCATAGCATTATTTTTGCTGATAAATTTATTGTCAAAAACACTGATTGAAAATTACGCTATATTTTTGGTAAAAACCAAAAAAGTTCTTTTTTTCAAATGTTTAACTATTGGTTGGTGTAAGAACAAGATATTAAACATCTCAATATTGAATATCGTGTTAAACTGTTTTTTTAACATGTCTTACGGCCATTTCCAATAACCTATCTAATCTATCTTCAGTTTTGGCATATTGGAGATAGGAAACAGTTTCTATCTCTGTTTTTGCCGTCCAGAGAAACAAAGACAGAAGTAGTTTTCTATCTCCGACATGCCAAAACTGAAGGTAGATAGGTTATTGGAAATGGCCGTTAATCAGTAAATATCTTCATTGATATCCTTGTTCGATTATTATAAAATCTCGCAATTTCAAGACATGTTCATAAAACAATCTAATCTTTCACTAGACCAGACTGGTCCCAAAGCAGTGGTAGGTTAAAATATTGGGACGTGTAAAAAGCGTCTCGTTCCTATTCGCAGAAAAAAAACAGATTTTACTGATTTTACAATACGTCTGAGGTCATTGATTTAAAAAAACTCTTAACTATTCATATTACTGGTATATTTTAAAAGTAAAATTGATTAATTGTTATTATTTTCAGACATTAAGTGGTTAGAATATTCATATTTAATCATTAAATTCGTTTTGTTACAGCCTTTTAGCAAAAACTTACCAATAAACCTAACTATCCCTAATTCGTTTATGTAATACCTAAATAGAATCAAAGCGAATCGCCAAAAGTTTCAACCCTTTTGAAAGTTCCTATCCGTTTCCGTTGGTTCAGTAAATCTTGGGCCGACTTATCAGACTTACCAATTCGGTACAGATCAAAAAACATTTATTGGAAGGGGGAAAACTTAGATTCAGGAAAAGTACAAGTACTTTATGGCCTTAGTAATAGCCCTGATGTAATAATTTTTGAATAGGATGGTGAATTGGTGAGTATGAATGTTTATTCCTAATAAAATTAATAGACTCAGGCGTTACTTTGCGGAAATCCATAACTAATTATGGATTTAGATAATTATTTTGCTAATGATTTCCGCTTGTTAATATACCGGCCTAGATACCTTCACCACACTACCGGCACTAACACTGATTTGAGGAAGTACCTGCACCACACTAACACTGATTGAGCAAGCACTATTTCATGCAGGAAACCGCCCGCCCTCCCTCAAAAATGCATGCAGTACAGTTAATGCAATTATTAGTACCCAACACCAATACGATAAAAACCTCAAATCAGTGTTAGTGCGGGTAGTGTGGTGAAGATACCTTCACCACACAGGCCGGTATATTAACAAGCGGAAATCATTAGCAAAATAATTTTCTAAATCCATAATTATTCCTAATAAGGTATGCCCATCCAACATTACTATTATTTTTTAAATACTATATTATTATTCGGTTTCCTATTTAGGTACCTAGAAACACAATATTTTAAGATGATGACATAATAAAATAGTACTATATGCAATGTGATTTTTATTATGTTTAGTTAAATTAAATTTATTGTAAGATTGACAAACAAGCAATAAAACCATTTTTTTAATTTATTATTCAAAAAGTCGTGATGGCAAAGTGCTTAGATTTTTTCATTACTTTATGCAGAAACAAGAGAAATTAGTTTACACATTGATACACACACACATGATAACATAGCATCTTTTTTTCTTAAAATATTGATTTTTGATTACTAAGAGCATATGACAAAAAATATTCAAACCTGTTTTTTTGTGAATTTATTCATAGAAGTTTTTTTTATCGTATCATGCAGATACGATAAAAAAAACTTCTTTAACAAGAATCGACAATTCTATTTTATTGTAAGTCACCCACCTCGAAACCCTTAACACGTTCATTTCTATAGGTACCTACCAGTATTTATGAGGCCATTTTCCTCTTAATACATTAAAATAGTTTTTCCATCTGACCGTCCTCAGTCGTAAAGTCGCTTACGTCATAGTGACAAGGGTCAGAATATCCACCCATGACAAATAATATATTTACGAGCAATAAAAAAATTGCCATCGAATCATGAAGAACTCGGCGTAAAACATGAGTTTGTTAATGGCTATTGCTATACCCATCATTGGTATGGTAACTTGAATTCAATGATGGAGGACTTTTTCTGCAGTGGGGTGATTAAATGCCGTTACTCACTTGGTTTTTTGATTTATGCGAAGACTATACATTGGTATGACGATCTCCGTGGCGGAGTGGCGCATGCACCGGTTTTCAAGGTGTCGCTTGCTCTGAGGTGTCGGTTCGAATCCCAGACGGGTGAATGTAGAATAAAAATTTATATTTTCATTCTACATACATTTATATTAATATATATCTATATTTTCTTTTTTGGGTGTTTGTGGGACTACCGTTGTTTCTGCTTTTCAAAAAACAAGTGATTTTAATATAATTTTATTTTGGGATCAGAGAGATGTAAATAATTGGGTGACCAGCAACGTTGAGTGTACAATAATTTAAATTTTATTAATTTTAAGCCTTAATGTAAGTTGAAATTGTTTACTTGTTTGTGGTTCCAATAAAATAAAAAAAATGTAACTACCTATTAGTTGATGTTGTCCACATTTTCTATATTTATGAAGTATTTATTAAAAATATATTGACAGACACAAATAACGAGTGACTAAAAAATGAATTTTTAATCAACGAACAACGCTATCAATCTTCTGTGTCACGTATCTTCATACAAAATACAAATGCTTCAATCGGTCTCCCGAGGAAACTACTCGAATTTTCGGGTTAAATTATCCTATCCTATTGTTATTCTGAAGTCTAAGCTACATTACTGAAAATTTTAACCTAGTATTTGTGTGAAAGAGTAGCAAACATTTATAAGTCCTCTCAAACTTTCGCATTTAAAGCAAATGTATTTCGATTTATGATGCAAGGCTACCAACAGTGTGGTATTCGCTTTGTCATGTGAGATGTGTCAATGTTAATGATAAATACTTTTCTAAATCACTGATAAATATTTTTAACAATATTTTTTTATCATTACCGGCCCACATCAGTCCACTGATGGACTTAGGCCCCTTCAAAAAGAAAATTCTAACATAATCGATACGCTTTTTAGCGATTGGGCGATCGTAGAAAAGACTTATGATGACGCTTATGATGAAGAAAAGACGCCGCTGTCCGTCATCGGAACAACTCTTGACAGCTCTTAAGACAATCGTAAAAAGAGACGGAATGGTGCTATTCTTTTTTGAACCAACAACACAGAGCATATCATCTAGAAGTATTAGAAAATAACAAAAACAAAATACAATCTTGAGGAATGCGATTACCGTTATTGGGTACCCGATTGTTAAAACAGGACCCCATTATTAAGACTCCACTGTCCGTCTGTCTATCTGTATGTATGTAACCGTAATAGCTAGATAGTCAATTTTTCCCCAGATGATGCATTTTTGTTGCAACAACGACTAAAAATAGAAAAAATCAATACTTTAAGTGGGGCCTCCATTCAACAAACGTGATTGTTTACCGTGAGATGCATAAAATTTTACCAAAACATTTACTTGTATATTCACTTCAAAAATACAGAATGAAATTTTTACTACCTTTCAAATATTTTATAGGCATTCAATATCGTATTTAGAGCCCATTTATGAAGTAAAAAATGTAAATCTAGTTTTTACTCGAAAATATTTTTCGCAACATAGTTTTCAATTTTTACGGTCCTAGACCTGTTAAGGTATAAAGGGAAAATCAAAAACTTATGAATAGTATCGTAATGAATGAATGAGATGCGCATCGAGTGAAAAAAGTGTTGCAAGGCGGCCGTATCAAAAATTTTAGATTTTCGGCGGACATTTTCTAAATGCTTCTTGACATTTTTGTACTGGGCTATACCAAAAAAAAAAATAGGACATTTACGTTTACGTTACGTTTTTCGTCTCGTAGATAGTTTTATTAAAATTTGGAAGGTGGTTAAAATATTAACTTGTATACTCGTAAACTACACGATTCATCGCGCATGCGAATACCTGTGCCCAGCACAGTGATATGAAATAGTATGTCCTTTCTCAGTCTATGTTTGTAGTTTTAATCAAAATTGGTTAAGTAGTGAAGGCGTGAGACCGTTCAAGTCAGATTTACTTTTGCATTTATAATCTACTAGCTGTTGCCCGCGACTTCGTCAGCGTCAATTTCTGTTATTATGATCGCGATTAATATGAGTAATTTTCCCCGTTTTTGCAACATTTTTCACTGATGCTTCGCTCCTATTAGTCGCAGCGTGATGTTATATAGCCTAAAGCTTTCCTAGATATATGGACTATCCAACACAAAAATATTTTTTCAAATCGGACCAGTACTTCCTGAGCGCGTTCAAACAAACAAACTCAGCTTTACAATATTAGCATCTATACTATACTTAATAATACTTATATTATAAAGCTGAAGAGTTTGTTTGTTTGAATAGTCCATTTATCGAGGAAGGATTTAGCCTATATAACATCACGCTGCGACCAATAGGGGCGAAGCATCAGTGAAAAATGTTGCAAAAATGATCGCGATCATAATAACAGAAATTGACGCGGACGAAGTCGCGGGCAACAGCTAGTGTTAAATATAATAAAATTATTCAAACATTTGAGAAACTTCAAGTGTTTACAAATAAATAAATAAATCATTTAAGTATTTGCCAGCGTAAAGGCTTCGTCGACAGAAAAAAGTCTTGGAATCTTAATGATTAGAGCTGTCGCGCTGTAAGCTGAAGGTTCTGGATTTGAACCCCACACGAGGCAGTCGACATTTTTATTCAAAGAGTTGTATTTTCACTTATACTATGAATAGCTTGAAAACAGTCAAAAAACATATTATTAAAAATTTAAATCAAGATATTTCAAAGACGTTTTACTATGTTGTGTCTTCAAGAAGGCGTATAAGAATGAAGATATTATATTATGTTCATGGCATCGCCTCTGCAATGCAGCAGAAATTGACAGGATATGTTAAGTAGAAGAACGCTAAGCTATTCTTAGTAGTGGCAGCAAAACAATCTAAGCACGCTATCAATTGTTTTCACTTGTATTGGATACTAGTGTTTTGAGTTGCTTTTTATGTATATAATTATGCTTTTTCATTACACTAATGACCGGAAGAATTATTTTGAAACAAAAATAGGCTATTTTAATAGATTTCAATTAACAAAAATATGCGGATTAAAAACAACAAAGAAAATACTTGCAGAAAGCGCGCAGTTTTTATAGGAACATAATTGAATGGTAAGCACATTTTTAGAGGCAGCTTACTTTGATATATCAGCTAACATGCAAACTATTTTTCTTTACAGCAAAAATACCCACCAACTCACAATAATGTATCTTACTGAGTAGCATCAGCATAGCAACATATAGTAGTTTTTGAGTAGAGTCAGTACAAAAAATATTTTGCAATAAGCCATTTTTATTATCCTAATGCATCTATTTGCTGACAGTACCAGTAGAGATCGCGCGCTCTGCAATGCGATAGCAAACCCCAGAAATCTCTTGCGTAAATCACAATACTACTACACCCTGTATAATAACAGTCAGTCCTCAAGGTAAGTCGACAAACTACTAAGTTTGATCGGTAAACCGTTATTCGCCTGACAGAACAAATTTCTAACTCACTCTAATAACGCAACTTAGAACAAAATGATTCCACACACGCTAACATTCGTTTAGGGAGTAAAAGACACCACATTCAAAGGATAAGTCTCCATTTAAACCTACACACACAATGTTTATATAACATCTGAAATACACACTTAAGAGCTATGTAATAAAGCTCAAAATCAAATACCGCACATATAAAAGACCTTGTTAACGAAATTTCATTCCACCGGTGTAGGCCTAAAGCTCAATTTGGTAGCTGTAACGAAAACACAGCAGTGCGCATCCAGGGAATGCAAGCAATTAGGCCTTTTGCACTGCAGATAAAAATAATCTATTAACTTTTTGATACTCACCATCCGTAGTTGACGTTATATTCATCTTGACGACCTCAAAAAACCCTCGTTTTCTCGCACTGACAACCAAAACCGATTCGACGAACTCCTAATCAGTTCCAGAAAAAAAAAACAAGTTCTTCAAAGTCAACACACACGGAATCAATGGCCGAACGCCCAGTCCTACCGTATTGCAGATAAATCTGAGCGTTATAAAACACCCAATTCACACTCCGATAAACACCCAATAATGTACTTGTTGGTACTCGCGAGTTTCGAATTTCGAACGCGCGCGGTCAAACGTCAACTATTGGCGCGAACACTTGACAGATCGGTGATTGATTTAATCGGATGCACGCGGCAGATGGCAGCCAGTACTCGGTAGCTCAAAATAGTTCGGATACCCGGCAATTAGATAGGAAGATCCTACTTTGCTAGCAATCCGAAGCTTTTTGATAGTGTAACGACAAAACAAATAGTCCGGAATGAGTGAGGCTCGGGCATGCGCAGTCGGCACTGCCGTATGCGTACATTGTTAAGCCGCGGTTACTGGGTTTATTAAACTGTTTGACAAAACAAACATAGTGTTATAAGGTTAAAAGTTAAAAGGCAAAATGATTAAATGTATTTGCTGTATTTTGTGTAGTATTTTCCAAAAACTCAAATATTTACTCTCACCTTTCTCGACCCACCACTATTCCCAAAACACTATTTGTGCCTGGAGCAATATTTATCTTGTCAAGACGTAAAAGTTTTAGTGCTCACTTACGATAAATCCTACACTATTTCTGAACGTGTCTGTACATTGATCGATACTACAAGTTTATTTAAACTCATTTCTGTGTGTTTTATACTAAATCTGTATATATTATTAACACTACTTTTATGTTTTATTGGTGATTTGTAAGTATAATCATTTTATTTATTCAATACCTGCCTATTCTTTGCTACCAATCCAAATGAAGATTTAATATTTGAAACCTTTACTTTGCACAATTTATATTTCAATTAGTTTAATTAAATAAATAGTGGAGCAAGATAATTGTTTTATTTTTTAATTATTTAATCATTTTACATCCTGTGTTTTACCGAAAAAAAGCATCAAAAATTTTTTCAAAATTAGTACAAACTCTTTAAAAAAATATAATTCATGCTGGCCGATTCAAAAAACCAAATTAAATCCGCGTTCCACATTCAAAAAGACTCCCTGTGGACGAATCCCTACATCTGCAGCTCGGTAGGCACGTACCGCGCAGGGCCCGCCACTCTTGAGATATTTATCCGCCGGTGACGGATACCTGACATAGCTACACGGATATTATATACGGATATAGGTACTTAGATTTACGACGTAGATACGCGCCGTTACGTATACGATCTTGTAATTGATGTACGGTTGGTGGGTACTAATTTCGAGGATGTTTCTTTAGGCGGTACGGGAAGGCAGGAAATGTTTGTAAGAATTTGTATTAGAGAAAAAAATATTGAAAGCATGAGATATTTATTTTATTTATTTTACATTAAGTATCCATTGGCTAAACCTTGATCGCCACTGCCAGTCTACCTCCCAAGAGACTTACAAAATCCTTAAAAATAAGCAGTATGCAAAAGACTCTAAAACGTATTGAACAAACAAGATAACTGAAACCCATCGTAGTAAAACTACTACGAGTCTACGATGAATAAGGGAAGATCTAACCCCGCCCTCGATCCGTAGCATGCACTACGAAGCATGTACAGAAATATTTTTCCAAAATGGTTAAGGCCGCGAAGTTCTTAGAGGCAGCGTTTTTGAGTTTTTCAAACCCATCTGAGAACTAGAAAACAGCGTTTTGAAGTCTGTAAAAAATATATGTATTAGTTGAGAGTCTAGTCTAGTCACAGTCGCTATCGGTTACACGATTTGATTAACTTGGCTCGATAGAAAAAAATCACAAACCTACAGCTCTTCGGAATGTTTTTTCAATTTGACGACTAAACTACGAAGATTTTTAATATTTTTATGCTTGTTTAAAGCTACTAAATATTTATAGACATATTCGCTGAGCTTGAATTCATTAAATGATATACTTAATTACTATGTTAAAATAACTACAAAATACGTGAGCGCGGCGGCTAGTCAGGCCCGTACTGTCGCGCGCTGGCACTTACGGTGCGCATAGGCGCTCCGTAATAGGCGATCGATGGATATCGATCCATAAATCCCGAACTACCGAGTCTTAAAACTTCAAATGACAACGACCCCGATGGTGTAGTAGTGCAAAATGTACCACTATGCAAGAGCATCAATTAGTAACGATTTTCCATTAAATTCTAGCAATTTTAGAGAACATTGTTTCCTAATTTGATTGGTTTGTAAAAAGCGGGTGGCTATTGTCAGGTTTCGAAAGGCAAGTTATGCCATTTGTGACAGCTTGGTATTGAAAGTATATGGAAAAAAAATGACGTGTGGCACTCGGAGACTGCCGCGGTAAAGCATAGCATTTTTTATCAACTTAATGCAATTATAAAACTAAAAAGTATCACCGCTGTACCGGTCGGAGTGGGGGGTGCAAGGTTATTTTCGTTACGGAATTTCCGGATTCGGTCTCCACACTCAAGGCCCGCGATAGAAGCTATGCAATAGCTTAATTTTATTATTTTATCTGTATTTTATGTATTTTCTAATTTTGACTTTTGTAATTAAATTTTTCTGTTATTTTGGCGGATATGGTTACCATAGGCAACCATACTGTCAAAATCCTTATTTTCTTCTAAATTCTTTAAATTTCGGAAATTCAAAATTGTTCGATCGTGCCTCGCCCCGAGTGTTAGGTTAGGTTATTTTCGTTACGGAATTTCTGGATTCGGTCTCGACGCTCAAGGCCCGCGATAGAAGCTATGCAATAGTTTAAAAATATGTCTTTCTTTTATATTATTAATTATTTTTGTGGTTTATGTATTGTGTATGTGTTTATTGATATTTTGTGACATAAATATTTGCATGCTATTTATTCACTATAGCTGAGTATATGTACGAAATACATTTAAGATCTTATGTACTAGGTATATTCAGAAGCAAATAAATGATTCTTGATTCTTGAATTTGTTTAATAGTAGGGACGGCTAAGCAACTTCTCACTGGCCGTTTCATGAATTTGTAAAAAAAACTAAACTTACAAAAGAACAATTGAAAATACTGAACATGAACTACAAAAAATAACGAAGTTCATTGACCGACTCCCTACAGCGACATGCAACTGTGTCATTATTATATTTAACGATTCCAAACTGACTGTACCCAGTCGTTCGTCTTCGTCAAGCCACGTGACTTTTCGATTGTATATTGTATATGCTCGTGGGGCCATTGCTACTTTTGGATTAGAATTGGATACAAAAATATGAATATTTTGCATTAATTACTCAAAATCAGTTGTCAAGAACCGTTAAGTTTAATATTGAAGCTTCATGCTTTAAAAAGTTAAGTGTTGTGTGTAATGCATTTATATAAACTTTTATTTTTATTTATCAAAACTTAGACTATCTTTACAGGTTTAATCCTAATGCGATAGAGAAGCACATGAATATACACTAGTAAATCTTAGTAAACACAGAATAGGATACCATGGTTATACATATACATATACATTCCTATTAGGTCAAGTTTCATATGAAATTATGAACAGCGCAACCCTTGTGAATTCACTCAGACTACAATTAAACATTAACTATGGTTCAGAGCCTTTTAAAAAAGTACTTTTTAAGAAGTGTACTTAAGGTAAAACACATCATGGTCAAAATACGCACCAAATTCACGTAAAGTTGTTTCCAAACATATTTTTAAGATTTGCAAAAAAATTATAAACAAAAATAATATTTTTTTAAATGACGTTTTTCTGGGTATATATCGGGATGCCTAATTATTTGTACTCCTAATTGTCATTGGCGCACAAACTATTAGCCTAAAATTTTTTCGCACATTTTTACTAATTCTAAACGTGTTTAGCCTATTTTTTCATACGCTTAACTTTACATCGCCGTATTATAATTTCCCAATTGCGACATTTAGCCGAATATATCATAACACCTACCCTTTTGCAGTTCCAAATTTTTATTCGCAGAAAGTTAAAAACTTTATCAGCATGCATGCCTGCTTGCAAATAAGTAAGCATGGATGCAAGCAAGCAAGCAAGCAAGAATGCATGCAAACAAGCATGCATGCATGCAAAGAAGTAAGCATGCATGCAAGCAAGCAAGCAAGCATTTATGCAAGCAAGCAAGCAAGCATTTATGCAAACAAGCAATCATGCATGCAAACAAACAATCATGCATGCAATCAAGCAGACATGCATGCAAACAAGCAATCATGCATGCATCCAAACAATCAGACTTCCGTGACGGCTTCGGCGCTGCGGGGCTCCAGCGGTCCCACGCGTGCTTATCGTCGCAGATGGCTTACGCTCACCACCGCAGCTTCGGCTTTCTGGCCGGCTGCGCCGGCCAGCCTCAGCCGCGGCGCCTCGCTTACAGCCTCCTGCTCCTCAGCCCGCGGGCCGCCTCGCCCCTCCGCGCCTACGCGCTTTTGAATTACACTCTAGGGGTAGGGCAGACAAGACTGCTTGGGGTCAGTTTGTGAGCGATTCGTTTCTTAAACTTTTCGGTTTAAAAAAAATAGATCGTAATGTCACATGAGTAAAGTAGGAATATTTATTCATGTGGCAATGTCAAAAAAAGATGCTAATACATTTTAGTGCTTTCGATATTAGACATACTGAAATTAGGGTTTTCAATTTTTAGACCAATCTATAATAGTGCGAAAACAACTGTTAGACTAGACAATAATTATACGTTATAAGTTTAGGCCAATACGGTTCGGCCAAATGAAATAAGGACTTTAAATTTTAGGCGAACCGAAGGGCACCCCGTTTTTCTAGTTATTTTTCCTATTTAAAAAAAATTTCAAAACTCAAATTTTAAAAACATTACACACATACAGGGGTAAATTTAAATTGAAAAAACTTTTTAAATTTAAAATTTAATTCAAATCGTCGAAGATGTTTTCCAATATATTATAATGCTTACATGTTCATCTGTAACTATTTTCTTAAGCTTTGGGCACATTATAAAAGATATTAACTACATGAATAAATAAACAATTATTGCTCGTTCAAATGCGTAAAATATGTGATTACCAAACATATTTTACAAGGTAGTCTAAAAATTCTAAGATAAAATGGCGTCAAATATTAGACCCAGAATCCGGCTAAAGTGAGGGCCTAATGAAATACCTGCCCTAATGTCGTACGAGGGATGTTATTACGAATCCCTGAAGGGCTGGACTCCTAATGAAATTATATACTTTCGGCGCAATATATGTGGAGTAGGGGTAATGCTATTAAGCGCTGCTGACACCGGGTTAGGCTAAGGCAGTGGATCCCAAACTATACGTGGACTTGCCCGACCTCGACCGACAAAAAAACTGTCAAATAACCGGATATTTCCTACTGCAAATAAAATACACAGGTTGTATATAATATTATTTATATTATATTATTCCAATTTATTTTTAATAGGCCTTTTTGTTTTCAAAGATAATAAGGTTTTTTCAGTGTTTTTATTATCTTTGAATATTTTTTATTAATTAGTAACTTCGGGATTGACAAGGAAATCCTGTAATTTAACTTATAAGTGAATCATTACCTTTAAAGATTGGGATCCACTGGTTGACCAATTATTTGGCTCTACATTTTGGAGAGCCCTTGCAAGAAAAATTAGAAGTTGACAATATTTCACACATCTTTTTCAGAACGGCTAGTAAATTCTGCTCTGTTTTTTTTTGAGAGATGTCGGATGTCAAATTCTACTACGGAATTAGTCATTTCTGATTCCATTACGCAAGGACTTGCTCGCTGTGCGACCTTGAGCCTTCTTATAATAACAGTGTGTGACCACTATTCAGTTCCATAAAAAAAACAATGGTAAAAATTAAAAACGTATTAAGTAATTGTGTTGTTTTAATGGTTCTGCGTAGGTAATTTAAATGTCAATTAAACATACTTTGTAATACAGTGTTTTAAACTTTCATGATCACGATCGTAATAGTTAATTTCTTCGGGATTTACACCATGTGCCTAGTTTTTTTGTGAGTTTCCAATATTTTGGCGCTGTTGGCATATACGAGTACATCAGATCTTTCGTAGTTTCGTAATACCAATCTCGAATCAATTATACTTTGTAAGCCTAGCAGTGAGACTGTAAACCTATTATAACTAAGTAATCAAATAAGTCTTGAGGAATACTATCATTGCGCTTTAGTAGTTACTATGCAAAGCTAAGCAACTTAATTATGCAAAGGATTCAATTAATTCAATGATTGATTGAATTAGTTCATTGGTTGACATAATTTTTAAAATAATCTAAGGTTTTGTATTTGATAAAACTTTCTTTGTAGTAACCTTGCTTAGAAAATTGAGGTCATTTACAATGTTTTATTTTAAAATTTAAATCAAAACAGCTGTAAATGTTTAAACTAAAAAATTTAAGCATTTACAGCTGTTTTTATTATATTTTAGCTTTTAATCGGTAAATCCTATAAAGATCCTATCAAATGTATGTTTAATGTTTTCCCTCTGTTTTTGTCACTTGCAATGTTAGATATCTTTACATGTCTAAGTTGACATAGAGTTATATAAAAAATGTTTATCTTTTTCAATGTAAAAATGTATGCGTTTAAAAAATGAAATAAATAAAAAAATGATTAAGTAGACATATTCCTCTCACTAAACTATTTCATAAGAACTGTCTAGACATTAGGCTCTCTAGTCGACCCTTTTATTCCAATCATCACACCAGATTTTCTGTAAATCCTAACTCAATAACGCAATCTTATCCGATAAACCTAAAATAATTTAGTTATAACATAAAACAAAGCTCACTGAAACGTTTCAATTTAACAAATGTCACGATTGTGTCTAGACAGATCTCTATTGCATTTGTATGTGTCTCGGGTTTCTGTAAAACGAAAGACAATCGAAAACTGAGGGCACAGCGTTGACTAGGCTCAGCGATGTGCCGGTAGCACATGTGATGCTATTCGGTAGATATATTTTTTTAAAAACTAATACAGCCAATGATTATCACTGGCCAATGGCGAAGAGGAGACGATGTTTTCAGTTGGCAGATTCCTTTTACGACACCCATAGGAACCTTGGGAACGGTACTATTCTTTTTATGTACAGGCAACACTCGATAAACACCTTTAAAGTACCTAAGGATACCATTACCACTTCTTGGCGTAAGGGTGTAGAGTAAGATGCTACAAAAAAGTACGGATAGAAGACGACGGTCAGAAACGTATTATTTCAACATAGGCCGAATGGCTATCGCCAACTCATCTGACAAGCGTGGTGATTATCAAATTTATTTTTTTGGAGTAAGCCTGTGCCAGGCTTGTAGCTGATAATAATGACAAAACTTTTATCCAAAAAAATGTAACCGCCGCAAGAAAAGTGTGAAAAAACTTGGTACTTGACAACTGTCGTTATTTACTTGAGTCGATAAAAAAAAAATAGTTTTCGAACCTGTCTGCGCTGATTAGCTGTCAACCCTATATTTTAAATCCAAAAGTTACTAATTTTTAGCTGAATTGAAAAATATATTTTTTTGTCGTTTATCATAAAATAATGCGACCCAAAACTTTCTAGTTTCCTTTGTTAAGGGAATACAGAGGTATGTATGTGTACACCAATGATATGCTGTTTACGGACTCGTTGCATATCGGATCAAGGTCAAGCGTACACAGGCTGGGAATATGACAAAGCGCTAGGAGAAATTATAAGTATAGCTAGCACTAGACGTCGAGGTTAAGTGAGATTGTCGGTTGCGGGCGCCGCCATGTTTACTAAGCAGCGCCCTAATAATGTCACTGGCGTCTCAAACTGCTACGTAATCAACGAAATAGCAGGCATTGAGTGTAATCTGATTAGTATAGCGTATTTATATACTGGGCTTCGATTTGTCGTGTTTGAGAGTTTTGTGGTGACGGAAACCATTGTCTGTATCATTGGAATAAGCATTGTCTATAGCCAATCAAAATCTGATCATGACAAAACATACAATTATGTCAATCAACGGCCTGTAGCTGTTCACTGTTCGACATAGGGTTCATTCCTTTTTTTTTGCAATTTTATTTGGTCTCTTCCGTAGAAAAAAAGGCAATGTAGTAGTTTATCATAAATTTTGCATTGTTAACCTATATTTGAGAAACTTATAAAAACAAAAACACAGACTAGGTATTAAGGTGGGTGCTACAACATTATTTGACGCTTTCAAAGCCTGTGTTTGGAATACTGCTTCGGAAAATGTTGCATGTGTGGCGAAATACGCAGTTCCAAGCACTGCTAAGAGATGGCGGTGTTGGTGAGCTTTCATAAAAGTTTGAGATGTTAAATTTCCAAAGGCTACTAGTTTCAGCCACAATTACAAACACTACCTTAATCATGTAATAAAACTTTGTAAAATAGTGCCAAAATCCGCATTGTTTAATTTGTATTTTGTATTGTTTAATTTCGTTTCCTAAAAACTTTCGTAAGTAATCTGATAATTTATAAGTAGTCTGTCAATCAGAATCTTCTTCAAGATGGTCTAGAATATAGCCACAGAATATAGCGGTTGGCTATTTCCCTTTATGACATAATACTTTAATTTTTATCGTCGAACTTTGTGAAGGACTGGTCTATACAAAGTTCATTTAAAGTTTTTTCCACTTTAAAAAGTAATCATAATTACTAGCCTATATCAGTTCACAACTGGACACAAGACTCTCTAAAAGGACGATTTTGAGATAATCACCATGCTTGGCAGACGGTTTTTTTAAATATAAATAATGGGTTTGCTCTTGACCTCATACTTAACTATACGGTTAAGAAGAAGCCTAAGATGGAGCGAGCTCACCCAGAGGTACTGGTTCTCCCACACACCAGCGGAACACAGGAAAACTGTTTGGCGCTGGACTTCGGCAGGGGGGTGGTAGCATCCAGGCCTCTTACGAAGCCTACCACCGCAGTGGGATCTGAGCCCTCATCATTGGTTAGAAAACCAAAGATGCCGTTGCCCAGGGTGGACCACTAGGAGGTAGATCCCACCACCCCAAACGCCGGGTTGGCGACCGCATTTAGCCAATAGTAGGAACAAGTATAAATAGTTTAAAGACTACTAAAAAGCAAGGATTTCAAAATCACCCTGTACATTTTTGTACTCAGAATTGTAATCTTTCATTCGATACCCCACTCACTATGACTGCAAACATTTTTTTTTTCAAAGTACCCCAATATATTTTACCTATTATGTGTTATATGTTGCTATGACCTGTGCAGAGCGTCACAAATACTTTTATATTTATTTACCACCTTATAACTAGTAAGTTTTGTGACACGCAATAAATAATTTGATTTGAATAATTTGAATTTGAATATATTTTTGTAGCATTCATCATGATTTTTTTTTAACAAACGTAGCCTGTATTACCTGGACTGTAATAAGGAATCGATTGATACCTCATTCACCAGAATCGGCTCAGTAGTTGAACCGCAAATGTGGAACGTGCATAAATACCCACATACATACAGGATGAAATTTTAACCACTTTCCAAAATTTTTGTAAGCGTTCAGTATCGTATTTAGAGCCCATTTATGAAGTAAAAAATGTAAATCAAGTTTTCATCCGAAACTATTTTCGCAATATAGTTTTAAATTTTTGCAGTTTTAGGCCTGCTTAGGTATAAAGGGAAAATCAAAAACTTATTATTACTATCGTGATGAATGAATGTGATGTGCATTGCGTAAAAAAAGTGTTGCTAGGCAGCCGTATAAAAAAATTTAGATTTTTGGCGAGCATTTTCTTAGTGCTTTATCTTGACAATTTTGTACTGGGCTATACCAAAAGAAAAAACACGTCATTTGTTTTTTGTCTCGTAGATTGATATATTAAAATTTGGAAGGTGGTTAAAATTTCAACTTGTATATACATACTCTGCTGAGTTCATTACCCTTCCTGTTGGCTTTATCGTAGTTGGGTAAAAAGATGTTGTCCCGCTTCTTCTCGCAGTACTCCTTTAGTTGCCTCTTATGATACCGATGCGAGCACACAAACTACTTACATAACCCGTATTTATAACAAGTAAAAGTAATTACTTGAGTAAAAGTAATTATTTCAGTAACAATTTGTATTCCTTATTCTAGTAATTACAAGAAGTTAGTTAAATGTAAGCATTGTCAGGCAAATAATATGACTATTAATGGTGATCCATTTCCTTCACTTAAGCACTAGGTAGTAATACCTTAACACATTTTTACTCATGTGACCTTAAGTTATGACTTTTTTATGTAATAAGTAATTACTTCTTTATATACGGGTATTTATACTTGCCGTTATATATAACGCCCCGTTGGTCTAGTGGTATAAATACCGGGCCAAGATCTCGGGGTCCCAGGTTCGATCCCCGGGTCGGGCAACAAAAAGTTTCGAATTTTCGAACGTTGCTCGGGTTTGTGATCACCAACCCGCATTTGGCATGCGTGGTGATTATGCCAGTTCCCATCTTTGCAGTGGTAACTTGAATTCAATGATGGAGGCGTTTTCCCTGCAGTGGGATGATTATAGGCTGTTACTATTTAAACTTGAAGTATGCACTCGCAAACTTTCAGCCTTATAGAATAACGATGGTCTGGCTGTTACTGGCTTAGTCTACTACCGAAACTGAATACAGATTTTGTATTTGTATAAACCATTTTGGTTGTTTGCACACAATTTAAACAAACATGCGGTCTGTAAATAATTTCATCGTGACAAAATATGCCGTTTTACATACAGGATTATTATTTACACACCAGTATTGCAGTATGATTTGGTCATTCGGTGTATTTATGTTTAAAATAAAATCATTGATGTATTTATGTTTAAAATAAAATCAAATAATCTCTGAAATAAAAACAATATTCTTCTATACCACTGACAACGTGTTATAAGCTTGGTAAATTTCAATACTTATATTATATCATCATATCAGCCGAACGACACCCACTGCTGGGCATAGGCCTCCCCCAAGGATCTCCACAACGATCGGTCCTGTGCTGTCCGCATCCAGCGGCTTCCCGCGACCTTGATCAGATCGTCGGTCCACCTTGTAGGGGGCCTGCCCACGGATCGTCGTCCGGTACGCGGTCGCCATTCGAGAACCTTTCAATACTTATTACATAATAAAAGTTGTTTATAACTTTATGCGTAAGCTAATCATCACCAAAGCCAAATGATTCCCATGGCTGGGAATAAGCCCACAGTGATTTGTTTTATACCGCCAGCATCTTACGGCTTTTGTGACGTATACCACATTTTTTCACTACGTCGGGGGAATACCCACAGATCTTGGTCCGGTCCGATTCTGAGGCCTTACTCCGCAACACAATGTCCGTATATTCGAATCCATCTGTCCCTATCATTCATACTGATGTCTTAAAGTATCTGAAAGAGACAGATATATCCGTAAATACGAGCTTCGTGTTGCAGAGTAAGGCATCTGAACCTTTCTGCCTCAAAGGCCTTCGGTTATTCTTACTGTCCCTTCTGATGCTGTGACTTCAGCAATATCGGTGCTCGTGCTCTCACGATCATGCTAATATTATGAATGCGAAAGTGTGTCTGTCTGTCTGTTTCTCAACCAGATGTAATAATAATAATTGGCCTTAACATCTTTGAAAGATGATTTAGGTAGCATCACGGCACGTACGCTCGTGTCTGAAAGGCCGATAGGGATAAGATCCCCCGGTCGCATTTGCGGCAAGTGTATGTACATCCAGGTGGTTGGGGGTTGGCGGCCCGCTCGTGACGTCGCAAGCGTTTTTCTTCCAACAAACCAAACCAGGCATCGTCGTGCTTTGACTTACCCTCGTGGACAAGGTGTCGCCACTTCTCTCGGTTTTCGGCTAGCTCTTCCCACTGATTGCTAGACTTAGTGTAGTGAAAAGCAACCATGTCGCGCTTAGCACAGTCCTTAAAACGCAACATGGGCCGACCCACGGCTTCCGAAAAGAGGTCACACGCTATACCAAATTTGTCCATTAAGCAAATGTGATGGATAAAAATATCGGGCTCTCTATCCATTGAGCTACCAAGAGTTTTGTTTTTGTAGAAAAAATGATGTTTTCAAATTTCTCACTTCACCACAGTATTTATATGCGTACGTTAGCATAGGCTGGTTTCAGCTTGTTATGCCATTTACCTAACACCCTGTATATTTTTATCAATAAAAACTTGAGAGGTGTCAAGGGACACCCGGATGGAACGAAGTTGATTTTTAGTGAAAGAATTGTTATAAAATTTAATTTAATTTTATTTTATTTTTAATTCTCTCCCTCTCCCTCTCTCTCTACCTCTCCCTCTCTCTCTCTCTCTCTCTCTCTCTCTCTCTCCCTCTCCCTCTCCCTCACGCGCACGCCGCACGGCTTACAACTAATAATACTTAAATACAAAAAGTGTCGTTCAAAAAGTGTCGTTACAATTTTTTCCGTCTAGCCCCCTTTTGCAACGCGCGATAAGGAACTTCGTTCCAAAAAAGCCTCAATAAAAATGTTTAATTGTGAAGGTATGCCGTGCGAATTTAGCAGCGATGTTTATCACATCAAATATATCGCTAGCAAACAAGATGTTCAAAATTACCAAAATTCAATCCTCTCGTATAATATATACGGAATTACGTTAACCCACTGTGTCCACATACCTATTTGGTTCAAAACTAAACCTTAAATTTCGAGTAATTAGGTCGAATGTGCGAGTAGCGGTTTCATGATAAAGGTAGGACACCTCAACACGTCTCGCTGAACAAACACACCCAAAGGTGAGCTCAATAAATTCGGGAAAAAATTGTCATCGAAATTTTCAGTCCAGCGAATGAAAAGGGTCATGCACGGTCTGTCTAGAAAAAAAACTAATATCAAGAGACAT
Source organism: Anania crocealis (assembly GCA_949315895.1). NCBI lineage: Eukaryota > Metazoa > Arthropoda > Insecta > Lepidoptera > Crambidae > Anania > Anania crocealis. The sequence goes on along the minus strand of OX438874.1, from coordinate 6,094,241 downwards.
AGGTATTCTTTGTCTTTTGTTTATCTACAAACAAAAAAGATAGCTCTTCTATTAGGCACACACTATCATCATCACACATACACATCCGGACCAAAATATCTGTTTTTTTTACTTTGACACTTGGCGATCGCAGTTAGGCTCATGGTAAAAAGTGGACGCTGCCCGTCTTCATCAAATAGTTCTTCAGTTAGCCAATCTGACACTCATAAGACGAGAGATGTTTCATTATGTGCTAGGACTACACATAATACTACCTAAACACTGAAGAATTGGTTTGTGATAATTTATTTTGCCTTACTTTAAAAAAAACTGACGAGATAAAAAGAGAGAGAAAGATATAGGCCCCTAGATTGTCTGTGTGATTGTCTTTGTTTATTGTTTGGCACCGGCTCAAAATTGTTGAACTATTTAAGAGGAAACACAAGGGCCGTTGTTCCATACAAACGTAGTCATCTGTTTCCTCCCTGGATAATGCCAGTAGAGCAACAATTTTTGTTACAAAAATCTATGGCCACTATTAGCATGTTTCTATGTTTTCTTTTTTTTTCATAAATTAACTAATAAAAGAGATATGAGCCTCAAAAAATCTAAAAAATTCGCCTGATTTTCCGCTGTGCTCAAACATCCAGAAAACAAATTTGACAAAATTTTAGAAAAAAAGCAAAAGATACGAACACGGCAAAGCCTTTCTTTAATTTTTAATGAAAAATGTATTTAAATCGGTCTAGTTTTGGAAAAGGAATCGGGGGACTACGAAACGTTGATTTTGTGTGCTTTTAGTAGGTAATTTTGGTCCAAAATGCAGTTGTCTCTATCGCGCTCTTCAGTGGAGGCGTTCGGGACTGCGCGACAGCAATAGATTTTGCAAATACCTATTTTTCAATTCTCTCGACCGTAGTGTTTCCTCTTAAACTTTAACGTCTATTGTGATTTTGTTAGTAACGTTCCTATTACAATACAATTAATTCAATTATTCGTTAAGCTACGTAATTGTCAAAAAAGCTAGATTATTTCTATATTGCTGACTATGTATTAAAAGAATAAACTTTGGTTTTAAAACTTGACGTTAAAGATGATTTGAATAATTTTGGTATTACGGGGTTAACAGCTTCAATCATTATGAAATGATGTTTCATGACAAAACATTAATTTAGTAATAGTATGTTTCAGTTGGTATCCAAAAAAAAGCCAGTATCTTGTAATATACGAAAATCTCGTGACATGGATCTATTCCTTTCTAATACCAATGGGATTTGTTTTTGTCGTAATTACTCGTAATTTAATATTCCGAACGAATACCAAGTTTAAAAAATTTCATATCGTATTTTGGGACTCATGGTATTCGTCCGCAATAGAAAATTAATAACGATTACAAACAAATACCATTGGTATTAGTTTTTGGTATTAGAAAGGAATAGATCGTGACATGGTGTTTGTAATCGCTCTCCATCACAACGGATATGCAGTTTCTACCCTCCTAAAAATCGCTATTTAAGTGTTTTGGCATGAAAAAACTTAGTAATGTAATTTTAGTCGCAGGCAATAGTAATATAATAATGTAACCGTTTATTGTCGTGAAGACACTTACATGAAGAATCGCATCATTTTAACATACCGGATGCAATTTTAACCACCTTCCAAATTTTAATATATCAATCTACGAGACAAAAAACCAATGACGTATTTTTTCTTTTGGTATAGCCCAGTACAAAAATGTCAAGATAAAGCACTTAGAAAATGTCCACAAAAAATCAAAAAATTTTGATACGGCCGCCTAGCAAGCAACACTTTTTTTACGCGATTCGCATCTCATTCATTCATTACGATACTATTCATAAGTTTTTGATTTCCCTTTATACCTTATCAGGCCTAGGACCGTAAAAATTGAAAACTATATGGCGAAAAATTCTTAAATGGGCTCTTAATGCGATACTGAACGCCTTTGAAAATTTTGGAAAGTGGTTAAAATTTCATCAATAATTATATTTTTAAATTTTCATATTGAAAAATAACGTTTGCCGTGTTAGCAACTTTAGTATAACTCTCCTTACTCTTCGACTATTACCAAAAAATAAAAATACAACACTGTTAATGAAGCGTAAATTATAAAACCAGTCCACATTGCCGGTATTAGTGTGAAATTAATCAGGATAAATGCCCCGTTATATTCGGTCGTTTTGACGTCCACTTTGACACATTTGGGTTAGAGTGACACAGTTAACGCGTTTGATCCACTAATTTGCGTCGCGTGACGTACTGACGAACAGTGATGTCAAAGTTTTTGATGTCGATTATGGCCCTTCATGAAGGATACAGAATTTAAACGTTGAATTTGTGAAGCTTTGAAAGATGGTTAAAACACTTTTGGTTACCTATTTACTGAATATCCTTACACGTTTAGAAAGCTAGGCTTATTATTTTGACTCTTAATGAAAACCAATGGGACATTGAATTGAATATAATTGTATTTATGTTGGCAATTATTACCGCTGCGTCTTTAAAACCCCATATTTTCGTTTAAAGTAACATGTATAATGAAACATAAAGGAAATAAAGATTCACTTACCTTTACTATCTAGTAAATTTTACAGTTCGTAATCACCAGTGGACAAAAGGTTTATCAGCCTGATACACTCAAATAAAATTTATAATCCTTCCTAAATACTTCACTAGGCATGTATTATTTTATTGGCATCATCGAATTCTCTGCAGCATTCTTCACCAGGCCATATAGAGATCTTGGACGTACTACTAAAATTAAAATGGAATCTACTCATGACCTAGTATTCTCAAAGTTCATGTCATCGACAAACTTACTGACCATCGATAATTGTGGAACATTACTAGCAAACTAGCAACGACCTTTTCAGATCGCTTTATCGGATTTAATGTTCGCGTTGCTAAGTTGACTATTAAAACGTGACCATTAAGGCTTAGAGGGTGGCTAATAAAAAGCTACAGTTATTGGTAATTTACTGAAAAATATAGGTAGTGCTGTAAAATATCGCATAGTACGCCACGCTCTACTAAAAGACACAAAGGTTGTATTTTAAAATGTAGATGCTCGATCGTGAGTTATTCCAGACACAATTGAAATCAATTGTTATCGCGGCACCCGAGTGCCTCCTGGGGGTTGAGGGATTAAAAAAAGTGTTTTTGTTACATTAAATTTCAATTTGTTGATGTCCGTTTATTACGATGCTATTTTGACAGGTGTAACATGACCTTTAACAAATTTAGCAACAATGTTTTCTATAGTAGTATTGAACTTGTGTTCTTAAGTATTTATAGCTGTATTTTGGGGTGGTAGGATCTACCTCCAAGTGGTCCACCCTGGACAACGGCATCTTTGGTTTTCTAACCAATGATGACGGCTTACAGATCCCTCTGCGGTGGTAGACTTCGTAAGATGCCGCCTGGATGCTACCACGTTCCTGCCGGAGTCCTGCGCCGTCCTGCGTCCTCTTTTTTCTACCGACGACCCGAGTCGAGTATAGATGTGTTTAACTGATGCTCTGTGTATCATTAAATAATAAATAGGATAAAATGAACCATTCACAACAAAAGTTATACCGTGTGTGCAATGTGTAAAAAGTGACCAAACTGTGAAAAATTGTTAACATTCATGTGATATTACGGCCGTGATCTATGAAAACAATCTACAAAAACCTGTGTGAGACTCTGACTTATAAATATTACGACGGTGGAAGACAAACAACAACAACAAACGGTTCAAACATTAAAACTGGAGCACTTTTTCGGAAGAAACTAAATCAAAATTTCGCCACTAAGGTTATCGCACTGACAGCCGAATTGCAATAGATACGGACTTGAAGTACATTACACGCTGAGAATAGCGTGTTCGAATCTCACGACTTCACGCTGAAATTTAACAATATTTTTTCTTTTCTTTTTTAATTTCCTGTGCATAATATTTTAGTAAATGAACAAAATGGATTTCGTGCAGGTAAATCTACCACGCTTGCGACATTTAACTTAATAAAGAGTATAACTAAGTATATAGATGAAAACGTAGATGTGACTGCTATATTTTTTGACATGAGCAAGGCATTTGATTTCGTATCTCATGAGATTCTTCTCCAAAAATGTGAAAAATATGGTATAAGAGGTATAGCATTAAACTGGCTTAGATCTTACCTCCATAATAGACGTCAATATGTCCAAATTAAATCTTTAAACTTTCGCAACGAAGAAACACCTTTAAAATCTGTAGTTTCTCTTAAGGATGTAGGTATCCCACAGGGAACAATATTGGGACCTTTATTATTCATACTTTACATTAATGACTTGCCTAGCGTAACTAATTATCAATGTAACCTTTTTGCAGATGATATATCAGTTTTAATCTCAAAAGCTCCCAACCAAAACTATACTGAAGAAATTAACAACACGATCATACTAATATCAGATTGGTTGAAAAATAATAACTTTCACATAAATCCTAATAAAACTAAATACGTTCAATTTTTTAACAGAAAACCTAAAGATAATCTTAGTATTAAAATTAACGACGAAAATATGACTAAATCGGATACAGTTATTTTCTTAGGTTTTATTATAGATAGTCAGTGTTCGTGGAAACAGCACATAGAAAACGTGTGCAAAAAAATCAACAGATTTTCATATGCTCTTTGGCGTCTAACGACCCAAGTGAATCAAAAAGCTGCTCTAATGGCATATCATGGATATGTAGCATCCAACCTCAAATACGGCCTAATATTTTGGGGAAATTCTGTAGATATGCCTAGAGCCTTCATATCTCAAAAACGATGTGTTCGTGCCTTATGCAACGTTCCTCCTTTAACCTCATGCAAACAACTATTTCCTGATCTGAATCTCCTATCTCTTCCATCAATGTATATTCTGGAATGTTGTGTCTTTGTAAAAACTTATCCGTCTTTATTTGTACATCAAGATGATTACGCAACTAAATCAATCAGACATCGGGGAAGGCTAATGTTGCCCAGGATACGAACTTCTTTATATAAAAGAAACTGTTATCCAAGCTGTATAAAAATATATAATAAACTGCCACATTCATTGACTGAACTACCATTAAATTTATTTAAAAATAAACTATTTAAGTGGCTCGAGATAAAATGTTTCTACTCAGTTAAAGAATATCTAGATTGTAAAGTTGACATTACCTAATAATTAATGACTGACTGACGTATTTTCAATAATGTATGTATGTGTGTGTAGATAAATTTAATTAATGACTTTTAAATTGTTTGGAGGCGACTTGTTTCTGACTTATTTGATTTGTATGCTATTGACTATGGCTGAATAAGTGAAACCTATGTATATGTTTGTGACCTTGATGTACCCTATTCAAAACAAATAAATTATTCTATTCTATTCTATTCTATTCTATTCTATTCTAAAACAGTTTTTCTGTTTTCCGCTGGTGTGTGGGAGAACCAGTTCCTCTGGGTAAGCTCGCTCCATCTTAGGCTTTTTCTTAACCGTATAGTTAAGTATGTTGTGGAGAGCAAGCCCATTATTAATAAAAAAAATTTTTTTACTTGGTATCAAAAAGCTTCTAGGATTCAATTTAGTTATCCCCGTAGTTTTCGCAGATGGTTATACTGACCTACGTTTGGGGAGCGTATATACATAATTAATAAGGTGAACCTTTTGAATTCGGAAGTTTATTTCAAACTCCCAAAGAGTTAAGGAAGTACGCAATTAATCTATTGACTTGGATGGTTTTGGGGAGTTGGTAAGAAAAGTCTACGTTGGCTAAGTTCCACTTTTGATAACATCGATTTATACTCGTATTAAAATGTTACTCTGTCTGTCTCTATTAGGGATGACACACTCAAAAAGTAAAATTAATAACAAACCGTTTCGGATTAGTTTGATTACAAACACAGTGATACGAGATTTTTATACATTGGCAAAAAGAATACATATTTTATTTGTAAATGTTGAATTTGTATTGATGATTTATTCATAATACACAATATGACTCAAATAAAAATGTTATTAACAGATTTAAATATTAAGAAACCTACTATTAAAATATATGTAAAATAACTAATAACTAAAATATATTACTAAAAGGAGTCCCTTTAGGCAGGGATCCGAAGATACTGGCAGCGTTCCCCCTTTGTATGGCTAAACTAATTCTTTGTCCGAGGTAGCTGCCAGCTCTTCGGTCTCCTGTGATGTCGACTAACCTTTTTGCTATTTCCTTGAAAAGCCTTATAGCACTAGGACCCCAAGGACCAAGGGTCTCGACACCGAATGGGACAAAATCATATTCGGAACCTAGACCCCTGTATTTACATGCTTTAGCTTTTTCAGCCGCTTCACATGCCGCACCAGCTCTGTTGTTGGTTCCATGTAGATGGGAACGGGCCAGCGTGTCTGAACAGGTTGCATCCCATACCAGCACCCGGCCCATCTTCCATGGAATCAAACTCATACCATCCGGTCTCTTGCCATCGTCTCTCGCAATACCAGTCGGCTCAAGTAGACTTGGCACGTTGATGGTGGCAAGGGACCGGCGTATGATATCGTTAAGTGCTGCATGTCTCGAGAAGTGGCCTGCACTTTTTTGGCATGACAGTCCGTGATGTCCTAGCTTGTCGACATCACTGCCACAGGGACATTTATGAGGAGCGCAGACCGGAACCCCAAGCCGTAGGGATGTTGCGATTCGGAGCGTGTCAGGCTCAAGAAATGTTCCTGTATTTGACGAAGGATACGCGTGAAGCCAGTAGCCGGCCTCATGCGTACCCACGGCCAAAAGCCTAGCACGCGCCGAACCCGTACTAAAGCTTAAAAGATTGTCATACATCAATTTGCAGTTTATGTCGTCCCAGCTCCGCTGTGAATTTGGAGAAAATGGAAAATTTTGACCTGGGCATGCAATTGAGAAAGCGTTTCTAGCTTCTTCCAAGCCAGCAATCTCAAAGTTTGAAGGGGATGCCCTTAAAATTTTACTTATGAGATTTGCTGAACTATGGACAGAAGATAGGAAGGCTGGTAAAGCGACACTGAAAATTTTGCGAATCCCTAAACCACCATAACGGATGGGCAGGGATGCTTGGGTCCAAGATTGCTCATCCAGCTGCATATTAAGAATTGATTCTAAGCTAATTTTAATTAAGTCGTCTACTTGTGTCAAAAGATCTGGGTGATTCCAAAAAGAACAACAACGGAGCACATACGTAAATTTTGGGACGAAAAGACAGAATTTTAAGATGCAAAGTGCATAATGTGGACTAATTTCAAGGAGGCGGTCAGCATAATTTTGAAATTTAGTAATTGAAATATTATTAAATTCAGAAATAGATTCATCAAAAATTGGAGAACCTAAAAGGTAAAGGGAATTACTTGTAACTATTTTAATATTTGGAGCCAAAATATAAAATTTTTGTTTTACTTCATTTAAATTTAAGTCGCAATTATTTATAAAAAGTTCGCATTTGCTAAAATTAAGCTCCAAACCAATGGCTTCAAATTTATTTTTGATTAAAGAAAGGTCCGAAAACACAGTGTCCACATCACCTCCTAGAGTTCCGTCGTCCAAATACCAAACGTTGAATTTAGAATTTAAATTTTTAATTATCGGATTAATAGCCAAACTAAAAATTGCAGGCCCAAGGGGATCACCCTGTTGACAACCTACTTCTGAGGACAGCTCATTAGAACGATATAACAATTTTGTTGGGTCAGCGTAACTAAGAAGAAGATAATTATATATTTCCGGTATATGTTGTTTTATTTCCGTCAGCAGGGTATCCCTATTTACCGAATTGAATGCATTTTTAACATCAATTTTGAGCAACACGTCAGGCTGTCCGTAAGTTAGGAAAGAGCGTAGGGCATGGACGGCTGCCTCACACCCTCCTTTTACACCGAAGCCTAACTGTACGGGTTCAAAATCCGAATTTAATTTTGGTAAAATATGTCGAACAGCAATTTTGGAGGCCAGACGTCGTAGTGTTGATCCAACAGCTTGTTTTGATAATAATACGCATGCGTCGTTACTTATGTGTGTCACAGAAATGTCTTGCAATTGGACGCTGCAGTGGAAAAGACCTAGCGACGGCAACCCTGACCCAACGCTTGCCAAATGCGGGTTGGTGATCACAAACCCGAGCAACGTTCGAAAATTCGAAACTTTTTGTTGCACGACCCGGGATTCGAACCTGGGACCCCGAGATCTTGGCCCGTTATGTTGAATTTATATTCTGCATTTGATTATTTACGAGATTCTTTTTAGATTTTATGTTCACCTTGTATGTACGTGTATAAATTAATTTTAATTATATCCCATTTCTTTCGATGGGTGTCATAAGAAGCGACTGCCAGAAGACAGGTAGTAGCCTCTCCTCTCCTCCATTGGCCATACTGCGATAACTGAAGGAGAGAACTGTGGGGTGGTGGGATCTACCTCCTAGTGGCCCACCTTGGGCAACGGCATCTTTGGTCTTTACTACCCTCCTGCCGGAGTCTAGCGCCAAACCGTTTTTCTGTGTTCCGCTGGTGTGTGGCTTCTTCTCAACCGTATAGTTAAGTATGTAGTAGCTGATTAGCAAGCCCTGTATTTATAAAAAATAATAATAAAAAAAAGCTGAGCGTGGTGTTTTTTTTTTATTTATTGCAAAAATATACTTAGAACTATGTACGATTACATACACAGAGCTAAAGTACAAACCCTATTAGGGAACAGCAATGTAAGAATATCATAGAAATACAAAGTTATTTTAAATTGTCTGTCAAAAATTCTTCTGCCCTATAGTAACTCTTTTTAATTAATAAGTTTTTTAGTTTGCCTTGAAAGGTTTTGTCTGAGTCTAGTAGTTTTGTACGGCAAATTCTTATAGAGAGGCCTGGGTCCAGCAGTCTACTGATTTGGGCTGATGATAATGGCGATGTATGTCGACTATTACTTAATAACTGTTAAAGGGAAACCAGAAGTACAGTCGCTAAACATGGTGGCGCTGTTGTATAAATCATAAATCATAAATCATAAATCTTTATTTGCTTCAATATGGTATATACAAGGTCTTAATTAAAAATGTCGATGCACATATTGGGCTACATAAATTAGCATGCAAATGTCACAATAAAAATATACTAGAAGTTAAACAATGTCCAATTAAATTATAGATCCAAATAAAATAATATTAAGAAATACATAATGTCATTATCATCAAAACGCTCTCATTAAAGTTAAATGTCCCTTTATTGCAAATATTTGCACGTAGTCAAAGAAATCTCTTATTTATTTTAAAGTCAAAGAAATCTTTAAGGCTATAAAAATTATGATAATTGAGCCAACGGAACAAATGCCTCCTAAATACCGCGGCACTGTGGGTTTTTATGTCATTTGGTATGTGGTTGTAAATATTAACGCACATAGCTAGGCAACTTTTATTATATTTTGATGACTTGGGATTGTCTTTTAGAATAAGTCTATAGGGATCTCTGCGTACTCTTGTGTTTTTTAAATCACAGGACCTACTAAACAAATCCCTATGTTTGGTTACAAAATTGCATACCTCGTATATATATAAAGATGGCATTGGTAGAAGAGCAAGATTTTTAAAGTGTGGTTCACACGAGTTTTCTGGTGAAATCCCACATATTGCCCTTATGCATTTTTTTTGTGCAATAAACGTTTTGTTTTTGTCTGTGCTATTACCCCAAATAACGATAGCGTAGCGAAGTACAGACTCTACGTATGCGTGGTATGATAAAATAGCAGTCTTCCTATCAGTAATGTTTTTAATTTGGTAAATAGCGTATACGAATTTATTCATTCTTTTGCAAAGGTCAGAGATATGCATTTTCCAATTAAGATCCTGATCCAGGATAACGCCTAAAAAGTTTGCCTGCGATACTTCCTTAATTTTTGAAATATTAAGTTTAAAATTATATTGGGCATGTTTTGATTTATTAAATTGTATGTAATTCGATTTATTTAAATTAATTTTTAAATTATTATCTTCCAGCCATTGAATAATTTTGTCAAGTGTATCGTTCACGTCTTTTTCATGTCTAATAATTGAATTATAAAGTTTGCTAGATGTCACTATTATTGAGATGTCGTCAGCATATAAAATACATTTATGTTCTACTATATCAACTATGTCATTTATATATAAAACAAATAAGATGGGGCCCAGTATACTGCCCTGTGGGACGCCATAATAATTATTTCTAAATTTGGAGTAATGAGCCTTCATTTCATTATCATGTATCCTTGTTATTACAACACGCTGTTTTCGATCGTGTAGATAGGATGACAACCATTGATTAGGTAGACCTCTGATACCCTGTACCTCAAGTTTATTTAGTAAAAGATTATGCGGCACGACGTCAAAAGCCTTAGACAAGTCTAAAAAAATAGCAGTAGTTAAATTATTATTATTAATATTAGTCAATATTGCATCAATTAGATTAAAAATTGCAAGAGTTGTGGACTTTTTTTTTTGAAAACCGTACTGTTCGTTTTTGATAATATTAAATTTGTTGCAGAAACCTATGAGTTGAAAGTACATGCATTTTTCAAACACCTTTGAAAGTACCGGAATCAATGTAATTGGACGGTAATTATTAACATCCTCTTTGTCACCTTTCTTGTACAGAGGCTTTACGATGGACAGCTTTAACGCGTCAGGAAAGATCCCCGACCTAAATGAATGATTTATTAAATACGTTACAATAGTAATCAGTTCATTTATACAAGTTTTGATTATTTTTGTGCTGATCTCATCGTAACCTACAGAGGTAGTACAATTCAGTGACATTACTTCCTTCTTTACTTCCTCTTCAGTCATTGCTCGAAGGAACATCGAGTTTGGGAGATAGGCACTTTTAACCGTTTGCCTTAAAGTATGTGCCCGTGTGTTAGAGGTATCTATAAAAAAGTCATTGAAAAGATTTGCTAAGTCAAAAGGATTTGTAAATACTATGCCATTTCTTTTTATCGTGATGATGTCGCTATCAATTATTTTATTACCAGTTTCATTTCCAATTACACTCCATATAGCTTTACATTTATTTTTGCTTTTATTAATGAAATTTTTGTTTGAGATTTGTTTTGATTTGTAAATGCATTTTTTTAGTACCGAAGCGTATGATAAATATTTGCTTTTATAGACTGGTGTTTTATTTTTGTAATACTGAAACCGAAGAAACCTTTTTGTTTTGCAGGATTTTTTCAAGCCGTTGCTTATCCACTTTTTACTATTGTTTATTATTTTGTGTTGTATAAAATAATAGCACCCTTTTTAGGTTTCCGTAGCCGAATGGCAATAAACGGAACCCTTATAGCTTCGCCAAGACTGTATGTTTGTCTGTCTATCTGTCTATCCGTCCGTATGTCACAGCCACTTTATTCAGAAAGTATAAGCATTGCACAGTTGAAACTTGGTAGGTAGATGTATCCTGTTGTTTTTTACGGGTGTCGTAAGATGCGTTTAAGGATTTACCGCCAGAAGAACAGAGACTTAAACGTCTTGTCTCCACCATGGTCAAAATGCGATCGCCAACCCACCCATTAAGCGTAGCGATTATGGTAAATTCTCCTTTATCTGTTTTTTTATTTATAGGACAACAACACCTTAATAAAAAAAAGTAAAAAGTAAAGTAACAGCCTATAATCATCCCACTGCAGGGAAAAGGCCTCCATCATTGAATTCAAGTTACCACAGCAATGATGTTTGTACTGGCATAATCACCACGCTTGCCAAATGCGGGTTGGTGATCACAAACCCGAGCAACGTTCGAAAATTCGAAACTTTTTGTTGCACGACCCGGGATTCGAACCTGGGACCCCGAGATCTTGGCCCGTTATTTAAACCACTAGACCAACGGGGCGTTTAATACAGTAAAATATATTACATAGGTTATGCACATGATTAGCCAATGATAGTCGACCGCGACATTCTACAGGTACATTTGATAGGTGTGGACATATCGATCAAACATAACAATACTTTAAAAACACGAGTGCACACGACAGCAGATTACACACCATAAATTGCCAAACCTCCCAATATCGCTAGTTTGCCACTAGAGGCGCTTGTGTCGCGTGAGGTCCAATAACATTCACCTTTCACTGGTTTTAGCGGGCTTCGTTACACAAATTATAATTTCATTAATTTACCTGCTGGAAAGTGATCTCCTTCGTAAAATTATCGCAAATATGGATTATTTGGCGATTAATGTGAACGCTTTGAAAGCGGAATTAAGAAAAAGCGCAAAAATAGGCGGCCTCAAAGAGCAACTATTTCAGAAGTTAGTTTGTTGATATCAAGATAGTTATTTATAAATAATAAACTTTAAATAGATTCAATATTTTACACTTTGTTTCGGCGCCAATCGCCTTTGACAGCTATACCTCCGGACCTCAGTCTACAGTGGCGCCAACTGGTGAGCAATGAAACGGTAGTCCCCATTAAAACTGATTATCGGAGTTGTATGCACGCTGTACAAGAGCACAGAACGGCTGCTATATGCTATATATTTTGGATGATGATGATGACACTAGCCAAAACTAACACAAAGCCTCAAATCACTTCAAATAATTTTCAACTTTAATCCAAATAAATAATATTTGCCGTTTTGTGGCAAGTTGATAAGCTGTTAGCTGAACATCAGAAGTTAACGCACTTAGTTCTAATCCTCGGGACAATCCCATGTTCTCGACGAGACTCGTAAGATTTGTTGTTTACTTCCTAAGTTTGTTCGTGTATGGAGACGACTTTGTCAATTGAACTGGGAATCACCGTGAACGTGTTAACGAATTAAGGAATTTCTGAATTAAGGCGACTACTAGAGCTAAGCGCTGCCCCTAATTGATTTAATTTGATTTCATTATTAACAAAATCAATTCTCAAAAAACTAGCACAGCATCGTTTTAGCAAATTAGAAAGAAAGAAAGAAAAAATATTTATTTTGACACAGATAATACAAGGACGAAACACAGCACATTGTTTAAAAACTAAGCTTAAATAAAGGTGTCAAAAAAGGTCCCCGCTCAGCATTAGTCGTGACAGGCGTGGCCATCACGACGCTGATTTTCAGCGGGACCCCAACGCAGGGTACGTGCGACGCGATAAAGGCCCAGAAACCCACCAGGCATGCCGAATCCCCCCCATATACCTTGGAACCACGGTATGATTTTAGCAAATTACCTCTAGTATTTATTGAATCCCAGTAAACATTTCATTTAGTTGTTTATAAAGTCAAATTAGACGCTTTGTAGCAATAATGTACAATACAAAACAATGCCCGAATGAAAAGCAGTCAAAAGTGATTCAATAAATACTAGAGGTAATTTGCTAAAATCATACTGTTCTAGTTTTTTCAGAATTGATTTTGTTTAGAAGTAGGTAATAAAATAAAATAATTAAAATTAGGCTGGAATAGCACATAGGCTAACCTTTGATCCTTGAAAAATATACTGTTCCCGTGGTATACGTATCACGCGTAGGTACAAAGTCGCAGGCAACAGCTAGTATTTTATAGGTAGTTATTATTTATCTTTTGGTTTTCATATTGTTTTATTATTCGTATCAAATATGATAGATACCTAACTTTTAGCTATACTCAACAAAAAAAAATTATTGAAATCGGTCAATCCTGATAAAATTACTGAAACGTTCTCGCGTGTGATTGAGAATTTTTTTTAGTCGGTTAAAAAAGAGGGTTATTCACCAACTGGACACAAGAGACTTGTCTCTACTTTAACTGATCTATTTAACTGACTAGAATAATTTATCACTTATTGTTTCGGCATCTGGACACATTAGGATCTTTACGCATGTCCACATCATCAGCCTATCACAGTCCACTGCTGGACATAGGCCTCTCCAATTCACGCTACTTAGGTCGATCCTCGGCTTCTCGCACCCAGCTCCTGCCAGCCACCTTGCGCAAATCATCACTCCACCTGGCCTGAGGGCGCCCTACACTACGTTTGCCGAGATGCGGTCTCCACTCAAGAGCTCGTTTACCCCAGCGGTTGTCGGTTCTGCGGCTAATATGGCCAGCCCACATGGTGAAATTTGAATTAAATAATTAATGTAAAAGATCTTAATGTATCCAGATGACGAAATAATACTTAGGTGATAATTTTAAGTTTCCCTAACTGGACACAAGTGTGTCAAGTCTCTTGTGTCCTGTTAGTGAATTACCAAGAAAGGAAACCCTTACAAAGTTACATTGTGACGGATTTATTACGTTTTTATACATGACAATTACATTAAATTTAATAATTAATGTAAAAGATCTTAATGTATCCAGATGACGAAATAATACTTAGGGGATAATTTTAAGTTTCCCCAACTGGACACAAGTGTGTCCAGTCTCTTGTGTCCTGTTGGTGAATTACCCAGAAAAGAAACCCCTATACAACGTTACATTGTGACGGATTTATTACGTTTTTATACATGACAATGTTGTGCCTCATTTTAGACCAACGACGCCCACTGCTAAGCATAGGCCTTCTACGGATCGTCCGGTGCACGGTCGCCCATTCCAGAAGCTTTCCATCCCAACGGCTATCGGTTGTTTATACTATGTAAGTTGTACCAACCTCATTTCAATGCATATATCGTATGATACATTGTTCAGAAGTTGTTTTCACATAATTTTCATTTTTTTCAACTAGCGGTTGGCCGCATCTTCGCGTTAAATTTTGAACCTTAAACTAATCCACTTGTCGTACATTTTTCGGGATTTGAAGTAGTTAATGTGCAATTTATGCTTATATTCTAACACAATGTCAAATGACGTTGAGATTTCCTTGGTCGTTCTGACGTGAGTGAATTATAACTATAAAACCAAATATTCGCATTTATAATAATAATATTACCTACTTAGGTGCCTAGATGTTATTTTTATATAAGATAAAACAATTCAATTACGTGTTTTGATTTTTTGCAAATTAATTGCTTTTGTAATCTATACTAATTAATTTTTTTAAATAGACATTATTTAAGACATGCCACACTGGGCCACACAGAGCCATCTAGTCCCAAATTAAGGTACTATTAAGTACCCTGTCGTATGGGGTATTAGACAACCGATAAACTTACTTATATACTTTTTTTTTTTTTTTTTGTAAATACATACTTATAATACATAGAAAACACCCAGACCAGTACAAACAGACATGTTCATGCACACAAATATTTGTACTGTGCGGGGATCGAACCCGCGACCCATTGCTCAGAAGCAGCGTTAACTACCGCTGATCCAAATGGTCGTATTACGAGTATAAAGCTGAAGAGTTTGTTTGTTTATTTGAACGCGCTAATCTCAGGAAGTACTGGTTCGAATTGAAAAAATATTTTTGTGTTAGATAGTCCATTTATCGAAAAAGGCTTTAGGCTATATAACATCACGCTGCGACCAATAGGAGCGAAGCATCAGTGAAAAATGTTGCAAAAAAAATCGCGATCATAATAACAGAAATTGACGCGGACGAAGTCGCGGGCAACAGCTAGTTTGAAATCATAATGAGCATTTTTTGACCCACCTAAGACAGAACGTTCGTTAGACGCTTGAGCATAACCCTAAAAACCTATTAAAACTCGTTAATATCATAATTATAACTATAGCATTCATTTCCTGTTCCGTGTTAGTTATCACATGAAGCCAGTCATACATAAGTCTATGACCTAGATTTCATATCAGATCCTAGTCCTAGCGTTAACGGCACAAACTTCCTATGTAGGGCACCCAGCTTGAATAGAGTTACATGATTAAATTTGGTGAAGTTTCATAGTTAAATTACCGAGTATCAGTCGATATTATATTGGTAGAGTTTGGTAGTAAAAGTGTTAAGAGGATTATTCGAACGATAAATGGAATTAAGCGCAATCATACGTTATTATTATTACCTTACTAGCGGCCCGTCGCTTACCAGCTTCGCATGGGTGGACATAATATTTTTTTATAACAATCCCTAATCTTTTCTAGAAATAAATATAGCCTATGTCACTCAAGATGAATGTAGCTTTCCAATGGTGAAAGAATTTTTTAAATTGACACAGCAGTTTCTGAGTTTATTTACTATAAACATTCACACACACAAAAATACAAAAATACAAATCTTTCCTCTTTGTAATATTAGTGTAATAATTGATTTAGTCAGCCTGTGACCACGGCCAGTGTAACTCGATCGAAACGTCAGGCATTCAAAAGACCATTATGTATGAGATATTTGATGTTAAATTTTAATTATGTTTTTATGTTTATTTTATGTTTTAAAGATTTATTTTGTATTTTGTATTTTGCGATACCCCTACGGGGTCATGTTAATGGGACTCAATATTTGTATGTACTATCTTTAATACCAACATGTTGCAATAAATTATATGACTATGACTATCTAAAGAAAGGCCTGACTTTTTAGACAATTATATTGAAAAAGAATAATGGTCAGGTCAGCACATTAAACTAATCCCAAATGTCTGATTTTCCAAATAATTTTAAACTTTAAAAACAACGCATTAATTTCAGTTTCGATTGCGAACTTTGTGGATTTTGAGGTAGGTTGATCTGTTTATTTTTTATCTGTCAATCTGTTATCAATTATCCCCTGTCTCCCCTAATCACTACGAAAGCACTGCGCTACTACGCTTCAAGTAACTAGTTAAGATATTAATGAGAACTAAGTCTAAGCTCATTGATTTGTTGAATAGGTACTGGAATTGAAAGCTTTGTAAATATTTATTTGTTTTTAAATCAACAAGAACAATCGGCTGAGCTTTTATAAAGTCACTAGCTGTGACTTTGTACGCGTGAAGTTTTGAATTTTGAAGCGTACCGTTATTAATATGATATTAATATTTGTAAGATATTGCTGCACTGGGCCACACAGATATTACGTTTACCACTATTAAGTAGTCGTTTGCTTAGTCACGGATCCGAGCAAAATGACAATTGATTTATATTGTGTCTGGCTTTACCCACATACAAGGGGTTAAGCAACTTGGCACTGGACACCGATAAACTTACATAATATATTTTTAAAACACCCAGATCAGTACAAACAGACATGTTCATACATATACAAATATTTATACTGTGCGTTTACTACCGCTGAACCAAATGGTCGTCAAACGTAAACAATTATTATAATCTGTTTATACGTCAAATTTCATCTGGATCCGTTCAGCAGTTCTGGCGTGATTGAGTAACAAACATCCATTTAAATTTAGACAAGATTAATTGAAAGAATAATATCCATTTATTCCTAAAAAGATATGAACGTGAATTTGTTTATTAAACAAAACAGGCCAAGTGCGAGTCGGACTCGAGCACGAAGGGTTCCGTACCAAAACGCCCAAAAAAACGGGTTTGTTGTATGGGAGACCCCTTAAATATTTATTTTATTTTGTTTTTAGTATTTGTTGTTATTGCGGTAACAGAAATACATAATTTGGGAAAATTTTAACAGTCTAGCTACAGCGGCCCTTGAGATACAGCCTGGTGACAGAGCGACGGACAGACGGACAGACAGCGAAGTCTTAGTAATAGGGTCCCGTTTTTACCCTTTGGGTACGGAACTCTAAAAATGATAAACAACATGGACGACACATTGCAAAAAACTACTTTTGAATTAAATATAGGTACTGTTTATTAGAACCAACTATTTGTTTTAAATATAAAGAAATAGAAAGTAAGTGTTTTTCCTTACTTAAAATATTAACGACCATTTGGATCAGCGGTAGTAAATACTGCTTCTGAGCCATGGGTCGCGGGTTCGATCCCCGCACAGTACAAATATTTGTGTGCATGAACATGTCTGTTTGTACTGGTCTGGGTGTTTTCTATGTATTATAAGTATTTATTTACAAAAAAAAGTATACAAGTAAGTTTATCGGTTGTCTAGTACCCCATACGACAGGGTACTTAATAGTACCTTAATTTGGGACTAGATGGCTCTGTGTGGCCCAGTGAGGCTTGTCTTAAATATTTATTTATTTATTTATTTATTACATTTATATACACAACTGCCAAGCTTAGCAATTGGGTTAGTTATTGACAAAAAGAAGCATCAGTTCCACAGTCAAAACATTACTCTACTTTTTACGCAGTCGGCTAAAAAGTCAGGCCTGACTTTCCACTTTTATTATTCCAAAGAAGTTTAAAGTTTCCGGAGCAGCCCCGCGATCAGCGACGCGAAACCTAAGTTTTTATCTCGCCCTGAACAAATTCAAATGGAAATGTTTGCGGAGTGGACTGAATCTCTAATTTAATTTGTATTGCCAATGATTTTGTTACAGGGATATAGGTTTGGAACTGCACAAGTTTTGTTAGTAGTTACCTGTACCTTGAAAAAATTGTTTGAAAACTTTTAGATAACTAACTTATGCCCGCAACTCGTACTTGATGAATTTAGAATTTTTAATTTAGCCTATATCATTGTTCTTATCCTTACTAATATTATAAATGCGAAAATAACTCTGTCTATCTGTCTGTTGCACTTTCACGCCTAAACTACAAAACAGATATAATGTTTGGTGAAAATACACCTTGCTTTTTGTACCTCCTTAAAAACGAAGCCCACGTTATGTCTACCTAGTCAGGTCATAAGTTCTGTCTGTCACAATATGTGTAATATGAAATAATTTAGACATGTTTATTATTTATGTAACCATTTATATATCAAAATGAACTTAATAAAACATAGATTCATATGGTAATGAAGTTTATTCAAAATGACCCCCGCGATTTTGAATACAGGCCTTCAATCTGCGCGGCCAGTCGTCTATCGCAGCACGAACGAGGTCCATGTCAATATAGGCGGCTGCCTTAATCAAGGATGCCTTGAGTGACTCCAAATCAGGATGAGGCTTTGAGCAGGTCTTTTCCTCCAAGTGTTACCATATCTTGTAATCTAACGGACTCAAATCTGGACTGGAGGAGGGCCAGTCTTCGTGCCGGATGAAGTCGATTTCACGCGCCGCCAGCCAGTCTTGTGTGCTTTTCGCTCTATGAGCTGGCGCAGAATCTTGTTGGAATACCCAGTGCCTGTTATTAAACATGGTATGAGAAACAGGTTCCACAAGGTTCTTAAGGACTGTATTTTAATACACAACGCATTCGTTTTTACGCCTTTCTCACAAAAATGTACCTCAGTTAAGCCCCAATAAGAGACTCCCAACCAAGCCATGAGCGAGGATGGAAAATGACCTCGTTGGACACGCGAAATACGGTTGCTCGCTTCTTCACTGCAGCTGTGTGCGTACACCTTATCATTTTGTTTGTTGTAGTTCTCTCCACGGCGAAAATTTTTTCATCCGAAAAAAGAATTTCCCCATGTTTTTTTTCCCGCGTACCGCTTCTACAAAGCGTGGCATCTCTTCAGACTCAGGTCCATTAAACGAGCGTCCAAACGATGTCCTGTTTTTCTTCGATATGCCCTAAGCCCTAAGTCTTCATTTAACACCCTTTTCACCGTAGTCCTGCTTAACCCCATCTGAAGGGCCAACAGTTTCTTGATTACGTATGGGATTTCTTTGAATTCGCGCCTTCACAGCTTTTATCACTGCTGGAAATATGGTGGTCGCCCTCGCTCTGTCAGGACGACAGAGCGAGGGCGACCACTTCTTGACCTGTCATCTACACTAGTCTTCATTGTATCGTTTTATGGTACGATAAACGAATCTTTTGGTTATATTAAAATTTTTCAGTAAGTCGAAAATCTGAATTGGCGCGTAACCGCAACGATGCAACGCAATAACCGCGACACGGTCTTCTTTAAGTGTCCAGTCCATTTTAAAATGAGGAAAATTCTAATAGTACACATTTTTATTTTCATGAAAAATTCGAAATTCGAATTCAATAAACTTTTTTAGTGGCCAGCATTCTACATTCATAAGTGTTTATCGTGTGACAGAACTTATGACCTGACTATGTATATAACATCATGGCAGTGTTATGTATTTTATAAATAAAAATGTTTTTTGAATAATATTTAATAGGTATTGATCAATCAGACTTTCAATTTTGTAACCCGCCTTATTGTCCAGGTGTGTCAATTTGTAATTTATATTACCTTTGTTTTGTGCAATAAAAGTTTTATATTTGTTTGTTAGAAAATGCTGATAATGAAAAAATCATCTTCATAATAATTAATTTAAGATGACGGATTTTTTTATTATTTACTAAGGGTGAATTTCGAGATGGTGAACATATATTTTTTTAAATAAGATAAATAGTTGTCAATTTCGAGGTTAATTGGGCTGCTGATTACGAAAATGCTATATTCAAGATGGCGGACGTAATTTTTTTTTATTTGATATGAGTGTCAATTTTGAGGTTCAGTGGGGTGCTTATTACGGATATGCCATCCTTTTTAAAATCCAAGATGGTGGACGTATTTTTTTATAATTTGATATAGGTGTCAATTTTGAGGTTAATTGGGGCGCCGATCACGAAAATGCCATCCTATTTTAAATCCAAGATGGCGGGCGTAATTTTATATTATTTGACATGGGTGTAAATTTTGAGGTTCATTGGGGCGCCGATTACCAAAATGCTATCATTTTTAAAATCCAAGATAGCGGACGTTTTGCTTTATAATTTGAAATGGGTTTCAATTTTGAGATTCATTAACCCTATTTTAAATCCAAGATGGCGGACGTAATTTTTTATAACTTGACATGGGTGACAATTTTAAGGTTCATTGGATTGCTGATTACCATTATGCCATCCTTTTTAAAATCTAAGATGGCGGACGTATTTTTTTATAATTTGATACGTGTGTCACTTTTGAAGTTCATTGGAGTGCTGATTACGAGTGTTTATCTGCAGTAAATAAATATTTTTATACATTGTTTACTTTTGACAACCCTGGCCGTCACGATACTGTCTAGACGTTGTCGGCATTTTCCATGAGATCAAAGGCGTCAAACGACTGTATGGTTTTATAGACTGTGCTATAGCTAAGCGTGCGCGTCACAGCATGCTAAATCAAATAGATAAACCAATATTTTATATTTTTATAAAAAAAACTATTAATAAAAAATAAAATAACACTGCCCAGATGTTATACTTATAGCTTGGGTTTCCTTTGTCAGGTGGTTGAAAATGCACGATGTATAAGACCTTGTAAAAGAACATAGGCTATTTTATAACCCACTGCTGGACATAAATTCAATAAGTTAGTGGAAACGGAACTGGTACCTTGCACATCCAACTTGAGAACCATTGAGTGTGGTATCCCTCAGGGAAGTGTACTAGGTCCTCTTATGTTTATATTATATATTAATGATATTGTAGAGGCGACAAACCATAAATGTATATTATTTGCAGACGACATATCTATTATTGTAACATCGGATAAAAAATCTATACCTGACCATGAATCTGAAATAAACAACACAATTGACAACATTATAAAATGGCTAGAGACAAATAATTTAAAGCTAAACCTAAATAAATCGAGTTTCATGCAATTCAACCAATCCAAACACACTAAACATAATTTTAAATTAAATATCGATAAAATAAAGGAAATAACGCATACCAAATTTCTGGGAGTAGTCATAGACCAGAATTTAGACTGGAAATTACACATCGTGACCTTAACTAATCGTATCAATAGTTTTGCCTATGCTCTTAGAAAAATGAGAAAAGTTACTAACCTGCAAACAGCACTCATCACATACCACGCGTATGTAGCGTCTGTATTACGATACGGTTTAATAATGTGGGGAAATAGTACAGATCGACTTAGAGCATTTATGTCTCAAAAGAGATGCATCAGAGCTATTTGTGGGATACCACCCGGTGAATCGTGTAGAGTAGCTTTTGTGAGCCTAAACTTACTCCCATTGCCGGCACTTTATATTTTTGAGATAAGCTGTTTTGTGAAAAAACATTTAGACCTGTTTATGAAATCAGGTGACATAAACACAAGATCGAAAAGAGACCCTAATAGGCTCGTGTTAAATATAATTCCAAGATCTGCTAAATACAGTAAAAGCTGTTTAACAATGTGTCTAAAGATATATAACAAAATTCCAAATGACATTAAAAATCAAAATATTAATATTTTTAAATCAATTGTATAAGTGACTTATTGAAATGAGAATTTATGACATAAAAAATTTTATTGACTGTAGATTTTAAATAACTAATTATTACTCATTTCATCTGACATTTTCTATAATTATATATATTTTTTTAATTTATTTTTATCGACATATAATTTATTAATGAATGTTATGAATATTATTGTAATTAAAAATTGTTCAGATTGTATTATTTACTTGATTGTTTAAGTTTTTGCATGCTATTTTCGATAGCGAGACATGTGCTCATGTAAATAATTGTATCATCCATAAATACCGTGTTTTACGCAAATAAAGATTCTATTCTATTCTATTCTATTCTATTCTATTCTATTCTATTCTATTCTATTCTATTCTATTCTATTCTATTCTATTCACTGCTGGACATAGGTTTGCGTCGTGTTAATGTGTAGGTCACGCAGGCAGAGCCGCAGGCGAAACGCTAGGTTTAAATACGAGTACATCTTCTAAAAGTACATCAATGTCATCACATCACATCATCAGCCTATTGCAGTCCACTGCTGAACAGAGGCCTCTCCAAATGCACGCCACTTAGGTCGATCCTCGGCTTCTCGCATCCAGCTCCTGCCACCCACCTTGCGCAAATCATCACTCCACCTGGCCTGAGGGCGTCCTACATTAAGTTTGCCGAGACGCGGTCTCCACTCAAGAACTCGTTTACCCCATCGGTTGTCGGTTCTGCGGCTAATATGGCCAGCCCACTGCCACTTCAGCTTGCTAATCCGGTGGGCTATGTCGGTAACTTTAGTTCTCTGCCGGATCACCTCATTTCTGATTTTATCCCTAAGAGAAACTCCGAGCATAGTTCTTTCCGTAGCCCGCTGAGCAACTTTGAACTAGTGGACTAGCCGTACCGTCAGTGTCCTGTCCACGTTTCGGCTCCGTATGTCATGACGGGTAGGACGCACTGATCGAAGACTTTCGTCTTGAGGCATTCCGCGGCACATCAATGTAAAATTATTCAATTTCATGAAGTAGTTCTTGCGTGTGTGTATACATACTTACATACAGTTACATGGACTTTTTTTCTGCAAACTTTTAAAGCAAGAGTGAATAGGCTGCTTGATATGTAAGTTTGCTCCATCTTAGGCTTCTTCTTAACCATAGAGTTTTAAAGTATGTAGTCAAGAGAAAACACATTGAAAATTAAAAAAAAAATGTTATTTTGCTATTACAAGGACTACCGACCGAATACAACATATAAACAGATAGACAGAATAATAAATGAGGTTTATCGTTCTCCCTTTCATACACAACTAAAACGTCTTCCATCCGCAAAATAAATTCTGACCAGATCTTTATTTCAAGCTTTTCAAAAATATCAAATGTCGCCACAAATACTCTAAACGCGTTGGGTGTGTTAAGTGAACAAAGATGATAAGTATTGCAGTAGGTTCACACAATCGAGTATGTCTCAGATGGGTCTGATTAGCGGTTTGATTCTTAAACTCAATACTCTCACCACCTTTAGTACCCAAATCAAGGTAGATAGTTACGTTTCATATTATTTATAGATTTTTTTTAATTATCAGGCTAGGAATTTTAGTTATAATATTATTATTATCTGTATATAATTATAATTGCAATTTATTTGCTAAAATATCAAATAAAGTTATTATTATTTGTTTTGTATTCCGACGATTTGGTTTATTTGACCGATTTGGCGTAGGTAGTGGTCAGTGCAAGAGGTCGCGTGTTCATGGTGAGTGCTTAAGGTCGTGATTTTTCTATATTAATAAGATTTGCCTTAATAAAAAAAAATAACAAATATCTAATTGTCTGTAATGAATTTATATAATATACCTATTTTCAGTTCTGGTTATGCTAAGTGAAAAAGATGTTCAAAAATTTTTCATATTATTAGATTAGGTGATACTAGGTTTGCCTAATTAAAATACCAAATACCTGTGATGATTGAATGAAACACTAAATGTTTTTAAAAAATGTTATTTTATAACTATATTAGTTTTTTTCTTGATTGTATTTACCTGTCAAAAATTTCAAAGAGTATAGGTAATCTTAAGGGGATCAGACCGGAACGGCAAAGTATTTAGTGGATCAGATCGGAGTTAAATAATAATAATAACCAGCAAGGGATCAGATTAGGGGATCCGACCGGAATAACTCACCTAAGACAGTTGAAACATTGTTATTGGATACTGACTTAAACGTTCATGGTCATTAGGTATCACCAGAGTTATTTGATTAGGGATTTTTACCATGTACCTTATTTATTATGAGTTTCCGATATTTCGGCACTGTTGCAAGCGCCATGATCACGGGAATCAAATAACTCTTTTTGTGTTTTCAATATTTACCCCTTTGAAACATGTGATTAATATACTTTAACAGGGCATTTTGCATCTGTGTAATTAAGATTCAAAAACCACTGTTGAACCACATAAGAAAAGTAGGTGTTTCTACATTTGCCGATCTACCAAAAATCAAGTAGATCTTATTGCAACTGCCTCGAATACAATGTTTTTTTGTTTCTTTCATGATTATCCTTTTTTAAAAACCGCCTATTTATAGACTGATGCGATTTGGATCTTATGGCAGAAGATGGGATAGACAATATAAAAACTAACTTTTTCCTAATAAGCCCGACCGAGAATCGAATCGACCCTTTGCGTAGTAGTCGAACCACCGCACTACCACACCAAATATCGACAAAGTGATTTAAAATCTTAGACCTCGAGTCAAACACGCTCAATAGGAACAAGAAAAGTAGCTAGGATAAAGATGGCGGATTTAATAAAATTTCCCCAAGCATTGTTATCACTAACAAAGGTTTAGTTAATTTTACGAACTCTGTACCTCTAGGTTCCTCAGTTATTAATCTCATCCTTTGTAAGTAAATATTATTACTTTTTCCGAGACGTAATTTTCAAAATCTGTTTTGATCAACACTTATACCTGAAATGTTTAAGATTGTCTGTTTTTCTTGGATTCATAATGTAATGATGTATGTATTTGTTCATCATATTATTAGCCAGTTGGTCTAGTGGTTTAAATACCGGACCAAGATCTCGGAGTCCCGGGTTCGATCCCCGGGTCGGCGAACATAAAAAGTTTCGAATTTTCGAACATTGTTCGTCTTTCGAACGTTGGTGATCACAAACCCGCATTTGGCAAGCGTGGTGATTATGCCAGTATACCCATCATTGCTGTGGTAACTTGATTACAATGATGGAGGCCTTTTCCCTGCAGTGGGATAGTTATAGGCTGTTACTTTTTTATCATCAGCACCAGCCTGTCCACTGCTGGACACAAATTTCTCCAAAATGAGGTTTTTCCATAACCTCCTAGCTTGACTGGCTGATTGGCAAAGTTTGACCGTTGGTGAAGAAATAAAGATTGTGCCCGTCTTCTTCCGTCATTACCTACTCCTTAGGTCACCTCTTACGACACCTATTTAAAGACAATGTGTTTGTTGAATATATAATTTTAAAAAGAATTTAGAAGCGAATTGCAGACGTCTTTTTTCAACTATTGATTTGGTAATAAGTAGCTAAATATAACTTGGTTCTTAGATATTCAGTTGCAGAACTTATAGTTTTCAGTTAGTTTATTTATTTATTAAACTTTCGTTAATTTATTCGGGTAAATCTTGTGACAACGATGCCAACAATTTTAGTTTTGTGGTATAAAATGTATCATTTTTTTTAATCAACAACAACAGAAAGATTTAATTCTGTCTTTGTTAGTTAACGTGACTAAAATCCATCACAATTTTAACTTCATAAGCTAAAAAGTTGAAAATGAAGTCAGTCAACAATTTTATATCGATTCAGCGCACCACAAGCAAATCTCACCGACTCTAAAAATCGTTTTTATTTTTTAAATTTGTTTTATATCGATAGCTAACTAAGCGACATCACTAGAGCCTGCTGCTTTAATCGTGTGTGTGAGTGTATAAACGTGCCTAACAGACAAAACTACAAAAAGCGGCCACAATATGGCGGCACTAATACACCAAGAACCGTGACGTCAGTGACGCAATGGAATGGCATATTCAAGTATCGTGAACAGATGTGACCTTAAGACAGGGGTCGGCAAAACACGGCCCGTGGGCCGCATGCGGCCCGCGGACTTCTTACTTGCGGCCCGTAAATGTTTTGTAAATGAGCTGTAAATATCAAATTAAATGCATGAACGAACCATGATGAGAACTTGAGTTCCATTCTATGAATTGCAACTACAAATATGACAGCTAACATACAAGAAATAGCCTGCATTTAGGATCTCAGACATCACTTTTTTTTCTATGGGTTATATACCAATTATACGTTTATATCACAAGTGCAATGCGGCCCGCTATTATTTCATTTCGCCTTCTTATGGCCCTAGCCTGCCATAAGGTTGCCGACCCCTGCCTTAAGGCATTGTTCCACCGCCGACAAAAAATGAGAAGCTGGTAGTACTAGAAACTAGAAAAGAATTGTCGAGCAGCGGGAAGGGAGTGTTTTGTATGATATTTTGTCAATCTCCGTGGAGAAGTGACACACCGGTTTTCAAGGTCCAGGGTTCGATTCCCAGACGGGTCAATGTAGAAAAATGTGTTTCTATATTTTCTTGGGCCAGGGTGTTTGAAGTATGTACCTCTGTTGTTTATGATTTCCACAATATGAGTGCTTTAAGTAGGTCACTTTTAGCTCAGAACAATAAATGTGATGTTGTTCATATTTATAATGTTATAATAGTCAACTAGTGAAGCGAGTCATCGCCGGCAGTGTAAACAGTCACCAATGCTAATTCAGATTCAAATTCAATTTATTTATTTTAGATAAAAATCCATAAAAGTTAAAAACAAGAATTAATAAGATAAAATACACTAAAATAAATTTAAAAACATTCATATTTAGATTTATAGACAAGAGCTATCTGTCTATAAATCTAAATATTGGGCGACAGGTGCGTGAAGCTGCTGCCAACGACTGAAAAGTGGGGATTCCCAGTCCCACCAGTCAGCCAGCGCGCTCACGATACGATACCACTAATATATGCATTTCTTTTGTTTATACGTAATTTGAAATAAAGTAATAAATATTTCATTATCATCATCATCATCAGCCGATCACAGTCCACTGCTGGACATAGGCCTCTCCAATTGCACGCCACTTAGGTCGATCCTCGGCTTCTCGCATCCAGCTCCTGCCAGCCACCTTGCGCAAATCATCACTCCACCTGGCCTGAGGGCGTCCTACACTTCGTTTTAAGAAATATTTATTTGACACAAAAAACAAACACTTAGTACAAAAATATGTAAAACAAAAAAAGGAAATTAGTGTCAAGTAGGTTCCCGCTCAGCATTAGTCGTGACAGCTAGAGGCTTATCATGATAGGCTGGTTTTCAGCGGGGACCCTGGTTGGGAGCGTGGGTGTGACAGAGGCAGATAGACCTACCAGGCCACTACCCAATCCCCCAGCCGACTCCATAACCTGTACTAGTAAGTAAAGGTCCGAAGGAACCCGGCAGCACCCGATGAGTCGACACGCCACCCGGCGTTACGCGGTATCCATTGTTACAAATAAAAATAGTAATTATAAGTACCTAATTAATAATACAAACCTTAAATAAAACAAAAAAAAGTGAATATATTCGATTCTTAAGAAGGAGAAAAACAAAACCAATGGATGTTATTTATTGGCTCCATGGATGGGGCCCAGGCCGCAAGATAAGGAAAGAAAAAAAATGCAAAACCATAAACCTTGATATAAACCCAACCTTTGTTTGGGAGTCTTGCGCGGAAAACGAAAAGAGAAAGATGGACCCCGTTTCGTAATTTTGTGAAATTATCCTTATTGTGATAAAGTGGTGGCATTGATATAATAATGTGTCAGTGAGTAGGACAAATCAAACAAAAGTGAGAAACAAGGACTTTCGATCTATTATACGTTTCTTGAGCAAGAGAATGGCCCATAGTTAGTAAATTCGCTGGCAGTGGGACAACCGCCTTAGGCTAGTGTCGACTAGAGATGATACACGACTTAGCCAGTCACTATTCGTTAATGAATAAATAAATAAATAATAAATCCCCCTATACTTTATAGATATTGTTCGTACTTACGTTCAATGTCTGTAAAGTAGGACAAGAGTATAAGAAATATACTCGTAATGAGGACGTATTTTTCTACACTGACCTTCTACCTAAAAAAATAACCATTGAAACCAATTTTCAGTCGGTGCCAGCCAAATATGTGGCGATCGTTACGCTTTAATTACAAATTAGTTCCACCAAATGAATTTTATGTTCAATCTTTTATACCAATCAGGTCATAATAGAAATTTAATTAATCAACTACATATATCCACAAATTGCTAGTAATAAATATTGTTTGATATCAATACGAGAACGGAATACACGGAGAGCTATTCGATCCTGATCGTGGCGTTTCTTGCATTAAAAGCGATGGCGTTAGACTCAGTTAATGATTATTGTTGCAAATAAAATAAAAATGCTAATGAAAGTAAAAATACTAATATAATAAAAAAAGACGTGTGGCACTCGGGGACTGCCGCGGTAAAGCTATTGCATAGCATTTTTTATAAACTTATGCAATTATAAAACTAAAAAGTATCACCGCTGTGCCGGTCGGAGTGGGGGGCTGTTAGGTTATTTTCGTTACGGAATTTCTGGATTCGGTCTCCACGCTCAAGGCCCGCGTCAGAAGCTATGCAATAGCTTAAAAAAAAAACAGGTTGCCTACTCCATGTATATATAATGCTAATTTCTGAACCAAAACGACATTTTGAAATCCAGGTGATAAGTGTGATTATTTATAAACAAGTAAAGTAACTAATGTAAAGGTTTATTTCACCACAAAACATATTTACAGTTGCAATGAGCCCTACGGTAGACTGAGCCTGTCCAGTACATAAAATATTGCATAATAAAATATTATGCGTAAATACGCAAATAAATTGCAAGTTCAGGTGTT
Source organism: Anania crocealis (assembly GCA_949315895.1). Lineage (NCBI taxonomy): Eukaryota > Metazoa > Arthropoda > Insecta > Lepidoptera > Crambidae > Anania > Anania crocealis. Next base: position 6,065,199 of record OX438874.1, on the reverse strand, counting down.
ATTAAAATATAAATATAAATAATCATCTATAACTAATAAATTAGAACTTGACTGTTTTATGTGTGTCTGATTGTGTTTGGGAGGGCGTGCATTACTGTGACAGTCTAATTATACAATACAATTACTGTCCTAGTTTTTTCCGTATGTTTTCAACATTTTGAACTAATTAGTTTTCGCTATTAATGCAATTGCGTATCAGTTTACAGTATCTGCCGCCGTTTTGTGACTAATTAGACCAATATTTAGGAGGTCGATAAATTAATTAGTAAAATCATGTTTGATTAGACACAGATACTGCTTCATATCACATTTTTGGCACACAACGGCAGTCCGCTGCTGAGCTGAATCTCCTCAATTTTTTTTATCATCGTCAACAATTTTTACCCGACTCCAAATAAGGAGGTTCTACACTGGATAGCTATGGGATAGCTCTTGTTCATATCACTGTTATATAGATTCAGAACCATTTGATGATGAATTGACAGATGCTACGAGTATATGTATACTCTCTGTCAAAAAAATGAGTTTATTCAGCATTAACTCGACAAACTTACTGACAACCCGTTTTCCAGCACAGTACCTGTAAATAACGATAGAATCAGCGTGTACACAAACATACAAATACATATAACTACTCCGTTAAAAGTCTTTACATTAACATAAGAGTTATCTGGAAGAGTTGCTTATGGTGAAAGACTGCCTGTCTCCTTTTAAATATTTTTTAGTTCTTTTTTAGTACAATCATGCTGTATTTAAAAACAAAAAAAATATCGCAAACTATTACTAAATATCGCAGACTTTATAACTAAACTAGTTTTTGCCCATGACTCTGCCCGCGTGAACTAACATTAAATAGCGCATAGTCATTGTCTGAGGCAATCTTTATCATTTCATTTAGATCTTAAACAGACCATTCTGTCATGATAAAATAACAAACTACCGTCAAAACTTTTGAATTTGTAACATTACTATGAAAAGATTATTCTATTTTTTTATTTATTTTATTTTATTTATTTGGACTACCAACAAGACAAACATCAATACAAGTGACAGGAGTTAAATCATTAATAGACTTTGAGCTAGTGCCGTCTCAATTAAAGGCTTGCAATGTGGACTAAAATTGTATTACCTAAAACAACTCTATTTTATTTATTTATTTATGGAATTGTGTTTATTTATTTATTTGTTTATTTATTTATTGCATTTTGTTTACAAAATAAATGTAACAAAACCCTGTAAGGGTATAAGCAAACAAACTTAAATTAGTTTTAAAACATAAGCTTAGACAAAGTTTCAACATTGGCCAGATAAACAGATATAGTACACCTATGTATACATTTGTTTAAAGGTGAGTTAGTTGGTACATTTACTGACAAAATATTCTTTAATAACGTTGAGTACGATAACATAGTGATAATCTAAAAAATAAAATTTAATCTATTATCTCTAAAAAAAAGTATAGAAACGGTATTTTAAGCAATTCAATTGCTGCTGTAAATTTTAAATACTTCTTGAATAAAAATGTTGACTGCTTTAGGTAGGATATGAACCCACAATCTTCCGCTCGCCGAGTGACTAGAGCAGTCACTCGGCAATCTGTTACTCTAACAACAAACAATGCCTTAGTAGTTTGATAGCTACAGTATTTATTTAAGGCCTTAGGGCCCGGTATTTGGCAGTTATGGATCGATATATCCATCGAACATAGACACTCCGTACTTAAGCGCCAGCGCGCGACAGTACGGGCCTGACAAGCCGCAGCGCTCACGTATTTTGTAGTTATTTAAACAGTAATTAAGTTGTAATTAAGTATATCATTTAATGAAATCAAACTTAGCGACTTTGTCTCTGAATATCTATTTATTTATAAACAAAGTCGCTGAGTTTGATTTAAATTTACATTAAAATGTTACATCAAATGGCCGAAGTTTATAGTCGTAATATTAAAAAAAACATTACAAACAGGTGTAGGTTTGTGATTTTTTTCTGTCGAGCGAAGTTAATCAGATAATCAAAGCGAAATCATGTAACAGATAACGAATGTGACTAGACTATTTCATCTATACTAACTATACTAATATATAAAGCTGAAGAGTTTGTTTGTTTGTTTGTTTGTTTGTTTGAACGGGCTAATCTCAGGAAGTACGGGTCCGAATGGAAAAATTCTTTTTGTGTTGGATAGTCCATTTATCAAGGAAGGCTTTAGGCTATAGAACATCACGCTGCGACCAATAGGAGCGAAGCACGAGTGAAAAATGTTGCAAAAATAGTCGCGATCATAATAACAGAAATTGACGCGAACGAAGTCGCGGGCAACAGCTAGTAAGTAATACTTATGTTTTTTCCAGCCTTTAAAACGGTGTTTTCTAAGTCTCATATGGGTTTTAACCCTTTGACGATCGGATATTCTAGACACAATTATAATCAATTGTTATCGAGACAACCGGTTGTCTCTTGGGGCTTGAAACTCAAAAACGCTGCCTCTAAGGACTACTAAGCCCTAAGCTGTAAGCCAGCGGGCTACATAAATGTTTTGGTTATGTAACACAACGCAGGCAAGTCTTTTATTGTATTTTTAAGAATTGTGTATTCTCTACTATCCGTATAGTGCCCGTAATTTCGTGAGGCACATCTAGTAACCTTTATGGCCGTATCAGTGACAACGAACGTGGAATAGCCTCCTTGAAATTAGCCACGGCGGATTTTATTGCGGCCCTTTTAACACGGAAATCCGAACGGCTTAGGGTTGCCAAAAATATGTGACATTTTTCTACACAGACAGTTAATTCGGACAGTCAAATTATAATTGCATTAAATTTTTATGCAAATCGACAAAATAAGTTGAGGTTTTATTTATTTATTTATTTATTTATTAACAGGATTACCAACATAAAGAACAGCATTGAACATATAGATATTACCATTTTTTGGCTTATAGCTAACTGTTTTTACAATTATAGGTAACCACAGCATGCATTTATTGCTTAAAATTTAATGAAGTTTTTTCTTCTTTATTATTTCAATAAGTACGTTATGTATTGCTTTTTAAAGTTAATTTGAATTATGCTACACCATTAAAAATTAAAAAAGAATATATAAAAATCAAAAATGCAACAAAAATAACAACTACATGTAATCAAAGGTACTTAGGTCATAACACTTAAGCATCTTAAGGAATTTGGAAAGGCTCTGAAAGTGAACATCAAGTTCTGGTACTTTCTTGGTCAGATTATTATACAGACGAGTCAGACGAACAACAGGTGATCCGCGACCCATCTTTGTTCTGCAGAATTTAATTTTGAATAACTTACATGGGTATCTTGGAATTCGCGATGGAACATTGTTTTCATTTGCCGCGTGTACTTATTTCTTTAATGTACGACCACGCATAACTTTTTACCATTTAAACTGATTTCAATACCTATCTATAATAACTGATAATAAAATCTATTATGTTTGATTGAATATAGCTCAAAGTCGTACTTGTTAATATTCAAAAACAGCATCTCGGAGGGTAGGAAATAAAGGTAATTAATTGAAAATTGGGTCTTATTTAAGAGTTGAAAAAAAAGTTTGTTGATATGACTCCTATAATGCTGGCAAAAAAACCATTGTTTTTTTTAATTTTCATTAGCTGCAGTCAGCCCTTGGTTTTATTGTATTTACTGCACTGCATGCGGGAGGGCGGCTAGTTTTCCTGTATGGAATAGTGCTTGCGCAATCAGTGTTAGTTCGGGTAGTGTGGTGAGGGTACCTAGGCCAGTATCAACAAGTGGAAATCATTATCAAAATAATTTTTAAAATCTATATAAATTTACTTCTTGGTTTCATAAGTCGTCATCGGCTTCTTCTCTCAATATGTTATTTACTACCCATAACGTCCGGGCGCGATAACTTCACTCTCAATAAGTAATGCTAGCAACAAAGTTAGTTCTTTTTTACCTAGCCTGGCAACATATTTTTTTAAATTATTTATTTTAAATTGCTATTATACGGAGCCAGCCCTGGGTTACATAAGGCGTCATCGGCTTCCTCTGCGCTCAATTCGGCGCACGTCCGCCTCGCATAACGCGTCGGCTCGCTTCTAGACCTCGCGAGATTACCGCTTCTGGCTGAATCGAATCGGTTTCATCATAGGGATAGCTTCTTAATTAAGTAGATAAGATTCCCATATTTGCATACTGAGACTTTTTATCTTTATATTATGGTAACAGAAGCGGGGTAGAGAGTTTCTTTGTATTGATAATACAGCATTTTGTTGGTGAGTGCGGCCTGAAGAAGGACCACATTCTCAGCAGATGGGTGTTGTGATAGGCAACTGCAAGGTCAAACTATTGCCTGGAGAAGACGCCACCAGTCTTCTTGTAGCAATACCTACTCCTTTAGCCTTTTAGCGTCTTTCCTATACCACGGCTAAATCACGATCGGCAACCCATCAGCCAAGCGTGGCGATTATCAAAATTATCTTTTTGGTGAGACCTGTGTCCAGCTGTGGTCTGATTTGGGCTGATGATAATGATAATAATATTATTTTTGAAATTTAAGATATTTTTCCTATTTGTCAGTAAGTATTCCTTTTTAAACTAACTAGGACAGACTTTAGACCACAGATATTGATAGGCTAGATGCCCCAAGTGCACGTACTGCGCGTGTCAAAAAAAGGTTGAACATGTTCAACTTTTGACCGCGCTTGTTATTGAAATGTGCGTATTTTATTTAAAAAACAATAATTTTATCTTATTTGTGTCTATTACTATGTAAAAACATGTACCTGTGTGCATACAACATGTTTAAATTACATTGCTGCATTTAGTTTTAAAGGTGTTGTACCTGGTCATCGAACAAGCAGTAAACGCAAATTTCGGCACGCGCGGGTTTTATAGAAATGAGTGCATTTGTGGCATCTAGGCCTATCAATGTTTGCTATCAATGCTTCAGACCGAAGTCTGAGTTTAAAGTTTTCAGCCGACGAGAAAAAACGTTTCCATGCTTAATTTGTCTACGCATTACTAAAAGGAATCTATTTTATCTATTGTTTAACGGGGTTTATGCAGAACTATGCCCATTCAAATTTGAAGGAAAAAAATCTCTCTCTGAAAAATAACCCTGTGTTTACACCCTCTGGAGTGGTTTTTATGACAACCTAGTAAAATAAATAACCTTCTTTCACAATAACAAAAGCAGACAATCATAATGCACCAACTTAAAATTGCTGGTTTCTTACGCTTTTGGTGCAGTAATTTTTAAAAATAGATTTAAATTGTGTAAAAATTCGAAATGTTTGAATATCAATATATGCTTTTACTACCACCCTACCGGGTATCATTACCAACATACTAATTAAAGCTCTATTTGTTCAAGCACATACGATCGATGTTGCATTGCTAGTTATTATTTAAATTGATGGTTTGATCGTTGATACGTAAGGTACTACTTTACCAGACACTGATATGAAAATAGCCTCCTCTACTTAGTTTTTAAAATTCTAAAAAGGTGCAGTGAAAATGTTTCAGTCAAGAATTTTTTTATTGCATCTACTATAACGTATTGATCATATATTTATGTAATACCCGTTTCCCGAGATCTCGTACGCGTGAAATTTTTAATTCAAAACTATGTTATAAAATTATCCCACGAACCGTACCTCTTCCCCGAATAAAAAGTAGCCTAGGTGTTATACCAGCCAATAAGCTAACACCGTGCTGAATTTTATTCAGATCCGTTGAGTCATTTTGGCGTGATTACGTAATAGACATCCAATGAAACTTTCATTTTTATAATATTAGTAGGAAAGCTGTGGAGCTATGGTTTCAATTGATGTCTGTTACGTAATCACGCCACGGTTCTAGCACAAAAATAGAACAGCACCATCTCTTCTCTTTCCATGCGTATCATAAACGACGACTAAAGGAGTAAAAAGAAGACGAAAAGCATTTTCTTCTTTCCACCATTGCCCTGATTGCGATCACCAACCCACCTGCTAAGTGAGGTGAGTATGGCATTCTGGAGTAGCCTGTCTCTTCATTGAACTTATGCAGACAGATGATGTGAAAATAATAGTTTGTTTTACCTTATATTTGACTATGACTGGGTACCCAGATATCAAAAAACTATAGTCAGAAATATGTTTTAAGGTGGCAATCAAACAATGAACGATAGTAATGCTTACCTAAATTGTTGCTCATAATCGAAGCAGTCTTTGTTGGAAAGTTACTTTTAAAGATATTAAATATTCGTACATTATTACTAAGACTGTAATTAGCTCAGAGCTTTCACAAAAACTGTTGAAAATAATAAATTTAAAGGTACAAATACCAAGTCTCATTTCAAGTAGAAGCTTTAAAATCAGTTAACTGATTCTAGCTTTGTGAGCACCTAGTTAAAAAGCTCCAGTGTTTTTAACTGCAGTGTAGATAATTTAAAACGGAACTAGCAACCTAAATAGTCCCAACGACCATCCACTATCGCACGAAAATTGCAACTCATCGGCTATATTTTTGAATCGCTCGTTAATGTTTAAGGATAGTGACATATTTGGAAAGTAATATAACCAGGAACGTATTTAGCCACCTCACGCGGACAAAGAAGTAGAAGGACCACTAGTTGTTTTGTTTGCTAAAATATATCTTTACGTGGACCCCTTAGAATAGTAACACTTAGAAACCGAATGTAAGCACGATAACGCGCAATTAAAACTAAGCCATATCTGGCTTACTTCGTTCCGCGAGCTGTCAGTGCTCAACGTCGCGCTAAGTCAAACACAGCTCGCGAAAAATAATTTAAAATGACTGTTTGCACTATGAAGAAGTGTTCTAGCATATCAGAGAAACAAAAAGAAAGTGATAAAGTTTCATTTCACACATTTATACACTTTATACATTTTCTGTACGTAAATCGAATTAAAAACAAATAATTTAAAACACAAAACCTATCAACATCAGTGTTGCTAGTTTTGGGAAAAAAATTGCACACAGTTTGTTTAGTTGGTTTTTAATATTGAGAAAAATATTGAATTTGCCATAACAGCTATTTAATACTGTTTAGACTTAAATGTTGGTGTTATTAATTCTATAAAAATAATTTCTTAATGTGAATTTATACAATCATACAGGCATTTAAATTTAAACACATTGAACGGTGGCATTCGTCATTAGATTAATAAATATTTAATATACTTATGAATGTAATCATATTTTCTTATGTATTTAAAGATCATACTAAACACATGGCAAATCGTCGTATAACAAAACAACACGTTTTCCCATTTTTTGTGGGTAAACGCCCGATGATGATAACACTGAAGCCTATATTTGTGTGCGTTAGAAGAGCGTAGATTTATTCAGCTTACGCACACAAGGATAATTAAATGGCACGCGTTTACGCTTACGTTTTGGTTCAGACGCGGCTTCTAGGTGTTATTATTCTAAGGTGGACCCGTGACAATCAGTCCTCAGCCAGATATTAATTTGTAGCTACCATTTAAAAAGCTGTGTTACATTTTTTTGGGCATTAGAAGAACAGCTTTCCTAGCAGGGTCAGTTACTGGCCATGTATTATGAATTTTATTAATATCTTTGTATTAGGTGGCAATAAATACTATGACTAGACTTTTTTTATATTGGCTGCCGGTCAGCTACACATTTAACGAATCATTCATAGCAGGTAAGAATTTAAGACGCATTAATATGTTTACGAATGTTTATAGCACAAAAACGATCTACAGACAACGACAATTCTTATTTAATAATTTTAGCATAGTACAGAGTACTCATACTTTTATTAATATATGGAGTAGATAAAGTTTATGAAATAATCCATACCATTATGTAACAATTTTGTATTTAATTTCATTCAACACTGCAAACTTTTTGAAGGCAACAAAAAATATGTTTGTTGTCAGTGTATATAAATTTATTCTCACCTCCAGTTGAAGTGTACGCTTAGAAACAAATTGTAATACATTTTTAACTGTATTTCGTTTACTTATTCCATCAATTATTCAAAGATACATTACGAATGTTAAAAAGTGTACTACAATATTCAAAAGTCAGTTTCGAGCGACATCAGAATAATGTCTGTTGCATTATTATTTGTATTTTACTTAAGTGACTCTGTGAAAGTTTTTTAAGCGAATTTTAGCTACACCGTTATTCCATTAATCAATGGTAATTGCTTACTGCTTGAGCATATTCTTATTGCAAAACAATATGTTAAAAGATTGAGGGGCAGGTAAGGCTCAGAGCAGGTGCCAGGGGTATATTTCTTGGCACTAAGAAGCAATCAACACTAGTCATCGCATCTAAATAAATAAATAAATAATTGTGTAAAACATCATTTATAGTTACTCAGATTTTTCTAATTCCAGAGTAAGTAACTATTTAAAACATTTCTTTAATGCAAAACAAGTACAATAAAGTCACTCCAAACAGCCGAGAATACAGGATGAAATTTTGACCACTTTCCAAAATTTTTATAGGCGTTCAGTATCGTGTTTAGAGGCCATTTATGAAGTAAAAAACGTTCATCAAGTTTACAACCGAAAATATTTTTCGCAATATAGTTTTCAATTTTTACGGTCCTAGGCCTGTTAAGGTATAAAGGGAAAATCAATAACTTATGATTACTATTGTAATGAATGAATCAGATGCGCATCGCGTAAAAAAGAGTAGAAAAAATACATTTTTTTACTTACATTGATCAACAATAGAATTTGTTGTGAAGGTTTTATAAAATAAATGTATGTTCGGCCTATTTAGCTATTATCAATAGCATATAAAATTTATACAATAATAAGAATTAACCAATGTTCAGCGTGTCAGATACATATTCTTATTAATTACGGCATTTAAATTTTAAATACAATTTTATTATAATTGTTACAATTGTATTTTTACATGTCATTTAAAAATATTAAATCCAACAATATCTACAGATCTATGATACAAAATTAATGTCAAAATGTTTTATACCATTTAATAAAGGATATAATACAATGTCATACCATATTAATTGATAATTAAAGAATTGAATTAACTGTCATGAATAATACTAATCACATTTAGAACTTAGATATGCTTTTACACTGTAAAACATTTTATCATAAAGTCAAGTTTAAGGCAGTCTTAAATGAATTAAATGGTAATTGTATAATATGTTCTGGTATCTTATTGTAAACTTGGATGCATTATATATGTTTAAAAATTTGTTCATTGAACCCCTCCTCTCCAAATCTATTTTTTTTAGATGTAAAGTATTAGATAAATTAAGTTTCTTTATGTAGAAAAAATAATTAGGGTTATATCGAATAGCCAATCTTATTTCTCAATTGATTGAATCACAGTATACTTTTAATTAAGTTGTTTATAAAGTCTAATTTGTCGCTAACGCCAAAATCGGTCGCTTTTAGCAATAATGAACAATACGAAAGAATGCCAGAATGAAAAGCAGAAAACAGTGATTCAATGAATACTAGAGGTAATTTGCTCAAATGATACTGTTTTAGTTTTTTGACGATTGGACAATTGGTGGGGGCAGCACATAGCTCTAGTAAGTATAAAAGAACAAATGGGTCAAGTTTTCCCAAAGCATTAAGATTGAGCGGTGTAAATAAACCATTTTAATTGTTATTCCGAAGATTACTTAAACGAGCTTCTAATTGCTGTAAAGTCAAGGTTAATTGATTTATTGATTGACGGTCACTGGGCTTACGGCCATTTCCAATAACCTATATATCTTCAGTTTTGGCATATTGCAGATAGGAAACAGTTTCTATCTCTGTTTTTGCCGTCCAGAGAAACAAAGAAAGAAGTTGTTTTCTATCTCCGATATGCCAAAACTGAAGATAGATAGGTTATTGGGACTGGCCGTTAGACAACGGTTTTGAAGGGCTCTCTAGCTCTTGGGTCCTGGTTTCGATTCCCATAATTGTCGGTGATTTCTTGTTTGGCGTCGACAAATATGTAATGCTATGTAGACTATCGTTTTTTTTTTTCAAATAAAGATGGAAGCTACTTTAAGCTATAACGTTTTATTTGATATTATAGTAACTTAATTGTAATTATAATATCAGTATTTAAACTTGAAATATTATGCCTCAGGCGGGACTCGAACCCGCATGTCCATGCATACCGAGCGATGTGTTAAGTGTGTTTGGTCATACATAAGAAACAATAACAGTTATCATATTTTTTGAAGAAAAAAAAACATTCGTTTGGTGTAGATGGTTTATTAATTGTAAATATTTTGGTAAAGGTATCTTCATCACAAATAAGGCATTCAAACATTCATTCGTTTATATAGAGATTGTACTATGTATTTAATAAGATATCAAAATACTATTTATAAAAGAAGAAAATTTAACCAACTCATTTTTCTACCTACAGATTATCCTAAGTACAAAAATTTCAAAATGCTGTTTAGAAGAGAAGAAAATTGAAAAATGAATTCAAATTTCGAACGACGCGGCTTCCTACTTGACAAGGAGGTCGTCGCGCTGAGTCTAGCCTAGTAGGCCTGGCGAGAGACAATTCAGCGAGACGCTGAGACAAATGAAACGTACATAGCGACCGCTTGAGCGCACTCAAACTCGTGCTGTAGGGATGGGGCGACTATCTAGAAATATATCGATGTCCTGTTTCAGATTTTAATTGTAACAATCATTTTTTCCCACCGGATTAGCAAGCTGAAGTGGCAGTGGGCTAGCCATATTAGCCGCAGAACCGACAACCGCTGGGGTAAACGAGTTCTTGAATGGAGACCGTGTCTTGGCAAACGTAGTGTAGGACGCCCTCAGACCAGGTGGAGTGATGATTTGCGCAAGGTGGCTGGCAGGAGCTGGATGCGAGAAGCCGAGGATCGACCTAAGTGGCGTACAATTGGAGAGGCCTATGTCCAGCAGTGGACTGTGATAGGCTGATGATGATGATGAATCATTTTTTAACAAGGACAAGAAATAGAGAATTATAGTTTGTAATTATGATTAGGGCATAGGTTCTTTAGATGACCAACCTATTCAAAACTGCTGAAAAGGAAGGTGTCAGATAAATAGCAACTAATAGATTTTGAAACAAAGTATAGAAAATATTGTTTATATAATGACCTGGGCTGCTACCCAACTTAAATTGGAGGATAGTCTGATTAATACTGAGAGGGGAAAGTGACAAAGCATTCTTAAATAATGATTGCATCAGATATTTTAACTATACAATTAAAAACATCGCGAGACTAAGGTTTATAAGGGCTTTAGAAAAATAAAGCAAATAGGCAATCAAATAAATTAAAAGTGATTTTATAAAAGAGTTTGAATAAATGTGTATAACCTGACAGACTGACGCACAGTAAAAACGCCAAGTGTTCAAATAAGCAGATTAAACAAAATTTCTAGTCATACATGAAAATAAAATACTTTTGCGTTATCCTTTATACCGGTTCTTGTATCTTCAACATCAAAATTCACCAGTGCCAAAAACTAAACAATGAGTTTGAATATAAAGTCTTATGTTAAACGGCAATGGTTTGATAAAATTAATAGACTCAGGCGTTACTTTGCGGAAATCCATAACTAATTATGGATTTAGAAAATTATTTTGCTAATGATTTCCGCTTGTTAATATACCGGCCTAGATACCTTCACCACACTACCCGCACTAACACTGATTTGAGAAGCACCTGCACCACACTAACACTGATTGAGCAAGCACTATTTCATGCAGGAAAACCGCCCGCCCTCCCTCAAAAATGCATGCAGTACAGTTAATGCAATTATTAGTACCCAACACCAATATAATAAAAACCTCGACGCGTTTCGCCACTTCACGTGGCATCCTCAGGAGATGTTGTCGCCTTCGTTGCGCTCCGACGACTAAATCCATAATTGGCAATGGTTTGAATTCAGAAACGTAAACACAAAAGATCGCACAAAAACATATATCTCCTTTAAACAAGCCCCAGTCGTGCACAAAATTGCAAAGTCAACGAGCAAACGCAAAACATCGATAACCAAATCCCGTCCCTACAAGAAATACACAATTGCATAGCGCGCCCCAACATAAATGCGCCCCATCTAACACAATGCGATATAGCAAACACATGAGTACGCTCTCTAATCTTATTTCGCATCGCAGGTGCGCCGCGGGAGGCGAATTTTATCGATAATACATCGACATATTTCATTTTATGTATACGTGTACGGGTTTGTTACTTTAGACGACTGCATCTTTTTTATATACATTGTCGTTTTACTTTATTCTGTAGTAAATTTCAAAAAACAGTAGGTAGAGCAATAAAAAAAATGAAATCTATCTGAAAAATTTTGACTTATGTTGTTTTCTTACCTGGTTGGCTGACAATAAACAATTAAAATGTAATATTAAATGTATGCTAATAAATTAGGTACTTAAGGCGCAATAAATGAGTAGGTTCTAGTATTTCAGTAAAGGGACCTACTTTATTTGAATTTCAGATTAATGTTTTTTATTTTATTTTGAACTCTAGAAACGCAGCTGTTAGCCAAGATGATGTGACGTCATAGGAATCTAATCAAACTTCATGCCGGATGTTACTATGCGCTGTAACATAGATATTAATGAAACAAATGAATGAGTTAATATGTCCTTCGTTGGTTTTTCTTATTTTAAAATACCACTATTGGCATTGTTAGTGTTGCTCCTTCCCATTTTTATTGGCTAACGCACTTAGCCTAATGATCGAGAGATGGATGTATTTTTCGGACAGTACTCCTTTAGTGGTAAAGCCACTAAAGGAGAACTGTCCGAAAAATATGCACTCTTAGGAAGAGAAGAAGTGGTGTCACTCTATTTTGTATAAGAAAAAAAAGTAACGGCCTATTATCATCTCACTGCAGGACAAAAGCCTCCACCATTGAATTTAAGTTACCATAGCAATGATGGGATTAATCACCACGCTTGCCAAATGCAAGTTGGTGATCACAAACCCGAGTAATGTTCGAAAATTCGAAACTTTTTTCTGCCTGACCCGGGAATCGAACCCAGCACCCCGTGATATTGGCCCGGTATATGAACCACTAGACCAATAGGGAGTTATTCTATTTCGTACCGTCATCATACTGCCAACAATCAGTCTAAAAAAGTTTAGTAATTTCTCCTCTTAGATACGTGACTATTTAGTCGCCTCTAACGAAACCCACAGGAATAAAGGAGTTGTGCAATTCTATTCAAAATCACACTGTAAGGAGACTACTACTCTCCTTACAGTAGTAGTCTCAGACTACTAGTCAGACTTACTTAACAGGTAAATTGCGTAATTTCCGTTCTGTAAAATAATACGTAAATACATAATTAGCAATATTATTTGTGTCTCAAACGCTTCCAAAGTAGTACCTATTTAAGGCGACTACTAGAGCTAAGTGCAGCTCCCAATTGATTTAATTTTAGCACTTCTAAACAAAATCAATTCCCAAAAAACTAGAACAGTATCATTTTAGCAAATTACCTCTAGTATTCATTGAATCACTGTTAACTGCTTTTCATTCTGGCATTCTTTCGTATTTTACATTATTGCTAAAAGCGACCGCTTTTGGCGTTAACGACCAATTCGACTTTATTAACAACTAAATGAAAAGTTTACTGCGATTCAATAAATACTAGAGATAATTTGATAAAATGATACTGTTCTAGTTTTTTGGGAATTTATTTTGTTTAGAAGTAATTAACTAAATCAATTGGGGGCAGCACTTAGATCTAGTTGTCCCCTTAATTGTTATGTTAAAACACCAAGCAGTCTTCTGTAAATCAGTTTCACATATTTTATTTTTGTTATTATAATATTAGCACAACCCAAATTCTCGTCACAAATCTCGAAGAAAGAAAATACTCTCGACATTTATCTCGACTTTCCGCCAGAGAAAATTATGTAAATTGACATTGTTATTAGAAATGATTTAACGAGGTATTTCTCTATACCGAAAACGTAATGACCAGAAACAAGATCCTTTTTTGTTCTGGCATTTTAGCTAGAGTATTTGATGTGATTGATTTCGAATTAATCGTTTAATAAGTACGAAACACTAACGATCAGATGGTTTTGGCGACACTTTGTGATTCCTTTGGGTTTACTTGATAAATTTTTGATCCTATGGGTTTCAACAAGTTTGAAAGAAGAATAAGGCTAAGAAAAACAAATACACAGCACTAAGTTTACATTTCAACGGGATTTAATGAAACTACATATTTAAAAATTATAGACCGTGCTTGTTGAACCAACTGAAACACGAAGTCCGCGTTATGTGACCATTATGTATAACATCATGGCAGTGTTATTTATTTTATCAATCAAAATAATTTTAGAAAATATTGAGTATTGATTTAGACTTTTAATTTTGAAACACGCTGTGACACGCTTGGACGTATTATTTTGCTGCGACGGGGTCCCGAGTGAATGAACCTTACACAACTACGTCCAAGCGCGGCACAGTGTTTATAAATGAATAGCTGAATAAATATTGTATATTTTTCTATGATTATTTGTATTGATAAAAAAAAAATAACACTGCCAAGATGTTATATAATGGTTACATAACGCGGACTTCGTGTTTCAGTTGGTTCAACAAGCACGGTCTATAATTTTTAAATATTTAGTTTCATTAAATCCCGTTGAAATGTAAACTTAGTGCTGTGTATTTGTTTTTCTTAGCCTTATTCTTCTTTCAAACTTGTTGAAACCCCTAAGGATCAAAAATTTATCAAGTAAACCCAAAGGAATCACAAAGTGTCGCCAAAACCATCTGATCGTTAGTGTTTCGTACTTATTAAATGATTAATTCGAAATCAATCACATCAAATACTCTAGCTAAAATGCCAGAACAAAAAAGGATCTTGTTTCTGGTCATTACGTTTTCGGTATAGAGAAATACATCGTTAAATCATTTCTAATAACAATGTCAATTTACATAATTTTCTCTGGCGAAAAGTCGAGATAAATGTCGAGAGTATTTTATTTCTTCGAGATTTGTGACGAGAATTTGGGTTGTGCTAATATTATAATAACAAAAATAATTCGGTTCTGAAAATATGTGAAACTGATTTACAGAAGACTGCTTGGTGTTTTAACTTACTTTTTTTTTTTTTCATTCCGCTCTTAGCGCTCGCACAGGTCGGACGCTCGCTCCGCTGTCGATCCGTCTCGCTGTTCGCAGCATTTCTATCTTATTTCTTACTACGTGGTTTCGCCCGCGGCTCTCCAAAGGTTAACCTAACGGTGTCAACTGACCCTTGTTGAGTTAAACGCTTTTTTCAAAGCGGTTCTGTTCGATAGGGAGCGACAGACAGTGCCTTTTTCAAGGCGCTGAAATTTCCCTCCGCCGCCGTAATATCGGGCTGTAAGTCTAGGCCTCCTGGAAGGCACGTTTGAGAGGGTGAGGCGTTCCTCCTCGCCCTAGAGACACTAGAAACTGCAGTCCTTTCCCTGCCGGGCGTGACCCACCCTACCCATCCTTATATTCCATCCCTTAGGGAGCGTATCCCGGGCCATTTCGGTGGCTCGGTCCCTCCCGAAGGACTGCTAGGCGTAGGCCACTCACCCCGCGGCGACATCACATCGTCGTGGGACCACCCAGTGTTAGGGACCTCACATCCTTTTTAGGCACACCCGACTCAACCAACCTTCCTGTGGCAGGTTGGACCACACAGACACCCATTACTCACCGTCACCGAGTTTCTTGCCGATTCTTCTCGGTGAAGGCGCGTTCCGAATCGGTGGTAAATAAAAATTACTACCTAAGGTCCTCCCTCCACGATGGAGGTACTCTTATTAGAGTACCTCCGATCGTTAGGAGGCGACGCGTTGAAAGGCTTAATGCCTTTCGTCGCGCTCGCGAAGCCTCCGAAAACTCGCCCGCTTCCCCAGACCCAGAGCCCGTTCCCATGGAGGAAGAGGAAAGCCCTTCGGGCTCCTCCTCTCCCCCCACACCCTCCAGCTCCTCATCAGAGGATAGAAATGAGTCCCCCGTTAGTGACGGCTCCTCCTCTTCGGAGGAAACGTCTCAAACCGAGGAGTCAGATTCCGAAGGGTTCACTCCAGTGACCCACGGAAAGCGAGCGCGTAAACCCGCGCGTTCCGAACCCCCGGCGAAAACCGCCAAAGTCTCCCACGGGCAACCCAGATCGGCCAAGGCATCCGTCGCCAGCTCCGCCCCTGCCCCAGCCCGAACCTCGCAGTCTGCTTCACAGACAAAAAAGGCCCCCCTTCCCCCGCCCATCGTAGTCCAGGACAAGTCTGCCTGGACAAATATTTCGGCTGCTCTCAATGAGCGCCACATTGCGTTTTCACACGCAAAGTCGGCTTCCGACGGAATCCGCGTGCAAACGGCGGACATCGCCTCCTACAGGCAGCTCCAACAGTACCTCAACGTAAGGAAGATCTACTTCCATACGTACACTCCAGTCGAGGAGAAGAAGCTCCGCGTGGTTGTACGCGGAATTCCGAAAGAAGTCGACACAGACTTCATACTTACCGACCTTCAGTCGAAACAACTCCCAGCTCTGGAAGTCCACCGCTTATTCAAAGCGCGTGGCAAAGCCCCTTACGATTTAGTACAGATCGTACTAGAAAATACCCCTGAAGGCAAAAAGATTTTTAATATAAAATCTTTATGCCATATCTCCGGCCTCCGCATCGAGACTCCCCATAAAAAACTCACCCCTGGCCAGTGTCATCGCTGCCAGTTGTACGGGCACTCTGCCCGTAATTGTCACGCACGCCCGCGCTGCGTGAAATGCCTGGGCGACCACGGTACCGCCGACTGTCCTCGTTGTAAGGACACGGCGACTACCCCGCCCGCGTGTGTGCTCTGCGGAGAGCAGGGACACACCGCGAATTATCGCGGTTGCCCCCGTGCTCCGCGAGTAAACTCACGGGTGCAGGCACAAAAGGCCGCGCACTTCCCAGCCCCTTCGTTTCGCCAGTTTCAGGCTCAACCCACAGCCTTCCCAGAGTTGCGTCCTTACGGACACAACGCGTGGTCTCGACCACTATCCTGGGCAAGGAATGCCTACGCCCCTGTCCCGGCCTTAAGCCAAATTACAGCAGTCCCGACGGCCCCTAAGGCCCCAAATATGGCCCCTACGGCCCAATATGTGGCCCCTAAGGCCCCCTTTATGGCCCCTAAGGCCACCACTATTGCCCCTCAGGCACCGCCAGTAGTCCCAAAGGCCCCTCAGGCACTGCAGGCTACAAATGCCCCTCCGTGACCCGCGCTCAAATGCCCCTAAGGCTTCGCCAACTGTCCCGTACGAGCAGGATGCCATGCTCATATACAATCTCAGCCAAATCAACCCGGCTGAAATTAGATATGTAGCAGCCCAAATCCGTGCGCATCAAAAAGACCCATGCGCAATGCTTTGTCTTTTAGATAAGCACGCCGACCTCCTCCAAAAAGTAAGAAACATTTCCTCACCATGAATAATACACCCTCTAGAACGAAACCCCGGTCCCTTACCATCGCATTTTTTAATGCCTTTGGTCTTCAAAAGCAAAAGGTAGAGATATCACTCTTCCTTATGAAGCACCAAGTCGACATCTTTTTGGTACAAGAAACCTTATTAAAACCCTCCATCCTCCCTCGTAGTGCTATGATTGCCAACTATAACGTAGTTCGCAACGATAGGCCCACTGGAGGTGGCGGCACACTAATTTATTACAAACGCTCCTTGCATTGCGTTCCCCTCGATCCTCCCACGCTCACAAACGTTGAGGCCTCTGTCTGTCGGCTAGCCATGACCGGCCACCAACCAGTCATAATAGCTTCCATTTACTAACCTGGCGACAAGACTCCCTTAAGGAGTGACTATGAGGCTCTTTTTGCTATGGGACCCTCCGTCATTCTCGGCGGAGATTTCAATAGCAAAAATACTCAGTGGAACTGCTTAACAACCTCCAGCAATGGTAGAGAGTTAGCAGATCTCGCTGAAGACCTCAATTTTGACATCATCGCCCCCCTTTCTCCGACCCACTATCCATTTAACGTAAACCACAGACCCGATATCTTGGACATGGCGGTTCTAAAGAATGTAGGCCTACGCCTTCGTTCAATAGAAGTCCACCATGACCTAGATTCTGACCATCGCCCAGTTGTCCTCCAATTAGGTCCCTCTGACCAACAGATATCTATGAAAACAATACTGGACTGGCACAGGCTCGAGAGCAATCTCGGACCTAGTCCCGATTCAGTATTGAACTCAATCCCAGACAAGTTAGGATCGCCTCACGAGACTAACCAAGCGATCGATACCCTCACTAGCCACATCACGACCGCTATTAGCGATTCGTCTAGGCAAGTTCCAGATATGCCTAGGCATAGATTGAACTTGCCGGATGACGTGAGAGAGCTGTTGAGGGCAAAGAGAGCTGCGACCAGAGCTTATGACTCCTATCCCACCGAATATAACCGAACCCTTCTACGCACTTTACGGACATCTGTAAAGGAACGTATTAAGGCTCTTCGGGAAAGTCAGTGGGATAGCCTATTTGAAACGATCTCACCATCTCACCAAGCCTATTGGAAGTTGGCGAGATCCTTCAAGTCAGATATAGTCACATCTATGCCTCCTCTTTCTAGACCCGACAACTCCGTCGTATTCAACGACGAAGAGAAAGCCGAATGTCTGGCCGACAGCCTAGAGGCCTAGTGCTCTCCTAGCACGCTTCCTATAGACGCTGCCCACCTTAGTATGGTGGACAGCGAAATCGAACGTCTCTCGGCCCTCCCTCCAACCTGCCCCCTTGCACCCACCACCGCCGACGAGGTGCAAACCATCATCAAAGGTTTCCGTCCAAACAAGGCTCCCGGTCCGGACCGGATCTCCAACAGAGTCTTACGAGTCCTCCCCGCCCAACTGATTTGCCTATTGGTTGCTATCTTCAATAGTGCCATGGCAAACTGCATCTTTCCAACCGCGTGGAAAGAAGCAGACGTCATAGGTATCCCTAAGCCCGGCAAGGACCGCTCCAAGCCCGCCAACTACAGGCCCATCAGTCTCCTCAGGACTATGGGCAAAGCGTGTTCTCGTCTCCCGCCTAAGAGATTACATTTTCTCGAACAATCTCTTAATCAACGAACAGTTTGGCTTCAGAGCCTCCCACTCTTGTGTCGAACAGGTGCACCGCCTAACGGAGCACATTCTCGACGGCCTCAACAGATCCAAACCGATGGTAACCGGTGCACTCTTCTTCGATGTAGCGAAAGCATTTGACAAAGTCTGGCACAACGGCTTGATCTACAAGCTGTACCAACTCAAAGTGCCCGATAGTCTCGTGCTCATCCTTCGAGACTTTCTGTCAAATCGTACCTTTCGCTACCGCGTAGAGGGGTCCTATTCATCTCCCCGCCCCATCAGGGCTGGAGTCCCTCAGGGCTCCGTGCTATCTCCTCTTCTCTTTTCAATTTTCATTAACGACATTCCCAGGTCACCGCAAGTAGAGCTAGCTCTATTTGCGGACGACACAGCCCTCTATCACTCTGGCTACCATGCCGGTTACATCATTAAGGCACTACAACGTGCAGCCCAATCCCTAGGAGACTGGTTTAGGATGTGGCGAATAGAGGTAAACCCCGAGAAAAGTGCAGCAGTGTACTTTACTCGAGGTTTCTTCGCTTCAAAACATCCTAAACGATGTCTCACACCAATCACCCTATACGACCGTCCGATCCCTTGGGAGAAGACAGTCAAATACCTAGGTGTCACCTTAGACCGTAGAATGAGCTTTAAACCTCACATCAAACGCGTCCATCAGACTGCAGCCTTTTACTTTTCAAGGCTCTACTACTATATCGGCAGGAAGAGTAAAATGTCACTTAGAAATAAGTTGACAATTTACAAAGCCTGTATTCGACCCGTGATGACTTACGCTAGTCCAGTGTTCGCTCATGCCAGCCCCTCAGAACTAGAAAGTCTCCAAATCCTCCAAAACAAATTCTTACGCTCTGCCTCGGACGCCCCGTGGTATGTGCGTAACGACAATTTGCATCGCGACCTTAACATTCCGTCGATTGCCAGCTTTATGAAAGAAGCGTCTCAACACTTCTTTGATAAAGCCGTCAATCATACGAATCCTCTTATAATCAAAGCCGCCACCTACTCGTGCCAAAAAGATGTCGAAGCCCGTTTCCGCCGACCGAGGAACGTTCTCGAAGATCCCGACGACAAAATCACATCGTTCGTACAGTAACAACAGTACACACCCGACAAGCACTAGATCGAATCAGCGCACTCGCCGGCGAGTGCGAGGACCCTTGCATCATTTTGGCAGGTACAGACATATACCTGGCCGCTTCTCACCAGCCCGCCCTTCGGACGACGGCCCAAGCCGAGCGATGAAAAGCGTCACTAAGCAATAAATTTTGATTCAGTGCATGATGAATATCGGTATATCTAATTAATCACCAACTCAAAGTTGGTGGCTTAGGCACGTCTCGTTTTTTGACAATTAAAGTTTTTTACACTTACAAATGTTTTTTTTTTATTATTTTGACTTCTTTTCCCTTTTTTAAGATGCTTGTGTCCAGCACTGGACTGATGTGGGCCGGTGACGGCCTTCTTTTTAATTAATGACTTGCTCTTGACTACATACCTTACTGGGGTAAAGGTTCTGGTTCTCCCACACACCAGCGGAACACAGAAAAAGGTTGGAGTGTACGTGTTTCTTTTTCGATAATAGTGTAAGCACCATACATAAAACGCGTTTCATTTGACATATGTGAAAAAAATACAAATCTTTTGTCAAAAAGCTCACTATGATACATTTAGTGACAGAAACGATTGCGCTGGAAATAGGTTAGGTTTAGGTTAGGTTTAGCGCACCCTTTGTGACACTCTGACCGAGAAAAGAGAAAAACTGTTTGGCTCTGGACTCCGGCAGGAGGGTAGCATCCAGGCGGCCTTTTACGAAGCCTACCACCTCAGAGGTATCTGTTAGCCGTCATCCTTGGTTAGGAAATCCAAAGATGCCGTTGCCCAGGGTGGACCACTAAGAGGTAGATCCCACCATCCCAAATTTGGGATGGGAAGATCTTGATTGGCATGAATGACGATTTGTGAGTAGGCTCCACCATGTGGACTGACGAAGATCTAGTAACGATGGCATAGACGTGGGACCAACCGTCGTAGACATTCTTAGGTCTTAAGCTCATCAGTAGGCGTCGTTACGCTGAAATGACGATGATCCGCCATATTCCTATTTCTTTGTTATCACAAAACTCATTTGTCAAGAAAACAATTGCTTCCATGTTTCCTATTAAAATAAGTAGCCAATAAGGTGTTAGAAGGAACCATGACTTGTATTACGTCGAAACTGATTGATGTCCTAAAAGTTCAAGGGGTATTAGACCTTCGTGCTTCGCCATAAGACATCTTATGTTTCAACCTTGGAGTACACTGCATTGCATAGTGGCCCTATTGCGGGCGGCCGAGGTCTAATAATAGACCTTAAACGATCTGTTAAGTGGGGGTGACAATGTATGTATACGCTTATAAAATTGAGGTAGAAAATCGTTTGTTTAAAAATAGAGTGGTTGGTTTTAAACTTGTGACGTACTAAGAACTCTTTGAAGTATTATAGAGTCCAGAGATTTTTATACAAGAGAAAAGTTAACTTAATTAGTAAAAAAGTTCGTTATTCAGTTTGATTTATAGAAAGTAACAAAAATATTTAATTCTAAGTAAATTACTATCGAACTAGTTCAAAATCACTTGAACGCAACGAGTAAGACCAGAATATGACCAGTCGAAGTCAAAGTTTGATTAAGATTTGAGCTATCAATAGTTGAAAAGTAGATTATTTTGTGGATATTTCTTTGACTGTTGATTGTTCTTGAAAATAACTGGTGACTCTTTCGCCTGATTTTTATTATTATTTATTATAAATTTATTTATGCAAACAAATTTGCAGGCTTACGGAGTGTTCCAAAGCGCCTGGAAATTTAGTCATACAATACACACTAATTAAATGTCAACTAATTAAATTACAATCAATTTGTGCAACAATCAAATTTTAAGATGTCAATTTCAAAATGATAAATAATTATATACCTTACATGTCAATAGAATAAAATAAAGAATTAATATAGAATAGAATAAAGAATTAATAATGATTACAATAATATTCCATGTTAAAATCAGTTTTATTTCTGCAAATAGGCCCCTGGAGGCGCTTTTACACGTCCCAATATTTAACCTACCACTGCTTCGGGACAAATGTGGGCTAGTGCCGAGAAGAAGCAGCGCAAGAAACTCGGTCACTATTGTCAGCCTCTTTTTAAATAAACATGTTTACATAAGATATATGCCAGTGCGAGCTGATACAATTTAAAGCCAAACGTTCCTATCATTTATATAATCATCAATAGTGTAATAGCCCTTTTTCATTAAAACAACTTTGATATTTGATTTGAATATATGTACATGTCAAACAACAATCAAATTTAAAGATGTCAATGTCAAGATGATAAATAATTATATAATGTATGTCAATTGAATAAAATAAAGAATTAATAATGATTACAATAATATTCCAGGTCAAACAATACAATTAAGAAATCTATAAAGGTACTTTAGTTACTTTTTAAACTTAATGTAAATAAAACTCTAAACAGAGTCAGTTTAGGTTTAATTTTGGTATTGGACTGTGTAGGTATATAGTTATTATTATAATATTGATAGTGGTATACTAGTGTAGTTTGGCAATGAAATTAATAATGATGAAACTATCAATAAGTGATCTTTGTATAATGCAAGAAATAATAACCGGCCAAGTGCGAGACGGACTCGCACACGAAGGGTTCCGTACCAAAAAGGCCAAAAAAACGGGTTTGTTGTATGGCAGCCCCCCTTAAATATTTATTTTATTTTGTTTTTAGTATTTGTTGTTATTGCGGTAACAGAAATACACAATTTGTGAAAATTTTAACTGTGTAGCTATTGCGGCTCTTGAGATACAGCCTGGTGACAGAGCGACGGACAGACGGACAGACAGCGAAGTCTTAGTAATAGGGTCCCGTTGTTACCCTTTGGGTATGGAACCCTAAAAATCGACTTTACGGCTAGACGTAATGTGCCTTATAAAATATTAACATAATGCCACAAAACCTGAATACGTAATTACTCGAGGCGCGATCGTGAGATGAAGTATTACTCGAAACGTTACAGAGAGCACCAAGATTTTTGTGCTTCATTATCTGTATATGCCAAATAGGTTTTCATACTTCGACATAAGTCACGAGCGGGGCGATTCATTGTCTTTTCTTCTTGTGTTCATTAAGATATTTTTTTATGTGAGGCCATTGATAAGAAATAAAAAACAAGAATCAGTGACATAAACGTTGTCATCAAATGAGCGCTCATTGAAACATTTGGTGCTCATTTAAATTCCTGAGCTTTTTAAATTCAAGTTTACGTAGTGACAACTGCACAGTTTTGAATTTTTACTTAATAGTCATAAAAATTTGAAGCCTTATTTTTAAACGGACTTAATTGATGATGTAAAATTGACGTACATAGAACATATTGTTGACGTATAATTGGCTCTTATGTGTCCCTCACTCATACCAATATCATTATTCTAAGCCAATATCCAAAAGTCTAAGAGTTACATACAACCCTAATACCAAACTGTTAATCGTCGTTGCTCTTTGTCGGTTCCATTTTTAGTAAGAAGTTTTACCCATTTTATCATATTTTTGTAAGAAGTCTTATTCTTAGTAAAAAGTCTCATACTTTTAACCATCATCATCATCACCTGCCTATATCAGTCTACTGCTGATCACAGGCTTCTCTAAAAGGAATACTTTGCCATGACCACCAAGCTTGGCATTTCGCACACACTATTGGCGACTGCAGTTTGTCAAATGGTGGACAAAAGGCGCTGCTGCCTGTTTTATTTTCTGGCATTTCTTCTATAGTCGCCTCTAAGAAGAATTATCGTCCCGTAGGAGTTCCTATAGGACGATAATTGATAGTGCTATTTTATGTCATTATTACCACAAGCCAAGTTGATTTGACACCGTCCAAATACTATTTATTTTGCTTTCAACAATATATTTGCAAGATAACAACCCAAATTAATTCTATATATAATTCAATAAAATACATAATATGATGCACTCCGACACACGCAGAAATTGTTTCACATTTTTTTTATGATACAAGTGACTGCCAGCCGCCTAATTTGTGCATGTCACTTGCATTTGCACTTGCCACTTACACTTTCGAACTTAGTTCCATTCACTTTCACTCACCACATGATCACAGGATTGGCAAAACGTAGCAAAAAAACTACAATGTCAATATACATAGTACCTACACACACACACGCACACACACACACTACAAATCATAGTTCTTAGAAAATCGCTCACTCTCCAGACTTAACTCAACCCTAACCTCTATTAGACTAGGCAGCGAATTTCCCCCGGGGCCACTGTAGGCGCCCGTGGCGGCCCAAAAAATCAACTCACATGTTTGCACGCTCTATTCATTGCTAGTGATATGGGATTTGTTTAATTCCATTTTATAGTCGGTTGGTTTTCTTTTATTTTGACGAAGAACGATGAAGTGTCGTTAACGCAAAACTGTGTTAGTTACATCAAAATTTGTATGACAAGCAAAATGTGACGCATATATTTTTTTATTTTAAAACCTATGGTACTTAAGAATTATTCCTGATTGCTAGATCAGGGATGTTTTAGAGCTCTTAGTACATGTACGAAACTATTCAAAACTAATTATCCGTATCCGATATACTTTTTTGAATTATTCCAAGGCGAAGTCTAGGTTGTAAGGTCGGCCAAAAAATGGCCTTATCACTCTTAAGGTTGAAAATCATCCGCGCGTCATCTAACAACAGGGTTTATTTTCCCACGCAAATATATTCTGACAGACTAATACGAGATCATAACTGCCATGTACATCTTTCATGAGTTCAACCTTTTCGCTATTTTACTTACAAATGCAATTTTGTCAAAACTGGTGACCACTTTCTTGGCCGATCGTACCAGCTGAGCTGACTCGACTGTTTATTTTAAACTGGTTGCTGTACTGAAAGGTAACATAGATAAGACAATAAAAATATTTAATACTTTATTTGATATTTTAGCAATTATATTGCAATTATCAGTATATAAACTTGAAAAATTATGTCTCAGGCGGGACTCGAACCCGCATGTCCGCGCATGCCGGGCGGGCGCTATACCATTAAGTCACCGAGACACTGCGACACAGCGCGAATTTTTCAAGCATATTCTTAACGCTGTAAGCCAGCGTTGCTTCATCAAATTTAATGTTAGCAGTTTGCACCCCTAACACCCGAAAGAAACATCTTTGCAGACAGCTATTTATATACTTTATTTGATATTTTAGCAATTAAATTGCAATGATAATATCTATACTATAATATTATAAAGCTAAAGAGTTTGTTTGTTTGTTTGTTTGTTTGTTTGAACGCGCTAATCTCAGGAAGTACTAGTTCGAATTGGAAAATTCTTTGTGTGTTGGATAGTCTATTTATCAAGGAAGGCTTTAGGCTATATAACATCACGCTGCGACCAATAGGAGCGAAGCATGAGTGAAAAATGTTGCAAAAATAGTCGCGATCATAATAACAGAAATTGACGCGGACGAAGTCGCGAGCAACAGCTAGTCAATATATAAACTTGAAAAATTATGTCTCAGGCGGGACTCGAACCCGCATCTCCTCGCATGCCGGGCGGGCGCTATACCATTAAGCCTCCGAGACAATGCGACTCAGCGCGAATTTAATCAAAAATTTTATATCCTTAACTGAAAGCACCCGCAACCAATGGAACATCATCATCATAAACGCCAACCAGCCTATCCTCCTTTTGGAGACGCTGTGTTCACAGCCAGACACAGGCATATCCAAAAGGATTTTGCCATATTTGCCACGCTGGCCGGATTGGACATCGCAAGTTGGACAATAGCGGAGAGAAAGCTTCTGGTATCTTTTAGTCGCCTCTTACGACACGCATGGGAAACATAACGGCGCCACAAGAAACTTGAGAAAACTAACGGATAATCCGTAATAATGTAATATCCGTATTCGTATCCAGATCCGTAATTTTACATCAATAACATCTCTGTTCTATACAGACTAATGTTCCAGATCTCCGGATACACCCACTAATTGGCAAAGCGGAGAACCAAATTCCTATCTTCTGAGATTCTTATCCTCCATGAAGACTACGTCCTTTCCAACAAATTTCATCTATACTTATTCAATAGTTCAAATTTAAAATCGTATTTTATGTTACGACTTATTTCTTTAAGATTTTAGTACGATTATTTAGTAAATTTTGTACACGCATGAAACAAAATTAATTACAAATTCTAGACTCAAATAAGGTGGTGCCATTTAACAAGAATGCATAATTAAAACATAAATTACGTCACCCAGTACATAAAAAACAGGAGATTAGTTCGATATTAATTATACATGCATACAATTAATGGACTTAGCAATTATGAAATGTATTTTTAAAGGTAGGCCATACTCGATGCAGACTACTGAGTTTCCTAGAAGCGCGATACGACATAATTCTTTTGTATATACCGTGTAACATTGACAAGACGGCTTTTCGATTCACGGAGGACTGGCAGATTTGTTTGATTAAATTAGATTAGATTATGAGAATGTAAATAACGAGTATTCGATTCTAGTTTCGGAGTGTATCCGAGGAAATTGGTTCTTCATGTGTTTCCGCTGAAAGTCAGTGTCGTGATAAGTACGTGGCTCACAATTCACATGGAATTCTGAGCATTTTGAATCTTATTTTAACTTTCATTTATATTTGTGTTTGTTATAACTGAAAATTAAAATAATAATTTCATTAAATATTTCTTTGTACAGACTACTACAGACTACAGCACGTCAACATACCACAAAACGTCAAATTTAATTAATTGATATTGACCTCTACTTGTTGGACTTAAAGTTAAAAATCAATTCAATGACCTTTAACTTTTTGGGTAGGTTGAGCTGCCGTTGTTTGTATTTACTTTCTTAAAATCATTATCTTCTTAATCATGCTTACGTTTAGCAACAATTTTGTTACTTATAAAAAAACTCAAAATACAGCTGCTGGCAACTTAATTTGTCTGTAGCCCTACCTGTCCCCAACTCTGTCGTCACTGGAAGGGTTAAAGGGAGATTGGGTAAAAAGGGAGGCCGGGTAATTAGCCCGGGTAACCCGCTGGGTGCTTGCAATTTGGAAGAATGACAGTAACGACTTTATCTCTCTATTAAAATAATAAACTTTGTTTTGGAATTGACTGGAGCTATTTAGGATTACTTGGAAAGGAAGTTCAAAATTTTGTGTTTCTTAGTAACGTCCGATTGTGTGTTGCTTGGTATTGTTTTAACTAGCTGTGCCCGCGACTTCGTTCGCGAGAACTAAAAGATGTTTAGCTTGTCTCGTTGTCGCCGTTTTTTTTATTAATTCAAATCTACATTTTCGAAAATGAAAGTATGCCAATTTAGTCTATATGATCAGGGAGTGAAAGTCCCGTCAAAATCAGACTATAGCCAAAAATAGATTTGTGTTTGGTAATTTTCGTATCTGTAAACTTTCTTAAACATTTAGTGAAAGCTGTAAATTTAAAATTATAAACAGATGCTTCATTTTAACTTATTTTAATGCATAGCCCTAGCAAATTTCCCTTCTGCTAATAGATGACGTTGCTTGTAAATTAAATCGTAGAAGTAACCAAAAATGTAGCATTTTCTATGTGCACAGGAAATATATTTGATATCTTGCTTATAATGCCAGATAAAATTATTTTGGGGAAAAAACATCCTGTTACTAAAGGTCAAAGATTCATAAATTACGTCACTGTATATTATATAATAGGGGTAATTCTTTTTGTATTGTATCAAAAACTAAATAAAGTAACTTTTGACTAATGCAATACTAGTGCCTATTACTTCAAAGGAAGTCGTTGAAAAGACCCCTTACAATGTGTCAGCTGACCTTCTTGCTTCAATTAAGTGTATTTGTATTATATACTTTGATTTTCAGAAATTTAAATACTATAATGCGTAGCTTTATAACCATCTAACTTTCACCTTTAATTGCATCGAAAACGGTTCAGGCGTTTTAAAAAAAACTAAAAAATTGTTAGTATGGAAAAATGACTTTTCTCGATTTCGTCCATACAAAACGGCAATTTCATACTTTAACCCCTAATATGTATGTATATTATACGCAGACGATACATATCAATTACCTGACTGACCATAATGTTACCAAACGTTAGGGGACAGGTGTCAATCGTTTTATTCCGAATGACTACAATTTTAATAATAATTAGATAAGAGTTAGAACAATGTAATGAATATACATTTTCGGTGTACTATAACCCCTAAAGCAGCTTTACCATGCCAACAGCATGGAACAGGTTCTGTAGAAGAAATGTGAAAAGCGATTTTGATTACCAAAAACATTTATTAGAAAGCACTTCAAATATGTATTATATCATCGTGTTAACAGACTTTAACACGAATATTACCAGTGCTTTGTATTTCGGCATAGAGCCAGGTATTATTAAGCGACCGCTTCACGCAAAAACACCAGAATAGTAACTGAACGGCTTTTTTGATCCCTATTTAAAACAGAGCGTTGGGTGGGCTTTAGTTGAATAAGTTATAAAGCTTTCCAACTGAATTTAAGCTTTCGCCAATCCGAAATAGAGTTGAATTTTAAAGCGATGCCACAAAATAAAAATACTTGGATGCATTCACTTTACGCCATATTGTTTGATGTTCACGTAGTCGGAAAGTGAAAATTTGAGGAGATACATTTTTCGTGATGACTAATTGGTGTGATGGATGTTGATATCAAATTTGCTGAAAACCTATTTATTTGATAGGTTTAATATTTATAATTGTGTAATATCATATAAAAAAAAGTAAAGTAACAGCCTATAATCATCCCACTGCAGGGAAAAGGCCTCCATCATTGAAAACAAGTTACCACAGCAATGATGGGTGTACTGGCATAATCACCACGCTTGCCGAATGCGGGATGGTGATCACAAACCCGAGCAACGTTGGAAACTTTTTGTTGCCCGACCCGGGATTCGAACCTGGGACCCCGAGATCTTGGCCCGGTATTTAAACCACTAGACCAACGGGGCGTTTATATAATATAAAATGTACCTTAATTTTTAAATAATTGAATAGAGAAAAAACATACTTTCTTAAAAATACAATTCCTTGGATAAACATTTCTCGACTGTCTTAGGAAAAATTTAAACCCACAATGTGTTCAATTTTAATTCGACCATTTATTTGCTCGAAAAACCGTCATACATTATTTTTGATATTATGTACTTTAAAAATAATTGACGTGGAATAAAGATATTTATTTGTGTATTTCCTAACATAGGTTAAAATACAAACAATAACCAGATTTTGTCAAAATAATTATCTTTCAACTATCTGTATCGAATCAATCAACAATTGAACAACCGAAATTCATGCGGCCTAAGTGCTCTTACATCGTTAGTAATAGGGGTTAAAGTATGAAATTGCCGATTATTTTCCCACTTTTTACTTTGTTTATAACTCTTAAGTATAGTCATATTATTGCGTAATTCTTTTTGTATTGTATCAAAAACTTAATAAAGTAACTTTTGACTAAAAAAATGCAATATTAGTGCCTATTACTTCAAAGGAAGAAGAAAAGAAGGAAAGGAAAGAAGTTGAAAAGACCCCTTACAATGTGTCAGCTGTCCTTCTTGCTTCAATTAAGTATATTTGTATTATATACTTTGATTTTCAGAAATTTAAATACTATAATGCGTAGCTTTATAACCATCTAACTTTCACCTTTAATTGCATCGAAAACGGTTCAGGCGTTTTTAAAAAAACTAAAAAATTGTTGGTATGGAAAAATGACTTTTCTCGATTTCGTCCATACAAAACGGCAATTTCATACTTTAACCCCTAATATTAACAGCGGGCAGCGTAACATGGAACGTCTGTTTTGCGGCGTTAACTAACTGTACCTAACTCGACAAGGCGGGAAAAACATCACAAATCAATTTTCAATTGACAAAACGACCCAATGTCGCATTCGAACAAAAAGCAAATGTATCAAGCGAGCCACATAACGTGGCAAAAGTGACACACTGCTAGATGACGCGCTGGGCGTGTCGCTCAGCTAATGCGAGGAAAGTTCAAGAGAGAGGCAACGAGCGATTCTCGTTCTAGCAAGCTGAATGAGCTTTCCGAGCAAGAATCAATCAATAAATATGTTTATGTTGAGTTTTGCTGGCACCAAAATATATAGCAACTCTTTTCGGTCAGCAGTAAGAAGCAATTCACAATATTGTTGTCGTGTGATTATTCTACAAGTATAGTTTTCGAACAAAAAGCAAATGTATCAAGCGAACCACATAACGTGGCAAAAGTGACATACTTACCACTAGATGACGCGCTAGGCGTGTCGCAAAGCTAGTGCGGAGACAGCGCAGGAGAGAAGCGACAAATAATGAGCTTTCAAAGCATAAATTACCCAATAAATATGGTTTTTGTTGAGTTTTGCTGCCACCGAAATAGAAAGCACCTCTTCTAATCTGACCGAGAAGAGGGTGATTGCCAGAGTCTTACAAGCCGCCAATTAGGTACACCTCCTCTGATGTGACTTGTTTTTACGACTTCCATTTTGCGATGGAAGACAGGATGGATAAACAGTTTAACGTGTCTTCCGAATACTCGTAATACTCGTCCCTTCCACAACATATCCAAATCACGAACTTTTACTGCCAATAGTTATAATGTCAAAATAATTTTGATAGTAAGAACCTCGTGTCAGTGAGATCAAACAGTAAATGAAATAATTTTTTTGAATTGTGCGTGTTTTAGTTATTTCTGTGTTCATGCACATTACCATGAGTTTCACTAGACGTATGTAAAAAATATTTTAATACCGTTTAGGATGTGCATTACCTCAACTTGTCTGAAGAGTTTTATGCACATATGCGGTTAAACAATGGAAAACTTAGAATGCTTTCATGAACACGTCGACCCGTTGCCCTGCCGCTGTCGCCCATGTCTCGGCCCACACCTTAATGTCCGCTCGTTTGTCTGTGGCTATCAAATTAGTGGTGGATTGCCCCAGCTAACCGGGGGTAATGCGTGCCCACTACACCGTTACGACGCAGTTAAACTTTTTCGGTCATCGTTTAGATAAAAGTAAGTGATTAAATCTAATGATAAAAGCTAGGGAGAATGGACAGGGATTGTCAAAATAATTATGATTTGGATAGCGGAGATAGAAGCTTGGATGATGTTAGATATTAATTTGAACTAGTCTTTTTTCGGACAATATGATAATAAGGTTATGTGACTGTTTATTCAACGACTAATTAGGTTTTAAAAACCCCAAAAAACAATCGTGTAAAAGCAAAGGATCGTGACAAGGCCGTGATCCTCTTTATAGTTGAGCCATTTTTCAGGCTTAATTATATTTGGAAAACTTTGAGTTTTACTCGATTGAACTAAAAATATACCTTGGACCTTATTCAGCTATTTCAATCGCAGTTCGATCGTGATTGAATTGGACGATTTTGACATTTAGCCCATACTAGAACTGTCAAAAACCTGTCGTTTAATTACGATTGTTATTATTGGTTACGCGAATTAGGGGCCTGGTCAAAAGTTGAGCGTAGAAAATGTGTTGCAATATTTATGCGGTGAATTGAGAACCACCTTTTTTGAAGTAGGTTATAAAGTAAATTTTTGTGAACAACATTACGTTTAATGATCAGATCCAACTTGTTTTATGGAATCAGCAACATCGAAGGTATTATTCAGACCAATTATTCTGAAAGTATACTCCAATTATTCAGACCTGAAAATATCATGAAAGTTTAAATTGTAGTTTCATAACTTGAGTTTCCTACATCAACCCGTCTTAGGGTTGAATTTGGGACCGCAGAGTAGGTCTCTTTGAACGCCGATTGTTATATACGACGCCACTAGAACACAAAGTCATCAAACTATATCTTTTTTGAATTGACAACAAAACTAAATTACTAACTAATTAACACCTCTACAGTGAGTACATATCATCAGAAATAATTACCTACCATTATTTGGTGCTAGAGTAATTAAACCAAGGGAAATTAAAACAATAACACACGCAATGTGACGGTGAGGTCCTTTTCGGGTAATAACGAGCTACATAAGCCATAAGGGCTCCTTGTCACCACAAAACTACCTCAGGGCAGACGCACAAACTACTTGTGGTACTTAACCTACTGCTGGGTGCTGCGTGTCGCTAACCAGAATGTAGATAATATATACAGGATGAAATTTTAACCACTTTCCAAATTTTAATATAGCAATCTACTAGACAAAAAACAAATGACGTATTTTTTCCTTTGGTATAGCCCAGTATAAAAATGTCAAGATAAAGCACTTAGAAAATGTCTGCCAAAAATCTAAAATTTTTGATACGACCACCTAGCAACACTTTTTTTCATTCATTACGATACTATTCATAAGTTTTTGATTTTCCCTTCATACCTTAACAGGCTTAGGACCATAAAAATTTAAAACTATGTTGCGAAAAATATTTTCAGGTGAAAACTCGATTCACATTTTTACTCCAGTCACTAAAATAATAAATAAACATGATATACCTACTCAATCAATAACTATATACTTATTTTTACTCCATAAATGGGCTCTAAATACGATACTGAACGCCTATAAAAAAAATTGAAGATGATGGAAAAGTCATCCTGTATTTGTATTTATATGTGTCGTGCGGTTGCGGCACATTACAAGAAAAGCACCACCTCTTCTATGGGTATCGTGTTAAGCGGAAAGGAGCACTGCCAGAAATTCTTCTGCATACGGACATACTTTCTGAATACGAGCGTCTTTTGCTAACCATTGACCAAACTGCGATCGCCAAACGTGCCAAGCGTGACGATTATGGCAAAATCCTCCTTTTGGATTGGCCAATGTCTGTAAGTCTACTGATATTAGCAGATTGTGATAATGATATCTGTATGCTGCATTAGAAAGCTTAACAGCTTGAGCTCTCAGGTCTATAAGGCTTTAATTGATTTGTAAATATTTTTACGGATTTATCAAAGGCATCAGGCAGTGAAGGTAAGGTGAGGTAACCTATACCTGGTAGTCTAAGATCCCACCATACAACGACCTTCACTTAGCTGTTTATTGGATGAAAAGTATTTTATATACAATTAAATATGACAATAAATATATTGCAAATGGGTTGACTAAAAAAATTCAGTCCAGAGTATGATTAATTAACAATTTTTTTTTATTTTAATTTAATTTTTTTTACTGGTTTGGTTAATAGACAAATTTCATACCAATCGAAAATATGAAGCCCAAAGAATATGCAAACGTTAGGTTGACAATTTTTTTCCCGTCACAACTCTTGAGTAGGCAGATATAAAATAGTAAATCGAACAAGTAACTTGCACCGGTCTGGTTAATTAAATAAAGTTAAATACAAATAAATATTATTCATTTATGAACACGGTGGTATACGGTTGAATGCAAAAAAAAAGTCATGAAATTAGGTTGTCAAATTTTAAAAATTCTACTCTGGACTGAAAGTTTTTAGGCAACCCATTTGCAATATATTTTTTGGCATATTGAATTGTATATAAAATACTTTTCATCCAATAAACAGCTCGGTAAAGGTCGTTGTATGGTGGGATCTTAGGCTATGGGTCGCAAGTTCTAGGCACTGCCCCGAGTACCTTTTTCAGTAACGCGATGGACACGGCACCCGCATGGTGAATCCATGCTTGCTCAAAAGTTTCGTTTCGATTCTTTCCATCACTAGCTTTATCAGTCATGTGCTGGACATTACCCTTTCCATATAGAAGATCCAAATTCCATAATCACCAAGCATGGGGGTTGGCAATAGCAATTTGGCCAATGGTAAAGAGAAGACGCTGCTGCTTGTCTTCTTCTAGCGGTACTCATTCAGTTGTCTCTTACGACACCCATTGTTTGTTTGTTTTCTCTGGGCTTTGTCCGCACTTAGCCTCTTTATTAGGCCATTGTAGGTACGTGTTCCCCGTCTTCTACTCCAACAATCCAAGGTGACTCCAGAAAGCCAGCATCTTCCCCAGGCCTCCACATACGACAACCATAGGAAGAGGATGGATGGTGCTACCCTATTTTTGTATATAAAAAAATAATGACAATAAAATGCTAACAGAAATTACTTTGACCACAATAATGTTAGTATATGACAAGCACCATGTGCCAAGCACTTGCGACATACTAACATTTTTAATGTTAGTATGTTGCAAGCAGAAATTTCATTGATCACAGTACCTGGTTTAATGCGTTTCTAATGCCGATAAATGTCTAGTGTGGCCTTAAAAACAGTTTAAAGCTTTTTAATTTGAGACTAAATTAACCAATATTTAACCTTGATAACTAACATGTATAAACGATATACGAAATTCACTGTGTTACTTAAGTAACTAATTACAGTTTTTATATGGAACTTAAGTACCGCAATTTTAAATTAACTACCAAACAGACTCTGACCTACGAGTACGCTTCGAAAAACCAACCCAAAACCCTCTACTCAAATCTTCTATGCGTCTTAACTCTCTAACATTATAATCACTCCATTTGAAGATGCATGCCTTAAATAGGCTCTTGTCACCTAATAACCTCCAAAGGTGTCCATTTCCCTTTTACTACGGAAATCATATGCTTTGTCTTATTACAGTGGAGAGCACTAAAGCGAAAACTAGCGCTGTTTAGGGACAGTCCGCGGTTTGAGTGATAGCGGGATAAATGTAAATTTATATTAGTACAAGTTTAGGTTTTAAATTTGGAATTTCTTTTTTATTTCTTTATTTTAAATGGCGTCTATGACCATGATTTTGCTAGCGTTAGGTTAGAACATAAAACCAGACATATTATTAAGATAGCGTATCAACCAACTTAAAAAAAATACAGTCGATACAAATAACAAAACTAGATGTCAAAAAATAAAATTATCAGAAGCATTCTCTGATTTTTGACACTATAACATAGTATTTTATTACGATGTTATTTGGCATTTCTGTGAGTTTTAGATTGGTGCTTACGACTTGTGACAACGATTTATTTTGTTTACTTTAAGATTTATAATTGGGTAAGTTTTAGTTTTTTACACAGAGTATACTTTTAAAATTACCTAATAATGTCTATACTTTCCGAAACTTATTTGCTTAGAATCAGTGCTATAGGTAAACACACAAAATAGTAAGTCCCACAAATCCCTCTTTTACCATCCATTAGCTTTATGTACGAGTATTATTGGTATTATTCAGTAAATTTGTACAAAATAAAGTTATTATTTGATTATCTACCAACAGCCGGCAGTAAAGCCGCGGCCTACATTTATTGCAAGCCACATTATTCTGTACTAGACTGTTATTAAGTTAAAATATCACGCGCCCTCTTAATGACTGGGTTAATAGGCCAAATGGTTAATCCCAGCTCTAGGCTTTTTCGTTTGTAAGTGGAAATGGCGTTGGTTCGTGCCCTGAATTTTGACTTGAATTTAAAGTGTTATAGTGTTAGTTCAAGTGCATTTTATACAGAGTTACAAGAGTATAGGATGTTACTATGTAAACATTATAAAGATTTTTCGGATATTTTATTTCGTTGCAAAGTTTTTAAATGACAAACATTCGTAAATAACATTCACAAATTACGTCACTTTAAATTAATCATATTAAAGGTATAGGGCACGCGGACGAGAGCAATCGATAAACTAACCGACTATGTTTAACATAGCCAAACGGAAAGCTCTCAATTTTTTTATTCCGAATTACTACAATAATTAGATAAGAGTTTATAAGTTATCATTATTACGACATATTTTCGATGTACTCGTACTAACTTCGATGTACCGTGTAAATCTGGTACATTCAGTATGCGGTCTACCTTAACAGAATGTTTTTTTTTAAAATAAATAATGGGTTTGCTCTTGACTACATACTTAACTATACGGTTAAGAAGAAGCCTAAGATGGAGCGAGCTTACCCAGAGGTACTGGTTCTCCCACACACCAGCGGAACACAGAAAAACTGTTTGGCGCTGGACTCCGGCAGGAGGGTGGTAGCATCCAGGCGGCCTCTCACGAAGGCTACCACCGCAGAGGGATCTGTTAGCCGTCATTATTGGTTTGAAACCAAAGATGCCGTTGCTTAGGGTGGACCACTAGGAGGTAGATCCCACCACCCCATATACTAGCCATACCATGTACCAGCTACTACTCATAGCTGCATTAGCAGGTTCGTATACCAGATTTGGCTGGGCAGGGGGTGTGTAGTGAGTACACGAGTAGTGAAGGTGCGTGTTGATGCACGTTAGAAAGGGGCCCCTTAAACCTAAACTCGTGTCATAAGTCCCGGGATCTAGATCTACTCGGAGTTTCTCTTTCTACCACACGATGAACCCGGCACCCGCGCGGTGAATCCATAGAGCGCTGAGAAGTTTGTCTCATGTTTTTTATGTTCCCTATCTTTGGACCTGGCACTCGCGGCTTATCCTTTTGCTTTGGGTGCCGTAAGATGCGACTAAGGGATTGTAGGAAAAAACGGGCCGCGTGTTCTATCTTCCATTAGGCTGCGCGCCCACGTCCGATAGTCGGTGTCCGATTTTTTGTAATTGAAATATGGAACATACTGATTGCAAGAGTGTTACACACACGTACTACAAAAAATCGGTCAAAAATGTATAGGCTGCTGCTGCCTACTACAGAAAAATCGGGCCGACTATCGGTCCTACAAAAAGTCGGACGTTGGTTGGCAGCCTTAGCTAAACTGTAACCGCCACAAAAGAATGAGACCATAATGGCAAAATCGACCTTCTGTAGAGCCAAGCCTATCAGTAGACTGATGAAGATGATGATGTAGGGTGACGATGATTTTTTTGCTAAAATATTATTATTGAAGGAGAATTATCTTATATTAATCAACTTACTAGTAGAAGTATGTTCTTGACTCCCATTTGAATTTATTGTATAAGTACCTGTAAAGGGAAAAAAAATTAAATAAAAAAGTGACTGATTCTACCAATACTTAGCGGTGTTATTTTAAAATTTCGAAACGGCATTAAGCTTAATGGTAATAAGGCAGTGTGTAGCTGGCCTACAAAAGGATAGCTCTACACTTTCTCTTCTACTAAAGTCTAAAGGTTTACTACCAGAAGAGGTCGGTCGACAGGCTTACTCTTTGGCCAGACTGCTATCGCCAATCTGCCTAACAAACATAGTGATTATGGCTTAATCTAAGACGTCTATGTCCAGCGGTAGACCCAAGTTCGATTTCTTGGCTATCAATTTAGGAAACAATCTCTGCTCAGTTGGCTTTTATCTGGAAGGAATTGTCGTTGTGTCGTTACAAGTCGTTGGTACCAACAAACCACATCTGAGTCCTGTATTACATGGTTTCAAATCTCTTACATCTGACTAAACTTGCAGGAAATCATATAATAAGAAGAAGAATTGAAATGCAAAAGGAACTTTCAAGACTCAGATCATTTAATTTCAATGAAAGGTTTATACTACTTTCATTGCAATAACAAAGGTCAACAATAGCTTGATAGGTGACTTGAAGGTTGCAATCAAAGGCCAAAAGCATTCATAAATAAAACATTCAATATTATTACCCAAACCAATTATCAGGTCACATCAAAACCTTCAAAGCGCGTCGTTCTCAATGTCTTTGAAATAAATCTAGAAAATTTAAATTTTCTACGATAAAACGGGGTGATTGCGTGACAATACTTTAAAAAAGGTTTATAAAAACGTTTTTAGTAAAATGCTTGTTATTATTTGGTAAAGAACAACACAAAGGCATTACGAAATTGGATTTCAGAGGTTCTGAACAATGACTCAAAGGACCTTTGCTCGGAAAAATTCTGATTATGTAGGTAGGAACTCGGAACCTTAATTTTGTCGACCAGTTGAGTGGTAGTAAATGTTGCTTCTGAGCAACGGATCGCGGATTCGAACTCCGTGCAATAGACATTAGATCTGGGCATTTTCTATGTATAATGAGTATGTTATATATTTACGAACTCCAGTAAGTAAGTAAGTTAATCGGTTGTCAAGTACTTATAGTATAATAGTATAAGATCCCACCATACAACGACCTTCACCAAGCTGGTTTTGGATTAAAAGTATTTTATATGCAACTAAATATGCCAATAAATATATTG
This sequence comes from Anania crocealis, assembly GCA_949315895.1. Lineage (NCBI taxonomy): Eukaryota > Metazoa > Arthropoda > Insecta > Lepidoptera > Crambidae > Anania > Anania crocealis. Next base: position 6,026,928 of record OX438874.1, on the reverse strand, counting down.
CAAATGGGTTGACTAAAAAATTTCAGTCCAGAGTAGAATTTTTTAAATTTGACAACCGAATTTCTTGTCTGGTTTTTCGCATTTAACCCTATACCACCGTGTTCATAATTAAATAATATTTATTTGCATTTCACTTTATTTTATTAAACAGACCGGTGCAAGTTACTAATATCGATTTACCTGTTTATACCTGCCTACTCAAGGGTTGCGACGGGAAAAAAATAGTCAACCTAACGTTTGCATATTCTATCGGCTTCATACTTTCGATTGGTATGGAATTTGTCTATTAACCAAAAAAGTGAAAATTTTAAAAATAAAAAATTGTTAATTAATCATACCCTGGACTGATTTTTTTTAGGCAACCCATTTGTAATATATTTATTGGCATATTTAATTGAATAGAAAATACTTTTCATCCAATAACCATACAACATGGTGGGATCTTAGACTATAAGGTTATTAGTTAAGGTCATGTGCAATGCAATAAATAAATAAATAAATAAATAATGATTTAGTTTGGGACTACATGACTCTGTGGCCCAGTGTGGCATATCTTGAAATATTATTGATACCTATTTTTATCATCAGAAACTAGCTACACAATGCAAGAGATGGTCTGTTTAGGGCCATGATAACCTTTTACAATTTTTTTAAATGGATACCTATTTCTGAAGCAGTATTTTTTCATAAAATTGTTAAACATTCTTTCATACTAACCTTCTCCTGACCATCACAAACAACAAAAAAAGTATTATCGAATTTGTTACACACATATCGTAACGCTTATTAATATATTTTTATTTAGATATTAGTCGTAACCCAACTGTTGGCAAAACTAACTTCATACTTCATATTGAAACCTTGCCCGAATAGATAACAAATGTATGAAAATGACAATAACAAACGATCGACATCATACATTTGACATCTGACACATTTGACATATTCGTCTAGCGTAAACGATATTAGAAAGCCCTTTAACAAATGTATGAAAACGACAATAACAAACAATCGAACGATCGTAAGCTTATGTCATTTTCATACATTTGACATCTATACGTCTAGCGTAAACGATATTAGAATACCCTTGTCTAAGGGCGCTGGTACCTTCGTTGTTTCTGGTTTCCATGTAACCATTATATAACATCTTGGCAGTTATTTTAATTTTTTTACCAAAAATTTTTTTAATAAAAATATTTAGGTAATATTGGTTTAGGTATAACATCATGGCAGTTTTATTAATTATTTTATTAAAAATATTTATTGAAAATGATTAAATTTTGATTAAAACTTTTAATTTTGAAACTCGCTGTGACGCGCACAGATGTAGCTGTGTAAGGTCCATTCAACCGAGACCCCGCCGCAGCAATATAATTCGTCTGTGCGCGTCACAGCGTGTTACAAAATTTAAAATTTGAATCAAATTTTATAATATTCAATAAATATTTTAATAAAAAATAAAAAAAAACTGCCATGATGTCATACATAATGGCCCAATATCGTGGGCTTCGTTATCCAGGAGGTTGAAAATGTACCGTGTATACAGGCTGTGGGTAATGTACCTACTGTAAAAGCGCCTCCAGGGGCCTATTTGTAGAAATAAAACTGATTTTAACTGATTTTACTTACAAAAAACACGGTGTATTAAGAAACAAATAGTCACCTGACACCCAATATAGTATTATGTACAGAAAAATTAACCAAAATGTTTACAGTACTGTCACAAGTCAACTCTTTCTTGATCGATCGGTACAAACCCACTAATGAAGGCAAAAATAAAACCGTCCGGAAAGCAAGCAATCTTTATATATCAGCCTAGTAAAATAAGCTCACGTAATACAGTTTGTCGCAAATAACATAAAACTGAGGAAAAGTACGTAATTATGCTATATGATCGATCGCCTTTATGAGCGGCGCCACGGAGTCCAGCCAAGGCTTATTAAACAACCCTGATCACGAATAGGGGCTCTATTTCTATGCTACTAAGTTTTAAATTCACTTACAAGAATAAAGCATAGGGTCACCATGTTTAGGCTTAATAAAGTTACGAGAATTAGAAAATTAGACTCTGTTACAGCAGTGTAAAGTCCAAATTATGTTGGAAGAGTGGGGACGCCATAATTTCCTGGTGAAATAATGTTGATGGCCTTGAAAAATTTGGTTTTCAATGGAACTTTGGACATAACTTTTTGGGTTATCGTAATATTAGAACAAGGGGGCTAACGGTTTCAAAAAAAGTAAGCTTTGACTAAGTAAAACTCTAAAAACACTGTCCGTTGTAGAAATAAAATACCGAAAAGCTAACCAATTCGATCTAAGGAAGCAAACAAGGCAATTAGTTAAAAATGTGTAAGTCTTGATCCCCAAAAGCGGTAATCAAGTGACAGCCTATAATCATCCAACTGCAGGGAAAAGGCCTCCATCATTAAATTCAAGTTACCACAGCAATGATAGGTGTACTGGCATAATCACCACGCTTGCCAAATGCGGGTTGGTGATCACAAACCCGAACAACGTTCGAAAATTTGGCACTTTTCGTTGCCCGACCCGGGATTCGAACCTGAGACTCCGAAATCTTGGCCCGGTATTTAAACCACTAGACCAACGGGGCGTTTTTGCTTGCAAAAGTTTTTGCAAAAGCGGTAATCAAAATAGCAGATAAATAAGTACATATTTAAATTTGAACGTTAACGGGAATTATATGCGATCATACTTATTATTTTGCCTGACATTTCGATCGGGATACATTAATGGACTAGAGTAGCAATGCATTCCCACTCCGTGTGAAGGTAGAGTCATCTCAATCTACCCTCAATTTCTGCAAAACATTTAGATACTTTCTGTTCGTAATTTGTCCCTTTTATGGACTTTGTAATTATTTTTTCATCCTTTTTAGCATACTTTGGACTATGAGAGTCGTAATTATAATAATAAATAATAATATAAAAATATCTTTATATTTTCTTCTCTCACTTAAACAAAAAATAAAAATAAACTTGTAGCCATTAAAGTCCAACATCCGTATTTATAAAGAAGTAATTACTTATTGCTTAAAAACGTCATAACTTAAGATGTTGCTACCTAGTGCTTAAGTAAAGGAAATGGGTCACCATTAATATACATAATTATTATTTGGATGAGAATGCAAACTTTTCATAGTTCTAACTTCCAGTAATTACTAGATTCAGGCATAAAAATTGTCACCTAACTAATTACTTTTAGTCAAGTAATTACTTTTACTTGTTTATAACTACGGGTGTAAGATGAGTAACATAAGATAGAAGTCTATGTGAGAGACTGGTCTCTGTGCAAGGAGACCTGTGTGACAGATAACCAAACTCTCCTCCACCGGACCAGGTGGGAAAAAGTAAATGGTATTAAATGTGTACTACATTCAGACACACTATAAATAAAGATTACAGAAAACAAGAAACACAATTTTTTTATACATCGAAATTTTATACAAATGTGTTGTGATTGTGTATATGTTGTGCGTGTGTGTGTATTAAAGTATATGTAGGTGAGTATTGCATGTATACGCGTATTTTCACCTCTGTGAGACCTTCCATTTGTACCCTTATTGAATTATGTTTCGAATTAAAACCTTATTGATCTGATAAATAAAATCTCGACACCAAGAAAAATACGTTCGAAACTGAACTGCAAAAGACTAGACGATTTTGAGTTATATTCGTCAACGCAAAAGTTTTTAAAGTCGTTAGTAGATGTAAAACAAATCAAATTAATACAGAAATGAGTCCGAGCTCTTAAATATCTTTCTTAGAAAAAAAAGAAAAGAGCAAAAAGATTATTTAAATTCAAGATCAGATTTACTTACCTAAAGTCCTACAAATAGTAAAGTGTCCATACTAATATTATGAATGCGAAAGTTAATATGTTTGTCTGTACCCATGTTTTGTGGATGATGCTTTGGTTGTATGGAAAAGTATGAAACCCTGAGGCAGGATATAGACAGTTTTATCTTGGCAAGATATAACCAGAATGCACGTGGAAAATCGCGTGAAGAAAGATTTTATTAAATTCACTTTATTAATTATATTAGAGTAAGTCTCAGTCGACAGATGCCAGTAAAATGGCTATTTACAAAGCCATACTGAAGCCTATATGGACATACGGCATCCAGTTGTGGGGCACGGCTATATAGTCATATTAATATAGAAATACTGGAAAGGTTCCAAACTAAAACAATGAGATCCTTGTTCAACATCCTACCACATATAAGTAATAAATATGTGAACCTGGATTTAAAGCTACAGACAGTGAAGGAAGTAATAGCATCATACAGCAACAGATACCAAGTCAGACTAGATAAACATATCAACGAGTTGGCTGCTGAACTACAAGGAATGGGCAGTCTAAGTTTCTCTCGTCTTAAAAAAATAGCATACCAGACCTAGCGATAAGATTCGCAGACAAAAGATGAGTATGGCACCTCTGGATGTACATCTCGGCGAAAGATAATTCGGATGAAAATCAGACAACATATTAGATTATTGCTCACAATAAGCAGATTGCTAAGTAGCAGGATACAAAAAAACAGAAAAAAATAATAATTAAGAGTTCTCTTACACAACTAAATATTAAGCAATAAAGCAAACAGTTTTTATGCGAAGAAGTAACAAATAATTGCCGTTGTGTTTTAAATTGCAAAAAAATAATTCTTGTGCTGCTTCTTCTCGGCACTAGCCAAAACTTTTCCCCAAGTAGCGGCAGGTTAAATTGTTGAAACGTATAAACACTTCTTGAGTCCCATTTGCACAAATAAAACAGATTTTACTGATTATACTAATTCAATATAGTAATATACCTATTCTTAAAATATTGCTTCGGTTTTTCTTCTGTTAACCCTATTTTATTGTCATAAGAACAAAACCCACGATATCTATCAAATTTAAAAAAATATTCATGGTCATTTCACATTCAGTTGTTCTTCGAAATGAAAAACATAAAACTTTATAATATACTAACATATTATGATATTTAAGCAATTTAATTGCAATTATAATATCAGTATTTTAACTTGAAAAATTATGTCTCAGGCGGGACTCAAACCTCCATCTCCTCGCATGCCGGGTGTGGTGCTTTACCATTTACTAGCTAGCTAGCTTCAACTTTATATACTGAAATACATATTTTCAAATTGGTATCAAAAGTAATGAACTAAATTCAAATTAATTTTGAAAATCACAAAATACCGCCCGTAAACGATAAACTAAATAATTACGTACATTTTACTGCCCAAGGGAGGTAGGTAAGCGTAATTCTAATATCGTAAAAGCAAAAGCCACCTCTGTGGCGGAGGTACATAAAAAATGAATAAAATATAGTTCGGCGTAATAAAGTGCTAATAAAGTATCAATTTTTTCGGCCGCCCTATAGCCACAGTATAACCCAATTATGTTATTAGACTGTTTTTCGGTTTTAAGTCATGGTAGAATTCCGTGTGGAGGCGACTTAAAGCAGTAACCATTTTTGTCGTTTGAGTATCGGAAATACCAACTAATGGAGAAGATTTCAACAGAAATCGGGGTGCAAAGTCGTCTCTACATTATTACGGCCGCTCCCAATAATCTATCTATCTTCAGTTTTGGCATATCGGAGATAGAAAACAACTTCTGTCTTTGTTTCTCACGGCAAAATCAGAGACAGAAGATGTTTTCTATCTCCGATATGCCAAAACTAGATAAAACTAGATAAAAGATAGATTATTGGGACCGGCTGTTAGTCTAACTGCGATTGTCAAACAATCTGCCAAGTGTGGCGATTACAACATTTTAGTTTCGAATTCTCGAAAATTTCTCCGGTTCGTGATCACCAACTCATTTGGCAAGCGTGGTGATTATGCCTGTTCCCATTGCTAAGGTAACTGTAATTCAATGATGGAGACCTTTGCCCTAAAGTGGAATCATAATAGGCTTTGACTTTACAATTTTAACTACAAAAGACTAAAAAAGAAGTGAATTGAAACTTCAGTAAATGTGATTCCAGGCAAAACGGATGGTTGAATCTTAGGTCTTTTATTTCTATATGATATGAATCGGTCCATCCATATCATATCAAAAAACTTCTAAACAAGTTACGAGAAAAAAGGATGGAGAATAATCGTACACTCCCAACAATAGGTCAGTACTTTCCTGAAGGATAAGTCCCACACAAGAGGCCCTTAAAGGACATTCTGATAACGAACTACTATCTCGCTTCTTCATCGACCGTGTGAGAGGGACAAACGCAGGTTTTCCACTTCAACTTGTTGAGGTCCAACTGATTCGATTGTTATTCGATCTTCTATATTTCTATTGTTATTGTGAACGGAACTTAAGGACTATTAGCTTTTTGATTTGCTGCGCCAATAATGTTTTTCAATACGTCTATTTATCTAAAAGCTTTTCTTCTGTTTTGTCCTTTGGTTTGTAAATTAGTTTTTAATACCATTTTCATATGCCATAAGTTACTAGCCTACATTAGAAAAGCCACTACTCTTCGTTTTATGGGTGTTGCTAGAGCAGCTTCTACTCTACAGTTTTTTCCAAACTGCGATCGCTACCACCCCCAGGCGACAAGGCTGGCCCCTAGTCTCTGGCAGACCCACTAAACCTAGTCAAGGTAACGATCATGGTAACGAAGAGGCAGGAGGTCCTAATTATCCCCAATTTTGGTGATGGGAACCTCAATGCAAAGTTGGGGAAGCATTGTGGTAATGAGTTAAGAGTGGGGTAATTTGGAGTTGGGCAACGAAATGCCCAAGGCCATAATATGTTAGTCAATGTCGTCGAAAAAGAGGAAATCAATCTGTTTAACTCCGGACGGTGAAGTCAAAAATGAGACGACTAGCCTATATAGGTCCACTGTTATACACGACCTTCTACAAAAAAGGATTTGGTATAATATCTACGCTTGGTGGGGTTGCGTCGCAGTTTGGACAATTGTGGAGTAAAGACGTTGCTGCCTGTGTTCTTCTGGCAAAAATCTTTTCGTCGACTCTTACTCGTACAACACTTATTAAATATCAATAGACCAAATAGTTTTTTAGACAATACCATAAACAATTTTCGACTGCCTAAAGTGGGATTCAAACCTACAACCAAATCCTTTTTTTTTAACAGAAAGGGCCCTTTGATACCCTTTCTGGTGTTATTTAATGTGTCAGCACCATACAACACAACTTGTAGGTAGTACAAAAATAATGTATTTGTTTATTTATTTGCTCTAATAGGTCACATCTGCGTCGATATTCGAAAAAAAAAATTTTGTCCTGAGCAATGAACAAAATTATAAATATTATACAGTCTGCCTGTGATCATGATTTCTGCAATCCGATCGAAACGTCGGGAAGGTAAAATACTTTACCATTAAATAAATAATGTAATTCTATTTGTTATTACCTAAAGATGATTGCATTTATAATCAGTCGATTAAACGTTCAAGGGTACACAGTCCTTCAGATATTCCGTAAAACAGTTCTTACGGTATGGCTATTATATTTGAGTTTATCAAGGGTTGGGTAAAACCTCGAGCTGATTTATTACTACAGAATGATATAGTGCTGTTATAACCTGGAGACGTATTTTGGTAGCATTATGTCTATATGAAAATGCAATACCTAAATCTAATATTATCAGTCTAGATATTTACAGCTGCGCACAAATAAATATTTAAGGCCTCGTTTCTAATTTTAAAGAGGTACATATATAATCTTTGTTTTTCTTTTTTATAGTTAATAATTGACCTCGCACTGCGCACGAATACTTCAACTCTAGCATCCATTAGAACTGTTTACTGTAAAAAAGTTAGTAAACTATCAGTATATAAAGTACAAGTTAGTAAACTGTTACATAATCATAGTCCATTTCTATTTTCAAGCTAGAGTTGTGTATAATAAGGCAACCCTACATACTTTTTTTTCTTCTACCCAAACGTTATCTAGAAGAGACTTAGCAGATTTCTGCTAAATGCGATCCCTTCCAAACCACCTTCTGGCTATAAGTTGACACATTCGTCATATTGTAATTACTGACACCGGTATTTTGTGCCACAAAAGTATTGTCAATCTGTATCGTGTACCTATAAAATTTAAAAACAATTGTAAAAATCAGATTTTTATGATAATATAAAATCGGTGAAAGCTTTACCATCAAATCTTAAAAATACTGTAGACATACAACTTTAACCCTACCAAAAACCAATTTCTGATAATGTCTCTCACCTCCATCGCACTTATACCAAATAAATTAGGCCCCCACTTTGAAAAATGACGTCACTAAAGCTGGAATAACGGAGTGGATTCACAAAGCGTCTCGGACTGTAAGAGATAGGTACAAATAAATACCAGGGTAAAACCAGCTCCCCTGCCTCTCTCCCACGCGGGAATAAAGGTGAGATTTGAGTTTGTTTGAAGCAGAACTTATAAACTTTCATGGTTACTGTCATATGGGTTCGTTGTTTTGAGATTTCTTCCAGGAAACATAATTTTATGAGTTTCCAATATTTCGCGATAGGATACTGTGAGGCTTGTGTGGTTATAAGAATTAGTTGTTTTGAGATTTGTATTATGTACCTTGCAATTTAATATGTTTCTAATATTTCGGATACTTTCAGTGTGGCGTGTTAAGAAGAATGGCGAGTAAATATTGAGTTTTGGTAACAATTGTAACCAGTATCGAGTGCAATTAAAGACTGCGTCGGAGGGTAGAAATTTTTTCCTTTCATGACAACCAAATAAGTCCTTCCGTGATCATGGCGCTTGTAAAGTTTCCGAAATTTCAGTAAGTCATAAAAAACTAGATACTACCTATTTCAGAAATCTCGAAACAACTAACACAAGGCATATGAAAATGAAAATTTTAATGTGAGTGCGGACTACATAATATTACATTGTTCTGATCACAAATTAAGTAACTATTTAAGCTTTTGTTTTATAGAAATTAGAAACGACAGCAAACAAATATTTCTTATCCACTACAGGATTACACATTTATTTTCTCCGATCTGTGCAATTTTAAAACATTAAACCGCTCATGTCATTATACCTATATGTACTGAGGTTACTATGTACGCCCCAAGATTTATTATTTTGTCTGTGCAATGGCCTAGGTTCACGAGGAGTAGTACGATGACTGTTCCGACAGACCTATATTTTATATTTTAGCACGTTATTTTTCATTATTTTATATTAGGCAAATCTGTCACGTCTTTTACTATGGACACGTCCTTACAGGAACTGTAGTAATGGGGTGGGGTCCCTTTAAACTGGTCCGGGGTGGAACTGACGTGGCCTGGAAGGAACGCAATTGCCTGCCACTTTTCTACTTGGTTGATTTATTTCCTCATTACGAGATGTATAGAGCGGTTACAACCAATGCCGTTAAGGTATTTAGTTTGTAAGCCATTATACCTAGTCAGGTCATAAGTTCTGTAACATGTGTAATATAAAATAATTTAGACATGTTTATTATTTATGTAACCATTTATATAGCAAAATGAACTTAATAAAACATAGATTCATATGGTAATAAAGTTTATTCAAAACGACCCCTGCGATTTTGAATACAGGCCTTCAATCTGCGCGGCCAGTCGTCTATCGCAGCACGAACGAGGTCCATGTCAATATAGGCGGCTGCCTTAATCAAGGACGCCTTGAATGACTCCAAATCAGGATGAGGCTTTGAGCAGGCCTTTTCCTACAAGTGTTGCCATATCTTGTAATCTAACGGACTCAAATCTGGACTGGAGGAGGGCCAGTCTTCGTGCCTGATGAAGTCGATTTCACGCGCCGCCAGCCAGTCTTGTGTGCTTTTCGCTCTATGAGCTGGCGCAGAATCTTGTTGGAATACCCAGTGCCTGTTATTAAACATGGTATGAGAAACAGGTTCCACAAGGTTCTTGAGGACTGTATTTTGATACACAACTGAATTAGTTTTTACGCCTTTCTCACAAAAATGCACCTCAGTTAAGCCCTAATAAGAGACTCCCAACCAAACCATGAGCGAGGATGGAAAATGACCTCGTTGGACACGCGGAATATGGTTGCTCGCTTCTTCACTGCTGTGTGCGTACACCTTATCATTTTGTTTGTTTTAGCTCTCTTCCACGGTGAAAATTTTTTTCATCCGAGAAAAGAATTTCCCGATGCTCTTTTCCCGCGTACTGCTTCAACAATGCGCGGCATCTCTTCAGTCTCAGGTCCATTAAACGAGCGTCCAAACGATGTCCTGTTTTTCTTCGATATACCCTAAGCCATAAGTCTTCATTTAACACCCTTTTCACCATGGTCCTGCTTAACCCCATCTGAAGGGCCAACAGTTTCTGCTTACGTATGGGATTTCTTTGAATTCGCTCCTTCACAGCTTTTATCACTGCTGGAGTCCTAACAGAGCGAGGGCGACCACTTCTTGACCTGTCATCTACACTAAAGTCTTCATTGTATTGTTTTATGGTACGATAAACGAATATTTTGGTTATATTCAAATTTTTCAGTAAGTCGAAAATCTATAAACGCGACACGGTCTTCTCTAAGTGTCCACTCCATATTTAAAAATGAGCAAAATTCTAAAAAGTACACATTTCTAGTTTCATGAAAAATTCGAAATTCAAATTCAATAAACTTTTTTGTGGCCAGCATTCTAAATTCAAAAGTTTTTGTTGTGTGACAGAACTTATGACCTGACTATGTAATTGTACCGAATGACTCTAAAAAAGAGAATATATTTCTTTTAAATCCAATGCAGTCAAACAGATAGGTTCTCTTGGTTAGAGCTATTCGTAAACGAAAGGTTGTAGTAAAAGTCCCGCCTAAAAGTAACCGCCTATAATCATCCAGGCAAAGGTGTCCATCATTGAATTAAAGTTACCACAGCAATGATGGGTACAGGCACGATCACTACACTTGCTGAATGCGGGATTGTTATCAGACCGACCTTCTGAGCCATGGGTCGCGGGTTCGATCCCCGCACAGTACAAATATTTGTGTGCATGAACATGTCTGTTTGTACTGGTCTGGGTGTTATCTATGTATTATAAGTATGTATTTACAAAAAAAAAAGTATATAAGTAAGATTATCGGTTGTCTAGTACCCCATACGACAGGGTACTTAATAGTAGCTTAATTTGGGACTAGATGGCTCTGTGTGGCCTAGTGAGGCATGTCTTAAATATTTAATATTCTGTAATTCGAAAACCATGTTGCCTAACCCGGGGTCGAACCTAGGACCCCGAAAGCTTGGCCCGGTATTTAAACCACAAGACTAACGAGTGGGATCAACTTCTTACACTAGTGTCATCACTTATTAACGTCGATTACTGAATAGCATCTATATTTTTTTATACCTAATGACTACTTAGTGAAGTTATAGTCTGCGGAGTACCTACCACTTTGTATGAGGTATAATTTTTTTACTTAGTTCTCATTATTCAGTAAAATATATTGACAGCCATTAGTACTTAGATTTTGATTATAGATTCAATGCATTATCGACGCTTTTGACATTGATTTAAACATAAATAATTCAAAGTTCATGTCAGTAATTCGTTAGGCTATTACTCGTTAGGCGTTAGGTTATTACTTTATTAACAAATAGTTTTCGAAGTCAAATAAATACCAAAGCACGGTTTTAAGGTTTAGGTTTTCATGGTTTTTTCTAATAATTTGTAATCTGTTCTATACTATAGGGCAAACTGCGATCGCCAACCTAAAAATGGCGACTATGGCAAAGTCTTTTGGAGAGGCTAAGGTAATTTTCAACCGAGCACGTGGACATTAACTTTACAGACAGGATTTTTAATACTGTACAGATATCGGTGTAATCTAGAAAACTAAATACACAAAAGCAGCGTAAAGAAAGTGTCCCAACTAAATGTGCACCCATCTATTTAATATTATAAAGCCGAAGAGTTTGTTTGTTTGAACGCGCTAATCTCTAGAAGCACTGGTTGGAATTGAAAAAATATTTTTGTGTTGGATAGTCCATTTATCGAGGAAGGCTTTAGGCAACATCACGCTGCGACCAATAGAAGCGAAGCATCAGTGAAAAATGTTGCAAAAATAATCTCGATCATAATAACAGAAATTGACGCGGACGAAGTCGCTAGCAACAGCTAGTTTAATTTAAGGGTGCACATTTAGTACAACACATAAACCTCAATCGAATAGACACAACATGACACAAATATCCATACTATTGCATGTTGTCATAATTTGGCCAGGCTATAAAGATGTCTCTGACATAAAGTCAACGTCAATCATTCGATCAAGGATTCATTTAGGTGTCATTTTTGTATTGGAATGCGTATCTAGTTGTTAATATATCGATGTATGCAGATGCTTGTTATAACTAGAAGCATCGATCTGTCCTTCGTTGAAGTATTTCACACCCGACACCGATACGCAAACTCACTATTTACTTTTTAAAACGGTTTTCGAATTCACCGCTCTGGATTTAGATATTCGACAGTTCAAATCTATCCAAACGATAAAAAATGGGCTCAGTAGGATTTTGCAACCCCCTTGCTCGGCCTTTTTTGATATGAAGTCGTGATTTGTAAATGGCCAAAACAATTTTTTGACGAATAATAATTTACTGATTTGCAATCAATGTTTAAACTTGAAAAATTGTCTCAGGCGGAACTCGAACCCGCATCTCCATGCATACCGGGCGCGGCGCTATAACAATTAAGCCACCGAGACACAACGTCGTTTCATTTTACTGATTTTATAATTATTCGACCGGAAATTGAACCTGGTTATTTCTGAACTCTTGATTAGTAGGGTCACCGCACCACTATACCATCCGGTACGTCATAATCGAGTGTTATGATGTGTTAGGATATATTTTAGCGCTTCGACAGCTTCACCGCTATATTGTAAACGCTGGTTAAACCTCATTACCGAGGGACGATTCATTAGACTACTCCATATAAATTTGACTTTGAATATTTACCAAAGCCGTTCAACCCAAAAGATTTATCTCATGGAAAGCAAAATTTGTTATTCCTGATTATTTGGTAAAGTTAGATCAATAATCGTTTCGTTTATAAAAATATTTATAGCGTTGGGGGTCTTTTAATTAAGATAATTGTAATTTTAACGTACTTAGTATTAAAAATTTACATGTTTTATGAATCATAATAGTTCTATGATCGTATAACAAACAAATGTAATTTTTGAGTAAATCACCGCTAATTTGAAACAACCAGTCGTTAGGCTGCCGAAATAGGTCAGACCAACATCACAGCTCAGGTAGGATGCAGCAAGCTATCTCCATCTAAGCGATCAGTATATAATGCACAATAAGCAAGATTTAATAGTAGTAGTAGAGCTATGTTCACATGTAGGTACAATAAAGGTAAAGTTAAAATAAGTGCTCCTCCTTAAGTCTTAAATTTATTTTTGTGGTCAAAGGGTCGTCGGGATAAACCAAAATATAAAGCAAAATAAACGAGAGAATAAATCCGTGAACATAAAGGTTTTTTAACTTTCTTGACACATTGTTACACATACACGTAAACAAATAGTTTAAATGTATAGTGTTCATTCGTAAAATCATGAAAACAACAGTCATAAAGCTAAGACATTTCTTAGTATCGATGGATTCACAGAGATGGGTCGGACGAAATAGGTACTCAGGGCAGTGACTGGAACTTGCAACCCAGATGTAGTTGTGGACAAGCCTTCCCAATGACGCACGTCAGTGCTCACCTTCACTGCCCAATAAAGCTTTCTTGCCTAACCATATTGACAATCGTTTTAAAAAAGGACTGTTTGCAGTTCTTTTTAGCCTAAGGTACTTTAGTAGGTTTGAAAGAGACTTCGATGGTACGCCTCTCATTCCCATTTCTCACCATTACCATCTCAACCAAACGATGCCCACTGCTGTACATATCTCCACTTCTACCGCATATTAAATAAAAACATAACTATTTCTGATTAACTTATCCGAAAGTTCTTAATATTTATTTACTTTACACGCGTGGTCTTATTGAGAAGGTTCTCTTCATTTCGCTTACTGTGTCCCTCCTCCACTGTGGCAACAGAGCGTCTCTCGTGTTATCTAACCGCTTCCGGCGAGTCTTGCTCGCCACACAATCCCCCTTTTCAGCGGTCGGGTATGCGTGCTTGTAGCTCAGAGGCCTTGCTCAACAAAATATCCGTACATTTGTCTCCATCGGTCTCTTTCACTCAGTCCAAAGACTCAGAGTAACTGAAAGAGACAGATCCGTAAATACGGGTGTTCCGTAGTAAGGTCTCAGTTCAGTGGCGTTGTAGTTCGGTATCCGTTACCTATGAGTTACCAGAGCTTTGCTAGGGTAATGATAGACTGGCATTCAAATCTAAGACGAATCATATTGCTGAGCAATATTGTGTGTCTGATTCGACTATCAGCGTCATGATCAGTAATTTATTATACTGATATATTTTGAAGTCAATCTTCCCTATGAATATGATGATGATGTGTGAAAACATTTGTAGATTTTTGTGACCATTTTATTTGTCAATGTTGTAGTTTTCTCGTCCCCCGCAGAAGTTACAAGATTTTTTCCAAGAATAAATAAACCTCATTCATATTATGTAAATGTAATGCAATGTTAGAATTATTTGTATACTCGTATAAAGGCCTCCTTTAATTTCCAATGAATCAAATTAATGTTGTATGAAAGAGTCTTTCATAGAGGCAGAATAATGAATAGAAAAGCAAAGTATGCAATCTTTTATTAGCTATTATAATAGCGTGTACTTTATTATTAACAGATGGACTTTTCCCGACGATTAAAATAGTTATTAAGAAATAAATAGAATTATTTCAATCAATTAAATCAATTACACCTTGTTGATGTCGTTTGTCTCTTGATTCTATACAGGGTGTTAGGTAAATGGTAAAACAATCCAAAACAAGCCATTGTAACAATGCATATAAATACTATGGTGTAGTCAGAAATTTGATATCATTTTTGAAAAAAATATTTTCATACAAAAAGAAATTCAAAAATTTTGATTTGTATGAAATAAAAACATTAAAAAAAATTGAGAGGTGTCAAGGGACACCCGGATCGAATGAAGTTCATTTTTAGCGAAGGAATTGTAATAAAATTTTATTTTATTTGTAATTTATTTTTAATTCTCTCTCTCCCTCTCCCTCTCTCTCTCTCTCCCTCTCTCCCCCTCACCCTCTCCCTCCCTCTCTCCCTCTATATCTCTCTCTCTCTCCCCCTCGCCGCACGGCTTACAACTATAGCAAAGAGTGTCGTTACAATTTTTTCCGTCTACCTTTCAGTCCTTTCGCAACGCGCGATAAGGAACTTCGTTCTAAAAATTAACAAATTTCTGAATTCACTTTACAAATTATTGCATATTTTATGTAAATACATAGGTTAGTTTTGGCTTGTTATATAATATTTACAAAGCCGTCTTATCGACACATAAAGCGGTTATTTGCTCAGTTGAGTACAAGGGATTACTGGTAAACGAATTTTCAAAATTAAAACCGCGAAAACATCCACGACATTCGCGAAAAGACATAGTAGGTTTCTATACCCCTTTATTTACAACAAAGTTGTACTAAATGCGACATCAAAACTAGTTCCCCATATGTTGTGAAAAAAAGACTTTTTGAGTAGCTCCTCCAAATCAGCTATGACGAAATTGAGCTTTTGTTAAGCAATCCTAAGTGACACAATAACGACCGCTTTCGCCCAGCAGTTTGTACAATTGATCCCAAGTAAACCACTTACGCAGGGCTGGGCGGGGTGCAAACAAACACACACACACACACACACACACACACACACACACACAAAGTCGCTGTTCAATTACTTTGTCAAGTAGTTCCTAAAATACAGGATTACCTAGTTTGGGGACTACAGGTAAATAATTGTTATTTAGCACTTCTAGAAAATAAATGTTTTTCATTTCATTTTTTCATTTTCATTTCATAACCTTTATCTAACACCCTGAATACATTCAAACTAATTTCCTAATTTTTTAATGATACGACTAATGGCAATATGTTTTCATTTGATTCGTAACTGTGACCTTTTCTATTATTTCTTTTTCGACAGCAAATCAACAACGTCACACTAAAAGTTCATTTCGTTCCCCGAAAAACCTCTTACCTATGACCTTCAAATCGAATCAAACCCTTTATCATGAATAGTTCGGGAACAGAGCAAATGGATTGGCCTCTGAGTGCCTTGGGGCACGCTATGTCGATACCAGTCAAGGGAGTGACGAATGCCCCACCATTAGATGGAAACAAATGAGGATATATGATGTATATGATTGAATGTACTGATTTAACTTAACACTATGGGGTTATCACCTATACAGGATGAATTTTTAACCACTTTCTAAAATTTTTATAGGCGTTCAGTATCGTATTTAGAGCCTATTTATGAAGTAAAAAATGTAAGTCAAGTTGTTACCCGAAAATATTTTTCGCGATATAGTTTTAAATTTTCACGGTCCTAGAACTGTCTATCTGTCCTAGAAAAGGGAAAATCAAAAACTTATGAATAGTATCGTAATGCATGAATGAGATGCGCAACGGGCAAAAAACGTGTGGCTAGGCAGCTGTATAAAAAAATTCTGATTTTTGGCGTACATTTTCTAAGTTGACTTGACATTTTCGTACTGTACTATACCAAAAGAAAAAATACGTCATTAATTTTTTGTCTCGTAGATTGATATATTAAAATTTGGAAGGTGGATAAAATTTCATCCTGTATATATAAAAGAAAGTCGTGTTAGTTACACCACTTAATATTATAGGTCGAGAACGGCTGGACCGATTTTTATGATTTTGGTGTTTTTGGATTTGTCTTAGTCGGGAATAGGATAGAAATAGAAACACTGCAAAGATACCATCACAAATAAAATGTATTTTCTTAATAAAAATGTCAACCACGCCATATTTGATGACAATAACATTCAAGACGTCAGAATCAAATACTTTTCTGAGGCGATACGGAGTTAACGGGGTCCGCTAGTAATTATCTATACTAATATTATAAAGTTGAAGAGTTTGTTTGTTTGAACGCGCTAATCTCAGGAAGTACTGGTTAGATTTGAAAAAATATTTTTGTGTTGGATTTACATTTACATCACGCTGCGACCAATAGGAGCGAAAAATCAGTAAAAAATGTTGCAAGAATAATCGCGTTCACAATAACAGAAATTGACGCGGACGAAGTCGCGGGCAACAGCTAGTTGATAAATAAAAATTAATAAATGATGGATGACATTATTCATATCAAAAACGAACAGTATGAGAAACGAGTCGAAACGGTGTCGCTAGTATATGATCTTATCATCGACATATCTATCGTTACTTAATATTATAAAGCTGAAGAGTTTTTTATTTGTTTGTTTGAACGCGCTAATCTCAGGAAGTACTGAATCGAATTGAAAAAATATTTTTGTGTTGGATAGTCCATTTGTCGAGGAAGGCTTTAGGCTGTATAACATCATACTTCGACCAATAGGAGCGAAGCATCATTGAAAAATGTTTCAAAAATAATCGCGATTATTAAACAGAAATTGACGCGAAGTCGCGGGCAACAGCTAGTGAATAATAAGAACTAGGACATAATGCAATACACAAATGTTTTTTATTACATGTTGAAACTTTTCGATCCATACAGGTTCTACCAAAAGTCCATCCTTATATCAAATGGGTGTACTTTAAGTTGGGACGCTTTTTTGGGGCTGATTGCGTATCTTGTTTTTTAGGGTTCCGTACCCAAAGGGTAAAAACGGGAAAAAAGTGAAAATGTGTGACAACTTAATGTGATATAACACACCACAACAGTGACAATAAATTCTTCGCCACACCAAATGTCTGTCTGTATGTAGGTACGTAATATAAAACATACCTTTAAATTATGAGCGTTTCACAAGTTAGAATTTTTAGCAGAAATATTATGTACAATTTTAACAAAAATATATAATAAACCGTGTTACAAACGAATGCCAATTAATCTGCCCAATATTATAAGCCTCCCTGCAAAGTATTTTTTTTTAATCAATAAAAAATATGTAAGAAAAATATTATATAATGATTCCGACTAAGTATTCATTTTGAAACACGCTGTAACGATTCTGCATGAGGTTCATTCAGCCGGCATCACCCTGACTAGCGCGTGATTGCTTATTTTATTTAGTGAATATGTTTTGCTGATTACGCGTCATAGTGATACCTTAATTGTCGCATCTGTATAATTAATCTATGTCGTCGTCTTAGCACTTAAAAATAAACTTAGAAATTAAAAAAACACGTAGTTTATAACAAATATTTTTATAAACTTACAAGTGATATTTGATCCCTTGAGCTTTATTCATTTTAGCACCATAATTTGTGCACTTTCTTAATACACAAGACGGCATTTTGATACTGTCACTATGAATCGCTGTGAAGCTTGTTTGACGCAAACTGATTGAGATTGAGCCAATTGACTCAAAAGGACTTCTTGACTTAAGACGCGCAGTAACATAACATACGAGTATCTACTTCCTTTCTTTGTAATATCATTGGTACAACAATACCAACATACCCAGACCTGTTACAATACAGAAAAATATTTATGCTACATTGACCCCGGAAATCGTACCTAAGAACTCGGAGCTGGCGACTCATGAAAACCAGTGTGTACACCTCTTCGAAGGTCATCTAACTATACCATCTAACCATACCATCTAACAAATATCAAACCATACCATGGAGTGGACACGAATACTGCCATAGATCACGCAACCTTTAAAGGCAGGAAACAACGGATGCTCTGCTCTTTTCAGTTCCTACGAAGGGAGACAGAAATTTAATTTACCCAGACAAAAAAGCGGAACATAAGGATGATTTTTTATTAATTTTTTTGTTTTTGTAACCTATGTTTGTGACACAAGAGTAATTTATCTAATAGAAAAATAATGGTTTTAGTTGAAACGGTCACTTTATCCGTTGAAAATGTACAGTCTATATATTTTTTTATTTTTTTTAAATAATAAAATATTGAAAAATATTCACAGCCTCCATTAAATACTCCGTCTTTCCTTCTTCCTCGTATAATAGCAGACTAGTTTTTACAAAATAAAAACAAAGGCCACAAAAATATGTGACGAAAAACGAAATACATCGTTTCATTTTAATTACCGACAAAACTTATTTATTTTAGTTCCTGCCAATTATTTTTTTAATATTAAGACAGCTTCTTGATACAGGGCCCCGTTCGATGGTCTAGCGGTTAAAAAAATCGTGCTTAGATCTCGGGATCCTAGGTTCGATCCCCGGGTCAAATTTGAATTTTCGAACGATGCTTTGATTTGTGATCATCAACCCGCATTTGGCAAGCGTGGTGATTATGCATATACCCATCATTGCTATAATAACTTGAATACAAATGCTTTTTCTCAGCAGTGGGATGATTATGGTTTATTTAACGGCGTGTTGACAACAATTTAAACTTTAGCAAAGTTAGGTAACTTACAATAAAACTTACGTAAGATAAAAATTGATGTTTCAACGAAATATTTTGCAAATATAAAACTTATGTGGTAACAAAACTACGATGTAAAGTTATTTTATTTTGTAACATAAAAATTCAAAAGATAAAACGATGTACTGATATTGTAAACAATAATACAATCGATGAAATGAAATTGCTATGTATTCTGATTTTAGGATTTGTAAAATACATATTGTAAAAAAAACTGGCTATAGTTTTATGGGTAATAAAAACCGTTGAATTTCGTGACGCTAAAATGTTCGGTTCCCGTTTACTAGCTGTTTCCCGCTACTTCGAAATATTTACTCATGTGCTTCGAACGCGCGGTAATTTGAATTTGGAACTATACCACGGAAACCATAAAAAGTAGCCAGTATTTTATTTCAATCTTGTGGAACCTTCGTTGTTTCTGATTTTCAAAATGTTACTCAAACTAGGATCAGAACAATGTATGTGATGTTGTCCACATTTATTTATTACTAGCTGTTGCCCGCGACTTCGTCCGCCTTAATTTCTGTTATTATAATCGCGATTAAGAAGTTTTTAAAAGAATATAGCCTCGATAATGGTCTATCCAAAATAAAAAGAATTTGTCAATTCGAACCAGTAGTTCCAAAGATTAGCGCGTTCAAACATACAAACTCTTCAGCTTTATAATAGAAGTTATGGATTATTAACCTATAATTATATTTCCTTTCTTTTCTTCCTGATGCTTTTTACTTTTTTCGCGTGTTTAAGTCGCAAACATCTAAACATCTGTGTTATATCTCTAAAATTAAAATTCAGTCGTAATTCTATTAAAAATATTTTCTAGACCCAAATAAAATATTCAAAGCTATTTACGAGGCAAGTTCTGTTATGAGTTTCCATAACGATGCTAATTTGAATATTTGCGTTTCTTCTGAAGCGCAAATATTCAAATTAGCATAACGATGCTAATTTGAATATTTGCGTTTCTTCTGAAGGGAAGTTAGAATTCTTTAACAGGATAATTTGGCTAACATGAATGTAACAAGATTTAAAGCAATATTTTTTTTAAACTGTGTAGTAATTTTTGCTTAGTAATTTTTCAATATTAACTTCTATCAGTGCACTGTTTGCCGCAAGCGTCTTCAAACGAAGGATTCTGTCATAATCGTCAGAGACTGATTGCCAATCGCAGTGGAGCCAAGTTGCTTTCTTCTTTAGGTGGTACTTGTTTTTTTGCCTTTCTCGACACCCATAGAAAGAGGATGGGTGGCGCTTTTCTATTTTATGCTCGCACCACACGTATTTTATTCTAAGGTAATTAAAAAAATCCGTAAGCCAATCAATAAAGGCGGGAGCTCAATCAATAGAATTACCACTTAGTAATGGGACCTCCAGTTTGAACCTCGTGTTAGGTACTCTAGATTTCTGGTAGTCCTGCCTTGGCCGGTATGAGGAAAATTAAATGCCCAATAAGAAATTATTGCCAAATTAATTAACGATAATCGTCGTTTGTTGTTTCAAAAATAATGCTTATTTTCGAAATTTTCGCGGTCTGACTCTACTATCACAAAGAGCTTTTGACTGTCCGTTTGGTCGGACGCCTCATGCAACTTTGAACCTTATTGGTAGCATAATAATGGAGAAACAACGCTTTATTCAGTTACACATTAATAACCCCACAAACGCCGCTGCGCTACAAGAATTAATCAGCTCAAAAGCAATAAAAACTCAATTAAATTAAAAGGGAAACTGGCTAAGTGCGTGTCAACGGAGTGTAGGGTTCCGTACTACTTATTTCATTTTGTTGTTCCATGTTTTTACATTATTCGTAATAATATAGTTAGTTAATAGTTTTTACAACTAAGTCTTAACGGATATTGTTAGAAATTTTCCCACTTCAAACTTATAACTTGGTCAACTGCACTTGGCAAACTTGCAATCATACTTAGCCTTGATAGTTTTAATGATAACTTCGTTATAATTTTGCTGGGTTTTTTCCTCGCATTCAAATACAACCGTTTGGGTAAAAATAAATTGATATGATATTTAATTTATGAAATTTTCGTCGCAACTTTAAACGTTATATTTTAAGGCTTTTTATGCGTGATTGATTAGGTAAACCCGTGTCAAATTAAGTACAGCTTTTTAATCCTTAGGTATATCATCTCAGAGTATTAGAGAATCCGACAATCAGAGTGACATATCAAAACTATAAGGATCCTATTCATTGACAACGGAACCCTAGCCCAAATATCATCACTTCCGACAAAATGTACATCCCAACTACAGATAAGGTCCGATGGACATCAGATCCACTCGGCTAGTTCCTCGGAAGAGATTTTGGTTGTCAACCTACGTCTCGACATGAGCGGCCGTGTAATGAGAATTGAATTGGAGTCGAAAACGTCAGGGGAGAGAGGCTGGATGAAAAATTGACTTCGTCCTTCCGAAGTCTGCGGGTCGGCGATTAATTTGGTCGGCAATGAATAGTACTGATGTCGACATGGGACACAAAAATCATAATAACATATGAACAATGACTAATATTCAAATAACTTAATCGGTTTTAGAAATATAACACACTATTTTAATGAATGCAGTTGCAGAGAAGATTATAATTAAACCTTCAAACTTTAAACTTGTATGACTTCGTACATTTTGGTCGTAGGTATGCTTATTGGGTGACACTTTTAGTTTTTTTTTATTGGGGGCACGATACCTAGATGTTTAATTAAAATTGGTAGCATTGTTAATTCTATAATTACAACAACCCCGCAGAATTGTATAAATACATGATGTTAATTTATTGATTTAAACTTTCATTGTTATTATCGGAAAATCCAGTTGTTTCAGGGTTCTTAATATTATGAATTTGTTGCTTGTGAATTTTATTATTTTTTTAAGTAACTATTTCAATAATTGCAGTTGTAATTTGTAAATTGAATTTAAGTTCTAAGACGAAAAAATTCGATATTATGATTTCTCGAATCGCATCACTAGTAAATTTTCCAAACACAAGATAATCCTAATCCGTAGCAAATTATGTCCGAAATCAAATCGGCTGAAGAGACATGCGGCCGACACACGGTTCCATTTCAATAAGCGCTGCCACTGAGAATATTAGTTCAGATCGATAACACGCATGACCCAAATAGTATGTTTATTGTGATTAGTGTTGGCCAACTGTCAGATGTTTCATTTATATCGATATATTTTGATTAGCTGTTTACTGTGAATTCGTATGCGTGGAATTCTGAATATGAAACTATCTCAGGACAACAGTACTTTTTTCCAAAATAAAAAGTGACCCATGTTCTATTCCATTTTGTTATCGGTTTTGTGCCAATTTTTAGTTATGTTTTACCGTTTTAGCACGATTTGAGTTTTAATCATCTATCCAAATGTTCACAGTTATAATATAAGTAAAAAGTTAGACTATTAAGATAAGATATTTTTACCCCATCTATTTAATCCCTCGATCGTAAGGTTTTCCAGACACAATTGAAATCAATTGTTATCGCGGCACGCGCGTGCCTCCTGGGGGTTGAGGGATTAACTGGTGTTTTTAAGTGCAATAAAGGGCTCAAAGTTCTCTAAAAAAGCACCTATAATAATGCACCGTCTCACAACTTTTGGTTTATTTCGTGCCTTTCGTTGCTGTTTTTCTTTAATTTAAGAGAAATAGAATTTAAAATATAACATGCTGTAAACTAAAAATAGAATGCCTTAGATAGGATTTTTATTCAAACAATAGTATTTAAAAAAAAAACACTGGCAATTGAACTTATTAAAAATTCTTATCAAAATAGAGATGCGGTATCTGTCATATTTTAAACATAAAATCAAACGGTTGGACGATTACATTAAAAACACAACTTATTAGTGATGAAAAATACTTTTATTTGCATAAATAAAATCACTGATGATTTAAATTCGTAAATTTTATTAGTAGGTGTATCCAATCAAATGTTTTTTTCAGTAATTTCAGTTACTTAAGTATTTAAATTTTTCAATTATACGTTTCATATGAAGAGTATGAAGATACGTTTTTGATTTTGAATCTTTTCAGTAAGGACTGCTAATGTTTCATAAAATAAACCAGAACTAAGTTAAATGTTAATGGGTTAAGTTGACTTTAATTTATTCAACTGGCAAGAATGATCTACTTCTCAACTGTTCATTTAAGGTACCCCAGGTATAATCGACATTATTTCTGGCCAAGTCCCACCCATCACTACTCCTAATCATTCTACGCAATGGGGAAACCCACAAAACGGTTCGGCAGTAACTCGTTTACGGATTTATGGCGCTAAATTACTGAGAATTTAGTGTGAGCGGTTTTTATTTTGTAGTGTTGTTTAACTTTGACAAACTTTGTGGGCGTAGTTAAGTTATGAGCACCATTATTGCATGATTGGTGCCCTTTAAATCAATCCCTTTGATCTTAATATTTTGAAAGATATCATCTTGTAATTAATGCACAGTTTTTAAGGCTTAATGTTGATAAAAAGCAACTGAAACTAACTTTTTTTTTTACTTGAGATCATTGTTTTAATTGTGAGCGTAATAAGCCGATTTGCATTAATGAAACACTTTAGATGTAAAAAAGAAAATAAAACATTATTGGAAAATAAACGCAGTGACATTGTATCTCGGTAGCTTGAATAGACAAAGCACCGCGTCGGTTATGCAGGAGATGCGGATTTGATGCCCGCCTTAGACAATTTTTTCAAGTTTTAATACTGATAATATAATTGCATATTAAATTGATAAATATTATATTAAACACATTTGAATAATTGTTGCCATCGTGTATTTGTTTTACCATTATAAATAATAGTTGTATTTTGAGTTAAAAGCTCTGTTTCAACTAATTTATTTTCACACCAGTCATTAATAGATACAGCCAATTATTAAGTATATTCTTATTTATCATACGATTGTTTTCTGTTGTAAAGTTACCTTTCTGCTTTAAGTTGTACTGTGCTCTAGCTTTGTTGGATTATGAGCAATTCGTTTCTTTTAGCATTATTATGACAGACGTTGTCGTATTATAGATCCAGTTTGTTTAATTTTACCAAACATGAGTTCAGTACTTGGCAAATATTTACCTTTTAACATTACCCCATAACTATGTTTCCATCTAGTTAGTTTTAAGTAGTTATCTTTTACGCAGTATTAAATTTACTTGTATTTCATTTCAGCAGATTTAGGTTGTACAAAGATACGATCTGAAATAGGCTGTTCCAAATCCTTTGATGTAAGTACAAAGGGTTTGAAATGAAGAAACAATTTAGGATCGACCGATTGATGCAAGAAAACGAAGAAATACCAGGTAATAGGCAGAGACATGAAAATGAAAACACCAACAAAAATCATCAATTATATTAAAATTTCATAAGTTTGTAACGCGTACTCAAATATGAAAAAAAGTACATCAAATTGAGAATGCTTTTTTAAAATCTAACAATCTAATCTTACTAACTAATCTCCATCTAGCAAAAAGCGATTCACTTTAAGCGCAAGCGCACATTCATTGCTTAAAGATAAATAGTATTTTACCTTCCCGACATTTCAATTCGATTGTACAAATCACGGCCGCGGGCAGTCTGATTTAATTAGTGTAATCAAAAATTTTACAAGTAAAGATGAATTAAAACGTATAAAAGAAAAAATAACAAAATAATTTTAGAAATACCAACGAATTTCGCTCAATTCCTTCACAGAGAGAAACAAGTTTGAAAAATTCTCATGATCAACCTACATACTCAGCGAAACTTCCAAACGATAAGAACCCGACTCCATATCATGGAAAGTTGAAAGCACTTCGGAACGTTATCATTAACAAATTGTATTGAAATTAACTTGTACGAGATCCGAAGTTCTGAAGTTGGGGCCGTATTTTATAGGTGTTTTAACGTTTGCCGATATCAAAGTGTGTCAAGGTGAAGGAAATCGAATCTGTATTTTATTATGATCTGTAATAGTAGTGACTTCGCTAGTAGCAGAAACAAATGTTGTACAGTTATACTAATAAGACACAACCGATTCTGGTAAGTACGACATCGTTTGTTTTATTGTAGACGAACAATAGGCAAATTAAAAAAGAAAAAGAAACGTTAATATCTTGACTTTTTTGGACATTCGTATTTAGTTTCGTGATTCTATTGGTACGCTTACTCCTTTTTTTATAAATATAAAAAAAATATAGCAAAGTTTTGTAGCCCAGATTCCACCTAGTGGTAACATCATTTGAATAGTAGTTAATCACTGTCATTCACCAGACACCACGATTATTGTAAAGAATACTAACGAAAAAAAATGTTTTTGAATTGTCTCAAAACGGCAGTCGAACCCGCGGCGTTTGAAACTTTTCAGCCAAATTGGTAATAATTCAAGGCTAAACGTTATTTGGAGTGCATTTTGAGATTTCTTAACAAATTTTTTCTTCTATCGACATCTGGTGGAAATCTTCAGCTAAGTCCACGGATAAGACGTATCGAGTTCTACAAACTCCTTTATGTGCGACAGTTGTAGAACTTTCTCGGGTCGTTACTCGGTACACCTGTTTGTTTTATTCGACGATGTCTCATACGGAGTTTTTTCTTAGACTTGGAAATTTTCTGTTTCACTCGAGTTGACGCGGAGTCGCGTAATTGCGTGGTAACTTTTCTCATGTCGTTTCGCTACGCCTTCATGACTGGTGGGATGTATGAAAATTATTGGTCCCTACTTGGAATGTCTGTTTTAAGCAATTGTTTCTTAATAATAAAATCTGATTTATTTATTTTATACATCATTATACATTTTTACTTTCTTCAGTTCTTCCATGATCATGGCATTTGCAGCGATGCTGAAAAATAGGAGATTTATACAAAAACAAGGTACTTGAAGCCTCGAAACATGATAGTAGTATGATATTGTTTGTTAATTAATTTTTATTTCTACTCACACAAAGTTACATGTAGTGTCTATGAAAGTTAAAATTAGTAAACATACACAATTCCAACATCTTACATCTAAGTCGAACATTTCAGTCGATTAACATTTATATTATTACGAACAACAATTTTGCTGCTACTAACAACAGTAAATATAAAATCAAAACATGTAAACCAAGTCCAAGATTGCGTCAAATTGTTCATAAAGACCACGCTTAAAAATACCCCGAAATGAAAAACATACCACGAGTTTCCCTTGCAATACGTTGGATTAACATAAAATCTTATAATTCTGTAACATTTGTAGATATAATTATAACACTTTTGTTAGTACAGAATAGACACAGTTCATAAGGAATGGTACTGCTTAAGAAAAACCATTATCAGGAGTATATATTTTAGTTTCCCCTCGATGTGTCCTGTTCTTTTATATTTTGTAGTGATAAAAAAGTCTGGTCAAAAACAATGCAGCGATGGAAAATTAAATTAGAATTTGTATTATTCTTGGCTTAAATTTTTTTTTCGGAATTTTAATATCATGCATATATCTTAAAGAGAAAGAGTCAAATACTATACATATATAAATAAAGAAAATGTGGACAACATCACATACATTGTTCTGTACAATTTTTATAACTTTTAAAGCACTCGTATTTAGCAAATCAGAAACAACAAAGGTACCACAAACACCCAGACCCGAGAAAAAAGTAGTTTTTTTTTTAAATTGACCTGTCCCGGAATTGAACCCGGCACCTCGGAGCAGGCGAAACCTTGACAACCGGTGCATTAGCCACTCTGCTACGTAAGATACAATTTTAAACCACTGGTTTTAGTACTCTCAATAAGATGATATTTGTCTTACTGCCAATGCGCATCGCTCCTAGGCTGACATGCAATTCAATACGTGTGATATTGACAATTTTACTGAAATGCATAGGTGTCTACCCCGTAGACCTATTACTGGATATTGATTATTCACTTTTTCAGTATATAAACTTGAAAAATTTTGTCTCAGGCGGGACTCGAACCCGCATCTCCTCGCATGCCGAGCGGTTCAAGTTTATATACTGATACTATAAGTGCAATTAAGTTGCTAAAATATCAAATAAAGTATTCACCTTTTCGTTTTTGTCGTCGACGTGCAGCTTAAGAGGTAAAAGTCTAATCTCTGGACATAGCATTACTGGCTGAACACCACTTGGTACGAACCTGGGCTACTCTCATCCAGGTATGCCCAGATGGCAAAGGCCATCACTCCAATAAGTCTTCCGGCATCCTTAACTATGTTTGCCGATCCGCAGTCTCCACTCCGTCTTCGCCTCACTTCATATAATTACTGTTTGCCTGAATTGGCTGTACAATTTGATCTACGTCTAACGTGACCCGGCCTAATACATCGCGTGACAACATATTTAGGCTCAAACCCCTCGTTAAAACTTTGTTGCCGGCTTTGTCAACGAATTAAAGTATTTTCTACGTTTTTAATCTTAATTAGATAATGATGCTCCGTATTATATTTGTAAACTTTGACAAAAATATAATTGATATCGAAATTATAATATTTGGTTGTTGCTGTTGCATTGAAAATAGGAATAAGATGTTTGAAGTGTACGATAGTTTTTATTTTTTAGATGATCTAAAATACATATAAGGGCTGACTTTTTCATCATTTTGTAAACTTTTTAGGGGCGTTCAGTATCTTATTTAGAGCCCATTTATGAAGTAAAAAATGTAAATCAAGTTTACAACCGAAAATATTTTTCGCAATATAGTTTTAAATTTTTGCGGTCCTAAGCCTGTTAAGGTATGAAGGGCAAATCAAATACTTATGGGTAGTATCGTAATGAATAAATGAGATGCGCATCGCTTAAAAAAATATTGCTAGAAGGTCGTATCAAAAATTTTAGATCTTTGGGAGACATTTTCTAAGTACTTTATCTTGACATTTTTGTACTGGGCTATACCATACGTCATATAAAAAATACGTCATTTGTTTTTTGTCTCGTAGATTGCTTTACTAAAATTTGGAAGGTGGTTAAAATTTCATCCTGTATTATGATAATGAACAATTTACCTTTTTATAAGGCCAGACGGTTATGAAATAGTGATGGGTTTGGCAGAGAGGATGTAAATTTGTATAAGACGAATGACAAAACACATTTTTTATTTGCGAATACCAAATACGTATTTTTTTTATATAGTTTTCTAATCCTAGTTGTTTTTATATTCAAGTTCTAAGGTAAGTTAAAAAAAACTGTTTAATTGCTAGTGTAAATTGAATTAAATTCCTTGAATCAACATTTATTCGATTGCCTTAAAAATTAAAAAAAAAATTAAAATGAAGTATTTATTTTAGACATAAGTCCATACAACGCGTTACCTTAAAAAAACAACAACATTTTGGTTAGTATAAAATTAATAATTAATATTGGGTTAGTAGAATTTGTAATGCTCATTGGATCTAACATGCATGGAAATCCAATACGAGAGAATGGGACTATCCATCCTTTCTGCTATGACCTTCAGGAGAGTCCTTAGGTGTGCCTTGAAGCCGCAAATTCCCGCTTACTGAACAAAATCGTAGTATTTTAATCCTTTTATATTACCAGTAACATTTTATGTTTGGTGGGAAAGTTGGACTTGTTTGAATATATTTTTAGTCGTAACTCATAACTTATTGTGCACTACACATTGTGTGACTTATTTCTAAATTTTTCACATCGAACATCCAATTCACGGACACGAATCCATAAAATCAAACGGACGAGCTCAAATCAAAGTAATACAAGACAAAAATCCCAGACGTAGACTCATAGACAATATTACTCGATTTCAGACCTTACCACTTTGACATACGGAAAAATATGTCTTCTTTTTTTGCTGAAATGAGCTCACGTCCGACCCCACGATTCGGAAAGCAATCATACAGTTCAAATAATATCTAGGAACAAAGCATTCGACTATTGTAGACGCAACTTTTTCTATGTGGTGTCAATAACCTTTAATTGACTGACGTAGTAAGTTCGAAAAGGTCCTTCAATTACTCGATCAAACCGGTTATTATCCAAATGAACATTTCTAAAGTTAGTATTAAGTATTTAAATGCTACTTCTTAAAACAGCTAAAATATGAGAGTACCTTAGAATAATAACACCTAGAAGCCGCGTCTAAACCAAAACGTAAGCGTAAACGCGTGCCATTTAATTATCCTTGTGTGCGTAAGCTGAATAAATCTACGATCTTCTAACGCACACAAATATAGGCTTCAGTGTTACCATCATCGGGCGTTTACCCACAAAAAATGGGAAAACGTGTTGTTTTGTTATACGACGATTTGCCATGTGTTTAGTATGATCTTTAAATACATAAGAAAATATGATGACATTCATAAGTATATTATATATTTATTAATCGAATGACGAATGCCGCCGTTCAATGTGTTTAAATTTAAATGCCTGTTTGATTGTATAAATTCACATTAAGAAATTATTTTTATAGAAATAATAACACCTACATTTAAGTCTAAACAGTATTAAACAGCAATATTAAAAACCAACTAAATAAACTGTGTGCATTTTTTTTTCCCAAAACTAGCAACACTGATGTTGATAGGTTTTGTGTTTCAAATTATTTGTTTTTAATTCGATTTACGTACAGAAAATGTATAAAATGTAAGTACTTACCTGTGAAATGAAACTTTTCTCACTTTCTTTTTGTTTCTCTGATATGCTAGATCACTTCTTCATAGTGCAAACAGTCATTTTAAATTATTCTTCGCGAGCTGTGTTTGACTTAGCGTGACGTTGAGCACTGACAGCTCGCGGAACGAAGTAAGCCAGATATGGCTTAGTTTTAGTTGCGCGTTTTTCGTGCTTACATTCGGATTCTAGGTGTTATTATTCTAAGGAAAGTACATATTTTAAACACTACAACCTTTTTGAACCACCTGGAGAACGAAGCCCACGTTATTAGACCGTTATGTATAACATCTTGGCAGAGTTATTTTCATTTTCTATTTTCTTTTTTTTTATAATTATATAAAATACTAGCTGTTCCCTGCCCCGCTTCGCTGTGGCACATTGTGATTGAATGTTTGATTGCTCGGGTTTGTGATCACCAACCTGCATTTGGCAAGTGTGGTGATTATGTCAGCACCTATCATTCCTCCTACCACAAAACGTCAAATTTTCTCAGTTGACATTGATCCCTACTTGTTGTACTTTTTGAAAATCAATTCAATGACCTTTAACTTTTTTGGTAGGTTGACCTGCCGTTGCTACCTTCCGAAACACGATACTGAACGTGGCGAAATCATCCTTTTGGAGAAGCCTACGGCACTGATTGTGGCAAAATTCTTCCTTTAAAAAAGGTTATGTCCAGCAGTGGACCATAATGCAGTAATGATTTTTCTTTCAAACCCGGGTTGCAATATCCTTAGGAATTGAATACATTTTTTAAAGCTCCTAAATGTTAAGACACATGTAGGTAGAGCATATTATGTGTAAATAAAACAACATTTTGAAAATCACCCTGAAGAACTAACTTCTTTATCTTATCAATTCATAGAAAACCATTGTCTTTATTGTGAATAGTTTGGAATTTGCTTTTCATGGTACGTTCACCCTGTATAATGATCTCAGCACTGAACATGTCTGATTTCCATAACTTACTATGTCTAGCCAAGAACATTGGCTGAGGACGGTGAAAGAATGTTTTAGAAGTGTCTTTTGTCATGCCCTTCGTTCCTCGTATATTGTTATTTTAAATAGACTAATTATGCTTTTAAACTACTTTAAAAGAAGAATCAAATGACTGAATGACTGTCAAGCCGATCTTGACAAACGCAGGATTTATTATCATGAAGTAAACAACGAATTTTAATTGAATAAGCCAACCAAGTAATCGAATTGTAATGATGATGTTGTAAAAACAAATTTTGTAATAGTGCCAAAATATCTTCACCATCACCAGCCCATATCAAAGGATTTTGCCATAAATAAATAAAGCAGTTTGTCGATCGAAGTTTGGTCAATGTTGGAAAGAAGACGCAGCTTTCCTCTTCCGGGAGTAGGTACATTGAGTCACTACTTACCTCCTCCATAGGATGAGAAAGTGTCTTGATATTTTTCACCTCTGGCACCACAAAACATAGATAAAAAAAAAAGATACACAACCTGAAACAACCAACTATTCTGATAGTGACTTGAAAGTTTTAAATAAGTATTAGTACTAAACCTATTTATTGATATTACTCAACACAAAAAAGTGAATTATTTGAGAACATCAGTATCTACTAACTTTGTATAGGCACTAAACGAACAATCGACGACTTTCCTTATGCGTTTCAAGTTCTGTTACTTTTTTCGGTTTTTATTGATGGTTTTTTTTTGTAAAAGGAAAAACCTTATTCGCAAATTTAAATTAAAACAAGTTTATCTCAAAAATATGCTTATAACTTGAGTTGAAAGTCTGACTCATGTTACGTGCTTCAAATATAAAAAATGTTCAATAAGCAAACTTGTCTTGTTTATTATTCACTTAAAATGTTAATATTTTTGGTACATAGGTACCTAGTAAGAGAAAAAATAATATTTTTGTAGTAAGTATTCTAATTTTAGTTACATTCGTTTTCATCTAGGTGTGCGATATGTACACAAAAGGTCGCTCTATGTTTTTGACGTTCACCAACTGAGACCGATACAGCTAGATCTAAGATAGCATTCAGGCATGCCTTGCATGGCTTGCATATGCATAATTTTCAGTAAAATTACCGCTTCGCTTATGAATTGTGTGGCTGACGGTACAAAAGCTGGATTACCGACTCTCTAATATTTGAAAGCTGAAATATCACTTCAGAATAACAGCTTCGTAAACATTTTGTATGCAGTTTTCACGAAATGCTAACATTTTGAAGAATAAAAATGAAATCCCTGAAATACCTATGATACGAGTACTGATAGTAAAACCTTTTCAGAGAAAAATAATGAAATGAGAAACAGTATTTGAATTAACGTAAAAAAAAACGGTGATATTTTGTTTGAATACTAGTTTTTCAGGTTGTGATCCGTGGTTTTGATGATGATTTGGTGATTTATGGTACGTTTCTGGTTTCTGAATCAAAATGAAGGTAACGGAAACGAAGCAATGGGTTTAGTCCAAACCTGTTGTGAACAGTATCTATTTAAATCATGATAAATGATAATTGATAAACTATTTAGAACCTGGAATTATAAGTACGAATAGGACCCGATCAGCGACGGTTCCTTACAATTTTGTAGGTAAATATTATGACTGCAATCCGATGCTGCCTCGAATTTTTTTTGTCTTTAATAAATAATTTACTTCTGTTATGAGTGTATATAAACGTCATGTATAGTTTCTAGCTTTTTCTCTATACTAGTAATATAATATAAATAATCCCAAAAATGATGTTCCTATTAAATCTGTCTTTAAAAAAAATCTAATATATTGAAAAAAAAAATTGGTTGTTTGTAAAGTAGGTTTACGATCGAGATGTTTATGTGATAACGAGAAAATCTCCATTCGTTTGTATGCCGCTAGAGTGAGAGAGACGGAAGATCGGTCCACTCACTCGAACGCTATGCCAGCCTCCGCTCGTGAGGATTCCGCGTGACAAGTTTCACGGAATGACTGGCAGCGCTCGAGATGAGACGGGAGATCGGTCAGTCTCTCTCTCGTTATACCTGCGATCGCGCTCGTGAGGTTTTGGTGTGACACAAGTTTCTGAACATGTCACCCGACTAAAACGATTTTAAAGACGTTATCACGTCAAAAGGTAATAGTGACAAAACTGTCACATATCGGTTATGTTACATAAGTAGCTTTCAAGTCAGGCAACCCACCCGGAGTTACCAGCTAACCTTCCTGTAACCTTACTCTCCCTTTAACCGCCAATCGTAAACTTCACACCAAATTTTCTCAGCTAACCCTTGCGTTGAAACATAATTCCCTTTCAAGGATAGGTCCAATTAATTTTAAAATCACATCGACTAAACTGGTGAGTAGGTAGGTAATATGTGCCCAGACGGGACTAAATGGGCGCTCATTGGTATTCACAAACGGCTCCGATGCCTGGTCCAAATAGCCCGGTGGGGCCTCAATGCTAGATGATAGCGAAATACATTGAAAAATATTTGGTAAAAGATTATTGGTGAAAATGTTGTATTATTAACAATTTTTTTTTTACCTCTTATAGACCCAAGCCAATTTAGAAATGATAATTTCGTAATGACCTAACTGGGAATTGAACCCAGATCCCTTTTTTTGGGCAAGCTACCACACCATCTGGTTCGATATATGAATTAATCAGGAATGAAATTAAAGTTAAAGAAACAAAAAACAAATTACCTACTAAGTACATTTTGTTTTCATAATGAAATAGCTATAAAACATCTGTAATAAATTAATGGTCCTAGTGTTATAGCCTCCCCACAGCGTCTTTCGAGCGTCATCGTCTCGCCAGCGCCGGAGCGGCGACGACGAAGGCACTGGTGCAGCGGCGCCGCGACGCTATCGCTGAGTGGCTGCCGAACACTGGATTTACGCAACATTTTTTCGGAAACAATCACAATGTAGAACGCAACTACCTCGCTCCCTGAGTCATCACCCGACAGACACAACGCGACGCCATCCAGCGCTGTGTAATCTGGCGTTCGGCAGCTGCTCTTTGGCTACGCGCTAGCGCTTAAACGACAACGACGCTTGAGAACGCTAGTGTCCATAAGGTGCTCAAGTTACTGGCAGCATTGCCTCTAAGGATTGGGATGCTCAATCGCTAAGTGAGATTACTGTAGCTCTTGGATTGCCGCTGACGTCAAATAAAAGATAATTTAAAATCTTTGCGTTGGCCATAAAATTAACTATATTATTATGATTTTAAGTACGATACTAGTCTTAAAATAAGATGCTAAAACCGGTGCCCAGCAGCTGCCGAATACAACTTAGTCTATGTTATTTCTCAAGGTTTGATACAAAATTTCATTAAAATCCGTTCAGAGGTTAGACGTCAAAGCGTCAATCAAATTGTGACATTGTTGCGCTTGTTTTGCTTTACTTATTTTTTGTATTTAAACTATAATGTTAGCTATCTAGTTATTGTCAAATCGCTGGTGTCAAGGCCACACCTCACTCCAGCCCGCAGTGGACACTCCGCTTAATGTACCACTGATTTGCTAGTGGAATAACCCCTTAATGATCGGGCCATTTTCTCCTAGCCAACAGAGTAGGTATCGACTTTGCAAAATACTGAAATCAGACCTACTAGCCTACTAATGACACATTTTTGGTCGTGGTGTAGTAGCCTGCGTTATATGCAAGGATCACGGGTTGGATTCCCTGGGTCAATTTGGGAAACGATCTAATTCAAATTGAATTGGCCCTGCAAAGGGTTTGGGGCTCTTATTCTAATAATGACTGATAAGGGCACATCTGGTATAGTAGTGTAGTAGCCCGTGCACAACGCAAGGGTCCCGGATTCGATTCCTGGTATGGTTGATTTAGGGTTTTTTTTTTCAAAATTAACACGGGCCTAGAAGAGATAGGGTATAATTTATTGTGCTTCGGAAGGCACGATAAGCCATTGGTCTTGGCTTCTTTCGTAAGAACAAATCACGTCAGAGGCCTGGAATAGGCCACTTAAAAACTCTGACCCAGACTAAACCTGAAGGAAAGTGATACAAGAAGAAGAGGGCTCAGTATGTAATTTGTCAATTTTTGCTTTTTTTATCTGGTTTTATTTATTTAAATCTGCAATTTATCTGGAAAAATCACAGAACATGGCAAAAGGTTGGAAAGGCAATGTAGGTGGGGCAGGCGCGCTACAGAGGTTATGACCAAATGCTTATACATCTGCCCAAACGTGAGCGCTGTGATTGGTTTCTTTTGACGACGACCCTATTGACGGCGCGACGTCAAAAAAAATCGCTTGATTGGCGTACTTTGAACTCGTTTATGAGTAGTGGGGCGCAAGCGGCGACATCAATTCTCATACAAATGGCGCATGACAGCCTTTCTAACCTTATTCCATGTTCTGAGGGTAAAATGTTGAATCATGTCATTATTAACCTGAACCAATCCATAGCTGGACACTGGTCTCTCGAATAGGATGAATTTGTCATAACCGCCACGCTTGGCAAGCGGTTTAGCGATCGCAGTTTTTCCAACAGTAGGAAAAAGATGCTACTCTTTTAGCCGCTTCTTAAGACACCCATGAAAGGAAGAGGAGAGGTGTTGCTAATCTGTTTCAGACTGGCACCATACGACCAAGCAGAAAAGCAATTTTGTATTAGCTATCCGAACATTTACCTAATTATAAATTGTTTTTTAAATATGAATAACAATAGGTAAATAAAAGTGGACAAGATCACATACATTGTTCTGATCCCAATTGAGCAAACTATTCAAAGCACTCGTATTGTATGTATTGTATCAGAAATAACGAAGGTAGCACAAACACCCAGACCCGGGAAAATGTAGAAATCCTTTTTTTCTACATTGACCCTTTCGGGTATCGAACCCGGGACTTTGGAGCAGACAACATCTTGAAAACCGGTGTGTACTCCGCCACGGAGTTCGTTAAAATATAAATCTGTGTTCTAGATTCGAATTTTAACTCAAAAGTTTTAGACGGTTTAAAACCTATTGCCAACTATAAATTAATACATTATTATAATACGTAGTTTCCGTGTAAGTGTTCCTCATTATGTCATGCAAATATAATAAGGCCGAAGTTTCCCAATAGGAGCGTCCTAAAAGAAAATGAAATGACCTGTTTTATATTCATAAGGAAACCAAAAGACACTTGGAAGTATGAATTTAAAGTTAATTACTTGAGTTGATCTTTGGAAGTGTTTTTGGAGAATTATTTGTTTATGGTGAATTGTATTTTTCCTTGTTAGTAGGAACAAAATACTAACAATCTTTTTTTAAGATATATACTCAAGTAAAAACTGATACAACCCAACTAATAGTACTTTTCTGGCATCAACACGTCCATGGACATTGGACGGCTATAGTCGTGATAAGGATGGTACATCAATCTTAATTACATATCAATAAATTTAAACTCTCGAATGTTTCATGCCCACAAAGACTAATTAAACAATATTATGCATTGATAATTCATACTGTTATTAACTGTTATTCCGATATACTATGTGATGCTGGCGTAAAATAAAAAATCATCACCTCACCTTTTACAGGTGTCGTAAGAGCCAAGTTAAAGGTGTATCAGCAGAAAACGGGTCAGCGTCTTTCATTCGACATTGGTCAAACAGATCGTCAACATACCCGCCAAGCGTGGCGATAATGGCAGAAGCCTCCCTTTGAAGAGGCCTACATTCAAACGAGGACTGTTATTATGATCTGTTATTTATATAATTGTACACTATCAAATGTGTGTATGAAAAAATAAAGGCTTCAGAACCGAATTT
Source organism: Anania crocealis (assembly GCA_949315895.1). Lineage (NCBI taxonomy): Eukaryota > Metazoa > Arthropoda > Insecta > Lepidoptera > Crambidae > Anania > Anania crocealis. The sequence goes on along the minus strand of OX438874.1, from coordinate 5,990,060 downwards.
ACGACCATCCGTGAAGTCAGCATTGGCATTAAAAGTGTCAGCATCAATTACTGACGAGCCACAATTTGTCTCGGCGACCATCAGTCATCGGTCGCGGCGAACAACGCAATCTCCTGGTATTCTGACATAGCACAGAGATATAAGCCAAATCGTAGAAACAAAAACTATCTGGTAGGTTGAAAGTTCAAGTCCCGACGAAGCAGTCGAAGTTTTTACTTATCACTTAGCAATTCAATTAGTTAAAAACAGTTTATTAACAAATCAGATTAATAATATCACCATAAAGGTTGTATTTGGATCAGCGGTAGTAAACACTGCTTCTGAGCCATAGGTCGCGGGTTCGATCCCCGCACAGTACAAATATTTGTGTGCATGAACATGTCTGTTTGTACTGGTCTGGGTGTTTTCTATGTATTATAAGTATTTATTTACAAAAAAATAGTATATAAGTAAGTTTATCGGTTGTCTAGTACCCCATACGACAGGGTACTTAAGTAGCTTAATTTGGGACTAGATGGCTCTGTGTGGCCCAGTGTGGCATGTCTGAAATATTTATTTTATTTTTATTTATTTATATTTATTTGAACGCTTTTAGAGATTACACCGTCTGATTGTACTGGCTTTCTGTTTATAATTTTTTCACTTATCTTTTTGTGCAATAACGTTTATTAAATTGAATTGAATTTTTCATCGGTACATGTAGTTATATTTTCACTCCGAATAAAATAGATGGTACAAAGATAGAACGAAAAGTAATCTAAATAAATATAAAAAGGTACAAAGATGGCTTATTTACTATTTATTTTTTTATGTGCTGATCTGACTTGCAACCGGACTTGGTCAATTAGTGCAATCATGACCTAAAAAAAAGATTTTGTGTTAAGATTCAAATGGTCATTCGCAGTGTATCTTTTCTTCATCTGTTGAAAATCTTGACCCTCTCAAATTGATGGTGCAGATTTACTAACATTTATCTACATTTGTTTTTATTAATGTATTATTTTTTAACCTCTCGTGTGCTGTATTTTTTTTATGCTACTTAAGGACTGTTTTATTAAAGTATTATGGGTTCAATAAATATGAAGATAAATGCTTGTTTAGTGATTAAATTTATGTTTATTTTTGCTATGGATAAAATTGATTAGTAGTTCATTAGTAGTATGATATATTTAGCAACATTTATGCTAGGGATGAGCTAACTGTTTTCTCTGCGCTGTGTATCTGTGACGTTGTTAATTGTAGCGGCCACCCCGTGACTGGGCACTATTACTCTTTTCTTTGACTAATGGCGAGTGCTGGCAAGTTGTGGAATACACCTGGCCTATAAAGTTGATATAGCCTTGCCATTTTATTTGATACATGACCATGAATTTTATTTTAAAATATTAATAAATATTGATTCCCACACTTAATGTGTGTTTCAGTTAAATACATTATTGGTATCATTTTTTCAGTATACGAGCTGTTACTCGCTACTTCGTAGGTGTGGAATTTTATCCTGTTCTATGGGAACCGTACAGTTTTCTCGGATAAAAAGCTAGCTAGCCTATATGCTATATACGTCTCGGTAAACGTAGCGTAGGACGCCCTCAAGCCAGGTGGAGTGATGATTTGCGCAAGATGGCTGGCAGGAGCTGGATGCGAGCAGCCGAGGATCGATCTAAGTGGCGTGCAACTGGAGAGGAGGCCTATGTCTAGCAGTGGACTGCGATAGGCTGATGATGATGATGATGATGATGCTATTTTAGCCTTTAATCTATCTCCAGGAGATATCTTATTTTAGTAGATATTAGTAACATTCAATCAATCAACAGCCATTGTCCGTCCATTGCTGGACGTAGGCCTCCTTCAAGTCACGCCACAATTGTCTATCTTGGGCTTTCCCCATCCAGCCGCTGCCAACAGTTCTCCTAAGGTCATCAGACTGTCGAGTCGCAGGGCGTCCTACACTACGCTTACCTAAATAAACCCGGTCTCCACTCCAGAATTCGTCTGCTCCAACGGTTGTCGGTTCTACGGCAGACGTGACCAGCCCACTGCCACTTCAGCGTGCTTATCTTTCGGGCTATGTCGAAAACTTTCGTCCTCTGACGAATATGCTCGTTTCGTATCCTATCTCTTAACGAGATATCGAGCATAGCCCTCTCCATAGGAACATTATTAAGATAGTCTCGTTAGTAACATTATTAAGATATAATTATTAATAGTATGAAAGTAAAATATACTGTAATTTAAGTTTTGAGAGCTTGCGTTCATTTCACGACTCGAGCTCTTTTAAAGGCTCGAGCTCTTTTGAAGGCTCGAGCTCTTTTGACGGCTCGAACCCTTTCAAAGCCTCGAAGCTTGGCTCAGAGAACTCGCGCCTCGGCTAGGCTCGGGACTACGAGCCTACCAAGCTCACTGAGTCCTGCTAATTCGCCTCGAGGCTTCAAAAGCAGAACTCGACGCCTCGAGGTTTGTACATCACTACTTATAGGCTGAGACACCCTGTGTAATGTTATGAAGACAGTTCTATCCTCTTCACCGCGAAGATCACAGATGTTGTTGATGTATCTAGCACAAAAAAGACCCATATTTAAAAGGATGGATTCACAGAAGAACATGATCTTCTTCAGTGCCGAATTTCATACTAATTTGCTATTCATTTGTAATTAAGATTCAGATTCAGATTCAGACTCTTTGATAACCTCCGTTGCGGAGTGGCATACACATTTACCGGTTTTCAAGGTATCGCCTGCTCCAAGGTCCCTGGTTCGATTCCCGGACGGATCAATGCAGAAAAAAAAAAAGTGTTTTTCTACATTTTCTCGGGTCTGGGTGTTTGTGGTACCTTCGTTGTTTCTGGTTTTCATAATACGAGTGCTAAATAGTTATTCAAATTTGTATCAGATTAATGTATGTGATGTTGTCCAAATTTATTTCATTTATTTATTCTCTCTGTAGGGATCTCTCTTATGTTTGGGGATCGTGGTCAGCTTCGGGGTTGCATCTATCTAGAGCGGATGATTACCCTCCATAGTTTCTGTCCAGCGCGTCTTTTAACTTAGAACTTTTAAATGTTAATTTGTATCAGTTATGCTTCAACCAGAATTATTGCTTTAAAATAAAACAATATTTAATAATGTAGGTAAAGTTTTATTTTTAGCTAAGCCTTACAGAAACGTCGTTACATATTATTCGGGAAATTCTAAAGGGTCTTTTGTTCTATTGCAGGAAGTCCCCAATTCAAATTTTGTATTCATCCGCGACATTCACCCCCTACTCTTAAGCGTCGACACCGCGCTTAAATATTAAGTCACCACAAAATCGCTTGGTGTAAAGGCCTTTATACCGAAGATACGTAAGGGTACGTGAATACGTTTCCACTAAGATGAAGAACACACAAATACAAATAACAACCTGATGAATACAGGAGGTTATACTATCAATTATTAAAAGGTAAGTAACTACGCTTCTTTTAAAGTTTTTGTATGATTTTTTTTAAACACAAAGGGCCGCGGCCGGCGAGAATGTCAGTGTATATAATCTTTTTGGCACCGTCTTAAAATTTATCACATATTTCACTCTGCTCGCAGGTTTTTTTTTTGTTTATAAATATTTAAAGGCTAACAACCCTCTATTATTGAGCTAACTTATGCGTAGACAAACATTTTAAAAAGATATACGCGTCGAATTGAGACACTCCTTTTGTACTAGTTAATAAGCAGAAAATAAAATGTTTTTGTCTCCGACTAGAGTTGTTAAGTGTCCGTCACGTTATAAATATCTGACCAATGTGACCGAACAAATTGGTCATTTTCTCAATGTGACCGGACAGTTTTTTTAGGTAATTATCATAAATTATTTAAGATTTGTACAAATTAGATTGTAGATTAGAACAAATAACCATGACAGTCAGGAGAATAGCCCAACATTGGTCAACCATAGTCATTGTACCCGATCAGTGTCTGCGGGCAAATTTGAGGTACCTAAAGTAAATAACTACTTTGGCGATAGAACATTAAAGAAACGGTTACCATACCTATTGAATAGTTTGCCCGGGGATATACGCCGGGAACAAGATAAAAATGTTTTTAAATCAGTTAAAATCAGTTAAAATCAGTTTTATTTCTGCAAATAGGCCCCAGGAGGCGCTTTTACACGTCCCAATATTTAAACCTACCACTGCTTCGGGACAAGTCTGGGCTAGTGCCGAGAAGAAGCAGCGCAAGAAACTCGGTCACTATTGTCAGCCTCTTTTTAAATAAATTTTTACAAGGTAAGGTAATTTTTACAAGGTTTAAGCAAGTACGAGCTGGGACAACTTAATGCCATACATTTCTATCATTTAAATAATCATTAACAGTGTAATAGCCCTTTTTCATTAAAATAACTTTAACATACGATTTAAGTTTATGTACAGGGAGTTCAGCAATATCCTTTGGTAATTTGTTGAAAATACGGATACAATTTCCCATAAACGATTTTCCTACTTTTCGCAGTCTGAAGCCTGGAACGGCAAGTTTATCTTTATTTCTAGTATTGAAATTGTGTACGTTACTTTTCTTAAGAAATAAATGTATGTTCTTACGAACGTAAACAATATTCTCGAGAATGTATTGAGAAGACACTGTAAGTATATTAATCTCTTTGAAGAGCTCTTTCAGCGAGTCACGGGGTCGAAGGCCGTAAATAGCCCGTACAGCACGTTTTTGTAATATAAAAATTGACTCAATATCTGCCGCTGAGCCCCACAACAGAATTCCGTATGACATTATGCTATGAAAGTAGCTAAAATATACTAATCTTGCCGTTCCAACATCAGTCAACTCCTTATCTTTCTCACAGCATAAGCAGCAGAACTAAGTCTTCCAGACAGCCCCCTAATATGAGCACCCCATTGCAAATGAGAGTCTACAGTTATACCCAAAAAGGTAGTAAAATCTACAGAGTTTAGTGGTTCATCTTTAACAATTATATTAGGGGCAGCTAACCTTACGTTTGGCATCGTAAATTTAACACATTTTGTTTTATTTGCATTCAGTAAGAGATTATTTGTTGTAAACCAATGCAATAATTTAGAGAGGGTATTGTTAACATCGTCAAATGAAGATTTGCCCCTCTTGGTTTTAAAAATCATGGATGTATCATCTGCAAACAATACCATCTCACAAAGATTATGTAAGTAACAGGGAAGGTCATTTATATAAACTAAAAATAGCAGGGGTCCTAATACTGATCCCTGTGGGACACCCATAACAAGGGCCGACCCTGAAGACTCAGCTCCATTTATGCAAAACTTTTGTATTCTGCCTTTAAGGTAAGAACTTATTAGATCCAAGGAATCATTCGATGCACCATAATGTTTAAGTTTTTTAAGTAATATTTCATGGTCTACACAATCGAAGGCCTTTGAAAGGTCACAAAATACACTTAAGGCATCTAGCTTACTCTCCCAAGCCTTAAACACATGTTGTAGGAGAGCAACTCCAGCATCGGTAGTATTTCTACCTTTTCTGAAGCCATATTGGTTGCTATTTAATAATTTATTTACACTAAAGTGAGATAAAAGCTGATTAAACATTATTTTCTCGAAAATTTTACTTAGCCCTGGCAATATAGATATAGGTCGAAAATTAGAGGGGTCACATTTTTCGCCAGACTTAAACAAAGGAATGATTTTGCTAAACTTCATTAAAGTTGGAAACTGTCTATCATCAATACATTTGTTAAAAATAATAGCGAGTTGAGGGGCTAATGAACTTATGATTGTATTGATAATATTGACAGAAATTCCCCAAAGATCCTCTGTTTTTTTCATATTAAATTCTCTAAAAGTTTTTGTAATTATATCAGGGTTTATATGTCTAAAATTAAATGAAGAATTGCACTCTTCGACAACAGACTTGAGAAGGGATTCAGCTAGATCAGCAGAAGAAGCTAGCCCTTCAGTAGTAGAGGGAGCTATATTCGAAAAAAATGACTCAAATGTGTTTGCAACCTCCGTGTTCGTGTTTATTAGCTTATCCCCTAACTTGAGAGAGTAAGTAGGATTATTTGGTTTTACTCTACATGTCTCTTTATTAATAATATTCCAAGTGGTTTTTGCCTTATTTTTGGAAGCCGAAATTAAATTATAAAGATATATTGACTTCGCTTTGGCACATACTAATTTAAATAATTTAGAGTATTTTTTAACATGTTCTATAATATGTGGGTTTTGAGAATCTGCCTTTAAACTATATAAATCATATAATGTTTTTCTGCTTTTATAAATACCAGGTGTAGCCCATTCATTAAACTTACACTTCTGTTTGTTTATTTTTACTTTTTTCTGTTTAAAATGTTTATCAAATTCCTTTTTAACTAAACCAAAAAGATTCTCATATAATTCATCAACATTCTGATCATTAGGCTTTAGCAAATTCACACCCTCTTTAATTTTTTCCTTAAACTTTTCTATTTTATTAAAAGTGAATTGCCTATACACAGAATCTACTTTGTTAGAGACGTTGTTTTAAAAGAAAACTTAAAAAGTATTTTTTAGCTAACTTAGCTTAGTACCTATTCAAATTTTAATTTGATATGTTAAAGACTCGTGATCCCACAGACAAACTATGTAAATAGTTTTGTGGGACAACTGTATATTTTACTGTAAAACTCTGTTTGTCTAATAAATAAATAAAAAATAATAATAAAATAAATTTTGGACATTTACTGTCATTAACGTCACATACAATTCTATTGGAAAAGTATGCTAAATTTTTATTTGTAATGCATTACAGGACAGGATTTATTAGAAATTGCATAAAACGAAAGAAAATACTAAAAAGTGCAAAAAAATACTAAACTACTAGTGCAACAACTAGAGTACAATAATAAACAGTAGGGTGACACTTAAAAAGCAAACAGTTATTGAAAGGCAAATAATAAAAGTATATTAGTTTAAATCTATATATTTTTTTGCTATAATTTCATTTCATGTGAGTAAATTCACAAATTTCTTCTTTTTGTTAATTGTAAACAAATTTTTGTATGACCATTGTGACAATAAATGTCCAATGTGACCGAGCATTTATTATAAATGACAAACGCTTATAGCATATGACCGTCAATTTAAAACACTATCTCCGACACGTAACTTGGAGTAAGTATCAAAAAAACTAAGAAAAAAAAAGCATGAATAAAGCCACCAATTTTGTATTAGTGCTTGATCATTTGTAATATGTTTTCTGGTACCGACTCATTGGTTGCTTATTTCACGCTTTTCGTCGGTATTATTAATTTATGTTTTTGAAAGTTATAATCATCGAAGTGTATTTTTTATAATTAAAGTGAGCTACATATTTTGAAAAAAAAAATATCGAATTTTAATAACCTGTCAAAAAGTTATGCGAGGTCATAAATAAAACAAATAAATAATTACAATACATAACTCTCATTTACCTATTTATTTGGTTGACAAAATGGGTTTTGAGTCAAATAATGTCTAAAATTATATATTTTTTTACATCTTCTATTTGAACTCAAAACCGGACATCGAAGAGCTATTTCAATTTAGTTAACGTTGATAACACGAGTTATACCAGCTGAAATATTTTGTATAATTTGCTGTATAATTAGCGTAAACAGAACGCGTGGGAGTATCCGTAATTATATTCATGAAATGACCTTTGCTTAAAGATCTATGACTCAATGCGCATGCGCTAATGTGTTGGAATCATGTGTGGGTTGACTAAGTTTTATTTTAATTAACCGCGCAATTATTATTCGTCTTGATAAATTCGACTTTTTAAACACGACAAATTCGACTTTATAAACAACTTAATGAAAAGTTTTCTGTGATTCAATAATAACCTCTAATTATTTGCTAAAATGATGCTGTTGTAGTTTTTTAAGACTTTTTTTTGTTTAGAAGTAATAAAATTACATCAATTGGCGTGATTTTGTCGTTAGCGTTGAATAAAGTGTTTATCTGTATTTCTATTTAGTTACAGACATCTATCCAAACTTTCGCACTTATAATATAAATATATAATATATACATATTTTAAGACATGCCTCACTGGGCCACACAGAGCCATCTAGTCCCAAATTAAGGTAGTATTAAGTACCCTGTAAGTATCGTATGGGGTACTAGACAACCGATAATCTTACTTATATACTTTTTTTTTGTAAATACATACTTATAATACATAGAATACACCCAGACCAGTACAAACAGACATGTTCATGCACACAAATATTTGTACTGTGCGGGGATCGAACCCGCGACCCATGGCTCAGAAGCAGCGTTAACTACCGCTGATCCAAATCGTCGTCGTATATACTCGTAATATTAGTGAGATAGCAAAAAGTAAGAAAGTGATGTAAGATAACATATTTGAGAGACGAGATAAACTTCTTAGCGTTCCATGGAGTCACCGTGCGGGTGCCGGGTCCATCGTGTGGCAGAAAGAGAAACTCCGAGTAGCTCCCGGGACTTGTGACACGGGTGTAGGTTTAAGGGGCCCCTTTCCGATGTACATCAACACTCACGCTCACTACTCGTGTTTCTCTCCCTGCCCAGCCAAATCTGGTATGAACCTGCTAATGCAGCTTTAGACACTCGCTCTAGTATAGAACTTACTGCAAGCCAAGGTCTTTGAACAGGTTAAAGACAGATTTTGCTGGTATACCTCTCGCTCCTACTTCTACAGCATATAGACTAACTATATAACCGTTTTTCGTTAATTCATTTAGGAGATCATAGTATTTGTTTTCTTACATTGCGTGGTCTTTTGGTATATTAGTTTCCCACGGCACGGTAAGCTCTACAAGTACAATCCGTTTTGTAGCTCTAGAAAAATGAAAAATGTCCGGTTTGGATGATGAAATACACACATCTTCTGGGATTTTATAGTGCTTTTCATACGTGTCCATTAAAATAGTCCAGTCAGGTGCTGTACCCAGGATTGAGTAAGGCTTGTTCTTAGAATTTACAGTGGAGCCTTCTTTAATGAAGTTAATTTGTCTTTTGTTTGTAGTCAATCCTTTTTGGGCCCTAGCCACTGAAAGGCTTACAGCTTCACGTATGATTTGAAGTACTCTGTCATGGCGATGTGAGTAGTCACCCCTATTCAAGAGCACCTTGCATCCCACCAATAGGTGTCTTGCTGTACATATCGCCTCTCCACAAGTGTAAAAACGTTTTTCAGAGGCTTTTCCCCACCTTACTAAGTTACTCTGTTCAGGGAGGGTCATTTGATATGTCTGCATACTTGATGTAAATAAACAAGAGGATTGGGAATCCAATGTGCAACCTTTGTTATTATGCGCCTGTAGATAATAATATTGCGAAGTATAAAAAACATGTATAATTTTCTAAATAAAACATACAAATTAGTATACAGAGATATCAATCTTAGGAATTTATACATCCTGAGCATACCTAACATGAACGATTCGTTTTCACAAAAAATATTAATTATTGTCTTCACAGTAAAGAGTAATATTCTTTCAGTAGGTACCTTAAATGAATTTTTAAGCTACCCAAAACACATTCTTTAGAAAATCAATAAAATAAAAGATTTAAGTATCAATTCATTGCGGTAAGTAAATTGAGATCTTCTAAATGTTTTTTTTTAATTAAAAAGAAAAATACTTAGGGATTTTTATGGTAATATTTTACGTAATTCTCATAAGTGGAATATAAACCATATATTAAGATGCATATATCCCTATTTAAAGAGAAATTATCTGGCCTAAAACGTAAATATCACAAAGACAATAATACCGAAAATCTCTTAATCATTCTTCTGTGAAACCCTGAGCATTGTTCCTATACATTTTGTCGATCCGCCCAAGTCACGCGGAACAAATGAAGTCAATTACCTCAAAGAAATTGAGGCTTTCAAGTTGCGAAGGCTCACGAGTCAAGACTATTTGAGAGATAATATCCGTATCAAGTAAATCGAGATGTCACTAACCTCTAGGGTCCAGTTTTTGAAAAACTGTAGTAGCTGACAACGTACACTTAATAATCAATACAGAATAATTTACATTTCTGTCAGCTGTGATATACTTGACCAATTAAGACTATCTTCAGCTCCCATCAGTGAACTGGTGGACAAATAACTTTCCAGAAGAAAGATCGAGCCATGATCAACACAATTGAAATATGGGAACCATTATAGTACTTAACTTGGACCCATAGGATAAAAAATGGTGTTCATTTTAAATTTTAGGCCAGCTGATCTTATTGATTTATTCAACTACTAATAGAATTTCAAATTCCAGCTCTTATTGCTTATTGTTTAATGAAAATATTGGTTATTAACAGCCTCTAAAGTATCGGGTAGTCGTGTGTTCTGGTCCTTAAGTTTTGTTTCATAAAATTCATATAATGCGATTATCTTATCTTATACTTTGTTACACATTATGATGCCTTTGAATCTTAGATCTGCAATATGTTAGGAACAAAATTAATGCATATTTATCAGTTAAAGCATGACATATCTGAAAAACAAATAATTACACAAAGAATAATCACGTTAAAAAATGACAAGGTCAATCATCTCACCTGCAACTTTGCTGATAGGCGGCGTTACTGGCACCGCGACAGTAGTCGCCGTGTTCGGTGGATAGACGGGATCGCAGCATTCTCGCTCAGGGAACTCACTCCCCCCCACCCAAGCCACAAACAACACCACAATACCCACTACCGGCCACACACCATCGAACCGAGCGCGTAACATCGACCCGATCACGCAGTACGCACTTGACACTGCAAAACGCAAAGAACCCAGTATTGCAGAACCTAACCCTGAAGAACTCGCGCTTGCGAAACGAACCCGCCTATACGCACTTGTTTTTGCAACTAGCCCCACTTGTGTTTGCATCCGAAGCTGTGTTTCCTTCGTTTTTTTGTCCCTCTCTTCCGCGTTTTCGTTTTCATTGCAGCCGTCCTTGTTTTTCATCGGACACGTGTCTCACATTACACTATTTTTAAGTCTTTTTTTATTATTTTTCTACTAAAAATGATATGTTTATCTTCTGCTTACTCGTACATAATTGACTTTTTTGCACGGGATGTAGATTTAGGTATATATAAATATTTGTTTTTCTTTATATCTGTAAAGCAAAGGAATCAAATGAAAAGTGCCAGAAATGATCATAAAATATGATTTGTTTGAGGAATAGGTGAAAAATAAAGACGAAGGGAAAAGTGGCGTTTTAATTATAAACCCTGTCACACACACTCGGCATCCAATTAATTTTTGTAATGTATCACCTCGCTCGTGTTCACGATGAACTTTTAATGAAGTCAGATTTTTTTTTCTGTACGTCAAACAAACTTTTATACAGGAACATATTAAATTTTATGAAATCACTTTGCTCACGGCTGGCTTACTTTTATTATGGCTTTTTGTGATTTTACGGCGGGAAGTATAAAAGAAATCCTTTTGTAATAATTTTCGGACAATATTTTTGAGCACAAATTGAAAGTTTAAAATATATTAGTTGTAAAACACAGTACGAAATTGCAAAGTTTGGCTGCTATCTAATAAAATATTTTATCTTTTACCTAAAAATCTGTGTAGAAATCATTTATACTACCATTTTTATGAGAACATCTTCACGATAACCTATGTTGGAAGTAGATAAATATGTAGTCTAAATGATATAATTCTAAGAGTGAAAAAATGAAAATATTTTCATTTAAAATGAAAATATTTATTTGTTGTATTTGAAATAATCTTCAAGAATAAAGGCAAATTTAATTACGAGATGAAACAAAATTTTACCTTGACCAAGCGATATTACAATACTTATTTGTAACATTATTCGCTGGTGAACCCCTCCCTTTAGGTCGGAGGGCATTAAACAAATTGAATTCCTAATATGCTATTTAACTTTTTGAGAAAATCCCCACCCATATTACATTTCTCCTAAAGTTCCCCTATTAAAGCGAAATTTCATTAAATGGCCCGGAATTCTTCAGACTATTACATCACCGTATTCCAAAAAGACTAGGGATGTGATAATTTATTTTAATTGTGATGTCCGAAGAGGAAAAAAGTAATATTTGTTTTTTACCGACACTCGTCCCTACGAGTTAAGAGTTAGGGACCGTTGAGAACTATTTTGTATTTTATGATGGTAAATGACTAACTTCATTGGCAATTTAGAACAACGTTAACTGGGTTTGTATTAGCTATGGTGTTTGACTTTTCAAGGAGAAAAAGAGGTATTTGTAATCTCAGGTGCTTGTATGTCGACTTTCACTCCGTGAGAACAAGCCCCTAAAGCAGGGCTTGTTGCTGTTAATACAAAACATTTAAATTATCGTTCTGTAACTTTTTTTTGATGTATTGAACATTTTAATGTTAACATAAGTAACGGTATTTTTGTACTGAATCATATAATGACAGTAATTAACGCTGTATCAATGCTTTTTCCGCTACTAAAGGAGTTTTTGCTTACGTTATGATGTTACTAATTCGTTATCTTGAGTCTGTAGGTCACTGTTTAAATGTTTATTGCGATTCGCGTTCAGTAGTATCGTCTATGAATAAATAATTTAGGTTAGGTTAGGTTACAATGCTTAACGTACCGCAGCAATGCGTGGGAGCCCACGTGTGAGATACTAGATCCTTCCATGGTTAAGAATATGTCGAATCCATTGGGAAAACAGTTGAAGTTCTAAAGATAATGTCAAAAAACCATTAATGTATCGATCGATTGTTTCTAAACCATTACAAATTTCAGTGCATTTAGCACTTACACCGTGGTAACATGAAAGACCAAACTTTGTTTTTTTTAATAGACAGTACATTTAGTGTGATTTGTTTTAACACTAACAGGCAATGCTCACTGTAAAATAACGTTCAACGTTAAACACATCAATAACATTGTCAGAATACCAGTGAAATGCTACCCAAGTTTATTGTAAAATTTGAGGGTAACGATAATTTTAATCGGTATTCAAAGTTATGCCTTAAATGTATGGATGTATTTATTTAGGAACACATATGTTTGTATTCCAACTTTATTTCGCTAGGTTCGGATGTGGAGAGACTGGTAATCTGTCATTCAGGTGTCCTAGTACAGAAACCAGTCTCTTGCATAGACTAATTATTGTCACTAGTTAAGGAAATACTTTGTTAACTGTCTATGTAAGAGAACAATAAATATGTTTTATTATTTAATTATTATTATGGATTATTCGTGTTATTAATGGTAGTACGTAAAGGTAATAAAGCTTACGTGCAGATCCTTCAGAATGTTTGTATGAAAAACCCGTTTACTGTTCATGAAAAACTTTTCCATATCCAAATCTATGTCAATCGCAATCGCTATTTCTAACATTCATCAAAAAATATTAACTACTTAAACTCTAAAACTAAATGAAAAAGATACATCAAACGACGTCGAATCTTCAAAACTTCTCAACCAACTATTGACGGAAAATAAGTTTTAATAAATTTGTCTAAAAGCTCAAGTTTTGAGTGTTTATTAAATCATTATTAGTATATTTAGGCACCAAATTGATAGGTTTTGCTAAGTAAAAAGATTCTAAGACAAGTACACTTTTGACTTTGGGAAAGTCGATTGGTTAAGTTGAAAACTTTTTTTTATTATTTACGAGTAAACGCGGGAGTGTTTCAAAGATATCAAGTTTCTAATGGCAGTTTGACATTAATGCTTTGATAAAGTATGTAATAAAATGTCTTTCTCCCATGAGAGCAAAGTTCATAATAACCGTTTTTATGAAACTAGCGACTACTCGCGACTTTGACTATGTTTTAAATATTTTATTTAACTTAGTATTACGTAACGGTACGAGTACCATTTACAAATACCATACCTTATTTATGGATGGAACTCCATGATTACTTTCAATTTAACTCGTGTGGCCATGGTACTTTTAAAAAGGGTTCTTAAGATCACACACAATTCATACACTTCAAATATATGTAAAGATTTGTTGAACATTACCCAAAAATTTGCATAAAAAAACACAATTTATAAGTTTTCGTACGACCAAATATATTTTTTATTTGTATGGTTGCTACAAAACTCAAATAACTGTTCACATAGTTAGGAAATGCATAAAGGTAATATTAATTCACTGTGTATACCTCCACCCCGATAGACTAGTGACATCCCATTGGTCTAGTGGTTTAACTACCAACCGAGCAAAGATCTCGGGGACCTGACTTCGATGCCCGGGTCGGACAGCAAGTTTCAAATTTTCGAACATTGCCCCGGTGTGTAGATCACCACATTTGGCAAGCATGGTGATTATGCCTGTCCATTATTGCTGTGGTTACTTAAATGCAATAATGGAGGCCTTTGCCTTAATTATAGGCCGCTACTTAGTACTATGTTATTTACATCATTTTAAAATAATCACTTTTGTGACACACGCCATTTTATTTTGTGCCAATCGAGCTGAAGTATGCTAACCCTGTAGCTGTCAGTCGACTATTTTAATCTAGAAAATGCGAGCTTACTGACTTGGGTGGCGTGCCACTTTTGGCGGGAAAAAAATTTTTGATTAAATATTTTTTTATAGGTTAGTTAGTTTTGAATGATTTTTGTTTGGATTTTTCATATTATTAGTTTAATTTTAATTTTAATGAAATTGAGACGTTATTATGTATTTTAAATATTGTAAGGAGCTATATCCCTGGCAGGGCTCATTCGAGGACAATATTATTATTTAAATTATTATGATTATGATTTTTTTTTACTCACAAATTTTTAGTTTCTTTGTAATAAATGAATAGTCAGTCGTTTGAGCAGGTATATTATGAGGTATATTAACTTGTGACAGCATGGTTCACTATTGACATTAAAACAATCTATAGTTTTGACAGATAAAAAATATAATTTTAGTCAAATAGTTGATTAAAGTGTCACCTAATCAACTATTAAAAGGCATTAATGAATGTGATGTATTATTAAATCAATTTCAATGTATACAGGGTGTAACATTAAAATAAACTAATATTAGGTTTTAGCTGCGCTCATGAAACTAAACGATCCTTGAAGCAGATGTGACTTTACAAACATACATGGAATGTTCTCTTACTCAATTCTACGCTAGAGACTCTAGGGTAGGCTCGAAAAATATCACTGACATCTACTGATTGCAGGCTTTTTTATCTGGATAACTCTTTGAACATGCACGGGCATATTTCATAACATAGAAATAAGAAAACACAGAACATGCTCGAACCAAAATTTAAATCCCATGGAAACAAAACATATTGTCAATTGTCATTCGAATTCGGCATCAATTCACAGACCGTTCCCAACTAACAAACGGCGGGAACTTTCCGTCCGTCTTCCGAATCAATAACCACAAAAGGTGTTGTGGGTTGTTTTTGCTTCTACGGTACCCGTTAATAATATATGCCTACTTCCGGCCCAGCTGCCCTCAGCTCGCCCTGAGGGTAAATTTGCAAATAAATACATGATTACACACTTGAACACATTTTACGAACTGTTTTACAGTGATCCGGGTTAGGGTAATCTATTAAAATGTTCTCGTTTAAGCAACCCTATATAAGGGTCTCTAATAGTATTATCTATTACTGAAATGTATTGTTCAAATCCTTTTTGGCTTTATACAGTGTCATGTTGGTAATTAATTTATTACTGATTAATTTATAAAATTAATAAGAGAAATGCTTTTCTTTACCGGAATACTTTTAAAAAGCTAAACCAAACTTTGGATCTAGTTTTTACTCTTAACAGAGACTAATAATTAGATTTTAAGACTGAAATAAATGTTATCAACATATTTTTTGTAACTATATGTTTTTAACCTATCAAAAAATATAATTGAGTTCAAGTATAAGATTGTATTTAAATTAGCATTAAAACACTTACAAAATAATCTGAATTGAGATCCGTTTTTGTTATTTCTATCTTATAATTGGCACAGCTTTTAAAGCAAAGCCTTAATCTTTCAGTAACCCTGATAATGATTGTGTCGATGCAATGGAATATATACATTCCTCATACATAATAAACATATTTTACGTAACAATTCATATATCAGACACGGCGTTTATTCCAGTATTGCAAATATTAATGAGGAGTCGGCGTGCTATCGATTTCATTGCCCTTGCATGAATCGATTGTAGGTAGAGATGGATGGATATTGCGATGCTCAGTAATACAGTGGCAGTCTTTTCATATTTTCTTGAGTTTTGGTATTGTAGATACAATTTAAGTACTATTATTCATTGATTTGAGGTTTATTGCTTGTCTTTTATGAGTTTTCCGATATTTCGGAACTGTTCTTTCAAGTCATTTCGTGATTATGGCACTGTTGCAAGCTCCCTGATCAGCGAAATATCAGAAACATATTATACAAAACATGAATCAAAAAAGCTTCGTATTTATTTTAATAAAAATGGTAAGCATACATGTTATTAATTTGTACTTAGAGGAGTTAAATAGCTAGTCAAATAAAAAACAATTTACTTATTTATTATTTAAAATAATGTATCTCTAGAATATGATCGGTTGAATACCAAGTCAGTACAATTATGAGCGAAAGGTTTATTTACTTTCATTAGTTCTCCACTAAATGTGAAAGTTGGTTTGAACAAATACTACTTTACTTCGTTTGGTAATAAAATTTTAGTTTTGAAGAGAAGCAATACGAATATAAGGATTCATATAGGAACATGTTTGTTTTAAGTAATGAAAGAAACTACTTAAAAAACGTTGAAAGGCACAGAATAGCAGCAAACATTAGACATAATTTTCTTTTCATTGGCTTTGTTTGTAAAACTTTCTTATAAAATCGCTATCAGTCATGTATTCAACATGGCTCATTACTTAAAACAAAAAAACCTAAATATGTTTTTGTAGTTTGTTTTGTTTAGGAGTCATCATTGCCGTGGTAACTTGATAGAGACCTTTGCCCTGCAGTAGGATGATTAAAGGCTGTTACTTAACTTTACTTTTTGTTTAGGCGTAAAAGTGTAACAGACATACATAGTTACTTTTACATTGACAATATTAGTAAAGATGTGATACCTAGCATAAGTATTATTTTGGGGTGGTGGGATCTACCTCTTAGTGGTCCACCCTGGGCAACAGCATCTTTGGTTTTCTAACCAATGATGACGGCTAACAGATCCCTCTGCGGTGGTAGGCTTCGTAAGAGGCCGCCTGGATGCTGCCACCCTCCTGCCGGAGTCCAGCGCCAAACAGTTGTTCTGTGTTCCGCTGGTGTGTGGGAGAACCAGTACCTCTGGGTAAGCTCGCTCCATCTTAGGCTTCTTCTTAACCATATGGTTATGTATGTAGTCAAGAGTAAGCCCATTATTTATATAAAAAAGTACGAGAAAAGTTGCTTTCGACGTTATAGCAAAAACGACTCTAACACCATGAAATTAAAATTTTAACACTAATTTGCCTATAATAGAAACATTAAGGAATGAATATGACCGCGATTCTGTACTTGCAAATTGATACGAACCAACGGAAACCGTACTATTTTCTGGAATAAAAAAAGCCTCCGACCTATTCTCAAACCTTTTAAACTTATAAAAACAGTCGAGTCGTTCTGAGTTAATTGGTAACATAGTAACATGAGATTTTTATGTATTCGATAGATTTATTAAATGTAACAGTGGTTTTTTCAGAAGAACAAAAGTAGAACCGTTATCATTTAAGGTCTTAAACCAGGAATATCCTATATCATTTGATGCAATGTCATAACAAACTATAGTTTTAAGTATTTTATGCCCAAAAATAGGCGACGTAATCCGGTTTACTACAAGTTGGTCGAAGAATATAAGCTGAGATTTTGTTTCAGTCTTTACCATATTGAAATCATACATTTTCACATACTTTTACATATATTATTTTTAGTCTTGATGTAGATATAACCAAATTGTGCATGAACATAATAATCTATTTTTACTGGTTTAAGTAAGTTATACCGCCCAGCACTACTACGTCCAGTTGGAACAGCTTGACTATGTCCAGCAGTGAACGATTAAAATAGTTACTACCAACGCATGCAAAGTAAGCTTCATTTGTTTACCATAAATACCTTTTCTTTGTTCCAAAGAAATCTAGTTGCGAAATATGATTTTCTGAATATTGTAACAGTGATATGAAAACATTTTTATTCTAGCCCGAGGCTTGCGTTGAGATAGAGAGATTTAAAAACACTGTGATATTCCGCGGAAACTAAAAGGTCTTAAAGTTATTACTTTTAGCCCAAAGTTCAACAATATGTTATTTTTACTAACAACCTCAATGGAATGGCGTACTCTCCGGTTTTAAAGATTCCTGCTCCGACGTCTTGGAGTTTATTCCTGGTCTGGGTCAATGTGAAAAAAAGTTTTTTTCTACATAGTCTAAGAAAAGATAGATCCAACAACTGTTTACATAGTTTGTCTGCAGGATCTATTGATTTATACATTAAACTGTTAAACAATGGAATTTAAAAAAAAGAGTTTGGTCTTATAATTATTTTTACTTGTTTCTCGCCGTATGTCCTTTTTTTTTATTCTAGTTTATGAAACAAGTACCTCAAAGATACCTTTTTTGAGATCAGCACAATTTAAGAAATGTTGTCCACTTTTTTACATCGCACTGTTATTTTTGCGTGTGTATTCTTATCGAAAATTTTGTTTAGAGACCCAAATTTCTTACACATATTCCTACGGAGGCTCATGTTAGCAATACGTTAGATCCCCAAATTTGTTCAAAGGGTGAATCTGGAATATGGAATCTTATATTTTTATACCCATGTGTCAATCACATTGACTCGCACAGATGGGTACAAGGAAAATGTCGTGGCATCTATTTTGTTTCCTTTTATGTATGAAGCAGTAGCAAAAAGAATGTGAGAAATTATTTTCTTTTCTATGAGTCTTTCTTGTGATAATCGTAAATTAAACATCTGTTGGGTGTTATATTAATATATATTGTTTAATATTGATTATCTGTTAATTAATGTATTCTTGTTAAAAAAAATACTTTAAGAGACGTTACTGTACAAACAAACTGAAACTTTCAGATTGAAAATCATATTTAAATTACATAATATAAATTACATAATAGTTTCTAAGATGTTTAAGTGTAATATGCTTAATTATTTTAAACTAGTTTTTCAACTGGTCAAAGCGCAACATTTACCTTAGAGCCATCGAAACAAATGAACAAAACACTAACGAAGTTTTTTCTTGTAAAAAATAATTTGTCATCGTTTGTAAAATCTAATCCAAATGTAAAAAAATATTTAACTCAGATGTGTTTATAAACCAGATGTAGGATTGTATTTTATTATTTCAATGTCGAATTGATTCCATGAGTAGTCTTATTCAAAGACTATTAAATAACCTGCTTCAGAATATTACGTGATAAATCTTTTTTTAATTGTGGCATTTACTACGACATCGTACTCGCTACGCCTACGCGCTACGCCGTAGCCAGCCTGTAGCATTTGCTACGAACTTTCGTAGACCTTTCACATGGCATTATAATGTCTCCACACTCGCCACATTTCTTTTTTATCGCTTAAATGTCGCCAGTAATAAAAATAAAGAGAGTATAAAATAAATTGGAGTGCCGCTAGTGGTAGCATCTAGTGGTTTATGTAATACCTTTATCGTTGTAATTTATGCGTAAAATTCAATAGATTTCAGAATTACAGTGTAATTAAACATCAATGAATACCAAACGAAATGAAAGTGAACTTAGTTTCTGAACCTCAAGTTTTCAGCAGTACTTTAACTATAATTTGTAAAAATACAACAAAAAATAAGGTAGTTTTTTAACAACTTTAATAACAACATATTGTGTCCGAAGATCAAAAGCTTTAACATGATTCAAATGATCTGTACCATTAAAAGAAGTATAGTTTACTTTTATTATATAAACATTTTACTGAATTAATTTTTTTAAAAATTAGTATGATTAAAAATCGTCCTAAATAAATAATATTTAATGAAACGATGAAATTGTAGTTTATTTTGTAATCCTTATTCGTTGAATTCTTTGTCGATAAACAATATTCTACAAATTACGTAACTTTCATACAAGATATTATTGCGATTTTATTTACGACAAATAAAAACAATTACTTAACTCAAAGTTATACCTGCGGCTGCTAAGTACAAAACATTACTGCAAACCTTCACCATGAAGTTTATAAGCAAGCTTAAATATTTTAATTCCCAATCTTCAGCCGCCGGTTCAACAGCTGGATTACAGTACAATTTCCATTTTAAATTCTATTTGAAAATTTAATAAGTAAGAACGGAACGCCTCGTATACTTCCCGCCATTATCCGTGTGTGGTTTCCCGCGCTTTTGTAACCAGACAGTTGACTTTTTCACAAATGACATCAACATTAGCAAAGAAATAGAAAAGTATACAGCCTGCTGTTGATGGTATGCCAGGTTATAATGAACTCAAGTAGGTCATACATTCACAGATCACTGCCATCCAAGTTTCCATCACATCACTCACTGCCACAACACATAATGCAATGATGAATGAAAAAAATAAAAGTAACAAGACGTAAACTAAGGAATGTGGAGTTACGCTTTTAAAAAAATCGAAAAGCGCAAGCGCGGTGCCGTGCGCGCCATCCGTGCGTACGGTGCCACCGACGCGATCATACTAACGTAGTAAAGACCTGGAAAGGCTTTAGCTGCCCCAACGCCACCCCCGCTTCCCCTTACACCCCTTTCAGCCCTCGGCCGTGGCTACTTCTCTGATATCGAAAGACCCTATGACTAGAATCGCGAACATTACATTTTAAACTCTAATGACTTGTTATTTCAACCGTTTTAAGAACGACACCGAAAATAATTTTCCCTCGCTAAGATTGTACGTTACGAAAAGCGAATACACGCCGTCCTACGAGTCAATAGGTTGTACAATTCAAATTCATTATACACGACTCTCGACTTAATTGTATTCCAGTAAGAATTATTTTAATTCTTAACCACTAGGGAGAGGTGACTAAAGCATTGTGTAAGTGTGTGCCTGTTCGAATGTCCGAATTCGATTACGTTATAATTGTTATGGTGCAGGTGTTATAATAGTTCTTATTTGTTGACTGGTAGAGGGCAAATTGGGGTAACAGCTTCAAGTTTTCAAAATACACCGCTTGCTTTCCACAGCTCATAAGCTGGTAGTGAGCTTAGGAATCACGGGTTTCTAATAAGTGTCGTATAACAAGGTAATAAGATTGGTATTTGTGTGTTTTTTGTAGTGGTGAAAAATCGAAATTTAACACCAACAGACTGATATTAATGCCGAAGTGGATTTTGTCAAATGAGTATCATAAGCTATGCAATTTCTTAGCAAAAGAGGGTGCATTTGCATCCAGCTTATGCATTTAAAATGGGAATTAGCGGTTTTCTATATTACTCACGTAAACTAAAACGGTGTAAATGAGCTTGTGGAGTGTACAAGTTTTAAGTCAAGAGGTTAAAATAGTAGTATGAACTACAAGAGGTCAGATTAATTTCTAAGGTGTGCCACGTGACTTCGTCTGCTAAAATGTGGAAATCTTATAACAATTGATTTCTTCAAAGGTTTAAGGATTTCTTACGGATTTAAATCGCATTCATATATTTAACTATTTTTATATGTACATTTAAAATACTTTATATGGGTTTGTCACAGCCTCAATATCAAACTATTACCCCCTTGTTAGGTACTCTTTATAATTTTTGATTTAATAAAAAATTCAAACTTATGTCACTGTTGAGCACGAGTCTCTCTCCTTAAAAAAGGAAAAAGCTCAACAGTGAGCGATAATGGGTTGTTACTTTAATAGCGATATTGATAAATAATAATAATAATAAATTAAATTTTAAGACATGCCTCACTGGGCCACACAGAGCCATCTAGTCCCAAATTAAGCTACTATTAAGTACCCTGTCGTATGGGGTACTAGACAACCGATAAACTTTCTTATTTACTTTTTTTTGTGAATACATACTTATAATACATAGAAAACACCCAGACTAGTACAAACAGACATGTTCATGCACACAAATATTTGTACTGTGCGGGGATCGAACCCGCGACCCATGGCTCAGAAGTAGCGTTTACTACCGCTGATCCAAATGGTCGTTACTTTTTTTCATAGAAATGTTTGCCGACATCGCGCGGCGCAATAGTTTGTTAGACATCTATTTAAAATTGGCCGTTGAATATTCACATCTGTCGCTATCAATCCACTTCTGGATGTAGCACCCTCGAAATAGAGGATTTTGCCATATTCGCCACGCTCGGCAGATCTCACGAACAATTCTCAATTCGTATAGTGTTGAGAATTTCCTCTTTTACCTCCTACCACGAATATTTAGCTGAATGATAATCAGTTTATGTTATTCAAACAGTCGCGATTACACCATAACTTTCCCCGGGCACATGTTCTTGAACGGAGACCGCAAATGTCGGTCTCTATGTATCTATATCGCTTACACAACACATTTAATGTTAACACTATAGAATTGTAGTTTATTTACGTACGTACGTAGTACGATTAAGTAATTTTATTTATCCTGATCTTTATTACATAATTTTTAAAATTGACGATGCTCCTAGATTGCTGATATTGTTTTAATTTTTAATTTAATACATTAATTACGTTAAACTTGACATTTAAATTATAACAAAAATATGTGTGTCTATTTGAAATTGTAAATTGACGTATCTAAGTGTAATGTTAATACCAAAAGATGAAATAAATGAATATGAATATAAAATATTGTAGTTACTTGAAACATTCACGTTGCAATTATCTATTTATAAATGTATAAAGGGATTTAAATGAAACATACCTAATTTTATTTGAATGAGTTATATCGTGGTTACAGGGTGACTTGGCTTGGGTAACCCTGTGACCACGGCCATGTGTGGTAGGTTCGTGTTGAAATCCCTTTTATACCTATTTAAATGCTAAAATATTATACATATTCACAAAGGTACACACACATACACACACATACATTTTGTTCAATTATTATTGATAATTCTAACTATCTCACTTACTATTTCATTGTGATAAACATGTATAAAGAGAAGCCTGACTCTTATAACACAGGTTAACCTTATATGAGAGCAGTGCGAATAATGTACTGATAAAAGTGTATTTAATAAAGATATTTGATTTTTATTTTTGATTATTGCGTGATGCCCGTCAAAACAATAGCCGCAAACAAAGCAAATCCGTCTTTTTTAATGTTTTTTATCGATTTCTCCGTCAATTGTGAACTGATTTTCAAAATTATTTTTGCATTTTTATGACGGTGTATTTACTTAATACGCAACTTAATGGGATTACAGAGAAAAAGATTTACCATCGAATTAAATAACCGACGAAACGCGTGAACTTACCAGTTTGGTATGGGTAATTATTTTTTTGTTTGGCACCGACACAAAAAATGGGTAACTGATTTTCAAGCTTTTCGTCGGTTCAATTTGTTGTTTTTTTTCACTTGTATTTTGTGGCTATCAACACTTGTTTTCTCTTTGGTGAGTGTCTTTTTTCAAATTTAAAATAAACAATTAATAAATATATACCTACAGACGAAAAGAACCTCCTCCTTTTTTAATTCGTTTAGTAATAAAAATCCTCACTGAAAGCGATGCATTTGAAAGGGTGTCAGAGACAAAACAAAGGTAGTTGTGGCCGGAATAATGAACTATTTTCGCTCCATTTTCGTGTTTCAGAGTAGTTTCTACGAAAGGCGTTTATGACAATTTTGTCATTATTATTATACCTAAAGCTTTAAATACTTGATTTCTGATAATAATCCCAGACGCCGACATAATTTAAGGACAAACAAGATATCATTTTTAATTGCTCAAATCAGGTCTTTGAGCTTCTTTATAACCATCATTATGGTAATTCGTTACACAAATTATCACATTAAACACTTAGCTTAGAGTAAGGAAAATCTTGGAAAATACTCTCAGTAGAATACAAGTTATTTTAAATACAAGTTATTTTAATTTAATGGTTTTACGGGATGGGTTTTAGCACTTTCTTTGTTTTATAATTTTATTGCATAAATGAAAAATATATGTACAATTGGTGGACTTATTGCCATGTAGCATTCCCTACCAGTCTAGCATTGAGCAAAGCAGAAAAGTTTTGTAGACAGTGCGACAGGCAAAAATTGAAACTGAAGTCACAAAGTAATAACAATAATTTGGATAAGTGACATTTTAATGCTTCATTAATTTTTAAAGTCAGCAACCTCGACCTAGTCCTAGCTTCGTTGACAACAATAAAAGACTTCCACTGCTCTGGGGGCATAGGCATCCCCTGAAAGGATAATTTTGCAATAATTGCCACACTGGATTGGTGCGAAGTCCTTATGGACTGATAGAATAGATAGAATGATACTTTATTTGATATTTTAGCAACTTAATTGCACTTATAATATTAGTATATAAGTTTATATACTAATATTAGATAGAATGATGTTGAATTTATATTCAACATCATTAGAATGCCCATCATCGCTGTGGTAACTTGAATTCAATGATGGAGGCCTTAGCCCTGCAGTGGAATGATTATAGGCTTTTGCTAAACTTTACTATCATCAGGAACTGATGTCATGGGTCGAACTGTAACATTTTGCTGTAAATCCTCAAGAACGGCTGTCATTAAAATTTGAGTAAAAATATACAAAAATAGACAATTATTAACAAATAATAAGAACTGTTCAAACAAAATAGTATTACGGAAGAAACGGAGTGTTAATATAAAGTTAACCAACTGTAGCTTCTGTTAAATGTACAGACATAATATAAGCTAAACGCCGTAGGTTCTTATCCCACAAGTAGTAAGCCAGCTTTCTTTTTTTTTACCAAAGTTTTAAATTATGCTGTTTAGTTTTATTTTTAAAGTTTTTTTTCCTGTTTTTGGTCCTTTGATTCTCGGCAAATTGCAAATTTCATAGTAGTGCCGATTAGAGTGGAAAAATGTAAACTAGTTTCACCTAAAGCTTTGTATAAAGCATTGATCAGCAGTTCAAAGAATAAATTCCACAAACAACAAAAGGTTTTAGTTCCTTAGTCACTTTGTCACTGCATGCCAATCTATTGCAATTTATGTTTTTTTATGAGGGGAAACATTGTTTACTAATGATATTGAGCCTACTTGTTTTTCTATATTTATCATTACATTGCACCCTGAATTTTTTCTTATATTAAATTTTATTTAATTTTATAAACAGAAATTAGTATTTAAATGTTTGATAAGATTCTAAGCTATTGATAAGAAAGCGTTAGTTATGTATTTTGCGTTAAAAACCCTACTGATCATTCCTATTCTATGACACAAAACGAGATTTTATCATCTCCCCTAGAGAATCATGGGCACGAGATACACACAATTTTGACGGAAAATTACGTCAAGTAAACAAGACAGTAAACTGTCTCGCTGGACGAAAGTTTGCCTCATTGAAATAAAAAAAGAAAATATTCACTTTTCGTGTATCATCATATTATTATTATGCTACCAGCTGCTTGCGGTTTTACCCACCCTAAATAAGGGTCGCAGACAACGTCAGTTCAGCAACATTTTTTTTTACAATTTTTAACTATCGAAATAGATATGACGTATTTCTCTGAGGAGGACGTATTACGTGTAAGACCTCTACGTTTCCAATGTAATAAAGAGTAAAAGGTGCCACAAATATCTGAGATTTGGGAGAATTCGTAAGAATTCGTAAATTTGATATTTTGTTTTACATGGTGATTTGGGTCTTAAACAATTTAAGATCTAAATCACCATCATAACGGTATTTATCGCAACAAATATTTAAATACCGAATATAACAACTGTTCTTCCTAAGATAAATATCTGTTATAGAAAATAACAGCTAAATCTTAACAGTTGCCGTAAGAACAGTAGAAGAACAGATGCATAAAATATTGCTTGGCTGTTGCTGTTATCTGCGCGATAACTGTTATTGTATTCTCATTCATTTCGCTTATACACAAAAGAGAGGCACCTAGTATTGACTAAACAACAAATTTTAATCAACCTCACATTCGCAAATATCATAGGCAAAATGTGTCTTCTTAATTTGGTGTTATGAGCAGTTTAATAGCTCTATCTCTTTTTTTCGATCGCGTTGGAAAGAGAAGCTCCTAGTATTTATTACATAAAAAATAAATTGGTTACTAGATTACTCAGTTTTAGGTATCAGAAACAGTCTCCTACATTTGGTCTTGTGTTTGATTGATATTTTGACGTAATGTTCGGATACATTCACAAAATAAAAACACAAAATGTTTAGGCACCTAAATAGGTGCCACAACATTATTTATCAAATCAATTTCTTACATCAATGATACTAGTGTACGTGTAAATTAAAATAATACACTTTGACATAAAAAACACTAAATCGGATACATGAGTAGATTAACAAACATTTAACACCTGATTGCGAGAGCGTATCCAAACATAATTCCTTACTTAATCAGGATTGGTTGAAATTTTATTCTTAAACGTTAGGTCTTATTACGTTAGTATTAAAAGCTATTTAGAGATGATGGAATACATTAGGTGTGTTCAGCCGATACAAAAACTAGTTAGAAATCGAAAATTCTGAGCAGAATTCTGTTTAGTGTTATGAATTTTCTACATAAAATCGCCATTTTTCTTCTTGTTCTGCTAATATTTTTTATTTAAGAATTATGAATTTTCTACATGAAATCGCCATTTTTCTTCTCGCTAAGAAATTTTATCGGCTGAACACACCCATTAAAATTGACGGCTAACTTCACGTTTGCTTTTCAAGTATCAAAATAAGGAATAACAGGCTGTTATTTAATAACAGCTATTTGGAACTGTTATTTTTACATAAAAAGAACAGTAGTGACAGATATCGACTTTTACCTGTTATAACTCATCTCTACACCATCATCATCAATTAGCCCATACCTGCCTACCGCCTTTCCCATAACCTGCACGCTTGTAGACCCGCGATCGCAGTTCTACTAATGATGAAGAGAAACTTCTACTAGCAGTACTCTTTCTGAAGCCTCTTACGATACCCTGGGACGTCAGTATTATTATCTCATGCTATTTTAATCATACACGAAATAACCCTGTATATCGTTTATCTACTTCGATACTGATGTAACTCAAAATACAATTTATTCACAGTAAACGTTTTTTTCACCTTACGATGTAATAATTTTATTTTTGACTATTAATTTATAAATTAATTACACAGAAGTACAGTCGTAGCAGATTGGTGATCATGCCTAATTCTTTTTTTTGGGGAAGCCTGTATCTAAAAACTGATGTTGGGTACACTGTAATTCAGCATGTGTAAATATTTAATATTTTAAATAAATAAATAAATATTTTTCAGACATGCCACACTGGGCCACACAGAGCCATCTAGTTCTAAAGTTACTACAAAAAAGCTTGTGGTATTGGGTACTAGACAACCGATTAGCTTCAATAATTATTATTTTTTGTATTTAGATATGTACTTGTAATACATAGAAAACACCCAGACCAGTACAAACAAACATGTTCAAGCACACAAATATTTATACTGTGCGGGGATCGAACCCGCGACCGATGGTTCAGAAGCAGCGTTTGCTAACACTGATCCAAATGGTCGTCAATATATTAAATAAAGAATAAAACTAAGAACAAGGTAATTTTGGTAGATTTAAGGCGCGTTACATAACTATATACGAGTATATATATTATGATTGTGACTTAATAACAAAAAAATTACAACATTTCGAATATTTTTGAGTTACATCTACTTTGTTTTAGTTGTGCGATATAACGTTGAACTCAGAGTGAATCAAACCAGCTGAAACCACTGGAAGGAGAGCTTAAAATATGTAATGCTCCAGTATTCGTTTTTAAACTTCGTAATACTTCTAAGAATTAGCATTAAAAGCGGATAGGAAAACAATTGTATTACAGTACAGACAATTAACATATTTAAATAGTACTACAACAATCCCACGTTGGTTATCTTATCACGCAATACAGTTTTAAATAGTAGGATCTCTTCTTATATAACACGCCACTTCATTACTTATAAAAAAATTACATTTAGTCCGCTTTTTTTATCATAGTGACTTAAATGGTTACTAACACAGAGTTTTAGCGTTAAGACTTTGCAAACGCCCCGTTATTCTAGTGGTTTAAATACCGGGCCAAGATCTCGGGGTCCCAGGTTCGAACCCCGGGTCGGGCAACAAATAGTTTCGAATTTTCGAACGTTGCTCGGGTTTGTGATCACCAACCCGCATTTGGCAAGCGTGGTGATTATGCCAGCTCCCATCATTGCTGTGGTAACTTGAATTCAATGATGGAGGCCTTTTCCCTGCAGTGGGATGATTATAGGCTGTTACTTTACTTTTACTTTACTTAAAAAAGGTTCACATAAAAATGACGCTTCAAAATACAGCAATATATTTTTTTAGCTTCCATGGCTAAAAATACAATATATTTTGCTGCCTGAAACAGCGTCAATCCTATATAGAGCTTTGCAGTAAAACTATTACATAATACAGTACAGTTTAGTTAAGTTATTTGCAGTAAAGTTTATTGCAGTGCAGTGCAGTAAATTTTCAGCTTTAGTGTTTTGACAGATAAAAGACAAGTCTAGTTGTGCGGCTTCAAAACTGAGTCATGTCTTTGTAAAGGCCTTAAAAGGCTGTCCCTCAATCACTACCCTCATCTAGCTCTTTACTTTTGCGAACATCATCTCTCACTAGACTGAAGGCACTATTACCTACGCGTGTGGCTTTACCATCTTAAAACTACACTGTGTCAATTATTTAGCTAACAATACGCTAAATGAAAACTTAGTTATGTTAACAGAATACATATTCAACAGTTTAATTTAACATCAAAACCTTAGTTGGGAATCATCTGGCCTCAGGCTTCGCCTTAGCTACAACAACGTTGCCCTAAAAGATCTCGAATATTCTAACAGTGCGGTTTATCTTACACCCATCTTCACAAAGCTGAGATGTTGGTCTTAAGTTCGTACAAATCTTGGTAAGGTAGGATCTTACTGATTTTGGATTTTAGCATTGCTTTTATTACTGTTCAATCAACAACAGCTATTGTCTATCCACAGCTTGACGTAGGTGGGTACTTCTTCAGAGACTAAATTTTCGATGTCTGTGGGTATATTTCTGCAAACAAGTAATGGCATGGCTTGTAATTTTTTTTTTATATAGTTTATCATTGCCCCTAATTAGGTACAGACAATAGCATGTCAACCTACCACAAAACGTCAAATTTCCTCAATTAATATTGATCTCTACTTGTTGGACTAAAAATTGTAAATCAATTCAATGACCTTTAACTTTTTGGGTAGGTTGACCTGCCGTTGTCTGTACAATGAGATTTTTGTATTAATTGTACACTAGATATTAAAAAAAAAATAGTTTGTTCTCCTGATTCATAGAGCGTCCGTTTCCCATTTTTCGAAACATAATGGTCGAAGACACCTTATCCCTTTGAGATATCTTTATAAATTAATTTCTACCGATAGCTAATGAATTGACCTGTGCTAAAAACTATGTGTATTAATTATATCTACGTTAGTGTGTTTATAAAAAAATAAATATGAAGTGTCCGGCGTATAATACTGATTCATATGGCTTAAGCTGCGCTTGACCATATTTGGTCTCGTAATAGCATCAAGCGACTGGTTCCCTGCGCGGGGGTAGCCAGCCAGTTGCCCAACAAACGATCTAGGAGGCGGACGTGCGGCTGGTGGCTAAAACTCCAGAGCTATGAAGCTAAATATCTGTGTTTGATTCAGGTGGCATGCTGATTACAATTCCTTTTTTATAAAGTTAATTGAGTAATGATATTTCCATAGTGGCACCTGTATGCGCTAATTGAATATATTTACCTGCACTAAATAGTAGTGGTTTCTTTATTTATAAGTTATTTGTTACTTTGTTCCTAATCTACTTAATTTATGATCTTACTATAGTTGTAGATTGTGTCAGTATGCAACTGATTATTTTTATTACTTTCCTTTTACATTCAACTTTTTTCATATTGTTTAAAATAAATTGTGACTTTCCGATTGTGATTTTCCGTTAAAACTCATGTACCAGAGCTAAAAGTGAATTTGAAATTTAGCCATATGAATAAGTCGGAGAATGAAATTTCGAAGAAATACCCAGGTCTCTTTCGAGTATTTTAGGTATTCATTATTACTGTTACTTATTAAACAATAGGACTAAACACATTATAAATTGCGTAACTGGTACTAATGTCACTTATATCTTAGATGTTTTGGACGCGCGAAAATATCATAAATTCTAAAGTGCATATTATGTCTGTCTGACTTCTACTTCTTCACGTTTAATTTTTTTCAATCCCTTAAGCAGTACCTACATGATTGGTATAAAAAATCTTTACAAAGTTTTCATAAATTATTAAATAATCCTAAAGTGTCAACGTAACAGACTCCTTAACCTAAATGTTTCTTTTAACTCATAAGCTCCAGACATCAAAGTCAAATCAGCATAACGCCATCAAATATCAACTTCAATGCTATCAAAAGTGAACTGGCCTTTCAACTTAAATGCAATTACTGTAACTACAATTAAATTGTAATTGTCATCCCAAAAACATCACTAAAACTAATGACAATAGAGTCTAAAGAGACCGCACAAGTTTATCTTGTGAAATATTTAAATGACCCAGACTGTTTGACCCGGTTCGCTTCGGCACTTCGATAACTATTATGGAAAACTCGATATTCCAAGTATTTTTGGATTCTGTAATTAACGAAATTGATTGTCTCTGGATTTAGTTGACTTATTATAACTGACTTTGATATTATGAATAGCCGCAACCCGCGATTTAGACTTGTATTTAAATTTATTCCACCCTAATTTTCTTGGGATATAATAAAGCCTATGTGGTTTCGATAAATCAATTCCTTGAAAACGATTTCGACTGCCTCAGATGGGACTTGAATCAACAACTTTTCACTTACTAGTAGACTGCTCCAACCATTGTGTTACCCAGATATTTTTAATCAACACTATATTATTATATAAGTAATTGTTGTCCAATGGTGAAGAGATGATGCTGTTGCCCATCTCCTTCAGCAGTAGTCTTGTAGTCACCTCTTACGACGCCTATTGGAAAAGAAAGGATTTTCCTTTTTTAATGCCAATTGTTCAACGCAAAAGTCAATACTCTCCAGCCCCTAATTCGACCGTTCACCCTGTATTATGTGCTTAATCATACTATTACAACAACTTACTACTTGACTGAACTAATTACATAACTTTAATGTTATGCGTGTTTATCACGCACTTCGCTGAATTCCTTATTCGATTACTGAGGTCAAATCACCCCACTTTGACCTTCGACCTTGTTGCGTAGAAGGTAAAGGTAATTCTCGCTTGATCATCTTGAAAATTTACTGCGAACCTTGAACTCGTATCATGTGACGTCATATACCATTGTAATGATCCACGATTCAGTGTTTCTCTGTGTTGTATCGATTTTCATAGTTACGTATTCGAATTTTACGCAATTTAATAGGCCACGCAGAATGTAGGTATTGCAACAAGAAATTTTCGCCTATGACAGACTGGCCAGTTTTTATATATTTAGTAAAAATGTTTATCTCTTAGCTTAATTAGTGAAATTATAAATGCAATTAACTTGTTATAATATCATATAAAATATTTAAACAGTTGTTTCATCTTAACTATGAGTGCAAACTTAAAAAAATATTAAGAGTGCAAAACTTGAAAAACATTTGATGTAACTACGCTGGCTTACAGCGATAAGAAGATGCTTAAGAAATTTGCGCTGTGAGTGTCATGGTGGCTGTAGAGATGCGGGTTCGAGTCCCGACTGACCTGAGACATATTTTTACAAGTTTAAATACTGATATCACATACATTGTTCTGACCCCAAAGTAAGAAACTATGTAAATCACTTATTTTGATCGGGACCCGTTCGGGAGTCGAACCTAGGAGCTCGGAGCAGGTGACACCTTGGACACCGGTACCTATGTAGGCTACTCAACAGCGGAGGTTTTTGCGTGATATAAGATCCGCATTAGGATATCCCGCCAAAGAATTAAGTTTATAGCTCTTTGGAATGCCAATTGCCAAGCTGAAGTGGCAGTGGTCAGGCCACAATATTTGCGTGCCAATATTAATAAAAGCTAATTATTAATTCATTTCCTTAATGTTCGCAAATATCTTAATTTGCATACATTTGATTTTCTTCTACAGTTTTATGTAGCGTTCTAGGAATATTTTTAAATACAATTTATTTCAATAACCTTTTTTCAAAATTAATATTAAAGTAGTTTAGCGGTTCTTTTTTCAAATATTCCTTGAAGTACGAGG
Organism: Anania crocealis; assembly: GCA_949315895.1. Taxonomy (NCBI): domain Eukaryota; kingdom Metazoa; phylum Arthropoda; class Insecta; order Lepidoptera; family Crambidae; genus Anania; species Anania crocealis. The sequence goes on along the minus strand of OX438874.1, from coordinate 5,957,687 downwards.
ATGGTTCTTGCGCAGAGTTAACAAAACTACACTTTTCTATACCTCCATAGAAACATAAATATTTCCGACCCCGCCATATTTGATGGCAATGAATGTTCGCAGAGTCCGCTAGTTTTAAATAAAGATAAATTTACAACTTCACATATTTAGTAACATTATATTTAGGTTTATCTTCATATCTTTACAGCATTGTATCACGGGGAGTCCAAAGCGTTATTACCCTAAATCCGTTTTATCTTTGCCTAATGTAAGGTTTTCCGCCACAAATGTTATTGTAAAAGTTGAGCCATTAGACACAGTAGACTCCTCTACCTTTTTAGGTATAACTGTAGACTCTCGACTGCAATGGGGTGCTCATATCAGGTCTCTGTGTGGAAGACTTAGTTCCGCTGCTTATGCTGTGCGAAAGATAAGACAATTGACTGATGTTGGAACGGCAAGATTAGTATTACATATTTTAGCTATTTTCACAGTATAATGTCATACGGAATTCTGTTATGGGGCTCAGCGGCAGATATTGAGTCTATTTTTATATTGCAAAAACGTGCTGTGCGGGCTATTTACGGCCTTAGACCCCGTGACTCTCTAAGAGATCTATTCAAAGAGATCAACATACTAACGGTTGCATCTCAATACATTTTCGAAAACATTATGTACGTCCGTAAAAACCTAGAATTGTTTGTTAAAAATAGTGACGTACACAATTTCAATACCCGAAATAAAGATAAACTTGCCGTTCCAGGATTCAGACTGCGAAAAGTGGGTACTTCGTTCATGGGAAATTGTATTCGTATTTTCAACAAATTACCACTGTCAATTGCTGACCTCCCTGTACATAAATTCAAATCATATATCAAAGTTGTTTTAATGAAAAAGGGCTATTATACTATTAATGATTATATAAATGATAGGAACGTTTGGCTTTAAATTGTTTCAGCTCGCACTGGCATATATCTTATGTAAACATGTTTATTTAAAAAGAGGCTGACAATAGTGACCGAGTTTCTTGCGCTGCTTCTTCTCGGCACTAGCCCACATTTGTCCCGAAGCAGTGGTAGGTTAAATATTGGGACGTGTAAAAGCGCCTCCAGGGGCCTATTTGCAGAAATAAAACTGATTTTTACTGATTTTTACTGATTTCAATGTGTATTGTTACCATAAATTCGGGAAATGAAATGGCACCAACTTTGAGTTACTAGAGTTATTTGATTCGGGATTTATACCATGTACCTTATTCATTATGAGTTTCCGATATTTCGGCACTGTTGCAAGCGCCATGATCACGGGAGAACATGAAATGAAAGTTTAAATCAGTATAACTTTGAGTTACATCCTACAGCCAAAATGATTTAAATTATCATGGTTACGGTATTAGATTCATAATTAATTCTGGGTGTACACCATGTACCTTGTTATTTATGGGTTTCCAAAATGATTTAAGCTATCATGGTCACGGCATTAGATTTAATTAATTCTTGGTGTATGCCATGTACCTAGTTATTTATGAGTCTCCGACATTATAGTACTGTTGTAAGCGCCATAATCTTCTACTCTTCCGTGACCATGGCGCTTGAAACAGTGCCGATATATCAAACACTGTTGAAAAACAAGGTATATTCTCTAAAATTAGTGCTACCAACAAAAAACTAATACACGAGGTCTGTTACATTGAGACCTCCTTTGTCGTCAGCTGAATGTATAAATAAAAACATCAAAGTCATCAATATGATGATCCCGCTTCAAGCGTCCCAATCAATTAATTATGTCGCAAATACATCCGATCATAAATATCATTAATGTAATTATAGCAATTTCATACACAAATGGGGGAGCAGTGTTATCTTGTTTGAGCTGTTTAATGTTTGATTTAACACTTGCGCTGTTTAGTTAAGAAACTAAAGGTTAATTTAGCACTTTGTATAATTACAATCTGTAAAGGTGTTGAACGTTACTTCAATCCTCAACCCCCAGGAGGCACGCGCGTGCCGCGATAACAATTGATTTCAATTGTGTCTGGAATAACTCACGATCGAGGGATTAGGAGAACAAAATCTAATCAAGAAAATATACAGTAAGTAAATATTAAAAATACAATTCCTTGAATAATAATGTCGACTGTCTCAGGTGGGAATTGAATTCACAACCATCCGCTAAACGGGCGACTGCTCTAACCAATTGAGCTTCTAAGACATTACTGATATTTTATATAATCAATATATGAAATTTTATTCAAATTATTTTTATTGATAAAATAAATAACACTGCCATGATGTTACGTAATGGTATCATAATGTGGGCTTCGTTATACAGGCGGCTTAAAAGCACGGTGTATACTTCATGTTAAAAATAAGAGCAACCAATAAATGTACACTGTACGGAATCAAATGAAACAACGAATATGTTAATAATTATATTATTTAAAGGGAAAATAGTACTTGAATTGCCTACGTTTCGAATCATGGCCGCGGGCAATCTGCCCCGATTCAAATTGGATCTTACATTAAAGAAATTGAATGGTAAAAACTGTTTGAGTTATACAAGTGCAGCACTTGTGTAAAAAGAAAAACTCACGTTTCACTCTTAAACGCATTGAAAGAGTCATCTAGTCGATAAAATACGTATTACAATCACAGGTACGAAACAAAGGCGAAGCCCTTTGTTCGTGGCGTTTAAACCGGAGCCGCAAGTGTACTAGGGATGTGAGTAACTTCACGATAAATAATATACTAGTAAGTAACATCTATTATATTCACGAATACCTCGTCGAGGTCATAATGTTATTACTTTTACCATCTTTTGTACCTAAATGTTTGTTGCCGTTCTAATTATGTTATGAGTGAATAAATGAATATGAATATGAATATGAATATGTTATATAGCTGAAAAGTTGAAAGAGGGCGGAAACCACAGATCATGCGGGAAGAGGTTCGAAAGGCTGTCTCACGCCACTTATAAGATACCGTATGTCGCCGCTTGCGCCCTACTACTTCTTGTGCACATAATAAACACAAGCTTTCGCACGCATAACGAGTTCAAAGAACTCCAATCAAGCGAATTCTTTTGACGTCATGAGACCAATGGGCAACCCTATAGGCGACATCAAAAGAAACCAATCACAGCGCTCACTTACATTTATGTTTGGGCAGAAGTATGAGCATTGGCTCATAACCTCTGTTGAGCGCCTGCCCCGCCTACATCGCTTTTCTAACCTTTTTCCGTGTTCTCTGACGGGACCCATAGTGTGAATAATACGGGACCCTTAGTTAGTTTTGTCTTTTGTGATTTTAAATTTAGTTTTAGTTATTTTGTACTAAGTCCATTTTATTATAAACTTGGCTACACATTGTGGTAAATGCTGTGTATACCTGTTATTGGCAAACATATTTAACCATATACTTGTAATCGTGTTGTTGTTAATGTTTTATGTGTTTTGCTGTTGGTGTACCTTATAAATATAAATAAATAACCAATGGCCGTGGGGCTGAAAGGTTCTGGAATGACGACTACGTATAGGACGATGAACCTGAGTTAGTCCCCATCATCAGGTGGACAAACTATCAGGATGAGGACGCGGGTGGCGCAGGACCGATCAGTGTGGAGATCCTTATAATGGGAGTCATATGTCTAGCAGCAGAGGACATTGTGTGGCTTAGATGATGAGGATGATGAAGTTAAATTTGACTACATTGATTGAACTAAGACGATATTGACTGTGCTACACTCAAAACAAAACTTTAAGTCGTTGTAGTTACAAATTAAATGAGAATGCAATTTATTTACGCATCCACCTACCTCAACTCACGACATACATGATACGTACGAATCGATATTGACCTTCACACATATTGGAATTGTAAATCTGTTGAATAATTGCGAGAGTAGTTACCCAACAGCAAATATGCTGATGTTTGATGATACATGCAAAGTAACTTATCAACGCATAGAAATCTTACATTTGTTATAGTGCGGTGCGGAAGTTTGGATAGATATTTGTCACTCACCAGAACGACTTCACAGATCTTTAAAATTTGGCTAGATCCATCGTACATTTTTGTCGATATTCTATAGTTTTTCACAGCACTATAACGACGTGGTTAACGCGGTGGCGTGTCACAAAAGAAAACTGCCTTATTATAAGCTGTACTCGTTCTATAAGCATTATATTTACTAGGACCTAACTACACAAGTTCTTGGTTTTGCCTAAGTATTATTTAGATTGCATTTGAACTTCAAAAATCATAACTACGCAATAAAATTTTTAAAAGGCAACAGTTTGATAGATGGTGAGTGAGTATCTTAGGATTATCACGACTAACATCTCTATCATCAACAACATAGTTAGTCCACCTACTACGCAGGATCCCATGTTCAACTCCCGGTCGGATTAATTTAGGAAACAATATTGTCTAAATTGCTTTGGGTCTGCTAGGTAGATTTGGTTGTAGTTGTGTTTAGGAATGAACGTTAAGGAATAATATGGAAGTCGTAAAAACTAATCAGAGGCCTGTTATCATATGGGCGGGATGGAAAACTCTGATATCAGGATATTCTCAAAGCATATCACAACATCAGAAGAAGAACCACTTGATACTTGATACTCTTTTGGGTTTATAACAAATTGCTAGAGTGCTAAATTTCACCTGCATTGAGCAACACACGGAATACAAAAATGGCTATGACCTTTCTCAAAATCTAATCTATCTTGTACCAAATTTCATTAATATTGACTTAACACTTTATTTGATATTTTAGCAATTAAATTGCAATTATAATATCAGTATATAAACTTGAAAAATTTTGTCTCAGTTGGGACTCGAACCCGCATCTCCTCGCATGCCAGGCGGGCGCTATACCATTAAGCCACCGATTTAACAGTTTAGGCAAGAAGTGAAAGCGTTACGGACAGACAAAGTTACTTTCGCATATTCGTAAGGACGATTGATAAACAAAGCCAATAAAATTCTCTAGATTATGTCAAGCGAAATTCACCAATCATAGTCACCGCCCAAATCTTGATCAACATTTAAATAGTTAATTCACCACGAACGCCACAAATCGGGCATAACTCTGTTCGGATTGCCTCTAGATTGGGTTGCGTTATAACTGTCTAAGTTAATTATCTAATCTACAGGAACCTTCCTGAAATGTTCATGTTACTTTTCGGTATAGAAATACGAACTTTGCTTAGTATTTAGGAGCAAGTTTATACATCTAGCTGAAGTTATTACGAGTGACTCTAAGATTCGCAATTTTCAACATATTAAGCTTTGAATGCCAACGCCCTGTTGGTCTAGTGGTTTAAATACCGGGCCAAGATGTCAGGTTCGATTCCGGGGTCGGGCAACAAAAGTTTCGAATTTCCGAACATTGCTCGAGTTTGTGATCACCAACCCGCATTTGGCAAGCGTGGTGATTATGCCAGTATCCATCATTGCTATGGTAACTTGAATTCAATGATGGATAAGGCCTTTTCAATGCAGTGGGATGATTATAGGCTGTTACTTTACTTTACTTTAAGCTTTGAATATTATTTTTCGCCTCTTGGTTTAGTGGATTAGTACCAGGCCAAGATCTTGGGCTTAGGGTTCGAGCCCAAGGCGACTAGATTTTCAAATTTATCGAAAATTTTCAGTAGTGTTTATAAATCTCAAATTGTTCTATTTTGTTCTACTTATTTGTGTTCCTATAAAAGTGGGTAGGTACCTACTTCTTGCCTTTTTTTTATCGGCCTCAACGAAAAAAATATTTATTTCTTTCATTTATAAAATAATCACATCATTATTTTTAACAATTCTTCTTTTAGCAATACCTACACTTCTAGTTGCCTTTTATGAAACGCATAATAAAAGAAACGAAAATTCTATTCTTATTAATTATAATAAGTTCCGGCACCATACGATACGGAGTCTTAAATCTTTACAATGCATAAAATAAATCAATACCTCTGCAAATCTAAAGTTAAACGCGCGTTTACTGGTTATTTCCTATCGCATCCTTCGATCTCGCTGCAGTGACTTATATATAGATCGGCGAGATCTGTTATCGGGCCTATTTCAGTACTGGCTATTTGCAGACTTGCACTCTTATTTTAACGTTTAAGAGGAAACACTACGGGCGAGATAATTGAAAAATAGGTATTTGTAAAATCTATTGCTGTCGCGCAGTGCCAAACGCCTTTACCGCAGAGTGTGATAGAGACAACTGCTTCTTGGACCGAAAATACCTACTAAAAGAACTCCAAATCAACATTTCGTAGTCCCCAGTTTACTTTTCCAACACTAGACCGATTTAAAAAATTTTTACATTTAAAATTAAAGAAAGGCTTTGGCCGTGTTCGTACGTTCTCCTTTTTTCTATAATTTTGCTAAATTTGTTTTCTGGATGTTTGAACACAGCGGAAAATCTGGCGAATATTTTCGATTTTTGAGGTCTCATATCTTTTTCATTAATTAATTTATGAAAAAACATAAAATATAGAAACATGCTAATAGTGGCCATAGATTTTTGTAATAAAAATTATTGCTCTACTGGCTTTATCCAGGGAGGAAACAGGGGACTATACGTTTGTATGGAAAAACGGTCCTTGTGTTTCCTCTACAGATAACGACAGATCAACCTACCCAAAAAGTTAAAGGTCATTGAATTGATTTTCAACTTTAAGTCCAACAAGTACAGAGATCAATATCGATTGAGAAAATTTGACGTTTTGTTCTGTTGTTTTTACATAGACGAAGCCTATGCTCAGCTGTGGTCGTTATGTACAGGACTATTTCAGTCCTATTACTTTTGCCTCCTGTTTAAACCATAGGATTAGACATCGCGGTATTATTGTTTTAGTGGAAAACGCATTTTATGGAATCACAAGATTTTTTATTATCAACCTATTCCTGTTAATTATGGACCATGGAGTCCGAAATAAATTGATTTTATTTTTCATAAGAAACCTGTTTAATTTTTTTTTACATTAGTCCCATATAAAAATGTGTTGTAAATAAGCCTTTGAGTTCCAAGTCACGTCTGTAAAACCTTACTACACACCTATTTGATTAAGAAACATCTTCTCTGCGCGATTTCGTACGCATGAAATTTTAAATTCGAAACTATCTCATGGGACCATTTTTTAGTAATAAGTAACGACTTTTTTCAAACAATATACTGACAAAATTTTTAATAAATCTTAGGAGTTCGACATGACAGATTTGTTACGAAGACTCAAAAACAACTCAAACAACGATTGAAACTGTATCTAAATACAGAGATACAAGGCTGCCTTCTAATTTGCTAAAGAGACTTGGCGAGGTCGAGCGTAGATTTTTATCTGGGAAAAACTCATCTTTTACGTAAATTTCATGCAATATTTCTGCGACATTTAATTGACCTACATCAAATAGTAATATGGGATCGTGGCTTCAAGCTCATTGCAAAAAATATTGAAAATGTTTTTATTTCGCATAATTTAATCTGAACACTTCGTAACAATTTAACATACTAAACTTACATCTATAATATTAACAGTAGTTATTGCACGTATAAAACCAGTCGGTAAGAGAATATTATCAATTTTACAATATGATCATGATCATTTTCGCAAGTTTTATTTACAAGTTGCTATCAAAATTAGCAATACCTACATTAGCATCTGTATCTAAAAGGTGACATTCCTCAAATTCATTTCTTTTCTCGTCAACTTTATCAAAATTGTTTTTACAAAGAAAATCGCTATCACATACAAAATCGTTCCTTCCATCTTCCATCATACCTTCATCAAAAGTAGTATCCCTAAACCTTTTTTCTGTTTCATTGTGATAATTCTGATATCTCTCTATCCCGAAATCTGGTGAAATCGTCTGCCCTTCATTTGTTTCCTTTCCCAATATATCATCATCAATCGTAGTTCCTTGAACTGGTGTACAATCAGTTATGGTATTAAAACTGACTCTGCTTCCTTCATTTTTTACATCATATTTTAGTTCAGTTAGGTCTATATTTTCTCTGTTCTCTATCAATGGTTTGAGGTTCATTAAATTGAAGTTTGGTATCATCCGGGCGTCCCATTGCGTTTGCTGATCTGTCGCCGGTTGCAAGTCTAGCTGAACTTCTTCGCCAATCTTCTTAAAAGTGCCAAGGTTATATTGCAGAGGAATGGAGAAGGATGGTAGGTCCATCTGAGGGTTCTGCCTTGTGGGCAAAGCAGAGATGTGGATAGCAGGAGCGGGCTGTTTCTTGCTTGTGTAACTTTGGTTGGCCTCTGCTATGTTGATCATTTGCGTTGATGATACTGGACAGAAATAAAATAAGACGTTAACAAAACCTGATTTTATATTACTGTTAAATTATTAATTTTCAATTAGTTTTATTACTTTTGTAATCTAATAGACTGTAGTAAATTGTTTTAAATGGGATTACAGTTTTTGCAATCACATTGCAGGTTAGTATAGAGGTGTGTAAATAAAAACTGACCAGGTATAGTTATGAAGTCTCTCATTTCCAGAGCTAGTGCTGATGGTGACCGTTCTTCGGGTGACCTGCCTCTGCCAGGGTACGCCTCGCAACCGATTTTCTGCTGTTTTCGCCATTTTGCTCTTCGATTTTGAAACCAAACCTAGAATGATAAAGTCACATAAAAAAATCAATAACTTATGTCAATAATCTCAAGTGTGTTTAAACTCTCATTTTGATATCTGGTCGTCTTGTCTTGTCTATACACGACAAAGGCGGAGCCAAAAAACCCTATCTCTTTAAAGAGCCTATCCTAACATGCAATTGAAGGAGTACCGCCAGAAGAACACAAGCAGTGGCGTATTTTTCCACCATTGATCAAACTATAATGGCCAACCCGCGTGCCAAGCGTGGCAAGCAAATGATGAGTGGAAATATTTGGTAATCATTGTCTAAGAAGTATAATTTGGATTTGAATTTTAATAGTCAATCAATTCTTCTCAATAATCGTTCAAAAGTTTCTTTAACAAAACTTGCTTTAAAAACGTTGAAGCCCAATCATTCGTTACATTGTGGCCCAGTTTTTAATCCCGTGGGGAATCAAAGAAATTTCACCATTTCAAAATGAAAAGAAGTAAAGATTATTGCGTCAATCTCAGTGGGCGTTGCGCATGAAGACTACATTTTCCATTCCCGCGTTAATTTATGGAAAAAACTTTTTTTAATTGGTTTTTTCTCAGAAGTTACTTTGGACACCCCAGGAAAATCATTGTCCTCCGAAATCTTGTAACGCAAGACAGTGAATTCAATAATACGTTTATTAGACTTTTTTTCGTAACTCGTAACAGGTAAGTTAATACAGAAGGTATTTAATTTTAGTTAAAATATACTACAGTAATTAACTTACTTATATGAAATGATATAGAGAGACTGTCTTATTTTACTAAAATGAAAACTTATTGACACAGGCTACATTAAAATCATAGCCTTAAAGTTTACTAGTAGCGAATAGTATATTCCATTAAGAAGTAAATATAGTGGTGCGGTGGTCCACCTATTACTACACATTGGTCCGGGTTCGATTACCGGTTGTATTAAGGTAAGAAACGATATGTCCTAAATTGGCATCCCTTGCAGACCAAAGATAATTTAGAGGGTAAGTTATAATCGTGCTTTGTAAGTATAAGTACTTTTTGCTACAACACTGTAAGCAGTGCGTAAGCAGTTCAGGGTTAATATATTCCTAGGTAACATGAGTAATCTCGCAAAACTTGTTTTGAACAATTCTTTTGTTTATTGACGCATTGTCACACAGAATTAGTTTTTTTTTAAATAGTAAATTTGTAGCAAAAATTGGTCGCCCTTGGTCAAATGGTTTCAGTACCGGGCAAAGATCATAAGCTGGGTTTAATCCTCGCGTCGAGTAACAAAAGTTCGATTTTTTGATCATTACTTGAGTGAAGAGATCGCTTCCAGCGATAAGACCGCCAAAATTGTACAGCTTTAAATGTATTTTATGTGACAAAATCCTGTATCGTGTGCAATAAAGAGTATTTATGTTATGTCACTCGGGTTTGAGATCCAAACCGCATTCAGCAAGTGTAGTAATTATGTGTGTATCCATCACTGCTGTTGTAACTTGAATTCAATGAAAGACAGACCTTTTCCTTGCAGTGGGATGAATATCAACTGATATTTTAATTTGTAAATGAAAAAAATATAGTTTTTATATAAATGAATATGCCGATAAATTCACCTGAACTCTAGCTTCGGTCAAGTCTATCCTCATGGCCAGTTCCTCCCTGAAGAAGACGTCAGGGTAGTGGGTTTTGTGGAAGGCTGCTTCTAACTGCTCCAGTTGAACATTTGAGAACGTGGTTCTGTAATGCACAATATATTTAAATTACTCTCAAGCAGTATCTAACAAATATTAGACACAAAAATAGATTTTTGCTGGTTGTAGGCTGTAACTGGTATTTCTAATTATTGATATGATTCATTATCAAATTAGTATGTTAGTATTATTAAAATAACAAATCCATTGTTTTGATTTTTGTAATATTTCAAGATTTACATACCTATAGCGTCTTTGTTTCCGTTTTGGTATATCTCCTTTATTATCTGAAAATATACAATTATTTATTTTGAATATGCAATCATGCATAACATAGTTTATATTTGCACATGATATATCTTGTGTGTACCTTATATACCTAAGTTAACAAGCATTACTCAATATCTTTTGCCTATTTCAGTTAATATTCATATTAAAACGCTATTTTTCAACTTTTATTGCTTTGGTTGTGTTGTTGGTTATTGTGTGTAAGATCTGACAAAAACAGAAAATTTTGTATTATAAGTATGTATTTACAAAAAAAAAGTATATAAGTAAGTTTATCGGTTGTCTAATACCCCATACGACAGGGTACTTAATAGTACCTTAATTTGGGACTAGATGGCTCTGTGTGGCCCAGTGAGGCATGTCTTAAATATTTATTATTATTTTTATTAATAGGTACTAGGCAGATTTAAGGCAGGTGGAAACTAGTGCCCAGTAATAGGATACATTGGGATACATAATTGCCCATGTCTCTTTTCAAGACCTAATCTATCAAATTTCATCAAATCGGGTTTGTAGTTTAGGAGTGAAAACGTAACAGTCAGACAAAAAGCTCAAACTAAGTCTTGCTATTTAAGGAAATAAAGAGAAAGCTACCTTATTTATAATATTATTACCTAAGGATTTTATTTATCGCAAGTCAAAATCATACAATAATAAAATTAAAAGGTCAAAAATAAAAGCCAAATAATAACAATAAAAATCCAGTGTATTTAAATCGGCCACATGCTACGTCAATGATAACATAAACAATAATCAATTAGAATTAATATTGAGTGTTAATTACTTGATTTCGGAGAGTACTCCTCGTCGTCTTCGAACTGATGCTCTCCTGTATCTTCAGCGGTCTCGTTGTTGGCGAACGTCTCTGGCGCCTCTGTTTCAGGTCTCTCGCACAGCACTGAGCCAGGGCCTAATCTGTAAGATACAAACGCTATCTTTACACACACACATACGAGCTATGATAGATAGATAGAGTAGGTGTACAATTATAGTTCCGGGTACGTAGTAAAATTTAAATTTATATAGGTACTACTTACTTTCGAGATACAAAACATCTTTTTTCCTCTGTATTAGTACAAAATTTTGTCAATATCTGTTCAGTAGTTTCTGTGTGAAAGCGTAAGTAACAAACTCATATTCACATTAATAATATTATTAGAAATGTCTCTTTTAAAGTAAAGTCTAATACATATTTCTTAAGTTTTTAAGAAACAAATGTCTTTATACATAAAACGCAAACAGCCTCATTAGTAGGAACTTCAAGCATATCACTGTCCTTGCAATATAGCTTTATGTCATAACCCGTAGCTCGTAGTCTGTAGAGCCGTAGTATGTAGCGCGCTACGGACAAGGTCAGTCATTTATGCGAAGCCCGCCTTTATAATTTTTCGTAGCGAGCAAATACTCGAAAGTCAACAGATTTTATAAGACTACTAAGGTGTATAATGTACTAATGAATATTAGTTTGTCCTGTACCTATTAGTTATAGAGGTTGAAGTGTGTTAACGTAACAGTCAGGCAGTGTTGGCCAATAGTTAATCTGATTAACGATTAAAAATTCATGATTAAAATTAATTATCAAAAAAATTGATAGAGATTAATTAATCATAATTAAATTTAAAATGATTAACAATCATAATCATTAATCGTTAATTTGATTGTTTGATTAACTATTATTTAACTACTTGTTTATTTATCTAATTTATTGAAAGACCAACACTAACAGCTTAAGCAATACGCAACATAATATGTATGCATCAAAGTTGTTATTGACTCGCCGTGAAGAAAATATAATATGGCCAAATAGTGAATGATTAATTTAATGATTAATTCTCTGAATGATTAACATAAATATCTGAAAAAATCTGTCTCTGTATTTAACATCATTTCTTTTTAACATTGATGAATGTATTAGGTTTATAATCAAGTTAATCAATTAATGATTGCTGATTAATGATTAAAGTCAATAATCATGGTTATGATTACTTTTTTAATTATGATTACTTTAATTATGATTACTGTAATCATGATTAATGTAATCTGATTAAAATAAATCAAATTAATTAATTGATTAAAAGATTAATGTTAACACTGCAGTCAGACAAATGGGTTTACTTTCGCATTTATAACATTCGGAAAAATAATATTTCAAAATAATATTTTTCCATCTATTTTTAAGTCTTTAATACTATTGTTTTGATACAACAAAACATAATTAGCCAAATATATGAAAGTGTTCTGAAGCGATCACTTCACTTACATTATGCGATCTATTGTTACCTAAATGTCCACTGTTTTAACTCACTCAAACTTACCCGTTAAACAAATTTGGTATGCTATAGCAAAAGCTGGTGGTTGGAGATACATCATCATTCAATATGGCGGCGGAGTCAAAGCCCGCGGATGTGGCGCCGCCCTCGCGGCCGTCAAGGGACTCTTCCATCTCACGCTAGATAAATTGAAAAGGAATAATATACAGGATTAAATTTAAAACACTTTCCAAAATTTTTATAGGTGTTCAGTGTCGTATTTAGAGCCTATTTATGAAGCAAAAAATGAAAATCAAGTGTTCACCCGAAAATATTATTCGCAACAATGTTTTAAATTTTTACGGTCCTATGCCTGTTAAGGTATAAGGGGTAAATCTAAAACTAATTAATAGTATCGTAATGAATGAATGAGATTCGCATCGAGTAAAAAATTGTGCTAGACGGCCGTATCAAAAATTTTAGATTTTTGGCGGACATTTTTTAAGTGCTATAACTTGACATTTTTGTACGGGCTCTACCAAAAGAAACAATATGTCATTTCTTTTTTGTCTCGTAGATTAATACATAAAAATTTGGAAGGTGGTTAAAATTTCATCCTGTATGTATTGGCAGCAGAGTAAAATATTTCTCTACTTTAAGAACTTTTAATGTTTTAAATTTGCAGTGTATAAACTTGAAAAATTATGTCTCAGACGGGAGTCGAATTCGCGCTGTGTCGCAGTGTCTCGGTGGCTTAATGGTATAGCGCCCGCCCGGCATGCGAGGATTTGCGGGTTCGAGTCCCGTCTGAGTCTGATAATTTTTCAAGTTTATATACTGATATTATAATTGCAATTAAGTTGCTAAAATATCATATAAAGTATTTTAAATTTGCTTTATTTGCTATATTGTCAGTTTTTAATTTAAATTTAATTTAATTAATTTCAAATTAATTTAAAATCAGTGGCCGCTATACCCGCGACTACAAATGCGTAATTTGACAATATCACACACTTTTGTCCGAGATTAAAAGTAGCCTACCTATGTGGTATTTCAGCCTATAAACTACCTCCGTGTCAATTTCATCCTAATCTGTTTAGCTGTTTAAGCGTGATTGAGTAATTAACATCCCAACTTCCTTAAAATCCACACTTTAGGCATTATAGTAAGATTATTTAAAAAATGTTATCCGTTGGTATAAAAATATTGTTCTTTTAATAAAATAGCTGAAATAAATTATTAGGTAAACTATATAACGCAAAAAACCTAAATAAACATACCTATATAAACAAATATTTAAATAAAATATTCAACGTATCAATTCCTGAAGAAACAACCTTAATTTATGCACATTGTAAACGGTATCAAAATACAAGATCCAAGCTTAGTATAATTATTGTTATTATTTTATAGTAGCTGTTCGTCCCAGCTTTGCACGGCATAAAGATAAATGCATAAAGATTACGCAATTAAATTGACTTACGATGACCATGTCTATCTTTTAACACTTTTCATGTTATATTTATATAATTAAAAAAAAGTCCATCCGACGAAAAACCTTGCCCTGGCTATTTCAAACATTGTTAACAAAAAATAATCATCCGATTCGATGCAGTTGATCGGAAGTAATGTGCATGCGTTTATACATTTGAGTGATTCATTTTTATTTAGGTATTTAAATTAGTTTTTTCATTTACACTAGGAAACCCTAATCAACTTTCATTGAAATCGTCATTCTTAAGTGATAATAAAAACTCAAACTTTTTCGAATATCCATTATCCCTTTTCCGATATTCAAACTCAAAGTTATAAACTCCTTTTGAAACGTAATACCATTGGGGGTGATTGACCGCATAACTTACTAGCGAAGGCGGCTACGGTGGCTTAAATTGAATTAAATGCCTATAATTTAGTTAAGTTTATTAAATTACCACTAAATGAGGATAATTTGTGCCGTTATTTCCATTTACGAGCATGGGACAGTTCGCGTGGCGGGTCTGTTACGACGCCATGTTTTGGCGCCAATTTTTGACAAGTTGACAGTTTAGGGAAATGGCGTTCGGAAGTTAGTGATTAAAAAGTTTGGTTTTGTACGTGAACAGTGAAAAAGTTGGAAAACTCGCTTGTGAAAAATGATAAAATAAAAGGTTTATGACGAATTATCAGGTAAAATGTGGTCCCTCAAGCGGTGATCGAGTAAAATTATATTTTAGGACACTTATTCCTAGCGGGTTATTTATTAGTTTGTGAATTTGAGAAAGTTTTAGTGTTCGTAAGAAGTGATCTGGAATCGTAAATAACATAATGTGAAATTAGTACAATTTATTTTAAGTACCTAATAACAGATAAACTTAAAGGATATTTTAAAATAATGCGTCTGAAGATATAATTAGAAATAGTAATTGTGTCTAAAAGCACTGTGTAACCTGGAACGTTTTGGGTATATCTAATCTAGTAATAGTAACGATTTCAAATCACGAAATAAAAACAAGAAGAGAAATCTTTACAAAATATAAGCTAAATAAGACTACTCTACTAACTCATCTACCTATCTAACTGTCTATCTTGTTATCAGGCTATCAGGTTTTCATTGGCCAAACTGCGCTCGCCAACCCGCCTGCCAAGCGTGGCGATTATGGCAAAATTCTTCTTTTGGAGAGGCCTGTGTCCAGCAGTGGACTAAAATGGGCTGATGAGGGTGATGAATAGATATTATGGTAAACTCCAACTATATGTAAAAATTGATTGATTACTTTAACATCGTGTGTTGACGGAAATACAATAGCACCACCCCTTCTCGTCGTACGGATTTCGTAAATACGAGTATAGCCATAAAAAACAGCCTCATCTTCCTTTGACCATTACACAAATTGCGATCACTAACCCCCATGCCAAGCGTAGTGATTACGGCGCAATCCTTCTTTGGAGAGACCAGCCTAGTCCACCCGTGGACTGATGTCTGCTGGTTATCAGTTTGTAACTGCTTCCAAAGAACTTTCGATCAAATAAAAGACCTACTAAGATGTAGTCCCATACAAAACTAACTTTAAGTATATGACCTACAGATGACTGCAACTGACGAAATAGAGCACCCTGATGTTCAGCGGGTGCTCATTTGGAAAGTTTGATTACTCGTATCTGTACCTGATTTTGTATCTAGTCTTATATTTTTCATAAAGTTTCAGAGATCACAAACACTCAAAACAAAACTTTAAAGCCACAATAACGATCGCTAAATTACCTGTTGTTTTACAATAATTTTTTGCCAAAAAATAACAAAGAAGAATTTAAAAAAAAACACATACCTGCAAAATTATTCCGTTCTGCGTGCTCCAACGTTTCCGAATTTTGTTGAAATAAAATAAATTAAAAGATTGGAAGCCAAAGGCTGTAGCTAGTGTCACGTGGTCAGTGGTACTGAACCGCGTACCTGTCGGCCCGCTGTCGATTGCCGCACTCAGCTGTGAATAGAGTCGACATCGGAGTTTGCACCCCATATTTTTTGCTTTTGATTTGTATTTTTCAAAATTTGTTGTTGTTTGTTGGGATTACAAGTATTTAAAACTGTATAATAATACAATAGCGTAGAACAGTATTACTTTATTGTTTTCTTGAACTTAAATGATATGTAAGTTTGCGGATTTAACTTGCGTATAATATATTTTAAAATTTTATATTAAATTTTATTAAAAGTACAATTCAATTTTACTGAAACGAAAAAAAAATATGGTCAGTGCAGTGCAAACCCATGCAAAATCGCACTGTAATGTAAGTGATTCAAATACGCACAGTCCATCCTGGCAGCAATTACGTCCAGAACCAAGATAACGACATCGTCCTAAA
This sequence comes from Anania crocealis, assembly GCA_949315895.1. Taxonomy (NCBI): domain Eukaryota; kingdom Metazoa; phylum Arthropoda; class Insecta; order Lepidoptera; family Crambidae; genus Anania; species Anania crocealis. Next base: position 5,941,034 of record OX438874.1, on the reverse strand, counting down.
AGTCAATCATTAAATTAGTCAAATCATCTTTAGGACTCATTTTACTTATCTTTACTTCACTTTAAAGTTAAATATGTGTTGACTTTCTTCGTAACTAATCGAGTGTCGCAGGTGACATAATCCCTCAATCGTGAGTTATTCCAGACACAATTGAAATCAATTGTTATCGTGGCACCTGAGTGCCTCCTGGGGGTTGAGGGATTAAAATCGACGCTTGCTAAATAAAACCAGAAACAATTTAGTTTCTGATTAATTTAGGTCGTATTCTTGTAGGTCTGTCTCAATTTCTTTTAAATAAATTATAAACAGTCGATTCAACTTTTCAAATTTTATTCATAAAAGTCCAGGTTTTCACATTTTAGCTCAGTGGTATGCAACTATTACTCGAGTTTTTATACAGATTTATCTTTAAAAAAAGTCGCGGTTCGACGTATGTACATTGAAAATCTTTCTTATTAGGCTCCACGCCACTCCTGTCCGCCCGCCTAGAAAACTCATGACGTTTACTATTACGGCACACATAGCACAGTGTGTCCAGCGCTTAACTCGGCTTAGAGAGGCCGTACGAGTGCCCAAGTATGCTGGCTTAGTTCTGTGGCTTTAGTCACTGAAATCGGACTGTTTTAAAAAAAGGATGGAGCATGTTTATCGAGTCAGTTATCTCTACCAGGGGGGACTTATTCTGAGCATTTATTGTTATTGAGTAAAAACTGTTACCATTGAAGTACAATAGGTCGAACCGCGGTACCAACTACAAACAGGGGCGCGGCTGGAGAGTATAACACATATTTTCCTGGCGAACTGTACCTACAGTTTAAGGTCCTGTAGATTTTGTATCTTTATTTCCGTTAGCTAGGAGAACTACTAGGTACATAATGCTTAAATACGGTCTGTACATACGGATTTATCTCTGTCACATACGTTTAGATAATAGGATTAGTAAGAGAGATAGATATGGGAGTCCATTATAGTAGTAAGCTAGTGCTTGAAGGTATAACAGTAACTGTAATGTTGGTACAAAATAAATATTTTTCCTTCTTTCTTTCTAATATACGGACATAGGAGTGAGGCCGCTGTTTTTTAACCACTTCTAGTCTAATTGTTGTCGTAAGAGGCGGCTATAATAATACCTACTATCGCTGTCAGAAGACAGTAGTGTTTTACATCGTAAACTCGCCTGCCAAGCGTGGGGGCTTTGGCTAAATATAGAGGCCTAATAGCAGTGGGCTAACAACGGCTGATGACGAAGATGAGGTTGACCTACTTCTAGAAGTGCCTGACACGGGTACTACCAAACTATCTTTTTCAAACACGCCACGTCTGATACCTGTTTGCAGAAACAGGTTTACTGAGTTGAACTAGTTACTATGAAAAAGTTGAAATTCAAAGTGCTCTCTTCAATAGTAAGACAAGTTTTCAATAAAAAAATTGCATAAAAATAATATATAGCAATGATTATTTAGAAGAAGCTGAGACTTGCGACCTTCTACGCTTTTATTCCGCTAGGACAACTTGCTTTGAGATAAATAATTTACACTTTCAGCTATCCAGACTCTAATTTATCAATATGCTAAATTTTATCTAGATCAGTTCAGTCAGCATTATAGTCAGAAAGACGTCAATTTTGTTCTATAGTTTTGGTGCCGAATTTGATTTTGTATTTTTATAGAGTATTTAATTTTGTAACTAATATAGTTTTTTGAATAATAACCCTAATTATGCCTTAAGAGTACGTAGGTACTCTTAAGGCATAATAAGGTTATACCAGAAATGATCGCAGAATTTTTTAAGTTAAAATGAAATAAAAAAATCTTAGACGTGTATTTAATTAGAGGCTATTTCTGTTTCTATATGCTTCATTGCGTATCCCTTTGGAAAAAAATGGGTTACAAAAAGTAAGAAAAATAAAACGACCAACATTATCATGAATGTTAATTCATATTTAATAAATAAATACATTTTCATTGTTTTTTATTTAAATAAAACTATTGTAAGTGACTTAGGTGTACTAACTCTCAACAATATTATCATAATTTTATACAACATGTAAGGTGACGCGTTAGCGTTTATTGCTTAAACACTAGTTTATATAACAATTATATAACTAAAGGATATATATTAGAAATGTACTCTTCAATATACATACACAAAGTATAATAAGTTAGTAAGGTATATGTTACAGAAAAAAAAAACTAAATTAATCCCTCAACTTAACATAAGAAACTAAAAATAATTAACATTACACCTCTTCATAAGTAAGATTCAAATAAAAGGCATGCGTTTGACTTTTTGAACCATGCTGTAGAATCAATATTTTTTATTCAAAATCCGACGTACCTATTATTCTAATAAAGGTCAATCTTTCAGATGCTACCTTAAAAGAAAAGTAGTTAATGCCAAAATGATAACCATAGATTGGCCCATATCAAAATAACAAAAGCAAAAACAGACATACATAATATGACGTATATTATTAAACGTATGGAAAAGTTTAATAACGATTTCGGTTTGAAAATCATAATAAAACTTTTTAAGTTTAAATCGTAGAACCATACCTTGAAGTTAGTTCTATAACAAAAAAATGTAATCTGAAAAAAGTCATCAGAATGTTGAAATTTCAAACATTTCAAAAAATATATCACTCGATAATTTAAAAAAAGGTACCTTTCGTTTAACAGATAGGTCGGACTTCTGAACTAGCTACTGAAATATGAAAAACATTCCAAATAACAGTTCCGTTGTAAGGTGTAAACACAAATCATACATCTTTGGCTTCAAGCGAAATATACAAAAGCAACTCGACATAATCATCGCAAACAAATTAATGGCGTATTTCAATTATTATACATTTTTACGATTCCCCAACGATATTAGGTATTTTGATCGCCCATGAACCGTACATAATTAAGTTTATATTTATTATATTTTAAATAATTAGAATACACCACTATCACAAAATTACATACTCATATTGAATTTTATCTTTAAGATAATAAAGACGCATTTCGCTTGAAACACGTCTGAGAATTCTCTCTATATTAAAATAAACATTGGATCGGCCATTTTGTACTTAATTTAGAATCGAAAGGTTTAATTAGCATACAATTTGTAGTCATTTTACAAAAGTTTTTTTAAAGTAGATATATATTTTTTTAAAGTAATTAAATTCGAAATAAGTACTACCGATCGTCACAAGTAAAGACTCATTGACACGACATTATTACAATACGCACAAGGTTCAAAATCCAACCAAGAATCAATTCCTTTAGTTTTGTCATGCATTACAATATTTTTAGAACTAGTATTAACTCGAAACAATGTACAGTCGACCGCATAAATAGATAGAATTATATTGGATGACATTATTTTGGAAGAAAGAGTCAAAAAAATAAAACTGAAATACAACAATGACTTATGCAGATAACTGTACATTTTATGGAAGTATAAATAAAACGATGAAACTTATCCAGTACGGAGTATACATAATGGAGATTCAGGTTTTGAAATATGAGAAATATGAACTCCTTACTTTAGTTACAAAGAATTTAAAATAAAAGACACAAAACAAGGGAACATTTACGAAACTGATTATTTATAATATTTCACTATTCTATTTTTCAATCGAATGCCTCAAGCAATTCAAAATACGACCTTCTGATATAGTGCTCTTGAACGAACAGCGAAAGGTCTAGGGTTCGATTACCACCTGAGCCAATATGAAATTAATATTCAAAATAAAAAGGTAAACCATTAGCACTGGAATTTAAAAGTAAAGTATTTTTCATATTTTTTTTAAACGATCGTAATTTATTAAAAGATCATACACAAACATAATTTGTGAACTTGTTTATTTTAGGACCCTTTAAAATTGTTTGTTTGACATCTTTTACTTCGAAATAACTACAATTTATTTTAATTAGTAGCTAGATAAAGATTTAATTAATATTGAGATACAAACTCGTACAGTAAAAAACGTAAGACTGACAATGTTTCAGCTTTCGTTCGCAATAAATCGAATTAAAATATGCCGTTTATAAATAAAAATACCATTTGCGAAGAAACTAGAAAAAATAAAATATTAAAAGTTTACATTGAAGACAAAATCAAAGTCAAACAGTTTGGCATCATATTTCATATTTCATATTTGTTTATTCACTGAATAATATAATTTGCAGACAATATTATTATGTATATTATGAATGCGTGTGATAGATGGCGCCACAAGTCACTACCTATCATAGACAGATATTAAGTCTATGCTACCTAGAACAAAATGACAGTGACAGTTCTTTATTATTCAAAACAAATTTAAACGTATTTTTAGGACGTAAATATTACATGCCACACGTGTTAAATATAAGGAAATCGAGGAAAAATCAATACGTTTTATGTTCATACAGATTATTTCTCAATATTAATCATTGAATACAAAGGTAAGGTTATACAAAAGCACAACGATCGAAGCTCCATCGCTGATCATGCCAAAGACATCACAACAAGTTTAATGTCTATCTACTCACGTATCAAACAGTAGAAACAACAAGCTTATGCAATCGGTACAAAGTCAACAGTAGTTAGCTACCATCACTGGTTTATTTTATAGAACAAACCAATATTAACTCTTCGACGTGGCATAGCTTCTATAAGCTATGGTAACCATAGACAAGTCATTTAATATAGCAATTCATGCTTAACTCTTGAATTTAAAGTTCAGATATTTCCGTTGAGTTGTATTTAATCTATAATATAAACCAATGGTTATCTTTTAAATTAGTCAACATTTTATAATGGCCGGCCTTTCAGACAATATTTATTGTTGGTATTTAAAATGATAGCCAAGTCATCAAACTAATTGTGCGATAAAAAAACAACCAAACACTACAAGTAAGAATTGCCTGCCGTGTATTTACCTGACGACAAGTCAACACCTTCAAGCTCATCAGAACTGCTGTAATTATTTTGATGTCATTTGAAAGAGTAAGGATAGAATCTTTGTTGATCCCTCTTAAGGGAGTAACACTTGTGTTAAAGTGCATACGCAAGTGTAGTGCACAGCAAAGATTGCTTTTCCTACTAACGGACATAATTTTAATGGAGTTTAATATGGAGTTTCGCACTTGACATTCTTATTTGCTAATAACTTTGAAGACCTCAAAAGTATATTGCTGTGATGCATAAACGTCTTTACTATCATTTATGCCCTTTAGTAATAAAGGCGGCGATATGGTATACATTTTGTTTTGGTTTAAACCTAACAATCAAAAAAATCGTTTAAATAAAAATTGCAATTCTACAAAAAGACCGGCCTTAAGTCAATTATTTCTTAACACTAGTTAGATACAAGTTTGGTAAATACAGGGAGAGTCAAAATCGGTAGTAAAGTAAGTTCAGTTCAACATTACATACGTCCAAAACATAGTTATGCACAATCGACGATTTCAATATTTAAACAAACATTTTGACATTATTTATTAAATGTCAAAGTATTTGTAAACATATTTTCGAGCACGACTGTACAAGTCAAAAAGCAGCCTTCTGGGTACAGTCAAACAGGAAATCATAGGATACATTTGGAAGAGTTTTCTTATTCTAACGTTTTAAACATGGACATTCGACAGAAATGCACCAATATCTGACGATAAGACTAATATGTTTATATTTTTTTATTTTTATATTTCGAAACGTTAAATGGGGGTAGGAATTAGCCTATTTTAAAATTTTCCTCAAATCGCCTATAAAGCTAATAAAATTCATCAACAATAGTGAATAAATTCGTATTCTTTAAATATTATTTAGATAAATGTGATGTACTCAAGTTGTTTTAAATGAGCTGGCACTAACGGATAGCTCAAATCGAATGTCATCTGTCATTTTGACAGTTCTTGAAGCGGATTTTTGAAAAGTCTGACATGGTACTGAGACATGCGGCTATTTAGGAATTAACATTATTTATTTTTCCGTAAATACAAATTGTATCGCCGGCAGTGATATTAATGTTTTTTCAAAATGTTCGCTAGAAAGCCTTGAAGGTTCGATTCCCAGCTGATGCGTCTATATTTTATCCATGACTAAGTCTAGCACTTAAGACAGTAAGCTCCAATTCATAGTGATTATAACTACAACTGACTCATCCCTACATAAATTTCAAAACATTTTAGAGTTGAATTTTCAAAAACCGTTTCATAGCGGTTTACTATATTATAAGGGCTATATATTTAATGAGTTTAATCACTATCTACGATCTTAATAAAATCGTAACTAACCTACGGTTAAGCAGAAACGTATTCTTTGAAATATTTAAATTTCCTTATATTTTTTTACGATCCAATGGTGCCAACTCAAATAAACAACAAATATCGTTAGTCTGTGCAGGAAAAAAAGTGTGATATCTCACTAATATCCTATTGCGTACTATTCTGAACGTATGTACAATTATTCTAAAGAAAATACCGTGAATACTAAGTTAAAAATCTTTTATATCCATTTAAATATAAAGTAATCTTTAATACTTTGTGGCATCTGGTAACATGCAATGAAATTATTTTAAATATGCAATATTTAAGTCTGGCAAGTTAGAAGTTAAGTAGTATATCATCGTATTTCGTGATTCCCATTATTCTTATAGTTTATGGTTTCATACAAACCCCAATTTTATTAATGCGTTCGCACTTTACTCATGATTTTGGTGTGCAAAAAATTCTTATTCTTTTTATTTTGGAAACTAACATGCTACATTGAAGAACACACAAAATAAACTTAGCTTTTCTCTTGGCATTACACCGTGGTCCTGTTTTAAGGCATTTCAAAATCCTCCTGTTAAAGAGGCCTATGTCGAGTGGGCTTATAGGCTGATGATGATAATGCAATTTAGTTGTTTCATTTGTATTAGGAAAAATGTGTTTTTCTACATTTTCTCTGGTCTGGGTGTTTGTGTTACCTTCGAGTTTCTGTTTTCCAAAATACGAGTGCTTTAAATTGTTACTCAAATTGGGATCAGAACAATGTAATGTGATATTCTCCACATTTATTTTTATCTAGCCATGGGACGGTAATTAAAAATGTGGCAATTCTAATCAATCGATTTAGGATGTTTACTGTCAGATCACTGTGATGTTCTACTTTACAAATGAACTACACCATTTCTGGACCACGGCTACACAATCAGGCAAATACTGTTATGAAAAAACCTTCTATCAATAGAAATAGAGCTTTCATTGTTTGATCAAAATCATGAGTAAGTGTTTAAAGTCTTCTAAATTTATCCTACTGCCAAAAACATGGACCCAATATTTTCGTCAATACGAAATTCCTCTCTATTTTCGTGATAAGTTTGCATAATCAGATTATTAAACTGAACTAGTCAGATTGTAAGGAAACTAGAACTGTGAGGTTTTATCTGATTAGTTAATTTTCTTTAAGGAAGGTGATTTTATAGCTCATATTAAACTTTTCATTTGAGATTTGAAAACAATTAAAGAAAAAATCTCGTTCTTAAATATTATTCGTCTATACAGATTTAATAGGATGGCTATTCGCAACAATGAATAAGCAGTTGTCGTTGATCCTAAATAGATGCACTTTATTGATGCTTTATGAAGTACCTGTCTCAAATAGAATAATCTAATTTTGAAAAGACCAATTTCCTAATTATTTCATGTTTTTTTATGATACAACTATTTGTACCCAAAATGGAATGCGAGTAGAGATAAAGATTTTACATCTCTTTTGTTCGTTAGTTAATTAAAGAGAGATATAAACTATATTCATTGTTTGCTGTTTCAGAAGTGTCTATTCCATACAATAGAAGCTCTAATTATATATATTTGTCATTCTCATATTCGTTGATTATCCGACGTATACAAACATTAAAAATTGATATATCATATCTAACTTTGGTTTCCTACCAAAAACGTTTGACCTCAAAACTTCTCAATGTCAAACAACCACAATGCCTAAACCCTGATCTTATTCAATTTTACATAGAAATATAAGAAAATGTTTAAATTAATTCGGTACCAGAGGTCTTACAACGTAACACGATGCCAGTGAATTCGAATCCATCTGTCTTATTTACTCATTTTAATGCCGAATAATTTGTGAAAGAGACAGCTAGTTATACAGGTATCACGCTGCGCAGTAGGACCTCACTAGCGTTGGCACTAAATAGACTTCATCATCATCATTCATATTAAGCTATGCAGGGTGATTGGATAAGATAACTTTCCCGGGCATCAGTGTGAAAATCTTTTATGAATTTTCTACCGTATGCCAATTGCGTAAGAGCTGAAAATTCCTTGTTTTATCCAATCAACCTCCATAGATCCCATTTCAAGTATAAATCTTTAGAAAGTTAAAGACAGTTATAGTCCCACCTAAGACAATCGAAAATTGTTTTTTCAAGGAATAGAACTTAAAATTTTATAGTTATATTGCAAATTACGAATGCGCCTGTTATGAGACTAGCATTCTTATTAACATATCCGTACCATTATATTTGTATGCATAATAGCTTTAAATTATCTAAGTGGTCAGTGACCATTACGGCATACTTTGGTTCAAACTTTTTATCAAGTTATCTTAAGTGATTTCACGTTCTAAGCCTTTAGCGCCTTAATATAAAGTCGGGACTGAGATACGTATTTGTAAACTTGTGATGTTAACTCAATAGTGGACAGTATTTTTGAAACAATAAAAGTTATATTGTCGTAATGGCTATAGCCGTAGACTGTCCACTAGTGTGTTCAAATGATATATGTACTCATCATTAGTATACTCTTGTGATGAATCGATCATTTATTTAGTAGACATTTGACAATTCGAATTGCAACATTTAAGTTAAATTTTATTATGTACTACAAGAGTAACATAATATTGAGAAAGGCAATGTTACGTATATACATACGTAATGAATTATACAAGTATAATATAAGATCAAATAACATAAAGCAAGATGGCACTCTAGAAACATAATAAACTCTTAAAAACTTCCTTTTAAGTAGACTTCACCATTGTCCTACAAAAAGGACGTATTTAGTAATATGTCAATATTGTCAACAAAATAATAATAAAAGCGAAATCAAACGCATTGAAAATCTGTCCTTCTAATAGCCATCTTATTTGGTACCAAACGCCGTAGATTTAGTTTGTCCTACGAGTAGAACAAAATTCAAAAATCTTGACCAATATAACCATACAGTTGGTGTGATGTAATCGTGGAGTCTCTCAGAGCTCTGTTACAAATTGTTACCACGTCAAAAGTGTAGCTTCCTTACACTTCAGTGCTTTTTCCCACACCGTGCTTCGCATCTGGGACACCGGACGCGCTCAGCTTGCGTTGCCGGCCCGGGAATATGCCTCCGAAGAGACGACCTGGGAAAAGGAATGCAATAAATTCATATAGAAAACTTATTTTAACAGTAAATCAGTAAAATCAGTTTTATTTCTGCGAATAGGCCCCTGGAGGCGCTTTTACACGTCCCAATATTTAAACCTACCATGCTTCGGGACAAATGTTTTCGTAACTTTTTAGAGATAAACAAGCAGCTCCATCGAGACTTGGCTAGTTTTTTACAGAATGTTTTGGTGGGATTTAAATTACTTAATTCGTACCGTATTCGTTTGTTATTTATGTGTAAAATACAATAGATGCACAAACATGCTTAAGCTGCACGCATTTATTATTGTGTATGTGTATGTGTGGGTGCGTGCATGTAAAAACACTCACATACACCCACACATACAGATACAAATAGAGACTTAAAATTTAGAAGAGTGTGTGTTACCAAAACAAAGATAATGGTACCAATCTTACCGGGTGATCTCTGCTCGCCGGGGTGGCGGGGCGAGGTGGCGTGCAACGCGTTCCTGCTGCCTTGTTGGAAGGACACCGACATTCCGCTGTCCAGGGAACCGACTGATCCACGTCTTTGCAGTCGCTCAGCCGCTAATGCCACTGTGTAACACGAAATATTATAAATTAGTAAATTGGCAACATTGAAGTATTATAATAAAACTAGATAAACAACGAGCGTCATAAAAGTGTCCCAACTATATAAATAAATAATAAATATTTAGGACATGCCTCACTGGGCCACACAGAGCCATCTAGTTCCAAATTAAGCTACTATTAAGTACCCTGTCGTATGGGGTACTAGACAACCTATAAACTTACTTATATACATTTTTTTTGTAAATACATAACGACGACCTCCGTGGCGGAGTGGCGTACACACCGGTTTTCAAGGTGTCGCCTGCTCCGAGGTCCCGGGTTCAATGTAGGAAAAATGCGTTTTTCTACATTTTCTCGGGTCTGGCTGTTTGTGGTTCCTTCGTTGTTTCTGGTTTCCAAAATACGAATGCTTTAAATAGTTATTCAAATTGGGATCAGAACAATGTATGTGATGTTGTCCACATTTATTTATTATTTATTATTATTTACCTATAATATATAGAGAACACCCAGACCAGTACAAACAGACATATTCATGCACACAAATATTTGTAATGTGCGGGGATCGAACCCGCGACCCATGGCTCAGAAGCAGCGTTTACTACCGCTGATCCAAATGGTCGTGCTATAAACTATATGTGCACCCGTTTGACATAAGGCTGCACTTTTAGCACAACCTATTTCAATCGAATAGATAAACATGAAGAAAATATCCATACTATTGCACGTCGACATAATTTGACAGGGATATAAAGATGACTCTGACACAAGATCAACGTGTAATTTTTGGCACAAAGTGTAAAAAAATTGGCGCTAAACAAAAAAAAACTTACTAAAACCAATAGGCATCGGAAACGTTTACATGGTATGTTGTATATTGACATAATCAACGAAATTGCTACAAAAGCGGTAGCAACTGACCTGGATCGTTGATGTCCACGAGTGAGTTAGATAGGACGTTCCTCTTGATGATCGTCGTGGGAGGCGGGTTGTGCGGCAGCCGGGAGGGGGCGGCCGGGGCCGGACCGGAAGGCGGCGGTGGGACCACGACGCTATGGGGAAACACAGGTTTAGTCTTATAAAAGCAAAAAAAATATACGGTCGAATTGCTTCCTGTTAGGCTAAAATAATGTTTACTTTTATATTGTAAGTTGTAAAGCAATAAATTTATTGTCATTCATTTCGTTCATTTCATTCTTCGCATTCTTCTAATTCATCTCATTCCTGTCATTAATTTTATTAATTAAAAATGTAAAGTAACGGCCAATAATCATACTACTGCAGGGCAAAGGCCTTAATCAATGAATTCAAGTTACCACAGCAATGATGGCTATAGGCATAATCTCCTCGCTCCGAAAATCGAACCCACAATCCCGATATTTTGGTCCGGTACTTAAATCGCTCGACCAATCGCTACACAGTCTTTTAATCTTACCTGTCGTGTACTAATAATACGGTGCATTTAACAGTACACACGATGGTGAATAAACTTATAAACATTAATTTTTTGGGTAGCAATCAATAATAGCTACTAACCCATGGACATGAACGTGGTCCATACACTGTTGATGGTCAATTTCAACATCTGCCACTCCGCTATCACGATTTTCCATCACTGCGAACAAAGCAAAAAGTATTGAAACCTGCGATCATAACATGTTTCCATATTGTATCACGTTGTTTGTCTATGATGAAATCCTAAACTGGATGAAATTTTGTGTAGATATTTCAATTGGCTCCTGGATGGTTAAAGAACATTGTTGTCAACATTTGGTCATTTAGACACTTTTGTCGAATGACGTGACGAATCACCTTCTTCAAATATAAAAAAGAGGTTTCAAAATGTCTATATAATTTATAAAAATGTTTTGAATCCCTGAAACTTTGTTTACATTTTTTCTCTTGTGTTTGTTGGCCTTTCTTTAGTATCCAAATAATGACACTTGCCATTCCTATTGTTGCCCGCGTTCCTCCCCTTACCGCGGTCGTGTACCCCCTCGATCCTCATGGCTTCCATTTTCGCTACGTTCTCGCGGAGGTCCTCAGTGAAGTTCCAGCTAGTCTCTAATAAAAAAACTTACCATTCCTGTTTTCAAACTAAGTAGCTACAACAATAATATTGAGTCAACTAGCCCACATCTAATAAAATAACTTACCATTTCTATTGTTCCCCGCGTTCCTCCCCTTCCCGCGGTTGAGTTCCCCCTCGATCCTCATGGCCTCCATCTCGTCCATCTCCGCTATGCTCTCGCGGAGGTCTTCAGCGAACTTGCAGCGGTCGTGCTCGTTGCGGGCGTTGAACGTCGCCAGGCGTCGACCGTCCACGCGACGGGATAGGCGGATGCCGAACGGGTAATCTGGAGAAACATTAAACTTTTTTAAGTGGTTTTTCCAGCATACTAAAACTACTAAGATAAACTACGGTTCTCATGGGATAGTATCCAATTTGACGCGTAAGAAAAGCGGGTAATAGCTAGCAGTTAATATTCTAATTACCTAACTTATGTAGGTTGTTTATATCATCATAATGGAGACATTGTTTTTATATAAACTTTGATTAAACCAAATTTTTTTTTTAACACTTATTATAGTTTAACTTAAAAAAGTCACTAATATTACCTACTTATTTAATAGAAAAAATAAATAACTTTATTGAACACATTATTTAACGATTCAAAAACAAATGCAATCTAATGGCGAAATGGCCTCTAAAATACAAAATGGCGTCAGACATTAAATTGTCACTTTGACATAACCGTTGTTTTTAAGTTTTTTGCCACTCGTCGTGCTCTGTTTCTTACGTTTATGTGTTAGATGTCATCTTTCACGATGATTGCCTTTATTAGTTTGTGTTGCTATTTCATTGTTCATCTTTTTGTTTGAACCATACATCAAACTATTTTAAAGGAATTGTTTATCATCATCTCAGCCAATTGACGCCCACTGCTGGACATAGGCCTCCCCCAAGGATCTTCACAACGACCGGTCTCGCACCACTCGCATCCAACGGCTTTCCGCGACCTTCGTTAGATCATAGGTCCACCTGGTAGGGAGCCTACCCACCGGACCCGGTGTGCGGTCGCCATTCCAGAACCATTCCGCCCTAACGGCCATCGGTTCTTCTTACTATGTGTCCCGCCCACTGCCATTCAGCTCAGCAATTCTCCGAGCAATGTCAGTTATCTTAGTTTGATTGGTAATCAACAGATTCATTGATTCAAATGATTTGATTTGATTTATAATCGTGTATTAGCCATAGTTTGGTGGTGTGTAGGTACACATCTCTATTCCGGATGGTACTTAAGACAAAAGTTTATCGTGAGAGTGCAAAACCCATGTCGTACTCACGCGGCACAGAGAAGAGGTTGACCAGCATCCCGCACAGTGGGAACGACTGACGGAACGTGTAGGTGACCGACGATTTCTTCTTGCTGAAGATCTTTGTGATGACTAACAGATCGTTGAACAGGAAAACCTTGGCAGAAAAATAATATATCAGAAAACTTAACATCTGCTGAAATGATTTTTATGGTTTTTGAGAAATTAAATTGCGAATGTGTAAGTAGTACACAATTCATTGAGTGAAATATGTGCCTTAGCAAACATCCCTGAAGTACTGCAAAAACGGGGCAGCCCCAACAACATTTTTGAAACCGTTGTTATATTGGACACGTAGATTAAGGGTCTAATGCGTCAAGTTAATAAACGATAACATTATGCACAAAACCCGTTTTTATTCGCAAATTCGATTATCCGGATTTTTCGCTATTCGAACGCCTAACGACAATAATCGGTCCGGTTAATCGAGTTTCTACGTTTTTGTTTTTTGCGTAGAATACATTTTATTGTTATTGTCGCTTGTAGTAAATAAAAAAATACCTCTCTCTGGTGTACGCCAGGTCGTTCCTTCTTGTGTATATCTGGTATCTCATATAAGCGGCAGTAGCACACCAACCGTCGATGCGGCAGGGCCAAGTGGGGTTTCTTGCCAACGATCGTCGCTTGCACTTTCATTACCTGCAATAATAAATTATGATGTAAAAAAAACATTACTTGCCTGGTAGAGACCGCCTTTAGCGATAAAACCGTGGTATTTTCTGTTATTAAATTTTTTGTGCAATTAAGTGAATTGAATTGATAGATCCTTACTAATATTATAAGCGCGAAAATAGGCATGTTTAGAAATTTGCGTCATTTAGGGCCCGTTTATATGGGATGCTGAGAGCTATGGATGGCCGGGCGATAGCTTTATTTGGTACGTCAAAAGGCCGCGTAGCTGCCGCGCGGCCGCCGCGTACTACCACCTCGTGGCCACCGCGTACGCGTTTTCAAGAGTCGACTGTTATAGTAAAATCAGCTCTTCAGTAACTACATTTAAAGTTAAAATTAATTTAGTAAAGAATCCCTTGACGCTACAAATGCGGCCTGGACTCATTCAGTTGCTTTTGGTACTTCTCTAAATACACACGTGTTCGACATGAGTTACTTGACAAAGAAGAAAAAAGTAGTGATTGCATATAACTTATACCGACAATGCAAAGAAGAAAAAGAAATACGAATTATACGTGTTGTTACTTGAGTGACTGCGAAGTGAGCGGCGGGCGCCAGAAAACTCGAGCAACTGAGATCAGCGCGGCGCGGCCGCCGCGCTTTTGAGTGGCGCGGGGACGCATCATCCAGAAAATTCGGGCAAGAGAGCTAGGAGGCGACCGCGCGGTGTGGTTGTCCAAAATAATTTTAATGTTTTGGCCTAGGTAATAGAGTTTAAATTTTCTATGAACGAAACCTAGTAACTAGTCTAACGCGGCCGCGTAAAAGTTTTTGCGTCGTCTAACTGCAGCCTTAGACTGATTAAACATTAGACATTTAAAATGTTCGAGTTGATTTAAGCCACATAATAAATCATGATTAAATACAAGATTTTTTGTAACATGCCAATATGGTCCAAACATAAATTTAAAAAATGATGTTGCCTCAGTTTTATGAACAACTTAAACCTCAGATAATAAAAACTGCGTAATGAGGTCCTTTAGAACGAAAATAGCCTAGCAATAACGTCATCAAGCAACAACAGCTCTTATTACCTGCGTCACGTGGTCGCTGCCCGGCCTGAATTCGCTCGACTTCACCCTATCGTATATTCCGGCGAGCATATCCCTGTCTATGTCTCCGCAGTCGTCGATGCCCCGAAGGTTTCGCACGAAATCGTCGAGAGACATTCGCGCTTCGGGCTTCAAGTTTGGCGTGTGGAGATCTGTGTTCAGCATTATTATTGCGAAGGCTAACACGAAGATCTGGAAAGGAGTAATTTATGATAATCAGTTGGTGGAATGTAAACTTAAATTAGGAGCAAAATTAGCAACCGTCTTCGCTTTACTATACTGTGAAATGGCTTTCATTTCAACAAGTGGTTTTTTTTCTAATTTTCTTCTTTTTGTATAACGATCCTAAGGGTGGTCAGAGTATTCTAAGCCGCCTATTACAGACCTCTTAAACATAGCTTGTTTTACGACTTTTATCTTACAACATAAGCCGATATCTAACCTATCCCACCTTCCACCCATTCCGGACACAAGATTATATGGAAAGGATTGTTTGCTAAAGTAACCCGACCGGGAATGAAACCCTTGCGTTGCAGGTGGATTACTGCACCACTACATCAGCCGGGTTTTCTCTGTCAAAACTAGGACTTGAGATAATTAGGTCAAGAATACATTTACATCCATCAAACACAAGTCCATCTCACAATATATTTGTATTCTACTCACAATGAACAACGCACTTCCATTGACGACCATTTGGATCAGCGGTAGTAAACACTGCTTCTGAGCCATGGGTCGCGGGTTCGATCCCCGCACAGTACAAATATTTGTGTGCATGAACGTGTCTGTTTGTACTGGTCTGGGTGTTTTCTATGTAATAGAAGTATGTATTTACAAAAAAAAAAGTATATAAGTAAGTTTATTGGTTGTTTAGTACCCCATACGACAGGGTACTAATAGCTTAATTTGGGACTAGATGACTCTGTGTGGCCCAGTGAGGCATGTTTTAAATATTTATTTATTTATTTTTATTTACTTCCACTAGGGTCGCAAATAGCACACAAGTATAGACCACACATACATATCAGTTGTCAAATTTTCAGAAACAACTCAAAATCAGTAACTAAATAGCATAGATTCCGTTCCTCAAAAGGAAAAACCAGACACCTTATAGGATCACTTTGTTATCCGTCCGTCTGTCCGTTCATCTCGTTAACGGACCCGGAGCTAACATTTTACAAAACAAAGTTACATACCATACATCAACCACGCATCCATCTCTGGTTCTGATCAGACTTACGGTGTCCTGTGTCCTCAGTCGCTGAACAAAGTCGGTATTGCACACGCAGTACCGGCGGGCGAACGCTTCGACCAACCGCTCGATCTTCTGCGCCTCGCCCGGCAGACGGAAGTGAGCTTGGTACCGGCGCAGTGCCACATCCACCGCCATACCGGAGAGATCAAGCTCGTTTACGAAGCATCTAAACAATAATATAGCTAGTTAAACAAAATGTTTCCTGTATACTATGGCGACCAGTAGAGGACAATAAGAGTCCAGACCAGAGGCAATAAGAGACAAGGGAGAGAACTTTTTCTCCAGAAGTTGGATGATGTTGCTTAAGCGTGCCACGTCTAGAAACACGAGCTGCAGCTGATTACCCGGGGCGCTAAGTTGTAGTTCCAATTTACTCATGACACCGATGGACACGAGGGTCATATAATGGGCAGAATCGAATCGAAATCCCGCGCAAAGTGAGGTAAGTTATTACCCTGCTTAAAAAAAATTACTGGTCCAAGCGAACGGCTTCTCAAAGTCCTGCTTAGCGGGCTCTGACAATTAAGTTATGAAGCCTAGATTTACGCGACTAAATTGCCACACTACCGCCATTGTTTTTGAGTTGATACGGGTGTCAGGCTATCGTAAAAATCTGTTTGCTTTGCACAAGCTTAACTTTATTACTTAGTTGCAACTATTTATAGAAATATTTCTTGTGTCGACTGTGCAAGTGCCAACCTTATTATTTTACTCTTAGAGGTAAATTTTACTTTATTTTATTTGAATTTATTTAAATGTGACTAATTTCAAGCTATACCATATATATATATAAATGAAGTTAACGCAGTTTAGAACTAACGGTCATAGAATCATCATCCTCATTATCACTCAACTGCGGGACATAGGGTTTTTCCATTATCGCTATGCTTACCTGGTGGATTGGCCAATAATGAATAAAAGACGCTGCTGTGCGTATTTTTCTAATTAGACTATTTTAGTCGCCTCTAACAACGAGGAATGGTGTTGCTATTCTATATTGAGAATCTCCCTTTTCTTACTCTGTTAAAAATATAGTGCCGACTCACTCTAGCACAGCCATATTGAATGGGTTCTGCAGGTTGCCCAGGTATTCGCCAATCATCTGCTTGCTAAGCCCTTTACGTGTGATGAGGAAGCGAGCGACACCTCGCGGCGAGTTCTCGAGGAATCCACGGGCGATCAGGTAAGCCACGCCCCGTTCTGGTTTCTTGTTGAAGAGGTTAAGACCGACTCGGTATTGTCGCTTGCGGACTGTCTCTGAGACCTGGAAGATTTTTTTTAGCTATCACGGTTAAATAAGGAAATTACTTTAAACACTTTAAAGGATGTACTATTAGGACCAGTGAGTATAAATAAAAATATATTATTTGGTCGACCGTTGTATTTATATTAAAAAAAAAAAAAACAATTATTGACAATCTCAACAACAATTGGCGACCATTTGGATCAGCGGTAGTAAACGCTGCTTCTGGGCCATGGGTCGCGGGTACGATCCCCGCACAGTACAAATATTTGTGTGCATGACCATGTCTGTTTGTACTGGTCTGGGTGTTTTCTATGTATTACAAGTAGGTATTTACAAAAAAAATGGGTATGTAAGTTTATCGGTTGTCTAGTACCCCATACGACAGGATACTTAATAGTGCCTTAATTTGGAACCAGATGGCTCTGTGTTGCCCAGTGAGGCATGTTAAAAAAAAACAATGTAACAAACACTCCTAAGTCGTCTTACGGCCGGTTCCAATAACCTATCTATCCTCAATTTTGGCATATCGGAGATAGAAAACATCTTCTGTCTCTGATTTTGCCGTCCAGAGAAACAAATACAGAAGTTGTTTTCGTTCTCCGATAAGCCAAAACTGAAGATAGTTAGATAATTGGGACCGGCCGTTAACCTATGTTACGTTTTTGGGTAGGATGCGTCACACACTACACTTCCCCCTAATTTCGAAAAAAGAAAAAATATATACTGTTAAATTTTAATACACCTTTACACCAAATAACATAATTTTTTTTCACTCCCTGGTCCCAATATTTCAAGGATGTTTTTGAATCCATCATCAATCAATTTTCCAGGAAAAAATATATAAAACCTTTAGATATTAGCAGTTAATCAGCATCAACGGTACTGATATAATCAATCCTGTCCACTTTACCAGCTTAAGACTGAGTGGTAATGTATAACGTAGTACTTAGCACGAAAATAATTAGAATAATTGCCGTCAACACGAGATGAATAAAATACATCTGTACCTACCTGGTACCTGTAAGAAGCTGAAAGGTAGAAGAAAGAAGGTAAGGTAGGTTGGTGCAAGGTTATCTTGGGTGGCCGGCGGTATAAGGTCAAGAATCATCATACTTGATAAGTAGCAACGGCACCAGATTTGCATTACTTTGATAGTATCTTCTATAACGGCCGGTTCCAATAACCTATCTATCCTCAATTTTGGCATATCGGAGATAGGAAACAGTTGCTATCTCTGTTTTTGCCGTCCAGAGAAACAAAGACAGAAGTTGTTTTCTATCTTCGATATGCCAAAACTTAAGATAGATAGGTTATTGGAAATGGCCGTTAGAGTGGTAAATTCGATTTTGAATCTATCAAACTCCACGAACACGTAGCGAAGCGCCATCTAGTAACAACTTTGCGATTCAAGTTCAGTGACATACACGTAAACGTAAGTTACGTTTGCGTGTTCGATCGGTTTGATCGAGTAAAACGCTTTTTAAGGAGACTGGTAACTGCCCTGTTGACGCAATACGAGCATGATGCGAGAAGTTGGGATAAGTAAGGCATGAAATAATCGTGTGGTAAGACAACGGGCACTGTTTTACCAATCAGGGAAAGATGTAGACTTTCTGGAGTCATCTGGGATAGTTAGAGTAGAACATGAGAATCAGGTGCATACGTACGTTGATACACATGAAGAACACTTACGAGTACCTGGTAACGGCATCCTCAAACAGGGTTAATGCTAGGTGTGGTTCTGTCCATTGATCACGTGGTGTTTTTAGCAACTTTTTAGATTCCTCCCTTCCCCATAGCGATATGTAGTGAGGTTTTGTACTATTTAACCACTAACCTATGTATGTGTATTCTTTTTTCATACTAAGTAAGGAAATTGAAATAATGTAAGGTGTTAAGCGTTATCAGTTCCACGCAACTGCCCAAAACTAAAAAAACAAATGCGTTTTGATAATCTTAATACCAATTGTATCACCCTTGTACACCATACATCATAAATACAACTCGCGTTACAAATACGAATAATTTTTGCGTCCTTGAAGTTAGCGTCCTTTGAACGCAGGGAGAGAAAGACTGACGCAAGTTGTACTAACAACAATTAAAGCGAAATATCGCTACCTGTAAAGTGAATAGTCCGGTAATCGGTAATCAATAGAATTTTAGAATCCTGTGATCTCGGGGTTATATCCATGCTATTCTTAACATTTGAGGTCGCTCACCTCAAATACGAGTAGCACTACCTACGCCGATCACTGCTTAAAAGTGGTAATATTTTCCCAAAACCCCTCGTCCCTTTGGGCCTCACGTGATTATTGGCCATCCCCATGGACTAGGTAGGTATGGTAGTGCAAGGATACCTTAGGTTGTTGGTGGTGCGTAGGCTGGTGGCGGTCATGCGGGCGGCAGCATACCGCCGGCGGCGGAGCCTCGTAGTAGGGCGGCGCGTCCTGGCGCTTCCATACCGGGAAGCCGCCCGGGGCGGTGACCACGTTGACGCCCTCGTAGACGGAGCCCGAAGCGGTCCGCTGGTGGGACTGGTAGTGCTCCTGGATGTGGACGTGGGGCTCCTACGAGAGAGTTTATAGCTAGATATATAAATAAATATATGTGGACAACATCACATAAACATTGTTCTGATCCCAATTTGAGTAACTATTATAAGCATACTAGGACTACCTCCTAGTGGTCCACCCTAAATTGATTCAGCCTCATAACCATGAAAAGTTAAAAGGTAGCTAAAGACACTTGCGATTGCAACTTGTTAATAAAATTCAATAACTTTTGTGGTCGAGAAGCTTTGCCATCGGTTTTCAAGGGGTCACCAGCTCTGACCCTGACCCTGGGTACGATTCGGTCCTTAGATACTAATTTAAAATCTATTTGTAGTAAGAGTTCGTTATTACTAATTTCTACATTGACAAGTGATGCAACAGCTTCTTTGGGATTGTTTTTATTATAATCATTTATTCATACTTACAGGAGCCCTAGGCTGATATGGCTGATGGTAGTGATGGCGGTGCTCCTGTGAAGATGACGACGACGAAGACTGGACTGAGGACATTGACCCTCCCCGGACCACGGCCCCTCCGCACTCCGCGCGTCGTAGGGATACTGGGCTTTCAGCACTGTTGACAAGTTATATTCGTTCGATAAATCGATCATATTGCGTGAAGCATAGAGTCCTGTTTTGATAACTTCAGCTGATAATGGCGATCAGGTAGACTTTACGCTTACTTAGTAGCATTATTTTCTATGAAAGTTTAACGGGCTCGGATGAGTTGTTAAAGCCTTATCTTTAGTAAATGTCTTTATTGGTTTTACACACATTACGTACTTCCTTACCTAACGAGGGTGGTTCATCATATTGTATTAGACAGTTTGCTGGGTTACCATTGGCAGCCGGATTAACATCGCAGCTTGACCATTGGTAAAGCGAAGACGATGCTGCCTGTCTCCTTCTGACAGTTCTCCGTTAGTCGTCTCTTACGACACCCATAAGAATAGAAGAAGTGAGGCAATACTTACTGGCAGTAATGAACACTTTAAAAAGTAAAATAACAGCCTATATATTCATCCCACTGCAAGGCAAAGGCCTCCAACATTGAATTCAAGTTTCCATAGCAATTATGGGTAGAACAATATTCGGAGATTCTACTCTCGTTGCCTGGTCTAGGGATTAGACCCAGGAGTAAAAGATCTTGGCCCCGTTAGTCAGGTAAATTACTAGACCAACGGGGCGTTACTTAAATGAACACTTCTAAAAGTAAAGTAAGGGCAGAGCTAAGGCCTCTATCATTAAATTCAAGTTACCACAGCAATGATAAGTCAACAGTCAACACTTACTTGAGGGTAATACTGCTGGTTCTCTTTGGCACTTCTGGCGGCATGCGCCTGGCGTTCGCCGCTTGTATCGCGGCCAACTGTTGCTGTTGCCGCGCTGTAGGGGACGAGAGGGGCTTACCCCCCGAAGATAACAGGTTACCGTATATTGGACCTAAAAGAAACACGGATAAGGTTGAATTTTGTTTAAGCAAATCATTTTGTGTTTGACCAAACTGAATGTTTAAGTGAAGTGTATAATAATGTTCTAAATACATTTCGCTTTAATCTTTATAAATGAAACACATCCGGCAATTTTTTACAAAATTAAACTTAACTCACAAAAACATACGAAATAAGTATAAAAATATAAATTGGCTATAAATAGATTGAACTTTTACCTGAATTATTCAGCAATTGGTGATTGTGTAGAGATTCATTGTGCGACGAGGACGTCGATATATTGGTAACTGATCCGCTCACTGAACAACTGCACACCTGTAACACGTACGACATACGGTTAAATTTCGACTATCATACATTTGACGAAATGGCATGCAGAGAACAAACTATTTGAGGAAGGTAAAGAAACACAATAAACAAAACAAAGCAAGCGTATTGAGATTAAATTTTGGATTCATCTGAAACTAAATCGAAATCATAATTATTTGCTCTCCATTAAAGAATGATTTGTACATACGATCGCGTTTACTTGATTTTAATAAAATATTATTACATAAGGTTTAAATTGCCGTGACAAGATATTATCTGAAGCGGTAAATATGGCGGGTATTTAGATTGCGTCGAAAATGTTTGCTTAATAAATTCTAGCTCCTGATTTAGAGTGTAATTTTCTAAAAATAATAGTTGCGTATGTTATCAGGAAAACCAATAATATTGCATGCGTACTGCGGCAAATTTTATAACGATAAGTTTTTGAATGTATGGATTCTATCAAAGTAAAGTAACAGCCTATAATCATCCCACTGCAGGGCAAAGGCCTCCATCATTGAATTCAAGTTACCACAGCAATGATAGGACCACCATAATTATTACTACACATATAAAAGACTTCATAGTGTCGGGTAGTGCCGAAGTAATATTAGGGGTTAAAGTATGAAATTGCCGTTTTGTATGGACGAAATCGAGAAAAGTAATTTTTCCATACTAACAATTTTTTTTGTTTTTTTAGGAACGCCTGAACCGTTTTCGATGCAATTAAAGGTGAAAGTTAGATGGTTATAAAGCTACGCATTATAGTATTTAAATTTCTGAAAATCAAAGTATATAATACAAATATACTTAATTGAAGCAAGAAGGTCAGCTGGCACATTGTAAGGGGTCTTTTCAACGACTTCCTTTGAAGTAATAGGCACTAGTATTGCATTTTTTTTTTGTCAAAACTTACTTTATTTAGTGTTTGATACAATACATAAAGAATTACGCAATAATATGACTATACTTAAGAGCTATAAACAAAATAAAAAGTGGGAAAATAATCGGCAATTTCATACTTTAACCCCTATTATAATATAGCATCACCATTTTTCTTACGGGTATCGTAGGAGGAGACTAAAGGAGTACTGCCAGTAACTGGGTAGCAGTGTCTCCTTTTTACCATAGAGCAAGCAATTGGCAAACAGTCTGACAATCGTGGTGATTAAGACCAACTCCAACTATTTGATGGGACTATATACCAGCAGTGGACTGATTGAGTCTGGAGTTTATGATGATATTGTTAATGATGGTGATGACGGTAAGATAATAATGAAGCTATCATTATTTGTGGATTGTAATACCATTTCCCTGACACCATGTATGTTTTGAGAAAATATAAAAGATTGAGCATGGATATTTTACAATACTAACTTTTCACGCGACTGCGTACGCATGAAATTTGAAATAACTCGACGGTCAACTATTTTCAGATTTTACTTCGGAAAGTGTGCTCTTGACCTGCATGAGCTCATTCCGCCTTCCCCTTTATATCTTCGGGAATCTAGGCGCACTGCAGGTTACCATCCCTTTCTGGTTGGTATACCGCGATTGTGTACCAAGCGCTTTTCCTCGTCTTTTGTGATGCGCACCGCCAAGGAGTGGAATGCCCTGCCTGCGTCTGTTTTCCCGAAAAATTCCCGAAAAAAAGACTTCTGGGCAAGCTTGCTTCATCTTAGGCTTCTCCTTAACCGTAGAGTTAAGTATCTATCATAACCATAATCTATCACCATTTTTAATTTCATCTAGATCTGTTCAGCAGTTTAGGCGTGATTGAGCAACAAACATCCATCCAATCTTTTGTATTTATAATATTTTCAATTAACCCTTCGAGCGTTGGTTATTCCAGACACAATTGAAATCAATTGTTATCGCGACAGCAAAGCGTTAAATTTATTTAAAGTCATCAAAAGCAACATACTTCATATTTCACCATTCGCCTCCCAAAGTACGGCCACACCGTTATCTTTTTCACTCTCTTAACCGATTTACACTTCCAAACTGTTTGCAATTTATTTCTACACTGATCCATTTTATTGGCAACTTAATTACGAGACGTCACACCCGGGCGGCGCGAGTCCGTACACTGATAATTTGATAACGTGATTTCGCCAGAGATAATGCTAATTGGTTGAAATTCCTTGCGTGTCGACGACATTGATAATACGCCACTTTCGTTTTATTAATATGTTGACAGATAAAAGACATAACAGTCAGGATATTAATGAATTTACACTTTATTTATTTGAAGCTTATAAGATTATGTAGTATGTTAATTTAAATAATAACCATATCATCATCATAACCAGCAAAAGAAGGACTTTGTCATAATCGCCACGCTTGGCAGACGGGTTGGCAGTTTAGCCAATGGTAGAGAAAAGACGCTGCCGCCCATCTCCTCCTGGCAGTATACCTTTGGTCACCTTTTGCGACACTAATAGGTAGAGAAGAGGTGGTGCTATTCTTTTTTAGGTAAGCTATCATCAGTAATCGTAGTAGGCAGATGGAGTTGGGGTCATTGATCTATAGTATAGTATAGTAACTGCCTATAATCATCCCAGGGCAGGGCAGGGCAAAGGCCTCCATCATTGAAATGAAGCCACCATAGAAATGAAAGGTATAGGCATAATCACCACGCTTGCCAAATGCGGGTTGGTGATCACAAACCCGAGCAATGTTCGGAAAATTCGAAACTTTTGCTGTCCGACCTGGGACCTCGATTACTGAGGGATAGTTGACTTTATATTGTTTACTTTATTTGATATTTTAGCAACTTAATTGCACTTATAATATCAGTATATAAACTTGAAAATTTTTGTCTCAGGCGGGACTCGAACCCGCATCTCCTCGCATGCCGGGCGGGCGCCATACCATTAGGCCACCGAGACACTGCGACACGGCGCGAATTTTTCAAGCATATTCTTACGCTGTGAGCCAGCGTTGCTTCATCAAATGTTAGGAGCTTGCACCCCTAACACCCGAAAGAAACATCTTTGCAGATGTTTGACAGTCAGTTAAGATGAAACAGCCATTTATATACTTTATTTGATATTTTAGCAACTTAATTGCACTTATAATATCAGTATATAAACTTGAAAATTTTTGTCTCAGGCGGGACTCGAACCCGCATCTCCTCGCATGCCGGGCGGGCGCCATACCATTAGGCCACCGAGACACTGCGACACGGCGCGAATTTTTCAAGCATTTATATTGTTTATTGTTTATGACTAATGTTTACAATTTGTGCTTTGTTTTAGGCCGTTTTAACTTATTTGATATTTATTTTTTACTTAATTTGACATTTAATTTAGAATAGGTATTCAATGATTAGAAATTGTGCAACCTTTATTCCATTTGACATAAAATATTTTAATTTGTTATTTAATAGCTTCCAATGACGAACATTTGCACGCCTGCCAGCAGGTTAAATACAATGACTAAGAAAATATTTTGTAACATCTTTGTAATACTTATGTATTTATGCAAATAAAAATATTTGATTGATTGATTGATTGGCCTGGTATTCAAACCGCTAGACCAACGGGGCGTCATTGATCTAGAACGTTCATATTAATATGGACATTCCTCCGGAATTCCGGAACAGTTTGGTTTTTAAAAGGTTTTAACTACCTACTCCGATCACTTGTTAATATTTTGTCTTACCCATAGATATTTAAGAACTAGATGAACAGACCTTTACAATTATGTCATTTCAGACTGTCCAAGTTGAATATAAACTTGAAAAATTATGTGTTATGCCTACTGTGATACAAATTTAACCTTACGAACATGATTTAAATTTAGATGCGACGAAGATTACCAAGCGTTCAGTAGGTTCTTATACAGGTGAATTTTTAACCACCTTCCAAATTTAAATTTAGCAATCTACGAGACAAAAAACAAATGACGTATTTTTTTTTTAGTATAGCGCATTACAAAAATGACAACATAAATCACTTAGAAAATGTTTGCCAAAAATCTAAAATTTTTGAGACGGCCTCCTTGCAACATTTTTAACGCGATGCGCATCTCATTCATTCATGGCGATACTATTCATAAGTTTTTGATTTTCCCTTCATACCTTAATAGGCTTAAGACCGTGAAAATTGAAAACTATGTTGCGAAAAATATTTTCGAGTAAAATCTTGATTTTTCATTTTGGACTTCATAAATAGGCTCTAAATACGATACTAAACGCCTATAAAAAAAATTGAATATGATGACAAAATCATTCTGTATGCCGAGACGTTTGTCTGCCACTGATTATGTTCTCTAGTTTTTGTTATTGTATATCAATGAACTTACCCCACTATCCGCATCCCCGCGGTGGAGGGGCGGCATGTCGGCCGCAATCATGTGGATCTGGTGCGCGGAGTGCTGCACCCTGGCCACCATGGCCTCCACTTCGTTCTGGGTGTCGCATTGGAGGTGGTTGCTGGAATATTTCATATTTCATGAGTGAGTGGACAATAAAAAAAAAACAATTTGTGTCATTATTTTGATTTTGACTTTTAGAAGTAACCATCCTGACAAATGTATTTTTTAATATATCTCCCACTGTATCAGATGAGGCGAAAAAGATTGGCAAGACTTGGAGTGAAATCAAACGCGAAGCTCAAGACCGTACGCGATGGATGACTACTGTGGACGCCCTCTGCCCAAACTTGGGGACCTAGGACATTAAGTCAAGCCACACTGACGTTAGTGTGCACATTATAAAAGCTTTGTTTTATTGTTATACATAATTATTATGTTGTGGGAGACTTTATTTCTTTTGTCAATTTCTGGTGTCAATTTAAAATACAATTTCTTGAATGAAAAATTCGACGGACTAATTTCCAATCTTGTTATTTTCAGAGCACTAGGCCCTAACAAGCTAATATTTTTTTAATATTTAACTTTGTATGTGTGCGTGCGCACGTGTGTGTTTGTGTAAGTGCGCGTGTATTTTTGTATTTGTGTATGTGAGAGAGAGAGAGAGAGAGTAATTTATTTCAATAAATTTGTCAATCCTTACCTCATATCCATGTCGTGTCGCTCTCTCAGCGACATGGACCTCATCGGCCTTGTCATGGCCATCATCTTCTCTGTGCCCGCTGGACTCTTCTGCAGTAACGTATTTGCGTAGATATCTGTACCTGAAAGAAAAGGAAGCTACATTGGTAGATGTTGGCTATTCGCGTTAGACTCCTTTACCTATGCCGTTATAAAAAAAAATAAGAGTGCGAATGAGTTTTAGACCCAATCCACCCACTATGTAAACGACACTTCAATGAGTTCAAGCATTTTAAGTCGCTCTTAATGCTAACGTGTCATTTAGAAGTAATGATTTTAATAAAGAGTTAACTTGTAGATGATAATAAAGTTGATGGTTAGATGTTTAACGTTTCAGTCTGTCAACTAGCTAATCGGTTACGTTATTGGATAGCTAGATTTAAAAAAAACAAATCACAGCACCTGTTACCTTATTTTCCACTTAAACATCTTATAATATCTAATTAGAGCAATACTATGGGTTATATACTGAATGACATTGCAAAGATTAAGGTAAGTTTTCCACCAGAGTTGAGAGAGGACAGAGACATTGTGTTTATTATATTCTTGGAATTTTGGCCTTTCTGTTATTCAAATTCAAAATATTTATTTCAGGCTTGGCCCATATAGAGTTAGTAACAATTTAACTTAAGACTATTGTTAGTAAATACAGGCAAAAACATCATTATACAATTACATTTAATTAAATTACATTATTTATTTAATTATATCATTATTATTAACATTTTATTGAATTTCGGCCTTTCTGTTATTCTGATGTATGCTATTGCACAGTTTCATTAAAATATATTGGCGATTGTTGCGTCAAACGATTAACAAAATGCATACATTCATCCACCCAAACTGCTTTTCTAATATGACTAGGATATTTGACATACCATTGACTAGTTGCCCATGCCCATGATCAGGGCCATCCTGCATTCTCCTCGTAGTGGAGTCAGCAGCTTTCGCCATAGCCGTGATGGCGCTGAACTTCTTCAACAGCTGGCGTCTCCTGAACGCCCTCTGGATGGTGACGGCCGCTCGCCTCGCCCTCAACCCTCCGTACCGCCTCTCGAGGATCTCGACCTGCTTGTCCAGGAGGTCTTGCGACATTTCATAGCGGCTGGGGAGGTGTTAAAAATGATGTTATGAAATTTGCTATAAGTAGTAGAGGTGACATCATAGATTTAGTAATCATGATATCGTGAAGTCGGAATTAGGATGTGTTCTTTATGTACCTACTTAATGATGTTCTATGATGGAAATCGATATATTTGAGATTAAATTTGTTCATTTTTAAATTTGACGTGTTGATTTGAACTTAAGGAACTTAAGGTTTGTGATTTTCTTAAATAGAACAGGTTCATATTAATCCGTTATCTATTTAAAAGTACCTGATATAATGCGTTTTATAACGATATGTTTTTATTGCCTCAGTATTTTACTTTAATTTACTGTGGTCGGTATAACTTCCATTTCAGGTCGAAAAAATAAGGTTTGATTACAAATCAATACATACCTATATTGTTACGATAATTGATTATGCTGCTAATTATAACATAGTTTAATACTATGTTATAATTAGCAGCATAATCAATTAGTTGTTTCACTATCTGAATCATTGACTTCCATTTATGTTACACAAGTTCGTAATTAAAATAGTAAGTACACTAAACTGTGTAGTGACTTAATTCTTATAATATCAGGTAGGTAGTCAGAATTTATTAAATTACATTTATTTATGATTTTCCATAACATACATGCGAAATATAATGATTTCGATCTGTATGATAGACTAGCTACTGAAAATATATTTCATGTTTACTAACTAATAGTTATATTTGATAAAATACTGAGATGATAGGAAAGTAAATCAATTTGATTACTTACTGATTAATGTTTTTATTTAAAATTACATACATTTTAGTACATGCAATCAAATGGAGACAAAATGTTAATGAATTAGAACACACGTCATTACATCAGCTCAAGATTATTGTTTAGACTCATGCTTTAATGTTGTCAGCGCCTGGTCAAACTAATAGAGAGGGGAATCATCAGTCAGGGGGGGGGCTGTTCTTTTTTGTGTATAAATCATAGATGCGACCTTATCAAACATTGGCTTGCTAAAAGTTTTTAATGACCTCTACACAATTTATCAAGCTCATGTTTGAAAGGAACACACCTATGATAGTACAATGGTATTCACTTCAGTAAGCGAAAGAAGGGTAAGTGAGTTTAGACAGTTAAGTGTTACTAGGTCCAAGGGTACACGATACAGGCATTCCTAATTGCGGACATACCCTCTAGTCAATTTGCCCCTTTTTTGGGACAAACTTGTATTTTTTTGCGTCATCCCTGATGTCCCCATGATGGAAACGTCTGTGCCACGCCTATGGAAGAATTATAAACATAAACAAACGCCGGAGAAACACACCATGACTAGGCCAAAATATTATATATCACATGGCCCCAATTAATATTCACCGTGATCCTACTTCTAATTCATCATGACCTACATATAGTAAAAAAAAAAAAAAAGTAACAGCCTATAATCATCCCACTGCAGGAAAAAGGCCTCCATCATTGAATTCAAGTTACCACTGCAATGATGGGAACTGGCATAATCACCACGCTTGCCAAATGCGGGTTGGTGATCACAAACCCGAGCAACGTTCGAAAATTCGAGACTATTTATTGCCCAACCCGGGGATCGAACCTGGGACCCCGAGATCTTGGCCCGGTATTTAAACCACTAGACCAACGGGGCGTTCCTTCTTGACCTACATATAATTGAAATAAAATGTTTTTTACTCAAATCGGACTGAACTCCAGTTAAAATTACGTAAGGTCCAATTTAAACTTTAAAATATTTTACAGGATGAGTCCTCTGTTCAATTACATTCATTTTTATGGGACCAACATCAATATCTATATTTTTGAACTACTCGTAGGTATATTCAAAAACTCGTAACAGTTGATCCGCTGTTAGTAATGATCATTGATGTTTTTTAGCAAATTCAATGTTTACGTGATGGAATAAAAGGGAAATAATATTCCTTAGAAGGTATTATATTATCCAGTAAATAATCGTTTATAGCACAAACTAAGATTGTAGACACCAAACTGACGATAAGGACTAATTAAAAAAAACTAACTTGATTAAATACAACCACATGATTGAATTGTTAACATAGTTGAGTGTTTCACGCCTATGCCATTATAATACAATGAAAGAGTTATCACAACTTATCTTACATACATTTGTGTTATACAGTGCAGAATAATTATGT
Source organism: Anania crocealis (assembly GCA_949315895.1). Lineage (NCBI taxonomy): Eukaryota > Metazoa > Arthropoda > Insecta > Lepidoptera > Crambidae > Anania > Anania crocealis. The sequence continues at coordinate 5,910,838 of OX438874.1, read as the reverse complement.
ACAATCAGTGAAAGAGAATTAATTCACATTACAAACATACACCACATACAGGGTGAAATTTTAACCACCTTCCAAATTTTAATATATCAATCTACGAGACAAAAAAACAAATGACGTATTTTTTTCTTTTGGCATAGGCCAGTACAAAAATGTCAAGATAAAGCACTTAGAAAATGTCCGCCAAAAATCTGGAATTGTTGATACGGCCTCCTAGTAACACTTTTTTTTACGCGTTGCGCATCTCATTCATTCATTACGATACTATTTATAAGTTTTTGATTGTCCCTTTCTGCCTTAACAGGTCTAGGACCGTAAAAATTGAAAACTATATCGCGAAAAATATTTTTGGGTGACAACTTGATTTAATTTTTTTACTTCATAAGTAGGCTCTAAAAACGATACTGAAGGCCTATAAAAATTTTGGAAAGTGGTTAAAATTTCACCTGTATACATGAGTACCTAAAATACTTTAAACAAACATAACATATGACTGTAATGTTTCAAATTACAGGGACAAGTATTTATGTTTTTAATTATAGTTTAAAAACAAAAAATATAATACTATATAACCTAATTGATCATTTAATAAAATGGTTTCGATAAAGGTCTACAAGAAAACAATTTTTAAACGAAGATAGAATGCTCACAAAGTAAAATAATCTTATTAAATTTATTTAAAACGAGCTTTGAACTATTGAAAAATAGAATATAATGGTAATGATTTATAGTCGTAAAAAGACATGCATTATACTGAAAGAACTGTAACTGACGAATAGGTTATTTTTGTGTGGAACCTCTCTTATTGTTGAGTGGAACATATTGTTAGCAGACGGTCGGCACAATAATAATTAAATTTACTGTGTGTCGTATGTTGTTGTATGTGAAAACCAAATATAGATATTTGGTTAAAGATAAACTGTCATTTTTGAAACATTCAATTATTGTTCAAAGATCAAGTTTTAACAGCAATCATATACCTGTTATGTTATTCTGTACAAGTTACCATTAGGTTAGTGACAAAACATCAAATTATTATACAAACATCAATATTTTACAACAACATGTACTAGTTACACATTAAGTTAGTCAAACTACCCATTGATACTAATTTTCGCATTCGATTTAAAGTTTAAAATGTGCAAAACATGAAGATCAATCATAACTCTATTAAAAACAAAATTCGTTTTGTAGTACCTAGGCTCATGAGTATAAATCCGGCCTAAGCTTTTTTGTTTAACAACAAATACCATCATCCATCCCCAATAGTTTAACATTGAACACGACATATTCACAATGTTCATCATACACTGACCTGTTTGTATGTACGGCCATTCCAAACCCTTCTGGCGGCGCGGCGATGTACATCGGTTGAGGCTGCTCCTGTGCGCCCGCGCACAGCCCCACGCCCGTCGACGCGTTCGACGCTGATGAACATGACGAGTTAGAGTGGTTTAGTGCTGGAATTTAAATAAAAAAAGGTTAATTTTAATGATGAAGATGAGGATGTCATGAATGGATAAGGGTAACTACACACACGAGAGGGCCGGCATATTCGGTTCGGCAGTATTTATCGAACAACAAAGCCGATCTGAAGTAATTACTGCACTTAATCGGCTTGTGCCGATCGGTTAGTTAATTCGGGTTGTCATATCATTCGGTTCACTTCGCACTCAGAATCTTCGGGGTTTTCGTAATGAAGATCCAGCAATAACAACAAAACTTGCAGAAGCTAACAACACGTCGTATTCATCCCACATTTTTAGCTGAACTAAATTTGCCGAGTGGTTTGTGATTCCCGAATATTCATCTACATAAATTCGATTTTACCGCCCGGCTTTGCCGATTAATGCCGGCCCGCTGTTGTTGCCCGCCTAGTGAAAGCCGAGCGGTTTTTTCTCGAACATTCATGTACATTATATTCGATTTTACCGCCCGGCTGTGCCGATTAATGCCGGCCCGCTTATGGGTGTAGCTACCCTGAGTTGCTGCCAAGACGGTAGGTCACAATCATAGAATAAAGGACCTGTGAAAGCTGATGGATGTACAAGAGTGAAGAGGTACTTAATCGACATGGAGAGAGGAACACAGGTGAGTGGCATTACCCTTTTGAAAAGGAGGAAGCAAAATTCTGTAGGTCGTTTAACTGTTCTTATCTATATGACTGTACTGTCTTATTCTTTAAGTGTATCTTAGAAGGTCGCCTTGAGGAGTATTACCAGAAGTCAAGGCATTTTTCCTCCATATTATTGCAATCGCCAAGTGCTTGCAAAGCGTGGCAATAAGTCGTAACCCTTGTTTTTGTGAGGGCTACGTCCAGCAGTGAATGATCTACATTAATCCCTCGATCGTGAGTTATTCCAGACACAATTGAAATCAATTGTTATCGCGGCACGCGCGTGCCTCCTGGGGGTTGAGGGATTAACATTTTGTAATATAAATGTTACTTATAGGGTAGAGGTATAAAAAGTTTTAAGTAACCTTCCGTCTTTTCGGAAGACGTGATAAGTGACGTTAGACGCAGATCGTACTTGGCGTATTTAGAGTAAGGCCAACACTTCTTATGTGTGTATCATGCGCTGGCAAAATGATCAAAAATAAAGTAACAAGCTTACCCGGTAAAGGCCGGTGGACCGCAGTGACGTATCGATTGCCCTCCATGTACCCCCGGTCCGGCTCGGCGGTGTGGCCATGGTGGCTGTGGATGGAGTGCTGGTGCGTGTAGAACCCGTCCGGCGGGTGGAGTGGCACGCCGCCGCCAGACTCCTCCTCGTCCACTTTCTGGGAGAAGCTGTGGACAAAGAAATAGTCGTTGTTTAGATGATGCATTTGTTGATGGAACAGTAGTATTAGGGGTTCCGTTTTTTTGGCAGAATCTTGTTGCGCCGAAACTCATTTGGCATAACACTCTTGGCATAAACTTCCTGCATCGAATGTAACCATATTTACAAGGCATATTTTTTCTAAATATAATTATTTATTGGCATAATGTTTGTATGGCCGAATTTACAACAGCATATTCTTAAGATGGCAGAATTTTATTAGGCATAATTACCTTTGTCAAAATTTCAGTATGCATAATTTCGTTAAGCATAACGTTTATGAGTTTCTGCGTAATGAAGATGATGCCTTCCGCTGATATGCATAATAACATTATGACATTAAAAATTCTGCGATAAAAGGGAGACCCTAGTATTAAAGGTCACGGCACAAAATAGAACACCATCCCTATTCTCTTTAGACATCGTAAGAGACAACTAATGAAGCAAAACCAGAAGATGGTGGACACTATCGTCATTTCTCCACCATACGATCAAACTGCGACTGCCAACCCGCCTGCCAAGCGTGGAAATTACGACCCAATTCCCCATTATCCTGCATTCATCATCTCCAGTCTTTAACCAGCAGGGGAATGATGTGGTCAGCCCACGAGGATGAGCCACAACTAAGCACGACCATTGTCCAAGTGCGACAAACCTGGTAATTAGTTTAGCTATTGCTATCAAACCTGTGTTATCGATGGGAAGAACAGCCGCACTATTGTAGACCACAGCTATAATAGTGTTATCGATACGAATAATTAAGAAGTCAAATTACATGAGAGTTGAAGGGCATGAACCATACATAGTTACTATAAAGTACATACATACGAGTATACATTTCATATTACGAGAAACAATTTGTACTAACAAGCTTTTGTTTACATCCTTTAGCCGGCAACATAATTAATTAAAACTGGAAATTACGTCAATGCAAATTAGATGTTACGGAAATTGAAGAACGTGATAAAATGGAATATCTTTATCAAAGCAAACTCAGAAACAATCAAGTATTAATGCTCTTTGTTTTACAAAGACTGAAGAATTTAATTTACACTCGATAAATGTCTATCTAACACAGGTAAGACTATATAGTTCCTGTCATAATGTGGCTATTTAAAATGTATTAGCAATTATGCACTGAATATAATAGAGCGTGTGTACCATAGACTATCATCCCACGGTTGCCTTCTAGGGTTGCTCCGTGCAGTTTTCGGATACAAGTAATCAAACTAGCTTATCATCACAGTTGGAACGCTACGCAAAACGATGACCGTAATATTGCTCTATTTGTCTTGTCCGGTAAGTGTCACAGGAAGAAAGATTCCTTAAAAAAAAAAGTTAAGTTTTAAACTATACATAACATTTATGTGCACATGTTCCGACTTGGTATGGTCGTAATCAGTTTATATATCTGGAAAAGGTTAGACATAAAAACTTAATTGAACACCATAAGTGGTTCAGTGGATGTTTAAACAAATATATACAATGTATGCAGTTTTATCGCTAAAAGCATTGTGTCACCACCTATTAACATATTAATTAATTTGCAATGACAGCACTCATCAATTTAAATGCAATTTAACTGAATAGCAAAGCCTTATCACAGGTATGGTCATGTTTTAAGTCTCGAGGTTGACTGCGCTGTTATATACACTATGTGGTTACGTATTTAGATTCCTTATTATGTGTGTTATTTGTGTCGCCGTAAAAATATCGTAGATATGCTCCAATAAAATAAAACGAAAATAGACGAACGAATTTTTATTTTTGTGATCTTCACTTCACTGTTTTTTAATTTTAGTTTTCGATTGAAATCTTCTTTTGCTATTCAATAGGTATCCAATTGGGCTGACAATTCAAGTTTTCGGATATTAAATAATGGCAACCCTAGTGCAGTATGCAAACAATATGCATGCCAAAGCAGGTGTACCAAAGGCTTTGAACGCGTCATATCGTAGAGTTTTAACCAGTTTGAACAGCCGTCGCATTTACCATCTGTCAGGTTGGTTATAATCAAGTCAAGTTTTTTTCAGGTTTTAGTATTGAATTTACGATGAGTTTTCATTCATCGATCGAAAAACTTAAAAAAACCGCAAAAGAATTTTGTAAAATCATTTGACTCATTGTTTAGTCCGTGATAATAAAAGATATAAATAAAACAAAATGCTGATAAATTAAATGCATTTGTGATATGTCAAGGTTATCATAATAGTACTTACTCTAATTTACGTCATAATTATGATATTCTTTAAAGATATAAATTCGATTGTTTCTAATCTCTTATTATATGTATATTAAACGTTGTATATTTACAGAATATAATCTGTAGATAAGTAGGTAAATAGGTTCATTAATTACAAATAAATTGACGTCAAATCGAAAGTATACAAATATTTGGTTATAATATTTTAAAAATAAAAATAAACAATCTCTTAACTCCATTGAAAGTAATACAATTTTAAAAACTTCTCTTATTCGTAGGTCTTAATGACTTGTTAGCTAAGTGTAGCAGACACTTCCCACAATTATCTAAATTGAACTAATAACAATCTTTCTGATTTCATTTAGGAAGTAACTACTCGTAAATAAATAAGTAGTTTGTGAAAGAGATGTCAGTTGTCCTAAATGTATTTCCTTATCTATGGTCCACACGCAACCTTTCCAGTGTTGCGATATGTAACGAATAAGTACGCAAACTTTCGGATTTATACGGATACTCAAATATATATATTTTTTTTAATAACAAGTTTGTCAAGTGTTGGTGGTTGTTTAAGATTTTAGATTTTACTGCATAGTCACTAAGCTTTGAATATTTTTTAAACCCATAATTATAGCAAAACAGACGTTCGTTTTAAATATTCAGTTCTTATTTATTACTTTTCAAGTACGTTCGGCTAGAACACAGTTTTTATTTTACTTTACCGATTACCACAACAATTAGTAAGTATGAATGACCTTCCTGAAATCACCTTCTACAGCATCAGGGTTTCGGATACTGATTATCTTTAACAACAAACATCCCTAGTGGCGATGTAAAATACCTTCTCTATCTAATCAAATGTTTATACAGTTCTGAAAATGGGCCAGTTTACTCTCATGTCGTAACAGTGTAAGAAACTTATGATTTAACCCTTTTCATGGTTGCCTAATACGCGTGCCAGTTAGAAAATAACTGAACGGCTTAACGATTTCTAATGAGGTTATAATAACTGTGCCTGTGTTCAAAAATGTAGCATTAGGTCATATGTTTGATTAATGTTTTGTGTTGTAACAAGAAATGATTAGGCATCTATAAATGTAATCTATTTTATACTGCACTAGCGGACCCGACAGACGTTGTCCTGTCTTAACTATGAATATTGCTGGCCATGTGCAAAATTCAGTTTTTTACCCTATATTTGATGATATTAAAATTAGCAGCACGCATTCTGTCAATGTTATGTAAAACGCCATGCATTAAAAAAGTTTAAATTGTCAAAAGCGATAAGGTTACATAGCAAAAAATTTAGTACGGTGATTAAGTTTTCTTAAATTTTCTAACATTTCGCGCAATTTTCTTAATTTTTTCATTTCATGAAATAAACCCATACTTGACAAACTCGTTTCGTGCTTTTGTAAGTTTGATTGTTCATGGAATGTTTTTTTCCATCCAATTAAAAGAGGATTTACTATTGACCAAATAACGGAAAAAACTTCTAAGTACTATAGAACAAATTAGTTATCATCGTCAATTTTATCGAAGTAAAATAGATGAAGAATTTATTTTTTTACTTATTGAAAACATAAACATGTTGAGAAAAGTACTGTCGGATATTAAAAAACCGGATGCGAACCACTATAAACGTAATAAAGAGACCAATATTATAAGAATATGTATGTAAAAATACTTTATGTAATTGTTATTACCGAAATAACAATAAAAGCTCAACTTTCTTGCCATTCCGAAAACACAAGCAAAATTGTGTAACTTAAGAGGCAAAATATATATGAATGGGAAATATTACTAATACAGTGTGATAAATTTGCTTCGCTCGTAATGAATATTCAACTTTATTTATAGACTCATAAAGTCGAACTTATTGTCGTTTAGAGGAAAGTACAGCCGACAACAAAATGCCAACGATGGGCAATCAAAACACTTAACAGTACCTGTTGCTAATATGATAATACTTGACTTTTATTCAAGGAACTCAGCAGAGCGTTGAAAAATTACTGTAACTTAGTACAGTGGGGTTTAAAAGTGTTATTGTGAATGATAAATATGTCAAATAAGCAAATAAGAAATATTGTTACTAAGGAATAATAATCATTTTTAATACATAAACAAATTAAATGTGAATATATTTCAAAAATAAAGGAAGAGAGATAGAAGTTGTTGTAAGAAATACGTGGGTACGAACAATTCATCTTTACATATGTTGCATACACTGCTATGAAATTCAATTTACTCTTGGTCAAAGCGCATTTTGTTCCCTCTGTTTTTAAACAAATTGAACAAAAACTGTTTTCTATTTACGTCTATTGCACAAATACGAGTACAATAAACTTTATTCGTAATTTGAAGGTTTTAAAAACTAAATAATGTTGGAGCAAAGTGATGCATGGCGTCATGGTAGGTATGACAGAGACGGAAGAGAACGTAGAAAAAGAAAGAAACATTTGAATGACATAAAGAGCTCTGGGTCCCAATTCCGCTAATTTGCAAATGGCTCAATAGAATCGCAATTGCATCTCAATCGTATATTTTGACATTGCTACCATAGTAAATGTGTCAAAATATACAATTGAGATGCAATTGCGATTCTATTGAGCCATTTGTAAATTATCGGAATTGGGACCCAGGTATACCTATTGTAGACTATTTTAAAGTGTTGACACACTATTGCATCATACCTTGTCGGCATCAGACTTCTACCTACGTGAACAAGTCCTGAGTAGTAAATCGGCCCTCTTAAGTACAGTTACAATGTAAACGGCATTGGGCTGCACATTGCGCAAGAATAGCAAACGTTGGCAAAACACCAAAACTGCAGTTGGAAAAATCGTTGCAGTCCCTAGCTAATGGCTTCGACCGCTTGAGACTACCCCAGTTGTGTGTCAAATTCTTTGTCGAGTAAGTACAGATAGATACGCTATTCAATGTCGATTAGATATTTCAGGATGCTGCTGGCTTTCATACTTTTAGACCAGACCTTTAAGACCAGTTTGGTTCAGTGGTATTAAAGGCTGAATTTGAGCCATGAAACTCGGGTACGATTCCCACACAGTACAAATATTTATGTGCATGAATATAAACTTGTATATAAACTTGAAAAATAATTATGTCTCAGGCGGGACTCAAACCCGCATCTCCTCGCATTCGAGGTTACGTATACTCGGGTTCGAGTCCCACCTAAGACATATTTATTTTTCAAGTTTATGTACTGATATTATAATTGCAATTTAATTGCTAAAATATCAAATAAAGTATAATAATTATGAATTAGTTTGTTAAAACCGTTTTAAATTCATAACATATCTGCAATCGACTGTACCAGTAATTCCACGGCGCGTGCGCGTTCCTTGACAGTGATCACTCGCACTCATGCGCATCGATCACACTGACCACGCCTGTTTGAACGAATAGCTAGCACTTGTGTGGAAACGGATGAACTTGCGTACTGATTTGAACTGTCATGGTAATTATAACAAAAGTTAGTTCAGATATTTCCATATTGATTTCGACTCTTTCCGTGTCGAGAACGCTTGTCAGAGTTGGATTTAGAGATTTTAATAAAACAAAGTTTTTTCTGAAATGGCACATAATTATAATGAAATACTTACTTTTTTTTAAATTGCTGATGTAAATTGAAACACTTACACTGCCTTAGATGGGACTCGAACTCAGCAATTTCCGCTTTCCGGGCGACTGCTCTAAGCACTCGTACAAGTCATTTTATTGTTAGTTTTGAGTCCCAAGGTATGTAGATATTTACGTTGTTGTTTTGATTACAATCTTAAGCAGCAAAATAAATTGGTATGAATGTTAACATATTTTGCTATTCTAAATCACTTTATAGGTATATCAATGAAAATGAATCACCGAAATGTATACGCGCATAACATCCAAACGACTGCACCGAATTGGATAATGCTTGCTTTATTGTGTTTGTTGTTGAAGAAAATATTTGATTGCATGAAAACAGAACTGTTTTAGAAATATCCACACGAAAAGTCTATGAAAGGGTAAACATAATCATAAACATTTTCTTGTATTATCTTCATTGGTAAACCCGTTCGAAGCCGGGACGGGCAGCTAGTTATAAATATAGATGTTAAAACAAATTGTAATCAGTGGCCAGTATTGGAAGCTCACTTAACTTTACAAGATTCTCATTGAGATAGAACCGTTCCATCTCTCTTAATGGCGTTGTTTACAGCCAACTTCGCTCTTAATAACTTTATTTTGTCAAAACACGAAACTCGGACACGTGTTATGTCAAAACTTTGGCTGTTGGAGCTCTGTCGCGTATTGAGACATTTCTTTTTCTGTTTTCCTTATTTAAATCTTTAAGATGTCCTCAAAACATTCCACGTTGTTTTAGGAAAATTGTATTACAGTCCTCTGGATTATAATAATTGATAAATAAGTAGGTAAATCTTTATTCACTCAACACAAACAGAGTACATAATAGGTCCGAGCGAAATGTCTTTGTGAGACTGATGCCTGAACTAAATGACTAAATAACGGTGTTTCAGAACATCAGGCCCCCATTGATCTGTTGGTTCTGACCAAAATATATGCCATCATAATTATCAGCCTATATCAATTCACAGCTGGGCTCTGGCCTCACCAAATCGTGGATTGCTACGCTTGGCAGAAGCGTTGGCGATCGCAGCTCTGCCAATGGTGAAGACGCTGCTGTCAGACTTCTGTCAGAATAATACATACTATGGCGAAGAAAACATTTGACATCATCATTTGAAAAAAAAATGCTACAAAACGATTCCTGAGTAGGTAATTGAGAACGAAATTAAAAGAAATCAAGTTGCCGATGTAAAGTATGATATATGCAATTAAGATACGAGTAGTGTATTATAAATGTTCTACTGAAAAATATACATAGGTAAAAGTAAAAATCTACTAATACATTTTTGCTTTGTATGGCTTAGTAAATTGTAGGTAATATGAATTTGCAGGAAATATTAATATAATAAGTGTTTATCACAAATACACTTACAATTTTTACATTAACTACAATATCAGACAGTTTAAAATGTACCGTAACAAAATTATCTTTACGAGCACAATAACATCAAAATTTTAGTAGAAATTAGTCGTTATTTCTATTTGGAACTGAAATATGCTCATTAAAATTTCTTGGCGGATCCCACAAAGAAGAATCGTGCTGTATGATTTAGCATTACGCTATTTTGCGAATAGGGTTATCACATTAAATAATGTAACATAAAACGCATGCTAAATATTATTATGTCAGCCGATGAATCAAATGTATTTGTCACCAAAAAAAAAACAATATCAACTTTTTTCAAAAACACCCAAAGAGCAGAAAAATAATTTAAATGGTAAAATTAGATTAGACCATTAATCTAGCAATTGTATTTGACTTTTAAAGCCTTTGTTTTTTAAGGTTATTTCAATAAACCTTTTTTTTCTGGGATTTTCATAGTTTCACATATTTTTTATTAATGTATTCGTGACGACACCCCTAGCCGGAAGACACGACGACCACAGAGAAAGTTTAAGAAAGACATCAATTTGTTGAGTTAGCGATCCGCAAAGTTATTACTAACTATTGCAAAATTATAGTTTCGAAATATCAGATGAAAGCAATCTTATACCCTTCGTGCTATATCCTGGTAACCTGCTTTTCCTGGTAAAATGATATCCAACTGTTTTCCTTTTTTTTATTTGTTAATTAGATTGATATTGACGTCTTAAAAGTCATTGTTATGAAATATGGCGTAGTTGGAAAAATATTAGTTCATCAAATTTAAACGAAATTTTTTTGTTTTTCGTCGTCCGAGCTTAGTTGTGAGCAGACGTGTTGTTGGTTATTGTTCGAATTCTTGTCTTATTATTATTTAAAATACGATCTTATTATCACGTGCGTAAAACACATTCCTCCCAAGCGTGTGCCAGCGAGTTCTTATTCATAAAATAGTGTACATTTACTTATCACGCAGTCGTCGTGTGGGACATTTATAGACCTAACAATCATCAGATATGCTACGATCACCTAAAGAGAACTCAAGCTCCACGCCGGACCTAACTAGACTGAAATTAATGGAAGAGGAGGCTAGTGTAACTATTCGCAAGAGGAAACATACAGAAGATTATACAGATGCATTCAATAAGTTCTCAGATAGAATGATGGCCTCTTTAAATAATTGGAAATTAGAAATAGTCCGAGATAATTCTGGCATCAATGAAACTCTTAACTCCCTTAAAGAAAACCTTGTTGACATAAACCAAACCTCTCAAGATCTTAAGGCCGAGATGATAAATATTCGCTCTGAATACTCGGATATCAAAAAATCGGTTCAATCACTTGACAACCGTTTTGCCGCCTTAGAAAAGGAAATAGTCACTTTGCAAGAATCTTCTCAGTTCTGCAGCGATCAACAAGACGATATTATTAAGAAAGTTGAGTTATTCAAGAAAGACATAAAAAGAATTAACAACTTAGAAAGTGAGCTAGAAGAAATAAAAAAACAAAATCGTCAATTACAACTGGAAATGAATTTAGCGGAACAGAGGGATAGACTGTTAAATCTAGAGATAATGGGAGTGCCAGAAGAGAAGAGTGAGGATCTGAAGACTATAATTTTGGTGATGGCAAAAAAATTGAACTTAGATCTGACAGAAACAGATATTATGCAAGTTAACAGAGTGACTCCAAAGACTAAGGCACCGGGGCGTCATAGGGCAATCATAGTCAAACTGAAATCCCGTATACATAGGGACAATTTTATCTCATGTGCACGTAAATATCGTCTGTCACCAGAAGACATAAATTTACGAGGCGCCCCTAAATCTATTTACGTGAATGAGCACTTGACTATTTCAAATAAATTGTTACTACAGAAATGTAAGCAGCTTGCTAAATTGAAGAATTATCAATATGCATGGACCAAATATGGAAAAATCTACGTACGGAAAAACGATACAAGTCCGGCGGTTTTGATTGGTAGTGAACAAGACCTCAAAAATATTTTTTAAGTTCGGTTGGAACTATTGGACTAGAAATTTTGTGTTTTAAGTGTTACTTGTTTAAGCAAATATGTTTTTTTATACCTGTAATATTTTTCCTTGTCCTTTCTGCGAGTTTGCTTATGCCTGTGGCGGCCCGAAGACATCTAAACAAGAATCCTTTATACTTATGCGCTCGACCAAAACATGTGAGTCCTTTTACACTTCACATTCCCTATACATACATTGAACTACCAGTCGTTAAAATTAATACCTTATTAAGTATGAATTTAATTTTAGTATTTTTTATTGATTTACTTGTCTCTGGTGTCTTAACTTTGCATATGTCAAGGCTAGTATCTAAACCACTAGCTTATAGTTTTTCTTTTGTGTTGTCACCTATAATTAAACAGATTTTAATTAATTTTAGAAACCTCATGTATTTAAATAATACAGTAAAAGATAAAACAGAATACTTTTGTTATGGCGTCAAATACACGCACCTGTTTTTAGTGTGCGTGCTGTGCAGCAAAGTTTTTAACAGCAATCAGTGTTCCACAATTCGTACGATTTTTTCAACTTACCCCGACAAATATCACAATTTTTATCATGCGCCCTCACTTTTCATTATATTTTTAATTGGTGTATTAATTAATATTATTAACTTAATATTATTGAGTATGATATATAACAATAAGAGCGAGGTTCTGTGTGAAGTGTTAAATAAACATGTCTTACGTAATTGCTTTCTTATAGAAAATACTTATTATCATTGGTTATGTTTTGTTAGGATTTTTATAGGAACGGGTGAGTCAGTGTTATCGGGGACTTGTGATTACCAATGGCTCCTGGCTTGACCGTTTTCTATCAAAACGTACGCGGTTTAAGAACTAAATGTTTACAGTTCAGGCAGAGCCTATGTTCTAGCACTTATGACGTTGTGGTCATAACGGAGTCGTGGTTACTTGGTAGTTTCTTCGATGGGGAGGTGAGTGTTAGCGGGTATGACGTTTTTCGACGGGACCGTGACCTCGGTTCAAGTGGCAAGACAAAGGGAGGCGGAGTGATGATATTAACCAAAAGTGGTCTCGGGGCGCGACGTTATGACGAGCATGAGCCGCGGCCGCCCGTTGAGATGCTGACGGTTTCGGTACCTGCTCGTGCGCTAAGTTCGTCGGCCGCTCTGCATATAAGCGCTGCTTATGTACCAACAGATAATAGTCGTATTCCCTCAGATATACACACTATTATTAATTCAATAAATAGCATTTATAACTGCAGTCCTCAGGACAATTATTTAATCTTGGGTGATTTTAATTTACCATTTATTAAATGGAACAATAATAATCCAACTTTTTTGAAGAACGGCCCCGTTGTAGTACAGAACGCGGGCGCTCAACTAATAAACGACTTGTCCCTATTGGGCTTTTCTCAATATAGTAACTTACTTAACTATGCAGGTAACACTCTAGACCTGGCGTTTTGTAACTTACCCCTAGTCATCGAAAAGTGCTCTCCGTTTGTCAGCGAAGATAGGGCTCACCCCCCATTTTATATGGAGGTGCTGGACCTGGCGGTGAAGCCTCTGGTCGAGTCAAATAGCTTGAGACGCAATTTCAAACGAGGAGACTACGACAGTTTGAATGAATACTTTTCTGAATTTGATTGGCAGTGTCTTGTAAAAGTAGGAACAGTCAATGACGCTACTGATTTATTTTACAATATTGTTAATAGTGCTATTCAAAATTTTGTCCCATTTGCTCGACAACGTGGTTCTTGTGACAAATATCCAATTTGGTACAGCAAGTCTCTGATTAAAATAATAAAAGAAAAAGCAAAGGCACATAAAAAGTGGAAAAAATATAGCAATCTCCTCGATTACGACGAGTTCGCCATGCTGCGTAAGAGACAACGCCATGTACAAGATGCTTGCTATAAAAAATATATCCACAATGTCGAAAACTCCGTGAAAAATTGTCCTAAAAAGTTCTGGTCTTATATCAAGTCACTGCGCGGTGGGTCTAACTACCCTAGGACCCTTACGCTAGGATCCAGAACCTACACCGATGGTTCCTCAATTTGCGATGCGTTCAACGAATTCTTCAGCAGTGTTTTTGGTGTATCTAGCACCACATCTCGACCTTTTACACAACATCCTATGAGTGCCGATTCAATTTCTACATTTCACATTTCTGCCGAATCGGTATTTAAGGCACTTACCAACCTGGACTGCACAAAAGGTGCCGGTTCCGATGGTATCCCTCCCTTTTTCTGGAAAAATTGCGCTAAATCATTAGCATTCCCGTTGTTAATTATCTTTAACAGATCTTTAGGTGAGGGTACCTTCCCCACCATATGGAAAAATGCCCACATTATACCCCTGCACAAACAGGGCTCAAAATCATGCGTGGAGAACTACAGAGGCATTTCAATATTAAATACATTAGGCAAAATTTTTGAAAAATTCGTTTATGACGCTTTATATCCCGTTATTCACAAAGGCATGTCGGCTCGTCAGCATGGTTTCTTGCGCCGTCGCTCCACTGTTACTAATCTCTCATCTTTTACCAACTATGTTTTGACGAATATGGATAGTGGTGGGCAGGTTGACGTGGTATATACAGACTTCGAAAAAGCTTTCGATCGTGTAGACCACGTGATACTCCTACGCAAGTTGTATGACCTTGGGATTCATGGAGACCTGTTTCGTTGGATTCGATCTTACTTAGAAAATCGTTCACAAGCGGTAGTACTGGGCGGGTTTAGATCAAGTTTTGTGAAAATACCCACCGGTGTCCCGCAAGGCTCGCATCTCGGACCTTTATTCTACAACGCATATCTTTATGACATAGGGTTGCATGTACAACATGCTGAACACTTGCTGTACGCGGATGATAAGAAAGTATATTTCCGCATCAAAAACTTACGTGATTGCGAATCATTACAGTCTGATCTAAATAGTCTGCATGAGTATTATATGCAAAATAATATTACTGTCAACATAAGAAAGTGTCAGTCCATCACATTTACACGCAAAATTAATCCTATTAAGTATCCATATGCTTTCAACAAAAACCCTATCACAATAGTTAATGAAGTCCGTGATCTTGGAGTAATTCTCGACAGCAAATTAACACTATCTGCTCATGTCGACTGCGTTGTTAATAAGGCCTTTAAGAATCTAGGTTTCGTTTTGCGATCATGCAGGCCCTTCAACGATATTGCTGCCATCAAAACAATATACTTCGCATATGTTCGCAGTACATTAGAATACGCGAGTTCTATTTGGTCACCACAATACAAAACGTATACAAATTCCCTTGAGCGTATTCAAAAAAAGTTCACTAAACATCTGGATTACCGTCTTCGCATTTCTACTGGCTCCTACCTTAATAGCTGTCGCCATCACAATCTTTTGACTCTCGAGGAGAGAAGAGACCTGCTGGATATGTGTCTATTGTTCGATATCGTTAATGGACATTTAGACTGCCCAGATCTGGTGGCGGGTGTTGCGCTGCGCACTCCGCGGCGCCGCACTCGTCATACCTCTTTGCTGCACACGCCGCGACACTCGTCCAATTACGCAAAAAATAATGTCCTCACCCGTATCGCCCACACGTATAACACCAAGTTTAGTGAACTAGAATTATTTGGTATTTCAAAGCTCACTTTTAAGCGCCAAATGGCAGAAGCTCTTAAAGAACGTACCAGGAACGACAGTTGACTGAATGGTTTTGTCAGCGTACGTACGACTTTAATATATATATATATATATATCTTGTGTTGTCCTGTCCTCGTCATATGGGAATGTAACTGATATAAGTTTTGGTTTTGTATGTTCTTGGGCCGTCAATAGGGGAGCACTGTCAGCGTGGCTTTGGTGTGCGGTCACCCGCTCATTAGGCAGACTATACCTACATTTTTAGTTTTGGAATGGCCGCTGTTGCCAGCCACTGAGTCGAATGCCACTGTGTCTGCCTGAGTGTGCGGTCGTCCGTACGCTGAACACTTTAGTTAAAGTAATAATACTCGTGTTTTATTTGTCTTGTCTATTAGGGCTATGAAAATAATATCAGCAGAATGTTAGTCTCGCAACTTTATACTAATCTGTTATTTAAGGAAAACCTAGTATTGGCCTACTAATATGTTAGTACATTATAATTTTGTAAAAGTGATTTTAGCTGTTGGTTTTCTGAAATAAATAAATAAAAAAAAAAAAAAAAAAAAAAATAAAATAAAGTTACTTTTCAAGTTTTAATAGTTATTATCCTATTCCCGACGAATATAAATTCAAAAATACAAAAATCATAAAGTCAGTCCAGCCTTTCTCGAGTTATCTATAACAAAAGATTACTATTTTCCTATTAACCATCTAAACAATCCGTTGCATGTGAGAGATACAGAATTGTATACACAGCACCATACTAATAACTTAAGTTATCAACAAACATGTAAGTAGTCTTACGGCGTCGTTAATTATTAGAGTTCAAACTTGTTCAACTCTCTTACTTTTTTACGGGTCAAATTAACATAAATGTCGAAAAACATGTTTTGTTTGTGATTTGATTTTGCCCAATGTTACGTAAATTAATTGGAAGAAAAACATCATAATACTTTCAATTTCACTAACTAAATTTTATAAATTTCTTTTAAATAAACCTGACTACCCGATTGGTAGATTGGTGCGGTGGTTTAACTCACAAACTACTACTTAAGGGTCCCGGGATAGTGTCCCGGTGGGACGAATTTAAGAAACGATTTTTCTAAATTGACTTGGGGTTTGGAAGGTGATATGTTTGTGCTTCAGTACTCACACTAAGCAGTTAACACTAGATGAAAGTCGTAAAAACAAATCAAGTCAGAGGCCTGTCATTCATAATCATTATTTAAGGCATAATATTATGCACAAGCTTTGATAGTCACTAAAGGTTCAGGACAGACTATTTCTTAGGTAAAGGTATAACGCTTAGGAAAGTTACAGCATAGGTAACCCAAAATAGTAAAGTGAGATAAACATTAGTTTTATCCACAACTGGGTGATCGGCACAAACAGAAATCTGAAATTCGACTTCCGAAGACGGAAATAGGGCTTCGTTATCGAAACTACGAAGTTGGAACTACCACTTCAGCATTTACACAAAGTAACATCTTAGAGTAATCCCACTTATTTATAACATGATATCGGACAGCGAGATTATTGTTACTTACATCGGTAAATTTGGAAAAGCTATAAAAATCAGTAAAAAATTCAAAAATCATATTGCCCTTAGAAAACTATGAGTACAAAATTCTGATACCGGCATTGCCACAATACATATTAAAATAACATGATGGTGGTTTGCTAGCTTTCAGAGCATACAAAACGGACTAAAAAAAAAAAAAGTAACAGCCTATAATCATCCCACTGCAGGGAAAAGGCCTCCATCATTGAATTCAAGTTACCACTGCAATGATGGGAACTGGCATAATCACCACGCTTGCCAAATGCGGGTTGGTGATCACAAACCCGAGCAACGTTCGAAAATTCGAAACTATTAGTTGCCCGACCCGGGGATCGAACCTGGGACCCCGAGATCTTGGCCCGGTATTTAAACCACTAGATCAACGGGGCGTCACTAGACCAACGGGGCGTGTGGACGGACTGGAAAACGGACTGGTTACGATGAATTACGAAAATGTATCGAGCAACTATTTTTGGGAAACTAACTCATTTGACAGATAAACGTCAAACATATAAGTTTTTCTCAGTATCATCCTACAAGTTACAAAAAAACCAGTCTTAAGACATAAATTGTAAATGAAGCAATATATAACATGATATTCGACACTAATATTTATGTTTAGACCTTCAATAGTAGTTAATGAATGAATGAATGAATGAATAAACACTTTAGAGCACAAAACACAACATAAATTAATACAGACAAGATATGTAGGTACAATTTTGGGGGACTGACAGGTGGAGGTCGATAGTGTAAAAGTATGATCGACTTTCATTGGTCGGTACATTTCCATGGTTGGTGTTATGATTTGTGGTCTATTATCTTCTTAATTTTCATATGCGAATACCTATAAATAGCTAAGTAGATATAATTTATGTAATCTATTATTTGTTTGATGTAGCTGTTGGTGTTCCGAATACAATAAAATAAAATAAATAAATAATAAATAAGTCGGTCTTATCGTTAAAAAGCGATTTTCCCCAAACAACCTTTTGGGTATAGGAAAAACAGTTATCTAATAACTAATAAGAGGACACGCCATCATTTCATCTATAAATAGGATGAATCTAATCCGCCTCACAGGAGAATCGGCGTCACAGCTAATATTTTCCAAAGAGATGCAGTTGCAAACATTTTCTAAAGTACCTAAACCACTACAATTTAAGGTTTCATCCACATGATTTTGGTTGCGTCTAGTACAATCAAAAAGTGGGTATTTTGCTTATATTTACACTGTGATGGTGAGTAGTTCCGCATATTGTAATGTTTCAGATCGTTAGAATGCAGTTTCAAGAGCGGTTCTAATGTTCGCTCGGAGGTAAATGATGGATCTGTTCCGTAGTTTGCGTTCACTTTTCTTCTACTATTTTCTTGTTGAACTGGAGCAAAGATAAGTACAAATATCACATACTGTGCGCTGGTAATGTTCGACATACTCTTAAGCATACTTTATTCTTTATACCTTATTCAATTAAGATACAGTCGAAAACCAATTAATAAATTTAACACGTGTGTCCCTTACAGCGTACAGGTTTTTAAACCGTACTAATGTGGTACCAATAATGTATACCTATATGTCAGTTTCCTGTTCACGATTAAACTATTGAACCGTTAATTTAGAAGACATTTGGTATAGAAATATGTAGTTAGACTCCCAGAAACGGACTTAGGAAATCTTTTATTCCAGGAAATATTATATCCTGTGGTATTTTTTATTATTAAACTGGGGAAAGTTTGAAAACAATGGTAACACATCTTGACCCTATCAACCCTTGAGCGAAGAATATTCAGTTGACGTTTTTTCACATTAATCCATCAACTTCATCATGTTTACAGACCACGATTTTGTTATCTTGAGTATTGCGCAGAAGCACACGTGTTAAAGCTTCATTATGTTTCGCAACACAACTCTTGGTATGGCGTAAACATTATACAGATAGATCATACCGTAGATGAGTCGAGTCTTGTACCTATCCATGATATTTTTAAAACTCAAACATTATTGATGATTTTCAAAACGTTGTGTTTAAAAATAATTATTTTCACACAAAAGGTTCTTGACTAATTGAGTTTAGTATGGGCAATAAGATTTCTGAAATGATATTTTATAAATTGTTAGAATTCAAAAACCTGAGATTTTAACCTAACCAAAAGTGAATTGCTTTAAATTCAGAATTTTTTTTTGGATTCCCATAAACTATAGCCAAAAGTTTTAATTTGAACAACAAAAAGTCAAGTGCGAGTCGGACTCGAGCATGAAGGTTCCGTTCTTTCATTTGATTTAATTATTTATATCATTGAATATTTCAAGCGTCTACGTGTTGCCGTTTATAAGATCGAGTAAACATTTATTTTATTCTGATTTTTATAAAAATTGCAACAAAAAATCTGTAAAAATTTCAATTGTTTAGTTATCACGATTTATGAGAACAATTAGAGACTTGGCAAAGAGGGTCCCGTTTTTACCCTTTGGGTACGGAACCTTTAAAAAGAACATTGCACATTTTCAACTAAACGGTTATTTCTATCTTTCTTGTTGCATAATAGCTTTCGACATTTCGGAAAACATTGCTCGATGAAACCGTTGCGCATAAAGTACAGCCAGTGCTCTTCAAATACTTTTACACTTATTATTGTCATCGATATTCAGAACTGAATACTTAAACCGAAAACTCTTTTAATAAAATAATCTATATTAAAAAGAAAGTCGTATTAGTTACACCACTTAGAAGTCGAGAACGGCTAGACAGATTTTTCTGATTTTAGTGTTTTTGGATTTGTTTTCCTCGGGAATAGGATAATAAGGACACCCTATCGTCGAGGTCCCCGCTGAAAATCAGCATCGTAATATCCACTAGCTGTTACGACTAATGCTGAGCGGGAACCTTTTTGACACTCAATTTTTCTATTTATAAGTTTAAAATTATTATTAATTATTTTGTATTTTTTTGTGCATTAGTTTCTTGTTAATTATTGTGTCTATTATTCAATAAATATGTCTTTCTTTCTTTCTTAAGTTTCAAAAACGTTGGAAAGTAATCGTTAAAAAAACAAGAAAATTCATTTCTTGATTGTTTTTCCATGACATTTCCACATATTTGATGACAATGACATGTAAGTCGTCAAAATCAAACTCTATTCTAAGGCGATACAAAGTTCGCGGGGTTCGCTAGTTATTTATAAACAAAGAAGTAAAGCTTTTGTTAGGTACAATGTAATAAGACGCTACATAAGAATAATATATTCATATTTACATGTTAAAAACGTTCGTAATAAGAAATTAGGGACTCATAGAATAGAATAGAATAGAATAGAATTTCTTTATTTGGCACTTCAAAATATAATTAAAAAAACAAGGAGATAATTTAATAATTAATGTGCCAAAAAGGTCCCCCACTCAGCATTGGTCGCAACAGCCAAAGGCATGCTGCGACGCTGATTTTCAGTGGGAGCCCAGAGGCACTTTAAAATAAAAAAATGCTAAATAACACAAATACTTAAATATTAAAATAGATTAGACTTGAATAAAAATTAAAGAAAAATAAAAAAAAATTAAAATAAAATAATAACAAGTCAGATATGAAATATACATTAACAATCAGTGGAAAACAAGGAAAAAGAGTATATAATAATTACAATTGATTGTTTGAATTTGACTAATACATAATCTTAGTTCAATAAATCATAGTAGCTTAGGTAATCATCAATAAAGTGCTTACTTAAAAATCTGTAAAATATAACCAACCTTGAAAGGTTTGTCACGTTTTCCTAAGTACCTACTCAATGCAATGTTATAGTCACGATTACTTTACAACACAAATCAAATCTAAACTACATCATCATAATAATGTGACTCTATAAGTAATCTATACAGATTCACTTTTTTATCACCTTCCATAATTTTTATAGGCGTTAAGTATCGTATTTAGAGAATTTATGCAGTAAAGAATGTAGGTCAATTTTCACCCGAATTTATTTTTCGCAACATAGTTTTCAATTTTTGCGGTCCTAAGCTTATAAAGGTATAAAGAGAAAATCAACAACTTATGAATAGTATCCTAATGAATAAATGAGATGCGAAGAAATTTCAGATTTTTGGCAGATATTTTCTAAGTGCTTTATCTTGACATTTTGTACTGGGCAACACCAAAAGAAAAAATTAGTCATTTGTTTTTGTCTTGTAGATGGTTGTATTTAACTTTGGAAGGTCATCCTGTACAGGTCAGATACATCCTGTATAAAAATGAGGACAACCTGCATACATTTCGACTGCTTCAGTTATAGGACTTGGACCCTTTTGATTCAAGGAATCGGATTTTCAATTTCCATCAGCATATGAAGTAATTGCTTTGAAAACTGTTTCAATAACAGCACATCCATTGTTCTGATCCAATAGTAAGTGACTATTATGTAAGGCACTAGCTTTTGTAGATAGTAGTGGCGCAATTCAATTCAATTTGTTGCGATAAAACTGTAAAAATTTTGCAGGTTACATTGCAGATAAGAAGGTTACAACAGTAACTACAGTGCAATTACTTATAATGAAGGATATTAAATGAAAGGTAGGTTTCTAGTTAAAAGCACAAAACTAAAATATATTGATAACTTTTTTGGGACTATTGGTGAAGTACCTACATTATGAAATGATTAACTTTTAATATTTGATCTGTTCATGTGTTTCGTACTTGGGCCGTCTATTTGTATAAAGATATTGTATAATGTCTCGCTTGTAACTCCATTAAACCAAGACCTTCTCCTTGTACGTACTTTTTAAATTGATGACGAGTGCCTCATTGTTTCTTAATTAATAAACAATGACAATGTTCTTTATCAAGCTCATTGCAATTGTCTGTTTCTTTATAATCAAACACGTGTTTGATTTGATGACACGTAAATCTTTCAGACCTTGCTACTTCCCTATAGAAACCGTAACAGTAGGGGTCAACCCTTTTTTAAGCATGAATTCAGAAGTACGAGAATAAAATTAGTACTGTTTTGCAAAGACCTCAAAACAGTAATTAAAAGGACAAAGGGAAAGGGACCCCAAAACAAACCCCGAAGCAAACCTCAGCAAAAGCAGCATATTATACGGTACAAACCTAAGATACTAATAGAACCCAAAATTTCAGTAAAAATTTTTGTATTATCTTTAATGGCAGAACCAAACCATTTATAGCAGTTAAGAGTCATTGCTTCGCAAAGTGGGTTTTATTTGTCAAATGAAGTGGCACCCCCTACCGAATAGTAGGCCAGTCCGCCATTGAGCTGCAAAGAGTTGATTAATGTGCCTCAATGCACCCGCCCGCTGCAGGCGACCCACTTTCCGACCGAGCCCAGCGAAAAATTGTAGGTTATTAAACTGGGGGAAGTCTGGTTGCAAAAAACAAGTTGCTGCGGTCGTTATTCGCTTTTTTTGCAGCGTTAGCGGTACGAGTTATTAATAGAGTTGCACGGTATCAAAACGCCACTGGCAAAAGTATTGATATAACAGATCTACAAAAATATACAAAAAGGATGAGAATATTTGATTATTCAAAATCGAACTTGTTTGAAATCAATGCTGCAAACGATGCCTCTCACTCGCAGTATAATTTTAATAACTAAAGTGATATTCCGCTGTCAAGACTCAACAAAGGCAGCTATATTATCAGGCATGAATGGCTGATTAAATTATTGTAGCAATTGTAAACTTTGTGACTGAGTTACGTCCGATACGGAAGCACAAGCTGTCCGGCTATTAGAACGGACGTATTTACACATCCGTTAGGTGTAGAACAAGTAGCATCTTTCAGACTGATGTTTACATCTTCTGAAAGGAGCACCTCAGGAAAATCGGGTCCATGTGGAACCGGGATCGTAGTTTTTACAAATTTTATAATGGTGACTTTACAAAGGGCATTTTTGCCTACAGCATTAATATATGTCCGAATTCTATAAGGTAATTTGTCAATCGCGACCCACATTATGCTGAGACTCTCGGTGTTCATAAATGTTTAACACTATAGGTTTCTCAAGCAAATTTGTTTCCTGTTACACTAAAATAAATTAACAATTTCTGTAAATCATCATCAAAATGTCTTACAATTGACAGCATTGCATGTGAATACTCGAATATAACGTAATTGTTACATTTTTTCCGCTCGTGTCAAACTCAATTACCGTAACTTAACTTTAATGCATGGTGCTGCAGCGAATAAACGTAATTGTTTATCGGTGCTTGAGATTAAACCTTTACTTGACCTTGACATGTTAGAAGACATTTACTTTTTTCTTCTAATTTACAAACAAAATATGATTACAACTAAAACAGAGAATATATTTAACGCTGAACGTACATTGATGAGATTGACACAGATATAAGATAGTGTAGGCATGTGTATGCTCAAACAGAAGTTACGGCAAAAGGTACTAGTCAACTCGAATAAAGACTGTACAACGATCTGATAAATATTGCAGAAAGTTATTTAGTCAGTGAGGATTGCATCAGTTAGAGAATACTTGGGCAGGCACCATTTTTTTGGAGGATATGTAAATAGTGACAGCTTTGCCCCAATTAAACTCGTGTGAGTCTTTTACTAATTCCTGCCTTTGTTTGTTAAACATTTGTACAAAATGAGCACAAAAAGAGAAAAGTAAAATAGCCGTTGGAATACTCTGAAACCTAAAGCTGCTATTTGCATGGTGCTTCGGACTTGCAAAGGCGTTTGCCAGAGCAGAGATTAACTGGAGGGTCCTAGAGAATCTGCAGAAGTGTCCAGCTTTTTAGCGTGCCAGTGATAAAAGGAGGGAGAAAGGAATTTTTGTACAAGTTTTCATAAGTTTTAAGTTTTCATTGAAGAATAGTAAAACCTAATGAAATTTATAAACGTTCGAATATTACGAAGTTTGGTAGAAAATAAATCTTATTTGAATATAATGCACATTTTAAGTGATAGCAGCAGCTAGCAGATAAATTTGAACGGAATTTAACGTCAACTGTTATCAGTATAATTTACTAGCTCTCTCCATAAAACATGAATGCATAAATTACTTGATGAATATAATTGTTGATTTTCGCTCGTTTACGTACGCACAGACATTGAAGTATTAATGCTGATTGTGAGCCTTTTTTGCTTTTTAAATCGCAATGGGACTATGTACTAGATTTATTTGGATTCAAGAAGGGATGGTGTTAAAGATTCAATGGAGGAAACCGGTCGTCTCAAAGGACCTAATCGGGAATCTGCCAATGTGAACACTCCCTTCGAATTGCTATTTTATATTGGTATACACCTACATAAACTAGCATTACGAGCAGGTATAATTTAAAAAGGTATTATACCTACACTTTCCTTCTTTTTCGCAAGACATTGACAGATTAGAAACCTTATAGAATTATCTGAGCATATGGATTCATGTGTGAATGTAGGTAAGTAAAAAACATGCAATTCCCGTAGTTAGCGTTTATTTAATCGCATCAGCATTGACTGCAATTGACTAAAATTAAAAAGATAAAATACACAATGATGTAATACTTATTTATCTTATAGTTATGTCAGTTATCATCACACAATATAGCATCATCATAAATACTGTTTACTAAGTAAATTTAACCATTACACCTAATAAGGTGACAAAAGTATGTCGAATCAGCATTATCGATTTTAGAAGAATTCAGGGATACGAATAATAAACATACATAACAATAAGTTTGACAAGAATAATATCAAGTTTTCACGTAAGAGAAGCTGACATTTGTACACATCTTGCACATAGTTACACAAGCTTAAAACTAAATTTGCTTTTGTATGCAAATATATGTTTAAGATTGACAGATTTACCTATTTCAAAAGATACCTTTAGACAATAAGGCAGGTTGTATGAATATTATTTTATTTATTACTTAATACATTATCTGCTAATACAGCTAGCGATACTGTGCATCACAAAACATTAAAAGGTCAGAAGAAAAGGATAGTCACGGCATATAGTGTCACATTAAAACTACAATGAATTAATAGTTGATTGGCGCCGTTCCAAACTCTCAGCCTTTCCGAAGCCTAAATAGCATACCTATCTCCTTCGCACGACATGTAGATCCTAATGAGCAAGCAGGACGGATAGATTTGCCTAGGTTGAATTAAGATTTAGATCAAGCACAGACCTATATAGGGGAAGTAGAACACATGAGGCTTGGAGTTTCTAGTGAATGTGGTTACTTACTAACTTTCAAACTAACAGATTACTTAATGGATCAGTTATACAGCGGAAGTATAGCGAAAACCAACTTTATTAATTTGTTCGGTAAATTAAGTGGCGAATATATTTTAAAGACAATGGTTTTTGTAAAAAACTTGTCTCAACGGAATTTACTGTAACCGAATAATTTGTTTAAAGGTAAATATTATAGTACCTTCCCTGCGTTTCAATCCGCAGTAAATCATTTTAAGTGTTCAGTTGTAGTATGAGTGAAAATGCAACAAGATTATCAGCAGCACAGCGGTTAGCGTTGTTTTGAATGTAACAACATTTTCAATGTTTGATTCAATATATGATGATTTGATACTGTAATAAAAATACAAATTTTATTTGAATTCCTACCTTCTTAAATATACCTAATTCCTTAAAAAAATGTTGATTACGAAGTTTCATTATAACTATTTTATGTAGGTTAAAGTTGACAACCTAGAAACGTAAAAAAAAATATTTCTCATTAAAGCTGTCAAGTGCAGAAACCGTTGCAAAGAGCTAAACTCAATGTTGCTAGTTTAAAATTTTCTTCTTCAGTGTAATTTCAAAGCGTTTTAAGCTTAAACAATGTTTTAAAGTTAGCTAGCTGGTATACAAACAAATCGACCTAACACCCACTTGATGTTGAATATTTCAATGAGTTTGAATTTCTCTCAACTTGCTTTGCACTCTAGGGGATTACTTTATTTGCAATTTTATTCGAGAAATATAACTTTGACACGCCTGACAAGACTTGTCGGGTTGACGGTTGATGTTTAGTTAGTGTTTATTTTTATTTATCGGTACATATTTATTTTTTGTGGAATCGCTTTCCTCTCTTCTTCTTTGATGCGGTTTTACACAATACTATTATAATCAAGAACCATTCAAATCCTATCTTAAAGGGGGTTAGAGGTCAATGAATGTAAGCGTATTTGGGGAACATTTTTTTTCTTAATTTGCTTTATAGAAGATAGAGCGCTAGCTGTCAAAAAGTAAATAAATTTGGTTCTGTACAGTTAAATGGTGTTTTGTGTTGAGCAAAACATAAGCATATTTTTAAAATGTAACAATATTCTGCCTTTGCGATATTTTCTTGAACTCGAGAAACGAAGTTCTCATTTTCAATGAAAATGTTGTGAAAACTATTTAATGAATATAGAAGATATAAATACAATTATATTAAATATACCTCTTAATTAAATAATAGTTACTTTCACTTACATTCAAGAAAATATTCAAATTAACAAAGTTTGAATTTAATTAACCCTTCAGTCTCTTCTTGACTTTGATGTTATTCATAATTAAATTAGCAATTATAAATACGTTATTGCTATAAATTATGTCAGTTATTTATTAATAAACAATAATATAGTAAATGAGTTCACATGACAGAGTTTATTAACGGTTCACAGTTTTACTTGTTGCATAACTACGTAGTTTCTTTTTCACCCGCATATTGTGCAGTCTAAAAATATTGCAACACTTTCAAAACGGATAAACGCATGTAGGCCTTTCATCCGTATCCTCAAATTAAAACATTGTACGCAATACAATAAAGCAAGTCGTCAGAAATTACTGTACAGTGTTTATATCAAGAAAATTTAATAATTTGTCATTTATGGTTTTGATTCCGATTTTTAAAGATTAATATCAAATGGGTACATATTATGATGTTATAGAAGGGTTGACGTGTTTTTTTACTCTTAATATCGTTAACCCTCAAGTTTAATGTAAACACGGTAACCTTAATAATACATTATACTTTCTAATTCTATATAAAATTTCAAATCTTTTCCTAGACTGCATAATACTATTATATTTAGGAAAGAAGACGACTATCATATTATTCACTTTTACATTGGTCATGATTACCACATTCCTGTACTTATTCTGAAAGGGTGCAACACAAACTTACCCGTAGCCAGGCCGCTGGCAGAACCAGGATCTCGTCAGCTTGGCAGCTTCTAGCAAAACCCCGCCAAGGTCGCCGATCCTCATGCCAGTGCAGGCGCAGCACCCATCACCTTCCCCCTCGCCCACTAGCACAAGCTTCGACTCTGACTTCGCCACTTTGAACACTCACTTATCTGGACGATCAATTTTTATTCACTAACTCGCTTCCATCGTATTTGGCTTTTGTTTCACTGATCACACACTGGTAAGTTTATCTCTTTTTGGAGGAGTTTTTTTTAGTAGTATGACGATTGCAAAGTTTTAGCACTATTTTGGGATAGACGATTTTGAAGTAAAAACTGGTGTGTTATCCCCTAAGAAGAAAATAGATGTAAACACGTCAAGGCCTCAACATGGAATTGCAGACAATGATAATGGTGATCGTTACGCACGTCGCGTCGATGCAAATTACAAATAGGCAATCTAGTTTGCGCATTAGCGGTTGTGGGGCAATAAAACGACATTTGCTTAATCGAAATCAAATTAACTCGAATTCACGAGAAAACAATAAAAATAGTAGTAGAATTTGAGTTAAGTGGATATATCATTTGTTATTGTTCTTTAATTTAGAAAATTAAATGGAAAGATGAAATAATGTATTATTAAAGAGTTGGCATTTTTTTTTTACTTCAAATCACCTATGCAATTAACACTAATTAGAGATGAAGCTACCACAAATAAATGTCTAGACTAGTGGTATAAAAACCATTGTAGCTATAAACCGAAATGATTTGCAAAAAACCGCGACTCTCACAAACTGCAAATGAGACGTCAATCAGACAATAATAAAATGGAGAAATTCAAATAACAAACTGCCAAATGATGACACAGCGGTGAGCATCAACTTGGCAATAGGCAATAAAAAAAAAGAAAAGTGGGCAGTCATGGTTATCTGTTTTCATATCATATTCATGACTGGCCTGTTACACTGACCAACATACAACTATGTATGTTGTACTCCGATAAACAAGTAGACATCGATTATGGAAGAAATCTGTGGTATGATTTATTACTAGACCATGTAGGTCTAAAAGTTGGCTTGATATCGGTCTTAGGTTTTTATCTTTTTAAATACACGTAAAGTACACAATACTCAATAAAAGAATAGGTATATTATTTGTAAAAATGCTTGATCGACGGAAAGTATATTTAAATATTCACTATGCCCCTACCAAAAAAAGAGACCCTACCAAACAAAAAAAAAACTAGCAAAACAAGTGTTGTGCTGATGACAGAAACGCTCTCTTATCAAGAAGAACTTCCAAAACTCAACGACAAAATAAAATAATAAAAACTTATTGGTTCCTCCAGATTTACTGTAGTATTACTTATAATCGTTAATATTTTAAAGGATATAATATATATATATAACATTGCTTAATTGATTTATTATTTACCATGATATTGTAACTTGTATATTATAATCTTGTTACGACATGTGTGTTGTTATTTTCAAATTTAGAGGTTTGTTACTTAAAAGGTCCCTTTACTTTCATTAGCTCGAGTAATCTTGAATTAAATCTCCGAAACTATTCGTGTGAATGATGCCACACTGTGTGTTTGTTCAAACACTTCTCACCTATTAACTTATTTTGTAACAATCACGTAATGAGATACCGAGCTACTGTATTGAATTCGAAACATAATCCCGTACTGTGTAAGACAATGAAACGTTTGAAACAGAGCCGCTGTATTCTTGATGTAATCCTACTAGAAATAACTATTATGATATCGCCAAGAAGATCCGTGATGATGAGAGAGGATTTTATTTACATGACACTGATGTGACTATTATAAACATCATTACTCAAATCTTATTAGCTTTAAACTGTAAAACTGTCGACATTCATCATATAAATACCGTATAACACAAGCAATTTAAACGTACGTGCAAACGGGTTTCATGTATCGTTGAATATCAATTGTCTTATTTACACCTCGGATCATTGCCAACAGCGATATAGATCAAATAACAAGTTAATAGCAAGCATTGATTTCAAAGGCAACCAAGTTCCCTTAGCTACTAAGTTTACAAGCGATTAGATAAGTCATGACGATCCTTATAAACTGTCTTCCATATAGAGTTCAGTGACTCACGTAAGATTGTGTATGACCAAAGTTATGGATGTGTGACGAATTGTTCACGGTCCATTGTTTCGGATTGACAATAAAAGTCAGGATTTATATGTGTCTCACAAAAGCGATGGTATATTAGAATATTCTCGAAATATTTTTTGGGTTGACATAGTAATATCGCAACATCATCTAGGAATAACAAATGAAAAAAGAAAATATCTAATCCAAAAAAACTATAGCAGAACTTAAAAAAATACTGGTAATACCTTGATTTCAAATGGTCAATAAGGAAGAGTAACAAACAATACATGAATCCCTTAAGGGGTAAGCTTACAAGCATATCACAAGAAAGTCACAGCTGCAAAGGTCGTTGAACTCGACATATCCGGAATCCGGACAAAATAATCCGCGATATCACTGCCAGAGATGAGATCTAATTTGGGGAAACTGGGATACCCTATCCGAGATCTTCGGTTTAATGTAGCTAATTTTAAAGGGGAATGAGGAAGCAATGATATGAACGACTTTTGGAGGAGCCCAGCTTTGATAATCACAATGTATATAAATATAAAACGTATAGTCATTTAAAAATTGTTAAACATAGCGCGCTGTTCTCAGCCTTCGAAAAAAGATTCTCGATTCAATATAAAAATTTAAAAAAGAAACAAAATATGTCAAAATGCATAAAAAATAATAATAAGTATACTAAAGTCGTAGCTGATTGGGAATTCATCATAAAAGTTGGTTTTGACTTATTTTTTAACGACCGGTAAAAAAATAAACATTTTTTTCCGCTGAGCCCAAATTATCGAAATTGGCGATCACGTAACAACAGTATCAAGGGATGAAGAAAATCGTGGGAACAAATCCTATTCACACTTAAGCACTTTTGTGAAAACAAAAAAATACATCTCGTGTATTTCGTACGTTTACCGCGGGCATCGAAGCGTAAACCGCGACCACAATGGCTCGTATCTCTCGCGACGATGGCCCAGATACGTTGTTTACATTCAGCGGTCTATTTACTTTCGTTCCGATGAAACTCGGACCGCTGCTATTTTCTAAGCAAACAAAATTGCATGTGACAGCAAAATGAAGCAATGAGACAGGTGAGCTAAGAAAAGCTTTTAGCTATTTAGCTACACACAATATAATTTATAGATGTCTATAGTCTTAACCATAAAAGTCATTTTGCCTAGGATTCTATCCATGGGCTTAGGAGATAATTGTCTCAATCAGCGTTAACTTGAGGGATGTATTTATCTTAATGATTTTCAAATATTTATTAGCAATATGCGTTTTACTATTAGTTTTGTAAGCTTTCTAATCAAAGCAAGAAATATCAAGATTTTTAATATTTCTTGATACAAAATAAAATTAAAAGATACTTTTCAGACTTGACATACTTCTGCTCAGACAAGCTGTAATAACCCTCGGCCATAAGAACCGAGTCCACAACTGCCGGTTCACCTTATTATTAACAGATGACACAACATTGGCATTTCCTTGATGTGCTGATCCAGACACAATAAGTCAATTATGTATTCTCTTTACCTCACCAGATCTATTCTAACATACACACATTGATGTTTACAAAACAGCATGGGTAAAAGTGCCTGAGCCTACAGTTGCGTAAATCTAGCCAGCTTTTAGCCTGATGAAATAAAAATAGACACTAACCACTTTTCGATTACAGACCTACAAACTGTTCTATTAAATAAAATCCTGCTGCAGTAATCAACCAAGCGAAACGGGTTGTTGAAAGCAACAGTGTACAAGAGCATTTGCATGATCGAGCTTTCACAACACACTTTTGCTTTTATTTTCATATATCCGTTTATCTCAATACGTATCAAAACAAACAACTTCAACTAATCCAAGCTGCTTTTAAGCCAATAGTTTAATGCTTTCCAGGAGGCCGGATAAATAGGCTTATAAATGCATATTACCAAAACACAGGGAAGTGCTTTGGAAATACAATTTATAATCGTATGTCTAAATGTAACTTTAAATATACATATATTCAAACATACAACGAATTTGTTTTGTAAGATCCCTAGATCAGCATTAGGATAAGCGCAGATTGCCCATAAATCGGGCATGATTTATCTAGATATATTTAATCAAGATTAAGAGATTCATAATAACAAAAATATGCAGGGACACAAACATAAGTAGAATAAAGATGCCCGTTAATAAAAATCTAACTGTGATTCCAGAAAGTTAATGTAGCGAAGTTAAATCTTTTCCGTACAAACAAACCACTTGTGACCCATAAAAGGGAACGTAACTTTAAATGCTGTCTCGCAATATGTACCATATTGTTATATCAACTTGAACTCTATTTTACTGTAAACAACATTCAAAATGATATTGAAAATGGTTCAATGTATATCGTCCGCAATGGTATCAAAGGATCAGACAGAAATGTGATTGGATTGTTTCAACTAAAATTAAATTTTATTTAGCAATATTACGTGAAAAGCAAAGAAATGGAAGATAAGAAAATTATCAAGCACAAGGCACTGTTGAGAGATTTTAATGTTTCGTATTAATTAAACTCAAAGTAATTGAACCAGTTAATTTCGTCAATCTTAAACTGAAATCGACTCATTAAATACTCTATAAACACAATACTAAGTACGCAATAAAAGCGGTCACGAATGAAACCAAATAGAAATAACTGAGAGTATATCAGCAGAAGGTAAATCGCGTGACGATCGTTCGATTAGGCAACTGGTTAATAATTGTAATAAAACTTTACGTGAGCTTACAGCAATTGGGGTCTGCAATAATACGGCAGTGAAAGAGGGAAGTGCAGACAAGGTCGAGTGGTTGGATTGAGATTATGTCAATAAATGTCAGTTGACACTGGTATTTTTTGTTTATCGACGATCGAGCTTCTTTTTAACATGTCGGATTCGAACGCGATACGGACTTAAATGATTTAAGTTGGCAAATTGGGAAACCAATTAATGCTACTGTTTTAATTGTACACCATACAAAATACAATGTATATACATGTACATTATAAAATATAACCAAGAGCGATATATTCATAGTGGAATAAAAAAATCTGTGTTATTTATTTACTTAAATGTAATGTTAACACAGTTCCAAAATCAACATTTATTTTTATTTAAAAAAATGCTTTATACTAACAACTAAACAGGTACACAAATACTTAACAAACTATCGATGTATGTAAGCCTAATGCATTTAGACGCAATTTCTCCGGACTGACCTCAGGCACATGGAACAAATAAACGAATATCGATAGAAATGTCATTATTGAGCATGTTGCTAACATACCTACCTCTTTAAGCGATTGTAACCGAAATTTTCTAATTTCTATTTCGTATCAAAATGTCACTAATTTATCCTTGTTGAGCCAAAATCATTACATAATTAGCAGTAGCAGAATAATCAAATATTTTTGAAGAAAAGAGGAAAAGTGTGAAAACAAAAAAGGTGATATCCCATGTTATAGCAAAATTAGGAAAACCATTACACATAATATACAACCCATGTTTATCATTACTTACATAGGTGAATTTTTAGTCTGATGGATTTTCCAGCAAGAATTTTAAGGCGTCCAGAAACATAATATTTTAAACTATGAAGTACCTACATCAAGTATCGATATTATAAAGTGAATGGAAACAAGCAGAATTCATGTAATAATGCTGTAACTTTTGAGCACGGTAATTTTCACCAAACACCAATTAACCACTAAGCGAAAGGTTAAGGTACACTAAAGGTCTGCGGTCGGCCTTCGCGACCAATCGCGGCTTCATATTACGTTGTGGTTCAAGGAATAAGAAAACAATCATTTAACAGATGTTTCGAATTAATAATTTTGGTGTTGAAGTCCTTAATAAAATCATGATCCATGTACTATCGGGGTCTTCATCGCCTGAGCCTGACCACCTTTAAGGCGGTGTAGTTCTAAGAGGCAGCGTTTTCGAGTTTTTAAAACCCATTAGACCCAACCCAACTAGAAAACAGCGTTTCAAAGTCTGAAAAAAATATATGTATTAGTTGAGAATCCATTCTGGGGCCTAATTCGCGTAACCGAATCGCAGTTCGATCGTGATTGAATTGGACGATTTTGACATTTAGCCCATACTACAACTGTCAAAAACCTGTCGTTCAATTACGAGTGTGATACGATTTGGTTACGCGAATTAGGGGACTAGTCACAATCGCTAACGGTTACACGATTTGAAAGTGGTTAGGCGGCGGAGATCCCCACCGTACCTATGTTCATTCATACAAACTCACAAAACAGATGAGATATGACTCCAAGTAATTATTATCCGTAATTTTTCTTCTTTTTGGGTCAAAGTTGGCAACCGGAATTGCGATTTCATTGCAGGTGATCTGGCATGTTGAGCAAGGGAATTCGTCAAAATATGTAACTGACAAAAGTTTTGTTTCGAAACTGTTTTTAAGCAATACCTTGCTAATATCATATATAAAATTTCTAGTTTATTGATGCTATCGCATTTTAATTACGATAAACCAGCCGTTTTTCACAATTTTGTACAAGTGAAATTTTGAATTTTGGAATTATCCTGCTTGAACCGTAATTTTTAACCTGGATAAAACTTTATATTGTCAAAGTTCCTAAGATTCATCCAGGCCCGTTTAGCCGTAATATAAGAAACATCCATACAAACTTTTGTCCTAATAATATTAATATGATGAGACAAGATTTAATAAGCTATAAATGCAGTATTGATCAGTATCGATAAGTGTGATAAGTACTTTTCTTGTAGAATTATCATTTCAGTCATTTGCAACAGAGCTTAGCTTTGTTCCCGTTAAATCTCGTAGCATGGACCAACCGAACATGTAATCAAGCAAACCGATACTGCCCCAAGCGGAGATGTCGCCGCCTTACACTATCAGCTTATAAACCAAAGCAAACCTAATTGTCCACGCAATAAAATCTAGTTTCGAACGATAACAACCGGAGTTAGGTCTTAAATGAAAAGTCCAATAAAATAGATTCTACATTGTAACTGAAATTTATTAGGTGCTATAAATTTGAGTTTTATTGCTCACGCAGTACGTTTCACATTTGATTGGAAGTGTTTTCGTTTTCTGAATTTTCAATTTTCGACTGTGATCCTTGAGCATAGAACCGCTATTCTTTTAAAGGAATTATTTAATATCAATTCGTAATAAAAATGCACTCTGGAGTAGAAACGCTCCGTAGAAAAATCTTTTAATTAAACGTTATCGGGAGAGAAAATTAAAATGTTGTTTCTAAGAGAGACTATTCATCAAATTAAATAACGTCTTAGTTGCTTTCACAAGGACACACCAATACAAGTCAAATAGTATATTGAAATTGAAAGGATGATTATAAGTTAAAATTATAAAGAATTCTGTTTTTTAACCGATTCTGTAAGATCACGTTACTCTTTAAAACTAAATTTTACGTTAAACTAAGTTTAAAAAAGTCATGCACTTTATCAAAATTATAGCTCGAAAAATCGTTGCTTTTAAAATTTTATTCATGTCACGTACTAATCATCGAATATCATACATCCAAAGCAAATCGTCCTCCAGTATGCGCGATTCGTATCAAATGGTTATGTTATTCTAGAACGTGTAATTAATTTGATACCAAAAGTTAAACAGGTTAAGGTGTAGTGTTCCTTGATCGGTCGTGCATTGTTTAGACAGCATGGCCAGCATGGTTTTATACTGGTGGACAGAACTTCGTCTAAAATTTAGGGATCAAACGAAATTGAACTACAAATTTTGCAAAACTAGAAGGCTCTTTTATTGATGATATGGGTCTTAGCAGCCGTATTTGAAGGTTATACATACCTTCTACTATACATATGACGCATAGATATGACGCAACACAAGACTACTCAATTTAGTGATGGGTATAAAGTTTCCCCGCGGAAAACCCATCAAATAGCCAGATGCTAAACCTGACATATCCACCAAAAACGACATACTCGTATCTATATATATAAAAATGAATACCTATTTCTCTTGGTCATCGCATCACGCGTGAACGGCTGGACCGATTTTGCTAATTCTTTTTTTTGTTTTGTTTGTTATTGTTAGTAGAATGTTCTTATGAAAAAAAAATTAAGAAAATTGCGCGGAAAATTAGAAAATTTAAGAAAACTTAATTACCATACTAAATTATTGACAATTTAAACTTTTTTAATGTAACATTATGGCGTTTGACATAACATTGACAGAATGCGTGCTGCATTTGCAATGTCGATAAATAAATTTGTATCCGAAGTATTTTTAAAATTAATTTCCAATTTGAAATCAATGTTCATAGTTAAGACAGGACAACGTCTGTCGGGACCGCTAGTTGGCAATATTTTATCACTTCGGCTCATTTGCAGCTGAGCTGCAGGTGGCTGTCAAATTCAAGAGCCGCCAGAACGTGTAGAACGTGCACTTGTTTTGAAGTTTGTTGTTGCGCAGACTGGCCATCTGTACGGGATTACAAAACTGTCACATCCACCTGTAGTTCAAAGACATGTGTCAAAGAAGAGTGAACTTTATTTGGTTTAGTGTACAGGTGAGAATGATTACTTAAGTGGTTTGTTTAATTTTCAAGGCGAAGGCTAGTGTTTGCGTTTCATCGGTGAAAACAATACGCCAGCAGTGTTTGCGCGTTCTGTTTGTCTTTATCGACTGCTGCTTTTGTGGCAGTGTTGATATATTGAAGAATACATAGTTTTAAGGGCGTTCCTTATTTGTTGAAAGCTAGATTTTAGAAAACATTTAAGTCTATTTAGGTTTACTTATCTACCAAAAGCAATCTGGAAAGTGAATACACAAATGCACATTCATATTTCAAGCATTTGCAACTAAATA
Source organism: Anania crocealis (assembly GCA_949315895.1). Lineage (NCBI taxonomy): Eukaryota > Metazoa > Arthropoda > Insecta > Lepidoptera > Crambidae > Anania > Anania crocealis. The sequence goes on along the minus strand of OX438874.1, from coordinate 5,874,497 downwards.
ATTCGGTTTTTACGTAAATTATTAACTTACTCGTATTTACGGCACAAAACAACCAGTTGACAATACAAACAAATTTAATTTGCAAACTGGAAAGCTAAAACACAAGTATCATTTTAGAATTGTCGGATTACTTAAATAGTAAACTACAGTCTGTAATTTACTATTTATTGATACAAAAGTACTAGAAGATGATGGTCTATGAGAATAGGCAGACTTTCACAATACAATAACATGACGTTCAATTAACATAATAATCTATTAAACTTTGACAACTGAATGAAGATACTAGAGTACACATAGTTTCATATCTAGGCAATGGGAAATTAAAAGAAATCTTGATAGATATAGCATATATACATCAGGGCTTTAAATAATATTACTGTAGATAAGTAATGTCAACTATGTTTGGCTAAAGATTTTGCTTTCCATAAGGTCTAGCTAATAAACAAAATAACATATTATGAAAAACCGGTATATCCGCACTAAAGTTCATAATTTCAGAAGACATTAATTATATTCAATATACGAACAAAGAGGGGAGATTAAAATGCCAATAAAATGTCAAACATGCTCTCTAATTCCGTTACAAAAGTTTGATATTTATGCTTCGATAAAGTTGGAATTTCCGTGGAGATGTAACTGGAAAGGAAATTAAATTACTTACAGGTAATTCGAATTGAATCATTGAATCGTTTTATTTGATCAAGGCGAGAATTGAATCGTGATCGATGGAAGGTGTCACTGGTAATTGGTTAAAATTTTGAAACTTTATTGTTCACTTCTTCGTTACTAAGACGGAAATTTTAATCGGTGCCCACCTAATGTTTTTTTTAACTACGGTTATTTAATGTTGGAATCGCATGGCCGCATTTATAATATCGATTACTTTCATTTGAAGATCATGCAAATAGATCACCATCACTGGCCTATTAAAATAATTTCGATCTAAGGCTGTAAACACATGAAAGTCGCAAGTAGAGCGAATCGCGCCTTCACGCGATACCCGCTTATATTTGGTGAGGTTTACACGGGACGATTGTTTGAAGAGGCCAAGACGTGCAAGAACCGTTGTTCACTTCAGAGGCCTTACTCCGCAACTCTATGTCCGTATATTCGAAACCATCTGTCCCTGTCACTCATACCGATATCTTAGAGTGTCTGAAAGAGACAGATATATCCGTAAATACGAATTTCATGTTACAGAGTAAGGCCTCAGAAAACATTTCCTATACAAACCAATGAGTGTATGTATCGGATATCGTTCTGACAATATACCTAAACCAATAAGGGTAAAGATGAATCGCGACGTCAACTAAACATGGCTCTCACACTATGACTGATAAGCTGCTAGTGTTTAGTGTGTCAACAGTAATCAGTCTGATACGCGGTGATTTGAGTTCATATTGTTTTAATATTACGTTGCGGACGTTTCACGTCGTTGTGAATGTCACCATAAAATTATTAGCTCCACTAGTTTCAAACGCATCACTTAAGACTATAAACTAACGATAGGATGGTTAGATTAGATAGTTATCCATCGCCTTTTGATTACGAATTAACGAAGTTAGCAATTTTATGGTGACATATACAAACTAATACAAAGTACAAAGCAAATCGCGCGGTGTGAATCCCGCTTACATGCGCACGCGCAGAGAAAACGTGCGCTGTAATTATGGAGTGGCGAACATGGCGGAATATTATAGCAACGGCAATTACGATTAGTGTTATCACAATAACAGTGTAATCGTTAACGTGCTGTGTGTGCCAGATTTAAAGACTTAAAAGGTAATAAAAATAACTATTATACTGCTTATTCATATATGTATATGATTCATAGTTAGTAGTGGGCTAGTAGACATGGAAAGTGTCAGTGGTATTTCTAACTGCTCAGTAAATGAAGTTTTAAGAGCAATTATTACATACAATTTGTATGTAATAATTGACAAAATAAAAAAATAACAATCCATTTTTTATTAATTTTACCTTTTCTCTGCAAGATAATAGATAAAACTTAGTAAAGTAATCGCTCACCTATTCCAACGCGATTCAACAAAGTTTTCAGATAAATGTTCATTCCACTTAACTTCAGTTGAACGAGGGAGTAATGCTTCTACTACCATAATGGTCCAAAGTGTAATAAATCGGAATCTTTTGAATATTATTAAGGCCGGTAAGAAAATTGCGGTCATTTTCGAGGACCTTAAATCTTTAGTACTTATTTTAATGTCTTCCTTATCTTGGAGTTTGTTTTCTAAATCATACGTAACAAAAAAATCTCGAAATCAACATCACATGCCTTAAGAAGCCTGGCCTTTTTAAATATCTCGTCTTGTATTGCAAAAAAAAGTCTGCCCTAAATAGGATTGATCCACCCATACAATTTTGTCGCCAAAGCACTTACAGTTGTGCGACTATGAACAATAAAAAATCCATTCTTAGTTGTGATTTGATTTAAAAACAATGAGTTAAAACAGCGGATGCGAATGCTATAACAGCACAGAACGTTAACCTACCTAAAAAAATAAAGAATGTAATTTTTCTATATTAAGATTTATTATTTTATTTTTGAACGCTGTCACCTCTACGTTTTTAATTTTCGGGTTATTTTTTCAATATAATTGTGACCAACTTTGAATTAAATTGTTAGTCAGACTTGTAAGTCACATATCTTAAGCATATTTGCTATTTAAAGAGCACATTATAAATTTCAATATAAATTAAGAGACTTTTAGAATCAAACGTCCAAATCACTTACATTCCTGATCTAGAATGAATTGTCTTACTCGATCCAATCGAAAATCAGTCTGCAGAATCAGCAGACCTTTCCCTAGGTCCTGTCCAAACAAGTAATTGACCACGCATACTAATGAGGCCGTAACAATAGCAAAATAATTGCTACCGTATCTGCCGGGTTCGATTAGACAGTGAATTAACAATAACATCGGATCGTTTACATTTAACCCTTTTACCTAAATCAGCTTCTGACTGTATTAGTCCTCAACTGGACACAGCCCACAGGCCTCTCCACAGAACATGGAAAAAGGTTAGAAAGGCGATGTGGGCCCAGCCCACATTGCGCCTCAGAGGTTATGAGCAAATGCTTGTAAGTGAGCGTTGTGATTGGTTTCTTTTGACCCGGGTTATTGGTCGCGCGACGTCAAAAGAATTTGTCGAAAGAATGGCCACATAAAAGGAAAACTATAAAAACCAGGATAATCGAAGATCTGGAGTATTTGGAGTACCTGGTGACCCTGATTAGAAAACACAAGAGCCCAACCAAACTATTAGAGATCGACATACCGCCTTTACAAAAAATATTCAATTTGGTGGGCCGCTTCATTTGATGTCAAAAATCGAAGGTCTGAAGTATCTGATGAAGAATCCTCAGCTGGTCACAGCTGTATTAGAGATATGGTATGCCCCATTTTACTATTGGTACATAAAAAATAGACAGTCTCTGCAAAAATCCAGTGTTGTGGGACACATCTTCTAATTTAATCTAGCCTATAGCGTCCCACTGCTGGGCGAATGCCTCCCCTTCTGCTTTTAATACGCATATAAATAAAATTAAAGGAAAAGTCTGGATAAGACTAGACTGGCTTTTATACTTATACTTACAAGTTTACAAGAAGAAATAGTCGAACGATTAACTTTATTCTACTCGAACATTACACAAATAAACTACTCCTGAAAAGAAAAAAATGTGTCAAATAAGAAAATCTAATGAAACAAATCAATATCGTTTCTACAAAAAGAAGTGAAATCACACCAAAAACATTCTGTAAAAAACTAGCCAAGTCGCGATGGAGCTGCTTGTTTATCTCTAAAAAGTAATGAAATCTAGACAAAGTCGTGCCAAGTCTAAGGTTCCTTACTGCGATTTTTTTATTATTATAGTTAATGTTGTGTGACTTGGCCGTTGAAGGGTACATAAGGGTACAAAACCAGGTGCTCCATGACACCATTGCACCAATCTGTCGCCAGAACTGCTACCCATTATTGACGATGGAAAATTGCCACTTGAAAAAGGTTGATTCAATAACCAGTCAATTGTAGGCTTGATAAAGCTGCGTATTCAATAATACTTATGTATAGGTGAGCCAGAAACAAACAGTTTAAAAATAATTCACAGTACAGCCGGACTTCTAATAATTGATAGAAGTCCGTCTGTACGTCTATTTTATGTTAGAATGGTGGGCGATTTGACGCTCCAAAAAGAAGAGAGCAGAAGTTAGCATTGTCAATGCTGAATGCAAATTTTGCACAATCAACAACAGCCTAAAATGAGACACTAGCGTCCAATTACCAATACCAGTATGGGCTATTATCTCGCTTGACAAACATAGGTAGTTACAACAGATATAACATTACGTGTAAACAAAATTGACTTTTACCCACTAACGTATAAAGAATGTTCAATGGCCAAGTCACGCAACATTAACTATAAGAATAAAGAAATCGCAGTAAGGAACCTTTGACTTGGCACGACTTTGTCTAGATTTCATTACTTTTAGAGATAAACAAGCAGCTCCATCGAGACTTGGCTAGTTTTTTACAGAATGTTTTTGGTAGTTGAGTTTACACCTAGGGTTTGGAAAGTAAAAATATATTCTTTAAACAATCACACTATAGTGAATGTGACGTAGATTTAATTAGGCAAAGTTTCATTCAATGTTGATTAGATAACGGATTAACATTCTTATTTGGGTTCGTCATTAAGTATAAACATTTTTCTATTGTGTCATAAATATACCTTTTTCATGAATACTAACATGCATGGCAAAACTTTGGAAATTTTGGAGTAAGTGGTGAGGGCAAGTCAAAGAGGGGGAGTCAGTTGAATTACTATCACTAGACCAGATGATTCAAAAAATGTATTGATTAGTCTTCTTCAAAAAAGTATACACAACATTTAAAAAATAAGGGTCTAATAGAACAACTTTTTTATAGGAAACGATTAAGGTAACAATAATTTTGTACAAAAACTGAATGGAACAGATATCAACAATTGCATGGCCTACTTTATAAAAATATTTCACAAAATTTCTACGGAAAAACCTACTTGGTTCCAAAACGTACAATATAGCTTTTGTGCAAGTGCAGATTGAAGTAAATATTTTCTTGTCAGGAAAAAGTTGATGAGTGAAAGGTCCGTGATTATACAGCGATGTTTTTGTTCAGTTATAAAACCGATTTCCTACAGATTAGTGATGGAGACTGACTTATTTGATATCAACTTAACAGCATGCGATTCTAAAGGTTTCTTTTGTTTGGAAAATGGAAAGTCGAAGCAGAAGATACGCGTAAGGCAACAACTTTCATACCTTCAGTTTTAAACTGGGGAATCATTCCCGTATCAGTCCTTTATTGAACTTGCATCTATTTCCCATGCACGCCAATAAGCCCAATCCTTGACTCTATCTATTCAAGGATCCCGGATTTCTATGTCGGTCGGCGCTTTTCCTCGTCTTTTGTGATGCGCACCACCAAGGAGTGGAATGCCCTGCCTGCGTCTGTTTTCCCGAAAAATTGTAACCCTAGATTTTTAAAGCAAGAGAGAATAGGCTGCTTCTGGGTAAGCTCGCTCCATCTTAAGCTTCTTCTAAACCGTAGAGTTAAGTTTGTCGTCAAGAGCTAGCCCATTGTTTATATTAAAAAAAAAAATGAATAATTAAGGACACGATCTTTTCTAAATTAGGTCGGGTCTGCGTTGAAGTCGTGCTTCGGCAGGCACGTTAAGTTGTGAGTTTCGTCTTCTGTCGCCAAATAGAAGTCGAAAATACAAGTAACGTCAGAGGCCTAAAATAAGCGGCTTGGAACATATGACACCAGATTATCCTGGATAATCACGAGAAAAGAATAAGAAGCCCAATCTGTCACTACGAGCAGCTATGTTTTAAATCATTGCACCAATTTGTTAACAGCCGTTTGCCTTGCTTTTACTAAGTCACGGTCATCACTCAAGCACACATCTTTTTAATCAGTTATTAGTTTTAAGGCCTATATGATCAGACCATTGCCACTTACTTGCTTATATTTTAGGTCAATTATTTTAGTCTTTGTGATTTGGAGAAATCTAAAACATCTCTAGCTGCACTGTTGGTGTCTACATACTCGTATCTGTTTTGTTAGAATAAACAGTTACAGACTTTTTCGACTTCGCTCTTTGATTACTTTTACATTTTTAAATGTAATTTTTAATGGGAATAAAATTAGAGCGTTATTTTTTCGAACTTATAACTTTAAGCACGCTCGTCTGACGTTAAATCCAAGCAAGCGAGCATTCCAAAAACATTCCTAGAACAATCTAAAGAATCTAGACCCCCGAACAAAGACATAACCTCAAAAGAATATTTGGTCTTTGTTTGCCCTAAAATGCTTTCATAATCAAAGCAGTGTAACGTAAGCATCAGGTTTTATTTGGTGGGTTTGAGATGTGATTTGAGCTCCCATCAATTTAACGCTTCAGAGAGAAAGCAATGGGTGTAGATAGGGTCATTTAACATTTAATTTGTGGCAAATCACGCTGAACCAACGGATGTTTTTATCTCAACACTTTCTTTACGCCCATGCGTAACCAAATAATTTAAAGCCTTGATTGGGACGATCATTCTTGTTACAGCATATGCCATAGTTACAAGGGTGTGCATACTCTTTACATCATTAAAAAAATAAACTATTTTTACAACAAATTGGATAGTTGTAAAGCATGTAATAGCAATAAGTCACCATTAATTTACAAATTAAAAGGAACGTCTTTAGGCTAACAAAAAATAATCAGTAAGTTTTCTCAACCATGTAAACGCATAGATTTGGTAGCCTCCACTTTTTTGGGCGGTTGTTATCTAGTGAATTTTGCTTAAGCCAAACTGGACTAAAAGATTAACGAAGTCATAATGACTTTTTCACACAATTTAATTCCTCATCGCTCTATTGTTCAAAAGCTATTGTAATCCAGCCAAATCGCGAAAGAGCCGTGCGAAGACTGTAGTACCACAATCAAATCTGAATATAGTGAGCTTACTCCATCCTGCAACTATAAATCCGAGTCATATGTGCTTTATTTCTCATCAACCCTAGGGCGATCACGGTCCTATATTTAAAGATTAAGTTGCTCATATGCCTTTTACTCGGCAAATCAATACGTTGTTACCGTACAAATATATATTTCCATGGAATGGAGGACATGTCACACTCATGGGCACTACGTCTCTTCGGGAAATGAAGGATCATACATAGTGCTTAGATCGACAGGGACTGTAATACAGTTTTATGGAGCTGTCGATTTATAGAGTTTTTGTATGTCTAGACAGTAGGACTTCATAATATATAGGGGGTAAGACATCTATTTTTGATAATGAAGCGGTAAGAAACAAACTTTTGGTTCTTCTGAATCTGACTGTTATGTGGCAGTAGTAACAGTTGTGCAACGCAAGGTGCACTTAAATTTGGCAACTTTATATCTTAATAAATTGTCTATTGTTGTATGACGTAAAGTATTAACCCCGTATTGAGAAACAGAGGGAAGTGGTTACAATTGGATTTAATTAAGTAAGATGTATTACGCGGAAGTAAAACAGGTTCGGAACAGACTTTATGACTCTTTGACACAGTTTCTTTTGATGACCCGGTTTGTGTTGTGGTCCGCTACTGCGCCAGGATCCAAAGTTCATTTCCCGGTCGATTCAATTTAGGAAACTAAATTGCTTGGGTCTGAAAATGGTGGTAATAGTCGTGCTTTGCTCCCGTGGAGAGAACGATAATACGTTAATTCTAATTTCTGTCATAAGATGAAAGTTTATTCAAACCTTTACATGTCGCCATGTACTGACCTGAAAAGGTTTGAATAAGAACAATATTTTAATCACGCACAAAGGTCCGATTTAAGAGGCTAAGTGCGGAAAATAAAAGTCCAACTAACTAACTAAGATGGAAGTCGTAAAAACAAGTTACGTCAGACGCTTGTAATAGACGGCTTCGAGAGCTCTCACCAGACTAGCCTCGAAAAAAGGAAATACGACAGGAAAAAAACTGCTACTACTAATACTTTTTTAAGTAATTGAGACTTTGGGTGTTCACACCAAACAATAACAATATTAATACCTATTAAAAAGTACTCATAATCACCACTATACTTCGATAATTTCCAGGGGATTTCTACAGTCAACAAATACAAGGTGTTATCTTGCGTTCTGTAAGTCTCTGATATTTTTGTAAGACTGCGTCTGATGGCGCCAAAGTATCATATACCTATACAAAACAAGATATTTATCATCATCATCATCATCATATCAGCCGAACGACGTCCACTGCTGGGCATAGGCCTCCCCCAAGGATCTCCACAACGATCGGTCCTGTGCTGTCCGCATCCAGCGGCTTCCCGCGACCTTGATCAGATCGTCGGTCCACCTTGTAGGGAAGCCTGCCCACGGAACGTCGGGGAGAACTGCCTGAAGGAGACGGGCAGCAGCGTCTTCTCGCCACCATTGGTCAAACTGCGAACTTCAAACTCTTGTTGCCCTATCTGGGGATCGAACCTAGGAACTAAAATATCTGTGAGACTGTATAATACGTACTACAAATATTTATACGTAGTAGAAATCTCGAATATTGCTATTCATTTGTAAGTTAAACGGTCATTACACTTTCGTAATTTTATAGAGCATAATAACACATAGAGCACCTGTAATAAATTCGTAATTTTAAATGCTAAAAATAATTACAGAAAATTACATCTGGCAAATTGCAGGAAAAGGTAAAGCTTAATGGTTACTGTACGTTAAACGTTCGTAACACCTCTTTCGTAAGACATTACCGTAAATGTTAAAAAAGTAAACGGATTTACGTAGCACGTCCGCACTCGACGAGTGCCGGGGAAAAAATAACAGTCTATTAACCCGAATTTTGTGCGTGTGTATTCAGGGCTGTCAAAAGACGCCGTTGATTGATTGTTTGGCGCCGACTCAAAATTATTGGCTTTGCGTCACGCTTGAATGTTATGATATTTTCTTCTAACTATCACATAACATTACAAAATGTAAACTTGGAGACCTAAAAAAACTTTGATCAGCTATTATAGATATAAATATAAGATATTCTTACTCTTTACAGATGTTTTCTTAACAATTATTACACATCACACAAAATAATAGTATAAAGTAACTGTATTGCATAATTAAAGCGCCTTATCGCTAAAAACGTCACCGAGAACGGAAAATGTGAAGGGCAAACGTTTACAGAGCAAATGCAAACTAGGTACTACTATTGTACTACATCCTTCATGATCCTTGAGTCCTTTTATCATACCGTCTACGCTAACAAATATAAACCAAAATAATTATCAAAGTTTTAGAATGAAGGTTATTGGATAGCACTACTACTTTAACAGTTCCGAAACATTTATATTACAAACTAATAACAACAAAAAAAAAGATATAAAAATCACAATAAACTAACTATAATTAAATACAATAACAGATAGGTACAATAAAAAAATGTGTTATTGTACCAAATATCTGGCAACCCTAAAATACATGTGCTATACCACCTGCGCACACGCACTGAATGGTATCAGGATATGGTGCGTGTTGTTTGTGTAAATTTACCTATTAGCTTTTAACTGGAGCGGTTAAAACAAATAGGGATTTAACATAACGGAGAAGAAATTCTAAAACTATACTGTTGTCGAATTTATTATGACAAAAACGTACGTACCACATACGAACAAAAAGTTTAAAACAATATTTTAGTTTATAATAATTTTCTATAATATGGGGTTGTGTAGTGCTATTTTCTCGTACCATGGGTGTCATAAGAGGCAACTAGAGGAGAACTGCCTGAAGGAGACGGGCAGCAGCGTCTTCTCGCCACCATTGGTCAAACTGCGAACTACAAACTCTTGTTGCCCTATCAGGGGATCGAACCTAGGAACTAAAGTCTCTGTGAGACTGTATAATACGTACAAACAAGCCTATTGCAATAAATTCTATGACACTGAATATGACTAAGATTTATTTTGTCAATTACCGTTGAATAATTTAAGACAGCTGACGCTTAACACTTAAAATTGGGTCAGTTTTTTATTTATTCAGACTTGAAGAGATCTAGTACTTACGATCTTTGACAGAACACGGTTATTTGGAAGAGATTAAAATAAAACTCACTCTCGATGTAATGATAAACTTATGTACTCTGACCGAGTTCTGTTGAAATAATAAACAGTGAGTGCGATTAGAGATAAAAAGTTCTTTGAAGCCGACTACACAGTTAGTGTTAGACAATTAGAATAACAAACTTAAAACCTTTATAAGAAAAAAAGTTATCGGCTAAAAAACTTGTATTTACTAGAGTTATTTAATTCGGGATTTATACCATGTACCTTATTTATTATGAGTTTCCGATATTTCGGCACTGTTGCAAGCGCCATGATCACGGGAGTTCTCCCGTAAGGTACATGGTATAAATCCCGAATTAAATAACTCTAGTGATAGTGACCATGAAAGTTTAAACTTGTATTTAATATTAAAATGTATGTAACATTAATCCCTACTAATATTTAAAAAAATGCGAAAGTAACTCTGTCAGACAGACAGACGTCTGTCTGTCTATCACACTTTCACGCCTAATTAAACTACTGAAGTGGTTTTGTTGAAAGATACAAAGATAGAATATTGTTAAGGAGAAGCGTTGGTGCCTTCGGTGGTAGATCAGGTGGAAATAAAAAGCGGACTGTATTTTATAGGATTGAATGTAATTCGGGACAAGTACTACAACAGTGACCGCACACTATGAAGATATTGAAGGGAGTGGGTTCGACCGAGCATCGATGTTCGCTCGCGAACCGAACGTTCGCTCGGTGTTGTTCGTCGCGGTTCGGCGGTTTTGCGTCTCATCGTATCTCATGCCCCCCCCTGGCATCCATGACATAGCCCGTGCGTGGACAATATACTTAGAGAAAGGACGTTGAGATACGATAAGATAAGATAAGATAAGAAAACGTTAGTCATTTTTTTCATTGTTATTTGAATTAAAATGTTGGGCAGAGGTTCTGTCCATGCGATATAATCACGTATAGTGACCGCATGTACATTTCTTAAAGTAGGTAATTCTTGCTGAGTGTGGTGACGGCCATTACGACGAAAAATAGAATATCACATCTTCTTTTTACAGGTGTCGAATGACGTAAATAAGCAAGTAGGTACAGTTAGAAGGAGAAGGCAGCAGCGTCTTATCTTCATTATTGGTTTAACTGCCATCACCAACTCAATAGTAAAGTAATACACTATTGAGCATGGGTCTCTTTCCTTTTTTTAAGGAGAGGAGTTTAGGCCTTAGTACCACCACGCTGGCCTAGTGCGGCATGGTGGACGGCGAGAGCGCTGTGGCAACATCACCCCGCCGTTGGACGTTTATCAAGCCGCCCGAAGGCCTCCAACAGGGCTTAACGACTGTTATCTCATGATAAAAGTCAGGACCGACGACTTTACGTGCCCTCCGAAGCACGGTAGCACTCAAGGTATGATGCCACAAACGGTCACCCATCCAATTAATGACCGCTCCCGTCGTTGCTTAACATTCGTGACAGAAACTGATCACGAAGAAGCATTGGGCTACTTAATGGTAAGATGACAAAATTCTGCTATTCCAGAGGTCAATCTTTAACTGTGGTCTGATGTGAGCTAACGAGGTTAATTCTAACTAAATATGGATTCAAAACAATCATAGTCACAGTCATATGAATACATCAAAAAAACCAAAGAACGTGGCAGTAATCCCAAAGCAAACTCATACAAATAGTCCGGACATGTTTGTATAAACGCTCTTATGATTTCTTCATCATAATAACGATATTAAAGTTCTCGGTATTGAAAGCACTTGGTGGAATAAAAGTTTCAACATCTCTTATTCTCAGATGCTTAATAACCTTAGAATAATTATTCTAAGCTTAATAACATATTCTGAAGACCGAATCGCTAAAATTTCATGCCTGATATACAATTATGAACTTTGCTACGTTCGACCATCACGAGAAAGTAAGGCAAGGCTAAAGCTTACCCAAGACATGATCCATAACAATTATGTCCAAGTTTGTCAACAGTTAATAGACAGGGGTCTTACTGGTTCCTACTTAAGAGGACTACTAGATAATAGTGCTGACCCCTATTGATTTAATTTTATTACTTCTAAACAAAATCAATTCTCATAAAACTAGAACAGTATCATTTTAGATAATAATACTAGAAGTAATTTGGTAAAATGATCCTGTTCTAGTTTTTTGAGAATAAATTAAGTTTAGAAGTAATAAAATTGAATCAATTGGCGATATTATACAATGTTTTTGTTTACTGTACCTACTTACCTACGAAAATGTAGAGTCAATGACACATGACACAAAACTATAAGATTAGCTATCTAAACTTATAGTTTTATAAATTGAATGATTCGAGTAATTCTTATATCTGTTTAGTTGTGTACCACGGATAATTGGATTTTTAATTTTTCTTATGTGTTTTGATATTGTTAAAAAAATGCAATTTACACCAAAAAATCTCCGTAATTAACATAAATCATTTCGATTTCTAACCAACTAGAATGATTTCTATTTGATATTATATACTTACTTATATACTATATGTATAAGTAAGTATATTAAATCAAAAACCGACATACTTACATATTCTTCGTAAGACTGAGTTCTAAACAGTTTTTCGTTATTTAGTATATTTTAAAATCGATTTACATCTCATTATAACTTGTACAGAATATTATTTAGTTATTAGACCAAATTCTATTAAGAATAACACGTGTAGTACAGGATAGATTTATAAAAACATACCAAATAAATAATCAAATCATCAGACGTAGCCATAAAAAAAATTATTTCTTACATAAACAGAAACATTTTATAGATCTATGAAATGCGGAATTCCCCTTTGATCTTATTTTACGATATTCTTACGGTTTAAAACTTGAATGTGTGGAATGTTTTCTCTTTGGACATAAACTTTCATTCATCATTTTAAATGCCGGAGACCAGTCTCCGGTTAAGGCAGATCGCAAACGATGACACACGATACAGACAGATAAAGTTCGTATTTTCATTGAAATAAGCTACTGATGGTTATTAATGAAGTCGCGTTTATTTTGTAACAGTAATTAGGGTCCTCCCGCCCCCTTTTAGATATAATTTAAAATCACTTTAAGACAAATACCATTTCTGTCTATCCAGGATACCAAACGCTGTTAAGTATTTGAAATGTCAGGATGCATAAAAATAAAAGCTAGATAAATCCGAGATAAATCCTTTAATAAATATTTAATTTCAATGTTTTCAAATAAATTACTCTTTTTCATAAACTTACCGTCGGACTAGGCAAACCAAATCGATCTATCTAAAACTGCTATCCCGGATACCTTAGATTCTATAAAGGTTCCCCACAATACATTCCCCGAATGCGTAGTGCCTTATGACCCCAGAATGTGAAGTGTTACATCACTGACGTCATTATGACTGTGTTGGGTTGAGACAGTGTTAAATAACTTTTTTATACTTTTGATTGTTTGGGAAAGTTCATTCATAATTTGATTACATCTTTTGGGATTTATCTTAGATTTAATTAATTAAAAAGAGATTTAAGGTCTGATTTTTTGATAAAGTATCAAAGTTCATATCTTGGCCTGTGCACGGTTATAGACGTGAACTAAACATTACAATCGGTCAATCTGGTAAAAAAAAATACGACTTCAGGTGACAAAATGAGAAACTATCCTCCTTTTTGGAGGCAGAAAAGTTTTTAAACTTAAACTAACAACGGAGCTTAACTAAATGGGCTGATTTTTTTTTCGACATTCGAATGGGAACAACTTTAAGGCTATAGAACATAACAGATTTCAAGAAAAAAAAAACATTAAGAGGCAACATCATAAAAAAACTTCATAGAAAAGCCAAACATCTAAACATTTTAAGAAATCAATGCCACACGATGACCTCGCATCATGGGTTTTCAATGACGTAAGGGCTTTCCACCCATCCCAAACCGGCAACAATGAGGAACCGGTCTCTGGAGGTCACGGAGGTCACGACAACGACCTCTCTAGGTCGCCAGACGAGGAGGAACGAAGAAGTCGAAGTCCGAAGTAATGGTGGGACGAAATCGAAAGTGAAGTCGGGGTGGTACTTGAGTGGTTTAACAAAGATGTAAGTACCTTTAAAAAAAAATTGACATCAGTTTTATATCTGCAAATAGGCCCCAGGCAGGAAGCGCTTTTACACGTCCCAACATTTTATTCTACTACGCTTTGAGACTAGTCTTGTGGACTAGTGCCGAGAAAAAGCGCAAGAAAGTGGGTTGCTTGCTATACGAGTATTATATTACCTTCTTTTTAAATATGACGTTAAGAGAAAGATATTATTATATGCCAGTGGAAGTGCGAGCTAAGATAACTTAATGCTATACATTTCTATAATTTACATAAATAATCTATTAAGAACTGCAGATATGGACACTATCATTTTTATCCACCTAAAGTGTCCACGCTAGGCATAGGCTTCTTAAAAAGTAGGCCATATAGTATGCCATAATCGCAACGCCTGGCAAATAGGTTGGCGATCGCAATTAGTTAATGATGGAAAGAAGACGCTGCTGTCCCTCTTTTTCTAGCGATATTTCTTTAGTCACCACCTCTAGGTAGAGAAGAGGTGATGCTCTTCTATTTTTGTGCCGACGCGACATCGCGGTAATTGAACAAAATCAAAACAAATAATTAGAATAGAATAGAATAGAATAGAATTTATTTATTTGGCACTTCAAAAAATAATTAATTAAACAAAAAGGAAAATAAAAAATAAAAAATAACGCAAATACTTAATCGTTAAAATACATTATTGAATAAAAATTAAAATAAAATAATAACAATTAGGTAAGAATCTTGTGTTGGTGCATAACAATAGTAGGTATTGCTTGTTGTTACTTATGTTTTGGTTTGGATTTCATCAAAAAAATTTGCAGTTTAATAATAGAAAACTATTATTTGTGCAAATTTTTTTGTTAATAAGACTTTACTTGTCACAACCATATTTATTTACTCTCATGATAAGAATATTCAGAATGATAAAATAATTATAAAAATTGGACAACACGTAAAAAGGTTTGCACCGAATCAAAAGCCTGCTGTTTTTTCTTCGGTTGAGAAGCGAATAAAATCAAAAGTCAATAAACATCCAAACCGGACTCTTGACCTTCGTAAGCGGTAAGAGTTCGAATTTTACGTTTCTTTAAATCTTTACGACAAGGCGAATGCACAAACAGGTTTCGAATTAACGACCGGCTGAGGCCGTAACACGGCCTTACACTTTGGCAAAAACCACACATCCTTGTCGACTGATTTGATTTCCTTTTAAGCAGTTTGTTTACTACTTTAATGTTACTAAGGATATAGGGTAATTTATAGAGTCAATTTGCCATAAGTAATTAGCTAAAGTGGAGGTAAGAAAGAACAAAAATTAAAACCTTTTTTTATTGGTAACTGTTTTTGTTGCAATACTTACCTTAGGATAATGTAAATAAACTCTATTTTTCTTCTCTCTTCTAAGATGAAATTTTCGTATCAAAACTTAATAGGTTCAAC
The DNA here is from genome assembly GCA_949315895.1 of Anania crocealis. Lineage (NCBI taxonomy): Eukaryota > Metazoa > Arthropoda > Insecta > Lepidoptera > Crambidae > Anania > Anania crocealis. The sequence goes on along the minus strand of OX438874.1, from coordinate 5,858,870 downwards.
TTCTTGCCTTTCGAACGATAAATAAAAGCAAATCAGTGATTGACCAATCACGTCAATGTTAAGCGTAAAAGATACGCGTCAAGAATGGAGAACAATCTCTTTTCTCATAGGTTTGAAAACGACGATTAAACTCACAAAAAAATAAGAATATAGGCAGGTATGTAATACTTTCGATGAAAAAGTATAATTCGAATCTATGTGAAAATTTGAGTTCCAATTTCAATTTCGTACCTTTTGAACGGTCGATCGCGCACCGTATTGGCGGGTGAAAGTAAGAACGCCATCTGTCCGCGGTGTTGTGACGTAACACGGCAAATCGGGCATTGTCCGTTCGAGTTAGTTTCGACACGATTGCCTAATGGGCGTCTGAGGCATAGCCTATTCGGAACAGCTAGGCTTCAGCTATAATACGAGTAATCACCGGTGCTTTCCATTCACTTCTGACAGCCGAGTGCAGTATCCATAAAAATGTTTTTTGTACGACGACGATACTTTTTAATAAAAACCTACAACTATTCGGTCACCTTAACTTGTCGGTAAAAAGTTTTTACGTCGGTCTGTTTGGCAAATCAAAAGGCAGAAAAATTTATGGTATATTTTATGTTTTATGTTACTTCCATTCTTGGTTGAACAGTTTTTATTTTTGTTTCGAGCTCTAAAGTCAAAAAGTCGTTTAGAATTATTTCTTTTATTTTAATAAATATTTTAAGCTTCTGAAGAATCTAGAGAATGACCGCCACATTAATGTTTTAAGCGATCACTCTCCAGAATTGCGTTTTCAGTCTAATTATCGTGTAGTTTTGTTGACGTTATTTCAAATTTAGTATACTGAAATATTACTAGCAGTAATTAAATAGGAAAGGTGAAGTGTCGTGTGGTGCCCGCACAATAGAACTCTCTTCGTATGTGTGTCCTAAGCGATTCCTTTCCACCAGTGAAGTGGCCAACCCGCCTGCCAAGCGTCGCGATTATGGCAAACTCCTATAGAAAAGGCACAGGCCTTTTAGCCAGAAGCTAACTGATGTAGGCTGATGAAAAAATAAAGTATCATATTTTTGTAACGCGTCGATTACAAGTTCTGCTCGACACTTGATAAGATTGACAACACTATTTGGTGGAATGATCGAAATATAGTATATACCCTACCAAATACTTTAGTCCCGCTCTTATAATGCAAGCAGGTATGGTTTGGCCTATCACACTGAGCTTTGTCGGGGGATTGTTATCCCTTTTGTTCGGAGATGCTCGAGTTGAAGAACAATATTATGTCACGAAAAGAAGCCCCGAACTTTACATTGTAAATGAGACAACCAGTTTTGCATATTTATAAATCTCCAGACTTATGAATACAGACAATTTCATTGCAGAGCTGCTAGCTATCGATTGGCTACGGTCTTTAATTAAGGCTAGACTTGTAATCATGTTAAACCTGGTATGTGGAGAAAGCTGATTTCCGATTTATCATGTCGAAGAAGAACTTTTTAGGTTAGAATAGTTACACCAATCCGAGGCTCTTAAGAGTTACAAGCTTGATGTGGAGTGACATCAGATGAAGGTTGTGATCAGGTGCTCTTAGCATACCCAAAATTTTTGCAGTCAGTCATTCAGCTGCAAATATATTCTGTGAACGAGAGCAGCAAAGGGTTAATATCCGACTGATATCTATTAACGTGGCAGCATGAGATGAATCTCTTAATCGTATACATGTAAGTTTTTAGGTTTACGTTGCCAAATGGCAAAAAACGGAACCCTTACAGATTCGTCAAGTCTGTCTGTCTGTCTGTCCGTCCGTATGTCACAGCCACTTTATTCTGAAAGTATTAGCATGACACAGTTAAAACTTGGTAGGTTCCTCCTGTTAATCGATGTAGTTCTTATACAAAAAATAAAAAATAATAATATTTAAGGGGGGCTTCCCATACATAGAACTAAAACCAAATTAATTTTTTTTACTCAAACCTATACACATAGGGTATCTATGGATAGGTCTTTTGAAATGACATGGAGGTTTCTAAAACCATTTTTTCCAAAAGTCTAACATTTGGAAGATAGGCTTCCAAAGTGGTAAAATGAGTGTCCCCCCCTCTAACTTTTAAAATAAGCAAGTGAAAAATTTGGAAAAAATACATAATGTAGATCTTAACAAATACTTTCAACGAAAATTGGTTCGAACGAGATCGAACTGGTAGTTTTGAAAATCTAGCACATTTTCAACAACAGCAAACATAACTTTGTCCTCCATACAAACACTATGAAAAACAATTATTTTTGCAGTCATCAAAATATTGTGGTATTTTTGTTAAACTTGGTACGGAACCCTCAGTGCGCGAGTCCGACTCGCACTTGGCCGGTTTTTTATTTGCTGTGATAGGTATGCAGATTTTGGAGGATAAAATATATGCTCTTTCATTTGATTTTATCCTACACATTTTTATTATTACGTAACCTAAGAAAGATGTTTTTGATATTTGAACATATACCTACACATACATGTAGTACTTCAACCATGAAGGAACGCAACACCTGATTCCTAACATAGAACCTGGACATCCGACACCAATTAATAGAACTCACAAAAAACCAAGGCACTAGCACATCAACACACACACAACTAAACCAGTATGTCGTTAAACGTCAAAAAGAAACAAAACACTGCGGCAGGTGGGTGTTGCGCACACGCAAATTCTCTGGTCACGCAAGCGCAGACTAGTACAATACAGATGGCAGGTAACCACCTGGCGATGCAGCTAAAATTACTTAAGAGAACTGGATTGATTAGCATGTTTCGTTGGAACCATGTTGGAACATAGGTTGAGATGTTTGTTAAGTGCTGCAAATGAGCTACAATGTAACTGTGCTTTAAGTGTAAAATATTATGCATATTTTTCAGTAAGTACCATTGTTTGTGATGAAGTTATTTATTAATTTTAGGTAGTAAATTATTTAGTAATATTAGGTCTTTGCAGGAAGGAGCCGGATCTTCGCTAAGCTATAATTATACCATCTGTCAACACTACTTACTACTTCTCTCGAGAACGACCTTTGACGACATTTTAGAATACATTGACGATCGTATTATCAACGCTGTCGTTTCCATAAACATAAATCTGTTTGGACGTCAGAACGAAATTGTCACCTATCGAATTCAGGAGTCTTAAATGTCTGCGGGGCACGTTTCCGAAAAGTGTAGCCCAATTTCTCAGTATTGAGCTTCTGCAATTTGTATTCCTGTGACGTTTCGCGAACCGCTTTTTATTGTCTTTCGTCTGACAAGGCCTTTGAACTGTCTGAAATCTACGTAGCATGAATAATTTAGACAGTGGATGTGTAACTTGTGAAACGTTGGTTGGACACGGATCCAAGTCAAAGTGCCTCGTCAAATATGGAAATTGTGGGTGTAATGAAACTGAGGATAAATGAGCAAACAGTCACTTCAGAGAACCTTTAGGAGACATTTTAAATAATGCGAGGCAACGTGTGAATAATAAATAAAAGTACTAACACTTAATGTTCATTTTAAGTCCGTTAATTATGATTCTGTTTTCTGCTAGTTTGATTTAATATAAGTCTGTTTTTATGAAAAAGCTGAAGGTTTTTTTTGTTAGTATTATGCAGTAATTACACGGAAATTATTATAATTATTACTATCACATTTAGGAGTTAGAGAAATTAATGGTTATGTAGATCGTAAGTTGTTATTTATTTTACGTACCTACAAACAATCTTATTTTTATTTATCATAATTACCGTTACGAAAAAAAATTGGGACTTAATCAATCAATCATGGGAATCTCTCACATCCATTATATAGCAATAACTAATCAGTGGTCAGACAAAAGATAAAACAAATTTCGTTTATAAAGAATAGGCTTAAAAACGTGGGTCGAAATGAACGTAACGTAAGTAGTAATATTGATAAAATATATTTAGCTTTTAAAATTACTAAACGAAATATTGGATACACACAAGTCTAAATCCGAAAACATAAATCTAATATACATTTATATGAAATGACGTAAATTTAAGTATATAACTACAGCGATTTACCCGGATCTATTAAGCTGAGGGGAACGCACTGTGCTAACACTTAATACAAATATTAGTAAACCTAAGATTACACCTATGGCGTAGGTATTCTAAGTACTAGGTTGCCGAGATGTTGACTCAATGACGTCTTTTGAAATAGTACCTACATACTGTAAGATTGCATGGAGTTGTTGAAAATGTTAGATAATATTATGATTTATAAAATGTATTTTAGCAACAAATATGCTATTGAATATCAAAGATCTTTACTAAAACCATTCATCTCGTCGACTGAAGTTATAAGTTTGGTTGTAAGCGAGAGTTCATTCAATTTCAAATACCTGAGGCAGTCGATTTTTTTAAGCGCAATAACTTTGTTTGAAATTGAGTTCTAGAATATTGGTTTCTTAAATATCATCCATCTCATCAGTTTACTGCTGGAGACGGGCATCTCTAAAACGAGACTTTTGCCACAATATTCACAACACACTATGTAGAAAGAGAAGGAGTGGTGCCATTTAATTTTGTACCGGCAAGTTAGGCGCATATTAAACATTCTTTCATATTAAAGTTTAGAACGATTTATATTCACCTATATACAATGTAGACTATGACAACTTTATATGTAACAGTTAACTTTTTCCATACAAAAGTTGTTTTTGATATACTGATCAATTTGGCGTAAACATATCCTAACATGAACAAAAATTTTGCAGAGTAAGAAATCCTCCAAAAGGTATCACCTTTTCTTGCAGGTTTACCTTCAAAATCCAGGTTTTACGTGCCAATAAGTTGCCAGCCAGGATTTGATAAGGCTCTTATCCGTTCCGGTCATAAGCTACGTTTACAACTGTTGGGTCAGTATTTTGTGAAAACCCTTTGGAACTGATATACGGAAGTTTTGGTGAAAGGTACCGATATTATCTCAGCTTTGTGGCTTCGGAATCGGAATGGGCACTGCTCTAAGGAGCTTTATCTTCTAAAACATTAACTATTTCCTGGATCGCATTTCGAGGTTTGTTTAATTTACGTTAATATATTTAACTAGTTAGACATTATGTATGGTAGTTATTTTGTATTTTGAAGTGACTTGGTTTTTTCTTTCTATTATGTATGGTTATTTTTGCAGCTGTTTCATTTATGTTTACTGGTTATGATGTCATGTCATTCACAACCTGAGTTCAAATACAATATGTACGACGCAACAATAATAACAACTTTAGATGGATTGTCTAATGAAAATATACAAGAAGATATACAAGCAAAACAAATACATTTTAACAAGGTTATTCCCATAGTAACTCTTTTTGCTAAACATGCATCATTTTCCTTTCCAAAGAAGCTACCTATATCCTTTAAAAATGCTGTACGGTTTGGGGTTATGTAACGAATTTCCCAAAAACATTTTCCTTTTCCCTTTCCTGAATAAAGACCATCTACAAGAGCCAATTATTCCCTCACAATACACACAAAATGATCAACAGGTCCGATCTCTGGGTAGACAAAGGGTTTCAGATAGAGCCACTTCTGCTTGACCTTTTGAATTTTTACAAAGCTTGTCAACTGCAAGACACGCGGTCTGCGGTTAAGGTCTGTTTCGACTAGACGACATTTTAAAGCAAGACATATTTTTAACCGCCTTAAAAAACTGAGGTTCACAATTAGACGCGTATTTATGTTACATTTTATGTACTTTATGATAACGCTACCTAGTTGACCAAAATCGATGCTTTGTTTACTGATAGTATATTACAGAGATTCGATGTTTTTTTCAGTAGATATGATTCTTTAAAGTTGCAAAAAAACTATTCCACTTCAAAGAGTACAAAAATAAAGTTGATAACTCCCAAAAATTGTTCGCATTGCAGTCTGAAAATCGAACGGAAAGTTTATTCTGTTATTAAGGACATGAAAGTAACTTTTCTTAGGGAACAAATGAAGATTTTTGTAAATAACATTTACGCAAATGTATAACAAAGCAAATAGTAGTATATTTATTTAATTAGGCATGTAGTTCAAAGGCCAAAGAGCAAGCTTACTTAGTAAATAAACGCTGCCTATCTCGATATTAATCTTCTGTTCGGGAAACAAAGCAAAGTTGCTTAGAAATCAACAATCTTTCATAAGTTTCCCCAAATCAAACCTTAGAAACAAGTCGGTGAGTGTAAACAAACCTATACAATTCATCCTATAACCGCCCACGGGCGCGTGGGAGAAACACGCTCCCTAAGGACTTGACATTTCGCTTTTTTTTTTTAGAGAAACGCTGACTGATGTTACAAATTTTAATGCTTTAAGTAATTGTAATTGCGTTCACGTAATATTTCAACTTGTGTTTTTGCTAATGTCACAATAATAGATTGTGTCTCCTACTAACTGTAAAACTATTTACCTATTATTCGGATTTTCTAGGATAATATCAGTTAATCTTTATTAAGATAAGATAGTCGTCAAAATCTTTAATCCACGAATACTTATTTCAACAAAATCTAATACGTCTAACATGAGGATTATTTCTAATTAGAAATAGTTTTTTAGCTTACACTCTATTGGCGAAAAAACATCTCAAAAGAAAATAGTACATCTTTAAAGAGTCCATCAAAAATCTGCGTCGCTTCGTGCCTACATTTCCTTTTCTTATTCATATAAATCGGTTAATTGAGTAAAAATTTGCTGATCTTAACAATAAATTGTACGCCTACCTAAAAACCTTATCTTTTTTTCATAGGTTTAAAAATAAACACCAGTGTATTTCAGCCGTTGCGCCGTCATAATGCTTCAGTGGACTTTTAATAATCCGCCTGCGTCACAGGTGACGCACGTTGGATATAAAAACTGCAACAGGTTTATAATAAACCGAAGATTTTGAAGTACAGCCTTTTTTAAGCTTTGAGGTATCACATTTTACTACAAATATTCGAAGATAAAACGAGATTAATGCTAACGAAGAAGAACACAATCAGAAAAACGCAATATATTTCGGAACACTTGGGGAAACATTTTAAAATATTGAATACCGTAATTATATAAAATAACGTAATTAAAATCTGAATATATAAACTTAACAAGTAACGAAAATATTGTAACTTCTAATCTAGATACAGTGAGATAACGAAAAGAGAATTTTCCATCTGAAATAGTTTATCCAGTCTGAGCCGAAAATCTGTTTATAATGTGTTCGATGTTTCCGTCATATCTGTTGCAGAATTGGGTGTCGTTTTAAGCTTGCTTGTCTTTTCCTATAAATTAACAAATAAAGTGAATAAATAAATTTCGTAACCAATGAAGTTTATTAAATGTTAAAAGGCAAATGTTAAAAGAAATGCTAATTGCTAACACATTTATGTTGTAGATAAAATTGTCACCTCTTACAATGTACTAGGTAGTTATTAGGTACTACTTTAGTGATATAACCACAAGCAACAGAATTTTAGTGAATCTAACCATAGATCATTCCTATCTCTTCATATTATAATGTATCCTTAGTAATTTCTTTATGTTCTGCGAATCAAACTGTGGCTAGATGTAAATACTGTGTGTGGCTAGATATAAATTCTCATAGCTTTCTATTCGAAACCAAACAATTCATATTTAGTGTTTCAGAGAAACGAATAACAATGGCTGTTCAAAGTCCAGAAAATAAAACAAGCAGCGGGTGCACAGGTGTTTCAGTATTAAAAAGAGAATTCCAAATATTTTAGACAACATAGTAAATCAAAAGGTCAATGCAGATGTTAACATACTCAAGGTAATTATAAAGGTCACGATTTAAAATCAGATGATGATAGACGTTGCAAAGTTATTAACGATGCAGTAATGGGTAACTTAACATAAGCGAGGACATCAAAGTATTTTACAGTACCTATTTAAATTGCAATGTCGATAATTTTTACGACTTACAATTTTAATTTCAAGGATAGTTGCAAAAACTTCGCGTGTTTTGCAATGACCCAATTCTAGAAAAGTCCCGTCAAGACTTCGAATACTGGCATGATATCTTATGAGATATACAAAATATTTACAATAAGATAAAATAAGACAGCGATAAAACCGTGAGAACATATACCTATGACTAAACGTGCTATTTCATTGATATGAAAGCAATGTGTTTACAATACAGAATGTTTTGAAATTGGAGTTATAATAAGTATTTAACTTGAAAATTTCAATAAAATATCACTGTTATTCATACCATTCATTGCCAGACAGTTAATGAAGCAGTGTCAATATTTAAAGTTAGGACACGTCCACAATTTCTTTTGTTTTCAAAACAGCTGGAGTATCGTTTCCTTATTGGCTTCCGTCTATTTCATCAACCCACAACTTGACAACTTGATATTCGACTACAAGGTAATTTAGCAGTGGTTAGGTATCTTCCTACTCAATCTTGTTCAGGAAAGTGACTCATTAAATTTAATTCCTCGATCAGATAGATACCTTATACTGGATTTATTGCCGAGATAAACAAACACTTTGCAATTGGAGACAAAAGGACAAGGAAGTAGATATCAATCAAAAGAACCAAATATCTAGAACGTCCTTCAACAAACTGCTAATAAGTAGAATTACAATAATGCAAACCAATATAAAAACGAAGCGATGCGCGTGACGATCACTGAGATAAAAACTCTAAAGGATCCTCCAGTTTTTGCACTATCACTGTTTTAACCTTGGAAAGTCCAATAGGTTTAGTATCACAAAATATTTGTTTTTGCACTAACGACACTTTAACACTTGGGTTGTGACGTAAACGGTTCCAATCGGCGAATTGTTTACCCGCGGAAAAGCAACGATACGTGCGGCCCCACTAGACGGCCGTGAGCGACTGGCCGGCACGCCGCAAGGCCCGCAAGCGCGTTCAGCAATGTGTCGCTTCAGAGAGAAAGCACCACTCCTGCGCAGGCCACCTTAACAATTTGAGCAAAAATAAAAACAAGCGCTGAATTCGCTAGATTCAATGTCGAAGATTATAAAATAGTCTTCTGTACTTGAAAACCATCATCAAATACATACACGAGTCAAAATAATTGACTAATGCCTGTAATATCAATAAGATGATTCGGTTAGCAGAAAAATCTGTTCTTATTGGTGAAACAAAATTGTACTAAATATAGGTAGTAATTGGGACTTTGAACGGAAGAGGCCAGTCAAGTTTTTGTATACTCTTATATCCTCTCCCGATGACCATATGTTGTTCCCTTTGTAAAATCTGAAGCCACATCAAAACTCTGCCATATGCCGCTTAAATATTAATACTAAGGGCTTCCTAATGTAGAGGGCACATCATAGACATGCCGTTGTTACAACAATTATCATCAACCTGGCATGATCAATCTCCAAAATAAGAGAAGATATTCTGTCGCAAATTGTCCGAAACTAATTTTCTGACAACTATTTGATCTATTTGATCAGTAAATGGACTAAGGAAGTCCATTTACTGATCAAAATTGAAGTTGAAAAAAAAAGCCATGAGTCAGGCTCAGACTTTTAATTGTTCTAAAGGTCTGGGTCTGATTTTATACGCCATAATTGTCAGCACTTGAAATATTACTGTATGCGTCACATAAAATAAATAAGCAGGAACACCTGTTGGCTTGACAACAATAGGTCTAATTCAAGGTGATTTACTAGAGCGAAGGTCAATGGCACCTGATGATGGATACTGGTTTTTTTGATGCAGCTTATGATGATATAATATGGTATTGAATCGAAAGTGACGTAACGAAATATAGAGTTATTAGACAAATAGGATATTAGACATCTTGAGAGATAGGAGAGCACAAAACAAAATTGCAATCTTAAATTTAAATAAATAGTAAAGAAATGTTATGACCTGGATAAATCAATTTATTACTAAATAGACAATAAATACTTCAAACCAAAATTAGAAACCATTGAGCAAGAAGTTAATTATACAGCAGTCTTTTTAGAGTCTCAAGAATAACGCTGTGTCAAATCACATATTATAATATTGAATTAATAATAAATTATGACCAAATCCGAAGCTTTGTTCAAACAAGGTGGTATTGCTAAGCTAGATGAATTTTATATTTAAATTACACCCTCGGATTTGATAAAGAGAAACAATTATGCAATGTTTTTATAATACGAAATTATACTCGTATGTTATTTTGTGATGCTTTAATAAAGCATAACCAAATGATCACCTTTTTTATTTCTTTTAGGATTTATCACTGGACCATTAAACTTATATTAAAAAAAAAGTATTTGCAACAGTAGACAATTAGATAGTAAACGATAACAGAAAATATCTTGGCTGTATGTCATGTCAAATATTGAGCTATAGTTTGACATTGTTAATCTAGCCATCTCTACATTTTTGCTAACGGTGACCACGAATCACAAAATCGGATCATGTAAACAACACTTCACAGCGTCTATAGATCAGTGAGTGAACGTGCAGTCGCCTGCGCAAGGTCGTATTAGAACCGGTTCGAATGACCGAATGCGATCAGCCTATATTGCCATTTTATAGCTCTACAGATTGTTAATAAAGCAACATTTTTTCTATAATTATATCGATAAACCTAATCAATCGGTGTAAAAATAAACCTTGAAGCAATTAGAGGTTACGCTAATTGTAGGTTGAGTTATGAGTTAATCATTCGTTACCGGTTTAAATTTTGTAAAGCATTTAAGGCCATGTGATTTGGACTCCTGCAGGTGAATATTGGGATTATTTACTGCGCTTCCATTATTAATAAAATATATAATATTGTTATTTCTTGAGGGTTATCCTTTACGACACGAATAATTCGTCCATGGAGGATTTGTAAATCAGCGCAATATTTGGTATAGTTTATCATTATCTAACACAGTTACCCGATCGTCAATCCCCAGTTCAGTGACATCATAGTAATATGTATTAACAATCTGTCAGGAAGACAAAGCTAAGCTGCTCTTATTTATTCACAAATTTATGAAAATATTAATCACGTACATGACAATTGGATGTCCTAGCTCGGAACGACAAATATTTGCTTACGACAGATCGTTAACACCAGGAAAAGAAGTTCTTAACGATCTAATTCAACCTAATAGCAAAGTCAAAAGCGTAAGACACGAGTACCCAGTACCAGCAAGTTGCATTGAAATGTATCTCTCGAGTATTATAATCGGGACAAAATACGCAATGCTAGGTCACGCAAAATAAATGACTTACTAATCATGCATTTCTTGAATTTCTGTATCCTTGGCTTCCTTTCATTTGTCTTATCATGCAACACCTAGTTTAGCATCCAAGTTAAGTCGTGTACGCATCACTAAATACGGCGTCAAGTGAGATAACGATGAGAAATCGATATCGCATGCGGAATGCGCGCGCGCAAGGCCAGCCGGACAAGCGGCGCCGCGCGGGATCTACATCGCAGAGCCTACCTATACTTACCCGGTTATTAAGACCACTGGTTATAGTATGGTATGGTTTTTAGTCTTCTTTACCACCAGATCTAACTGACACATACGACTAAAACCCTTACTGTTATTGATGCTCTTTTACTACAATATTTAACTTACTTAAAATGCCGGTCAAAATTTTTTGAAATTGATACTCACTCAAAGCAAAATTTTGTCTGGAGCAGTACAAAATTATTTGAGAATGCTATTATTGTCCGATGCTATTGGCATTGTCAATCAATGAATTTTGAAAACAAAATTACGTAAAGATTACTAAAGACGTTAGCGCTGCCTCAAGTTTATCAGCCACCCACTCGAATTAGAACTGAACTCCCACGATGACCGTTAAAGTAGTAACTTGTGGGTGTCATCCTTGGCAGACTTGAACATTTGTAACTACACCCTTAGCCTTTTTAGGAACTTTATAACAAGATCAAATTAATGACCAGAGTCTGGGTCCTGTGTAACACGAAAACAATTAGAAACGATTTCTTTTCAATATATACAAAATAATCAGACAGTAAATCTACTATTGTTCTTATTTTTTTTTAATACTAGGCATGAGGATTAAGTTACAACATCTAAGACCTGCTGCTAGAAATATACACGATTATATACAAGATCTACACATATATCATATATCTACACATCTTTATGTTTTAATTAAAACCGACTGGAACTTCAGACGGAATCTCAGTTATGTCAAAACATAAACTTTCGTAAGAGCAACGAATCAAATCAGCGAATGTATTCACTTACGCCGAGTACAAATCGAAACTGCGAACTGCAAACTGCAAACTTTTGCTCTCTAGACATTCATTTTGTTAGTGCAATATTCAGTAACACGAAGTCACCTGGAGCTATGGAAGGAGCTGTTAAGAATTTATTAAACTTGCCTCGAAAGTTGGGAGGCTCAGTGTCAATGTGAAAACATACAGAACAAAACTCTTGCTTATGCAAACATTCTGCAACTAGAAATTCTAGCTTTTAAACCTTGTCAGATAGCATTTGTCTTCTAAAGCATCTATCACGGAGATACTTGACTGAATTATGGCCCAAGGGACCTTGTACAGTGTTAGAAGAGCTAAATCAAGCTTGTTGATGTTGTTACCGAATGCAGACTGCCCGCTGAGGGAGTCATAAATCACATGCGGTAAGCGAAAGTCCACTGCTAGTGTCGGCAAAAGATTAGCCGGATGAGATATTCTCTAAGGTTCTGAGCTAAACAAATAGTCCTGTTGTTGCTTAAGCTAAGATATCGCTATCACAACCATGACAAGCAACACTGGGACTAAACGTGAGGTTCCAACAACACATTTGGGGCAATTTCTTGTATGTTTAAATCAGGAATGTTTTATAATTTTAAATATTTTCAAATAAAGAAACTGAATCTAGCTACCAAGTGCAGATATAACACCGTCTGTTGTAAGCTCGCTACGTCGATAATAATAAACTCACGCTTGAAACTGTTATTGTTGGTCAACGGTCTGGTGGCAACACTCTGCTAACTGGGTAAACGTGTCGTGTGGATAGTCACCTTATTCTGTGAGGTGCGATTTCTCCTTTGTCTTTAGTGATAATTTGCTGCCAGCTTAATGACCAGTGCTCGCGATTGGTTTACGCTAGTAGAATTGCATGTTAATGTCTTGAAATTGAATATGATCTGTTGTAATATAATACGAGTATGTATGATTTATGTATAAGTGTTGTTATATTCGTATTACTTAACTTCACTATTTTAAGTTTCAGGTAGGTCAGTTTCACTATTTTAACCATTAGGAGTAATTACTAATTTCTTAAAATCTGTTAATTGAATACTTGACATACCGAGTAGGTCAAAACAGAAAGCAAGAAGTAATGACGGGTCAAAAACTCGTTTCGGTTAAAATGCGAAAAGTCAAGGTATTGATTTTTTTTCCTAGTGTTTCGAAGTTAAAAGCTAAAATTGAAAGTTTTACTCGTCTTAAAGAATTTTAGTTTTAAATTTCGGCCAAATGGAACTCTCCATATATTTTCTGCAGATGTTTCTAAGCTTAAACTAGATCACATTTAGCTTACACTGCAAGGGCGAACTACAAATGTTTTACGCATAATTGCAACTGCATTTTACAATCTCACTTAGTAAGTAAAACATGCAAACGGGTCTCGAGAGGCCGCCACACTGAATAAGGAAGCGCGTACAACGGTGATCGATGGACGTTTTATGATTCTGTAGGCGTCACGGCTTGCATTGATTCTTGCGACACATTGTTATAAGATTGTTACAAATAAGTACAAGGTGACCTGATGAGCGATGACTGATGACGGTATGTGTACAAATTAAACTGATCATTTAAAAACCATTTTAGTTCTATCGTCTAAGAGACTGAGAAAAGGAAAGATGCGTGTTTGTTAAGGCGGTGTAGTTCTAAGAAGCAGCGTTTTTGAGTTTTTAAAACCCATCTGAGAATTGGAAAACAGCGTTTCAAAGTGTGAAAAAAATATATGTATCAGTTGAGAATATATTCTTGTCATCATCGCTAACGGTTACACGATTTGATTAACTTGGCTCGATAGAAAAAAATCATAAACCTTCTTCGAAATGATTTTTTAATTTCACGACTAAACTACGGCCATTTTAAATAAAAATATTATGCTTGTTTAAAGCTACTAAAATATTATAGACATATTCCCTGAGTTTTAATTCATTAAATGATATACTTAATTACTATGTTTAAATAACTACAAAATACGTAAGCGCGGCGGCTCGTCAGGCCTGTACTGTCACTTACGGTGCCAATAGGCGATCGATGGATATCGGATAACCATAAATCACGAACTACTGGGCCTTAATGACACAGTCGTATTTTTTTTTAATTGTTAACTTAAGTGTAATATCATAATTGTTGGTGCAATTCGGGTTTACAGTGAAAACATAAAAGCCTTACGCGAAAAAGAGGTTCTAACTTTAACATAGTCGGAAAAGAGGTCGCTTTAATAACAAAAGCTGACTCGCCAAAACCAATTTCTATATGTACGTTATAGAGTGAAGATGTTACCTGTTAGATGGTACCTTTACACTTTGAAACAACATATACAGGCGAAAATTGAAAACAGATTTAATGTTAATATTTAATACAAGACTTCCGCTCCACTGACAAGAATTCATCCTATAAGAATTCAATTTCACATCACATCCGAGGCAGTCTCGTTCTCATGTTGATATTGCACTTGCGAGATTCAAATCTGGTTCAGTTGATGCAACCGACCGACAAGCCGACATATCTCGATATAGTTACATAATTTGCAACATCTGACACTTACGTGATATGCAGGCACTTGTGATTTTAAGATTGACGAATGAAATGAAGAAACTTAAATACTGTGCGTGCAACGGACTAATCATTGCTGACTAAGGAGTTAGGCATCAAGGGTGATGATGAGTTTACACCTTTTTTTTTGTTATTAATCTGAAAGAATATAAGTCTTGTTTCTACTAAGCGGATGATAGAAATAGTATATTAATGAATTGATTTATTAATTTACTGCTTGAGCGGTCGTTGATCAATCAGTTCATTACTTGTTGACAAACCAAATCTAATGGATCAGCAATATCGTCACCAAAATGGTCAAGTGGATCGTTCTTATTACGCTCCCCTCTTGCTCGTTTTTGTCACGTATCAGTTGAATCTCTTAGCGTAGTGTAAGTCGCCCTCTAGCTGGGTGGAGTGTCAGTTTGCTAAAGGTTTCATTCGGTAGCTGGATGTGAGGGGCCGAAGTCAGGGTAAAATGGCGGAGGGATTTATATCTAGCAGGACTGCTCCTGTTGCAGCCGTTGATGATGCTTATTAGTTATTACCCTTCACGTACCTAGCACCTGTCTAGTGTAATTACTTAGCTGTCGTATGCTATACAATAGGTGAACAGATATCTTCATGTATGGTGAGTTGTACTGTTATTAGGGGTTAAAGTATGAAATTGCCGTTTTGTATGGACGAAATCGAGAAAAGACATTTTTCCATACTAACAATTTTTTAGTTTTTTTGCAGCTTTGATGGCATTATCCGTGGCCTCCATTAGCTTCTTCTGAGTGCCGGTAGTCGAGCACGCGGAGCAAGATGGTAAATGGGCCATGGTCTGCGGATTATAACCGCGCTGGCACTGCAAGTCCTGGCTCTTTGAAAATCCCCACCTGAAGCGAATTACTTTGCTCCGGCCGACCTGAGTTCGAAGCCTGTTAAGGGACTTCCATGTCGGCCTCAGCAGCTTGTGTCCAGGTGGAAGACTTTCCGATATCGGAACAAAGGGTGTCGATGATGAAAAGCAAGTGATGCTAAATAGTACACAAAAGAAAACATTCAAGACCTACCATTGAAACTAGATCAAAATGACGTAACGTAGTTCTAAACTTTGCAAACGCAAATAATGGTAACACGACTTTGACGAGACTCAAATCGAGTTAGTTTCTAGTCCGGCTTTGATGCCTTACTCTGCTACACGAAGCTCGTATTTACGGATATATCCGTCTCTTTCAGATACTATTAGACATTGGTATGAGTGATAGGGACAGATGGATTCGAATGTACGGACATTGTATTGCGGAGTAAGTTCTCTGTTTAGTGACACAATAGAGCGTCTAGCACAAATTGGCACAGACGAGGATAATCTTAGAAACTTGGATGGGTGTACTGTAGATAATATACTAATTGGTTGGTGCATGGATTAAATTATTTTATAAAATTATCAATTGTTATAGCACACGAGTAAATATATTTATTCATGTGGTTATAGTAACGAATATGTTGACTGCAAAACAAAATAACTGGCAATCGAAATTTAACGACTCAAAACCTGTTTCTTATAGATATTTTATTTTACCGTCAGTTTTTCACGGTTTGTTGATTTACAATTCCATTTTTAAAGAAATAGGTTTTTAATTGTAATATATTAATTAAAATGATACGAACTTGCGCTATACTTCTTATTCGATTATCATAGTTGAGGTTCGATATAACGCCCTTTCGTTTTCTAGGCTAAACGGGGTCAACTTGGAAATGTTTGTGTCCACGAGTTTATTTACATGGTATATGGTATGCAGCTTTGCATTGTAATTAAGCTTAGTTTCGCCAAAAAACAACAAAAACGATCAGTTCAGATAAAAAAGTTTATAAAAAAGAGATTTACTTACTTTGATTTTATACGACGCAACCACCACGCGACACACACGGATTATGATGATGGATCAATCTTTCATTATTGACTTCTCGTGGTTCTAAGAATACAAGTATCAACGTAAATCGTTCTGAATGCATAAAATGACTTTTGTATCGAGGTCGCTATCATTAGTAGGAAAGTGCAATCCGCACTAACGACCTTTTGTTCTATAATTCTTGCAGTCCTGAGCGGCATAATAGAAATAGACCCAGTCGCTTGAATGTGTGAATCCTTTTCACTGACCACACGCCTGTGGTTGCTTTTTTATATTAAAAATTTAATAATATGGTAACTTCAGCTTGAAACCTCCTGGATGACCATAACATAACGAGTGATGTTCACGTGAATATATTCCACTTATGTACCCAGCAAATATAGTACGGCGCAGAGCCACCAGTATTATGTCGCTTATGCAAGCTATGGAACGCGCTATGCTCAGTGTTCAGTGTCATAATATTTTCTTCAGTGGCCAGTACTCTAAAGAGATTAAAGTATGCATGCAATAAATTAATAACTTTTCCTGTTCACTTGCCTTTGTATATGTACCTACTGTAAATATTGCTATCATGTCGTTTTGATATTAGGACCATTTGCTATTAGGTCATGTTGCTAATAGGACGAGCTGCTCACAGGTCATTTTGCTTTTAGGACATTGTGCTCATAGGACGATTTATTTAAATGTCCTTCCGATACGAAAGGATTTTGAAGAACAAAGTTAGCAATCAGGTTATCCGACAGATCCAGGCATCGATGCAGGATTAACAAGCTAAAGTGGCAGTGGTCTAGCCATATCTGTAGAAGAACTGATAGTCGTTGGGTTAAGAAAGTTC
Source organism: Anania crocealis (assembly GCA_949315895.1). Lineage (NCBI taxonomy): Eukaryota > Metazoa > Arthropoda > Insecta > Lepidoptera > Crambidae > Anania > Anania crocealis. Next base: position 5,841,405 of record OX438874.1, on the reverse strand, counting down.
CTGAGTGGAGATAGCGACCCTTTAAGCGATGAGTATAACGCCCTCCGGCTTGGTGGTGATGATTTGAGAAAGACGATAGCGAATGCGGAGCGCGACCAGTTGAAAGCAGAGGAAAACCTTATAAGGCTTATTATTTGCCGATAACAAGCTTTTTGTGTATGTTTCTCCCCAGGACTAGTACAATAATTACACCTAGTTTTATTAGGACGTGTGAAATTGTCTTGTAGATATCCAAATTTGGCAAAAACAGAAGGCGATTTGCCTGTTCTTAATATTATCTTGTTGAAATACATGCGAACGTACCCCATATCTCATATTAACATGACGAACTCTCTTTTTGCTCGCACTGGGCTGTTTAATTAGTCTGATCCGTCTAATATCACTCTCAGCTTGAGGTATACTTTTAAATACATATTATTTAGGTTTCCAGGAGATGGAACACAAATTAAGAATTTTCATTTTTACTCAAATTCACAAATAATTCGAAAAAGTTTTACGTATAGTAAAGTATCGCTAATCTTTCCTACATCGGCTTGATTAAATAAAGGGAAATTAAAATTGACATCGATCTAATCAATTCACCTTTTTGAAACCTTACCAATAAAGTTTTTTACCGACGTAAAACGCTCTGAAAAATTCCACCCCATAGAGCAGAAATGTATAGGTAACAAGCCATAAAACACTTTTTATAAAACTTTACCAAGGAAAATACTGAAATAGGTATTATTTAAAGGCTTAGACGAGTCCACTTACCTTCTATAATAGCACTGACAGTTTGTGCTTCGTCTTACTTTACTCCGCAATTTGTAACCTTTAAATCTACACTCACACCTTGTCACTTCACAGAACACAATATTAGTATTCATATTATAATGATTTTATATGAATATTCTGTTTATTGTTTGGCAATGTAAACAGCAGCCCCAACTTTTAACAGTGTTTTGTTAAATTTAAATGATGTTACGCCATTCTGTTCGGCTAAAATCGACGCTAATGAATTGTGGGCGGATGAAATACGTAGTATCGTCAGTCCGAAACAAGAACAATGTGTTAATATATGCCAGGGTCCTCAGATGGATGGAGATATTCCCTTTTTTGAGGAAAAATAAGTTTTAGGGAATTATTGGTGGGGATAATCTTGATAAATAAGGAATAAATCCTAAAATAAATCTACAAATTCATTGTTTACGTATTATTCATTGTATAATACGAGTAGTAATGAATAATTGCTGATGTCTCATAATATTTTTGTGGGCGTATGATTCAAGTGTTACATACAATATAGCGATAATAAATTGGAAAACTAATCTCATCAAAATGGTAAACTCAACGTTATGAATGTTACTTTGTTAATGAGTTAACCTAGCCTCGACAACAGTTTGAAACACTTTTTTCCTGGATAGTTTTTTTTTGTGTTTTGTAGTTTCGCAATCATTTATCAACGGCGAAAAAATAGTTTCTTTTCTGTAATCTAAACAAAATATATTTACGTCATAAATAAGTAGTACGAAAGTGACAAAGGGAGATTCGCCTAAACCGCAGAGATTATAAACACGTCTAGCACATAAACTAAATAATGTTGTAACGTCCAATGCTACATTTGGGAATTGAGATTATAAAACCACCAATCTGGATACACACCAAACTTACTAATACTATGTTTAGACAGTTGTCGGCAGAACTGCTAAATGGGTAATAGTAATAGCAAAAAAGTATTATATTTCGACAAGTACCAACTCGCAGTCAAGCGAGTAATTCACAAATATTAATAATATCTCTGTATCTGTGTGTCAGGGACTCGAAACTTATTTTGTAATCAGTATGTCTCAGATTTTATAAAATTTCTGACCAACAGAATTGACACGAACGGAGACAGGGGGTGGTGGGATCTACCTCCTAGTGGTCCACCCTGGGAAATGGCATCTTTGGTTTCCTAACCAATGATGACGGCTAACAGATCCCTCTGCGGTGGTAGGCTTCGTAAGAGGCCGCCTTGATGCTACTACCCTCCTGCCGGAGTCCAGCGCCAAACAGTTTTTCTGTGTTCCGATGGTGTGTGGGAGAACCAGTACCTCTGGGTAAGCTCGCTCCATCTTAGGCTTCTTTTTAACCGTATAGTTAAGTATGTAGTCAAGAGCAAGCCCATTATTTATAAAAAAAAAGGCACGGGCAATAGTATAAATATTACATTAAAAAAAGAAACGGAAAAAGTGTCAAGCCGAATTAAGTACCTAATTCCGTTGGTTCAAAAATACGACCCTTAACTGCTCCCTGAATTACACTGCCCTTATTTTTATGCGACGTTATAAAAGCAAACATTCAAAGATCTGTCCACCTATTAACTGTTAGACGAGGAAACATGCCGGAAATAAACAATACGGTTTAACGACATCTCCGCTAATGGGTCTGTGGGAATTTGTCAATCAAAGCGTTACGACTTAGACGAGGGACATACCGAGCTCTTTGTGGCACAGCAAGCGACACTTTATCATCTTCATCAACCCACATGAATACGCAAGGATTTTAGGTCTCGATACCTAGTCAAGTCAATTCAGAAAACGATATTTTAGAAACTGCAGGCCAGGGTCTAGGCTTCGAAAGACACATATAGCCGTTTCGATCTTGGTTTCTGTCGAAAGATGGCAGACGTAAAATCAAAACATTGCTTGGAAAACTTTGATTTGACAGATTATCTCTAAAAGATAACATAACAAGAAGTACATAAATCTATATCTGGAATAAAGCATGGGGCTTTCCAAAAGATGGATTTCCCCATAGCCATTACGCTTACCAGATTGGTTGGCGATTGCAATTTGCCTAATGGTAGAGAGAAGACGTTTCTGCCGGTCTTCTTCTGGCAGCACTTCTAAAGTTTTCTCTTACGTCATACATGAGGCATAAAGGTGTAAATACAAGTGGCTTCTGGGCTGCTACGACGTAATTTCTCGTGTTCCATCGACACGCTAAGAAGGCATAAAGGTGGTGCTACTCTATTGCAGGCCGGCACCATACTTCGTAGAGTCTTCATCAAAAAGTATACATTGTATCTTGCGCGTCGAGTGTGCATCGGTCCTTAATAAAATATTAGAAGGCGCAAATAATTTATGACTGAATGTTTTGTAAAAGATTTCCCTCTATCTCATCGACTGTGACATGTTCTTTTGGCACGATTTTGGAATTATGTTTGTCTTAGCATCGTTGGTAAACCAATTCAGCTGTTTTACTCATATCTCTATTTATATATTTTTTGTGTTGCAGGTTTATGTGTTACTTATAAATTCTTCAATAGGTTTAACGTATTTCTTTTTTAAGGCTCTCTACCTCTGAATGAAAAATGGAACCCTTCGAAGATCATTTTGTTGTACGTCTGTCCGTCAATCAAGAAACAGTTTTTCTTGAAAGCGTAGAAGTATATGTTAAAATTGATATCAAAGTCTACCTCTTTTCCTATACTTGTCCTACGAGACAAGTATAGGAAAATTCTCGTGGACAACAAGCTATAGTTTCAGTGAGTTAAAGTCGGTGGATTTTAACTCCATAAACAAATAATGAAACTATTTATTAATTAGAATGAACTGTTATAGGCTTTCAGCGATATTCAAAGAGCGTATTTATAATGTAGGTACCTATAAAAAGGTTTCCAAAAATTTCTTACAAGTATATTTCCATTCAATTCTGTTAACACATTTCAATTTATTAGGCGCACGTGTAATACCATTATAATCCTTTCTCCCACGATTTTTTCGTATATTTGAATACGATAGCTATAAATATTTTAATAAGTTATACCGTAACGTTCAGTCAAGAATTCATCTACATCATAAAAAACGACAACATTTCGTAACACTTTCACAGACAGTGAACAATTAAATAGCCCTGTTAAATGTTAATTAAAATAAATTAGTAAAGACTAAACATAGCCAGCAAAATTTAAAAAGTATACCACTACTAAGAAAATGTCGGATTTGCCATAAATTTAAATATGTTTGGATTTAACTTAGTTCTAGTTAAAACCTATCTTGAATATTTTGGGTGGTGTGCCCAGCTTCGCCCCTTCTTTTCCTTCCTATCGTTTGTTGAGACTAAAAGAGTACTATCAGAAGAAGACATGCAGCAGCGTCTTCTACTGACATTGTCCGAAATGCGATCGCTAACCCGCGAAGCTACAATGGCAACTTCCTCCTTTTGGAGAGGCTAATGCCTAGCAGTGAATTGATGTAGGCTGATGACTTTGTGTAGTAAAGCACTTTCACACTAGGTGTTTATAATTTTTACCGGCCGCTGACTGTATAAATTTTTAAATGACGTACACGTTCATTTTTGACTCTTTTCAACGGTCAAATTTGTAGAGGTATGAAAACAACGTAATAATTTGGAATACAGTTGTTCGAATTACGGATTCAACATGTGAATATGTTTTTCTTAGTATCTGACACGATATTTCTTCCTTTGAGAACTCTGCTCATATGACATACATATTTTATAACAACGCTTAACCAAACTTGAGAATAATACCTGCAAGGCGGAATGAATAGCGCTGATTGCCCAAAAAAAATTTTTTTTCGTACGACGCAAAATAGTTGAAGATCTTTAAATGCCTATATTGGAACACAAATACACAAACGGACAGCAGTGTCTTAGCAAACTAGTGCCTTGCTGAACGTCTCTACAAATCCTCACGCTTTTCGCATCCAATAGCTTCTCATGAACTTCAGGAGATAGTCGGTCTACCTGGTGGAAAGTTTACATAACGTTCGTCATTTGATGTGCAAACAATCCTCCCCAACGACCATCGGTTCTTCTCGCTTTGCGACTCGCACACTTTTATTTGAGTAGCAGTCATTTAACAAATTTCAGTTAGCCTAGTTTTTCGATTTTTATTATTTATTTAATTAAAGATCACGAAATGAAAGAAAATAAATATTATGATCCCCTAAATAAATTAACGAAAAACGGTTATGTAGTAAGTCTATATTCTGTAGAAGTAGGAGCGAGAGGTATACCAGCAACATCTCTCTATAACCTGTTGAAAGACCTTGGCTTGGCCAAAACTGCAGTAAGTTCTATACTAGAGCGAGTGTCTAAAGCTGCATTAGCAGGTTCGTACCAGATTTGGCTGGGCCGGGAGAGAAACACGAGTGTGAAGGTGAGTGTTGATGTACGTCGAAAAGGGGCCCCTTAAACAAACACGCGTGTCACAAGTCCAGGGATCTACTCGGAGTTTCTCTTTCAGCCACACGATGGAACGGCATTCGCACGGTGAATCCATGGAACGCTAAGAAGTTGGTCTCTACTTAGCAGCGAAATACCAAGCACCGCTCTCTTCAGGTAGAGAAGGATGCCAGGTAGAAATTCCGAATTAGTTATCTTACGAGTTACGAGTATGATACTTATCAGTAATCTATAGTCAATTCTTACTTCCAGAAACATCACAAACAGGCCCCTAATTCGCGTAACCGAATCGTATCACAATCGTAATTGAACGACAGGTTTTTGACAGTTCTAGTATGGGCTAAATGTCAAAATCGTCCAATTCAATCACGATTGCATTGCGATTCGGTTACGCGAATTAGGCCCCAGTACTCTTCTTATGTAAGTTTTTGTTCAAATAGCAACGTTTCTAATAAATCCATCGGACATTTGGCCTTCACAAGGACACTTATACAAATTACTTTGGGAATAGACTAAACAAGGAAGTTTGCGCTTCATTACCTTTGAACGTATTTTGTTTGCTGAACTTCACGGACCTTTTTGGCTTTAATTACTACAAAATAAGGTAATTAGGATGTTGATTAGGCCACAAATGGGGTTTATGTAACTACCGAGGCTTGCAGGAAGGGATAAAGGATCGTACGGAGAGTCAAAAATGGCCAAGTACCTAAGTTTCCGACGTTAAAAAGAGAAGGTTCAGAAGTTAGCGTGTGTAAATACTAAACGCAATATAATACTTATTTGTATATCTGAATACAAATATACGAATAACTAAACATTTTTCTCGCACATCAATATTAAATTTATGTAGGACTAATTTGAATTACTACAAGTGTAACATATGTTTTGTTGTAAAGTAAACTTATACTGACTACTAGTACTTTCATCATCATCATCATTATCATCAGCCTATCGCAGTCCACTGCTGGACATAGACCTCTTCAGTTGCATGCCACTTAGGTCGATCCTCGGTTTCTCACTAGTAATTTATTTAGTGCTTACTTGGTGTGTAATGAGTAAAAAACTCTTAAATATTTTATTTACTTCACTTAGCAATGAGTCTGTCTTAACAGTTTACCTAAAGTATCATCAGAAATACATTAAATACATAAACCTATATAAGATAGCGTTAGATATATTATTGCGTATAGTAAATTAACAACTATCCCCGGAGGCACAGAGGGGATAAACGGTATAGTTATCATGAACACACTTTAATTACCAGGTCAACTCTTCGGTGCCTTCAAAATTACAGAAACGCTAACAATAAATTAATGCCTTTAGGGTTGAAAGTTCATCAAAAACATTCCTCACAACTGTTTCTTTGATCTTAAAATTCTCAAACAAACATGGACCCACGCGATAAGCTTAGTATGTGTGTAGGCAAAGATATAACAGCCAAAACAAAGGCTTGAAACCTTTTATCTGTGACAAAACTTATTCTTCCATACTTCAAAGGTTTTTTTTCTTTCATTCAGTCACCGAGTGCCTCACTATAAAGTCTAAAGTCAATTAATTAGACAGTAATAAATAACAACTCCATCAGCGCTTCAGTGTACATAATAAAACTTCCGAATCTTTTAGTGGAAAAAACACACACAGTATTGTTACGACAAAGGTATTAAGCTTTTTGTATCTACATATATCGGGGTAGTGGTAGAATAAGGAACAGACTGACCAATATTATAACTTATGTGGGGAAAAGTCAATGTAGTAGCAAAAGACACGAAACATGCCAGTGTTTAAGTATGTTTACGTGCAGACTCTCAAAGAAGAAGAGGAAAACTAAAGCAATCGATGTAGCTATATTCCGCTAAAACAAGACTCACATTAACACTAATCTAAAGTTAAACTAGATGGTAAAGCATTTCGACAACATACCACATGTCAAATATAAGAAAGTATAAGTGACGACTTCCCAAAATTCAGGCAACAAAGATAAATAAAGCAATCGCTATGGCTATATTCCGCCGAAACATTTAGGTATCACAATACCGCTGATCTCAAGTTAAACTAGATGATTAAGCATCTTAACAATGGCAACACTTCTCAGCTTAATGACCTCTCAACAATACCGCGATGTCATCTACGAACAATCGTGCGGACTGGCGAACTTATTTAGGCTACGTCTGGACCTTTGTAAAATATTTAAGCACGTAGAATACCACCGCAAATCACATATTCTCGGAACAATTTCGAAACGTTCAAGTCTGCAACTGACTTGCATTTTCTACGGGTTCGATATGAGTAAAGATTTTTAGAATTGCCATTTTTAGAAAGATAAGTTCAGATCTTGTTTGGAACTTGTTCAAGAATTTCGAGCAAGTTGAGCAGAAAACAAAATATAATCGGCATTGTTACTCTTAACTTAGTTACATTAAACTCATTCGATTTATACGATGATGCACTTGTTTTTCTATCTATTTAATCTAGCCTCATCAAATCTCTCTTCCTTTCCTCCACGTGATCCTGTTCAACGCTTGTCAATGAACTGGTCACATCGATAAGGGACCTTATTTTGTCAATTGACCTCGATTTGTTGTTGTCGCACAGGTCTATTTACTCTAGGTCAATTATAGCATAATTAGTTTCCAAATCAGTCTACTGTTAGACACAAGCCGCTCCAAAAGGAGAATCTAACCATAATCGCCACGCCTGGCAGGCGGGTTGGCGATCACAGTTTGGCCAATGGTGGAAATAAAACGCTGCTGCCCGTCCTTCTCAGGCAGCAATCCTTCAGTCGCTTACGTAACCCAAAGGAAGAGGGGCGATGCTATCCTTTTATTTGCTGGCACAACAAAACACAATTTCTTGTGTGTGTACTTTATGAAAATAAGTTTAAATTAATTTTCTTAACTGAAATAAGTTTAAAAAATTCAAGTCAACTTAAAAGAACAACGTAATATTTAATTAGAACGACTGAGGGAGCAAATTTCCTGCAAAACAAAATGTAGGTGAACCAGTTACGAAAGCTCTCAAGTATCCTGGTTTGCTGGTTTGGTGTTTGGTATTTATTTCCTCATATTTTTTTAATTGGTGATACATTTTTATTACCACCAACGGAACCTATAACAGACCGATTGTTTTTCAGCACTGTTTTCTACAGCAGTCGGTGATCACAGACATTGTTTTTTCAGCACTGTTTTCTTCAACAGTCGGTGATCATATTTTTTTTATTAATAATGTCATTACTACGAACGAACATTCTTCAATTACTATAAGGCTTGTTAACTGTGCTCGATATTTTTCACCCTCAATACGGTGTGCCTAATCAGCAGCCTTAGTCTTGCTTTCTAATATCGTTTAAGCTCGATGCTGTTGTGGCATTTCTTTGAAGTGATTGCTATCTGACCCGATGAGGTAACGTATCCACAACTTACTACACTAATCACAATTCTTAACCTAGGAGATTTCACATATCTACATACATACATACACTCACGCCTTTTTCCCGGAGGGGTAGGCAGAGACAACATCTTTCCACTTTCTACGATCCTTACAGACTACTTTCGCTTCATCCACATTCATTAATCTTTTCATACACGCTCGCCGGTTTAGGGTACTCTTGACCTGACCTTTCTTTAGAACTTCCCCGATTTGATCAAGATAAGTTCGTCGAGGCCTTCCCCTTCCAACATTTCCATTCATACTCGCCATATATATCTTTTTAGTCAACCTGCTTTCATTCATCCTCTCAACATGTCCAAACTATTTAAGCATTCCTTTTTCAATACTGGTCGCTACATCCTCTTTTACACCACATCGATCCCTTATCACACTATTTTTAATCCTGTCACTCAGATTGACTCCAATCATACTTCTTAACGCTCTCATTTCTACTGCATTTACTCTGCTTTCATGTATTCTCTGCCACACCCAACTTTCACTCCCATACATCAGTGTTGGAACCCACACCCCTCCACGCACAACCAGGCCGGCCTTTTCGGACACCTTCTGACTGCTCATAAAAGCGTACAACGCTCCATTCACCATGTTGCCGGCATTTACTCTCCTTTCAATATCACTATTACACCTTCCATCCGTTGTAAACATTGATCCCAAATAAACAAACTCCTTCACTTGCTCCACTTTTTCATCTCCTATCAAAATGTTACACTCTGTCATGCTATCCTCTATATACTTTATATATCCTCTATATATATTTCACATATCTGTGAGATAAATTTACTTTGTACCGTGGCCAGCACAACAATCTATTGATAGTTACACAACGTGCCAAGATAACACTCAATTGAGAAAATTGTACTACAGATTCGTCACATTACCCCATAACAAAAAACAAAAGATTGTCGGCCCTTATAGGCCATCTTACACCACCCGTGAGAGTCTATTGCATTAAGTTTGAACAAAAACTACTAATTAACCGACAAGGTCGATGACTCTTGAACCAGCGCGCAGAATATGGTCATGTCAACTAGAGAGGTCGTTGGGCAAGAAGGCCGAGCCGTATTTGAGGTGTTGTGGCAACCTGTTGCAACACGATGGATCTAATAATGTAATATACTGATAACAGGTTTTATTGGGCTACCCAGTGAGCTTAGAATAATAACACCTTATTGTAAGCCAGTGAGTAAATAAGTAGTTATTAGAAATATACTTCTTATTCTGGTCGTGTCAATGATACAACTATGTGTGTATGAGTGTCTGCACATTAAAAAATAGCATCACCCTACTACTCTTCTTATGGGTGTCGTAGGAGGCGACTAAAGGAGTACTAAAGAAAATATGCAGCAGCGCCTTTTCTCTACCATTGGTCAAATTGTGATCGCTAACCAGCCTGCCATGTTTAGTATAGGTACTAATACATAGTAGTGACAAACTGAACATTTCAAGAAAACATACTTATCCCCGCACTCAAAGTAATTAAACAATTTATCGAAAAACCTGATCAACTAATCACTAATACCAACCTTCCTCATGATTTATAAGATGCGGTTACTTAGCGAAACCGTCTGCTGACCTCGGGGCGAGGTCCTGATGTCATCGTTTGATTTATGACGTCAGATCGTAGCCCGAGGGCAGCTTTATATGGAAGTGCTTGACTTATGGACATTTGATTGCTTTATCAATACGGAATGCTCTATGGTATAGAGTCCATGCTGTGGTGTCCACACGATGTGATCAAAATTACCTTTAGAAAAAAAAAACCTGCCAGTAGTACCTACTACAGGATGTGATTTTAACCACCTTCCAAATTTTAATACATAAATTTTAATTTTCCTTTTATACCTTATCAGGCCTAGGACCGTAAAAATTGAAAACTATATTTCGAATAATATTTTCGGGTGAAATCTTGATTTACATTTTTTACTTCATAAATGGGCTCTAAATACGATACCAAACGCCTATAAAAATTTTGGAAAGTTGTTAAATTTCACCCTGTATATTTAAAATTCTTCTGAGGATTACAGAAGAAACATGTAAGAAGACTCCATAAGTCAATCGTATACTACTCAATACTGTTCATCGCACTAAAGGTTTAGTAGAAGTTAAGTTACATCGGGAGTCGAACATACCGCCCTGCCCTCTCCCGGGGCAGTGGTGATGAAGCGTAACGCATTTTCCTCGCGTAAAAAAAAGATTATTTTCGTAGGGTTGGTAGTACAGACTACTACAGACAACGGCAAGTCAACCTACCAAAAAAGTTAAAGGTCATAGAATTGTTTTTCAACTTTAAGTCCAACTAGTAGAGACCAATATTAATTTTTATTTTATTTTATTATGTATTTGGACAACAAAACAGATTACAATCATATATAATCTAAATAATGCAACTACAGCTTCGACCAAGATTGGAATCCTTAGATTGTTGACACATCATCATTATAAGTGCATTTTCACAGAAATTCTAAAACAAGTGTGAGAGTGCCCAACAAACTCAGTTGTTGCGATGGATTATTTCTAGGGAAGTAGCCTAACTGCTTTCCTGAATACATTTAATCTAGGATCAAATATATCCAGGCTAGGGTCTTTAGTTAACACCGAGTTGTTGAACCGACACATTCGAGACAAAGGGTTATAGTACGATGTATTGTTCCTATAAGTTTGTAATATAAAGGTCTTGTTCTCTCGCCGAGGGAATTGAGAAAATTTGCCGTTTTGTAGTAGGTTGACGTGCTGTTGTCTGAACATTAATGTTGTTTATCAGTAAGATAAAAAGATTATTTAAATTTTTCATACGGCAAACATTTAAGCTTCGATATAAGAATTAATACTATTCTATAGAAACTAATTCAAAGAGGAAAACGTTTTTTACCATAACTGCGGCCGTAGACAAATGGCTTTCTAATATCTTTCACGCCAGACGAATAGATAACAAATGTATGACAATAGGCTACTTGACTGCTATAAATTTTGGCACAGTTGATGAATATTATCTTTAGAATATTGGTTAAAAAATAATAAATATTTAAGACATGCCTCAATGGGCCACACTGAGCCATCTAGTCCCAAATTAAGGTACTATTAAGTACCCTGTCGTATGGGGTACTAGACAACCGATAAACTTACTTATATACTTTTTTTTTGTAAATATATACTTATAATACATAGAAAACACCCAGACCAGTACAAACAGACATGTTCATGCACACAAATATTTGTACTGTGCGGGGATCGAACCCGCGACCCATGGCTCAGAAGCAGCGTTAACTACCGCTGATCCAAATGGTTGTCTGATTTCTGGTTAAGAAACCGGTATTTATCATTTTCAGATGTTAAAAGTTTGAGATTGCTAAATATTTCTAAAATGAAATTATTATTTTTTACTTTTTAAATTTAAGCTTTGAAAACGCTGTCGGCTATTTTGTGACGTCATACATCTTTAAACAAACTGCGTGCGTCATTTTAACCGTGACATTGACATTTATGACACAAGTAAATAAAACACTTTGAGGTAGTGATGGACTAGTAGTGTTTGTTTATTTTGACTCGTATGACGTCACAGCACAGGCCACAGATAGACTACAACTTTTCAGCGTTTTCATACGTCGCACGAAAAGTGAACTTTAAACTTAAGTTTTGCGGTTTTCTAGGTCCTACAAAAATCTGAAAATAACTTTTTTGGTCTATTTGGACATTAAATAATAATTTAAAACCTATTTCCAAAAAGAGTCAACTAGCCTATTACATAAGCTTACGATCGTTGGATCTTTTGTTAATGTCATTTCCATACATTTGTTATCTATTCGCCTGGCGTGAACGATATTAGGAAGCCACTTGTCTAAGGCCACTGAGGTATCAAATATCGAAACTGCTTGGTTTTCAAAACAGCCGAAGCGGGCAAGGCTAGGACACAAAAATAATGCCTACTTCATTTAGCTTGAAACTGCACACTACTAGCCTTACGAATCTTACGATACATCCATTTGTTGTCCCTATTAAGAATCTGCATCGATTTAAATTGCTGTTCGTATAAATAAATAATCTCAGTTTAATATCTTGTTACATTTAAGAGCAGAATAATAGACTTATTAGTTACATTTTAAGTCAAACGATTTTTTTTTGTTTATGCCACGAGTGGCAACCAAAACCAAAATTGAAGTTATGCAGCCTAACGTGGCCTAACTAAGCTAATCGAGAATTTAGTTTTCACTTGGTTTCATCAAACTCTGTGAGGACTGTTACAAATCTTTTTAAATGAATGCAAATGACGAAACATAACTATGCAGATCGGTGCCGAGATTGCACAATTAACAGTTAATTAGTACTTTTAATTGCGGCTATATATTATGCTTATTGCTTGCGTTCAATGGCTATAAGTGTCATTGTTTTAGTTTATTATTATATTTGTTGTATGTTGAACGCGTGAAAGTTCTACTGTTTGAAAACATTTTAAAAGAAACAAAATGTGACCATGATCTAAAAAAGCACTTTTTTTTTCATTTATTTTGGCATCAAACAGTCATTTACAGTAAAATATTGTAATTAAAAACAGTTTTTAAGATATATAGACCTTAATAGTGCCTAAACGTTATACATGAAATATAGTTAAGTTGGCTAACATGATCGGACGCGAAGAACTTTATAGATTAAGATCAAAATTTGTAATACGTTTACTTACAAGCAAGTGTATAATTCATAGAAACAATGACCTACTCGTATTTATTTATAAAATGATCTTTAATTTTTGTTTTAACCTATTATGAGAGATATGAAACAAGTCGATCTGGGAAAATTCCTTGTTGTAAGTGTTACTTATTTGTATTCTGTCTTTTTTAGCTTTAGGGATGAATTTATTTTATTAAATTATAATGAGACCAACTTACAGCCGGTCCCAATAACCTATCTATCTTCAGTTTTGGCATATCGGACATAGAAAACAACTTCTGTCATTGTTACTCTTGACTGCAAAATCAGAGACAGAAGATGTTTTCTATCTCCGATATGCCAAAACTGAAGATAGATAGATTATTGGGACCGGCCGTTAGAGATTTGCCCTATAGGTTCAACTAATGGCAGGTCAACCTACCCAAAAAGTTAAAGGTCATTGAATTGATTTCAACTTTAATTCCAGCAAGTAGAGTTCAACATCAATTGAGAAAATTTGACGTTTTGTGGTAGGTTGACGTGCTGTTGTCTGTACAACAAAATCATGCTTAATAAGAGATAAATAAGTATATAAGTAAGTTTATCGGTTGTCTAGTACCCCATACGACAGGGTACTTAATAGTAGCTTAATTTGGGACTAGATGGCTCTGTGTGGCCCAGTGTGGCATGTCTCAAATATTTATTATTATATTTATTATTTATTATATTATTAAGAGATGGCCGAACTTCTCAAATTATGAATTATGATTTGGTTAAATTATAAAGGCTTTGTACAAATATCATTGATATCTTCATCATCCTCAACATCCAAAATTAGTCCAATGCATCCACGCAGGCCTCTTCTAAAGAAAGCTTTTCCAACTACTACATCTTGACTCGTAATAGTTTGGTTTGGAAGAGGGGAGACTCTAAGTAAGGCCTTCATCATCATCATCATCATCGCCAGCCAAAACAGTCCACGGTTGGACACGAGGCTCTTCTTAAAGAGGATCTTGCCATAATAGCCACGCTTGGCTGACGTGATGGCGATGGAAGTTTGGCCAATTGTGAAAATAAGACGCTGCTGCTCGTCTTCATCTGGCAATATTCCTTAGTCGTCTCTTACGACACCCACAAAAAAGAATGGGGTGGTACCAATGATATTTATATTAATCCCTCAACCCCCAGGAGGCACGCGCGTGCCGCGATAACAATTGATTTCAATTGTGTCTGGAATAACTCACAGTCGAGGGATTAAAACGAAGCAGATAAGTTATAAGCGCACGCGTTGTAAACACTCAAATATGCCCTAATTAGGAAGATTTTTACAACGTCCACGTCGAGTGCAGTCACGAGCGGTAATCATTAAAAATTATAGCCATCTCTTTCTTTTGCGTGCTATCTTGCATATTTAGTTCTGCTTATCAGCGAAACTTGTTAATAAGTGCAGTTTTGGATTGTTCGGAACAGTTTTAATACGCGAATTACTATGAAGGTAACATATCTATACTTCAAAAAATATCATTGGGTGGTACTATATTATTTTATTTGCACCACACGACGTGATTTTGATCAATTAATTGATCTATAGTGATGTATAGTGATATAATATACCTATGACATTTGTATAATTTTTATACCAACCCTATATTATACACAGTGTTATATTTATTTTTATATTTAACAGCTAAATTACTGTCTGGTTCTCCATAGAATAGGAAATTCCCTAGCCAGACCGGGACAAGATAAATGGTTTCTTGTCTAGGACCTTTTGTCTAGCTAGCGCTTGATAATTTATTTACAAGTATGAGATGAACCTTTTGGTAGTTAGGTAATAAAGTAACATACAGAAATGAAATTAATCCCTCGATCGTGAGTTATTCCAGACACAATTGAAATCAATTGTTATCGCGGCACGCGCGTGCCTCCTGGGGGTTGAGGGATTAATACAAAATTCATTTGAAACACAATATCTTTGTTTTTGTGGTGCCAGCACATGGTTAAATGAATAGGTCCTATTTTTATTCATCCTATGGGTGTCGTAAGAGGCAATGAAAGGAGTAGGTACTGCCTGAAGAAGACCAAAGCAGCGTTTTCTCTCCACTTATGACAGTTATGGAAAAATATTCCTTTTGGAAATGCACGTATCTAGATTGATTTGCCAGTTAATTTGGAAGAAAATCAACAACGAGTCGTTGTTTGATGGGTAATTTATCCGTCTGATCCGTCAGTCTAATCAAAATTTGACATATTGCAGAATGATGAATAAATTGAAATTATCTGGTCGGGTAAATATGATAAACGATCTTTTCTAAATTGGCCCAGATGCCTTACTCTGCATCACGAAGTTCGTATTTACGGATATATCCGTCTCTTTCAGATACATCGGTATAAGTGATAGGGACAGATGGATTCGAATATACGGACATTGTGTTGCGGGTAATTGTGTTGGTCTGGAAGACCGTTTCCACCTAGTGATGTACAAGGCTCGAGGCCTCCGAGTCCTTTTGGATAGAGCTCGGTGCCGTTTACAGGGCTCGCCTCATTTTTATAACGCTCGACAACTCGGGAGTCCTTTTCAGGGATCGTGTCTTTTTGTAAGCTCGAGCCTTTTTGAGAGCCCGATCGATCTCAAAGCTTTTTCAGAACTCGAGCCTTTTTTCAAAAATAGACTCGTTCTCTAATATTACGCTCGCTCACGTAAACTCACAGTCGTCGATCAATCCGTCAAAAGATTCGAGCTCTGTAACTTGAATCATGTACACCACTGTTTTAATTTATTATTTATTTACGTGAATTTAAAGTCAGAAACATAAATTTGAGTTTTTATTCTGAAGGCTTGCGTTCATTTCAGGACTCGAGCTCTTTTAAAGGCTCGAGCTCTTTTAAAGGCTCGGGCTCTTTTGAAGGCTCGAGCTCTTTTAAAGCCTCGAAGCATGGCTCAGAGAACTCGCGTCTCGGCTATGCTCGGGACTACGAGCCTACCAAGCTCACTGAGTCCTGCCAATTCGCCTCGAGGCTTTAAAAAGTAGAACTCAAACACCAATATTCTTTACTTTACGTAATAATACAACTAAACCTATATACAGGGTGTTAGGTAAAGGGTATAACAAGCCAAAACCAGCCTATGTCAACATATACAGGGTGTAAAAAAACTAAACGCAGACCCTGAAGTTACGCAATCTGAAAAGCAAACCAAGCCATATTACAAAATATTATAGCTGGGAAATGATTTTTATTCATGGGACTCAAAAAAATATTATAATTCGTAGCGCGCAATGTATAGCAGCCGTAGCGTAGGCCGCTGTGCTGGAGATGGCTGCTAAGTTCAAAAGTCGTCCGCTCTGAGCCGTACATTGCGTATTGTAATTAATAAAGCCTTATTGTGAACGAAATAATAAAAACAACCACTATGTTTGTATGAAGAAAAATTTTTATGTATCCTTTGGCAACAGTTTTTGTAATAAAATGGAAAACAAAATTGTGACTTTGACCCTCAATATCTTCGGAACCAGCTGTTTCCCAGGTATGGTCCTAAAGAGAAAAATGATCCTAATGATAGGGACAATACGTGGTTTTCGGATCTGCGTTTGGTTTTTTACACCCGTTATATGCAAATAAATACTGGTAAGGTCAGAAATTTTATATCATATTTTTTTTCATACAAACAAGAATGTTGAAATTCCGTATTGTATGAAAATATTTTTTTCAAAAATGTTGATATCGAATTTCTGACTTGACCACAGTATGCATATAATAACATGGGCTGATTTCGGCCTGTTGTAGGTACCCTTTAACTAACAGCCTGTATACAGTCCACACGTTTATCGTTCACTACAAGATCCGATGCTCAACCAATAGTCGTGCTTCGGAAGTCGCGTTAAACTGTCGGTTCCAGCTTCTGTCTCAAGATGGAATTCGTAGGAATAGGTTACTTCAGAGGCGGCTTCCTAGCCACTCTAACACCAGACTATTCCTTAAAGAAAAGTAATACAAAAAGAAGGAACATCCGAACCGTCTCATTTATCGTTGATTAAAAATATTCTTAGCCTACTGCCTTGGAATGAATGGCATAGCTAACCTTGAACTTAGTGAACATACTCCGTTAATCCATCGCAAAAAAGGCCATTAGCGATTCACACACAAGTTCCATGCAACTTTTCTCTCGGTAGCGGTAATAACTTTTACTATGCAAATCATAGTCACAGCCTCGTGTGTATGCAGACTAATATGTATGGGATCTTTAGAAAGTTTATGAATGACAGTAATGTATGTAAAGTGAAGTGAGTAGCCATGATTTAATGTGCGATTCCGTTTTGCCTTTTTAGAGAAATGGCAGGCCCGATTTTAATCAGTAGTGTAGGTCAAAGATAAATTATCTTACAACCACCAAAAGATGTCCTCAATTTAGTGCCGAATATTTTTATAAAATATTTTTTTTTTTAGTAACCTCACATCACTTATTAAGGTGTTGAGAAATTTAGATACCAAAGAATGAATGATATCACGCCACAGTCGTAATAAAAGATAATTATGCACTTTTCTAGTTGGATAAGGTACACAGACTTCAAAGAAGGGTAAAAATGACCAACATTTGTAGTACATACACCAACAAAAAGTAATATAACGAACATCTTTTTATGTATTTCAAGTTTTCCGTCCATTAATTGTTGGTCACTAACGTTACTACTTATTCATTAAAGATTGATCCTGATAGTTCTACAATAAAGATAATGTATCTTTTACTACCTACAAGTATTTATAATAAAATGATGTCACTGTCAACAAAGACACTTAACACACACAATACGTTCAGGATGCACGTTATTATTCATACGGAGTAGTAAAAAAGTGGTTTTCCTACTTAACGCGAATCGCACTAATAATTACCATCCTTCTAACCAACTGTCCGTCGTCATAATAACTACACAAGAGATTTATAATACGTTGCTAGCGATTACGTAGTAATATGTCATTGTAATGATGTAACTTAAGATAAAAAAAAAACATTCGGAAAAA
This sequence comes from Anania crocealis, assembly GCA_949315895.1. Taxonomy (NCBI): domain Eukaryota; kingdom Metazoa; phylum Arthropoda; class Insecta; order Lepidoptera; family Crambidae; genus Anania; species Anania crocealis. The sequence continues at coordinate 5,823,126 of OX438874.1, read as the reverse complement.
ATTCTATGTTCATTTGGTATTTAAGGCTGAATGCTCTTAGGGGCCTGATACATAATTTTAGACAGGTTTAGGTTTATATAATTTTAAACTCTTTTGTTGCATTTTTACACTCAAAAAACATCACTTTTCGGGACTTACTGCAACCGAATAATTATTTGAAACTAAATGGAATGCTTAATTGTGTTGGTCTTGAAGTACTTTGGATTGTTAAGTTAATGTAGGGATTTCCCTTTTTGTCATCTTAAAAATCATGCCTCATCACAAGTCTATCCTAAACTTCGCTCCGTTAATAAATTACCATAACAAGGGGAAGCCAAAGTATTACACGTTAACATTTCAATATTCGATCTTTTGTGAGCAATTCTCGTAATGAGTTCCTTTGCTTTACATTTTTCTTATTCGTAATATTTTCTTTTTAGATACTCCTTTACATTATCTTACTTTGACGTCACGATACTCGTTAGAAAATAAATATGTAATAAAAACGGAAACTGAATGAAAATTATTACTCTTTGACTTTACAGGTTCTTATGATATTGTATAACCTACCTAGAAAAGAAACGGAACAAGTGTGAGTCGGACTCGCCTGCCGTGGTACATATTATGACAATTCATAACGTTTATGAACCTAGACTATATTCGTTATGATTTAATTAATTATATGCAATTTTTAGATGTCCCCTTATAAAAGTGTTAGACGATATAGTTCTCATCACAGGTTCTTTTGCCAGGCACCACAAAAAAAATATTTTAGTAATAGAAGCCATTATTTTTGAGTGGTATAGACTATAGATACATCAAACCAAAAAAAAAACGCTATTACGCCCAAGCCATTGAATTTGACTTTGATTAAATTTGCGACAGAGATAGAATGGATCTTGAAAAAGGACATATTATTATGTCGCGGGCAAGAGCTAGACAGGTAGTATTGTATTTGTAGGCGTGTGTTTATAGTCTAGGATGTGCAAACAATATAAAAAACAATACAATTCATATCCGCTATCCCGACAAAAGTCCATGAACGTCGTAGGCCCAGCAGCTCATTATGTAAGTTCCAGTTAAATAAACAAGACGTACCTACCCATTGAGTCCATTTGATATTTTCTAGGTGGCACGTAAAAGGGCCTATTCAGGGCGTAGGAAGGACCTTGTGACGTCGGCGCCGACGGAAACCGACCGGCGAACAATGCCGTAATAGGAATGCGTGGAAGAGAGACGCGATTTCATACGCTGTAGCGTTTTTTGATGTATAATTGGGAATTTCGTAGGAAAAGTACGGTGAGAAATTTATTTTAGTTTAAGACAAGGAACAAATAAAACTTGTTTCACGGAATTATCTGCACTACATAAGCCTCCAATTTTAAGTAGGTGCTTAGTAATTGTCAGTAATTTCTCGTTAGGCACCTTTGAGTGAAAATTGGTAACTTATTTCACGCTATTCGGTGTGGTACCTTTCAGTGTGGTATTTAAAAAAGAAATGTAACTAATTTAGAGCTATACTCTAATATCCTTCTTATAGTCAACAAGGCGTATCGATTATGACAAAGTCCTCCTCCTGAAAAGGCCTGTGTCCACCAATAATGTAGGGTAAACATAATATAGCATTATCAAGTTCACCTATACAATTGTTTTTTTCTTAATCTGTCCAATAAATAAAGAAAACCTAATAATACATAATTTGCGTTTGTTTGATGTCAGTATCAAACAGAATATATTTTTTTCTCCCGGTCCATTATTGTAAAAATTATGTGTTTTTACATGTTCTTACAAAAAGCTAGACTGCAAATAATATTAAATTTTTATAACTTGCACCAAATCCAGAAAGTGGTGTGAGAGGTCCCGACGAACTGTCGAGCCTTTCAAAGGACCCACAAGACGGAGGCACCCTTTGTTTGCGGCGAAATGGTTGATATATACCCGACTTATATGTCGTCGTATCATGGGGAAATATCCGAGCATAACTCTGTACGGGAGATGTAAAACAACTATGTGTGTAAGTACTAACCTGTCATCTTGTAGATTCTTCAACTCGCTCAGCTCCAACTCTCTTCGTAAGTTGGACACCTCACATAGAAGCATGTCCCTCTCCGATGCCACCTTCTCGAGTTCGGCCCGCAATCGGACCACCTCGTTTGTGAGATCCATCGTCGCCATTTCTATCGATAACCACTATCGAAACCACACATCACTAATCACGAACACGCTCCGCAAACGAGCCAACAGCGATCGCGCATTTTAAATTTCGAACACTAAAAACAGGGACGTTCCGTGATTCCAACGTTAACTTTACTGAACACGATATTAAAACTTCCTCAGTTCTCCCGGCCAGCTTCTACATCGTTGGCATCTGAAACAATAAATCATTCCTTTACTTACGGCGAAAATAAAAGTGCGCTTCAGGAGTAGGGTTAGCATCATTCATAATTTTATTATTTTTTACAGTCTTAAATATTTTGAAATGAGATAAAATTATACGATATCTTTCAGCTCTATACATTTAATGAGTCATTTTTGACTGAAATTATTTTAAACTTTAAATATTTCTAAATTATTACAAATTTTCAAAATGTTTTTATTCTATTCGACAATATAGTTTAAACACCAGTATATAAACTTGAAAAATATTTTTTTTTTTGCGAGGAGATGCGGGTTCGAGTCCCGCCTGAGACAAAAAATTTTTCAAGTTTATATACTGATATTATAAGTGCAATTAAGTTGCTAAAATTTCAAATAAAAAGTATAGTTTAAACACGTTGATGTCGAAGTATGAAAGGATATTAAAATAACGTTTTAAAGTAAAAAATACCGAAAGCAGTTTTGTGTCAACCCTTAGCTGGAAGTATCCAAAATATTCAGTTCATAAACTCTGACAACAGGCCGTATGAAGTTACAACTATGAGTGCTATGATAACAGAGGCATAAATATCTGAAACAGCCGGCTTTATTGTTTCAAAGTAAGCAAGGACCGTGCTTCTCAACTACATATTACGATAGAATGGTAACGCATTGTATTAGGGTAAAAATATGTCACATTGCCATGTTGCCTGTTTCAGCAATGTCATAAGACTCCCTTATAGGTATTCACTGCAACATAATAATTAAAGGTAGGTACTATAACTGCAGAACTCCTTGATCATATGTTTTTATTAAGCTATTGCATAGCTTCTATCGCGGGCCTTGAGCGTGGAGACCGAATCCAGGAATTCCGTAACGAAAATAACCTGACACCCCCCACTTCGACCGGCACAGCGGTGATAATTTTTAGTTTTTTTTTCCATCTATCGATGAATAGCAGAACTTTTTCATTATTTCATTTATTTCATTTATTCATTTAATTAAACATGCCGGCTTACAGTTTAACCCAACGCGACGGCAAGTCATACACAAATTATTATCTCAAGAGTTAAACAACAAGTAATCAATTAAACTAAAAAAAATAACACAACTTATGGTCAAAACATAGCATTAAAATAATACATAAAAAGTCAATACTAGAATACAATTAATTTAATGGTTATGTTAATTATGTCATATCAAATATTTACAAAATGTCAAAATTCAAGATAATAATTATGTCAAAAAATCTATAACATAAAATAGACTTAAAAAAATAAATAATAACAATAAAAAATAATAATTCGAGTACCTACCTAATAAATGATTATTGTTAAAAATGTCGATCAAGAAACTCATATGTAACTGTCATCAAGGACCCCAAGCCATCAGCAAAAAGATCGATGTGATCGTACCGAGCGAGCATGTCCCCAATGAGGCGAAGCGCCCGCACAGTGGGTGCGTGCGCGGCGTGCACGGTGCGCGCGACGGGCCTCTGCAGCAGGCGCGGCCGCCGCCGTGGAGCGACAAGCCCGTCCACGTCTTGCGGAATGCGTGAGGGCACAATCAGCCGCACACGTTCCAATACGTATGGATTATCGACTCTATGGTAGAGCACGGACATATAATGAAAAACAAGAAGCAGTTTTCTTCTAAGAGCCAATGTGTCGAGACCTACCATGCCATAAACGAATGAGGATGGGTAAAGAAAAGGATAATATCCGTTGCATTTTTTATATAACCACCGGGCAAACTTTCTCTGTATCTTTTCTACCATAAGGCTATATTTTTCCTCATGTGGATCCCAAATGACCGCCCCGTACTCGAGCTTACTTCGCACGTATGCGTTGTACAATACTCTAGCCACAGCAAAGCTACTCAACTCGGAACATGTCCTCACGATAAAACCTAACAGTCTACTTGCCGACTTGCATATATTTGTCACGTGATTGTGAAAGTCAACTTTCTTATCAATCGTTAAACCTAAGTCTTTAATTTCGTCAATTCTCTCCAGAGAAGTGTCAAACAATTTGTAGTCAGAGTCTAATACTGTCCGCTTTCGTGAAAATGTTATCGTTTTACATTTTGAGATGTTAAAAGACAAACGATTACTCTCACTCCATGTAGCCACAGCATTAATATCACTTTGAAGAGCATCTGTATCCGCTTTACTACTTATACCAAGATACAATTTTAGGTCGTCTGCGAATAAAAGACACTCTGCGAATCCGACCACATTTGGTAAGTCGTTAACCATGATAAGGAACAGCGTCGGACCCAACGTACTTCCCTGACTTACACCGGACCTTGTGTAGTAGTTCTGCGACTCATAGCCGCCCAAGCGCACAAATTGATTAATGACTTTTTGAAATATCACGCTTGTCTCTTTAGTTCAGCAACCCGCCTTTAGGTGGCATTTGTTGTATCGGCATAAGTTGATAAAAAATGCTATACTTATAGCTTTACCGCGGCAGTCTCCGAGTGCCACACGTCTTTTTTATTTACTAACTTACACGCGCGGCTCGCAAAGAAGGAATTGAATATTTACAAAAAAAAATCTCTATTTTTAAACCAAGAATAAATAGAACTTTCACGAACAATTTAACTGAAACCTTTTATTTAAATCGTTTAAATTTTATTTTAGACTTAAGACAAACATCAAGTGAGTATTGATTTTCATTAATTACTCGTAAGTCCATGACGTTATACGTATTCATACAAAAAAAAAACTCGTCGATTTGAGAATCTCTCCCTTATTTCGCCGGTTGAATAAAGTCAAAGACTTGAGAGATTGTTAGTAATAACCTATTATTTACATTTGAAACAATTGTTAAGATTTAAAAACCAGGCATATATTATGTAACAAAGTAACGGTTTCGTTCAAGTGTCAAATACACGTCTCTCCCCGATTTATATAACATTATGTGAAACGATAAATAATGTATGACTATAGAGATCTGTCACTCGAACGATGCTGAGTGGGATATTGCCTCGGTATAAATGTGACACAAATTTGAAACTTACCCGACATCAATAGAGGAAGGAGAAATACTAATTTCAATGATATTAAACTACTTTTATCGTTTATGTTTTCTAAAACACAATTAAGTTGAAAATGAAATAAATAATTAAATTTATGATTAATGTTTCGTTGATAACTTATAGTTTTTTAGACTTAGTTTTATTTTTTCAACGGACTAAAAGAGCTTAGTTTGAATTTTAACTAGGTTGACCGACTTTGATGTTGATGGTCTTGAAGGCTTGATTTTATTATATTAACTTGGTGTAATATTTAAAAAAACATGCTTATTGTACAAAAATAGGGTTGACGGGAACCAAACAAACTGTTTTTCCAATAATTTTCGCTTGTTAACACCGGACGGATTATATTTTTTTTTATATAAAGCAAACATAAATATATTTGAATGAAATGTAGGATATTTCATCCGAAAAAAAAAATCATCAGAATGCGATGCATGATTGATAAACAAACATCCAACCAAACTTTGGCTTTTGTAATATTTGTATTATGTAATATTAGTAAGATGTAAGATTATCAAACGAAAAAACATCTCTTTCTGTTAAACTTTTCACGCCTAAACTACTGAACCAATTTTGATAAAATTTGGTACAAAGATAGAGTAATATACTGATTTAAACTTTCATGGTCACTATCACTAGAGTTATTTAATTCGGGGTTTATACCATGTACCTTATTTATTATGAGTTTTCGATATTTCGGCACTGTTGCAAGCGCCATGATCACGGGAGAACTGGAAGTTCTGGAACTGGAACTGGAAGTTCTCCCGTGATCATGGCGCTTGCAATAGTGCCGAAATATCGGAAACTCATAATAAATAAGGTACATGGTATAAACCCCGAATTAAATAACTCTAAGATAGAGTAGACCTCGAGAGAGGACATAGGCTATTGTGTATCCCACAGCTGGGCATACGTCTGCGCCCGTGCAATTTACAAGTAGTTTAGGCGGACAGAGCCGCGGACATAAAGAAAATAAAATGTATAAGACTATAAGTTAGTAGGTAACTTTTATTTATTGCATTCCGGCTTCGGGTTAACAGTGTCAGATATAAAATATATTGAATAAAGCGTAAAATTAATGATCGAATGGCAATGGCCGCTGTAATAAATCATTTCCGATTCCCGTCGTCATATCGCTCATCGCATAATCTATGATAATATTATGATTTTGCAAATTGCTATGTTAATATTCGTTAATGATATGCATCAGATGGTTTGTTTAATAAGATATACTAAGATAATCGAAGATTTCAGAGTAAATAAATAAATTTTGTAAAAACAAATTTTATATTTTTCATCTGATACCTAAATTTCATTTTTAGGGTTCCGTAGCCGAATGGCAAAAAACGGAACCCTTATAGGTTCGTCAAATCTGTCAGTCTGTCCGTCCGTATGTCACACCCACTTTATTCTGAAAGTATTAGCATTATACAGTTGAAACTTGGTAGATAGGTGTATCCTGTTGACCGCTTTACGGTTCTCATACAAAAAATAAAAAATAATTATATTTAAGGGGGGCTTTCCATACATAGAACTAAAAAAAATATTTTTTTACTCTAACCTAGCACTCCACCCCCCCCCCCCTCTTAACTTTTAAACTAAGCAAGAGAAAATTTTGAAAAAAATACATAATGTAGATCTTAACAAAAACTTACAACGAAAATTGGTTTAAACGAGATCAAAGCGGTAGTTGTTGAGAAAAAACATTTTTAATAACCGCAAATATAACTTTGTTCTTCATACAAACACTATGAAAAACAAAGAAATTATTTTTGCAGTCTATTAAATTATGTGGTATTTTGGCTAAGTGGATTTAAGTGGACCCCTAATTCAGTCCGACTCGCACTTGGCCGGTTTTTTAAGAATACATTTTATCAATGAAAATCATGAAAATTTTCTACTTTAATAACAGTATTATTTCCGGGTTCACAATATAAATGAATTATAAATATTTAAATGGATTAAGAATCAATTAGATCTAACGAACCATTATATTAGTTTTCCAATTACCCAAAAATTTGTTTCTGTTCTTTTCGTATGACAATCGTTCGTCATTCAGTCGTGGACAATTTTAGGTGTCATTGTGTTTATCGGACTGTGTACCCGTCTAGTTCTTTTATACTATATCAATGCATGAAACAGAAAGATGCAAAACTACTCGTATCTAGAATTAAACAAAAACTTGAGAGGTGTCAAGGGACGGATGGAACGAAGTTCATTTTTAGTGAAGGAATTGTAATAAAATTTTATTTTATTTTTATTCTCTCTCCATCTCCCTCTCCCTCTCCCTCCCTCTCTCTCTCTCTCTCTCTTTCTCTCTCTCTCTCTCTCTTTCTCTCTCTCGCCGCACGGCTTACAACTACAGCAAAAAGTGTCGTTACAATTTTTTCCGTCTAGCCCCCTTTCGCAACGCGCGATAAGGAACTTCGTTCCAAAACCCAGATCTCTCAGAAAAACTACACAAACAGTTGCAATAACTCGAGCGAAAAATGTGGAGCTATTAAATTATATGCAGATTTGAGCGGCCTTTCATTAGTCAAATTATATCTGGCATTTATTCAAATACGTTATTCAGTCGAGCGACTTCCGCGTCTGTGTATAAATTATCATATAACCATTTAAAACGAATATATAAGTGTATTATGTCGTGTGGTTCGGGCAAAAAATAATAATAGCACCACCCCGTCACTTCCAATGGGTGTCCTAAGGGTGACTTAAGGAGTATAGCCTGAAGAAGCCGGGCAGCACCATCTTCTCTTTACCGTTGGCCAAACTACGATCGGCAACCCACTTGCCAAGCGTGGCAATGACAGCCGAATCCTCCTTTGGCCAGCAGTCAAAGTTCCTAAAGTTATTATGTGTATAGATTTCATTAGATTGTGAACGATCTAAGAAAAAGGTGAGTATAAGGCCTAAACAAAGTGGAATTAAATAACAATGTTGACACTTTATTTCACTTGTATGATGATTGTCAGTGATATCTTGTCGATCGGCGACGGTAACATTTTTCTAGAGGCGTATGCCCAACAGTGGACTTAACTCTGCCCGTTCACTGTATAAAACAATTTTATACCACATAATACCTACAGAGTATTACGCTTTTCGTGTCGACTAAACAAACTCTACTTTTCTTTGTAGAAAATAAAAGGAAATGTTACGTTCATAAATATGCCGCGTATTTTTGGAACGAAGTTCCTTATCGCGCGTTGCGAAAGGGGGCTAGATGAAAAAAAATGTAACGACACTTTTTGAACTACACTTTTTGCTATAGTTGTAAGCCGTGCGGCGTGCGTGTGTTTGAGAGAGAGAGAGGGAGAGAGGAAGAGATCCCGGGAGAGAGGGAGAGGGAGAGAGGGAACGGGAGAGGGAGAGAGAGAGGGAGAGATGTAGAGGGAGAGAGAGAGAGAAAGTTTACTTATTTAAAAATAAATTTATAATTAAAAAAAATATTATTACAATTCCTTCACTAAAAAGAAACTTCTTTCCGTCCGGGTGTCCCTTGACATCTCTCAAATTTTTTAGATAGTTCTATGAATTAACTTGCCGTGTTGGTGTCGACACATAAAAACAATATCATCACCCCGTCACTTCCAATGGGTATCGTAAAGTGACTAAAGGAGTCCTGCTTGAAGCAGACAGGCAGAAGCGTCTTCTCTCCACCATTGGCCAAACTACGATCGCCAGCCAACTTGCCAAGCGTGGCGATTTTGTTAAATTCCTCTTTTTGCAGTTTTACTGGTGGTGGCTTTAGTCTCCTTCCTTTATTCACCGTCCCATTAAAAATTCGCGTTTATAATATTAAGGTGCACCCTCACCAGGAGCATTCGCGTGTAATGTAACATTGCAGACTCGAGCATTACAACAGTGAAGTAGGAGAACCGAGCGTTACAATGCGCACGTTGTAATGATACAAAATGTGTTTACATCAGTGAAGGAGGAGAACCGAGCGTAACAATGCGCACCTTGTGTTATGATATGATACAATGTGTAATATCAATGGGTAATCGTCACATACTAAGAAAAAATACTAGTATTTTCAAATTATCTCAACAGGTGGTGATAGTGGTATCGATTTACTATTGATGTTGCCGCACTCAGCACAATGACCGCTTCGTCTGACATTATGGAAAAAACTAGATCAGAATGCTCGCAAATTTAACTAAATGTTACATTACACACGAACCCTCGTCGGTCAGGGAGGTAGTATTGTAATGTAATGCTCAAAGTTGCATCTGTAAGGTTACATTACACACGAATGCTCGTCAGTCAGGGAGGTGTTATTGTAATGTAATGCTCAAAGTCGCATCTGTAATGTTACATTACACACGAATGCTCCCGGTGAGGGAGCAACTTTAGCAGAATCATGAAATGGCGACCGCTCACCGGACGACGATCTGTTGAGGTTCCCATTTAATTGGACCGACGATCTGATGAAGGAAAGCGGCAAACCGGTGGATGCGGGTACGATTGTAGTGGAAATCATTAGGGGAGGCATATGACCAGCAGTGGGCGTCGTATGGCTTTGGCTGAGATGATAATGATGTAAAATTGTAAATATTAGGTAACTTTAAAATGATTGTCACGAGCCACACTTGACCTAGCTTGGAATACACTTATTAAACTGTTTTGTTTATTTGATAAATAAATAGGTAAAGTAATGTTAAGTGAAAATGGTTGTAATGCCAAAGTAAATATTAGTATAATTAGGTAGCGATGGAAGGAAAACTAATACAAACAAGTTAAACAAACAAGGAATCATTACTAATATTGTAACCAAGTCCCAGAGAAGCGGCCGAATCACGTACGAAGCTCGCGTTAGAAGTAATAAGAATACATACGAGTATTTTCGTACGACGTATTAATTAATGTAAACATTATAGAATGATTCTATTCTTTGTTTTTACCCGACTGCGGCAAAGCCAAAAGGAAGGGTAATGATTTTAGCTGTCTTTGTATACCTACTACGTAATGAAATAACGCAAAAACTCTCAGGTGGTAGCTCAGCCCATGAAACTGAATTACGTATGTAGGTATTTAGGGTTCCCTCTAGGTGAAAAGTATAAACGTGCAATGAAGAATTTACTAATCCAAAAAGCATACTATGACATTAAAGAATATTTTGAAGACAAATTATAATTACTTAATTAAATTCAGAAATATAATTTGTTTTCTTTTTTGGCATTTTTTTAATACATTTGTTTATAGATTCTTTCTTTGACATGTACATTTTATTGTAAACTAGCGGACCCGACAGACGTTGTCCTGTCTTAACTATGAATATTAATTACGAAATAGTTTAAAAAAACCCCATTTTTTATTCTTTGTTGTTTTTTTTTTCTGGCGGGCATATAAATAGTTTTGTTGGTATTCCAACACGATAACAGGCGACATATTACTGGCCATGTGCAAAATTCAGTTTTTTTTACCCCCTGTTTGACGATAGTAGCAGCACGCATTCTGCCAATGTTATGACAAACGCCATACCTACATTAAAAAAAGTTTAAATAGTCAAAAGCGATAAGGTTACATAACAAATAATTTATTAAATGATTAAGTTTTCTTAAATTTTCTATTTTTTCGAGCAATTATCTTATTTTTTTCTTTCAAAAGAACACTCTCCTGACAATAACAAACAAAACAAAGAAATTATTAGCGAAATCGGTCCAGCCGGTCGGTTCACGCGTGATGCGATGACCAAGGGAAATAGGGATTCATTTTTATATATATAGATGACTTAATTATTGTATTTAGTAATAGGTATTGACATATTTCATAATGGTTACATGCTTTCTTTTACATGTTTACATTTGACATCAAAATTCATAATGCCTAGAAAAAGTAAATTTGTAACCAATTTATTGACCTCATATTTAATGTGATTAAATGAATATGAATATGTGGGTTCCACATTTGCGGCTAAACTACTGAGCCGATTTAGGTGAATGAGGTATCAATCGATTCCTTATTATGGTCCGGGTAACATACACATGCTACCTTTTGTCAAAAAGGGGAATTCTACAACAATAAATGGGGGTACTTTGAAAAAAATGTATGAGTACAAAAATGTTTAAGCGATACAGCAAATATATTGAAATATAGTGTTTTTGAAATCATTGCATTTTCGTAGTCGGGTTACAGTTTTTTAGGCTAATTATACTTGTTACTGTATTGACTATACTTTCAGATTTGTTCCAAGTTGAAACATCGAATATCTTATTATATTTCCAATGTTCTGCTTCATTCTTGAGTTTATGAATAAAATCATTAAGGTTAGGGCGTTTAGGTATGCGACGATTTAGAACAGCGGTCGGCAAACTGCGGCCCGTAAATATTTTACAAATGTGTTGTAAATATCAAATTAAATGCATGAACGAACCATGATAAGTACTTGAGTGCCATTCTACGAATTGCAACTACAAATATGACAGATAACATACAAAAAATAGCCTGCATTGCGTGCGAGATCTCTAACATCACATGATTTTTTATTATTTTTACTTTTTTTTGCTATGGGATATGACCAATTATACGTTTATATCACAAATGCGGCCCGCCATTAGTTTATTTTGCCATCTTATGGCCGAACACTGCTCTAGGGTATTATTTTGTGGTCCTATGGCGTTACTCGGCGCAGCTCAACACATTTTCCGACTGCTGTAAGTACCATTATTTTTTTAAATATGTTATAAATGTTCGCATTTTCAGAATATCAGACACTGTTTGCAGAATATATTGCCAAGCATCTTTAGCCAACCGCATCATTTGGTTTGCAGCAGACACACTAAAAACTTTGCTTTCATATAAAATCCATCGATCCTTTATACCGACTAAACAATGGACTAGGGTCTCTTAAGATTCAAGACTGTAAGGCATCGAAGCGGAACACTGAACGAAGACTAAGTGGCCACATTAACGTGTTGAGATGACTAAAATCACTTCGCTGCAGGCGGCGTGATAAGTAGCAGACTTGGCGGAAGAGTCTGTGAAATATCGCGTGACAGGTGCTTCAAGTCATAAGCGGTTTGAGATAGGACATTTACAATTTCGATTCTAACATTAGTGACCGAGTTTCTTGAGCTTCTTCTTTTTGGAACTAAGCTCTTCTCAACAATATAGCGCCTCCTGAGGGAATTGCGCCATTTGCAGGATTAAAAGTGATTTTACTGGTATAAAAGTGTAGGTAATATGCTGCCTTGGAATTGGGCCGCAAACGATTATTGTTCGTATTTACTTTGCGATACCTTTGAATACACGAGTTATAGCAACCTTAGGCTCTACAGGTAGGGCTTTGAGTGGTAGCACCATATGGACTTAAGTAACGCCCTCTTGTTATTTAAAGTAGAACTTAACTAATGTGTCATGTGGTGCTGGTTTGAAATCGAATAGCATCACTCCTTATCTACCTGTGGCTGTAATTGGTAATACAGAAATTGTAAGTCGTCATTATCATTTGCCAACATCAGCCCACTGCTAGACACACGCTTTTCCTAAAGGTCAATTTTGCCAGATTCATCAAGTTTAGCAGGCGCGTTGGCGAACGCAGTTTAATAAATGGTAGAGGTAAGACGGTAGTAATTATCCGGCAGTACTCTTTTCGTCGCTTCTTACAAGCCTTAGCCATACCAGAAGGTAAGTAGGTAAGGTCCTTATTGTACTGGTTTTACATGACCAATTTATTGCCAAATACGATTTAATCACGATAGATTTTAATTCAATGAGAATCCATCTAGAGCAGACAAATAATTATAGTATAGTCATTATACCGTCCAGGATCGAAAAAATTTATGACAGAATCGTATGACTTGCACCACAAAATGCAAACTAGTTTCGATTCCGGGTGCCGCTCGCCTTGAAAGCGTTATTTGTCGAATCGATGCTACACTTAGACTACCTAATTCAACAATTAGCATGGTAGTTACAGTGATAAGCATGGTTAATCGAAGCATGAGTCAGTCCATGACTGGACCATTGTCTTACGGGTTAATTATCTGTTATGTAAGTTAAAATCATCATTATCAACTGGTTTAAGTTCATAGCTAGACATATAATTCTCCAGAAGGATTTTGTCACAGTCGCAACGCTTGGCAGGCAGGCAGGTTGGCGTTTGCAGTTTGGCAAATGGTAGAGCGAGAACGCTGCTGCCCATCTTCTTATGACACTACTTCTTCAATCGCTTCTTACGAAACTTAATAGGGAATACGATAGTTAATATGAAAATCTTTTTTAAATTAAAAAATAAACGATCAAAAGCACGTAGAAAAGCAAGCAGTTTTGAGTCGGTGCACGTCTACATCCGGTAATTTCTTGTTTGGCTCCTACTGGTAAGTGGTGGCTTATATTTAGCTTTTCGTGTGGAATTTTCGTAGTTGAGATGGGACTCAACTACGAAAATTCCACACGAATCAAAGAAAAACAAAATCGAAGTTATCACTAACTTCCATATTTTTTTTGTATCCAGTGTAAGTATAAATTTTTTCTTTTGTTATTTGTTAAAAAAAAGCCACGCGTGCACTCAAGATTCTTCTCATATAATGCATAGATTTAAAATATTCCAAGCTCTAATGATATAGGTTAAAAATAGCAGAAAAAAACGTGATTCTTGATATTCCTACTCCACAAACTGCACTGCAGCATTTTCTTCATTAAACCCTCCTCCTAAATGGAATTAGTGCTGCAGTGTTATTAGATTAACTCATTTGCTTAAAACTGTATCGTATTATAGCATATGGCTATAACCATAAGATTCAAATTGCTTTTTCACTGGTTCCAATGGAAGCGCAATTGGAAATAGGTCGTTTTTGAGCTCGTGTGAAATTGAACTGAAAAAGTAATCCAAGGCTCTACTACGCAAAACGATACCCACATATCTGTCTTTTTCAAATACTATAAGGCCCGTAATTTAGAACGTCACTAAACTGAACTAGGTATATTTGGACAGAGATTTTTTGAAATCGCACATGATCACTGATTGATTATGCTCATTCTAAAACGTCACTCAAACGCAAATCAGACATTACTCGTAGGTCGAGATTTGATCTATGTTTACCCAAAGGAATTGACTACTCGTGGATAAATGTTTTTTTTCGACTAACTTTGGAAAGACTTTTTGTATATATTTGAAGACATCAATACAATTTGACGACCATTTGGATCAGCGGTAGTAAACGCTGCTACTGAGCCATGGGTCGCGGGTTCGATTCCCGCACAGTACAAATATTTGTGTGCATGAACATGTCTGTTTGTACTGGTCTGGGTGTTTTCTATGTATTATAAGTATGTATTTACAAAAAAAAAAGTATTTAAGTAAGTTTATCGGTTGTCTAGTACCCCATACGACAGGGTACTTAGTAGTAGCTTAATTTGGGACTAGATGGCTCTGTGTGGCCCAGTGAGGCATGTCTTAAAATGTCTTAAAAAATATTATATATTATATATATATATATATATATATATATATATATATATATATATATATAATTGCAATATCTGTGCTGTTGCACTCTAAATGCATTATGCTATATGAAAAGGTACTGATTTTTTTTAGGAAAGATGTGGTAAATAAAACAGCTGAACCTAACCTTATGAACTTAGAATAGTTATTATTCTAAGCTTATGAACAATAAATTAAAATTTTCACCTCCTCTTCGGCAAAACTACGATCGCCAACCGCCAACCCGCCTGCCATGCGTAGCGATTATGGCAAATCGTACGTTTGGAGGCCTCAGTTTAACAATAGGCTGATATAGGCTGGTGATGATGACGATGACAACATGTACCTACCTGATTCCAGCTTTATAGGCTAGCGGTTGGTGTTTTCCGCTGATACCTACTTTCTCAACACATTCTACTTTATACCATTTGATTAATTTCAATATAAAAAACAGACTGAAATCCCTTTTTTTCTACAATAATATAATTTACCTATTTAGGAATAGTCACAAGAGCAATAAATACCTTACAATACAGTTAAGTTAGGTAGGTAGGTACACCCGCCCTTCACAGGGAAGGAGTTTTGGGTCTCCTACCGGGCGCGTCCCCAGGTGGCGGATAGGGGAACGCCCTCCAGACATGGAGGGTACCGGCCATTTGGCCGGCGCGGACCAAAACCCACACGGGAGACGCTTCCAGTGGGCTTGGGCAGCCCGCTGTTGAATGCGTCTCCAGACGGTGGTAGCGGGCTTCGGCCCGTGGCCTGTTGTGGCCGTTCGTGCTGGAGGGTGCGGCGGCGGTGTTGCCGTTGGGGCACCAGCCCCGCGGCGGACGGAAGTCGCTCGCTTCCCAGTATGGTTTGAGCTATGTTGGGCAGCGAGTGGGCGTGAGACGTTGGCGGCCCCTTGCAACGACATGCAATGTCATTGTAAAGGGTGGCCACGGATCGGGTCGGCGAGGTTGCTTGCGGACCCGACCCGAAGTCGTAGATGGGGGAGGACGAGAAGGCATACGCCGAACTCAACTTCCCCCCTCTAGCAGGCCGGGGGGCTCAACGCTCGCATTGCACAGCTTGCCAGACTGGGGGTGGTTCCTGGTGTACAGGATCACCCATATTTTATGCCTGAGGCCCGGCATAGGCCGTACGTAGGCGGTGCATGGAGGGCAGCCTAAGGGAAACCCATACACTGCCAACATACGTTGCAAGGTACACCGCAGGTCTTTTTAGTGGGTATGCTTGTCGGGCACCGACAAGAGAGTCCCACATACCCTACTGCTGCCCCTGAAGCAGTAGGTATGCGTAATGCATTTTTTCATGCGAAAACAAAAAAAAAAAAAAAAGGTAGGTAGGTACAACCATTTGAGTTAACATTCTCTGCTGTCAATACATAAATTTATTTACAACTGACGCCATCTATGCTCGTCATGCAGCAAACATGATGTAATTTTAAGCACATGCGCGTGCGCGTTCTCAGCTGATCTATTTTGGTATTAAGATTGTGTGATAGGTGTCGCTACGAGTCTTTACATTTAGTATAGTTTTACAGTTCAATAGAAAAAAATAAATTAAATATTGTACATACCTTTCGGCGCCAATTAAATCAATCATGTGTAACAACTGAGTGTGTATTTTGTGATTAGCGCACATCTAAAAGGTTTAATAAAAAATCAGAATGAACTAAAACAATCAATAAACTTGGAATTATGAATTACTTAGTATTATCATACGATTTCTCATTTTCTTTTGCTTTTAAGTAATTGTTCTTTCTCGATTTTTCATTAACTGAAAATCAAACGATTTGTGAATACGCATTTAGCGTATGTTGATTTCCATGTAAAGTGGCTTTGATTTACGATTATTTTTCAATGAGTCAACATTTTGTAAAATGCGTATTAAATATAACGTAGGTATGTTATACCTACTACACTAGAACATAAAAACACCCTATCAAACCTCCGTTATGTTGAAAAAAAGGATAAGAATTTAGGTAAGAGACTGAAAGTTTTGAAACTTCAGATAAAAGTGTTTTCTTGTACACTGTTGATCGAACCAAGTTATCGCATTCTTAGAACCCTTAAGAAACTCCATTAGGATCCATAATAGATTCCCTTGGAGAGTGGCCTTATTTTTAATAATGTTTCGCCTGGTCGAAATACATTTTTTGCTAGGCTTAGCAAGGACAACTACGAAAAAAACAAAATTTGACCGGTTGTCGGTTTTTTACCGTAAGATATATAAAAAAACAACTAAACACACAATATGATAATAAACTGCCTCACTAATTGAGCAAACACTTTAAAGTTTGGGTGCTCTTTAAAATTTATGTCAATTTTCTAAATTAATTTAAGTATAAGCCGTGTGAGTAAAATTGGATTTGCATTAAGGTAGGTACTAAAAAGGGAGAAAGATAACTTACATTCATTCGCGGACGATTTTTATCTAGACTTACTATTTTTATTTTTATATCTTTTTATTTTATTTTATTTATTTTTTTAAATTTTAGGCTCCCGCAGAATATCAGCGTCGTGGCACGCCTTAAGCAGCCACGACATATGCTGAGCGGGAGTCCTTTTTGACACCTTTTTATTTGTAATGTTTCTGTGTTATTGTATAGCAAATGTGTGTCAAATAAATTTTTCTTTCTTTCTTAGACTTGTATAGCACATAGGTACTCATATACATTTCAAACAACATTTTACATTTAAAATATTTTTTTAAGTAAGTATTCTAGAAATTCTACGTTTGTGCGTGTAGAGATAGAATTTTCTTTTTAGGGATCCGTAAGACAAAGAACCCTTATAGTTTGAATGGCCTTGTACTCGTATAAGAATAAGTTTTTTTTCCTGGGCTAAAAATTAATATAGTCTTTTTACTTAACCGCTTTGGTCTTACGGTCCCGCATGTTAAAGGGTTAAAACAATGCAGCTATCTATTTGACTCTTACAGATAAGTACTCGAAGACATCGGTATTAGTGAGAGAGTTAGATGAACTCGAATTTACGGAAATTGTGTTGAGGAATAAGGCCTCAGATTCGCTTCCAAACTTAAACACGGGAGGAGTGACAGTTCACGGAATTCAAATAATTACGTCACGGGACATAACTTTAACGGGGTTGTCATTTCTGCGGTGCCCGTGACACATATACGTGAAAGGGAAGATATTTTGACGTCAAACATGACTTGTTCATTTGTAAGGCAGTTACGTGACACAATCTTGGGGTGTAATTTTAATTTAACATCTTAAATATAAAAACTTCGTGTCACGTTTTTTGTCATCGATGGAATCCTAAACTATTGAATCGATTTTAAATCAAATTTTGCAAACTGAATGCGGTTTAATAGTAAGCTAAGTTAGTTAAATGTCACCTAATGTACAATTGTACAGTCGCGTTATTTTTTTATAGGTATTTAACAAACTGTGAGTTCGTAGTTGGAGTCGTATCCAACAGATGGCGGTGTAACGTAATTAGGCATGGACGTATGTAATTAGGTTAGTTTAACACTATATCTGATGACAATGAAAATCGAGTTATATTAATTTGAGGCGATACGAATTTCGCGGGGGGAAGCTGTAGCTTATGAATATCCTAATTAGAAGCAAGAAATAACACACACAAATATGGGCTGTTTATAATAATGTATTTCATTCATTTATATTTATAAACAAGATCTCGGAGTCAAGGGTTCGAACCCCAGGTTGGGCAACAAAAAGTTTAGAATTTTCGAAAACTGCTCGGGTTTGTGATCACCAACCCGCATTTGACAAGCGTGGTGATTATGCCAGCACCTACCACTGCTGTGGTAACTTGAATTCAATGATGGATGCCTTTTCCCTGCAGTGGGATGAAAATAGGCTTACATTACTTTACTTTACATTCTTAATTTAGTGGTTTAAACTGCCTCCGTATTTAAACGTAAACAATAAAATGTAAGTTTTACTAATAATTACGTTTCAAACTGGCAAAACAGATTAGGCCTCAATCTGTAATACACATACCTACATATAGGTAAAGGTTGTGCAAGTTGGTCTATAAATCGAAACAAACGAACGAATATTCTTGCAATAGAATCAGAATGTAGAATCCGATTTCAATTAAAACTTTCGGACGTTCGGCAGCGGTCACAGGACCACTCCAACGCAAACTGAATGCAGTATAGCCATTCCGACAAAAGTGACGTATACTTTATTTGATATTTTAGCAACTTAATTGCACTTATAATATCAGTATATAAACTTGAAAATTTTTTTTCTCTGGCGGGACTCGAACCCGCATCTCGCTTGAAAAATTTGCGCCATGTCGCAGTGTCTCGGTGGCCTAATGGTATGGCGCCCGCCCGGCATGCGAGGAGATGCGGGTTCGAGTCCCGCCTGAGACAAAATTTTTCAAGTTTATATACTGATATTATAAGTGCAATTAAGTTGCTAAAATATAAAATAAAGTATATAAATAGCTGTTTCATCTTAACCGACTGTCAAACATCTGCAAAGATGTTTCTTTCGGGTGGTAAGGGTGCAAACTCCTAACATTTCATGAAGCAACGCTGGCTTACAGCGTAAGAATATGCTTGAAAAATTTGCGCCATGTCGCAGTGTCTCGGTGGCCTAATGGTATGGCGCCCGCCCGGCATGCGAGGAGATGCGGGTTCGAGTCCCGCCTGAGACAAAATTTTTCAAGTTTATATACTGATATTAAAAGTGACGTACTCTAACTTCGTAAGTCAAATAATAATCAGATAAATACGCTGTAGAAATGTTACAGTGCCTTCTATGTATACAGAGTGTTATGGTAAAAGAACATAGGCTGCTTCTGGCTTGTACTAACATTTGCATTTCAAGGCGGAAACCAGCCTATGTTAATTCTCATGTAAATACTCTAGGCCGATGAAAGAAAATGTTCAACCTAACATCCTGTAGGAAAATCAAGCTCAAACATGACTGGATTGACTGTCTGAATGATAAGATGGGGCTAAAACTATCATGTTGATTCCACGGCATCAGCCTCAGGCAAACTTTTAAATAAAAACTACGAATTAACAATTGCTTGTTTCACAGTACGTAAATCGCAATTACATTTTTAGGGCATGCTTTTACACGTCCTCAAGCCAAGCGGCTTGACTATTGCAATAAAGCCATTGGTCCTTCTTAGGTAAAACTTTCCTTTTTTGGATTCAATTACAAGTATAATTCACATTTACTAATCAGGAGTTATTTATTTTACTGATTGTAAATGTATTTGTACGTATCATATTTAACATACAACTTTTTACGCTCAGATCACACTGGTTATAATGATCATACTGTATCTATTTCTCCTATATTCAGACTAGTCAGGTATATTGAAATGGGGAAGCGAGGGGGTCTGTCCCGATTTCCCGGGAAAGTAAACACAGTTAAACTATCTGGAATTCTGGAACGAATGTTCGGACGATTTTATAGTTCCGTCGAAACGTGTATACTTTCGGATGATACTCGTATGAAACATACCAAAGTGAATTTTTTGGTGAAAGATTTAAAAGTCTTAGATTAAAACATAAAAAAAGTAAGTAATAGCCTATTATCTACACTGCAGGGAAAGGCCCTCCATCATTGAATTCCAGTTACCATAGTAATAATGGGTACAGGCATAATCACCACGCTTGACAAATGCGGGTTGGTGATCACAAACCCGAGCAATGTTCGAAAATTCAAAACTTTTGGTTGCCCGACCCGGGGATCGAACCCGGGTCCCCGAGATCTTGGTCCGGTATTTAAACCACTAGATTAGGCGATTAAAACATAGACCGTCATTAAACGATTTTAGAATTCTAATACTATTTAAAGATTTTTATTTACTGCCTTGGTACAATCTGAATCAACGAGGACTGTCGTGCAGATATTTACTAAGTAGAACTATTTGCGCTTGACAAATCTCCTAAAGTCATTGACAAACCATTAGAAGAAGACGGGCAGCCAGTGTCTTCTCTCCAACATTAGCTAAAATGCGAGCGCTAACTCGCCTGCCAAGCACGACGATGCCTTCTTGGAAGCTTATAAAACGGAACAATCCAGAAATAGTCATTAAACTGCGAGCCCATATGCCTGATAATTGATAGGTACACATAGATAATAGTTTGTGGGGGGAGGGAAAGAAGAAGATGAAACCTACCGAAAAAAGATGACATGAAGGGAAGGAATTAGATCACGCGAGGACGGTGACGATTAATAAAATCGGAGATATAGGAATGTCACACTAAACGTGCTAACGATGAAGAATAAAGTCTAGCATAACTTAGAAGAGAACCAAGTTAATAATTTGATATCAAAGTCTAATTTATAGCCATATCAAGCGCCAGCTTAAGATATGTAGTTTACACTGGAAGATTCAGACTATCTAGTGTGGTGATTTATCAAATACAAAAGTCTATATTAATCATCATGAGACCGCTTCAATCTACTGCTGGTCATAGATCTCTACAAGAAGAGAGTGTTACGATAATCGTCACGTTTGCGAATCCCGCCAACTTCTTCAGACTTATCTTACAACATGCGTAAGCCGCCACGGGTTTGTGCTATTAATCCGGTACCAAACATCTTTAAAATTAACGCTTGAAGAGACGCCTATCTAGTGTGACTAATCAGAATAGAAGTCAACACCATTTTAGTATTAAAACGGATATAATATACTTATCGGGTTTGCCTATAATAATTAACGTCTCCATAAATAATCCGTGCGCGTTACATTGACCGCTCTTGCGCAACCACGTGGACGTACCACACATTCCGACGTATTGCAATACCACCTTCAATATATTTCATAAACATACAGTTGCAATAAGCAATCTTATGTTTCGGTTGAATTCTTAACTTATAACAACATGTCAGAAAAAAAGAGTCAGATGAAGAAGAGGTCAATAATAATTTTAAAGGTGTTACGTTCATGAAAAAGGAATCACATTTTTGATACATGAATTAGACTTGCCAATTCCACTGGTTCTTGGGTTTAGTCTAGTAATGACTACAATGGTCTATAATTAACCAATACTTGGAACGTAAAATTCTATTAATGACTGATTCTATAAAAGACAGATTTTCAATTTTATTATCAGTAAGTAGTTTGGATAGGATTCTATCACCCTGCACATTCGCCTCAATCTATACTTATATTATAAACGCGATAGAATGGCCGGTGTGACTGTTACCTTGACGCTTACTGAAGGAGTTTTCTATCCTATTATGATACCTAAATACCCAATCAAACAAAAAATACATTTTAATTGAACAACTCCATCCAACAGTAGGTATATAAAAATAAGAAACAAGCACCACCACGGGCCATTTTAAAATCCAATACGCCAAAAACAACCAAAAGCTGCACCTTGCGGTATGCGGCATGCAAACACAAATATTCAACCAACCACAAAATCTAAATTAAGTGGATCCATTCAATTAACCACTTACACTCGGTGATTGCTACTACGATATTAATGGTGACATTCTCAAATAGTTAATTGTTCTCGGAGCCGGTAATTAAGCCGGTCCACTTGTGATTTGTTTGTTGACGAAGTTTTTTCGGCAGTAGGAAAAGTTATCTCGTGTCAACTTGTTACTAAAGTATAGTAGTAATTGATTGGGATAGTTTTATTTGTATGTTATCCGTTGTCACAGTCCGACGAAATAAAGATAAATTTTCAATATTGTTGATTTCTCTTTTAGACACAAAATTATGTTAGTGACAAAACTACTTAAATTAACGTTCGTTCTACAAAATATTCAACATGGAAAAAAAATTGATATGTTTTAAGCGATACTTCACAATATATCGGCTAATGTTATTAACATGAGGTTTAGGTTTAAAGACATTTATTCTCATAAAGACATACATACGCCACTTACATGAGAACATAAATAAAAAGAAATAAACAAAATGAATTCGCTGTCGTACCTACACAATTAAAAATAAAGACAAAGAGAAAACTTATTAAATTCTACATACATCATTATTAGTGATCCGGGAAAACAAAAATAATTCACTATTATATTATACTAGCTGTTCCCCGCGACTTCGTCCGCGCTAATTTCCGTTATTATGTTCGTAATTATTTTTGCAACATTTTTCACTTATGCTTCACTCCTATTGGTCACAGCGTGATGTTATATAGCCTAAAGCCTTCCTCGATAAATGGACTATCCAACACAAAAAGAATTTTTCAAATCGCTCCATTACTTCCTGAGATTAGCGCGTTCAAACAAACAAACAAACAAACAAACTCTTCAGCTTTATAATATTAGTATAGATTTCACACATTAATATCCACTGGTTCCACTAACATTAAGTAACATAAGTCGATTAATGTAAGTACTTGTATCTTTGTTATTTGATAATTTGGTCAGCCTTTTGGTAGTTCAACTAACACTAACGCTATTATCAATCACAATAACAATATAGCACATTTTAATGTGAAAATCGCCTGTAATTTGTTTGTTTCGTGTGCAATAAAGAGTATGCATTAATTCTTTAAATAATCAAAAGGCAACACTCTTTGATAACTTATTTGCAACATTGCGATCCGACAAGGGTTGCAAAGAGATGGCTCCTTGCAACCTAGATACAGCTGTCACTCATACAAGAAGATACCACTCTCGCTGAAGATAAATCTACCAGCATCATGCGTGTAGAATATACTGCACTTACGTTAACTCTTCAATGGGATTAATGGTGTTTTTTATGTCTACAGTATCTCTGTACTTTTGACAAACTCGTCTGCCTCGACTTTCTAAGTTTTCTTGTTCTATAAACGTGTTTCATTGATATAATGACGACTCCGACTGAAAGCGAAACTGTCGTTAACTCTCATTTTCTGCAAGAGCTCTACAAGTTGATATTTAAATGAATCATTTTGCGCGTACAATTAATGTTCATATCTTACGTATTTAACGTTCTTTATAACAGCCAAGACAATAATGACTGTATGCAGTGAAAGCTTCGATTATCTTTAAGTATTTGTAGTAGAAATATGAATAAAACTATTACATGACAGAAAGTGAAGTGGTTTATGATAATTGAATTACATATATGATAAAGATTTATTACAATTAATGACATAAACACATTTATTAAACGCTTTCACATGTATTGCAAAACGTATTGGTATAAAACCCTTAAATACTATTCTACTTAAATAAACATTTGATGATTGTTGGCTAGCTTAGTTTTTTCTTTCAGTTCGCCATCGTCACAGTTGGATACAAAGAAAGCCATATCAACAAAACCTTGGCACTTGTGTAAGTCGTTTTTAATGCTAATGTAATATTATGTATGTTCAATTTCTCTTTTATCTCCCTTTAATATTGCTTCTTTAGAATGGACGGTAGGCAAAATAACACAATGAACTTACTCTATCAAATAAATGTAGCGTGTGTAAGGACATAACCGTCAAAACAATTGCAGTTTCAAATGATACCATTGGTCAATTTAGCAAATTGAAAGTGAGAATAAAGCGAAAACGAAACAATAACAACGATCCCTTATGAATAAATGGTAGAGTGACCGTGTCGTTTAGATTTGTTGGGACATTGCTTAGACAACACAATATAAGAAATCATCCAACCAAATATTTCAAATACGACGAACATGAAAGATAAGATGTGCTCAGGGCTACTTAAGGTGCAAACGTGCAAAGATGATCCAAGACAAGGAAAACGCTGACAGATCTTGATGGATATCAGCAGGACACAGTTTGTAGAAATATCAAGATCAAATTAAGATATTAAAAATAGACTTTTGGCAACATATGTTGTGTAAGCGCAGTCCTAATTGATGTTAAGCACGCATAACACTTTCAATGTGAAGAAAATATATTATGAAATTATGATAGTTAGGTTTCAGTTGTAGATTCTGACTATGTCGGTCGAAAAACGACAACCTATACTTATTCGGATTCAATGTAAGGATTGCTTTGTCAGCCTGCGGAAATAAAAAATAGGTATAGTTAAAAAACCTGCATATTCAGATAATGTGTTGACTTCTGGTTTCCGACTAGGTACCGGATAAATCACTAACATACTCGTAAATAACGTAATCATAGCCATATATCTACTATAGGGAGTAGATATAATTAATACTACTCCAAAGGTCAGTGGAAAATATATATTTTGTCCGGTTTGATGCTAAAAGCCTGATGAAAGGAATGTGTGAAATTCCACGTGAGTTATACATTGAAATAGCAGTCGTAGCATTTACGACAGAAATCTGCTAAGCTAAATTGAAAATTTCATTTAGTAGATTTCTGTAGTTTTGGCAGGTGGAAATTACTAAATTCCGTAGCTTACAGCTATTTCAGAGTAATGTAAAATTATAACCTCAATCTGTGGACACACTCTAAGCAATGTTGGACACATTTTGTCAGCCGGGGGTTAATAATTTTAACATAGTGGTTATCCAAATTACAGAACTGTAAGAAACTTTAATCATTATTCTATATGGTAAAAGTGTTGCAATTAACTTTGTTGCTGTTATTTTCTGAGAGTCATTTATATTATTGCTACATGATTTGAATACAAGGCTTTATGACTGCATTTGTAAATGTGATTTAATGGTTATTGACTCGAATTTAGTTTACAGTATGGAGAAACGGCCTCGCGTGTTCGTTCGATTTACAATATCACCGAATTAATTAATAACAAGGCTTTAAGTTTTTCATTAGAATAAAGTAACGCACGCGATTCTGTCTTATTTATCTCAATTTCCAATCTATGAAGTTTAAAAGATATTTAATATTTTTAGCAGTGTTTGTTGACTTTAGTCAGTCTAGCCAAGTCAACTTCTTAGAGCATGACGCACCGAGTCTTCAGAATGTGCCCCTATGACACTGGCCTTGTCATACGCTATTATGTTCTTTGACGCAAATTGATAGTTTAGGTTTTACATATTATATTATGGAAGGTTTTTATCTAAATTTTGTGACTAGCTTCTTGCAAAATTTATTTGAGTACAGCAAAATCTTTCAAACGCAGGCTTTTTAAATATATGTTTAGTGTCATTATTTTAATTATAAGGTTATGTGTCTGAACTGAAAACTGAATTTCTTGGCTGTTAGTTTTTTAACACCTGGGTACTTTGTCTTTTTCCTTGTTAAACAATCCACTATTGCAATAAATAATAACTTGATTCTATATTAATAAAAGTTCCGTGTTGCCAGTCTATAGTAAAATAGCACCTGGTCGTCCTATGGGTGTCAAAAGAGACGCCTAGACGCCTAAACAAGTAAGTACTGCCAGAAGAAAATGGGCTGCAGCATCGTTGTTATAAAGCGATCGCCAACCCACCTGCGAAGCGTGGCGATTTAAGCAATATCTTTGTATTGGGAAGGCCTATATCTAGTAGAGGATTCCTGAGACCTGAAGACAATGATGACTTGTTACTATAATGGAAAATATCCCATCATCCCCACAATCATGGAAACCCGAAAGATGCGTCGGGATACTTTTACTCGCATTCCTAATGCGCGCGCGCAGTTTCACTCCGCGCGCCTGAGGCATACCAAACGTGATTTACCGGCGGTGCTATGGGCAACCGATTTGATGGGGACGAAGGATTTACTGTTTGTTTTTACTGTTCGAAGATTGGGCTAATTAAAGATGCGAGCCAACGACCGGGATCATTAGGTTCATGTTTTGATTTGTTTTTTTTCTAGTATTCTTTTTATTTTCAATTACTACTATTGTTACTATAACACTGTTTCACTGTTTTTTTTTTCATAATTGTGCCACTGCTACTAGAATTACAAAATGTTTTGAACATACGCACCCAATAGCTAACAGTCGCTATAGTAAAAAAATTGAGGATCATTCATGCAGTCTGTATTGAATTTGTTTAAAAAAGAAAAAATGTGATGACGCAGTGTTGTCTATACCAGAATAGATCTTACTTTTATGTAAGACACATGCTTTTCCTTATAGCGAGAGAACGTAACACCCTGTATCTTTAGTAAATAGCAGTAAAATCAATTGTCCAGGTGATATACCTAATACATTTGATCATCATGTACTTATTGAAAAGGAAATAACTACTTGCAATAAATCCCAATATAAATGAACACTGGCAGCATAAGCCGCAACAAATTACTTCGCTAATGAGCTATTTCGTTAATTATAAAAGTACTCACACTTAACCTCTGAGGCCGTGGCCTCCAGAACAGCAACTGATGAGTGCCGTGATAATACATTGTATACATTTCACATTAATCGAGGCGAGAAAGATTACATTAAAATTAAAACGATCCGACGTAAATCGTGCAAATAGCCACATTTTGAGTCGTTGTTTCAGAATTTACAGTAATTTCTTGTTTAGCAGCGACGTTACATACATGGTTTCACTTATTTAAAGAAATTATTTTGTGAAAAATGTTATTATACTCTGAGGTATAAAAAAAGAGTTGCCACGATACTAACCAAAAATCCTTACAAATATTCAACCGGAGAAAAGTACATTTAAAAAAATATCATTTTAGAAGTCACTCCCATCCTGGTCCATTAGAATAGCGGATTCTCTTGTATTAAAAAAGGACACACCAGGATCTTGTTTCTTCAACAGTTACTAAGTTTCCTGTATATTTTTGGTATACTTAACATTTTCCTCATAGCTTAGCTAATACTGAACGTTATTCATACTAATTGTAATTCGGGTTGTGCCTCCCCAAAGGCGATGATTAACGTTTGTGTACATGTATGGTCGAACGATTGTGTATGGGACGTTGCCTATGTGGCGAGTTCTTTCGTTAATGCGAAGGTTTGAATAGGCGATCTCATAGTTGACCCCCATTAACTGATCAACTTGTACGTGATTATTGTTTCTCGCTAGCGCTCAGCCGGTGACTTTGTCCGCTTAGGAATCGGGTATATCGCACTCTAATTGTATGGCTCTCCCTAGGCATTTTTAAAATTGTTGCAATTTTTATATGTTACTAGCTGTTGCCCGCGACTTCGTCCGCGTCAATTTCTGTTATTATGATCGCGACTATTTTTGCGACATTTGTTACCGGTGCTTTTTGGTCGCAGCGTGATGTTAGGTATATAGCATATAAAGCCTTCCTCGATAAATGGACTATCCAAAACAAAATATTTTTTCAATTCGAACCACTACTTTCTGAGATTAGCACGTTCAAACAAACAAACAAACTCTTCAGCTTTATAATATTTGTATAGATTCTCTATACCGGATTCAGACAACATTGATTTTTCAAACACACTTTCACTCCTTTGAATTTAACGATTTGAATTTTAAGGATAAAAACTACTGTATGTAATTCTTCAACTATAAGTATTTAAACAGTTCTGAGATTATTGATTGTCTTTTAAAAGCTTAAACCCACTTCTCACCAACTTTAACGACGATATCTGAGATAAAATGTATTGTATTTCATATCCCGGGACTCAATCAACTTTTATACCCAATTTAGTCTGATTCGGTCCAGTAGTTTTGAGCTAAAATTGTAGATAATGGTAACCAACCGAGTCAAATAATTTCAAATGTGCAAATTTTACTACGATTATTCCGAGATCGTATTCTTCCGAAGCCATTTTTTAAAAAGGTAGATGACAACTCTTCCTCTTCTAAATGTCAATAGAAAAATACTGCTAGAGAGCAACATACATCAAACGTTGTTTTGTTTATGAGTAATACAAAAGTAGGTAAGAGGATAACCAACCGAGGTCAGTAATTTTCAAAGCGCAAATTTTTACTATTCCAGGGTCTATGTCAGAACTAATTACGCAATATCTAGAACTGTATTGCTTAACACCGTAATGTTTCCGGAACAATACTGTTCACATCACGATATCGACCTCCATTCACTCCGTTACATCTACGCGACCGTATCCAATTGTCATCTTCACGAACCGAGTTTGGACAGGTGTCGTTGTTATGCAGGACAAACAGTGTGGGCGAAAAGGCAGACCCTTGGGGTACGCCAAAATTAATGGCTACGGGTTACGGTTTCCGAGCATGAAGAGGCGTGAGCACATTTTAGATTCCAGATAACAGTTGAATAATTTGCATAATATCTTCGGAAGGACACACACTTTGATATTAAATGAATACTTTGTATCAGACATTAAAAATCTTAGCGTTCATCTTTTTTATGATTATCATCATCATTAACTAACTTAGTGCAGTGCAGTAACAGTGCACTGCAGAACACAGTCAGAACTCTTTAAAAGTAGGTTTTTGTTTTTTGCAAGCGAGATATATTTAAGTCCAGTATTTTTTTTTGTTCTGAGATACAGAGTCACTTAGTTCGACCGTCAGTCTCTCACAACATTGCCAAACTCAAAGCTGTTCCCATAATATTATTTATATTTGTACTGACATAGATTGTTGTAAATATTGTAAGGGCCTTTGACAAAACCGTTGTAGATTATATAAATAACATAATGTCGACCTTGTTATCCCCGATCCTACATGTAGAGACTGTAACTAACCGTGTTTGTCACGAATTCTGACAGGTGTCACAAAAGTAGGTGTGTTATGTCAATTGGGTTACATACAAGTGTGGAATTTATTGTAGGTAAATATTTATTCTTTACTTTCAACTTAATCTTAACGACAAAACTTCATCACAGATGTTCATGTTATCGTAATTATTACATCGTAGTTATGTTTTTAATATAGGTAAAATGAAATCACGCATATCTTTTGACCTAGCAGACCGACTTTCATTATAATTTTAGTCGTTTGAATCAAGCTAAAACTGAATTACATTCAAACATAGAAAACCATCATCAAAAAAATTTTACTGATGAAAACATTTAGACAGACATTAGTTGATTGATTTTAATTTTATTGTACTGTTTGTCGCTACGCAATTTATTTGGTATTCTCAAATAAATTGCCTAGTGACAAACAGTCCAATAGAATAAAAGAATTAGTACCTATCTCAATTTACATTAGAAACCGAAATGTGATTTGGTTGACCTTTTAAGTACTCGTACCTACTTACGTGCCTATGTAAGGAGATCCTGCTCTTCTATAACAATATGATGTTTTGGAGATACTCCATAAAGCCTTAACTTACCGCATTTGGTATTAAACTAAAACAGAGCTTAAAGTTAGCACACGTTTATGCTTATAGGGTGGATTAGGGGCAGAGGTAACTGAGCAGAATTGTAACGTTGGCGATATACTTACTACACTAATTTAAGTTTCATGGTCACTATCACTAGAGTTAATTGGTTCGGGCTTTCTGTTCTTTCGGTTTCCGTTACTTCGACACTGTTGCAGACGGTCACGGGAGAACTAAGTTTAATTCAGTTCTGCTATAAACCCCCAATAAATAGACTTTATTGGCGATACTTTTACTAATAAAACACATACGAGTATGTCTGTGAACTTGGATATGGTCGAAACAAATCTCTGTCTATGCATACTCACGGATACAGGTACGCGTTTGTGCTTACGTAGTAGAAATATATGTATTCTGTACTGTGTGTAACTTCTTCGAAATTTCTAAACATAAATTCTACAATTTCGTCACAAATCCTGTCACTGCCAAATCACTTAGTATGCATTGTGGTCTTCGTAAAAAAACAAGACGAAGAGTTTCTCGATAGGGCGAAATCTCGAATAACAAACAAGAGTTGGGAAAGATATCAAAAACTCATTGCCAATTTTGATCGAGCCGGTTAAAAATACAATAGGTAGGCTGTGTCTGAAAGTGATGTCATGTTAATACCGAGTTTGGGACACAACGTTTTTCAAATTGATTTTTATAGAAAGACGACGTCAAACGACGAAAAACGTAGGGATTCTTATTTATAAGTATAAATATTCCATTGCAATGGTATTTTTTCTAGGACAAAAAGGAGCCTATGCGTTTTTTCAATTTCTAATTTTTTTCACTTCAAATATCATTTAGATCCGCTTAGTCGTTTTGGCATGATTGAGTAACAAACATCAATGCAACTATTGCATTCATGATAGTTTAAGATAGTAAGAAGGAAGATAAAATGAACTATTAATTATTACGATTTTTAATGCGCGTATGATTTTAAACAAAATCTACTGGTTCTGTATGATTCTTCTGATTTTTTTTAACTGATTATGTCTTAATTGCCACGCTTGGTAGGCGGGTAGGACGCCGTTCAGTCATCAGTGGAGGAAAGACGCCGCTGGCTCACTTTTTTTGACAGTTCTAATTTAGCCTGCTCTTAAGATATCCATGGAAACCAAAGAGATAGTGCTATATTTTTAAAATAAAACATCTCTCTCGCTCAAACAATATTGATACTTATTAACCGCCATTTGCAATACAATTAGTAGCAAAAAAGTGCTGACGAACTCATGTTAGCGTAACGCACGCTACTTGATCGTTTAACATTATCTCAAACGCATCAGTAGTATTATGTTAAAGAAGTGGAAATCAAACTGATTATGTCTTAATTGCCACGCTTGGTAGGCGGGTAGGACGCCGTTCAGTCATCAGTGGAGGAAAGACGCCGCTGGCTCACTTTTTTTGACAGTTCTAATTTAGCCTGCTCTTAAGATATCCATGGAAACCAAAGAGATAGTGCTATATTTTGAAAATAAAACATCTCTCTCGCTCAAACAATATTGATACTTATTAACCGCCATTTGCAATACAATTAGTAGCAAAAAAGTGCTGACGAACTCATGTTAGCGTAACGCACGCTACTTGATCGTTTAACATTATCTCAAACGCATCAGTAGTATTATGTTAAAGAAGTGGAAATCAAACTGATTATGTCTTAATTGCCACGCTTGGTAGGCGGGTAGGACGCCGTTCAGTCATCAGTGGAGGAAAGACGCCGCTGGCTCACTTTTTTTGACAGTTCTAATTTAGCCTGCTCTTAAGATATCCATGGAAACCAAAGAGATAGTGCTATATTTTTAAAATAAAACATCTCTCTCGCTCAAACAATATTGATACTTATTAACCGCCATTTGCAATACAATTAGTAGCAAAAAAGTGCTGACGAACTCATGTTAGCGTAACGCACGCTACTTGATCGTTTAACATTATCTCAAACGCATCAGTAGTATTATGTTAAAGAAGTGGAAATCAAAGTGGCGCATCGTTTGTGTGTCAATGTGTACAAAACGTGTAGAAACATTTACTTTGTAGCGTAACACATCTAATGTGTTTCGTAAAATGACAAACCAATGGATAATTTCTAAAGGATATAAGCAATTTTGAGTCTATCTTGTATTTTATATAGTTTGTAATAATAATATTAGTAGCTAAGTCATGTGTCATATCCATACCGTACTGCAAATTCAACCATACGTTCATGATTAGGTATTGAAATTGAAACTGTTTTTTAGCAAATACTGGTGAAAGTTTGAAAAACATTATTTAAATAAAAAATCGACTGGCTTAGGTGGGATTTAAACCCACCTCCTTCCACGGGTTCAAGTGGGGAACTTGAACCTAAGGCAGACATTTTTTTTTTTCATTCGAGAAATTGCATTATTTTTTTACATTCATGACTTAAGTAAGGGTAAATAGAAAAAAGGTTTTACCACTCAAATGTTCACTGGGTGCTCATTTTGTTGTTTTCTGTTACTGATAGTGTTTCTAGTCTATCATTCGACATCAATGGCAGAAACCCCAAAACAATCAACTCAAATGTCACAAATGTTATTAAAAAAATGAATGACTTCGAAGACCGCAATCACTTTTAATATTCATAAAAGATAACCTGTTTCACTCAACAATAAGAATATGATAAGGATGGAACGGGCCAAGTTAATTTCGTCATCAGTCTGCTGAGAATGCTACACAGAACAAAGAGAGGGCGAATTTACGTCAAATAAAATCGTTCAAGTGAAAAATAACCATCGGATCCGTACGACGGAACGAGCTATTAGTCCGCCTTTTTTGGGATCCACAAATTAAGTATTAAACGACTTCTTACCGAGGGTCTAAAAGCATTTTTGGGTTACCGCAGAATCGCAGAGGATTCCTATTTAACTGAGATATTCGCGTGTTTATTTTATTTTTATGCTGACGAAAAAAAAAGTTTGGTTTTCAAATTATTATTATTGTTGTATTTTTTTAAAGTATGAATGACCTGTTGGCCACACTTTATATATTATGGGATGAACCGACATTGCTGTCGTTTTTTTGTTCAATAAGGTAAGTTCTCATTTCCACCACGAAAAACAGCAAAAACAGAGACAGGAGATAAAACTGCTTACAAAAATAAAATAAAACATCTTTTAATAAATCGCGACAATCAATTTTTATAAGCAACTTATTATGTTAAGCCAATACGATACAAGAAATAACTGTCAATCATCATCACGCTCGTACCTTGTAAACTGTTCCGTATTTTTTTATGTTCCAATGTTTTAACATCGCATTTTTCACTCTTTCCCCGAACGACTGAATGAAATTATCTTTGTCGTAAGACTGTGCCTGACACTTTTATCGGATTAAACCGATAAGCGTAACTGTTTGGAGTTATTTCATGACTACAAGCGCAGAAATAAGATCAATATTACTTTATAAATAATAAAAAAACAAAAACTGATGGTAAATAAATGTATACCTAGCCCATACAAACATTACACAGGCTGTCTGTTTGTTACTTCATTACTGTCACCGATTTAATTTGAGGCCTTAGAAGGAACAAAGAATAGTTTTTATCCTCTAAAAACTAAAAGGGGATGGAAGTTTGTACATGATATATATTTTTTTTTCTGATTAAAATTAAATTTGGCAGTAGTTATGGTGACGGTCTGTGACCCATTTAAATGGTAGAAATGAGTATGGAAAGTCATTACAATGGTCTTCTGTGATCGCTAACACGCCTTCCAAGTGTGGCGAGTATGGCAAAAATACTGATATCAGAGAACTGGTGATCATGATTGAAAAGGAGTGGACTGTATATTGTGGTGATAAAATGATAGGCGTGAATGTAAATGTAAATAATATATTATGAAAAGGAGAGCACAAGAGAAATATAGTGACAGTAACACAACGATATTAACAATGACAAACCAAAAACTAAACCAAAACAGTACTTTTTAAATATAAATCAAAAAAGGAATACAAACCAAAAATAATCAAAATAAGGTTTGTAACAATGATGATGATGATTTTATTTATTTATTTATTTATTCAGGATAACAACAGTACATAAGTAAATGGAAGATTACAAATAAAGTTGTACATAATTTAAGGCCAATTACAGTCATCCATTTAAAGATTAAATAAAAAAGCTATGAGCAAAAGGTAGACTCCTACTGTTCACATTTTTTCTCCTTAATGAAGTCGAAAGCAGCTCGTAACAAGTATTCTAGTAATATAAAAAAAAGGAATGATCTAGGTCGAGGCAAGACGACAATGTAAGTAAGTTTAAAGATGATAATGATAATGATAAATGAAAAAATAAAAAAGG
Organism: Anania crocealis; assembly: GCA_949315895.1. Lineage (NCBI taxonomy): Eukaryota > Metazoa > Arthropoda > Insecta > Lepidoptera > Crambidae > Anania > Anania crocealis. The sequence continues at coordinate 5,788,921 of OX438874.1, read as the reverse complement.
TAGGTACGATGAATCAAACTCATTGATTCATCGTACCTACCTTTTTTATTTTGATGACTAGTGCGATATAATCGAAAACGCGTGCAGACCGAGTCCTGGGCGGACCGCTAGTGATGACATAATAACAAATGTTTGTTTTTTTCAGGCATATCATAAAGATTATTGATTGATTACTTTAAAAGAATATTTAATAATTATACCAAATATCTAGCGATAAACTAATGAAATGCTTTAATCTATTGTTAAATACTATCCGCTAAATTGGGCGAGTTTTACTCATGTGATAATCTTTTAAACATGTAGCAATGGATTTCCAGTTAGATTAGCAACGTTTTAAAGTGTACATACGACGCTATCACACCATGATAACCACTCTGAGGATCATGTAGACATAGCATACTATAAAGTAAAACGATCATGGCATTAGCAACTGCTAATACCTGCATCACGGCATTGGCTTCAGTTAATACCAGCACCGTAATTGAAGCACGTTTCTGTCTTTACACCAGTAGAAAATTAAGTGACAAAATTAAAACGCTAGCTTTTACGCTCGTAAAGCATGCAGATCACTTATGCCGAATGAGAGACAGTAACCATAGCATACACAAATACAGTATCTCTACTACCAACGAGATGCGCATAACACGTTCACAATTTTCATGTGGTATAAGTATATAATAAATTCGAAAAAAACGATATATGACGAAATGGAATCCACTTTGAAATGATAATATCACGTTATTATTTGAAAAAAAAATACGAGAAAGAAGCTTAAGTTGTCAGTTGATTTTAAATAAGAAAATGTTTGTGTTAGTAAATTTGCAAATGTGCGAGCAATATTACACAAAACACTTTTCGGAAATTACAGATTCATACGAGTGCCACTTCTTCAGCAGTGTGGAAAAACTTTGTATGGAAACCTGTCTGATAGCACTGGACTATTACCTAAAAGTTGGGGGTTTGGGGGTCTGTAACTAGACATGCTGTGCTTAGTTTATGAAGGTTTTTCGTATAACGGTGTTGGATACAAAGTATTGCATTATTTGTACTGCATGTATTTTTGAGGGAAGTCGGGCGGCTTATTTGCTTGTACTAGTGCTTGCTCAATCTATCTTAGAGCTGGTAATGTTGTATAAGTGGCAACAAGCGAAAATTATTAGCAAAATATTCTTCGTATTTATTAATATACAACTAGTTGAAGAAAATGATAATATAAATTTAGTCGAATGTTCAAGTGATAGTATGACTGATTTTTAAGGTTAACTATCATTAGTCTGGCTATTTTTAGCTCAGCAGCAGTAGGTTGGAGCAATACCTACTGATTATTTCTACACTGTGTGGGACAGACAGAACGCTGAAATTTTACAACTTTCCAAGCGTTAGTAATAAAAATTAAAGCGTGAGTTTCGCGAACAATTCTAGCAACGGGATATATGAGTATGGCTATAAAATGTGAAGTGAAACGTGCAACTGCCATTTGAAGATCTGCGAAATTATTTCGGTTCACCGTTTTATAATTCCAGAATGATTTAACGAAACTAATTTTACCTTGATTGTCAGTCTAGTATGATAAACTATGATTTGATGACGACAACGTATCACCAGCTCCGAGGTCCCGTGTTCGATTCCCGGATTTCTCGGCAAAAAAAAAAGTTTTTACATGTTTTCTCAGGTGTTTGCGGTGCCTTCATTGTTTCTGATTTGCACACATAACAAATGCTTTACATTGGGGTCAGAACAATGTATGTGACTTTGTCCCTATTTATTTTTGTTTTATTTCTAAGAAAAAATTTACAGAGATTTTTGTCAAAAAGGAGTAATTAATCTTATAGTTTGATGAACAATGAAAAAGAGAAGATCTCTCACTTCCGGGGACCAATGAAAGTGATTGTGAAGTACAAATATTGGCTTCGCCAATTAGATATTGACATATAAGTACAAGCAGAAGCCATACGACATTACGATGATGATGACAAATATTGGGACGACATCATCCTTCAATTATACGACGCCGTTTACCTTAATTTTTTTTAAGCTATTGCATAGCTTCTATCGCGGGCCTTGAGCGTGGAGACCAAATCCAGAAATTCCGTAACGAAAATAACCTAACCTAACACTCGGGGCGAGGCACGATCGAACAATTTTGAATTTCCGAAATTTAAAAGAATTTAGAAGAAAATAAGGATTTTGACAGTATGGTTGCCTATGGTAACCATATCTGCCAAAATAACAGAAAATTTTAATTACAAAAGTCAAAATTAGAAAATACATAAAATTCTTAGATAAAATTATAAAATTAAGCTATTGCATAGCTTCTATCGCGGGCCTTGAGCGTGGAGACCGAACCCAGAAATTCCGTAACGAAAATAACCTAGCACCCCCCACTCCGACCGGCACAGCGGTGATACTTTTTAGTTTATACTTGCATAAGTTGATAAAAAATGCTATGCAATAGCTTTACCGCCGCAGTCTCCGAGTGCCACACTTCATTTTTAAGCTATTGCATAGCTTGGGGGCCTTGAGCGTGGAGACCGAGTCCAAAAATTCCGTAACGAAAATAACCAAACACCCCCCACTCCAGCCGGCACAGTGGTGATACTTTTTAGTTTTATAATTGCATAAGTTGATAAAAAATACTATGCAATAGCTTTACCGCGGCAGTCTCCGAGTGCCGCACGTCTTTTTTTTTCATACCGCAACGATTATTTATCAACATTGGGATGCAACTAGACTTTAGACGTATGGGTCCGCATTACAATTTCGCGGTAAACTTTCAGTGCGATGTAGTCAGTTTCCATGAAGTTTTGCTAACCAGTAAAACCGTTTATTTTTAACTGTAATAGGAGATGAAGATATGCCTTGCGGTACATGAACGAGTAAATAAATTAAATTTTCTGCTTAATGTGATAGGGCCAGACCCAAAGTTCAGAAGTTTGATCAGACGGCCCATTTTTTGTTGAATTTCTTTGGTCTGCCTACTAGGAAATAGGCCGATTTGGATTCCCGGTCAAGCCAAATAAGAAAACGATATTTGCTACATTGCTTCTTAAGGCGCGTTAAGTTCCGATTTTGTAGCAAGATTGATGTAACCACATAGCACTTCAAAAGCTGGTTCAAGGCTTGGAAAACACCAGATTATCCTGACAATCATACTACAAGAAGAAGCAAATTTCCCTAGAGAGCCGTTACGGTGTTCATCGACTAGTGAAGGCGTCTAACGGAGTAACATAAGAATTGAAAAGACATATTCACATACATCCAATATACAGTCCACTTCAATTGTTATTATCTGACATACCTACATACTGATAATTAAAATCCGAAACATCATACCTAATTGGTTTGAAATGTTTAGCTTTTCGTTTAATAATTATTAATATTACCGAGCAATCTTTTTTTTTTCTGGTGAACATATTTTTAACATAAACCAGTACCTTTACTGCAGTACTAACTAAACATGATCCCCGCTTCGTACCTGAAACAATAACAAAAAAATTAATCATTACAATAAATCTTAGGTGGTAATAGTGAAGCTAAAGCCCTTCTTGAGCACAGCTGGCACAGCTCAATAAAGAACAGATCTTTTCAATGTGATTCATGCACAAACGACCGGATAAAACGTAACATCAAAAACATTTAGTACGTAAAAGTTGGGTGCGAGAAACTAAGATTTTAATTACATGAAATCAAAAATTGTATTACAACTTATGATGGTAGTTTCTTTGAGAAAGCGGTGTTAAAATGTCGACAGCACTGACTAGACTATAATGTTGCACATAGTAGCACATCGCATAGCGCTACTCTTTTAAGAAATAGTGCATTATTTATTCTTCTTCTTTTTCTCTACGTTAACGTAGCCCAGTGGCACAACTGTGATATTCTGCTCTATGTCGTTACTATATCTTCGTATTGCTTAATACCTCACGTCTTAATATCCCTTTATTTATAGGGATAAGTTACCGAATTGCAGCGATGCTATACCATTTTAAACTTACTGTAGCAAGTGTTAAAGTCTGTTTTTTAGATAATCTAGGCATTTAGGGACATGTCAGTGGAATCATCACGTATCTCGTAACTATATTTAGATGAAGAGCACTTTCTAAATGTGTAGTTTTACATTGAACGCCTTATTCTGAAAACCAGCATTTAGGATGAAAAACAGATGCTGAATTTTTACAATGGTAACTTCCAACGAAAAACAAGTGATAAAAATGGATCCGTACATAGTTCGATTGCTTCAGGAGGGAATCGTAGCTATGTGTCTGCACTATCCGGATGCCTGCGTTTCTACTGATTCAAAGTATAACCAGAGGTCTTCTGTAAAGCAACTACTACTAACCTAGCAAATAATTTCACAAATAGAAGTTTTGGACCACAAATGAATTTTAGAAATGTATGATATGATATGATTGATGATTATTAATGGATGGATTGTGTCAGAAGGATTTTATACAAGAGGAAAACATACTGCGCCGACCCCTGATGACCTGAAACCAGGGCAAGTGAATGATGAATGAAAGTATCGACTACTAAGCTACAGTCATACTCTATCAAACTTAGTGATCAAACAAAACTATTTACTAGTCTTAGTTACGTGTAATTAATTTCCCAATAATAGGTCCGTCGTGTAGAAATGTTCTAATACTGTTCGCTAACAAGTATATCGCGTGCCGTCTCAGATGATATTCCCGTGAACTTGATAAACTACAATGGAAAACCATTATGTTACGTGTTGCAGAAACAAAGATAGGGTCAGTAGAATAAAAGAAATAAACTTGCTAACGATAATACGGACTTGGTTGGTACCTAGTAGTACCAACCAAGTAGTATAATAATTATATCCTATTGCACAAATCATACGAAAAATGTAGATACATACCTAGAAAATGAAACATATTTATAAAATTATTACCAAATCGAAATTCGGAGTGTATTTTGCGGTTTCCGTCGGTTAAATTTTTTTGGAATAATGTTTTGTTTATTTTATTATTTAAGACTTTCATATTATTTAACTCACCATTGGAATTGCATTTTTGGTAATTTGAAATGGGACTAACATCAAGCCATCCCTTACCGAATAAAAAATCTCGTAGCGAAATGTGGAGAAAAGCCCAAGTTTTCCAAAAGACAGTAAGTTATCCGATTCCGGCACTAAAAGAGAAACCGTATCGTATGCGGAATCTTCATCACCGGTCGTTTGACGCGATCGGTCCGAGTGCGTGACTTGACCTACACAAATAGATATGCATAAGTAACCCTACTGAATATACCTTCACTGTGGCTTTAGTAACTACTTCCATTACTACTAGATGTGTATCAGTAACAAATGTGCGACTAAACAGTATTTATGCCATTGTCATCTATACCAGGCTAACCTAACCATGTCAAAATTGCTTAATACAATTAATTTTGTCTGTATTGTTTTAAAGTAACCTAAAAAACAGTTCATATCGAGAAGAAAGGTTTTAATGTTTAAACTTAAACTTTTATAACAATAATTACCTATTTTATAAAATAAAATTTGAAGATACATAATATGTCTCAACTAGATTTGTTAGCTGCTACGCTCGCGTTAAGTCTGATAGATAAGTAATATTCCCGACAGTTAAATAGGTATAAGTAACAGCACTAAAGCGGGATGATAACGAATGCCAATTGCATGGAATGACAAAAATTATGACGACTTAGTGTTACGATTACAAAACGAGGCAACAATAAAACAGAAGACGTCGAACACGATACCACGATGTATACAAGTATTCCGCTTTAACCATGAACCATAATACCTGTAGGTATTATCCTCTCAATTGGCATCATAGTGCTAAACGTAACGTAAACTTAAACAAATCTAATATTTATTAAAACGGCAACTCAATTCCTTTCTTGTCGCTAAAAGGCAGCTGTGGGCGTCAGGGTTGCCTCTAGTACTAAATAAGAACAGGTCATAATTACTATATTTTAATTATTTGAAAACATCTGTAGGCGTATCTTAGGGATACAACCTGAATTATGTTTAAGGGACTATTATTCTGGTCGTTAACCTTGGCATTTGGTACTTTAATTATTTCACAATTTTCGTGTACGAATCTGGAAAAGTAATTAACCGGACACTTATGAAAACATTGGGGTCTTAATTAGATCTTTATCATTTTTTGTATTTTTATTTACGCCAGGAAAATGTTTCTGGTTATCGCTTTTCTTCAGCTGTTTCAGTATTGGCCTCTACGATCAAAGTTTTTATCCATACATTCATACATAACAAAGACATATATTCAACAATAGAAACTTGGCTTTGCTTATTTTTTATACTTGAGCCGCAACACATGATATTGAAATTAGATGATGCCATATACCTATGAAAAAAAAAACAGAAAAGCCACCTTCAATAAGTAGGTAAGGGAGATCGCGACACAAGAACAAGTTGTCCTATATCCTTTGGAAAACTAGTCTATGTAAATACTTTATAGAAAAATGAAATTATCTAATAAATAAATTTTGACCGATAATAATAATACGAGTATGTATGCAGAAACGTTTTGCCTTATAAAAATTAATACCATTGGAAAACATTTCTAGCGCTACGTAATCTACAGTGGCCTGCACATCAGACAGCACATACTGTGCTGTTGCAATCTCGTACTTACGAAGTTAAGATGCTCCAGTGTATAGCATGTGGTTCTGTCGTTTGTACTTACATCAATGGTTATTTAATACATACATAGCACAAATCATTAGCCTTTCTGCATCTGTTTTACAATTAAAGAGTGGGAAGAATTTATTCATATGGCAGTCAACGCAAAGCGCGTGACTAATCACAAAGCAAATCGATAAGCCTTGAAGAAAACAAAATACTTACACATGACTAAATTAGAGCTCATCGAATCTTCTTCGAATGAAAGTGCGGTATATCAATTAGTTCGGTAACTAGACTTAATATTTGCAGAGTTATTGTTTCATTATCATCATAACATATCTGTTTATTACTTAAGGACATCATAAGCCTGTTTAAAGTTTTTACTGTACTCGCTACGCTTGGCGAGTGGATTATTGTCGATCACTAATTAGTCATTTATCGAGAGAAAATGCTGCAGCACATAGTCATCTGGCAGGACTTCTTTAGTCACAACTGACGACGCTAACGGAGTGGTGATTTTTATCATCATCAGCCTATTGAAGTCCACTGCTGGACATAGGCCTCTCCAATTGCACGCCACTTAGGTCGATCCTCGGCTTCTCGCATCCAGCTCCTGCCAGCCACCTTGCGCAAATCATCACTCCACCTGGCCTGAGGGCGTCCTACATTACGTTTTCCGAGACGCGGTCTCCCTTCACTCAAGAATTCGTTTACCCCATCGGTTGTCGGTTCTGCGGCTAATATGGCCAGCCCACTGCCACTTCAGCTTGCTAATCCGGTGGGCTATGTCGGTAACTTTAGTTCTCTGCCGGATCACCTCATTTCTAATTTTTTTCCTAAGAGAAACTCCGAGCATAGCTCTTTACATAGCTCGCTGAGCGACTTTGAACTTGTGGACTAGCCGTACCGTCAGTGTCCACGTTTCGGCTCCGTATGTCATGACGGGTAGGACGCACTGATTGAAGTCTTTCGTCTTGAGGCATTGTGGGATCGACGATGAGAAGACTCGACGTAGTTTCCCAAATGCTGCCCAACCCAACTGAATTTCTGTGATTTTTTTATTTTACATTATTTTAGTTTTAATTTAAATGATTAGAGGGCGTTACTTGCACGTGGTGGCAGCCCTGCCCGTAAAGCCTAAGGTCACTCAACCTTGCAAGTTCAAAGGACGGTATCAAAGTTTAGCAGAACAATAAACGTTTGAGGCTCCATTCCGATTTGATTTGCCCTTTCTGAGGTCCGATTTGTTATGGCGGTTTTGTTTACGCTTTGAGAAATGGAGATAAATAATTCCGAGGTAGAATAAAATATGGAGCATTTCTCGAAGATTGCTTGTTGATTTCAAATGAGCATCAGTATTGTTATCTATTTTGTGAATAAATTAAATTAAAAGATCTAAATAATAATAAAAAGACCACAACGTATGACTTTGGGTAGATATTATATTGCCGCCGAATATGGAATACGGGATTTATTAATGTAAACTTTAAATTGTCTAAATTTAGTGTGTATTAATAGTCAGTTTATTTTGTATTTGATTAAATCAAATTAACTGAACTAGGTATTGTTTAACTTCACTAAGTGTCAATATGGATTATGGATCATTATGTCTGAAATACATATTATTATTAATTTAGTTTAGTTTAATTGACTACACAAAAAGAATATACTTTGTCTACAATAAGAAAATACAAACAAACAATCATAGTTTAACCCTTGAATAAATTAAAACACACATAAATTGTAGAAAAAACGACAACGATTCTTCTACAGAAGGAATTTCTGATAAGAGGCTATAGGACTGGGAATATTGCATTAGACTTCTACAAATAAAGCGAATTCAAAACCATCAGTTACGGTTACAATTCCGAGTAAACTTAAAGTAATATCAGTATATAAACTTGAAAAATTATGTCTCAGGCGGGACTCGAACCCGCATCTCCTCGCATGCCGGGCGGGCGCTATACCATTAAGCCACTGAGACACTGCGACTCAGCGCGAATTTTTCAAGCATACTTATTCTTAACGCTGTAAGCCAGCGTTGCTTCATCAAATGTTAGGAGTTTGCACCCTTTAACACCCGAAAGAAACATCTTTGCAGATGTTTAGCAGTCAGTATTTTTTCAAGTTTATATACTGATATTATAATTGCAATTTAATTGCTAAAATATCAAATAAAGTATATAAATAGCTGTTTCATCTTAACTGACCGTCAAACATCTGCAAAGATGTTTCTTTCGGGTGTTAAAGGGTGCAAACTCCTAACATTTGATGAAGCAACGCTGGCTTACAGCGTTAAGAATATGCTTGAAAAATTCGCGCTGAGTCGCAGTGTCTCGGTGGCTTAATGGTATAGCGCCTGCCCGGCATGCAAGGAGATGCGGGTTCGAGTCCCGCCTGAGACTTAATTTTTCAAGTTTATATACTGATATTATAATTGCAATTTAATTGCTAAAATATCAAATAAAGCAACCTTGAATATAGTAAAGTTGTTACATCATTATTAGCTTGCTTTCAATTCAAAGCCTGACATGACTTCTTCGAATGTATATTAGTTTTAACAGCTGAACTACTAATTACTGTTAACGACCTAACTAATGACATGGATTAATTCAATTGTCAGTTAAGCATACAAATTTGTCGTTTGATCTCATCGCCTTACGAGTGTTGCAACTAGAGAAGTAGGTACTGCAAAAAGAAAACCGAAACGTATTGATTAAAACTGTCTGAATTAAGATGGACAACCAGCCTGCCAAGTGTAGCGGTTACAATAAAGTCCTCCTTTTACGGCCCGTTCTAATAACCTATCTATCTTCAGTTTTGGCATATCGGAGATAGGAAACAGTTTCTATCTCTGTTTTTGCCGTCCAGAGAAACAAAGACAGAAGTTGTTTTCTATCTCCGATATGCCAAAATTGAAGATAGATAGATTATTGGGACCGGCCCTTAGAGAGACCTACTTATTATAATTATGTGGGTTGCGAATAGTGACATGACAGAAAGTTTTTATAAAAGTATATTCAGTGAAATTTTGCAAGGTTGTATAAAGATTATAGGTATGACGGATGACAAGAAAATGATAAAAATAACTCATTAGTTCCAAAACCCGGCAAAACTGAACTGACTTGAAACTGCTAAACTGTTGAATACAGTAGTATTGAATACATTTTTGGGGTGGTGGGATCTACCTCCTAGTGGTCCACCCTGGGCAACGGCATCTTTGGTTTTCTAACCAATGATGACGGCTAACAGATCCCCCTGCGGTGGTAGGCTTCGTAAGAGGCTGCCTGGATGCTACCACCCTCCTGTCGGAGTCCAACGCCAAACAGTTTTTCTGTGTTCCGCTGGTGTGTAGGAGAACCAGTTCCTCTGGGTAAGCTCGCTCCATCTTAGGCTTCTTCTTAACCGTATAGTTAATTATGTAGTCAAGAGCAAGCCCATTATTAATTTTAAAAAAAGTCAAGCTGGTACCTTCTTTTGCTGCATATGTTTGGAGCAGTAGTACGGGAATCAAATCAACATTTGGTAGTAGGTATGATTAAACGTCGTCAAAGATCGGTAAAAGCTTTCTGAACGTTTGGATGCTTTTTTGCCCTAGTTGCATTAATGTAAGTAACCTACTTATGACAAATTACATTAGCTGCTTACATTTAAACTTGGACTGTTCAAAGTGACACATCTGTATGGTACTGGGTTTTAGTTCATATCTATTAAGATATTCAGAGTACGTACTCGTATCATAAAACGATATGGAACCAACAAACCAAAACGCATAATCAAACCACACCTGTTGCCACCATTTTATAAAGATTGGAATTTCTGATACGGCTCCTCGCAAAAGTATTCGGTTACTAGTGGCATCTCATTACGCATTAATTATTTTGATTCCATCTTTTCTGTACTTAAAAATCGCATAGCCTATTAAACACATGAGGTCAGCGACCCGTGTGCCCTTTTATTATGGTGCTGACTCACTAGACCGGAAAATGGACAGTAGGCGGATTCTATCGATTTTTAATTTGAGCGCCCAGGAGTGATAGGGAAGGCTTTTAGCGTTCCGTCAAGGTAATGGGCAAACGGCTTTTCATTTATTAGTCTACAGTCTACAGCTGAGGTACGAACTGACTGAACGTTTTATTCACCACAGTGGTAAATTTTAACGTGGAAATTTTCTTTTGGGCATGCTAGCGAAACTAATAACTATGCCCATTGCCCATGTCGATTGCCGATAAATTCGATAAACAATTAAAAAAACAGAAAAATGATGAGAGCGAGTTGTACACTAACATTTTCTTAACCTTGGTGTTTTTTTTTTGCCAATGGGATCAATTTAACACTAAGAATAATAAAAACCATTTGTTACTGTTACATTAATCCAAACATGACAGCCTCTACCCGCCACAAGGTGGACCGAAGATCTGGTCAAAATACTGAGTTATTTGGGTTTCAATAGTACTTACGACTATAATATTATGTCTCTCGTTGTCGGATGTACACCAGTGGACTTTTAAGGTCGGATGATGATGATGATGATGATGATGATGATGATAATAATAATGATGATGATGGTGGAGGTTCGTTAATAACTCATACACACATGAAATCGGTGTATTCCGGTCACCAGCTAGTGCGAAACCCTTAGCCTAGACTCCGATTCGGACTTTTTGCAAAATGTTTACTTGCGACTGTAAAAAATGTTATCGAATCCCAAGGCGTTTGACAAACTTCCTAATCTAATATGGTATTCTTTAATACCAAATTCCCTTTGGCGGTACTTTTACACTGATTGAAAGAAAAAAATAATCTATTTTTGCAAAATGCAGTTATAGTTGTTACTCAAACCTAGTTGCTTTTTAATCAAATAAAAACATTTTTAAATGTATTAAACACAGTATGTATCCAATGAAACAAATGAAACGAAATAAGTAAATCACAACAGAAATTAATTTCATCGAATCAAGAATTTCGGATTATAAAATTTTGTCACATCTCAACCAATAACAAAAAAAGTACGAGAGAGTATTGGCCATTTATAAACCAGATCATTGAAATTGATAATTTAAATATTCAATTGCCTCAATCACCAGCGGCGCATGAAATCGTCGCATAATATGCGCTTGCGCAGGTGCTGCGCGCATCTGCCGCTGTTTATAGAGACGCGGCGCACGTGCGCTTATTGTGTACAGATAGTTATAGCATGGGATAACTCCCGCTTGCATTCTGCCTGAGTAAATATATTTTTAACGAGAAAGGTTTAAAATGCAGGCCGTTTTGCAGTAATAGTTAGCTTTGCAATATATGGAGGTAGTCAGAAATCTTCAGGTTGAAAGCTATTCTTGGTCAGTATAGTATGCCATCTTAAAGAAAAGCACCAGGTTAAAGCAACTAACCATCTACTCTCTACTATTGATCCAACCGCGATTGCTGATCCGCCCACCAAGCTTGGCTTTAATGGCAAATTATTTTTGTGATTTTCCAATGGTCTTTGTAGAGAATCGATATACTGAAAACTCTTGTGCATAGCTCTTATTTATTTATAAATCTTTAGACATTGGAACATGTTAAAACATGTGGGCAAAATATAAATTCAAGTACAGTCACACATTCTGATCAGCGACGTTTTTTTGCAAAGTCATACATATTTCAACTGCATAGAATGCCTCCGTGTTCAGCCTGAGGTGATGTCTTTGTGCATCACACATATCTATCTTTCATTAAGGCACTAGAGTAACTTTTACAATACTCTTTGAAGTGTCAAACATGACATTGGCCTACACTAGCGCAATGATTATGGCTTACGCTACCATTGTTACGTTTAAGACTAATGCACCATCAAATATTCAGTTCATAACACAGCAATTAATAAAGCAGGAAACAGCAGCGGCCTAATGAAACGCTTTTGAACAATGGATTTAATTTGAACAACAAACAAAGGCAAATGATTCAGATTTGCAGAAATTTTATGAAGTCTATTCAAAGAACGATTTTGTTTTAAATCCCATTATGATTGTGTTACAATGCAAATCCAATCTTTTATATTCACGGATTGGCTTCAGCTTTTTTAATAAGTTCTTGTCTAAAGAAACTTCATTCAAAAATATCAGTTATTATACCAGGTATCGTTAAAATACCTACCATTTCAAATAACTACTCTTCCATAAATCAGTTTTATTACAGCAAATAGGCCTCAAAAAGAAGCGAAGCGAAATCGCATTACCAAAACTAAGACGAGTTAGGTGTGCCAAGCCCAATACCAATATCAAGACAAAACCACGTAGCTTTTGGCATGACTAGGTAGTCGAATTCAAGGTTTAAGATCGTAGAACATGGAGTAACATGCGCTAAACAAAGGCTTGTGTACGAATGTTTGTATTTAAGTATGCTTCTCCGTAGCGCCTTCAATGAAAAGTTATTTCGTGCCCGGTATGCAAGGAGATGCGGATGCGATTCCCGCCTGAGATATATTTTTTCAAGTTATTATAATTGCAAATAAGTTGCTAAGAATATCATGTGTAAAGTATTTATTTATTCTGTTTTGATTAATAAAGTGTCAATCGTTACGTTATTAAGTTTCATATTACCAAAAATGTGATGTAGCAGAGAAACCACGTTATTAAGACAAAATGAAAATATTAAAATACCTTGTACTATTTAAGTAAATATATCGTAAATAAATCAATAAATATTTTAAGACATGCCTCACTGGGCCACACAGAACCATCTAGTCCCAAATTAAGGTAGTATTAAGTACCCTGTCGTATGGGGTACTAGACAACCGATAATCTTATTTATATACTTTTTTTTTGTAAATACATACTTATAATACATAGAAAACACCCAGACCAGTACAAACAGACATGTTCATGCACACAAATATTTGTACTGTGCGGGGATCGAACCCGCGACCCATGGCTCAGAAGCAGCGTTAACTACCGCTGATCCAAATGGTCGTCAAATTTACAATATTACAAGGTGATGGCTACCAAAACGAGAACATAGGCTACATTTTAACCGACTTCAACAATAGGAGGAGGCTTGGACGGAATGATTTAGTTTTCTGAAATTGGTTCCGTCATAAAGTTGGTCTGTTTATATAAACCATTTGACTATACTGAGTTATTTTCTTTTCTTTTGGGTTGTAGGGTTAATTATGTTTAGGGTTATCAAAAGAAAATATTTTTTCTTACTCTCAACTTCGCTGTCTTACTAGTTCGCGAGGTTGTTTACAAAACATCCGTAATTCTATCAAAACAGGATAACATCACCAAAATGTTTCGGATTATAAGATTTTGTTTTCTGTAGAATAAAAGCGAAAATTAAGAGATGAATGTTTAAGAACGAGCTCGTCGAAATCTTCGCAATTTTTTATGTTGTTTAGCTTTTTCATTATATTTATTAGCTAATGATTGTAGTCCACAATTCTGATCTGTATGATTCAGTAAACCTAAAGATAAATAACTCTGTTTCTTACAGATTAATAATAACACTGTATTTTAAACCCCGTTTTATCTTTGGCAGTTGAGCATATATATATAAAACTTTTACCACTTTTAACACGAAAAGCGTGAAATAAGCCACTAATATAGTTAAGCAACGAAATCAGAAAGTTATTTTGTTTAGTTTGGCTTTTTGGTGATTAATTCTTTGAAAAAAAGTTTTTTTTTCTATGGCAAAGAAGTTCAAATAATTTTTTTTGGGATATTTTCAACTTAATGTAACATATTAAAATGAAAGACTAATTTATGATTTAACTCGCGTTTATTAGTTATGATCCCGACGTTTCGAACACTTTTGACTAGTGTTCGTGGTAGGTAGAGTAAAACTTTAATAAACACGAATTTATGACCGAATGAACGGTCATAGAAGCCATAAGTAAAAAAAAAACACGAATTAAATCCATAAAGCTACGAGTATCTTTTATTTCAATGTGTCGTGTTGGCGTAAATTCAAATAGACTTGACCAACTAGTTTTTTCTGCTACATTAAGTTTGTTGAATATGGGCTGTTGATTGATGGCTGACGGATGATGGATAAAAAAAAATGATGTTGGAATAAAATTAACATTCACATAAGCTACTTTTCATCCCAGAAAAATAAAGAATACCCGTGCGATACAAATTCAAAATCTCACATGCACGAAGTCGCGGGCAATAACTAGTTTATAATATTGCCAATTAGTGTTTTAGTGCTTAAACGCCCTAAGCCCATTAAGTGAGTGCAACAAACGACCACCGGAACCAACACACGGCGCGCGTGGCATTAAATATTTTGATTGAAAAACTCGTTAAGTGTTAATCGGGTCTCTACTGGGGAGTTCAGTACTAATTTAGTTTACCTAGATTATATTTTATGTTTTTTTTTTTTAACTTTATTTTAGTTATTTAATTAAATTGCTAGTGTAAATTGATAATACTAAGTTATATTTAATATAGGTATGTACTTTGTTTACTTTATTTGATATTTTAGCAACTTAATTGCACTTATAATATCAGTATATAAACTTGAAAAATTTTTTTTTTTTCCCCGCCTGAGACAAAATTTTTCAAGTTTATATACTGATGTACTTTGTTTCATTTTAGCAACTTAATTGCAATTATACATACTCGTATATGTATGTCTGGGGTAGCTTAATAGGAAAGAAAGCACCGCGCCCGGTATTCGAGGAAAAGCGGGTTTGAGTCCCACCTGATACCATTTTTTTCTAGTTTACTGATATCGACATAATATCTCGAACGCAAAACTAAAACCGTGGGACGGTTGTGGGTTCGAGCCCCGGAAGTATACATCCAAGGAATTGTATTTTCAACAATTAAAAGGCTTTTATTAAAATTCATTTCGATAAAATACTTTCCTGTTCTCGATTTTATTGATAGAGTAACTGATGCCGGCGACTTCGTAAAAGCGCCTCCTGGGGCCTATTTGCAGAAATAAAACTGATTTCAATTTCGTAGGCGTTTTGAATTTAACTTAAAGTTTTGAGAATCACACATTTTTTTGGGATAAAAGGCTGTGTGCTATTTCATTTTAATGTATCATGACGTGCATACTTTCAGTAACGTAGACTAGTAGGTAGTGTCTTAGTTTTAAGAAATGCTATTAGAACTCAAGCTAGCTTAGACAGCGGATGGCAAAGAGGCTTTTACCTGGCAGGCTGGGTCGCACTTAGGCCAATCTCGGAGAAAAGCCGCTGCTGCCCATCTCCTACAAGAAGTACTTCTTAGAATAGAATAGAATAGAATATTATTTATTTGCCTTAAAACATGGTACATTTATCAGGTCTTAACATTGAAAGTGAACATGCATGTTTTACCGATTAATCGATATGCAAACATTTCATCGTCATGCAATATTAACTATTAGGCAACGGGAACAATAAAATAATAGAAAAGTATCTATGTCAAGCATTAAAATTAATAAGCATTAAAAATTTATAGTCAATAAAATTATAAAAAATATATCATAAAGTTAAATAATGTCATTAAATTACAGTTTCATGTCAAGTTGAAAATAAATAAATAAATAACATGTCAGGTATAAAAATAATAATAAAAAAAAATATTAACGATTTGCTTAAAATGGCCATCACGACAAAATTTTGTGAATTCATCAATGTCATAAAAACAATTATCAACCAGCACTCTAAAAATAATTCTTTTAAAAACATTAATTGTCAAACTTTGAATGTGATTCGGTAGCAAATTAAATAGACGAACGCATGTATACTGTGGCTGTTTCTAGCAAGACATATTGTGCCTGATACAGGAACTGATAGCTTCCACGGGTATCTTCTTGAACCACCCCGACTACAATCGTCTTGTGTTTTTTTAAAGAGATAGGCATTTTTCTTAGTGAATAACAAAACTTCAAATATATACAAGGATGGTAATGCTAAAATTCTTAATTTTTTAAATAGAGGCCTACATGATTCCATCACTCCGACATCGCAAATAGATCTAACACACTTCTTCTGTAAAACAAAAACACGATTCAGGTGTGCTGAATTTCCCCATAGAATCAGCCCATACCTCAAAATGGAACCGACATATCCATGGTAAGCCGTCAAAGCTGTCTGGATATTAGCCAATTTTGTCAGACGATATAGCGCGTATACAAATCTATGCAGTCTCCGACATACAGTATCAACATGATTCCACCAAGTGAGTTCGGAATCAATAACGATTTCAAGAAAAGTGGCTGATGTAGTCATGGCAATTCTATCATTGCAGTGCTTAACCGTTAAGTTTGGGGGTTTCCCATTTTTGTTGTAGAATTGCATGTATTTCGTTTTATTCGTATTAATTTTCAAATTATTTTCTTTTAGCCAATTAGTAATATTTTTAATTTCATTATTTATTTCATTATTAAGTCGACAGCTTACGACATTCATAGGAATCGAAGAGGTGGTGCTAAGTCTCTTACGACATCCATAGAAATAGAGAAGGGGTAGTGCCATTTTTTATATGTTCTACTATACAGGATGAAATTTTAACCACTTTCCAAAACTTTTATAGGCGTTCAGTATCGTATTTAGGTATATTTAGAGCCTAGGTATTTATGAAGTTAAAAATGTAAATCAAGTTTTCACCCGAAAATATTATTCGCAATATACCTATAGTTTTAAATTTTCACGGTCCTAGGCCAGTTAAGGTTTAAAGGGAAAACCAAAAACTTATAAATAGTATCGTTATTAATGAATGAGATGCGCAAAGCGTATAAAAAGTGTTGCTAGGCCGTATCAAAAATTTTAGATTTTAGGCGGACATTTTCCAAGTGCATTATCTTGACATTTTTGTACTGGGCTATACTAAAAGAAAAAATACGTCATTTGTTTTTTGTCTCGTAGATTGATATATTAAAATTTGGAAGGTGGTCAAAATTTCACCTGTATTATTAGTCGAACCTTTCTCACCGGGACCCTAACGCACCGAATTGCAGTGCGGCAATTAAATCAGATACCCCTCGGGCACGTGTGTATGACTCAGCGGGAAATTCAAACACCGTGTCGTTCTCCGACGATGACTGTTATGTAAATATTAACATTTTCCAGGCGGGAATGTTGGGATTTTCGCAATAAAACTGTAAGTTTCCGATATTCCTGCAATGCTGCAAGCGCTGTGATCACGGAAGGTTTTCTTTTGGGCGTTAAAAATATCAGATAATCATAAAAACAGGATGAATGGTAGAACAGCACAAACAACGCGCAGGAGCTGGTTCGAACGGCAAATAAATTGTACTCGGATATAAAGCTATTATAGAGGTAGAACACTTGAATAACGTTACTATATCTAGTCAACGTGCTGCCTTCCGAAAAAGCCAAAGTTAGGTAAATACAAAAAGGTTTAATTTCATATCAAACGAAACTACTACAATTAAACATAGTTCGTATAAGTATATAAACCTGAAAAATTATGTCTCAGGCGGGACTCGAACCCGCATCTCCTCGCATGCCGGGCGGGCGCCATACCATTACGCCACCGAGACACTGCGACACGGCGCGAATTTTTCAAGCATATTCTTACGCTGTAAGCCAGCGTTATTTCATCAAATGTTAGGAGTTTGCACCCTTAACACCCGAAAGAAACATCTTTGCAGATGTTTGACAGTCAGTTAAGATGAAACAGCTATTTATATACTTTATTTGATATTTTAGCAACTTAATTGCACTTATAATATCAGTATATAAACTTGAAAAATTATGCGAGGCATGGCCGGGAGGAGATGCGGGTTCGAGTCCCGCCTGAGACATAATTTTTCAAGTTTATATACTGATATTATAAGTGCAATTAAGTTGCTAAAATATCAAATAAAATATATAGTTCGTATGTTTATATTGTACACACACATGAACAAAATATCATCATCGTGGTCATATGGAGTCATTATTATAATTTTGGATATACAATATCCACCGCATATTTATTTTTAAATTATAGTCACAAATCGCAAATACATGTCACACAACTAGATCGAAACTGATGTAACTCAAAAATATGTGAACTTGAGTCGACAGTCATGTGCTTCAGATGTTAAAATGGTACTGAATAACCGCATGAGCCATGAAAATACATCCCTTGTCTTGTTGTTTGTTCACTTCCACCGTTATTCTATTAAGAAGAGAGTTGCATAAAGATTAATAATTTTGTGTTTATCTAACAATACAAATTTTAAATTACATCCGTTATGATCTAGGCGTGCGACTTATTTACCAATACGAATCAATTCCAGAATGCCACATAGGACAGCCCTGGTTTGAAGCAAAATTGACGCCATTTAAAGCTAATCGAGCCAAAAATTCACAAAAGCAGGGTTGTGTCGAATATACTGTAATTAACCGTCTTTGACGTCACGGCCTACCGCGCAGGGCCGAATCCACCCCTTTGATCTCGTGTTTTGGCTTATCAAAAGCCGGTTACATCATCTCTATATTTATAGAAGCGCGAAAATAGGCTGGTGACGTCATAATTGGAAGGATACAGGTGTTGGCAGTGTTATATAAATATATAAAACGTCGTTTCAAAATATAGGAATTTTTTTATGTATGTACAACTACGTAGCAGACAGACCGATTGCACAGATTTTGTTTTTGATCACATTCGGTTCTATACAAATTTAAGAAAAAAAACCAAGTCGAAATGTTATAAAAAAGCCTTAAATAATATTTACATAAAAATTGAACCTCAAAATTTTTTCCGTCTATTAAACACAATGACTGATGAAGTGATGATTGAATTAAACTTACTCTAGCTAATTTTGTTAGTTATCACTATCCACCTTAATGGTAAAGTAGCTTAGATACCGATTTTCAAAGGGTCGCCAGTTGTGAGGCCCCGTGGTCGGTTCCCGGACGGGTCAATGCAGGGCTCGGTTCTGGTTATTTCTGATACCTCACTTCTTTTTGATATGCCCAAAAACAAATATCTAAATATGTAGTTCCTTGCGATAGGATCAGAACAATCAATGTAATGTCATTATTAATTGTGAAATTAATCGTTCCAATTACGTAATACGGGTGACCACAATCGTCAGTCTAATTAAAGCGTCTATTGATAGTGTAAATTATCAGACACAGAGGCAACACAGAACTGCGGAGCAATGTCTAATTGATTACTGTCGATATGCTAATTGTTGAAATGCCAGACGTATTATAATACGGCCCTGCATTCTAACCTCAAATAGTGACATCTTAGCCGAACTAGAACGTAACTTGTACTGTCGAAAACAGAACTTAACAGGCTTACTCTTGACAAGTTCAAATTACGATCAAAATCGAATCGACGTCGAGAATCAGTGATTTGGTACTCTGAAAAGTGAACCTAAACCTTTGAGTCGATGGTGATTACGTTATCAAACGAAAATGTTTAACGGATCGCCATTTTAGATCGATCTTGACTTGATTTTGATTTCGATTCGATTGAGTTTGTTCAGATTTTGACTATGTCGAATCGAGATCGAACTTAAATCAAATTCAAGAGTAAGGGCCCTGGTTTGTTTAATTTCAGTGAATCCGCAATTATATATTACTAACCAACTAACGGATTCAAATATTACTAAACATTTAACCATTATTTAGGTTTGTCATGTTCTAGAAGGAACTAACGTCACTTGTGTTACGAAGTATGCACTAGACAACTTTGTCTCAGGCGGGACATCTGCAAAGATGTTTCTTTCGGGCGTTAAGGGTGCAAGCTCCTAACATTTCATGAAGCAACGCTGGCTTACAGCGTTAAGAGTATGCTTGAAGAATTCGCGCTGAGTCGCAGTGTCTTGGTGGCTTAATGGTATAGCGCCCGCCCGGCATGCGAGGAGATGCGGGTTCGAGTCCCGCCTGAGACAAAATTTTTCAAGTTTATATATCGATAACATTGATTTATAAATGAAACCTGGTTCGGAGTTAGTCTAATGTTGCCTCTGACATAGCGTGCACCTGTAAGTACTATAGCATTTTATGTAATAGCGTTAAACTAAGTATTCCATTTGTGGAAGCGATTGTGCTCAGGCAATTCCAGGTTCCAACTTGCAAAGATTGATGATGCTTGGAAGCATCGAGCTTTGGAGGCAAACGTGCCGAAAGCCATTTAAGAGTGAAATCCTTGTTAAGTATTTTAGTCGGATTTTGGGTTAACATCAATGAATTCTTATATTGTACGAAAGTATCTTACCTTTAAAGAGATATATTTTTCGATCGGGCTATAGCCGACGGTAAAGTCCAAATAAATAAAAAAGAAATGATTTATGTACTGCGGGTAGAAAATAATCATTATTCAAACTAAGCATAAATAATGGAAGGATAACATTACCATATAAATCAATTAAATACTTACTAATACGTATAATATGTCGTTTGTTTTCAGCGCATTAAAAGAATAGCAAAGGTGCTAACCATAAGGATGGTTAATGGAAAAATTCCCCTCTTGGAGAGGTCCTATGTCCAGCAATGGACTGATCTGTATCAGCCCATTGGTGATACATAAAAAAAATAAAGGGAGTCTTAAAAATCGAGCTAGTTTTGTAACTACAAACACACACATTATATTATCCTGCTAAATACCAAAATATTATCGTTATTGCGGAAGACGGTTATTATTATTTTCGGACACCTGGATACTAAAGCATCGTGACACCTGGATATTTATTATAAGCATCATCTGAAGGACATTCTCTTTTTTTTGTCGAAAATACTAAACATATCGTTATCTTTCATAAAACAAGAACAAGGAAAAACGATGTTTGTTCATATTAAAAGCAGCACGTGCGAACCCTCTAGCTTTTATTTCTGTTTCAGAATACGTGTCACTTTTAGTTTCAAAAGGTTCGTTTCGGTAACCGTATTCGATAACCCTCGAAAAACACATAAACTAACTTTACAAACCGCACATCACATTATGAAAAGTGAAGTATCTGTAAATGACTTTTTATTAAGTACTGAAAAAGCCAAATTGTGGAAGCCGCTGGAAATGTCAAGAATCACGCGAACAGACCAAAACGAAAAGAAAAATGTCAAGTTGAAGAGACGTAATAGTAAGACATCTTATTATTTTACTTTCAAATAAATATGTGACGCTTATCTTTAAAATTATTTATGAATAAAAAATTTAACCGACTTAAAAAACTCACTAAAAAGTACAAAATAACACAAGAACAATATTTTATTTAAATAATAAATAATAATTATAAATATTTAAGACATGCCTCACTGGGCCACACAGAGCCATCTAGTCCCAAATTAAGCTACTATTAAGTACCCTGTCGTATGGGGTACTAGACAACCGATAAACTTACATAAATACTTTTTTTTTTCAATACATAGAAAACACCCAGTTGGACCTTTCATCATCAGCTCATCAACATAAAATGATGAGTACCAGACGCAAATACTGAAAAACCTTAAGAAAGATATGCAAAAACGTAATACCTACGTGCTTATAAAATTTGAGGGGTTCCCTCGATTTCCCCAGAGTCCACCATCAGATTATGTCTTCGTTAAAATATGACCACACGGGAAGCACCAGCTTTCAAACAAAAAAAGAATTTTTAAAATCCGTTCAACCAGTCCAAAGTTCTGAGGTAACAAACAAATATACAGTCGAATTGAGAACCTCCTCCTTTTTTTTGGAAGTCGGTTAAAAATTTATTAGCCCTATCTGACTATCATACGGCATAACAATACTACATAAAGGTATATTTAAGGATAATATTAATAAAATTCATCAAAAGAGATTTCGTGTGCATAAAATCATAATAATTATAAAAATAAGTACCAGTACATTTCTTCTAATCATACGATATCTTAAAATGAGAAACTTTTTCTAATGTTAAAGAGTTTTTTGGTGGATGCATTCAGGTTTTTTTTGTGAATAAAATGTTGAACCAGATATCTAGCTAGATATTAAATATACCTTAATAAAAATATTTCACTGGCAACAGACTATGCATCTGACTTATTTGCTGTCATTATTTAAGTACTTACGTAGCAATGTCAGCTCATTTATAACCACGTCACGTGTTCAACCCTCCTTCTAACGCGATGAGGTCACAACGACCCATAACTCACATAGAGCCATTTGGCGACAGAGATAATGCAGCGGAGATCAGTAGATTTTTGTTACGGCCATCTGTCTTGACAAGACAGGTGACAATTACTCATCAGAAAGTATATATAAAGAACAATTTTTTTCTAGAGCTGGTTCTTATTTAAAAGGTGTATAAAGTTATGTGTCTAAAGAATTTATCATGATGTTTACGAAGCTAACTAAGCAGTAAGGAGCCATATATTTATTACGTAAAACGATTAAGGGGGGTAGGGGTAGTAGGGTCGACGAAGTCATAATTGTCTTACTTAGGAGTGGGCGAGAGTATTTATGGTTTTTACGGAGGATAACAACAAATATTAAACTTCGGAAAATCATTTACTATTTCCATGCCAACAGACCCCCGCGTCACAAAAAAGCAAAGCTTTGATGATTAATTATTTTGTAACACGAACACTTTTGCTACTGATTGTACCTCAGCTCATTTTTATAAAAAGTCGAAGAATGAAAAAAGTAACATTTATTTTGGTTTCATGCAACTCATCCTAAATGGGCCGTAAGCATATAGGCCTTCTTATTGAATTAAACGTGTTTTTACTTTCTATTTTAAGAACGTAAGCGTTATTATAAATATCAAAACAATTCAACCCAAGGGATCAGTCTACATTAAGGCGTAAAATATCATCGGACGCGAAGCAAAGACTAGATTGCTAATTTAATCTTAATCGTAACAAGAGCCTTGTGCAGCAATTGAACTCCAGAATATAGGTTATGAACAGGGTGGACTTAACCCATTAGTTTTGAGAATGAGGTCACCCAGCATAAAAATAACAAACAAACCGATGGTTCAATGTTTAACACTTGGCATTGACTGTACTTTAGCTCATTTTGATAGTAGTTGCAGAATGAAAATATTACCAAATTATTTAGATTTTATACAACTTAGGGTTCATTGATTCAGGATTTATACCATGTAGGTACCTTATTTTTATGAGTTTCCAATATTACAGCACTCTTAAGCGCCATGATCATGAAAGAACTAAATTAATCAACTCTAGTGAAAGTGACCATGAAAGTTTATATCAGTTTATGCAACTTGTCCTGAATGGGCTGTAAGCATATAAGACGAGTTATAATTACTCATTAAACAGTTGCCCCAGGTTTGGCCGACATTAATAGCGTCAAACGTCTCTGGCCGTAAAGACCTAGATCCTACATCATAGTCTTAACCGTAACAGCAGCCTTGTGCAGCAATTGAAGTCCAGAATATAGGTCATGGACAAGGTGGACTGAACCCATTAGCCGCCGCATTGAGAATGAGAGGTCACCTAGCATTAAATTAATAAAAATACAATTAACAAACCGATGCTTTTTTGATAAAATATTAAGTAAATTTTTTTTTTATACACTAACACTTTTGGCATTGATTGTACCTTAGCCCATTTTGATAGTAAGTTGCAGAATGAATATACATATTTTTTACAAGCTGTTCCCCGCGACTTCGTTCGCATCAATTTCCGTTATGTTCGCGATTATTTTTGGAACATTTTTCACTCATGCTTCGCTCCTATTAGTCGCAGCGTGATGTTATATAGCCTAAAACCTTCCTCGATTAATGGACTATCCAACACAAAAAGATTTTTTCAAATCGGACCAGTACTTCCTGAGATTAGCGCGTTCAAACAAACAAACAAACAAACAAACTCTTCAGCTTTATAATATTAGTATAGATTTTGAGTTTCTGCAATTCGTCCTAAATGGGCTGTAAATACTGACCAGGAAGAAGTAAGCTGAAATTAATGGCGTCAAACGTCCCTGGATGCATAGTAAAGAACTAGTAAAAATCTAGGCCGTACTGCAGCCTTGTGCAGCAATTGAAGTCCAGAATATAGGTTATGAACAGGTTGGACTGAACCCATTAGCAGCCGCATTGAGAATGAGGTCAGAGCATCAGATGAAGTCGATTTGCGATGCTATATGCAACCGACAGGTAATCTGTTCCTTGATGACATAGTTCATGTGGCATTGTATATCGCCAAGCCGTGATAGATCGGTTTTTGTCTATGAAGTTCAATTTAGTACGGAATAGGTCAGTCGGATAGGCTTTGTAAATCAATTACTATGACAGATTATTTGTATGTCGTTTGTACTGACATATTACTTGAATATGCTGGATTTAGAATGAAGATTAATTAAATTGACTGGTTTTCCTCTGCGCTGAGCAAAAGCTTTAAGAATCTTTGAAAGAAAATGACAATTGAAATGTGTTAGGTATAGCTATCGAAAAATACAGTTGTTTAGCAGTTGTTTGATTGTCGATGAATGTCTCTATCTTTGTCTTCATCACTAGTCTATATCGGTCCACGGGTCGACAAAAACCTTTACGAAAGGAGGAATTTGTCGAGCGGAGGTGGTGTGTGTGGAGGAAAAAAAAAAAGAAATATTGTAAGTAAGTAAGTGATACAAACTGAGAATTATTAAAGCAGGAGCAGCCTCATATCTTGAGGGCAATTAAGGTTTTTACCGCATTTACCTGAAATGGAAAAAATATAAAATTAAACATCATCAAAAAAAAAATGCTATGTATAATACTAAATATGCTAAATATTTTTTTGTAATTTTGAAGCCAAATATACGTACGAGTAGGTACCTATATAAAATTTATATTATGCGGATTGACATATCTTTTATCTTCGATCAATATAATTATTACTACAAATTTATTAAAATCACGAAATGTAAGACATTATTAACATAATTAATGTCAACCTTTATCTAAGTAGCGCTGACATGGTAGGTACGCGAAACTGACTATGACAAAGAGACGGAAATTGATTACCATTTTTGTTGGTGGAACTCTAAAACGATGTGACCAATATTGATCAGTAAAAAAACTTGTCAACAGGGACGGTGTCTTAGGAAACAAAATTAAAAAGTCCTTTGTATTTAATAAGCGGGGGCGCAATAAATTATTATTATAAATGGAAGCTTAAACTGGAGCGAAACAAAACGACTTTCGTAAAGCCTCGTCAGAATTGGAAAACATCCTTTGCGAAATTCGTGAAACGGGAAAACGTGATTTTGCTTTCTACATTATTTGTAGGTTACATAAGCAGCATGTTCTAGAATAAAAGATGTGTTTACGGACTTAAAACTTGCTTTTATTTAGATTGATCCCGCGATGTTTCGAACACTGAACAGTGTTCATGGTCACGGGCAGACAGTTTGCCCTTGAACATGAACATATTTCATTTTAATGTATAGGTAGTGTTAGCGTAAACCCAAGAAAAGAACATGCTCTGTCTATTTAAACAAATATTTTCCTAGAATGTATCAGATATTTTTATATTCTAATGTGTTTTGGATGTAACAAATAGACTCAAAAACTACAGGTTCTATAATAACGTCCCCCTTTTTTTTTAAATAGGTATTTTGTTTAATAAACTCAAAACCATCTGGTTTCAAAAACCTAAACTTTTTTTTTGGCAAACGGCAACAATCAATCCATTTCACATAGGCACAACTGTATTCTAAATCTTATAAGGGTGTTTAGTTTCTCTGTACATAAGTATACGACAAGTTGTCGTGTTATGTTAGCTCAAAAATAGACCAACACCACCGCTGCACGCTGGTCATCAGGCCATCCTAAGTATGAGGCGACTGAAAAAGTACGAAAAACATGATAAACTTGGCGATAATGGCAATTCTCATTTCGGATTGGCATTTGTTTAGCAGAAGACTGTAGGCAGATGACGATATGACAAAGGCAAGACCTAAAAAATCTCTTGGGATTAGAAGCACCACAGATTTTGATATTCTCTTTGCTGTACATGAAAATCATTTTAATCTTTTAAAAGGCATACGAAGTAGAACAACAAAATAAGCTCTTGTTATTGGAACATTCTAGTTGGAAAAATATTTTGCAAACAATTTCGACTTTGCTATTTATAAAAACGTCCTCAGTCGCGAGTGTCGTGTTCTCTTCCTGTCCCAAATTGCTTTCTGGAAGTATCGGATGGCGGCCATTTTCTACCGAGTGTCTGTCCTAATTAAAATAATGCACTTTCCTGGACAGATGTTGGATGGAATAAACATATTTTTAGATATCATTTTCTTCATTAATATAATAAATAGGAAAGATTTAATTGTTTGTTATGAGCTGAAACTACTGTCAATAGTACAATGTATTGTTCCTACCACACTTTTTAAAAGAGAACATCAATACCCAAGTACAAATAAGTCCGTGACACTATACGCCTAACTTTCACAATTATGCCACAATAACTTATTTTTCATATAAAAATATGCAATAGTAATGATTTGTCATATATAAACTCGTGCAAAGCCGGGACGAAATAATAAATATATATTCAGAAGATACGACATAACTTTTAAAAAGCTAGTTCACAATAATCATGGTCGTCCTATGAGTCTGGTAAAACATTGCAACATCAAATAAGCACATAAAAGCAAAACGAATAAAACTCCTATTAGGTAATATGGAAATACATAATTTGTGCCAACAGAGCTAAAAGTTTCATATAATATATAACTAAATCCACATCCACAACTAGATGATAAATTAAAGTCGCCCCTTAGTGTCTTCTTGGATGTAATTAACAGGGTGACGACAATTTCGAATCGTACTCGGATCTTAATTAACAAGTTTGTAAAGTTATTATAAATATTAACTCACTGACCTTTGCACCTTTATTAGTGGCTAGAAATATAAGTAAGAACTAAAGAGAGCGCTGAGAGTTAAATTAACAAGTTAATTGAGTCTGAAGAATACGAATGATGG
Source organism: Anania crocealis (assembly GCA_949315895.1). Classification (NCBI taxonomy): domain Eukaryota; kingdom Metazoa; phylum Arthropoda; class Insecta; order Lepidoptera; family Crambidae; genus Anania; species Anania crocealis. The sequence continues at coordinate 5,761,458 of OX438874.1, read as the reverse complement.
CATACTTTGATGTAGGAAACTCAAATGAGTTGAATATTTCTACAGTCAGGGTGCAAGCAATTCCTTTTTACAGAAGCGTTTCGTTTTAATTAAACTATGTCAGTAATGTTCCAAACTCATTAAAAGAAAAACAAATTTATGAAACTCTGCGAGCTTACAGCATAAAGCCTTAAATAAATTCGACAACCCAAACAATGTTCTACTTGCTCAATGGTTAGACCATTCGCCCTGTAAACGAAGGCAGGCACTCAAGGCTATCGAAAATTGTAGTCAAGCAATTGTATGTTTAAAATGTGAACAATTTCATTAGACACTCATAATTTTCAAATCACCTTGTTTCAAATGTTATTTTAGGATCATAGCGCACAAGCAATAATGTCCTAATTAAATATATATGAATAATAAACTCTTGATAGCAAACACAACAGTTTTAATCATTTAATTACGACTTATCTTTTTTGGACATAGGATCAGTGACTTTAAGTAAGGCATTGATTGGCTTTTGATTTTGGTCAAAAGTTATTCTTAATATTTTTATTTATAATTATCTCTCGTACTCCTTGATTTTTGCCCACATTAGTGCTGAAGGGGGATTGCTTAATCCGCGCTTTTGTGTCTCAGGTGCATACGGAGAAATGTGACGTTCGTAATGGCGCACTTTAACTTTGTAATCATTCTTAGTGGAAAAATATAGAAAGTTTTAAACATTCGAACCGGACCGTTTTCGGTCTCCATTCTAAAGGGCCCGAATCGGGTCGGATGTTATTCGGTTTAAGCATTATCCTAAATATTTAACGGCACTACAAAGTTTTTGGATTGATTACATCAGGTTACGGATAGCAATCAATGTTAAAGTAAGGATAACATAGTTTCAATTAGAAAAGGTCGATTGGATTATATGTTTCATTATTCAGGGTATGTGTTAATTTATTGAAAACCGACCAAGTACGCGTTGACCCATGCGCAGTGCCAATACTTGATTTTATATTTCCAAAATATTATATGGTAAGTAAAATTACATTTACGTACACCCTGTTCAATGTAAAACCTACTCCAAGTATTATAAGTTGGTCAGAAATCTTTAACTTGCACACCCTACTTAGTTCTGACAGTTTCCATGTAAACTTCGTAATCTACTTATAATACTTAGTGCTGCGAATTTTTTTCACGTATTCATAGCTGAGGAAAAGCAACTAATGTACCTATGTATGTATCCTACCTACGTATTAAACATTTGCATGCTATTAATATAGCGAAGCAGGTTATTCTTACTCTTCACATTAAATCTACTTATAGCAAATAAAAAAAATAATTAATTGAACTTGATAATATTGTTTTCACAGAATCACCATTTTACGAGGTCTATTGATCGACATTATCACACAACGGGATAGTAAATTAAAAAAACTAAAAAACCACGCTTTTATAGCGAATCTAACTAAAAAGTAGAAAATATTTTTTAATTACACAGAGTTTATATTTCAGTAGTAGAATATCGAACAATCAATCATAACTAATTACTTTAAAATAAAATTTAAATAAAATTTAAATTATTAGGAGAATAATTCAATTTAGAGTAAAAACGTGGTGTGCATTTTACTATATTTTCATAATTTTTTACTATGTTTTCATAACTCTCCGCACATAGATAGTTGCAAGTAGAATAATTGTTACATTTTATATATCAAGCACCCCACGCTTATATAACTATATTTTATTTTTCATTTTTTAGTTCGATATTTCAATTAATTATTTGCGGACATGTGATAGTATTGAAATGCCTTACGAACAACACGGTGAAAATGCAACTAGCCTGAAAAAGTATCTGCCTCCGTTGTGTTGTGCCGAGTGCCCGAGCGAAAGAGTAAGATTAATCCTGGCGGTCCTAATAAGGATATTGGGAAACTGTTATTAAATTATTGCATTGTGATCGGTCCTTGATACGTGTGTAAAGTTTCAAATTAATCAAATTTCTGGAAATAGGTGAAAACTATGCTCAAAGATTCCATTACATACATACATAGATACATACAACCCAAGCTAATAAAAGCGTGGTAAAACACACTTTAAATGTAGACATAAAAGAGATAAATATATTTCTATAAATATAAAAAATAAAAAATAAAATATATTTTTTGCAAATTATAATAGATATTTTTTTTGTTTCAGTAGAATCTCCGGTATTTAGTTTACCTCTGACGGACAGACAGACAAGCAGACGGACATGGGGAAACAGTAAGAGTTCCTTATTGACTACGGAATCCTAAAAGGGGCCTGATCTGGGTATTAGTGAAAAATTTAAATCTTTTAAGAGATGCCGACAGGGTGAAGTGGAAAAACAATTATTTTCATAAGCCGGATTCGAGCTCATAAATTGTTTGGAGAAATATATTCTTAGATATTTTTTTGTAGTTTTGTGAAGGTTACATATCATAAATCAGCATATTCAAAATTCTCCATACACACTTCCTTTACTCCCGTAATGTTTTTTTTTTTTTTTTTTATTAATTTATTTATTTATAAACATATGATGAATGATTTCTGGGATAAAAAGTATTCTACATCATTTACCAGGACTCAAGGCTACCTATCTACGAGTATCTCACTGAAATTTTATCGAAAAGCCGGTTCACTAGTTTTCGGGTTAATCACTTCAACCATACAAAAATACAAATATTTCCTCTTCATAGTATTAGTGAATTCGTTTTATTAAGTCAATTTAATTTGTGTACTTTATTTTTAGCTAAAACTGTCAACTGATGAGCGTATACTGAAAATTTAAATCAGAATTCGTCTCCTTCCTCGCTCACTATCGTAACCAGGTAAGTAGACCTAAGAAATCTCAAACTATAAGTATAACAACTTAATCTTAAGGGACTTGTTCCTTAAGAACAAGTTTTTAGGGTACTTATTTCGGAGAGTATGTTGCCTTGCAATGGAAACTTATTTTTTTCAAAGTCCTATGACCTATTTAAATAATTTTAAAACGGTATCAAACAAACTAAAGTTGAAAGTTGAAAGTTCATTATCTTCATCGACGGTCTTTTTACGCCGATTTCAAATGTCACTGATTTCAAACATTTCTTAGGTCACTATAGGTAAAAATACTGTTAACATTTTCTCAAACAGTACTCTAAAGACATTATCAGTTTTGTTTTTGCCTTTATTATCATCATCAGCATACATAAATCTTCCTTTCCTGCTGGATATCGGCCTCTTCAAAAGGAGGATGATGACATAACGGCCATGTTTGTCTAATGGTGCAGAAAGTTGCAGCTACCCATCTTCTGCCGACAGCACTTCTTCATCGCATCTTAAGATAGGAAAAGATAAGATAGAAAGAGATAAGATAAGATCTTAAGATAACACCACGCGGCATTTTTTCATCAACATTAAAGTTATAAATCCTGTTTCGTAAAGTAGTTTGACGTTGAAGCAAACTTTGCTTCATAAGTTTAGAACTACTCACACAACATTTCACTGATAGCACAACATAAGAGTAGAAGATATAGACATCAGACAAGTTTTACACAATAGGTAAGTTCATCGGAAACTTACGAGACGGTACAAGGATGAACACATAGTATACGAAAGGAAATACAAGGGGTTTGGTGAACATCGTTTGTTAAATTGTACTGAATGATATCTTCTGTAGAACTAAAACTTAAAATACAATTTATGAAATTATTCAAAAATTTATCTGATCAAATCAAAATATATTTGATAAATGCCAAACTATAACATTTTTATTTATTTAAGTAGATTGACTGATGAACGATTGAGATGAACTGATTTATGAGATTTTTAAAACAAAGTCGATATTTTGGAGGCAAAGAAAATATTTTTGAATAGAATATAAAGGGCTCTAATTATTTTTTTCGAATACAAATTTTTTAGCCTGAAACGAAAGAAAATTTAAGTTGATAGCTATGAAATTTTCAATAAAAAAACACTATAACGATTAAAACACAGATAAAATCATGTAAAGCCACAAAATATTTCTCAGTCAGTGCCAAATAAGCTATCACTGTCGATCGTCACACACGTACACGAAATAGTAACTTATTTTAAGCTTTTTGTTGGTGCATCTTCGATTCCATTTGACAACCGATGCACCAAACTGCATGTATTTTCTTGGAGACAAATTAGTTTATTTGATGCTGTTGATTCCTTTATTTATCGATAAACATCCTAAATTCTAAAATTTTATTCCATTTCACATAAAAATAAACTAAATATTGATACCATTGTAAGATATCAGAAACTAAGCGTAACAGAAGAGAGCAATCAGAGAGATCGAAATTTATAACTAGTTGTTGGAAAAATACTTTCTTGTATGAAATGTGATTAAAGTCAACAAATGGAAGCAAATAATCTCGACCGGTATCTTGACGGTCAATAGAACATTTATGTAGTTTTTATCATCCACACTGGGCCTTTAGTAGAATTAGTAGCATTCCTTCTGGTTCTAAGTATAGGTGTCTGGCGGCCTAGTTGTAGTATGGTCCAGAGTTTGATTGCCGGTCGTGTCAATTCAGAAAATATCAATATCCTCCGTTTGGTGAATTTTTCCCAAAATCAAAAATAAATTTTCTAATTTGTATTAGGTCGGGAAGGAGTCAAGAGGAATTATCGTGCCCAGGAAAGCACGTTATGCCGTTGGTCTGTCACTTAGATGGATACCGTAAAAACTAGTCACGTCAAAACTCGGACAAATGGCAAGTTTTTTAGATTACGGGTTTGAATCCTACCTTATAGGTACAGTTGGTTTTAGGTGGTACTTGAACCACAACCTTCCATTTACAAGGCGACTGCTCTAACCAATTGATCTACCAGGACAAGAAGGCAAGAAGGTATCTTAAGAGGAAACTCTAAGGGCGAGAGAATTGAAAAATAGGTATTTATTAAGTCTATTGATATATTGATATTGATAGAAACAACTGCATACTGGACCGAAAATACCTACTAAAAGCACAAAAAACAACGTTTCGTAGTCCCTTGATTCCTTTTCCAAAACTAGACCGATTTAAATAATTTTTTCATTAAAAATTAAAGAAAGGCTTTGGCCGTGTTCATATATTTTGCTTTTTTTATAAAATTTAGCCCAATTTGTTTTTTGGATGTTTGAACTCAGCGGAAAATCTGGCGAATTTTTTTGATTTTTGAACGATCATATCTCTTTTATTAATTAATTTATGAAAAAGAGGAAAACACAGAAACATGCTAATAGTGGTCATAGATTTTTGTAATGAAAATTATTACCCTACTGGCATTAACCAGGGAGGAAACAGGGGACTACGTTTTTATGGAAAAACGACCCTTGTATTTCCTCTAAAAGGCGGAAAAAGTATATCTGTCTGATACGTCTCCTCTTACTATTGGTTAAACATCGATTACCACACCACGCTTGCAAAACGAAGAAAATATGGGAAAAGCCTTTCTTGAAGAGGTCTATATCCATTATTACCCTTTGATGATATCCGAGAAAGCAAGTAGGTAGTTGCAAATATTTGCTAGTACGTTCATGCCCAAAATCTAGAAACAAGCATTACTTACTTCCAAGTCCCGTACAAAAGGAATACTTAGCGGAAACTAGCGAGACATTGCACAAGGAGGGGGGAATGCAGTCACGACACAGCCTCAACAGGAGATGAGCTCCTTGCCACCATAGTGCGGGCTGAATTGACGTCTGAACTCGTACAATTCAATTGTGGCGTCAAGAGGAGCGAGGTTTTACATAATCTAATTGAAGACTTGTTTGAATTTGGTTCGAAAGTGACGGAACAACGGCGCATATAGGTAGGCTTAAATAGACATTGGTGTTGAATGCGGTAGCGAAAGGAAGCGGTTAGGGCACGTTCGTTCGCGGTGTGCGGTCAGATTTGCAACGCGTTAAATGCAAGTGCCAATTTTAAATATTTAATTTGATATTATACAAAAAGTGGTTTCCTGTGTTTTTTTTTTACACCATGTATACTGAATAAATTGAGATTTTTTCTTAAAAAAAACAGAAAACATCGTTAAATAACTATAGCTTAATAAAGTCAGCCGTCAACTCAAAACCATTTCTCTATAGTAACATATCTGAAACTGCAGAAAGCACTCTTAAGGACCAGACTGCGGTAGCATGTTGGAATTTTTAATTTTATGCAACGCGTCGCGGTAACTTTGTCTGCGCAGTTCATTATTAAACAACGACATCTGTCGTCGCTTGTTAGAACTTTGTTTTGTTTTCGTTAGATTTACCTAAAGTCTGATACTTTTTACGCTTTTAGTTCTTGGGTTTTTGGAGTATAAAACTTTATTATTATTTATTTTTTGAACAGGATTGTGAGTTAATCATACCTATCTGTATGTCGCCGAACTTATAATTATGAACATCACTAGTTTGCAATCTACGCGCGATATAATTGCAAGACTCACAGACACACATACACACAAATAAACGTGGGCACAACCAAAAATTATTACTTTCTACAAATTTACTCTTTCTAAGTCATGAAATGTAGAGTACACAAAATCAGCACATATTTGAAGATTATCTTCCAAGTTGAAAGGATTCTACATGAATAATTTTAAGAGGATACCAACGTATTAAACAGTTTCATATTCCGCTCCCTTTTTGTCTCAATACTTTGTGCAGTTTGCAAACCTTTTGACAGGTTCATTTATATTGCATTCTGCAGCTCCGGGGTGTCATCGATCTGGTGCCATTTGCCATCCAATTTTTCAAAGTAGAAAATTGTCATTGACTATTCGCTTTGTCTTCACACTTTAAAGCATAGAAAATGTACCGTGAATCAAAGCTATTCTATTAAATATTTATGCTACGAGTATTAATATAAGTCATCATATCAAGATCACTTGCTCATTTCAATTATTTCGTTAATCAGTTTTAGATTTGAATGACGATAGTCACATTTCGACCTTTTAGTTAAAATTTTAAGTTTCATCCAATAGCGTCAAAGATTATACTTCTAAAACCAATAATAGATTTTAAAATCTTCAGTGTTTTTTTCAAATCAAATGTATCAAATTATAAAATCAGTGAACGATCAAATATTCGAGAAAGGAGAAAGATAATTGTATGACCATCGACATTATCTTAGCTATTGACACCCACGGCTGGGCATAGGACAATCCAAAGGATCTCCACGCTGCCCACAACCCGTTGGAAAGAAGCTGTAATTGTGTTATATTTCAATATGTTTAACAGAGTTCAATCAGTCATTATTAAAGGCTACTACTGTCACTTTCATAACCACGTGTGGGAGTAATGTAGGTACAAAACTGACCTATACCCACCAGTAATTTGAAGCTAGCGTAGGCGAAATGCTTGCAAAAACCATGTCAATGATAACTCATTGACCTGGTCATTTTGTTTGTGATTTATTATTTCGTAAAGGTCGTCTACTTGCCTACTCTTGGTACACATTGTACCGTTTACTTAGTATCGGTCAATTAATGAATACATCAATGTAATAAAAAGGAACTCTTCAGTGCTTCTCTTTGTGTAAAGAGCTCCACGATGATGATCAGTCTTACGGTATTCACATATAGCGGCTTGCCACGACCTTCACCAGATAGTTAGTCTATCCACTGGGTTGTGTATCTACTACCCACCGAACGTCCTTTGATGCACGATCGCCATTCCAGATCCTTTCCCCCAATAGTCATCGATTCTTTGCTGAGCTGAAAATTTTTTCAAACCTGTGTCGGTTACATTATTGATTAGTTCTGATTCTTTATTTCGCCCAGGGAATTATGAAATATTTGACGTCTCATTGCATATTACATGAACTTGAGCGTCCTAAAGAGACCGTTGCGTAAATTAAAATATACCGTCTCGAAACGTAAATACAGCTATCTACTCAAGTCAATTTCCCCAAATGACTTTTGAAATTTATTTTGAAATTAAGTAACCGTGTGACAAAAAACGTTTTGTGTGAGATAGGTAAACTAACCATAACATAAACTAAAATATAGCTAAGATATTTTTATAGTTCGTGGTTTAATGTTATAAAATAACCATTACAACCACAAAAATAATTTTAAATTATAGATGCATGTAGCTTACTGAAAATTATGAGGGACAATATTTTACTAGAAGGGCCAACCGCCCAAAAATAAAAGTTGTTATTGAAAATGTCAGCAAAATTGATCGAGTTATTTCAATAAGTTGACTTGCTATTAAATTCAAATAATGAAGTCACCTACATCGATAGGTGGTTTAATTTAGTAATTCTTAATTGAATTGGGGTAACATCAAATTTTTACATTTAACATGAAACGAAAGCGATTAACCTAATACAAGTATGTCAAAACTTAAATCATTAAGTTCATTCAAAAACAGTTAACCACGTGCGTGCCGGACGGGATATCAACATTTAATGAGCCTGTTACCGCTACGCGCGTGACGTCACACATCCTACGCGCGGGCGCAGCGCGACTAAATTGTTGAATGACAGCGACAAGCTTGCGGTGTAAAAAATATAAACACTGGCTGGTTTCATAGTTTGTTTTTATGACATAGTAACTGGATGCGTAGTTTGCAGAGACCAGGAAAGTGTTTTAGTGGATGACGAGTAGGTAGTATTTTAGTAATAGGGAAGAATAAATAATGATTGAGTTCAAAAGCAACAGTTTTAACGGCAATTGTTGTTGATATTTCTTCTATGAGTGTGTTTGTCACCTTCCTCCTACTTAACGGCCGATGTTATGAAATAATAATAATTATTAATAAATTAAATTATAATTTCGTGTGCAGTTTTAGTTTTAGGAACACCCATTCAAATAACAAACAAAAAGTTTATATGATGTATTCCAGGTCCGCTTGTTAGTTAAAACTATTAAAGGATTTCAAATTGGGTGAGTCATAACATCGATACGTCAAATTTTATTATGCTTCCATCCATTTAAAAATACAGATTATCACAATAAGTGTGCATAATATAAGCTCGTAAATACATTAATTTGAATTTATCCTTATCGCCGTATCACGGTTTCGTATTTAGTATATTATAATATTAACAAAAATAATGGACGTTTGCAGAAAAAAATACGTTTCTACGCATTCCTATTGCAGAGTTTAATCTTGTAAGGTAACAAGGATTTACAAATTGCTTGTGTACCAAAGAAGAAAATTAACAATATTGAATTGAAAGTTACATGCTACTCGCCTATGCCTATTTCGAAAACTAAGTAGTATCATCCAAATTGGAACTCCATGTGTAAATTTTTTAATTTACATTTGCTTCTAGAACAGGCCACAAATCTATTCGACATACTCGTATTTCATAGATTTGTGAATAAAAAATAAAACGATAACACAAACAAGGCCAATAATTTCGAGTTGATAACAAACAAATAAATTATCACCGATGATCATCATGCAAAAGAAGTTTTCATTTACTTCATTTGATTGCAACTTTTCAATACCCTGGGTGGCTTTTTCTTTTAAAAAAAAGAAAAAATAAACATCGAAGCGGTCATTTTCATAAAACGTTACGCGTGGTACGCATAAAAATTTAAAGGTTACTATTTATTCCTCCATTATTTCCGTCGAATGATAGTAAGAAAAAAGTGACACTATAGGTTTGGTTCCAGGAGCCTTATTCAGCTATTTCAATCGCAGTCCGATCGTGATTGAATTGGACGATTTTGACATTTAGCCCACACTAGAACTGTCAAAAACCTGCAATTCAATTACGATTGTGATACGATTTGGTTACGCGAATTAGGGGACTGCACATAAGAAGTAGCATCACCCTTCTCTTCAAGTGGTTGTCGTACCAGAGAAAGACGAGCAGTAGCGGCTTCTCTCCACCACTAACCAAACTGCGATCGTTTATCCGCCAGCCGAAGCGTAGAGAATTGGCGATTATGGCAAAATCCTTCTACTGGAGATGCCCGTGGCCAGGAACGATTAAGGCTAGAGAGAGATGATGACGATGATGACTAGGAGTATTTTAAATTATCATTCGACGAAAGCAAGTCTCAACTCCACCAGAGTGCGCTGACGGTTTAGGATTTTAAAATGCCAGTCAGTTAAGGGGACTATTAGAGCTATAAATACTAGAGGTAATTTGGTAAATTGATACTCTTCTAGTTTTTCGAGAATTGATTTTGTTTAGAAGTTATTAAATTAAATCAATTGGTGGCAGCACTTAGATCTAGTAGTCCCCCTAAAAACAAAATAGGTACATAAGACTGTTGCTCGCCCAATCGAGTCAGCAGAAACATCATGAACATATCATCTAGAACGGCAAACGCGTGGATAACTGTAACAATTCCGTATGCCACAACATAACATGTTAACCATGAATTGCAAAGCGGTTTTATTATTAAATATTCTTGTTGTTAATACGGATGGGTGGCCGACAGCGCGTGACGGAGATGGATTCAGACATAAGCGGCGATTAGATGTATCCGTTACGGAGTAGAGCTACTGTTATAAACTGGCCCCTTAAACCTACACCCGTGTCACAAGTCCCGGGATCAACTCGGGAGTTTCTCTTTCTGCCACACGATGGACCCGGCATCCGCACGGTGAATCCATGGAACGCTACGAAATTTGTCTCAACAACATGATGCTGGCGTAGCACATGACTGATACCAGTACTTCTTTAAGTACGTACAGGTTTACTTTTTTAAGTATCTCCAAATATACTTTATTTGATATTTTAGCAATTAAATTGCAATTATTAGGGGTTAAAGTATGAAATTGCCGTTTTGTATGGACGAAATCGAGAAAAGTCATTTTTCCATACTAACAATTTTTTAGTTTTTTTAAAAACGCCTGAACCGTTTTCGATGCAATTAAAGGTGAAAGTTAGATGGTTATAAAGCTACGAATTATAGTATTTAAATTTCTGAAAATCAAAGTATATAATACAAATATACTTAATTGAAGCAAGAAGGTCAGCTGACACATTGTAAGGGGTCTTTTCAACGACTTCCTTTGAAGTAATAGGCACTAGTATTGCATTTTTTTTTTAGTCAAAAGTTACTTTATTTAGTTTTTGATACAATACAAAAAGAATTACGCAATAATATGACTATACTTAAGAGCTATAAACAAAATAAAAAGTGGGAAAATAATCGGCAATTTCCTTACTTTAACCCCTATTATAATATCAGTAGTGATGTTATATAACCTAAAGCCTTCCTCGATAAATGGACTATTCAACTCAAAAATATTTTTCAATTTGAACCAGTAGGTACTTCCTAAAATTAGCGCGTTCAAACAAACAAACAAACTCTTCAGCTTTATAATATTAGTATAGATTATAATATATATAATCAGTCACATTACTTGTAAAATAAATTAAATTGAAGTGTTTGGAATTTCAAATTACCAGCTTATTAGTAAATGCATATGAAAGTCTAAATACGGTACTAACATCTAAAATGAATTCTGAAAATGTTGCCCGTATGTCTGTTTATTTGTTTGTTTCGGCTTATCACGAAACGGTTGGATCGATTTTTCACTCACAGATAACTAATCTTATATGGAGTAACTTAGGCTACCATCTTTTGGTCCACGCAAACGGAGTCGCGGACAGAGCTAGTTGGAAATATTCAGCTTTCAGCAAAATGACATCAATACCTATATCCAGATGTGTAAAGGATCATTTCCCACCATTAAGTAATGATATCAGGTTAACGATGCCATTTAGATCCATTTGTCAAGAGAAGCAAATAAAAGAATTCCGACATCAACTTTTACTTACCGAATATAATATGCTGTGCGTACCTTCAGAGTCAGTGATGTTCATTACAATAATTATTATATATAAACATATTTTAACAAAAATATGCTATTACTGATGATCACGCTACATCAACTATAGTGAGTACAGTCAAAAACTTATTTGCTTAGCAGCTATCAGTCGTTGTACCACAAAAACTATTTTGGTTGAATGCTGAAATGAAGAAAAGTCAATGGAGGCAACTAATCATACAAATAACTACGAGTAATTCTAACATCAGTTTGAAAAGAGAGATGTGGTGAGATTATAATTACCAAAATGTTTTGTACCTATTTAGGCGACGAATAATTTTTAAAGTAAGGCTTGGGTTTTTTTACGGAAGTTATCGATTTTGATTATAAAAAACTGATTGATAGGTAAAAATGAGCTCTGAAAAATACTTTTTTACAAAAAATGAATTTACGAACAGTCATCTATACTAATATAATAAAGCTGAAGAGTTTGTTTGTTTGTTTGTTTGTTTGTTTGTTTGAACGCGCTAATCTCAGCAAGTACTGCTCAGAATTGAAAAATTCTTTTTGTGTTGGATAGTCTATTTATTGAGGAAGGCTTTAGGCTATATAACATCACGCTGCGACCAATAGGAGCGAAGCATCAGTGAAAAATGATGCAAAAATAATCGAATTCTTATTAACAGAACTTGACGCGGACGACGTCGCGGGAAACAGCTAGTACTTTATAACGTGCTTAACAAGAAATCACGGACTATCATAATTCATCATGCACCGAATGAAAATGGTTTTTGGGGAAAAAATTTTTATATAATAAGGTTTTTTTTTACTTAAAAAGTTCTTAATTAAGTAAAACCCTAGCCAATATTGACTTAATATACCTAATTCAATGTAGGAGAGTCGTTTAACCTTATTTATTGTGTTGTGACAGCTGACTATCACACCAACTACCGTTACAAGCGTCAAGAACGGTTGTTGGGTTATCTAAAGCACTTTAAGTGCCTTGATAAGCTTTAAGCTTGGTTTTAAGTAACATAAAAATACTTTTGTCTCTAAACTAGCATTCCGAATCAGCTTCAACCGGAAGAATTCGATCAAAAAATAAATAAAATATTTACGTTACAAAATTCATTTCTATCCCTAAAAACAAATTTGTATTTTGTCACCAAAGTGGCTCTCTGTACGATACATGTGATTCGGGATTTACTGTATCCTTAACAAAAAAGGTAAAAAAAAACTATTCCAATGTATAAACTGAAAGGATTTGATTGTTTGTTTACATTGAATAGGCTCTGAAACTGCTGAATTGAGTACTTCTGACATATTGCCTTAAATCGGAACTCATTTAATTGTTTTATACATCCACACCACACCAAACTGATGCGATGACATTGAATAAGCGCCAGCCCTCTGACAGAACAGTCAGTTAGCCGTTTGGCTAACTTGGCCATTGGTGTACTATACTGCTGATGTGCATCAGGTCCCCAAAGATTAAGCGTCTGGCCCCCAAACAGCTCAAACATGTAGAATGCTATAAAGCATGTTTAGCATGCTTGACGAATTCCGCTGAGGCTCTTTACAACGTATGTGGAAGATGAGACCGATTGTGTTGACAATGGTCGTGGCTAGTATATGAGCTGTCTTTGTTTAAATTGGTCACCAAAGCTTATTGCTTGACGAAGGCCCAAAAGACGAATTGCGCTTTTATTAAAGAGGTGTTTTTCTACATTGTCTCGTGTCTGGGTGTCTGTGGTCCCTTCGTTTGTTTCTGAGTTTCGCAATACGAGTGTTTATACATATAGTTACTCACTTTCGAATCAGAAGTCAGAACAATGTAGGTACTTATGTGATGATTTATTTTATTACAGGTGGGCATTCTATAAACCTAAACTGACAGTTATTTTTTTATAAATGGGCTTGCTATTGACTACATACTTAACTATACGGTTAAGAAGAAGCCTAAGATGGAGCAAGCTTACCCAGAGGTACCAGAGGTAGGTTACTAGAGTTGAGTCGTTTTTGTTCGGATGATAACCAAATACTCCCTGTATTTTGTCATCACCACAGCCTATATCAGTCTACTATTAGACACAGGCCTATCTTAAATGAAATTCATTTCAGTTCATCGCAGTTCATTCAATGATAAAGATGACGCTGCTTTTTGTATGATAGCGATAAGACAAGTAGGGGTGGTATTTTAATTTAAGCCCGCATTACACTGCTTAAATTTAATGATTCACTGATTTCGATCCAAGATCATCTGTTGCTTTCATCCAACGCTATAAATCCTTTGTATCCTCGGTCTAGTAAAATTAGGTCACAAATTATAACAAAATGGTCGGTCCTCTGACCAAGCTCACCAACCCCTAATAAATGGGCTGTAACTTTACGGTTTTAATCTTATTTAAGCATTGTTAATTTTTATGCGCACATAAAACTAATTTTAGAAACATTTCATTTTACTTTTTAAGAGATTTTTTTAGGATGTAATAAAATTTAAGAATATCTTCGGTTTTTTTAGTATGCATGTATAGATAGTACCAACTTGATGTTGACCGCGACTTCATATTCGTGGAATTTCGATATTGGAACTGTCTTAAATAATTTGTACCTTTCTTCGTGATAAAAGTGGCCTAAAGGTCTTCATTCTTAGTACTAAATTTCCTCTAGATCCATTCAACCGTCTGTGTGCTAAATATTTAGTGTAAGTGATTTAGTTTCGTAAAAAATCCAAACCTTTGCATGTGTAACATTAGTAAGTTACGTATCGTATTGTCAAATATCGAAGAAATGGGGATTGTTTCTGTGTTTTCATAGCCTTCTTTAAACATTGTATACAAAACCAATTTTCACCATTTTGTAACTGATGACAAGCGCGAAATACTTATATTTACTTGCTTTGCTACCAAATATTTAATTATTTGTATGCTTGCTATGTTTTTGGAAAAAACGTTAATAACCTTAATTTCCTACTCTTTGACCAACTTTGCGCTTTAAACAAATAAATCATCAAAATCTATGAAACAAGTAAGAAGTTACGCATACTTGTACATAAATAGGTACACGTTCACATTAATAATCTTAAATTTAAACATTTTCAAAATTAAAAACTATTAACCACCCATATTTCTCTACCGTAAGCCAAAATAAAGTTAAAGTAGCATATATTTTATCACTGCAAAATCTAAACCTCTCAATCAGACACAAACCATTTTAGGTACATTGATGTGCGTGCCGCGAACTCGGTGCGTGTGCGCAACGGCGCAGAGGCCTTACTGTGCAACACAATGTCCGTATATTCGGGTCGGTCCCTCTCACTCATACCAATGCCTTCGAGTATATGAAAGAGACAGACAGATCCGTATATTCAGAATTCGTGTTCGTAGTGCTTCAGGCTCAATTGGATGATGACCGGGGTCATGGTAATTGGGATGTTATGCGTTTAACTGGCAACGCGATAATATTACGGGCGATGTGGGAATCAACATCATCATTAGACGGACGAGTAAGAGTTACATTTATGTTTTCGGTTCTTAACTATTGCAGTTGTTCGTATTGATCGCATTGGATACATATGTCTGTTATGATAGATGTAGGGATGGTGTTATATAAATAAATAAATGATTTATCTTTTTTAATTCGCCAAAGAATATCTTGCAAATAATTTATGAATAACTCAGTATTATTTAAATTTATAAAAAAAATATAGGTAGGTAATATACCTATTTAAATCCTGCGTAGGCTGAACGAAACTCAAAACTATAACGAACAATAATAGCCAATTTTCAACACAAACCGATACCGAATCTGGATAGTTGGTCGTTCTTAAAAGAAGCTAATTATTCATTCTATTATAACAGCATTACTATACTGATTTTAACTTTAATGGTCACTATCATATTAGGGGTTAAAGTATGAAATTGCCGTTTTGTATGGACGAAATCGAGAAAAGTCATTTTTCCATACTAACATTTTTTTAGTTTTTTTAAAAACGCCTGAACCGTTTTCGCAGCAATTAAAGGTGAAAGTTTAATGGTTATAAAGCTACGCATTATAGTATTTAAATTTCTGAAAATCAAAGTATATAATACAAATATACTTAATTGAAGCAAGGAGGTCAGCTGACACATTGTAAGGGGTCTTTTCAACGACTTCCTTTGAAGTAATAGACACTAGTATTGCATTTTTTTTTAGTCAAAAGTTACTTTTGTTAGTTTTTGATACAATACAAAAAGAATTACGCAATAATACGACTATACTTAAGAGCTATAAACAAAATAAAAAGTGGGAAAATAATCGGCAATTTCATACTTTAACCCCTATTATTATGAGGTAGTTGTTTTGAGATTTCTGCCATGTAGGTAAGTGCCTTATACTTATGATCATTGAATTTCAGTATCCACCTAGTCAGATGTGATTCTTTGCCTAATGTAAGCAAATCTTACTAAATAAATGGCTTGTTTCCATTTTATTAATAAATAAATACATTATAGTAATGCATTAAAGTTTATACAATTTAAAGAATACAATCCGATCGCGATTTAAAAGCGGCATTGGATTTCTTAGTTAGGATCATGATCAAAAGCGCTGAGTAGAGACTTCGAACTGTACAAAGCGTTCAGACGACAAAATCTAATGGTCTGGTTTAAATTTAAGAAACCATCTGGCAACTGGTCTGAATTTTGTAAGAGAAGCGCAAAGGAATTTAAACTTTTGTTTCGAGTCAAGCTAAAAAGTAACATAAGTAAGTCAATCGGTACAAGTCTGGTGGTACTGGGAGACTTGGTAACTTCAGATAACTGCACGTGTCTTTCCGGAATATAGATTACACATATACATAAATGTTTTTTTTTTATAAATAATGGGCTTGTTCTTGACTATATACTTAACTATACGGTTAAGAAGAAGCCTAAGATGGAGCGAGCTTACCCAGAGGTACTGGTTCTCCCACACACCAGCGGAACACAGAAAAACTGTTTGGCGCTGGGCTCCGACAGGACTCCGGTAGTATCCAGGCGGCTTCTCACGAAGCCTACCATGCAGAGGGATCTGTTAGCCGCCATCATTGGTTAGAAAACCAAAGATGCCGATGACCAAAGACCACTGGGAGGTAGATCCCACCACCCCGCAACATCAGACACATTGTTCGGATCCCAAAGCACTTGTTTCATGAAAATCAGAAACAACGAAGATACCACGACACCCAGATCTAAGAAAATCCGGTATCTGAGGCCTTACTCTGCAACACAATGTCCATATATTCGAATCCATCTGTCCCTATCTCTAACTCATAACGATGTCTTAAAGTATCTGAAAGAGACAGATATATCCGTAAATACGAACTTCGTGCAGAATAAGGCACCCGAATCGAATCCGGTACAACGGAGCCGGCGACACCTTGAAACGGGGGTCATCATGTCGTTATACCACTTATTCTATGGTAGTCGTTATAGTCGACTAAAGAAGTAGGTACAGTCAGAAGAAGACGAGCAGCAGTGCCTTCTCTTCACTAAGAGTGGCAACTATAGTACCTTTATGGGTGTTTGATCACCAACCCGCATTTCGCAAGCGTAGTGATTATGCTTGTTACCCCTCATTGCTCCACAGCAATTAGGGTAGTTAGGTAGGTAAGTAGGTAGTTACCATAACTTGAATTCAATAATAGAGGCCTTTGCCCAACAGTGGGATGATTATAGGATGTAACTTTACTTTTTTCATGCCTTCAGATGCCTTCAGTGAACTGGTATAAGCTGATGATGATAAACAACTTGTTAAACTCCTAGCGCATATACGCCAACTAAATCTTGCTATGTTCAGGTATTTTTTCATTCCCTAATTGGCAAGAAGTAACAGACGAATATAATATTCATGGATTTTTCACCACATCATTTATTCGTACATGAAATACCGAATACAAAACCGTAAAGGAACAGGGCAAAGAGAATTTCACATATAATAAAGTACAGAGAGCAACAGTGGCTGTTAAGGTGCTACTAATGATCAAGCTAAGGTTGTCGACTGTCAAATTTCTAACATCGTTTTTATGTGATTAAAATTTAAAAAAAAAATAAGCAAATTACAAAAAGTTACTGGTTTTGAATCGGTGCGACTTCGTTGTGCCATTAAGTTCTTCGGATATGTGCTTGAGAAAAAAAGTTTTCTTTTTTGCAGCTATTTAAGAATTTTTGTATCAAATCTAAATCAGACCAACTTGTGCAACCCTATCAAAATATAAAAAAATAATGTCAGATCTAACTCGATGAAAAAACTTCTGCAGAAAGTCATTTTATTTACTATTGGTAACCCTATAATATACGCATGGTTTGCAGGGAAAGGGTTGTATAAATAAAATATGAGTTGTTTCAGCGACTTTTCTTATGTCAGCAGCTCGTGTTCTTCGCTAATATGCTAAACGAAATAATTACAGTGAAAACTTTTTTTTTTCTGAAAAGCTTATTTTACGCCTGCCAAGAGTGCCAAGCGTGACAAATAAGTACAACTTTTGACAAGGCAGTCTAGCAGTGGACTGAATTAGGCATGATAAAATGCACAATTTTATTTTAAAGATTTTATTATATTATACTTTTTCACTTCTGTAAAAATTGACAATTCATTTTGTACATCGCTTAACAAGACTGTTTGCGAGTCATTATTCAATACATAACCGCTTTTTGCCTTGTAATATGCAATTTGCGGCAACAGACATCGACGCACATTATGAGTTCAGTTTACTGCGATCACACTCATTAAAAGGCGCACGTGTGCTGTAGTGATGTGAATTATCGATTGTTTGGCTTTTTAAGTCCAATTTATAGTCCAGGTTGACAAACAAATGTACCTTTTTATAGATTCCGATAATGACGTGTATTTTCGGTGATGTACGCACAGTTTTGTCTTAGCGATGTTAAGTAAGAGACAATAGAAGCATGTTTTTGATGAACTCATACATTTTGTAAGACAGCTTAGGACATCTTATTACCACTTTTTATTATTTCCTATTTGGTAATAAATCGCATAGTGTATTCACACTATGCGATTTATTACCAAATACGATACGATGGGAGGCTCTAAGTAATCTACATGAATATAAAAAAGTACATTTTTTAATGGTATGTATAATATTTTGTTTTCATATTAACAACAAATAATTCACAAGGTCACAACAGTATCGATACATTGACTTAATGTTAATTTGTTCACATCACTGTTATGTAGGTAAAATCAATATGCAGTCGTTTCTGTCTCCATTTTATATGGGTCACCAGGCATCCGTCAGAGGCATACTGGACTGAAATAGATGAGGGGGTTTACGAGAGATCTTTTATCGCCTTCACTTTATGGAGACCTGGTACTCTGGGAGGGTTACATGGTAAAGTTAAATTCGTTCACGGCTTTTTTTTCTAGGCTGCTCATGTTTTCAGGGTCTTTCAGGGTACAAAAGAGCTTGCGAAACCTGAATTACCAACAACTTTATGTTCTAGAAGCAACCTAGGGTATTTATGAAATAAGTCATATGCTTTAAATCGAGCTGTTAGCTAATAAACTATACTAGATACTTTAATATTGCTTTTAGCAATAAGACCGCCTTATTTTACAATTGTGTCAAATTGTAGTTCATAATAATAATAAATTTTAATACTTACCTAAATTATTTATAATTTGCTCTCTTACATAGGCAGTTTACAAAGTATTTCCTAAACTAGTAATAATTATTCTATGCAAGAGATTCATGTCACCTTTGTTTTGTGATATTTAAAAGTATTTATCTATTTATCCAAATTTCAAAAAATCACATTAGTAGTTAACTTTAAAGTGTCTAGGTCGATCGACCAGTCCACCAGTCTAAATTGTGCCTATCACACGTCTCAATATTACTACCACTACTTATATCTTACCACTGCTTTGGGACATCTGTTTTGGGCTAGTACAGAGAAGAAGCAGCTCAAGAAACTCAGTCAATATAGTCGACGTGCGAGCAGGGCTTGGTAGCAATAGCATGTACATTCTGCTGTTACATGTACATTATCATACACACAGCATAATGTGATGTACACACGGCGGCACATCAGACTATACATGTTGACCTTGAGACCGCCTTTATGCCCTACGTAATAAAAGCTGTTATCGCAGTTCAACTGTTTACCTTGATGTGCTGTCGAGTGTACATACGTTCACAGCTAATTTCGATAAATTCAATAAACCCTGACTACTCTCTAAACGGTTTACTAAGGGTAAACCACTCAATGTAATTAGCTGATAAGAAAATTCCGTATGGAACCACAGAAATAGAATTCCCGAAACAGGCGATGTTTTTACGAGACACATTTTGGCACCGACAAGTTATGGGTTGTCCTGCCCTGGCTATCCGATGACCACAGATTAGAGAGTACAGTAGTCGCGTTTGGATTTATAGTATAAGTAAACGAATTATTCTCCAATATTTTTGGAACAAGGTTTTTAATTAGACAATTTTCTGTTTGCCAATTGTTTCTCAAGCCTTGTACTTGTACTAATATTTAATTGTGAATTAGATTTAAGTCGCTTAAATTTTACTGATTTATGAGATTGTTCAGTAATTCGTGACATTTGCTTGTCATCAGTCGTTTGAATACAGGTGTTGCTGCAAGTACGGACTTCCTAACATGCGCGAAACTGCTAGCAGCCCGTAGAACATAACCAACTATCAGCTTCAATGACGGGCACTGGGAGATGCTGATGTCTAGCACCACACTGATTTATTGATCACATTTTTTAATGAATGAAATGAAACGTATGTTATGAGAATCTAAAATTTGTCATTTTTATCATGATGCATATGAAAATTTATAGCGAAATCAATTTCGTCTGTATTAGTCAGCCTTATCAAAATATTGTTAAAATTTATTCTCCGTGCACCAGAAGAGAATGAACCTTCTGTACCTATCCGGTCTATGCGACCCAAAGAAGTATTAGACTCTGTTCGTGATAGTTTCGTGTTAAGACGTCAGCGTTTTATAAATGGTATTTCCTATCGTGAATATTGGGAACTATGCCGGGGAGGGTATTATTAAATAAGCTTGTAAATATTTCGTCATTAACGCTGAAAACATATATAGGTATTTACCTATTTCTTTTTACAAACATTATATTTAATTGCTATATCAAGCTACTAGTCTAATATACAGGATGAAATTTTAACCTCTTTCCAAATTTTAATATATCAATCTACGAGACATAAAACAAATGACGTATTTTTTCTTTTGGTATAGCCCAGTACAAAAATGTCAAGATAAAGCACTTAGAAAATGTCCGCCAAAAATCTAAAATTTTTGTTACGGCCGCCTAGCAAAACTTTTTTTACGCGTTGCGCATCTCAATCATTCATTACGACACTATTCATAAGTGTTTGATTATCCCTTTTTACCTTTTCAGGCCTAGGACCGTAAAAATTGAAAACTATATTGCGAAAAGTATTTTCGGGTGAAAGCTTGATTTACAGTTTTTACTTCATAAATGGGCTCTAAATACAATACTGAACGCCTATAAAAATTTTGGTAAGTGGTTAAAATTTCACCCTGTATAATACTAATAAGGAAAAAATATATTTAGTATCATTTTTAACCAACGAATACAATTTTCGATGAAATAAAGGAGACAATTTTTTTTAGTATGGCGAATGGGCCCACTAAAAAATTGTGACGTATAGTAATGAAACATATATCAAATTGTTCCTTATAATGTCTAGAAAACATTAGCAGTATTAGTATTTCTTTATCTAACGGGAATATTCAGAAAATAATCCTAACTAAATGACATAACCTAAAAACTTCTTACAAGTTTTATTTGATTATTTGCATACACAATGCTATTTATATCAAAGATATACATGTCTTAGCTAGGAATCGAACCCACAGGCCTTAGCTGACTAAGGTTAATCATATTTTTTCCAGTTTACAAAAAATATAGCCATATTCTAAATAGAGGTCAGAAGGTTCATTGTGATTTGTGATCAATACCAAACAATAATATTATTTACCTACAGTTTAACCACTTAAACGTGAATAAGGAGAAGTATAAAAATAAAACCACCGAAAAATCAAACCAAAATACGTTTATTCCTGAGAATCATCATTTTCGGAATCGTTTCTCAGTAGCAGTAATTCCTCGTCTAAGAAAGATGTTGGTATTTTGACCTGATCCTGGTAGCGTGCTTAAGATAAAAACCACACAATGGACATCACATGTGCACAACAACCGAAAGTGCGTCTGCCTACCGGACAATTGCAACAGTATCACCATAAGTATAAGCATATTTTTAGTCGTTTCTGAAAGTAATTTTCTTTGCATATTCCGTTGAAATCCCACTGCATACTGACACAACGGTTCAGTGGAATAGGAGATGTACTTGATACCATTTTCTTCTTTTTTTCGTTAAAAATAAGGAAAAATCGTGGAACATAAACACTCAGTTCGAAACAAACGGAAGGTATAATGTGTCAGTGAAGTTATCACTGTCAAACGTCAAAACGGAATTGCGTTCCGTTCCACGGCTTTACTGAATGAATATTTTAGCAAAAGTGTTAAAAGTTGAATTGAAACTTTTTTTTACTGAGTTTCCAATTATTTAGAATAAATAAAAGTAGATAAAATGTTGTCTAAACATTATCTCCTAATTAACATGGTTGATTTTGTTTTTATAACAACCTTGAAGTTCCTTTACACGAATTGTAAGACCTTGACACAATAAGTTATTCTATGCCTTGACTCTAAAATGGAGGAATGTTATAAAAAAAGTCAATACAACGCATTTTTAAATTGATTTTATGATTCCGGTTTCATTTAAACACGATCTTTTGTCTAATTGTCTAAAAAAATAAGTTATTATTTTAGGATACAATGACATCTTTATACGGTACCGTTGCTACTGGGCCCAAAAAAAATTGTCTCCTTTCGCAGTTCGACTCGCATTTTTTTAAAGTGTAACCACAAAATAACTTATTACATTGTTTTTGTTAATAAATAGCTCAAAGAACGCCATAAACTTTCTAGTGAATCATTTCACCGACTTACAATTACAGCTGCTGCAGCTTTAAAAAACTAGAGCAACAAATTTAAAATCAGTGCAGGGAAAAGACTAAACTCATTACCTTATTTTGAATGCGCGAAAACAGCATATTAACCTTCCGACGCATGAAAAACATTTTATAAATGCAGGCAAAAGCAAGTAGGTACTTACAGTCCATAAACTTTAAGCTACCAGCTAAGGTAGCTTTAAGCTAAGAGGAAGGACGCGGTTGAAAAGAAAGTTCTCGTTTCAGTGGATACGACTAATGAAGCTGAAAGGGCAAAAAGAACTTCAAGAACTTTAGAGAAAGAGTCTCGATTTGCTGACTTAACTATTGAATTTTGCCGAGACTCGCTTTACAAAAATACTTTTACTGTATTATTTCAACAATGCCTTTTTGGAAGATAGAAAAGCAGGAGGATATTGAGTCTGTGCGTTATATTATTTTAAATAGGTACGACGAATATGTAAATAAAACTTATGAACAGACAACGGCAGATCAACCTACCCAAAAAATTAAAGGTCATTGAATTG
This sequence comes from Anania crocealis, assembly GCA_949315895.1. Classification (NCBI taxonomy): domain Eukaryota; kingdom Metazoa; phylum Arthropoda; class Insecta; order Lepidoptera; family Crambidae; genus Anania; species Anania crocealis. The sequence continues at coordinate 5,738,158 of OX438874.1, read as the reverse complement.
ATTTTCAACTTTAAGCCCAACAGGTAGAGATCAATATCAATTGAGAAAATTTGACGTTTTGCGATAGGTTGACGTGCTGTTGTCTGTACCTACCCAAAAAAACCCTCAATCAGTTGCGTGAAACGTGAAATAAGGCACTAATTTCGAGTGATCGGAGATTTCTTGCTTGGCACCTATCTAAGTACCAATTATTATTTCTTTGCTGTTATTTTAAGCCTAATTTTCTATCCTTTATCATCATCATTACCAGCCCATTTAAGTCCACAGTTAGACACAGGCCTTTCCATAAGGAGGATTTTCTTGAATCGCCACGCTTGGCAGGCGGGTTGGTGATCGCAGGTTAGCCAGTGGTGGAGAGAACACGCTGTTAGAGACCCCCCACACTAGCGTCTTTCGAGCGTCGACGTCAAGGCAGCAACCAATCAGTGTTGACGCAACGTAAGCGCAGCGGCATTTACTTAACGCTGATTGGACAACGCCGCGACGTCGACGCTCGAGAGACGCTAGTGTGGGGAGGCCTTTACCCGTCTTCATGCAGTAATAGGTACTCATTTTCTCGCCTCTTACTACACCCACGGAAGGAAAAGGAGTGGTGCTATTCTTTTAAGCGGCACCAGACGCGCTCTACCCTTTGTAGTGTAATTTTTATTCAAATATTAATGGACCCAACTTTAGAGTTATAGCTGATACTGATAAGGCAGATTTTGATGATTTGTGGCTTAGCATGGTTCGTAATCCCTAAAAGACATGGAAATCTGTCTACATAGTAAGGAGTTAAGTATCCTCCTCTTTTAAAGATAAAAAAGGTTACTTCATTTCAACGCATCTTTTTCTATCTCTTTTTTAGTATAATTTTTATTTTTAATTGTCAGTTGCATGCAGCAAGCAATGCGGTAATGAATTTTTAAACTTGTTCTATGTTTTATTCAGAGCAAAAAACTTAACATTACAAATTCCGTTTCGGAATTTTCCACGAGCGCCTGAAAATTTTTGAACGTTACATCATTTAACCGGACGTGTCCAATAACAGAGATAATATTAATTTTCATACCAGTTCGCGGTTTAAATGGTTGTAGTAATTGCGTGCGAAGTACATTATTAACAGGAGCGTAAAATGTCCAGCGAATAACAAATTAACAAATGTTTTAGAACCAGCAGTTCTATACAACTGCTGTTTTATTCGAGCCTTGTGTAGGGTGGCACTATTAAAGAATAGCACCACTCCTTGTTTTAAGAGTGTCGTAAGAAGCGACTGTATACAGACCAGAATTAGACAGAAAGTAGCGTCTTCTCTACGCCAAGGGACAAGTAGCGATCGCCAACTCCAAGTGTGACTATGGAAAAAGCTCCTTTTGGAATCATTATTCCCAGAGACCTTACTTATCGATGTAATTTACTCATATTAAAAGGATAACCCTAGTGTAACTGAAAGAATAAAGCTGCTGTTTTTTTAGAATAATTATATTTCTTCCGGCGCTATGACAAATAAATAAAAACAATCATGTTTAGTAAACTAACGGATTGAGATAGAGTTTAAAGTGCATTTACATAAATAATATTATCTCGAGGATGTTAGCACGATTTTTATCGTAGAAACTGTTATCTTATTATACGCAATTTGATAAGAATGCATCTCGTCTTATGTAAACATTTACGCGTAAATGCAAGAAACTACTTCAGTATGTAACACTTTCAAATAAAAAGTATTAAATCAAAAAGTTAGGGGTCATAAGCCAATTTTTATTGCAAAATTAAACTTAAAGGGGTTCAAATAAATACGATGTAAAATTTTGTTTAAGGATCATACCATTTCTCATGTTACATAAAAAAGCAACCTTCGCTCGCATTTATTCTGAGCAGACGAAATCACAGTCACCAACTAGTATTACTATATTGCTTCATATATTCTCACTGGATTTTTTAATCTTTTTCTTTTACCTAGATATCTCAACGCCGCAATACCGATAATCTCAGTGGTTATTTACAAACGATATTTCCACTCGATTAAACATCGGCTCTACGCGATCAAAGCCAAGAATACCTTCTACACCGATGGAATACCGTGAACATGCGTTTATCTTGGGAAAATTATTACGCTAGGAGTTAGGGTTAAAGAAAAACGCTTCTATACTTGGCCTTTGAAGAAAACGTTAAAATTACTTAGTTATCTAAGCTTAGATGTGTGTCGTATAATGCCACATCAATTTTATGTATTTAAGAGTCAATAAGATAAAATAAGTCAGATTGGGATCCAACTAAATGTAACATGTACAATATTCTGGTATTATATCCGCACTTTGTTATGTACACGTATTGCAAGTATATCATGTTAAACTTGGAAAATCTGTAATTGGCATTGCATTGTTTTACTCGGTACACCAAAGTTATTAGTCTGTAAGAACATGCTGAAGATTATCTCTAAAAATGAAAATAAAAAAAATAAAAATAGAGCATCACCCCCTAATTCAGCTAACCAAATCGTACCACAATCGTAATTGAATAGCAGGTTTTTGACAGTTCTAGTATGGGCTAAATGTAAAAATCGTCCAATTCATTCACGATCGAACTGCAATTGAAATAGCTAAATAAAGCCCCATTTCTGTTTCTGTGCGTGTCGTAAGAGGCGACTTAAGAATTCTGCTAGATTAAAAAGTACAGCAGCGTTTTCTCTCCAACATTTACCAAACTGCGATAGCCAACCCGCCTACCAAGCGTGACGATTATGGAAAAAAAAGGCTGATGATGATGCTGGTTGAAAAACAAGCGTATTCAGATTACAGGGTTAAGAGAATTCGCTAATTAACTGAACTCAAGCACGCAATGATCGGTGCAAGGTTATTTTACGATAATTATCATACCCACATCAGTCCATTCCTGACATACCAACACTTCCTCACGGGAGTCACGGGGAGGTTATCGCCATAATGACTTTCAGCAGCCGTGTTGGAGGGAATTTGGCCAATGATGGAGACGAGACCCTAGTACCCGTCTTCTTTTGGCTGTACATCTTTAGACGGCTTTTACGACACCCATAGGATGACAAGATTTTATGCTATTGTATATAACCCGCCGAAAAACCATAATTGTTGGCAATTCATGTTTTTGTCGATAGCTTGTTTACTTAGCAAAAGTTTGTGTCATTTGTCAAATCTTTTCTGAAGAATTTCTTTGTAAGTTTAATTTAGACCAACTTTAAGAATAACATATCAAACAACGAAACAAATGACCGAAATTTGCATAAGCTACATTTTAAAAGTAGGCAAGATTTGTATTTTTGGTATGCTTAAAACAAAAAATCTCAACTACTGGATAGACTTGGTATGATGATAGTGTGAGACCATAAACATATCGGTAATCAATGTTTTTTTTATTTATTATAGAAAATGACAGATACACTTCTAAACGATATCTAAGGAGAACTATAACAACCGATAGTTGTATAGCCGAAAAAAACTCGGTCAGGGGGCTAATAAAGAACGTCACCTTTGCATCAAAAATCATAACCTCAATTTTCGGCGATTATATGAAAAATTGTAAGCTTCTTTCGTTGCTGACCGTACAACAGGGTATTACGATATTACACAGCCAAAGTAATCGAAGAAGAAATAAACAATACCAAGTTCAGCTAAGGAAGTGTTAACAAACATTCAACGTCATAAATCGTCCCTCAGCACCTCATAACTGGCGCCCAACGTGGGGTAGAAAGGCGCACCTAAAACAATTTCCCATTACACCCCACAGAATAGTGGGGACAGAATAAACACTCTAAACGCCATTACGTTAAAGATCAACCTCCTTTGTTACGCTATATACCTTACAATTGTTCCCACAAATCAAGACGAAATCAACCTTAAAATTATTACGTAATAGAGTCGTAAATGGGTTGGGTATAATGAAATCTTAGGGGAAGCTAGGGCATGAGCACACAACGTAAAACAGGCAAGGTTGAAGCCGTCGCGACAGTCTGGAATTGTAAAGGCCATTGTTTAGCTGCAGCAAGCATCGCAAACATTATTACATCAGGATTGATAAATACGTGTTGAAACAAAAGGATTTGCATCATTGACATTCGATAAGATGTGCTCGTTATTGAACGGTTTACATTAGTTTACCTGATGTTGCGTAACTTTTATTGTTTCATTTGACACAGTCAGCAGGCGACATAAAGTAGGGAACGACCGACCCAGAATCGGGATTAACGATGTAAGTGGCTATATAAAGGCTAAAGGAATAATATACGGCTACCAAAACACACAAAAGTTTATTGATATTCTTATAAAGTTACAGACAACGCACACGTGCTGCTATTAAAGGCCGTAAAACAAAAAGACGATAGCGAAGAAAGGAAGGTTTACACACTATAGATTTGCGTCTATAAAAGTTTTCTCAAAAATTTTGATAGTATAGTCTAGAATAACTAAACTGAAGGAAACTCATTTGATGTTATTGATGATTCCATGTCCGATTATAGTCTTAGGATTCAAGTGGGCTCTACTTACAGATTTGTCTAGCATCCTTAGTGATCTCCAGTTAGACAGGCGTGGGTAGTCGTCTTATTTGATGGACCCTCAGTCCAGCTAAGCTTGCTAGGTTATTATTTCAGGAAGCTCTTGGATACAAGCCCAAAGCCAACCGTAGGTATTTCATGAGGGAAACCTATGCTTTGTCTAGCAATGGGTGATCTAGGGACATAACCTCTTCAAACACATCATCTTCAATTAATAAACATAGTAGGCGACTAGTGATATACGTAAACGTTACAGTTTGGGACGTTTTGGTTGGTGTTAATAATGAATTTGGGTGTATCATTCTGTTTTTCAAAGATGTTAAACAATGAAACAACTCCGTAACCGCTACATCTCTAAAAATTATATCACTCTATCTACTGTTCACGCTACTTTAAATCTTTTATACTTTTTAAGTTGAAACAATCATTGTAACTAAGAAAGCATCGAACGCGCGCAGTTATATATTCGAATCAGCACAAAAGTTATGAACACGAGTTACATACACCACTATATTACTATCGCTGACCGCTGTATTTGTTTCTGTGTGTTTCGCAAATCAATGCAAAATGTTGGAAATAATAAACCATGAATATTACTGAGCTTTAAAATATTGTCCGTTCCTAATAACCCGTGTTTTAAATAAAAAGAAAGGTGGCCCGCCCGTCGGAAACGATTCAAATGAGAATATGAAGTCTGGATTTCAAAGTTTCTGCAATAACGTCATGATTTCTGCTTATTATTGCACCTAAACACAATTTTAAAACAAGTAAAATTTACTGATTTACAGACCATCAGGCATAATCCAATTTCAATTAAATACATGTTCTCAGAAGTGAGGAGTCACTTCTAAAATAGGTATTAAGACTGCACCCCACAACTTACTCGACCCCCAAACTAGAATGTGCCCCTGTCTGGCCTTCGGGCAATTTGTCACAGGTTTAAGCCCCGACCTACCCTCACAACCCCTCAAATAAAAAGCATTTGAATAATCGAAACGATGACGCGGAGCCGATCAATATAGTCTGCAGGTGGGGTGTAAGAGGCGTTATAAGAAATTAAGGATATGAAATCTTTTTACTAGTCTCTCATACTCGAGCTAATGTTTTGTACCATGCTTTCTTGTAAAGAAATGTTTTTTTTTATTTTATTTTTTTAAGATCCGTATTTACGAGTACGTACATATTGCAGAGTAGGGCCTCTAATACTATTATGCGTTGATCTAAACTTAATCTTTACAAATATTATAAAGCTGAAGAGTTTATTTGTTTGAACGCGCTAATCTCAGGAAGTACGGGTTCGAATTAAAAAAAAACATTTTTGTGTTGGATAGTCCATTTATCGAGGAAGGCTTTAGGCTATATAAAATCACGCTACCAATAGGAGCGAAGCATCAGTGAAAAATGTGGCAAAAAAAATCGCGATCACAAAAACAGAAATTGACGCGCACGAAGTCGCGGGCAACAGATAGTGCTTTCATAAGACTTTGTGGAGAGAATCGAAAGACGGTTTGTCATTAATGTTGAGAACACTTAGTATTCTACTTAACAAACTTTGCGGACTATAGTTAAGTCTGAGCGGTAAGTTTCTGAAGCACTCATTGTAATTACTCCATTTTTCTTGAGTGTAGCAAACAATTTGGTCAGTCTATAGTCTATTAGTCAATGTATTTGCAATTACTGATATCTTGGGTTAGTAAAGTTTGTGTAAAAGGTATTATGTCTACTTTATTCCAAAGACGTTCAAATCCCGATTATTGACTTTAAAAGAATAATCTTTTTTCAGACTTAAAATTCTCGTTTTTCATCAGTTAAGCCTGGGAACAAAATACTTTTTTTATTTATTATGAAGGTGGTCAACTCTATTCTCCTACCCCGTGGGAATGCGTGTTAGGATGTTTTTTTTTAAATTTAAATGGGATGGGATGGAAATTATTAAATTTAAGATGTTTGTTAACAAAAGTAAGTAACTCATTTTGTGAGAGTAAGTCTTATTTGGCCTTATTTTTAACCTCTCTTTTTAGACAAGACAAATTATTCTAGTTCAGAACAGTACGAATTTATTATTTGGATTGGCAACCCTATTTTCGCAGTGCAGTAGTAATTTGGGGAACAGGGATTGGCGGTTTTACTGTGTTCGGTCACGAATGCCTGGCCACCGTAAATCCGCAACAATATCGTCTATACATTTCACGTTATTGATGCAAACAGTTACTAGACTTTGCAATTTAATAACAAGCGAAGTATTTACATGTGGTTAAACACATTTATAACATACATACTTTTATATGTAAGTATATATTTGGTGTATGTCCGCACTAGCGACAACTTTCAACGCCAAGTGAGAGTAAGGGGTGGTGGGATCTACCTCCTAGTGGTCCACCCTGGGCAACGGCAACTTTGGTTTTCTAACCAATGATGACGGCTAACTGATCCCTCTGCGGTGGTAGGCTTCGTGAGAGGCCGCCTGGATGCACCACCCTCCTGCCGGAGTCTAGCGCCAAACAGTTTTTCTGTGTTCCGCTGGTGTGTGGAAGAACCAGTACCTCTGGGTAAGGTCGATCCATCTTAGGCTTCTTCTTAACCGTATAGTGAAGTATGTAGTCAAGAGCAAGCCCATTATTTATAAATAAAAAATAAATAAAAAAAGGTGTATTTAGGATTTTAGTCTTCGGCGTTGCATACTTATCATTATCATCATGCATCCAAACGAGATCCACTGCTGAACATAGGCCTCCCCTAAGAATCTCCACGCCATCCACCCGCATCTAGCACTTTCCACGACCTTCATAACCTCTGACAGATAGATAGTCATAAAGAAACAATGTCAGTTCCTTGTCTTGACAACGGAACGCTAAAAACGAGAGTAAACATTGTTACTCACTGCGTAACTGGTAGTGTATTTGATAGTAGCCAAATTATATTAGAAAAAACTTCGTATATCTAAAAAGACTAAAGAAAATCGACAACCTAAATGTCTTCTATTTCAAAAAAAGTATTTAAGCCTTAAAATAACCCAGTTGGAAAGATAACACAACGACAAAGCAAACATGAACACTCTTTTACATTCGGTTAAAAATTCACTTCAACGATTATAAATTAAGGATGTTTCCGCACGTTCTACGTTCTCTTAGGGAATAATATTTGTCGTGAATTTGTCATTCGATTTCCGGAACTATTTAAATTGCGCAAGGCAAATGAATTATTTTTAAAGGTTCTAATAAATATTTAAGTATCTATTAAATTGAAATTGAAAGATATATTAGAAAGATTGATAGCAGAAGGTGAGAAATAAATTAACGAATTAATTTTTATTTCTAGTTCCTCTCGGTTTCGCTTACCCATTGTTTGTGTTGTGAGTGTGGGATTCATTGGGCCATTTTTTTATCTGACCTAAGGCTTAACAAGAGACGTTATTAATTTTTGGCGTTTGAAATCAGATTAGTCATCATCTTCATTTATAAAGTCTATGATATTCCGCTGCAGTGTATTCACTAAGGTAGTGACCTTAGTTTGGTGCAAATAAATGTTCACCACAACATGTTTCAATTTACCCTCAAACTGTTTACAATTTAATGTCATTTGTTTCTTTTGTGCATTACTATTGCTTTTAGTTTATAAATGTAACCTTGTTTTTTATGTTATTTTTCTAAATTCTATTGAAAGATTTTTGAGATATATTTTGATTGTGTGCTCGCTCGCATGTCGTTAGATTGTAAGTATATGTTAACTATTTATTCTCAAATAAGTGAAATATGTATTTCTTCTTGAGAAATAAAGTTCTTAAACCGTATGATAATTGAAAAAAAGAGCGGGAATCAGTAAGAAGAACTGATGGCCGGAAAGATTCAAGAAAGGCGACCGCGCCCCGGATGACAATCTGGCGAAAATCGCGAATAGCCGCTGGATCTATCGTTGTGTAGATCCTTAAGGAAAGTCTATGTCTAGCTGCGGGCGTCGTTTGGCTTAGAGCCCCCCACCAGGTGGACAGACGATCTGGCGTAGATCGCGGGAAACCGCTGGATGCGGGTGGATGGCGTGGAACCGATCGCTGTGGTGGTCCTAAGATGTGGGAGCAATGTCCAGAAGTGGGCATCGTTTGACAATTAAAATTTAAGGTGATTGATTTCATTTTAGGTCACACCATAACATATCCAGCAAGCGCTAAACGTTATAACAACCCACTTATTTAGTATACGAACCTTTTGTTTAGAAACAATAGCCGTTTAGGCACGCCATTTAAAATTCGTAAGTACAGGAATTATGTGGCTTTGTTTTATGAACGTTTTGGATTAAAATTACAGTCGTTTCGCTCGCTTTTATGGAGAAAAGATTTGGTTTTCTTGAGTGTAATTTAAGCAGTACACCAACAGCAGAGGGATATGGAAGGCTCTCTTATAGAGCTTTATAATGTTGACAGTTGGACGGCTGATTGTAGAAACACGTTATTAACAATTTGTAATAGATATATCACTAGCGCTAAAGTGTGATTAAACGTATTAAACAAAAAAACAACAAAAGCGTTATACCTATGTACAAGCTATCAATTTTGAGTTAACGTATGACGATTATTGGGTTTTTTTTTGGGCAGAAACAAAATAGATTAAATAAATAAATAAATAAATATTTTCAGACATGCCACACTGGGCTACACAGATCCAACTAGTCCCAAACTAAGCAACTACTACGAAGCTTGTCGTATTGGCTACTAAACAACCGATAAACATACTTAATATTTATTTTTTTGTAAAAATATACTTATAATACATAGAAAAACACCCAGACCAGTACAAACAGACATGTTCATGCACACAAATATTTGTACTGTGCTAGGATCGAAACCGCGACCCATGGCTCAGAAGCAGCGTTTACTACCACTGATCCAAATGGTCGTCAAGATGGATTGTCGTCGGTAATTTTTTTTTGTTGGAAAGTATTATTTTTAAGGGGTTGAAAATCTAATTTCTCTACCATCCGGGCCATTTTTTAATTTTTTTATAAAAACAACATAACATAAATGACAAGTTTTTTTAAGTGTAAGTATATCTTTCGGTTATATTGATGGATACGTCAGCAAACCAGTCGGATGCTTGTAATGTTGCTACTACGTACACAGTTTGTAAGTGGTACACTGGAAGAATAATATCATAAGAAAGTGTCATTTACTAATAATAAAAAAAGATATGGCTACTTTCGAAAGATTATAGCTACGAATAATACGACAAAGTTAAATGTTTACTGTTTGTCGTGCCAAACGTGATCAGGCATGTGTTTACTAAGAAATAAACCCACTGTTCCTATTTTATTTATGTTCCTACTACGGTAATGAGGTTTCGCTAACTTTTAAGGTTTAAAAAGATTACGAGATTTATGCTAAGGTAGTAATAGGTAGCTTCATACCGCTTTGGCAACATGTACGGTGAAACAGTACACTCAAAAGACCGAGAATCTAAACTCGGACACTTACTTGTGCTCAACGACAATCAAATCTACCATATTCAAAAATGTATCGCAGTTACATACAAAATAATAAACGTTTCTTTTGTAAGTTATTGAATAACAATAGAAGCTTGTAGATTAGTCTTATATCAACATAGTGACTAAAATGTGGTTGCATATGGCCCTCTTAAGAAGACTTATGGTCGCACAATGGATAGTGCAATGCTTGGAATTTCTGCAGGATAGAATCAGAAATAGGAAAACCGTAGGATAACCGACATCGCTCGAAGAAATGCTTTGAAATGGCAGTGAGCTGAAAACATTGTAGGAAGAACCAATGGCAGTCGGAGCGGCAAGGTTCCGGAATGGCGACCGCGCACCGGTCGACGATCTGTGAGTAGGCCTCCATCAGATAGATCGACGATTTAGTGAAAGACAAGAATGATCGCTGCGGGTGGTGCAGGTGATCGTTGTGAAGATTCTTAGGTCGCAGCTGTCCAGCTGTGTACGTAGGCTGGTTATGATGATGACTCACATCAAATCTGTAATACCTATGCCGTGTGGTTCATAAAACGGAATAGCTCTATTTCTTGTTCTATGGATGTCGTAAGAGGCGGCTGATACTGCTGCCTGTCTTCTATTCGTCGAGAAGACCTTTTACTATCAGAAGCATGGTTCTCTACCATTGATCTAATGTAGTCCTCTATGTAGAGGCTGCCTGGAACAGGCAGAATCGGCTGCCCATGTGATTTTGGAATGCACAGGAGTAGTTACCTATCGGGCATCTATCCTCGGCACACCGAGTTCCCTTTCAGAAGCCTTCGAACGTCCTGACTTCTGTGCTTCTGAAAGGAGTTGGAATTGTTGGACTAATCATCCCAACGCATCTATACGCATAATGGGCCAAGTGGAGCCTAAATGTGGAAATGGGAGCCTGCTACCCATAACATTGATCAAACTGCGATAGCTTAGTGCCAAGTGTAACCATCATGACCAAATCTTCCTATGGTAGAGGCCAGAAATGGACAGATTTAGGATAATACATGACGTATGCAAATACGTGAGTACTTAGACGATATGATTTCGTTTGTGGTTTAATACTTGGTTCTCAAACACGTTTCATACAAAATGAAATATTCATAAGGCAACGCTTGTGTTAAATCAATTAAATTCTTCCCCCTTCTTGGATACATCCAAGTCTTGAAATATACAAGGGCAGTAATCAGAACTCCTTTGTAATTTATAAAATTTATGTATGTAATTTAAAGGGTAAAAGATAGCCTAATTAGAAACGAATTGTTGGTTGGGTGCGGGCCAAATATTGTCATCTTTACCTTGAAGCTGTGTTCTGCTCAAAACAATTTGATTTTAAAACCAAGTTAATTGTCTAGAATTATTTAGATAATACCTACATGTTTGTACAGCAAAGCAGATATTTCAAATTTTTTTCTCTACTATCAACACAAGAATGTAATGTTATTCTTAAGTTTAGACAAAGGGCAATTTCGATCAATAAATTTGGTACATTAAGCACAAATTTTGTTAGAAATAATAGATAATGCAATGTATAATGTAGATTCAGGTTAACTTGATTAGCTAACCAGGTTGAAAATGTATTTTAAAATAACCGGCCAAGTGCGAGTCGGACTCGCGCACGAAGGGTTCCGTACCAAAAAGGCCAAAAAATCGGGTTTGTTGTATGGGAGCCCCCTTAAAATATTTATTTTATTTTGATTTTAGTATTTGTTGTTATTGCGGCAACAGAAATACGTAATTTGTGAAAATTTCAACAGTCTAGCTATCGCGGCTCTTGAGATACAGCCTGGTGACAGAGCGACGGACAGACAGCGAAGTCTTAGTAATAGGGTCCCGTTTTTACCCTTTGGGTACGGAACCCGGTCAGAGTGTCGCAAAGGGTGCGCTAAACCTAACCTAACCCTAACCTATTTCCAGCGCAATTGTTTCTGTCACTAAAAGTTTAGGACTTGGACCGTCGAGTTAAGGGGCGGGGGAGGGCGAGAGGGGCAGGGGGTAAAACCCCCCAGTAAAGTCAGGGAGGTGCGCGGTAAAAAAAGTATTTTAATAGAATTTTGAGGTTAGGAATCATTAATCGTTTTTTTTGTATTTTTGAGGCGCTCGGCGGCCGCTACTGCGGCACGTTCGCTACGCTCGCTGCGCTCGCTCCGCTCTCTCGCCTTAACGCCTTTGTATGGTCACTGTTTTAACCTAACCTACACTTTTCCTAACCTACTGGACTTTATAAGCAATTAAATATCATTAAATGTTTCTTTTTCGATAATAGTGTAAGCACCATACATAAAACGCGTTTCATTTGACATATGTGAAAAAAATGCAAATCTTTTGTCAATAAGCTGACTATGATACATTTAGTGACAGAAACGATTGCGCTGGAAATAGGTTAGGTTTAGGTTAGGTTATGTTCTGCGCACCCTTTCGTACACTCCAACCGATGGAGGTATTTGGCCTACAGTGGGATGATCATGGGCCATTACTTCACTTTTGTTATGAAATACGCACAAACGTTTAACTAGTTCAACTTGAAAATCTTCTTTTTGTCATACGTTTATCCTTCAATGATAATCTAGTGACAGTTTTCCAAAGCGCCTTTGATAGATTTTACAACTTCTATCTAGACCCGACAGAAGATGCGACCAAACCGCTAAACTACTGTCCCGAAGTCCGAATATTGTCCAGATCTAAGCTGTCTGAAAAAATATCATTGCCAAAATTGATCTGACCGATCAAACCCTTGCGATAAGGCTAACCACACTGCACTTCACCATCCAAAGCTCATCAGGTTGACAATTACGACTTTAGTTTCTTGCGCTGCTTCATTTTAGCAAGCAATAAAGAGATAACCTCTCTCTCTCTAAAGCTACTATATAGTTTCGTGTGCTGCTTTCCATCTTTGAATAAAGAGGTAGCCTCTCAAGCAGTGATAGGCTAAAACCGTATGTTTGAGACTTGTAAATGAGCCGGAAGGGAGCTAGCATACTAAAATAAAAGTGTTATGAGTTTTGTTTTATGGTAGCTTTAATCTCCAAGTAACTTAATTTAATGACTCTATTCTTTATTTCGGTGTGACCATTTATAAAAAGAAACAGTTCCCATCTTAATTACATTAATAAAGTGAGGTGTATTTTCTGCTAACCTACAATTATGTGTGTGTGAATGATACTCAAAAAGGGAATGTTAAAATAAAATTGACTTTTTGTGACTACCGTTGCATGGTCCCGTAACTTTGTTTAGGATTCAATATTATTTCCTTAAAACTAGGTGTTATGTAATAAATAATAATAAATGTGGACAACATCACATACATTGTTCTGATCCCAATTTGAATAACTATTTAAAGCATACGTATTTTGGAAACCAGCAACAACGAAGGTACCACAAACACCCAGACCCGAGAAAATGTAGAAAAACACTCTTTTCCTTCATTGACCCGTCCGGGAATCGAACCCGGGACCTCAGAGCAGGCGACACCTTGAAAACCGGTGTGTACCCCACTCCGCCACGGAGGTCGTCTAGAGGTGTGTTGTTGTTAATAACACTTAAGAATGATTAGACAATATTTGAGCGTCTGGCTATCAGGCTTTCTACTGATTTATGTACCCGCGGCTCCGACCGAATGAACTACACGTTAAGTAGGTATGTCGCGCGGGCGGAAACTGTGCCTAGATTTGGGATACAAAAAAAATCCTATGTCCTTTCTCAAGGTCTTATCTATCTGTTAACGATCAAAATTAGTTCAGTTGCTTAGGCGCGAATGCGTCAGACAGACGAGTTGCTTTTGCATTCATAATTTTAGTAAGGATTGGAGGAGTCATTAGTATTTTTACCTTGTTATAAAGGGATTACAATTAAAACATTATAGACACAGGGAAGCTACACTTCGAGATATCGAAACAATACACTAATCAATATATGAATTCCTATCGATGTAGGTAACAAGATCCACCGAATCCTTGTTAGTTATAACCATCCCATAACATCCCGTTAGCAGCCTATTAAACATCAATTTATCTTCGTTTGTTCGTTATAAAATCTCTGGATCTTTTGTGGTTGATATAAGCCCGGATTGTCAGATCCCCTTTACCAATTAGCTTTCAAACGTGGTTTATTCTGAAAACTCACATTTAGAGGTCTTGAACATCGTTGGGAGTTAACATTGTTAGAAGAATTCAAAACTTTATTCACAAACATACCTATATTCCAGATTTTTCAAGGAATTCCCGCATTCAAGTTCGTTGAAAATTCTGAGATGATCTAAGCACAATTTGCGGTAAGATTATTCGGATGTTTTATGTAAACATGAAGAGTTGGGTAAATTCTTGACATTTAGTTGTAGGGATGTCGGAGGAAAATCAGAAACCATTTAAGTTGCTGAAGCACAAGATTTTGACCGCGAATACGCTTGAACTAAGTTTAATTTGTCAAGTTTCGTGAGTTACTCAAATAGTGGGCTAATTTACACCAACTTTTATGTCAACCAAGGGGTAAAAATCTCAAATGCCGATAGTAAAATTCAGCCCGATACGTCGATTGATTTGAGTCATTGACTAGTCATGACCATATTTTATTAAGAATATAATTAAATAAACATATAAAAATTACACGAAAGAGTGTTTCGCAACCATAACCGAAATGGTTGCCATTTAGTACTAAGCATTAGACTGTCCCCATTGGTCTTCTACCTGTTGCAATTATATTAAGCATAATATGGGTCGCATAAGAACGCTCAAGTCGCAATGCGGGCAATGGAGACATCAACGCTTAGTTTCTCCATGCGTTATAGAATCAGACATCAGGAAATCCGTAGAAGACCTAAGAAAACGTCATTTCTCGAATAATTGCGGAGCTGAAGTGGCAGTTGGCGGGACACATAATATGAAGGGGCGGAAAGGTTCTGAAATGGCGCCCGCACACCAGACGACGATCTGTGGGTAGGCCCCACCAGGCGAATCGACGTTCTGGAGAAGGTGGTGGAAAACCGCTGGATGCGGGTGAAGCGGCCGTCATTAAAATTTGGCTGAGATAATAATGATGATTATACTTAAATGCATATTTAGACCTAAAACCTGTATTCTGAAATCGAATTTGCTGGCTAACTAACGTGAACAAATAGTAACGTATTATCATTAGGAATTGAACTCCGAAACAAAAGTCAAGCTAGGTCCCGCTGTTCGTACGTTTTAGCCCGAGGCGTTTCGTACCGTACATTAATATGATACATGAGCAAGAATGTTTTTTCGACGAAATGGAATAATGGGATATGTTTACATACATTGAATAAAACGCTCAAGGCGCCATCTGAATGGAATAACAGTTATCACTAGAGCAGATGATTATGGTAACAAACAGCCAACTAGGTGTAAACAAGGGCAATATATCAAGTGCCAATGTTGACATAGCAATTATAGTGTTTAATAACTACTTAACAAACCTAGACCAATTTGACGACAATGTTTAAGTAGGCACGGTGATCTGGTTTATTTAAAAAAAACATATGGATTACGCAAAGTCGAATCAATTAGGTGAATTAATAAAGAAAACTAGACGTTCCCGCGAGTTCGTTCGTTTAGCGACGTTTATGTTTTAGAATTAACTATTAAAACAAAATAAATCTTATATCTGAAAAAAAAGACATACCTACTACAAGATATGTTTAGTACTTCTGGAGTAACAAAAAATCTTCCAATCTTTTGCAATTATAATATACTCGTAGTATGATGGAAAATTTATATTATTAGTATTGTATACTTATATTTTACTAATACGATCAATTATACAAAAACTTGTACAATTACCTTAAGAACAAGATGTCCTAGGAGGTCAATATCGAAAAACAAAAAAAGAAATGAAAGTAGGTACTTAGACAGATCCTTGTAATCGAGTAAGATTTAAAATTATTTACTGAATGTTTCGTAGAACATCTCGAAGAGGCTTGTTGGCACATTTTCAAGGCACATTTTCGGGTACATGTATAAGTTTACAGAAACAATATGAAATGTACGTGAATTGAGTGCGAATCAGCATAAAACAAAATATATGTTTCATTCCATTCTGCATGAATACTCGCTGCAAAAGTTGTTCATTTAAATAATAAAACTGGAAGCAATGTCGATGGTGAATTCCCAACTTGAAATGGAATCTGTTTATGTTAAATTCTTATTAAAACGTTAAAACTGTGTAAATTTTCAAAGAGAACTTTCGAAGGTAGCTTTTGTAAGGAGACGGTAGATTATAGGGCAGGGTCGGGTATTATCTTGGCTTTTAATTAAACTCATTTCTTGAAGATTTTTAACTAAGCGCCTACTAATCAGAAAACTGACACCGTTGACATTTCTCTTTTATAGTCTGGTCATTAGTGTTCAATTCTTATCTAATTTAAGACTCAATATTAATTTGGTAGATCATAGGTACCTACTTAGAGACCGTTGTTATTTTTTTTCTGTCTCCATTATGTTCTACAGTGCGCCTATGCGACTACTAAAGCTTTCTTTTATAGTCTGGTTATTAGTGTTCAATTCTTATCTAATTTAAGACTCAATATTAATTTGGTAGATCATAGGTACCTACTTAGAGACCGTTAAGTTATTTTTTTTCTGACTCCATTTTGTTCTACAGTGCGATTATGCGACTACTAGAGCTTTCTTTTATATTAACTTGGTAGATCATAGGTACTTAGAGACCGTTAAGTTTTTTTTTTCTGTCTCCATTATGTTCTACAGTGCGCTTATGCGACTACTAGAGCTAAGTGCTGCCCCCAATTGATTTAATTTTATTACTTCTAAACAAAATCAATTCTCAAAAAACTAGAACAGTATCATTTTTGAAAAATTGCTTCGTATTTATTGAATCACAGTAAACTTTTCATTTCGTTGTTTATAAAGTCGAATTTGTCGCTAACGCCAAAAGCGGCCGCTTTTAGCAAATAATGTACAATACGAAAGAATGCCAGAATGAATAGTAGTTAACAGTAATTCAATAAATACTAGAGATAATTTGCTAAAATGATACTGTTCTGGTTTTTTGAGAATTGATTTTGTTTAGAAGTAATAAAATTAAATCAATTGGGGCAGCACTTAGCTCTAGTAGTCCCCTTAATGAGGACGTTTTTCGGTCAAATATTGTGTAGGTATCTAGTTTAACATTTTATATTCAGAATTATTGAAATAATCGTGGTGAATTTGTCATGGAGATAGATTCTGGGCTGAAATAGCACAAGGTACCTAATATACCGGAAAAATATATGGTTCCCTGGTATATAGATTCAAATCTAAAATTCTACGAGTAAAAAGCCGCAGGAAACATCTTGTATTTCATAGATTATCAAAATTGGTCGTCTTATAACGATAGAAACTTCTTAGGCTTAATTTGTTTTTTGGATCATTTATGCCTTATACTAAACATACCTTTCATTATTCAGCTCCATAACCTGAAACAAAAGAGTAATAACCTCATTAGATTCACTTTTAAAAGAAGAAGAATTATTTAAATTATAATTTAAAAATTACAGTTAGCTAGATTCGAACTGAAATTGAAATAGCACTTTTTGTTTACGAATATTTTAGTTCCGCAACATTGATTCTATAAACAATTTTAGACCGCTAATTTAATTGTGATGGACCGATAAAGGTACAGTCAGCGTCTCATAATTAAATACTTCTGAGCAATCGTTTCGTCGCATTTGGTCCACTTCGCATTTGGTCTACTAGACGCAAACGTGTCTATTTCGCATTTGGTCCAATTCGCGTTTGGTCCACCTAGAATTTAGTCCACTTCGCACTTAGTCCCTTTTGCATTTGGTCCATTTCACACTTAGTCCTTTTCGCATTTGGTCCACTTCGCATTTGGTCCACTTTAGGTAAATTTTATGAAGTACCATTTCTGTCTGGTTACCATAACATAGTGAAAAATAATTTTTTTTGGGACCAGGAAAGTGTCTTATGAGATGTAGTCTTAATTCTTTTAGGTATTTATCAGTGTTTCCTTTTGTGTTTAAGGAAAATTAAGGACTTTAAAAATAAAGTAGTATGTGGTGTTAAATAAAAGCCGCCTTGCTCACTTGCATTTTATGTTGAACAGAGTTTGTCAATACAAACTTTAAAGAGTATTTATTGTAAATATTGCAAAACTATGTTGTCTAGTGCTAAAAACCTTAATCGTTATTTTAATAAGTAGGTTTTTTAACATCAAAATATTTTTGTTAGCTATTTGACGACTTTTGTGTCGTCGTAACGGCTTGAAAAAAAATGTTGCTTGAATTAAGGAAGAACAACGATTACAACACCCTGCCAAAGAAATGTTAACCACTTAGAATAACAACACCTAGAAGCCGCGCGCGTCTGAACGCGTAAACGTAAACGCGTGCCATTTAATTATCCTTGTGTGCGTAAGCTGAATAAATCTACGCTTTTCTAACGCACACAAATATAGGCTTCAGTGTTACCATCATCGGGCGTTTACCCACAAAAAATGGGAAAACGTGTTGTTTTGTTATACGACGATTTGCCATGTGTTTAGTATGATCTTAAAATACATAAGAAAATATGATTACATTCATAAGTATATTAATATTTATTAATCTAATGACGAATGCCACCGTTCAATGTGTTTAAATTTAAATGCCTGTATGATTGTATAAATTCACATAAAGAAATTATTTTTATAGAATTAATAACACCAACATTTAAGTCTAAACAGTATTAAATAGCTGTTATGGCAAATTCAATATTTTCGCAATATTAAAAACCAACTAAACAAACTGTGTGTTTTTTTCCCAAAACTAGCAACACTGATGGTGATAGGATTTGTGTTTCAAATTATTTGTTTTTAATTCGATTTACCAACAGAAAATGTATAAAATGTAAGTACTTACCTGTGAAATGAAACTTTATCACTTTCTTTTTGTTTCTCTGATATGCTAGAACACTTCTTCATAGTGCAAACAGTCATTTCAAATTATTTTTCGCGAGCTGTGTTTTCGTTTTGACTTAGCGTGACGTTGAGCACTGACAGCTCGCGGAACGAAGTAAGCCAGATATGGCTTAGTTTTAGTTGCGCGTTTTTCGTGCTTACATTCGGTTTCTAGGTGTTATTATTCTAAGGTTAACCAATTAAAATAGTACGATTATAGTTTTTGCCTGATTCGTTGAAATTGTTTTTGACCAAAAATAAATGTCTACCTACATAATATTTCCCCGCTAACTGTACATACGTACCTACGCAGTCCATGACAGACAAAAGGTGCATTCGATCCAAATTTAGTACAATACAAGTGCATAATAGAATGAATGTTTGGTCTAACAGAACGGTTTATAGTGTGTGAAATGTTACTTTTATTGTGTTGATCACTCTATTGTTAGGTCATACATTTTCATCGTTAGCAGGTAGGTACTCGACTATATCAATTATTTTATTTTATTTGGCATAATAAGCAGTAATATATTATTATGTATACATATGTATAGTTTGAATAAATACATAAGCAACCACGTTATCATCTATCAAATTGTTTACTTGTTTATAGTTTAATGCTAATATTTCTTACGATGATATATTCTTCTTTGGTTCGATAGAATTAAAAATCTCTTTCTCGTCAAAATCCCCGGGCAAACAATTTTATAAGTAAAATTACTCACAATGGTAAAATGCGAGACGAATTGGCGCACCGAGGGATCTGTACTTTTTTATTTATTCTTCTAACAGAAGCAAATAATATTAGAAGGAAAATAAAAAGTTTTTTATTTTATTTTACTTTCTATTTATTATAATAGGCCTCATGAAAAGTGTTTGATGTATATTTAAACCAAAAAAGTAGCAATTCAATGATGGATATGTTTTGTTACCCTATCACAGGTTTACATTACGTAAGAACGGTGGTTTATAGATTCATTACAATATTTGCATGGGTTAAGTCTGATTAAAAAACGCTTTTAGGAATGAGAGAATAGCACGTATAAAACGAAAAAGTAATTAATTTCAAACAGAGAACCAGGAAAACATTTCCAAAACTATAGCATTTAACAAAAAAAAATCGAATAACAAGTTGAAAATACACACAAAAACTCAGATCACGCAATAATGCATGTAACACGTGGGGCTACCCCTTACACGACCCCCACGGTTAACACACCGGTTAACTCTGAACCCTACCACTTAAGAAATAAAGGTGTTTATTTGTATGGTGCCGTGGTCGACACCCCTGCAACATAAATGACTGCAAGCGTAATCCAGGGTGCATTGGATCAATACAGCGAAATATTCAGTTCCCGATTTTAGTTATTGAGGACGTCTGCCGTGAAAATGTGGTATAGTTATGTTTGTAGGTGTGACCTTTATTATGCAACTTGTGTAAGTATTTCTACAATAAACAAAAGGCATTTACTGTTTCCATTTGGGATAATTACTTAGACTTCGAACGTGTTACTTACTAGAACAAAACAGTAAGAAACAAATTTTCCAATTATACGGCTCATTTGAAAACAATGTCTAGGAATGTTACTACTGGCGAAATTAAGCACAAAAATTATAACAACATGCCAATAATATCTAAATACGCAGAGTACAAAACAATTTTAAACGAAAAATAAAAGAAATTTAAACTTTGACTAGTAACTCTTGGTTGCATGATAAATTTGGTTAAATTTTACGTTTTGTTGTATTGAGTAAAATCAGTAAAATCAGTTTGCTTTCTGCAAATGGGCCCTTAGAGGCACTTTTACACGTCCCAATATTTAAACCTACCACTGCTTCGGGACAAGTGGGGGCGAGAAGAAGCAGTAAGGGCACTGTAACTAGATTTTCATATAAAATTGCTAACACTTCTTATTATAAGACTGCTCACTTGCAAACAATGTCCTCGTTACATTAGTATCAATAAGAATTTCAATTTGGACTTTTTATTATTGTCTTATAATAATAATATACGACTTAAGTTAACGATGATTATTATTTTCTTAGTGATACGTTTGATAATATGTTGCTGTGTGGTATAGAATTGACCAGTGTGTGTTGCCAGTAATGACCTATGGGAGTGAGACGTGGTCGTTTACTATGGGTCTCATAAGAAGGCTCAAGATCACCCAGCGAGCAATGGAGAGAGCGATGCTTGGTATTTCCCTACTCGATCGAATCAGAAATGATGAGATCCGCAGGAGAACTAAAACTACCGACATCGCTCGAAGGATTGCATCGTTGAAGTGGCAGTGGGCGGGACACATAGCGCGGAGAACCGATGGCCGTTGGGGCGGAAAGGTTCTCGAATGGCGACCACGTACCGGACGACGTTCCGTGGGCAGGCCCCCCCCAAGGTGGACCGATGATCTGATCAAGGTCGCGGGAAGCCGCTGGATGCGGACAGCACAGGACCGATCGTTGTGGAGATCCTTGGGGGAGGCCTATGCCCAGCAGTGGGCGTCGTTCGGCTGATATGATGATGATGATGATGATGATAGAATAAAATAAGACATAGTCGTATGAGGCGACTAAAGGTCTTTTTCGATTAGAGGCACAACTGAGATCGCTAAACACGCCTGCCGATAAGGAGATTTTTTTAAACAAAACTATATGAAGAAGAACACACAGATTCAGCCTCTAGTCCTCGGTACAACCTAGTTACAATAATTGGAGTAAGGAAAAATACTACACTGAAACAAAGCTAGTTTGTTCCAGTGCAACCTAACAGGAAACAGATCTAGACAAGGTTAGATCATGGTCAGATCTAGAGAACGATAACCAAAAACATTTCCACGCCAAATAGCGTTGAATTAAAAGAGCACACGTGAAATGAATTTATTATTCATTGGAAAACACAGAAAACCTTAGTCAATATTAATGTCGGGGGGAGGAAGACGCAGCTGGCAGTTTTCTTTTGGCAGTAGAAGCTTCTAGACGCCTCTATTGATAGGACAAAAATGGGAGGAGGAAGTTCAAAGTTTGTTCGCTAATTGGACCAGAATTTTTGGCACCTGATTGGACATTTTATGTGAATAGCATTTTGGTTATTAAAACCGTTTTAAGTTAGCTCAGAGGCATAGTATGTCTCTGAGTACTTCTTGTATGGACTGTGGTTAACAAATTCTGTCAGTTGTGTGCTAACGCTGTTGCAGCGTACTATCACGGGCTCTGGTGTTTTCTCTTCAATCAGACATTTCCTGCACAGACGAATATCCGTTATACTTATATTGAAAAGGTGCTTGTTTGGGACGCAGTGGCCATGATACCTGTAACTATGATAAGGCTTTTCGAAGTTCAGAATTATGCAAAACAGGTTTTTGTTTATGATTTTCACCTGGTTTGCCATGTCTACATTCTGACTGGAGTTTTTGAGGTCTTTACTGCAACAAGATATCTTCTTAGAATACACCAAATAAAACTAGTATTTTCAGAATGTGTTTATACTCGGTTGACTTTGTTTCCTGTGAAGCCAATTTCATGGAAGAGATTTTTATATGCGAATACATGTAAAATGGTAAGATCTCAGTATTCCGTGACGATTTACAGCAAGGACATGCGAACATATTTTATAATACATGTGGAAACCAGAACGGAACAGCGAACGTGTTTTGAATTATCTGACGACGGGAAATAACTATTTGTTGCGGTAACAACCATTCAACTAGTCGTCAACTAAACTAGGGACCTATCTAGTAAAACTACCAACTTTATGCAAAAACATCAGTATTTAGATATTAAATGCCTAGATTTAAACCTGCACTTCTTTACCTATTGATAGGCAAAAAAACATGGATATGTGGACATCAGATACATTGTTCGGATTCTAAAGTTTAGTCGTAAAAATTAGAAACGAAGAAGGTACACCCATACCCAAAATAATTCGAATCCGATGGGTAAGAGGGTATGGTTAAAAGTTGACTGCGAATTCTTTTTTTTACCCTTCCGATAATTTTTTCCTCAACTTTATATTTGAGGTATGGTATGGTAAAAATATATGATAAAAATCGGTTCAACACGTAAAAAAATAACAAAAATCCTATCAACCTAATGGATGAAATAAATCAATCTAATGAAACGATCAAAATAAACATACAATCAACGAATAAACTATTTTTCAAATAAAATACTGAGGTGCACCTTTTACACGCTTTAGGAACGTATCTGACTTTACAAATGAGAATGCATTACTATCCATCTAAAAGCAAAGGCTAAAAGCAAACATCTAAAAGCTAAGTGACCATCTAAACTCCTGGTAGTCTGATTCCTAAAGGGAACAATGCCTAGTCCCAAAGTGAAAACTGTTAACAGAACTGGAATATCGATTTCTACAAACAAGTCAACGGCCTGTGGTGATATATCGGCAACTAGACGGAAAACTCGTGTCTGTGTTGCCATTCACGGAGCTATAATAAGGCTCTGGTCCGATGCGTCACAATCAATACACAAGACAACCAAATCATGGCTACCGAAATACTAGGCTGTGGATGAATTTGCATAAAACAAGCGATCCTATCAATATTACTAAAATCGAAACAAACACAGCATTTATTTATTCTGAGCCGATCCAAAGTTTTCCGGACCAGCTAGTATAGCTTATACAAGTATGCTCAGTATAAACTAATAGCCAATTAATAATGCTCGCTATCAGAATTGGTCAGCATGGAGGGATTATGTCTCTACTTTGAAGGAGGTCATCAATAATGGCGTAAGTTTACCATCCGTTCTGAAAGCACAAGTTCTGCTTTCATTGGTCAGCTATGATCTTTTGTGTGCCCCTTTTTTCTGCTACCAAGTCCTTAATAATATTAGTAGGTACGTCTGAACAGAGCCTAATCGTATGTCAGCTCGAAGCCATAAAACAGGCGTCGATAAATATGCTGTCACGATACATCGTAAATGCGATCGTAAACAACATGACTTTCCACAAGATTGTGATACCGCTTAGTTAAGTGCGGACTGTGATGGTACGGAAATACTGTATGCTGATTTTGGAGCATAAGATAGAAGGCTCTTTTTCCAAATTCAAGATATTTCGGTAGAGAAAGTCAGGAGTAAAACAAAACTGCAAATAAAACATCTAAATGTTCTTATTTTTTTTTTATTTATTTTACTTTATTGAGAAAACCAACAGCGTATATATACAATGTTAACATACATTAATTGATAGTAAATATGGCCAATAACAGGTTTCCCTTATCTTATCAATAGCACAAGTAAAGGATGGAAATGCTAACAATATCCACGCATTATCAAAGAACACACACATTAAACAACAAAACAGAAATCAGCATGACAACCAACTCAATGTCATTTGAGACATGAAATTAATGTAGAACATATTAAATTGTTCTATTTATTTTTAATTTTTGATGTAATATAAATTTTATTTAACTTTATTCCTAATAAATGTTACTTTTTGCCATTTTTATTATTTTATTTTTTGTTATTTTTTTTTGGTACTGCACACACCTACACCCGAATCCAACAATGCACCTACTTCTCTTTTAAACTTGCGCTTAGTGTTCGAAAAGAGGTCAACACCTTTAAAACGCGCGTTATATTCACGTGGCAGACGCAACAAAACTGAATTTTGAAGGAATTTCGAACGATGCCGCATAGTTTCCAATAGTGGGGTTTGAGGTTAGTTCTATATGTTTCTTTTCAATTTGATTTGAGAAACACTAACAAGCTAGGAAATTATATCATTACAACAGCACATTTCACTCAGACAAAACAGCGGTTCTTATTAATCAAGCCTGCTCAATTTCTTTCACCAAACAAGAGCAAAAGCCAAACGGAGGAGGAAAGTGGAAACAAAGTTGCACGGCTAATTTAAACAGAAAATGGAGTGAGGGGTTTTTTGTCTGATAGCGTTTAAATCATGGCTATTTGTTTCGGTGCTTTTGTAATCAGTTTCCTAGTCTTATATCACGGACAATTGATTGCCTGATGAGGGATCTTGTGAACATGTACCTAGTTGTCTATATTATTTTACGGCTTCGATTTCGTGTATTGCAAAAATATATTATAAACCTAAATTCAGAATGTTTATAACTAACTATTTTCAGAATGCAGAATTTCAGGATCCCGAATCATATCAATTCCGAATCTTTAATAATCCGAAAATTCATAAATACGAATTCTGAATTATAATATTCCAAAAACACATAAAACCAAAAAATAAACGCTTGATTATGTTTTTATTCAAAATTTTTTTTTAAAATAGTTTATTATTTTCCCGAACCTAAGAATCTACCGAATATATTAAATTATTACACAATACTAATGCATATTAAATGCTACTCTGACTAGGTGCTGCCAAGTACAAACGCAAGCATGCAGATAACATGCATGGATGTATGCAGGCAAGCAGCATGTATGCAGGCTAGCAAGCATAGATACAGGCCAGCAAGCATACAATCATGCATACAGGCAAGCAAGCATGCAAGCAGGCTAGCAGCGTGCATGCAGGCAAGCAAGCACGCAATGCAGGCAAGCATGCATGCATGGATTCGGGCAAGCAGTCAAGCATGCATGGATTCGGGCAAACAGGCAAGCATGCATGGATTCAGGCAAGCAGGCAAACATGCATGCATGCAGGCAAGCAGGCAAGCACGCATGCATTTAGTTTTGATCTTCTCCGGCGCTGCGGGAAGTGCAGTCCTTCTGCCCTTGCGTAACTGCTAGCGAGGACTGCGGTGAAATAAACAAAAACGGTTTTTTGGGATACTTTAAACATCGGTTTTTATATAGCCTTTTATTTTAATGTCAGACCTTAGTGTCAGACATACACTTGAACATTATTCATAAGCACATATTTGAGTATAACGTGGGCTAAATAAAGCATTCGCTCGTTGTTAAAGAATTTTTAATGAAGAAATCTCCCGAGTCTTACCGCAGTTCCCACAGATTTCGCACTCAAAGAGTTCATTTACATGACAAACAAATAGTTTGTACTAGATCTAAACTCACGCTGAAAACGTTAACACGCCACAGATGTAACCCTAAGACTAACCAAATGCAAATACGATGTGCAGAATTAAGCTATACGTGACCGATGTAAGCTGATCGCTTATTTATATCAAACTAGCTGCCTCAGTTAAAATTAATAGACTCGGGCGTTACTTTGCGGAAATCCATTACTAATTATAGATTTTGAAAAATTATTTTGCTAATGATTTCCGCTTGTTACCTACCTGGTTACCTTCTTCACCACACTACCCGCACTAACACTGATTGAGCAGGCACTATTTCATGCAGGAAAACCGCCCGCCCTTCCTCAAAAATGCATGCAGTACAGTTAATGCAATTATTAGTACCCAACACCCTTGTATTAAAATACAATTAATTGCATTGCTATTGATAGTTATTTAATATCTGCTGATAAGTGTTTCATAAAATAAGACTTATTGCACGTTTCTATTGACAATTTTAGTAGGTAAATATGTTACTTTCAATATTGATGATACCACCAGTGATAAGATACAGCGCACAGAAAGCAGTCAGTGCTATCCTACTGTATGTATGTCTGTGTACACAAGTCAAATTATGATTCAGACAGATACTTGATATCGATAACACAGGTCTTTATAGGGCTTTACGATAACATAATTCGTGTATGTATTTTTTAACAAAAGGTGAACACAATTCGGATATTTGGTTATATTTCCAGGGTAGCAACGAAAATAGATCTTAGCGGAGCTCAGTATATCATAGTATTGATGACATGTTCAACCTTTTGAATAATAGACATGGCACGTGTTACAAGTAAGCCATCTGGACGTCTGACATATTGAAATATTACAAAGCATAAGATTGTCCCTAGCTCGTTATTTCTTTCATTCCTTCAAGGCGAATGCATTGAAAAGTAACAAATGGCAGTAATAATTAAGCGTAAGTCAAACTTACTGGGAGGAAGAAAACCCAAGAAATGATGGATGAAATGTGTTAGGATATAAGGAGTATGGAATGTTAGGCGAGGGAGCGAGCATCGTATCGTCGACGTAGAAATATGACTGTCTTAATTCGACAAAATCGTTGGATATGATCCTTTGAGATGTTATGAGCACAACCGCAAATTCAAGACTTATGATTTTATTTGTGATCATTTTTCTTAAAATGAGGAAATACTTGCAGGAATATCAAGTGAGCTGTGTTAGTCATTTTCGTTCTCTGACGGATCACTTAGAGATATACCTACTTAGAATAGAACGCTGAAAACGATGAACTAGCCCGCGTAAGTCAGCACATTCTAATAATATGTTTTACAAAATTATATTCTCATTTCGTATTCTTAAGTTTGTCATCCATGACCCCTTAACATGATCTGTAGAGTGGACAGACACTTCCGTTGTAACAACCATTGATTTATTGTAAACCTCTTAACATTTATCAACCGAGACCAATCCAAATCAGTCTCATTCAAAGTTCTCTGTTGTAGTTGGGAGGCGTGAAATGGAATTATATTGAAGTGGGTTTCCAGCTAACTAGAGATTGAAAAAATATCCAAATCAGAATACCCCAGCATGGAGTATTCGTGAAATTAAAACAACATACTTTTTAAAGGATAAAATAGATAGTTTAGGAAAAGCAATAAAATTAAAACAACATACTTTTTAAAGGATAAAATAGATAGTTTAGGAAAAGCAATCAGCAAACAATATTATGTACAGACACCAGCACGTCAACCTACCACAAAATGTCAATTTTTTTCAATTGATCTTGATTTCTACTTGTTGGACTTAAAAGTTGAAAATCAATTCAATGACCTTTAACTTTTTGGGTAGGTTGACCTGCCGTTGTCTGTACATTCTCCTCAATTTCAGCGATGTAGGTATAGACTTTGTAATTTCGAAGAGACACCAGTACTGCAAGAAAACTTGCATAAAAAAGAATTGTTTACCGTCAAGAGATCACGATTGATACCTAAATGAGCTTTCCAAAACATCACACTACAAAAAAAAACCAAACGATTGAAGATGATGACAATGTTGAAGTGAACGCGAATGTTATTATTAGCATACATAATGTGACAAAAAAACAGATGATGTCAACAGACGGAACAGTGCTGCAGTGCCTCTAAACCCAGCTCTGACCGATCTAATAAATATACACAAGTGTAAAGGGCAATAAACATGGCTCGGCGTAAGCGCAATCACAACAAGCCCTCCGAGAGCAGTGGCCGTACGCGGCCGTGACTCATCTGTCAAGTGTATGCGCTCGCGCATGCTACCGAATTAAACTCAGATAACGTGCACCCGCTATATTTAGCCGGGGAAGTTTTTAACTCGAGTCGGCCTGCTTAAGGTAACTTAAAGTGAATTGAAGACATTAAACAAAATTTTAGAATAAAGGACGAAACTATAACTATAGTCGTTGTTTATTTTACAATAATTTGTAAATTTTAGTTTAAGTGCTAAGAAACCCCTTACACTTTTATTTAAAGCTAAACGTTTAAAATTGAAATAAGAATCTAGCTTATTTTGAAAATCAAATGTCGAGTAGTGGTAGCAATGAAAGATTAATCTAAGAGGAAACGGAATAAAAGCTCGTAATATTGAAGGCCGGCCCCAATGCCACTCCTTGGGAGATACTGATTCGTCTGCTTAAATTATAGTGAATGGCTACTGCATCGTACGGTAAGACTGACGACAAAATTAAGGTATTATTTTAAGATTTAGTTAGAAAGAGTAGACTCATCAGCGGGAGCGAGAGATCTAAATATGGCGATGCCAACGCTGAGTTCTGATTTGAACGTTTTGCACGGCACACGGAATTATGTTTACGGATGGAACATATTGATATTCGAGAAATTTTCGGAGGTATGCTGAAATCTTTAATTTAACTACACAGCAGATATGTACATATTTTGTCGTGGTCGTCTACCTAGAATGTCCTATCACGTGTATAAAATAATATCAATTGTGTTTCTTCTTAATACCTAATACAATAATTAGGAGAAAAACATCAACTAACGGCCAGTCTCAATAATCTATCTATCGCCAGTTTGACATTTCTGAGATAAGAAACAGTTTCTATCTCTGATTTTGCCGTGCAGAGAAACAAAGACGGAAGTTGTTTTCTATCTCCGTTATTAGGACCGGTCGTAATATAGTATACGTAGTTAATACAAATCGCTAAAGAGACCTGGCCCCTAATTCGCGTAACCGAATCGTATCACAATCGTAATTGAACGACAGGTTTTTGACAGTTCTAGTATGGGCTAAATGTCAAAATCGTCCAATTCAATCACGATCGAACGAATTAGGCCCCAGTGGATTTAGTTAGGGATTTTAACTACTTGCTTGGCGGTGGGGGAAAACACTTAGCATAACAGCACTAGATAGCAGCAATGGTCCAAAAATTGTCTGGTTACCCTGTCTACGAATAATAACTAGTAACTTGACCTGTCTAACGTTACAAAAGTCTGATGGCAATCACTCAAAAATTCAAAACTAGACTAGCCCATTTGCCGTATCTCTGATAGTAATTAAGCCTCTTACTGAATTAGGATCAAGCAATATCAAAAATTTGTTTATGCAAACAAGCAGAGCGCTTTAAATATGAGCCTAATTAGGTAGTTGAGACTCTATCAGCTGTAACCACAGACTATGTATTAGGGTAGCTCAGGTTATTAAAATCATTACAACATAAATTTAATTCTTACAGAGAATTTTCAATTCCAAAAATATGCAGATTTTCACATTATATCATGGCAACTTAACAAAAATACGATCTAAACGATTGTTGTTTTAGAGGAAGCAATCGGTTGAAAGCATCCGAGGATTGAATTAAGTGTCGTACAATAGACGACTTTACTGCTATCAATGTTGAAAATAAACACTATTTTACGACATTTAAGTTTATAAGTACATCGTATATTTCTTAGCATTCCGTGCAATCTTCTTGACCTTACCGTTTAAGTTTTTACTAGTTTTTTTTTACATTGCACTTACGCCTCTCGTCGTTTTAAAGTCATCGTGTTCTATCAACTCTTGCAGCTTTAAAATTCACATCAAGTTTTCCTCTACTCATTTATAAATTTTTTTCAACCTATTCTTGTCAGCCAACCTCAAGTTGCCAGGGAATACCAAATCGATACATGGCTATGAAAACAGAATCTGTTACGTAACTTAAATATTGCACTATGTTACCAGGAAAATAATTTCCAACCCTCAGGAGCAAAGTAGAATTTACTTTAGTGGAACTTGCTACTTTATTTCCTCTTCTTGTCTAGCTTAAGTTTTCTCGTACGTCGCTTCGGACGCTGTATTTTACTTAGTGTTAGGTAAAGCGTTTTTAATGGAGGCAACATTTTATAAGGATGTGGGTAATGTTTACCTATTTGGTGATGCTGTGAGCTTGAGTGCTGTGAGTCTAGATTTAATGTAACTTAACTTTAGTTGAAAACATTCCACGTACGAATATTGAGGTTTGTGATGAAGCTCGCAGGAGGTCTAAAATGTGATTGAATAAATGCGTTAAGTACTACAGGACAAACCTCGCAGCTGTTTTTCAATATGATAATAAAATAAAAAGATTTTCAACAATGTGATAATATGTACAACGTGAAAAAAATTGAGGAGTTTACCAAATCAGTTTTTTGTTTGAAATACAACATAAGTTATCTCCGAAAACAAAACATCGAAGGAACCAGAAATGGGGGTTTAAACAAAAACCTTAGGTTTCAATGAGCAAATAAGGTTGCATTACATAATGAACCAGAAAAGATAGGAGCGTAAAATATTGAACTTTGTTCGGTTTGTTAAGTTCAGTAGATAGGATAAGTTTCAGAACTGTTCAATTTTACAAAAGATATGATGGTAACAAAAGTTTTATGCACATACCATGAAAGTGTTATCTGTCATTTCTCCACAAAAGATTTTCAATGCAAAAGAAGAAACTTCAATTAAGTATGTCTTATTTTAGCGAGCTCAATTATAATAAAAACCTAAAAGAAGAAACTGGAAACACTAGCTTTGTGACCTAATTAACTTATTGTCGAATACAAATAATATTTTATGAAAACGTAGAGGTGAAACTATTAATTTAATTCATTCTGTAAATATGCTAAGAAAAGCAAAAAATAAACTTGAATAATATAATGTCTACAACCCTAAAAAATGAGTAACTTTATAGATCTACAATGAATGAGGTACTGACAAAGAAATTAAACAGCACGGATAGAATTTCTCTAACATCATTTAAACACAATTTCAATGACAAAAACAGCAGCGCGAGGAATTCTGTAATTACATCGAATTCTTTTTTGCAACGCGAAACCCAATCAGGTTTACGTGTAACGAAGACAGAGATGAATAATTTAATTTAAAAACTAACGTGCTGGATTACTAACACAAACACTTTGAATTTGATTCATTTACCGGACAGGTGCAAAGTTAATGAAACTGTCGTCACTTATCTGCGAATATAGTCTTGCCTTACAGTGGCAATCGTTCAGATTAATTGTAGGTATTTTAGGCCTTGTTTTCAGATATTAATATTAAGTAAATAGCATAACAAAAGATTCGTAATTTATTTCCATTCTCATATCAGGGATATATTCGTTAACGGTAGAACATAAATTTACCGACATCAGACATCTACTCTCACGCCCTTATTAAGACGACAATATTTCACAGACCTCATTCAGTATTCAGTAGACATAAGTGTGATAATTACATGCAGCTCGTAACTAGCACAAACCACAACCAAATTGCGTAAACGCATCACATAGGTCTAGTATCTTGGCTACATGCGGTACGGTCGGCTTACGGATAATCTAGATTCTAGACTGAAATTTCTCAAGATTCTGTGAGACACATACCCCAAAGAGATTTAGCACTCCAAAAAAATATTCTACTTCGACGACATCATAACATCAGGAAAAAATGGAGCAGTACTTCGTGATTTGTGGTAAATAGAGAGGCTAGGACTATCTGAAAAGTTAAAATGACTGCGTTGTACAGACGGGAATGCGTAACAAGCAGTGTAAATATATAGTGTTGCCCTCTAGACTGTTTAGGTTTTATTATTATTGATATAATTTTAAGAAAACAAACTTTCACAACCTTTGGTTTACCTAACTGGTGCGGAAAACCAGGCTAATTACAAAATAACAAGTGGTGAAAATAATTGCAGGTTAAAAGATTTTAAACTTTGGTAGAAAACATGACGTGGTTTGTGCATTACTAATCGCTGTGGGTATGGGTGATTATATTAAGTATCACTACAAGATTGTCTCAGAACACTGACTATTCTGCTTCAAACAACCAACCCTAACAAATGTCAAAGTCTTAAAGCGTCGGTTATACTACATCCCGATCTCTTTAGCACCCATTCGTCAGATAGAACCCCTTTAGATTAGGAGGTCAATGATCTGGATATACCTAGATTCGTTCGTGAGCATGTATGAGACCAATTTCCAACACACGACTGAGAAATATTTGCACGGTTTTCGATCATCAATGTAATTGGTATTTTAGTAAGTTTATGCATATTTTAACTAACTTTAAGAGCAGACTCAATATTAATCAAAAACGGTAGTTTTGTTTTTACCTATCAGTAAGTGAAGTACAGTTCCCGCAGGATAGTTTCAACTTTCGTGCGAAGTTAAAAAGTAAAGAAGATATCCAAAAACATTAAGAAAAACTTTAGATAACTAAGTAAAAAAACTATTATTTAATGTGACAACCAGGGAGGCTTTTTGACATTATCAAACATCTAAAGCTACAGTTGTGTTGTGTATGATAATTTTATCTATGGCAGATTTTCAACTGACTATATCATTGCATTGCAACCCAATCATGTATTGAAATTAGTCTGCTACTCGTATTTGGGTGGCCTATTGAAATTTATAATTGCCATAAAGTTTGTAGCTACGATAAAATAGAAGCACTTTAAACCGAGCCATATGTGAGATCAGACGAGTATTGTTCAATACCAAAAATATGTAAAGAACTATAAAAATTCTTTGTAATGTATGTTTCTTACGTTACAACACAGTAGGTCACGTTGTCTGTTTGCTGTTTTATCTAAAGTATTGCTAAAGAACATCTGTTTACCAACTACAAAAAACTCACAAGCAATTCCGTCAAATGATGTCAAATCATTATCAAATAATACTCAATTTCCACGTCAGTGGGACGTACTCTGTGCTATACTAACATAACCGAGTGCAAACAATTGAATGACCCTATGATGCAACAGTCATTACCATTACCACGGCTGCAGTATTGTTATTGTTTAACATCACCAGTACTAGCAGATCTCTCTTCGAAACTTCGGTGCCGCACTGAGCAAGTTCTAAGCAAACTGGCCGTATTATGCCACCTGCGCCAGTTCTTCATGACCTGTGTTAGCTCCTAGAGAATTACGGGATTGGCATCAAAATTAATCATTTTTAGAGTTCAGAATTCGATGGGCGGTAAACGCTATACGTTGTTGCACTTGGCCTCTTTCACAGAAATGGCAAATAGGGGTTTTGATCAAGATCAAACTGATTCTATTCTACTGTAGAGATGAACTCACCCACGGTGTGGTCGTTAACGATTGTAATTATGCCTAAAAACATTTATTTTAACTGCTTACATTTAGACCCGCTAAGTGCGAGTCGGATTTGCAACTGGAGAGTTCAGTACCATTATGCTATTTTTAACCATTTCAATTAGTTTTTGTAGTTTGTTTTTTATTCAACGTCAAGAAAAAAACAATGAAATGGGTCAATTTACTTATTACTCTTAAAACCTAATATTTATTGTCGCTAGACTCGCTAGGCAATATAAATACACTTTCTAAATGTCTCACTGGAGAGAGAAGGGAGAACTGCTAGTAACTACCAAGGTTTTAAAAGATGGAGAAAGGAGCATGTACCATAAGAATAAGAATGCAAGGCGGAAATTGTAACTCGTCGTAATATTGTGCCACACAAGGCGCCACATCCAGTGCTTTAATTATAGCTATTCACAGGTGTAAAAGTAGTAAAGTAACAGCCTATAATTATCCCACTGCAGGGAAAAGGCCTCCATCATTGAATTCAAGTTACCACAGCAATGATGGGTGTACTGGCATAATCACCACGCTTGCCAAATGCGGGTTGGTGATCACAAACCCGAACAACGTTCGAAAATTTGAAAGTTTTTGTTGCCCGACCCGGGATTCAAACCTGGGACCCCGAGATCTCGGCCCGGTATTTAAACCACTAGACCAACGGACTAGATTTACAGGTGTGACTTCTTCTAATTTGTGTGTTAAAACCGACATTTTGGATTGTCCCCCAAAATAACATTATCTAGACAGACCAATTGGCGATTCGGAGTGTTGCTTTGCATTAATCACAAAAGATCTGGATTTGAGTACCGGCATATAAAATAGAGGATAACACTACTGTGATAGCCAAATCGTCTGTCAAGCGTGGCGAAAGGCGAGCATATTAAAATTCTACATTTGGGGAGGCCTGTTTTCAGTGGTTAACTAATTTAGTCTGGTGATGATGATGAGGATTTTAGGGATAACAGTTGGAAATTCACTATCAGGTTCCGTTTTACTTAATAACTTGAACTTATTATTTCGAGTCCGTGACAGTTGGTGTGTTGTCTGGCGCATTGACTTGGTTTCCGAAAAAGACCTTAAATAAAATGAACGACTATGCGGCTCGGGTCTAAAGCTTGAACAAAACAAAACTCGTTCCCCACGCAGTCCCTTTAAGGTACTCGAGACAGCTCAACTGCTAATAGTTTTAAAACCATTTTAATCTAATCAGCATCTTTCCCTCATACCAATGTCTTACGGCCATTTCCAATAACCTATCTATCATCAGTTTTGGCATATCGGAGATAGAAAACAACTTCTGTCTTTGTTTCTCTGGACGGCAAAAACAGAGATAGAAACTGTTTCCTATCTCCGATATGCAAAAACTGAAGATAGATAGGTTATTGGAACCGGCCGTTAGAGTATCTGAAAGAGATAGATAGATCCGATACGGGCTTCGCGTTGCGTAGTAGACCCTCTGTATCGACACGGTTGTCGAGAAGACAGTGAGAGCGGTACTTCGACCCAATCAGAATGACAATGACCGAGTTTGCGGTCCTTTTCGCTATTGAGATCATCGTCTGGAAATAAACATCACGTTCATGGTTACCGTGATTGAAGTTATGATAAGAACAAACAATTTGAACAACCAAAGACGTAAGATCTTTTTTATAAACGCATGCTAGCTATAAATTTGATCTTGTTGCTACTTCATTTGTTGAACCAGTACCAAAATCAACCAGTACAAATAACGCTTATCTAAAAGATAAAAGTAATAGTATTACTAATACTTAATACATAATCTTCAATAGTCTTTGTGTTATACTGGTGCCCAGATGATCAAAGAAAAAAAGTTTGATTGAAATCGAAAGGATGGCAAATTGTTTTCGGCATGTCGCTTTAGAGATTTTGACGTAGAACGTCGTCAAGATAAGCCGTTTAGGCAAACAGACAATGTCTCAGAACAATGGATGTACCGAGAAACAATTTGTGGACGCAATTTACAAGTAAGCTCAAGTCATTTAGCTACGACGATGAAAAAATAAAAATTACAGACAACAAGTCGTTGCTTGTTTTTAATAGTTACCTATTAAAAGATGACTCCTCTTACGAGTTAGAATTTGTTATCCGGATATTTCAGAGATGATAAAGACGTCTAGATAATATCTGTGTTTAAGTTTAAGGAAAACACGAAACAGATATAGTACTAAGTTCTTTGACTTAAAACTTCAGAATTTGAATGTAGAACGAAACATAACTTTCTTAAAACAACGAGAACGAAATTCAAATGGCCAATTTTTCCAGAATTGAATCATTTATCCACCTGTAGACCCCTCTGAATCGTGTCCGAAGTTCCCTCTGAACATGATACTCTCAAAACAAGGTTTGTAATTTCAGCATTAATATGCACATAATCTATAGAAGTCTGCCCTAAATTATAATGGAAGCGCTCAACATTACTCGGAGGTAAAACTTTCATCAGTGCTCTATAATATCAAGACCATAAACACTATGACGTCACCCTGAGTCAGTCGGCCCAGATGTGAAGATAGCATTGTTTGGAGTCGAATTTAACGGCGCGGTCGGACGCATGTGTGGGGCGACTTATAGACCAGACCGTGGTAAAGAAAAAACTGAACAGGGCAACGCCCTGGACGTGAAAGGAATAGTAAGTGATATCGCGACCTTTGCGTCACTGGGGAACACTAGAATCTACTACGAAACGTGCCAGAAATGGAATGGAGTTGTGGATTTTTTATCACTTTCAGTATTCGAGGGATGATTTTATTTCAATCACCGATTTGTGAGCCAAATAACGAAGTGGGATGGTCACTTTTAAAGGATAGAAGTAGGGAATCGGGTGAATAGAAGATTAGCCACTAAGAAGCATATTTCTTTTTAGAAGAATGACTTGTCAGGCTGTCTGCTCCAACGACCATCACCTGAGCTATTTGGACTAATTTCTTACTTTGTACTATGCTGTTTTATACCATGTACTCTCTGCTTTATACCATGATGTTGTATTTCTGACTCAGATGGCAGTGCTACCCACAGCCCTATATTTTAGCAAATATAAACAAAGATCACCAAATCAAGTTTCAAGACTAGCAAAGGCGTACAAATTAGCAACTCATCTTGATTAAGTAATCAGTTCCAGTAATGATACAGTGCTCAAAGCCAATTAAAGCTATTTCGAAATCACTGCCGACTTGTGTTATTTCTTTATTTGATTGTATAATATGTAGATGGTTGTATAACAAAATTCGAATAGGTAGTCTGAAGAGTCTAGTTTTAATTTTGTTTCTAATTAGTTAGTATTGTAATTTAACGGCTATATTAGTCTAGTTTCTGCAATCCTGACAGTTGGTGGTTGCAGATCATAATGAACACGAAATTTAGTACCTAGGTAGATCTAATGTCATTAATGTACCAAATTACCAGTCAGTTTAGGGTTCTCTTTATAGAGAGAATCGGTAATTCTTGTCAGATCTGAACGTACTCGTATGTTCTGCTTTAAAAACTGCAAAGAATCATTATCGGTACATTACACACCAATGTCTTATTTGACATAGGTAATAGGAAATTGAGTGCGAGTTCAGAATAGGAAATTGAGCTAGTTGGTTTAGCAAATCGTGACTAGGTACATCATTGCTTTATGTAAGAAGCTATCAACCATAATGATACTATTCTTTGTGGTAACCGCATTGTTACTCAATATGTGGTTTATGGGTCTTTTTATGTTTGCAATATATATTGAGTGAGAGAAGCTACAATTTTACACAGTACTTCAATAACTAGGTACGCAGTTTGGTACTCGTATTATGGTCTTTATGTTCTCTAAGGATTAAAAACACAACCCTAATCTAATGCTTCCCCATTAGATTTTTTGACAAATTCACATCAACTGCCTCTCAATTGTTAAATATATAAAAAGTTAATGATAGTGGTTGACTTTACTTACCAATTGGATGGTACAGATAGCAGAGGTTGATGAAAAATATTGCTTTTTCGGACCTTTGCAGTGCGAATCGACACGACTGATAAAAGACATAGAGTGCCATAAAAGCTCACGTGGTTTGACCTTTGAACAAGATTATCTAGTTAATCTTCTAGTTACAAAAATAAGTTATAAAGTTGGCAGAACAAGACTTCATCAGATTTTAAAGTAGTGTTTTAATGATATGTCTAATGTAGATCGTGATATGATCTAAATTTTTGTCCTATTTCATAGTCAAGATAAACGTAATTTCTACATAGAATCGAATACATTTTCAGGGTCTGCCATCAGAACTGCGTTTCTCTCTGACAGGAACACTAGAATTTTAAACTATGGCTATTTCCTAGCACTAATTGTATGCAATAGCAATGAGTAATAATGCCACAGTATTTCTAGGTGAAATGACGTAAGCCAGCCTCAGTGTTGAGTTACAAGGTTAATTGACCATTTTCATTACCACGTGTGATCCAACCAAGGGATGAGTGGAAGTATATTCAGTACGATGGTCTTTCAAGTTACAGCTTATTCAGCAATGCACACAAATATTTGTACTGTGCGGGGATCGAACCCGCGACCCATGGCTCAGAAGCAGCGTTTACTACCGTTGATCCAAATGGTCGCCTAAAGCATTGGACTGTGATAGGCTAATGATGATGATGACGATTTCTTTTTTATTTTACGACTATCCTTTAATCCCTCGATCGTGAGTTATTCCAGACACAATTGAAAACAATTGTTATCGCGGCACGCGCGTGCCTCCTGGGGGTCGAGGGATTAAGGATAGTCCAATGTCAGAATGTTACAAGCTCCCTATTAGGTACAGGCCTCTGACGTCAATTGTTTTACGATTTCTACCTTGCTACAGAAACTATTGGCTTAACGTCCTACCGACGCATGGCCATAATTACTAACCCGCCTCTTCTGGGCCCAAGCAAATGTTGAGAGCGTTCCCTACATTGACCCGACGGGGACCCATGCGTGGTAGACCGCCGAACCACTACACCATTCGCAAATTATGATATCCTGGGCCTTAAGGGTGATAATGATATAATTGGCCATGGACCGAATTCAATATGACTACCGATTGGAATCCAATTTTTTAAAAATTAAACTATGTATAGAATACTTAGTACCTACGCTATAAACATTCTAATTTGATTAAGAAGCTTATTACTACCCAAATTAGGTAGTTGTTACATTGTAATTAAGGTACAAGGTCTTAAATTTTTAAGATTATTCTAACCTATCTGGTACCAACCAAATTATTGAATTCATCTCATCGATGCTTAGCAATTTATATTAAGAAATAAAAGAGAGAGAAAAAAACACAGATGGTTCAAAATCACACCCTGAGAAATAGGGTGTTTAAATAAACATATAAACATAGAAATGTGTCGACAAATGTGAGCAGCTTATTTTTTAACAGTGTAAGTAGGGATCTTATGGTGCATTCATATTGACTTACTCTTTGTAACAATATTCTCACTGAAGAAAATCTTCAACAAGTAAGTACTAAATAAAAAAAGTTTTCAAGGCTGATGATTCCAAATAGATATAGGTACTTATTGTGTTTCATGTTTTATAACTATCTGTCATGGAAATTAAAACCTTACAGGAACGACATAAAGTAAAATAATACTAAGTAAAAGGCTCCATAATGTTCAGATGAGCGCTCATTTTGTTGAGGATTTTTTCTGTCACTGATTGTCTAATATTTTTTTATTTTAAATATCTAGTATAGCAAAAGCTAGTGTTGTACCATTAATATTTATATTTATTGGGGAAGTCTATTAATATTATTTTTGTTTTTAATTAATGCCATCAAAATATGCATTTTTACATTATTTTTGACTAGTTTTTTTTATGTTCAGTTTAATGCCCCTCTTTTACTAATGATGTTAGGATAGATGAAAACCAGAACTTCTGAAATGATTTAAGGGGCATTACGCTTTACCTCGTATGATAAGTACCTAGGTACTGTATCAAATTGAGTCGATATAGGATTCTAATTATCGCATGTTCACAGTATGCAGGATGCAGTAATATTAATATGATCATCTTTGGATGCAGTCAGTCAAACCATAGTCATACTTATAACTTAAAAATGAGAGTTTTTAACTATCAGAATTTGTTATTTCAACTGATAAGAAATGTATTCAACAATCTAAAAAAATTACTTTCTGTCCTATTAGTTTCGACTGCCATATTGTTTTAGTAACTTAAATGGATTGGTTTGAAATCAGTAGGAACCATGGTAGGAACCTACTAAAAAATCTGATATAGATATCTACAAACTGCTTGTCAGAAGTTCAAAAGTGAAACTTGTACTTAATAAGTTAAGTAGGTATAAATTTACCTACTCATAATTACTATTACATGGATACAAGACACTTGAATACATTGACTGCATTAGGCGAAAAACCAATTCAAATGTGTTGTCTTACTAGAAGTCAAATGTGGAAATAGTACCTATATAATTAAATAGACTTATTACAGAGGTAAACAAAGCTATGTCGTTTGCTAGTCGTACCAATTGATTATTCCATCCCAGTAAGTGCTTAATTGGCCGGAAATAATAATAACGTAGTGGGAAAAACAACGTGAACCGTTCTTTTGACTCAGAAATACAGTAGGAATCATCTTTGCTACTAAACAGTCGCGATCTTACAAAGCTACGTTCGGACTTTGAGATTTAACTTCTCTACACAATTTATTGTAAGGTTTTTGTGTAAATATTACAAAAAGCATCCAATGAAGTCTGCAAAAGGGGGTAAATATCGATTATATACTCACCACAACATGATAAGCCGGCGTACTCAAGTAATCGTACCGATCTACGACTTTTGGTCACGATTTCTCACAGTAACGTTCACTTAAATTCACAAACGAACACTGCACTGTAATCGCCGCGATAAGGACATACTATTCGGTAAAATTTTCAGTCACAATTTATTGGAAAAACACATTTCACAGCTTATTCACGATAAATCTGTATATTCGAGCTGTCACATTAACCCTCACTTAGCACAAGCGCCAACTTCTGACTGGCGGCTTACTACTGGATTTGTCGCCGCCGTAGACATGAGTTTTGCTCTGTATCGACTACAATAAAACCCAGCAAAATTGGATAGGCTATTAAAATACAAAGTGGACGTAATATTAAGCGGTCATTTTTCATAGAGGGGTTATATCACTGCCATCTATCGATGAAAGTAAAAAACATTTAAGCAGAGTTGTGCCATCTAGTGGAAATAATAAAAACTACGTATTATTAGCTTTGTGCGACATCTGTCCCACACTAGGCTAAACTAACTTAGCACCAATAAATGTTCATATTGGGCAACATAGATGGCGCTAAAATGGTCTTTAGATTTTTCAAAAAATAAACGAGACTCATCGAAGCTGCGGTTTTGAACATATTTTATGATAGTTTTAAAAATTTCAACTTATAAAACAATTGCAAGAACAAGAGGCCCGAAGCTAAGTCATAGTTAATGTAGGTAATTGAAATCACAAGGAACATTGTCGACAGAGGCTTAAGTCATGTGAACGCGGTAAAGATATTGAAGCACAGTGGACCTACGAAGTGCTTAGTGCTTACCAAGAAATTACTAGCAATCATAATTAAGCCACATTTAGGTTTAAATCGTAGATTTATGTATTTTTTATTTTTTATTTGGCAAACATTTTCTGCTTTTTAAACAACTACGGAGAATGCAACAGGAACGGTTATGTTTTTAATCTTAATCTATTTAAATAAAAATGTTATGTTGGTTTTTGTACGCTTCAAAAACTCAAAAAGTCCTGCACCGATCGAGCTGAAATTTTAGCATGATCAAAGATTGTTTTTATCTATTTATCCGCGACCGCGAAAAAAAACCATT
The DNA here is from genome assembly GCA_949315895.1 of Anania crocealis. Taxonomy (NCBI): domain Eukaryota; kingdom Metazoa; phylum Arthropoda; class Insecta; order Lepidoptera; family Crambidae; genus Anania; species Anania crocealis. The sequence goes on along the minus strand of OX438874.1, from coordinate 5,696,820 downwards.
AAAAACAAAAAGCATTCAATCACAATGTGCCACAGCGAAGCGTGGCAACCACAGCTAGTTTATTTTTATTTGTTTAAATTCTCAAATAATTAAATTTGGATTAGTATAGTTTCTTTCGGGCTAGGTCGCTAACTTTCGTTCTCTGACGAATATGCTCGTTCCGTATTTTGTCTCTATAGCTCGCTAAGCGGCTTTAAGTTAAGAACTACTTAGTCCTCTGGTAAGTGTCCATGTTTCTGAAGCATAAGTCATTCCTAACTGGTAGGACGCACTGGTAGAAGACCTATTTTTTAGACATCGTAAAATAATTAATTCTTTAACTGACGTGAATTAAAATGGAAGATTTATTTACGACTTCGTCCACATACTTAATATGGCATTCGGTGTTGGCTTTAGGCGATTGTACGGGCTTAAATAAATATGATAACAAACCGGCAGCGACATCTATCGTCTGTTTGCATCTTCAAAAAAAGAACAATATTAAGCCGTGATCCCGCGGTAACCGCACGAAATTTTGGGATAAATTAAATCTTAGGTGTTATTCTGAAGTCAAACCTACATTACCTACTAGAAAGTTTCATCGTAATCCGTTTTTTAGGTTTTGCGTAACAGACTAACAAACATCAAAATACAAACTAGGATTATGATTTCAAATAAGTTATTAGCTTCTGTAAAACGAAAAACACTTTAGTTTACTCATGACCACGAACGTTGTAGTGTTCGAATCGTCGCGCGTATAAACGCGAGTTAAAATCTAAACCAATCTTGCATTTCGAATTTGGTATCATTTGAAACCTACTAAATTGGCATCCAAAGGTCACCTTAAGCAGGTTAAGGTCACTCTAACTCTTAAATTTCTTCCTATTTAGTAAAGAAAACGTTCCCATAGACAGTCGAGTTTGGTTTTTGTGGCCTTTTTTAGGCCGTAAAGTTCCGAGAAGAGGTGATTGAGTAAAAAAAGCCGGGATTCGGCGCGAAGCGAGCGACTTCCGCCCGTTGACCGCGGGCAAGCAGATTAGGGTGTCAGAACAAGGTGGCGTGGAGCCAACCTACATAAGAACCGAGTTTTATTTTCAGATTATATGATTTTGCTTTGGACAAAAAATATTTATAGTAGGTACTGTTACGAACTGGTCATCGGACCGGATTTTATGTAAATAAAATGTTTTCTGTATGTATGTACCTATTTAATGTACCTATATTGTCTATTTTTAATTTTTAATTTTCCTCTTTTTGATGCATTTTTTTTGTTCTGTCATTCTGTTTGTGTCATTATCTGTTCTTCGGTCTTTCTCTTCTCAGTGTGTTTTTGTAAGTGTTTTGTTTTTCCCTTTTATATACCTACACATTATTCCTTTACTTTGAGCCCTGTTCTGTTTTACCCCTTCCCCTTAGTTCTTATGTGGTGGTGCGTTCTACCTAGTGGTCCACCCTGGGCAACGGCATCTTTGGTTTTCTAACCAATAATGACGGCTAACGGATCCCTCTGCGGTGGTAGGCTTCGTAAGAGGCTGCCTGGATGCTACCACCCTCCTGCCGGAGTCCAGCGCCAAACAGTTTTTCTGTGTTCTGCTGCTGGTGTGTGAGAGAACCAGTACCACTTTTTGGGTAAGCTCGCTCCATCTTAGGCTTCTTCTTAACCGTAGAGTTAAGTATGTAGTCAAGAGCAAGCCCGATCCGAAATTGTAGCTTAAGTAATGTGTTTCAATGTTGATTGTTGATAGTAGGTAATGAATGAGTAAAAAAAACCTGTTTTAACAGACTCCATTCCAACCCTGTCCCTGGCGTGGAAAATGCTATTAAGTGGATGAGCATAAAAAACAAAATATCTCTATCGGCGGCCGACGCAATAATTAGTAGACAGGCCTGGGCCAACACTGATTGCGCTGGAACCGAACCTGTCGTGTTATTTGCTAACTTACCATGTTATTGAGTATTGTGAGTCAATTAAAAAAGACAAAGACAGACTGATTGCCTAGTTTACTCGTATGTGTCTAGTAGAAATGAAATGAAATGAAAGAAATTTATTTCGGACCTGGTCCATATTGTTGTTAAAGAAAATTTTAGAGAAAGATTCTAACAGAAGTGCAGACTTTCGCTATTTCTTCTCATTTCCTTAACAGTATTTCGTCACGCCTTTACATATTCTACATCATTTCACGTTTTGTTTTTTTTGCTAACTTACCGTGTTATAAAATACGGTGAAGTCAATTAAGAGATACAAATACATACTAATTGTTTTGTTTCTGTATCTAGTCGAAAAAAAGTCTAGTGGAGAATTTAACATCGAAAATCATTATACCGAAAATACAAAATGCCGATATCCGAAATACCTAAGCTTTGAATGCCGATTTTCAAATCACCGAATGGACAAAACCCGAAAGTTAAAATGTCGAAATGTCGAAATGTCGAATGTGTTTAGACTTGTGGGTAAGCAGACGTTCTGATTTAACTTTAACGGCGAGAGTAAATCTAAATTTTAATACGACTTATTGTCTCTTAAAGTCATTTAATCCAGTCGTAGTAAATGTTAGCTTCGAGGTAGTCCCTTTCTTCTTCGAAAATTGTTCGTCTGAAATTCAAAATCCCTAACGCGTTTGCTATAATCATCACTATCCATAATGTTCGAAAATACAAAATTTTATTATGCCTCCTAATTGTCTTTAATTCTAATGCTTTTGTGTCATAATATCGGGTGCTATAATAATTAGATATCCTAATTTGTCTTGCTATAAAGTCATATGTCCTAAGTGTTAAATTGTTTAATGTATGTTAGTCCGAATGGTGGTTTATGATAATGTTGTTAGTTGTAATGATGGTTTATAATAATATAGTTAGTCCGAATGATGGTTTATAATATATTGTTAGTCCTAAAACATATGTTTAAAAGATGGTTTATCTTGGTTATGTTATCCTCATATAGTTTAGTTATTATTAAAACACATTATCATACACTTGTAATCGTATAGATTTAGGATTTCGTGTCAAATCTGTCTCAGAACCGAATCAGCCAACCCCGACTTCACGTGGCACTTGTCTGCCCTACCCCTAGAGTATAATTCAAAAAGGTGGAGCGCCGGAGCACACGCAATTTTAAATACATGCCTGCTTGATTTTATGCATTTTTACTTATATGGGTTGTAATATTTACAGCAAAAGATTTAGGGCCTTTTTTATAGTATTTAGAATCTAGGGTACGTTAAATTATGTATGACACATTGCAACGTTTAGGGGTTGGAGAGGGTGTTGGGGGTTGATGTAGATGATCAGGATGAGGTGGTAAATAAAGAGACGAGCATGAATTGACAAAATATATTTATTTGCTCCGGCTAAGCTTACCACCTCTTAAAAGCTACACAGAAATCTCAGGCGTGAGTCCTTTGTAAGGCTCTGAATTACCCCTACTTCTGAGCGAGTTGTACCACCAAACTTATCATGTAAATTATACTAAACGGAATAATCTGAATTTAATTATGAACGGAATACTAATAAACGGCAACCGGAAATGTAGACTGCTAACTGGATTAAGAAGATGTTTCCACTTACTTCATCAAAGATAGGGTAGGGTAACCTTATGCATCCACGTGGCGTGGTACCAACCCGAATCTCATCGAGACAAGCTTCTTGCGTCTTTCATTTGATCAGCGGAAAGTCAGCGTAAAACGGTAAGGTAATGTGCTAAGCCTGGTAGCCAAACCAAGCGGCCATCAAAAGATCTGAAAGAAACCACTTATGTTATAGAACTGCAATAAGCGACTCAATGAACAAAATCCTTCGAAATCAGCAAATATACTTACGGCACTTAACCGGAACAAAATTCAAAATTATTATATACGGCGACTATAAGCCGGTATCAAAAAGGCGAGGTAACGGCCACCGTCTTCTCCTTCGGCTTCCTGGCCGACCTCTTCAAGCAAGTCTCTTCTTCGACATCCTTGCAAATAAAAGTCGAAACTCGAATCCAATGAAATCGAATTTGCAAATCATTGTCAAGAAGGAATTTCCGAGTGCTCAGTTCACTAACTCAAATCTCCCCAAAACAATCGAAACAACACAAAGAACTATTTCTTTGTAAAACAGATATTAAACTAACAAGAAAACATTCAAACTTTTTAGGTTATTGATTTACATTATTTTAATATTCCAATTACTTTTATTAACTAAAGGCTGGTCGTTTATTTAAATTGTTTCTTTACCAACCAGTCCTCAAGACAACGTATTTTTACCACGCTTTTATTAGCTTGGGTTGTATCTATGTAATGGAATCTTTGAGCATAAATTTGACCGATTTCCAGAAGTTTGATTAATTTGAAACTTTGCACACGTATCAAGGGCCGATGACAATGCAATAATTTAATAACAGTTTTCCCAGTTTTCCTCTGTAAGAGGGAGTAAAAGAGATAGAGCTAGCGCGCGATCTGTATCAATTATGTTTCCTGCATAGGTTTGGACTTACAGTCGGTAAAGAAGGAATCAAATCTTATAAACTAAACTAAAAAGTAAAAAATAAATTATAGTTTAAAAAACTAAAAAACCACGCTTTTAAAACAGATTGAACTAAAAAATTAAAAATAAAACTGTAGTAATCAATTGAAAAATTCATATTATTGTACAAAAAGCGTGGGGGCTTGATTTAGATTGTTGTAAATATTTTATCAATAATTTACTATATCTGTGGATATCATAACAAGCACCCCACGCTTTTTGTACAATAATATGAATTTTTCAATTGATTACTACAGTTTTATTTTTAATTTTTTAGTTCAATCTGTTTTAAAAGCGTGGTTTTTTAGTTTTTTATTCCCTAATCAATTCCCAATGTTTATAAACCTGCCATACTACTATTGTTTATTACCTTTTTTAAACATCTGTCTAAGGTCATAAACGTCATTCTGCCAGGCTCATGAAAATTACTTCGGCTGCGTGAAGTTTCATAAAATAATTTAATGTCAACACACAATCTTAAAAATATAGAAAACAAGTATTGTTATATTTATTAAAATAAATCATTCACGACATTTGTGAAATGAGTAAGTGTTCTGTGCGTTTGCTAAACGTAGACAAACGAACGTAACGTTATTTTAGTCATTCGGAGCATACGGACAGTCGCATGCGCATCTGACAGCTCTCTGACAGCAGCTTGTCATTGACAGATCAATAACCAAAACAACGAAACTCGATTATTATTGAAGTGAAATTAAATGTGTTTTAATAATGAAACAATGAATGTATTAACTAAACGTGAGTATTTAGAGATTAGTGCGCAGCTCAGAAATCACCACGTGACACATTACGTTAGGACTTATAACTGTTATTGAAAAGCCTTTTATGTCTTTTAAACATTATAGATTGTAATATTTATAGCAAAAAAGTTTAGGATTAATAATATTTAGGGATTTTTATTTTAGGGCAAGTGATATTATGAGACATTGAGTTAAGGCTAATTATCATTCGGAAAATGATGATTAGGTCACAAAACATTATGACACGTTAGATGATGGATAAAAAATTTATGAGACAAAATAGAGAACCCCCTAAAATTACAATACCTGATGGTTCTAATACCCTAATGTTGAAACCCCGAAGTACAAAACTTAGTTGAAGTTTGAAATTTCTAATATCTAAATCCCCTAATGGTTCTAAATATTTAAGGTTTAAAACATCGAAAGTTAAAATACCTACATTAAATATGAGAAGATTGAAAACAATCAAAATAGATTTAAACAAAATATGTGGTTACCTTACAAATAATAATGACGATGCGGTTAATGTTTCTATTGAATGTGGATGTCACTCGTTATTTAGTTCCTGATGTTACAAAATAGCTAATTGCAATTAAAAAATGACGGGAAACAAAAGTTTATCTGAAGTCAAAAAGATGCAATCAAAGTTCAATTTGATGGTTTCATTCACGTATGGTAAAAATCAGCCAAATTGTTATATATGATTATTTTGTATTGATTATAAATAAAAACCTCATTACATTTAGAACTTTTCATTTGCAAAAAATCTCCTGCTGTTGAAATGTGGATTTGGTTAGGTTAGAACAGTGACCATACAAAGGCGTGAAGGCGAGAGAGCGGAGCGAGCGCAGCGAACGTGCCGCAGCAGCGGCCGTCGAGTGCCTCCAAGAAGCATTGAAATTTCATAAAATTAATAGATTCAGGCGTTACGTTGCGGAAATCCATATTCATTGAAATTTAGTTTTTTTTATTCCTAACCTGTATAAATATTCCTAAATTGTACCTTTTAAACTTTACGTCGGTATTTATCGTTTTGATTAACTTAAATAAAAACCTCATTCTATGTTCTCTCCTCTTCTATTTTGGGCTTCGGGATTTTTGTGCTTTCGGTGAAGTATTCTTTCGGGAATTTGAACTTTCGGTCAAATAAACATTTGACATTTTGATATTAGGCATTCCGTTTATAGGTGTTATGAATTTCGGTCTTTTGAATTTCGGTATTATGACGCGTAATCCATTACAGAAGGTATATTTTTCAAGCCTGTCGTGTTATTTGCTAACATACCGTGTTATTCAATACCGTGAAGTCAATTAAGAAGGGTTAGACGTTTACAAAGGACTAAAGATGTAGTAGCTCTTGCTTTACCTTCTGTTTGCCTGTTTGTTTTTGTTCGATAGGTATTAATAACAGCAACAGGTGTATAGCAATATTTTCAGAATTAGTTGCATCTACTTTCATTACAAAAATAGATATTTGATTTAAATTAAAGTACGGAACCCTTAATGTGCGAGTTTTCCTTTATTCGTTTCGTTTTTAACCCGCACCCCTGAGCAGGCGACACCCTAACAACCGGCGACTATCAGAGTTCCTTGTTGACTATGAAACTCTAAAAAGGTTGCAATAATAATTTAAATAGCCTCTCTCAGTGAGATACTAATAAAAAAGGATAAGAAACAACTTACCCCATCGCTATAACGCTGAGAGTAATCGATAAGGGCCATATGAATTAATAAGACACACTATATTGGTATTACCAGTAAATATGGTATTGCTGTGGTGTCAGATGCCACCGTAGGATACCAATAAAACCTATTTCGATTTATAAGCTTGTTCATATGGTACTGGCGAGTTGAAAAGTCTTTACCGGCATATTTGGTTTTTTGAATTCAGGCAAACATTGGCAACGTTTAACTAAGAATATTAATTAAGGAATTAAGTCGCATGAGTATTAGTTCGTGCATGTAAAATAGATGACTGATGTGCTTAACGTAATCAGGTGATTAAAGTATTGCTATTCGATCTTTATTCATACCTGTCAAGTAATTACATTGCAAAGAGAACATTATGATTATTTTTTATGATTAACCAACCACCTACCCACACTAAATGTGTTCCAATATAATCCTCCAGCAGTAATATATAATATAACTAGCTGTTGCCCGCGACTTCGTACGCGTCACTTTCTGTTATTATGATCGTGATTGTTTTCGCAACATTTTTCACTGATGCTTCTATTGGTCACAGCGTGATGTTGTATAGCCTAAAGCCTGCCTCGATAAATGGACTATCTAACACAAATTTTTCTAATCCAACCAGTACTTCCGGTGATTAGCGCGTTCAAACAAACAAACGCTTAAGCTTTATAATATTAGTATAGATTAAAGATAATTTGGGTAAAAAAATATTAAAGTTTTATTTGAATTTGATACTAGGTATATAATTTGTAATGATGGATCACAGCAAGTCGGCAAACGGGGCTAAAATTCATCGACAAGGAATGATATAAGTTGAACCAATAGTTAAACTTATTAAATCGATGCAATCAAACAATAAACGACCATCTACGGATACACTCTTAAAAATTTGGTACTGAAATTATTATTAACGTAGCTAAATTAAGCGTGTACTCTCTTTTAATATGCCAGTCTATTCAATGAGGAACAATAAGTTAAGCACCGATTTGGTCATCCATTATTGCAAGATCTCCTACTGTAAGGGCGTATTATTGTCCAACATTAAACAATACCATTCTTTGTAAGAGACAAAGCATAATATATTCTCAGAACACTTCTGTGTGCGTCTGTAGTTGGTCGTAAATGTATAGACGGTCGTTTTGGGTGAAAAAAATACACTTTTTACACACGCTAGTGTACAAAGGACCTGGAGATATTTATGACTTTATATGTTGTCGTCTCGCTCGTATTCTGTGTATGAGTTCCACGGTTTTGTATGTGATATTGTGAGGCTTCTTTAATAGGTTTGGAAATAATTGGGATGGGTTCGCAGACAGTAAACTAAAAATGTTTGAAAATTAAAATAGGTATATGATGTACCGTGTGGTATTACTAAATGGATAGCATAGCACCACCCCTTCTTGCTGCATGAGTGTCCCGAGTTTCCCAGACTTCGACCGTGCCACGTGCCAAGCGTGGCGATTATGGCATGATACTTCTTTCGGAAAGGCCTATGCACTGCTGCAAACTTATCTGTCACTATTACTTGACGACCTCCGTGGCTGAGTGGCTTACACACCGGTTTTCAAGGTGTCGCCTGCTCCGAGGTCCCGGGCTCAATAAAATTCCCGTACGGTTCAATGTAGAAAAAAAAGTTTTTTTCTTCATTTTCTCGGGTCTGAGTGTTTGTAGTACCTTCGTTGTTACTGGTCTCCAAAATACGAGTGTTTTAAATAGTTATTCAAATTGGGATCAGAACAATGTATGTGATGTTGTCCACATTTACTTATTTATTTATATGTACAGATAATGATGATTTTAATTATGAACCAATTCTCAGTCGGCGCCAAACATGATATTACGGGAAATTGTCAAGCACTGTCACAAAGTTAGTAGTAGTAGTAGTTTTCACGCTTTTGGTGAGTTAATATTTCCTAAGAAAATGTTTCATTCATATCTGTATTCAGGCAAACTATTATACTAACAGATTCTTTATTTAATACCGAATAGATACATTCGAACAGAAAATTCAATAGCCAAAATTAATCCCAAATAAAAAATGAATACTTAATCTTTTTCTGCTTTCTATCTTTTCTTTTCTTTCTTTATTTTGTAAGGAACTGACTAGATTTGTTAGCGTAAAAACTTAATTATTTTATTTATAAAACCATTAAGTAACGCTAGCACTCTCCTCTCTGTCTTCGATTGTCTTTTTTTGCCAATATCAATTAAGCAATTATCAGCTACCCGTCACACGAAACACGGTAAACAAACCGAACTAATATTATCATTTAACAGTTGGCTAATGAAGGCTAGATGAGTCTGTGTTCTTATTCACCGCTCTTGTATCGTCCCGCCTTCGGTAGGTAGGCGGATTATTTAACGTCCGTAGAGCTACATTTGTTTAGACTGGGCTTCATTATAAGTAAATACAGGTTTTCAAAATTATGTATTCGATTTTACAACTTAAAATATTTTGCTCTCCACCGCCTGCCTCTTCCAACTCAAACTTAACGTATACTCTACGTGAAGGCTGAAAGAAAGAAATCGCTGTTAGCGAGAAGACCGCCTAAATGGGGGCTATCGCTAGTGAATTTGCCACTAGAGGCGCTAGTGTCGCGTGAGGTCCAATATCATTCACTTTGTACTGGTTTAAGCGGAATTTGTTGCATAAATTATAATTTCTTTAATTTACCTGCTGGAAAGTGATCTCCTTCGTAAAATATCACAAATATGGATTATTTGGCGATTAATGTGAACGCTTTAAAAGCGGAATTAAGAAAAAGCGCGAAAATAGGCGGCCTCAAGAGCAACTATTTCAGAAGTTAGTTTGTTGATATCAAGATAGTTATTTATAAACAATATAACCTTAATTAGATTCAAGATATAACACTTTGTTTCGGCGCCAATCGCCTTTGATAGCTATACCTCCGGACCTCAGTCTACAGTGGCGCCAACTGGTGAGCAAAGAAACGGTAGTCCCCATTGTGCAGCTCTAAGTCTAAAAAGCAAGTGTTGCATTTAATTTGTTTAGTGTGCAATAAAGAGTATCTATTTATCTACAGGGCAAAGGCCTTCATCAATAAATTTACGTTTCCACAGAAATGATGGGTACAGGCATAATCACCGCACTCGATAAATCTGGGTTGGTTATCAGAAACCCGACCAATGTTCCAAGATCCAAAACTCTTATTACCCGACCCTGGGCTAAATTCAAAATCAGTTTTATTTCTACCTACAAGTCCCAATTTTTTAACCTACCACTGCTAAAAGACAAGTGCTGACACTAGTGTGAGTACACACGTTCGCAAGAAACTCGATCAAAATTTGGTAATGGAATGGTGTTTTTTAATTATTTTTGACTGATGTCGTATATCCAGCTGCTTACATTAAAATTATTCTAAACCTGAAGTTCCTGAGCTCAATTAAAATAACAGTTATATTTGAATTAGAAATTACAATGAATATCCTCTATACAACACCGTTTGTAGTTATAAATGTATGACAGATGCGTACTGTGTTAAAATTAGGAGATCTCACATCCTTTTAATCATTCGGTACTTACTTGATAATTTTCATTTAACCCTACTTATCATTATCTCTTCTTCAAACGTATAATTTCAAATGTTGTGGACTCTCTGCTGGCACTTTTAATGTTTTATAACTCTATGTAAGTATTGACTATAAGTAAATCGTCTCGATACAGGTGACCGTTAGAACACAGTAGCAATCTATTTGTACAAGCTAACTTTCGGAAGACTTTTTTTTTTAAATATTTTAAGACATGTCTCACTGGGCTACACAGAGCCATCTAGTCCCAAATTAAGCTACTATTAAGTAACCTGTCGTATAGGTACTAGACAACCGATAAACTTACTTATATACTTTTTTTTTTGTAAATACATACTTATAATATATAGAAAACACCCAGACCAGTACAAACAGACATGTCATGCACACAAATATTTGTACTGTGCGGGGATCGAACCCGCGACCCATGGCCCAGAAGCAGCGTTTACTACCGCTGATCCAAAAGATCGTCAAACTTTGTTGCTACTTACCCACCATTTTTTTACCAGTGTGTACGGTTTGTAAGTAACCCGATGTATTTTTTAATAGAAAATTCTGTTCCGACGCAAGCATCCATTTTGTACCTTAATATCGTAAAAACAATATAAAATCTAAAAATTATGTTAAAGGTGACTCGCTCTTGTTTTGTTTTCTAAGTTTGATTATTAACGGCCGGTCCTAATAACCTATTTATCTTCAGTTTTGGCAAATCGGAGATAGCAAACAACTTCTGTCTTTGTTTCTCCTGACGGCAAAATCAGAGATAGAAACTGTTTCCTATCTCCGAAATGTCAAAACTGGCGATAGATAGATTATTGTTAGTGAAGTACCGAGTGCATGGTACCAGAACGAAAGAGAATAGCACCATGTATTCTTTTTCGTTCTGGGTTTGATTTGCCTATTAGTATCATATAGAAGACTATAACGACTTTTTCAACTAGCTTGATCCATTCATCGGCTCTAAAAGGTCATTTAAACAATCCGTAGTGAAAACTTTAACAAAATAGTTAAGAATAATATAGTGTCTTGCTGGTTTGGTGGGTGGGTAGTCTTACTGACTGAAGAACGTAGGTGAAGTCTCGGCATCGAGTCCTGCTGATATTGATGTTACTTTTAATGGTCTTGAATATGTATGATGAGCAGCTGATTACGTGGTCTGTATCGTGTCGTATAATTATACTTATTTTACAACAGATTCGAAGAATCTGTTGTAAAATAAGTATAGTCAATGTTTAAAATAATATTTGGCTTGATGACAGGGAGAAGGGCTTGTATACCTAACTAGGATCAAAATATCTAAATGTGGGAATGGATACAGGTATTTCTTTTTTTATCAAATTGAAATGTCACTGTGCTTCACAATTCATGGCTTTGTACTTGCTTTGAATCTCAATTTATTTAGTTAAAAATTATGTTACATCAATTTTATGTATTTAAGAGTCAATAAGATAAAATAAGTCAGATTGGGATCCAACTAAGTGTAACATGTACAATATTCTAGATTCTAGTATTATATCCGCACTTTGTTATCTACACGTATTGCAAGTTTATCATGTTAAACTTGGAAAATCTGTAATTGGCATTACATTGTTTTACTCAATACACCTAAAAGTAATTAGTCTGTAAGAACATGCTGTAGATTTTCTCTAAAAATAAAATAATAAATAAAATAAGACAGCAGCGTCTTCCTTGAACCAGTTGCAGTGGGCTTGTGTAGGTTGATGATGATAATGATATGTACACAGTAACGGTACAATACATACATACATACACTCACGCCTTTTTCCCGGAGGGGTAGGCAGAGACCACATCTTTCCACTTGCTACGATCCTTACAGACTACCTTCGCTTGATCCACATTCATTAATCTTTTCATACACGCTCGCCGGTTTAGGGTACTCTTGACCTGACCTTTCTTTAGAACTTCCCCGATTTGATCAAAATAAGTTCGTCGAGGCCTTCCCCTTCCAACATTTCCATTTATACTCGCCATATATATCTTTTTAGTCAACCTGCTTTCATTCATCCTCTCAACATGTCCAAACCATTTAAGCATTCCTTTTCAATACTGGTCACTACATCCTCTTTTACACCACATCGATCCCTTATCACACAATTTTTAATCCTGTCACTCAGATTGACTCCAACCATACTTCTTAACGCTCTCATTTCCACTGCATTTATTCTGCTTTCATGTTTTCTCTGCCACACCCAACTTTCACTCCCATACATCAGTTTTGGAACCAACACCCCTCCATGCACAGCCAGGCGGGCCTTTTCGGACACCTTCTGACTGCTCATAAAAGCGTGCAACGTCCCATCCTCGTCGCCACTGATAAAATGAAACAACGGTGTGCTCGTAATCGCATGTATTAGAGAACTGCTTTAACAATAACGGCCACTAGTGTTTTATACTCAGTTTTAGAGTTACCCACATACATTACACATTCACCATGTTGCCGGCATTTACTCTCCTTCCAATATCACTATTACACCTTCCATCCGCTGTAAACATTGATCCCAAATAAACAAACTCCTTCACTTGCTCCACTTTTTCATCTCCTATCAAAATGTTACACTCTGTCATGCTATTGACAGTACAATGTTAATAATAATTAGGTAATCTGGCAATAAGGCGGGTTCAGACTTCAGCTGCATCTTCTTCAGAGTGCCCCAAACGGCGCAAATTCGAAAGACTTGGTGAGACTTATTTTTGACCCGTTTGAGGTGGAAACTTTGGGACCGTGGGGTCCAAGTGCCCACAAGCTGTATCGAGAGATGTCTAAGCGCTTAGCTGAGACATCTCTCGATTCTAAAGCTGGCTTATACCTAGATCAGCGGATAAGCCTAGCTATCCAGCGTGAAATCGTAACCACCTCTTGGGTACCTTTCCGCAGTAATGCGATCTCAGTCAGATATTCTGTTTATTGGTTTATATTTCCTATTACTAGAATATCCGACTGAGTATAAATAGTTCAGGTTTTTATTTAGGTTTGTCTTTAAACATATAACTCTTAAGTTATTGTATCACTATTATTAATAATAAAATTTTTCGTTTTTAGTAGTTTAATTATGAGAATAACATTTAAATTAAAAATGTGTCGTTTATTGGGAACCTCCACATTTTTGACGGTATATTAGGGGTTAAAGTATGAAATTGCCGTTTTGTATGGACGAAATCGAGAAAAGTCATTTTTCCATACTAACAATTTTTTAGTTTTTTTAAAAACGCCTGAACCGTTTTCGATGCAATTAAAGGTGAAAGTTAGATGGTTCTAAAGCTACGCATAATAGTATTTAAATTTCTGAAAATCAAAGTATATAATACAAATATACTTAATTGAAGCAAGAAGGTCAGCTGACACATTGTAAGGGGTCTTTTCAACGACTTCCTTTGAAGTAATAGGCACTAGTATTGCATTTTTTTTTAGTCAAACGTTACTTTATTTAGTTTTTGATACAATACAAAAATAATTACGCAATAATACGAATATACTTAGAGCTATAATAAAAATAAAAAGTGGGAAAATAATCGGCAATTTCATACTTTAACCCCTATTATTACATCATCCCAAGATTTGACTTCAAAGCAACAAGCAATAAGCAGCGAGGTGCAGTACCACACAAACATGGCGCTTCAATCAATAAAGTAATTAAGCAATAACTACCATCGATTTAATCCAATATGGCGTCGCGTCCAATCGACAAGGTGCAGTGTCTATGGGCCTCATAAAATGGTTAATAGATAGATATTGGATGGTCTCCGTGGCAACGACATTGGCTTTCTGTTTTACCATTTAGATCCAATGGATTTTACCACTTTTAATTAAATGATCCTACCTGTTTTGAGACTGTTTTTCAGGCAACGATTGCTAGTGTAAATTGAAAATTTGACACAAACAATTGGTAGCTCAATTGTGGTTAGATCAGTCGCCTGGGAAGCAGTAAGGTTGTGGGTTCATGTCCCAAGGCTTCATCCCATCTCTACCCGATTTAAAATAACCTAACAAAGAATCCCAACTCTACCCGATATGATAAAAAGTACAGTCAACATGAAAAACCTTTAAACGATTTTTTTAATATCAACATTTTTATCATCATTTAGAACAATCGACATTTAAATGATATAATGAAAATATTATTTTTAAACAAAACACGTAACAACAACAACATCCCAATCATAATAAATCATGATTGAAACATTTTTTATACCTAAAATTTTAATATTTTTCGTTTTAACTGTACCCATACTTTTTTTCTATTAGCAAAAATGAAATCGGGTAGAGATGGGATTTTTTGTTAGGTAATTTTAAATCGGGTAGAGATGGGATCGGGTAGAGTTGGGACGAAGCCCCACTTAAGACAGTCGAAAAAATTTCACCAAGGAATTGTATAATCCTAACTAGCTAATGCATATTTCAAAGCTAGAATTATAAGCTCAGGCGATGTAAAATACGAGTAAGTATGTAATATAAGTTTTCAAAACAAATTCTTTGACGAAGTCCCACATGAACGTATTCTCAACAAGTGTCGACTTTTTTTTTAAACCTATTAAAAAATGACACACGATCAACGACCATTCTCTGTTTTAAATTACTTTTAAATTTAATTTTATATATCAAATTTAAAAAAAAAAAAATTGCCGATGATAAATCTTTCTGTCCTAACCGATGCAATTTTAAGCCGGTTTGTGCACGAAATATTGCGAGATGAAAGCTAAACAAAGATCATAAAGGGGCGAATGAGAGGACCAAGAGGAACCCAACTCACTGGACACCGTAGGATTTTTTATAATCCCATCGATTAACATAAATTCCACCGAGGCGGCCTGTGACACTGTCATATTATAATCAGAACGGCCAGTCCATTACAGTTCGTCGTTTAAGAACTAATGAGACAGTCAAGATTGCCAGTCATACATTGTGTATGGCCATCATCAAATTTTATAAGTACATCATCATTATCGTAATCAGCATACGTCAATATTTTTTTGAAAATAGATCTCTCCAAAAGGAGGATTTCATCTTTAGTTTCATGTTTTACTGGCGTTTTAGCGGTCGCATTTATTTCAATTCTTGTGAGAAGACACTGCTGCCTGTCATCTTCGGGCAGCACTCGTTTAGTCATATATTACTCACAGGACAAGAATATATTTATTTAAGCACAAGACATAAATTTCAGGGCAGCACCACGCAGAACAGACAGTGTTGAAATAATGTCTAAGAAATCAACACCTTTATACTCATTTTACTGATGAAAGACATTTATTTAATTATAGACATCGTTGCTCGCACATTGTTTTCGTATTACTTCAACCTATATATTTCTAGGGGGCAGGGATAAAAGTTCCTCTCTCATGTTCTGGCTGTTGTCTCCCGACACTTGACCCTTATCAAAATGTTTGCTTTTTATAAAGTTCTACGTTAACCCTGTTAATAAAGCTGATCGCTTACTTCTCAGGTCCAAGCGACCGGTTCGGGTGAGAATTTCACTGTTAAGTGTTAGTTTTTTTCTTGTCATATACCTACTACACGGTATCTATAAGATAGGAAGAAGTTATGGTAGATGTTTTGTACCGAATAAAATTTTGGAACTTCATCACTGAAATGGTTTTAAATGTTCAGTACCTGAGAGACCAAGCTTCTTTCGGTGGTAATTTTTTTTACGGTTATAAAATACTACCTGTTGCCCGCGACTTCGTCCGCGTCAATTTACGGCACCTTTGGATTTCTAACCGATGATGACGGCTAACAGATCCCCCTGCGGTGGCAGGCTTCGTAAAAGGGCTGCCTGGATGCTACCACCCTCCTGCCGGAGTCCAGCGCCAAACAGTTTTTCTGTGTTCCGCTGGTGTGTGGGAGAACCAGTTCCTCAGGGTAAGTTCGCTCCATCTTAGGTTTCTTCTTAACCGTAAAGTATGTAGTAAGAGCAAGCCCATAATTTATTAAAAAAAACTGATATTATGATCACGACATCGCGACTATTTTTGCAACATTTTTCACTGATGCTTCGCTCCTATTGGTCGCAGGGTGATGTTATATAGCCTAAAGCCTTCCTTGATAAATGGACTATCCAACACAAAAATAATTTTTCAATTCGAACCAGTACTTCCTGAGATTAGCGTGTTCAAACAAACAAACAAACTCTTCAGCTTTATACTTGTAAAAATATTAGTATAGTTTTTTACTCAGCGATAGCCGTGATATACAACAGTTTTGAGTCCTTACCAAACAAGGAGTCACCATAAACTGGTGGTTTATTTCGAAAAAAATTGTCGTAGCTACTTCTTGCCAAAGCTAGGTAGGCAGGTAGCTAAGTACTTAGGTTTCATTTAGGTGCAGAACCATTATGTTTTCATATCGGGCTAAATACTGAGACATCTTATTCCGTTAAAATAGGTGCGATATTCGCACAAAAGGTGTAGTCCTGCACATTATAATGGACAGCTAAATACTGCGGCATCTTATTTAAGGGTAATAAGTACGATTTTGCAACAAACATTTTAGGTATTAGTCTTCTGGCGACTGTACATCAAGCAGTGCTGAATCCACAATATCACACATAAATATTACCTTACATTGTGCAATGTAAATATACTCGCCATTATAAATCCAACACCGTTACTTATCTTTTATGTAAACAATCCCACAGTTCTCTGTGACAACATTACTTGCTTCGATAAAATCTCCTTGTAATACGAATCAGCAGATTAGCAGGTGTAAATACACTTATTTAGCAGAAGATCGAATGTATGAATAATGAAAATCACATAATGTATGAACAATATCTTGGTAGCTTAATTAGTTAGAGCAGCCGCCCTTAGTTTTTTATTTAGTATGCGAAAGGTTGATGTTCCAAGTTTCACCTAAGACAGGCGAAAAATTTTGATCCAATGAATTGTATTTTAAAGTTACACCAGTAATTTATTTGCTTAAAAACAGTCTCGAAACATCTATGAACAATGTTTTTGGCACGCTTTCTGATGGATGACTTTAATGATGATACATAAAATCACTACTTATTACAAAACAAAGTCATCCGCCGTGTTCATCTGTCTGTCTGTTTGCGTTAAACTCAAAAAAGGATTTTTATGTGGTTATCACCAATCGATAGAGTGATTCTTGAGGAAGGTACCAGCCCATTTTTGCCCACTGCTAAAAGCAGGCTTCCTTAAAAGCAGGATTTTGCAATAAAAGCTGCCTTGGCAGGTGGGTGACAACCGCAGTTCCGCCAATAGTGGACAGCAAACGCTGCTGCCCGTCTGCTTCTGGCAACTCCTTTAGCCGCCTCGTACGTCACCCAGTAGCGTGCACACCATAAAATACCGATCCCTGCATTACCTTCCCCTGCAGGTCAGAATACAGAACAAACTCTGTATTCTGAGTCCTATAGTTAAGTTTTTAAACATAGGTACTGCATACTCTACCTAGAATTTGACGACCATTTGAATCAGCGGTAGTTAACGCTGCTTCTGAGCCATGGGTCGCGGGTTCGATCCCCGCACAGTACAAATATTTGTGTGCATGAACATGTCTGTTTGTACTGGTCTGGGTGTTTTCTATGTATTATAAGTATGTATTTACAAAAAAAAGTATATAAGTAAGATTATCGGTTGTCTAGTACCCCATACGACAGGGTACTTAATACTACCTTAATTTGGGACTAGATGGCTCTGTGTGGCCCAGTGAGGCATGTCTTAAAATATTTATTATTATTATTATTATTATTAATTTCTATGCAAGCCTTTGTCGAGACCCACAGTAATAGCAAGGATGTTGCTTACTTACCTTTTAACATGCCGGCCGGCACCATACGACATTACTGGTGTAGTGTGGTAAATCAACTCCTTAGTTAGTTAGATGGACTAATATTTTCCGCATTTAGCCTCTTAAATTGGGCCTTTGTGCGTGATCAAAATTTTGGTTTTATTCAAACCATTTCAGGTCAGTCCAGAAACCCATAGCCTCGTACCTATATGTCTGACTGCCTCTTGGATGGACTGAGAATTAAGGAATTCTGTCCGTTGTGTACTTACGTTGTTGCATTTTGTTATCAACGCCTTGGTAATTTAAAACGTTACGATTAAGTACAAAAGCAAAATAGGACACTGTCAAAGGCCCATTTTGATTTTCCAATAATTTTAAATTACCTTTGCCCTAAGGTTGTCGCTCCCAGCAAAAACTCATTAACCACGATCAACATGTCTCGCCCGTATTTATGTTTATTTTATAACATTAAGGACAGCACGATACCATGCTATAGAAAGTCGACAGTCCACATTACTCCCAAGTAAACTGAACCCGCATATTTCTGCGAATTGTCAAAACGAGAAAGGTCGTGTTTATTACTGAACACATGCATAATTCTTATTATGACTGGAGGCAGAAAATGTGACAAACAATAACAATACATCAGCCCTTGACCGCAAACACGGCGTCCTCCTGAAATACGAAGCGAAAAATGCAAATTCAAAAAAGCAATACCAAAGTTGTTTCATAAATCTGAATTCTTAGGTTAAATATTTCACGCACAACGCTTCAGAGGTGTTGGTAAAGTTGACTCACATTGTTATTCATTATAAATACACAAAATGACTTAATTAAAGACCGAAAACCGGCATTATAAGTCAGAAAAAATACACAGCCTCCGCTCCGGTCGAGAGGTTTGCTGTCTCTATCGCTCCCGCACCGAAACATACCCCGTCCCTTTTGTGCCAGACGAACTTGTAAATTGTTCTTTTTACTATCTGCCCAGGGCAGAACGATGTAACTCCCACGCCTTTTTGGATGCTAGAACTTAACGTGATTAGAATAGAGTTGAGTTTTAAATATTTTTGAAATGAAGTGATGTTTAGTACATTGAGACGCTGATCAAGTTATCTCTCTCAGACAAAACAAAATACAGCCCAAGTCTTTTGAGCTTTCGAGTTTAGTTGCTTTACCGCGATTGCTTTTTGTAGCCCTGTTCCTTTTCTTGGTGCATTTCATTCGTAACACAAACGGGTTCGATCTGAAATCCTTTGCTTGGTCTCTGCATTTGATAATCAACTCTATTTCTTGTATATTTAGAGGACATAATTATTTTTTCGTTCTTAATAGTAAGGTTATTTGAACAGTTTTCGTGAAGTTGTAACTGTCACGTTCTATCGAACCGAGATGTGGTCTTTTTGGTCGTGTATTGAGACATGCATTGCTCTAAGTTAGTTTTCGTACGATGCAACTAATGCATGATTCATTTTCCCTTTTGCGGGTGACGAGAGTCGACGCACATGGCTGACACAGACATTCCATTGTAAATGATAGTATGCTGTTTGCGTCTTTTTTATCGGATTGAGTTACTGAGATAGTCTAGTAACAACTTTATCGACGCGATACTTTCGTATTTACGTCAGTATACCTTTATTTGAAGCTGCGGAAATATAAAAAAATATATACCCAATTCAAAAATGTTTTTTTGAAAATAATTAGCTGGAAATGTAAATCAGACCATTGTCTCTGTAGAATAATTACTAATATTTTCTGACAATTTCTAGGCCAATCAAAATTAATTAAACTAAGATACAATTTCGAGCATTTTGATTCGTTGCCATTTAACTGCATTAACATCATCATACCCTTAGAGCATTCAATGCTCTAAGATCATACATACCATATAATTGGACAGTATAATTATTTACTTACATGTTTTGTTGCATTAAAACCTATTTGTCCACCATGTCCTGTACCAAACATTTAAACCGATAAGCTCATTAATAATATGTGCTTGTTTCCTATCAACCAAATTCTTTCATCAGTTGAGACTTAAAATTTCGTTCTATTTGCTAGTGCAGCTTCTGTGTGACCAACGAATTTTTCTAATGGTTCCCAGAAAATGTCCTGCTTAAGCCATCAGCGCTCCTGTCAATGTCACCGTCAAACATTTGCTCAGTAGTCGGTACAGCAAACATGGAGACGTGATGAGTGTTGACCAACCACTTCACAAATAGATAATTATCAGACCGTCTTCTAGACAATAGGTTTGCTTATCCACGAAGGTCGCGGGAAATTTCTTGAACATCTTGAGTTGAAGATGGAAATTGGAATGGTGGTATTTGAATACATCTAATATCTAATATGGGCGTCACTAAAACTGGTTTGAGTATTATGAATATGTGCATTGGTTTCATAGATGAGTTTCTGTCAATCTTTTTAAAAACAGAGCTAGTTAAGATTCTTAAACCAGAGATTATGGTTGAACTATAAGATTTTTAAGTAAAAAACTAAGAACGTTACACAGCTAGGACTAACATTGCATTATATCAGCTGCACATGCTAATAAGTAGGTACTTCTTATTTTTTTCTACTTTCTCAATACTACAATCTAGGTATACTCGTATTAGGGGTTAAAGTATGAAATTGCCGTTTTGTATGGACGAAATCGAGAAAAGTCATTTTTCCATACTAACAATTTTTTAGTTTTTTTAAGAACGCGTGAACCGTTTTCGATGCAATTAAAGGTGAAAGTTAGATGGTTATAAAGCTACGCATTATAGTATTTAAATTTCTGAAAATCAGAGTATATAATACAAATATACTTAATTGAAGCAAGAAGGTCAGCTGACACATTGTAAGGGGTCTTTTCAACGACTTCCTTTGAAGTAATAGGCACTAGTATTGCATTTTTTTTTAGTCAAATGTTACTTTATTTAGTTTTTGATACAATACAAAAAGAATTACGCAATAATATGACTATACTTAAGAGCTATAAACAAAATAAAAAGTGGGAAAATAATCGGGAATTTCATACTTTAACCCCTATTATTAAAATTGTGAACATAATAAAACAGAAGTAGTTATTACTACAATAGCTCGTGTTCCTTAACTGAAATAATAATTCCATTTTCAAAATCTTTCGGGTTTTAATAGTTTCAGACAGAAGCCCATGAAGAAACCATCAAAAAGAACTAGATGCAAAGTCCCAAGATGTCACTTTGAAATGTTCAAGTCTGTGGTTCAAGTTTAAATATACCTATGCAACTAATATCAAAAGCTGTAACCCGAATACAAAAATATAATAATTTCAATGTCATCCTGTGTATTCTCAGGGTTTTTTCTTCTTTCATTTGGTAACTAACGCGATATACGATTTTTAAAGTACCCTTATTTATTGTTGTAGCATTTGCCATGTAGCCTTTTTAACAAAAGGTAGGACCCGGACTATAATAAGGAATCGATCGATACCTCATTTACCAAAATCGACTCATTAGTTTAGCCCCAAATGTGGAACCCACATTAATACCCACTTACATAGACTGCTAAAATCACTACCCTTCCTTGTGGCTTTGCCGTAGTAGGGTAAAAAAGCACATAAAAGTTCAAATGGCGTACCTTTGGTAAAGATTTTTCACTGTCACTGATTTTACATCTAATTATTGAATGGAACATACCCCTTTGTTGCTTTTCAGTTTAAACATAGATTTAAACTTGAATTTACAATCGACAGCTTTCAGTTCCTATCAACTCCAAAAAAATAAGCAAGTAAATAAGTAAAACCAGCAAGTGAATACTTATCTTACTTTTGTCATAGCAATCATTTAGTGTTATATATATTTTTGTTTAATAATACAAATGCAAGACGACGAAAGTTTTAAAAGTTCCTTAAATATATTTTTTGCTATTTAAAACGAGCTTTCCGACGTTTGTTTGAAAAAGCGACTGCTGTTTATTGTGCTTGCTCCAGATAAGTTTTATTTGGTTACCTGAGGTAGAGATTTGGAATTTAAATATTTGCTATACATTACTTGAGCTTTCCGTTTGCTCTCTGGAGCTTGGATTGAGCTTCTTGACAATTTGGGAACGAATATTTTAAAAGGTTTTTTTATAGCTTAAAAAATAACGTTCTCAATTTAGGGCAGATATACAATTTTCATGGGATTGATCGGTTGTTTGGGTAAGACGGAAGAAAATAATAAATGATGCATTAACGCATTTTGAGTCAGTGTCAATAAAACAATTAATACGTTCGTCGTACGCTGACTCTATATATTTATAAACATCCGTTTTTATGCACGGACGAATAAAAAATGTTATGTTATATTTTTTGGTAAAAAGCTCAAAGAGTAATGTATGTTGTATGTAAGTTTTTTCATCGCCTACTCTCATCTCTTCACTGCTAGACACTGGCCTTTTTTAAAGTTGGATTTTCCATAATCGCCATGTTTGGCAGGCGGGTTGGCAATCGCAGTTTGGTCAATAGAGAGAAGACGCTACTGCCTGTCTTCTGCGATTTCACCTAGTCACCTCATACAACACCCACAAGAATAGAACAGGTGGCGGCATAGTTAACAGTTGTCGGACATAGATACAATGATTAATAATAACAAGTAAATAGGTGTTTAGATGAATTAAGTTATAAATAACCGATTTAAACAGCGAACACTTTCATTCATAGTCCAGCCCCGGATGACCGATCCTATTTTGCCTTTGGTTATCGTAATGTCATTGACCTATCTCACTGTACTTAAGTGCTGTATGTACGAGAGCTTTCAACTTTTAAGCTTCGAGCTTTAAAAATTAATCGTCAGTTAAATATGCAGAAGCTTAATATTTAATTGCCAATAACCTATTTCAATTAAATAAATGAGTCGATTTATTTAAAAAGTCAAACAATAATATATGTTAATAAATCATTAATTAATTGGCGTCGATTGTATTAAACGAAAATCATTTATTGCTAATGTAAATTCATGAATTATCATTGTTTATGTTAGTGCATCAGTCAACATAGCGCTAAGAAAATGAGATTAAGACATTATCTGGTTAGTACTATCCGCGCACGAGTGAGACGGAGCAAAAATACATCTGCATATAATTTGTACGGAAATAACTTTCCGTGCGAGCGGGACGGCGCGATTGAAATGTCAGGTTCGACGCGCGCATAATGAGAAAAGCGCCGTCCCTTTCGCTCCTGACGTCTTACAATCGTTTATTGTCATGTTACTGTCTCATTCTGACATCCAAGATTGAGATGAAATTGCTGGCGGGTACCGCAGTCCACCCGCGACCACTATATCGGATCGCAGCGCGCCGGTGTCGGACGTTGTTAGCATCATTCTTTTTTCTTTCGTAAATTATCAATAAACAAACGGCATTTATTTTTTTATAAACGAAACAAGTGACTGTTGACAATATAGTGCGAGTGCCAGTGACATTGCTGCTGAATAAAAATTAAAAAAATGTGCAAAAAAGTTTTTAATTGACAAGTGAGCATGTGTGGTGCTGTATTTATTAATATGCGAATGGATTGCTACCGCTGCGATATAGTTTGACACATGATGACCTGACAAATGAAGATAATTAACTGTGAGTTTGTTTATTTAATTTATTTATATTATAGCTTTTTCGTACAGTTTTGGAAATGAGCGGTTACGTTTTCGAAATACCGCCGGCATTTTTGCGCTCTTTGAGTGAAGTGACAAGTTTTCTTTTTAAACCCAAACATGTGGTCCAGGGAGTTTTGTACCTGCGTCCAAGATGAGAAGGGCTGCCTTTTTGTATGGTAAAAACAAAGAGATCCCAGCGGACGGCGGGGTGTCGCCGTGTAGTGCAGTCACGTTTTTAGCCATTCCCTGGAATTGACGGAATTTATTTTATTACCACTACGTTTTGGGTTTTAATAAATATGTAGTGGTAAAAGTAAGCAAGGCACTTTGGGCGGATGTCGTGTGAACACTAGGACGGAAGACAAAGTAATTTTAATTCACAAGAGAAATGAAACGTTGAATAAGTATAAAAAATACCATCCCTTCCGTGGATCATAAAATAATTATGAATATATTTTTGTATGTAAGTTTGTATAAACAGTTTATTTTTATAAAATCTTGTAAATTCCTTTGGTTGAGAATAAAGTTTTTTTTTACATTATCAAATATAAACATGTAATTACCTATTTGTAAAAATAATAACATATTCATTAACTAATAAGAAGCTTAGCACGAACTTTAAGGTGTCTATATTAAAAGAGGTAATATTTTTCAAAATTTCCTGTACATTCACATATTTATCATTTAAATCATTCATTTATGTATCCTTAATTACCTGCTAGTAGTAACAAACAGAAGGGATACACATAGAAACATTAATATACTAATTTAATAAATATGTAAGTTGTAGAAGAAAAAACTGAGGCAAAACATTATTAAACGTTATGACAAGAATATTCAATGAAATTGAAATCTAATTAAAACGTCTCATTTTTAATTATAATACCTAAAAGGGAGAAAACCCGTTTTACACCGTGTATAAACTCCATACTAATAGTGTTTTATATAAAGCTTTTCAGAAAAGGACCTAGGTCCTACTATAAAATTATGTATATTGCAGCAAAAATGCTTTAAACTTTGGAAGCGCTTTGTATGAGTAGAACTAAATATTTAGGATCACAATTTATATACTCAGACCTTACTTGTAAATCACTTTATATTTTAGTGAAAACTTTATTCAAATTTATTAAGTCAATTCAGAGATCAATCTGTATCAAGACAAACGGCAAAATAATGCGTCGACGGACTCATATGTTTAAATAAATAACATATGAAAAGGGTTGTGTAGTGCCACCTTATAAATACAATAGCACCACCACTTCTAATATTATGGGTGTTGTAAGAGGCGACCGTCGGAGTACTACCAGAAAAGTACGGAAGGCAGCGTCCTCTTCTTTCGATTATAAAAAAACCTTCTGGAAATGCCTATGTGCAAGAGTGGACCAATAAGTAAAATAAATATGAGAAAATAGGTATGACAGACAGGATCTGTTAAGGGCCTATTATAGAAGCAATAAATTAATATGATAATTCCTTGAAACAAACGCATCTTTTAATCACACCCTCCTAAGTTTTAGAAAAAACTTAGTATATTTATTTTTGATTTGTAAAGTTGTTTAAGGTATCTGCGTTTTTGGATTTGATTTTTCATATCTATGAAAGCATTTATAATAGAATGAAAATATATTAGTTAAATGGCTTTAAGATGCAATTAGTTTTTCTACGTTACTGTTAACTAAACCGTCAGTAATTATAAAATATACACTTTATCATAATTAACTAGTTAGTGGTTGTTGGATAACGCATAGGACGAGACTGAAATAATTATAATAACTATGATTACTAAGATAACTGTTAAGTAGGGGAATGACAAATGCTTTCTAAAGCGGTAATAACTAAAGGTATGAATTAAACTAACGGTAAACAAAAAATCTAAACAACTGATTATGATTATTACATATTTAAAAAAAAAAATTTTACGAAAATGTTGTATTTATTATTGAAAAATATATAACTTAATGACTTATTTATAAAAAAATATCTTATATCTCTCAATTTGTCTCGTAGAATAAATATTGTGTACAAACTATCTAAACTTATCATATATTTGTGATAACTAAATAATCTGACGCTCATAACACAGGTTGACCATATAAGAGTAAAGCAATTATTGTATTAAGTCTTTCTGAAAACATCTGTAATTGCTTTGTTTTAGGTACCTACGTGCACTAAAAATTATAATTTATGTATACCGCTTAATTTATCAATAAAGCATAAAAAATAATTAAAATGGCAAATTCCAGAGCTATTTAAGATATTCAATGATTCAAAGCACATGTAGCCATTGTTTCTGACTTTCCAAACCCTAAGAATATTATCCGGATATTTAAATGAGCAATAAATTACAATAACATCTTCACATTTCACGATGCATGCCCCCCCCCCCCCTATAGATCCCGATCCGATTTGACCTGACCGCAGGGTTGCCTCCAACCCGTTAAACACTCAGATTCTATTGTTGGATAGGATTGATTATTTATCTAAAGGATTTCCCAACTGCAGGATCAGGGAAAGTAATTTCTTGTTTTTTTCATGGTTTATATATATGTATATGATACTTGGCTTATTCAAAAGGAGCCATCATAATGGCAACGCTTTGGCAGGCGGATTGGCCATCAAAGTATTGGAAATGGTCTTTCCACTTCGAAAACGCTGCCACTTCATCTTTACCCGTAGGATGAGAAAGGATAGCGCTGTTGTGTTTAAGGTTTAACCATCATGGCTTTACATTACGGCTATTATATTAGTATATTAATTTAAGAGTTTTTTATATGTTGCTAGTTTAATATGGATTGCTTTAAACATTTTTAACATCATAATATATCGTTGCATACCTTTGTCTAGTACCTTACACAATTATCATACAACAAAATATTTGCATCGCTTACAAACGGACAATAAATGATACAGTATCTATTGATTCATCATCCTATTAAATCCTAAAAAGGGTTGTGTATAATCGATTTCAAACCAAACTCGGTGTTGCAACCCTAGCTATGATCACGACTGAGCATCGATGAAGTAATGATTTGTTTGTATCACACAATTGATTGTGGACTATGATCATCAGAGAGACTTGTGTGAATTGATAATTCCTGGATTTGATGGTACCATTAGTTAGTACTTAACGGATTTACGGAAAAAGTTAGCTTCATTTCATGCTTCTGTATTTGTTACTGAATATAAATGCTAACCTAATTATTTTAACCTAGACACTAACTTGGGGTTTTAAAATTTTATATTTCATAAAATTATAGTAAATCACGGACTTTTTCCGGCGGTAAGCTACAATCACAATTACATTAATAACTTCACTCATTTGCCTCTTCAATTAACTACACTGAAATGAAAGATATGTACCTATATCATAAAGTCTTAAATTAAACCTCGTTTAAATATATTTTTACCGCATACAGCTTCTAACTATTATCGTCAGTTATTTTTCTATACACGAAACGTAATCTGTGTCGTATCCTGATGAGTTTTTGCCGTGTTGCTATAGTTTGTGGACTTTATTGTTCTTCATTTTGTAATTCTATAGATTCGCGTATCATTAAAAGGACGCAGCTTCACTTACTAATCTCAATTTTGAAGTACTAACAAACTAAGTACAAAATGATGATGCGTAGGATCAAAACTCCAATACAAACTCCATGGCTCATCTCTATTACTCCATATCGACGCGGGCGCAGGTCGTCGACTTCAAAGCGCCGACTAGGGTTGGACCCAACCATTTCTAGGAACCTTTGTTATTGTTATGTGTGTTATTTTTGGGTTATGACAGATTTTCGAAGAAGTTATCGGTAGTTTTCGTATAAGAGTTTTTTTTAAACGCTCACAAACGGTATGTTTAATATTATGGTGAGTATAGATAAGTTTTATCTCTTGGACACAAAGTTTTAGTGCCTATCATGTTTTGGCAAATCCCACATATTTGTTTAGCAATATTAAACAGATATATTTTTTTAACATGTATTCGACTCTTTGCCAATCAAAATGATTAGAGTCCCCCTTTTTTGATATTATGTCATCAAAGTTACCATGCCAAACGCAATGCAGAGTGTGATAAAATCGATTTTTACAATGATGCACCCATAATTAAAGGATAGCATATAGGTTAGGCAAGGTGGCTGGCAGGAGCTGGATGCGAGAGGCCGAGGATCGACCTAAGTGGCGTGCAATTGGAGAGGCCTATGTCCAGCAGTGGACTGTGATAGGCTGATGATGATGATGATGATGATAGGTTAGGCCATAAAAACTTTACTAATGTCATGTCACATTTCTCTTTCATCCTTTATCTTTAATAGAAAAGTCAGGCATTTTATCTTGATATATTCATTGGATGTAAATTTACCTACTTAGGTTTTAGTCTAGCAAGGCATTTTTTTTTAATGCATTCTTCGTAACTTGAAAAACAAGTCGTCGTTTGATCTGAGTCGAATATTGAACTAGCGGTCACACATCCAATCAGATCATTGAATAGAAAAACACTAATAGCTTTGTAGGTGTAGCCGTGTGTTTGCATCGCTTGAGGCAACCCTACAAGTATCGATCTTCTATCGAATTGATTAAGCAATTATCAAAACTACACGTCCGAGCTATCGCCCGGGCGCTTACGACTGCGGTTTCTGTTTATTGATCTTTAAGCGAGGAACACCAAGCGGAGAATAAGTTATTATCGTTTGCCTTTCATTATAACGGTCAATACTAAGATTGACGATGATTCAACTTGATCCTGATCGATTAAGGGTGACTAAGGTGATCGGCTTTTGATGACTTTTCTGGGTTATCACGTTCCGCAAAAAATGGGGTATTATACTGCGAAGCTATGATCAAAGGTCTTATAGCAGTGAATTTGATAAAAAAATGATTCAAATATGTGCATAAACGTGATATAAAAACACCTATTAGGTTGTTCTTTGGTTCTCTATATTATCGTAAAGGATAATATTTGTGGCAATGTTTTTAAATATCCTTTTGTACAACGTAGTAAGCGTAATACAAATTGTAGCCTTAATTTTTTAAATTGCTCATTGTACTATGGCTGGCCAAAATCAACCAGTAAAAAAAGTTTTTACTTTTTTTTTTCTAGGTATAGCTAGCACGGTTCGTGTTCTGCTACGACTAGGTTATTGTTTAAATCCTATATCTATGGTTTAAACTTTTCTAAGTTTAGAGTTCAACGCGTCAGCGAAAAACTCGGATTCCAAAATCATTTGTTTCAATGTTTATTAAGATACAATAATGTTTTTTTCATTCTTATCTTTTTATTAGAACTAAAATCAAGGCAACCTATATGAATGTTATTAATTTCAGT
Organism: Anania crocealis; assembly: GCA_949315895.1. Classification (NCBI taxonomy): domain Eukaryota; kingdom Metazoa; phylum Arthropoda; class Insecta; order Lepidoptera; family Crambidae; genus Anania; species Anania crocealis. Next base: position 5,667,657 of record OX438874.1, on the reverse strand, counting down.
ATTTCATGTTTAACCGTTTAAATTCTGAGGCATTCTTGAATCAGTCTGATCCTTCTACAAAAAATGTATATTACTTGAATGTTTACTTATTTTCGTAACAATTCGTAAGCGCATAAACACATGAATGCAAAATAGAAAAATAAATAGCACGCGGCTCAGTAAAAGGCAGGGCCAATAAAATTGAACGTTGGATATAAAGCCGCATGACTCCAGCACTTGGTTTTATATCGACTATTAAAGTAGTGATATTATTGCATACAATCCTATGAACAATAACGTTATAATAATAGTTTTTATTACCCTTATGTCACTTAGAGACAAATACATTATTTTTATCATAGTAACAAGCTTGTGAAACACCACTTTTATTTGTCGTTATTTCTAGATAGATTTTTCCTAAGTGTCTCACTTCATAATGGTTAATATGAGGTAAAAGTGAGCGTAAGGAACTACATCCAACAGTGGATAAAACTGATTAGCCTTGTCCTCTGTTAGAAATATCTCCAAAAGGGTCATTTTGCCAAAATCGCCACGCTAGACTAGTGAGTTTGTGGTCGCAACTTAACCGATGCTAGAGATAAGATGCCACTTCCTATCTTCTTTTGGCTCCCCTTTCTTAGCCTCTAACGACACTCATAGAAAAAAAGACACAAGTAAGAATCATTCGAATCCAACTCTCATTCAATTTTACAATCATCCGATAAGTTACTTCAAAATTAGGTAATAGTAACATGATTGGCACAACCCGAGTAAAATAATTACAAAAACTGACATAAAATCGATCCTCCCACAGTTTACCGGTCAATTCCGTGCAATGCCCAACAGGTAAGTCAAAGTAAAAATAAAAAGGCGGGCAATTTCGCCGATATCGTTAACGTATTCGGGCTGGTATGTCTGGAACTGGTTGGGTCAGGCGCGGTCACGGCCTTAGATGAAGACATTCGATGGGATAACAGTGGAGTGGAGAGGCTGGGAATATTGGAACATAGAATATTTATAAACGAAAATTTTTGTGATAATTTTTTTTTAATGAGGTAATTCGTGAGCATTTTGGTGAGAACTTTGAGTTGGTGCATTATTGAAAATAGAATTGTTCGAATATTTTTTGTCTACGAATTATGATTGAATAAAAACCTATAAGCTTTCACTTACCCAGTAAATCCCAAGTACCATCTAAGGCAGTTGATTTTTATATATTATCGAAGTATTTTCAAATTACACAAGCAATTTATTTACTTAAAAACACTCTCAAGACATTGGCGCATAATTTCTGTTTGTTTCGTATTTGACACCGACTCAAAATTGTTTTTTTTCCATGCTACAATAATACGCATCGAACACAGAACCACCTTTTTATAAAGTTGGCTAAGAATACTTTACTGTGACGATAAGACAACAGATCGACACAAAATAACATCTACAATATCCATGACTCAGAAACAAAAGCGTTTAGAATTTGGAATATTTCTTTATAACACAGAATGATAAACTAGGTCCACCAAAATATACACAGAAAGCTTACCATAGCATATCTTAGACGTATCTTGTACTCTACTTGTAGATGACCCCAACAAAACTAATGATATTCTCCCACGACTTCATCAATTACGATCTCAACGGATATTGTTCTGCCATCAATAATATTACCGTGGTCACAATATAAATTGGGTACAGTAGAATCACTTGCTTCTATAACAGTAAAGTTATCACAATTTTTTTCACAGGGCCGTCGCTTCGTCTCGGCTTTGCACGGGTTTACCAGTCTAGATAATGCAAGCAAATGATCTGTTCAAGACCATGTTAGCCCTACACAATTTTATGTAAAAACAGCTAGTGTTGCCCGCAACTTCGTATGCGTCGATTTTTTTATTTAAAACTGTGTTTTAAAATTATCCTTCGGGAACCGTACCTTTTCCTGGGATAAAAAGTAGCCTATATAGTATTCCAGCCAATAAACTAACACCGTGTCAAATTTAATTCAGATCCATTGAGTAGTTTTAAGGTAGACTTCGGAGCAATGCGGCTTGCGGCTTGCGTCGTGCGACATGCGACACTTGCGGCCCACGCGGCCAAGAGTGTATGAAACCCTTTCCGACCGACGCATGCGGCCGCGACGCTTCGCTCGGAAAGGGTTTCATACACTCCTTTAATTCAAAGTACAGCCGCATGGCCGCGTGGGCCGCAAGTGTCGCATGTCGCACGACGCAAGCCGCAAGCCACATTGCTCCGATGTCTACCTTTAGCGTAAAAGAGTAATAAACATCCATACATTCTTACAAACTTTCGCGTTTATAATATTAATAGTATTAAAAACTATAAAAACTACGGGGAAGGGGTAAAACAGAACAGCGCTCAAAGTAAAGTAATAAGTAATATAATATAGGGAAAACTAAGAACTTACAAAAGCACACAGACGAAGAACAGCAGAACAGAAGAACAGACAAAGGCTCACAATACCTGACATGACAAAAACATGCAATATAAAAAGAAGAAAACTAGAAATAGACAATATAAGTAAAAAAGTATTTACATAAAATCCGGTTAGACGACCGATTCGTAACAAATAGGATATCAAAATCATTTTTTTATACAGTTTTCAAACATTTTCTTCCATACAAACCTTTTCCTGACTTTACCAAATGGTAATATAACGAAATTTTACTTCTCTAATGTTTTTTTCTCAGCTGCCAGCACTACAGTCCTGTGACGTATTAATAAACGAGATTTCTGTTATTTTCTACTGTATGCTTTGATTACACCACGAAAGGTTTTTATTACTCTCTTATTAAATTATCGGCCTAGTGAGAATTGTTTGTTTCAAAAGAGATGAGAGTTGATGGTAATTAGAGAGAGAGGGAACGGTTTGATAGGGTGTATCAAAATTATCACGCCTAGTCTAATTTTATGGGCGTCGTATACAAGTTTGGGAAGATAAACATTGGCGTTCTATACTTCTTTACTAGATAATCTTAAGAAATAAAACGTAAAAGTACAAATTTATAGATATATATTATAGATTAGACAACAAGAGATCCACACTGACCGTTGTCGAAATCTGACAGAAACAACAAATATTACATAAAAAAATCTGGCAGAATATCTAAGCAAGTATAGTATCAGTCAGTGCGATTACACCTCATTTCGATCATACAAATAATTATTGTACCTTCTTTTTATTCCCTCAATGTATATCGAAATTGTTCAGCAACCGTGACACGACCAGAAAATACGGGCACAAAATATTTGTACAGTCACTACAGTAATAAACTAACAGGAGCGAAACGAATGCCGGACTCTACAAATAAATCTGTAAAAAAAGTAAGCGTCGAAAGAGCCATCTTTCTAAGGGTAGAACTAATTGGTCTTCGTTGGTTATACTCGTGGTTAAAAAAGTTATTTGTTATACGTGGCACTATTTTGATTGATCCTTCGCGCCGAGACGTGAGGTAGCCGAGAGCAATAAACGAAATTGACCGTCATAGTAAAGATCTTGATATTTCTGTACTGTGTCTTCGGTTGGACATAATTTAACATTTTAAGGAACGCAGAAAGTTTATCTGCACTTAGTGTATATTGAGATAATAATCACATGATGATTACAGGTGATATTTAGATAATAAGAATGATATTAAAACTTCGTTATTATGTTAATTGTGTCCTAAGGGATATAATAGGACTGGAATTTTTATATTCAATATCAAGCTGCCAGAGTTATTAGCGAAAAATTTCAGTATAAATACAGCTTATTACTATAAACAGCGTACTTACTATATTCATCAAAATATTATTAGCAGATACATACTTTAATCATCACAAATGAGGCTATCATACTGAAAAATGACATACTGGTTTTTAAAGCATCTGTCAAATCTATTAAATTTATGTTTACTGCATTACGAAGGGATGATCTTATACCGCCATGTTATATCTGGATGATATCATGATATAGGGATGTCTTCACGAACGCCGGAGAGCACCTGTGTCTGCCCACTTATGAATATGTAGCCCTTTTGTCCTCAAAGGTTCTATGCGAGGAGTTGCTAACAAGGGATCGGAAAAAAAGGCCAAATACACCAGATTTGTTGGCGAACAATGGCCAGACGGTCAGGTAGAATGAATTCCCTATTGTTGGCTGCCATTAGGATGTAATACCTCAAGATGCCCGACGCAATAGATGCCATTGGGATTTTGAGGATCTGAAGTTAAGTTGCCGGTATTACTTGGAAGATTTTGTAAGGTTTAATGTTTTTGAATACGTAACTTCTGTTAGGTTTCTCTTAACTCGAACTAAAGCTCTTAGGAACTGTCTCCGAAAGTTTTTTTTTAAATATTTTCATTTTGATCGTTGATCAAACCAATGATAACTATAACCTATATCGAATTTCAAATAACATTAAATCTAACATATCCTCAAAAGTCTCAAACCTCTAATTCCCGTAAGAACAAAAAAAAATCCTCAAAAAAACACCGATACAAAATTGAGGATGATTTATACAAGAACTCTATTAATATTACCACATCTTGATCAAATTCCGTATAATCAGATATCGGTAACATTAAAAAATAAATTTCTCTATAGCTACATTACAAATCATGGCCGGATGACCGACCGTTAAAATTAATGACATTTCTTTCACCGTGAAGTTGGGCCGTTGTAAGTAACCTTCCTACCTGCTTGTGACGTGTGTATTTAGACATCAAAATAGATTTTTTCTCTTTCACTCCGCTATATCTGTGAAACTAGTTTTGGGAACAAAACAATTCCTTTTGTTGGTCGATTTTAATGATTTTCGACACTTTCAGTGTGTTCTGCGAAATGTAATGGTCTGGTTCGGGTTCGAAAGAATATGTCGCAAGGTGTTTTTGGAGCCAAATGGGGTGTAATTTACGAGGTTGACGCAAAACGTGATAAATCTGACGCCGATGTTACATTTAGATCGGAGATTAGGTTCATTTTAGAGCACGTACGTAAAGTAGCCATGGGCTGTCGCCATGTTTTTGCTACCGATACATTATTAGGAGCACGACGCCATTTTTGAAAAATATTTTTTATAAATTAAAATATCTCTTTGGTATTAGGTATTACAATTTTAAACTATGCGTCTATTTCAAGTTTTTAAGTCACTAAATATTTTATAAATAGACTTATTAAAATAATGTTGATTAAGAGTTTGAGGTTTACTCTACTGGATTTAAAAAAAATCCATAATATTTAAAAAAGCCATAAGAACAATCAAAAGCAAAACGTGTTTGTTCCACCAAAGCTCCAATTACGGGTATACCACTGTTTAGCGAACCTCTTAGAGGAATAACACGAATTATCACAGATTTCAAGCACCGGAAATCAAACACAAGTATTAAACAATCAAGTAATGGAGTGTGGTTAAGTATTATCTTATCTGAGACAGACAGACAGGATGCCCGTGTTAACTCCCATCCGAGTGACAGACAGAGCTCGGAGTACACAGGCTTGTTAGTGAATAACTGAAGATGATTGCTTAATGCTGTGATGAAATTTAATAGGGACTTAGTTTGGTGCAGTTACCTCATTATTACGGCCGGAAATGTAGCTTATACGCATGTTAAAAGCTATTTTAGTATGATTTACAATATTAAGAATACCCGTAATGAAATCTTGGAAATAAATTGGTTTGCTAGGTGCTTACGTAACTGATCTATACTTGGTTTAATGTATGATGGAAATTCAAAACTGAGCTAACAAATCTTTTTTTAATCTTTATTTAATGACCTTGTTCAAGTTAACAAATCTTGGATTCTAATACGTCTGTTGTCAACAAAATATAACAGCACCACCCTTTCTTTACCTATGTCGTAAGAGGCAACTAAAGGAGTACAGTCTGAGAAGAAAGCGTCTTCTCTATATCATCCACACTATAATCAATAGCTCGCCTGGCAAGCGTGACGATTATTGGAAGACTCTTTTTAGGAGACACCTATGTTCGTCAGTGGAATGGTAAAGTCCCAATAAAGACCGATGGTGATGAAAATAATGATGATGTTATTGCAATGGGGACTACCGTTTCTTTGATCACCATTTGGCGCCACTGTAGACTGAGGTCCGGAGGTATAGCTGTCAAAGGCGATTGGCGCCGAAACAAAGTGTTATATCTTGAATCTAATTAAGGTTTATTATTTATAAATAACTATCTTGATATCAACAAACTAACTTCTGAAATAGTTGCTCTTGAGGCCGCCTATTTTTGCGCTTTTTCTTAATTCCGCTTTTAAAGCGTTCACATTAATCGCCAAATAATCCATATTTGCGATATTTTACGAAGGAAATCTCTTTCCAGCAGGTAAATTAAAGAAATTATAATTTATGCAACAAAGCCCGCTAAAACCAGTGAAATGTGAATGATATTGGACCTCACGCGACACAAGCGCCTCTAGTGGCAAATTCACTAGCGATAGCCCCCATTATGTTCTTTTCAGAGAGGCTCATGTCCAACGGTGGACAGATTAAGTCAAATAATGATGATTGTGATATGATCAGTAGAGATGTGAAAGTGACTGAAAACCAGCACTGGGTTTCGTTTCCATATCAGCACAAGCTGAGTTGCACCAATTGCTTTCCTGTTGGGCTAAAATTAAATTTACTTTATGCTTTGCAATTTGTTACTATTCTTCCAATCTTATTTTCATTCATTCATTCATTCAAATATCCATAGAGGAGCCCATGTCCAACGATGGATAAATAAAGTCCAATGATGATGATGAGGAACTATGAGCATCCTAAAATCATGTCATGATTTAAAATTCCTGAATTAGGTACGTTTTTGGACTTGACCGTGTGCAGTCCAAACACATCACCCCGTAAGCTGCAGGTGATAATCACAGTTTGCCCTGTCACTTATCGTGGCCATGCTAGCTACTGCTTCCACGATGCGTCCTAAACTGGATTTTGTGCCACCACCGCATATATCCTACAGCCTTCGAAATAAGGTTCACATCTGACAACAGACGCATAACTCTAAACAGAATTGTAATGTTTGAATATTGTTTCAATATAACAACATTTCTATACTCTTATCACCACAAATTTAAGGTTCAATTTTCAACAATAAAAGTAGTGCACCAATGTTTGGACGTTATTATTATCTTGACGTTGATTTAGGCTGCGTGCGCGCAGGATTATATTATGCGTCGGGTGTATTGTTAGCTTTTTTATTACCACAGATAAAAAAGGAGTGTGGCAGGAATACAGGTCTAGCAATTGAAGTAAACGCACCCTTTTGCATTACAATTTATTGTGATACCTTTTTGTTGACTTTTGTTTTTCTTTAAAACAGGGATTCACGGCTTTTGAGAGGATAAGTGGAGGTTTATTTTATTGTCTGAAGATTCCAGACACTCAGTTTACCTGATGTAGGAGTTTAAATAAAGTAGGTATGTTCTCTTAATTCTGACAACTGAAACACAAAAACAGTTTTCTAAACTTCGCTTTTTTGTTTATAATTTCATTAATACATATCTAACACTTTTGTGATATCTTTACTTGAAACTTAAACTTATAATATTTTTTCAACTTAGTTAGGTTAGTGACTAACTAGTTTAGTATTTGGCAAAACTACCAAAATTAAATATAACCGCCATGTTTGTTTTAACCGTTCGCAAGTCCAACAAAAACAGTGTACCTATTTCCATAGCAAAAGAAAATTGCAGTCTTGCTTTGGCGAAAAATATTTTACCAACGCTACACAGTTGAAATAAAAAGCTGTTTTTTACTTATTTGTTTCAGTACAGTTTCTAATGCATTTATAGACAGGTCTATAGCAAAAAATATACCATCATTAAGTTGTTAGATAAATAGTGACTAGGCTGTACCTATGCCTCGACTGAGGTTATTTACGCGCCTATAAACCATAGGTTTCCTAGTGGCCCGTTTAGATCTAATTTATACTTTATTTTCTGTCCAATGCTGGGAATAATTTATCAGAATTTATAGTGAACAACTGCTTTTGGTGACATGCTATTTATATTGACATAAGACGATTCGTTTTATTAAGGCTGTCACAACTAGATTAGTTTTTGATTCAGAAGCTTGATTTCTGCAGTTTCAGTGGTGGATAAAAAAAAAACTAGCTGTAGCAATGCTTTATTTTAAAAGAAAGTTATCTGAATGTTAATTTGTCTGACTTTTGAGTCTGTCTGTGTGTCTTCTCATACTATCCAATTCTTATTTTGCTAACGGGTAATTATCAAGAAATATTACTGAAAACATTTATAATGAAATTTGTTAGGCAAAATACGTTTAATTACACCCTATTTCTCATCCAGAGGGATAAAATCCTTTTTTATTTTAAATATGCTTGCATCGAAAAAATCGGTCACCCCGTGAAAAACTAAACCTGGCTTTGCCTGGACAAACACATGTTTTAACGCATCAAATTAAGTACTATTAGGTACTTTTTGTCGCCGGTTAAAAAGTTACCAGTAATATTAACTTTTAAAATCCGCATATGTTTCACGCAAATACACACTGACACTTTGAAATCTGTATATCGTGTAACTTAAATTTTACAATTTCTATTCATAAAGTAAGTTTACTCCGCTGAGTAAACTCACTTTCAGTGTCGCTACACTGACATATTGTCAAAAAGCACAGTATCATTGTTATCCTAGATAGCTGTTGCATCATTGGCAGTAGAATTTCTTGTTTAAACACCCGGGAATCGAACCAAACGACCGAACTCTCGCCCACTCGCATTCCTTACAGAACCAGTTTCGTAGGAATTAACTTATTAGTGCATGGTGAGGAAATTTATAGCTAAACCTATCTAGCTAAACAATCCTTAAATTAACCTCGCTGGCGTAGTGGCAGGGTGGTATGTATTTACCGCATTGTTCCGGATTTAAATTTGGAGCAATTTTGCTAACATCTAAAATAAAGGTGGAATTAAAAACCATAAGGTAGTAAATCTTAAATAGATACAATACATTTCTTTATATTGTAGCAACGCCTCTTCTCAACCTATGCGTGTCGTAAGCGGCGAACTGCTTGCTACAAAGAGGTGTCTTCTTGCATATAAACACATAAAACTTAAGTTTAAAAAAACTAACTAATAAATTTATTAAACGTAAAAGTATTAAAATCATCTTCACAATACTTGTTGTGTAATATTGTATTTCATATTTTATCAACGTTTGATTGCAGACCGTATATCACAGATCATCGTTACCATAGCCCGGGGCACAGATTAATTACATCTTTTCTGTTTATGAGTTCCTCCACACAAAATATATGTATTATCTTAACTAAATGTTGAATCGTAAAATACGAACTCGTGCACAACGACTCAGTGGATAAAAACTATTGTAATTGGTCTGGTACCTATAGTAAAAAGATTAAAAGTCTGTTTAGGTAGGCACTATTTATTTTGTCCCTTTGCAGATTTATAAAATAAAAAAAATGTTTGAATCATGAAATATTTGACCTATTTTGATTTTCTTTATTACAATATCTGCAATCAAGATGATTAATTAAGGTTTTCCTGAAAACTGTGGTTACCCCTGAGTAATCTATAAAGCCTAATAGTTTAAACACAAGAATTGCAAAATTTCGAAACTAATAAAGAACAAGGGTACTTGGTAGAAATCTCTAGAAGTAATGTGATAGTGACCATGTTAGTTTATGTTTTTATACCCATTTTCATATCCCAAAGACATAAACGTAAATAATTAAATTAAAATTCAAAGACTTGACGTTAAATTCAAGCCATAACAATTAAATAAAGAGCAAACCAGACCCAAATATACAACTCATAAGTTAATATTATTGTCATTGTCAACGTTAATTCCGATGTTAAACTTTCTCTTCTTTATCATTTAGGCGAAATCATTAAATATCTTATCATAGACAAATATCTCCAACATAGCGGTGCGCGATTTTATCTTCCTTTTTACCTTATGAAGTGGTTTCAAAATATTTCTTTATGGTATTGTAACACTTATGGCAAATGTGCCGACAGCATTTTTCCATGTTTTGAGACTTAATTAGTTTTGTCAACCAATGCTCGATTTTAAAAGTGAAAGCATTTATAAGTTTTTCTTAATTTTGATTAATTTACTAAAGAAATTAAAAGCAATTTTATTTGATTAGGGTCCTTAAAAAAACATAGCGCCATCTTGTACATGTTAAGACATCAATGTGATGGGAAAAATTTTAATATTGGCCAGGGTACCCCGCCTCTACCATAAAAACAAAAGGTTTTTTTTCTGACCATAACATTTAACTTGTTACTAGATAGAGTAATTGAAATTCATAATTCAAAATCTTACAAAATATTATACAAAAAACTTTTGTTTTGAATTTAGGATGAGACTAAACGCGTCGATACATACTTATTTATTCTATTGTCCATCCTCAGAAACCTGTATACCGCTAAATATAATAGCTCAAAAGGATATCCTGGTTAATTTAAATGTTTTTATTGACACTTAGCCTAAGTTTATGACATGTCCACTTCCTTTAGTTATAACTTACCTATAAGTCAGCAAATAAATATATTCGTTTGTTTTATTAATTGCTCTTAAAGTACTTATCAGATTAAATAGGATTATGTCGATAAATTATTTATACAGCTACCCAGTGATAAAGCAATCTAGAAATATTACAGATACCTATTAATTTTATCCTCCTTTTCAGAACCTTGTGCTGTCTAAGTTGGGTTAGAAATATCTTCTAAGTATATTGCTTTTGTTATGGACTGCCATATTTTTTTACAATGACTAGAGAGACTTGTGTTGCAGGAGGTTTTTATGTTTTCGTTGGTGATTTTTTTTGTTCGGGGGTAGACCTCAAAGCTAAAACGTTTGAAAATTAAAATTTTCACCAATTGAACAGGTATTTTTGGCTAAACGTATAATACCTTTTAATTAAGCTCAAAATTAACATAGGTAAATTTTTTATTCCATTTTTTTATCAATATTTTATATAATTAAACAACATGTAAATACGTAAAATAAATAATTAAAACCACTAAATAGCAACTTGTACAAAAATTTATAAAACAAACAAAATTTCAGCACTTCAAAAATCTTTCATACAAACATACAAACTCATTATTTGAACAAGTGGCCTTACTGTGTAACAATTGTCCCTTTGTCGACTTAAATCCATATGACAAATTAAATAGACTGTCTACAATAGAATATGAGAATTTGTGAAAATTATAAAGCTTTTTTGAGTGTTTAAGGATATTCTTTGACAGATAATGTACCTGTTGGAGTACCTGTCAATGTATCTGTCAAGTTTTTTTGACAGATTCGGCTCGGTGACGAGAGAAGCTTTGCATTTAAGGGTTTAGTTTTTACAATAGAGTTCAATAGACTATTTCATGCCTATTGTCAATGATGAAATAAGGGAGAATTGAAAGGGTGTAATTATCTAGTAGGCTTCTTTAAGGATGTGGTGTAGGTACACTGTTTGACCGACGAAAAAAACGGAGGAGGACAATTCGCTGCATATTTTTTATTTATACTCACAGTTAGTCCAGATGTTTTTAGTATAGTATAGCGATTTAAAAAAAAGAAATAACAGAAATCACCGACAATACTCATTCATTGACTCAAAAGAAAAGCACGAAACATACCATTGTTTCTTGCTTTTCTTCGAATAATTTCGATGAAAAGTCGATGTATCAACTTCTTTCGTCTTATCATCCTATTTTATATCACAAACAACATACATTGTAGGTACTTTACCAATATGGCTAACTGCTAAAAATGAATTTACATTCCTTCAGCTCCCACAGGACAATTACTCACAATCCAAAAATAAATCTTGACCGGAAACCCTGGGTCGGAACCGTTCAGGGCTGTGCCAGCGTCAATTAGCACCTCCGACTTTATATTTAACCTTAACACTATCACTTTAGTGTCTAAAATACCTTGACTTAATAACACTTGTGGTGTTTACCCACAATATCTCAGTGTAACTCTAAAACTGTTTCCTAGAAGTCTTAAGCAGTCTCAATATTGACTAAGTACCTAGAAACGGTAGCGTATTGATATTTGGGATTCCGTACAATCAATATTGGTAGAGTATGGCGGGTTTGGGTAGCTTTTGGATGGCCAGACCCTTTCTTGGGTATGATACAGTCGACATTATGACTAATAATGAGTGAATTCTTTTAGTAGTGCTATGATTTATTCAAATATGAATAAATGAAGAATGCGTATGATTTTGAAACTGAAATATATGTATTCGGATTATATTATATTGCGTTTATTTTATATTTAACCCGACGTTTCGATCCTTTTACAGCGTTCATGGTCACAGGCAGACATATATTTCATTTCAATGTATAGTGTTCGCGTAAACTCAAGAAAACAGTGCGTAAGATTTTAATTTTATATTGGTTTTTATTAGAATTAAAATCTAAGTAAAGCAAAAAAGTGTGTGTTTTTGTAGGTATTTACAAATTAAAACAACGTAAGAGCACTCTGGACCGATTACAGTGGTCAAACTGAAAAAAAAAATTTACATAGTACCAACAGCATTTTTATGTCCTTCATGATAGCTTTATTAACCGTTTTTTTTTTTGTGTTGGTTCCAAACCAAACAAAAGTTGTGTTAGATCTGCAGAGTCGCCCCATGAGAGATATTGCATAATTTTTTTATACTTTGCATATTACATAGTAAGAGTGTAAGGTTCAAATTGTTTACAAAAGTAGCACTGTGACACATAGTTGCATGATACAACAAAGTTAGGTTTGCTCTAGAAAGTCTACTAGTTTGATTAGTAGCAGGGTTGTCACTAACGATAAACATTATAATTAATATTAACACGTCTAAATTGTAAAAACTTAAACAACAGTGTTTGACAGACTAAATGCTCGCTGACGGCGATAAGACCGCCTAAGTTGTACATTTTAATGTAAGAATTATTTTTTGTAATTTCTTTGTGGTGTGCAATAAAGAGTATTCATTCATTCATTGAATGCATTTTTTTTTCTTTGGTATGATTGCGATGTTTTTTTATATCTATATATTGTAAAGGATATTCCTATTCTAAAAGGTTAAAAGTTCGACAGGAATTAAAAAGAAAATAATATTATAATAAAAACACTATCTGGCATAAACCAACTTATCAAATAAATTCATGCGCTGGCTTAAAATGGATGCTTGTAATTAGTAATTAAAATTTTGATTGAGGTGTCTTAACAGTAAACAACTCAAGCTCACAATACTCCTTAAAAATAATGTTTACAAAAACATAACATTTAAATCTGCAGTGTTTTCTTGCAAATGTTCAAATCACGAAATCCTCAAAAGCATTACGATACTCATACAACAGTTTTTTCTTTCAAAATTTTAAAATTCCAATATCATTATCCATAAATTAAACCGGTCGAGATAATAATTAGAATTAACATGTTATTTTATAATTTTTGGCCACGACGTTATCTGTTGATTATTATTTTTTGGTAATAATTGCATAAATTACCATCAAGCCTGAGGCTTCGTGTTATAGCAAGTCCCGTTTGCGTTTAAAAACGTTAAAGAATACAAATTCTTTACTTGTTTCGTGAAAAGAGGTTTTGGATTTCTTTTCGTATATATTTTTAGTAAATAAGCGCAAATGTTTATTATATTATTTATTAGGAATCCATTTGAATACTGCCTAGTTATGTTGGACAGCAAATATTGCTTAGAAGTTTAACAGTGTCCGCTTTTTAGGAAAGAATCATAAATGTTTTTACTATTTTTTTGAAATTACATATATTAATGGTGTAGTTAAAAATTTCGACAGCCTTTGGTGAGACTTGAACACATGAACTTCTGCTTACCGGGCAATGGCCGTTTCAACTAGTTTCAAGTACATAAGGCAGTCACCATTCAATATTTTTTATCAAGGAATTGTATTATCTGGGCAATGAAGCGAAGAATGGTCGCAAAACTACCAACGTAGCGAGCTAGATAAAAATAGTTTATTATAATAAGTACTTTTTCATTATAGGCTTGCAAGGGGGTGATTTTATTTATACCAGCAAACACAAAAACTTTTTTCATAGTTTATAAAAAAAACTGAAATTATTACTGCTTACACATATGAAGTAATTGTCTAAAACAAATAAATGTGAATTCTTAACCAAATTATTTACTCGACTGTGCACTGTTTGTTGATTATTTTATTATGTCATAAAAATAGTAATGTATATTCTCTTATCAGTATCAGCCCTGCGCGCGCGCAGTCAATATTGACTGGCGCTGAGCCGCGACGCTCGCGCAAGATCAATATTGACTTGTTTGCTATGCGCGATCACCGTAATAATGCACTAGGATTTTTTCTTTACGTTTATATGGTGGCTTGGTTCGATATAGTTTATTTATTTACATTTTATCAGCTTGTATAGTGTTCTGCGCATGTTATGTACGCATTGGATTTTCTTTGGCAAGTATGTCTTGATATAAGTAATATACCAACTAACAAACATACTGAAAAATCATTATTGCCAGTATTTTGGTATTATTTATGTTAGGAGTTATTAATTTTGTTAAAGAAAAAAGTTTAAGAGTCGTAACTATATATAATATCAGTTATGTACACTCAGAAGCGTTTCTTCTCAACCATTGGCCAAACTAATCGGTCGCTAATTCGCGTGCCAAGCGTGGCAATTATGGCACAATCCTCCTTTCAGAAACGCCTGTGTCTAGCACTGGACTGATATCTTAAGGTCTGGTGATGATAATGCTAATCATTTCCTTAAGCTGTTTTAAATGGTTGTTTTATATTAATACGAGATTTATGGTTAAATTATTCTTATACTTAAAGGCTCGGTGTTAAACCAATATTCTATTAAGGTTTGTTAAGATTCATGTATTAAATCTTAAATTCTCTTTTACTCAATCAAGGAACTAAGAAACAAAGAGTCCAGGAACATTTCTACACGGAACATAACATAAATGAAGAGAACACAAACATAATACCGTCAGCAAAACAATGAGGAAAGCAAACTTGATCGATAAACCTCAACCTGCCCACAATAAACGGGGCGGTGCGCGCGCGCAGAAACGAACGAATAGAACACATGTGTGAGTTATGGGTGTAACTGTATGCGAATTATTATAGTGCGCGGTTGTGCTTATCTGCCCTAGTAATTCATATTTTTTTTGTTTTTTATGATAATATTTAATTGGTTTGGATATCTGGCTGAGTCGGCGCAATGTGCATGAAATATTTAACTAAAAAATACGAATGATGTAAGTATAAGACCGGTGGCAGTGTCTTCACTACATCATTGGCTAAACTGAGATCGCCAAGCTGCTTGCCGAGCGTAGCGATTATAAAAAAAATTAAAAATGTACTTTTTATTTAAAGTGCCATATATGTGTGCTTATTTTGTTGAAGTAAGTAATATTTGTTTGTTTGACATCAACAAAAATAACTTAGTAACATATTATTTTTTGCATTGTTTGTTTTATTTTCTTCTTACTCGTAACTCCATTGTTAAGTAAATGGAGGGGTAAGCAAGTTATTGACATATTACGATATGAAAACCTACTGTTGGCATTGACTTAAATTATTTAAAAAAATGGTTTTCCCACTCAAGGCTGCCCAGGGCTGATCATGTTTATTATAAAACTAAGTTCAATAGCTAATAAATGTAATGCGATATAAAACTAAGCCAATTTATTAGCTAAATGGATTGACTAAGTAGCAGACATTACGATGTAGCCCGGCTTTTATCGCATACATATTTCAATAGGCGCCAGTGAAACAGACCTCTGCCATATTCGATTTAGCTTGATTGCTAACGTAGGCAGATGTTTTAATTCAGAAGCTAAAACGCAGCCTTTAATTAAGATAGCAGTTAATATTTTAACTTGAATTTGAAAAGGGTATTGAGTGTTTGTACATAAGTAGGGTAGGTATGTAGTCCTTTTACTATATATCAAAATTATTAAAAATAACCATAGTTGAATAAGAATAAGAATTTAAAATACTTTTTCTGAAAATAGCCCATTACAACTCCCGAAGATTTATTGAAAAAAGCTACCAAAACAAATCCGTTAAATATACATTTATATAATTACAAACAATCAAAGGTAATCCGAATTGATGTAATTCATGCAGTTTGAGTCGGTACTAAAACAGTAAAACAGGGCCCCAATCCCGCTAATTTACAAATGGCTCAATAGAATCGCAATTGCATCGCAATCGTATATTTTGATATTACTACAACATTAAATGTGTCAAAATATGTGATTCAATTGCGATGCAATTGCGATTCTATTGAGCCATTTGTAAATTAGCGGGATTGGGGGCCAGGCTAGGACGTTTTTGGTAGCCATGCGGCGCTAGTGTCGATTAGCGTTGAACGATATACCGATCGTGCGTTCATTGCTGTGACCAAAGATGTTATGACATTTGTTGCACTAAGAGAATCGCATAGGTATGTCATCTCAATATTAGATTAATTATTTCGTGTTTAGCACTTGGCAATTGTAGTGAAATCGTTTCTTGTTAAAGATTGTCTTAAAATATAGACTGCACACTTGTACCTAATATTTACGATGGTGTATGAAAAGAAAACAGCACTAAACCTTAATGCATCGATGAACGTGAATCATCCAGAATGTAATCCCTGAAATCATCGAAACATAATATTTTATCTCCCCAATAATGTTTACCAACTCAAATATAACTGTACTAGGCCACAGTAAACTTTTGATACGGTAGCACCGTTTTTATCAATATATCAAAACAATTTAGGCCGAGACAAATTAAATCGCATTGTAAAAGCACGGAACGGTCAGTAACAGTAGCTATTAAAAAAACCGATCCAAACATTGCTATCTCTTTAAATAAAACAATTATATTTGCCGCAGCATTACACTGGTCGTCGATTGTTTATTAAGCATAACTACAATTATTGACCGACTCATTGTAATTGACCAAACTTGTATGGATTATTATTTTCATCACTATCATCATAAGCCTAATCAGTCAACTTCCTGATACTGGCCTACAAAATCACGATTTTACTGCAATCACACTTGGCAGGTAGGTTTGCGATGTTTCAACTAATAAAAAAATAATAGCCGATGGTAGAGAGAAGACGCTTCTACCCGTCCCCTTCTGACAGTACTCCTCAAGTCAGCTTATACGATATTTTACTTTGGTGCTGGCACCATACAGCACATAAAATATATCCATGGTTTTCATTATTTATTTTTATTTTATAGCTTCCACGGCTTATTGCTCTGCTACGACGAGGATGCGACATAAAACAAATGAAGATACGCTTCAGAAATTAAAATCGTTTCTTGTTTTTGTTTGCAAAAAATATTCACTTGGTATCAAATAAACGTTTCTTGTTTTTAAAATTAAGAACGTATGCATAGCTGGAATTGGTTGCATAGAATGAAGTTTCTGTAACTCTATATATTGTGACCAAGGCGTGATTATTTCCCAAAAGTTTATGGTCCAAAATGCGCACTGCTCCTCGTCGAACGTGCTGTAATGATAGTGATGTGCTCCCTTCTATATAATTTCAGAAGAATTGAGTTATTAGTGTTGCTCCGGTGAGAGTTAAACGATTAAGGTTTCATATTTAAAGGTACAACGTAAGATAGGTGTACGTAGAAATAAAAACTGACACAATATTCTGTTTTGCTTAAAAGGTAACTTGAATTAGATTAAACTAAATCTTTGCAGTGAACATCAAATTTTAATAGTAACAGCTTATAATCATCTCACTGCAGGGAAAAGGCCTCCATCATTGAATTCAAGTTACCACAGCAATGTTGGGTACTGGCATAATGACCACGCTTGTCAAATGCGGTTTGGTGATCACAAACCCGAGCAATGTTCGAAAATTCACTCATTTATTGCCTAACCCAGGGATCGAACCCGGGACCCCAAGATCTGGGTCCGGTATTTAAACCACTAGACCAAAGGGGCGTTAATTAAAAAACGCAGCAAATAAAACTAAACTGAACCTAAGTATGTATTTAAAATCTATATTGCAATAGTAACCTTAATACTCGTACTTTGTACTTAGTTTTTCTAATCCGATACATATTGAAAAACGAAAAATTAATTTCTAACTATTTATATAACGTGAGCCCTTTAACTCGCCTGTTTCTGGGATGTCTTAATGTGATTTTGATATGACCAGTGTTGAGTGTCGGTAATACTTTGAACTCTCACATTAGTAGCGTGATCAATTTTCCTCGGAATGTTGTGGTGACGAAATTAAGATAAACTACTCGTCTCGCTTAGTTTAAAGAGTCAGTAATATATTCTATACACGTCATACGAAGATGATAAAATCCTGATGTTATTATTAAAGTCATTATGAGGGTCCATCATCATTTGATTGATCTCCTGATAGTATCTCTTAATCGATCGAACCGTTGGTCGAATATCTTAATTTGACTTTCGCATAATTGTTGCATAAAATGTCCATTTACGTGAGAGGTACAGTATAAGTATGTATTGATATTTGTTTTTGACAGCCTTATTATAATTATTCGGTCAATATCTAAGTCCATTAATAAAAGAACAGAGCATTTGTCACGAGTATACTGCATATATTTTTGGTTGATGGATACTGAGGTTTTGTTAAAGGACTGAGGTATTAGGACTTTGAATGAATGAATGATCAGTGTAATAATAGTAATCAATTGTAAAGTAAACATACAAATTAGCTTAAAAAAATAATAAATAAACAAACAACTGAAACAACCAGAAAAAATGCTAATTATTTCCAAGCAGACCATCTACCTTGAATGGAGCAAAAATCAAATGTTTTGAGTAAAAAGCTTTTAATTTGCTATCAAAAACATAACTTGTTATTCGTTACTATAACCATAGGGAAAGCTATCCCTATGCTATAACAAAATGTATCATTTGTCATTGTAACTAGTCACTATTATATTCTGTAGTACATAAATAATTCAAGACTGAAAGGAAGCAGTCAATTACAATGACAACAGCATCACACGTGTACAAGACAAAAACTGCTATTAAGATTGTGTTCGGGAAGACGGGAACAATCGGGAATTCGGGCTCGTCATCTTCTCCCATCGTGCCCTCATCAGGACATGTTAATCTGAGATCATTAGGCACGATAAAGACATGCCGTGATTACCTTACAATACTGGACAAAAAACACGGTCGTAATGTAAAAAGGTTGAGAAGGTCTGCTTGTTTGTTTGACTATGATTTAAATAGCCAAGATAATTAGGCCTGTATCTGAAAATGAATGTTAAGTTCACTGATTTGAACTGTCATGGGTAGATAGATAGATAGATAGAATATTCTTTATTGCACACCAAACAAGATAAATTACAAAAAATACAATGTTTACAAAAAGATGTACAATTTAGGCGGCCTTATCGCTATGAGCGATTTCTTCCAGACAACCTTTGGGTCAGGACACAATATAAAAGTAAGGGGAAGGTGGATCAGATAACTTTGTAGAGACAAATTTGCTTACAAACACGAAAAACAAATAAATACACAAAATTTAGCATAAATATATACAAATACATTTGATTATACATACCTTCAAAACACATATGATAAAATCAATAAATACGTACGTACTATCTCAAAAGTTAGTTGTGACAGGGTTTCTACTATACCCCATTTTTTATATTAGCAAATATTTCAGCACTGCTTCAAGCGGCTTATCCATGATCATGGTGCTTGAAACAGTGAAAACTATTGGAAATTTATATAAAACGAGGTACAAAGTAGAAACCTATGTAACAACTAACTCCTATGCCAAAATATATTTGATTTCAATCTCTACAAAAATAATATTGGTATTACAAAATTAACGAACATAGTTAATCTTCTGGTTATGGTTTTGATATTTTGATAACATTTTGTTTTAAATAAGGTAGACTTTCCAAAGTAATGATTATCAGTTAACATATCCAATAAAATATTTAAAGCGAATAACAACCACTATTTTACTTAAATCATATTATCAGACTAAAATATGTAAGCGGACCTACTGATCGCAACTGTAAAGTGACTTAGTAATCAATTCAAGGGACTCGTGAAAGCGACAAAGTACGCCCACATACCTTAAGAATAATAAGGTAATTTCTAAACGAAAAAAAACTGAGGTATGACACTCAATTAAAACGATTGTCTCTAAAGGTATTAAGATAAAGGATTTGAATAACTTGAGCCGATATAACTACAAAGGGTTTCACTTTTGAAGCTCAGATTTTTTAAAAGAGTAAGTACATGGTTATGGTTCTATCAGTACACTGCTAATTCGGACACTGTGTCCGAATCGAAAGTTTTTTTTTTAGAGCTACAACCAAATTATTAGAGCTGCTGTAGAGATAAAAAAGCTTTTAATTAAAATGTTAAAAAACATATTGAGAGGTTTCTGAATGTGTATTACAGTAGCTTACATGATACTATGTTTGCATACATTATTTGTTGAAAAAAAGAAGAATAATAATTCGTAAAATGTATTTAGTATCAAAATCAACATCCTATAAATAGTGGTTTATATTAATATACAATATAATCACGGTAAAATATCTCGAAAATCACCTTTTTTATCTGACTGTACAAAGCAGCTATTTTTATTGGTGTCCGAATTGTAACAGTAAAAAAATAATATAAATAAAAAATGTCAGATCGGACACAGTGTCCGAATATAAAGTGTCCGAATCGTCAGTTAGTCTCGCAATCTGGCCAATAGAAGAGAAAAGACACAGCTACGTATTCTTCAGTCAGTACTCCTTTAGTCCTCTAATGTGTACTGTTAAGAAAAAAATGGCTGTCCGGTTCTTTATGTAGCAACTCCGGTTTTATATGTACGACCTACTTATAAATAATAAGCTGAAACATACTATGTATATATTTATTAAGCCACTTTATTTCACTGTCTTTGTCCATCTAATCAGAGGGGTTGTGAATCGCAGTTATTAGAGAAAAAGGCCGATTTCTGTCTCTTTTTTGCTGTATACTCTTTTATTTTAAAAGTTACTGACTTATTTTACTTTAAAACTTATATTACGGGAATAGTTGATGCTATTTTTGGACCCGCAACGAAAATATATTATGTGTTTTCTATCTATTGACACTGTAACTATTACTATAATATAGTCGCAGTCAGTCTCAGTAGCTAATTTAGCAGTGAACTTACTGCGTATATTTTCCCTGTGGTTTCTACATACGATCAGTATAACGGTATTGGTTGATCAAAAAATTATTGTGTGGATATAATAGTAAAACGCTTTGTCATATTCTGTATGAAGGGTTCGTTATAGCCTTAAAATGAGTTGCTCTTTTCGTAGCAATTAATTAATATTTTGAGGGCTTTCTTCATTCCGATACCGATTGGGGTCTGCCTTTCAATTATTTATCGTTCACGTTGAGGTCTCTCTTACTTGAAACTAGTTACGCACTTGAAGGAAACGAATTGGGGCAGCCTCAGAATTTGTGACGGCTTGGTATTTTTCTTGGTTTGTCATCGTTAGTGAATGTAGCATGAGAACTGTAATCTTCTTCTTCTGAATATATATAAATTAAGTGTCACGTTGTTTGTCCGCGATGGACTCCTTAACTACTTAACCGATTTTAATCAAATTTGCACACCGTGTGCAGTTTGATCCAACTTGAGAGATAGGATAGCTTACATCTCAATTTATAGTCGCAATATTATTTTATTGCAAATTTTTTGTGTAACATGGTAAGGTAAACGCCATATTTGATGCCAATGACATTGTGTGACGTCTTACGTCAAAATCCAATTATATTATTCGAAGACTTGAAAATAGGAGGTTTGCTTGTACCGACTTAACTAAACTTGGCCTCATATGCAAGTTAAGACAATTTTTATTATTTAAAGGGTAAACCGGGCTCAGTAGTGGACACAAAATAGCATATGTCCTTTTAAGGTCTAATCTATCTTTGTACTAAATGTCATCAACATCGGGTCAGTAGTTCAGACGTGTAAGCTTAACAGACAGACAGGGTTACTCTCGCATTTATAATATTACTAGCTTTTACCCGCGGCTTCGCTCGCCTTAAATTTTTTTTAGGTATAAAAAAAAATTTCACCCCCTCCCTCAAGGGGTTGGGGGCGGATTTAAAAAAAAAATTGGAGGATTTTTTGTTAGTCACAAATAGTCTGCATCCCAATTTTTAGTTTTCTACCTTGAATATTGCGTAATGCTCCATACAAACTTCCACCCCCCATTTTAGGGAAGTGGGGATTAGAAAGAGATAAACAGTAGCTTATGTCACTCTCCACCCTTTGAACTATCTCCACCTAAAAAAACAGGTCAACTCGTCGTTCCGTTTTGTCGTGAAAGACGGACAAACAAACAGACACACACACTATCCCATTTATAATATTAAGTATGGATATAAAACCTGTGAGAACGGAGCCGCGAAACAAGCTCTAACGAACATAAATATTTTTTCTCTTTCTTCTCCACAAGACAGCATGTCTGCGCTCTGAGTTCCTTCGGGCGGTGCAGGTTTTTTTTGAGCTTACAAAGCTTGTTCTTAAACTTAATGGCTTCATTATTCCACTGGGGAACTTGGGACGAAAGTTTAGGGCACTCGCTCGCGGTATGACGGAGATGGGCAGGTATTTGGTCGGTATTATAGAAGTTTGATAAGGGTTTTTATTAAATTTACAATGAAATATGATGTAGAGGGAAATGTGAATCAAAACAATACGTTTCTATGTCGTATAAAGTACTTATTCATTATTCTTAAATTAAGATGACTATACTATAAGAATAAACTTTTTATTTCATATAACAAAAAAATTATTTTGAGGAAAAAATTAATAAATTTTTTCGGTGTATATTGAAATTCCAAGAATTTTTATTGAATTAAATGTATTTGCAAAGTTTAAATTTTATCTTTACTTATATCATATAAAAGCTTAAGTTAAGCTTAAATGTTTGTTAGTCTTCCACGTACTCTATAGTACCTAGAATGTAGATATTTCTAAAATTAAATAGGTAATGATCCTGATACAGTATTGATTGATGAAATCATGACCCAAGTGTTCGCACGGCCTTAGACCCCGCCGAAACTCGCCTCTACACACAAAATTTCACGTGTTAGGGGAATAATGTGTTCAATCGAAATCGTTACAATAATCGTTCCTGAGTTATTACGCAATTATCCCAAGTTTTTGGGTACCCAACAGATTTTGTGGTTGGCTGTCCCTTGGTGGTACCATTTTACTGCAATTTGGATTCCGGTGGCTTTCGCTGACAGCTATCGGTGGTTATAAACGGCATTTTAAATGGATGTAGGATGTTTTGCGGGTTCCCGGTATTATAATATATATAACTGTTCTGAATTTTATTTCGTTGAGCACAAAAAAAAAGTTCATTAGTCTACCCGCAACCACAAACGCTGGGAAGTATTGGAAATGCTAGTTAATCCCTCAACCCCTAGGAGGCACGCGCGTGCCGCGATAACAATTGATTTCAATTGTGTCTGGAATAACTCACGATCGAGGGATTAAATAAAAAAATCTCTATGAAAAAAGATAAAATTATATAAATAATAAATAAATAAATAATCATTTATTTCAACACAAAGGTCATATTACACGCATTGTTATATTATAACAATATTAATATCATCAAACATATTATTCGTCATACATAGGTACCTAAGATACTCTCATTTCTTTAACGTCAAAAATAAAATACGAGTATTCATCAAATTTAAGATACAGACTACAAAAATAACTTTCAGTCATAAAAAACGCTTTGACATACAATTTTCGTCAATAAGTAAAAAAAAACTGAAATGCACACAATCAAGAAGGCTTGATTACTTATTCCACTGGCAAGCGAGAAAGCATAAGATGGCGGGCCTTATAAATTCTCAGAGCAATCACCATCGAATTTCTTACTTTAGTGCCTCGACCGATGGAAAGGTAATACAGAACAGCCATAACAATTTCAATTGCATTTGCGGTTAGATTGTTAATTAGTTGATTACGTTTATTTAAAAACATTTGCATCTACATTCACCTCTTTTTTATTTTTAATAGGTTTTGTAATTTTCAAGAAAGTATTTGTCTCAGTAAAATATCTGACAAAGCCACATTTCCAGCCCATATTGTTTCGAGACAAATTACATGCCCCCAGCTATAGCATTGCTTGTAGATCCTATGATAATTGGATAACAGAAAATGATTTAATTTCTTAGTATCATCTCCAATCAGTCTAGACAGTTGGACGACGTATCTGTCATAACTCAAAATTTATCAACCTGTCTTCTTATTACTACATATCATCATTATATCCGCCAAGCAACTACTGGGATTTGAATTACTTTATTGCTTGTTTAACGTCTTTGACCTATATCAGTATATAAACTTGAAAAATTATGTCTCAGGCGGGACTCAAACCCGCATCTGACACAGAGAGACACTGCGACACGGCGCAAATTTTTCAAGCATATTCTTACGCTGTAAGCCAGCGTTGTTTCATCAAATGTTAGGAGTTTGCACCCTTAACACCTGAAAGAAACATCTTTGCAGATGTTTGACAGTCAGTTAAGATGAAACAGCTATTTATATACTTTATTTGATATTTTAGCAACTTAATTGCACGTTTAATATCAGTATATAAACTTGAAAAATTTTAAGTAAAAGTCCCGCTTGAGACAAAAATATCTATGACCTATGTTAATTATTTTGGACAAGTACAGCTTCTACACTTAGTGCTGTAACCTTAGGCTGTAACCTTTTGGAGTGTGCTGGTGTTTCTATTCGCGTTACCCCTTAGTATCTTGACCGAAGCGCGATTCGTTTTATTTTGCGCCTTGTAATTAGGTATGCCGTTTTGTGCGCGTGAGTTCTTCGGGGAACCGATAATTTGTTACCGCGGAAACGTACGTCGATAACTACGAACCATTATAAGTTTATTATTTAAACGGTATTTTGGTTTAATTAAAATGTTTATTCAATGATATCGGGTTATTAGCGAGATGGCGATTTGTTGTAATTTTTGTATAACATGTCCAAAGTTGATGACGTCCTGACAAGGTTGCATGACTTCTTAATGTGTGGCACCTGCGTTAACAGCTGTTGACGATATTACAGTTTAAGTTGTGTCTATATCATACAGTGATGACAGCGCTGACATTTTAATATTCGGTAATAAGTTGTATTGTGATAAAGTTCATTGACTGTCGTAAGTTTGATACAATTTTATTGAAACGTTAAATTTTTCGTAGTCAATATAAATAACATGTTATTCCGCGTTTCATTTCTGTCGAAGTAGACTGGGGCAAGTATTGTTGTGCCTTTAGTATCGTGGGTATTAAAATAATAAATAAATTTTTCGTCCTTTAACGAGTGAATCTATACCGGCCCATGATTATTACCAAGTTGATGGCATCAACTGTACAAACAACAAACAAATAATCAGTGACGAACATTTCCATCGACTCAAAACTCCTTTACTGAAAAATATTTATTTACAAACGCAAATGAACCGTGTAAATACGACAAAGTAAATAAATCGATCGCTTTAATAGATAATAACAACAATGTTAACCGCAATGGCTGCACAAAACCAACATTAATCTGAACGCAACATGTGTTTATCTCTATTCAAGCCATTGAAAAGGTGCAATAAATATAGTGCGCACACGTCTGCAATTGAAACGTATACTACTTAATAAACGTTGGCATGCAAGTATGCCCGTACACGATTTCGACCCGTGTGGCCGTTCGTACAAACGCAAACTGTCGATAATACTTGTCGACTTCAACAATTTCGAATTAAATTCTAAAGTTCGACGTCGATGTTTTTTGTGCACGCCCCCATCACTAGAAGTGTCAAAAGGTTAATTAGACGTGATTGTTAAACGTAATCATACGCATACTATTTTTGAATTGTGATCGAATTTAGATATTTCTGTAGTCACTATTTTGAGGAATCGATGCGTAGAGTGTACTATAGTCGTGGAGTGAATATGATTAAACATGTCAATCACTACGATTGACAATGGTGCTGGAAAAAAAAACTACTTCACACATACGTAATAAATTAGAATTAGATACACAGTCTCATGCAATAATGAACTTAGTGGATGGACAGTTTAGTAGGTAAACGATGATATACTCGTATAATAATATATTCTATATTTACAGATATGTCATATTTTAAAAATACCATAATGCAAATTCAACCTTCCTGACATGACTTAAAGAGTTGAAAGCAACGAAATTGAAAGAGCACCCAAACTTTTAATGGTGCTTGTCTTGGATTTGGGGAGAACGTTTTCCTGTCACGATCAGTGACAGAAGTGTGTACAGTTTTTTAAATTTAATTTATGATTTTACATCATGCATGCTTCTGTCATAATGTGGCTGTTTTAAAATCAAATGCGTTCTCGAATTTTAATAAAACTAAAAGTCAGATAGTAATGAAAATGAAAACCCCTAGGTTTTTTTATATTAAGGTTACAGTTTTAACATTCTCAATGTACCTAATAAACACATTTCTTTTATCGCGATACGAGTCAATCGTCACCATCGATCTCTCGATTAGATATCGGCGACATCGAATTGAAACAAAAACACAGTCCTGATTCGGAGTTAGATATCGATATCTCGCAATTGAATCGATTTATTCTCAACTGGGAACAAGATATCACTCCGGTGTGTAGATAGCATTGTAGTAAATGTATTTATGTGTACTACATCTTATAAACTAATGCAAGAAATGGTTAGGTTTTCAATTTCTCACTTTCTTAAAGTACTTACTTACTCAAAAAGTGTAACTGATAATTGCTTTTCAGCGATTAAAGATGAGTAGGCGAGTGCGTTGCGTCTTATTTAATGAAACAAATGAAGTATTTATGTATTTCGTTTTTTTCTTATACGGTGCATTTTCAACTACCTGTAAAACGAAGTCCACGTTATGTAACCATTATGTATAACATATTGGCAGTGTTATTTTAAATTTTTAACCAAACATTTTTTTTATGTAAAAGTAGTCAATATCGATTCAGCTATTTACTTTGAAACACGCTGTGACGCGCACGTATGTAGCTGTGTAAGGTCCATTCAACGGATACCCCACCGCAGCAAAATAATACGTTTGTGCGCGTCACAGCGTGTTACAAAATTAAAAGTCTGAATCAAAATTATTATTTTTCAAAAAATTTCTTTAATAAAGAAATAAATAACACTGCCATGATGTTATACCCACATAATGGTCAAACAACGTGGTCTTCGTTTTCCAGGTGGTTAAAAAAGAACGGTTTATAATGAAGCAAACAAAGCATTTCTATTGAGTGTGCATTAATCTCACACTAATTCGGAATAAAATAAATTTTATCGAATGTGAAAATAAATATTCTAAAACATTTGATGTGCTTTTTGTCTTTAAAGTGAATACGTAAGTAGTTTTATGATTTCTTAATATCGTGTTTCCAGTAAACAGGAATACACTTCTATCATCTCAGCGAGCAAAAAACGTAATATCAACGTGTTAAACTTAACAAAATCCATCTCGAGTAAATCGATTTGCAATCGATCACGTGTGGTCTTTATCGTCGATCGGTATCGATTATCTGAATGAATTTACTTGTTCTTTCCCACCATATTTGCCTTGCGAACACCGGTAGTAGGTACAGTGCGTGTATCGATAATTTTGTCGATGGGCAACACAATTTTTATAAACGTAAAATATCTAGTTTCAATCAAGCTAACTACTTAATAGTAAGTTACTTAATTTGGAACTAAGTGGCTCTGTGGGGCCCAGTGTGGCATGTCTGAATGTCTGAATCTAATTTGACTGATTTGGAATTTGGGAGTTGGAGAAATGTATTAGTTCCCATAAAATAAATTATATTAATATATGTATTGATACTATAAGTTAATATTGTATTGCACCGAGTCTTGCCAGATTTAAGTAGAATACCACCATCCCGTATCTTTCTGTGTGTCAATAGAGGCGACTAAAAGAATACTCCCAGATCAAGATGCGCAAAAATATTGGCTAAACTGCGATCGCCAGATCGCTTGTCGTGTTGCGTGGCGATTATGGCAAAACCCTCTGAAGAGGCCCATCTCCTCCAGTGAATTGATGTGAGTTGTGACGGTAATGATTGATATATCAAAAATTATCAATTATTCGCTAAATTTATCCAACATGACGAATAAATCGTAGCTCTGTCGGGATATCATTGCATTGTATGTAACTGGCAAACCAAGCCCTTACAGTATTGAGTCTATTGAGTTGGTTTATTCACGAATGATCTGTGCTATAATTTATTGGCTCTATAATGTGTGGTCCGTATCGATTGCCGATGGGACGCATCGATATCTCGCGTGATGTTATTATCGCGACGTATTTGCTTGTCCGTGCCCGCCAGGTTTATTTTACGGACAGCTAGTGAGGTGATAGACATCGATGTTGAATATAAGACAGTAATTTAAAAACTATAATAATTAATCAAAGTAATTGTTTTTTACGAGACCATTTTGTGGAATTATTCTTTTGCAAGGATTGAATATACATCAAATGTCTATGAGCAAGTAATTGAAATATAAATGTAGATATAAGGATTTGAAAAAAAGTATGTGTACAAGCCGACAATGCTACTTTTGAAAATTATAAACAACGATTGATGTATTTACCTGTAAAAGCATATATTTTGATTCTAAAAATAAAATAATTCTAATTCTAATTCTAATTTTGGTTATGTATTTTTGTTTGGGTTTTTTTTCTTCTTCTCTGTCGTTTCGCTCTTGGCAGAGCGGTCGTGGTCACGTTGAGGCGTCCGTGTTAGTGGTAGAGGCGGACACAGCTTTCTTCACGATCTCCCGCCACCCCTCTCGGTTGGCAGACTGTCTGGCACAGTCAGACACGCGGCCTCCCACTGCGGACTTCACTTGGTCAGTCCAGCGCATCGGTGGCCTGCCGCGCGATCTGGTTCCTTCCATTTTTCCCTGTACAACCAGCCGCTCTATGGAGTCGTTATCACGTCTTGAGACATGGCCAAAGTACTGTAGTATGCGCGACTGTACTATGGTTGACAGACGCTGTGTGATGTTGAGCTCTCGGAGTATGGACACGTTGGTGCGGAACTCCGTCCATGATATTCCGAGCATCTTCCTCCAGCACCACATTTCCAGAGCATCTATCTTCCCCTTTTCCAACTCGCGCACTGTCCACGTCTCTGCCGCGTAAAGAAAGATGGGAAATACCAATGTTCGAACAAGCCTGACTTTGGTGGTTTTAGTGATATTCCGATTCCTCCATACTTTCCTCAGCTTCTCCATTGCAGTTCTGGTTATGGCCATACGTCGCTTCACTTCATCCACGCAGCTGCCGTTGTTTGAAATTAAAGCTCCAAGGTATATGTAGGTCTGGACCACGTCACAGTTCGCAATCTGAGTCACTTCGGGCGAGTTGTCGTTGACGCGATCCACGATCATCATCTTAGTCTTAGATCGATTTATCCTTAACCCAAACGTAAGGCTCACGCGCTCCATTCTGAGAAGTAATTCCTTCATAAGGCCAGCACTACTCGCAAATAAGGTGGTATCATCTGCGTACCGCAAGTTCGCAATTTTGTATCCACCAATCACAACACCATCTGTCCAGTCTTCAAGAGTGATCCGCATCACAAGTTCGGTGTAGATGTTGAAGAGTAAGGGAGATATTATCCATCCCTGTCGCACGCCGGCACCTGCATGGAAACTATTGGATAGAAGGTCGTCTATCCGCACTGAGGCTGTCCCTCCTTCATAGAGCTCCCTGAGCAGGTGTACGAGGTGTTGTGGTGTGCCCATGTCAAGTAGCGTTTTCCACAACGTTGGCCATTTCACCGTATCGAATGCTTTGGAGAAATCAACAAAGCATATATATGTCGGCTTGTCGAACTCTCGCGCCTTCTCAATGATTTGACGAACGATGAGAATCTGTTCACGGGTTCCCTTCCCTTTCACAAATCCAGCCTGTTCTGGCGCAAGCTCCCTAGACAGATACCCTTTCAGCCGCTTGTTTATTATGTGTAGCATTATTTTGCTGGCATGTGTTATTAGGGCAATAAGTCGGAAGTTGCTACACTTCTTTGTGGAGCCCTTTTTATGGAGAGGAGTGAACACTGTATGAGTCCACTCAGAGGGCCATTTTCCGGAGAGCCATATCTTGTTGCAGATGATGTGAAAGATATGAACACCACGGTCTCCCAATGCTCGTATAGTTTCAATTGGGATCTCATCTCTCCCTGTGGCCTTCCCATTTTTAAGGTGTTGAATAGCGGCTCTGACTTCTGACTCCAGAACACCCGGCTCCAGTGAGTCACTCGCAGGCTCCGTCGAAGTAAAATTCCGCGACTGAGGATCCCGAAACAAGGACAGACAATATTGTCTCCAAACCTCTGCAATTTTGTCGAGTTCAGTAACTACTTGGCCATTGTGATCTTCGATGGCCCAGGTTTTGGACAACAGTGTTCTTGTGATAAGGCGGATCTTGTGATATAAGTCTCTTGACTCGTATCTATCAGCATGTGCCTCAATTTCGGTACACATATTGCACAAGTAGGTATTATGATCTTGTCTGCATCTCAGTTGTATCTGTGCTGACATTTTATTAAGATCCTTAATATCACTTCCCGCTGCTTTCATCTTCCTGCGTTTTTCGACAAGTTCGAAGGTGTCATCAGTCATCCAGTGCTGTCTTTTGTGAGTTGCATTTGGTGGCGCGGCTTCCAAAACAGATGTAGTGATGAGTGTTTTAGCTCGGTCCCATAGTGCATCGGGTGTTTCGTTAGCCAGATCTGCTTCAGACCACCGTCGCCAGTTCTGATCAATAATCGAGCGGAATCTCGGAACATCCTTCACCTCCAGCTTCCTCGGCTTTTTGATGGTTCTGGCTGCTTTTAGTTTGAGCTTTAGTTTAGAGATCAAAAGTTGGTGGTCAGACCCGCAATCGGCTCCAGGCAATGTGTGGGCATTAGTTACAGATGATCTCCATCGCGACCGAATCATGATGTAATCTATTTGGTTGCGGGTTTTTCCATCCGGCGATACCCATGTGTACAGCCTACGAGGGTGGTGTTGGAAAAGGCTGTTTACAATCAGCAGATCGTTTTCTGAGGCAAATTGTATTAAGCGTTCACCTCGCTCATTTCGCTTCCCGAGCCCAAATCTCCCTGCACATTTTCCCAGCTGATGAGCGTTCTCTCCGATCTTAGCGTTCATGTCTCCTAGGATAACCAACAGTTCTCTATTAGGTACCTTCGCTATCGTTGATTCCAGTTCAGAGTAAAACTTCTCAATTGCCTCGTCACTTGCGGCAGAGGTCGGGGCGTATACTTGGACGATGTTTAGATTAACTGGTGAAGCCTTTATTTTAATGCTGATAATCCGATCGCTTACTGGTTCGTACCCCATCACGCAGTTTTTCTGATGCCTAGGTAATAACAAGGCCACACCGTTCGTGCTGTTGATGTCATTGCCAGAAAAGTAAATGACGTGGTGGTCTGTCAATATATGTCCGCTGCCTTTCCAGTGTGTTTCGCTTAGGCCACATACATTCATACCGACTCTAACTACCTCACGTTCCAGTATCGCAGTTTTTTTCTTACTGAATGTTTAATGATAAATTTAGCAGTTGGTAAATTTTTTTCAACAAATAAAAATAGAAATAAAATAAATAAATGGCTATAATTAGGTATGTATGAGCTTGCAATAGGTTTAGTCTAATACCTGGAATGCTCGATTCACAAATGAAGTCGTGGGTTCGATTCACACCGACACTTGTGCTAATGAGTTTTAAACGACTTTTCCTTGAAAACTAAACAAGGTGTCTTGGGAATAGGTTAGCAGAAACTATATTAGTTAGTCTTTTATTAATACTACTAGTAAGCTGCTTGTCATTGATTAGTTATAAAGACAGACGTTCAACTGAATAACATTAAGTATTATAAGAGTGAATGTGTTTATTTTATTTTATTTTATTTATTTGGCAAGGTAACAAAATACAAATTGAACAATCAATGAATATAATTTTTACAGAACATTTGGATCAGTGGTAGTTAACGCTGCTTCTTAGCCATGGGTCGCGGGTTCGATCCCCGCACAGTACAAATATTTGTGTGCATGAACATGTCTGTTTGTACTGGTCTGGGTGTTTTCTATGTATTATAAGTATGTATTTACAAAAAAAAAGTATATAAGTAAGATTATCGGTTGTCTAGTACCCCATACGACAGGGTACTTAATACTACCTTAATTTGGGACTAGATGGCTCTGTGTGGCCCAGTGAGGCATGTCTTAAATATTTATTTATTATTATCTAAATTTGCACTTCAATAACAACCGAGCAAACATTCAATTGTAATAAGCCAACTTATCCAAAATAGTTAAAGTTATCAATTTATTAATCTTTACAAAAAAGCAATCTAATTCTCTCCGAGCTCTCAACACTCTTTAAAAATGATTTTAAATTCTGATGAAATATATCGAGGTCCTTACACAATATATTAAATTTTCTACACATTCATATCAATGGGCTATTATGTGATACATTATTTTTGGTTATAGGAATAAAAAAAAGATGATGCTTTCGGTTGGACTTAGATGAAATTTCTCAGTGAAACATGGCATGGTTTATAACTGATGAGAAATAAGAGGTTTTCAAGTAGGTATTAGACGCTTTTTAACTGCTGCCGATCTGACTAAGTTTATAATAATATAAATAGTTAATCTTTATTTTTGTTATAATAGTTTTTACACGAACTTGACATTTACTATAACAACTACATTAGTCAAAGACTTTACCTATAGCAGTTTTTAGCGCCCACCTCAAACATACATTAAAATAATAAATTACAATAAAGACATAAATTGATAAACGATTGTTTATTGTTCAATTCATGATGCTCGAAAAAAAAAACGACAATTGAATTTTGATACTATGTAGTACATTATGGCTTATTGTAGGGTGAATTAAAATGTTTGAAATAAATAATATAGTCGTATATGACAGCTTTTAAAACTATTATCACATAGGCACTATGTCAATATTATATTGATAATCTTAAGTTGTAACTGTCAATGTATTTTTATTTTGTTACAAATAAATCTCCTCGCGCTGTTTATTAATTAAGAATTCAAAATAAAACCTTTAATCATTCTTTAGATCAATTGACCCCAATATGAAATCGATTTCGAGAAACGGGTCCGCTCGATTCGGACCCAATAGGGTTGTCAATAGTATGGACTGGTTTATCACCACAATTTATTCCATCAGCTCACTGTTTGCCATAGGCCTCTCCCGATGGATTGCCATAATCACCAAACTTGACAGCATGCATGGTGATAGTTTTTTTTGGCACTCGTTTAGTTTAGTTTTCTATTTTATTTTAAGCCAACACCATACAACATTTCGTCGTTGAAGTTCTATCACCACGTAAGTCATTTTTAGGGACTTCTCAGGAGATATGAAAACCTTTTTGAAATATTCCCAAACTAGGCTGAAAGGATCACTCAACGTATGGAACTGTATTGGAGTTACGTACTGTTTCTTCCACAGGACAGTGGTTTCCGTGCTGATACTTTTCCGTAATTTCAAAAGTCTTTATTGGTAGTATCTTGAATCTAATTAGGTGAAACGACGCGTCTTTCGATTCACTAGCGAATGGCATTAAAATGTCAAAACCGCAAAAAAAAAGAGTTTCTTGGTGTTAGAACTTCAACGACGATTTATCCCGATTTAGATCCTGTAAAATACATAAGTACGAACTGTGATTTAAACTTACGAACCTTGCGTTACAAAATCAGTATTTTTTTTTAAATACAGAGAACATCACATGCATAATCATTGCGCATCACATACTTTTTTTGTTGACATTGAATGCAACGAAGGTACCACAAATACCTGGATGTACACTAGAAAATTTATTTCTACACTAACCCGTCTGGGAATCGAACCCGGGACCACGCAACAATAAGCGACACCTTAAAAACCTTAGCACTTTGAGGTCGTAAGGTTGTCGGTCGGTGGCTAATAGAATTCCTTAAACAAAAAAAAATACACCAGCAATGTACTTGCTTTATAAACAGTCTCAAAACATTCTGAGCTTTGTGCGGATGTGTGGCAGCCCTAGCCACTATATCACGGGTGACACTCGAGAGACTTCGATAAATCTCGCAAGGGTTAATTAAATGCCACACAATGCTTTATAAGTGCTTAAGGACTGTCTGGTGAAGGGGTGGGAGGCAGCAAGAGATGGTTGTGCATGTTCACGTCTTTATTTAGCACTAGCTGTCGCTCGCGTCTTCGTTTGTATAGTATTATTTTTGACTTGAAACCCTTTATTATACACGCACAATAGCGCATCAAGTTTTTATCCCAATCTGATTAGTTTAAGAAAGTATAGATGGCAAATATTTTATAAACTGTTATGTATTTTGATGTCGATTTAAACTTATTTTCGTACTAAACCTGGAATAAATATTTAGATTGCCTTGCCCGCAACCTAATGCTTCGACCGATTGCTCTAACCATTGGACTACAAAGGTACTAAAACTCTTAGAAATCAGCTTATGTTGAGACTAGTGACATTTTGTGGTAACTAGATCTGCCGTCGAGGACATCACCTTCTTCGTCACCTGACCGACATCTTCTTCGTCACCTTTAAGAGCAAAATCGCTTGCAGCTCGCGTCGTATACCTATTGTTTGAAGTGACGGCCATTTTTGTTTAGTTACTGCATGCTATTTTCGTTTGAAAGTGGTTAGGCATCGGAAACCCAACCGTACCTCCAACATATGTAAGAAATATTTTAACAATGGTTAAGATAATCAGCCTTATACATATTTACTTCTAAGGCAATCGAAATTTATAAGTATTTAAGAAATATTATTTGATTAAAAACAGTGTAAAACGTTTTTAGTTTCATGCAGTAATTACTGTTCTACATGAGTGATCTACTTACCGAAGGATCCTCATAACAGTATCCTGAGAATTGTGACAGACAGTTAGATTACTCCGCTATGAAAGCGCTTAGTGTGAACAGCAATTAATAAAATAATTAACGT
The DNA here is from genome assembly GCA_949315895.1 of Anania crocealis. Lineage (NCBI taxonomy): Eukaryota > Metazoa > Arthropoda > Insecta > Lepidoptera > Crambidae > Anania > Anania crocealis. Next base: position 5,632,600 of record OX438874.1, on the reverse strand, counting down.
GTTTAACTAATTTATTTACTAAGTTAGCAAATTTCGCAGAATAATATTATACACAAGTTCTAGAAACAGTTTTATCGGAACGTTTGGATACGTATTAATCAGTACAACGTGACGTTTCAAGATTTTCGATTCATTTGATCAGTCTTTTTTATTTAGCACTCAACATTATTAGTAATTTGATTTCAATTGAAAAAATATTTTTACATTATCTTTAAATCTATTAATAAATTGTAAGTTCCCAATAGCATAACCATCAGGAGTTTAACAAATTCATTTATGTAAGTACTTACGTTATAATTAATTATAAGCAGTAAATCAATAAAGAATAAATTTATTTCGTGCACTTCAACATATACAAACTTAAGTCGCAAGCATATTTTATTGACAAAGTGCTCCAGCTCAAACATCAATCTCTTTAAGAAGATAATTTTGGCATACGCTTTGCAGCCGGGTTGGCGATCGCAGTTTAGCCAATGTTGGATATATAATAAGACGCTTTATTCTTTTTCTGACTGTTAAGACCCCACAGGACAAGCAGATATTCTATATTAGGTACATATGTACTTAGTTACCATTAGGAAAGGAGATGTCCCATAATAGGCCCAGACATAGTACACCATTTTCAAAAATCAAGAAAAATTTACTGTTTCTGGGAAAAATACATATAAATTTATATAACGTATAATTTAGTGGTTCAAAAATAAATAAGATCGAATAATTTATCAAACTCCATTAGGCATTCGAAGATGGCGCCAATCTAAAAAAACTTTAAATGTCAGTAGCTGTCAGATACCCCTTGTTACTTTGGCATATTCATTCGCTTCAAGTTTTTGTTCTGCTTGTCGCGTTTTAAATGTAGTTCATTATAACGACCTCATTTTCGATTTCTGGATTTGGTATTGATCGGCACATTACTTCAATGTTTGTTGTTACTACAGCAAACGATGGCACTCGACTCCTAGATGCGCGATTTTGAAACTGCCAAAACTGACAGACGTCATCAAAATGTCATCTTCCGCCATGATGGTTTTGTTGTTTTGTATTGCTATTTTCTTACTTAACTCTTTATTTGAACCACTTAACGAAGCCATTTTAAAAGAATTGGATAATAACAAAATCTTGTAGGTGTATTGGTCTATCTTTTGGTGGGGTGTACAGGTTCTGGGCCTGGCCTCCATACAATTTGGGACATCTCCTTTATTTTGAACTTAACACAGAGCAATTAACACTCTGCAAGTTCAGTTTGTTATGTTAGCGATCTGCGCCGGCGCAGATGGAAGATAGGTTATCGAGCCGCCATAGATCTTAATCTTAGGAAGTGTTAGCGACTCTGGCCTCAGGTACAAATGAAAGAGGATTTAGAGAGAATTTTAAAAAAGAAAAAGAGAATAAAGAAAAAAAATCCTTGCCCTATGGCCATCATTTCTCTATTATGATACTTCTTCTTACTTTTGTTGAAGACGTAGAGCTTTTTGCGGTGTATATCAAAGTATTTAGGCCGGCATTAGATGCTAATCCAAATTTCATTAGGGAAATTTGGATTAGCATCATACCCACAGAACATGGAAAGAGGATTTCAATGTTATGTGACCATACCTGACTTGATATGGGTGTCGTCAGAGCCGACCAAAAGAGTAACGCAATGCCGAAAAAGACGGGAACTGGTGTCTTCTGTCTGCATTTTTAAAAATGTTCACATTCTTCCCCTTTCAACTCTATCACCTCAAAGTAAGTAACTGTTTAAACCACCATATTGCAAAAACCGAGAGAATAAAAACAATAAATTATTTACTATTCTGTAGAACTATCCGGGACCTCGGCGCAGGTGAAACCTTGCAAACTCTGGAAATTACGAGTCGTACCAAACTTTTATTAACTTGTCAGTCTATATCATAATAATTTCAAATACCCAACGGATCTCTAAACTGAAACCAGTAGCCGGACCAATCAATCAGCTCATCGTCCGAGCTGTGATTAGACCGTTTTATATGTTAATGGCCGATGCAATTAGCCAGGCTTCCATCATGAAGTTATTTTCGATTAGTTTCGAAGGCGGCTACTGCGTACGTTTTTATTGGCGTTGATAAAGAAATTTTTGTCTAGGAATCAATTTGAAGATAGAACGTTCGGATATACGCACGAAATTATTTGAAAATTTGAGTATAGGACGTTCGCAAATCGAATATGTGTGCACGGATATTGTATGCATATGTGCAGACGATAGCAAATTAGACTGAACTTGAGGCATTTTATGTAGTTAGTTGACTTAAGTGTAATCTTACAACATAAAAAATGCCTGATGAGCAGCACATTGTGATATAATTTTTAACAATGCCTATGACAATGTACATAGTAGTGGCTTGAACAGGGTTGTCATAATTATGTCGTCTTTATCGATATAAAAAAACTAATTTTAATACAATTACAACAATTTAAAATGGCGAACTCGACACTGACAATTTTATGCATCAAGCACATTGGGCAAGTTCAAATAATTTTAATAATGTATACAGAATATAGAATATAGGTATAGGTTAATAGAAAGAGGTAAAATTAGAAACAAAAAAGGTAAAGAAAAATAGAAGCGTTAAATCATATGGCCCATCAAAAAAAAATTTTACATTTCAAAACAGTATTTGATATTTCTGAAACAAGATACATAGTTACCGATATACAAGTGGAATATTCGTAATTTTTCCATAAACATATTAGGTACTCACCTTAACATTGAACAAGAGTAATGACGCCTTGAGAATTGATTGCGATATTAATGATTGCCATAACCGTATGCGACAGCGTTAAAAATACACTTCGGAATTACAACGACGATTATTTACCTGAAGAAACTTGTACGCTACAGACTTGCAACAAAATTTCACATAGGGTGAAATTTTAACCACCTTCCAAATTTTAATATATCAATCAACGAGACAAAAACCAAATGACATTATTTTTCTTTTGGTTTAGCCCAGTACAAAAATGTCGAGATAAAGCACTTAGAAAATGTCAGCAAAAAATCTAAAATTTTTGATACGGCCGCCTAGCAACACTTTTTTTACACAATGCACATCACATTCATTCATTACGATACTAATCATAAGTTTAACAGGCCTAAAACTGTAAAAATTTAAAACTATATTGCGAAAAATATTTTCGGGTGAAAACTTGATTTACATTTTTTACTTCATAAATGGGCTCTAAATACGATACTGAACGTCTATAAAAAATTTTGAAAGTGGGTTAAATTTCATGCTGTATATTTTTTAAATTTTCCTTTTAGTGACGGAGGCTACACTGCAGTGGGTTCATGATTATACACGGTGCATTTTAGTTCAGTGACGGAGGCTACACTGCAGTGGGTTCATGATTAACACGGTGCATTTTAGTTCAGTGACGGAGGCTACACTGCAGTGGGTTCATGATTATACACGGTGCATTTTAGTTCAGTGACGGAGGCTACACTGCAGTGGGTTCATGATTAACACGGTGCATTTTAGTTCAGTGACGGAGGCTACACTGCAGTGGGTTCATGATTAACACGGTGCATTTTAGTTCAGTGACGGAGGCTACACTGCAGTGGGTTCATGATTAACACGGTGCATTTTAGTTCAGTGACGGAGGCTACACTGCAGTGGGTTCATGATTATACACGGTGCATTTTAGTTCAGTGACGGAGGCTACACTGCAGTGGGTTCATGATTAACACGGTGCATTTTAGTTCAGTGACGGAGGCTACACTGCAGTGGGTTCATGATTAACACGGTGCATTTTAGTTCAGTGACGGAGGCTACACTGCAGTGGGTTCATGATTATACACGGTGCATTTTAGTTCAGTGACGGAGGCTACACTGCAGTGGGTTCATGATTAACACGGTGCATTTTAGTTCAGTGACGGAGGCTACACTGCAGTGGGTTCATGATTAACACGGTGCATTTTAGTTCAGTGACGGAGGCTACACTGCAGTGGGTTCATGATTAACACGGTGCATTTTAGTTCAGTGACGGAGGCTACACTGCAGTGGGTTCATGATTAACACGGTGCATTTTAGTTCAGTGACGGAGGCTACACTGCAGTGGGTTCATGATTAACACGGTGCATTTTAGTTCAGTGACGGAGGCTACACTGCAGTGGGTTCATGATTAACACGGTGCATTTTAGTTCAGTGACGGAGGCTACACTGCAGTGGGTTCATGATTAACACGGTGCATTTTAGTTCAGTGACGGAGGCTACACTGCAGTGGGTTCATGATTATACACGGTGCATTTTAGTTCAGTGACGGAGGCTACACTGCAGTGGGTTCATGATTAACACGGTGCATTTTAGTTCAGTGACGGAGGCTACACTGCAGTGGGTTCATGATTAACACGGTGCATTTTAGTTCAGTGACGGAGGCTACACTGCAGTGGGTTCATGATTATACACGGTGCATTTTAGTTCAGTGACGGAGGCTACACTGCAGTGGGTTCATGATTAACACGGTGCATTTTAGTTCAGTGACGGAGGCTACACTGCAGTGGGTTCATGATTAACACGGTGCATTTTAGTTCAGTGACGGAGGCTACACTGCAGTGGGTTCATGATTAACACGGTGCATTTTAGTTCAGTGACGGAGGCTACACTGCAGTGGGTTCATGATTAACACGGTGCATTTTAGTTCAGTGACGGAGGCTACACTGCAGTGAGTTCATGATTATAAAAGGTGCATTTTAATTCAGTGACGGAGGCTACACTGCAGTGGGTTCATGATTATACCTACACGGTGCATTTTAATTCAGTGACGGAGGCTACACTGCAGTGAGTTCATGATTATAAAAGGAGCATTTTAATTCAGTGACGGAGGCTACACTGCAGTGAGTTCATGATTATAAAAGGAGCATTTTAATTCAGTGACGGAGGCTACACTGCAGTGAGTTCATGATTATAAAAGGAGCATTTTAATTCAGTGACGGAGGCTACACTGCAGTGGGTTCATGATTATACACGGTGTTTTAAACCACCTGGAAAAGCCCACGTTATGTTACCATTATGCATAACATTATGGCATTGTTATTGCTCTCTATGGGAAACGCCTATTGGGAATATTGAATTAAAGTCCGAGTTAAATAAATTATAGTCTTATTCCACAACACAGAGTTTCCAAATATTAAAACATAAAGAAAAATAGTTAGACGCGCACAGAAGGTAATTTAATAAGATACAATATTAAGAGGACAGAAATGATAAATATCGAGAATGATTAAATATTAAATAACGGAGCGATGTTGCCTACGCGCGCGTACGAGAATAATGAGCGGTCAGAGATCGAGCGTGCATTGTTATTTAATAAAAATATTCATTACTTAATCAGACTTTTAATTTTGTAACACGCTGTGACACGCACCTACGAATTATTTTTCTGCAGCGGGGACCTTACACACCTACATCCGTGCGCGTCACAGCGTGGTTCAAAATAAATCGATGAACCAACATTTTCTATTTTATAAATAATATATATTTAAACCTGAAAATAACTCAACACAAAACGTAGTCTTCATTTTAATTAAAGGTGGTTGATAATGCATTGTGTATGGGCCGTTACATTACTTTTACTATTTTGACTGTTTTTAAACAGCTCGAAATAGTATAGTACTATTATTGCACAAGTGTCACCACATTAGGCTTATATTTTTACCTTAACTTCTATAACCCATAACAAGTCTTAATCATGATTTGTAATTTTTTGTAACGGCGATCGTATTCTTCTTCAGATAATAATATCATAAAATAAATCATCTGCCTTCCTATAATCACCTGCTAAACAAATCTTGCCATTACCCCCACAAGTGTGAACTCACCCTAAGGGCTTTTACACTCGACGGCTTTGTGATACGTATCTCTTAAGCAATTTATGTAATTTATTTGATACATGAAATGTAAGCAAATAAGCTACTACGTTATAAACCATTAGAACTCATTTAAAAAGATTATGCCATCATTTTCACCACATGGCTTTTCGTCGCTTTCCAACGAAGATGTGGTAATATCAACTATATTTACAGTGTCCAACTGCTTGGTTGTACTACACTGAGGATCTAATTAAACGTGTCATAATATCTTTTATTATTCTAAATATTTATCAAACCTATCACAAACAAATACCAATCGTCAGAAATGCTATGCAGTCACTGCACACTCACGGCTGCTAACTTCGACAAGTCGTGGCGTGTAAATCGCTTAAGGCGGTGCACACCGACCGATAATTAAAGAGGCCAGTGGATGATAAATAACGAACTGTCGGTGTTTTTGCCGCAGATGTCATTATCTCGACGGACTCTATCAGACGACGCGAGATTACGCCGATGTGTATGTAGAGACGTTAATACCGCGGTGATTGAGTCATAATGACTTACTTTCTACATGTCTTGCGTTGCAAGAAACAGCAATTGTATCAAGGATTTTGTTTGTTCTTTAATTTATTTGGTAACTTATTTACATGGAGGTTTACCTGACGGATACAGACAATGCTGAATTTGCTGAGTTCAACTGTTACTAGAACTATAAGGAGAGACTGTTTCTTGTTGAAAACTACTTCAGTGATCTTAGGAATGATGAAAATTAATAATTATAACTATTATGAAGTATTGCTGTTCGTGCAAGGTGTTGACTTGTTATTTAAACTAAGGCCCGTATTTATTTAGATACGTTAGATCGTGATCTTAGCTTTGCTAGATCTCCCTTGTTAAGACAATACAAGTAATAATATCTAAAAGAACAGGTTTCCCTTTATCGTTTCTTTTTATGATCGGAAAAATATTTGAAATATAATATTATTATTTGTCAAGTTAAAGTAAGTTCGTACTGATAACTTGTGACTTACAAGGCTAGTTTATACTAAAATAGCTTTAAGCACAGTTATTATTTTAAAATAGGCCTATTTTTTGTACAAATGACATCAGACCTTTATTAATATCTCTAACCTTGATGTAATAACAATCTTGACTTTTTGCGGGGTCTATCAGCTCTATAGCAATCTCCTCCGTGCGACAGCGTAGCGCATGTATAATCGAGAGGGTCGACTTGATGAGAGTGCGTGAGAGCTTTTTTGTGCGCGCGCGCACCGAAAAACAAATAATTGGCTGGAAAAAATGTCGCCTGATAGCTTGTTAATTTTTAGACAGTATTTTTGGGGCGAGCTACTATTATATTATTTTGATTAGACCGCAGTGAGTAGTCTATAGTATATTATGTTACTAAATGTCTGCTGTTTTCATAAAATTTTGTGTCTTTAAGATGATTCGTAGTGACTCGCTTAAAATCTTTCATAACTCTCTCTCAGCCAAACATTTCACAATACTCAGTATAAAATCCTGACAATATTTTCTCGCTAATTTGACAAAACCTACGGATGAATATTAAGATGATTATTACGTGACGCAAGCCACAGATAAATATCATAGCAATCAGCGCAGGCGTAAAAACTGTAAATTACATTGCAAAAATGCAATAAACAACACCTTGGGTCAATCAGAAACGACTCAAATATATTAAAAAACACTATTTATGGTGCGAGACCTCCATACTTTTACTGCCACGAGGCATGATGCCACAGAGTTACGACGTGCGACTGTTGCATCATTATTTTGTTTTTTTATTTTATTTTGATGTGTTTACAGCTGCCTAAAATTACATCTGAATCTGTGTTGGATATCAAATTGATTGTTTGTAATTCGTTACAAAAAAATCTAATTCCGTAATTTTATCTGGTACAAATATTAATAATATTTTGTTATGAAATAACCACAAACAATTATAATAATGTCCATTTTACTAGGCAAATGTGCTATTCTATATAGTTATGGTTGAGGGTAGATAATAATACCCTCACTATAACCTAACTCTTAATTATTTATCAACCTCTGCTATGTATGCTCTTGCTTTCATTTGTATGAGATCCAATATTTTAATTTAAAATCAATTTCATTATGAAATCTTAAAACTTAATTGTTATATACTGACATGGATGTTTTTCTTCCTGCTCAATATGGCTGCAGTTTATTACGTTTTGACATAAGCCGCATATTTGTGGCGGCCCCTAAACTTCCATTCTTAATTACCCCGGCTGAAAGAAGGCTTTCTTTGCCTATATTTTGTTGATTTCACAAATGAAGGTTGTAACAGTTTTTGTGCTGATTTTTAGTTCGCAAGTGGGAATTATAAAGACATTATTTTTGTTTGCAGATAATGGAGATGTCAGGAGCTCATTGCAGTGAAAGAAGTGGTGAGTTTTGATGATTATTTGTATATAAATTTCATGAACGCAATGTATTGTACTAGCCTAAATTTCATATAAATTAATCAGTGACCAACGAAAATAAATATATTTAAAATGTATACCTGTATTTCGTTTTCGTGAGATTACGCGAATACTTTACAAGTAGTTACATTGAAATGAGAGTTTGTTGTTAACACTATACAGGATGAAATTTTAACCACTTTCCAAAATTTTTATAGCCGTTCAGTATCCTATTTAGAGCCCATTTATGAAGAAAAAGATGTAAATCAAGTTATCACCCGAAAATATCTTGCGCAACATAGTTTTCAATTTTTACGGTCCTAAGCCTGTTAAGGTATGAATGGAAAATCAAAAACTTATGAATAGTATCGTAATGAATGAATGAGATGCGCATCACGTAAAAAAGAGACCGTATCAAATATTTTAGATTTTTGGCGTACATTTTCAAAGTTCTTTTTCTTGATATTTTTGTACTGGGCTATACCAAAAGAAAAAATACGTCATTTGTTTTTTTTCTCGTAGATTGCTATATTAAAATGTGGAAAGTGGTTAAAATTTTATCCTGATTTCAGTTTACCCTTACGTTTCGCCCCTGTAAAGTGTAATAAACGCAAGTCAAATTCGTAAATAAATCTTTAATTTCAATAAAACAAATACGTTTAACGTGAAATCGAGTAACTAACAGCCTGGATACACAGAAAATACTTTAACCTTTACAGTGGTAATGAATGTCTACAGCGGTACAGTCGTCCTCGTAAATAGAAACATTTTTCTCACCGTTTAACAAGAAACACAATGATTGGGTAAATTGCGCTTGTCACAGGGCTGTCACTTAACGTCAAAGTTTTTAAAATTAATTTACGTTTATTTTCATCTCAATACTCATTGTTGTAGTTATTAAGAAATATACAGCAAAAATGGCCCTTATTTAATACGTGAAGCTCCCTGTTGAAACCGTATTAAATCAGGTGCTATTTAAAACCAGTCTCCATATTTGTCTAAAATAGAATTTAATTCAGCTCTAAGGATTTTTAATAAAATGAAGCACATTTTTTATGTCGATTACGTTTGTACACAATTTATCTGTTTCAAGAGTTATAAAAGCTGTTTAAAATATCTATATTACATATTATTTTTTAATATCCACATTTTGTAACTCTTCACTTCCCTCCTCTTTCATTTGTAATTTATCTGTCCTTTACTCGAATACTTTCTGGGAGAGATCGCTAATAGCGATAAGACTGCCAAAGTTACAGTACAGTTAAATTTTATTTCCAGTGTTACAAATATTTTTGTATGTTGTGCAATAAAGGAAATCTATATATTTTTGAACCACAAGGCTAAGGCGAAAAACTTTATATACTTAATTAATATATCGTATATTATTTTGAGTAAAGGAATAGTTGGCAGCCCTAATTTTACCAGTAATGCATTAAGGGGCTTCGTTATCAGAAATTTATTAAGGGCAAGCGCAATTAAACTAACTTGCACCTGCTTGCATTAATATGTTATATATTATGTATTATATCGTAGATAACGTTTACTGCACAGAGGCTTTGGTCAACTTTTCCCGCTCAAAACTCACATGATGATGCAATGAATAAATTGAATTGAACTTATCCCGCGGGATAAGTTGTCCACATGAATATTTTATTATTTTTCTTTAGTCAACTCATCCCACTTAAAAGAAAAGACAAAAATACATTGTATTATTTGAAATATTTGTACATTCATGAACAAAAGTGTCTAGTAGTAAGTAGTATATACTAAAAAAACAAATGAAAACAAAATCAATAAGTAAAGAATCAATCAATTTTAATCTCAATAAGGATTTTCTTAAAACTAGTCAAAATCACAGCCATTTCATTAAATATGATTAGCACAGTCGTTTCATTAAAATTTACGTACAAATATCAAGACATTCTAAAAATAATTTCCAATAAAAATAATGAATTAACAATTGGTGTTTGGTTTATAAAGGATTTTCTTAAAACTAGTCAAAATCACAGTCGTTTCATTAAAAGTTGCGCATTCGCATAACGGTCAACATAAGGTGACCTTTAACTGCACTTTACTCAGGCAATAGAATAAAATGAATTTTGTATATTGCGTTATTGTATTTGTAAAATTAACATGGCGTAACACTTTGTTTTATGTCTGCACAAGACGTAAAATACATCAACGGGTTAAGATGTACAATTCAAAAATTGCATCAGTTCAACTCATCCCGCGGGATAAAATCGAGCGGTATGAGATATCCAAAGCCTCACTGCACATTGATATCTCTCAAACTACTTATCTTGGTGTGGCTAGCGATGTTTTAATTAAAATTTTTTTGTAACATTAAATGTTTTTATAGTAATTATTGACATGTTTCGTGTAGTATTTTATGAATATGTTATACTCGTATATTAATTTGCAAATATAACAAAAGTTGTGTTCGTTTTTAAAAATACTAACTGTTGCCCGCGCCTCCATGCGCGAGGAGTTTAGAATTTGTAAGTATCCCCTTGCATAGTTTTCATCTAGATCCGATAAGCTGTTCTTGGGTGATTGTGTTACAAAACTCCATCCTGACTTGTGCGTTGAATATTAGTATAATTTGTACTTGTAATAGAATACTTTTATTCCACCAGAATAAATAACTGAAATATTTCTTGGGTAAATGCAGATTATTTTTAATTTCAAACTGTTAGCGATTTTATATTCAGCAAACAATTTAGTTCTATCTTATTATTATTTTGTTTATAGAGATAAAATTTTAATATAGTTTTTGTTTTCCAACCATCATCTCCACATTCACGTATGTCATAGAGTTATAGCCTCACTAACGATTCATAAAAATTAAGTAAGGAGTATTTTTATAATGCACCAAAGCTCCTTGTTATTAAACTATTAATATAAAGACTACCATTTCAAAGATTGCGTGACTCAATTAATAAAACTCATCAGTTATCCAACTTATAATTACCTAGTTAAAGAATAACTTGAAAAGTATCCCTAAACTACATTTTTATCACACTAATTAAAACCTCCTTAGTACTGCGCATGCCAATTATTTGTCAGTTCTTAGGGTTTAAAAATACCCCACCTATTTTACATTCTTATGTCAGGGTAGCAAGGTTCAATATTGAATCACAGTATCTGTTAAAGAAATTCAAGGTATGTTCGCAATTAATACGACCGCGGCAAGCGTCTGTTACCAGAAAACGTTGAATGTTTTGTAGAGCTCAGATGATGTTTAAGAGTATTTAACATTTTTGTGACAATGATAATAACTGTAGAGCTATCTATCAGCGTGCTATATTTCATCCAGATCCGTTTACCCATTTTGACGTGATTGAGTGACAAACACCTATCCAAAATTTTGCTTTTATCAAGTTGTTGCTGTGAGTTTTTACGGGTGGAGAAACTATCTCACGAGATGCTTTTTTCCAGAGTAAAAAGTAGCTTATGTGCTTTTCCAGCCTATAATTCATCTCCGGGCCAAATTTTCCATAGTTCCATTCATCAGTTCCGTTGCCGTGATGAGTAACAGACATCCATCAAAACTTTGGCATTTAAAACATTAGTAAAATTAGTAGCTCACGTTTTAATAGAGATTCAGCGAAATGTTTCAAACCTTCGTATTAAAGTTAGTAGTAAATGAACAAATTACACGTTACACTCCTCCTTCACACACACACACAGAATAGTCTTTTAAGTTTTTTTTTATTATTCCTTGCTGCTTACGTTCTTTAGTTGTAGAACGTCCAATTTTATTTAAAAGTACCTATGTTTTATTTTTAGAGGAGCCTGTCTTTCATAGCACAGGATAACCTTTTAAGAGAGCAGGCTTGATTGTTTACCTAAGTATTGTATAAGTGTTTATTGAATAAAGAATATTTGAATTTATTTGAATATGAACATGTCTCGCAAAATTTAAAAGAACTTAAATATTTACTTCTTTTAATAAAACTAATGCTACTAAATGTTTAAGTCGCTTGATGACATGGAACCCCACCTTATGGTAGGTAGGTTTAATATAAACACCTGCATCTTTAAGCCAAGGTGGGAAGGATGACATTGTAATACTTTTATTAGTTCTTTGCCGTTATCATTGACATGTCAGGCGATAAAACGTATCAGCTAATTGCAATTCACTTTTACAAGAGTAATTTTGATAAATGTCCGCTCGTTTCATTTTGGATAACTTTGACATTATCTGGAATGGACTTGATTATAAATATATGGTTACTTGTAACTCAATTTCTTTGAAGAGGTAGAAGCAAATTTAAAGCATTTTTCGCAAATATTTCTATATGAAATAATAACGTAAAAACCACACATTTTCCAATATACTTCTAACCTTGAAATGTGTGTGGCAGCGATGTATATTTTTCATATTTTATAACTGAGCAGAAAAACTATTTTATTAATGTTTTCTTCAATCCTCAAAGTAAAACAACGAGTGGTGAATATCTCCATATAATACACCAACCATGTTTAACGTAGGTACTCAAAATACATTTACTGTCAGTTTCCTTTTTCCTATCAAGCCTTTTTCTTCCTTTTTAGGGATTCAAATTTATATATTTAAAAAAATTTTAGAACATAGTAATATTCTTTCGCATCTGATAAATAATCATCAAATCGGACGGCTCTATCGTTAGTTGGTCGAAAACACAGAGCCAAGTTATATATCTTTCAAATATATCTACAAGAACATATCATACAGCCACTAAAACATACTAAATGTCGTTTTGTTTTACATTATAGCTCAGTATCAATAAATCGTTACCGTTATAACGTTCAATTGTGTGGTTGATTCAAATAAATAACGGTTATAAAACATTTTACAATTTTAAAATGTATTAAAATAATATGTATTAAAATTTGTATGATTTTATAATTGGGTAAGCGAGAAACATGTCTACGCAAGTAAATAACTTTTAACAATGAGTTGATCATAATTATAATTTAACTTAGGCTTATCGTTCGCCATAAGCGCCACGCTTGGCCGACGGTTGGAGGTCACAGTTTGGCTAATAGTAGAGAAGACTCTGCTGATCGTCTTCCTCTGCGCAGTTCTCAATTGGTCTCCTATACCAAAACCCATTATATGAGAAGAGGTGGTGTTATTTTAGCCTGACACTACACAGCCCGATATAAGCAACAATAAACACACCTGAAATATGTCACGAATTATGATTCGCTGCTTACCATTGGTGATCGCTTGTTTGACACTTGATTTACGATCTTCTTTTATGCTTTTTGTTGATTAATTACAATAAATATAAATGTTTGCAGTTGTTGTCTGCGAATTTGTAGGTACTCTTAGAGAAAATATTACTCGGGAACCGTTCTTTTTTTCGGGATGAAAAATTTGCTTTGTAATCCTGACTTTAGTCTATATTCGCGCCAGAGGCCTTACTCTGCATCCTGTGTCTCTATCACTCATACCGATGTCTTAAATTATCTGGAAGAGTCAGATGTTGCAGCTTCGTGTTGCAGAGTAAGGCATCAGATCCCATAATAGTCATCCCAACTTTCTGATTTACAATATTAGTAGATAAGGGTGGACAACGTTTAGGATTAAAAGTCACTTTTTTTCTGTTAAGATCTAAGTTGTTTAAACTAAAATCAAATAATTCTTAGGTAAATGAACGGAAAAGCAAAACACATAATATTAAGTAAACACACTATAAAAGTACACCGCGCGTGACTTTACCCGCCAAAATGTTGGACAACAATGTAAGTTTCAGAAATAACACGCTTGTAATACAGGAATTCAAGCGAAACGTATTATTATTTTTGGCGAACTTGTCTTAAAGTTGAAAGTATATTATAGAGTCTAGCGGGAAGGTTGTAAACCGAAATGCGGAGCAAATTCACTATGTAATTAAAAAAATACAAATACAATATTTGATTTGCTGTGTTATTAATGCCATAGAAAATTTACGTCGTAACATGTCTTTTGCTGTTGCCCTTAGGAATATAAGTTGTTTCATGTGCATATTTATTTCTTTGCATTTTTTTATTCCGATTTGTGGATCTCTGATAGTATTTCATCTGTTATACTTATTTTGTATGGTGTGGAATAAAGTGTGTCTAACTTCTATAATTCTACAATAATTGTCTTCCACCAAAGAACGCTATTAAAGCCACTTTGTCTTCTGTCCTATGTCTGTCTTTTCATAATATACACGGCACAGATCTTATAAAGAAACTTTCTTACACCCGCACGGTGAATCTCTAAATTCTAAGAAAAATTTTGCGCCAGGTCTATCCCGTTGCCGAAATAGTACTCACAACAGTATCTGAGATTTTCGACTTAAGTGAAGTAAGGTTTAGGAAGCCCTACTTCCAAATCTTAAGCCCTCCTAGAATTGCCACATTCAGCATTCTGTTTAGTTGGAAAAGGAATAATCGCATTTCTGGGCAGTCCAAAGACAGACATATTAGAACGAACTCTCAGTAACTACCTAATTATTTTAAATATTCCTGATACGTTACTTATGTGTCTCTATGAATTCTAAACCCACCTTAAAGATTAGCCGCCAAACTTGCCACGGTGGACATGATGATTTATGGCGCACTTATTGACGACATTCTTTGTGATACTTTGTATTCCACTTAGGTTTAACCCTTGGGTAGAACTCCTTGATAAGTGTCACCTCTATAGAGAAATAGGTGGTTTGAATTGTACAGGATTTCAATTATTGGATGTAATTTGAAAGGCCACTATAATTTCAATTATTTTTTCTAGGATTACGGAAGAGATTATTTCGTTGTAATGGCTTTTAAAACAGGGTTCGGAAAACACAAATTGACATAAATGACAGACTGTCCTTTAAGGATAGTCTAGTGTCATATATAGATATAGTCTTTTTCAAGGCTCCTATAGACCTCTGAAGTTGCTTGTTCTTACGCCTTACATCTTGAGAAAAAAGCGGCTTTCGAAGCACGATTACAAACTTGATGAGGGTTTTCGGCTTGCAGACTCAAGCCAATTTAGAACCTTTCCTAACATGACTTCAGTGCGAATCCAACCCTTACGTAGTAGGCAGACCATTGCACTCTACACCAGGACAGGTTCCGTTAAGTTGTACATTTACAAAAGACATTGGCTTCATAGTGTCTTATCAAATAAGCTATCAACGATTGACAATCAAAATCATTGGCTAATTATTACTAGCTCTCTAATCGGCCAATTCGCGTTCAATCCACACTTCAGCCAGAGGCCATACTTAATGATGTGTTGGCTATTGTCTTGACTTATAGGTAATGTGAGCGAATGACTCCGTGCGCAGGAGTCTAATGGCTGATTAACACAAAGTTTGGGCATGTATCGCGTTCAGAATATAGATCTGACTGGTTTATGATTTCATTTGCAATTTTGCGCTATTTACTGTCAATGTCAACTAAGAACGTTTTGGCGTTTTTATTAGTGCGTGGTTTTTGTGAATTTTTATACCTGCCTACTGTTAGAATATGGGCTTTGAAGCTCATGTTACCTGCAAGAAACCAAAAAGTTTCCACTTGGACAAAGTTTTTGGTCAGTGCCAGCTGACCAAGTGTAGTTTGACCAAGCAATCAACTTAGCATGCAGACTTAATCATTAGCAAATAAATTTTTACAAGGATTTTATTTTTATTCATCTTTAATGACTTCCACATTGTTGCTTTAATTCTAATTAATAAAACCATCTGACCGTTTAGTATGCTATAAATGCCTTAAAATGACTGGCAATCAGGTTTCTAAACTAAAACAGTCCAAATAAGTTTCATCTACAATTTTATTGTTCGATTTTATATGCGTCGCTGCTGGTTTTAGATATTTTACTTCCTTCATTCGTGTGGAGAATAACCCAAGTTACACGGTCACCTCTAATTTATGTGTTTTAAATTGAGTCTTAACTAAATGCAGTCTAGATACAGTTTGGAATGTATTTTTTTAGGGTCGGCATATGTAAGTTTGTGGCTAGGCGTCAAGTCGTTAAGTAGTCGACGCCGGACGGTAATAAAAAGTAGAAAACATAAATAAAGTTTTACCGTGAATGAAAACAGTGGATACGCGTCTGCAATGGCGATGGCGTCGCGTGATGTATCACCTACAGTCTCCCAGCATTTAAATATCCTTATGTCAATTGAAGACGATTCACAATCGCATGATTTTATATTTTGCGTAACATATTTGAAGCACTGTGGAATTCGAAATACAAATTGTTTGAATGTTATTACAGTAATAGGGTTGTCACATTAAATAAAATCGATAACGTGTGTCTACTGTGCTAGTTTTGTTAATGACCCAAAAGGTTTTAATGTCAAGGTCTGAAAATAATAAGAATAAAACAATTCAAAGATTCTGGCGTTTCCTTGACTCAGGTACCAGTTTGGCCAAAGACCCTGCTGCTCGTATTTTTCCGGCAGTACCTACTTCTTTATTCGCCTCTTACGACTCCCATAGGAATGGGCGGTGCTAGATTTTGTGCTACAAGCGACATAGTTATTTCATTTACTTATTTTATATATCAAAAGCAAAGTAATTTGGAAAATCAGAAAAGGTATTTGCATCAGTAGTGCGTAAGTGGATACGTAGCTTTACTAATACACCACGTAAGAATTCTAGCAAGCCTACGAGTACTTTCCCTCGGTTTTCTAACGCCATTCCGAAAGAGACCACTTCTATTCTACAACCAAATCATGGCATAGGCCTCCGGACTCCGGACGCACGTTCCACCCAGCAAGCGATAGTCTCATTGTAATTTATGGATGTACTCATGCGCTTGCGCTGAATGTCAACTGCCCGATGAAAGGATTAACCGCCAAAGCCGATGCACGATGACAGACAACACATCGGGCTGAGGAATCTTATGTGGTTGTGATAGGTGCGATATTCCAACAAAAATGTAATTTGCTGGACACTGTACTTAGTGACAATTTATTATTAAAGAATATTAAAAGTGTAATTTTCTTAGAAAAAAAGTTATTGTCGTTGAATTCTAATGAAATGAAATTATTTATAGCTCTCGCTGTAGTAGTCCCGATAGCTGTCCCGATTTAGTCCGAAAAGTTAATTATAACTAAAGCTTAGTAAGTTAGTAATGAGTTTTTTAAAAACAAATATTACACAGACAACGCTTAAATCTTGCACTAAGTAATAATTGGCAAGACGAGCTTTAATATTTTTGTCTCCATATTAATTGCTTGTGCAGACAGCAATCTCGTTAATAATTGTGACAGACTAAACATTGGGACATTTCTGATGTAGTTGATGCAAATGTTATCAAAATATTTTTTTCTTATGCAACTCCTTCAAAAACTATCTAAGAAAATATTTATCTACTCTCTTTTAGGGTTAAAACATTGTATTGGCCAATCACAGCGCTTCAAATTTACCACTTCGCCCAGGCCTAAGGGGCCTTTAGCTAACCAAATCGTATCACAATCGTAATTGAATTGCAGGTTTTGGACAGTTCTAGTATGGGCTAAATGTCAAAATCGCACAATTCAATCACGATCGAACTGCATTTAAAATTGTGGAAACGAAACCTAACGCAATAAATGACGTACTGAGGTCTTCCTAGTAACAAAATTTCTGAATATCAATCAATCCACTTAAATTTAAATACATACGAAGGTGAATGGTTTCATAAAAATAAACATTTCTATCATATAAATGTCATCAGTGAATGAATTTGGTCGATGAAAATCACGAGGTTGGCTGAGATCCATCTAATATTCGGATGTTTGTACTGACATATAAATAAGAAAAATTTATTTATATCTTCTATTGATTCAAATATGTTTCGAGCGCAATCGTCTAAATCACCTATGTGTAGGTCGACAGATATTTAGTTCGTTCTGAAATTTTCAGACGCGTTTTTAGTTTGTAATAAAGCTAATAAGTAGGGGATTATTGGGCATTCTAAAACAGTTTTTTCACATCATCGATCTCACTATCGTTCGATCAATAATGTTAAAAAAACTTTTTTAGAATCCCCAATAATCCCTACGCATAAGCGTATTATGGCGATAAATACGTAAATCTCACTGCCGATCAAGACCTCACTCTGTGCGATAGATTGCTCAATAAAACAAATGAAAGTACATCGCGCTTGCAGTAGGTAAATGCATTTGATCATGTTTTGAGCTACACTTTTTAATCATCGACGCGAGAATACTGTAATCAGTTCGTTAAAACCCACTATTCACGACGGTCAAGTTAAAAAATCTGTTATGAAATTTCTAAAACAAAAAGATTCACTTAAATTAGAATGCATCTGTCCTACGACATTGAACGAGGCTAAGCGTCATGGGAATTTATTGCCAAACACTATACGCAGTATTGTGTGTGGTCCATCAAACTGTGGAAAGACCAATTTGGTTATCAGTCTTTTGTTACATAAGGATGGACCACGTTTTCGTAACCTTTATGTTTACTCTAAGTCTTTATACCAACCTAAGTACGTATTCTTAGAAAAAGTATTGGAGAAGGTTGCAGGCACATCTTATAACAAGTATAATCATAATACTGAAATTTTATCTCCACATGAAGCGTTGCCTGACTCAATTATCATATTTGACGATGTTGCTTGTGAAAACCAAAACAATATACGTAGTTATTTCGCCATGGGTCGACATAAAAATATTGATTGTTTTTATATGAATCAAACTTATACTAAAATACCCAAGCAACTAGTAAGAGATAATGCTAATCTTATTATATTGTTTAAGCAAGACGATATAAATCTAAGACATGCTTACGATGAACATGTTGGGTCTGATATGACATGGCCACAGTTTCGTGAAATGTGTTCAACTGTATGGAGTAAACCTTACAGTTATGTGGTTATCAATAAGGATTGTGAACGTAACAAAGGCTGTTATCGAATGAACTTTGATACATTCATAGTAATGGACTAACTAAACCCTTTATAAAGCTGATAAGTTACTAACCATTCAGTTTTATTAGACAAGTCAAACAGAGTGGAATTCTCAACAATGGAACGGAACCTCAAAGAACAAATTGTAAAATCTGCTGCAGCTGTAAAAAGAAAGGTAGAAATGATTAAAGACGTAAAAAATACAAATGAAATGACTTTGGATACAATATTTAAACCTATCGTTAACCCACTGACATTGTTGACAAACCAAACTGATAATAAACGTGTTACAAATAAAGAATCGGAACAAAACCCTAAAACTGAACCTAAAAGAACTAAATACGACGAAAGCGAAGCATTAAGTACTTCTACTGAAGATTTTGAAGAATCTGGTGATGATGAAATCAACTCGGATACTAATGTTTACAAAACATCTAACAAAACCCTGACCACGTCGCCCTCGGTGGATCACGATGTCCATGAAAACTCATTTAAATCTCTTCAATCTTCACCAAGTATAAACAACGACTCTTTAACATGGTCGGTCTCATCTGAAGTGATGAAAGATGTACCTTATGGTGTTAGAAATGAACGAGGGAAACTTTGGCTCGGCAAAACCCGTGTTCATGATGATGACCACATCCTGAAAATTGGAAATCGTAGTTTGAAAAAAACTCTAGGCTTAAAAGAATTATTGTATAAAAAGGTACCTAATTTAGATATTATTACAGAAGAAGACTTACAAAATTTTAAATTGTTACTTACGGATACTAATGCACATAAACGTAGTTATGATCCATCCAAACCAATAAACAGTAACAAAGGATTTAAATATATGAATATTATTAAACCTTTGTTTAAGTTTACAAGACATCATACAAGTAGCTTAGAAAGTCTTCCAAGAGGAGAAGGTATCGATGTTTTAAAAGAAGTTAAGAAAGACACTGATTTAGTCTACTGGAACGATCCAAACGAGTTAGTGGAACGATTAAAACTACTACTTGGATCCTGGGCAGCTGGTAACACCGGGGTACACAATGAAATTTATGCAATAATCGAAGAAATGCAAGAAGCTGGTATTATAAAAGACAAAAAATATATAAAGCTTCCATCAGGAGGATTAGGCAGTATCATTTCACTACAGAAACAGAGAAGACGGCAATGAATATAGATAAATTTGGGCATCACGTTCATAAGCGTTTACGATTGTCTGAATTCACAGATATTCTTACAAATACATTAGTAAGAACAGATGCAGGCGATTTTGATTTAAAATCATCAAGATTAAAAGGATTACAATCTCCAGAGAAAGACGATGAGGCTGTGAATAAAGAATACGTAGATAAATGTGTTCAAGAACTAAAGAATGAAATGAAAACAATTCAAAGTAATATCAAAAAATACCTCAACAATTTAGAAAAATTAACTACTATCAATCTGAGTACATTGTATTACACTAAAAAGGACATCGATCTCATGATTGCAGCGAAACCTTTCAAAAATGAGTAAACAAGACATCGTAAACGAGCTTCACAAAGCAGCGAGAAGAAATTTCTCTCGTAGGCATACTATTATAAAAGGAATAGATGATTTATGGCAAGCGGACCTAATGGATTTTCAAAAATACTCATCATTCAATAAAGGATATAAATATGTTTTAGTTGTAATTGATGCTTTATCAAAATACTTATGGGTTAGACCATTGAAGTCAAAATCCAAACAGAGTGTCACAAATGCAATGCACAATATATTAATAGAATCAGCACGAAAGCCTAAACATTTGCAAACTGATTTGGGTACAGAGTTTTATAACGATTCTTTTAAACAGTTAACAAACAATTATAACATAAATCATTATTCAACGTACTCGGTTAAAAAAGCAGCTATTGTGGAACGAGTAATAAGAACGATAAAATCTCTGCTCTACAAATTATTTAGTTTATGCGGTCGATATCAATGGTTTAGAAATAATTTAGATACCGTTGTACAGCAGTATAACAACACTTTGCATCGTATTACAAAATTCAAACCAATAAATGTTAATAGTTCTAATGAGACTGTTGTCAAATCTAATATTATTAAAAGCCAAAAGCAAAAAACGCGTCAACGAACAACATTTCAAGTTGACGATTTTGTTCGTATAAGTAAATACAAAGGAGATTTTTATAAGGGTTATACACCCAATTGGTCTACCGAAATTTTCCGTATCATAAAAGTCAATCAAACAATTCCTGAAACGTACCAAATTGAAGATAAACACAATCAAATTATTCTTGGTTCTTTTTACGGATATGAATTACAAAAAACTAAATTGCCAGACCTTTATCTTATTGAGAAAGTTATAAAGAGAAAAGGAAACAAACTTTTTGTAAAATGGTTGGGTTTAAGTGATAAGGAAAATAGTTGGGTTGACAAAAGCAAATTAGTGGTGTAGGTATATAAGTAGCACATTATTAACCTCTAAAACTCACTTTATGATTATCGATGAAGGAAGGCAGTGGTATAATTAATAGCTTGATAGATCATTTACCGTTTGAGTTACATTTACCTGGGTACCAATTTTGTGGTCCTGGTACAAAACTTCAGAAACGATTACTTCAAGGTGAACGAGGGATAAACAAATTGGATGAAGCTTGTATGCATCACGATATTGCTTACTTGAATAAAGATTCTGGTGCTCGACATAAGGCTGACTTAGAACTGTTAAATATGGCTAAGAGAAGGCTTAAATCAAAAGATGTTGGGAAAGGGGAAAAAATTGCTTCATGGATAGTTAAAAATGCGATGAAAGCGAAAATCAGAGCAGGTCATGGCATAACAACATTTAAGAAAGCAATAAAGAAAATAAAATCAGGACTAAAAAAAATTAAATCCAAAGATAACCACTCTGCTATAAAATATGCCTATGCAGCTGCAAAGAAACTTTTTGGTGATAAAAAGGGAATACGTATACCTCGATTTATTCCTCTTCCAAAATGTGGAGGACTTTTACCACTTATTCCCATTTTTGCGGGGTTATCAGCTTTAGGTTCTCTTGCTGGAGGAGCGGCAGGTATAGCAAAAGCTGTTAATGATTCTAAAGCCGCACAAAAGAGTCTTCAGGAATCTGAAAGACACAACAGAATGATGGAAGCGGTGGCTCTTGGAAAAGGGTTATATATTAAACCTCATAAAAAAGGGACAGGTTTATATCTGAATCCCTCAAAAAACTAATTCAGCGGCTACCTAGACGTGCGCTCACTAATTTGGATATATTAGAGCATGCCAGTAACATTCCATTCTTTCGTGGTGTATTCATGAGAGATACATTACCTTCGAAACCTAAAAAGATGGAATGTGCAATCATGAATTTGGACAGTAACAAAAATCCTGGTACGCATTGGGTAGCCTTTGTAAAGCAAAATAATTACGTGGAATATTATGACAGTTTCGGTAATTTAAAACCACCGCTGGAATTAGTCAAGTATTTGCGTAAAATACCTATATACTATAATTATGTACGACATCAAGCCTTTGGTACTGTAAACTGTGGTCATTTGTGTCTAAAATTTTTAAGGAATTATTGGAAAAAGCATTTATAAAATGAAAATAATTAATAAAATTGTCAGTATAATGATGTCTTTCACTGTGTCTATAACCGGGAGAGGAGCCTCCCTAACAACAAATTATTCACCAACGTTAGAACTTCGAGGAGACTATGAATGTGGTCTTCTATATTTTTCAACCTTTAATTCCATTCCTAACATTGATGAAAGAAACAACAAGTTCTATTATGGTGAAAATGAAATCATCGAAATTCCTGAAGGGTCTTATGAGCTTCAGGATATTTGTGACTTTTTAAAAAATAGCATCAAGAACACTGTATTGAAATTAAACTGCAATAATAACACATTGAAAACAAATATTTATTGTTCCAAAGACATTCATTTCGAAAAAAGTGACTCACTTGGTAAAATTTTAGGTTTTGGAATGGAAACAATAAATGCAAATATAAGTACCGAATCGCAGTATCCTGTAAGCATTCTATCTACAACCATAGTGCGGATCGAATGCGATGTAATTAGTGGTTCATTTGTAAACGGGAAGGCAAGCCATATAATTTATGAATTCGTGCCTAATGTACCACCTGGTTATCGAATAATTGAAATACCTAAAAATTTAATTTATTTTCCTGTTAACCAAAGTTCTATAAGCGCTATTAATATAAGGCTGTTGGACGCTGAAAACAAAGAGATAAACTTACGAGGAGAAGAAGTACAACTGTATTTACATTTCAGAAAAATATGATTAATTTCAATAAAAGCCCTTCTTCATCATGTACTCTGCTCAGTTCTAACAGAACATTGAACAAAGACAGATCGCTTCAGCTTAAAAAGAAGCTAACTAAGACCAATAAAGAATTTCTTAAGATAATTGGTTTAATAAAATGAATATTTTAAATATTTCTCAACAAACATCACATGATAACAGCATTGAAAGTTTCGAGTATCATTCATACAAACCATACGTAACAAGTTTTAACAAGAATGATGAAATACGAATACCTATCAACCAACAAGACCTGTACGTGCTACCTTCACTTAGTAGTTTATATATCGAAGGCAAAGTAAATGTGTTTAACAGCACCACTAAAGAAAAAATATCCAATGTACATTTCGTTAATAATCCAGCACTATTTCTTTTTCAAGATATTAGATATGAACTGAATGGAGTAGAAATAGATAAAACTAAGAATGCAGGTATTACTACAACAATGAAATCTTACCTATCCTTAAATGAAAATGAATCCAAATGTGCTCGAGTTTGGGGTTGGTCAACCGCAGGAACAAAGAATGTTAGTGGTGGAACATTTTCCGCGTCCATTCCGTTAAACAAGATATTGGGATTTGCAGAAGATTATGAAAAAATAATTATCAACTGTAAACACGAGCTAGTGTTATTAAGAAGTAATACAAATCTTAATGCAATCAAGTTAAATGCAGGCGAAATCGTAGAGGATATTATAATCAATAAAATCATTTGGCGAGTCCCACACATTAAAGTATCAGATAGAGAAAGAATTAACCTATTAAAACATTTAGAGAAAGATCGAGCTATTCCATTAGCGTTTCGTAATTGGGATTTGTACGAATACCCTTTATTACCTAAAACACGTAAACATACTTGGTCTATAAAAACGTCATCACAAATAGAAAAACCACGATTTGTTGTCATTGGCTTACAAACCAACCGCAAGCATAACGCTGCATTGTCAATGGCAGAGTTTGATCATTGTCACGTACGAGATATAAGAGTCTTTTTAAATTCATCATACTATCCGTATGAAGGACTAAATGTCAGTTTTTCAGAAGACAAATTTACTTTATTATACGAACAGTATGCAAGATTTCAACAGTCGTATCACGGACGTCGACCAGAGCCATTGATGAGTTTAAAAGAATTCAAAGACGTTGCTCCTTTATTTGTTATCGACTGTTCACGACAGCACGAAACTTTAAAGGGATCGATCGATGTTAGAGTTGAAATCGAAACAGATCAAGCAATTCCAGATCAGACAGCTGCTTATTGCTTGATTTTAAACGATTGTATATTTGAGTACAAGCCTTTGAGTAATATTGTAAGGAAACTATCATGAATAAAAATTCAATAATCGTAGATCTGCAAGGATTTAAAAATAGTCTGAATGAATTTATAGTGAAAGAATTTGCTATAGCTACTCAAGAGCATACTCACATATTTTTAATAAAGCCTCCATACCCTTTTACTTCATTGAGTGCTGAAGAAAAGAAACAGGTTTGCTGGATCGAAAAGAACAGAGGCTATCGGTGGAGCGAAGGATACGTCGACTATAGAGAATTTCAAAGAATTATTAAATCCTATTTAAAAGGTAGAAAGATTTTTGTAAAAGGAGATGAAAAAATTAAATGGGTGCATGATCTATGTGATAACGAAAATGATATTTCAGACATATCTTCTTTAGGCGCTCCCAATTTAAATACTCTTTGTAAACTTTATTGTTTAAGCAACCCTATATTATATAACTGTTTTAATCATAAGAAAATATGTGCATTAAAAAATGTAATATGTATAAAGAAATGGTGTGCTGAAAATAAAGTAACTGTTTGATTTTTAAGAAAACTATTATGTTATAAATAATGATACCTAATAAATACATGCCAAATAAAAACTCTTTTATTATGAGGATTCCTTTTAGAAGTAAAACAAAGTGTTCATATAAAGTTTACATTTATTTAGAAAACAAACTTATCTAATACATAAATACAAAAAGCAGATTTCTTACTTAATAAAAAATTATGCATAATATTATTTATTTAAATTAAAAAAAAAGACTTCTCTGTAGGTTATGCGTGACTAAATACCTGAGAAAAATTATTTAATTTATAAAATATGACATTTTATTAAAATCCGTAACTGTAACCACATAATTTTTTTGAAATGTTATTTACCACATTTTCTGTTTGATCCAATATTGGATCGATGTCATCGGTCACTATGTACTGTGCACGAAGCCGGTCTCCATCTTCCTCCTGCACACCAGTTGACTCTAAATTAATTATTTCTATTCGAATCAATCGTCGTCCAGTAGCCGGTTTGCTCTTAGCCACAAACGATGTGTTTTTGTTGATTCGATGATGGATGTACGTCTTTTTCTCACTCGTTTTCTTCTTATTGATTGCTCGCCGCACTTTGTGCTGCAACGAGTACATTTGGTCAAACCCTTCCAGAGGGTCTTGCGCATCTTGCAAATACCTTAAAGGTACCTCTTCACTGGAAATGCCGTAGTAAGGAGTGTTGACTTGCTGTGTATTCTAAAAGAAAAAACACATTCCTAATTTAGAAAACACATAAATGGATTTAAAGCACTTGTGATAACAACAACAAAAAGACAACGAAAGTATTACAAAACTTGTCTCAGCAACAATCATTTTGCTACACTTTGCCGGAAAAGTGAAGTTGTTGTCATCATAAAAAAATCATACTTTTACTTACCATTTTGCTAGTTGCAGGAAGTTGACAGTTGTCTATAGATCGCTGACTCAAATTGAAACTAGTATAAAATAAACAAATTTTAATAGCTATATATACGTGTTCTAAATGCTGATACAGCAACAAATATTTGGATTTCATCATGTCACAGGTTTCTACAAGTTTTTAAATAAAAATGCTTATTAGTCAGTAAAGTAATTTATTTTCATAAGTATAAATATCTGTCGAGTACATGAAATCTGAGGCTCTTAACCTAATTAAACTAGTACATTATTACTTTAGCCACTCATACAATATTGCTGCCTAATAATATATTTATTTTCACAATCACAAATATGATGAAATATCTGTTATGTACAGGAAATTAGTTATTAGAACCACTGATTAAATAATTTCGTATTTACAAAAAGTGATCAGGTATCTACTGAGTATAGACAATTTAAAATTGGATTCCTACATGTTAGTTATACAAAAGTTGTCTATTAATTCAACCACTATACATCATATTACTACCCATGTTTTATTTTATTAATACCATCACCATTAGTATATAGTATCACAATGACCCCATGACATAGTGGAAATTTTGTTTTTTAAAATAATACGTTTATCATCATTCGCTGACAAAGCTATCTTGTTCTGTTCTTGTGTAAATATTTCATGTTTTAGAGATTTAAATATAACATTTTTCTTTCTTAAGTAAACATTTTCATTTAATATCCTGTAATAATCTTTAAAGTGTACATTTCTTAAAACTTGTTTCTGTATACCTTTTGCTTTTTTATACTCATCCTGAGTTGTTTTGATACAGTACAATTTCGACCTTAATCCGACAAATTCAGAAATTATATTCCCACCTAGCTCATCTTTGAATAGTCCTGGTACCTTTTTATTTAGACTTGGAATATTAAAGATGTTGTTATCAGGATAATTACTAGTGTCAAAATAGGGAAGGAAATGTGACTTTAAATCTTTGTAAAAGTCATTACATTCTATTGAATAAAGAAAACTGTCAGTATCCGTATAACAAAGTTTTAACTTTTCCTCATAAAAAGGTTTCATAATAGAATAGTGAAAATCAAACATATGACTTTTAGATATTTCTAAAACGGTAAAACCAATGTATATAGGTTTATCTAGAGTAATAGTTTCAGGTTTCATTTGAATAGCTACAAAATTTTCTGAAAAAATTGAAGCACTATGGAAATTTGGTCGAGCAATTAATTGCTCAGCACAGTAACTTTTTTTCGTTTTATTTTTATCATCACTCCATTTATTTACCAATTTAATACTAACTCTTTTTTCAACGTCTTCAAGAGTTTTACCAAATATACTATTATTTAAAAGTTTGAAGAAGTCTTGTTCAAATGTAGATTTTGCCTTTTTACGTAATTCAGTATTCATATCAATGTATTGTTTTAAATAAGGACTTTGTTTGAATTGAATCACTCTATGTATTTTCTTTAACAATAATCCATGTTTAAGACATGTTTGCAGGTGAGCAATATGAATGACATAAAAAAATTTATCGTACAAATTTGGAATTAATTTTGAGGTTTTAGAACCTGGTGGAGTAAATTTTTGCACACAAAATGGAAAATCGTTATGAACATTATGCAGATGTTCGGGATACTCTAAGTCTACTTCTAGTATGTAACCAGTATCCCCGTCTATCGAGATATTTTTGAAATCAATTCTAGCGATTTCTAAATTGTTTAATAACTTAAAATTTGAATGAGGTAAATAAGCGCACATTGCATAACCATATAGATTATTACAATCAATATAAATTAAAAAGTTATTAATTTTTTTAGAGTCATGATTCTTTAAGTATTTGTTATTAGCTTTTGAATACCTTGTGGAACACAAACATATACCACCACGTATTCCTTTTTGAATCATTCTTATTATTTCCAAGTCATTTATTAACTCTAAATTAACACCCGTCTTTAATAACATCGCGTCAAAGCTGAGACTTGGAGCAGTAACGTAAAAAGTTGGATCTAATTTATAATTTGCCTTACAAGTTCGACGGAAACTTTCAAAAACGTCTGCTAGTAAAAGTACGTCAGATTTAAGATACAAATCAGTGTATTCGCCAAGGTTCGATAGTTTAAAAGTTTGCCAAACTTTTCTCGCATGTTCATAATCCATGTCTGATATTTGGCAATTGTGTAATTTACTAAAAAAACAATCTTGGGAAGGAAGTTTATCTTCTTCATATGAACTCCAAGCAGTCATGTATTCATAAGGATACACTCCTTTGCGTTTTAATAAATTCAAATGCTCATTAGAAGGAAAAAAATATGGTAGATGTTTGAAATCATCGTTAATAAGGTTTGCTACCAGTTTTTCTAAACTGGTACCTAAAAATTTATAAGAATCGACAAATCGAACAGGTATTATGTCCTTTACATTAACTTGAAAAAATTTTGTAAACGATATATAATTTTCCTTATTTTTCGCGATCACTTGTATTCTACCAGGTAATTCTCCTAACTGACGTATAAAAAGATGACTGTCATAACCAGCTAAATTATGAAAAAAAATCGGTACGAATTTAGGCAAACGGTATTTTATATTGCAATAAGAATGAGCTGCACCGCGATACCGCCCAGTGAGATGGCAATGATCTTTTACTTTATCATCAAATAATATTTTATCACACAGAAAACAATTTTTAGCTTGAGAAAAATTGACAATATCTTCGTCTGTTAAAGATATTGGCACTGTTGACTGCAAAATGTTATGAATATCAGTTAAATCAACTAACAAACTTTCGAAAAACTTATCTACACAGTTAGGACCTCGATAGGATACGTATTTATTCCGCGAGTTATCATAGGAACATACAATATAATAAGCAAATGCAGCGGGTATGTGTTTTTGCAACGATACTGTGCAAGTTGTTCCAGTATTGGATTCAGTTGGCTGTAACAATGACTCAAAGTCTGCGTACAAGACAAAAGGCATATCTTGCATTCGTTCGTAGTGATTAAAACGTATATAAGCCCCTTCATTGGGTAAAATGGTTGCGACACCACTGCAAACATGAGCTTCTAATTTTTTATTGTTATCGAAAAATATCATACAATCCTCGCAAAAATATATTTTTGAGTGATGCCTAGTTAATTGCTTGCGTATTAATTTAGATAAATCTTTAATAAGGCAGTAATGAGTACGATTTCCATGTTCAAGATAAAGCATGTTTATGTGATGTTTTTTTCGCGATTTACTTCGGTATAAAGGGCCAACAACTTTGTTTTTTTTAAGACCGTAAACGTTGATACTTAGACGAGGGTTATTTTTCTCAAAAATTTTAATGTCCGCGAAACCCACTGGGAAGCGCATGTTTTTTACGTTAAGCACACTTTCAAAATGTGGATAAGCTGATGTTCGATGAGCGTTTTTCTTTGCGGGAAAAAGGGCTGCCACTACACACCACAAAAAGCAATAATTATCAGAATTTTGTATGTTTATACACGCGCGTTTATATTTAATAGTGTCAGGTAAATCTACGTAGCCCGAGGCTCTCAAGGGATTGTATTTATTTATATTTACTTCTAGATATAAGCTTCGCAAATAAGCCCAACCGCTATCTCGCTCTTCAAATTCTTCAATTTTTTTACAAAGCAAACGTATAACGTTTGAAAACATATCTTCAAAATTAAAATTTTGATACAAAATAATGTTTTCAGTTGCAAAAGATTTAATTGAAATCATATTATTCTTATGCTGAAAAAATTCAGAAAATAGCTCAAAGTTAACTTTAACATTAGTATAAGTTTCTATTCGTGCTGAAACTAATAGACGTACGCGTGTGCGCAAGTGCGATAAAAATTGAAAGGGTAGGTTCGTGACAGAGTTGTTGTCCTGGCCGACGTCCACGCCTCGAAAACGATAAGATGCGATACGACTGCGAAAAGCGCTATGAATCTTTTCAATGCCTTCGCTCTCAACAACCGAACTATTATTCTTGTGTAAAATACTTTTTAAGTGGGCAGAGAAAACTTTGTTATTTACGGATATATCGCAAACTGAACAGAAAGTAGACTTAACCATGATAATAATGTAGATAGTAAAGCGGCTTAAAATTATTAAGTAAGATCTACCTTATTAAAAGATATTTATTAAACTAGCTAAAGCATATTTTAACGAAAAAAAAGGAAATCATAAAAAAATGATTTATTTTTTCTTTTTGTGAGCTAAATAAACCCCGTCTTCGTTAAATTTTGTTTTAGCTAATTTAACAAACTTTTTTAGCGTATTAAATTCTGGTGAGTCCTCTTCGCCCTGCAAGCGGACCCAAACAATCGCCTTCTCACACCTGTCCAGACCTGTTAAGGCTCGTACCTCGTCCGCGTTGTAAAGACGGAGTTCCGCCAACAAACCTCCGTCTAGCTGTGCAGTCCGACGTGTCACTCCACCAGGAACTCTACGAGTCAGGCAACTGGTTGTTGTGATGTTAGCCGTCGTGTGTTGTGGCGGTAACTCGTCGTCAGATTCCGAGTCAAATAACCAATCTGAGCCGTTACTCGTTGATGGTTGATTTTTGACTGTCTTTTGGCGCTTGCTTGATTTTGCAGGCTTACTCGTTTTCTTGGAACTGAAAAGATAAAAACTTACCTAATTAACCTATCTTTAACAGACATATTAAGAATAAGTAATAACTTAACATAAGTTAATTTGTAATAATAATCAATGTAAATTGTAAATTACCTTATAATTTCCTCATCTGAATCAAAGTAAAGATTTTCACTGCTGCTCTTTGCAGACCTTTTAATTTGCTTGCTCTCAGCCCTGCAATAGATAGACACACCAGTACTGTTAGAGTACCAAAAGATAATTTTCACAAGAATATATACATAAATATGTAAAACATACTATAAAATGCAAATAATAAAGACAAAATAAGGTAAGAGTATGTTAGTAAAATAATTAATATGATAAAAAACTTACGAACATTATTTGGGCAGCGTTGAAGTTCCTGGTGATTTACTTGTGAAGATTTACGAGCAGTACCTTACTGCGGAGAACTGATACAATGCCAAGCATTTTTCACGTTTTTATTATAGAAAAACGCAAAACAAGCAATAATTTTTCAGAAGTAGTCAACCTAAAATTATGTTATTATCATCTACAGGAAAGTAATTGAAAAAAAATTCTAAGTAGAATGTGTAAAATTTCAATCAGCCGTTCAATAATGGTGTAAATTTAACTTATAGTTAAATGTATATAATAAATAGGTATTCACCACATAATGTATATAGAATAAATAAAATTTCGTTTTAGTTTCTTTTACTTATCGTTTTTCAGAATAGTATGTGTAAACTTATTTCAAAAAACATTATTTTGTAGAAGAATCAAATGCTATTATTATATAAAACCTCTCAAATATAACTATCATGTTTAAATCATATTAATTGCTAAGGCATTGTAAGTATTTGAATAGCACTTATGTACATTAATAATTAGGTAAGTTAGGATTCAGTTCGTATCTATAATATTAATAGAATATTTCAGAATTTCATAAAGTTGACTACTTCTGAATTTTACAAAATTCAGCATAATTATTTGTTTAGTTGTTCATACTTGTGAAACTAACCCCATTTGTAATAATTGTAAGCATTATTTGTATCCGCTGACTTACGCAACGCGAAAAAAACTCGGTTTACACTGAACATGAAAATTATTCCATAAATATTTTAAAATATCAACCGAATAAAAATATATAAGTATTGCATTAAACATACATTTATATTTACAACTACTAGGTATTAGTCACATAGAATCTTTTTTAAATAAACGTAAACTGACTTCAAGACTACATCTACGCACAACTGTTTTGTACTTAAACTATACTAAAATGCGAACTATGTGTTCAAAGATTTTAGATTTTCTCGAAAAGTATTGAATCGATTTCAACAAAGTTCATATGGGGCCGCTTCTAAAGTAGTATGTCTTATCCAACGAAAAAAAATCATCAAAATAGTCAGAACAATCGCAGGATACACATTTAAAAAACACACTCACGAATGGAAAACCCTCATTTTTGAAGTCGGTTTAAAATATAAATATGAAAAGACAACAATTAACATGGTTAAAATATTTACATTACCCCATGGCTAACGGGTAGAGAATTTGTTAAGGCATTAAGTCTGTCATTATGTAGTTTAAAGGCGTAATAAAAATTTAATTCATTTATTTATCCAATAACGATAGGTAATACCGATAACATTTTGTAACTTCTTTCATAACCATATGAACCAACCTTCATGTATTAATGCCTAGTCAGACAACTCGTAACCTAATTAAGATGTATTGCGAATAATATATTGTGCAAACCAAATACAAAATTCAGCAGTATTTATTTAATTTTGACTTGATTTAATTTGATATTATTGATTTGGGGTACATTTAGCTTATATAAAACCTTTAGTAGAATGAGGAAACTATTTTATGATTCAATTAAACATAATGATCTGCTATAACGTCAGTTGTTTTTTAAGTATAAAAAAAATAACTTTCATAATTCACGTTTGATACTAAGTAATACTTAACTATAACTTTCCTATTGTTGCTTCCTAAATTTGCTTAAAATGTATTCGGTTTGTTATTTTATTGTTATACAAACGAGATTAATGATAGGTACTTAGAATATTATATAAAGTTAGATTGATAGTTTCATAAGTAACCAATAAATAAAATTATTACTAACTTCTAATAAAAAGAATAAATTTTTTGTAGAAACCTAAAGTAGATACCTATTTGAACGTTTGAGACATATGGTCTATGTACCTCATTACGTAAGGTAAATATATTTTACAATATAGGTATTTTGCAGGCATTTTTTGTACAGGCGTATTTTTTTATTATTATAATAGTTAGAACAACACACTTACAACACACACAACACACAAGCTTTATTTCCGTGTGTAAATTAACTATGACAAATTTTAGTTGCGTTAAAACATATGGAACTTTAATAAATATTTTTACTTACGAACTTGATGTGTGGCGCGTGACGTAGCTGTCGCATAGCGACAACGGGTATATAATGTTTGAACATTCACAATTAAAATCGGAGAACAATGTGTACCTCTGTATGATGTGCAACTTATTCGGGGATCCAGTCCTGGGAGGCCAGGAAGCCCCATCCAGCTTAAGTTGTATTATCTATAGGCGTATTCTGTTTCCCTACTTTGAAACGAAGTGTTAGCGCAAGTTGTACAGATTTTATTCGGGGATCCAGTCCTGGGAGGCCAGGAAGCCCCAACCAGTTTAAAATCTATATTCATATTTGTGCTGCACAACGTCGAAAAGTTAAAAACGTTTTATGAGTTTCAGTGAAACCGATTTACATCTTTTTGATGTGCAACTTATTCGGGGATCCAGTCCTGGGAGGCCAGGAAGCCCCATCCAGTTTAAGTTGTATTATCTTTTGGGTGTATTCTGTTTTCTTACTTTGAAACGAAGTGTTAGAACAAGTTGTACAGATTTTATTCGGGGATCCAGTCCTGGGAGGCCAGGAAGCCCCAACCAGTTTAAAATTTGTATTCATATTTGTACTGCACAACGTCGAAAAGTCAAATATGTTTTTATGAGTTTTACTGATACGGATTTACATCTTTTTGATGTGTAACTTATTCGGGGATCCAGTCTTGGCAGGCCAAGAAGCCCCATCCAGCTTAAGTTATATCATCTTTTGGGTGTCCTATTCTATTTTCTTACTTTGAAACGAAGTGTAAGAACAAGTTGTACAGATTTTATTCGGGGATCCAGTCCTGGGAGGCCAGGAAGCCCCAACCAGTTTAAAATTTGTATTCACATTTGTACTGCACAACGTTAAAAAGTTAAAAATGTTTTTATGAATTTCAGTGAAACCGATTTACATGTTTTTGATGTGCAACTTATTCGGGGATCCAGTCCTGGGAGGCCAGGAAGCCCCAACCAGCTTAAGTTGTATTATCATAAGAGTGAATTAGGTTTCCTTACTTTGAAACGAAGTGTTAGCGCAAGTTGTAGATACAGATTTTATTCGGGGATACAGTCTTGGAAGGCCAGGAAGCCCCAACCAGTTTCAAATTTGTATTCACATTTGTACTTCACTACGCTGAAAAGTCAAATATGTTTTTATGAGTTTTACTGATACGGATTTTCATCTTTTTGATGTGTAACTTATTCGGGGATCCAGTCTTGGCAGGCCAAGAAGCCCCATCCAGCTTAAGTTATATTATCTTTTGGGTGTATTCTATTCCCCAACCCAACCAGTTTCAAATTTGTATAAATTTTTATGTACTAAACTACGTTAAAAAGTTTAAAACGTTGATTGATCGGCAGTGAGATTTCAACTTTGCGAAGGGATTATTGGGGATTCTAAAAAAGTTTTTTGCATTATTGATCGAACGATAGTGAGATCGATGATGTGAAAAACTGTTTTAGAATGCCCAATAATCCCCTACTCTAATAGCAGAAGTTTCTGCTCGATTCTATCCTGCTAACGTTGAATTAATAAAACGAGGTCAAATACCATTATTTAATAGACTTAAGAAGTGTTGATCGATTTTTTTTATTGTGTCATACAGAGCTACTTATTTAAATGTTTTCATATTTTCGTGTTATGAAAGTTCAATAACGACAAAAAAGAAAAAGAAAAACTACCCTACTGCAAAAAAAAATTGGTGAGAACAATAAGTTTTATGATGTCGGCCAAGTTTTTCATCAAAACCTCACTAATGCAAAATTGCAACGTTAAAAGTTTTTCAATTATTACTGAAGCATCACCTGTAACTATTAAAAAAGTACTTTAACTTTAGAACACATCAACTACAGATCCGCCATCTTTAAAGCAAACTTTTCAGTCTTTATGGCTTTCTTGTGCATTTACAAAAACTGGAAAACTAGTCAAATGATAATTTCAAATATTTGTCTAGTATTGTACGTACAGGCGAGGATAATCGGGCGTTTCCAAACAAAACAATAGTCGAAAACATGTTCATTACTCGTGACTAATGTTTAGAATTTATTTAAAATTGTATTCATAACGAAAACAGTTTTAAATGGTAGCCATTTTGAAATTTTCCCGCGAGGTTATTCTTCTTTACATCAGTGAACCATATTATTCCCATAAGAACTAACACAAAATTTTCACTTTAAAAAAAAAAAATGTTGTATCCATTAAATTTTAAAACTAATTGGAGGACTAAGTTTATATTTTTTTGGTAGATTGATCTGCTGTTACTGACTGACTTTTACCAAACCGTGTGAAGTTGTTATAAATAATAATAGCACCATCTCTTTTTGTTCTGTTTCGTGTTAAGAAGACAGGCAGTGCCGTTAAG
Organism: Anania crocealis; assembly: GCA_949315895.1. NCBI lineage: Eukaryota > Metazoa > Arthropoda > Insecta > Lepidoptera > Crambidae > Anania > Anania crocealis. The sequence continues at coordinate 5,597,110 of OX438874.1, read as the reverse complement.
CCTTCCCCATGTTCGAAAACTACTAGATTGATTAATGTTAAACCTTCAACAAACTAAGCTTTTTATCTACCAATAACTAAAACTAAAATACAATTTGGTATATTGCACATTACTTCAATACACCATATTAATAGAAAAAACGGATGGTACAAAGCCATTGCGGTCATCGTTTTCATGCTTAGTTTGATAAATTAAATTAAAAAAAAGATACTTTATGGTCACAAACCACAGAGTAAAATGCGCGCACGCGTCCGAATAGAGCGTAAATTGTGTAGCGGTTACAATTGGACGATTCGTGGCTTGACTATAGAATGGACATTTTATTCGATTGGAAATTGTTTATGGCCGGCAGTTTATTAATATTGGATTGTTAGTATACAAATGGCGATGCACCAATTGTCTCGGGTCAAAACAATTTTCCTAAGCTCTTATTTGATTAGTTTTACTTGTTTCTTTTCTCGTTAAGGTATTTTATTATGTAAAAAACTTTGAGTTGCTAGTTGTAGTTAGTAGTGGCTATATACTACCAGACTATTCAAACTTGTAATCCATAGACTCAATGTTTTATCGAAAGTCAGCTTTTCTCCTTTTACTGGGTACTACAGTACCTACTTAAGTCGTTCCACTATTTAGTGTTTTTTTATTTAGTGTTGTAGAACCCAGGACGTACAAGTTTTATCGAAATAAAATAATTTATTACATGTCTTTGCTACTCGTACCTAGTATCTGTCAAAGGCATCATGACCCAGCAATCAAAGTTGTCTGATGTTACATTCTGTTTTCGGAGTGTGCGCTGAAAAATTGAAGGTCTGGTTAACCATGTACTCTGATGTTGGACCATTGAACAACGGTCGAAGAAAAAGCTGACGACTGCTTATAATAATCTCGTAGCATGATTCACGGTACACGTTGCATTCATAGAGCGCAGTCAACGCATGCAGATTTAAGGGTAAGCTTAGGTTTCGTTTCATTCTTAAATTTTGGGTAGGGAATACACATGAGCAACAATACATATTTAGTAATCCGTTACAAAAATTCAAAGTAACTACATTTATCTGTTTGTTTCTGAATAACTAAAAGGATGGATAAATAGAACACCACCATCAATCTTCATTTTGTAGTTAAAATTAGTGTTTGTAGGAATAGCCGTAGAAGAAGTCGGACGTCAGCAAAATCAATCTCATCCATGGGGCGCAAAATTGTTAGTCAATATGATTTTGCGTAATTAGTACTCTTTAATTTAGTTTAGTTTAGGAATAGGTGTGTCGTACATAGATTAAGATTCGATGGGGCTGGCATGCTAAATTGGCAAAAGCCTCAAAAAATAAAAAAAATAAAAAAAAACCATGGGGCAAAGTGCGATCGCCAACTCATCAGTCAAACGTGTTTATTTTGGCAAACAATCTACTTTTGAAGATATTTATTATGCCTATGCTCTGTTGTAGACTGACTAACATACGCTGGATACATAAAAATAGTACCTACGCAAAGGTATACTATGATTTTTAGTTACATAAATATAAATTTTATTACAGTATAAAAATTAACGGCAGAATAGTTTGACTATAATATCAATTACTTATCAATCGTTAACTATACAACTTCTTGACAAAAGTTTTCAGATATGCCCCACAAAATGATGATAAAAGTTCTAATGTTACTTCTCAATACTCACGCATATTTTACAACAATAAAAATTGCTCAATAACATTACTCGATGCATATAAGTGACCGCACCTTAATCAGGTAGCACAACTATGGTATGCGCGAGCGCAGTCCCAATGACCACTTCTCAGAATAGAGATAAAAACCGCTGGCGACACTCAATTTATTGTGCTTTTCGAATACTCTATACCTTTTTACTATTCCTCCATACCAACATGAACCGGGTAATCGACTTTAAGCCCTGCATCTTTTACAGTATGGTTCATTTTTCAATTGAAAACAAATTCAAGTAATTTGTTCAGCAGAAAGTATGTTCATATTTTACAGGATTATTAGTTTAAGCTGGACGTTTCTATTTTTTAACCCCGATAGTAGGGGATTGACATATCTAAATATACAAATATTCGAAGTTAAATGCGTATGTTATTCTGTAGCTTAACCATGGTTATGTTGAAACTTATATTTATTTATGCTTTTTGATATTTTTGTTGTGTGTACGAATGCTTTTTGAAATTCAATTGGTATTTGTAATTTTCATTGACACATCACTTAGTTTTTGAAAACATACTTTAAGGGTACCCAGTATTGTAAAATAAACTATCTTCGTAACAAACTAGCATTCAAACTAATCATCTTATCAAAAATGTGTGAATAAATCTAGCTATTAGTTGATAAAAACGCAGTAATGTACCAGTTCATTTGATTCTGAGAAGACGAACAATCCAACGGGTAAAAACAATTAAATCGTAATTAAAGGCCGTATTAAGAGAGCGGCATGCGCTCACGCATCGCACCCATATTTTAAGTATAGTGAGGAGGCGCATTTTGTCGACATACTGTCCTCGATAAATCGTAGCAAAGGTGGCAAAATAACATTACTTTAAAATTGAAATGTATTAAGACGCACAGGGATCCAGCTATCGAGAACAAGTTTCAATAGAATAGAATAGAATATATGTTTATTTGGCACTTCGAAAAAATATTATATTTACAAAAAATAATAACAAAGAATGTGCCAAAAAGGCCATTCAGCATTAGCCGCAACAGCCGAAGGCATACTGCGACGCAGATTTTCAGTGGGAGCCCAGGAGGCACTTAAAAGAAGAAGAAAAAACCTGTATTTGACACCGAGTTTTCATAATTTCACCGTTATGTATCTTTTATTTAAACTTCGTGAAAATCACCAGATACCAGTAATTCTACTAATACGACTACAATAAAGTTATTTCATCATTAAGAAACTAAGAGCTAACTCAGTACATTGCAAACCAGCACAAGCTTTGTGAAAAAGTAGTAGTGTTTATTGTACTTGCGATTAAACTTCTCTTTATGACGTTTCATATTTCCAATGTTATGATTACGCCGTACCACCGTAGAACAATAAACCGCGTATAAAACAATTAAACTACACTTTAATTACCATAACGTTTCAGAAAAGGCTTAAAATCACGACTTGCACAAAAGCTGTGAGGTAATAAAAAACGAAAACACACCATTTATCGTGTCCATTCAAATTTCTTAGTACATTTTTTGAATGGTCGATAAAACCTGACACTCGAAACGCCCGCCAATTTTGCATACATAAACATCGTAAATCTCATTGAATGAAAATGAGTATCGATATGTCGATATCGAGTTTTACGATCGATTCATTACGCGACTATAACTCGGACCTTATTAAGGGGACAATGCTTCGAGCCGAGTCCGAAACAATCACATCTTCATTAATTACGGAAGGAATTTTTCCGATGACAATCCTTTAAGGTTAACGGCACAAGGCAGAAGTTGAAAGCGTTAGTATGCCTGATTTTATAGCAGCTATTATCCATACTAGTATTATAATTATAAACGTTTTTCTGAAAAATAATCATATAACAAGTAGAATAATGTGACAAAATATGTTTTCACGCCAAAACCATGAATACAATACAGGACATACGACGGGAAACAAGTAAAAATATTTTTAAGTCCAAACTCAATTTTTTTAAATTAAATTCTATAGATTAACAGCTTAATGTATTAATAACTAGATCCTGCAGACAAACTGTTTAAACAGTTTTGCGGGACATTGTAAAAGATATATATGTCAAATATTGTATGTATATAAATAATAATAATAACAATAGACAATGTAATAGTACTCTAAACCGACGAGCATGCATGAAAAGATTGATGAATGTGGAAGAAGCGAAAGATGTATGCCAGGATCGTAGTAAGTGGAAGGCCTTGGTCTCTGCCTACCCCGTTGGGAAGGAGGCGTGATAATATGTATGTATGTATGTGATTTTTTTTGTTTACAAGTCCCAATATACAACTTGAGGACAGTGAAATAGGGAATGTTACTCGTTCAACAGCAGATTATCAACATGACATAATTAGGTATACAAATTAGTGTTACGGGCGGAAAATAGAATAGAACCATTGCTACCCTTCTCATCGTCTGAGTATCGTACGAGGCGTCTAAATAAGTGCAGCCGGAAAAAATGACTTTCCTACATCGTTGGTCAAACTGCAATCGCCAAATAGGGTTTTGAAGAGGTCCATATAAGCTGGTGAGGATTATACAGGTGACTTTTTCATCACCTTCCAAATTTTTTATAGGCGTTTAGCATCGTATGTAGAGCATTTATGAAGTAAAAAATTTTGTATATAAACTTAAAAAATTTTTGCCTCAGGCGGGACTCGAACCCGCATCTCCTCGCATGCATGCATCCTCCCGGCATGCGAGGAGATGCGGGTTCGAGTCCCGCCTGAGACAAAATTTTTCAAGTTTATATACTGATATTATAAGTGCAATTAAGTTGCTAAAATATCAAATAAAGTATAAAAAATTTAGGTCGAGTGTTAACCCGAAAATATTTTTTGCAACATGGTTATCAATTTTTACGGTCCTAAGCCTATGAAGGTATGAAGGGAGAATCAACAACTTATGAATAGTATCTTAATAAATGAATGAGATGCGCATCGCGTAAAAAAGTGTTGCAAGGAGGCCGTATCAAAAATTTTAGATTTTTGGCGGACATTTTCTAGGTACTCTATCTTGACATTTTTATAAGGGGCTATACCAAAAGAAAAATAGGTTCTTTGTTTTTTGTCTCGTAGATTGTTGTACTAAAATTTGGAAGGTGATAAAAATTTCATCATGTAAGATGATTTGGCAGAGCTGTATTACCCGCAACATGTTATGCCTTACACGGCTTACACCACGATGCTACATTTGTATGTGATACGCAACTCGTCCTAAAGGCAGCAAATTGTCGCTCCATTTTTTGCCGCATGCCCGTAACATGTCGTGATTCTTATGTAATTAAGATCGTTTCCCATGTCTATGTAATTTTTATGGTAATTGGTGCCGTTGTGAGAAAGGTACAATTTCGACAAAAACTGTTCCCAGTCGCAACTCGCGCTTTTGAAGGCAATTCCATAATGCTGATTAAAAACGATTTGAGTTAGTCTTTTTTTGATAATTAGGAACGACAGGAACGCCAACATTTTGTTAGAAGTACTCTTTTTAGGGTTCCGTACCCAAAGGGTAAAAACGGGACCCTATTACTAAGACTTCGCTGTCTGTCCGTCTGTCCGTCTGTCCGTCGCTCTGTCACCAGGCTGTATTTCAAGAGCCGAGATGGCTAGACAGTTGAAATTTTCACAAATTATGTATTTCTGTTACCGCAATAACAACAAATACTAAAATAAAATAAAGTAAATATTTAGGGGGGGTTCCAATACAACAAACGCAATTTTTTGCACCTTTTTGCTCGATATTAATAATGGCAACAGGTAGGCACTTGAAATATTCAAAAAAACACTCAGTTGTATTTTTACTTTAATAATAAAATTATAAAAATAAAATAATAAAATTCAAATAAAATTCATATTTAAGGGGGGCTCCCATACTAAAAACGCCATTTTTTGCCTAATTTTGCTCGATATCAATAAATAGTAACAGGTAGGCACTACATCAACTAAATTAATGTAGGTACCTACTGTTGTTTACTTAGTCAATGGTACGGAACCCTTTGTGCGCGAGTCCGACTCGCATTGTTTTATTTCAATCGATAATAACATAACCCTCCTTTTCACGCAGTCGGGCAAAAAGTATATTTTTTGTCAATGTATTTTTATAGTAAACAGCTTTCTTAAAAGACACCTTTAACTGAGTATTTTTCCATCTAATATCTATCTATAAATGCATTAACATCATTGGAAAAATCGTGTGAAGCCAGGATGGACAGCTAATTATTAATAAAAATGTCATATAAAACTCGACAAGTAAAATACAATGACTGTAGCATGTGCAAAAGTGCTCGTAGGTTACGCGCACTTTTACCAATAAGCGTAACATTTTCAACAAATGAAACATGTGCCTACTAATTATTTACTTATTAGTAAGTAGTATCAATGCGGTATCAAAGTGCTATCACCACCTGCTTGCAATGTCGCTTGCGCATATTTTATAACCAACTGTTATATTGAATTTGTAACATCTACGATAAGGCTTATGCAAAGCCAAAAGCTATAAACATATAGGATGTCCAGTAAGTACCACGACAAACTTAAGCAGAAGCCAGGTGTAAGGGTCAGCTATCATACAAAAAAAATAACTTTGTAAAATTGACATAGTTTTCGTAAGTAAGGGGCTCAGATTCACTAAAATCTTAGTAACGATTTCAAATGAAACTGCGGGTATTACTGACAAAGGACGTGTTTAAAAGTAGAACAGCACATTATTATTATTCAGTTTCAAACGTTTTTGGACAAACAATAAGCCTATAGGACCTCCGTGGCGGAGCGGCGTACACACCGGTTTTCAAGGTGTCGCCTGCTCCGAGGTCCCGGGTTCGATCCCGGACGGGTCAATGTAGAAAAATTGTGTTTTTCTACATTTTCTCGGGTCTGGGTGTTTGTGGTACCTTCGTTGTTTCTGGTTTCCAAAATACGAATGCTTCAAATAGTTATTCAAATTGGGATTAGATCAATGTATGTGATGTTGTCCACATTTATTTATATTTATTTATTTATAGGTCAACGGAAAAAAAGCTATGGAACTTTTTTTTTTGTTTTTGTTTAATAGCTAACTTTTACACCTTGCTACTCCTCAAGTTTGTAGTGTTACTTACTGGACACCCTGTATAAGTAACACAGAGTTGCAAAAATAATAAAATTAAGAAAGCTAGAAAAGTAATCTCCTTATAGATAAGATTCCAGCTGTCGATATTTCAATAAATGAAATTTAATTTAAAATGCTAATAATAATAAGATTTGACGATAAAAATGATATCACTAACGTTGTATTCATTAACATTTGCAACTTTGTTATCATTGATGATATCTAACGGTATGTTAATCAAGTAACAATTTGTTTTGAATTTCTCTTTGACTATAATTAACGTGTCTCTTATTAATTAATGAGTGAAATCACTAGTTATTTTTCATTTGTTGAAAGATGCTACATTTCCTGTTTTAAGATAGAACGTCTAAGAAGTATACGTAATATTATCTTAATCATGATAATTTCAACCAAGCCAAGAGAAATATTCCCACTTTACATTGTTAAGTCTCGACGAAGTCCGATTGCGTTTCAAATTGTATTAGAAACAATAAAAATAATATACGACGTTGTTGAGAACGCGTGCTCCACTCAATGCCAACAAAATGAATAATTTCACCCGGCCCTAGCATTACAGAAAACCGAGTCGAAAGAGGGGGAGGTAATCGCTTCACTCACTCTTAAAATAAAGACATAATAGTGGCAATTGAAATAACAACAGACCGACACGCAAACTAACACAGACACATTAACTCTTTGCTTAACACGCACAAAAACACATTTAATTTTATATTCAGAACGCAGCTACCGAATTTGAAGAAAGGTAATAAATGATGAATAATTCTTTGTTTCAGGACCAAGAATAGAAGAATGAGATAAGTGAATTCAAAAAGTATACAATATATCATATTCAACGATGCAAGAAATCATAAATTGTAGCAAGTCAACTATAGTGTTAAAGACAATGTATGAAATACGCTTAGAGTTGACTTGATTGGTGCTAAATCGAATATAAAGTTTATAAACTTTGTGAAAGTGTTAGTGTTTTTGTATTGACTGAAGTGAAAGAAGAACTAGATGATGCTGAAGTGTTAGGACTTGAAATAATGCCAGATCGGGAGTCGGTAGGAGGTCCAGGGACAGCGGGCAGCGGTGGTTTCTTGCCTCTTCAGTTCCCGTCGGCTTTTGCGGCCTTCCATGCAACGACACCCCCTGGTGGTGCACCTACGGCAGCCATGCATCACGCTACGCATTACCATCATCATGCTCAGTAAGTAATTATTACTACTCTTTTTATTTGCCTCACTCTATTTTTTTTTTGCATGCGCATAGTCCTACATTTACGAGTATCAAGGTAGTATCAAAATTCCAAGTACCGTAAACATAAAAATTAATACCATAAACGTAAGAAATATATTACTGTCGATTAGTAAGAAGGCAGTTACGCTGCTTGTAGTAATTTTAGCGTTTATAATTTACTTGCTACTTCAACTTAATGGCTCACTTCTAATTCATATTTATTACTACCTCTACTAATAGCTAAATACCTGTTTTCATAACACACTTTTGTTTTTATACTCTTGTTAGAAGCTTGCCCATTGCAGTTGAAATGGTATAAGCTTTTCAATATCTAAGGAATCCATCTACATATTTAATTTTATTATGATTCCTTGCTATGCAAGTGTCCTTTAATATCTCGGTCGTTTCATATTAGCTACCCGTTCCAAGACACCGCTTTGGCTCATTGGACCAGTCTATAAGCTAGAGTGCCTCATTAAGCATTACAAGAACACGACCTTTTATTGCATAATTGCTCCTGTTTTTTTGCAAACGCAATTTTTCTATGCACACACAATGTTGTGTACAGTTCCAATTTAAAAAAATTGGACTTCTTTTATAGTCAATAAAATTCATATTTGCTTCTTGTGCACCTTTACTAACATCCCGTTCCATTATCTTTATTACAAATTCAATATCTTTTTACTGAATGCTTTTTCAGAATTTATATCGCGTCCAGGTATTTTTTTTAGATTAGATTAGAGCTGGTGTATTAACCGTGGTTTACGGCGAAGGGCTATAAACCGAGCCAGGTGAGACAAGGTGTTACTTAATGATAATTTATTGCACAACGTCGGACGCGTAAGCCGCCTGATTTGACGACAGCATTAATCTTCTGTAACTGGACACAATAAAACACTATCGTAAACTCCAAAAAGGGTTCCGCCGAATCAATGAACATCTGTCAAATGACGAAGAGGAAATCGTCAAAGGAATTGAGACGTTTACATTGGCGTTAATAAAAGTAAGACGCAATCATTTTAACAAATGAGTTGGCTCTCGGAGGGTGCGAGACGTATGGCTCTGCGGACATGGCCAAAACAATGATTAATAACCCAGTATCGCGCCTTGGGGTATTCCGAATCGCCTTCTCGCTCTGTGCCTCCAAAATTAAAGTTTTAAAATTTTAATTTACTAAGCGATTCGAATTTAACACACTGATGGATGAGACTCGGTAATAGCTCTCCGCCAGCTTGCAATAATTTACGCTTTATTATTGAAACCTTCAAGTATCAATAAAGGCTTTTGTTCGAAAGCTAAACCTCTCGCATATGTAATTTCTTGTTCCTTAAATCTATCACGCGGGAAGATGGATGCGTCGTTCCTGAGCTCAATTTATTTAAGAGGCCCTTACCTGTGCAATAAACTTGTTATTTTCTACGTCTTATTTATAGTGATTGCGTAACTCGTTATGTTGAATATAAAATCGGGTATAAATTGGTGGTATAAAGACTTTTCTCGGAAGTCCCGCAATCCTTTATCTGCTGCAGTGTTTCGTCACCGGATGCCAAGCCAGCCCTTTAACGACAGTTTCTTGGTGCCTCATTTAACTTTCTGCTGCGATAATTGCCCACACGTGTTTATTCCAAGCTGTCTAATTATAGGACGCACAATGCGTTGGACACGATCGGTTATTTTGGCTCCGTTTGCTCCGTCAAAGTCGATTTTGTCCAGCCACAAAAGAGGTGTTGCGAGTCAACTGTCGTTTGATTCATTAAGTTCTTTTGAACTGATTGATCGTATCGCGTGCCTCACCCATTTATTCTTCAGACACTTTTTGTCATTTCTATTTGTATTATCGTTTCGTTTCATTAGCGCTCTCGTTTCAGGATAAATAAAGTTGTTGTAACTTGTCTTTTGTTTTAACAATCTTTGTTGTCATGCTTCTGTTTTTAAGATGTTCTTTTGTTTTTGTAGTTTACTTCCTAGTTATTTAAATGCAGAGTTTGTTTGGTTGCCATGTGCGTCACCACAATGGTTCCTAACCATAAAGTGCCATTCTCCCGCCCGCATACTCGCCTCATTGTGACTACGTCCTGCCTTCACAAATCACCGAGGAAAAAAAACATGATTGGTGTATAGACAATGCCTTATTCGAGCATGATTGGTCGTCGTGTGTGGTGTATTGTAAAGTGTCTACGACAATTAGGGAGCATCTTTATCGCCTAAATCAAAGTTATTACACGGTATTGTTTTATCGCGATATCTAATACGTGGGATATCTCTTGTTGGCCGTTAATTTTGTGTCTTTATAGCTGACCGGTGGGAATCATTCTTTTTATTTCTTAGAGGCGGTGAAACTGTTCTTTTATAAGCCCAAAGGCTATCGGAAATATATCGAGTGTCGGAGATATTGAAACATCAGCAGAAGATAATATATTACGTTCATTTACTTTTTATTTTGAAGTTTTTATAGTGTCACTTTTGGAAAGCAATTTCCATTATGTAAATGCCGTGTAACAATTTTCGATTTCAGAATTGTGTATCCGTTATGTTGTACAAAAAATAACTCATTTGCAAAATACAATGTTGAAAGATTTCACCTGAACGCTGTCAAAAATGAAGTTGTGCCAATATGATCTTGTCGTCATCACTAGTTTGTTTTTATTGAGAGAGAACGAAAATATCTTAAGTTTAACTGTGGAAGTTCGTGGCATCAGTTATTAATCTTGGAAAAATTCACCTAAAGGTACAAGTTAGCACGTTCCGTTCACGTGATTTATTAGTTTGCACTGGGATCGGGAGTTTGTTTCTGCAAAATTGGAAATAAATATAACGTCCAAAAACTAATTATTGGCTCTTGAGGAACTTTAAAAAATGGAAAAGAGATTTATTGAGACGTGTACAATATTAAAACGAGGGGCAATGCTTTTTCAGTCCGGGTGCGAACGTAGAGTTATAAAACAAGCATTGTTCGTACGTCATTTTAACATGTTTTAAGTTTTAATATATTTCTACATGATTCTTTTTCAACATGGCTTATACAAAACTTATTTTTCTACCCTTAGTTTTAATAGTCAAAATTTTATTGGGTATTTATCAAAAAGTTTTTAAATTTATTGCATTTGAAAAAAAAATCTCTACGTAACAAAACAGCTTTTTTCTTATAGCTCGCATATATTTTACTAATATCGAACGATTATAGCGGCGACTTGACAACATAGTCATTAAAACTATTTCGCGTTAGGAGATTCCTATCTTATATTACTATTATTACGTAAGATGTAAAAAAAGAACCTTCCACGCAAAACAGTATAACTCCATTTAGCTGTTTTTTTCATCCAATCGGTCAGTCATAAAATGGATCCGGTCGTAAATTGACCGACCGGCATCCTGTCACTGAGGGACCATTGTCATGACCACGCCCACAATATAAATACACCGCGGAAGCACTCGGGAATAGTCGGGAACGAGGAAGAGAATAGTGTGCTAAACGTTAAGATTAGTGTGGGACTTTGTCACTTGATGTGTTACACCTTATACTAGTACTAATATTTTTGAGAAATTCATAAAACCAAACATAGTAAAATGTAGTAATATTGAAATATATGTCGAATTAAGACTTTATTCCCTTTTCTTCGATTGCAAATATTAGACCGATGTCTGTGATTTTCGTGACGAGAGTAGACTAGCGGAAGGGTTAAAAATCCTACGCGTTACCCGCGTGTTCTCCGGTTCGGTTCGTATGCCGCAAGGCAGGTAGAAGCATTTATTGGTAGTGGCCGATATAACTATTGATATACGGCCAGCATTTCTCCCTTAACTTATTATATTTTTTAAAGAAGCCAAAATCACGGTTTTTTGACTTTTAGTCCATCTGCCTGTGTGCATACGTACCTATATGTTTGACGTATAAACATATATGCAAAATTTAATCTACAGAATTGAAAGCAGTTTTCAACACTCTTTATTTTTAGAAGTCAAAATTAAAATAATATATTTACTTAATTGCGTCATTATTAAGTGATTTTCATCAATTGTCTTTCCTTGTTTTGTAAACATAAAATGATATGGAATTAGGAATCACAGTTCTAACGTAGCATAACCAGATCAGCGTCTCAGTTAGAATCTAGCTTTCATTTATTAAATCCAGATTAATATTTGCTGCAGAAGTAGACGTATTTTCTATTTTTAGAATCTCTTTCTATTTTCTGTGCTTGTTGGCTCATTTCTTGGTAAAGTTTGTTAGATTAAGTACTAAACAGTAACTATTTTCCCGTTGATTAAACTAGACGATCTTAGCTTAATTTTTGGCAATGTTTCTTATCAACCGACGACTAAGATAATAGCGGTTCTCAGTTTGACAAGATATTTCTTTTTCAGAGAAAATAAAAATTTTAGAAAGCATTAAAATAATGAATTAGGTAACCAATTTAAAGTTGATGTAAAACAACACAATCTTCTTTTCTTTATCACGCTTAAATTCAAAACTGTTAACATATTTTAGTAGTTTTTTGAATTGCAAAACAAATATTTTACTACACGCAGAAATACGAAGAATATTCCTGTTTCAAAAACCAATACAATATTTAACATAACTTTGGCGTATTCCTCCACTTTACATAACACGTGTCGATTGAAACCACGAAACAAATGAGAATTTGGGTTAATCACTTATGCATTCAGACCGTCATGACCTCCCACATTGCAAACTAAAAATATCATACTAATAACTATAATTATTACGCTTATTGTCAGCAAATTTGTTCGTCACAAGTTTCTTAAGTATTAATATATATTTATACTCTAAGGCCCTAGTCACAACCTTGTAATAGGTGTGGCGTGATATGTATAGAAATGCGGTGTTAATTGCAATTAAATAGAAAACAATGCAGTGGGCTACCAAAGCTTATACAATATTAGTATGTAAATAGCATTATGTAGGTACTATTTAGCATGCGATGTGGTACATCTGTATATTATAATCGATTTAATATTGTTTTTCTCATCATCATTATTGCCAGCTCATTTTAGTTTACTGCTGTGCATTGCATTATAGGCCTCTCCAAGATCTCGGGGTTCGATCCCCGGGTCGAGCAACAAAAGTTTTAGAACATTGCTTGGGTTTGACCTCACCAACCTACATTTGGCAAGCTTGATGATTATATCTGCACCCATCATTGCTAGGGTAAATTGAATTAAATGATGGAGGCCTATGCCCTGCAGTGGGATGATTATAGGTTAATAAGTTAACATGTCCAGAAGCTGGAATAAAACTCTCCAATCTCACAACAAAGCTGCGCATAAACAAAAAAAGGTTTTTCGCGCAGATCATGCAATGTCGCGTGCGCGCGCACCGCACAGTAGCGCGGTACAGTCAATAACAAAAACCATTTTTAGAAGTAAATTCATTCAATTAAAACAACCGCCGTGGTGACATTCACATCGGTTTTGAAAATGTCATTGTAGAAAAAAGCGGTTTTTCTATTTTCTTAAATTTACGCGAACACTATTAATTGAAATGAAAGATAAAGGTTCAGGATTTAAACTCGTATATTACATTATATTTTGGTTTTTAACACTTTGCATCGCTTGCAGTCACTGCTAGTATTTTTAATTTTCTCGGGTCGGGGTGTTTGTGGTATCTTTCTTGTATCTGATTTTTACAAAAGAAGTGCTTGAAATAGTTACGTAGTTCTCACTTTTTATAATGTCAGTACGAGATTTTATTATAATAAAACACTTTACCTAATAAACAATATAACCAAATAAAAACCATATTGTAACATAATTAATATTACTTCTTATCATTGATGAAAAACGTCCTTACCAAAAGACCACCCACTCGACTTTTGGGTGCTGTTTTATCGTAGTTGCATTAATCTTTAAGCCTTTGTTTGTAGCAGAAACTTATCTGGGTGCACGGCAGTGCCACCAAGTCGAGCAAAAAATGCAACATGGCCGTACCATTCCCGAAGCAGTTCAAGCTATTTTCGCTCTATAACTTCGTTAGGATACCTTTTATCTAAACAAGCTTATTTGAAGTGAAGTTAAAATACTTTAAAATATATTTAAAGACATTTTAAATTGAAACTAATTCAGTATTTTATAATGACTGGTAGTGCCAAAAAGTATTTTTGAAACATTTGTTGCCGACTGTACCACCACCGGAGCCTGCGTAGCCTGTCCGAAGCTCATTAACCGGGTATCGGGTTCAATTTATTGAGATCAAATTAATTGGACAGCGTTTTGGGGGTTACGTTGTTCCACTTCACGGCCGCAACAGGCAAATTCACTTTATTCGGAAATTTTATTAAATTTTTACATAATATTTTTTTAATAAAATGCTATGATGATTGAATTTCATAACATTATTCAATCAAAGCATAGACACACTGCAATTTAATTTAGTATTAAAATAATATAATATTATCACTACTTTAAGTATAATTACAAGTCACCATTACTGACTTTACTTGACTTTGCAGTTTTTCTCGTGTTTTAAAACATCGAAAGTGTGATATTCTCTGCGGTAAATCATATAGTTATTAGTTTAATAAAAAAGCATTCAATTCGATGAAGTAATTTTGATAGTAGAGCCTGTACAACATACAGACAAACAAATTTGTAAAAATACAATAAACTGAAACAATCAGTATCAGGCTTCTGTTGCTCTAGTAAAAATTAACGATATTAGTTTTTTATTTTAATGTATTGATTTAAGCCTGTTTTAATTGTATTATACGTACCGATAGCTTTAATAAAAGACAATCCTCATAACCAGAATAAATAAAAGCTAAAACAAATAAACATTTGTTATATAATTAACAGCAACGCAACTTACTTCCCCGCTTCTCAAATAAAAGTTTCTCCGAATGTTTTTCTTCGCAATGTTTTCTTACGAATACAAAATATTTTAACTCGTACAAAGCGAACCCTGTAACACAATACGCTATCAAAGCGCGTTCGTTCGGAAACCCCGCACCTGTTGACATGTTTACAAAGACAACAACTTTTGTAGATGAGCCTCTAAGGCATAAGATGAAGCGATTTAAAGACGTCTGAAGTTAGTGCCTTATGGTATTACACTCCAAACAACAACTTTGGCCTTCCTTAAGGATTTTCACACAATGATCGATCCCGCATTACCCGCTTCAGCAGATTCCTGTGATATTCACCAGATCGTCGGTCCTCCTGGTGATATACCTACCCACAGATTGTCGTCTGGTACACGGTCGCCATTCCGAAACCTATCCGCCTTCTGTGAAGCTTTCAGTTCTTCTTAAGCTCAGCAATTTATTCTCCAAATGAAATTGATTATCTTAGTTTTCTTACACATTTCATCATTTATAATTCTATCGTGTAGTAGAGCACCACCGAGCATTAGTCTCTCTCCACTTAGCGAGCACATTTCATTTCTATAAGATATTACTGGCAATTTATCACGCACTGGTCAAAGAGGTATTATTTAGGCATTATAATCATCACACTTTTTTTTTATTACACAATAGTTGTTTTTATCATTTACACCTACTGTCTTTTCATTTAGTACTACTTACTGCCTTCATAGCCCCTCTTCACACTTATTCTTAGGTGCATGATACCCGGAGAAGACGCTATCCATAACCACTATATTGATAGATTCACTTATAAGATAATTGTTTAAAAAAGCCTAGAATCGGTTTTATAATATTAGGTAATGCAGTAAAAAAAAGAGCAATTGATCATATGTAATTTTCGGATATTCAAATTCAAATTAAAATACATACTTTATTTGCCATTAAATAGGGTATGGTACAGAAAAATGTTGATACTAAGTAAAAGATACAGTAGCACCTATTTAGTCATACATACAATAGCATTGCAAATATAAAATTAACAAATAAATAGGATGGGAGTGTAAATAATTCTAATTTCTCAGTTCTCTCTAAGCTTGCACCATACCCCATTGTAAATATAGACGCGTGAAGGGTTAAATTTGAACAGGATTTCGTTAATGACTCGTTTGCAGTATTGTAGATATACCAATATTAAAAATAAAATGTTTTTTTCCTTATTATATACTATTTTTAGTTTTCTTTATCACTGCAAAGTAAGCAACGTACTGTTCCAACAATATTATTTACACAATCATGTGTTACCCAATCGTTTTCAAAGTTAATCATGGCAATGTTGTAATTTGTAATAATACCACTATAAGAAATCCCAATCAATAAGTAAACTGTTCATCTTTGTGATTTCAAAAGAACAAAATAACAAGTTCTCAAAGAGGCGAAAACATCGTAAAAGAAAGAAAAAAATGACAAAAATTTAAATTGGGAGCCGAGCATGTCATGAATTGAATAAAAATAAAATGCAATCATTATTGTGGCACTTACCCGCAAGACAGTCATGACTATATTTTTATCGCGGAATATAAAGTGCAGTTATATTCGTGAGACATTTAATAAAAATGTTACACCTCCCATATTCAAAAACAATTTATAAGATGAAGCGGATGTGAAAATGCTTGCATCAGTTTATTCAGATGAAAGCTTGATTTATCATTTTTGGGCTTATTACTAATACATTCCTTAAATATAAATTCTATTGGCAGAACGACCACCAGTAACACTGATCTTTATTACTATTAGGTGTTAAAATATGAAATTGCCGTTTTGTATGGACGAAATCGAGAAAAGTCATTTTTACATACTAACAATTTTTTAGTTTTTTTAAAAACGCCTGAACCGTTTTCGATGCAATTAAAGGTGAAAGTTAGATGGTTATAATAAAGCTACGCATTATAGTATTTAAATTTCTGAAAATCAAAGTATATAATACAAATATACTTAATTGAAGCAAGAAGGTCAGCTGACATATTGTAAGGGGTCTTTTCAACGACTTCCTTTGAAGTAATAGGCACTAGCATTGCATTTTTTTTTAGTCAAAAGTTACTTTATTTAGTTTTTGATACAATACAAAAAGAATTACGCAATAATATGACTATACTTAAGAGCTATAAACAAATTATAAAGTGGGAAAATAATCGGCAATTTCATACTTTAACCCCTATTATTAATAAAATATGATTATGAATATATTTAAATGTATATTTTCCTTCACTGTTAAAGTTTTACTGTTTGGAGACTTTTGTGTTGTAGTTAAATATCTACTACTCTGTTAATAGTGACACAAAAAAAATATTTTGGAAAAATAAAATGTTATTGTGTCAAAGGATCGAATGATTACGTAGATAGCAAACATCCTAAAGAGCTTTACATAATATTTTATGAAAACAACCTAAGACTATGAGCCAGTTTTTTACAATGAAATAGTTCGTTTATTTAATGTTTATGGTCAATAAAAACATACACATACCGCCGGCTCTTTACCCGCTATTGACCAGTCCGAAGCCTAAGTCCTGATATTCCAAGTAACAATCCATTTTATTTACTTGAAACGCTTATTCTCGCTACTTGGACCTTACTAAAATATTCCGCCATGTAGGTATCCGGTTTTCCGTAAACTGCGGGCGAATTTCGATAACGAACAATCGTAAAATACCGCTTTACAATTTAATTATGTGACCGCAAGAGGCGTACTGACAGCTACGTAAAATCTGCACACTGATGACGGTGGGTCTACGTGGGCTGAATGGCTACCTTTTTGTTACCAAACTCCCTTGTTAGGGCATCAACGGGGTTTAATTTATTTGCTGATGCTTTGTTACAGTTTTGCATAAAAATGGTGATAATTTGTGTCTTTGTTGCATTTTTACAAACCCGTAAAAAATGTTTAATATAGTTTCATCGTATTGGGTCACATATTTAAATAAGATGTTATATGATAGCTTTAGAAATGCTTTACTGCCAATAAGTAGTGAAGGTCTAGTTATTTTGACATCTTCAGTGATTTGATTTGGATGCGGAAGAATCCCATTATAGACAGTTTTAAATACCATAAGTTATGAATCCTTTTCTTTTAGTCTTAATTTAAGAATTTCAGTGTTACTGCACGCCTTTTTCTTAAATTTAAATTTAAATTCAAACCTATCGTAGACGTAAGTAGAGATATTTTTGATAAAAGGGGGTTTTGTTTTCACTACCTTCACTTGGATTTGTTGTTTAATCTGAGTTTTATTTGCAACTTATTGATAGCGGACTTCAACTTCATAGCAATGAATGGTTCGATCATGAATTCCCTTCTGCATTCATATACAAACTCGTTGGTTTCAAAGGTCAAAACCCTTGTAAGGGCTGGCAGTCGTAAAGTTTTGTATCTCAATAAAAATTACCCTACCAGCAACCGTCTACTTTTACGAGTGCTGAGACTTTTATATGCACATGCGCAGGAGGCGTTTTAAAACTCGCTTCGAATGAAGATGTATGAGGAGTGAGAACGTAATTGTCTATAGTGTGACGCTATCTTTTAGTACGAAAACTAAACTCAGGCGCAGCGTAATTGAGGTCATTGTATAGGGTACGATAGAGACCCAAACCTTTATTCTGCGATTTTGAGCAGTGTAGTTTTTGTAACATAGTTGAAAATTTACGAAAACGGTCAATTAAGACAAAAATATGTGGCAGTTTGAAAAAAAAAAGGTTTTTGTTAGTCATTCGAAAATTGAAAACTCTCTGGATCCACAATTTTTTTATCTAATCGACAACTGATTGGATCTAATGGATCACGTGACAATACTTTTATGCAAGTTTTATGGCCTTAGACGTATTAATAGAGCCATGCCATATGTTGTATAATATAAATCTTCAAGTGTCCGACTTTGATTTATCGTATATATCGTCTATTTGTTATCAATAGATATTTATAGTTCTAGTTAAAATTACTTATTTTACGATTTAGCGCTCTACTTTCGTAGTCCGATTTAGTTAATTTAGCATTTAAAAATTGTTTTTACTACCTTATTGAATTTCACTAAACAAAAAGTTGATACGAATACTCATATCAACATACATACGTTAAGAAAGTCAGCCATCTTATTTCAATTATATCCAGTGTCCACTTACATTGACGCTTGTTTCTTCTCTTTGCAATATTATTTATCAGCATGACCTGTTCGACTGTTCTGTCAATGCTTTTCCTCTCAAATGCTCACTGTTTGTGCTCTATGCAAGTGTACAATTAATTACACACCATACATAATAGATTCAATATTCATTCTTGTTACCCTTGAAATAAGGCAGTTGTCATTTCGTTGCCGGCTGTATAGTGTCCCTCAATAATCGTTACTTTATGCATGACGTCATTTCTAGAAAGTAAGAGCAGCAGATCTAAATATATTTCGCGTTAGTTATTGGTGACGTTGCCTCATATGTGTCACTCGATATTCGAACTGCTATTTTCTGATATGTTACAGAAACTGTGATTTGGCATTTACGTATTATGCCGATGATGAACATTGAAAAAGCTTTTCTTGAAGAATATGCAGCTTATAACTCAGAAAATTACTAAATATTCAAAACTATATAAGTAATTTTATTACCTATAGTCGTTTGCAAAATTAACTTTGTAGATTGTAAAAAATATAGTTAATTTTGATGATTGGAAGCTATAGAAGCTCGATCGTATTCAATAGATACGTTAATTCATAAACGTTTACAACGCTGTTAACTGGTAGTAAAACTAAATGCGTTTTGTTCAAGCTTAACTACGTTTAATTATATTATGATTTTATTACCTTTCTGTATTTAATATCCAAAATAAAATAGGCTTATAAATACGTCTAATTAATCAACATTGGACTTGTTACATCATTATTGATGTACTTATTGCACTCGATTTTCAAAATATACTAGTTTTAAAACGTAATAGTCAAGAGACGTGTGTTTACCGCCATTCCTTTTGAGTATCCGTCATGTAAGAAGCAACTAGAAAAGTACTGCATTAATTGGCCCTGGCAAAAAAATGTTTTAAATGACCTAGCTACATCCAACGGTGGGCTAATAACATTATGTAAACCTAAACAAAAAAATTAAAAAGCCCGCTAAATTTCGGAAAATGTTGTATGGAACTAATTTCTGTATGGACTATACTAAAGCTATACTGACCTTTTTTGTCATTTTTTCTTCCGTTTCTATTGTTGAAGCAGTTCCATTGTAGTGATTTTATCATAAATATTTGTATCGCATTCCAGAAATATCATATCCCGTCACTAGGGACTGGACACTGCGTTCGTTGTGAGGCTACAAAGGTCAATACGCGTGCGTTGACAGGACAAGGGCGGACAGATATAGATCTAAGATCTATAGATCACTAGGATGAATCGATGCCTCAATTGACGATGTTTGATCTTTGCTTGTTTTTGTTTCATCGTATTTCTTAATGCGTTGTCTATTTATGATTCCGCCCGTAGTACTTATTTGTTTATCTTTTGGTTGATTGAAATATTTTATTCATAACTACGAGTATATTAAAGTAATTACGGTTTTGACTTTTACAAAAACACATAATTAAAAATGTAAAATAGGATTACCTATTAGGGGAAGAGTAAACTTCTGGTAGATTTATTTACATGAGTGGTGTCAGAGATGACTTATGGAACTGAAATGAACCTAATAAAATAAGGGTCTCATAAAAAACCTAAATTTCGACCAGCGTTCGATGGAGAAAGCAATTCTTGGTATTTTAGATTTAGATTTATTATTAAATTGCATAAAACACGGTACATGATGTAGATGTTATAGAAATTATAGACCATTCATGTTTTGCCAAATTATAAATAGCATGCAATAATTAATGTCGTCATTGTGCTGAGATGATGATGATGATGATGAGATTGAATTATTCCCTCAATTCCCAAAAGCTAATTAGTCATAAATCTATAATCCCAATATCATGATGATACTGTAAAAATATGACTCAGTAAACTTTAAGCAAATGTTAACAAAGACAACAGTTACATGATTGTTTATTTGTAATCAATATATTACAGGCTATCTGGACTGACCTCGTACTGATAACATGTCCATTCTGCTATGCATAAGGTCAATAATCATAAGTTAGTACCACAAGACTTAAGGGTTTCAAAATGATTTGTTGTTCTCGCGCTTTCAAGAGATGGCGCCATCTGTACGAAGATCGCGGTGGCGATTTGCATGACATGAAGACTTATCTAGCTTTTAATTCTCAGCAATGAACAATACCGTTTTATCCTTTATTTTAATTAAAAACATTAATAGTATAGTGTCGTGTGCTGTCAGCACATCAAAAGATTAGCACCACCTTTACTTTTCTTGTAGGTGTTGCAAATTGACTAGAGAAATATTGCCTTTTTCTTCTTATTTTTCTTCTGGCAGTTGTGTCTACTTCTAGTGCTCCACCATTGGCCAAACTGTGATCGCCAAGTCGCCTGCCAAGCATAGTGATTAGGGCAAAATCCTTTTAATTTAAAGGCCTGTCCTGCTGTGGATAGAAATGGACTGGTGGTGATGATGTTGTTTTGCTGTTGTGATTTTAATAGGCGCTTTAAATATTTATTAAATTTAGACTGAATGCTCATCCCTATTTGTGATACATGTTTTTTAAAATGACGTTTTACTAACTTTTAAGTAACAACTTTAACATATTTATTTCTTTAATTATTCATTCTACAGTTTACGGTAAAAAAAATAACAACAAATAAAGAATTTGCTAACACTAGTAGACGTGACACTGATCTTAATCTTAAAATGGAAAGCAGCTTTGAATTATCAATTAGTTCTTCTCTAAAAATACTGTGATAGCAATCTGACTGATTAAACTTTTAAATTGACTTGACATTTGCATGTTTTCAACTAAACAGATAAGGACAAAATGGCTACGAAATGAAAGGTAAAGTCTTACCTAGTACAGGGTGAAGTAAAATCAAAGAGAGAAACTCATATAAGCAAGAAGTACGACTTTTGCTATGCCAGTGGGTTAAAATATTCAATGGAGGATTTTGCAATGATGATCACGCTTGGAAGACGATTTTATTTTTATAATCAATGGGTTTGCTCTTGACTACATACTTAACTCTACGGTTAAGAAGAAGCATAAGATGGAGCGAGCTTACCCAGAAAGTGGCACTGGTTCTCCCACACACCAGCGGAACACAGAAAAAATGTTTGGCGCTGGACTCCGGCAGGGAGGCGGTAGCATCCAGGCAGCCTCTTACGAAGCCTACCACCGCAGAAGGATCTGTTAACCGTCATCATTGGTTAGTAAACCAAAGATGCCGTTGCCCAGGGTAGACCACTAGGAGGTGGATCCCATCACCTCAAAACGACGAATTTGACGAATGTTATTTTTGGCGAATGGTAGGGAGGACCCTGCTTCCCATTTCCTTTTGCCAGTACTCCTTTCGTCGCCTCTTACGTTATGACATCCATAGAAAGTAGGAGTAGTGCTATTCTTTTTATGTGTCGGTAGAACACTTAGAAAATGATTTGTTTTCCTACATTGATCCGTCTGGTAATCAAAGCCAGAACCTTGGAGCTGCGACACCTCGATTATGAGATGCATATTATGCCCAGCAGTGGACTGATGATGATGTGGCTCGTTCCACCTATAGAATTTTACAGGTGATGTGTTCACCAATCCATAGGAAGACTTCCGTCGAGACATATCCGTAGCTAAAATAATCCTTCATAACTCGTATAGATCGTTGACCTTTATTATAAACATGGTGTTCAATTTTGGTTTTTATTGTTACGTAATTAAGGTAGAGGCAGGAAGTACAGGCGAGGCTGGGAAGGCAATAAAATAATGCCAGATGATTTATTTGTAAACAGTCTGGATCGCAGTCAACGCGAGCGCACAATAACGCGTGTACACCGACAGGAAATTGTGGAGTTTGTGTTTATGACGTTATGACGTTATGACGGAGTTAAAAGCTTATTCTCTTGAATAAGCTATTTCGTAGAGATAGAGCGGACGCTTAGATGTTGGGAACAAAGTAGGTGAATAGAAAATCACATTTGCATTTGTTTTCAGGATGTTTCTTATTACTCGTCTAAATAAAAATGTGAATCGTGAACTCTATTACAAGTTTAAAAAAAAGAATCTATCCCAGGCACCAGTCGCTCACTTACAAGATGATTTAAAATTATAGGATTTTAAACTTTCTTGTTGCATTTTTTACACTAAACACTTAACACTTACGGGGTTTAATGCAACGAACCGTTATTTAAAGGTAAACAGTAATTTACCTTCCCGACGTTTCGATCCGGTTGCACGAATCATGGTCGCGGGCAGACTGGAGGCGCTCGGCGTCGTCTGGGCGGTTGATACGAAATGTTTTCTTCTACCCGCACTTCTTTAACAATTTTGTCACTCGTACAGTCAGCTCGACAAACCACACTTGTCGTCCCCCCACTTTTTTAACCCGCTCGGGTTGTCGCTTGGCGGGTTGGATAGCAGCGGTGACTGCAGCGTATGGTCGTTGAGGGGTCGACGTACACACGCGTGACGTCTCCGCCGGGGCGGAGGGGGCGGCGGGGCGCGCGGCGGCGGCAGGCGGTGACGCATCCGTATGCGCTGAAGCAAAACTGCTGATGGATGCGTTTTGCCCTCCACGACGAGTGTTCACGTTGGCGGCCTCCGGTGACCTACTTACCGTAGCCGTGTTTCTTAACAACATGACTTCGGTTTGCAACCCACTGATAGTATTTTCGGAGGCCTCCAATTTGCACTGAATCTCAGCCAGACTCGTTTTCAAGAAGATGATGTCCTTGAGTAGCCTGGTGACGTCGACGTGGTCGAAAGTGACGCGAGGCAGCTTATGCAGATCCTTCGCCACGAACGTTGGCACGTCATCTGGGTTGGTCTCCTTCAACAGGGTGATGATATCCTGGAGACTCTTCGCACCTCCATCCCTCCGGCGAGATGGCATCTCATCGGCTTTACCGATGCTCTGATAAAGCAGCGCCTTGCCACTGCAAATCTCAGCTTCGTTGAAGTTCGACTTGCAGATCTGCACGATGCTGACTTCGTCCATTGTGTCGATGGCGTTCTGGATAAACGCCAACACTTCGTTCAGTATGACTTGTTGTGAGCCCATAGTGAAAAATTACGCGCTACGGCTAATGCCGCGCGTGACGTGAATTAGTAATAATTCTCGCTTAGGCAGTTGTGCGCGTCCGTTTCCGATCGCGCATCGCACTGCACACTTTATATACTCCCGGTGTCTGCAGAGGTATCACGTCCTTTGGTGAGCGTATCTCCTTTGTTACTTTAGACCACGGCTTATATACAGTCTTGATGGAGTATCTGTTTAGTACTGTTCCAATTTTGTCCGTAATCCCTTTCACATACGGGAGAAAAGCTGGTTCTCGACTCACCAGTGGTGGCTTATCCCTCTTGATTCTCTTTTCCATGCATCTCCTCGTCACGTTGTAGCCGTTTCTTGTCAGTACCTCCTGAACATGCTTCAGCTCAGCTCCCAAATGCTCAGGGTCGCATAAATTATGTCCTCTGTTAATAAGTGACGTAATAACTGCTTCAAGATGACGAGGGTGGTGATGTGAAGAGGCATGCAGATACCTATCAGTGTGAGTTGGTTTTCGATAAACTGAGTGTGCCAATGTTCCATCCGATCTCACTGTCACCCGAACATCTAGGAACGCCATGGTTCTGTTCTTCTCCATCTCGTAGGTGAAGTTTATTATTTTTTTCATATATTAGTGTATTTATTTTATAAAATCTTATTAACTTGTATAGCATTTAATGAAAAAAAAAACAAAAGTATCTTACATTTAAATGCCAATAAAACTGTAGGTTGTTAGCTGTTCTATAAAATTTTGCCCACCAATAATAGTTTATAGTAGGTAGTTGAATCAAAATAGTTTCATAAACTACTAAAAACAATTCAAATACGAGCATTACTACAGAATAAAAAATGAAAAGCCAGTTAAAGTGTAAAAACTACATATTTT
Source organism: Anania crocealis (assembly GCA_949315895.1). Taxonomy (NCBI): domain Eukaryota; kingdom Metazoa; phylum Arthropoda; class Insecta; order Lepidoptera; family Crambidae; genus Anania; species Anania crocealis. The sequence goes on along the minus strand of OX438874.1, from coordinate 5,572,225 downwards.
TCTTTGCTCTACAGTTTCCAGCGAGTGTACCGCAGCATACGACGTTTGTTTACAATGGCTGATTCTGTTTATTTTCGCTGCATATGGATTAAAAAGCTCCCAAACTCCATTTTGGGAGTTTATTACTAGTTTTATTTAGATATTGCTTCACGTTAGTAAAAACAGATGTATTTTTAAATTACATTGTAATCCCAAAAACTCTAAAAAAAGGTAATTTGACAGATTACTATTGACTCTATTCGAATCTGTGAATTATCATGTAATATATTATAAATACCTAAATCAGTAAATTCGAGCATTGAAAAAGTTTATATCGTTTTTCGGTCGATTCTACAGCGTGAATAGAAAAGCATCGTGTCCAGGCCGATTACTATAACAGCTGAATCCACTTAAATTGTTACAACTATAAAACTTCACCACTTCTAGTTTGGACAGCTACGATCGTTTTATGACTAGTGTCGAAACTATTTTAACTAGTCCATGATTTACAACCAGAGATTTCTTATGGTGGAATTTTATTGCCTTTTTGTTTCTATTTTTTTATTACTTTATGGCAACATTGGGTGAATGATTCTATTTTTTCAATCCTGGTTAAGACCTGCTTATTGCACCATCTTCGGTTCTATGATTCGTGACGTGTTTTTACGATTTCCACCTTGCGGCAGAAGCCAGGACCGACGGCTTAACGTGCTTTCGGTAGCAAGTATATAACAGCCTTTGCAGAATAAGTCAATTTTATAAAATATCATTGTTTTAATTGATCCGACCGGGAATGACCCTTGTGTAGTAGGCGAAACACCGAACCACTTTAATACGCCAACTGGGTCGCCATAGTATTATGTTGACATAGACTGGTCTCAGATGGTATACCACCTGACACCCTGTATAGTTACTTTTCTCGGTTACTCTTCATTGGTTGTAGTTGCTATGGGGGGGTATAAGTGCTAAGGCGTGTACTGCTTAGGCAGTTAGTCTAGTCTAGTTATCAGGTTCAACGCCCCGCTGGTCTAGTGGTTTATATCAGACAAAGATCTTGGGATCGGTCAATCATCAGAATCTTGGTTGCAAACATCAAATCATCAGAAAAGCGTGGTGATCATGCCCGTACCCATCATTGCTGTGATAATTTTATTTCAATGATGTAGGCCTTTTCCCTGCAGTGGGAAGATTACGGGCTGTTATTTTAATCAGGTTCATTTGGCTTTTGGATAATATTCAACAACAGAATTGTAGTTGATTTATGACACTCGTAAACCTATTGTGACATAGTAATACTAAATGGATTGAGACATAAAACTAAGCGGTGTTATGTTTTATTGCTTAAGACTGCGGCGTGCAGTTAATTAATGTTGATTCATACATCTTTGACTGTGCTTTGTAAAAGTTACTAAGTACTACTGTAATACTACTAGTTTATTGGGTAATTAATAGAGTAAAAAGTGAAAGTAAGTGATGGCCTATAAACATCCCACAGCAGGGCAAAGGCCTCCATTGAACTCAAGTTACCATAGTAATAGTGGGTACCCATAAGAGTCTAACAAAAAATTAACTAACTTTAAGTGTCAGCATCACCAGCCAATATCAGAACCTCAGATCATATAAAGAAATAGATATGAAATGGGGGCGTGGCGCGTGCGAATCCAATATGGGCAAACGGAACTATAATATTGCACTCCGCACCGAAATATTTAATGAAAACATCCATGTAACGATAATTGTATCGGCACAATATGCATTGAAGGCTTAATACTAATTAGCTGTGTTGTGAGTACTATGCGACTGCGCAATGTATCGAGGTTTAATCAAAGCGTTCACTGCCCGACGTGTGCGTCGCGACGACACTTTGTAGCGACACACTAATTTGCACACACCAAATGACGCATTGCCGCTGTGATTGGGTCCATGTTTGTGTGCGCACCAATGATCGTTGTAAATTGATATCGTGTGATCCTTATGCTTACAACAGTGTTATTGTAGTTGCGTTGCACACATAAATAATTCGGAGACACGGGTTCGCTAAGGATTTACGAGTAATTTCATATCTCCTTCTTTATATGATCTGAGATCAGAACAGTGGACGTGATCGCAGTTTGGACACTGGTGGAGAGAAACAGCATTCGTAAATTTAAACTGAAAAACATGAAATTTGCGAATGTTTTGTTTGGTACCGATTAAAAATAGACCTTAAGTTTATCTGAGTACCTATGCTTTTCAGTTACAGATTTACGTGTCTTTTATTGTAAGAATTATTTTTGTTTGTGATGGGTTTGATCAAATATAGATCTACTTATTAAAATACAATAAAACAACAACTTAGTAATCAATTCAAAATCCTAATTCGTAAATTCTGTAAAAGAAATTGGAAAAGTATGTTTTTCCACAGACAAGCCGATTGTATTACTGTTTTGGTATGACACTATGTTATCACGTCTCGTGTATGAAAAGGTTGAACCTGCGACTTTTGGCCTGATAGCTATCTTAATTACGTGTATACAAATGGGTCAACCAATATCGCACTGTTATGAGGAAATAATTCAAATACGATGACAGAAAACTAATAAATTCAATTGTTTCATGTTAAATAGGTATTAGAAGAAATACATTTAGTTGTGACCACCCAGAAGTAACCATAATGTGGACGCCTTTTAGATACATTACGAACTTATTTGAATAGAACAATACTATTAGGAGAGTATTTATTGTAAACTAGCTGTTCCCCGCGACTTCGACCGCGTCAATTTCTGTTATTATGAACGCGATTATTTTTGCAACATTTTTCACTGATGCTTCGCTCCTATTGGTCGCAGCGTGATGTTATATAGCCTAAAGCCTTCCTCGACAAATGGACTATCCAACACAAAAATATTTTTTTAAATCGAACCAGTACTTCCGGAGATTAGCGCGTTCAAACAAACAAACTCTTCAGCTTTATAATATTAGTATAGATTAGTGTTATTACATAATTGTACTACTAAGTACAATTTATGTTGCAGTGAATTGCGATATTTAAGTCAATGTAACTTCGGCAACAGATCCAAAAAAATTGATTCTGTTTTTTTTTTCCACTTTTTTGCATGACAAAATCAAGTACAAAATGGCGGACTTAATGCCAAGAATTCTTTACCTACCATTGGTACCATTAGTAGTCTACCATTGGATCAAACAGAAATATTCGGACGTTTAAGCGCCGCCTGTGGCCATTTGCAGAAATAAAACTGATTTTACTGATTATAGCAAACGAATTAACGAAATTTTTGTCAGAACACAAAAACAATTTTGTTATATTAAAACACACTAATGAAACTCTTAAACTGACTTTCAGAAGACATTTTTTGAATACTGCTACAAAAGACATCCCAAAACGGGTTTACTTGTTGCAAAATATAAAACATATAATGAAATTACATCAACAGCCTTTTTTTAGTCTATTTTGGTACAAAAGTGTCCCATAAGCTAATGTTTTTCTAAAAAAAAACAGGATTTTTTTGGATACGTTCAGTCAGTGAACGCAGTCAATGGCCTGCAGTTAATTAATACGTTAAGGTTTTGTTTGGGCTGCCCTCATGCTGCAGCGTCAGGCATCTTAACGGATACCTAATCATAAAAACAGATTTCAGACCATCCTTAAAAAGAAAACCGCTTCTATTATACTCGTAATATGACGCATTTGTATCTGACCGAGTAGACTGTCCATTTAATTTTGTCAAACAACGGGATTGTATATTTATATTTCTGTGTTTAAGATTTCTGTTAATCATGCCAACATTAGTTTGTGGACATTCCAAAAATATCTCGGCATCATTAATCTAAACAATGGGCGCAATTGGTGAGATTTGACACGTTCCAATTGCAAGATTATCTGCAAGGACGCAGTTAATTGAGGGGGTCTGCGCCCGCGCAGTGCGTTTGCGACTAAAGATATATGCGGGCCTTCATTGCTTAGATTCGTTTGTATGACGGAAGCTTAGCTGTCAACTGATCAAGTTGGAATATCTTTGTTTATTTTACTTGTGTAAGTGACATATACTATAGGTAAGCACCATAGACGCTAAGAATTTTAACTATTTTTTTTTCATTGGGTTCTCATAACCTTCTGGTCATTTATACTTTATTTACGTTACAACTTCCGCGGCGGAGTGGTGAGTACACCGGCTTTCAAGGTTCAGAGGTTCTGGGTTCGATTCCCAGACGGGTCAATGTAGAAAAAAAGTGTTTTTCTCGGGTCTGGAAGTTCGTGGTACCTTCGTTGTTTTTGATTTCTAAAATACGTGTGCTTAAAATAGTTACTCAAATTAAGATCAAAACAATGTATTATATTTATTTATATGTAGCTATGTAACTCACATGGATTCTTCTATGTGTCCCGCCCACTACCACTTCAGTTCAGCAATCTTTTTCGAGCTTAACCTACCTAAGAATAATAGTTCTTAAGACTCTTAAGTTTAGAGGCTAACTAGGCAAAAAACCAGCTCCACAAAATAAAACCAGTGGTGCGCAGATTCTAAAATAGGAACATTTCACAGCAACTTGATCCTGACGCAACCGATCGCGTGCAGGCTTTGTCTATAAGAGAGCGTTAGTGTTACGTTATAATTGTTTATTATGAGGATAAGAGAAACCAAAATCTCAGCTATTGCCAGATTGTTTATATTTCAGATAATTATCAGCAGTATTTACCACATACAGCCCGCTCGAGCTTTTATCTGCGCAAAAGATCTGCGCGCGCATAGTGACATGTCAATCTGTGTCTGATGCATTATGCAGCAACAGCCTGTTTGCACTCGCCAACGCTGGACGAGCTGTCCGAGCCCGTTAGAACTTTTTCACAGCCAAGAAAGATGAGCCTGTTCAATTCTCATAAAAATAAAAAACAAGAGTTTACTTGTTCAATATACCGATTGAAATTTGTATGGTCACTATCGTAATAGTAATTTGTTTCGAAGTTTCTACCATTCTTGGATTTTTATGAGTTTCCGAAAAATTGTTGCAAGTGCCATGATTCCAGAAGAACAGTTCTACAGTGATCATGGCGCTTGCAACAGTGCTGACTCATAAAAAACAAAAATACATGGTAGAAATATCGAAGAAACTAATTCTTTACTTGTTAAATATCTCATATAATACAGTACTGTTAGAGTAATAAGTCGTCATTTATAGCTCAAACTGCACTAACATAGTTGAGAGTTTTTATCCAGAGGCATACAAATAGTTAAAAAAAGTCAGAAAGTACCTAAAACTGATAGAGGCAGGTTTGCGTTACAGTTAAGCCGATGATGGAGAGAAGACGATGCTTCTATCTCTTTTAGGCAGTACTCCTATAGTCTTTTCTTACCACAACCATAGAATGCAAAGGGACAGTGCTATTATTTCTAATTTTTGGAACATAGGTATATATCTATATTCTTCACTTTATCATTGGTGACAGTCTGCATCTTAAAGATGCTTAAAATTATATTATCTTATAGTTGGATCAAGTTAATATCATTTATTATCATGATTTGTTTGTTTTCCATATGCTACGTCATTCGCTATAGCTGGTTTTGCAGAGAAGCTTTTATGACTACGTTCCGAATTGAGGTATTTTATAGACCTTTCAGGCTTGTTAGGCATTGTAGCCTGGTCTAACGCTAATTGGTGACAAGGCGGTTTGCGTTTGAAGTGTATTACGTTTGTTCTAAAGAATTTATTAGGCTGGTGCTAACTATTATACACCACAAAGTAAGTTTCCTTTAAAGCGCTTTGCCTAATTTCAATAGGGTATGATTGACAAATAATTTACATAGGATGGAAATGTTGGACTGTGTGGTGTCTGTCTATACACTGAATAGCACCATTCTTCAGTTTTTTTTAAATGAAGATCAGCACTTTCGAGCATTGACAAACTGCGATCGCAAACCTACTAATGGGTGACGATTGTGGCAAAATCCCCAAAAGCCTCCCAAGAAAGTGGACCTTTTGGGGAGGCTTTTATCCAGCAGAGTACTAGGATTGAAAACCTCACTTTTTTCGTAGGTACAAAAATAATTACAAATAACTTTCCTATATTGAGTCAGTGGGTTGCAGTTTTGAAATAATTTAATAAAATTGAAACTAGTAAATAGCCAAGTTAACCTTGTTCAAACCGGATTCGATAATTGGAAGGCAAATAAGGCCCTCCCATAATGAGACATAATTTTTAACAAACACATGTTAAAAGTTTTTTTTTCATTGTCCTACGATTTTTTAAAAAAGGTATTAAAAAAAAATTACCCCTCGTACGGATTCAGAAGTATGGGGTAATTTTGGAGATCTCAAGAGAATCACAAAAAGTATCAAACAGTTTTAAACCCAAACTTTAAAGCGTGTTAACTGCTCGCCATTGTTGCGCCAAAATTCGCCAGTTTGTCAGAATTTGGGACAAATAACGAAAGCCTAATCCACACTTTGAATACAAGTCCAGATTTATTGGTGTGTCTGAAAAGTCCTGTGGATAAGGTTTAAAAAAAGTCCCGTCGTGAAGATAAAAAGTAAGACACACCGTGGCCTCCGAGAATTATGGCGTCGAAATTTTGGATAAGTGTGTTTGGTATATAGGGTGAGGGTGCAAATATTATGTTAAAATATTTAATTTTAAGGTATTATCTGTTACTGCGGTACTGAATTTGCGGTAACCGAAGAAAACCAAAAAATATTGTGTCACGATCGGATACTGTAAGTGTTGTGTGTCGAGAACAAAAGTGTAAAAATAGTGAGTTGTCAAACAGTGGTACCAGTGTCGTGTGTAATAAAAGACTACGACGGAGGGTAGATCGATTTGTCTGCTCTTAACAGCTACCCACCCGCAGATACAACAGTTCTCCCGTGATCATGGCGCTTGCAATAGTGCCGAAATATCGGAAACTCATAATAAATAAGGTACATGGTATAAACCCCGAATTAAATAACTCTAGTGATAGTGACCATGAAAGTTTAAATCAGTATTTATCTGTTATTGTTGGGATGCCACCATTGATTTAAAATAAAAATATACGCAATCAGTGACAGAAAACGTCACCAAATGAGAACCCATTAAGCATTTTGGAGCTCTTTACGTTAGTTGCATTCATCTCATATTATGTCACATAAGGTAGAATTTTAATTAAGTTAAGAGGATAAATTAGCTATAGGTACTGTTTATACATAGTTAGTATATGACACGTGGCATAAGCTGCTTATATTTTAACTTAGATAGTTCGAAGTGACATTTTTGTTTAAAACTGTATCTAGATCCCATATTTTATCGGTGAATGTCTCATAATAATATCAATTTCAACACCTGTATAAATATACTGATTTAAACTTTCATGGTCACTATCAGTCATCGCTGAACACCTTATACAGTCGGGTCCTATCGGAAACTCATAAAAAATAAGGTACATGGTATAAATCCCGAATTAAATAACACCTGTATAAATATTTATACACACAATTATTGAAGTAAATAATTATTTTACACTAATTTACACATCTGACTAAATTGTGATGAGAGTTAACACCTACGTTATATGTTTACAGCATCGTCGGTTTGAGATTATACGCTATCTCTTACAATGTATCGAAACATGCTACAGTAGAAAGAAAGTATTCATAGAAGGTTTAAAATATCACTGACCTCATTGAAACATATCAGATGCTTAAAAAGTAATATAAGTATTGCACCAAAGTATTTGTTTAACTAAACCTAACAAAAAGTAGGTGGCAAAAAACCAAACCAACAAAACATACATCACCGAAACACATTGACTGACACTTCAATTAAGTTTCGTGAAAAAAAAGGTGGGTATCACCAAAACGACTCGCCCTGTATACAAATCCTTCCCAGAAGGTCGGGAGTGGTCACCGCGGGTGTCGGGTCCTATTATTTAACGCCAATACATTATGGTCACACTAGTCGACCATTGCCGTTTTGGTTAGTCGTTTTTTGGTCAGTTAACGTTTTTTCGATCGCTTGACTCCATTTTAGAATTCATTAATTGAGACATAATTATTTATGCCCAAAGGTTTAGCAGTATGAATCATACCTTTTTAGAAACTTACTGAGATATTCAACAAGGTTTCTGGAGTCGAAATGTAGACCAAACAATGAAATTGTAGATACAAAAAGTTAGGCTCTTAATATCAAGTTGACAACCCGGTAGGTGTAGTAGTTTGGTGGCCCACCTACTATACATAAGGGTCCCTGGTTAGGTTCCCGGTCGGGTCGATTTTTGCAATGATCTTATGAAAGAGACAGAGTTATACTATAGTGCTTCGGAAGGAAGGCACTTTAAGATATAAGCTTATCTTCTGTCTGAAGATAGAAGTCGTAAACACAAGTTACGTCAGAGGCCTGACAACTACCTATACTTGAAGGACAATAACCTTACGATAGCAAAACTCAGGTAACAAATACAAACAAGGATGCAATTGTGAGTGATAAAACATAATACCTTTGTTCCAAGAACAGCCGTCATCTAGAACCATTAGTCCAGATTTCAGGCATAGCTCGTTCGAAATAGACTCGTTCAAGCATGTTGCAGGCCATAACGACTAATTGGGCTTTCCGTAAAAAAACCGAGCCGCAGATGGTACCGTCAACAACAAGAGTATCAGGAAACTTTTCCTTATTCCCATAGCTGTTAGGGCTAAATTATATGGTCCTATACCTTACCTTGCGAAGTAATTGCGAACTGGTTTCATGAAACATTCATGATGCAATGATTGAGTCGTTCACATCGGCTCGTAAATTAGAATTCAAAAATGGTGAACGCATTTTGTAGTTCGGCGGATTACTAGTTCTTACTGGTTAGTGAATCAAGTTACGTTGCCTTTAGAGTCAATTTAGAAGATTTTTTCAACCGATGTAGAGGAGTCCTGTATTAAATTTATACTACTTTGTAAGACCACACATACATTTTTACCAGCTTGATGGAATCCGATGATTTTGATTAAAATGGACATATTTAAAAAAAGATATGAAAAACTTTGTCGTAAATTTTTGTAAAAAACACTTAGCAGGACATACTCTGTAAAGGCATTAGTTGCCTAGTGTTGTATTTAAATTAAAATTATTTTAATTGTGCTTTGACAAATGTATTTATATTTATCTACCATAACCAGTTCATACAATTAAAGTGATGATCTTAGATGATTAGGTGCAAAACGTGTTTAAAACATTTAATTAAGCGTAATATAAACTTTATAGCAAACCTAGAAGTCTATTTCAAAAAATAATTGTAGTATGCCTATAAATAAATTTTCTGAAGGTTTAGAGTAATTGCCGGTCTGTATGCAGGAATTATTATTATTTTGAGAAACAATAAAACAAACAATAAGACGCGTGGACGCGTCGAGCCCCGGGCGATGTTGCGCGCGCGCATAACAACGAACTGGCTCAATTGAGTGCTTTAACAGCGCTCGTTTATGGCATTTTCTTAATAACAGACTAATTTTACGTCCCTTTTAAGTAATGCATCTCATTAATAATCTATTTTATTTATGACAGTATCGAAGCATAATTTATAAGAGATCATTTAAATATCGTTATTGGAAATTAATGTCGGTGCTTTATTTTAAAAATACAATAACAATACAATGCTACGACGCCGGTCATAACTTCTAATTTGAAAACAATGCGAGCGATTTAGTCAACAAAAAGATCGCCCGCGCAAAATCTGTAAAACTTGTTCCATCCAGTAAAGAGATTCAAAAACTTTCTTCCTATTCGGAGTGAAATCTGTTTGTATCGCGCTCCTTGTCGCACCCGTGTTCCGGCAACACCTGATCCTGTGCGCGAAAAAGACAGACTACATGAAGACGTCACGCGGGGCGAAGGCGCGCGATGTCTTGAGCTTATTTTATTTTGTGTGCCGCCATCTTTTTTGTTCTTTTCTCAAAGCTACGTCTTTGTTCGGTACGGGGGCGCAATCGTCCGTGGCTGGTAAGTTGGATAATTTCTTTATCCCGGTCGGCCCACCCGACAATTTTCTGGCCGTATTATTATGAACTTGATTTGTTTAATAATTTTATTACTGAGAGCATTGCAAATGCGCTCCATTGTGTTTTTGTTTGCTCTTTCAGCGTTTGCTTTCGATTTGTTTACTATCTCACGTGGGAAATTGTTAGATTGCTGTTTAGTTTCTAGTTTTACAACTGTGTAATCATTACCTATTATGTTAAAGTTTTTGTAGCATTCATCTATCCACATTACAATCTTCTCCGAACCATTTCTCGATAGCGCGGGTATTAGTTTTAAATGGTTTTAAAGTATCCAGCTGTTATAATCGTTTTTGCTCAGAAACATCCAGACACATTACGTCACAGAATGCGGTCTGGGTTCGGATTCTGATCTTTTTATTGTGCGGAACCCCACTGCTAGACCTTGAAGTTTGCACCGCGATGTCCTCTCTGATACCCGAATGCCTGGAATAGGGATAAAAAGAGCACCTTGTGGACCTTTTGTCGTCGACTGACTTGTGTTATTGTCAGGCCGAGATTGCTTACTCCGCCTGACGCATTTGTTGTAGCTCGATACGCATCGCGAGTTGAGGTGACTACTTAATCAAAACAGAAGACAGTTTTATGCAACGTTCAACAGTTAATAATGTGTAATGCCTTATCTACAAGATGGTAGAGACTTTGCTACAATAGCAGGCTGACTAGATTTCACCGATGTAAAGTCGTTTGTTTTGTTTTTCAATAGTTTTTAGCACGCGTTGTGATTATTCTTGTATCCATAATTGCTATGGTATCTTGAATTCAATGAGAGACTTTTGCCCTTGGTATGATAATAGGCTGTTAATTCAAGTCCTTTAGTGCTTCTTACGACACTAGAAATAGAAAGAGTGGTCCTATTCCCTTATCAATATTACTCTCTTACTTCCAGATTGGCCGCAGCAGCTGCTGCAGCGGCCGGGGCTACCAGCGAGCTGAGCTACATCCTCCACCCCGCGTACCGCCACGTGCCATACGACCATCCCTTATACGGGGCTAATGCGTTACGAGGTATGACTATTTTCCAATGATTAATATAGAGGTTCTTGAGAACGTAATTATATCATATGTAAACTATCACTCAATACTAGAACTCAAGTATAGGATTAAGATTAATTTACGATTTTTTAATTTTTATTTATTAAGGACAACCAACAAGAACAGTCACATTATACAATTATATTTCTGTGTAATATAATTGTATAATGTGATTAATAAATGTGAAGTCTTAATTATAGGCCGCCACGACATGCATTAAATATACTATTTTATCTTTTAAATATCCTACTATTTTATCTACATAATAAGCAGAACATACACACAATGGGTTTACGAGTTAGAGTCACCATTCATGTAAGACTCAGTAAACAATCATACTTTTTTTTCAACATTATGATTTTATGATTAACTACAATCTCGCCATAAGAGAGTAGTAATAGATTTAATGAAGATTCCGTACCTACTAAATATATCGACATTAGCGTCTTTGGGTAGTTTGTTATAACATGACTGCATACGATTCAATGAAGATAAATGACCCAACTTACTTTTACTATATACGTAAAAATTGAAAGGACATAGGCTATTTTAACCCCACCGCTGTGCACAGGTTTCCTCCTGCGTGATATAACCTGTAGTTCTCGCGAGTAGAGCTTCTGGCGAAGAGATGGTTTACCTCAATTTTACAATCTATCTATTTATCTTCTCGTCTAATTAAACTTTCAAAGATAATCCGGTGCAAGACTTTTCCAAATACGTGCCAGGTCTTTCAAGTGTTAAAGTTTTTACAACTTTTATCGTGCTACAGAAAATAGGACACGGCTTAACGGCTTAATACGACTCCTGAACACGACTCTAACCGATCCCTTCTAGACTCAAGAAAATTTAGAACCGAGTTCACCAATTCTTAAACAGCCGGTAAACATAGATTGACGATTAATTTGACACAATTCCCATACAAAATATGTCAAATAATATTTTAAACGTTGTTTAAAACTTAAACGTCTGTTGGTGAACTCTACCCTTAGATTTCTTTTCTTGCAAATCGAACTAGGAACCCTTACGTTCCTACTGCTTCAACAGAATCGTAATTAATATGTGACAATTTAAAACCGTTAATATGGACCGAATTAACCGAATTAACCGAATGGTCATAGCAATTTACCAGTCACTTAAGTGGTCGATACGCCCTGTCTGCGGTCAATCTGGCTGGCTTCACCCGGGTTAAGTTTCTGGCGTTAATGAACTCGTTATAAGAAATGTGCTCATTATTATAATTTAAACTAACCACTGTCGAACATGTAGTTATTATTCTCGTGGCCATATGAGTGGGTGGGTGAGTTACTCAAACACTAGTATGCTAGTGCAAAAGTAACCAGTCTATTTGTTTCCCCCTTGTAATAAATTTGAAATTGAGCTAAAGATAATATTGATAACGAAAGCATATTATAATTTGAATGAATATTTTAATGATAAAATAATTGATTAATACCATTGAAATTATTATTAGTATTTAAAAAAAAATATATTGGCTTTTATTGAAATTGACATAATATTGAGTGTGTGTGACATCTTTAATTATAATTTAACGACTTATTTTGAAATTAACTGACCCTACGCTGACATCTTTTTATTTTTTTAATTTAAATTGAAATTGTGTACTTATATTTAATTAAGATAATTTATAACATAATAAGACACGGCAGGTAGCTGGGGGTCGGAAGCATCCAAATTTGTTAGGGAGTTGGGCCGTCGGCTCAGGCATAAAACCGGTGACCCCCGCTCCGGGTTGTTCCTGGTGCAAAGGTTGTCCATTGCTATCCAGCGAGGTAACGCGGCTAGCGTCATTGGCACTTTTACCGTAGGGACAGCTCGGGGCGGAAATCGACTTTAGGTAGTTTAATTGTTTTTCTGACCTGTATATATTAATTTTTCACTTTTTTTTCCTTTTCTTAACTAACTGTATATTTTACTGGTTTTGTGCCTCACATACTTATTGTTTTTTTTGCAAAACATTATAATTAGGTATATTCTAAGTAAAATTATTATACTTCAAAAAACTATATAACAGGTACAAAAAAAAAATATAACACAACTAATTAATAACATTATAATATACACCGTGAAATTTTAGTGGTTGTTTTCCCGCAACAGAACGATTTACCTTTAGTAGCACCATCGAATCGTGCGAGTTATTTTTTGAAAATAAAGATATCGTTGTTCTCAATTAATCAAAAAAATAATTATCAACTCACAAGCGTGAGATACGATAGTATCTTTACAAAATGTGATGTGTTTGGGTACTGCTTGCCGCACGAAATCAATGTTCAAAGCAAAAAAAGCTTTACGCACTAAGTAATACAGCATAAACTGCACCGCGCGAGGGGCAATGACCCCGGCCGGTGACCGGCTGCGGCGTGGCTAGTACCATTGGTTCGAGGTTTCTTTCGAGTTTCGTTTATCACAATCGTGAAACTGCTATTTTTTATTTGAATAAAAAAAAACTGCACAAATCTATTGTACTACTAAGATAGAATCATTTTACTGCGGGAAAACAACCACTAAAATTTCACGGTGTATAATCACGAATACCTTATTGAGGTCATAATGTAACTACCTTAACATCTTTATGCCTGTATTGTCTGCAATGTTATATTATAGTGAATTATATGAATATGAATATCTGTTTTATATGAAACTACATAATAGCTGTTGCCCGCAACTTCGTCCGCGTCAATTTCTGTTATAATGATTCGATCGCGATTATTTTTTGCAACATTTTTCATTGATGCTTCGCTCCTATTGGTCACAGCGTGATGTTATATAGCCTAAAGCCTTCCTTGATAAATAGTCTATCCAACACAAAAATATTTTTTCAATTCGAACCAGTACTTCCTGATATTAGCGCGTTCAAACAAACAACAAACAAACTCTTCAGCTTTATAATATTAGTATAGATTTGTTGTAGGTGGAGGGAAAACCAGCATTAAGATGTAAGATGGTTTTTATTTTGGAAATCATCATTTTGACTTATTTTATTATACCTACTTATATCTTTGTATAATCTCACATTATTTCTATAACCAAGAGCACACTTATAATAAATCGAACAAATCGAAGCACAGAAAAAAAGAAAATTCGAGATTTTGATTTTCTGATCATAATTACAACGGATGACATAAAAGGCAAATGACCATTTTGGTAACATTTGACACTAGTTGTCCAAAGTCACTAATTATTGTTGTAGGGCATTACAAAGAAACATAAAAAATAAATCTTCTATGTAAACGTCGTAAATTTTACACATAGTTAATTTTTAAGTCTTCTTTTATAACTATAGCATCAGAAATGCGTTCATACAACTCCGGACCATAAGTTTCACCTTTCACTAAGGTTATCAGTTGCATTCGACCGAACGTAATAGCATCCGTGTGATAAACTCGTAACAATACGCTGATAGCGAATTATGCATTCTCAGACGCGATGAAAATTATATTTGTATTTTGAGATTATAATGGCACCATATTGTAATTGCTACCTGTATTGGGCTACGTCCTTTCGTATGACTTTCCTTTAAGGGTAGTCTGGTTTCAGAGGTTTCCAATTTACTTATTTCAGACATGACTTGTGTTTTCAACTTCTATCTTGTAACAGAAGCCGGGACCAACGGCTTATTGTGTCTTACGAAGCACGTCTATAACCCTACTATACCTTTCAGAACCGAACCAATTTATGCAAAATTGAATCCTAAATTGACCCGAATCAAACCTGGGACCCCTATGTTATGGGTATACCATCGAGTTTCAACACAACTCTCATTAAATAAAGTAAACAATAAATTTTATTAGTTTCCATTCGACACATAAATCTAACTTTCTTTTACAGAGACCATTTCTCGATCCTGGTATTGCAATAATCAAAACAATACTGCCTCCAGAAACTATATAATTTTGAACCTTATTACATTGACTTATACACGATATGTGTAAACCTAAAGCTCACTGTCCATCTCATAACCGTCGCGAGAGCCTTACATTATCGCCTCAATTTATCTATCCAGAAAAGTGTTAATTAGACTCCAAGCTCACGACTGCTACTATTCTGTTTCTAACTCTTGCCTTGCGAAAATCAACTCTTATTACATTCAGCTTAACGTTGAAAGTAAATTTTGTGTTTTAGAAGATGATAGATACGCAAAAGCGGCTATTAAAGGCAAGACCGTGTTTGACTCGGGCTAAAATTGGCATGCTTCGAATAACGAAGAGGTATTTCGACCTTCAATTAAGACGTTTCGCCTTTTAAGGTTTGTGTTATTGTTAGAAAGCTTTCGAGTTTAATTGCAACTTTTTTTAAGTCAAGGGAAGTAGGATATTTCTTTTGGATGCTATCTTTTTTCTTAAGTCAAAGAATGGACGATTTTTCCTTTATAGGGATAATTTATTGGACGTTACTTTGGCAAACCCTGGCAAGCGTATCGATCGTACCTATGAAAATTCTTCTATTAAAGAAGCAATTACGTTCGTCTGTGCACTAATGTGGTCTTACAATGATGATTAAGTTGATATTGACATATGATATGGGACTTGCATTTTATGCATTTATATATCATCCGTTCACAACTTCTACAAGTCGCTGTAGTAATAAGCTCTACTTGATTGTTGACTTATAAACGGATAATATATATATCTAGTATCTATTTATAAAAACTCCTAAAGGGGGCAGTACTTTTCTAGGTTATAAGTAGCCTATGTCCTATACCAAAACCTATATGCAGATAGATCTGTAAGTCAAATTTCCCCCGGATCCGTCCAGCCGTTTTATCGTGATTTAGTAACAAACTTAAGTAAATCAAAAAACATTAGTAAGTTTGAAAATATTGCTTGTCTACATTTAGTTATTTTCAGATGGATTGGTTGCAATCTACTATTCTTATAGGACGCATACTATTGTTGATTTTTCAATCAAATACAAGTCGAGTACATCGATCTATACACTTGTGCATCTTAGTGTTATTGAAATAGGTGCGAGTTTACAACGAAAATGTAAGCCTGATGTACAGACCACTGGTACTATTCGTACCATTTGGTTCTTCGTTTAGCGACGCTTTAAAAGGGTAGGTTTAGAAAGGTTTTCCTTAAGACGCCTCTACTGATATTACAGAGACCGTAGCAGATGCATGCATTAATGCACTTCTGCGGTGTCTATGCGACGATCAACGGCGTTTTTAAACTTACGTAAAACATAAGATAAGTGCGGAACCCTCATAATGTCAGTTCGTTGCCTTTGTGTCTATCTATCAGGAATGAACTACTATTTAAAATAAACGTTTCTTTTCAGTACTGACACATTGAAAACTTGCACCTAGTAAAATGTTGCCTGAAAAGTTTTGAAAAAGAAAACTTCACTGAGAGCTTAATTTAGCCATAAAACCCTTGATTGACACTCTTATTTTCGTCCTTTTATTGATAATTTATTCGTTTTCTTATATTTAGCTGGATATCTTTTTTGCCGTCAATCGTATTTCCGTTGCTTTAACATTAATTTTATTCATTCTGTGGTAAATATTTGATTTAATCTTTATATAATATTTCTTTCCTTACTCCTCGACTTTATTTTTCTCCCTAGGACATAAGAAGCAAGTGAAATTATACTTAATCTCGTGACTTAGACTCCAAAATCGAAATCCATGGTATACGTGAATCGCGCCTCCAATGCACATTACCGATTCGCCGTGCCCAAGGTTCGTTCCCATCCTCCAACTATTAATCAGATAGGCAAATAGAGGATTGACACGTAAGCTTCGATGAGTGTAGGAGTGATGGTTTTATCCCAGAGTATGCATGGGAACCCACAAATGAGGCAGTCGAAACAACATATTATACTTCTAATAGGACAGATAAATTAGGATTCCGATATAAAATTAGAATAGGAAATTGGTGAATAAATCAGTTTCCTAGATCTATATGGTTATAGATTTTTTTTTAAGTTATGTTTTTTAAAGATGAAAGTACTGAAATAAAATTAACTAGTTTATTAGAAAGAGTGTATTTACTTGTTTGATTTGTATTTTAGTGCTGCTATAGTAGATATCTGTCGTAGTCATTTAATTAACTTAAGTAGTACATTAACAACATAAAGGAGATGTCCCATAATAGGCCCAGACATAGTAAACCATTTACAAAAATCAAGAAAAATTTATTGATTCTGGGAAAAATACATATAAATTTATATAACATATAATTTAGTGGTTCAAAAATAAACAAGATCGAATAATTTATCAAACTTCATAGGCATTCCAAGATGGCGTCAGTCTAAAAGTTTTTGTTCTGCTTGTCGCGTTTAAAATGTAGTTCATTATAACGACCTCATTTTCGATTTCTGGATTTGGTATTGATTGACACATTACTTTCTTAATGTTTGTTGTTACTACAGCAAGTGATGGCACTCGACTCCTAGATGCGCGATCATGCAACTAAAACTGACAGATGTCATCAAAATGTCATCTTCCGCCATGATGGTTTTGTTTTGTATTGCTATTTTCTTACTTAACTCTTTATTTGAACCACTTAACGAAGCCATTTTAAAAGAATTGGATAATAACAAAATCTTGTAGGTGTATTGGTCTATCTTTTGGTGGGGTGTACAGGTTCTGGGCCTGGCCTCCATACAATTTGGGACATCTCCTTTCGCTATAGTACTAAAACCGCAATTATTCAGCAAAATTATTAACCACTAACTAAACCCTAATTACGGGTTGTTTAGTTTAAAAATATACCACCCTTTCCAACCAATAAACTTGAAACTTAACCCTGCGTCTGCGCATTGAAACTGTTTACGGCCAAAATAACAAAAAACTATATTATAACAATAAAAAAAATCGCAACGGTGTCCGTTTACGAGGCAGTCGCTCTTTGGTTACAGGTCCGTGAAATGCGGCTTTAGATAACGCTCAATTAAGTACGATTTTAGCTGGCGACTTTTAACGCCTTTACGCAACAGTGAACAAGCCCCTTAATTACCAACGTATGCCTTATAAGAAAATTAGGACTTCAAAACTTAACATTTTTAAATCTTTTGAATTATTATTTAATGAAGCTAAAAATGATTATAACTATATTGTCTCTTCTTAAAGTTTAGGACATTGATTTATTTCTTAGGGTAAATAAGTAAAATAATAAACCGAACAAGATAATTTCTATTAATTTATTTGTATTTAATATGTTGCGCAAGAAATAAAATAATTATAACTTTCAATTGTAATATTTATAAAATGTTAAACTAAGCAATAACGAAATATCTTTTTATCGGACACTTTGACATTAGAGAATAAATCAAGTCAATAAGTAAAAAAGTATTTCGTTAAAATGACATTATACTCGTACCTAATTATATCTACAATAATACTTTGTTGATACATAATGAAATTCCATTTCGAAGAAAACTTTCAACAAAATCAGTCACAATAAGTTACATAGCTTTCTTAATTGCAAAATAATGTGGTAGTTCATAAAAACTCAGTCAGTACGAAGAAGCTTACTCTTGCGTCGTAATTAATTCGCTCCAGATACGTCATTTTATGCAAGAATCGAATAGCAAAGCGTTAATGACTTCATTGTAAAACCGCATTTTTTTTTTGTTCTCAGACATTTTGATCGATAATTTACTTTTCTTGTGACTGTTAACGTGTAATTAGTTTCTTATAATAATAATTATGTTAAAGGTAACGATAAAAAGTAACATGACAGTGAGATCATTTTTAAAACCATGTTTTTCTGGTATCCCTATTCGGTTATTCGACGAAATGCATAAAAGACGCATGCTTTTTTGCGCATCACAACATCTATGTCATATTTGCATTTTAAATCAGCAAAATATTTGTAGCATAGCTTTTCCAGCGGATTCGTCCGCTCGGGATTGGGTTGGACAAAGAAATTTTTTAACGTGAGTGTATGTTATCACCTACTGATTTAATTTAATTAATCTGACGTCAAAAATAATATACACAACAATGAATGTTAAAGACAATTTTCAGACTAGCAATGAAAACCCAAATATGTAATATGTTATAAAATATGAAATGGTTTATTTAGATTAAAATAGCACAAACACTTTATCAGGTTCATTTTTTATACATAAATAAAAGTAAAAGTAAAGTAACAGCCTATAATCATCCCACTGCAGGGAAAAGGCCTCCATCATTGAATTCAAGTTACCACAGCAATGATGGGTGTACTCGCATAATCACCACGCTTGCCAAATGCGGGTTGGTGATCACAAATCCGAGCAACGTTCGAAAATTCGAAACTTTTTTTTGTTTCCCGACCCGGGATTCGAACCTGGGACCCCGAGATCTTGGCCCGGTATTTAAACTCTAGACCAACGGGGCGTTTTTATTCATAATATATTAAAAATTGTACTCGCTTTAAACAATTAAACGTGTAATGCTGGACATTTAGCGCATAAAGCCATCACGGGTGACGGGTGTTTACTGGAAGTCGTCTGCTATCGAATTTCATCCACTGCACAGGTCACCGGATGTGCCGTATTCTACTACTTTTTATCGACCTAATTGTAGTTACACAACTTATTTTTCCGTCAAGAAGTTCGCAAAAGGCTGCCTTACTTAAATTTATTATTAAAATATTAAATTTTGCATCAACAAAAGAAAAATATAGTTTATTATAATATTTAGTAGTTAATTTTATTAGTAGTGAGCGGCGGAAGCTATTAAATTATAAAGAAATTATCAACCTGCATTCTTAATTGCTATTATATTCTAGAAATAATAAGGCCGATCAGTTAGCCTTATTATTGGCCTATTAAATATTTAAAAGACATTTAATTTCAAAGATGGCTACCAAAACAACGACCATTGATTGCAAACCTGCTTCACCTTGATGATATTATCACCATCTATCTCCATAAATAATACATTTAACAACTAGTCTTTTAACATTTCCCAGGTTTCAATCAATTAGTCAAAATATCAATATTGATGATGTTTAACTATAGCAATATAGCTACCGAATATTATGTTGCTGATTATTAAAATATCATATTCAGAATGAACAATTTCCTTGAAATCATTATTGGAGTAAAAAAAGAATTAGATGCGCCTGAGTGCGTTCCAAGACCGGCCAGCTGCGCCATCGCTGCAAAATTTCGCAAGCGAAGTGACAAGCCGAAATTTAATAACTTACTCAGAAATGTGCTAGCCAATTGGGAGCTGACTGGTCTGACCGGCTCTGTAACCCTACACTGCCTAACCGAGCACTCCGACACATATAAATTGTATTTTTATTCAAATCGAGCCTACGTGCGGCGATAAAGCCTCTTTAAAACAAATAACTACTCATTCAAGTAGCAATGATAAACAAAAACGAACCCTAACTAGTACTGATAATGTTAAAGATACAAAAACAAGAAAAAATGCATAAGATCCAGGCGACAATAACCTTTACAGATGCAGTAACAGAGTTGTTGTTTCAGAGGTAAGAAGTTTTGATACACTACTTTTAGCGGAACAATCTCAAGCTAAAAAGAAACGTTGTGATCGATGTAAACAATGTAAATTGCACTTTCTCAGTAAATTCTTAAGACTTAAAGTTGAACGATTTCGGGCATCAGATAGCACTGTAAATGATGATGTAAACGCTGAGCTTATTCCCGGGACATATACAGAGGACAACTCAGAGGTTCATTGGGACACTTTTTCACTCAATTTGTTGCCAATGTTGATGTAGAAAATGTAAACTAGCAGGACCTATGCCAATTACTGCATTTACGAAAAACAGATTGTGCAATGCAACAGTGACGTGATCACTCAAGGATAGCGGGAATTAAAATCATATGTGCAAATGATATGCATTGCGTATTCCTTTTAAATAAAGTTGTTTGCACGGAGGCTCCATTAAGAGGTTTTTCTCTTTCCAAAAATGTTAATCACCATATTTACCTGTCCCAAGTTTTTTACATGAAGGAATCTTAAGAAACATTTTAATAAACTCGCTAATGATACAGCTGCCAATCACAATCATGTTATATTAAAATATTTTATGTCAAATTTAATGAGAGTATCCAAATTGAATTTCAATCTTAGGGCATTGCAATTTGAAAGTCATTAAATTTTATAAAAGTGAGAATATTAAGGTTTTAAAAGGTGCAATCGTAAAAGTCGATGTACCGAAAAATTATAATGGTATATATACGTATAACGTCGTGTGTATATGTCTTTATCGTTCGATAATCGTAAATTAAGAACCAACTCTCGTTTAACCGAGCGTAAAAACTGTGCGCGAGAGATTGAGAGTTCATGTTACTCTCGAAAGAAAAAGAAAAAAGGCACAAGCGCTTCGATTGTGAAACGGAAAACGATAACAGTCGTCAAAGAATTGGAGATACTGGAATAGATTTAAAGAAAACAAACAATAAGCTTACTTTTAAGTGCATGTTAAATAATGTAAAGGATTTTTTTTTTTGAAAGGAGGTACAAGTAATGGATTTAAATTAATTGATAAATTTAAAAGGACATAAAAAATATTTGAGAGGTACAGCAAAAATATATCATCAGAAAAAGTAGAAATGTTAAACTTAAAATTAAGTGCGTGTAAGGGTTATTTTACTCACCACTTGGCTACCATGGGAATAAAATGTTGACTATTAAATTAAAAGTAAGTCCAGCTTATTCAATGACTTGAATTTTATGTGTATGGTACTAAACACTATTTTTGGTAAATTTTTTCCATCGATGTTCCTTAATGATGATATATCCTGTACAAAACCCCATCACTTTTCGTTGTAATCCGAGTATTTTTCGCACACAAATTCCAATTTACAAAATGTCACATGAGGAATTGACATTCCCATTTATATTTTCAACCACCTTTGTCACACTGTCCCGGACTTTAATCTTTGTCAACGAGAAGTCAGGATGCATGAAACGGGTTTTAGAAAGAGACAGGGCGATGCGCTCGCGCATGACAAGTGACCGGATTAATGCATTTTAAACGAAGAAGGCTTAATTTTGATCTCGGACCCTTTAATTGAATGGCTTTATGTTTAGTGCGGAGGGTTTTTTTGAAACGATATTAGGAAGGTGACACTTATTGGCTTTGGTCGTGGTTGTAATTATTTGATCTTGTATACCAATGAGGCCAATACAGATTTTATTAGTACAGCTAGTTTAAACACTAATCGCTCGAAGAGATACCACTGTGACCACATTGTAACATGAATATTGCCTGTGGCTAGTGCTTACAATGTTTCACAGAGCAATAAAGATAAACCTTTTTCTATTTTTAGTTCTCATTAACGTTTTGCACTAAATCGTTTTTGGAATTCTATTGGTGTTATTCGGTGAATGTTCAATATAGTTTTGGATATATTTGTAGAATTTGAATACATTTTAACACACAAATTAGCAGATCTTTGGGTGCTGTTATCGAGATAGATATAGAGTACTAATACATTTCAAACTTAAGGGTACCTAATGAAGAACATGTCAGTAAAAAATTCAATACTTAGTTGCATAAGTAGGTATATCGAATACATTACATTACTATTCACTTACATATGTTTTTATTTTTAGTATTTGTCTTAGTTAGAACAGTATTTTTACTGACTCTATTCTACTCCCTAAGTTCTAACCTCCAAAACAATCCAAGTGATGAAGTTATTGACATTAACAGTAGATATCATGAGTATAAATTATAATTTGTAATCTATTTATCACTGGCTTCTTTCAAAAGCCGCTGAGAACCTCCACGGGATGGTTGGTAACTTGTTTCATCCAATGATTGATAATGACCATATTCAAGACCCTAAGATAGAATTACCCGCTGCGTTTGAAACATCCGATACATTTTAATAAATATCTCGAACATCCTCGCTGATAGCGATAATTTCTTTATATACCTTTTGTGTGTTAAAGTGAAGGATATTTGTATTTATAGCTTTTAGTTCTTGTGCGTTCTATGGTAATGCGATGATATTAATACGGTGAGCTTAACGGTATCTGATCTCCATCAATCTTTTTTGTTATATGATTGATTGTCATTGTCATATCATTAATTATTGTTTTGTTACATCATTCTTCATCTGATTGTTTTCGTTATTATATAATTGTTCCATGGTTTAAAATATAAACTTTTTGCAACGTTTATCTGTATATTTAGAAGTTTTACCGATTATTTGATTGTTATTATGGTCAATACATTAGTTGTTAATTACTAACAATCAATAAAACAACGTTAAATCTTTTTTTTACCACTACAAATCACTCAGGAAACGCATAGACAACATAATTAAATGTCTAAAATTAACTAAACTACAAGTATTTGCCCGTTGGCGAATCCAAAGGGGTATTGGTCGATAATCTTTGATCAATTTGTTGGATCGTAAACCTGTTCCACGGAGATCGATGAAAAAACCCGCCCGCGCTGATTGATCCGGTCTGTGGATTGAGACATCTTTGGAATGGTTCCGTTGGTGTAGGCTTCAAGTGTGGCTCAAGTTATAAGTTAAGGAGTTTTCAATTAACAAAAGAGGAAGAGGTTCTTTAAATCATCATCCCTATCACCATCAGTCTATTGTTAGGTATATAATAGGCCTCTTAATTTTTCCATTTAAAGGATTCGATCGACTTCAATAGAAAATAAATGTCATCGGAGCTTATCTTACCTTTAAAATTAGTTATGTTTAAATTAACAAAAAACACCTGTGTTCTAGGAGAATATGATTGATAGGCTAAAAAAAAATATAAAAATGTCCTCACAATAAATAAAACAAACTTATCATATAGTAAACTACGAGTACTATGAGATGTGTTTGTTATGCACGCAATGTTTTATAATTTCTTTGTAAATAGAGCCCTTCTACACGTTTCCGTTATGTTTATATATCCTTTGCGTTCATTTTTTTAAAGTTGCATAAATATCGAAGAATTAAATTAATTTCAAATTCGACTAGAAAATATCACCTCTATCTCCACATCTTACAATTTGCACCAAATTCTCCGCCCACGCCACACTTACATAATTGTTCCCAGAATACTTTGTACAGTTTAAGTCCACGCTTAGAACACGTAATGCTTTCACGTTATTGGTTTTCTTATCGTGTGATTATTCTTCCAGAATGATCTGTTGTCAGAGGTTTCCAAACTGCCTATTACAGGCATCTGGCGTTACCTGATTTCACGACTTCCATCTACCAACGGCTTGCCATGGTTTCCTTAAGTACGACGACCCTCCGCCTCTTCCAGACATCGATCATCATCCTAACTAGTCCACAGCTAGAAACGAGCCTCTCCAAAAAGGATCTAATACCTACTGGAAACTGGCATCTCTAAAAGGAGGTATTTACCGTAATCACCACGATTGCCATTCTTCTCCTGGCAGTACTCTTTTAGTCGTCTCTCGTAGAGATTAGTGCTTTCGTAAAGAAATAAACAAACTCTTCAAGAGAGACAAACTTCTTAGCGTTCCATGGATTCACCCTGCGTGTGCCGGGTCAATCGTGTTACAGAAAGAGAAACTCCCAGTAGATCCCGGGACTTCTGACACGGGTATAGGTTAAGGGGACCATTTTTCGTCGTACATTCGCACTCACCTTCACTACTCGTGTTTCTCTGCCTGCTACACAATAGTACATAATAGACCTCACAAAAGTAGATAATAGACGTACATACAAATACTATAAATGTCAAAAGTAATTTATTAAACCAATCTCGTTTGCAAAAACTCCAATCAAAACTCTACTTAAAACTTCTAGCTTTTACTGCCTGAGATACTTAGATTAAAACAATAATCTAAGCTCAGAAATGTTTTTATTAACCACTATTGTTATTTAATTTAAAGATAATCGATTTGCTTCGTGGCGATCAAATCGTTATTCGTAATTCAAAGATTCGATTCAAGCTCATAAAATTATTTATACGTCTTTATCCAATTAGTTTTCCAGTAAAAGCTATAAATATTATAAAATACGCCAAATTTACCAATTCTTGACTTTTTATTGAGATTGGTTTCTTTATTTTATTGATTCCATGCCATTTTAAGAAATTGAGTCTTGATTAAGCCATTAATGTTGCTAGCTTTAGATTTAGTAGAAACTAGATAGTCATTAGAATATCTTTTTGTAAGTGCTTTTTAGTTTTTTATTTCAATAGAAATTAGGTAAGTAAGTATTATGTGTTTTATTCTGTTACAGACATAACAGCTACTACTTATTAGTGTAGTGGGTACTATTTATTACTCCATAAACCAACTTCCCGTCGTGTCGTACCGGCTCAAAGAAATAACACCTTTTCTTCCCTTCCTTTGGGTGCCGTAAGAGGCGACTACAGGAGTACTGCCATTTATGTAATTGCTTTTACACAATTATCAGCAGTGCTCTCGCCAAGCTGCGTAACGTTTTTTCTCAAGAACGAAAACACGATTCACGCATCATTTTGTTCACGTAATTAAAACTGGCGATGTCAACGGAACACGACACGGAAAGCATAAATCATACGACGGGAGTCAATCCCGGTACCGCCTTCCAGGAAAGCTAATTAACAAGTTAACACGTGTTTTTGTGCGCATGCAAATTCTTTCTATAAATATGCTTTTGGAATAGACGGAAATATGTGCGTTATATCTGCATTTTTTTATAAAATAGCTTTTACCTAGATATATGCGTAACCATCCCTTAATTCCAAAGATTAGATTAGATTTGACGACTAGATAGTTCAGTGGTACAAGAATCTTAAAGATTAACCTTCAAGAACATTTATTATAAACATTTGAAACTATGAAAACTCTAAACTACGAAAAGACAAAGAAATTAAAAAAAAAAGGTTTTTTTCATTGAAATCTAAAAGCTAGCCTTAGTTTATTAATTCAGATACGGTGATTATATCTGTAAGGTCTAAAACAGAAAAACATGAATAGTAGATGTAAGCGAAGGACTTCATTTATTCTAAAACTAGTCTTGTTCTAGTAGTAGAGTATGTTTTTTATATTTAAAATACGCCAGCCACATTTTTCCCTTCTAAACTTCATCTTGTTACTATTGTAATTTATTTTTATCTCAAAACTATAATTCCCGATTACTACAATTTATACAGCTACAATCAAAGAAACTATCTGTTTCTATATTTCATCAGTGCCGAAGTAATAAATCCAGGCAGGGTGATATATTAATTACAAAGCCCATAAACGGATAAACATATAAATAAACATAAGTCTATTATTAGGGCTATTAAAACGTGGTATAACAAGCGGAAACTGTTGGTTTTGCTTCCAACGTTAATTACTATTTTTAGACCGAACTTGGCTTTACTTTTCCCCCTTTTTAAATCAAAGCTTAAATGGTATGTTTATTGAAGAAGAGTTACATAGCAGTATTAAAAATTAAGGTCCACAAACACATTTTAGGATTAACAAGTTTAATACCTTGTCGACGACGACGACCTCCATGGCGGAGTGGCGTACACACCGGTTTTCAAGGTGTCGCCTGCTCCGAGGGTTCGATTCCCGGAGGGGAAAAAAGTGTTTTTTTTTTAATATTTTCTCGGATCTGGGTGTTTGTTGTTTTTGCCTCGGCCTATGTTCAGCAGTGGACGTCCTATGGCTGAAATGTTGAAATGATGAATAGTAAAAGTGTCACTTTTGAGAACGATGCACAGTTGCTTATTATAAGGTATGGATCAATAGTTAACCTTACATATGCGACAGGGGGCGTTAGATTTAAACTGAAACGACTGAACCCGACTCAATCTAAAATATTATTGCCTTATTTATATGAATATTATTGTCATATGTACTTAAGCAATTACCTGTGAGAGCAACAAAGCTTCTACAGAGCCTTAAAACCTACTCGTATTGTTAATAATACAGTTACAAAGGTTAAGACCCTTTTAAAATTTCTAATTACATAAAATTACGAAACAAAAAGCATGGCGCAATTATAACTATTTCTTAATTAAGTGATAACCGAACACTTCGCTAGATAACGATTTACGATCTTCCTAATTACGAGCAGGCTACCAACCGGGCTGAACCGTTTTGGATGCGTTAGCAACTTAATGAGTGTGTCCTCATGGAAAGCAAAAACATGTTTATTATTTTTTGGCGACAACCTAGCGGAACGACACATTATAAAGACATTAGATATATTCCTTTAATTCAAAAGCACTTTTGTAAATGAATACGCTGTTCAGTAGCTATGTTATATGCCGTGTGATACTGGCATCAAAATAAAACGCCACCTCTTCTCTTCCTATGGGTGTCGTAAGCGCCTAAAAAATAACCACCAGAAGAGTTCAAGCTAGTTTAGGTTTTAAAATAATGATGTTTAAATTATATCTCCGTTCCATACATCAAGGGTCCATTTACCGATGAAGATTCACCACCTCTTTGAGGTTTATTAATCTGTCAATTTAGTGCCCAGTAGTGCCTCAAATCACAGTTCCGAACCGTTTCCCAGAACACCAAGACGAGGAAACAAACAAAAATAAACGAACACCCAACATTTATGAATAAATCATCAAAATCTTCGCTAAATAAAATGCCATGAACGGGACGAACATACCTGTTTTATAAAGAGTGAGGGAGATCACACTAACTAGATCCTTCAAGCTATAATTATGCCGTTAAGGTTATAATTTTACGTTGTTAAAACGATGTGTGCGTCACATTATAACTTTTTGAGGCTTTATATCATAGATTAACACATTTTAATAGGTTATGTTTCCTGAATAAAGTTTTATGGGGTTATCAGGAAATTTATGACGAGGTTCAGAAGCTCGAGCCAATTATTTTATGGATATTGTCTATTAGAATGCGAAATCTAACAACATTTTATAACATTTATTAAGTTCAACGCCCCATTGGTCTAGTGTAGTTTAAGTACCTACCAGGCTTGGATCGCGTGGTCCTGGGTTCCATTTCTGGGTCGAGTTCCAATATTTTGAATTTTTGAACATTGCTAGGGTTTGTGTCACAAACCCTCACAATCATTGTGATCACCAGCCCGCATTTTGGCAAGCGTGGTGTACCCATCATCACTGTGGTAACTTGAATTCAATGATAGAGGTCTTTGCCCTGTAGTGGGAAGACTATAGGCTACTACTCAACTTAACTGAACTTATTAAATTGAAGTGACTAGGGCGGCTAGACTTCACTATCTTTTGGAGGACAGTATGGACAAAGCTATCAATTACAAAAAAGTCTGGAGATACAATGTATGTAATTAAAACCTCCTACACTTTATGGCATGTGGCTACACAGCCCCAGGCCAGAGATTAACTACTCAAGCGTGATTTTATCTCACTCCATAATTAAAGGGTGAGTGTTTTATACTTTATCCGTAATTTCTTAGAAGTTGTCTCAATCTATGGAGATATACATAGCACCAACTACCTGCCCGATACAACTTTTGATTAAAGCATAAAAACCTCGTTAGAAAATGCCGACGGTTTTTTGCAGTATCCCAACTCATGTTCCTACTAATCGTTTTATGACATTTGATGGTTTAATGAACGAGGTTTTTTTTAGACTTTTAACGCCGTATCACTTCGGGTGTTCACCGGGGCAGCTCATTATTTAACAGACAGATAAATCTGATAGTGTTTTTATTCGCACGTTTTGTGATTATGACATTCACAGTCTAGACAAGACACTAAAACGGGTCGATATATATTTAAAACGAACTAAATGTCATATTTTTAAGTGTTATTTAAAAACAAGGCACCATACAAAAACTAAGACATTACAAATTCACGTCGTAATGCCTTCATCTCACCGCACACTCGTATAACAACCGAACACATAATTTACTAGCACCTCATTAGTATACGCGCGTACAAAGTCACTGCGAGCGCTGCAAAGACGCCGCCCAACAAAGCCATTGACATTCATATTTTAAATTCAAACGTGACCACGAAACCACTAGACTCTTCGATACTAATTTTACGCCCAATCGGTTCTGATAAAAATTAATACATCAATTCTAAATCACCCGATATAAGCGTAACGAGCAAAAAGCAACCCAATCGAATGCGACGACCACTCGATATTCAACTATTCGGAAAAAGAACATAAAGACAGTTTTCGGGTGGGGTTTTTGCGACAGAAATGTCGTTAGGGTGACCATCGCGGTCTGATAGAATTCGAAACGGGTCAACTTATTGGGCATAAGGCCGATCGACGATAGGTATTTTCTGTTTTTTTTTAATTCGGACAACATTGGAGACGGTTCTCACAATGGATGAAGACATAAAAATTTCGTTAGGACTCCAGCGCGGTGCGTCAAAAACGGACCACATACGTTATTTTCCGTAGGAAGTGGTTGGATTTCTCTTTTTGGGTTAGTTATTCGGCAAATTGGCGATCGCTCACGCCTTTACCATCAGCCTATTATTTCGTTCAAAATGACCGCCTCGGCTTCGCAAGGAGCGTGATCAACAAATCAAATCGTTTTGTCTTTTTTCGGATCGGACCGAGAGTGTTTGTTTTCAAGTGTATTATATATGATTATTTAGAAAATTTGTGGTTTAAATGACGCCCTGCGATGGGGAGCGAGCTTGATTAAGATGATTAATAGCCCAAAACTATAAGGTTAGGTGAAGTTTCTGATGGAATTCAATTAGGTTTTATGATGTTGTCCCGCGACGGGCGATGCTGATATATGAAAACATACCTTTTTAATTTGTGATTTAAAAATAACTAAATCCATTCAAAATAACCTATTTCTTAATGACAGCTTATATGAAACATAATTTACGACTTTTAAAATCACAAACTACCTAGTTGTATCAAGGTCTCAAAACCGCAGATAAGTTAAGCATAAAAGAATGTGCGGGTGGTAACTAATAGACGTTTAATTTATATCACATGCCACAGGGTTAAAACCATGCTGGGATTTTGTAAATACCTTGTCAACAAAAAGATTTACAATTTAAAACGGCAACTGCTACATTGTATAGGGTGTCTAGGCAACACTCAACACTACAGGACAGTCTAAACTTAGTTTTAACAATCCGTTCCCGAGAATTAGCTCGTAAAAGACATCTGTGCCTATTATTTATCTGTGTTGGCGTTAAGTGGACACTTTATTTTCCAGTTGTCCAACTTAGTGACGTCTCAATCTGCAGTTATTGTGCTGGGGTGACCACACCGCATGATTTGTGTCCACTTAAAGGACATTACTATGTAAACCACGCCTATTTTGTTATGATTGGTGGAAGGCAAATATGTGTGTTTGTTTGTTTTCTCGTGTTTTTAATGCTGGTGTTTAAATTATGTGCGTTTATTTTATCGTGGCGCTGAGTAAATATTTTTAATGGCGTTTTGATATTTTTGCTGTCACGATATTGTCTACTTTGCATACTAGTATTTTATTTAATTAGAATTATTTTTAAGATTTGTTTAAAACTATGTACTTAATATTCAAATATGTATAATCGTACAATTTGGTTTTAGAAGCAAGTTTTTAGCAAATAAATTAAAAATGCAATTCTTTAAATAAAAATACTGATTGCTTTAGGTGGGACTTGAACCCACAATGCCTTGAATAAATTCATCGACTGAAAGAATGTCTTGGTACCTAATTGGTTACATCAGTCGCTCGGTTAACGAAAGGTTGTGGGTTCAATTCCCACCTAAAGCAGTCAAAATGTATATTCAAATAGTATTTTCAATGTATAGAATTGTCTGCATAATAATATTGTGTTGTTATTTTACCTGACGTTTTGGTATGTCTCTTAACAAAGGACTGCTCATTACGAAATCACATTTACATGATAATGTTTTGTGTTATTTCCAAACAGACTAATGACATTATTCCCTTTGTTCCAGGGTTAGAGTACTTAAGTGCAGCAAGGAGTTTGCACCCGGAGCTTCACGCTGGCAGCACGCTCGCCAGTCAGGACTTCCAACTTAGTTTAGATGGTAAAATAACATAATTAATAACATGGAACAATATTTGTTCAGTATTGTAGAGTAAAGACATGTAATTAGTTACCAATTATGGGTCGTTACACGATGATTCTTATTTGGCACTGAGTTCAAACAAGTTTTATTAAACTTTAGGAAGGTACCTACTAGTTAAAGAATATCCCCGAAGAATAAAAAATATGCACAACGTAACATTTTAACTACTTGTAAAGTGTTCGTTAAATATACTAAAGATATTTATTTTATACTTTCCAAGTCTAACAGTTATGCACTTGTTGTTACTAACTATAGGAAAACAAACAAAACTTAAGAACTATGTACACTATACTCTGACTGTCTCAGTAACGTTAGAAAGAGGTATTCATTAATTAAATAGTCTTAAAAAAGTGCTAGTCGTGTTTATTTTGTTTTTTCAATTTTATATAACCAAACAGCAAATCTAACTACTGTGTATTAGTTTTAAAAAATCTTCGATTTCTCTAACACTAACGGTTCCAAAAAAATTTTACGACGGTAAATACGACACTACTTGTTTTGATGATTACCGATTCCAGGTAACAGCGTAAAATTGGCTGTCGGTACAGTAGAGTAGTGGCCTACTACGTAAAAGTCCTGGATTCGATTCCTGGTCAGATCAATTTAGAACGATGCTTTATAATTTTTACTTGGGCATGGAATTGAATGTTCTTCGAAAGGCTTCATGCGCCGTTGTCCCGGCTTTTGTCGCGAGATGATAGTTTGTAATAATAGGCGGCTTTGAAAAACTCTGACATGTCAATGGAAAAGAAGTATCTGAAAACGATTAATTACTATTTTTTTATTATTACTCATACTATTAAATTCCTAATTTCTTTATAAGTTTTGATTGTAGGCAATATTTGTTTCCAGGATCTAGAATAGCTTCCCCCACCCGGCTCAGGCTGTCAGGCGGCGCGATTGGTGCGTCCGCTAACCGCAAGAGAGCGGTGTCTTGGAGTCCGTACTCCGCAGAATCGTTAGACCTGGCGGCCGTCATTAGGGCCTCCCCTGCCAGTCTGGCAGTGAGGGCTCCGTCAGCGGCCTCCACGGGCAGCTATGGACATCTTAGCGCTGGTAGGACTGGTTTTACTAGTATGTGACTATTGTTGGGATAACTGGCTTAAGAGAGAGCTCCCTATGAAATGTGTTAAGCTCACATTACTGAGTGTTTTCTTCAAATTTGCATAAAGCTAAAATCTAAATCATAAGATTTGGCACTGGTACTAATCAAAAACATAATTCATATGATTTGGTACTGGTACTAACAGAAAACATAATTTATATGAAATGGTACTGGTACTAAAATATTTATGAAATTTTACTGGCCTACAGCATAAAGCATTAAATAAATTTGTCGACACACCACATGTCTGGGTTTAATGGTTAGAGCTGTCGCACGATAAGCAGAATAGAAAAAATAAATAAAGGAATCGTATTTTCAACTACTTCCCTGATAAAAATTTACCTCAACCTAGTTAATTCTCTCCTAAATCAAGCTTTTGATGAAAAGTATCTGTTAGGCTTAGAGTACCTACTGTTAAAATACCCACTAATTCTTTTAACTCTCAAAACGGTTACCGATGGGGCTTAGTCCCAGGCGAATCTAAACTTTAAAAGCGAATGGTAGACGCAAATTACCTTGCTCTCCACACATTCTACTCAGCATTTTCTTTAGCCTAAATAGTTAGCTGTTTTTTTGCGCGGATTGCCTTTAACTACGACAGGGTTAGTTAACTGTTATAACCTAAATAATTTCCCTTCCAGGAGCGATATCTCTCCCACTATATTGGATATTGCCCCACAGACATTAGACCTTAATACCAAGTGATAGATCGATATTGCCTTGCTCCACAGACATTCCACATTGTATATAATTACTGATTTTCCGTAGCAT
Organism: Anania crocealis; assembly: GCA_949315895.1. Taxonomy (NCBI): domain Eukaryota; kingdom Metazoa; phylum Arthropoda; class Insecta; order Lepidoptera; family Crambidae; genus Anania; species Anania crocealis. The sequence continues at coordinate 5,539,390 of OX438874.1, read as the reverse complement.
CCATGGTTAACTGTATAAACCTAAATAATTTCCCTTCCAGGCGCAATATCTCCCGCGCTATCCCTCTCGCACGCGTCGCTTGCGCAGCAGTTGCTTGCGCGGGGCGGCGTGGGGGGAAGCGGGGTGCTCGCGGGCGGCGTGCTGATGGACCCGGCACACCAGCAGGCGGCGGCGGCGGCGGCTCACCACGCTGCGCACGCGCATCTCGTCGCTGGTATTCATAGGTGAGGAGTTGAAGAAGATTTATTAAAAACTTTTTGGTAACTGCACGTTTTAATTAGATTGTCACTCGTTCATGGTGTATGTCTGTAGTACATTGAACTATAAAGAGCCGGACCGCAGTATAAACAGGGGCGTTGCTGCAGAGAAAAAGACATTATTTGGTTATTTAATTACTTAGGTGGTAGGTTAAATATTGGGACGTGTAAAAGCGCCTCCAGGGGCCTATTTGCAGAAATAAAACTGATTTTAACTGATTTAACTGATTTTAACTTATTTTTAATGTCATAATCATGCTATGACATCGAAAAAAAAATTATAGCAGGCCAATTAACTATTTATACTGTTTAGGGAATAGATAGAATATAACAAAAATAACCTTTTTTCGCTCCAGTGGCTATTAAAGCAATACTGCCCGAAGATCATAAGCAGAAGCATCTTCTCCTCTTAATGATGAAGATGAAGATGAAGAGAGTTTTTAAAGATTTGAAGTAGTTTTTTCTGTTTTATAATAAAAGCGATTTTCTATTAAAATATACTTATCCGCTAGATCTCATATCTCATCGCCGACGCAACTGCTCATCGGCGGGCCAGTGGACGTCAGACCAGGCTTGGGGTTGGATGGCACCCCACCCCAGCACATGCAGCAGCCACCCCAACAGCCTGAAGTCACCAGCATTATGGAAGCTGACAGGTATAGCCACTATTAAAAATATAGATTTAATATACTGATTATAAACGTACTTTAAGTCAAATCTGTCACGAAATGGTCAAAATTATATCAGAAGGAAGCATAGATTTAATATACTGCTGTATGAAATCTATGGAAGGAAGTTTACCTAAAAGTTAATCCTTTTTAAGAAAATTTTATTCATCATTCAATTTAACTGAAAGAGATGTCTTTTATAAAGGTCAAGATAATATTTTATTACTTTGTTAAGTTTTGCACACTTAAACGAGATGACTTAGTAAAATTAGGTTGTGTGATTTGAAGCTATGAGTTCATAATTTCAGTGCATGGTAGAACTAAAGCATCCACAGATGTGTTGAAAAATAAGGAATTTGGGAAATCTAAATCTGGAACTATAAAAAATTAAACTGTCCACTGTAATCCGTCACGACCAGATTTTAAAACTTTAGCCAGGCAAAAAACCAAGCATAAATATACGTTGAAAAATATTTCTCAATTCTGTCTGACACATTTAATTTGTGCCTCGTCCAAAGATGTATAAACTAACTCCTCTATTTTCTATTTCAGTGCATCCATGATAACACAACGCAAATCCCCTCAAAGCCTGATGTCTCAGCGAGATAATATGCACAGCAACAAGCCTCTATCGGCTGCTGCAGAGAGTACAGTCCACGACGGCTTGGACTCGAAGGATGAGCCTGGAGATTTCATTGAAACTAACTGTCATTGGGTAAGCATCCTTATAGTAGTGTTTTGGGCTCTAAAATGTAGGAACTACAAGTCACACGCAGGTAACCATTATAGAATTTGTTTTAAGGTGTTGCAATCTTCAGAAACTAGTTCTGAAGACTTGCAGATACCAGATTCAGCTTCAGTTCAAAGTCTTTTGTCTTGACCACTTGTATATAATAAGGGTTACCTATGTGCAGTCAATAAGGGTAGAGTGATTCGGGGCAGGCTCCTTGGACCTGCACAAGCCTTGATAATTATATCATAAATTATAAAGCTTTGGTCTATGCCAACAAGCAGATATTCTCAGATTTTAGAGACTAATCCGATACACAACATGTCAAATTTTATACATTAAGGACGTGACTGCTTTAGCCGGAGTCTTATCTTCTGTGTTTTAACCATTACAGGTGGACTGCAAGCTTGAGTTCCCCACTCAGGATGACTTAGTGAAGCATATCAACACGGATCACATCCACGCCAGTAAGAAAGCTTTCGTCTGCCGATGGGTCGGTTGCTCCAGAGATGAGAAACCGTTCAAGGCTCAGTACATGCTGGTAGTTCATATGAGGCGACACACGGGAGAGAAACCACATAAATGCACGGTGAGTATTAATTCGTTTTTTTTACAACCGTCATCAAAAAGATCTACAAAACCGGTTATTTTTAGCTGAGTATTTGTGACGACACTTAATTCAAGAACTGTTTCTTTAGGCGAATAAAAAAGGTTTTAATAATGTAATGAATCAAATATCTTTTAAGCATTTTATTTTGTACACAATAAGCAAAAGAATAAGGACTAGGTACCTTATTCCTGTATTGTTCCGTTTCAAGCTTGCCTAAAATTACTACACTAAGAAAGAAATAAATGAGAAATTTTCTTCATTTTCAGTTTGAGGGTTGTTGTAAAGCTTACTCCCGATTGGAGAACCTGAAGACCCATCTACGAAGTCACACGGGTGAGAAACCTTACACGTGTGAGTACCCTGGATGCGCCAAAGCCTTCTCCAACGCGAGTGATAGAGCTAAACATCAGAATCGGACGCACAGCAACGAGGTAAGGAGACAGAAGTTTCTACTAAGCTGTTTACTGACCGACCGACATTTTTCACCTTGATTCAATATTACAGTATCAGATATCATAGTACGAATGTACTGAAAGAAGCTAGAGGACTTTTCTTGTAATTCTTGTCATGTGGCATTGGCACAGAAAAAAAAATGACGACCCATAATATTCTTCTTATGGGTGATGTGAAAGGCCACTAAAGGAGTATCACTAGAAGATGATTGTCTGGCTGTAGCGACTTTTCTCCGCCATTGGTCAATCTGCGATCGTCAACCCACCTGACCAAAAACTGGCGTTTGGAGAAGCCTGTGATGACTAACGTCGGCTGATGGCGGTGTTCTTAGCCTACCTACATTAGTCTATTATGTATGATTATTTCTAGGAGAGCTGGATGACTCAGAGCCAGTTCTATTTGGCAACAATTTTAGATCCAATATACATTTTTACCTTCTTTGCTCAAGTGATTCATGTGATATTCTTTTTTAGAAACCCTACGTTTGCAAAGCGCCTGGTTGCACTAAGAGGTACACCGACCCCTCATCTCTCAGGAAGCACGTAAAAACTGTCCATGGCGCTGAGTTCTACGCTAGTAAAAAGCACAAAGGTATATCACATTTGCTTAAGCAAACCTTGAATATTTTAAATAACCACTGTTCTACCTTACATGTTATGGAGGGCATTTGCCTACCTGATATCAAATTACAAGATCGACAAAACATTTTTACATGCATGATAGGGTACGTTTTCTTAAGAAAATAAGGTACATAGGGCGGTACTTTCATATTAAAAATACTCCCTGTGTAAATCCTTAAAATGTTTACGCTGGTCCAATGAACATTTTTGTGCGCACGGTTGTGTAGACCAGAGCGCTGACAACTAAATGCCTAAAACAATCGTCACTTAAAAAGTCTCAGGCAGTTCTCCTTCGTCCGCAGATCCAGATCCGGCGAGGATTCAATCCCCTAGTTCATAATAAAAACACCCACGCTTCGCGCTGCTCGCCAATTCGTTTCCAGTTTCTACCACTACCTAACCCCTCGTATCTTGTTCATCGTCGGCGGTGGAGGAACGATTGTCTTAATATTTTAGAATATCTAACATGCTTTGTTCTTCTCAGGCTGTAGCCGCGGCGACGATTCCGCGGAGTCCGGCGGCGGGGGGGCGGGTTCCTCCCCGCGGTCAGAGGAGGGTGGGATTCCCGCAGGAGTGCGCGGGCACACGTCCTCCGCGTCCGTCAAGAGCGAGAGCCCAGCGTCTCCCCTCCCGCTCGCACTGCACACTCCTGCGCATCAGGTGAGCTGGAACAAGATGAGATTTTACGTAAGACTTATTTAATGATATTATAGTTTAAGATTTTTTATTAAATTTGCTTTGAATAAGAATCGCCTTATTTAACTTTAGGTAAATAAGTTAAAGTTTTTGCCAATTTCGATAGTTTTATTTGACCCAAATTTCTATACAGTAATAGAGTAAAAGACTGAGAGAGTTATTTTCACATTTTTATTTTTAGTAGGTATGGAAAGACTCGGTTCTGCTTTGCTATGGAGTTTAACCAATACCAATTTAAATATGTTTTTTCCCTACTAGTGGCTACAAAGCATTTTCTTCAAATAAAGTTACAGTAGTCTTTAAAAAAACCTTGCAGAAATTATTAGAATGCCTCGACTCCTACACCTCAGACTGTAAATTTGTAGCAAAACCGCTCGTATCTTAACTGAATAAGATGCCCCAGAGTTTAGCTGATGCGCTGTTATCTGCACAAGTTGACGCAGAAGCAAGTTTTTATTGAAGTTTTTTCGTTGCAGTTATCAGCGCAATGTGGTGGGGAGTTGGACTTTGGCGGTTCTGGTCTTGGTGGATTTAGTGATGAGAATGGTGCCCCTTACTTCAGATTGGATGGAGAGGTTAGTAATTTTGGTTTACTTATAAATCATTTGTAAGGAAATATATTTTGTGTGCTGTGTGATAGGGAGTTTCTCGATTGAAAGAAAATAGGACCCTAAAGAAATCTTGTTCTCAGTATAAATCGGTGAATGTCATATGTTTGATATTGAGTTTTAAGCAATTAAATAGCTGGTGAAAAGAAATTTTATTTGAACTTAAAAATCACCTATTGTTATATAAATTTTAATTTCTTATACTAGCTACTTCTTCAACTACTTATAGGATTTTAAACTTTATTGTTGCATCATTACACAAGTTAACACTTTACGGAGTTTACTGGAACCGTACCCATTATTTAAAAGTAAATAGTATTTTTCCTTCCTAACGTTTCGATCAGATTGCACGAATCGTTGATTTTGATCCCGAACAATATATGTGATGTTGTCCACAATGACATTAAATGTTATCCAAATGTTTGTCCAGGTGGAGCAGGAGGTAGTGGGCGAGGTGGGCCAGCTGCCGCTGATGCTGCGCGCGATGGTGGCCATCGGCGAGCCGCGCGCGCACCACCACGCGCCGCGCTTCGGCAACAAGATGGGCGTCGGCCGGCTCATGCCGCCGGGGCACGCCGACATGGGTGGAGGTAACTAGCCATCTGTGACATTAGTCTCTTTGTGTCGTGTGGCGTAGGCAACAAGATGGGCGTTGGCCGGCTCATGCCGCCGGGGCACGCCGACATGGGTGGAGGTAACTAGCCATCTGTGACATTAGTCTCTTTGTGTCGTGTGGCGTACGCAACAAGATGCAATGATCGTCGGCTGGTGTAGGTAACTTATGATTTCAGACTTTTTGTGTCGTGTGGCATAGGCAACAAGATGGACTTCGACCGCCTGATGCCGCCGAGGCACGCGGACATGGGAGGAGGTAACTTGTGCCTTTAGTTTCTTTGTGTAGTGCGATACGGTACAGCGATCTATGACACCAGTCTCCTTGTGTCGTGTAGCATAGGCAGCAAGATGAGCATCGGCCAGCGAAGGTAACTTATGACTACAGTCTCTTTGTGTCGTGTGGGGCAGGCAGTAAGATGGTCGACAGACGGTGCAGGTAACTTATGACTCTTACCCCCGTATTTATAAACAAGTAAAAGTAATTACTTGACTACAAGTAATTACTTGAGAGACAATTTGTATGCCTTAATCAAGAAATTACTAGAAGTTATAACTACCAAAAGTTAGCATTTTCAACCAAATAATATGACTATTAATGGTGACCAATTTCTTTCACTTAAGTACTAGGTATGAACACTTTAAGTTATGACTTTCTTAAGCAATAAGTAATTACTTATTTATAAATACGGGGGTTACTCTCTTTGTGCCGTGTGGCGCAGGCAACAAGATGGGCGTCGGCCGGCTCATGCCGCCGGGGCACGCCGACATGGGCGGAGGTAAATAAAGATCCAATACATTAGTCCATCTTTGTGTCGTGTGCCTTTTTATTCCTATAGGTGTCAAAAGAGATGACTAAAAGAATTTTGTCGTCAACTCTCTAGCAATAGCTAAATGCATGGCGTTGTCGAGTGCCATATGTCTGTAACTATGATCTGTAATGTAACACCTTGAATTTCAAAACTCGCTCTCATTGCTCTGTAAACTAAACGCATTTAGAAAAAACATGCTACGTAGCAGACGGATAATGCTCTTCATAATCATTATCCTCAGCCTATATCAGTCCACTGCTGGACGAAAACCTTTCCAAAAGGACGGAGAATCGACGACCTCCGTGGCGGAGTGGCGTATACGTGGGTATTTGTGGTACCTTCGTTGTTTCTGGTTTCCAAAATACAAGTGATTTAAATAGTTATTCAAATTAGGATCAGAACAATGCATGTGGTGTTGTCCACATTTATTTATTTATTTGAAAGGAGGATTTTGCTATTCCCGCCACGCTTGGCAGGCGATCTAGTTTGGCCGATGGTAGAAAAAAGACGTTGCTGCCTATCTCCTGGGAGTACCATTTTAAGTTACCACCCAAAGGAAGAGAAGGGTTGGTGCTATTCTTTTAATCCCTCGATCGTGAGTTATTCCAGACACAATTGAAATCAATTGTTAGCGTGGCACCCGAGTGCCTCCTGGGGGTTGAGGGATTAATGTGCCAGCACTGCACACACACATGCTCAGTTGTGTTATCTCATATTTCTTGTAATCGCTCCTTACTCAGTTATTTTCTGTTGTTTTTAGGTGGAATGCCAGGTCGAACGGAGTTAGGTAATACCAGCATGACAGTTGAGCTGAAGACCGGAGTTCCTAACACAAGAAGAGATTCTGGCATTTCCTCTGGAAGCAGCCTTTATAGCGCCAGGTAAGCTTAGCTTTACACACATTCTAGTCTAATTTGGCTCAAAAAGCTTGTCTGTGCTCAAAAAAATAGTCTGTGAGTTCATCGTCATTAAAAATAACTTTTTCATGCCATAAAGAACGACAAAACATTTTTGTTGCGTTAATTAATTTAATTCTTAATCCTAAACTTGAGGCTCGCATGTGTTTGAAGCCGCTAGTTAGATTGTCCTTAGCTGGCAGGGTATAAATTTGTAAACTTTTAATAACACTATTTTTTATTCATCAGGTCATCAGACATCTCCCGCAAGAGCAGCCAAGCGTCGGTAGTGTCCGGGGCCGTGCAAGCCGTGCCCCAGCAGCGGGCGGTCACCCAGCACGCCACCGTCTATGATCAGCTCTCGCCTGACAGCAGTAGAAGGTGAGAAACAGCTTAAAGGATGTTATGAGACTACTAATTGATTGCCATTTTTATCAATTTGTCTAAATCGTATATATGTATGACGTCAATTTTTCGCCATTTTTAACGATTTTAGAAAAGTAACTATATAATAAAAAAATAAATTTATGAAAAAGATTTTAAGGAAGAAGTAGTGTTCTTCAACCCTGTTTGTTCTTGTTTGGTTTTGTCACTTATTAATTAGCATAAAATAAATACTTTTATTCGTAGAATTGAAGTATTCTCATTCTAAGAAGCATTTTGTTTTAAAAAATAGTTAAGAAAAAGCATATAAATCAGTTATTTTTGTTTCAAACATAAGTTTATGGCCGATTAATTTCAACTTATTTCAATTAAAATTATAAGTAGTGCGAACTTTTTCTTAAAAATCTTTTGTTTTTATTTTAGATCTAGTCAAGTGTCGTGCGTCGGCTATGCGCCTGCGCCGTCATCGGCCCTTGCCGCTGTTCAAGCTGTTAGGACGTCTCAGGGGAATCAGGTAATTATGTTTTAATTTTGATATTATGTAGATTAGGAACCTCATGTTCTCCTTTTTGTGTTGTGATTGTATTTTTACTTACATAAAAATAACGACTTAAGATAAAATCAAATCATTAACATCTCTAGCCTATACCTATCAAATCAATTGATGGACACGTGCCTTATCCGAAAGGAGTTTTACCACATAATCACCACGCAGGCGGGTTGGCGATGGTAAAATGTCCAATGGCCTATGAAGCACAGGTCTTCTCTGTTACCCGCTTTTTTAGGAGTACTCCATTAGTCACCTCTTACGTCACCCTTAGGAAGTGAAGCTATCGGAGTGGGTGCTATCTTTTACGTGCAGCTACCACACAACAAGAAATCAAAACAATTTTTTTATGATTCCAGGCCGTCTTACTGCGTGGCGTGACCTGCTCAGAAGTGAGGGCTGAAGAACTGGCTCTAGAACTGGACCCCAACATTCAAGTGAAGGAGGAGGCCAGGAGACTGTCAGAGCAGTCCAACCTGAGTGACCAGGCTCAAACTTACCAACCTTATCCGTGTGGTGCAGACGATGTGGTGAGTACATATGATTATCATCAGCTTGACTATCCATTACGGCATGATATATGACGACCTCCGTGGCAGAGTGGCGTACACACAGGTATATAAGGTGTCGCCTGCTCTACAGTCCTGAGTTCGATTCCCGGAGTGTTTCTCTACATTTTCTCGGATCTGGGTGGATGTGGTACCTTCGTTGTTTCTGTTTTCCACAATAAGAGGGCTTTAAATAGTTAATCACTTTGGGATCAGAACAATGTACTTAAGTGATGTTGTCCACATTTATTTATTTATATGTGTGATGTAGCGTATTTGAAATTTAACATACAAAACATTCGAAAGCTACTCGTAGACTCATCAAGGTTTTGTGTGGACTCCTCAAAGTGGCAATATAAAATTCCCAAAAAGAGTATGCTTCAGAAATACTTACCCATCTTATACAAACACTATTAGAGATACTATTATTTTCTAATACAAATATTTCAACAGGGCGACGCCGCATTCCCGTTTAAAACTGAAGAAGATTACGACGCAGTCACATGCAAGGAGTCCCGCTCCAACTCCACCACCACCGTGGTCATCACCACAGCTCAGGTCCACCATCCCAACCAAGAAGTTAACTTGGAACAGGTAAGTCATAATTTTAATAATGTCCTAAAACAAATGTGACATGGTAGCCATCGTGATCCTAAATTCCTATTCTAGGGCCTGTGTATAACACAAGTGTCGTTAAAAATTTTTTTTAAATTTACATGTACGGCAGAGAATTAGGCTTTATCACTAAAAGCATGTAGGTATTTGACCTGTTAAAAAAACTTCAGAAATCATAACAAAATTCATAACAAACATTTTCATTTCCAGGTTGCAGAAGGTGAAATGGTGGAGAACAAGCTGGTCATCCCAGACGAAATGATGCAATATCTTAACCAATCAATATTGGCAACCGAATCGGCGGCACCAGCTAAGACCGACTCCACCAATGCACCCGAAGAAACCACCCAAGATAATGACGCAACCAAAGACAATGCGGACGCACAAAACACTAACAACTCCAGTGACAAAATAAGTGATGTAGCGACCAGTGACGATTCTCTACTTAAAAACTTAGGTGCCATAGGAAGTGATCTCAACATAAGTGATATCCCAGTTGATTTAAGGTCGTTAGACGTTAGCATGTCAGGTAATAGTGGCTCTCTTCTAGCTACAAAATCACCTGAAGATAAGAATCCTATACAAGAGCAAGTTATACCCGAAGTAAACAATGAAAAATGCGAACAAGAATACTCCAAACCAGTAACCAGTAATGTAAAAACGAATAATCCACTTCAATCGCTACAAACGATGGCAGCTAATCAGACGGAGCAGTCCAATCGAATGAGGATAAACCCTCTTCCTCAAAAGCAAACTTCGATGAGTCCCAAGACGATAGTAATGAACCAAAACGTGCTGAGTCCTCAAAACATTGCTCATAGTATGTTAAGTCCGCAAAGCATGCCACACAGTTCAATGAGTCCTCAGAGTGTAATGAGTCCGCACCACATTCCACACAATGTAATGAGCCCACCGAGTGTTTATAACGTAATGAGTCCTCAAAGTGTTATGAGCGTCATGTCTCCTCAGCACAATGCCATGAGCCCTCAAAGCATGCAAAGTATGATGAGCCCACAAATGTCCAACCAAATGATGATGAGTCCACGACACAATAACATGGGAAGCCCAATGTCTCAGAATATGGCAGGACCAATGGTAAATATGGCAAGCCCAATGGCACAAAATATAGCAAGTCCGATGAGTCATGGCATGCCGAGTCCGATGCACCCTGGAATGCAAAGTCCTATGTCACAAGGGGTTCCAAGTCCCATGATTCAAAATATGCCTAACATGACAATGAATAACCCAGTTCAGAATCCGAATCAAAACGTCATGATGAACATTAATATGAACCAACAGGGTCAGATGCAACAGATGTCAGGAAATTACATGAATAACCGTCAAAACTGCACTCCTAAAATGCCAAATAGGACTAACGTTCCTAATCAGTATCAAAATTATAATCAAGCACCAACATATCCGATGCAAAATCAACAGAACATGAACAGAAGTCAGAACTTGCAACAATACCCGATGATGCAGCAGTATAATCAGAACCAAGTGCCTGTGATGCATCAAATGCCTCCGAATCAAGCAAACATGGTTTACAACAACCAGATGATGAACTATCAACACCCCATGAACTATCCAAACCAAAGCAACCAGATGCATCAGATGCAAATGTCGAGGTCCTCGATGATGAGCGTCGACAATAGTGGCAACATGAGCCGAGGAGCTATGAACAGTTATTGTGAACAGCAGAATCCTCAGTACGCTCAAAATATGCAGTACCCTCAACCACCTCCATACAATGCCGTTGTAAATGCTGCCAACGTAATGGGTCCTCCGCCCCCTAAAAACAATCACCAGTACAACCAAGCGATGATGAACAATAACCAGTATTACAACCACCAGAGGCCGTACAACCAGTGGGATTACCCTGGGAACCAGTTTAACAAACACAACATGCAGAAATCCGGACAGAACTCAGTGAACATGTCGACCGGGAGTCAGAAGCCAAATGGTGTGATGGCGTCGATGAATTGCAATCAGATGGTCAAGAACATTGGAGAACAGCAGACTGATTGCAGTATGAACAGTTTGAGGAGTCAGAACAATCAGCCTAGTGATGTCCAAGTGTGGGATATATCCCAGTCGCAGATAGAAGCCAAAAACGGTAGAAAAAAGAATCAGAATAGTATGAGACAAGAAACGTACCAGAGGACATTGGAGTACGTAGAGAGTTGTGAGAACTGGAAGAGTTCAGAAATGGTATCAAGTAGCACACATCCCTTACAAGGTGGGGACAACATGGTAGTGAATGATCTCCAGACATCGTTGTCTTCGTTTTATGAAGAAAACCAATACCTCCAAATGATTCAATAGCTCTTAGTTCGGTAACAATTTTTTTGGCAACTGATGGTGCAAATTAGTAAATAATGGTTGTAAAAATCTCTCGTGGAGACTGACTAATTTTAAATTTATTCTAAATTTATTAAAGTACACTAGTTCTAAAAGTTATATTTAAAAAGACACGCACAACTTTTCTTAATGTAAATATTGTTCAACGTCTTCCACTGTTGGTTTAAGTACAATATTTTATCATTTAAAGTAATTAAAAATACGCATTTACTATAAAATATTAACTTAGAATTTAATACGTGCCTTATATGTACATTTGTACATAAATGTTAGAAATATAACTATTATCAATAAATGAATTTCCAGTGCCTGTAACCAGATTTTTAATATTAGCATTTGAAAGCATATGTTGATCTGTAGACATGTTATCTACAATAATGTTGGGTAAGTCGACCTTGAGATTATTAGGTAGATGAACAAAATTGTACAAATAGACTTTTTCTAGAATTTTTACAGTGTTGTTGAAGTTTTTAGTTTAAGTTACGATTGACTTAAGAATATTATCATAACGAATCTAGTTTGTATTATACTTAAAGCAATATAATAGTTTCAAAGTTCTGACAACAGAATCTCCTAGCTTAAATTTTATATTGAGATTACTAGTTATAAGTAATTGTTAATTATTTTTTATTTAATTACGTATAATGGTCGACGCACAAAATAATTGTAATAGAACAAGGAGAATGTATTTTGTAATAAATTATTGTTTTAACTGTTTGTAAAAGAATGATCGTAAACATCTGTGACAATATTTTAATGAAATTATCAAATAAAACTCACCTATCATGGAAATATAGTTTTTCTTTAAGTATTATTAACATTTCTTACAGTATTTACACATACTTGACCTGCTTAAAATGAATTAGTACCAACCTTTCTCGTCTTTAAAGGGTAACTATAAAAAAGTGCAGAAACAACCGCGCATCAGCGTCTCCCCTCCACCATTGCGACAGACAGACAGTCGAGTGGTCTGAACACCAAACTCTATAACAAAATTAATAACATCACAGGCATTTACTCTTTGACCAAATATGAAGTAAAAAATGCGATTAGGAATTTACTACTTACCCTTAATTATAATGATACCGAAGATCTTATTAAATAGGTGAAAACTTACACTTACACACACACACCCCCACACACACTGACTCTCTCTCTCTCTCTCTCTCTCTCTCTCTCTCTCTCTCTCTCTCTCTCTCACACACACACACACACACACACACACACACACACACACACACACACACACACACACACACACACACACACACGTACATGCTCACTCATACTTAACTATAACCTTGTAAGAGGAATCACTGCTGCCTAAGATTCAGGTTTATCCTAGTTTAGGAATCAGGGTTACACCAATAAGTTAACTACTTATAAGATACATCCCAAGTTTTTTCTGTATACTTATATTTTAATAAAGAATTTTATTATTATTATTGCCCAAACTGCGATCACCAACCTGCCTGCCAAGCGTGACGATTGCTTGCTGTGTGCAGTCTGTATTCAGGATTTAGCCTATAGAGTGGCCGTAGGGACGAGGAGTGGACGGTAAAAGTGAAGACTAAAAGGAACCGCCTAAACCTATTGTTCAAATTAAAAACGAAGTCTCCTTGCTTAAATCTCTTATAGTAGCTCTCACGGACGTAGCTATAGCTTTGACAAAGGGGGGGGGGGGTCCCCAAAGTAAAAAAACAGAGCTCTAACTCCAATTGAGCATATCATCACTATCACTACATAGTATAAAACAAAGTCGCTTTTTCTTTCCCCATGTCCCTTTGTATGCTTAAATCTTTAAAACTACGCAACGGATTTTGATACGGTTTTTTAAATAGATAGAGTGATTCAAGAGGAAGGTTTATATGTATAATAACATCCATTAAATAGTGGAGAAATACTGTTATTTTTGAGGTTTCTAATATGATGTCGTAAATATTCACGTTTTTTTCCGCTAACATTGCAAACGCAGGCTAAACCCTACGAAATTTATCAAAATAATGTACTAAGTATTGTACATATTGAAAAGGTCTACAGAAAACTCCGCGATGGGGTATGTCTATCTGTTATGGATATCCCACAATAACATTTTTTTGTCATTTACTTTTTACGACAAATAATGGCTAATTTTCGAAGCGATTTTAACCAATACAGCATTAATCCTTATCCAATTAAATACTTTAAATACATTGTTGATTCAATATTGATCTATATGGCCCTTTACAGAATATGATTTAAATAAATATTAGAAGATTTTACAGATTTAAAAATTACGGGACGTAGCGTTTGCGGCGGTAGGCCGGCCAGGGCGGGCGGCGCGGAATTTGGATATTCCAAAGACAGCAGGAAATCTTCATGGTATTAGGGAAAGGGGAATTGTTTTACTCCAAATTTAACACGTGCGGGCCACGGGCAGTAATGAATAAATCAAAACTACTGGATCGATTTTAAGCAGTTTTTCAGTGACTTATTTCATTCCCGTGCGAAGCCGGAGCGGGCTACTATGTTTTTTTTTTATATACAACGTTCACAGTTTTTTTGTAGTGTATTTAGTATCAGCATTGCACCCGTGCAAAGCCGGGGCGGGTCGCTAGTTTACAAATAAAACAATGCCTGCGACTATAACACACAAGTATAGTCGCGGGTAATTTATAATACTATATACCTTAGGTAGTTGCCATTAAATTAAAAGTTACATTATGATGTAATGTACAGATAGCAGCACGTCAACCTACCGCAAAACGTCAAATTTTCTCTATTGATCTCTACTTGTTGGACTTAAAGTTGAAAATCAATTCAATGACCTTTAACTTTTTGGGTAGGTTGACCTGCCGTTGTCTGTACATATATTGCAATATTTATTAAAAAATAACAATTTTTTTTTACTATTGGACTAGTAAGGATATGAATGGGGGGTCCGGACCCCAAACCCCCCCCCCTTATATACTAACAAAAGCTCTAACAAAAGCCTATCTCAGTCCAGGATTTGTTGTTGGAAGGAGTCCCCAAACCATTATATTCGCCCTCAGAAAGTATTCGTTCTATTTTTGCCGTAGCCGATTCAAGAACATGGAAAAAGGTTAGAAAGGCTGTTATGCCATTTGTCTGAGAACCGATATCGCCGCATGCGCAACACTATCACAATATGTAAGAAACCAATTACAGCGCTTATTTACAATCATTTGCTTATAACCTCTGTGGCGCGCCTGCCATGTTATGTGGATTCAAGAAACCTTTAAGATGTTTGGGACTGGGATCGACCGGTGTGAGGGCAACCTATGTAGGTGGGGTTACACTCAAAGCCCTTATAGTGGATGTGAGTGCAGGGCCCTTATTCTGCTATTTCAATTGCAGTTCAATCGTGATTGGATTGGGCGTTATTGACATTTAGCCCATACTAGAACTGTCAAAAACCTGCTATTCAATTACGATTGTGATACGATTTGGTAAGCAGATTTGGGGGCCAGGCCAGGTCTGAGCCTTAAACCTTGGCTCACCTTCTATCATCTCCTGTATGTGCACGCGAGGACTTCCTTGTGCCACTAGCCCCCGTATTTATAAACAAGTAAAAATAATTACTTGACTAAAAGTAATTACTTGAGAGACAATTTGTATGCCCTAATCAAGAAATTACTAGAAGTTATAACTACCAAAAGTTAGCATTTCTAGCCAAATAATATGACTATTAATGGTGACCAATTTCTTTCACTTAAGGTCTAGGTATGAACATTTTAAGTTATGACTTTCTTAAGCAATAATTAATTACTTCTTTATAAATACGGGGGTAAGAGTGTTATTTGAGTCAGGGAGCACTAGTAACGAAGGGAAACCTAGTTGCTGTTGACAAAGAACAATTCTGATCACATGAACATAAGTAAAATAATGTAGGACTAGACTATTGGTACATGCCAGCCATTGACTAGCTCTAAAATTGAAGTGCTTTAGGTGCTGGGCGACTGTTATACTCATGCCTAATTAAAACCGAAACTTGAATTTTAAGATTTAATTTTGTCGACCAAACTGCAATAGCTATAACGCCTGTCAAGCGTGGCGATTTTGGCACAATCTCTATTTTGGTGAGGCCCGTGTCTAGAGTGGACTAATACCTATAGGCTAGTATCATGATTATGATAATAGGACTGAAAGTAAAATCGAGAGAAAAAATATCGTCAAATCGAAAATGTTTAGGCAAAGTTCATTATAAAATGTGTCATCATGTTCATGCACATAAGAAGAATAGCACCACCCACAGACGTGGATACCTCTTTTCTTGTTCTGCGGTACAACCCATTCTCTTCCAATGGGTATCGTAAACGGGACTAAAGAAGAAGGCACGCATCAAGCTTGTGCTTCCACCATTGGAAAAACTACAATCACTAACCCGCCTGAAAAGCGTGGAAATCATGGAGATAATTGTTATGAAAACCTCCTCCTGTAGAGTTCTGTATTCAGCAATCAGCACCAGAGTTTATATCTAAGTCTACACATAACTACATTCTAGAGATGTTTTTTTTTTTCGAAGTGTATCATTGAAACAAGTTTAATTATAACGGTAAATTATATACATAAGCACTAGTAAGTTATAGAACCAAAATACTGAAAACTTCTTAAATTTTCTGACTGAGAAACAGATGAACTTATTTTTTAACTCCGATACAGTACCTAAACAGCTAGTTCTCTCTACTTTTTTAATAGACCTATTTTATTGATGCCGATTCGCTGGCAACGAGTTCAGAAATAATAACGTCTATTTTTGTGTCTGTTGTGACGTAACTGGATGGAATTCACACCACAGTCGCAGTTATTTTGGTTGTCCGTTATGGATAGGTATTAAGGAAAGTACATACCTACTATTCGATTATAGATACCAACCTTATAGGCGGAGCCAGGATAGCCCACAAAAAAATTATGCTTTTGCTTAGAGCATTCATTAGCCCGTAAGCAAATGAAAAATATACTTCAATTGCTGAGCACATCACATCTTAGGGAGAAACAGTAAGACACTGCCTGTACCTTACTCCTAATAAATTTATACTTACTGACAGATATATTTTTATAAATACAATTATTAAGAAAGAGATTGATAGTAATTTGTTACTTATCAATCGATGAAACAAAACGATAAAAGAAAGTAAAATCTGCTTTAGTTCTAATTACTTTGAGTTATTAATTTTAAAATCTATAATACCAGTTTAAGTGATAATGTCAGTTAATAATATTAATGCTCTATGAAATGCTTGTTATGTTACTTAAGTTGGAGCCCGAAAGGTTAACTTTAAAGCTGTTTTACACAGACAACTTTTTGACGAAAATATTTCTACAAATATTTCTATCGGTAATTTGGGGTACACAATCAAAATGTTTGATGAAACTTCTCTGGCCTACAGTGCGTAGACTTGAATAAAGGCGTTGCTAAAAACTTGCTCGGTAGCTTATTGGACAGAACAGTTCAGTTAGTAGAAGTTTGTGGGTTCGAGTCTTACCAAAGACAATCAATTTTTTTTTTCAAAGAATTGTTTTCTCTGCGATGTCACATTTTTTTTATAGTTCCATGGATATTTCACTGTGACTGCTGGATGTTGTGATAAGTACTCGCCACGCTTGGCCAGCGTGTTGGCGACTGCAGTTTGACCAAATTGACCAAAAGACGCTGGTGCCTGTCTTCTAGAAGTACCTACTTCTTTAGATATTAACACGCATAGTGTGACAAGAGTGGTGTCTTTTTTAGACTTTTAATTGTTATATTATTGATAAAGATAAATATTATTTATATAGAAATCAGGTTTTTTTTTTTAAATGCACACAACAGATAAACTTGCCGTTCCAGGCTTCAGACTGCGAAAAGAAGGAAAATCGTTTATGGGAAATTGCATTCGTATTTTCAACAAATTACCACAGGGTATTGCTGAACTCCCTGTACATAAACTTAAATCGTATGTCAGAGTAATTTTAATGAAAAAGGGCTATTACACTGTCAATGATTATTTAAATGATAGAAATGTATGGCATTAAATTGTCCCAGCTCGTACTTGCTTAAACCTTGTAAAAATCACCTTACGTTGTAAAAATTTTTTTAAAAAGAGGCTGACTATAGTGACCGAGTTTCTTGCGCTGCTACTTCTCGGCACTAGCCCAGACTTGTCTCGAAGCAGTGGTAGGTTTAAATTGGGACGTGTAAAAGCGCCTCCTGGGCCCTATTTGCAGAAATAAAACTGAAAATAATTCAAAACCTAGCCTTCCTGTCAGTGTAGAAGCAGTGACCCCAAAGGAATAGCAAATCTTTTTAGTGGCCAATTTAAAGTCCAATCTGCGCCTACTCCAGATCAGGGGATGAGGGTAAGCTCAGGGAAGAGAGTGCTCGATGCTGTGTTGCAAGCAGGTCAGCCATTGGTTTATTTCTCGGCCCGCGATGTGAGAAATATTATTAAGCAGAGCAAACGTGTAAAATCACCTGGTCATGATGGGCTCAGCATCGAGCACTTCCAACATGCTGGTGCCCACCTACCGCGTGTACTCAGTATGTTGTACAACTTATGTATCAGACATGCTTATATGCCCTCAGATCTTATGAAAACAAAAGTGATCCCGATTATTAAAAACAAGACGGGTGATGTTTCTGATAGCAATAATTATAGACCAATATCTCTGGCCACAGTAACAGCCAAGGTATTTGACGGTCTCCTTGACCAACAGTTAAGAAAATCTTTGCATCTTCATGATGCTCAGTTCGGCTTTAGGGCCAGGCTTTCTACGGAGAGTGCAATTTTTGCCCTCAAGGAGACTGTCAGGTACTACACAAAGAAAAACTTTCTCTAAGTCTAATCTATCTTTGTAATAAGTTATCATAATCAGTGCAGAAAGCGTAACAGATACCGAGAGATACTTTATAATGGATAATATTAGTAAGATAGATAAAATTAAAGAATATTGAAATAAAATTTATTAAAATATGGTAAGCCTACTATTGTTTTGAATAGTATTTTTCTTTCCTTAGAGATTAACATTTACTTTTCAGAGTGATGAAATGCTGATTTTGATTCAGTTATAATTCTGTTGAAAAATCTATTATAAGATCTAGTATGTAGGATGGAAATAGCTCGGGTTGTAGTGAATTTGTCTTGTGATTATTATGATAGCTAAATAGGATTGCACAATGTTTTGCAAATCGATATTATAATACTAAGCAGTAACATAGGGAAAGTATATTTATTTCCCTATGGTAGTAAAAACATTTTTTTTTACGAAACGAAATAAAGTTCGTAGATAAACCGGTTTAAAACGGTTTATTTACGGAGAAGTGTTTTTAGTTTACATAAGTCGATAAAAAACCCGATGAACAAACCATGGCAACACTGCAAAGACTCCGGACACAGTAAGCTAATGCAGCGTGTGTAGGAATATAAAGTAACGATAAAATTAGAGGCGGTAGTTTTAAATATTTTTTGAATTACCTTCTATGAGAAGAATAACACCTTAGTCTACCTGTGATTATTACCTAACCAAAATATAACAGTATAAGATCTCACCATACAACGACCTTCACCGAGCTGGTTATTGGATTGGAAAAGTATTTTATATGCAATTAAATATGCCAATTGCAAATAATATTGCAAATGGGTTGACTAAAAAAATTTGACAACCGAATTTAAGGTCTGGTTTTTCGCATTCAACCCTATACCACCGTGTTCATAATTAAATAATATTTATTTGCATTTAACTTTATTTAATTAACCAGACCGGTGCAAGTTACTAGTATCGATTTACCTGTTTATACCTGCCTACTCAAGAGTTGTGACGGGAAAAAAATAGTCAACCTAACGTTTGCATATTCTATGGGCTTCATACTTTCGATTGGTATGGAATTTGTCTATTAACCAAACCAGTGAAAAGCTTAAAAAAAAAGTTAATTAATCATACTCTGGACTGATTTTTTTTGGGCAACCCATGTAATATATTTTTCGGCATATTTAATTGAATAGAAAATACTTTTCATCTAATAACCAGCTCGGTGAAGGTCGTTGTATGGTGGGATCTTAGACTATAACTGAAAAGCCGCTATAAACGCGAATTAAATTCGTTAATTTATCTTCCATTTAAATGTATACCTGCATGTCTGGCAAGCTTGTGTCCAGCAGTGGACTGATGTAAGCTAGTGATAATGATGATGATGATTTCCAAAAAAACCTAATCTCGAACAATAAAAAAAACTATGATAATAATAGTTTGATGTCTCAATAGTTACGCAACACCAAAACTTATAAACCGATATTTTATTTGAGTAAATATGCGAGTAACTATGTACCTCTGAGTGACATTGATGATAAATCAACCTACTCAGAAGATTTCTACAAAAATACATCTGTCCCGACCTTCAGGTAAGGCTAGAGGTGTGCTGTGTTTTACCCGCACAATGTATGGACGGACGCACGGATTATTTTTATACATTCAAACGTTCTTTGCGGGTCGCCGCCTGTCTTTTGATTTATGTTCTATTTCAAATTACATAATATGTAGCGGATGTCGGTCACGTGGTATTTTATATTGATCAACGCCCCTTTGGTCTAGTGGTTCTGGGTTCCTGGGTTCGATCCCCTAGTCAGGCAACGAGAGTAGGTATCAAATCTTCGAACATGGCTCGGGTTTGTGATCACCAACCCGCATGTTATCATCATTGCTCTGGTAACTTGAAATTCAATGATTTATTTATTTATTTATTTATTAAGGACAACCAACAAAGCATACACTTCACATTCACAAATACAGGCAATGATAACATAGTTTACAGTGTTGCCTTAATTAAAGGCTGCCACGACATGCGTATTAAACATTGCAGTCAGAAACAGACTACATATAGTAACCTACACTACATAATATATTATCGCAAAGTATTATAATATTTTAATTTAAATTTAAATATTTTAATTTAAAAATGATAGAGGTCATTGCCCTGCAGCGGGATGATTATAGGCCTTATCTATTAAACATATGTGGACAACATCACACACATTGTTCTGATCCGATTCAAGTAACCATTTAAAGCACTTGCTTTGTGGAAATTATAAAAAAATGAAGGTAACTCAAACACCCAGACCCGAGGAAATATAAAGATAAAGATAAAGATAAATTTATTTACAGAAACATGTGTGAGATAAATTTCATTGTAGAAACATATTCTTGGTGTCCATATTATTAGTAAGTAACAACATGTCTTACTGATATTCAGCGTGTAATATGTTAAGTCTTAATTATATCTTATTTAAAAACACAAACTTATGAAGCGATTAAACAGAATAAAATTATACAATATCAAAATTTATCATTTAAAAAGTCATTTATATTATAATAGCATTTGTCCATTAATAATTTTTTTAAATTTAGTTTTAAATATATTGTTATTTAGTATTTTAATAGATAGAGGAATTTTATTATATATTCTTGGAGCCATGCATAATAAACTTTTACTTAACAAAGCCGTCTTTGCCGGTTGCGAGCACAGTTTGCTCTTATCACGACGGTTACGAGCCACTTTATCAGATAAGCGTGGAAATAGATGAGAGTTAGTTCTTACAAAGAGTGCAATCTCCATTATGTATAAAGACGGAAGTGTCAGAATCTTGTGCTTAATGAAATATGCCATACAGCTGTCAGTTGAATGTAGGCAAAACATGGCCCGAATACATCTGTTTTGACATTTAAACGCAACTTCCTTGTCTGTTGAGTTACCCCAGAAAATTATTCCGTATCTCAGCACAGACTCGACTATTTCAGTAGCAAGACTATAGTCGTAAGAGGAAGCCTCGTCAGAAGCCTTTAATAGGCGGCTTGGGAAACTAATTACAGGGTGTAAGGTACATGGTAAAGCAAGCCAAATCTAGCCCACGTTAACAAATGTATCATCATCCTCAGCCTATCGCGGTCCACTGCTGGACATAGGCCTCTCCAGTTGCACGCCACTTAGGTCGATCCTCGGCTTAGTGCATAAAAGTCAGAAATGTTTAAATACGAGTATTTCCATAAACATAATATGTACGCGGTACCCCCCAGCGGTGCTGCCCCTAGCGGATCTTTTTTGATCATTCCCAGGAAAAAGGCTTATTGAAATGCTGAAGTAATACGAGTATCAATAAAATCCAATAAAATAAAATGATATCATATATTTATGTTCGGGTCTCAGTGCTGATTCAACAGAAATTCATTTCATTATCATTTTAAAATATCTCGTATACTTATGTACAAAATTCTAGAGTCCATGTCTTGTTTCGTCAAAGTCCCATATCTTAGCATTCCATTTAGTCCGGTCAATTTAGACAATGGAAATAAAGAAAATTCCGACAGAGCCAAATCTTCGTAGAGACCTTAGGTTTACCACAAGGAATAAAGTGTCAAAAGTCCCAATCAGTCCCATGTGCGCTAAGAGACTTATTCGGGGCCCAAGGTAAAAATTTTAGGTTTTTTGGATTTTTCTCGAAAACGGTAAGTTTTATCGAAAAAGTACCTCAGAGCAAAGTGTATTTTAAAATTCTCTATAAAAATGGTCTGTATGATTTTTTCTCTAAGACCCACTATTTCCCAGATATTGCGCTTGTAAGAATCATGTTCTACATAGTATGCATACATATACCACGTATATACATATTTAGGTACTCAAGCAAGCAAAAATGCCTACTCGTGTCTCTTTTATGTATACATTATACTATTCTAAGAAAATATACTCTAAAAAGACCGCCGGTCCCTTACCGAATCCCCTCTACTTGAATAACATCTGGGACGCGATTCTCGTGCAATCGAAAAAAGTTCACATTCGTAAAAAACTTCGAAGCTCGAATTTTTTTCGAACGAAACACAGTTTGTGTATTCTCAGAAGTTCACACTCGAAATAGTTCGATTGAACATCACTCGAACGCATCGAGTGCTACGGACTAGTCGAATTTGAAGTTCGTATACGATGAAAATACGATAAAATAATGAAGTCGACTCTTTACGATTGCTTTCAATCAGTCAATACTGGGGTTGATTGTACAAACGCTGCTTACGTTATTGATGGAGGATATCTGCTACATCACGTTGTGTGGGATCGAGAAGAAACCTTAAACGTAATTTTTGAAAAATATGTTCAGTATTTACATAGATATTATGGTCATACAGTTACGGTAGTATTTGATGGCTATAGTGACACAACAAAGAACATAAAAGCTGCAGAACAACGTTGTCGTACTACAAAAACCTCCTAAGGTACCGACATAATGTTTGATGAATTTATAATAGTTCCAGTAAACCCAACAACATTTTTTTGCAAACCTAATAATAAATCTCGTTTTATTTCTATGATGAGTAACAAATTAACAGCTAAAAATATTGCCGTGAAACAAGCTCCGATTGACGCCGATGTCCTCATAATTGAAACAGCAATAGAACAATTTAATGCAAGAAATACAACTATTGTAGTGGGTGAAGATGTTATTTGTTAGTACTACTCACTGCAAGGACTCAATCTGATAAAATTATTTACTTTTTAAAACCTGGGAAGGCGCAGCAACGGACAGAAATATTTCTTCTAAAAGTTTATCAGCTTATCCAAAATGCCAAAACTATATTTTATTTTTACATGCAATAACCGGATGCGATACTACGTCAGCAATGTTTAGAAGGGGCAAAAATTCAGTATTAAAATTATTTGAAAAAAAATATTTGATTGACTGCGCAAAAGTATTTACAGAAATTAATTCTTCACCTCAAATACTATTTACTATAGGAATTCGGTTTCTTCTTGCGGTTTAAGGAGCTCCAAAAAAAAATTGATTGCATAGATACGTACAGATATATTTTAACATTTGTAAAAAATACACGAAACAAAAAGCAAGTACAACTATCTTGTCTTCCTCCAACATCGGCATCTGCTACTCAACATTTGTTTCGAGTATACTATCAAGTTCAGACATGGTAAGGCAAATAACCGAACCCTGAAGACTGGGGTTGGAAATTGATAAATGATACTTTGGAACCGATTCGAACTTTACTGCCGCTCCAGAAAAACTTCTTAACACTATTTTTTGCAATTGCAAGAAAGGTTGTAGTGCCAAATATGGCTGTAAAAAAGTAGGGTTGCAGTGTTCTCCAGCGTGTACCAATTGCCAAGGTGTCTCTTGCTCAAATGTTCAATTAAATAAAAGAGAGGAAGATTCATGTGATTTTGATGAAGAGACAACTGATTCATCTTCATTTGAACAATTTCTAAGCATTCATCAACAGGAAGGAGTAGAAGAAGAACAAGAAGAAATTGAAGAAAACATGATTGTTGAAGTAATTATATAGGTACATTTAATTACATTCAACTTCTCATTAAGTGCACTATTCAAAATATTATTTCTTAAAATGAAACAAGAAGTAATGCATAATCGTATAGATACGACCCCAAAACGGCAAATTAAGGTCAATATAAAATATGTAATTAAAATAGAACTGATTTTTAACTCTTGACTGAAACGAAACAGACAGAATTTGTCTAGCAAAAACTTTAGTCTAGATCTAACTGATGATATCTAGGGAAACAAGCGTTCGTTTGGCATCACTGTTGTACAGAATTAGCTTCTGAGTAACTGCGCGCACGCACGTAGCAAATTGTAATTATCTTGCTTTTTGTCATACCCACATAAGAATACATGAATGATAGACTCAATATTATTATAATTGTAATAAATTCTCCATATGGGATTCGATTAATGTCTTTCATTTTATAATCACTTTAAATGAGGGATTTTACACCTGGGCCTTTATTTTTCTTAACACATCCTTCTGTGTTTATGAGAATAGAGACACAGAACCAACTTATGTACGAGTAAATCATATTATATGATAACAGTAACGAAAAAAGTAAAGTAAAAAATCTAAATTGTCTTGAGCCTGGAAAGGGTGGGTGGGTAGTCCTGCATAGGATGGCACGTTAACCCGTTGGTTATGCCATCTGTGTACTGTCGCAAGATAGCAGACGTAAAAACATACCGCGTCAATAAGGCCTTTAAGGCGGCATGGGAAACTCTGGCACCAGACCTGATTATCCCTGATCCTACGACAAAAAGGAGACAATTAATGGTAGTGTATGGTAAGACTAAGTAAGAG
This sequence comes from Anania crocealis, assembly GCA_949315895.1. NCBI lineage: Eukaryota > Metazoa > Arthropoda > Insecta > Lepidoptera > Crambidae > Anania > Anania crocealis. The sequence goes on along the minus strand of OX438874.1, from coordinate 5,514,854 downwards.
TACTTATAACTGGCCGAGAGTCGTCAAAATAATATTATATCTGTGTCATCCGTTATCAAATCACCGTATTTCATGCAGTTCAGTTATTTGGCGGCTACATATTCGGATGATTGTTGGAAGAATTTGTATATTTATTTATCACATTAAAAACATCGAAAGTCATTAGTAACACACGGTGTAGCTGCGGGAATCGACCACCTGCCCGCTTAACCTCTGAGTAAATATAGCAGGACAAAAATATCCGGCCAATTAATAGCTAACAACACAGATCTATACGCCGCTTGTCCGGAAAATATCCGATCTGAAATATGATTTTCTAAATAAATTGAATTAATATCAGTACCTATATAAACTTGAAAAATTTTGTCTCAGGCGGGACTCGAACCCGCATCTCCTCGCATGCCGGGCGGGCAGTGCAATTAAGTTGCTAAAATATCAAATAAAGTATATAAAAATAACTGTTTCATCTTAACTGACTGTCAAACATCTGCAAAGATGTTTCTTTCGGGTGTTAAGGGTGCAAAACTCCGAACAACGCTGGCTCACAGCGTAAGAATATGCTTGAAAAATTCGCGCCGTGTCGCAGTGTCTCGGTGGCCTAATGGTATGGCGCCCGCCCGGCATGCGAGGAGATGCGGGTTCGAGTCCCGCCTGAGACAAAATTTTTCAAGTTTATATACTGATATTATAAGTGCAATTAAGTTGCTAAAATATCAAATAAAGTATATAAATTGAATTAAGTATTATGACATTTTGTATTTATATGGTTCCGTGGTCAGGGCAAGGGAACCTTTTAGATTCACCATGAACGTCTGTCAGTCTGCTGTTAATCTATAGATACTTATATTATAAAGCTGAAGAGTTTGTTTGTTTGTTTGCTTGAACGCGCTAATCTCAGGAAGTACGGGTTCGAATTGAAAAAATATTTTTGTGTTGGATAGTCCAGTTATCGAGGAAGGCTTTAGGCTATATAACATCACGCCGCGAATAGGAGCGAATTTTAAGTGAAAAATGTTGCAAAAATAATCGCGATCATAATAACAGAAATTGACGCGTACGAAGTCGCGGGCAACAGCTAGTTTCAGACACTATGAACTAGACTGATATTAATTTGCTGCTGAATGCTGAAGTCATACAGCAAATTTATTACTATCATTCATGTGTGTGACGAATTAAGATTTTTTATAAGGGTTGACCCTTACGTTAAGTACCTACTTGAGTACTATCAAAAAGGATTATTAATCAATGAGGATCATTGGTTAGTGTGACTAGAATATTCTAACATTTCATTTACAATGTTTGAATATACATGAAGCAACAAAATACGATCTAGAAGAATGCGGCTGTTATTTAAAATTTTCTAAACCATATTTTTTAATATCTATTAGCTGACACTTAACAGAACCAACGCCTTGATTAAGGTGGTGGTAAAAAGGTTAAGTCACAAGGCTCAAGACATTTACGCACACGTCGTAGAAGGCAAAAACAGAGGATACAGTTATAGCAGCTATTTCTGATAGGTCGGATATTATTCGGACGTATCTCGTATTGAGTTTGGCACTGTTACTGAATATTTGTTTTTAACAGACTTTTCTGCAAAGGGTAAACAACTTCTTTTAACTCTTTCTCGTGGGATTAGCTCTAGGGTTTTGCGATACTAATACATAATATTGAATAATATAAAAGTTACTAATAAGCTAGTGTAGGAATAATGTAACTTCTCTTAACCATGACCATGGTGACGGTATTTGCATTTTGTACAAAATGCAGGGTGTTCATTTAACTATTTGTACATTTCATACATTCTTAGTGAGGTTGTTTAGGCGACAGCACACAAGATTATACACTGGGGCATCTTAAGGAAGTTGACATAGGTGCCATTTTGCAACATATTTGTTTTAATCTAACGTACATTGTACATTATGCACTGCAGAGCAATTTGCTTAAACCGATAGAGAGGTCTCGTCATCTATATATTTCACTAAATGATTGCGACTCTATATTTTCCAGCGCCTTATAATTTGATTAAACTAATTAATTATTTTCCGCTACCATAGTCACTGCCAAGTAACGTCGACATCGTTTTGTGTAACGTTTGAGAGGTTGACTGTTTCTAAGAAATTTAACATCTTAACTAAATCGTCACCTTTACAGTATATTTATAATTTCTTTCTCCTTTTACTCGTTCCTGGTTGGTTTGGGTCTTGAAGTTAAAAATCAGTTAAAATCATGTAAAAATCAGTTAAAATTAGTTTTATTTCTGCAAATAGGCCCCAGGAGGCGCTTTTACACGTCCCAATATTTAAACCTACCACTGCTTCGGGACAAGTCTGGACGAGCGCCGAGAAGAAGCAGTGCAAGAAACTCGGTCACTATTGTCAGCCTCTTTTTAAATAAATTTTTACAAAAAATTTAAGCAAGTACGAACAGGGACGATTTAATGTCATACATTTCTATCATTTAAATAATTATCAAGAGTATAATAGCCCCTTTTCATTAAAATTACTTTGACATACGATTTAAGTTTATGTACAGGGAGTTTAGCAATACCCTGTGGTAAATAAATAAAAGTAATGTTTAGTAAAAAAAAAAGCAAAATTATAATGCCCTACCAGGGTCCATATGTCTACTACCCTACTCTGTAAGATCCTGGTGTACTACATATGTGATGCAATTAATTTTATGAATATGAATGTGAATTTGTTGAAAATACGAATACAATTTCCCATAAATGATTTTCCTACTTTTCGCAGTCTGACATAGACCTTAATATAAACAATAAAACCTTAATTAGATTCAAGATATAACACTTTGTTTCGGCGCCAATCGCCTTAGACAGCTATACCTCCGGACCTCAGTCTATAGTGGCGCCAACTGGTGAGCAAAGAAACGGTAGTCCCCATTATACCGACTGCCTCAGAAAGAGGATTGTATGTCCTCAAGGGCTAGCACCCTAACCACAAATTAAATACGTTTCAATAACGAAGATTGGTTAGCGATATTTACTAAATACAGAATACTTTTTAGTAGTAATTATCATCATCATATAGTCTATATGAGGCCACTGCTGGAGATAGGCCTCCAAAAGGAGGATTTGCCATAATCGTCACGTATGGCAGACGGGCTGGCAATCGCAGTTAGACTTTGATCGCAGGGAAGGCGCTACTGCCCGTTTTCTGCTAGCACCTCCTACGCCACCCATACTAAGAGAAGGGACCACCCCTTTTATGTGTGTTACAAAACGAAATTCATATAAATAATTTTACTGAATCTTTTTATTACTATTTTTTCTTAACTTAAATACCAATTCTTTCAACATATTAGAGCGGCCATTTGAAGTATACCTGAAAAGAAAGAGTAAATGAAACAACTATGAAATTTTAAAGACTTTTACTATTTTTTTAACTTTTATAATATGACACAATAATGCACTTATTTCTGCTATTCTCAACGTAAAATGAGATCAACCAACCAAGACAACTACCGGCACTAAGATTCCCACCAGTACGGCAGCAAAAGATGCAATCTTGTACTTGTGTTTCCTAGCGTTGACGTTCATGTAAGCTTCGAACCTCTGGTAGCCTTTGACGTCGTAGTTCAGCCGCTGATACTCCTTCAATTGACTGACGAAGCCAGGATTCGGATTAATGAAGTGTCGCCTCTGCCTGACGTAGAAATACGCCTGCTCAAAGGTCAAGCTATATTTCTCCATGAGATACGCGATGACGATCGAAGCGGACCTGGAGACTCCGAAATGGCAGTGGACGAGCACATTCCCCTTTTGTAGTCCTTCCTCGATAAAGGAGTTGGCCATTGGGAAGTAGGACAGGAGATTGGTCGAAGGAGTGTCATCGGCCCTAATGAAGAGCGTGCTGATGTTGGTATTAGCGAAAGTTGACTTCGGTAGCCGATGCGCCTCAACTGTGAGTACATGGGTGATGTTAAGGTTTCGTAGGACATCCTTGTCTGCGGCGGCCCGGGCATTGCTCAAGTAGAGGCCCGGGATGATCTGGCTGTAGCAAGACTGAGTGCAGAGGTCGACTTTATGGTACAGCGCTTTCCGCGACCAGTTCTTGAGACCTGTGAATGCTATTACAGGGTTCGGGATGCTCAGGAAGGCGACAATGAACGCGCTTTTCACCATCACCATAAATAAACCTCTGACACTTATCATTATAATACAATTGCCGTCGCTTCACATTTTTATTTGTGTTTTTTGTCTTTTCACTTTTGCTTTGCGGAATTTTGATGTGACATTTATGTGATATCTGTTTGATGTTTGTTTTGTTCTTTTCTGTCACATTTGATGAAGGTTGAGATGAATGAGTTTGATATGTTTTTTGCTTGATTCTTAAAGGGGTTACTTTTAAGTTCTAAATTAATTTCGCTAAGATCAGAATAAACAAAACTAAAAGTGTGCCAATAACCTTTACTAAAATATTAAATAAGATAAGATAACGTTTATTTGGTGTGATAAAATGTTACATTGAAAATATAAGAGGATTTTCTATGTGAATTGTTCCATTAAGCAGGCACGATGTAAATCTAAAATGGGCTGTTGTAGCTCACAACATGGAATATCACCTCTCGTCATCTTATCTATACTAATATTATAAAGCTGAAGAGTTTGTTTGTTTGTTTGAACGCGCTAATCTCAGGAAGTACTGGTTCGATTTGAAAAATTATTTTTGTGTTGGATAGTCTATTTATCGAGGAAGGCTTTAGGCTATATACGAGTAACATCACGCTGCGATCAATAGTAGCGAAGCAGCAGTGAAAAATATTGCGAAAACGGGGAAAATTATTCATATCATTTGACGCGGACGAAGTCGCGGGCAACAGCTAGTTCATAATAAAAGTGACGTAATAAATTTCAATACCAGTCAAAATTGATTGCTGAAATCTCTGTATTAAATTTGAGTTCATAAATATAAAAAGAGCTATTTATTTATTATATGTTTTTATTTTTTATTATTGATATATTTATTCACTTCTACTAATATTAATAACGAATATTTAAATGATAGAAATGTATAGAATTAGTTAGTATTATTAGTAGTAGTAGTAGTAGTAGCATAGTTGCTTATGCTGTGTAGTGTATGAGCCATCTCGCCCCCCACCTTAGTGTATAAGCCCTACTGTTGTTGTAAGTTGAAGCATATATTAAGACGCTGACATGAGCCAAATTGAGCTCAATGAAGATTGTTTTGCTTTAAGCCTATGGCTCGTATTGTTGCCAAATTCTATGTAGTTGTAATTGATCATATTTTCGACCAGGTAGCTGTTTCCAAAACACGATTCTAAAAACTTTTCTCGATAGAAAAAAATCTCAAAGTAGCCTCTGAAAATACATAAATTACCATTTTTCTAGCAGTCCGTATAACAATGATAATAAAATTTTGCTATATTGTATATTACATGTTGCTTAAGCAAATGGCTGATTTAGATTTTTAATAAAATGGCAATTTTAAATTGCACAACGAATTTTGTTGTTTGGCACTTAGGCCCTTCTATTCCATGCGCTTTTTCTCTGTCACTCCTACGGGAATTGACAGTGATAGCTGTGGCGCGTTCCAAAGAAATTCAAAGGCGAATAAATTTGTGGGCGTGTTTATTGCTCAAGGTCATCGGCTGCAGTCAGCGTCTTAAACCTAACAGTGCGCACTAAACACATCATTTACTCAACACCATCGTCCCACATTACATGGCGACCCTGCCAGTGCTGCCTTCTGGCTTCTTCTCAACACTAGCATACACTTGTCCCAAAGCATTGGTAAGTTAAAATATTAAGACGAGTTATAGCACCTCCTGAAGCCTATTTGCAGAAATTAAACTGCTCCTACTACTGCTGATAATTGTAGTAAATGTATTTATTAGAATTTCTTCTTAGCAATGATAATTTCAACGTTATCCGAATAGAAATACGAACATACCTTACAGTATTACTTAATAAATAAATAATTAATAATAAATGTGGACAACATCACATACATTGTTCTGATCCCAATTTGAATAACTATTTAAAGCATTCGTATTTTGGAAACCAGAAACAACGAAGGTACCACAAACACCCAGACCCGAGAAAATGTAGAAAAACTCATTTTTTCTACATTGACCCGTCCGGTAATCGAACCCGGGACCTCGGAGCAGGCGACACCTTGAAAACCGGTGTGTACGCCACTCCGCCACGGAGGTCGTCTATTACTTGGCGTTTTATCTCCGATATGCCAAAACTGGAGATAGATAGGTTATTGGAAATGGCCGTTAATCGTTAAAAAGTAGGTAGCTAAAGCAGTGATAAAACCTACTCTTAATTTTTAACTTTTTTGTAGAAGAAAGTCGGCCATTTGCCTCGTAGCAGTGCACTTAGAAGACTAAGTCGATATGATTCATTAACACCAAGCCTCAGGACTGGTAAATATGTGTCTTTTTCTTTGCGATCTTTACCTTAAAATCAAAATGACATGCTTCAAATTGCGTTGCGACAACGTACGGTGACACAACGCACCGACAACGCCCGACCTTAGTTTGAGATCTCTGGATCCACAATAACACCGGCTGAACACTGTGGCCTACTTAGTATTTGGGTCGGCTGGATGCGACATTGAATGTGGGCATCGGCGCGTGCGCATGTAACAGGGCTGGCGAGGTGGAGTGAAATGTAAGAACTGAGGTTTTACATATTGCTGTCAAAATAACAATGTGAGGCCATAGATGACGATTGTTTTGCTTGACCCAATGATTTTCTGTATTTTCTATTAGTGTAACAACGATCTTCGTGTGGAGTGGTGTAAACATCGGTTTACAGGGTGTCGCCTGCTCCGGGGTCTCGGGTTCTATTACAAAACTGTTTAATGCAGAGAAAGAAGTATATTAGTTTTTATATCGTCTCGGGTATTTGTGGTGTCATCGTTTCTAATTTTTACAATTTAAGGCTTTTATAGTTACTTACTTTTGGTGTCAGAACAATGTGTGTAACTCTATGTACAGTTATTTCATTAGCTTTTTACTAGATCAGGTTATACTACCTCTTGCCTGCATCTTTTTTGCATGCGTGGAATTTAGAATAAAAAGCCAACACTTGAGAGCTAAATTGCAATAAAGATATCCATGCAAAACCTATACTGGATTGTATGCTGGTGTATTAAGAAGTTTTAAACAATTTCGTCATCATTACCATCACTCAGTCAGTGGATTCAACAGCGGACAGTGAAGTGAGCATGTCAGCAGTGGCTAACAAACCTCATTAAAAGGGTGGATTTTGCCATAACCGCCACGTTTGCCAGGCAAGAAGGCGATCGCAGTTTGATCACAGTTAGTACTTAGGCTGATTTAATCCCTCGATCGTGAGTTTTTCCAGACACAATTGAAATCAATTGTTATCGCGGCACGCGCCTGCCTCCTGGGGGTTGAGGGATTAAGAGTAACGCTGATCGTACGCTGGCCATCCGCGCCGAGCTTAGCGCCGAGCGCCGAAATGTATGGTAATCGCTGTCAGCGCTGACCGCCGTCGGCGCTCAAGTTCATATATTTTGACAATCAGCGCCGATGATCAGCGTACGATCAGAGTGACTCTAAAATCAGCCCTTTAGTCGGCCTTTACAATACTCAAAGAGAAGGGACGGTGCTTTTGTTTTAGTAGCTCGACATACTTAGTACGTAACAGTTTCACATCCCTACATTACTGTGTTATGCTTGTAAGTTTTATGTCATTTTCGTGAATACGTTATACCTAAATTATGTGAAGTTATGATTGTCGTAAACTAGTTGCTATGAGGCTATGATAATTTATATTTTGATATGCTTATTCACTTCTACTAATATATAAGCGTAAATGTTTGTTTAGATGGATGATGATGGAATGGTTATATTGAAACCTTACAATAACGAAATGTACAGACAACAGCACGTCAACCTACCACAAAACGTCAAATTTTCTCAATTGATTTTGATCTCTACTTGTTGGACTTAAAGTTGAAAATCAATTCGATGACCTTTTAACTTTTGAGGTTGACCTGCCGTTGCCTGTACATGACAGCGTAACAGACTAAAACTATACTAATATTATAAAGCTGAAGAGTTTGTTTGTTTGTTTGTTTGTTTGAACGCGCTAATCTCAGCAAGTACTGGTTCAAATTGAAAAATTATTTTTGTGTTGGATAGTCCGTTTAATGAGGAAGGCTTTAGGCTATATAACATCGCGCTGCGACCAATAGGAGCGAAGCATCAATGTTAAATGTTTCCAAAATAATAGCGATCATAATATCAGAAATTGACGCGTACGAAGTCGCGGGCAACAGCTAGTAATACATAATTGTGTATGTTATGTTTGGTAAGGAATTTTGCATGCTTATATAATAGCAATACATGTGCTCTCTTAAAATTGTAACACCTTTGAATATTTTTAAGCATACCTATAAAGATTATGATAATTATTATGAAATATAGACAGGGTAACTTTAGCATTTATATGATTAGTTAGGATATATAAATATAATAGTGTATAAAGGCTAAGACATGTTTCCTTAAACTGTGTCATGTTTAATTGGTATTGTAAATATTGGGAAAAATCTTTTGTAGGTACCTATGTTTCGTTTGTGCCGTGTGGTGTAAAATAAATTTACATCACTATGACCTAACTAATCATTTATTTGCTCTTGAAAAAGGGTACATTTAGGTGGTTATACATGAGAAGTTCAGCTTTTTCAGCCATCTATGAATAGCATGCAAATACAAGTATTACATTATGAAAGCGATTAAAATTAATTATTTCTTGGAATGTCAAAGTTCAAATTGTATAAAACAATAAAATCAATAACATCAAACACAATAATGTAAGTAGCATAATTAAAATAAATTGTCAAAATGTCAAGTAGTACATAGAGAAACGAAACACAGAATTAGATAATTATTTCAGATTTAAATATTCATTTACAGTGTAAAAACAATGTTGATTTAGCCACCCACTTAAGGCACCTTTAAACCTATTAAATGGCATGTCTTTAATATCCTGAGGTATTTTATTGAATATGAGCATACACATCCAGTAACAGTTTTTTCTGAATCGAGCACTTTTTGGTATTATTTCAGAAACAAGTCTATGACCGTTTCTGGTAATTTGTTCTACTTTACCTTATCCGTCAAAAACTAAGAGTCCTGATGGGCCAAAAGGCCTGGTTGCCAAGTTGCTTCATAAAGTGTCACGTTTAAATGTCTACAATGCTAACTGAACAATTAAATTGTCATCCCAGCGCAAATTGCTATTTGTTCTTGCGACAGCCGAGTCAGGTTGTATCAATCATAATAATTTGGTGTCGCACTTAATGTGGTAAGAAATTATTTAACAGGTGTATTTAATTTCGTTGTATTTAAGTGTGTTGTGTGGTGTCGACACATTCAAAGGATAGCACCACTTCTTTTCTTCCTACGGGTGTCGATGAGGCGACTAAAGATGAACTGCCAGAAGAATACTGGCTGTCGTACGTCATCCTACGAGTATTAACATATTTATCATATTTCACGTATTTTTAGTATATATTAGGGGTTAAAGTATGAAATTGCCGTTTTGTATGGACGAAATCGAGAAAAGTCATTTTTCCATACTTACAATTTTTTAGTTTTTTTAAGAACGCGAGAGCCGTTTTCGATGCAATTAAAGGTGAAAATTAGATGGTTATAAAGCTACGCATTATAATATTTAAATTTCTGAAAATCAGAGTATATAATACGAATATACTTAATTGAAGCAAGAAGGTCAGCTGACACATTGTAAGGGGTCTTTTCAACGACTTCCTTTGAAGTAATAGGCACTAGTATTGCATTTTTTTGTAGTCAAAAGTTACTTTATTTATTTTTTGATACAATACAAAAAGAATTACGCAATAATACGACTATACTTAAGAGCTATAAACAAAATAAAAAGTGGGAAAATAATCGGCAATTTCATACTTTAACCCCTATTAAAACTAACTGTGACTTGGTAGATATTAGACAAGTGTAGTTTATTATCCGACGCGGGTTTAAAAAAAAAGTGTGACTTTTTACATATAGTTGAGTCTTCAAAAACATTTTTTATAGTATTTCTTAGTTAGCCTTGTCCTTGTAAAAAGAAAATTTTACCATAATACAAGAAAGATAGAGTTGACTTCACCATCATCATCGTTATTACGACACCCATAGGAAGAGAAGAGATGATGTTATTCTTTTGAGCTGCGGGTATCACACAACAGAGTTGCGGGTTAGAAAATATAAGTTTTTAGACTATGAATGTAATAGACTAATTTTATATCGATGACTATAAAAGCAACAATTATCTTTTCATCGTCAAACAAGAAATACTTGATGAATATCACGCACAGACTTAGGTACAACTGTTTAGTGTTTTTCGTTGGTTATATTTTTTGTTAAATAGCTTTTATTGCCTCATGGTTTCAGCAGATTAGTTCGGTTCATTAAGATTTGTATCCAAGCCAATGTTTAATGAGCGTCTGAACTTTCTAAATCATTTCCCTCATAAAACAGTAGTTGACATAGTGAACACGTTTTTTCAACTAACTTTAACTAATAATAATAAATTAAAATCAGTTTTACATCTGCAAATCCCAGAAGGCGCTTTTACACGTCCCAATACTTTAACCAGAGCTTCGAAAAAAGTTTGGGCTTGTGCAAGGAGGACACAGCGCAAGAAACTCGGTCACTAATGCATTAGATTAAATTGAAGTAAGTATCTTTATATTTGTATAACATTTAGTGAATATTGCTGGGTATTCTGAGTATTTTTGAGTATAAGGCAGGGCTACCCTGGTCGACGCACTTCCAGCGGAGATAACGTTGTTGACAAGGGACTTGGGGATGATAAGCGGTTACCGCGTAGAGACTGTTTAGGATTTAGGATTATCGAGTCCTCCTCCTTTCTTCGGACACAAGATAACCGCATAATATTCTACTGTAGCTTGTTAACAGCTTCTTCTAAAACTGTTTACTTCGCGTCAGTTCTCAATGCCAGATGTTGCTTTTGGATGGTAGCTTGATGGACCTGTTATATAACTATCCTTTAATGAGGTTGGGAGAGATATCTTACAGCGTTAAAAAAGCTTAAATTGTACAGCTTAAAATGAATAATATATATGACAAATTTGTCCATTATGTTGTTGTCTTTATTGCAAAGAGCAGGTATGTATCTTATATTAACTTCTTATTTATTTGTCTGTCGGTCTTAAATCCTAAAATGAATAATATCCAAAATATGTATAAAGCTTTCCTCTTTTCCATATTGTGAGTAAAGTCATGAATCAATAAAATTGCCAGCACATCTGTTCCAACCACAAAAAAATATCCAAAATCAAAAACCTAACAACTGGAATATATAACTCTTTGAATGTTTCCTTTTACGACTACCATAAGAAGGATTTAAAGCCACTACCTTCCACTTGCTCTAACTGCCCGGTAAGCGAAAGTTTTTGGGTTCAAGTCCCGCCTAAAACAGACAAAATTTGTATGCAAGTATTTTCAATTTATTTCATCAATTAATTTGCTTAAATAGTTTCTAAACTATTATTGCTTTCTTGCCGGTTAAACTCAAGTTTAACCGAACGCTTAGCCGCTTAAAACAGACATCAGAACTAGATCGTTTTAAAATAGTACGAAACGGAACCACGTCTGCATCGGCTGCAGTCACAGAACACCATCACCTCCGCTTGGCCGTGCCTTACTAATAACTTAACTTCCAGAATTATATTTAAATTTTATACTGAGTAAGTGTTGTGTACACAATGGATATTTTCGGATCGGTCCGCGAGTAGGGTCCGGTGGTTTGTTTCAGTAGGCGCTAGGATCGCGGCGCGTGTGTCCGGCTATCGCGGAGTGATTTAGTTACCAACAGTGTAAGTGATTAGTGCTTATTAATCGATTAATGCTTGTGCGGTGACGTGCAGTGGAGCTTCGGGCTAACATACTAACGCATGCGTGGGTGGAAATTTGATAAGGCGACGTGTACGAGCGACTTACCGATTTTGTATGTGTAAAGGCGGGCGGGCGGACTATTTTCGTACCGGGCGGGATATTTTGGCGGTGAGGCTGCGCGCGCGCCGGCGGGCGAGCGCAAACGCGTTACTGTTTCACAGGAAAATGAATGGATGATCACGAGAGAGCTTTGCACGGAGCTTGAAATGAGATTTGTTATAGTATAATTTGTATGTTACACCCCACGACCGTTTTTATGTGTCGGTTGTTTGAAATGACCTAATTTCGACATAAAGTTAACTGTAACCCTTTTTATTTTAAAAGTGTTGTTACTTGTCTTAAACATGTATTGAAGATCTTATTGTAATTGTGATTCACGAGAGAGTAAATATCTTATTTGTATGATGTAATTTTCGATGACATAAAAATGAGTTACAGTCAGTAATTTGAGATCATAAAATTAAAAAAATGTGTCATAAAATGCCTACAGATTCTCGAAACATCAAGAACACTGTAATATCAAAATAATGTCACGAATCAGAAACGAGTCAGAAATTACTATAAATCTGTCATTTCGCAATCGAAAAACAAAGATATTAAATTGTCGAAATCATTGTCACATACTGGCGAGGCTCTCTACATTAAAATAATGATCTTGACACAATAACATCAGAAAAGTAAATAATAATAACGTAGGTTGTCATACTGAATCATTGATACAGTACTACGAATAATGCAATGGTTGATATATAAATGAAATACTATTACTTAAAACAACAAAACGTTTTAAATAGCTTCATGGACGACTCAAAATGCCAAACGGCATTAAAACCACTTTTATACCTTTTTCTCATTTTGAGAAATTGTACATTTATCTTGGGTTACTAGGTAGAAATAAATTAATAATACTTATTTAAAATCATAGTGTACCGGCAGAATGGCACGATCTTAATTTTTAATTAGCAGAATAATGTTTAAATTACAAAAGCATATCTTTATTTATCCTACCCAAACGATTTTTAAATCTTTGAACATCAGTACCAATTCACATCACATAATCATAAATAAGAATTTAAAAAATACAAGCTGACTGACAGTATTACTCGAAGATAATGCCAGCAAAAAGGTTTTGTTGGGTCATGTTTACCATAAACACACTTTTCACTTGGGTATTTCTGAAACAAGTTTTTCCTTTCCTTCAATTAAGTATCAAACACTTTCTTACAAAGAAACCCTCTACTGACCATGAAAAAAAGAATGTTGTAGCCTAGGAAAAAAAAAAAGTTGTAGCCATTCCAAGCGCGTACATAAAATTCGGCAATTGATTTAGATTTATGTAGATAGATAAGTTAATTATAATTTACAAGTAACGCTTACTTGACAGATAACATCTGGTAACCCCTTTAAACAACCTAAGTATTTCATCTGAGTTTTGTCATTAATTTGATTTAAGTAAAAGTAAAGTAGTTAACTATAGATATAATTTAAATCTATGAAAGTAACGGCCGATAATCATCTCACTGCAGGGCAAAGGTTTCCATCATTTAATTCAATGTTACCATTGCAAGGATGAGTACAGCAGGCATAAGAAGTATCTACCATCAAATCCATGTCTATAAAATGATAAAGCATTAGGTACTTTACTTAATCTGCTTATAAGTGATATTGATAAGTGGATGATCATGATATAGAGTTAAGTGTTTTGTAAATACTCTTTATTTACCCGTTTGTTTTAAGTTTGCAAAGACTGGTATCATTAAGCAGCACTAAATTCAAACTTAGACATTAGAAAGGCACTTCATATGAATTCAAAACAACAAAAAAGGAAGAGTTTTGTTATTTGTTTTATCCGTTTCTCAGTATTATTTCTGTAAAAAAATCAAGCACATATTCGAACTACCGCCATTGCTTATCGTAAAACAATGCTAGTTGAAAGTTTAGGCTGATAATCAGTGATGGGCTTATGACCCTAAGACTGATTACCCGTTTAACGTTCCTATTTAGCGTAACGCCGCTTTTGCCATCCTGCTTCAAAATTTTGCTTTTATTGAACAAAAATTAAATAAATAACATCAAATACAGAATCAATGAAGTATTCAAAACTAATATCCAATAGTTATTACCTTTGAACCGTAGAATTACAAAGGCTTATGAAGAGATTATTAAAAAGATCATATTCATTTTTGTATTTGAATAAATCAATTTTCTAAATGCAACATTATTTGTGTTTGAAAAGTTAACATTTTGACAATCTTGTTGCCGTTCGTAACTGAATGGATGTCATCGGTGGTAGCTTAGTGATGATAAAGTACTGATGCATTTTTATAAGTTCACCTAAACCTTTTTTTTTTTAATTTATTATTTAGATTCCCTTCCACCCCAAATATCAGAATAAGTATTATTGGGAAATTAACGACAAAAAATTTAAAAATGTATTAGGTATTTCTTAAATACTTGATATACAACGCCATCTTTGACGATAAATAATTTCACATACCTACCTATTTATTTATTTTTGAGATTAAAATCGTAACCAATTTATTATTTTAAACTATACTTATTTACAACGAGATTTAAACACGGACATACCTTCTTTCATTTCACTCAGATGATATCCTGACGTTTTGACCGGATCACTTCGATACTCACAAATTGACTCAAAATTTTTGACTGTTTCGATAATCATCGACAGAAATAATTCGAGAAAATAATGATTAATGACAATCTCTCTATCCAGGCCACAGCGAAAGGTCGCAAGGTTTTCTGGTTTCACCTCGACGTTGATCGATGACCGGGCCGATCGTCGAACCCGAGACCGTGCCAAAACGCCAGTCTGTCGCGTGCTGTCGATAGAACATGATCTATTTAATTAAACAAAATGTCGTATGCCTATCGACAGCACCCACCCTTCTATTTCTTTGGGTGCCGTAAGAGGCGACTAAGTAGCCCCAGAAGAAGATGGACAATAGCATCTTTTTTTCCTACGAGTAAATCCGCCTGCCAATCGTGGCGATTATGGCAAAATGCTAATGACTAAGCAGTTGTAGGCACGAATTTGCAATCTTATGTAGAGATCTAAAATGACTGTATTTGACCAGGCACAATTGGCAAAACTCGTATTTGAACACTTGTAATTTCTCTTAGTAATTGAAGGTTAATTATCCATGCATACCGGGAGCTCAGTTTGCATGGAGATGCGGGTTTGAGTCCTGCCCAAGACAACATTTTTCAAGTTTAAATAATGATATTATAAATTGCAATTAACTTGCTAAAATATCATACACAGTTATTAAAGGTTAAATTATAACATATATTGTATGTTATAATATTTATAGGTACTCGCGTTGACCACGCGTTTGATGAAGACAATGTATTTATAAAATAATGATCCCTACTGATTTAATTTTGATTAAATTAGTATGATTTTCTAAAATACAAAACATTACGAATTTATTAACCTACAACTCTTTCTTACCGTACGAAATTAATTAAGTTTAAGCTTTAACGATCAAAGAACTAAGGAATAAATACCACCTTAAACCTTCTTTCGCAGAAAATTACAATGTACTTTGACCAATTAAAAAACAATAGCTTCTGTCTGACTACTTACTGTTTTGCACTGCTTATTCACGACATCTAGCCCTCACTTTGTCCCGAAGCGTGGAAGGTCAAAATATTGTGTGCTTCAAGCTGGAATCCTCATATTTGAAATCTCAATGAAAACTAATTTTGACAATGCTAAAAAATAGTCCTCAAATAGTCATAAATAGTCGTATAAGTAAAAAAAATGACGCATTTTATTTTCGGCGTTAAAGCTATAGGTTAGTGAGGATTATGGCTTGAACGTCAAGCTGTAATCCTCACTTCTGGTGCAAGCAAACGGTAAAGTCTATCGAAGTGTTAAGGTTCCAAAAAATAGTCATGAAGAAGTCTTAACGACATGCCAAATCTCAGAAATAGTCCTTAAGGGATTCCAGAGATATAAAGATACCCTGGTGAGGATTATGGCTTGAACATTTGAAAACTTCTAATTTCTCCGAAACGCCTACGATTTTCGGTTTCAAGTTTGTGCTAAAAAATAGTCATGAAATAGTCGTATGAAGCGAAAATAAATTTAAGCTGATTTGATTTGAAAATAAAAAGTTTTTACTTTCCCCACATTTCTATGGAGTACAGTCGTGTACAAAATGTTTTACTTCATTTGATATTATTGTAAAATATTCCGCTTAAAATATAATATTTCTTCCAATGAGGCGTTTTCCATGACAGCTGTTATAATTACAAAAAAAAAATA
Organism: Anania crocealis; assembly: GCA_949315895.1. Classification (NCBI taxonomy): domain Eukaryota; kingdom Metazoa; phylum Arthropoda; class Insecta; order Lepidoptera; family Crambidae; genus Anania; species Anania crocealis. The sequence continues at coordinate 5,498,599 of OX438874.1, read as the reverse complement.
TAATTGTATTCTTGTTAATTACAATCGAAAGCTTGCAAATACGTACCTACATAACTTGTTTAAATCTGAAATCAGTACATATATGTTTGTTACATTGTATATGTACTTAAATATACCAAATCATCAATTTTTCCTGTTTTAAAAAGGCAGTTTTATTCGTAAAAGTATCACACACAGTATTAAATATAAACTTTCAAATAAAATGCCTTACAATTTCTATTCTTTCGTCGGTTTAATTTCAAAAGTCCTGGTACTTTCTAGATCGTTCTCAACTTTAAATTACACAAAGAGCAATCTCTAAGTACAATCGTTCGCGGTAGTATATGTATGAGACAAATTAAGAAGAACAATTATACGCTGGTAGATTGCCAGATACGACAAGAACTATTATGAAATTCACCAATTAGATACTAAGAAACGGTCTTTACACATCACTGCAGCTGTAATCGGTGTAGGCCAAAAGTAATGCTAATTAAATAAATAAATAAATACTTTAAGACATGCCTCACTGGGCCACACAGAGCCATCTAGTCCCAAATTAAGCTACTATTAAGTACCCTGTCGTATGGGGTACTAGACAACCGATAAACTTACATATATACTTTTTTTTTGTAAATATGTACTTATAATATATAGAAAACACCCAGACCAGTACAAACAGACATGTTCATGCACACAAATATTTGTACTGTGCGGGGATCGAACCCGCAACCCATGGCTCAGAAGCAGCGTTTACTACCGCTGATCCAAATGGTCGTCAAATTGCAAAAATTGCACATCGTGAAAGAAAAACAGCCATCAGAGTGATTTAAAATAAGGTATGATTACCATTAAATCAAATTGTCTTATATTTATAGCTTTGAATTAAAACATAATTAATATTGATACATTGGTTTCTGGAATTTACGAAAACACTAACCCCCTTATTCATAATAAGGCAAACAATCTAATAAACCTGTTTAACTGTTACACTGTTTGTCTCGTTCTTTCTTAGCGCTGTCATCATTTGGAAGAAAGTGACAAAACAGTGTAATAGCTAAAATAGGGTGTTTGCGTTATTATTAATAAGGGGGTAAAAGTAATTGGAATAAAAGATAAATGAATGGTTTTAACTCGCTTTATTAATGGCCAGTTTGTCTTATGGTTAAATCTCGGGGTCTTGTTCGATCTCCGGATAGGGCAGAGTTTCGTATTTTCGAACAATGCTCAGGTTTGTAATCAGTAATCACCAATTCGTATTTGGCTAGCGTGGTGATTATGCCACTAGCCATCATTGTTGTGGTAAAATAAATTCAATGATAGAGGCCTTTTCCCTGAAATGAGATGACTATAGGATGTTACTTTTTTTACTTTTTTTAACGGGTTAAACAAAATATTTTAGCAACTTTATTGCACTTATAATATCAGTATATAAACTTGAAAAATTATGTCTCAGACTCGAACCCGCGTCTCTCTGGGACGTGTAAAAGCGCCTCCTGGGGCCTATTTGCAGAAATAAAACTGTTTTTTTTATCTATGCATAGCGCCGCGCCCTGTATGCATAGAGAAGCGGGTTCGAGGCCCGCCTGGGAGATAATTTTTCAAGTTTAAATACTGATAGGTTTAACAAAAGTTTTGTAACAGCCTATTATCATCCCACTGCAGGGCAAAAGCCTCTATCATGGAATTCAAGTAAGTTCACAAAAGGTTATTTGGTTATTGCAAAAAAAATCAGCGTCGCAGCCCTTTGGCTGTTGCGACCAATGCTGAGTTGGGGCCTTTTTGGCACATTAATTATTATGTTATTTTCTTTTTCTTTAATTTATTATTGTTTGAAGTGCCAAATAAAATAATTCTAATTCTATTCAAAAAATGAAAGGATAAAAAAATTGGATCCACAATCATTCATCAGTGACTTATTTATATTTTATCGGTTTGAGTACCTACAAGCAAAAATTAAAATTATTTTACTCTTTAAGCATATCAAAGACTACCACTTTTACGCTGCTTTTTAATTATTTTTATCACATGCCTCTTATAATATATCAGAATAGTATCCCCTCACAAATTATCAACACAAAAATGTTGGCACTTAAATTGTCTGTGAGGAATCAGCATTATGTAAATGCGAAAATTCTCGTTCATTTGAAAATCAGATATCATTTTCTAGATTCTCCGAACGTCTTATCTATAATCATTAAATTACTTGGCCAATAGTTTAGTTTGTGCTACTTCAATGTTTTTTATTTTATTATATCACTAGCTGTTGCCTGCGACTTCATCCGCGTCAATTTCTGTTATTATGATGGCGATTTTTTGCAACATTTTTCACTGATGCTTCGCTCCTTTTGGTCGCAGCGTGATGTTACATAGCTTTAAGCCTTTCTCAATAAATGGACTATCCATCACAAAAATATTTTTTCAACTCGAACCAGTACTTCCTGAGATTAGCGCGTTCAAACAAACAAACAAACTCTTCAGCTTTATAATATTAGTATAGATTTGATTGTTGTGACTTTTTCATCACCGTAACTTTTTTCAATGGCCTTTGGTATCGTATTTAGAGCCCATTTATGAAGTAAAAGATGTAGGTCAAGTTTTCACCCGAAAATATTTTTCGAAACATACCTAGTTTTCAATTTTTACGGTCCTCTAAGCCTGTGAAAGTATGAAGGGAAAATCAACAACGTATGAATCATAGATTTTTATGGTATGAATAGTATCGTTAAGAATGAATAAGATGCGCATCGAGTAAAAAAAACTGTTGCAAGGAGGCCGTATCAAAATGTTTAGATTTTTTGCGGATATTTTCTATTAGGCTTTATCTTGACATTTTTGTTCTGGGCTATCTAAAGGAAAAATACGTCCTTTGTTTTTTGTCTCGTAGATTGTTTTATTAAAATTTGGAAGGTGATTAAATTTCATCCCTGTATAATGACGTTCAACATCATCATCCATATCACTACCCTATACCAGTCTATGGCTGGACACACACCTCTGTACAAGAGAGCAAGCAATACTTCTGGCCGCTAGTCACCTCTTACGGCATACGAAAAGAAGGAATGGTGCTACACATTTATGTGCCAGTATTTTATTTTTATTAAGCTATTGCATAGCTTCTATCGTGGGCCTTGAGCGTGGAGACCGAATCCAGAAATTCCGTAACGAAAATAACCTAACACCCACACCCACACACTCGGGGCGAGGCACGACGAACAATTTTGAATTTCCTAAATTTAAAAGAATTTAGAAGAAAATAAGGATTTTGACAGTATGGTTGCCTATGGTAACCATATCTGCAAAATAACAAAAATTTAATTACAAAAGTCAAAATTAGAAAATACATAAAATTATAAAATTAAGCTATTGCATAGCTTCTATCGCGGGCCTTGAGCGTGGAGACCGAATCCAGAAAATCCGTAACGAAAATAACCTAACACCCCCCACACCGGCACAGCGGTGATACTTTTCAGTTTTATAATTGCATAAGTTGATAAAAAATGCTATGCAATAGGTTTACCGCGGCAGTCGCCGAGAAAACCAATTAAGGGACAGAAACACCACATCTATAAATATTAAAAAGAGCAGCACATCTTTTAATCATCTTCACAACTTCAAGTATCACACGATAGCATATACTTTGTCATATACTATTCTCAGTTTATGCACGATACTATCTGTTGCCGTTTGATAAATAGTAGTAATTAAATATAATAGACTTTGCCTAGGCATGAAATAAAAATTCAATAATGAGACAGCGCATAACGCACTCCTGCAATCAACGATTTTTGCTAGGGCTTAAATTCAGTTTTTTCACGCTTGATTAATGACATTGAAAGAACTGTAGGCTAAGCTTCCATAGAAGCGGAGCTAGGCAGAGTAAAAAGGAGCTGACCAATCACAGCGCTTGAACTGTGGTCCAAGCTTACTTATTAATTTTCATGCAAATAAGAATAATGGTTTGACAAATTAGAATATGATTAGCTTTTCGCTCGCGGCTCTGCCCGTGTGAACTACCCACACGGAAGTAAATCTGTGCCTAGCAATGGGGTAACAATTCTATATGTCCTTTCTTAGGGTCTAACCTATCTTTAAACCGTATAAATAAGAAAGAAAGAAATATAATTAAAATTTGGTTTCGTAGTTTAGGCAAAAAAGCGCTAGTCTAGCGTTCAAGAGCGCAGAATTTCGATTCCAGAGACAATAACAAACGAAATCGAGTGTCAAGTAAGCCTACTATAGGTTTCGAGCACTCTGATTGGTCAATTCGCGCCCCGTTGCTTTCGTGGATCTCGGGGTCCTACCTAGGTTCGATCCAGGTTAATGCCTGTACTCATCATTGATGTGGTTAATAACTTGAATTTAATGATGGAGGGCTTTGCCCTGCAGTGGGATAATTAAATGCCGTTACTTTATTTAGAAGTAACACCAACCCCTGGTGAAATAAATATGAAAAAAATAAAAATTGAGTTAAACTCACATTTTTTCTAGCTAAAACTAAACTGACAAACTAATAGCAAGTAACCTTCGTACAGTGAAACAAAAATAACCTGCGGCTGAACCGACCGACTATTCATAGACGAAATCATAGCAACAGAAGGCCTTAGCATAAATATTTTTCACACAAGATTATCACCTGTCCCTCTCCCACTGATGCGAAACCACAACACTGTCTCTTTCGACATGGCCAAAAGCCAACAAGTCGTCACTTCAGTTACGAAATATGAAGTCTAATTATGAAAATCGTTATTAATAAAAATTGCATTTGTACTTCGGTTATCGGTTTTGCGAGTGATGACATCGATATGATGCGTTGAAGTGTCAGGAGTTTCGATTGTTTTCAACTAAACGATGATTAACGAAATTAAAAGTGGAGGTTATTCGAAACATACTTGCTTTTCATTAAAAACAAATACGTATGTTTGTGAAATAAGTTACCAATTATGAGTAATAAGGTGTTTTACGTATGTTTATGATTTGTGATCTCTTGAAAGGCTATTAACTATTTTGAAAAACCTTTTATCTAACCTTATTAACCTTATTTTAAAGGTAGACCTTACAGTTTTTTGAATAGAACGAACGACCTTACTGAACAATACAAAATCATAAATATTGGTCCACATAGTAAAAATATGAGTGATCATATCTACATAAGAATAAACATACATTATAGCTTTTCGCCCGCGGCTAAGCTACACGTTATATCTCGAGGGCGAAAACCTGTACCTAGTAGTGGAATACAATAAAACCTATGTCCTTTCTAAAGGTCTAATATGGCTTCGTACCAAATTTCAACACATTGAATCAGTGATTTAGGCGTAAAAGCATAACTGAAAGACAGAGAGACAGACAATAATAGACATACGAGTAGTTTACTTTCGCGTTTATAATATTAGGGGTTAAAGTATGAAATTGCCGTTTTGTATGGACGAAATCGAAAAAAAGTCATTATTCCATACTAACAATTTTTTAGTTTTTTTAAAAACGCCTGAACCGTTTTCGATGCAATTGAAGGTGAAAGTTAGATGGTTATAAAGCTACGCATTATAGTATTTAAATTTTTGAAAATCAAAGTATATAATACAAATATACTTAATTGAAACAAGAAGGTCAGCTGACACATTGTAAGGGGTCTTTTCAACGACTTCCTTTGAAGTAATAGGCACTAGTATTGCATTTTTTTTTTTTAGTCAAAAGTTACTTTATTTAGTTTTTGATACAATACAAAAAGAATTACGCAATAATATGACTATACTTAAGAGCTATAAACAAAATAAAAAGTGGGAAAATAATCGGCAATTTCATACTTTAACCCCTATTATTAATTTGAATTCGACGCATTAGATAGTACTAGGACGACTCAACTACTAATCCGATCCGACTACAGCGAGGCGTGAGACAGGGAGACGTTATTTCTCCGAAACTGTTCACAGCTGCGTTGGAGGATATTTTCAAGCTTCTGGACTGGAAAGGACGCGGCATCAACATCAATGGCGAATACCTAACACACCTGCAATTTGCCGATGATGTAGTTCTTATGGCTGAGACCTTGGAAGACCTGAACATTATGCTCGAAGATCTCGGTAATGCTTCTCAAAGAGTGGGTCTTAGGATGAACATGGACAAGACAAAAATCATGTTAAATGCCCATGTTGCACCCGCTCCAGTTAACGTTGGGAACATTGCACTCGAAGTTGTTGACCACTATGTTTACCTGGGACAGATAGTCCAGTTAGGTAAGTCCAACTTCGAGAAAGAGATCTCTCGTCGAATCCAGCTCGGATGGGCAGCGTTCGGGAAGCTCCGGCATATATTCGCGTCCGAAATACCTCAGTGTCTCAAGACAAAAGTCTTTGACCAGTGTGTGTTGCCAGTAATGACCTATGGGAGAGAGACGTGGTCGTTTACTATGGGTCTCATAAGAAGGCTCAAGATCACCCAGCGAGCAATGGAGAGAGCGATGCTTGGTATTTCCCTCGATCGAATCAGAAATGATGAGATCCGCAGGAGAACTAAAACAACCGACATCGCTCGAAGGATTGCATCGTTGAAGTGGCAGTGGGCGGGACACATAGCGCGGAGAACCGATGGCCGTTGGGGCGGAAAGGTTCTCGAATGGCGACTGCGTACCGGACGACGTTCCGTGGGCAGGCCCCCTACAAGGTGGACCGACGATCTGATCAAGGTCGCGGGAAGCCGCTGGATGCGGACAGCACAGGACCGATCGTTGTGGAGATCCTTGGGGGAGGCCTATGCCCAGCAGTGGGCGTCGTTCGGCTGATATGATGATGATGATGATGAAGACGACTCAAAACTGGAGACTCATTTCGCTCTTTTCGTAAGTTGAAATTGTGGTAAAGTATCATATAAAGGTTAAGGAGTTATTATTCTTATTAGTATTACAATAGCGGATTAACAACTACTCAACAATGCCTAACTCGGGAGTTTGTGTTCAAAATTTTGATCATTTATTTAGTATTACAATAAAACTGCACGCACATCACATAATAAGTGATATATTATGAGATGTGTGTGAAATGATATGAAATGTTAAATTAAAATATCACAGCCATTTAAAATAACTAGCAATGTCATTGTCTCTTAGCACGATAAAATATAATTCGCTCAACTAAGCTGCAAAAAGGAATGTAAAAATCGCCCATAGACTAGAATGAGTGGTGTCGTACGAGGCGACTAAAGAAGTACTGCCAGAAGAAGGCAGGAAGCAGCGTCTTCCCTCCGACATTTGCTAAACTGAGATCGCCAACCTGCTTATGATTAAGGCGAAATCCCGCTTTTGCAGGTTTGAGCCAAGCAGTGTACAGAAATGGCCTGGTGATGACGATGATGATGATTAGTGTTTATTTAAAATTATATCAAATATTCGAGTCGAAAACCATCACTTAAATGTTAATAGTTAAACTTGTGAAGCTCACAAATAAATTATTAGTCAGCATGTAGCTTTAGAATCGCTTGACCCTCAATTACCAAGAAGAGTTGTAGTTACATGTCTCAATTATTCACCTGTCCAACATTTCACAAGGGATTTCTTAGTCTATTTTAAAATAACAATAAAGAGTGTGACTGTTGCGATTTGTTTCTCAATTACTGGCAATGCCAGTGTTAATTTAGAAAACGTTTTGGCACTAACGTATGGGGTGCTTGTCATAACAACAGAAATGTTTTGTTAGTGAAAAATACCGTATGGTGTAAAGGTAAGCCGAAATTTTAGGATGACTAAGCAACGGCATGGTTACTCAGTAGGTATCATCAGTCTGTGATTTATTTAACGCAATTCCTGAGCTCTGGTACTTAGATTATTCTATTTGTTCAAGTTATTTAACGTGATTCCAGAGCTCTAGCAGATACACACAGAAGTACAGTTGGTCTTTCGTGTTTTACATATTAACAACAAATTTAAAGATTTCTTATATCCTCTGAACTGCTTTGAGTTTTTTTTTTATTGCTAAATAAAAAAAATGATTTGTAAAGTCCTCAGTTTTTATGTCCTCATGTAAAGGTAGGCCAGAAGCAACAATGATTAAAGAATCGATTAATTAAGTTCAGTAACCCACCGTTATGTTAATAGATGACAATTATAGTTTCTATAAGATTGTCCATGTTTCGAAATACCTACTATTTCACGTGAGAAAGAGAGAGAGGATTAGAGTTTAATTCATTAAAACTGAGTTTGCTCAAGATCTTCCTACTTCCTTCCCTCAAAGCATAGCTGACCTTGTAAAAGAATTTTGATTAGCAGTCTTTAGCATTTTTAATTACTTTTGGATATGTGCCTGCGTCGAAATAAATTGGTTGGGCAATAAACGGTTTTACTAGCAAATTAACGCCAATTTTAATGTAGCAGTCGCATTTCCAAGGCTTTGAACCTCGTTGTTGACTGCCGAACGGATGTTTCTTTTTTTAATAAATAAACATGCATGCTGCTGGTTAACGAATAAAGTGTGGTTCGGGATATTAAAATATGTTTGGGTAAAACTTAATTACAATTTGTATCTTACTTCGTCATACGTGATTTTTTCTTCATAAATAGGTAACACATAAAAGTTGTATCCTAAAAAAAAGTTACATGTGTAAACTATTATTGTGGACATGTGTTTGTTTTATTCTTTCAAGATAAATTTTAAACTTTAAGTCCGAAAAACTGTTAATGCTTTTGAGTCAACAAATATTTTCTGGCGACAGTTTAACATTGTGCAATAAATATATTTATTTATAAATATTTGCAGTAAAACGTACGTGGCATCCGCCGCGTTGACGAAATATTGCTTTGTTTTGTAACTTACTCACTTCTGAAAGCATTTTGGGAATAAAATAAAACGAACTGTTCATTTTCAAAACAAGTTCAGGAAAGAGAAAATTTTCGGTAACAGCTCAAAGCATTACTGAATTATTTGGTAAATTCCAAAAAAAATATTTATGGTACTAATTTTGCTAAAGAAGTTTATTTTGGTTTTAACTTAAGAATTGTACCTACTTCTTAGCTAGATTTCGTCTTCGTTAGAAGGCATTTGAGTTATTGCAGTGCGTTACATTATTAAATTAGATGGAAATATTTTACCAATGAAAATTTTTATTTTTTATTTTAACGATTTTCTGTGTTCTTGTATTAATTGTGTCAAATAAACATTTATTTCTTTTCTTTCTTTCTTTTAAATAATGGTGCTAATATTGGTGCTTTTATATTTATTATAAATAAACTTCATACACAAAAAATACAGGACAACGTCTATCTAGCCCGCTAGTATATGATATTACTTCTAACCATCTTCATACCTTATGCAAGTGTTATGCATCTGGATCCAAATATTTACCGAACAAATCAGCGGATGCAGTGGGAGTGACGTATTGTTGATACCTGACGCTATTTCCGTTCGATTCACGGCTGCAGTCACGCCGCTATAAATATCTGATTGACGATATCGCTTTTAAATAAGATGCATTTGGTTGAGTTTGGATTTAAATTTTGTATCTCAACACACTTGGGGCCTGTGCCCCAAGTGTGTCTAGCCCTGTGGCTAGACCGTAGACGCAATGGTAGTGTTATTGTTAACGTCGACAGGTGCCCTGTGTCACAGGAAGTGTTAAATAGTCGTATCCAGAATATAGTTGGTTAATTACATATTTAAAGTATAGGTATACTTAGTTAGATTGCTCAAACTTTAACTTTCAATGTTATGAACGTTAATAAGTTAAAGATTGGTCAACTTTTTCTTTTGTTTGTTTTACGTTATAGTTTTTGATTTATATGAAAAATTTTAATAATGAATTGCATCTACGACTTATAAGTGATAAAATAATTTTACTAGTATACCTACCTCAAATTGATTGTTAAGTATAATTTGATCTATAAGTTTAACAAAACTTATCTTTATTGATAATTGGAAATAACTACTTACAATATTTATTATTTAACCAACGTACCTATTTTTCTGACTCCCCCAACCACCAACAGCATTTTCGAAGTTTTTATTTAACTAAGCAATGTACAGACCAAATTTTACAGGTTTGTTTATTTTTAAATCCAAATGTAACAACCAATCACAAAAGCTGTAATCATAGTTAAGCCTCAACTAAAAATGGAACAAGCGCTAGTCTCCTAGCGCGTCTCCTAGTCTCCTAGTTATCTCTAAAAGAAAAAACGTTACAAAAAATTCTTCGTGCAAACAAATCTTTTGTATTTGAAGTGACATATTAAGGCCATCAAAATTAAATGGTTTACGAAGGTGAATGGCCGACAAAGATCGCGATCATGGAATACAGGGTGTTAAACAAATGGACCATTAACACTTTTCGGGGTAACAGTATCAATTATTTTGCAACATAGCTTATATCAGTCCACTGTTGGTTGCAAGTCTTTACAAAAGAAGAATTTCACTACGCTTGGCAGGTGTATAGGCAGACATAGTGTGGCCACTGTAAAAACCATATTTTTTTATATACGCTTTAAAAACCATAACTTAAAAACATGTGTTTTGTGAATACATACGTGTACTTGAATTGATAAATAATAAGTATTAAAAAAACCACTAGCGATTAAATCTTCTTCTCTTGTCGTGTCAGTAACACCACTTAGGTACAACTGTAGAAAGGCTGGGCCGATTGCCCCCCACGCTTTTTGTACAATAATATGAATTTTTCAATTGATTACTACAGTTTTATTTTTAATTTTTTAGTTCAATCTGTTTTGAAAGCGTGTTTTTTTTAGTTTTTTAAACTATTATTTATTTTTTACTTTTTAGTTTAGTTTATAAGATTTGATTCCTTCTTTATCGACTGTAAGTCCAAAGCTATGCAGGAATCGTAATTGATACAGATCGCGCGCTAGCTCTATCTCTTTTACTCCCTCTTACAGAGGAAAACTGGGAAACTATTATTAAATTATTGCATTGTCATCGGTCCTTGATACGTGTGCAAAGTTTCAAATTAATCAAACTTCTAGAAATTGGTAAAAAATATGCTCAAAGATTCCATTACATACATAGATACAGCCCAAGCTCATAAAAAAGCGTGGTAAAAATAACTACTAACTAACTGTTTTCTTCATAGATACATATTTTATCTAACCTAGCCATATTTGATGACACTGACTGACCTTTAAGACGTCAAAATCAAATACTATTCTGAGGCGATAGGTCCGCCTAGGTTTATCTCCATTTCCAATAACCTATCTATCTTCAGTTTTGGCATATCGGAGATAGAAAACAACTTCTGTCTTTGTTACCCTGGACGGAAAAAACAGAGATAGAAACTGTTTCCTATCTCCGATATGCCAAAACTGAAGATAGATAAGTTATTGGAAATGGCCGTTAGAATATAAATCTCCAGTTGCATGACTAAAGGTAACAATGATCAAATTAGTACTTGAAAAATATTTACGGTATAGGAGCTCATAGAGCATGCACAGCATGTATATGAAAGAATAGAAACTACCGTTTTTATTATATCCAGCGGTCTGTCTATTTTTGTGAACGTGAGTGATTGTGTCTCGCCTCCAGACTCCGGATATTGGTTCTAGTTCTAAAATAGACTCAGTCATACTCTCAATAGAGAGTATTAATACAACCCTGTATTTTTGGTTATGCTCAAGTACAAAAAAATTTGTTTTATTACCATGTTCAAACATTTCTAGACATTGATGTTAAATTTCAATATTTTTGTTATTTCGTATGAATTAGCAGAAACTTAAATTAACTGCGTTTTATAATGTATGCTAAAATATAAACAACATTATATTATGTATGATCTATATTTTATTCTATTGCCAATAATTTCATTAATGAAATCATGTAGGTGTGTCTGCAATGTGTCTGTGGGCGTGATGGCTAATTAATTTACATCAAACAATGACATGTAACACATAACAGAGTTTGAAGTGTCTGATCTTAACTTTCTACATATTATTACTACTGCTAGCGACTTCGTTTCCCTATAAAATGTAACCTTATACTCTGACGTACAAACTACCAATATGCAAAAATCATGGTAATCCCTTTCAATAATAATAATTTCATTAATGAAACCATGTAGGTGTGTCTGCAATGTGTCTGTGGGCGTGATGGCTAATTAATTTACATCAAACAATGACATGTAACACATAACAGAGTTTGAAGTGTCTGATCTTAACTTTCTACATATTATTACTACTGCTAGCGACTTCGTTTCCCCATAAAATGTAACCTTATACTCTGACGTACAAACTACCAATATGCAAAAATCATGGTAATCCCTTTCAATGTTAAAAGGAAATATGTTTATCCCATAGGTACCGAATATTTGAAGATTTCTTGAGTTTTTTACTTTACATTATATTGAAATGAAAGATAAGTTAATAGATTTGAATCGCGTTTATTAAGGTTTTACATTATAATTGTGTTAATCCCGTATATTCAAAATAGAGAAGGTAATTTGAAAAATGTTTTGAACTACCGCCTCTAATTGAAATCGTCAGTTATGATTCTATCCACGCCAGTTGCCATGGTTTGACTTCATTGATGGTATGCGGGGTCCCAAGCAGCTGGTACTTACGTTTCTTTTAATAGTATTAATTGCTATTGGTGTTCTTAAAAAAAATAACAATACTAGAATACGGCCAGCAGAGTCCCCTCTCCAGCAGTGGCCAAACTGAGATTGACATTTCACCTGTCAAGCGATTATTGCAAGATGCTCCATTTGAAGAGGCATATAGGCAGTGGATTTATAGGTACGGATGACAAAGTTCTTTTTAAGTCGACATTAGACTGCAAGCCAATATCCCGATCACGACAATACATATAGTTGGTATACGAGTAGGCATTATCTACAGACAAAGGTTACATACCGACGAACTAAATCAGATCGCGTACTATTTACCGAGCGATGATATTTATTTCCTCTAGCTCCCACTCATTAGTCACCAATTAGAAAGAATATGTGACGATGCGGTCACGAGAACATCCCACAAGAAAATTCCTTGTTATAGTGACAGCTCTCATGGGTTTGTCTGGTGAATGTTCTGTATTTTGTAAAGCGTTTAGTCATGTTTTGAAATATTTAACTCGCGCGTAACTTTACCTGATAGACCGATTTCGGTGATTGTTTTTTATTCGTTAAGTAATACTCGTAGCATAAAATCGGTATCATTTAATTTTGATTAAACAAAATGCAACATGTTATTTTCACAACTAAGAGATCGATTTTTAATTAGGTATACTTCTCAAAAATCACATAAGACAAGTTCCAACTTAATTCACTGAAGACTTCTAACAAAACGCAATATTTTCCTGTGGTTTTAGCGAACGTTACTCTAACATTATAAACATGTGGATTACTGAGAAGCGGTTTGGCAATCAATCGACGCATCTCGCTCGCCACAACGACCGTCAATCTAACTCGGAATAACCCATGAGGCAAACACACCCATTTTGTGAACATTTTGATGCTTTCAACACTTTTTTTCAAAACCTGACTTCCTATTTCTATCGATTAAAACAAAATGTAATCGAGAACTTTCAACACCTCAAAAGTCGTCATATCGTTTGATTATCCGTCAAGGATAATTATTAATAGGTATTCCAGGTTGCATTGACGTGTTCGCTTGCAAAAGAAGACGGACTTCAGAAAAACTCGTTTCTTAAATAACCCGAACGGCTACTATCGAATAGGGCCCTCGCGTGATCGGTGACTACCAAACCACTAGGGTAAAGGAGGGATAGATGCCCCACTTTTTGAAAAATCCTCCTAATTTTATATAAATAATGTCTATGAACTTGGCTAGTTTAATCCCTAATGTTTAACTGTGTAATGTTGTTGTTTTTTGAATTTTTTGTGAACCTATATATTAAAGATTTTGAAGATTTTAGCTTTTTGTGGAACTCCTTTTATTGAGGATTGATGGCAGATAATATAATTTACTCTATAAAAAGCTAATTCAATATTAGCTGTATAATATTTAGTTAGAAATAATCCTGTAATCATTTGAATTATTAAGTATATTCCTAGTAAAGACCCGTATGGATAGTTGCCCCACCATGAAAATACTAAGAAGGATAGATGCCTGCGGCGCGGGATAGAAGCCCTTCATGCTGTAGGAACGAAAAACTTAACCAAAATTTTATGAATTTTCGAGAACAACGGTTTTCGGTGTTTTAGCTGTTAGAAGGCTACTCCTAAAACAGAAATTATCTCCAAGAAACTTGGACCTAATAATGAAAAATATTTTGCAGTTTTAATTGTCACCGTTAGAATATAATTTTACTATGAAATCAAATTAAATAACCATAAGAAAATTTTTAAAATATTTGTTTAACAAAAATAGGAATTCTTAATTCTTTTTATAAAATAGTAGCTGTTGCCCGCGACTTCGTCCCCGTCAATTTCTGTTATTATGATCGCGATTATTTTGCAAAATTTTTCACTAATGCTTCGCTCTTATTGGTCGCAGCGTGATGTTATATAGCTTAAAGCCTTTCTCAATAAATGGACTATCCATCACAAAAACCTCGAAAAATCAGGGCAACTATCCTTTTTGATAGATGCCCAAGCATTTTTAAATAAACAAAAAACAAAAGAGCAACTATTTCTATCTAGATGCACACTTGATGAATTAGTATATTGATGTTATTAAAAATATAACGGAAACGTTGTGTAACGTCGGAAAGGTAAATTACTATTTACCTTTAAATAACGGTTCGTTGCATTAAGCTCCGTAAGTGTTAAGTGTTTAGTGTAAAAATGCAACAAGAAAGTTTAAAATCCTATACTTATAAAGTATTACAACAGCAATAACTAACCCTCAAAACTTTGACGTGTTCGTCAAGTTTGCCGTGGTGATGAATTCACACATAAGCGAAACACGTCCTCATAGCACGACGACCCGTCGCTTACTTAGGTGTGGAGTGACTGCGGCTCTTAGTTACGAGTATACTATTGTTCCTCAGTCGCGAGTTTGGGAAGTTAGGTTATTTGAAAATGAGGCATATATCCCACTGGGGCATCTATTTTCCCGCCTTTACCCTACACCAATTAGATCATTGTGGAAAAAAATAAGGTTAAGACAAAAGCGAAATGATATTTTTTTGTTTAATCCCTCAACCCCCAAGCGGCACGCGCCTGCCGCGATAACAATTGATTTCAATTGTGTCTGGAATAACTCACGATCGAGGGATTATGTAGAGAATTACAAAATGAAACATAGAAACAATTGCAATGATCTAGATTACTATTTATTATAAAGAGAAAAGATTTGTATTTTTGTGTGTGTGTATGTTTGTAATGAATAAAATCAAAAAATACTATGCCGATTTCAAAAATTTTTTCCCCATTGGAAAGCTACATTCACCCTGAGTGACATAGGCTATATTTATTGCTAGAAAAGATTAGGGATCCTTATAAAAAACCCATGTCCACCCGTGCGAAGCCGGGACGGGCCGCTAGTCAGTTATATGATGACGATGATGAGTAATTTTATATAGCAAATCTAGTGTTTACTAGTCTAGATCCAATAAACACTTTACATTACTCCCACTCAGATAGTTTTATTTTAAATTCGTTTTAGAATGAAACATTGACGTCATAATAAATTTATTTTTACCAAACATACAAATTGGAACATCTACACATTCAGTTTAATTAAAGACATTTATTCTCATTAAGACATTTTGTCACTTACATGAGAACTTAAAGCTATGTAACAAAATTAAAGTCGTCACAAACAGGTTTATTGAAGAAGAGAATTATTAGAAATGATGTGTCTGGTTAATTTAGGTTTAAAGACACTAAATGATTCCGCCTTTTTTATGTCTGCCGGCAGTGTTATATATCTGTACGCCTTCAAAAGTAATTGTCTTTCTTCCATAACCGGTTCTTATCGTGGGCAAGACTATGTGATCACCTCTGCGAAATATATAATTATGTATTTGGCTTTTTTTTGTCAAAGATATCTGTGTGTGAATGGTTTTATTCAAAATTTTCCTAATAAGTATGCATGTAGTATAATGTGAGTGTAGAGTTTGATAAGCTATAACTTCCTAAATTTAAATGTTTTTATGCGGACTTCCTATCTACTAGTAGGCTTTTGCTACAAAAAAACTACAAGCTTGTTGCAAGTTTTGCTAAAACTACAAGTATGTACTTACTACATTTATTTTATTTTGCGGAACAATTTCAACATCGTCAATAGTGGTTTATGTACCAGACCAAGATTTCAATTTAAGTCCTGGGTGAATCCCCCAGTCGGGCAGGAAGTCTCAAATTTTGGATCATTGCTCGATTTTATGACCACCAACATGCATTTTGCAAGCGTAGAGCTAATGCTTGACACATCATTGCTTTGGTAACTTGAATTTTATGTTTGAGTCCTTTACCCTGCAGTGGGATGATTATAGGCTGTTACTTTAGTATTTTTACTTTACATCAATCAGACACTGCACATCAGGCTACACATTGTTGCAAACTAGCACCTATGTCAACGATGTTAAGATACCCCAGTATACAGCCTAATGAGTATTTATCTTTACGTCACTCCAACACGAAGGTCATCGTTATACAGCCACTAACACCTCTTCACACCTGCCAGTCAATTGCATCATTTGTCCCACAAACCCGTATCGCGAAGTACAGGATACATCATCGAAATCATCATTCATCAATGTCTGAGTCAACTGTTTATCAACTATACGCCGACACCTGATGTGGGGCACCTGACTCCATACTCCAGTTGCCAAGAGGCGTTACATCTGAAAAAGATACGGCTCATTCTGATTTATGTGTAATAAAACAGAATACGTCCGTCGGAATTAGTTCGAGTAATAATAGAACGGTTTTTTTATGTAGATTTTTTGACTACTTTTAGTATTTGAGTTAGGATTAGAACGAAAAATTATAACAGATACATGGCTCGGTGCGTATTTAGTGAGGACATTTTTCTGTCGCTGAACGTTTGTTACTTATTGCGTCATTATCATAAATATCATCTCAGTTATACGACACGGCAATGCCTACTCTAAGGTACTAACAGCATTTTTTTTTAAATCAAGTAAGATTAACTCAAAATCGGTCTACTTTGTACATAGTTCTTTATGCGTGGTCAAACATAAATAAACATATTCGGACGGGTTGAAAAGTATGTTCCATTTTATAATCACAAACTCAAATGAGTTCAAATATTTTATAACAAATTTGTGTCTGACTACTCTTATGTATGAACGTAAATCGACAACCCAGGTCCAGTTTTGGTTCATACTATGCTACAAATGTATTTATAATACTTACTTTAAATTTGTTAACTTTATTTAATCCCTCGATCGTGAGTTATTCCAGACACAATTGAAATCAATTATTATCGCGGCACGCGCGTGCAGCCTGGGGGTTGAGGGATTAAACTGATAAAATTAAGTTTAAAGTTTATTCTTCGTAAACAGTCCTAATTAGAGCGTTGAGTCAATTGGACTTAACACTTCTCTGTTTTATGTTGAAGCTATTAACATGTCTGCCAACAAGTATCTGCCAAATCCTCGAAGCCGACGCAGTTTTGTTGCTAACGTTAAAGTGCATCTAAAAGCATTACTGAGTGTGGACTATCTCAGCATTTGCAACAATTCACTTAGTGTTAGATCAGCTTCTATCTTCAGCGGAAAACACCTATGCAAGCGACGTCACCCCATGACGAGTAGTTATCCAACCGCCTGCAGCTTCCCACGCAAATTCCGTCCCGCCCGCCTCGGCCACCAGCCAAAATTTTCATAGTTTAGTTACGATTTCGAAAACGACCCGACGCGTCCCGCCGCCGGCGACAATCCGTCCGATTTCTCTAACGAATCCAGTTTCGCATAACCTTCGTCAAGTTCTCGATTTTCAGCGAGAAGTTCTTGTGATTGTGTTTGACTCAGTGCACCGTGTGTCCTTTGGATTTAAAAAGTGCTTTCCTATAATTAGGTACGTTATTTTTTATATCTTATTACCGCTGGAAGATTATTGGAATTTACATTTTATAATGATGGACTAAAAGCAGACCCTTGCGGCATTCCAATAATAATACGTTGGCTATAAAATTCGATATGAACGCATCTTATTTAAAGCTTCCTTATGGATATTACAATATAATGTTGGTTAAGAAAGTTAGGTAATCGTAGGAAGTAATGGCCGATGCAAGTTATAAAAGTTCTACGTCGCACAGAAACACGAGAGCAAGGGGCCTTCAGTGACTACAGAAATAGCACAAGACGTTTCGTTCACACTTGAGAAAATTTAAACACAGGACACCCACTCGCTTAAACTTCACCTTGCCAATGTAGATGGCGCTGACCGCGGTATGAGTCATTTTGGAAATGAGAGTTCGTCCAAAGTGGTTTCGGCCACTGATATGCTGAGATTATGACTTATAGAACAGAATGAATTATTATTTCGGTTCTGTTTATGATTTACAAGTCTTCTTGCCTTAGATACGCAGTATTTATATCATGTTATGAAATGTTCAAGTGGTTTATACCAATCGTAAATTGAAGTCTCTTTAGACAAGTGTAGTGGCATTTAAATCATCACATTATTTGAAAACATATATTGATTGAACTTTGCAGTTGTAAAACAATCGCAAATTTACAGAAAAATACCAAATTTACTGAACATTTATTTTACAAATACGTAGGTATATCCGTTGGTAACATTTGTTCTTCTTCATTAAATGTTATATTATTATCATGTTACCTTAAATTATTCTTCTTGAAATTAAATTAAATTAAAGCTCCATTAACGGATTTCACTTTAATTAGATTTCCTGTTTAATTTTTCATGACGTTTTGAACACTTTAGAGCGTTTGTGGTCACGCGTAGACTATGACATTACACTATATTATATCGTACATTACCTGAATTTTATAAATCTCAAATGTTAACTGAAGAATATGGCTACGTATTTCAAAAGAGAAGATTTTAGGAAATTTTCAGAAATTGCTAGTTGATCAGAATCTCGTCATAGCATCAATGAAGTCCACTAACTATGGCAACACTGCAAAAACTATGGGCACAGTTAGCTTATATTGCACAAATAAGAACATAACTGATGATAGCAAATTAAAAAACGGCAGTTTTGATTTAGTTTCCTAACTATTTCATTGCGAATAACACTAGAGCTTACTCGTAACAATGAACGCTTATAACTATTTAAAACGTCGCGAAATAATAAGATAAAAAGTGAAATCTTATCTAACGCGAATTAGTGAACACATATTTCATTTAAAAGTATAGGTAGTGATTACTGGATTTACAAAATGGTTGATTATTGGATATCTTTGTTATGTTTGTACCTAATGGTTAGCAGATCGAGGGTTTCTATGACAGAAAATATATGATAATTAAATGATTGTTTTTAGAAATATCTAGAGAAGCGTGTAAAGGGAAAATATTGTCATAAACAGACCATTTGCTTGCATTATCTTCATTGGTAAACCTGCAAAGACGTTGACAGCTAGTTTAGAAAAACAAAAAACCAAGCCCAGATAAAATAATGACTTCATAGCGTTTACAGCGACTGTTATTATTTCTTTTGCTAAACTGCTGGACACGGATCTCTTCAAAAGAAGGATTTTCATAAGAGCGGATGGTCGGTCGCAGTTTGACTAGTGCTTAGGGCTAGTGATAGAGAGAAGTAGCTGCTGCCCGTTATCTCCTGTCAATACGCCTTTAGTCGCCTCTCGACATCCATAAGAAGAAAAGAAGTGTTTTTTTTAATTTGCCTGCAATAATAATAGTAACTCTGTAATATTCGACTAATTTGAAATAAAAAGTATTCTAATTTTTTAATGAGCTTACATCTATTTACAACTGGATATGTTCCGTATAACTCCGACGAATGTCATTTAATGACAATGAGTCAGATCCTCGGCTCCACTTCCACTGCTAGCAGCTTTGCGTATCATTGCTTGTTGTAGCGTTATAACGAATGACTTCATTTTCAATTCACAAAGCGCTTTTTTCAATGCCCTAATTTGGTTGACCTTGGTCGTAGATGCTGTAAGAATTTCGAGCTATCTAGCAATCAGTAGACAATTTTAAAATTGACAACTTTTATGATTAATAAAGCATTAACTAGGATATTTTAAGGATCATTCTTGAAAGAAAGTTATTAAATACGAGCGAAAAGAAGTATATATATTTTAAATTTAGAAACATTTATTACTAATGGACATCACAATAAAACAACACCAATTTAAAATGAGTTAAAACAAGTAGTTTCTGTATTAAAATTTTAAGAACATGCATGCAAATAAAAACAAACCATTATAAGAATAAAGAAAAGGTAGAGGCACATACATACATAAAAACAAAAAATGCCCCAACAGTGTGGTTGTGTGCATCGCAAGGCCCATCGGAAAGAACCTCTCTCAGCAAAAAGTCGGGGCCCACTATCTAAGCTACGACGCTGGATTTCAGTGGGGAATATTAAGGATTTCTAAGATAACAAGATTTATTAAAAAATCACAGCTAATAGATTTGGTTGATAAGCTAATTGTATCCAACGATACAAAGAATGTTGGTAACACTCTGCTCATAAAATGTAACATTGTTCTAAAATAAACTTTCACACGATATAATAAAACCAATGCGCCAGATGCATTAACCTATTTGGCAACACATTCCCCTTTCGATTTCTGAAACTAAGTATCTGTTAGTATTTTGGTTTCATTGTTTATTTCCATTCGATTGTTTTGTAGCAAACAGAATAATTATCAAATGTTATTTTAAAAACGCCTCGTTGGTCTAGTGGTTTAAATACCGGGCCAAGATCTAGGGGTCCCAGGCTCGAATCCCGGGTCGGGCAACAAAAAAAAAATAACAAAAAAAAGTTTCGAATTATCGAACGTTGCTCGGGTTTGTGATCACCAACCCGCATTTGGCAAGCGTGGTGATTATACCAGTACACCCATCATTGCTGTGGTAACATAATTCAATGATGGAGGCCTTTGCCCTGCTGTGGGATGAAATTAGGCTGTTACTTTTTTTTTTTATTTTAAAATACAATTGTTGCCACTCTTCCATATTTTATCTTCTTAATTCTGCAACACCTTTGACTGTTTATATAATTTGTACTGCTTCATTGACTATAGATATCTGTTTTACAATTATAACGTACTTGGCTCAGCATAATCCAAGCAATGTCTATTCACTGCGGAATGCTCTTGTATTTCAATGGATAGCGAAAGGGCAATATCCTGGATCCGCTGAGCTATTGAGAACATTAATTACCCGTCGAATTATTTTAATTCCCTATTTCGCTTATAGAGACAATTACGAGTACCTATATCTAACATGTATTCGTAACTACAAAATCACTATTTTATGATTTAAGCAGTCTTATCCATTCTTGCATTGTAAATATCTATCTGTAGCACCTTTTTTTGCAGTACCTTTTGGAGTATTGGAAAAATAAAATAAAAAAACTACCTTTTTTATTATAAGTGACAATATTTGTAAATAGTTAGAGAATTATATTGCTGAAACGGCGCTAAAGATTTAATATGAACTAAATAGTTTTTTTATTCATACACTGCTTGCTTGCATGCTTCATAAACTGACTTAATAATGTGTTTGCAAATAAAAATTTACCACTGAAAGGGGTGATTATAACGTGTTATCTAGTTAAAGCGTTTGTGTCTTACAAAAATATGCAACGTAATGTTTTTTTTTTTCATTTAATGCATAATCTAACAGTACTACTTATCCTTAGAATTTTATGAATAGCTACACTTTCAGTTTTAGGTAAAACAAGCTTTCTTACTATGTTTTAACAGTAAATAAGTTGCCGTTCTGTACTAATTACTACATATAAAGAGTATAATAATAATATGAACTTACGATGACAAAGACACGGGTCTCCACCTACTGAGTTAGCACACTTTGGTTGCTTTACAAAAGTGCTATCAATATTTCATACCAGTCGCATGGTCCGCAGAGGAGGTGCAATTTCAAACCGTACACTATAATCTTCCAACCAAGTATAAGCCTTATGATTCAAGACCAGGGATCGCTGTGGGTTTCGACCCTAAGGCTAAATAGACTTACACTAAAGTGCATCTTGCTTGTGTCTTGATTTACAACTAACGCATGCGGTGCTCGAAATCATAAAATATGCTTCGGGATACAAAAAAAGTTAATCAAAGTTTATTCTCAATCCTTCCTGACTGTTTCTGGAAACTGTTCTGTGGTCAGCATTCGCTTATCTATAAATATTAGTTATTGCGGAGTTTGTATCATTCACCTTGTCTTTAATCAGTTTCCGATATTTTGGCACTATTTAAAGCGCCATGATTAGGGAAAAGAGTATGTCTAACTCTCTGATATAGACGATAGAAACCCCGTAACAACTAACTCTTTTGATAGAGACCAGGAATACTTAAATCAGGATTAAAAAAGGAGGAATTTTCCATAATCGCCACGCTTAGCAAACGAGTTGGTAATCACAGTTTGGTCAATGGTAGAGTCAAAACGCTGCTGCCCGACTTTTTCGGGCCATACTTCTTTTGTCGCCTCTTACGATACAACAGAAAAGATGGGGTGATGTTGACGGCACAAAATGTAATCAGTATATACTTTATATGATAATAGGGGTTAAAGTATGAAATTGCCGATTATTTTCCCACTTTTTATTTTGTTTATAGCTCTTAAGTATAGTCATATTATTGAGTAATTCTTTTTGTATTGTATCAAAAACTAAATAAAGTAACTTTTGACTGAAAAAAAAATGCAATACTAGTGCCTATTACTTCAAAGGAAGTCGTTGAAAAGACACCTTACAGTGTGTCAGTTGACCTTCTTGCTTCAATTAAGTATATTTGTATTACATACTTTGATTTTCAGAAATTTAAATACTATAATGCGTAGCTTTATAACCATCTAACTTTTACCTTTAATTGCATCGAAAACGGTTCAGGCGTTTTTAAAAAAACTAAAAAATTGTTAGTATAGAAAAATGACTTTTCTCGATTTCGTCCATACAAAACGGCAATTTCATACTTTAACCCCTAATATTTAAGCAATTTCAGTATTTTAACTTGAAAAATTATGACTCAGGCGGGACTCTAACCCGCATCTCCACGCATGCCTAGCGCGGCGCTTTACCAATTTAGCCACCGAGACACTACGTCGCAGGCGTCAATTTTTCAAGCATAATATCCAGTATATATTCCAATAATTAATCTTTCATTTTGTCTCCAGGCTACCCACCATCACTCAACGTCACCATCACAGCATGATACACAGCTAGCACCATGGGGGTGACGGACGATTTGGCCCCAAGCTTCACGCAGAAGCCGCAGCTGCGCCAGGAGGATGACGGGAACAAACTCATCTTCGAGTGCCAACTGCTGGCCTCTCCGAAACCGGAGATCTGCTGGTATAGAAGCGATGAACTCCTCAAGGAGGATACTAGAACTAAGTTTAAGTAAGTAATGTTTGCCATTGTTCTTTTCAATGTGATATCTGCCCTTACCTCATCCAATTTGTTGCTCATCCAATTTAACATCAGACCCAATCACAGACATCCTCGTGCTTTCCAACTTCAAGTGTACAAAACCAACACTTCTTTCTTTAATCTCATAATGCGTATGTGTAGGCAATACAAGTATAATGACTTGATGTTTCAAGGTAACGATGAATTAGTTAATTTTTTGGCGACAAATTAAAACTGCACTTGCGTCGTCATCACGTTTCAATAGAACTCTCACTGCGTCGTCCGACGGGTGTGTTCATAATGAATGACTGTATTTATCTAATAATTGTCTGTGTTGAATCCCTTTTTACATGACTGATTTAGTATTGTTTATTTTCGCGTAAGTTAATGGTGTCTGTCAGCTTATAGTGTTACATTACGTGACACTCATAATTTTGCCATGTAGTGTGTAAACATTTAAGTTGTCAATCTAGTTATTTGTTACTAACCTAGAAGTATTTACCTAACCCATGATTTTACCCATGAATAAAACAAAAATAAAATAAAATAAGATTGCAATTCATGATGATAGGCAAAACATTTATCTTTAGGCAAAATGTTAATTTAATTTTTTGTAAATTTTTTTAGTTTTATTTTATGTTTAACAAAGCAAAAACATAGGCTCTTTCCGGTTGTCATACCATTAACCTTACACGTTGTAATAGAGAGATCGCGACCTTTGAAAGTGATGCATGCAATAAATTAGATTAATATGTTTTGTGTTATAAATATAAATACGCAGTGATCATATTTTCGGTTTTTAGCTGGCCATCTGGCATATAAAATAAATTGAACAGAGTTTTGCTAAAGTCGCAATTTTTTATTGAGGAAGCGTTTTCAAATGTAAACTTTAGTAAGATTTTATGAATGTTTTAGTGACATAATTTATCTAGACTAAACAATATTGCTACAGATAAATCCTGTTCCATGATAGTGCGAATATTTAGTAAGTATAAGTTTTAAGACACTGAAATGCACTTTGTCGTTACTGCTTTCCCTTTGACTGATATAGTCAATTTTAAAATTCATTGGTTTTGGACTGTATCGTAACGGCATAAGGTTTAAATTATGGTGGCAATATACTTGCCACTACCTTAAAGGGAGAATGTCTAGTTCTCATCTGAAAGCTAAGCTTGCTGGCTCGAATATCTATTTACTTACCTAGAACCATCACAGTCCCCTGCAACAATGTCACTTCAAATAAGTTTAAATATTAGTAGCTAACGCATGTGTCCTACCTGGCGTGATACTTATATACATAATATATCAATTTATATTTTGTAATGTTCACAGTTTTAAAACTCTCTGCCACCTTCCCCTCTCAACTCTATTTCTACTGCCCTCTACCTAAAGGTTGTCTGGAAGATATCGCTTTCTAGAGATAAGATCGCCTGAATGGCATTTCTTAGTTTATATCCTGTGTTACATTTAATTTGTTGGTGTGCAATAAAGAGTCTATAGATCTATCTATGACATAAAGATAATTGCAACTATAGTTGGTAGATAGCTCAGCAGTTTAAAGGATACAAGGTATTTGAAGATAGTAGTTTACTGTAATAATGAATGTAAAATCAGTTAAAATCAGTTTTATTTCTGCAAATAGGCCCCTGGAGGCGCTTTTACACGTCCCAATATTTAACCTACCACTGCTTCGGGACAAATGTGGGCTAGTGCCGAGAAGAAGCAGCGCAAGAAACTCGGTCACTATTGTCAGCCTCTTTTTAAATAAACATGTTTACATAAGATATATGCCAGTGCGAGCTGATACAATTTAAAGCCAAACGTTCCTATCATTTATATAATCATCAATAGTGTAATAGCCCTTTTTCATTAAAACAACTTTGATATATGATTTGAATTTATGTACAGGGAGGTCAGCAATTGATAGTGGTAATTTGTTGAAAATACGGATACAATTTCCCATGAACGAATTACCTACTTTTCGCAGTCTGAATCCTGGAACGGCAAGTTTATCTTTATTTCGGGTATTGAAATTGTGTACGTCACTATTTTTGACAAAAAATTCGAGGTTTTTACGGACGTACATAATGTTTTCGAAAATGTATTGAGATGCAACTGTTAGTATGTTGATCTCTTTGAATAGCTCTCTTAGAGAGTCACGGGGTCTAAGGCCGTAAATAGCCCGCACAGCACGTTTTTGCAATATAAAAATAGACTCAATATCTGCCGCTGAGCCCCATAACAAAATACCGTATGACATTATACTGTGAAAGTAGCTAAAATAAACTAATCTTGCCGTTCCAACATCAGTCAATGGTCTTATCTTTCGCACAGCATAAGCAGCAGAACTAAGTCTTCCAGACAGAGACCTGATATGAGCACCCCATTGCAGTCGAGAGTCTACAGTTATACCTAAAAAGGTAGAGGAGTCTACTGTGTCTAATGGCTCATCTTTTACAATAACATTTGTGGCGGAAAACCTTACATTAGGCAAAGTAAATTTAACACATTTTGTTTTTCTTGCATTAAGCAAAAGATTATTCGTAGCAAACCAATGCAATAATTTAGAGAGGGTATTGTTAACATCGTCAAATGATAATTCGCCCCTCTTAATTTTAAAAATTATTGAAGTGTCATCTGCAAACAATACCATCTCACAAAGATTATACATATAATATGGAAGGTCGTTAATGTATATTAAAAATAGCAAGGGTCCTAATACTGATCCCTGAGGGACACCCATGATAAGGGCCGACCCTGAAGACTCAGTTCCATCAATGCAAACTTTTTGTGTTCTACCTGTGAGATATGAGTTAATTAAATCTAACGAATCATTCGAAACACCATAATGTCTGAGTTTTTTAATTAACGTTTTATGGTCCACTCAATCAAATGCCTTTGACAGGTCACAAAAAACACCTATAGCATCTAACCTACTCTCCCAAGCATCGAATACGTGTTTTAGAAGTGCTACTCCCGCATCAGTGGTATTTCTACCTTTCCTGAATCCATATTGATTGTGATGTAATAATTTATTCAAATTAAAGTGCGATAAAAGTTGACTAAACATAATTTTTTCAAATATTTTACTTAGTACTGGCAAGATAGATATTGGTCGAAAATTAGCGGGATCGCATTTCTCGCCGGATTTAAATAATGGAATAATTTTGCTAAACTTCATTAAAGTTGGAAACTGTCTATCATCAATACATTTGTTGAAAATTATTGCGAGATGAGGGGCTATTGAATTTATAATTGTATTGATAATATGAACGGAAATTCCCCAAAGATCTTCAGTTTTTTTCATATTCAATTCTGTAATAAATACAAGCAGTGATTGCCGCGACATTGTTATCGGATTGATTCGCGAAAGAGGGCGCTCGCGAGGCGCGCACGAGCTTATATAGGGCCGCCGCTCGTGCACCCACCGTCCGGGGAGCTGATGCGACAGGCGGGCGCAACCATATAGCACATGAATAAATATTTACTCATGTGCATATAGTCTGAGATCCCACCATACAACGACCTTCACCGAGCTAGTTATTGAATGAAATGTATTTTATATAAAATTAAATATGCCAATAAATATATTGCAAATGGGTTGACTAAAAAAATTCAGTCCAGAGTATGATTCATTAACATTTTTTTTTATTTTAATTATTTTATTAAATTTTTTTCCTGGTTTGGTTAATAGACAAATTTCATACCAATCGAAAATATGCAAACGTTTGGTTGACTATTTTTTTCCGTCACAACTCTTGAGTAGGCAGATATAAACAGGTAAATCGAGCTAGTAACTTGCACCGGTCTAGATAATTAAATAAAGTTAAATACAAATAAATATTATTCATTTATGAACACGGTGGTATACGGTTGAATGCAAAAAAAAAACATGAAATTCGGTTGTCAAATTTTAAAAATTCTACTCTGGACTTAAATTTTTTAGGCTACCCCCATTTGCAATATATTTTTTGGCATATTTAATTGTATATAAAACACTTTTCATCCAATAAACAGCTCGGTGAAGGTCGTTGTATGGTGGGATCTTAGATTAATAGTAAAAGAGCATCAAAACGTCCAGTAAGATCGGTTTTCTGTCACTGATTGGGTGTCTAGTATTTTAATATACTAATACCTATACCATCCAGAAAGATAAATTAATAAAAAAAAGTAAAGAATAGACATTTTAAAGGTTTATCTACAGGAAAGTGTCACCAAAACCTGTCCACTTCTAGGTCAACGTTCTAATACTACGTCACCTTGGTTTTGCTTTACGATTTGTTTGATCCATCGCTTCCTTTGATGTAATGATTGAAGACAAACAGGCATGCGGTCGGTTGACACACTTGGCAATAGGTCTAATGGTACTTGATAGAAAAACTAAGATCTGGTACACACGGGCTATGCGGTGCGACGCACGCAACCAATGATAGATATATCCTTGAGCTAGAATAGTATAAGACTAGTCGTCCTTGTTGTTAATTATAGATAATATTTCCATAATGTCATTATAGATCACATTGACGAATTCAGTCATCATAAATTTGACGCCTAGGCCGTTCATTGAACGTCGGCATTCAATTAAATAACTAGGCTGATGGTTAACTGAACTTAACCCTTCTTAAATCACTCAATGTTGAACAACTTGATGTATTGAAAGTTAGCTTTTTGAAAATGACTGACAAAGAAGTGATTAAAATTTATTTCAGCTTATTACTGTAGCACAGCAAAGTGTATTATTTTTCGTTTGCGCTGGATTTTTAAATAAATATTTACGTAATTACATTTACTATTTACATTTATTGCGAAATGCGTTTAAAACATGAAGGAGGAAAATAATACGAGTTTTTACTAGAATTTTAAGTCGAAACTTACGGAATATAAACTTCAACGTCAAGGTTGGTTTACTGTTTTATTAATTAAATTATGCGTTTCATTAGCCTTTACTTTGTTTCGCGTTATTGTCAAAATTACGCATAGTAAACTAGTGAATTTAAGGATCTCATAGAAAACCTAATTTAACTACATGACTACACAACATTTAGTCATCCGGTTAAACGTTGCGATCAATTAATTGACTGGTTGTTATGCAGCTATTAAATTGGATGCCGGCATTTAGTAAACAGCCTAGGCTGTTAACTAAATCCCTGATAAGCTAGTTGGCTGCACATACACCTACACCTGGCATGACAATATGATAATTTTGTTCATAAATTCTTATTTATGTCAATTTTAAACATACTTTGGGAGTCCCTCAATGTGTACCTACTCATAACACTGAGTAATAATGAAGAAGAAAACATGAAAACAAAGACAGATGGTTTTATAAAACACGATGTCATTTAGATGAAAAAGCTTTGAAGGCAAAGTTTTAGTCAAAGCACTTTGAATTAGACAGAAACGTCATATTTCATAGTGTTTAGAAAATTAGTAGTTCTATAAAAACTGTAAATAAGTTAGTGAATGTTTGAAAAAGATTTTAATGTAGGTAATTGGTTTGGGATTTGGGTATTTAATAAGTAAGTATCAGTTGACAATCTAATTTAAACTATAAGGCCTAAAGCAAGACAATAAAAATAATAGGACTACAAACTACTGACTGCCATTTTTTGAACGATAACTCAGTCCGAAACATAAACTATGAAATCTCATCATTATTTTGTGTTATAAATAGTTAGGAAGTGATAGTTAACATGCCTACTGTGTCAATCAAAGCACGTACAAAATTTCAATTAGGCTGTCTTTGTTTAACATAAAGATACGAACGATTTGCTACGGCGCATAGCTCCCTGTAGTTGTACTGCTACAATACTACGATGCTACGAATGCTTCTATCGTAGCACTGTAGCATTTATAGTGGATCGATCGGAAAAATCGACAAATAACTACTAGTTTGTTGTATATAGATCTGCGTTACATAATATATGATTTTTGTTATTATTGTTAATTACGCAATTGCGGTATCCAAATTCCATAATTCTTTTATTACATTTCAAAACTTCAACGTGATTAATAAGAAACAATTATGAAATTATCAATTTATAACGATTCTATGGAACTATGAAAATTTGAACTTTATACACTTTTTAAACCTCAAACAGTAAAATTAAAATTGCATAATAAAACTGAACAGAATTTGGCGCAGAGGCTACCTTTGATCCCGGATAAATGTGCAGTTCCCGTGGGATAGTTTTATTTTTCTTAAATTCCACGCGTTGAAATTCCCGGGGAATAGCTAGTAGTTACTACATTGCAATGCTAATGTTTAAAGTATTTAAATTATGCATCATTTAGTATGGTATTTCGACTAAATGTCATTAAGAACATTTATTTGTATAGCAGTAAATTTTAATAAGATACTGTGAAATCTTGAAACTAGTACACGACCGTTGAGGAGTTTATTGCAGAAGCGTAAAATATACTCTATTATTCGCGTTAAACTAACCGTAAAATTTTAACCGTGAAGTTTTGAACCGGTTCCAAGACATATTTGCCGACAGATGTTATCATATGACATAGTGTTGTAATGTTTGTTGTAGACATGTTTTAGTGTTGTAATGATATTGTTTCATTAGCTAAATGCAGTTATGTGGTCATGAATGAATTGCACATGCTAAAAGGTTAAGTATTTTATTTATTGCACTAATTAGAAGACAATGAAGATGCATGACGAACGCTGTAGAGTGTATGGTTTGATACTATCTATCTTTTCATGGATGGTTTTGAACACTTTACAGCGATCGTGGTCACAGGTAGAATTCTTCCTACGTTTATGTATACCTACACATATCTTTGATTCGAGAAGGCTACATATGATGGGGTAGCTTCAAGTATATGTATGAAGATTTATCAAGTAAAAATCTTGTTTTGGGGTAGCCAGATAGGTTTCTGACTATGAAAATAATAAAAATAATCATTCAACGTAATAAAACAATAAAAAGTAACTATAACACACCAAATGCATTAAAACAACCTGTCTTTATCTTGCAAGAGACAGTTGATACGATATGAGAGGAGATGGGGTAAAGAATTTTAAAATTTACTTATATGATAATTGCGAAAATGTGTCAGTATGTCTAATTTCTTAAAGGGGTGCAATGGAAATTCGTATGGGTATTCAATGCCTTTTGAACCGATTTACATGAAATTCGGTATAAAAATTGTTGACTCCCTGCGCATAACTTAAAGCAGTTACGTTCTTGATATTGTTCCTTAAAGGAGTTGAAAGGGGTGGAAGTGTATGGAGAATCAATATTTACTTTACAAGGAATAAATAGCGTTTGTAACAATTTCAAGTAATCTCCAAGAAGGGTGATATTTAATCGAAATACGGTATCGTCAATATCACACTCCCAGAATTGATTGAAGTATACCTAATCTATGTCTCTAAAAACTCAAGTGAAAGAATATACTTTTAAGATGCATAATTTACCGAATTTGATAATAATTTATCGATTACTCATCCTGCAAAATAAATAACGGCAGAAGGGTTATCTGGACTAAAGCAAATCAAAAATCAAACGTACATATTCACTTCCGTAGACATTAAACATCCTTACTAATATTTTAATGCGAAAGTAAATCTGTTTGTTTGTCTGTCTGTTACGTTTTCATGGCTTATCTAATGAACCAATTTTGATAAAATCCGGTACAAAAATAGATAAGACCTTGAAAAAGGATATAAGCGATTTAGTATCTAGTATAGAGGTCCTTTACATAGGTTATTTTGTACCTCACTGCTGAGCACAGGATTCTACCCGCGCAATACATCGTGTAGTTCACGGGGGCAGACATGCAGGCTAAATTCTAGTACTAAATATGTATTCCTCCCATCTCCAGGATCCAGAGCATCGCCAACAACAAGTTCCTGGTGGTGCTGGAGCTGGACGACGTGATCGAGAGCGATGCGGGGCTGTACAAGGTCAAGGCTAAGAACAAGATGGGCGAGGTGGCCGCCTCCATCAACCTTAACTTTAGCCGTGAGTACTAAAGCTTATTATTGTGTCGTGACGTCACATAAATTATTACATTTAAGCTAAAGTAAAGTGAAGTAACACCCTTAGTCTGCAGAGCTAAGGCTTCCATAATTAAAATTAATTGCCACAGCAATTATGGGTACACAATCATAATTTGAAGACATACCACACCGAGCCATACTCATCGAAATAATAGGTCGTTTGTTTTTGTCGTTAAAATTTGGATGGTAAAAATTTCATCGAGTATACTTTTTTTTTGTAAATATAAATATTAATACTTATCATACATAGAATTATCCATGAGAGTCTGCCCGCGACCATGATTCATGCAATCGGATCGAAACGTCGGAAATTTAAATATTTCATTAGGTTGCAGTAAACCTTTTTAAGTGTTAAAAAATGCAACAAGATAGTTTAAAATACGAGATATATAGAGTTACCTAGAATAGTACAAACAGATATGTTTATGCACACCGGTATTTGTGCTGGGATCGAACCTGCGGCCCATGGCTCAGAAGTAGCGTTTACTACCGCTGAACTAAATTAATTTCTCCCAAGCCCATTGTCTTCCTATAGCTGTCGCAAGAGGCGATTAAGACAGGCAGTAGCGCCTTCTCTCCACCATTAGCTAAAATGTTCGCCAATACTGTCAAGTGTGGCGACTACGTCAAAATCCTTGTTTTGGAGAGGCTCGTGACCAGCAGCAGAGTGATGAGGGCTAGTTATTATAAAGATGACTTAACACTATGATAGTGGTCTAATCTCTCAGTGGGTCTAGCACAAAGAACTATCGACTTCGAATCGTTTGCGTATCGAAAGCAAACGACACCAAGTTCGTGCTTTGTTTTGTAGTTCTCGTTTTGACCGCGCGAGCGCTGTTTAAGTTTTCATACTAAATATTTCGATGGCGATACGAACACGCAAACAATTCGAATTCGATAGTTTTTCGTGCTAGACCCACTGTTGTGAAAGGCTGTGTTGTACCATCATTATTTTAAATGAAGTATAGAATAGCAAACATAATTCAATCAATAGACAATATATTTACAGTAAGATAATTAGTAATAACCAACTTAAAACAGTCCTTAGCGCCAACTGAATAACGCAATCCAAGTTTTGTCATACATTGACCGGTAATCTAACACTGTGCCAATAAAAATACCTTCAAAAATAACAATATTAGTCATAGTCAGAAATAAATGTCTACAAAAATCCTCGTTGAATATCCCACGCTCCGTTGTTGAGCCAAAATGCGCCGGCGCACGTTGGCTCCATAGTAAGAAAACATACAGTAATCTCGCTCTTTACAAACCACAAGATTGGCGAAGATAATGTACAAGTGAGGATTCGTACACTTAATTTATTGTGTAATAGCGTAATGTGTATTGAGTCAGGATATGTATTTACACTCTGACTTAAATTTCAGTATATAATCAATAAATTAATATATCAAGAAATTAAAGCTACATACTAAAAAATATGTGTAATATTTTTTACATGTTTGATAAAAAATTAAGTTCACACAAAGGAAAGTTTATTAGATATTTTTTACGAATCAGTTATTATTTTACTTCTCATCATTAAGTGTCCATAATCCGTAAATTAACTGGTACGTCATATTGCGGTGGAAGAATTAGTGTATATGTATTATATATTTCACGCGAGATTACTCTGTTTAACTGCATTATGGCTCGGCTGTCAGCCTAATGTCAAATGCGACAATCGTCTGACGAGAATTGGTACTTTGTAAACAAGAAAACGATGACGAAAATGGACGATTAGTCATTACAAAGGCATGAATGTAATTAGGTGAGGTGTTGTCGTTTATATTTATAAATAAGTATATTTGTCATGAGCTACTGACAGAATAGAACGACTCATATCACTACTTACAAAGATATGTATGGCTTGAAAAAGTTTTACTATTACAACGAAAATAGTGGAGGTCATCATTTTAAGCTGAGTTTGATGTGCTTCAACCATTATAATAAATGTATGGCTTTAACTGATCTCGTGTTAAATGAGACAAATGAATTGTTAGTCATAAAGCTACTGATGAGTTGTTTTGTTTGACATAATGTACGTACAGAGTTTAATTAATTAAGTGTAAGATTTGAAGATTTCTCATTAATAAACCACTTTGAATGGTAATAACTGTGACAGTTAAAGAAACTGTTCCATACATTATGAATGTCTATCTCTGCAGGGACTTTTGTATTTATGAAACAATATATTTTCTCGCTGTCACTACGTTTTGAATTCCAACCTGTAGCCTACCTACTTGGTGGCTGTTGCTTGAGCTACGTTTCTCAATACATCCCGAATAATCTCGCAATACCAAAAGTTATCAATGGCTCCGAATGTTTACGTCTGGTAGCAATGCAAATTATAAACATTCCGGTATCTGTTCTCGATCTAGTTCTATTTGTGTTGGTTGCGAAGGATTCTTTATAACTACGAGTAAGACCTTTATGGAACAACTGGTACCTACAACTTAATATAATGGCTTTGTTTTTATTTTCAGCCGCTGATGAGGAAAAACAGAAGTGAGTATAAAAGATAGAACATTTTCTATTAATGTTAATAAATAATGCAATACCATATCCTTTCTTGCTACATACTTAGTGTTTTGTCTTTAAGTAAAATAAAGGGCTGAAAAGCCGAATTGCGATCGTGCGCTATAGTATTTGAAACATAAAAGATAACATATAATAATGGGTTTAACTTAATTTATTCTACTATAGTACGTATTTAAATTGAGATTAACTACAGTACAACTGGTAGAAATATATTTTACGTAGGTATGGTCGCCCAAGCAATTGGTTTATCACCCCAAGGTTAAAAGTCATTCGCACGTCAGAGAACAAAGGTTGATTTTCCCATTCGAATATATTCTGACAGCTACTATTGTAATACTAAAACGTTATAGTCCCTATCGTTATTTTACTGACACATGAATTTTTGTCAAAACTGTTACACCACTTTCTTGGCCAACCGTACCTAATTTATTAATAAGAAATTATATACTTTCATTTTTATATAACCAAAATTCCTAGCCTCGATTTCAGTTACCGAAATTAATTCACGGCTCATTTAATTCTTCCTTGATTCTTAAACATATGTATATATATGAGATCCATCAATAGTAGGTACAGTGTTCAGAAACCTACAAACTAATGTTACTTAATGAATCGATAAATCTAGAAACCTGCATAAGAATCCTGTCAATATCGACGTTGACGCGATTGACTCTCTTAAATCCTACGCTACTCTGTTACTCAAATTTTTGTTTACATTTTTGCAGACAAGTGGACGGAAAAGCGCCTACGTTCGCGCGAAAGCCGGCCATCAGACAGGAAGACGACGGCAAGCGCCTCATATTTGAGTGCCGCATCGAAGCCGAGCCGGTGCCCAGCGTCGCGTGGTTCCACAACACTAGCGAGGTCAAACCCGGAGCCAGGCATAAGGTACACTGCACTATCATCATCACAGAACAAGGGAAAAGGGTTGGGCGGGGCAGGCGCGACACAGAGATTATGAGCAAATGCTTGTAAGTGAGCGCTGTGATTGGTTTCTTTTGACATCTAAAGAATTCGCTTGATTGGCGTTATTTAAACTCGTTAATATGTAGTGGGGCGCTAGTGGCTGCTTCGGTTCTCATACAAATGGCGCATGATAGCATTGGTGGAACAATACAATTTTACCATGAACCGCAACAAAAGGTTAAACTTTTAAGAGGAAACACTATGGGCGAGAGAATTGAAAAATAGGTATTTGTAAGATCTATTGCTGTCGCGCAGTGCCAAACGCATTCACCGCAGAGTGTGATAGAGACAACTGCTTCTTGGACCGAAAATACCTACTAAAAGCACACCAAATCAACGTTTCGTAGTCCCCCGATTACTTTTCCAAGACTAGACCGATTTAAATACTTTTTTCATTAAAAATTAAACAAAGGCTTTGGCCGTGTTTGTATGTTTTCCTTTTTTTCTAAATTTTAGCCAAATTTGTTTTCTGGATTTTTGAACACAGCGGAAAATCTGGCGAATTTTTTAAATTTTTGCGGGCTCATATCTTTTTTATTAATTAATTTATGAAAAAACTGAAAACATAGAAACATGCTAATAGTGGCCATAAATTTTTGTAATAAAAATTATTGCTCTACTGGCATTATCCAGGGAGGAAACAGGGGACTACGTTTGTATGGAAAAACGGCCGTGGTGTTTCCTCTTAATCACAAACATTAGCTAATTCTCAGTAAAAGAAAAGCTACTTTTTAAAAAATCTAATAAAAATACTTAAAAAAAAAGATTATTTTCAATAAGTATTTCCTTGACTCAAGAAACATTATATCACAGTTAATGACACTTCTGTTACTCACTAAAATAATCATTTTTTAAAAACAGAAGCGTGATGAGGAAACCGTTTAAAATAATTAAAATAAAAACGCGAGTGAATGCCATAGACGAACCTATTTAAAGTGTTCAGAGATGGCCTTGACCCCGATCTAGTTGGCGCATAGCAGAACCAGGTGTTTGTAATACAGGGTGACCTTATGTCCTAACTTTGTTTATTAATTTTATTGGCCAATCATTAATTCGGTTAGACTATTATTTTGTTTTCTCTTTTTTTTTAATTTTTTTTGCGTAACTACGACTATACATCCTAAAATAACAAAACATAGGTAGGTATAGTATATAATAAGTATATGCAGTTCATTTTAAATGCTTCAAGGTTAATTCAAGCCGCCTGCAACAGGCCTCTGAAATGACTTAATTTGTACGACTTCCATATTGCGGCAGAAACCAGGGCTAACGATTCCGAAAGCCTCAAGTACATTCCGAATCATGACTATGATTATTATCATTATGTACTATTATCGACTGCTTTATGTATATATAAAACAATTGCATTTGACTTTGAAACCAACGCTTTTCTTTTTGAAATTAAAAACCTGGTGTTTTTTCCACAGTTGACAGTAAGCAAAGAAGGGAAGTCATATTATGCCTCGCTCGAGATCAGCAACGTTACAGTGGAGGACGCTGGCAAATACCGCGTGACGGCCAAGAACGAACTTGGCGAGAGTAACGCCACTATCAGCTTGAACTTCGACAGTGAGTAACTGACACTAGACCAATGACACTGATGTCGCTTTTCATATTGATGTTAATAATGTAGTTAAAGCCAGTAATAAGTTTCTTACAACTATACTTAATGATGCTGGCGACAATTAAGTAGCTGATTTTACCATAAATGAAATAAAAGTTAAAAGTAACTACAAAATGGTTTAAAACTTTATACTAAATAAATATCATCGCATCAACAAATTGTTATTAGAGTTGTAAGCTTAAATTTTTAACATTTGCATAATTGTTTTGTGTGAAATTAATACTTAATTATTTGTAATAGATATCATTACGTCTGTATTCATAGAATTTGCAGCAAAGCTTATTTGTAATCATCGACTAATTCTTTAGGAATGTTAATTACTATACAATAATACACGTGATTATCTTTATTTAAGATGTTTTCTTAATGTCTAATAAAAACTCAGTTTAAGACTTACACAAATTCTACAAACACACTACTTACTTCCAACACACTCTTATCTCAATATGCACAATAATATTATGTAATGTTATTTACACCAACACCCTCGAATCCTGATGTATATCATAATTCTATTTATTAACATATATTACTACGACTGCATAATTAGTTACGTACAGTATTAAACATAATAATATATTGTTTTTGTATCGTTTATTTGCTACAATGCTTTTATTAACAATTAACTTCACTGCATTTATTTTTGGTAGTTAGATATAATTTATAAGCAACTTATGCTTCAGCAATTGCACATAACGTCAATTTTAACAGGCGACTGTGATGCGTACTGATTCTTAGATTGAACGTAGAGTGAAAAAGTTACATGTACTTATAATGTAATAAGTTTATCTTTTATTTATTTATTGGACTACTATCTATTTTCTTATAATCCACGATTAACTTTATTAAATTCCAAAATTAATATTGGTTTATGATTAATCTTACACGAAACTGAAAGAAAACATCTTAAATTTAACGTCCAAGGAAAGCCTGCTGCAAATATTCAGATTTATGACGAATGTTTTGAAACTGACACTAATGACTGGATTAACAATACAGGCGACGAAGCGCCCGTGCCTGAAGATTTTATCAAACCGACATTCACGGAGAGACCTGTCATCAGGCAATCGGAAGATGGTACCAAAATCACTTTCGAATGCAGATGTGTTGGCAAACCGAAACCAACCATCGCATGGTAAGCCTTCACAACACAATAAACTAGACACAGTAAAACTGAACTGAATACACTTCTAATGCTTGTCATCAATAACACAGGTACCATGGAAAAAAGCTTATAAAAGAAAGTAGTCGATACAAAATTACGCTAGACGAGGACCAAACGTTATATCATATGGCGCGACTAGAAATTACAGGCGTAGAGAATTCGGATAGAGGAGAATACAGGGCATTAGCAAAAAACAAACACGGTGAAGGTGTAGCAAAAATAAATTTAAACTTTGAAGGTGGAGACAAACCTAAGTAAGACAATTATATTTTTAAAGATCTATTATTTTCTGCTAGGGTTTCTATTAAAATTGTATGTTTTAAACAGAATCCCCGATGGTAAAGCACCAAGGTTTCCTAAAAAGCCAACAATCAGACAAGAGGGAGATGTGTTGATAATGGAATGTGTGTTAGAAGCATATCCATTACCGGATATCACGTGGTTCCACGGAGATAAGGAAATTAAAGATGGAGCTAAAATGAAAATGTCTAGAAAAGCTATCGGAAAGGATACATTTAATTTGACATTAGAAATTTTAAGCCCTACCAGAGAAGATGGTGGCAACTATAGATGCAATGCCTTCAACTTGTTTGGCGAGAGCAATGCGAATATTGCTCTTAACTTTCAAGGTAAAATAGGATTTAATATTTGTATAAATGTATTATAGGTACGCATACAGTAGCAAAAGCACGTAAGCATGTAAGGCTTTGAGCTTATAAGCTGCATGAGGCTTTATAACCACATAATACATCTTGGTAGTAAAAATGATTTTTTTTCTTAGGTGGGGATGACGAAAACGGTTTCGCACCTTCGTTTGTGGAGAAACCTCGAATCATTCCCAACGAAGATGGATCACTTATCACAATGCGTTGTGTTTGTAAGGCCAAGCCGGCGGCTGAAGTCACGTGGTATCGAGGTACGACGATCATCAAGGCTAGCAGCAAAATCGAAATTAAATCAACTTCGATAGGTGAAGATATTTATGAATTGGTATTGCTTTTGGCAAACCCAACATCAGCGGATGGTGGCGCATACCGCTGTCATGTTAAAAACGAATATGGTGAAAGCAATGCTAATCTTAATTTGAATATTGAGGCCGAACCAGAACCAGAAGGTGAAGGCCCAACGTTTGTCGAAAAACCTACAATTCAATCGAAAGATAATGGCAAACTAGTAATAATGGGATGCAAGGTCAAGGCTAGCCCAAAACCGACAATCGTTTGGTACCACGAAGGCAAAGAAATCAGGGACTCGTCAAAAATTAAGACCAGGGTCGAGGTTAAAGAAGATATTTACACAATAATTTTGGAACTGATAGATCCTGGTATTGAAGACTCCGGATTGTATAAATGTAATATCAAAAACGAACTTGGGGAACTTAATGCAAATCTTACGCTCAATATTGAAAGTAAGTTAATTGTTTTAGAAAGTTCTTAATTAAACTTGTTATTTTAATACTAAAGGTACTAAATATAAGTTATTATTTACAGTCATTCCAGTTATCAAAGAGAAACCAAAGATCATTAAGATAATTAAAAAGAAGACTGTTATTGTTGAATGTAAAGTATTAAGTAAATTTGCACCTTCTTGCACTTGGTTTAAAGAAGCAAGTGCTGTCAAAGA
This sequence comes from Anania crocealis, assembly GCA_949315895.1. Taxonomy (NCBI): domain Eukaryota; kingdom Metazoa; phylum Arthropoda; class Insecta; order Lepidoptera; family Crambidae; genus Anania; species Anania crocealis. The sequence goes on along the minus strand of OX438874.1, from coordinate 5,459,247 downwards.
GGACTCCCGACATACTGTGTTGATTGAGCCTTTGAGAGAAGTAAGTAATATTTCAGCTTCATTAAATATTTTTAGTATTGTATTATACAGGGTGCTGATTTCAATACGACCGGAAATTAATTTATTAAAACAGCTCATGATCGCATATAGAACAAGCACCAGGAACTAATTAATTTAAAAAAAAAACTGAAATTTTAAGCGAATATTTTGTGTTAAACCCTTACTGCTCTGTGGCGCATTAGATACTGCAAACTGTTTGCACTGTACGCAAAGCACGGCGCGAATCGCGTAGAAAAGCGGCAGGTAGGTACCTACCTACTAACTTGTCGTCATTGCTTGCTTAACTCTCTTTATCTGCCGTCTGCGTTATTCCCGAATGTGTAAATAGCTATTTGTAAAGGAACCGATTTCACGTGCTTGGTTTAGTTAATTACAAATTTCCTTTCCTACTTCAATCGGGCTAAGGACTGACAAACATACCTAAGTACCAAAGGGCGATCAATCGGGAACCGAAATACGAACCTCAAACATACACTACCTATCTGGGTATCTTAATCTAGGTCAACCTAAAAATTAAGTGTTATTATTGCTTAATGACCAGATCATCTGGTCGATCACGATTTGAGCCTTCAGTCGGGAATCGAACCTGAATCTATTTGGATCTTAAAAATTTTAAAAATTAATATTAGTTTTAATTGTTTGATGAGCAAAAGTCGTCGTGCAGAAAATCGAACCCTGAGCTTTCATGTTGATTTAGCCTAACCCTTTTTAAAAATTAAAAATACTAGATTATTAAATGACGTGAGTGTGCAGTATTTTCGACGTAGTTAAAATTTTGGAATCAACTTATTGACAACGATGTACCCATCATAATACCTAGTTTTTGGACACTCTTTTTTACACTAACCTCAAAAAAATTTTGTAGTTGCAACTTATTTATTTTCAACGATTTATCTTAATAGGTACCTAGATTTTGTACACTTTTATTTTCACTAACCTTAAATTATCTTTAAAGTGGCCACCAGACTGAGCAATACATAGTCTAGCACGGCGTCTGGTGTTCCTTTCCAAACTGTTCAACACAACACGATTTTGTTTCACTGTCTAGAATGCACTCACTATTGTTTGTATTAAGTCGTCAACACTTGTCGATTCTTCAGTGTACACTAATCGTTTTAGATCAACTCACAAATAAAAGTCCGAGGGCGTTAAGTCTGGGGACCGTGGTGGCCAATGAACCGGTCCACCACGCCCGATCCACTGATTTCCAAATTCACGATTTAAATAGTCTAGCACTTTAAAACCATAATGAGGCGGTGCTCCATCGTGCTGGTAAATTAAGTTGGAATGGAAATCTTTATTGCGGCGTTTTTAAACAGTTCCTAGTATGTAGCATTGGTGAGGCGGCCTTCGATGAAGTAAGGTCCCAACAGCTGATCCCCTACTATCCCAGCCCACAAACTGACACTAAAAGCCGGCGTCTCTGGTGCTCGCTCTCGGTTTCCTCTCAAAGTAGTCCAAGATATCTTCTTGTAGTCTTACATCAAGAAGACCGATACGGCCTTCCCGACTTTGAGCGTTCATGGAACTGGTCATGATCACAAAGTCTCTGCGTTGCCGGGAGCATGACTGTTCTCGAGGGTCGTGGACGGTTTGGGAATGACTCACTAAACATCCTAAATAGCTTCACTTAAATTATCATTTCAACTAGCTTAACGTTGGAATAATATTGTGTCATTTTCGCAAAAACACGGACAACTCCGGACAAGTTGCTTACGCGATGATTTCGTCACAACTGACCGCGTGAACGAAAGTAACTAGGGCGGGCGGCACGGCACAAAGAGACGCCGCCGCTTGTCGGCTTCTTTCGGCGCGGCTACTGGTGGGCGCGTACGCGCTAATCACAAAGATTGCGGTACCTTTGTACTTTGAAGGTATCGTTTGTTCGCACGCTCGGCGCCGCGCAAGCGGCGTTAATGTTAGTGACGGGGTCCTACTACGCAAATCGAAGGGTCTACTTTGAAAACCATGATTATTTAATAATAAAAAAAAATCGAGCTCATTTTTTTATTGATTCATGATCATTACAAGGTACATAATCACCTCTGAAAATACCGCTCGTATTGAAAACTACACCCTGTATAATGGCAAATAATAAATGAAACTGTATCGTATTTATTACACATTCCATCATCAATTACAGGGTGAGTTCACGGTCAAATTGGAAATTTCTAACATTTCACAACACGACAAAGGATCATATAAGCTCGTTGCTAAGAACGAAAAAGGTGAAGCGACGTCACAACAAGTGGAAATCTTGGACATCCCTGAAGAGAAGGGTGACAAGCCTCAAATTATCAAACATTTCAGGAGTTTGGTAAGTAGTAATCAGAAACCAAAATGTGCAAATGCAATTTTCAAAGAAAAAATAAATTAATGACTTTTATTTTTTTCTTAGGCTAAGAAGGAAAATGAGGAAGCTGAATTCGTTGCCGTCCTTAAGACATCAGATCAATCATGCAGGTGTACATGGTACAAGAATTCAACTGTAATAAGAGATTCCTCTGAAATTAACACGTCTTTTGATGGAACAAACGCCAGACTTATCATCAGAAAAGTGACGTCTAAGCATGTTGCTAACTACAAAGTTGTTATAAAGAACGAATACGGTGAAGATGAGTCAAGTGCTGACTTAACTATCACCGAAGAAAAGGTTTGTACAAGTAGTAATATTATTATATAGAGGATTAAATTTTAACCACCTTCAAAATATTAATATATTAATCTACGAGTCAAAAAGAAAATGACGTATTTTTTCTTTTGGTATAGCCCCGTACAAAAATGACAAAATAAAGCACTTAAAAAATGACCGCAAAAAATCAAAAATTTTTGATACGGCCGCCTAGCAACAAATTTTTTACGCGATGCGCATCTTATTCATACATTACGAAACTATTCATAATTTTTTGATTTTCCCTTTATACCATAACAGGTCTAGGTCCGTAAAAACTGAACACTATATTGCAAAAAATATTTTCGGATGAATACTTGATTTACATTTTTAACTTCATATATCCAAACACGATAAAACGCCACTGAACGCCAATAAAAATTTTTGGAAAGTGGTTAAAATTTCACCCTGTGTATTTATATCAGAATTTATTGTCACTTTTAAAACATTTTCACTTAAATAAATTTAGAAAAAGAAAAAGGAAGAGGAAGAAGAAGAAACGACAGTAATCGAAGAATCAGAAGAAGAAATGTCGATTGTAGAAGAGAAATCTGTGGTTGAAGAAAATCACGTTGAGGAGAAAAAGAAGGTAAGTTTAAGCTTGATATTAAAATGAATAACTTCAAATTAAACTATAAATGCGATTTCTCTATATTTACTAAATATAATAATGTAGGAAGAAGAAAAGAGAATGGCTGCCAAGAAGGTTGTGAAAAAAGAAGAAGTTAGGATTGACCAAAAGGAAGAAAATATTGAAGTCGAAGCTAGAAAATCTGAGACAAAGATAGAAGCAAAAAAAGTTTCTAAGAAAGAAGAGGTTGTAACTAAAAATGCTGAAATGGAAGTTGAAGAAGCTAAAAAAGTTCTTGAGAAGAAAACAACTAAAACAGAGGAAGAAAAGAAGGCCCTTCTTGAGAAAATTGAAAAGAAGAAAACCGAACCTGAACCTGAAACCAAAATTGAAGGCATTCCAAAACTCAAACCAGTTAAACCAAAGGAGGAACCAGTCGAAGAGAAGAAAGATGCTGCTAAGAAGACTGAAAAGACTGAAAAGAAAGTCGTCAAAAAGAAAGTTGTTGCAAAGAAAGAAGAGGTAAGTGATAATTTTTATTAATTTCTAATCCATTTAGCGCAATGTATGATAAAGCTTATGGACATTTCTAAAGACAAATATCTTACAGCGGTAATGTGGACATTGTAGTGACAAAACTATTTGTAGACAATATTTCAGGCATTTTGTTGTGATAAAATTTTGTATCTGCACCATGTGTAAACTGAACAATACAAATTACTTATGTACTCGTATGATCTGTTATTTATAATGTAGTCACAATGTCAATGTGATAACGTTAAATATTTTGTTGTGTGTCTGTGTTAACATTTCATGTGCTAAACTGTGTTTAAACATAGGACGAAATCGAGTTTGTCGACGATTACGAGCGACCAGTTTTGGAGAAGTATGAAAAGATTACACCGACACCACTCGATAAAAAAACTAAAGAGGATGACACCCCTAAGGTAATCACTTCACACTACTTTCCTCATTTACACATATTTTAAATCAGGTATCACATCTTGGTGATTAAGGGAATAAATATAGTTAACTAAAAACGACTGATATTATTTAGGCTAATCGCAATCGCGCATCTATATCAGAGAGCGTTAAAAGCGAACAGGAAAGTGAGGAAGAAACTTCAGTCGCTGGACCGGTTCCAGAGAAAAAACCAAAAGTTGACCAATCAAAGGTAATTAAAAACCACTATACTCTTATAATATTTTTAGGAAAATCCTTAAATAAACCTCATTTTAAAAGGCAAGTTGTGTTCAACAATGTTTTTATTTCAACTTAGGTTGAAGATGAAAAGACTGAACCTAAGAGGCCAAGTATTAAAAAAGTTGTTCGAAAACCAGAGGAACCTGTTGACGAGATTTCTCAGGTTAAGTTATCCAAAACTCCAACAAAACCAAATGAAGAAAAACTTGAGGAACCACAGGTTGCAAAAACTAAGAAACCGGTCAAAAAGGTAAATCAATTTCCGAAATTTAAACAAAATCTTAACTCGCAGGATAGGGTTCTAAAAAAATTACTCTTCTCTAGCCTGACGACCAACCAGAATATGTCGATGATTACGAAAGACCTGATCTCGAAAAATACGATAAAATGACACCCACTGCAACGGATAGGACTAAAAAGCAGAATGGCGTTCAAGAGGTAATATTCAAATCGAAATTTTAGTGACACTGTTTTTTTATACGTAATATAGCCTACCGATTAATGTGAACAAGAGGTACACTTAAACCGTCTTGATATTATTTATAGGCTGAGCCTGAGTTCATTGATGATTACGAAAAACCTGAACTAGAAAAATATGAAAAGGTTACACCTACACCTAAAGACAAACGTCGCCCTAGTGATACTAAGGTAAAGCATCCTGTTTAATGTTGATTTAATGTGAATGTGACGTTCAAAAAAAGAAAATATATTCAATTAATAATTAAAATTATATATGATATTTCAATATTTTCTGTAGGATGACAATGAAATGATGAGAGGTAAAATAAAGCCTAACGAAAAAGAAGAAGAGCCTGAAATGCCTGCTCTTCGTAAACGTCCTGTTACAAAGGAAAAGGTACTATCAAATTTAAAAGAATTTACAAAAATGAAATTTAATTTAAAATACTAATCATCCAAAATACTTATTAGGAAGAGGAGAAAAAACAAGAAGATAAACCAAAGGCAAAGCCTAAAAAAACAGACGAGCCTCAAGTTAAGAAACGTCCATCCCTCAAAGAGAAAGAGGTATTAAAGTCTGATATTAATCTCAAACTTCTCCTAACATTGAGTGGCTTGGAGTTAAACAGGCACGATTTACTTTTTACAAATCTGTACTTTACAAATTTTCTTCCTTTCATTTCTTTACCACACGTATAAGCTTCACTGCACACGAATTTAAGCAATAATCCTCTATCGCGGCAAAAAAAACTATCGGTGATCTTTTCAACTTTAAGTAATAAAATTATAGAGTGCATGAAAATTGCTGTAAAACGCTTTGCTTCACATGTAAAATTTCAGTGTGAAATTTGTAACTAAAAAGCAATAACAAAATATTAGCGGTAGTTTTATTTTAATTATGGCGATATTGACTCTTGTTAAGTGCTTTAAAATTAATGTTAAAAATTAAAGGTTGCAGAAGAAGAATTCATTGATGATTATGAGAGACCAGTTCTCGAAAAATATGAAAAATTCACACCGACACCTACAGACATAAAGAAGGTACACATTCCTACACACACTATTTGAAACATTTTTGATGTTTTTTGCCTTTAAGTTAATTTTGAAAGTAATAAAACAAAAACAATTTTAAATAGGCTGAAGAAAAACAAGCTGCTGAAAAATCTAAATCAACAGTTCCTAAAACGGATGAAACACAGCCCAAAAAGCGTCATTCGCTTAAAGAAAAAGAGGTAGAGTTTAAAATTTTAACATTTTAGGTTTACACTAAGCGGTATTTTAATCTCCTTGAAGGTTGAATATTATTTTCATACTAGACTGTTCAGAATATCATTATGCACTAGTTAAGCTACGCTTTCAATCGTATCAAGCTGTATTTTCAAAAACCTGGCAAACATTTAAGATCGCTTTGGTTTACTAACTAAAAAGGTTTAAATTGATAATACCAGTAGCATATTTTGTTAGGAGGAAGAGCAAAAACCGGAAGATAAACCCAAAGCTAAAGTTGCAAAGACAGAAGAACCTGAATCAAGTCCAAGTGACAAAAAACTGGCACATATTGATAAGCCTAAATCAGCCATTGTCGATAAAAAGCGACTTTCCGTTGACGAAAAAATGGTATGAGCAAAAATTTTTTAAATTTTATTTTGCTAATATTTGAAATTTAATCTGACGCTGTTTTCTATTACAATACTACTTAACATTCACACATTTTCTGTTTTACGACACACAAATCTATATTTAATACTCTTACTCTTTGCGCCAACCCTTAAATTCTGTAATAAAGCGGCACTTTTTAAGATTTATTTAGGTACGAGTACCTAGTGTAAGTATGTAAATAAATGCTTTCAATAAAGCATGTCAAGCTGTAGTTAGCTTAGCTTCCTATTATTTTTCATTAATTACAGAATTGTTAATGTTGTTTTTAACAAAATATAAACAGGGAAAAGCTTACTAGAGGAGAAACGTATACTTAGTTTATTTTTTCTAAGTAAATGTTTCAGCTCTAAAATAAGTAATGATGACGTATCAATGTTCGTATTAATATTCAGTGACTTCCTTCACTTAAACTCTTATGTAAATAATTAAATTTTTAACCTATAATACAAAATATTTAAAGGATGTGGACGAGGAGTTTGTCGATGATTATGAGCGGCCCGTTCTTGAGAAATATGAAAAAGTCAGCCCAACACCCATTGACAAACAAAAGGTACACAATATACATTACACACATGTTATGATAGTTTGTACGAGTAGCAAAAGAATAAATTTACATTATAATACAATAATCGAACACTTTTTTACATCAAAATCAAATTTAACATTGTTAGGATGGTGAAAGAAAACCAGAGGAAAAGCCAGAGGTAAAACTTGCCAAGACAGAGGAACCTCAAATTAAAATACGCCCATCACTCAAAGGAAAAGAGGTAACAACAAAATCCTCAAGTTATTTTTTTCTTTCTTTTATTTTCTGTTTTCAAAACATTCTTATTCTCAAACTGTATCGTAACTTTCAATTTTCTTACCAAATCTCTCACATTTCTTTCACATTCATATCAGTGAACGAAAATGCAGAAAATTTACATTTCATTCATAAAATATCATTTACGTCTTCAGGATACAACAAAACTAGAGGAAGAACCTAATGATACCACCACTAACATAGAGTCTCAACCTAAAACACGAAATTCACTCAAAAATAAAGAGGTACAAAGATTTATATTTCAAATTTTGCAGCACATTAGTTTTGTATAGATATAATTTAATAAATATATTAAGCCTTCAAGATAAATTAAAATAAAATTTTAAATTTTAAAATTAAAGGAAAAAAGTCCAACAAGTTTTTAAGTTTTTAAATTGGTTTACTAGGTGGAAGTCAAAAATCTAGAGGAAAAACCAAAGTCAAAGGCAACACCTACTAAAACTGAGGAACCTTTGACTAAAAAACGTTCTTCACTGAAAGAGGTACTAAACATTACCGTATTTCCATGATAACTATACTTCATTTTTGTTTCTAGAACAATTGCGCGAAAGCTACCTAACGTTTTTACTATTTTTTTGTAATTGTAACATTTCATACAACTAAGTTGTATTTACCTAAATTATCGATCTGCTTTGAATTGGAAGATATTAATTGCTAAAAGTATATTTTTGCTTATTTATTAACCATGTTATTAGGATGTGGAAGAAACAGAGGAAAGTACAAAGGAAACAGAAAAAATCCATAAAATGACTAAAAAACGCCCATCTCTAAAAGAGAAAGAGGTATACTCGTACACACATTTTGCTCTTTCACAAGTCAATGCTTTCTGGATAAACCTTATTTTTATCCTCTTCATTAAAGTTGAAAGCAAACTGTTTCATGCTTTTGATTTTCTCAATTTTATTCAGTTTTTCTGTTTATGATAAAAATACTATTTTGCTAGGAGGAAGGTGAAAAATCTGAAGATAAACCAAAGGCTAAAACTACTAAGGTCGATGATACACAGCCTAAAAAGCGTCCTTCAATTACTAAAGACACTGAGGTATAATCAAATTTACTAGCAGTGGTTGAAACACGCTCATAATATGCACACTTAACGCAATACGCAAAGTTTCTTCGAGTGATTTCTAAAGATAATTATAAATGTGGTCTAACCATAACTTTTACAAGTTGCAAAAGCTATGAAATTGCATACTTAAGATCTAGATTTTGAGTTATGTTTAGACCTTAGGTTTTCCAACATAATAGCACACTTTTACTGATTAGCACACGCAATGCCAAAAGCTCAAAATCCTATCGCGGCCCTCTTGTTCCGATAAGTTACGAAATAAAACTTTAATGCACCTAATAAAATTTAAATGGAAATGAATAACTTTTGCTTCCGCTGTAGAATGCTTCGCTTCATCTTTTCAGCATCGACCGTTGTATCACACCGTAACCTTGACTGTGAAATATAAGAATTAAAAATATGTCGTTTAACTAATTTTTTTACTGTGTTAGTAATACAATTAGTTAAACGATTAAATTTATTATAATCCATATTGAATATTTATAAATACAGCGTAGTCATTTAAATTGACAGCAGCAAACTAAATGCTTACTTTACATGCTTACTCATATAAATCGTAAACGTTAAAGGTTGCAGAAGCAGAATTTGTCGACGATTACGAGCGTCCCGTTCTCGAGAAATACGAAAAAATTACACCAACACCTACTGAGAAAAAGAAAAAGGTACACTTTTCTTTTTACACTGCTTACAATCAAACCTAGCTCTTAAAACAAATCCCATAATGCACAAGCAACAAAACAACGTGTTTTACTATAATTCTAACTATTCGTTAGGACGACAAAAAGCCAGAAGAAGATGTTCCTTCAGCAACAGCGACTGCTAGACGTCGTTCTGTCAAAGATAAAGATAAACCACAGGTATGCTCCTTTGAATCGATCAAAACTAGATAGGCGTCTTGGAATACTAAAAAAAATAATTTTTAAACAATTTCTCAGCCTATGGATGTGGATGAGGAGTTTAGTTTGTCGAAACCCAAGACTCCGGCGAAGCCAGGAAAAGAACCTGAAGAGGTTTCGCTTACTCACAAAACACCAAATGAAACCAAACCAACGGTTCGTACGCGCACATTAATTTTAAATGATTTACTAAAAAAACATAAAGCTGCTTTACAAAATAGTATTGCTTATCTACTTAGCTACCAACGGTTCGTACGCGCACATTTATTTTAAATGATTTACTAAAAAAACATAAAGCTGCTTTACAAAATAGTATTGCTTATCCCCCGAATACTTTAATTTTAAATAAGAAATTATTATATTTAGGAAGATGAGGCTGAAGCAAAACTCAGCGTTAAGAAGCCCGAAATCGTTGATGAGAAAACAATTAAAAGACCTACACCTAAATCAAAAGAACAAAAGGTATGCCTTCTTGTATATTGTATGTAATTATCATAAAATGTGTAGAAAGACAGGAAAAAAAACCGCTATAAGCTAAGCGTCATCAAAATCATTTACAGATAAAAACAGTACCTATGAAAAATAATATGCCATCATTATCAGCAACAGATGTACTAAAACGACTACTAATCCTTATTAAGGTATCGCCTGGTAAACCAAAATGATAGCGTTTTTAGAAACTTTGAGAGATACACAAATTAGTTGCCGTAGCTCACATATAGCGATTATTTTAATATAGCAGACACTGCACAAATAAATACAATATACCTTTTATATTTCTTACTTTTTACGAATGAAAACCATTATGGAAATGATTTTATTTGGCACCGCATTCTCTTCTTTCTCCCTTTTTGATCCAAAAGCAAATACAACACCAATCAAAATCATAATTTCTTTGTTATGTGTATGTAACCTCATTCTTTACACTATGGGGACAGGGTGAGGACACAGAAGAGGCTGTTAGTCTCACCAAGCCTCGAACTAAGACCAGCACAACTGCACCCGAGGAAGCATCCCTTACACAAAAGACTCCTACTAAGAAAAAACCGACGGTACTAAACCTACTTTATTTAATTATCTCAGCTTAAAAATCCAAGAATGTTTGATCATTATCGAGAAATTATCAAGTAGACATTAATTTATTGAAATGAAAACTACAAATATTTTAAGGTAATTTGATTAAAAGGTGATTTGATTGAAAAACTACAAATTTTATCAATTTTATATTAGGAGGGATCTGAATCAGCTAAACTTAAAGTGAAAAAACCAGCTATAGTCAAAAAAGGAGATGACGATGAGGTAGAAAATTGCTTTAATTTGAAGTAGTGGCACACTATTATTGGCCTATTAGTTGTTTGGCAACTGCAACCCAGCTGAGATGGTTAAACAGATTGACTAATACTATCAGTTTTCTAGATAGCCTAATCCAGTTTGGATTGCACTATGATTTTTTTCACAGAGCACATAAACTAACACTTTTGTACGCCCTAAATTATATCGCTTATCGAAATCATTTAAAAGCTTATTATACTTCTTTAGGCGCCTCTGGTAGTACAAGATGGTAAATTTGAAAAGCCACAGCTCAAGAAAACTGTTAAGAAGACAACAGATAAACATAAAACAGACGTTGGAAAGAAAGAGACCAACGAGGACGGGGTAATCATTAGCAAGGTTCAACTTCTTCGTGATGTCTCTATCTGTCTATTCTTATATATTTCCGTCTCAAATGTTAACATCGACCACGGGTATAGCAGCACACGGTCAAAGCCTATTTATCGCAGATGCTTTACAAGTGACACCATGCGATCGAAGGCAATTGCAGTGCTTCTATTTCTGCGCATCGATGTACCTACTTTCACACCTTCCTACACTCTACTGCCAATTGTCACTGTGTTTATACTAGTGCGATGCACACATACACATCACTTACAAAAATCCACTGTATATAGTTCCGCTAGATACACCTGATTGGTTCACACAAAATGTTAGATTGAAAAATATTTCTGCGGGTATACTTCGTCGTTCTTGGGCACTGGTTGTTTTGGATTGCAAGTCGCATGTGCACTGTTAAATGTTTTTTGCCATGTTATTTTCTGTTTTAAATTTAGGCTTCTGGCGCTGGTAAGTACCTTTTTATTAATGTTGCAAGAATGTTAAGTTTACATGAATATTTTTATTGAAACATTCAGATCTCAAGACAGTTAAAAATCTCTCAGATTAAATTAATAAATTAAACATATGGGCAGAACAGTCTCATCTCATCTTAAAAACTGTCTTAAACTGTAAAATATTTTTCAGCTTGAGCTGGACTTCGTCGATGACTATGAAAGGCCAGTTCTTGAAAAATACGAAAAGATGACACCCACTCCCACTGTCAGGGAGAAAAAAGAAAAAGAAACTACTAAGGTAAGAACTACTCTCTTAATTTCATAATTTAAAACAGACGGTTTAGCGATTACTGTACCTACGACGGATCGTAAATGACTTATAACAATTTTCTTTAAAATTTTATCATAGAATATAAGAGATGTTGTATGATCTCATCTGTCGCCTTTAAAGAAAGAACTTAAAAAAACATTTGTCGCATTTAAAGATTATCAGAAAAACAACGAATCTTTGAATCTTATTCTTAAAAATAATTACGATTTTGATCGAGATCTACTTGTTTACTATTTGTGCTGAGCATTTCATTAATTCCCTCAATAAAATAAAGGCTATATTAAGTTGTTATATTGACACTTAGTGATTAATTTTAACAACAGGTTACGATGATGTCCCAACAACAGCAACATATAGAAGTAAAGGTAGAATGGAAATTAAAAGCATGGCCCTCACTGTACCTTATTTACAATCATTCGATAACCTTGTAAATAATTTCTATTATGAATTAAATAATCCCAAATTATGATGTACTATTGACCAAACCATTGATATATGTTTACATACAAAATCATTTCATTGTGTTTCCCTAAAAAGATATTATAATTATTTTTTGTATGTACATGCTATTTACAAAATTGTCCTGTTTGAAACCATCCCGTGTTTTCTTCCGATTGTACATATTTTCCTATGATGTTATTGAGGTTCCGAAATACTTTGTGCTAATATATTTTTGCATTTTGTCCTGTATAGACTGAAAGCCGAAGGACATCAATACAGACAGAGGTATTATTTTAAATATAGCTGCTTTTGCTTATAAACGATGATTAACAACACAATTTTGGTGATTAGTAATAAATTTAAACCTATGTATGTACCAGAATCAGAATCGAGGTGCTTTTTGTGTTTAAAGACAATAAATCTACTGAGGACACAGCTATTCATTTTTATATTGATCAATTTGTTTAAGTTGGCGTTTATTTTTCATACGGTTCACTTCAGCAAACGTTTTACGTTATGAATGCGTAATTTAGACTAATTAAATTTAACTTCGGAATTAAAATAACTTTCTTTCAGGTTTGACATTATTTGTTTCACCTTTGACCTCAAGTGCTTTATGCTTATTATGATATTATATGCCTACAAATAACATTAATTAAAAATGAAATATCTTATAGGTTAAGGAGGAAGGCAAAATAGAAAGCAGAAAGGCCTCTATTGTTGAAGACAAACAGCTTAAAGTAAGTTTAAATAATATTAAAAATGTATGAACAAGAAACATTTATGGCTATCGTAATAGTCAAATATTAATAATACTTATAAAGACCTTCTCGTAAAACAGTTGGATTTCAGAGAAATTTATGAAGAAAATTTATCATTTTCATATTTTATTGCTCTACATTACTTTAATAATTGAAAACATGAATTAATAAACTAATTGAAATTACGAAGAAAGGCATTCTATACTTAATAAATTTTATATTAACAGTTTACTAAAGAAACAGCAGAGAGCAGAAAATCTTCGCTGTCCGTAGCTGAGAAGCAAGAAGTTGCGACACTCAAGAAATCAACCGCTCAAAAGGTAAGTCACTACTTCTCGACATCTTACTCGTACATTACTTTGGTTCATAATTTAAGAGCATCAAGTTACTGATATATAAAAGTAGTATTGGAATCTATTGTTAAATAGAAATACAGTTTAATTTTTTGTACTGAAATCCAGTATAAAACATACATTTCTGTCATGACCTTTTAAAAACCTAAATTAATTAGTATTTAATAGCTGCAATGATACTTTCAATACATATTCTTGATATATTGAAATGATAAAGCTCGAAACATCATTTTTAGTTATCTATATCAAAATACCGATAGTCTTATGACCAAAAGGAGTTGCCATTAATATTAAGATCTTTTAGCAAACCCTGCGCAGGTCCGATGCCTGTCCGTGTGTGTAGTTATAACCTTCATTACAAGTAGTCAATAGGGAATATGCACAATTATATTTATATTTTAGTTTTTTAAAGATACTTTTTTTAATTATAAAATTGGAAAAGATCTCCTGTTTTAATAAATTTTAATACTATCAGTGACTAACAAAACGATCACTGTATTTTCTAATTTAAATAATATTTATATTGTTCTTACTTGATTCAATGCGGTTTAACTTTCATTACACATTGTACGTTATGTCTTATAAATTTATCAAAATAATTTTTTCGTGCATATTCTTTATTATGCAACATGAAGCCCTGCTTTGTACGATTTGCATTATATTTCCATCATTTCTTAAGTGTCACATTGTTTCATAAAGTAGACTTTAGACTTTACTAGTTCAAAAAATTGTATCTCGTAAATCAAAACGGAACGTTTCGTTTTTTATATTAAACTGATAAATGCGTTACGTTTTGATTAAGGAGTATAATTAAGAATAATAGTTGTAGTTAGATCCCACCAATAGTTTAAGGTGTTTCAGTAGATTTGATATGATATCAAGCACTGCAGTGATGCTATGATAACTAGATTACACGCAATACCCAATGACGCTTATTCATATTCCAAATAACTTGTGATTTTAGCCCACCGTTAAGGAACCAGAAACGAGTGAATTAAACCAAGTTAAGCTTAAGGTGAGTCGTGGCCAGGGTCTCTCAGCATGCCTTATTCTATCTCTTTCAAAAACAAATACAGTTTCTATTTCTATCTCAAGTTTTAAAAATGTAAAGATTTCAATACCTACTTCATTTTATGTTTTCTTTTGTACATAAATTCATTCTTTGTTACTCAAGTTATTTAATTCTTTCTGTATTGTGTGTAAAAGTAAATAACTTTGTAATTAATATTACACGTGATTATACAAAAAAAAACAGGTAATCGATAGAGGGAGACATCGATTGCGATAAACAAATTAGTAACGTGTTGTTTTTGTAAATAGGATGACACTATAGAGATAGAAGAAAAGGTAACAACAGAGTTTGTCGATAAGCCATCAGAAAACACATATCCATGGCGACCTACGAAAACAGACACAAAGGTATACACTTTACTCAAACACATACATATATACATACACAAAAACATAAACAATTAATAACAATTGTAATTATTTAGGATATAAATGAAACGGTGGAATCCAAACGTAAGCCTAGCTTAGATAAAACGACAGAACTATCAACTATCAGACGGCGTTCAAGTAAAACAAAGGTAAATTGAAATTTTAAAGCTATTAGTAATTCATTACGGATAGTATTAATAAAAAAACCCTGTCAAAACAGGATACACAGGAAGTTGAAGACACAGAAAGTAGAAATGACACAGAAGTCAAACGAAGAGTTTCTTTCGAAAAGCCTAAAGAAACGATACCACCCTGGCGTAAACCTAGTGAAGCAACTGAGGTATTTAAAAAAATACTACCTGAGTTCTAATTTTTATCTAAAGTGACAATTTGTTAAAAATACTTACGGTGTATATAAACAAGCACTAGGAGATGTTAAATTCTGAAACAATAAAAAGGTTGATTTTAGTTAGACTGTGTGGAACATTAAATCTTAGTGACCATGTTCTTAATTTATGTTTTGTAATCACTGTGATTTTATCTTGTCGTCCTTCATCAAGAAACTAAAATAATTGAGAGACTATTACCGCCGAGAAATTCATTAAAAAAAGTAACGGCCTATAATGATCCCACTGCAGGTCAAAGGCCTTCACAATTGAATTTTACTTACTATAGCAATGATGGGTACAGGATCTTAAATCTGAACAATGTTCGAAAATTTGGAACTCTTGTTGCCCAACCCGGGAATCGAATCCGGGACCCCGACATCTTGGCCCGGTATATAAACAACTAGACTAACGGGGCGTTCATAGAAAAGGCTAAAATTTAAAGTTTCAACCAAATCCATTAAAACAACAAAATTAGTTTTGTCAAAAATTTGGTTTTTTATTTTGAAAGTACCATCTTAAAACTTACTGAACTATTTTTGGTTAGGATACGAAAGAGTCTGATAAAACAAAAACAGTTGAAGAAACAGATGAAATGTCTGTTGATAAAGAGCCAGAACCTTCTTACCCTTGGAGGCGTCCATTTAAAACTAAAGAGGTATGTTTTCTTATTCAAATCAATTTCATTCAAATCAAATTTAACAAGTAGTCTTAATTAGATGTAAACCATTAAAATAATTAATTTCATAGGCTCCAGTTGAGAAAAAACTTGAAATACCACCACCAATGACAGAAGAAGAAAAACAAAAGGTACTTACTTAACCCTTTATTATATTAAAATATGTCAAAATTTGTGTACATATTTAAATGAGTCACTTAATAAAAAAAGGTTCGACAGTTTTATTGACTGTAAATAATTTTGGTAAACATATTTTAATGGATTTTATTGTAAACAAACTAAATAACGCAATTTTAACAATTAAAACTCGTTAATAGGAACCAGAGGCACCTAAAACCCCAGTACAATCGCCATTCTGCGCATGGCGCAGAAAATCGTATAACAGTATGGAGGTGGGTGAACCCAATATAAATAAAAATGTATATGTTGACCTTTCGTAAAATTTTTAAATTATTACTTATTTTATAACTCACTTCGTAGGAACCTGATGAGTATGAGGAAACTAAGCCCATTGAAACAGTAGAAAAGCCGAAGGTAAATCAAAAGCCAATGAAAAAATATATAGGTACCTATAATGAAAAAATAAAATAAACTAACTCTATAAATTTTATTTTAATAGGAAACAATTGAGGATACAAAAACTGAAAAGCCAATTGATAAACCTAAACAATCTCCATTTATACCTTGGTTGAGAAAGCCTAGCATTGAGATCGAGGTTGGTTATAAAGTCAATAACATAATTAAAAATATATATATATATATATATATATTTGCAAAACAAACCCATAACAAATTGATTTCATGGTAATTTTTCATTACATTAGGAGCCAGAAGACATTCCAAAAATTGAAATTCTGCCTATAGAAAAACCTACACATCCATTATATCCGTGGAGGAAACATTCAAACACGGAGGTAAAATCAATGCAAAGTTATAGTAAATACGGAACAATATTATTACCATTACATTTCAAATCATTCAAATCATGCCTAACATAATACACGCAACACTTCATACACCACATATCCTGATCGCAGCACTCAGCACGTTTGATAACTATAATCAACAAAACAAAAATACAAACTAAAATATTTAAATTTGATAGGTACCAAAGGAAGTACAATCGGCCCCTGAAATTAAACCAAGTGAAATACCATTCTCATGGGATGTAATTCCTGAGTTACCACAGGTACATAAACTTTCAGCCAGTAATAATTCTAATTAAAAGAAAAAGTTAAATATAGACATTAAAAAAATCATTTTTACATTCAGGCCGAACAAACACCAGAATTGGAAGATAAATACAAACCTACACTACTAGAAACAAGTGACAGTACTTTACCTTGGAGAAGGCCACGGTCTCCTCAGGTATATTTACACTCCACAATACCACTTTTACATCATCACACATCAATCAAACATAATAATATGTCTTATTCAGGAAAATCTTCTTGAGAAAAACTTTTTCTATACCTATAATGGATTTCAAAATTGCTAAATAATAATGCTAAAATTGCGAGGGCTATGCTAAAATACTATAATGTTTAACATCACGGCCCTGAATACTTGGTTTGCCAAATAATATAGCAGTTTTTAAAAACGTTTTACTATAAATAAAATCCACTTGTATTTTCTCAAGAAGAGAAATCTGATACACACTTCGTAAGGTCGCCATTAATGATATTTATCTGTAGGCTGAGACGACAGAGGACAAAGAGCGTAGACAGAGCACTTTAGAAATCCCACAGCCCGCTTTTAGCAGCAAACCCGACGAGGTACTTCCGCACCAAATGGATAATTTAAGCACATTGCACATAATTTTATGTCTTCACAAGTTTTTGGATCAAGCACCAGCACTGTTATAAATTGGCACTAAACTTTGTTGTTGATACAAATAATCTGTTAATGGCTAGAAAGATTTTTTTTATTGATTTAAAACTGAAACCACTACAAATTTTATGTGAGATAACAAATTTATTTCTAGCCATTGATAGAATGACAGTTGCACTTGTAGAAAACCTCGAATTTCTATAGTCAAATTGGGCATGTAAATAAATTTGTATTTTATTATAATGTATGTCTAGTAATTCTATGCACTATTTTAAGTTAACTGAAAGCACACGGTACACGAAATGCAACGTTAACAACTAATTGTTCTACTTCTACTGTACTTTTTTGTGTTACTAAATAATTTCCTGCTTTGCTTTGCTTGCTAATCTAAGTTAAAGGATGGTGAAGACATTGAATTACATTTTCCTTAGTAAAGGTAAGATAAACTTCATTTTCAGCATATCAATCAACTACTTCAAAGGTTATGGTGTCAGTTAATTCATACGACTTTAATTATAATTATACATTTTTAATTTTACTTATTGTTCAGGCAGAAATTTAATTGCCAAGTTACAATTTACTTCATCATCAAATTACAGTCAGAAATCAAAAACATCGTACTATACCGATGCCCTCTAAATGAAGATCTTCTAAGGAGTCGAAATATTGAGATTGTAAAATAAAATTCAATACTATATGAATAGCAAATAAAAAAAACAGATCAAATATTTTATTTATTATATATACAGTTATACTAGCTCGGGAGTCAGTGCAATATTGTACTGTTTAAAAGACTTTTTACTGTAAATAAATTATTATTTAAATGTAAATGAAAAACTTATGCGCTACTGTAACATTATGTATTAATTCCGTACGTTCTTCATTTAGTATAGTGGACATACTATACTAAATGAAGAAGAAACAACATTTTATTAAGAGTTTTCAATTACAGAAAACGGCAATCAAAGAAGAGAAAGTGGAAGAAGAAGTCAAAAAAGCTAAGATCACCACAGTTAAGAAAAAGGCAGAGGACCTACCAGAAATAGCTGACTATGATAGGCCAGACCTTGAGAAATATGAGAAGATGTCTCCAACACCTACAACGAAGGACAAACCAGAGAAAGACAAGGTTAATACATGATTTAATACAAATAAATTCAACTAAGGTTTATTTGATAATTTCTAACAGTTAAAAATAACTGTGAATTGCAGATCATGCCAATAAAATTAAATATATAATTAAGAGCTTAGCAGATAAGATCTTGAGTAATAATTAATCTATTCAATTTTGTTATAGCCGTCTCCAAAGGTGCCTGAAATCAAGATGCCTGATGAGAAACCGGCAGCACCAAAGATTGAAGTTATCAGAGAAAAATCACCAAAGCCCGAAATGCCAAGAAAACCATCCCTGGCACCTGGTGCTCCAGTAGCCAGACGTGGTTCCCTTATTCCTCCTCCAGAGGAAATGGGAAGACGTCCTTCTCTCATCATCAGCGACGAGGTACGTACCTATCCCTGTGTACATCATAACAGTAAAAAATATTTTCTTAGAAAAAAATATTATAAATTGTATGTATGTTTCAATCGACAATTTCAGTCAAGGTATGAACACATAAGTAGATTCTACAATTTATATTTGTGTCGTCCAAAATGTAGTATAGTTTATTTACATATTTCTGATTTATTTATGGACTAACATCAAAATTGTAAATCAAATCAGCAGCAAAAAGTTTAGCGAAGGCACGAGAATTAACTTATGTTTGTTATATTGATTTAATTTTGATGTTGGATCAAAATCATACCAAGTTTTAAGCCCTTCTTTGTAGCTTAGATTCCTATTATCTCAAGCCGAACCCTTAACATAAGAATGACCCCAGATATCCCCTACGGACATAGCCCTAATCATATAGAGAACGATGAGCTTCACACATTTTACAACGTCCAATGCTTTGTAGAAACGAATATTGTATTTTCACATGAGTTTATTTTAGATTCCCCTTATCCCTGCTTCTAGATCACTAGTATTTAGTAAGCCTTTACACTTAGACTCTAAAATACTGTTTATTAGATCGTATTTGTAGTCATTTTAAATACCGTACAAAACATAATTCACAGGAGAATAGAAAACTAAGACCTGGTGAGGTGGTCGAAGAAAAGAAGGTAAAAGCAAAAATCGCTAAGAATATTACGTGAATGCTGTCCGTTATATTGCCGTGATAAAAGTCTTAACTGTATCTTTAAAACGAGATAATAATGCGTTTGCATCTGACGCGGTTTACGACACCAAATCTGGACAGTTGCTCCCGAGTTTGAAATGTCAAAAATATTAACCGTCCAGTCTTGGTATTTTAAAAAAACTTGTCGTCGCATAAAATCTGCACACACTTGTGGACATCGCGCACAAAATTGCACAGCTTGTACGCACGCCACGCACACAAATAACGGTCAAAGAGTATGTTCATGTCAAAATTTAATGAATTTGACATAGATTAACCCAGACTCATGGTGCGTTATAGAACGCTTCTCTTACACATCATGGTCTTGGAACGGACACTAACAAAATTAATTAACACGAAAATGATGCAATATAACGTAATAACTCGCACAGCTGAGTATCTGCACCAAATAATAAAACCAGTTAGGTTAGGTAGGGTGTTAGGTTCGGCAAAGGAGATATTAGGCAGGCAAATGGTTTTTATGGGGTTATTATCAATGTTTTTTAACAACAGGTCACCAAATTACGTCCTGGCGAAGTTTTAGACGAGAAAAAGGTGAGATCGATTGGGTCTAGTCTGTTTTAGGTGGACGCTGCTCGCTTATGCAAAGCATTTTGTTTTTAGATGTTTTTTTCTTCTTTTATACACTCACGACATTACGAACTGTTAACTAGTGAATTTCACACAGTATATAATTAATTATTGACCTATGATGAACGGTTTTTGATTTTACTGAACAAATAATTGAAACACTTGAAATCAAAACTCTTTTGACTCTGAACATTGCAAAGATGAATTTGAAATATCAAGACAAAACACTTAATTCTACATTTTAGTCGTAATTTTAGTTTAGTTTCCAGAATTCCTATTAGTTTTTAATGTCCAATGCCCCGTACAACTTTACATTATTCCTTTTAGTTTTCTTTTAGATGTTACTTTAAATTCTAAAAAGTTGTAGTACACCGCTTTGCTGTCCAGCTGAACAATTGGTACTGGAGCTGGCGCAATATGTTTGACTTTTTGGTTGGTAAAAGAATCAGCAGAAATAATTAGGCAATGCGCCCGATGAAAGATAGAAATCGAAAAAAACTGGTTCTGTTATCAACCCCGCTTATTAGTAGACTTTTAGAATGGCTTTAGTTTTCCGAATTCCTGATACTTAACTGGTTTTAGTTTTAATTTTCCGCTAATCCTTTAGTTTTACAGTTTTACAAAACATATTTTTATACATACAACCTATTAAACACTATAACTGAAGGCATAAATTTTGTACAAATGAGACACTAAAATATAACACAACTGACATGTTAATTTCATTGTGCCATACATAAATTACATACCAAAACAACACATTCCATACCTACACATACATCTGACACCTACACGTAACATGTTTAAAATGATAATTGCACAATACATAATTTAACTTGAAATTGTATAGATATAATTCCAAGCACATTAACAGAGAATGTTTTACTAAAAGTATATTTTTTTCCAAAAAAGAAACGCAGCAGGCCGGGTGAACTCGCGGACGAGGTATACCATGTGTGGAGAATATATGTTTAGATATATGTCATAGAACAATTATTAGAAACGTGGCTAACATAGATTTTTTCCAACGTGATTAATTTGAAGCCAAACTATCTGTTGTAGAAAAACACATCGAAAACGGTCATAAAATAATAATTTTACGACTGTATTTCTTGAAAGCCTCCATATTCCGAACAAGTTTATGTAAAAAAATAATTGTTATTATAGTGCTCCTAACCCCTCGTCATCCTAACATTTAACTTTGAAATTAAAAAAACCTAAACACAATAAAGCATGATTCCAAAGGAGATAATAATATAACTGAGCATGGTTATAAACAATTCCTAAATAAGAGTTAAATAAATTTACAGGCATACTAAAAATTTTAATAAAAAATATTTTGAAAAATCCGGAACCAACAAATTCTGTAAGTTTATTTGCAAGTAAACAAAATTAAAGCATGCTCCACCAATAGACTAATACACGGAAATCAATTAACATTTAAACGTTAATGACCTTTTTGTCCAGCATCAATG
Source organism: Anania crocealis (assembly GCA_949315895.1). Taxonomy (NCBI): domain Eukaryota; kingdom Metazoa; phylum Arthropoda; class Insecta; order Lepidoptera; family Crambidae; genus Anania; species Anania crocealis. Next base: position 5,437,225 of record OX438874.1, on the reverse strand, counting down.
TTAGAGTCATCTTAGTATCACTTCCATGCAGACGTATTTACTAGGTATGGCTAAGTTATCACTAAAATAATATACAATTTGTAACGTAAATGATAAGTCTTATTTGAGGATATCATCAACATAGTTTTATTCCTCATGAAACTAAACAACCTTGCTGATACAAACATATACTATGGTCTATATAATAAATAATTAAACTTACGATCCTATTAAGTACGATGTAAGATGTAGTTTATAAGATCGATCAGACTGTGATTTTAATGTCAGTAAAAATATTATTTACAACCAACTCCTTTATTTCCTAAAATGAAATAAATTTGCATGGAAGGTAATGCTTATATGACTAGATAAGATGACATAACATTTTACATAACTATGTTTCTATGGTCATAAACGTTTACCTTTGCGTAGATGCCACAAAATTAGCAATCACGTAGGCAGACATGCTTCAACAGTGCAGTGTCTAATTATATATTGCAAACAATAATTATAAATCACACAGATTTAATATAGAAGTGGAAGCTAAACAAAGATGCTATATTTAGAAAGAGGTTGAAGCCAAAGTTCTTTAACTATGACGCTAATAATGTAAATCACATTGAGAAAGAAGACATTTGATTAAATGAGAGGAAGAAATTGTCAACTACCGAAATATCTGACGTGCCGACGTGCGTGATAAAAATCATATGGCATGCTTCTATTCTGACATAAGACAAAACCTGTAAAATCTAATGATTTTTCATAAAATGTTGTATATTAACTGAAACGAAAAAATATGTATAAACCTAACTACAATCAAGAATCAAAAAGAATGTCACATAAAATAAAAAAAATGATTAGAATAATAAATCATATTACGTTTTTACTAAAAGTCACGTTTTAACATCTCAATTTGTAACCGATGTAGAATAGTAACGAACTATTTCGTCTGATAATTCATTATCTCTGCTGTAATGAGGTGTATTTCTGTTCTAATTTGACGAAATTGATCGCGACACCTCAGGTCTATTAGAAATGAAAAAGCACACACACCTGTTTGAACCGTGTACAGTCGACACAGTGAATAATGACCACACTTAATTTGATGTCGTTCGTATTTAGGAACAATTAGCAAAAGTTGCTAGAAGATTTCTATCTTATTTATTGCAGTTAAAAATGACAGTTTTTTTTATTTGAAAGTTGAGTAAATATAAGAATTTTTGAAAATTAATATAATTATTTGTACCCATGAATCAATTAGGCGTTGAATAGATAATTATTTCTGCAAAATCAATGTTCAAGATTTGATCGCAATATTTTTTAATGCTTTCTGTTATAAGATCTGAACACCGGTACAGTGGTACATACTGGGATTAGTTCTTAACGTTAATAGCATCACAGAGATGTAGTAAACAGACCTATTTTAAGTTGGTAACAAATTGCCCACCTTGAGCTATAGCAGTTGGAGTTGACTACACAGTTAGTTCTCTAACTACCGACGTCATCACCTTTGGTTATGATTTAACACCGTCGACTGTATTACGTGGAGAGGTTAGATGAATGAGCTTGCGCCTGTTCAGGAGACGCGATATGATGGATGGTTATTCTTCTAAATATGACTGCGTGATGTAGGCCAAGAACGGGCTCTTGAACGCTGTCATTGTCAGCTGATGCCAACGGAGTGACTTATGGCAGTTACTCTGTAGTGTTAAAGAATAGGTTTTTAATTATTCTAATGGAAGGTCAATATTCAAAATCAGGCTTAAATACCCAACAGTTAGTTAACAAGTGATTTCTATAAATAGATATCTTAAGTGCTATCAAGAGAAAGTTCTTAATTATATTTACGCTGTAAACCTTCTTGAACTTGATTATATAGTTACATACAAGTGCATACGTGCTTAATAATAGACGTCGACAGTTACACGTGAAATCAACAAAGTGGAATCTAAAAATAATTGCTTATCCGAATGATCATAATATCAATAGCAAAAATTTTTTAAGATACTGCTACATAGTAATGCCAAAAAAGAAGACATTAGTGAAATGCAAAAAGGAAAGTGAGTAGGTAACGCAAAGAAAAATTCGGACAACTTTGGTGCAGTGACATTGTTTTTTATGATCTAAACAACAAACGAATTACATTATTGTCGTGTTGAAAATAGCACAAAAGGTGTTTGATTGACACATTCATGAGGAAGTAAAAATACCTGATATTCGCGTGGGCCGCCGCGGCCGCACCGGCATCAGTGGCGAGAAGAGCCCCACACTGTACTCCACTAACTACACTCTTGGCAATGAAGCCAAGTTCACGCCGATGACTTGCTATTGGCTGCGAACCCTTATAATTAATCAATACATCGGCAGGTGTCTTACTAAACCACAAAATTTGATTTTTCAACAAGTCACGTCTCTAGCAAGCAAAACTGCACACTCAATCCAAAACAAAAGAGTCGTCTTCTTCTTTGAAAGAGTTAACGGAGATTGAGTGCGCTGTAGTTAAAAATATTAGAATGTCAGCGTCGATATTTAGAAATTTGTCGCCTTGTTAGTAATTCGCGCACCTATTCGAAACTTGGAACCAGCTGGCGGCGATGACAATCGTTTGAATAATTAGCATTGTATTAGTTGCCAATCAATCTCTCGTTGCTCTTGCGCAAGCATTCAATCTCATATAATTCATGAATCAAGACAACTGCGGACGGTCCATGGTTGGATTTTTGAAATGCCTGGCGAGGAATCTGACGCGACAGCTTTTAATATCAAAGTCGTCAAATACTGTTATAAATAGTTAATCAAAAAGTAAATAATACCTGGATTAAGTGCATTGCTGATTCAGGGGAAAACCCCACACTTAAAATTGGACCAGGCTTTATTGCTGCTAAATTAGGGGAACACGGTGGGATCTAGCCGTTATTTCCTAGGGTTTAAGCCAACAGTGTCATAACATAGAAGTTATCAACAACTACACGCATATATTTATGCCGTCCAATAACAAGCTACACGGATTGCTCACCTTAATCTGATAATTAATTGAAATGGTCTGCTGATTTGTGCTGTGCACAAATAGAAGTGCTCCCCTCCCCGCGGCCACCGGGCGGCGATCCTGCCCGACCCTTCAGTCTTTTGACATTCGCGCCCATTTTTAGATGGAACGATACTAACGAACTGTCCAAATCGAATAAACCAATTAAACAAAAAAATTGAAAAAAAAAGTTGTAACACTTATGAATATCAAAATAACATTCCGAGGTTCTTAAATATGAATCCTCCAGGCACTGGAAGACGTAAAAAACAAATTCCTCGTAATATTAAATGATTCTGTGTAATTGCAAAGCTTCTGTGATAATTATTGTTAGCGACTTTTTAATTTTAAGTTACTGTTTCGGCAGTTTTGTGGCATCTTAGTTTTATGTGATTAACACGATGGCAGCAGTGGCGAAGAAACCACTTGCTCCGCCTAAAGCGACAGCTGATCCGGTAAGTAATAAAACTTTTTGATTAGTCTGGTCCCACTTAGTTGTAAATTAACCAAAGGTCATTTAGATATTATCTAAGCTTAATGTGTTGAATATTTAAATAATGAACAGTTTATTTCTCTTTGAAAATATATAGGATTGTTAACTATATTAGGTTCTGGTATGATTCAGGTTTTGGAAATTAATGAATTTCGGTTAGGCTTTTATGGAAAAATGAAACAAAGCTTTAAACATTTTTCAGTTTTTAGTAAAACTCCAGTTGATTTGGAAATTACCAAGTGAATTTCATAAAATATAATTGATTTTTAAAGCTCATACGATTATGTGACATACCAAGTCCATTTGCCGTCATCCCCGCTCAATTCTAATTCAGTTGTCCTCTATCTGAAGCGTGTCTGAAAGAGATCTCTTTTACCGATAAGATTGTCTAGATTGCGTAGCTCTAGTTCTAAATATGTTTTTTGTAGTTGTCATATGGATTATTTTGTTTCACCACCTGCTAAAACCTTTGAAGTCGTACCATGATACGTAAGAGATAAAGAGATCCAAGAAACAGAGAATAAAAATACTTAAAATGTATATATTCAAGGATTTAACACGCATTTATTAGGATGCATTAGGATTTTAGATTACTTATATTTTTAGTTCATCCCGAAGTTCGAAAACTTTTTGGCGTTGATGGTCTTAATTGTAGATTAGAAGAGTACCTTTTGTCCTCAATTGGGTTTCTCTATTTTATGGTGGTGAAGAGTTATAATGTGTAGTAACAATTAAGGAATCCATAAATCCCCAAGCTCATATTAATGATAATTGTCTTTTATTTTAATTATCCTTATTTTTTCCATTGAATAATAAATTAAAAAACCTCAAAATATTAGTTTTTAAATTCAGCTCTTAGTTGCGAAAGTGTACTTGTAATATTTATACCTATAGCGTCTTTGAGCTGTAACTATAATTTACACCTACGCGCCCATTCAGGCGTCAAACAGCACATTCAAACGTACCTATTTCATTCGTTTGAATCATCTTCGAAATGCAATTTATTTTGTTGATCACACGTCAATTAATTTTAAATCAAAGCAATTAGCAGTTGATGTTGACAGAGACTTCAGTCCAAATTTAGGATTTATAAAAATATTATCGTCCATCTTTTATTCCATTTATACTTTTTCGGTTTTGACCGATCAAGATTCAATTGATTTTAAGGTTTTTATTGTTTTGAACCTATTTTTATGTCACTAAACAGATAAAAGCTTTGCATTAAAAGTTGCAGGTAGCATTTAGTTAATTATGCAATCATAATTTTATAAGCCGAGCCATGCCACTTGTGCTACATTTGTCAGGAAGTCCAGCTCTTCATTGTCAAACCATTTGGCGTACGGTTGTAATGTATAGCTTCTGTCATAACTCGACTAATGCATCATGTATAAAATTTCGTTACAGCCATATCATTTTTCAACGTACATTTGTTACATTTGAATCATAACGACAATATTTCAATGACCTTTGATTAATTTATGCCATTAGTATTACTATCATCGGTCAGATGAATATAATGTTTGATAACATTAATTTTTTCTTGACGATTTAATATCTGAAAACAGATATGATTTACTTTCTGTGCTTTTTATTGTACGGTACGGTGACCGGAGAACTTTCTTATTTTACAATGTTATATCCGTTCATCGAATAAGTAAGGTATTTGTCGGTATCACCGTGATTAACCAATGTTATTAAACTTATATATATTCTGGAATTGTCACTAACTATACATTGATGATATAGCGACGAAAGTCCGGTGACGCGAGAAGACCGTCCATACAAGATTTGGAGGACCTCATCAACAAACCATCGGTGCCGTTAAAGCCTCTCGGCAATGAGGGACCCCCGGTCATCGTCGACGTGCAAGAAAGCTACTCGGCTGTTGAAGGTTAAAGCAATATTATCTACTATTGTCTACTATTTTCATTTACCAAATAATATAATTGTTAATTCGTACAAGCAACTAATGAACAAGAATGCCAGCAGTATTTTTTTTATATGATAATACGAGTATAACACTAGAAAAACTTTTTCACGTCTCTTCGCTAACAAGGATGAATTAATTTGTTAAAAAATTATCAAGGCCCATAAAATGGGTTTTCAATGTCATGGTATTCTTTGATACACACATTCGTACATACGTATTATGCAGCTAGCTGTTTTCCGCAACTCAACAAGCGTGGATTTTCGAATTTGACATAATATCCGATTATAATATTATTTCAAATATATAACAATCATAGTATAACAATCAGTTTCAATTCTATATATTATGCTAGTTATACTTAACACTTTCATGCGAACATGCTATTATCTGAGCTCGATGCGATTACGCACATATTTTTTTCATATAAACTGGATCGACGCCCAGAGACAGTCTGCTAAGAGCACGTGAATTCAGTATTATGTTATAAATCACTTACGTCATAGGACGTCAACGTATACATACGTCGTGCCAAAAAGTACAGATAAACATCCATACAATTCCTAACAACGTGTAATAACGATGGCGTATACATATAATAATAAAGCCTTTATTTCCGAAAATATTTACATTATACTGTGCTACACCTATTACAAAATGTCTCTTATTTAGGCACGCCTTACTCTCTCTTTCCACTGATTTCTGGCTGCCGCTACTCTTATTTCAAGGTAATATTTAAGTCATCCTCCCATCTTGTTACTTTACGTCCTCTGCTTCTAGTGCCGTCCCTTAGGTACCAAGTCGTCACCTGTTTGCTTCACTTTTCCGTTTTGCAACGAAACATATACGTATGAATACTGACGTATATTTACAAATATTGAAAAGTAATAAGAAATCAATGACCATTGAAGTAATTTTAGAATAGTTACATTGTAATAACTACGTAAATAGTAAAAAAATACGATTATGCGTAATATTATTCACGCGGGCTGTGTGTAGACAGCAGCGCACGCGCTCTTCCCCCGCGGCTCGCACAGGTCGAGGGAATGTATGACGTGACCCGCGCTGATTTACGTATAGTAACGTTGTGCGTCTACAAGAAGCCAATCACTGCCAGTGTATGGAGTCTTCAAAGATGTGCAAAATTTCCGACACGGTGTAGCACTACATTTTTAAGAGTTTGATGCGTTGTCGCACAGCAACCGAACTAATAGAGATTAGTATGAACAGGCACCGTGCTACTACGTTGTGCTCCACACAACACTTATTAGCTGAACGTACTAATACGCTGTGCTTCACCACATCTACCACAATTTGACGTTTACATACGTTGTTTGCGTGAAAGTGTTAAAATTAAATGGCATTTAACACTTTAAAAAATACGCATTTAACAGCTACAATCGACAAATCTTAGTTACAAATAGAGAAAATGTACCCTAAGCTCCAGAAAATTATGCTGGCTACATAACAACACTTTTCTGCTACAGACCAAACTGGTTACCTCACGGTACAAGTGGAGGGTAATCCTCCACCAACTTTCAAGTTCTACAAGGGCGTCACCGAGATCATCGAGGGTGGCCGTTTCAAATACGTCACGGATGGCGAGACTGGCCTCATCACCCTCTGCATGAGGAAAGTGAAGCCCAATGATGAAGGGAAATACAAAGTCGTCGTCAGCAATATCCATGGAGAAGACTCCGCTGAAATGCAGCTCTACGTATCTGGTAACTTATTAAAGTTTTTAGTCCTAACTATGAACAATGAAAATTTTGAAAAAAATAGAGCTTTTATTGATTAGTTTTTCACTGCCGCTATTTTTAATATTCATAAAAGGTTTAAGTATCCCAAAGCCATATCATAATCATAATCGTTTTTTATTATTTCTCCACAACACTAAGTAAATACAATTTTAATTGTTATCATTTACAAGCTAATAGTGCACAAAAGATTGTAGCAGACTGGTGCCTAAAATTCCAATTAAAATAAATAAATAAAATAAAATCGTTTATAAATACTTAAAAAAATAATTGGAAAAACCGACATGGTTTACTCGTACTTTTAGAAGCTATGAGCTTTCTATTAAATATAACATAATGTTACAGACTCAAGTGGCATGGACTTCCGTGCCATGCTTAAGAAGAGAAAATACGCAAAATGGGGTGAAAAGAAAGAAGCTGACTTTGGAGAGCTTAAGGAAACCGAAAAGCCAATCCCGCCTCTCAAGAAAGTTGAAAAGGTAATTATATTTATCCTGAACTTCTGATTACTTTACAGAAGCTATTTACAATTTTGAAGGTGGTGATATAAATATACAAAGATTCAATTTCAATTTATATCAAGATAATCCAAAAAAATGTATATTTAAGGTCGTCACAAAAAAAATTAAATAACCGGCAACTCCATCAGGCAAAAGGCTAAATTTAGCACTAGTTACTCTGTCAAGTAGTTTGGAAGCATTATATTGATTAGTAGTGGAATGCAGTCACTTGATTCTAAACCATTAGGTATAGCTAATGGGAGTAAAGGTTCTAGCTTTTAAATGGGACATCGTATGCATCATTATATCTGGTCTCTAGGGCTTAGAAACTGGATATTTCGAAGAGGATGGCTTCATAGTGGTCGTCTCTGAAGGTGTGGAGATGTTTAGATTCCCGGCTGACAGACGCAGGAGCTCTTCCAATTGGTCCTGGTTTAAGGTCCTCAGTATCCTAGAATATTATATTTTCATTGTTCATTCCATCTTGCATTTCAATATTTATATCTTCAATTATGGTATTGTTATTTTTTTTTGAGTGAATTTCTGAGCGTCTTGCCTGATTTCTTCAAACTTATCTGTCTTCGCCATCGTCTTTTATTATTGTCATATTATCATAGCACAAGCATCAGCAAATTGCACTCTCTCCAATCTATTGCTTTGCATGATATTATTCATTGAATTGAAATTACATATTTTGAAATAAAAATTAAAAGTGAAACTTTTTGTCGACACCCTTAAAAAATCATCGCATCAAAATTGACATTTATGTATCAATTTATCATAATTAATTATACGATTTGTAAAACGTAGTGATTACTTGCTCAGTGACGATTTGGACCAACTTTAATAAAATGACATAATGTTATGTCAGTGCTGTTGATATGAAAATATAAACAAAATATATGAAAATTCATGCCGTTGCATCGTTGAAAAGGGGAAATATTTTATTTATCCAAAATGGCTACTTCGAGTAAAGGATTCTTTAGCAGATTTTGTAATACAATAAAAACATTTACCTTTTCAGTAAGTATTTAAACTGCATTGCAAATTTTGAAGCCACGGAATCAGTTCTTGTATCTTCTCACTTACATGCAGTTGATCATCATTTGGTTCATTGTTCATTTGTACCGTCCTGGCCTATCTTGTGCTGCTTTCTTTATCTAGCTCAAGTCATCAAGCCTATTTCAGTTGAAGTTTCAGTAACTTTATTAGTAACATCTGTTGTCGATTCTAGGGTATCTTTGAAATAAAGAGACGTCAGTCTCTATCAGAAATAATACCTGATTGGCCCGCTTTGATGGAGGCTGCTAAAATAAAGGTTCGATAAAAGGAAGTCTAAACCGTAAACCGTATAAATCAACGAGATTGTGTCTTTTGGAAACAGCATTCCTTGTTGTTTTAGGTACAATAATAATAAGATGTAGAAAAGCAATAAATATCACAAAAGGTTTCTGAAAGACATATTACTCTTTTAAATGAATGAAATAAACAATGAATGATAAACTAAAACAAAACTAAAATTATCTTTTGCAATTATAGCCTTCTAAAGTTTTGTCCCGTTTAGTATCTTAAAACTATTTTTTGTTATCTAATCCGCGAATATTTTGATTTTAGAAAAATAATAAAGAAGTCTATAATTGCAGAGCGATTTAAATAAACAATGCATAAAACTGAATTTTAAAATAACTCGCACAATGTTTTTGTATCACCACTTCACTTTTCTTTAACTTGAACATGATTTCAGGGAATGTAAGTGGAATGAATTTCATGATTATATAACTGTTAGTATTTTGTCCGTTCTTTGTATTTCCAGGTTTTTATTTGACGTCGGATTGAGGAGCTTCTGTCACGTCATTAATATAAAAACAATGTACTTTGTCTCCATTTAATTCATTATTAATTTCAGCTGATGCATTCGGTGTTTGCAGACTGATGTTGGAATTTGTTTTTCAATAATCTGTGTGTCTGTAATTTGTTTTAAAATCGTTGATTGATAACTACTTATTTACACACACAATCGATTTGCCATTAATATTTTAATGAAATAACTGATAGAAATATGATGCAATAGGAGCCGCAAAAATGTATATTTATGATTAGACTATGTAAAGATTTGACTAAGGATGAATGGATATTTTATAGAGATCCCATAATAGAAGACCGTCACTGGCTGAACTGATTCCAGACTGGCCGGTTCTCCACTCGTTCAAAAAAGACGAGGTTTGACATCGAGATATGTCCGTAGGACGGCACAAAGCACTCTGTATTGTGATCACCAATTGTAAAATATTTGTCGCATTTTTTTTTCCAGTAAAAGTATGACGACAATGGCAAATACTGATAGCAGCTGATGACTCTGCTACAAAAAAAAACATTATATGTTGTTTTGATCATATAAAATATACAGCTAAACTGTCAAAACATAAAAAATCGAGCCTTTAAAATGAAGGCTCGATTTTCGGTACCTTAAATCATATTTTTACTGGTAACATCAAGCGACGTCTCCACAAAGAAATGGCACATTTATTACACTCTATTATTCTATTCTATGATCAGCAACTTTTCCGTGCACTCTTTCGTCAATATAATTTATACCAGCACAATGCACTACGATCTCGAACTGCACATTGATATCAATGTTTCAGGGTATATTATTATTTTTGTAATTAATTTATTTTGTAATTACTATCTCTAAATGTATCTCGGCACTGGAAATAAGACGGTTCATTATGCACAATTCTTCGAAAACATGAAAATTCATATTTCTGTACAAAAGCATGGAGTTTGGTTGTGGGTGACGATGATGAAAGAATGGCTGATGATCCTAACGCCTCGGCTGACGAATGTAAAGGTTACACGAATTTCAATGGTTTTCGACTTGCATCTCATAACACGCCGAGTGACGTTGACAGCGAGGGATGAGTCGGAAGGTGTATTCTGATCAGCACCTGAACAGCTTTTTGTATCGAGCACTTTTTTGTGACTGCACCGTTGTAATTTGGTAATAACAGATATATTAATAGCACTGAAATTGCTTTCAGAAACAAGAGTCGTTCTTGAAACCCCTCGTTGATCAATTCGCAAAAGAAGGCAAAGATAAGAAGGTGGTATTCGAGGCCATCTTCACTAAGCCTAACGCGAAGCCGAAATGGTTCTTACGTAAAGATGTAAGTATAGACCAAAACTATTTTTAAATTATTATATAAATAGAGTTTCAGAACTCTTTTTGAATAGTAGCATATAGCCCTAATTTAACTTAATTTATTACAGGAACTATTCCCAGGTTCTAAATATAAGATGACAAACGAACAAGACTCATACAAGCTGATTATCATGAACCCGAAGGTCGAAGATACGGGTAAAATAACGATTGAAATCGGTGGTACCACTTGCACTGCATTCTTGCAAGTAGACGAGCCTGACCCGACATATTCTTTCACTAAGCAACTGAAGAAGACCACAAGTGGTTACTACGAGCATGAAGTCGTGCTTGAGTGTGCTATATCAAACAGTCTGGCTACTGTGAGTTGGTGGAAGGGAGAAACAAAGGTTGAAGATGGAGAGGAGTTCCAAATCTCGAAAGATCTATCTGGTATATGCAGACTGGTGATAAAGAACGCCAAGTTTGAGGATGCCGGTAAATTCACGTGTAAGATCGAGAAGCAACCTGACAAGACTGAAACTGATGTCAAGATTGTGGGTATGTAACAGTCATAGGAAGTCCTTATTGCCTTACTTACGCCTTTTGAACTACTATTTAAAATAAATATAATGACAATATAAACTATAAATACTATTTTCAGAATATCCATATAAATTCACCAAGGTACTCAAATCACAACAAGCTATTGAGAAAGATACTATCACCTTGCTTTGTGAACTGGACGATGCTGGTGGTACTGTTAAATGGTAGGTTCCTAACACCACAATCAAAAATAAATATTTAAAGTAAATATAATATAGGTACTCTTGAGGAATCTTCATTAAATTGAACATTTTTCTATAGGTTTAAGAACAACGAGCCACTCAAAACTGACAAACGAATCTCGATTGTGAAAGAGGGTCGCAAACGCAAGGTGATCATCAAAGATGCCAAAGTTACGGATGCAGGCAACTTTAAGTGCACCACCAATGCCGATGAGACAACATGCGAGTTGATCGTCAATTGTAAGTTATTCCGTTTAACATCGGTAGCAGCATGGTATTGATTATATGCCGGCTTTCTTAATAACAAACTAATGTAAATAATTTATGGTTCTAAATATTGCGGATGGTTATCTAAATTGGTTTCTTTTGACAGACTCGAATCGCTTCAACAAGAAGTTGAAGGACACCGAAGCAATTGAGAGGGACAAGGTTGTACTGGAAGTGGAACTTCAGGACCAGACAGCTGATACTGTTTGGTCCTTCAATGGACAGCCCATTGTTCCGAATGACAGGTAAAGACTTAAAGTTAGCCTTATCTTCGTTATATAACGTCTAGATTGTCTTTATTGATTGCAAAATTACAAATTTAAAAAAATGCTTTTTCCTTTGTAATCAGTAACGTTTAAATTACAGGATAGAAATTAAAAACTTGGGCGGTGGTAAACACCAGCTTATCTTCAACAAATTGGAGATGGAAGATGATGGCGAGATTCTCTGTGAATCCGGAAAGTTGAGCTCGTCTTGTAAACTTACAGTGAAAAAGGGAGAGTCGAAACCAACTATTGAGTGTCCCGATGATTTCTATGGACCAGCCGGGCAGCCGTTTGTCATTGAGGTGCCTTATAAAAGTAAGTATAGCAAAACCACCACTATTAATATATAATTTGAAAGAAGAATTCGACCATTTCATAACTCATTATTTCTTGCACAGTTACTGGCACCCGACAGACGCCAATTGAAGCAAAATTATGGAAAGACGGCAAAGCTCTTCCGATTAAAGAAGTCGAGGCAGTAGTTGAACAAGAGAAAATATTATTTAAGATTAAGAAGCCAACCAGAGAAGGTTCTGGCAAATATACAATCAAGCTATCCAACGCCCAGGGTGAAGATTCTAAAGATGTCACCATCACAATGCAAGGTGTACCCACGCCTCCCCAAGACGTGGAGGTTGCGGAAGTCTTCCAGACATCATGCGTAGTCGCTTGGAAAACACCTCAAGACGATGGTGGCTCTCCTATTGTCAAATACATCATCGAAAGACAGGTAAATTGTATTACGTACAGTAACTATGCACTTTTATTTTACTAACAACCGGCACATGATTATGCAACATCGTTGTATTACTTTTTTATAGGATCTGGCCCTCAAAGCTGGTTGGGATAACGTGGCTGAAGTACCACTTGGACAACCAACGAAATACAAGGTCGAAGACCTCGTCGCAAAGAAAACGTACAAATTTAGAATTCGTGCAGTAAACAAGATTGGTTCCAGTGAACCTGGACTTTTCGGCAAGCCTGTGCTTGCTAAAGATCCATGGGGTAAGTGAGTCATCATACGTTTCTCATCAAAATTTTATCAACACATCAGTATAACTGATAATTTATTTTCAGACGAGCCATCCAAACCGAAGAATGTGGAGCTCGTCGACTGGGACAAAGATCACGCTGATCTCAAATGGCAGAAGCCTGACAACGATGGTGGTGCACCAATCACTGGCTATGTTATTGAGTACAAGGTAAAGATATACCAAACTTACCTAAATACCAAACTTTAACGTCACACAAACATCGAATAATGTCACCTGTAGAGCTGTGCCTAATTGTTAACCAACTAAACAATATATTAATCTGTTCATTAATTTGCAGGAGAAATTCGGCAAAGACTGGGTAAAGGGTAAGGAAGTGCCTGGCGACTGCCTTGCAGCGACACAGGACGGACTAAAGGAAGGATGCACGTACGAGTTCAGGGTTCGTGCCATTAACAAGGCTGGACCTGGTGAACCCAGTGACAGCACGAAACCGATTGTGGCCAAGTGTAGATTCGGTAAGTTATTACTTCTTCAAATGATCAACGTAACTGAGTATAATTGAAATTCTAAGTTTCAGTTTATGTGTAGTTTGCCATATCAGTTAGTAGGTACTTTTGAGAAATAATTTAAATATTATTTTTTTTGCAGTCAAACCCTACATCATCGGAGAAGGTCTCCAAGGCATGATCATCAAAAAGGGACAAGTGATCAGCTTCGATATCAAGTACGGTGGTGAGCCTGAACCTGAAGTCAAATGGTTCAAGGGCGAAGAGGTAAATATTATTTTTAATTTACAATCTTTGTCAGACAAATTTATATTTCTTTAAAAAACAGTAACTTTTAATGTCGATACCTGGTAAAAATTATCAATTTCCATAAATGTGATCTATTAAATATTTTATGCAGCCGATTTTTTCGACATTAAAAAAAATAAATTAAATTTACAAATAGAGTTTTTTGTAATAACGTCATTTTACTTTTTCCCCAAAAAAGAAACGTGGAAAGCCGTACACGGAGAAGGTCAGGGTGAAACTAAATGTTGTAATTTCTACATGTTCTAAACTATACTTATACATACAATCTTTTCTATTTTACATAAATGTGGCTAACAGACTACACTTTATACAAATATCTGCACACTGTGAAATGAATTTTATGTCATCTTGTAAGAAATTTAATAATTTTGCTTTAACATTAAGTCATTGATCCACGATGATTTAAATAGACACCAAAAGGTATCTAACAATCAAAGCTAGCTTTCATAAAAGTGAGTCATCCATTTAGCAAAAATGGATTAAGGTAACCTAAAATTCATTTCACGATTAAACATTTTTAAAATCGCAATGGATGCGATGAATCTTTAATGTATACGAATATGCGATAACTGTCGCAGACGCTAATAGCTCATTGAGCAATGTTCGCTTTATAATTATGTCTAACAACATTACGATAAATATTAAGTATTTTTTAATTAATATAGATTGCACCAAAATGCACTTCATTTTTAAGATCTTTCATTAAATATATCTTTTCAACGCCATAATCCATTGGAATGTCCATGGTCCATTGGTCTTAATGGCTATAATTATTATTACTGTTTAAAATGTATTTACTATTTTATTTATTATTAAAACATTGTGATAACACTATTGATTCAGCAATACTTGCTAAATCAATAACCACATAACACTTTAACACTTTCACAAGCAATACTAATAATGAATATACAGGGGGTTGGATCTGATCAAATATACTGACACTGAAAGTCATAGTCATTCATTTAAGTTGCACTTGGTGTAAGTCTACTTCGTTAAAAGTAATAATCATGATAATTTTAACGTAAAATTATACACCTAACAACTCAGTTTACCTTTACAATGGTAAAAAAATGCAAACTATATCTTTGCAATCGGTGTTGTAAAAATTGAAGTCATAATTCTACTAAAATCTGAACCTTGAAAATTGGTTCATGCTCACGAAACTCGATGTTCATACATTCAACATTATTCACGTCATAAAGATCAGATCTGATCCCTCTACTTCACTCCGTAACATTATCATCCGTGTGCAGGAGATCCACGATGATGGCGATCGAATCACCATAGACAAATACGAAAAGAACACGGTGCTGACGGTCAGAAAGACCACCAGGCCGGACAGCGGCAAGTACAAACTGGTGCTCACCAACTCTTCGGGGACTTGCGAGAGCATAGGGGACGTCGTTGTGTTGGGTAAGTTTCGACTAAGGCGTATTTTAAATCCGCACCGATATCTTTGGTTAAGGTTAAGCCATAGCCCTTGGGTGGATGTATACAAACTGCAATGCCCTTGAAACCATAATTATGGCAATTTGTCATAGATGTAATAAAAACCATGTTCTGTGGTGTTCATGGATCGTTCCTTAAAGATGTCTTCTTTTTCTCTTACCTATTCAAAATCTATTTCAATCTGTCCTAGACAGATTTTTTAACATAAATAATTTGCCCTAAACCAAATCTCTTGTCTAAACTGATGATCACTAACTTGAGTTACTTATGTGCCCAAATCCAAACCTATATTAAAATACTTGCTTGCATAGTCGTCGAAAGGCAATTTAACAATACGTATTTAAAGCAATAATGTAAATTAAGAAAGCCGGTACAAGAAAATGCGTATGCCTTATTTATGCGGTTGTAGTCTGAGATAATAAATTCTTAACTGGATTAAGGTGCTTGTATGGATACCAAATTTAAGCTTATCATTTCTACAGATAAACCCAACCGCCCTAACGGCCCCGTCGAGGTCACCGACATTCGTGCCGAGAAGGCTACAGTCAAATGGAAGAAGCCGGACGACTGGCAAGGATCCGACATCACTGGATACACCTTGGAAAAGATGGACATGGTAAGAAACTTCATCAATTTATAATAGACTAGCTGTCAGACTTCATCCGCGTCAATTTCTGTTATTATGATCGCGATTATTTTTGCAACATTTTTCACTGATGCTTCGCTCCTATTGGTCGCAGCGTGATATTAGCCTAAAGCCTTCCTCAATAAATGGACTATCCAACACAAAAAGAATTTTTCAATTTGAACCAGTACTTCCTGAGATTAGCGCGTTCAAACAAACAAACAAACAAAATCTTCAGCTTTATAATATTAAGTATAGATTGAGGACGTCCCGTTAGTCTGCAGGTTCAAGTAACGCACCAGATCTCAGGGTCCGGCACGATCCCTCGGTCGGGCAAAAAGAGTTTCGAACCTTCGAACATTGCTCGGGAATGTGATCACCAATCCTCAATTGGCAAGCGTGGTGATTTTTGCCTGTGTACCCATCATTGTTGGGTAACGCGAGTTCAATGATGGAGCCCTGCAATGGGATGATTTAGGCTGTTACGTTACTTTTACTTTACTATACTTACATTATTTTGGGACAAGGGAATGGGTATCATAAAAGGGTCTATAGGTGTACTGCTAGATGCAGACTCTCCGTCTTCAGCATCTTCCCCTTGAGATACTTTTGACCTATGTGTGGCTGATGATAAGGTGATTATGAAATGAAGGGGTCTACCTTTTATCGCAGAATTTTTGATGTCATAATATTATTATGCATATCAGCGAAAGGCATCGTCTTCATTACGAAGAAACTCATTTGGCATTCACTCATTAATCAGACACTCAAAACGCATAATTTTACAAGCTAGAATCATCTTTAGGCATACATTTGATATCCACAATAATTAAAAAGCAGAACCATCATACTGCAGAAAGTTCACAGTCAGAATCTTCTTTTGGCATACATTTCATAACTATAGTCATTAAAAGGCAGAATTATCATATCTTAGAAAGTGTACATTCAGAATCATCTTTTGGCATACTTTCTTTTCATATTCATATTGATTGAAAAACACATTGAGGCAAATTCAGCATGCAAGCAATCATGCATGTAGCATGCATGGCAAACATGCAGCATGCAAGCAAGTATGCAACAAGCAAGCAAACTGTCACGGCTCCGGCGCTGCGGAGCTCCGGCGGCATTATTCCAAATGAAATTCTGCCATATGCATAGTATGCCAAGTAAAATTGTGCCAAGTAATCGTAGCACTAAATAAACGTTATGCTTAACGAAATTATGCATAATCTATGCTAATATATAAAGCTGAAGAGTTTGTTTGTTTGTTTGTTTGAAGGCGCTAATCTTAGGAAGTACTGGTCCGAATTGAATAATTATTTTTGTGTTGGATAGTCCATTTATCGAGGAAGGCTTTAGGTTATAGAACATCACGCTAAGACCAATAGGAGCCAAGCATGAGTGAAAAATGTTGCAAAAATAGTCGCAATCATAATAACAGTAATTGACGCGAACGAAGTCGCGGGCAACAGCTAGTGAAATTATAAAGCTGAAGAGTTTATTTGTTTGTTTGAACGCGCTAATCTCAGGAAGTACTGGTTCGATTTGAAAAATTATTTTTGTGTTGGATAGTCCATTAATAAAATTGAGGAAGGTTTTAGGCTATATGAGATTACACTGCGATCAATAGGAGCGAAGCATGAGTGAAAAATGTTGCAAAAATAGTCGCGATCATAATAATAGAAATTGACGCGGACGTAGTCGCGGGCAACAGCTAGTGCCTAGTAAAATTCTTACATCTTGTACTAAAGAGTATGTCATTGTAAATTCGGCCATATAAACATTCTGCCAAACAATAATTATATTTAGAAAAAATTATGCCTTGTAAATATTCGATGAAAGAAGATTATGCCAAGTGTATTATGCCAAATGAGTTTTGGAGCAACAAGATTCTGCCAAATAAAGGGAACCCGCTACATTTAACGACCTCCGTGGCGACCTTTAATTTCAAGGTTACCTACGTCCAAGGTCCCGGGTTCGATACCCGGATAGGTCAACGTAGAAAAACAAATGTTTCCATGTCTCATGTTGTGATTATTCCTGATTTCTACAAAAAACAAGACGTGCTTAGACAGCTACCTTAGGTAGGTACCTAGATAATTACGTAAATAGAATTAAAAATAAAAGTTCTTCCTCCTAACAATAACACATTGTTATACTTATTTGAAATCTAAGGGAAACTACCTACCTATATCTAAAAATATAAAAAAATGCGTCTTTTTTAAGAACTCGTAACTCTAGTTTTAAGTTTACGTGAGCAGGTATGTTAGTTGTCTTCATTTGAAAACTATTATCTCGCAGGATACCGGTAACTGGGTGCCATGTGGTGAGACCGGACCAGAGCCAACAGAACTCACTGTCAAGGGTCTCACTCCAAACCACAAATACAAGTTCAGAGTGCGGGCCGTCAACAAGGAGGGCGAATCCGAGCCTCTGGAGACTGACGGATTTATTCTTGCCAAGAATCCTTACGGTTAGTACCTAACAATAGTTATCTTTCAAGTGAGTCGCGGCTGTAACGACGGCCATCGCTGCAAAGTAGTAAGTAGGTATATTAAAGAATAAAAAATAGGTACCTACCTAGGTACTTACTTAGTTTATAAATGGGGGACACAAGATTACACATAATAAAACTCTCTGTTGTTTTAAGACAGATGGTCACTTTCATCCAACCTCTCATTTGAAAATATTATTGAAAACTTGTCTTTTGACAACCTAACATAAAGAAACGATTGTTTGCCCAACCGAAACCGATCCCATCCATGATCCAACAGCTGGTAGCATTGACATTTTAAGTTAGTGCTGCCGAAAAATCGATAATTTGACGATAGATGCTTTATCTTCAAAACCTTTCTTAAGAATATGAAGAACTTGTGGATTAAAATGTATCAAAAAAGGTTTTTTTTGTTCTACACTTGATAGTTTTACAAGTAAAACTTATAATAATAAGAAAACTACCAAGCCTCTATTATTGCTTGCAAGTAGTTTTTGTATAGGTACGTTTTTTTTTATTACAATTGGAATAAATATTTGCCGTTTAATGGCACTGTCTGGGCATTTTAGGCGAACGACTATGTTACTCTTATTCAGATAAGCAGCCTGTTACGTAAATGGTAATACAAGCCGATACCAGCCTATGGTAAAATCAGAACTTTAATAAATCATCATTTTTGAAAAAAAAAATTCATTCAAATTGAAATCTCAAAATTTTAGATTGTATGAAAATAAAAATAATTAAAACGATGATAATTATCAAATTTCTGACTTCACCATAGTATTTTTATGCATTTCTGTTAACATAGGCAGGATTTGGTTTGTTATATTTTGTTTATTTTATTTATAGCCTTTATTCAGAATACATTTTATTGCAAAATTTGTTTTTTCTTTTAATCAGTGATGATTGATTCTGTATGCTTTCCTGCAAAGGCCTCCACCATTCTCCTCCATTCCACCTTGTCATACAATAGTCTGGTCCAGGTCTTGGTCATTCCAGCCATTTCTTCGATTTCATCTGCCCACCTTTTATATTGCCTACCCTTGTTTCTTTTATAGCTTCTAGGGCACCACAGTGTTACAATTTTGCTCCATTTTGGTTTTGGTTTGTTATACTATACCTAACACCCTGTATAATAACATTGTCTCGTAAAACCAAGGTAAATTTATGTAACAAATTGCATTTAGTTGGCTAGGATTCTTTTAATAAACATAAACTTTGCAAATGAAGTATAATAATTATTAAAGTACCTACTTACTTTTACTTCTGTCGTTACAATCGACTGATCATTATTGATATTAATTTTGTAATCTCTAGCCATAAGTTGGAATAATTTAAGTTTAAGATATAATGGAGCTGACATGATCGAAAGAATCGATCAAAGCTCCTAAATAAAAAATATAATAGCAAAAAAAAAAATTATGCCTCATTTACACTAAGCCCAAATCGGCAGAAAAGTGAACTGGGACGCGGGCAGCGCGTGAGTGTACAATCGCGATACGTCTCATGCTCTAGCCGCTGCTCTAGCGCTGCCCGGCAATCTCTCGATTGTCGGTTATTCGTGAGGACTTCAAAGCGTGGGCAGCGCGGGTGGCAGTGTGTGTTTACATTCAGTCCTTACATCTTCGGCAGTCAGCTCCATAAAGAAAATATCCATGCTGCATAACAAATTATTTTATTTCAATAGTTCACTCATTCTTTCTATATCCTATCTAAAAGTATTTGCACTTTAGGATAGTTTCTTACGTCGTTCTATTGCGATGAATTTTTTTCATCCACCATCTTCTTTGACGGCGTTTAAATAATTAATAACACTGAGTGCAGGCATCATACTGCTGTCGCCTCTACAACCTTGACTTCAGCCATTGTTGCGATACGCTCGGCAAAGAAGTTTGAGAGCTGAATGTGAACACAACACTTCATTCGCGTCGATGTTGCTGCGGAATTATTTATGGCAATATTGCCGGCAGGGACAGGAGCAGTGGAATGGGCTGAGTGTAAATCAGGCATTACATACCTAATTATCCACCAACCATAACGAAACGAGTAGTTTTGTACTTTCACCACCACTGTCGACATTCGGCAGTCGATAGCTAATTAAAGCAACAACACTATATTGGCGGCAGAGTTGACTTGTCAAACTTTTTATAACTTCGTCGTATCTTGAATTTTGTGTATAAACAAAAAGATATGTTTATTAAAATTATCTCTCTTTCCTTGCAGATCCACCAAAGTCACCAAGCAAGCCTAATATTATCGACTATGACAACATGTCGGCTACATTGCAATGGGAACCGCCAACAGACGATGGCGGAAGACCAATATTGGGCTATGTGGTTGAAATGAAAGACAAATTCTCACCAGACTGGATTGAGGTACGTACAGTTTGTTCACACTACTTCACACGGTGTAACTTTGTCTTATAAACTTATTATTTTTTTAAGAAAAAAAAATACTTTTTTCATTTTAATATTTATTAACTTTCTGATTTTCACTTATTTCCAATTTATTTAAAAACACAAAATCTTTTCACATCTTAACATATTTACTTAAAAAATAGACTTTTCGGGAAAAGTCTCATTTGTAAAAAAAAAAAGAATTTTAATAATTTTTCACATGTAAAATAAATCTTCAAAGCAGTAAGTAAGTAGGTACAAACAAACATTTATCAGTGAAGTACTTGATCACTAATGAAATTGATTGATTTGCTTTAGGTGGTCAAGACAAATGACACAAAGACAGAGTACAAGGTCGAAGGGCTCAAAGAAAAGATGGTGTACCAGTTCCGTGTTAAAGCGCACAATAAGGCCGGTGTCGGTGATGCTTCACAGCCCACCGACAACCACCTGTGCAAGCATAAGAACTGTAAGTATTCTTGATGATAAGAACTATTAAAAATATGGTAATAAAGTAACAGTGGCGTAATAGAACCTCATAAGTATGTGACATAAATAAATAGCTTATCCTCAATAGCATTTACTGATATAAGCTGAGGGATAGCTGGTCTAACAGTTACTTTTCAAGCGAGTTTTAAATTTAAATTATTTTACAATTTATTTGGCAATGCATGAATAATTGGCCCTTTAAAGATATGTTTTTATTTAAAGTAGCCTTTATTTAGTTTTATTAATTTACGAACTTTTGATTCATAATTAATTAAGTACCTGATAAAAATGTGGCAAAATTTAATATTTCACTTATTACTGCATAAAACTTTTGACATATACTTTCTGTTTCTGTTTTAAATGTTACAATGAATTAAAATAAAAGTAAAGTAACAGCCTTTTATCATCCCACTGCAGGGCAAAGGCCTCAATGCGGGTACTTGCTTTGAAAATTTTAAACTCTTGTTCTGCAACCCTGGAAGCGAATCCAGCACCCCAAGCTCTTGGCACGGTACTTTAGCCACAGCTAAAAATTGTTTAAAACTATTTAATGGTTTTTGATGTTTTGATATGATCTTAATTTTCTCCTTAATATTATTAAAATAAATGTATGTAATGTATGAATTGCTATTAATCACTAAATAATTTTAACTATACAGTGAAGCCCCGTATCGAGCGCAGCACATTCAAGTCAGTCATCATCAAGGCAGGCCGCACTCACAAGTGGTCTGTGGATGTCATCGGTGAACCACCACCAGAGACATCATGGTAAGTAATTCTAATGCGATGTGCTAATTAGTGATTACCATAGCAGCATCATTGTAATCATTTCAACTGAATCCGCCTCTCTAAATGAAGGATTTTGTCATAATCTAATTGCCTAAAGGGGTGCGCTATTCCTATTTGACAAATTTATTTGCTAGATTTATTTATACTTTATTGGACATAAAAAAGGCACAAGTCAAACATCAGTCAAACCTGGTTAGTTTTTTTAAAATTCTTGATGTAATCTTTTGATTTTTCTTTTATATTATGTCGCCAAGTTTCTTGTGTAACCTGTATTTACGTAAAGGCATATCTTTTAATAATGTATTTTAGTATGTTTGTAAAATTTTGAAATTATATGTTGTTGGTTAATTTATTAATTAAAATAAAATAAACTTAGGTGGAGAGAATATGCATTTCCCTGTTCAGTTGCCTGCTGCTGCAACACACTCACAGGTGCTAAATTAAGCCTTAACTTAGCTATAAAAAGTAAAAATGAAACAACATTTATAAAATTAAAAACTTAAAAAAACTTTTACTACAAATAAATAAACAAGTCTAATTAGGCTCGACTGAACTGATTGGTTTTTTTTTCATGGTTAAAAACTTTATGGTTTTAGGTTGGTTACAATAAAATATTTATTAAGCTTTATTGATTTCAAATTAGACCTAGGATAAACCTTTTCTATTTCTTTTTGTAATGACACTAAACGATACAGCCTCCTTTAAATATAGGTAATTAAGTATTAACAAAAAGGTACATATTAAATCATTAATAATTAATCTTTAGGGATAATACAAATTGATACTGTTTAAAATGGGTATCATTTCAGCTAATTTAATTAGTTTTGTGTTTCCTTAATAATAGG
The DNA here is from genome assembly GCA_949315895.1 of Anania crocealis. NCBI lineage: Eukaryota > Metazoa > Arthropoda > Insecta > Lepidoptera > Crambidae > Anania > Anania crocealis. Next base: position 5,414,184 of record OX438874.1, on the reverse strand, counting down.
GTTTGTCCGCAAAATAGTAGATTTGTCACCAAAATGTAGTCACCAAACAATATAAAATCAATTCCACAATAAATAACCTAAAATCATGGGGATATAGGGTCTAGTACCAAATAATTGTTTTTGTATGTATTACAATAGGTTTGTCCTAATAAGTATTTAAGCAAACTAATTTAAAGAGATCACCAATAAATCATATTAATGTCACTAGAAAATTTCATAAAGCTCAAAAAGTGTTGTCATCATCGTTTCAAGCAAAAGGGTCTACCTACTACCTACTTTACTAGACATATGCCTCCCCCAAGGATCTTAATTTCCACAGGTAGTATAAATACAGGATGAAATTTTAACCACATTCCGAAATTTTTATAGGCGTTCAGTATCGTATTTAAAGCCTATATATGAAGTAAAAAATGTAAATCAAGTAGTCATCCAAAAATATTTTTCGCGATAGGTATAGTTTTCAATTTTTACGGTCCTAGACCTGTTAAGGTATAAAGGGACAGTCAAAAACTTATGAATAGTATCGTAATAAATGATTGAGATGCGAATCGCGTAAAAAAAGTGTTGTTAGGCAACTGTATCAAAAATTTTAGATTTTTGGCGGACCTTTTCTAAGTGCATTATCTTGACATTTTTGTACTGGGCTATACCAAAAGAAAAAATACGTCATTTGTTTTTTATCTCGTAGATTGATATATTAAAATTTGGAAGGTGATTAAAATTTCACCCTGTACATTTAAATAAAATTTTGGCAGTTGCATTTCCCATGCATCCAATATCCATACAATATTGTGCGGTAGATCCACTCTCTATTTGTTGAACCGTTGGACTTTGTAGTCATGAAAATCAGTCCATGCATTAGTAAATTTTTAAACGCGCGCCAATTTGTCTCCGCCTCTTTGAACATATTTTCATTAAAATTATAAATCGATGTATTAAATTGGTAACGACTACTATTATTTCAATAACTGAACGGAATAAAATGTAACTACTGTATTGGTGACAAAATAACAAATAAAAAGGAGCCGCAGTCAGGGATCGATAATCGAATTATTTGGTGACAGATCTACCATTCTGAGCACAAAGCTATTATTTAAGTAATATAACTATTATTATAAGAACGAAGTTCATATTCATGTAATGCACTAAAATTTTATTGGTAGTAATAAACCATATCTTATTTTACGCATATATTAACATTAATTTGATAATTCATACCTGGGAACACTTTTTGTTTACTTATCTGAAAACGGAAATATTTCGTGGCGATAGATCTATTTATTAGGTGATAAAACTTGATGACAAATATAAATTTAATTGACAAGAAATATAGTCCCCGTTTAAAATAACTTTGACCAAATCTGAAACTGAGATGGATTTTAAAAAGCGACCCCAAGCAGGAAAACTCAGAAGTGTTTTAACCCGTTGAATGCCACTAGATGTCGCTACGCTAAGCCCGGGGTTTACTCTGAGACCTGAGTCTTCTAACATTTAACATAATCTTTAGCTTTATAAATGGTCTTTAAATGCTTAATAAAATCATTCAATAAACTCAGAGTAAATCACTATTAAATTTATTTTAAACTGAAATAACATGCAAGACACTAGAAAAAAATTGTAATGCGTCGGTAGCCACTAGGTGTCGCTGTGCTACCCGGAGCGTTGAGAGTTCCGCATAATTTTATTGTTACTCTATTTAATTAATTTTACCATATTGTTAAAAGACGGCTTTAAATGTTTTTAAAAGTAACCCCATTTACCTGGATGAGCTTTAGAAAACAGTAACTAGACAATTTACTGTAAAATAAAATGGCACAAAGCAATCTCCTCCAGAAAATAATGTTAACCCGTTAAATGCAACTAGATGTCGCTATTCCCTGTTAGCTCGCGGTGTGTTCTCGTTTTTTCGGAGAATGACCCTCCCGGCCTGACAGCATCAAAGCATACTTACCTGGCGTAGGGGACACCGTGATCAAGAAGGCGGTTCCCCCAGGGCGAGGCCCCTCCATTGCACTGCGGTGGGGTTGACCCTTGCGATTATCCCTAATGCGGATAACTCGGACGCGTAATTTTTGGTAGTGGGGACTGCGTACGCGCTGTCCCCCTTGAAATCCTTAGACCCATATTACTATAACTGTAGTATAGTAAGTATAACTGTCCGCCTCCTCGGCTTTGCACGGGTTAATCAATAAAGATAGTGCGAGAAATTGGGCAGTTTATGAACATGTTCTTCATCCTTTTCCTTTACACAAATCGTTAAATAGGTATTACCTTATCAGATTTTGATTCTTAAAATTTATTAGGTACATCTTTACCTTCTCCTGACCATAACAATAAAAATATTTCTATAATTTGCTGTATTTGATCGTCGAAGGATACATAGCTAGATAAGTGTAGGCATTGTAATAATAAGTGTTTCTATCTCAACTTATACTTTAATTTGTAAACGGCGCCAATTATCTGTAACTACTATGACTGGCGACCGCGCACCGGACGACGATATGTGGGTAGGCCCCCCACCAAGTGGACCGACCATCTGGTGAAGGTCGCGGTAAGCCGTTGGACTTGGATGCTGATGGTGCGGGACCGATCGTTGTTGAGATCCTTGGTGGAGGCCTATGTCCAGCAGTGGACGTCGATTGGCTGAGATAATAACTATGAATGCGACTCTCTGTATATCTAATTATATTATAATTTTATTTAGGTATCATATACATTTGAAACTTGATTAGATTTCATCCACAAAAAAAAATCAAAAAGGTTGAAAAAGAAACCCAAGACAATTCAGGTCAATGATTCTTCAATTTGGCCTATGCTAAAATTTTAAGTAGGGACTAAGTTCTTAACACGTTCATGTCTTAAACATAGTACTAAACATTCTCACTTGCAGGTCATGGCGCGAAAACATCAAGTTGGTCAACACAGAACGCATCAAGATCGAGAACAAAGAGTACCACACAGATTTCACAATTGTGAACGCTGTACGCCGCGACACTGGGAAGTATAAGTTGCGCGCCGAAAACTGCAATGGTTTCGACGAGGAGACAGTCGAATTGACTGTTCTGAGCAAACCAGGCTCGCCTAAGGGTAAGTGTCTAACTTACATCAATGAAATCTATATCTTAGACTTGCAACACACTTTAAGGGTGATGATCTGAACTAGGTCAGGGCTACTAAACTTTTCGCTTTACGAATTTTCTTTATTTATTATTTAGGTATTATGTATTAGTGACCTGCGTTGTGCCTATACATTTTGGTTGCAAAATCGCTTCTAGTTAAACAACACTGTCTACCAAAGATTAGTTTCTTAAATATTTATTTTCGTTTTCTCAAAATAACAATAATATAGTCCTATCTCTAACTGAGGATTAATATTTTCGCTCGTAAACTCACACGAAAGGACAGGTAGATTTTTTAATGATCAATAAACTGTCAATTAACGTCAACAAAACAACAACAAGTCGCAAGTATCACATTGATTAATTGATTATACTTATATTGCACAAAACAAAGGTAACATAAATTACAATTTGACACATCAGTACAATAAAGCGGTCTTGATGCTAAAAGAAATCTCTACGATTATCACATATTACAATAATTTACTATTAAAATGTGCGATCTCCTAGTGATTCTTAGCCTAATAGTTTATGCATCCTTCAGGCCCATTGGAAGTATCAGACGTCCACGCCCAGGGATGCAAAGTCAAATGGGAGAAGCCTGAAGACGATGGCGGTTCACCCGTCAAGGAGTACGAGGTCGAGAAAATGGACGTCGCCACCGGCAAATGGGTGCGCGTGGGCAGGTCAGTTATGCTCAATTGTGATTCTATTTAACGAATAAGTATTGATTTCGACTGCGAGTCGCTAATTGGGCAAAGATCTTTGTAATTGGGTATATTTTAGTATCACAATAAATTCAAATTCAAATTCAAAATATTTATTTGCTTTTAAATAGGGTAGTTACAAAAATATGTGGATGGTCAATTTAACATCTTAAGCCTATTTAGCTATGCAGATTCATAACATGCAAATAATTACATTTATTAAAATGATTTACTAATACAATTAACATAGATCCATTATTATTATAATTCAATTTATTACCATCATTCAATTCCGTAAATAAAACAATAAGATTTTCGTAAAGTCAGTATACATTAACAAATTATAACATTGGTCATTATTATTAAATTAATTTGTTTTATGCTCAAAGAATTCGTCGATTGAGTAGAATCTTTTTTCCATCAGCCATTTACTTAATGTGATTTTAAATCTATTAAAAGGGAGCTGCTTAAATTCTTCAGGAATTTTATTAAATATTTTCATGGCCATCACGTAACCATTATTATTAAATCTTCGGGTTTTTGGGAGACAGTTTAGAGTTAGTTTGTTTGGGTATCGCAAACTTCTGCCTGTTGCGTTCGTGTCCTTTTTTTCTAGATAAAGGTGTTTGTTTTGCTTCACAAACTTCGCCATTTCCAATATGTATATACATGGGAGTGGAAGTATATTTAATAAATTAAAAAATGGTCTACACGAAACATCTGGTGCGATGTTGCATATTGCTCGAACATTAACTTTAAACAATAACTTTAAACCTTATAAAATTACCTTAAGTTTTACAGCCAGGGCGATAAATTCCAATAAAAATCGAGTTTTAAATCAGTTTCTTATAGGAAACTGATAAATGTACATTTCTAGATTCACTTTGGAGTTTGCGCTTACAGTAGAAAAAAAAAGATCTATATTTATTTTGTCCTAATATAGGAGATCTACTCTTTTTGAAATCGCAGTTCAAATATAAATTCAAATAATTCGAAACCAAGGAGAACACCGTAGATACTAAAGATACCTAGTCGTTACACATCTATGTAATCCCTTGTTTTTATGAGCTTGCTATATTTATATTAATACTTGTGATCATGAAAGGTAAAATCAGTATATTGACAAATCCCTAAAGAATTATTTTATTAACATAAACATGTTAGATAGCCGATTCCACGATTCGATCTTACATCACCGTGCCTACTTACAGTATTGCAGTGTGATTCTAATCAAATAAGTTTCCTATCACAGAGTGGCCGGCGACAAGAAACCTCTAGAGATGGACATCACAGGCTTAGAACCTGGACACCAGTACAAGTTCAGGGTCACCGCCGTCAACGACGAGGGCGATTCTGAACCTCTCGAGACCGAGAGGGCAACCCTGGCCAAGAATCCATTCGGTGAGCAATATTATTATTCAATGCAAGTTCTGATATATTGGTAAATAGTAAATAAACTGCTATTACCATAAAAAAATATAGTTTAATCGCATTTTGACACTAAATTTCAGCTAATTGATTCGTTTCTCAATACCTATTTCCCTATTTCTGTCACAGATATATCCGACAAGCCGGGCAACGTCGAAGTTGCTGATCACGACAACCAGAGCGCCGAGATCAAATGGGACCCGCCGAAATCTGACGGTGGCGCCCCCATACTGAAGTACATCATACAGAAGAAGCCCAAGGGTGGGGACTGGGAGAATGCCGCTGAGGTGAGCAAGCTCTTTCATATTTTACGGGATATACAGGGTACCGCGAGGAGAAGGCGGATAGCAGACTGTTTCTACCTAATAACCTTATTTTAGAGTGGCCTGTGTCCTACTGCATAGACTGATAGGGCTGCTGATGTTGATAATCTTGATAGAAGATACGATTTAATCTTTAGCATACTCGTAGCTTTCTAGAAAGGTAGAAGTAATCACAGGTTTTCTCGGTTTTGAAGATAATTGATATTTTTACTTTTTACACACTTGGCATGTAAATATTTCTAGAACAGTTTTTTTTTCATTCATTTGTAAAATAATTATTTTTATACAAACCTTCCACTGACCATTACAAACATATCAAGAATTATACAAATCTTTGCAGCTATTCTGAAGTGATGCAAGTACGGTCCGCCAAGAAATTGGTCTAAGTATCACTGAAAATCATTCGCGTGTCGTAGAACAACATGGTTGATTTTCCCATGCAAGAAAATCTTGAAGCTGCTAATACTAATACGTCATCACTGCAGTTCAACCTTATCGCTATTTTACTTACACATGGAATTTTGCCAAAACTGGTAGACCACTATCTTGGACGACCGTACATACATAGTGATGGCAAAGTGTGGATGGATGCTTGTTACTAAATATAATACATACAACACTAAATTTTCAACTTAAACAATGCTTGTCACAGGTACCCGGAACCCAGAACTCGGGCAAGGTCGAAGGTCTACCAGAAGGTAGCGAGTACCAGTTCCGCGTGATCGCAGTGAACAAAGCCGGCCCATCTGAGGCGTCTGATCCGACAAAGATGACCACGATCAGGCATAAGGCTTGTAAGTATCTGTTTTATTTATGTTCAACTGCTAAAAAGTGGGCCTGTCTTTCTTGAGTTACAAATATTGGAACTAACATGACTTTTGTTTTATATAATAGATTACATTATTACATGAAGGGTTAAAATCCGGACTTAATGCTTCTGGTTTCATGCAAAATATAAGATAGTCTAGGAAGCTATCAACCCAATTGAATTCCTAGTTTAGGTAACAATTCTCTTTAAGCCTAAAATAGCAAAAAAAAGAAACTTTTCCACAAATAGAACCCTTTTTAGCGGAGTGATAAATAAGGACATCACAGTTAAGACGAACAACGAAAATATTAAATGAAGTTCTAAAACCTGCGTGTATTTTTTAGAAAACTAATATAACTATGACTAGCTATCCGAATAGTACAGAATAAATGTTCGTCGTGTAAAACCGTTTGAATTATCTACAAGCAAAACTAAGTTTAAATTACAAAGAAAAAAATTAAACCTTAAGTCACAAACTTTAAAGGCGCGTACGTACCTATTAAGAGATAAATGTCGCGCGACTCGTATCCCGGAAGGCGTCGGGCGACTTAAAGCGACGTTGCCACACTTCACCCGACATGTACCACGATATCGAACAACTTGCATCTTATTGCCCTTCGAATGAGTAAAGTCACTCTGTCTACTAAACTTACGTGGAAGGCGCCAAGATATCGAGCGACGTAGGGAAACGTTCCGCAATGTCGCCTGATATCTCTGAACACAAATGTCGGTCGACGAATGCTTAAGATTAAACTGTTTATCCCCAGTAAAACCCCGTATCGACCGCACAAACCTCAAGGCGGTGGCGGTGCGAGCGGGCAAGCCTATATTCTTCGACGTCAACGTCAAAGGTGAACCGGCGCCTAAAGTGCAGTGGTTCCAGAAGTGGAAGGCCGACGAGAAGGAGGTAGGAATGTTTAAAGTTTAAGATTAGTTTTGTTTATGGGTGAAAATCATAGATAAGACAAGATATTTTTTATTATTAAACTGTTTCTATTATTTGCACCAACAATAAAATTGGTGGTGTAAATCAAAAATATGCTGGCTTTCTGTGTACCTAAGGCCTTATAAATTCGTCGATACAAAATTAAATAATGTTTTGGTAGGTAGCTCAATGGTTAAAGCATTCGCTCAGTAACCGGAAGTATTTTGTTCATGTCCCACTTAGGTGGGACTTTTGGGATTTTCTTTACACTATCCAGCAATTTAATAGCTTAAAAAAACTTAAATCAGGAAATTGTATTCACCAGGTGTTTTGTTGAAATATTATGTTTTTTTTCTGACAGTTTACTTTTTTTCTAACGTTGATGTTTCGTATTAGTACTGCCTGTTTAATAGACGTGCTTAAATCTGCTGTTATATAAACAGTAATTACTTAAAAACTTGTTAGATCTCTAACTTAATAATACCTTTAATGATATAATTATGTGTATTGTACAGTGACCTGCACATCAGTTTAAATAATTTTGTTCAAAAATCGTACATAACTCACCTTAATAAATGCCCTTATGTTAAGCTTTCTGTGTTCGCCTGTACAATCAAAGACATTTATCCACCCAGGTCACAGAGAACGTAATCAACGTAGACTACAACACTAAATTAGACGTGAAAGAGTCTGTTCGTGCTATGACCGGCACATACCGCATCCTGGCCACCAACCAGCACGGTACCGATGAGGCTGAAGTAGAGATCACCGTGCTATCCGCACCGGGCAAGCCTGGTGGTCCACTGAAGGTCGCTGATGTCACCAAGTCCGGATGCAAGCTGGCCTGGAAGAAACCTGAGGATGATGGAGGTGAGTTTAGCTAGATAATGTCTAATCCAAATCTATCTAGAAAATATCTGTTGTCAAGTTTCTTAAATAAATCATCATACGTGACAACAGTTGAATTGGCCTTGGGTAAGTTTGATTAGCTATCTAGCTGGAATCTATCACAATCGTTGTCCTACAGCAGTCCATTGAACATAGGTCTCTCCCGATATGCACCACTTTGTCTTCGGCTTGTTGCTGACCTCAAATCTACATGGTTTGTTCAAGTATGCTGCGGTCAAGTACATAGTATAATGAATCTATACTTACTAATATTATAAAGCTGAAGAGTTTGTTTGTTTGTTTGTTTGTTTGTTTGAACGCGCTAATCTCTGGAAGTACTGGTTCGAATTGAAAAATTGTTTTTGTGTTGGATAGTCGATGTATCGAGGAAGGCTTTAGGCTATATAACACCACGCTGCGACCAATAGGAGCGAAGCATCAGTGAACAATGTTGTAAAAATGATCGCGATCATAAAAACAGAAATTGACGCGTACGAAGTCGCGGGGAACAGCTAGTCTTTTAATATGTTCTAAAGAAACGATAAGAAAATCTCGTAATTTTTATGGAATGGCACACTAGCAAACTTTGGCTACCGCCAGAGATTGCTTCAGAAATAAATACGTATTTGACCTTTGGTACAAAACAGAAACTTTTGGCTTAAGAGTGAATGAGAGACAGAGATTTCATACATCATATTTGTAACTTAGGCAAACCCGTCACCGGCTACGTGGTTGAAAAGCTGAACAAGGCGACTGGCCGTTGGGTGCCGGTCGGCAAGACCGACGACACGGAAATGGAAGTCAAGGGCCTGCAGGAGGGAGAGGAGTACGAGTTCAGGGTCAAAGCCGTCAACGAAGAGGGCGAGTCGGAACCTTTGAAGACCGACCACTCGATTATTGCGAAGAATCCGTATGGTGAGTTATTGTTACTGTTACAGTTAAGCTACTGGTATAGTTACTGCTATAGTTAAGCTCTGATCCTTTGTTGCAATGTCGATTCTGATTCGTCAGTAATTTTTTTAAACATGTAGAAGTCAAGATACAGTGGTTTAGTTTTTAATAACAATGGTGTTTTACTTACTTTTGCTTTTCATGACTTAAACTCTTCTTATGTTGAAAGAGGGCACCTACCTCCTACTCTTTGGTTTCAAATATACCTTTAAAAAAATGCCTGTGTGATATTATGTTAGTTGAATTAGCTTTAGAGTGAGAAAGTCGATATGGTCCCTAAAGATATTTTGAAAAAAATGTGTATCCATTTTTTTAACACAAGTCCTATCGCTATACAAGCACATGAGTAAATAATATTTATTCATGTGATACAAGCATACCACTTGAAAAAATTCGCAAATATTGGTTCTGTCTTCGAACCTACCTAAGAAAAAGAATGTATCCTGAACAGTAAAAGGCCGCGGGTACAAATCTCACTTAACGCAGACGAATGATGTGTATGAAAAAAGCTGACTTCAATTACTTTTTCTGGCCTTCAATAACAAGTGCAGATTGATCGAAACCGCTACTTATCCTTATAACTGTCTTTTGTCTTTCAAGATTCCCATCCCATGTTCCTCTGATCTCCAATATTAGATATTCCTTGTTATTCCAGATATCCCCGGCAAGCCTTCCGTGCCCATCATCGATGACTGGGACGTGGACCGTGTGGACCTCAAGTGGGAGGCTCCTAAGAACACTGGCGGAGCTCCCATCACCGGATACGTTATCGAGAAGAAGGAGAAGTTCGGCCAATGGCAGGAGGCGCTTGTCACTGACGTAAGTGATTTTATAAAACTTCGGAATTTAAAGGCCTCCCCACACTAGACTAGCGTCTCTCGAGCGTCGACGTCGCGGCATTGTCCAATCAGCGTTAAGTAATGCCGCTGCGCTTGCGTTGCGTCAACACTGATTGGATGCTGCCTCGACGTCGACGCTCGAAAGACGCTAGTGTGGGGGGTCTCTAAAACAGATTTTTTTTCCTGCTTGTGTCAGTTATAGACTTTGAAAAAATCCAACCGTTATGAAACCGGATTTCATTAGAAAGGCAATAATTCGAAGATGGTATTAGACCACAAAAGTAATGCATCAGGCACATTGTTTACTTTTATGACGGTGATTTTTGAGTATAGTGTTTTTGCGTTTTATCACACGCTTGTTTTAACTAGACAGTAGTCGTATAAAGCACTACTTCAAACCCAATCATGTCATGAGGCCTATTTTTCACATTTGTAGCCCTAAGGCAGGTGTAAGACAATTCTACATCATTAGTACACCTATGACGCTTGTTAACAGCGTAACCCAAATTAATTCATCGACACAGTGTACGCACAGTTTGTAAAAAAAGTCGTGTTCATAAACCTTTTTATTCCAGACGCCAGAGTGTAAAGCTCGCGTGCCAGACTTGAAAGAAGGCAACACGTACCAGTTCCGCGTGCGAGCGGTGAACAAGGCCGGCCCCGGCGAACCGAGCGAGCCCACACAGCCTCACTTGGCTAAGGCTAGATTCTGTAAGTATTTACATAGAGTGATTCACATGTTACAATAGAACATCACTATTTCCTGGTGTATAATTTTGACGAATTTAAAGAAATAAATATATGCATTACAAATAATCAATCTATTTTATAACCTGTTGACGCTATATGGTTTTTGTAATTCCAAATAACATGAAGTGACTCAAACTAAATTGAATTCTTTCAATGGATTCGATTTATTGTTATTAATCAAGCTTAAATTTTATCAGAATGGGAAATGAAATAGTATTTTTTTCAAGACAATTTAAACCACTTAAAACTCAGTACAGTTTTAAAGCTAAAATAAGACCTCTCGTATTGATAAGCGCTCTTCAGCATGAGACCTTCTCAGTTTTATTTTCCACGAATAACAAGTACGGCAATAGAACTAAAAGTAATTATTGAGGGCAACATTTATTGAAAGAATAACCATGTATTTTAAGCAAGAATATACTCGATAATGTAAACATACATAAATAGACAGTAAACTTAACACGTACATTATTCGACAGTGAAACCTCACATCAACCGCGACAAGATGGCGGCGGTCCGCGTCCGCGCGGGCACCACCATCAGGCTGGACGTCGACATCAAGGGTGAACCGCCACCAACCAAGACCTGGACCTTCTCTAAGAAGGTAACCTAGTAATCTCATTCAGCCATAGAGTTAATACTACTAGGCTGCGCCTGCGTGGAATACGATTTTATGAATTTAAGGTGCAATTGAAAAGAGGTATGTCTCTACCAAGAATTCAGTTTTCTTCATAACTAATTTGATGACATTTGGTTCAGTACTTTTTACTATTAAGTATAGATACTTGGGTGAAATGTGTGAATCATTAGCCGAAAGTGGATATGACATGAAAAAAATTGAAAATCTATTGAGGATATTTTGCATTAATTGATAAGTTGACTTACTTTACTTTATACGGTAATTTTTTTTATTTTAATTCATTTCAATATTTCGCCCCCGTTCCAAGCAGTTTCGCAATTTGTTGTAAGATTGAGGGTAGTATCAATTTTCTTCTATTAGTCAGAACTGTGTAAATCAGAACGAGTTTCTGAAATATACGTGAATCCATTGACCAATACCTGGAGAGAATACAACTGTGTAAATGAGAATAGTTTTATAAATATACCGTTATAAACGTGAATCCATTCACCAGGTCCTAGAAAACGGTCCGGGTCTGAAGCTGGAGAACGAGGATTACAACACCCGTCTCCAGATCTTCGACTCGTCGTGGGCCAACTCCGGCGTGTACACGCTCAAAGCTGAAAACGAGTCGGGTGTGGACGAAGCTACAGTTGAAATCACTGTGCTGGGTAAGTTACTTTGAACTGGCTTTTAATGTGATATATAACAACAGATTTGAACCGACAAAAAAAATGAGGGGCCACATTTTACCGCCTATCTTTTAAAGACTGTCTGATGCATAACATTTAAATGAACATAGTCAAAGTTAGTCGTTTTTATGTTCTGTGGTTAGTCCCAAAGTGCAGATTTGTTTAATAATTTTATCTAGCAGATGGGAAATCAAAGTCTACAAGTTCATATCTGTCTATAAAGTCTACAGAAATGTTTAAAAAAAAACACCTATGTTTAAAACTTAACATTACACGGAATTTTATGTACCTATGTAAAAGTGTGTTATTAACTGCAATACTGTGAAAAATAATGAACATGACCGTTAAATATTCACTAGCAAGCCTATATCTATAAAAACATTATCAACTCTTTCCCAGACAAACCCGGCAAGCCGGAGGGCCCTCTCGAGGTGTCCGACGTCCACGCCGACCACGTGAAGCTGAACTGGAACAAACCGAAGCACACTGGTGGTCTACCACTTAGTGCGTACGTCGTGGAGAAGATGGACACCCTCACCGGGAAGTGGGTGCCCGCTGGCACCGTTGATCCAGATAAGACAGAAGCTACTGTTACTGGTAAGTGTCTGATGTTATTTCCTAAAAAAAATAACTGTATGCAGACTAGGAAAGTAAAGTAACAAACAGCCTAGACTCATCCCTCTGCAGGGAAAGGCCTCTATTATTGAATTGAATTTACCACTGTGGTACATGAAGGGTACGGGCATAATCACCACACTTGCTTGCCATATGCAGGTTGGTGATCACAAACCCGAGCAATGTTCGAAATTCGAAACTCTTGTTGCCAGAGGCCTTACTCCGCAACACTATGTCCGTACATTCGAATCCATCTGTCCCTTTCACTCATACCGATGTCTTGAAGTATCTGAAAGAGACAGATATATCCGTCAATATGAGCTTCGTGTTGCAGAGTAAGGCATCAGATCCAGGGATCAAACAAAGGTCCCTGAGATCTTGACCTCGGATGAATTATCTACGGCAGCATTCTTGTTCGAAAGAAAGTTATTTTTGCAGGAAATACCTTTCGTAAAAGTGGTGCTAAATAATCACTTCAATACTAAATTAGTCACAATAAGTCACTTACATTTTTCTTCACAGGCCTAGAACAAGGTCACACCTACCAGTTCCGCGTCAAAGCCCTCAACGAGGAGGGTGAATCGGAACCATTGGAGACGGACCACGGCACCCTCGCCAAGAACCCTTACGACGTGCCAGCGCCGCCAGGCCTGCCAGACATTGTGGACTGGGACGAGAAATCCGCCAAGCTCAAATGGGAGCCACCGATCAGAGACAACGGTGCCCCCATCACTGGATATGTTATTGAAGTCATGGACAGGGATAGGGGAGAGTTTGTCAAGGTAAGCGTTGTTGTATGACGTGTGAAATTATCATATTATAAATAAAAGTCTGGGAATCAATGACCCTTGAATGAATGAGAACTAAAATCCTTTAGTCAGCATTATTTTTGAAGTGGTTAAACCAAGTTAGCAGACACCTATCTTTGTGGCTTTTTTTTATTCCTTTAAAGCACCAATAGCACCGGTCCAGTCTGGTGTGACTTTAACCATCTCATAGTAAAGCAAGGCACCTAAATGTTATTTTTTCTAAATAAGTCACACTTCACCTCAGTTGTGCTCTAAGATTGTTCTTTAATAATTGTACGTTACACCCCCAGGCGGCCGAGATCCAAGGCAATGTGTGTCAAGGCACAGTGCCCAAGCTGGAGGAAGGCAACCAGTACCAGTTCCGCATACGAGCGCTGAACAAGGCTGGGCAATCAGAGCCATCGGAGAACACCAACTGGCATACCGCTAAGCCGAGATTCTGTGAGTATATTAATTTAGTTTTACTGCTACAGCAAGCTTCCTTTTGAGGTATAAACACGCTGACTGTCCATTAATCACGTTATGTTTTAGCAACTTTTTAGACCGTTAAGGTAGCCTGGTAATATGTGGTGAGGTTTTGAACCCTCCCCCCCCCTTCACAGTTCACGTGTATTTTTTTTTACTGACTACTATCTAGAGATAGCACACCCAGGTCAAGCAAGAACATGCGATGGCTGTCGCTTGTTTATGTGCCACGATGACGGTAAAAATCAAAACGACACTGCGAAGCTATAACCTCTAAGAATCCTCGTAACTACATATTCATAGACTAAAACTCATTAATTGCAAAAAAAACTTAGGTGTTCAGTGTTCTTAGTTTAATACCATTTTACATCATTATAAAAACAAATGGGACTTGGTTTCGAAAATAAAGACGCGTGATATTCTAACAAATCCGTTTCACCCCTCTCCCCTCTACTGCCTTGTGATATCTGGTAGTTTTGCCAGGATTGCCTGCTCCATTTGGGCTCACGTGATTAATGGGCAACCTCTAATATTAACTATATTTAATATGACCTCATATTCTTAACTGTGCGTTAGTTCAGAATATTGGAATTTTTCCTTAAGAGTAGACTGAGTAAAAAAACCTACTTTACCAGAGGTTCATAATAAAGGAGTTGATAATGTTGGTAAAATGAAGGATCAAATCATCTCGGTTTTCTTTTAGTTGCATTTAAACAATATCACAGATGATTCTTAATAAGCGCAATAACATATACATAACTATTTTTATTTAACAGTGAAACCAAGAATCGACCGCACAAACCTCAATCCGATCACGGTCAAGGCTGGTCTACCAGTCTCCCTCGACGTGAAGGTCTTCGGCGAACCCCCGGCTACGGTCACTTGGTTCTTCAAGGACACAGAGCTGAAGAATGGAGAGAATCTGGAGATTGTCAACATAGATTACAACACCAAATTCCTGATGACAAAGAGCAAGAGGGCTAACACTGGCAAATACGTTATCAAGGCCAAGAATGAAGTTGGAGAGGATGAAGCCGAGGTCGAGATTACTATCCTTGGTGAGTATCAAGTGTTTGTGTTTGTAAAAGTTTACTAGTAGTGTTATATTATCTGTGATTTAGGTAATGAATACTGTGTGGGTTTTTTGGAGTAAGGCAAGCTGTCTGTATTTTTGTATTTAATACGCTTCACAAAAATAGGACTTATGAGAAATACGTAATAATTATATCATTTTCAAGACAATGTATGATTGTATAAAGCATCTGAAATAATGTTTTGCTTATGCAAGTTTGAATAAACTATTGATAAATTGTAAATGTGGACCATGTATAAGATTAAATACATATCTTTAAAACTACACTGTTTAAGCCCTCGTATGAGTATGTTTGGGATACGTCCCAGACACATTTTAATTTCTAATTTCTCCGGATATGGCACACGTGGGTGGTTAGGCCCCCTTTTATTATCGAACATAATTAAGCTGATGGATACATATTTCGTGTTTCAATACAGGTAAACCATCGAAGCCCAACGGCCCGCTGGACGTGTCTGACGTGACCAAGAGCGGCTGCACGCTCACGTGGAAGAAGCCCGACGACGACGGCGGCTCGCCCGTCGAGTACTACGAGATCGAGAAACTAGACCCGCTTACAGGTACGAAACTTATAGTTATTATAACATTCAGCTATAACAGTGATTATCACTGCTTTTTTTCTCTTGCTATTCCTCTCTCTTTCTTTCTCCGTTTGATGTAAGGATAGCTACACACACAAGCGGGCTGGCATATTCGGTTCGGCAGTATGTATCGAATAACAAAGCCGACCCGAAGTAATAATTGCAGTTAATCTGCTTAAGCCGATCGGTTAGTTCAGAAAGCCGATGGCCACTTCGCACCCAGAATCCTTGTGATTTTCGTTATAAAGATCCAAGCAATAACAACAAAACTTGCAGAAACTAACAACACGTCGTATTCGTCCCACATTTTTAGCTGAACTAAATTTGCCGAGCGGTTTGTGTTTCCCGAATATTCATCTACATATATTCGATTTTACCGCCTGGCTTTGCCGATTAACGCCGGCCCGCTGTTGTTGCTCGCCTAGCGAAAGCCGAGCGGTTTGTTTTCTCGAACATTCATCTACATATATTCGATTTTACCGCCCGGCTGTGCCGATTAATGCCGGCCCGCTTATTTAAGTTCACAGCTGGACATATGTATGGTTTTCTATTTGGCTGATATTGCCGAGTGCCTGTCTTCTTCAGACTTAACTTCTTTAGTCGCCTTATACGACATTCTAAAATGAGAAAGAGTATTGCTATTCTGTTTCGAGGTTACAAAACCGGCAGTATTGTATTTTAGCCAATACTTTCAATATTTTTAAAAACTATTCAACAAAATGTACAGCTCTTTTTATAATATCATTATACTTCCTTATTTGCTGAAACTAACAACGACAATACAATAAAGAACTCTTATTTTATAAGAGTTATTTTGACGACCATTTGAATCAGCGGTAGTAAACGCTGCTTCTGAGCCATGGGCCGCGGGTTCGATCCCCGCACAGTACAAATATTTGTGTGCATGAACATGTCTGTTTGTACTGGTCTGGGTGTTTTCTATATTTTATAAGTATGTATTTACAAAAAAACAGTATATAAGTAAGTTTATCGGTTGTCTAGTACCCCATATGACAAGGTACTTAATAGTAGCTTAATTTAGGACTAGATGGCTCTGTGTGGCATGTCCTAAATATTTATCTATTATTATTTATTTATAATACGATTTTTCCTAGATATTAACTTGACACTGGTTAGAGAGTAAATAAACTAAACTGTATAAAAGTACCGTATAATATACTATAATGTTAATCCCCCAGGACAATGGATCCCGTGCGGCACAGCCAAGGACTGCAAAGCAAATATCACCGGCCTGCAAGAGGGCAAGCCCTACAAGTTCAGGGTGAAGGCCGTCAACAAGGAGGGCGAGTCGGAGGAACTCGAGACCGAGAAGCCTATCATCGCTAAGAATCCTTTCGGTAAGAACTGACTTACTTTACTTCATAAACGGCCGAAGATTGTAAACTATGAAAATTCCATTCTTGAAGGATGAAAATTAAGGGTTAATTAAAGACAGAACGATAACAGTAACCTATAGTCCTTAAAATATAGCTTGATTAGAATGACAGTTCTCACTGAAAGAGACGACGTAATAATCGCTAGTGATGATGTAAAATGGACAAATCGAAATCGACAGACTTTAATGATAATTCTACATATAAGTAATGTAACATAAATTATGTTACAGAGTTCAACATACAGGATGAAATTTTAACCACTTTCCAAATTTTAATATATCAATCTACGAGACAAAAAACAAAAGACGTATTTTTTCTTTTGGTATAGCCCAGTACAAAAATGTCAAGATAAAGCACTTAGAAAATGTCCGCAAAAAATCTAAAAATTTTGATACGGCCGCCTAGCAACACTTTTTTTACGCGATTCGCATCTCATTTATTCATTACGATAGTATTCATACGTTTTTGATTATCATTTTATACCTTATCAGGCCTAGGACCGTAAAAATTAAAAACTATATTGCTAAAAATATTTTCGGGTGAAAGCTTGATTTACAGTTTTTATTTCATAAATGGGCTCTAAATACGATACCGAACGCCCATTAAAATTTTGGAAAGTGGTTAAAATTTCACCCTGTATAAGTAATGTAACAAAAAATTCTGTTGGAAGTACCAACCGAAAATCTTGATAAAAATCCGCTGGTTTACTGCCGTGAATAAATTCATAGACACGCCAAATGTTTGCCGAGCTCAATAGTTAAAGCAGTCGCTAAGTAAACGAACGCTTGTGGATTCGAGTTCCACCTAAGTCCGTAGAAATTTTTATTCAAGAAATTCTATTTTCAAGGAGATATTAAACGCTATCAACGAAATTTACAAACCAGATACAAAGTCCCAGTCAAAAATGTCATTTCGTATTGTCTAGGCTTAAATATAATCACCAAAATGTTCATTGGGTACTTATTTGGTTAGATTGTTTTCCTGTCACTGAGTATCTGTTAACTTATTTTATTTCAATCTTCACGCCTTATTGCAGACGAGCCCGGCAAGCCAGGTCGTCCGGAACCCCGCAACTGGGACAAGGACTTCGTGGAGCTGGAGTGGAGCCCGCCCAAGGACGACGGTGGCGCCCCTATCACCGGCTACATCGTGCAGAAGAGAGAGAAGGGCGGACGGTAAGGGACATGTTATATTTGAATTAACAGTATGAAAGATGTTTGTGGTGGAGTTTGGAGACGTACACACCCGTTTTGAAGGTGCCCAGACAACCACCAATGACCAAACTGCCCGCTCTGATGTCTCAGGCTTTTTCCCGGTCCGGTCAATGTGGAAAAAATGCAACCGTGCCTGCAAACTGTACATGTAATAATTGTTAGTGTGTTTACGTTATTGAACCGATGGTAGGGCAAAGACCTCCATCATTGAATTAAAGTTACCAAAATAATGGGTACAGGAAAAATCTCCACGCTTGCCAAATCCAGGTTGGTGGTCACCAAACCAACCAATGTTAGAAAATCCAAAACTCTTGTGGCCCGACCCGATCGATCGAACCTGGGCTCCTGGCCCAGTTACTAGACTAACGGGGCGTTAAATAGGGTAAAATTGCCCAAATAAAAAGTGTAATTGAACTTGGTTTTAAACCTTGACTTATTTCACAGATCATGGCAAGACTGCCTCAAGACGTCCACTGACAGGCCGACCGGCCGCGTAACCGACGTCGAGGAGAACCACGAGTACGAGTTCAGGGTCATGGCGGTCAACAAGGCCGGCCCCGGCGAGCCGTCCGACCCTAGCAAGTCGGTCATCACTAAGCCTAGATTCTGTAAGTGATACTAGCGATCTGCTCGTGTTCGTTATTTTTTGCATTAGCCTTATTGCACTCCCGGTCAGATTACTTTTATCGCTCTTAAAAATTACTTAAAAAATAATTTGCAATCGCTAATGATAGACTCTATAACAAATTAGGTCACTATTGACTTCCTGTACACACTTCCTTCCTTCCACCCCTCTTTGAGCCCTCTTAAATGATACACTGATTTAAACTGTCATGGTCACTATCACTAGAGTTATTTGATTTGGGATTTATACCATGTACCCTATTTATTATGAGTTTCCGATATTTCGGCACTGTTGCAAGCGCCATTCATAATAAATAAGGTACATGGTATAGATCCCGAATCAAATAACCCACTTCAATGATGATTTCAATCGCAAAAAACTATTCAATGTAATTGTCAGACTATCTCTATGTATCTATATATTTGAAATCGGTTTCGTAATTTTTTTATTATCTATACAAACTTCCACCTTTTTCATCCCCTTGTAAGATCATTTCTGAGATAAAAACTTTCCCAAGTCCTGTTCCGGAACTTAAACTATTAGTCTCTCTAAATTTAGTCTAATGCATTTGAATCGGTTCAGCGGTTCAATCTTTTAAAGCTAAAAGACAGACTGTGTAGTTAATCTCAGTCAAGTATTATATAAATATATATATTTTATTTTAATTGTTTTTACCAAAGATGTGTATACCTATAATTGGCGTATATATAAGAACATAACTATTATAATATTTATACTTATAAGTAAATTTGTATATATATATTGCTTTTGGTGTGCCGTAAATAAATAAATAATAATAAATAAAGTATTACATCCAGTCCACATCTATAAGTGTTATATTACCGTATCTAGTTGTTAAATGATTGTAGACCTTAGTTTGCCTGATATTAATAAATAAAAAAACCCCTGCTATTTCACAACCGATGTCTGTCCAAAAGTTCAGCAACTTATAATCTTGCCATTCTTGTACAGTGGCCCCGAAGATCGACCGCAAGAACTTGCAGAAGAAGAAGGTCAAGGTCGGAGAGGCTCTCAAGATGGAAGCAGATGTGCAGGGAGAGCCAGAGCCGACCATCACCTGGGCATTCAACGGGCAAACGCTCAAGCCTGAAGAACGACTCAAGATTGAGAATAAGGTAATTAACGGCCATTTCCAATAACCTATCTATCTTCAGTTTTGGCATATCGGAGATAGAAAAAAACTTCTGTCTTTGTTTCTCTGGACGGCAAAAACAGAGATAGAAACTGTTTCCTATCTCTGATATGCCAAAACTGAAGATAGATAGGTTATTGGAACCGGCCGTTAGACAATGGATGATAAAATTGGTATTTCATTATAGATTTATTTGATTGTTATTAAAATAACTGACTAGACAGACTTCGTTATATCTTAGGATCTATTCGTCGGTTAGTAAGAAAATTCGTTTGAAAAAAAAGCACATTCTAAAATTACTCGATTTTATTGTTGTAATTCAATTCAATTCAAAATTTTTATTTCAGGCAGAGCCCATAATATTAGTAACAGTTTTTCTTATAAATTAGTGTTAGTAACATAGTAGAATAGTGGCCACATTTTACAATTTGGTATGGTTTAAGACCCATCGTTGAAGAAGTGGTGACTCCCAAAGATCCACGAATACTCTCAGGATAGTATTGGCACTGCCGCGAAGATATTAGTAAAAAGTTATATTTTGCTATCACTTTCAGTAATTTGTAATAGTTTTTTCTTTCATTCTTTTTAATGTTATGCTATTCGGGGCGTAAACAAATCCAAATAATCCAAGAACATACAAATTGTTTATCTTTCTCATGGCTTATTCTATCAAACTTAAAAGAAAGAAGGTTCGAAACGTCAGGTTAAATCAAAAATAAACGCGTTCTAAATCCGTAAACTATCTTTCATTTCAATGTATAGTGTTCGCGTAAACTCAAGAAAACAGTATGTTAACCAGTACGGACTGGAAACAGCAAACAAGATCAGAAGCCTGGAAGATCTGAAGACCAAGCGCGCAAGAAAATTAACATCTTTAACTTTCTTGAAGAGATGCCGAGACCACAATCTCATCCCAACATGTATGCGGATTTCACCGAAGAATAACATACCGGGGAGCGCCAAGATCTTAAACCAGGCAAACTTAAAATTACTCCGCCTCTCAATTTATGAACTTAGGTCTGAGTTAGTTAAAATCAATTTGAAAAGGAACATAACTGACGATAAAAATCAGAGGCGGTAGTTAAACATTTTTTCAAATTACCATCTTAAAGACGAATAACACCTTAGTCTACCCGTGACCATGAACGCTGTAAAGGGTTCGAAACGTCGGGTTAAATCAAAAATAAACGCGTTCTAAATCCGTAAACTATCTTTCATTTCAACTTAAAAGAAGTTTGTAAAAACTACTTTGTAAAAACATTACCACATTGTAAAAACTACTTGTAGTTGAATGAATAAAGTTTTTGAATTGTTTATATCTAAACGTTGGATTACAAAAATAAGTTTAAGCCGTGCCTAATTTAAGAAGACGGCCCCAGTTAAAAAGGCAAAGTTATGAAGGCATATTTTATAATTAGTCGTCCTTAAATTAGACAAAGCTTAAGACCCTCTTCGGAAATATGTTCAGGGCTATGCAGGTCCTCTTCAATGACGAATTTATTTAGATGATTTTTGAGAGATTTATTTGACTATTTGAATGCAATAAAATGGTACAGAAAATAAGTATACATTGATACTGCCTGTCTTTTTTTTGTTATAACACTGATAGTTTGTAATAATTTTCATTTTGTTCCCCAGGACTATCACACCTCGTTCGCGCTGCAGAAGCTAACGCGTGCCGACAGCGGCAAGTACGTCGTGACGGCTAAGAACGACAGCGGCACCGACACCGTCGAGGTCGAGGTCCAGGTTGTCAGCAAGCCGACCAAGCCGAAGGGACCTCTCAAGGTAAGTTTTTAATATTTATACAGGGTGAAATTTTAACCAGCCTTCAAAAGATATTGACATAAGGACAAACAAAAGCCATACGACATGAACATGATGATGGTATAGCCACAAGTCAACCTAGGCGAGAAACTAATTTCCTTAACTTCGAAACATACACCGTCTTAGAAAAAAGTAATAAAAATAAGACTATTCATTTTGAAACATGCTGCGACACGAACGGACGTATTATTTGCTTCGGTCGGGTCCTGGATAAATTAACTTTACACAGATACGTTCGTGTGCGTCACAGCGTATTTCATAATGAATGACTGAAACTAAAAAAAAAAACTGCTAAGATTTTATACAAACATAACGTGGGTTTTATTCGCTAGGATTATTATTATTATTCAGGTTCTGCCTGCTACATCTCGAAAATGGTTACTCCACCTAGCTGGGAGGCGTCCTACGTTACGCTTTCCGAGTCGCGTTCTCCACTACTAGTTTGAGTCAATAAACAACGGCTTCGTCGGCCGTCCACCTAATGTTGGACCTACACACAGATCGTCGTCCTGTGCGCGGTCGACATCACACCCACACCCACTGCCACTTGAGCTCAGCAATTCTTGGAGCGATGTCGGTTATCTTAGTTAGGGAAAACTAAGGGTCGTTTACTCTATTGCCCGATTAACGACCTTAAGCCTTTTTATGACACCCATACTAAGCAACTACTGTTTTAAATATATTAATATATTTATTTTTAATTTATTCTTTGCCAGGTTTCCGACGTCAAAGCCGACGGCTGCAAGCTCAAATGGGAACCGCCAGAAGACGACGGCGGCGAACCTATCGAGAGCTACGTCGTCGAGCGTATGGACACCGAGTCCGGTAGATGGGTGCCCGTCTGCACCACCAAGACCCCTGAGGCAGATGTCACAGGGTTGAACGAAGGCAAAGACTACATGTTCAGGGTTAAGGCTGTCAACCCAGAGGGAGAGAGCGAGCCGCTGGTCACTGATACGGCTACTACAGCGAAGAATCCTTATGGTAAGTCTTAATAGTTAGTTACTGTAGTTGACGTTAGTTAGACGTTTTTGTAGTAACGGAATCGAAGTGTATGATTTTTCGTCAAAATGTTCGAAAGTGTATTTTAGGATTAGCTTTTTTAAAATTTATTTTAGGCCAAATAGAGATGGCAGTGTATTTATTTGCTATGATAATAGATAACACGATGAACTAGTAAACATCACTTTTGAGATAACTATTTCATGTTTTAGTGTTTTCTTTTGGTCATTCGACTAGAACTTTTGTTAAAATAATGTTAGTTCAATTACCATCTGAGGCCCCCTTTTTTTAAGTAAACAATTGTCTAATTCTATAAAACCACACATAAATCTCATAATTTAACAACTGACGCCTTATTTTATTTTGTGAGCGAAGTTATACTGTTTTTTTTTTTCAAGTTTGTTGTATTTATAAAAGCGTTTTGTATCATAATTTAAACATAATTATTCGTTATCCAGGCGAGCCGGACCCACCAGGCAAGCCCGAGTTCAAGGACTGGAGCAAGGAACACGTGGACCTCAAGTGGGAGAAGCCGCCCGGCGACGGTGGCGCCCCCATCACTGGGTACATCGTCGAGAAGAAGGACAGGGACACCGGCAAGTGGGTGAAGGCTGCCGAGGTTAGTAGGACTTCAATATATAAATACATACTGTGTGTATAATACGAGTATTGGCTGACTTTGAAGATAATCCTTTGGGGGACCACAGGATTATCTTAGACTCATTTAGTATACACTTAGAATAGAATATAAATTTAATAGACTCTTTGACTTCTAATAAAAGTCTCTGCTTTAACATTTTACGAGCCGGTTGGTGTAATGTTAAGGTGGCGGTTAGCTACGAAAGGGTCCCGAAGGGTTCGATTCCCAGTCAGGTCGATTTAAGAAACAATCCTTTCTAAATTGGCTTGAGCCTGGAAAGGGTGGGGAGTTATAGTCGTGCTTTGGAAAACACGTTAAACCGTTGGTCTAGGTTTCTGTTGCAAGATGATAGTCATAAAAATAAGTCACGCCAGAGGCATGTGGCTTGAACAACTTTGACAGCAGACTGTCCTTGAAGGATAGTAATTCGATTAAAAGAAGAAAACTTTAACGGTATTTTTTGAATGTAGCTACTGGTGATATGAGACTTTGTATTGGACTATTTAGATTTATTTGGAATTGAAAACCAAACGCTTCAAACCATTAAACCAAAATTCGAAAACTTCCATCATCATTTCAAATATTCATGTATAATTATTCTTACCTAGGTCCCTGGCAACAAGACAGAAGCGCGCGTGCCCGACCTGATCGAAGGCAAGACGTACCAGTTCCGCGTGAAGGCCGTCAACAAGGCCGGCCCGGGCAAGCCGTCCGCCGCGTCGGAGAGTCTACTGGCTAAGGATAGGTTTGGTAAGTGTTACATAATTAATTATTCCTTAATGCTTGTCCCAGATAGCGTCCTTCGAAAACAGGCAGGAAAAAGAGATCGGTCGTCGTCGTATCGATAACGCCTGGAAGAGCTTCTGGTCCATGAAAGCGTATATGAAGGGATCTTCCAATGTCACTGAAATGCAAACTCGTTGACACAACTTGCATCCTGTCCGTAGTTACGGAGCGCAAACGTGGTCATTGACCGAAAGTCAAAAATACAAACTCAAGGTTTGACAAAGAGCTACGGAAAGGAGCGTGTTGGTTATTAAAAGGATTGATAAGATCCGGAATACCACAATACGCTCCAGAACTGGCATAGCAGATGTTGGCTAATAGACAGCAAAGGTTAAATGAAAATGTGCGGGGCATGTGTGTATAATACACCCGGATAGATGGGCCCGAATCGTCACGCTATGGATATCACCAGACGTCTAACTGATAAAGGGGTTTACTTAAAAAGAGGTGGTGTGACGATTTGTCCAGCTTCGCGAGAGATAGGGAGGCATTGGAAAGACCAATGGAAAGTGTTATTTTCTTTTATTATTTTGACGCTACTGCCAGTCTTATTTTCCTATTTCCTATTGTTACGTCTTATGGCACCCGTATGGCGAGAAAGAATAATCAGAATATGACGCGACGGTGACCATAAAAAATCAACGAGTATTTTACCAAAGTAATTCAAGTAATTAATTGATTATTGTGATTGTTTCAGCACCGCCTAAGATCGACCGCACAAACATGCGCGATATTACGATCAAGGCTGGTCAGAACATTCGGTTGGACATCAAGGTTTCTGGTGAACCGCCACCAACCAAGACCTGGTGAGTACATTTATGTACCTGTAGTCGACTTTTTAAATATTTACAGTCTGAAAGGACGGTATCGTTTGAAGTTTTCTATGTAACATTGTATTATACAAATATTCTAAACTTGCATCATCATGCATTGTTTTGAATTGCCACTTTGTTCACTCTTTTTGGTTAAGTGCATGTAATAGTTGGCAATTAAATCCAAGTATTCATTACTGTTTTCAAGCTGCAGGAATTCAAGTAAGTATAAGACCTTAGTATGACTTCAATCGATTTCACATACTTCGAGTTTACAATGATAGTTGACCAATTTCATGAAAAGTATAACATCCGATTTTAATGAACGTGTCAATCGATTCGGTATTATGACTCGGGTTTCAATAGGCAACATTTTAAACGACTTCTACAACAATAGGTCTCGTTTTTTTTCTCGTAGTCTAATTGAATTTTAATTCTAGTCCCGTTAGGGTATTCCAATATGCTTACTTGCGTAACTAGTTGTGACAGTGTGGAATTCATATTAGGACCAAACACAAAACTCCACGCTGACTAATCTAGTTTTAAAAATCCAAACTGTACCCCTAATCCTCCCACCACAGGTTCCACAATAAGGAGCGTCTGTCCTCCCGGGACGACCTCACCATCGACGCTGAAGACTACAAGATCAAGATGTCGGTAGTGGTGTGCAGCCGCAAGCACAGCGGTACCTACGTGCTGAAGGCGGAGAACAGCAGCGGCCGCGACGAGGCCACCATACAAGTGAACGTGCTGGACGTGCCCGCCAAGCCGGAGGGACCGCTCAAGGTACACACATAAGGCCACTTCTTTTAGTGCTTATTTCAATAATAACTTACCTTTTAAAGGGGAATTTTATTGGCTTTCTGTTGTTATTCGAACTTTCAGTGCTTATTTTGTTAGTAACTTACCTTTTAGAGGGGAATTTTATTGCCTTCCCATTGTTATTCGAATTTTCAGTGCTTATCTTGTTAAAAACTTACCTTTTAGAGGGCAATTCTATTGGCTTCTCGTTGTTATTCGAACTTTCAGTGCTTATTTCGTTAATAACTTAACTTTTAGAGGGCAATTCTATTGGCTTTCTGTTGTTATACCTTTACAATCAAAGAAAATAAGGCATTAGTTAATAGTTGCAATTTACATGGATCCATAGAAGTGTAGAGTTAAAATAAAAATAAAAAAGTCCATTACCTGGGTTTCTAAAAACTTCCGTCACGAGCGTGGGGCTTAGTAGATAGCTCAAAACATGAGTTTCATCTAGTTTGGGGATACGCGTACTTCTAAGAAATTTGAAAATTAAGTCTCACATTTACTATCATATCAAGTCAGTTGCAAAGGGATACTGAGTGTACAAGACCAAGGAGCAGCTCAGGGTACGGTATAAAGTATGGGTCTATATCATGTAAACAAAACAAAAATACTCACGTGTCCTCTCCTTCCACAGATATCGGACATCCACAAAGAAGGATGCACGCTCAAATGGAACCCGCCGCTAGACGACGGTGGCGCCCCCATCGATCACTACGTCGTCGAGAAACTCGACACGGAGACCGGCAGGTGGATGCCTTGCATGAAGACCAAGGACCCGAAGGCCGAGGTGGAGAACCTCGTGCCCGGTCACGAGTACAAGTTCAGAGTATCAGCGGTGAACAACGAAGGTGTTTCTGAACCGTTGGAGGCAGAACACGCCATTATCGCTAAGAATCCGTTCGGTAAGTTCGTTTTATGTTCGTATGGTTGTTTGAAGAGTTCAGGAATATATATACACCGTGAAATTTTAGTGGTTGTTTTCCCGCAGTAAAATGATTATATCTTAGTAGTACAGTAGATTTGTGCAGTTTTTTCTTATTCAAATAAAAAAATAGCAGTTTCACGATTGTGATAAACGAAACTCGAAAGCAACCTCGTAACAATGGTACCAGCCGCGCCGCAGCCGATCACCGGCCGGGGTCATTGCCCCTCGCGCGGTGCAGTTTATGCTGTATAACTTAGTGCGTAGAGCTTCTTTTGCTTTGAACATTGATTTCGTGCGGCAAGCAGTACCCAAACACGTCACATTTTGTAAAGATACTATCGTATCTCACGCTTTTGGGTTGATGATTATTTTTTTGATTAATTGAGAACAACGATATCT
Source organism: Anania crocealis (assembly GCA_949315895.1). Classification (NCBI taxonomy): domain Eukaryota; kingdom Metazoa; phylum Arthropoda; class Insecta; order Lepidoptera; family Crambidae; genus Anania; species Anania crocealis. Next base: position 5,386,985 of record OX438874.1, on the reverse strand, counting down.
TTATTTTCAAAAAACAACTCGCACGATTCGATGGTGCTACTAAAGGTAAATCGTTCTGTTGCGGGAAAACAACCACTAAAATTTCACGGTGTATATTAAATAACTAGCTGTTGCCCGCGACTTCGTCCGCGTCAATTTCTGTATATTATATTTGCAACATTTTTCACTGATGCTTCGCTCCTATTGGTCGCAGCGTGATGTTATATAGCCTAAAGTCTTCCTCGATAAATGGACTATCCAACACAAAAATATTTTTTAAATTCGAACCAGTACTTCCTGCGATTAGCGCGTTTAAACAAACAAACTCTTCAGCTTTATAATATTACGAGTAGTATAGATGTATCTTGACTCGTTCTTGTGTTTCTACTACTACGCAACAAGATGTCTATAATTCGAATATACCTGTCTCCTTCACACCTGTAAGATATAGGCATGAGTAAGTTATACGGATAGAGTCTATACATATCTATGAAAACTTACAAGTGCTCATACATAAATTGAATGCATTCAAGAAATTTTAATTATTTTTATTTACAAAAGTAAAAAGGCGGCAAATAGCTCTTAAAAAAATTGTACTCTACTAGCGATAGTATTTTACCGCAGCCATTTCCATAATCAGAGTTTTCCATCAATAAATTTTTCAATGAATAACATTTAGTCCGAATTGTTCATTACATTCTCAACATACTGAAAGTATACTCATTCGTACAGACGAGCCCGGCAAACCCGGAACACCGGACGTGGTGGACTGGGACCGCGACCACGTGGACCTCAAGTGGGAGAAGCCGATCAACGATGGTGGCGCCCCCATCTCTGGATACATCATCGAGAAGAGGGAGGTCGGCTCGCCGAAGTGGGTGAAGGCCTGCGAGGTACGTTACTTTTGCTACTGCTATTTGAATTACTTGCAAGATTTTGTTAGACCATCCACGGATCTCGGTGAGAACAAAAAACTTTTGTTTCCCGAGTCTGACCGTGGTCACATGCTGACCGAGTAGAAAAAGATAGATGCATCTAAATCTACCCCAAAATCTTTATTTCGGCAATTCCTGCTATATTTTGCAGAAAAATAAGCCTATTGTTTTACTTTCAAGTAAATCTCGAGCATTACGAGCTGCAAATTAACCTAGAGTGTATTAATGAACTGACTGATTGATAAATAATTTATATTATATCAGGGTATGGCGAAGCGGATATTATCGAGTTAACCAGTATTTTTACATAAAATATTTTTTCCTTCTAGGTTGGACCGTACGATAATGAGAAGGCTACAGTGCCAAACTTGGACGAGGGCACGGAGTACGAATTCCGTGTCAAGGCCATCAACGAAGCCGGCCCTGGCGAGCCTAGTGACGCCAGCAAGTCTGTCGTCTGCAAGCCCAGGAAATGTAAGCATTTTTTAATAGTTTTCACTAAGACTGAAAATAGCATTGCGAACCAAGTTAAAGTTCGCATCAGCAATTGAAGACGCGACGTGAGGCAATAATAATCGTATGTATGTTAGTCTGTAGGGTATTTATTTTATGGGCCTGAATTTTTACTCTCGCTTGAAATAAATGATAAATATGTATAATAACTTCAGTTTCTGTCCCTTATATATTTATCGACATGTGCATTTATCAGTTCGATTATCAAGAAATGTTTATTTTTATTTCACTTGTATCTCTAATTAATACAAATAAACTACGATGTCGCTAGTTATGTTCCACCACTGGCGAGAAATGCCTTCGCCAACCCTGCTGTGTTCAGTTGTAGACCGAAATAGGCTGGTGATGAAACTGTCATATCGAAATATTATGCTTTCCTGTATTCATCCTTTTTTATTTTGTCCATTTAGTCCTCCGCTTTTCTGCAGAGACTTTTAAAATTATGAATTTATTTGAAACAGAATAAAAATATTGTCTGAATTTCTGTATAGATAGCTTGCTTACCTGTTCATATTATTCCCCAGTGGCCCCGAAGATCGATCGTCGCAACCTCCGTACCATCAAGGTGCGAGAGGGTGAGCCTATCTCTCTGGACGTGAAGGTATCTGGTGAGCCCGCCCCCGACGTGGCCTGGTCACTCAACGGCAAGAGCGTCAGCAGCGGAAGTGGACTGAAACGTGAGTATAGTCTGCACATGTTGAAGATTTTAGGTTTTCGGTCTTATGCTAAGTGATTGAGATTCAAAGTAAAGCAAATAGTCTCACAAGTAAATGTAATTTCCTAATGAACCCTTAAGAATAGACTGACAATAGTAACCGAGTTTATCTTGCATTGCTTTTCTTTACCGTTGTTTAACATAACAATACTTAAATATTAAAATATTTGGGTATTGTTGTGTGATCTGTAGTTTCTTTAAAAATAACATCACGGACTTACGTCATTTGGTAATGTTATATTGACCATTATCTTCTACTCTTTTTACAATCTTCTTCAGCCTTCAAATCGTTACTTCAAGTCTAAGAAATTTATTAGCAAAAATCTTAAAACAGAGTATCTTAGCAAATAATTCTATCCATTACGTTCTACCATAGGGAAAGAAGTTCTACCCATCAAATTGTTTAAAACCATCTAACACCCAACCTTTTTTAAGAAAAATATGTTTGAAAGTATACACCAGTGTGGTTGCTAAATAATTTGATTAATATATATATTTTTTGTTTCAGTTGTGAACGTACCTTACTTGAGCAAGTACCAGCACTCGAGCCCGCGCCGCAAGGACTCGGGCACGTATAAGATCCACGCCACCAACAGATACGGCGAGGATAAGGCCGAATTGGAGATCATTGTTACCTGTAAGTTATGCCTAAAACCTATAATAAAATATTTTGTAAACGTAAATACTTCTGAAAAACTTCAATCAGTGCGTCCTCCTCGTCATGACATACGGAGCTGAAACGTGGACACCGACGGTGCGGCTAGTCCACAAGTACAAGTCGCTCAGCGGGCTAGGGAAAGAGTTATGCTCGGAGTTTCTTTTAGGGATAAAATCACAAATAAGGTGATCCGGCAGAAAACTAAAGATACCGGCATACCCCACCGGATAAGAAAGCTGAAGTGACATTGGGCTGACCATATTAGCGGCAGAACCGACAACCGCTGGGGTAAACGAGTTCTTGAGCGGAGACCGCGTCTAGTTAAACGTAATGTATGATTTGCGCAAGGTGGCTGGCAGAAGCTGGATGCGAGAAGCCGAGGATCGACCTAATTGGCGTACAACTGGAGAGGCATATGTCCAGCAGTGGACTGCAATAGGCTGATCCTAGGGGGCTGATGATAGGGGGCTGTCTGGAAGACTTAGTTCTGCTGCTTATGCTGTGAGAAAGATAAGGCAATTGACTGATGTTGGAACGGCAAGATTAGTATATTTTAGCTACTTTCATAGCATAATGTCATACGGAATTCTATTGTGGGGCTCAGCGGCAGATATTGAGTCAATTTTTATATTGCAAAAACGTGCTGTACGGGCTATTTACGGCTTTCGACCCCGTGACTCGCTGAAAGAGCTCTTCAAAGAGATTAATATACTTACAGTGTCTTCTCAATATATTCTCGAGAATATTATTTACGTTCGTAAGAACATACATTTATTTCTTAAGATAAGTAACGTACACAATTTTAATACGAGAAATAAAGATAAACTGGCCGTTCCAGGCTTCAGACTGCGAAAAGTAGGAAAATCGTTTATGGGAAATTGTATCCGTATTTTCAACAAATTACCAAAGGATATTGCTGAACTCCCTGTACATAAACTTAAATCGTATGTTAAAGTTATTTTAATGAAAAAGGGCTATTACACTGTTAATGATTATTTAAATGATAGAAATGTATGGCATTAAGTTGTCCCAGCTCGTACTTGCTTAAACCTTGTAAAAATTACCTTACCTTGTAAAAATTTATTTAAAAAGAGGCTGACAATAGTGACCGAGTTTCTTGCGCTGCTTCTTCTCGGCACTAGCCCAGACTTGTCCCGAAGCAGTGGTAGGTTTAAATATTAGGACGTGTAAAAGCGCCTCCTGGGGCCTATTTGCAGAAATAAAACTGATTTTAAATGATTTTAACTGATTTTAAACTGATTTTAAATGATCATGATGATGATGAAATACTTCTGCATAGGGGTTATCATTGTCAGGATGTGAAAATCTCTAAGACTTTTAGGCTTCTCGTTCACTCTGTCATTTAAATGTCATTGCGATGACTATAGTCGAGCATTTTTATTCTTTTATATTTTTTTTACTTCGTCTTCTTATAGAGATTATTCGTCAAGGATACAAGCCGATAACGTGACTCATTTTTTCCGAATTCTATCTCTAACCTTCTTTCTTCTCTATGGTTTTCTTTTTTATTCCATAAATAATGATCCGACCAAGAATCGAACCCTTACGTAGTAGAATGTCTACGGCATCTACATCAACAGGGTCATTCGGTCGTCTATATGCCTAACATTATGGCACATTACAGTTTAACTACCACACAAAATGTGTGGTAGTTAAACTGTAATGTAGGTAGTTCCTAAGACTTTGGTTATCTTGTTTCCATATATAATACCGTCTTATATGACTTAAATTTGTTACAAAAACATTTACTCAATAAGATTCACTCTTATTGATTGGTTATTGTTTACCCGACACTATTCTGAATAAATCCCGGACGTCAGCCTGGAGGAGATTAGTGTGGCTGTCAAACAGCTCAAAAATAACAAGGCGGCGGGCTACGTTGCTTCTAAGAGCGGGCGGTAAGCCGGTACTCAGAGTCCTCCAGAAGCTCTTCCACTCCGTCATCCATGAATCGTGGATCCTTATTATTATGATTAATCATACATTTCTAACTTAACTCTCCTCCCACAGCCAAACCAGAGAAGCCAGAAGGCCCTCTAGAAGTATCAGACATCCACAAAGACGGCTGCAAACTGAACTGGAAGCGGCCCAAAGACGACGGCGGCGAGCCCATCGAGGCCTACCTCGTCGAGAAGTACGACACAGAGACCGGCACGTGGCTGCCGGTCGGCAAGACGCTCGGAAACGTGCCTGAGATGGAGGTCAGTTGGTTTGGTATACTGGCGCATACGCATATAAGCTATTTAGATATTTCAATTTAAATTAAAAACTTGATTCGTCTATGCTGTTATCTTGACGCTTTTACATAAGTGTTAAATATTGCTGAAAAAAGGCATTTAGTGTGACTTACTTTTTGTTTGATTTCTATATTTAACAATTCATAAAAATGTTAGGAATCTATCACGAATTGAAATACAAGACGCCATATTTATGATTATTGATTTGTAAAATATTAGGCTTTATTGCTTTGAAATCACCAGTGCTTAAGCACTAATAGCAAGGCGAGACATTTTGCAGAATCCATTTGAAACTAAATATCAAAATTTATATTGGTTTTTTTAGGTGGACGGGTTGATCCCTGGACACGAGTACAAGTTCCGCGTCAAGGCTTTGAACAAGGAAGGCGAGTCTGAACCGCTCGAGACTTTCGGTGCTATCATCGCGAAGGATCCATTTAGTAAGTACATAAGTAGTTTCAATAAAATTATCTTCTGCAAAGTCGTCACAATATAAATCAAATTCGCTATAGCGATGACTAAGATGATCTACGAAGATGAGACCCTTAATATATTACATGGCGAAGTTTAATAGAATATTCACTTTATTTCCTTTTTTTAAATAATATAGACTAGCTATGACATAAGATGATAAAGAAATAAATGAAAAAGTATATTTGTCCTGCTATTTGATTGTACGACCATTCTTTTATGATCAACACGTTTCAACAAAATGCCTTAATGTCGATTAGCTGAGTGGCAGACAGAATCTGATAGTTACGTTCAGTCATACTGGTCAATAATGGTCACTAAGAAAAACAAATCTTTTGAGGTTAGAGGGAAAGACCCCAGTTTATTGCCCTCCCACTGTTCTATCTGTTTGAAAATAAAACTTAAAACAATAGTTTAAAACCTAATTATGTTGATGTGAATTAACTTTTTTTTATTTATCCGTGAAAGTCTAGACTAAAGACTTGTTTGTTTTTATAGCGGTACCAGACGCGCCATCAGCGCCCGTGCCAGAGGACTGGTCGGCCAGCCATGTGGACCTCAAGTGGGAGGCGCCGCTTACGGATGGCGGGTCTCCCATCATTGGTTACATCGTCGAGAAGAAGGACAAATACAGCCCGCTGTGGGAGAAGGCGGTTGAGACACACACGCCTACACCGTTCGCGACTGTCAATGGGTGAGTTGTGATGATGGTAGAACGAGTCACCAGGGTCCCAATTCCGCTAATTCACAAATGTCTCAATAGAATCGTAATTGCTTTAAATAGGGTAGTAATGTCAAAATATACGATTGAGATGCAAATACGATTCTATTGAGCCATTTGTAAATTAGCGAAATTGGGGGCCTGGTGTTAAGTTAGATACAAAAAAGTTGCTTGTGCTAAGCTGTGGAAGGTTGAAATATAGTGACGTGTAAAAGCAATTCCTAGGACCTATTTGCAGAAAAAAAAAATTAAAAGTATTTTTTTGCTGTACGTTTTTATGTTATGTTTGATGTACAGACAAGCACGTCAACCTACCTCAAAACTTCAAATTTTCTCAATTGATATTGATCGGACTTAAAAGTTTAAAATCAATTCAATGACCTTTAACTTTTTGGGTAGGTTGACCTGCCATTGTCAGTACAGTGTTCTGCTTATCGGATTATTACCTAATTATTTTGTGTTTTGCACATCGGACTATTAATTGTTTTGTTGCAAAGTGCTATTTTGCAACATAAATGCTGAATAAAAATCAGTGTAAAGCCTGATGTGCTGTCGTCTGTACTAACCAAAAACATTGATAAAACTACTCAAATTTTTAGTGCAATCCATTTGGAATGTCGCCTTAAAATTATTCATCTTCGTCAGCTTATAGTCAGATAGACAAATAGTACATTCGCAATTACAATATCAGTATGGATAATTAGGAAGTAAGGATTAATTCCCAAACTTATCTCTCCACAGGCTGATCGAAGGCAACGAGTACCAGTTCCGCGTGGTCGCCATCAACAAGGCGGGCCAGAGCAAGCCGTCTGATGCGAGCAAGAACTTCATCGCTAAACCTCGTTTCCTCGCGCCGAAGATCGACAGGAGGCACCTGAGGGACGTCACCATCTCCGCCGGCTCCACGCTGAAGTTGGAGGCCGCTATCACTGGAGAACCGGCACCGGCTGTGGAATGGAGGTGAGATTCCACCTCGGTCTGTAGAAAAAGGTGTCGTAAGATACGGTTAAAGGAGTACAGACGTATGAAAACGGACAGCAGCGTTCTCTTTCTACCATTGACCGAATCGCCATTACTAACCTTATCTGCCAAGCTTTGCAATTTAGGTGCAATCACGGATATGCTCAGCAGTGGATTTTATTATGTCTAATGATCTAAGTTCTGTTTAATTCACCCAACTACAGGGTTTAAAATTCAAAATCACTACAACACAAATTAATATAATGTATAAATTTTTTAGAAGTTTTTACTGACATTAATTTTTATACCAAGAATTCGGACCAACGGAAAGAATAGTATGACTAAGAAATCTAACGCTAGAGTTATTTGATACGGGGTTTATACCATGTACCTTAGTTTTTATGAGTTCTCCTGTGATCATGGCGCTTGCAACAGTGCCGAAATATCGCGGAAACTCATAAAAACTAAGGTACATGGTATAAACCCCGTGATAGTGACTATGGAAGTTTAAATCAATATAAAGGCTCGCAGCGTAAGAATATGCTTGAAAAATTCGCGCCGTGTCGCAGTGTCTCGGTGGCCTAATGGTATGGCGCCCGCCCGGCATGCGAGGAGATGCGTGTTCGAGTCCCGCCTGAGACAAAATTTTATCAAGTTTATATACTGATATAAAGACATCTAATTCTAAACTACCCCTATTTTCATCAATTAATTAACAGCTTAACAAATTAAAACCAATCCTGCCTTACACAGATACCAGAACATGCCCCTACGCGCCTCCAAGGCCGTATCCATCGACAACCCAGACTACTTCACCAAGTTGGTGATCAGGCCGACTCGCCGAGACGATTCCGGCGAGTACACAGTCACCGCGGTCAACTCTAGCGGTAAAGACGTGGTGACCATCAACGTGGTCGTCACGGACAAGCCGTTGAAGCCCGAGGGACCTCTGCAGGTGGGGTGATAGGCATATCACTGTTAATTGTCAAATCAATCTTTTTTTCGCAACTGGCTGTAGCCCGCGAATTAATATATAAATACGATGACTGATGACCTCGTGGTGGAGTGGCGTACACAAGGGGTTTCACGGTATCACCTGCTCGGTGATCCCGGGTTCGATTCCCGGACGGGTCAATATAGAAAAGTGGTTTTCTACATTTTCTCTGTTCAGGACAATGCATGTGATGTTGTCCACATTTATATTATTTGTAAATAAATACTTTCGCGGATAAGTTTAGCTTATGCTACACCCTTATCCGTATATTACCACTATGAAAAAAACCATGGCGATACCTTTCAATATTAAAAACAAACATAGTTATCGCACGTAAACTGTATATTTTTCCGGGATTTTTAGTAGCCTATATGCTATTCTGCCAAATTTCATTCAGACCTGTTTATCATTATATAAAATATCATTCATGGTCACTATCGTTAGAGTTAGTTATTTTGAGATTTTTACAATGATTACGCGATCAGGGCGCTTGCCAAAATACCGGAAACTCATAAAAACGAGGTAAATACAACAGCACGTCAACCTACCACAAAAACGTAAAATTTTATAAATGGGAAACAGAAAGTTTTGTCTGTACATGGTAGAAATCTCGAAATAACTAAGTCTTAGTAAAAAAAAAATTTATTACATAATACTATAAATGCATTGTTTTGTTACCCAGATCTCGGACGTACACAAGGAGGGCGCGACCCTCAAGTGGAAGAGGCCGAAGGACGACGGCGGCACTCCCATCGAGTACTACCAGGTCGACAAGTTGGACACCGAGTCCGGCTGCTGGGTGCCGTGCGCTCGTTCTGATGAGCCAAGTAAGGGCACAATATGAATTAATAGCTTGTTTTTAATGTGATGAAATTAATGACGACTACTTTGAACCTTATTGGCACGGGATACAGTCAATAATTAATCAAATGCAACATGATAGCCCTGGTGCAGGGAATGTAAATATGACTTTGTTGAAAAAAAAAGACACATTTAGACACATTAAATCAACTTGTTTTTACCAAGCAATGACAAAATAATTATCACCACTTTGAAACTTAAACACTCGGCATATAATGTATAAGTAATCAAAATATTTAACATACTAGTAGGTACTAGCCCTGGTTCATAGTAGAGTTAATTATAGCGAATAGTCGAATACCGATTAATCGCCATTCACTTTGGCGAATAGTCTAATAACTCGACATTACTATTCGACATAAATAAGGCACATTAAAAATATTTCTAATTTCTTCTAAGGTTGTGGGAAAAGAAAACAATAAAGTTAAAGAAACTGTTTCATGTTATACATACAGTTTTTTTGCACGACAATCTGCCTCTGTTGGATTTTAAATATTAATTAAAAAGCCTAACTAATTTAATCTCATGAATATGATAGGCACAGGCACATATTACAGATAATAATTGATACTGTGTATTGTTTTATTAAGGAAAATAATAAAAAAATATTATTTTTATCTCATTATTAGTTTTTTTGTTCCCTAATAGTTTATTTTAGACGACTATTCGTTGAATGCCGAATAATACTAGCTATTATTCGGTATTCGACGAATATAAAAATATGTCAAGTAATGCCGAATACCGAATAATAGCGAGTATTCGCGGCAACTCTACTTCATAGTTAAAAATAATATAGCTACAAGACAATCTCGGCACGGAAAACTTGCTAAAAACTTTTATCTTGAGCATATGAATCGTAGATTAGTGATCGCTTGATAGACAAATATTTAACTAGTACCGCAACAAGTATGATGCAATTTGTTATTTTAATTTCAGTTGTTATAAGACCTAGTACTACTAACAGTATTGTTTTCACTATTATCTCTATTAATACAAAGATTTTGACGTATTTTTAAATTGTTTTAGCTATAAAGAAAGTTGTTTTCAATTACAGACATCAAATATTTCTCATCAAATCGAAACATTATAGTGAAGTCAAAAATTGTTATCTCTTCAAAATAACTATAAAAAAATAATAATAGTCATCTTAGTAAACGATGCTAAACTTAAAATAGTTTTTATTGCAACCTGTGTTCATTGTTTCAGAGTGCGACGTAACCGGCCTCACTCCCGGCAAGGAGTACAAGTTCCGAGTGTCCGCCGTCAACTCGGAGGGCGAGTCCGAACCTCTCACCGGGGAGGAGAGCATCATCGCTAAGAATCCGTTCGATGAGCCTGGTAAGCTATTGTTTTTGATCATAGAAATATTTAAATCATAATGACGAAACATGTACAGTCAGCTGCAATTATGTATATTTTCGCAGCAATATGAACTTGACGCAACCGATCCCGTCCAAGTTTTGTCTATATAAAAAATCTTTAGTGTTTCCTTATAAATGCTGTTTTGGTTTGATACTCGTAAGAAAACCAAATCGAAGCTATCATTGTTAGAAAGTAACTTTTTTGGTACAGTAGAAACAACCTTCCGAAATATACTGATTTAAACTTACATGGTCACTATCACTAGAGTTATTTGTTATTTGGCACTGGCTCCGTTATATCCCGTGATCATGGCGCTTGCAACAGTGCCGTAATATCGGAAACTCATAATAAATAAGGTACATGGTATAAACACCGGATCAAGTAACTCTATCCTTCTAAAATTCTAACTATGAATCTCCCGCTTCCCCCAGGCGCGCCAGGAACCCCGAGCGTGACGGACTGGGACAAGGACCACGTGGACCTGAAGTGGAGCCCGCCCCGCAGCGACGGTGGCGCCCCCATCACCGGCTACATCGTCGAGAAGAAGGACAAGTTCGGCAACTGGGAGAAGGCGGTCGAAGTGCCGGCTGATAAGACCACGGCCACTGTGCCTGATCTTATCGAGGGGCAGACCTACGAATTCAGGTAAGTCATGTATTTGTACTTATTTATTATTAATTAGCTAAGACATCAAACTTGTCCAATCTTGTGTATACTCCAATGAAATCATAATCTGTCGTGTATTTATGACACGTACCAAAATATAGTTTGCTTTTAGAAGTAATTAGTTCTGGACGCCATATGATTTAAGTCTAAACGGTTAAACCGCTGTTGATATAATTTATTAAGGTGGCTTTTTGTTGTGAGGACGAAGGGATGAATAACCTATTAAACCTTTTACATCTTATATCAAACGATTTCCCACAACTTTAACTAGATCATTGGTTTATATAATGAGAAATCTATATGTACACAGTACTTGTTTCAGTTCAAAAGATTTCATCGTTTCTCGTTCTCAGCGATCTGGTTTATATTACCTATTAAACTTGAGCTATATACAATTCAATGCATTAACCTGCTTCTTTTAAAGGTGATAATTTTTAACGTTGCCTATACTCGAACTCTATAGACTAAAATGGGTAAACCAGCTTTTGTTAAAGGGATGATTTTCAATGTTGTTTTATTTTTTATTCAGGGTACGCGCCGTGAACAAGGCTGGCCCAGGCGAGCCGAGCGACAGTACTCACCCCATCGTAGCTAAAGCGAGGAACCTGGCGCCGAAGATCGACAGGATGAACCTTATCGATATCAAGATCAAGGTCGGCCAGAAGTTCGGCTTCGACGTCAAGGTGAGATACAATTCATTAGCCTCAACAGATAGATAGATTAACACAGAGACATCGATAGGCTAGATGCCCCGAGTGTACAAACTGCGCGTGTCAAAAAAAAGTTTGAACATGTTCAACTTTTGACCGCGCTTGTTATTGAAATGTGCGTATTTTATTTAAAAAACAATTATTTTATCTTATTTGTGTCTTTTACTATGTAAATACATGTACCTGTATGCATACTACATGTTTAAATTACATTGCTGCATTTAGTTTTAAAGGTGTTGTACCTTTTCATTGAAGCAAGCAGTGAACGCAAATTTCGGCACGCGCGGGTTTTATAGAAATGAGTGCATTTGTGGCATCTAGGCCTATCAATGTCTGTGGATAAACACTTTATTGCCAAAAACACAAGGCTATAAAATAATACAAACACGATATTAATGTAGGTGAAATAAGGCGGCTTTATCGCTTAGCGGAAAGGCGCTTCATTCAGCCTTGTTAGCTTAGATGAGTCCACTGCGTACAGGTACAGTACAGGATATATACTTGTAGGGGTTTTCCTACATGTAAGATTTATGTATTATTAGCAACGGCATATTAAAATTGCATATTTAAATAGAAAAAAACATTAACAATAAAATAGTGAATAATGAGAAAATAAGACAAAAACGCGAACGCCACTGAAAAGAGCAATCTCAACTCTAACCAAAGACAAGCATATTTTTTTTTTGAACTTTTGCATTATTTTTCTTGTTACAAAGAGGTCGGTACAGGCATAATCACCATGCTTGCCAAATGAGGGTTAGTGATAACTAACCCGAGCAATCTTCGAAGATTTGAAACTCTTGTTACCCATCCCGGTGATCGAACCCAGATCTTAGCCTGGTACTTAAACAACTAGACCAACGGGGTGTTATAAATCATTACCAAAGCTACCAAGTGACTCTGAAATATTTCTCCAAAAGTTAGTTCTGCAAGCGATGATGTGACCTGACCACAGTAACTTCAGTTAAGTTATACACAGTTAAAGTGACATTTATCATTCACAGGTTACCGGTGAACCAATGCCAGAGACTAAATGGTTCCTCGCCAAGAAGGAAGTGAAGTCCGGTGGCGAGATGAAGGTGCAGCATTCGGACTACAACACGAAGCTGAACTGCAAGGCGGCGACCAGAGCCGACAGCGGCCGGTACACCATCACCGCTGAGAACTGCAACGGGAAAGACGTGGCTGAGGTGGAAGTTATCGTGCTTAGTGTGCCCAGCCCGCCTGGAGGACCTCTTAAGGTTAGTATATTGATTTTGCGACAATATGCCATCTACGAAGGACCAAAAATGAAAAATATCCCTCCTAAATCGGGCCAATTCACTAGAGCGGCATAGACAGAACGGCATTGAAAGAAAAATAGAAAAGGGAAACAATGGTATAGGGAAGTGTCCGTTCGTAAAATCAAAGGGGGAAATCAAAAATATGTGACCAAATCAAAAGTTTCATAAAATTCGATAAAACTCCTTTTTAACTTTCACGATTCATAACTATTTTTAAACGTATAACGAGATTTAAACTCGAGCATACCCTTTTTTATTTGCCCGATGTTTCGGCCGTGGTTAAAGGCTGATTTTTAAGGAAATAAATTTCGCGTTTAAATCCCGTTATAAGTTTTTAAAGTCGATATAACTAAAAAAAAACTGGAGTTTGTCATGTGGTAAAAAGTTTGGCTTGCCGAAAAGGCACGGACTACGACGGTAACGTTACTGTACTCCTAAGATAAGCATGTTATTTTACTAATACTTATTTCACACCTAGGTATCTGACGTGCACGCTAACGGTGCGAAATTGTCCTGGAACCCGCCGGCCGACGACGGCGGCCAGCCCATCGACAAGTACGTCGTGGAGCGCATGGACGAGGCCACCGGCAGATGGGTGACCGCCGGCGAGACCGACGGGCCGCAGACCAGCCTCGCGGTCGACGGCCTCACGCCCGGACACAAGTACAAGTTTAGAGTCCGCGCTGTGAACAGGTTAGTTTACAATCACAATTCATTAAGTGTAAAAAAACCCACTAAAACTAGCCTACAACACAGGTATCTCCAAACAAAAGATTTGGAACAAACAGAAGGAAGACTAAATTTATAAGTTTTGAAAAACTCTTATCGTAATTTTTAAATTTTTTATACGTCACCAATTTTTATGTGTAAGTTAGTAATGTTGTAATATGTTGGTAAATCTGATTCAATAAAAATAAATAAAATCAGATGACCTCCTTCCTGAAGCCGTAGTGGTTCTCTGCGCGGATGGTGTACTCCCCGCGATTCTCCAGTTTCGCTCAGTTGATGATGAAATAGTAGTCATCACCTGTTTTTGTTCAAAATATGTTTGAGTTAATTTCAATTTGGTTTCCTTTCTCTCCCTTTGTGTGTCATAAGAGGCGACTAAAGGATTACTGCTAGAAGGAGACTAGGTACTGCCTGTCTTATTACTATCGGGCTAACTGGGATCGCCAACCCGCCTGACAAGCGTGGTGATTATGGCAAGTTATTCCTTGGACAGGAACTGGACTGCACTGTTTTAGACTAGCGATGATGACTAAAATCATGAGGATTATTATAAATAATAAATAAATAAATATTTAAGACATGCCTCACTGGGCCACACAGAGCCATCTAGTCCCAAATTAAGCTACTATTAAGTACCCTGTCGTATGGGGTACTAGACAAGCGATAAACTTACTTATATACTTTTTTTTGTAAATACATACTTATAATACAAAGAAAACACCCAGACCAGTACAAACAGACATGTTCATGCACACAGATATTTGTACTGTGCGGGGATCGAACCCGCGACCCATGGCTCAGAAGCAGCGTTTACTACCGCTGATCTAAATGGTCGTCAAAGATAGATTACCATTATAGAGTACCATATTAGATTTAGATGTATTCCGATTATGATAAAATCTTCGTTTTGGAGAGGCCCGTAAACATTTATTTGACAAAAACAAAAGAAATAACAAGTTGACCGATGGTTAGGTACAGTGCCTGTGTTAAGTCTGTTGTTGCTTGTCGTTTAGTACTTATATGATAATATTTAACCCACACACTTGTCCCCAGACAAGGCAAATCAGAACCCCTCACGACGCCCCACTCGACCGAGGCGAAGAATCCCTTCGACGTGGCTGGCAAACCTGGAACGCCGAAGATCAAGGACTTCGATCGCGACTTCGTGGAGTTGGAATGGACGAGACCGCAGAAAGATGGCGGCGCTCCGATAACCGGATATGTTATAGAGAAGAAGGATCGCTTCGCGCCAGATTGGGAGGAGTGCGCTCAGGTGGGTTATGGGTTTTGTAAATGATTAAAATTGGAAGAGATTCTCAATCTAAAGGGTTTTTTATGTAGGACAACGCAAAACATGTTACCAATTTAAATCAAATTGTTTCGTAGGGTATTGCTCATCCCTTTAAATTTGAATATAGAAACCACTCCAAACTTCCCAGGGTGGCAAAGAAGAGTTGATGGCCTTCAAAGTGGTTGTGATTTTTTTTTCAATAAAATTAAACCCAATTTCGTAGCTAAACAAGAAACTACTTAAATAATTTAATAATCCATTGCAATTTTCACCGACGCGTAAAATATATATTTTTTTTATTCAGGGAAATTCATTTTTAGAACATGTTCGTTACATAAATACTGATTGCTTCTATCGTTGTAATTAGCAAGCGTAATATCGAAAATAAACAGTAGCATAGGTATTTGCTTTTTCCATCCACAATATAATCATTGTCAAATTTCATGCAGTAATTTTGGCGTGATTGAGTAAGAAACATCCATCCACACTTTTGCGTTTATAACATTAGGAATCCAAATATTACCTAAAATATTCAGATTAGTAATATAAGGTCATAATAATAGGGGTTAAAGTATGAAATTGCCGATTATTTTCCCACTTTTTATTTTGTTTATAGCTCTTAAGTATAGTCGTATTATTGCGTAATTCTTTTTGTATTGTATCAAAAACTAAATGAAGTAACTTTTGACTAAAAAAAAATGCAATACTAGTGCCTATTACTTCAAAGGAAGTCGTTGAAAAGACCCCTTACAATGTGTCAGCTGACCTTCTTGCTTCAATTAAGTATATTTGTATTATATACTTTGATTTTCAGAAATTTAAATACTATAATGCGTAGCTTTATAACCATCTAACTTTCACCTTTAATTGCATCGAAAACGGTTCAGGCGTTTTTAAAAAACTAAAAAGTTGTTAGTATGGAAAAATGACTTTTCTCGATTTCGTCCATACAAAACGGCAATTTCATACTTTAACCCCTAATATATAAGTCAGTTTATAAAATCGGTCCTTCTTTGCATCTTCTAGCGTATACTAACATCATATTTCCCATTACCCAGGTGGAAGGAGACGTCACAACCGGCAAGGTGCCCGACTTGATCGAAGGCAACACATACGAGTTCCGTGTTCGCGCCGTGAACAAGGCCGGCAAGGGCGAGCCCAGCGACGGCACCGCCCCCCACCTGGCCCGGCCGAAGAACCTGCCGCCGAAGATCGACAGGAACTTCATGTTTGATATCAAGGTATGACTTAAGATCATTACTATCGAACCACATCAGGCTATTGCCTGCAGTATCCTCCTTTTAGAGAGGTCTAAATCCTGATATAGATCTCTCTAAAAGGAGAATTTTTCCAAAACGCTACGTTTTGCGATTTTGCTACGCAATTTGGACAAAAGAGAGTAAATGCACAGTTGCCTACTACACTATTTAGCACAGAACAAGGAAAAAGGTTAGAAAAACTGTTGTGCTATTTGTATGAGAACTGATATCGCCTTTTGCACCTTACTACTGCTTGTGCACATAATAAACACAAGCTGTTTTTTTTTTCAAAATAAACCAATTACAGCGCTCACTACATTCGTGTTTGGACAGAAGTATGAGCGTTTGCTCATAACCTTTGTGACGCGCCTGCCATTCCTACATTGCCTTTCTAACAATATTCCGTGTTCTGTGCTACTAAGTACGCGGGTAATCTGATATTATTTTATCTACGGATACCGTACTTTTTTTTCGGGACTAAAAATTATTCTCAAACCTACTAGGTACAAAAAAAACCGGCTAGACCGTTTCGGAGGAGTAACAAAAACTGTGACACGAGAATTTTATATATAAGATTGTAGTTGTATTTTAAGCTGCTGAGACTTTCCGTTTAAAAAACATATAAACTAAACTTTAATATTATTTCCAGGTCAAGGCAGGCCAGAACTTCGAGCTGGACGTGCCTGTGGCCGGCGAGCCCACGCCTACGAAGGAGTGGCAGCACGCCGACAACATCGTCATGAACACCGACCGCGTCAAGATCGTCAACGACGCGCACTCCACCAAACTCAAGGTCGTGGACGCGAAGCGGGCCGACACCGGCACCTACACACTCAAAGCCAAAAACATCAACGGCCTCGACACGGCCACCGTCAAGATCCTTGTCCTGGACGTCCCCCTACCACCGGAGGCACCCCTCCGGGCGGACGACATCACCAAGTCCGGATGCACCCTCAGGTGGAGACCGCCCAAGGACGACGGCGGCAGCGAAATCTCGCACTATGTCGTGGAAAAAATGGACCAAGAAAACATGCGGTGGATTCCAGCCGGCGAAGTCCAGGCCTGCAGCATCAGAATCGACCATCTCATCGAAGGACACGACTACAACTTCAGGGTCCGAGCCGTCAACAAACAGGGAGAGTCGCAGCCGCTCATCGGCCATGAACCTGTTACCGCCAAGGACCCCTACGGGACGCCAGACAAGCCTGGCACCCCTGTCGTCAAAGACTGGGACAAGGACCACATGGACCTCGAGTGGGTGCCGCCGAAGAAAGACGGCGGATCACCGATCACGGGATACATCATCGAAGCCAAGAAGAGGTACGGACCTTGGGAAGTGGCCGCGACGGTGCCAGGAACCCAGACCAAGGGAACCGTGTCTGGGTTGACGGAGGGCGAGGAGTACGAGTTCAGAGTGATCGCTGTCAACAAGGCTGGCAATGGTGAGCCCAGCGATGCTTCCACTCCTCAAGTCGCCAAGGCCAGATTTTGTGCCCCGCACTTCGATAAAACACTACTCGCGGACAAAACAGTCAAGGCTGGAACGAGAATTCAATACGAAATACCAATCGAAGCTTCGCCGAAACCGACTGTCGAATGGCAGATCAACGGCAAGGTCGTTCATCCAACGGACCACATCGATATCCAGGTTCTTCACAACAGGGTCATTCTAGACATTCCATTCTCGGTCCGTGCGGACGGAGGCGTTTACAAGTTGACCCTCAAAAACGACCTCGGTGTCTGCTCCGCTACTGCTCAAGTCACCGTCCTAGACAAGCCTTCGCGACCGGAGAAACCATTGATTGTTTCTGACATCACCAAGGAATCTTGCTCACTATCATGGAAGGTGCCTTTAGACGACGGTGGATCACCAATTTTGCACTACGTCATCGAAAAGATGGATCTGTCCCGCGGAACGTGGTCCGACGCTGGTATGAGTACGTTCTTGTCACACCAAGTGACGAGACTTATTCACATGAAGGAATATCTATTCAGAGTTAGCGCTGTGAACTCTATTGGCCAATCGGAGCCGCTAGAATTAGACAGAGCGATTGTCGCTAAGAATGAATTTGACGAACCTTCAGCTCCTGGAAAGCCAGAGGCGACAGATTGGAGCAAGGATCACGTGGACTTACAATGGACTCCACCCAAATCGGACGGTGGAGCCCCGATTACTGGATACATTATACAGAAGAAAGAGAAGGGAAGCCCGTACTGGGTGAACGCAGTTCACGTTCCGCCTAAACAGAACAAGGCTACTGTACCAGATTTGACTGAAGGCCAAGATTATGAATTCAGGGTTATCGCCGTGAACCAGGCTGGACAATCGGAGCCTAGCGAGCCTTCAGACATTATCACAGCTAAGGACAGATTCGTCGCGCCTAAGATTATTACACCGCTCAAAGAAATCAGAATTAAGGCTGGACTCATATTCCACTTCGACGTCGACTTTATCGGAGAACCGATTCCTGAAGTCACATGGACGTGTGACGGTCGACCAGTGGTTGCTAACGAAAGGACTACAGTGACGTCTGTCGGACACCACACGATTATACACACAGTCAACTGTAAGCGATCCGACGCTGGTAAATACAACTTGAAACTGAAAAATGATTCAGGTACAGATGAGGGTAGCTTTGAATTGATTGTCCTCGACGTGCCTGGAGCACCTCAACCGCCATTCGAGTATGAAGAGATTACCGCCCAGTCCGTTACGTTGTCATGGAAACCACCCAAAGACAATGGTGGCAGCGAACTGACAGCTTATGTCATTGAAAAACGCGACTTGACACACGGAGGTGGCTGGGTACCAGCCGTAACGTACATCAATCCGAAATACAACCACGCGACTGTTCCGCGTCTCACTGAAGGAACTAAATATGAATTCAGAGTGTGCGCTGAAAACTTGCAAGGACGCTCAGAGCCTTTGGTCACAGACAAACCAATCATTGCTAAGAACCAATACACTGTGCCCGGTAAACCTGGCAAGCCAGAGCTGGTCTCCGCTGACAAAGACCTCATTAAGATCAGATGGTCTTCGCCTATTTCGAATGGAGGATCCAACATTATTGGTTACGATGTCGAGAGGCGTGATAAGGCTACTGGCCGCTGGATCAAATTGAACAAAGATCCTGTCAGGAATAATGAGTACGAAGACGACAGGGTACAGGAAGGCCACCAGTACGAGTACAGGGTGTCCGCAGTCAACGCCGCAGGACCTGGCCAGCCGTCAGACGCATCCAATGTATTTGTGGCTAAACCGATGAAAGAGAAGCCTAAACTGTGGCTCGACCATCTCATCGGTCGCAAGATCAAGGTCCGCGCGGGCGAACCGATCAACATTAACATTCCAATCACTGGCGCTCCTACACCAAAAATATCATGGAACAAGGGATCTATTCCTTTGCTGCCATCGCACAGGCTGTCGGCAGAGACAAAGAACGACGAGACCAAACTCAGCATCGAGAAGTCGACCAGAGACGATGCCGGTAAATATACAATTACAGCAACAAACGACCACGGAAAAGACTCGGCGGACATTGAGGTCATCGTCGTTGATAAGCCAGGAGTGCCTAAAGGACCTCTCATTTGCACTCCAGTCACACACGACGCGATCAGTCTGACCTGGCACCCGCCCACAGACGACGGCGGCAGCGAGATCACCGGCTACGTCGTCGAAGTGGCCGAATTTGGCGTAAACGACTGGCGAACAGTCGCCGGCTTCTGCCCTAAATGCTCATTCTCTGTTAAGAATTTGACTGAAGGAAAGAAATACGTATTCAGGGTACGCGCCGAGAATCTCTACGGAGTATCAGATCCTTTGGAAAGCAAGCCGACAGTGGCGAAGTCGCCATTTGACCCGCCAGACGCGCCAGACACGCCTAAGATTGCAGGATACAGCTCCAACAGCTGTTCGCTCGAATGGGAGCCTCCGGCGAACTGTGGAGGAAAACCGATCACTGGATACTACGTCGAGAAACGCGAACGCGGCGGAGATTGGGTCAAGGTTACCAACTACCCGACACCCAACACGTGCTACACTGTGTCTGATTTACGCGAAGGAAACAAATACGAGTTCCGCGTCATTGCTGTCAATGAGGCTGGACCCGGTAAGCCCAGTAAGCCCACCGAACCAATCACAGCCCAAACACAAAGACTCAAACCGAGCGCACCAGAGGCGCCCAAACCGGACCGAGTCACAAAGGATTCGGTCACGTTATCATGGAGGCCGCCGAAGAGCGACGGTGGGGCTAAGATCAAGGGCTACATCATCCAACAGAAGGGCAAGGGTGACAAGGACTGGAAGGATGTCAACGATGTACCGGTACCGAATCTAGTACACACGATCCCGAAACTCAAGGAAGGCGCAGAATACCAGTTCAGGGTCATCGCCGTCAACGACGTCGGCAGGTCAGACCCGAGCAAGCCTACAGCGGACATCGTCATCGCTGAACAGCCGAACAAACCTTGCATGGACCTCGGTGGCGTCAGAGACATCACCGTACGCGCTGGAGAAGATTTCTCCATACACGTGCCATACACTGGATTCCCTCAGCCTACGGCTTCATGGTTCGCTGAAGACAACTTGCTAGACGTCGACGGGGACTCGAGAATATTCCAGAAGATCACACCGGAATCCGCGTCGCTTGTCGTTAAGAACGCGAAGCGAACAGACGCCGGCCAATACCGTCTCCAGCTCCGCAATACGTCGGGATACGACACGGCGACCATTAACGTTCGTGTGCTGGATAGGCCGGCTAAGCCAGAGAACTTGCGTGCCGACGAATTCGAGGGCGAAGCTCTCACGCTATATTGGAACCCGCCGAAGGACAACGGAGGCGGCGAGATTACGAACTACGTCGTTGAGAAACGCGAAGCCCGTACGCCTAACTGGACCAAAGTGTCAGGATATGTCACGACACCGTTCTTACGCGTGAAGAATCTAACAGTGGGCAGGGATTACGAGTTTAGGGTTATGGCTGAGAACCAGTACGGTCAGTCCGACCCGGCACAGACTACGGAACCTATCAAGGCTCGGCATCCGTTCGATACGCCCGGAGCGCCTGGGGCCCCCAAGGCGGTCGAAACTACGGAGTCCTCGATCACGATCACCTGGACGAAGCCACGACACGACGGCGGCTCGCCGATCACGGGCTATGTGGTCGAAAAGAGGCTGATTACCGAAGACAAGTGGACGAAGGCGTCCCACGCTCACATTCCAGACACAACTTACAAAGTTACAGGTGAGTGATCTGAGTGACCTCCATACATTTTTGTAATATAAAAAAGTTGTTACACTTTTGGCGTCATAAAAGTGTGCTAAGTAGAAGTGTATTTATAAAAATTCGCGCCGTGTCGCAGTGTCTCGGTGGCCTAATGGTATGGCGCCCGCCCGGCATGCGAGGAGATGCGGGTTCGAGTCCCGCCTGAGACAAAAATTTTTAAGTTTATATACTGATATTATAAGTGCAATTAAGTTGCTAAAATATCAAATAAAGTATATAAATAGCTGTTTCATCTTAACTGACTGTCAAACATCTGCAAAGATGTTTCTTTCGGGTGTTAAGGGTGCAAAACTCCTAACATTTGATGAAACAACGCTGGCTCACAGCGTAAGAATATGCTTGAAAAATTCGCGCCGTGTCGCAGTGTCTCGGTGGCCTAATGGTATGGCGCCCGCCCGGCATGCGAGGAGGTGCGGGTTTGAGTCCCGCCTGAGACAAAATTTTTCAAGTTTATATACTGATATTATAAGTGCAATTAAGTTGCTAAAATATCAAATAAAGTGTATCTATTTGCCATAATTGAGTATACTTTTAGCACAACCTATATCAATCGAATAGATGATGTAAATGTCCATAATTTTGCATGTCTACATAGTTTGCCTGGATTATAAAGTTGACTCTGACATAAAGTTAACGTCAGTCATTCCAATGAGAACAGTCTTAGGTGTTATTTTTGTCGGTAAGTCGACTTGCAAGGATACATTTCATTATTAGTTTTAGTAGACGCTTTTTAAATACAAGGGCCTTCAGGGCCGTTTATACCATAATAATCTTGTAGTTATAAGCTGTATGTACACACAAAAATGTGAACAATTTTTATATGCATACCGGGCGCTCCAATGGAGATGCGGGTTTAATTCCCGCCTGAGACATAATTTTTTAAGTTTAAACACTGATAATTGCAACTAAATTGCTAAAATATTATATAAAGTATTATTTATCTGACTCATATTTATACGTGTCACACTATGGGTTATAATCACCTGATTTTCATTACTTTCTTTTGCAGTGGATGCATTAAATATTATTATAATTATGTCCAGGCTTGATCGAGAACCACGAGTACGAGTTCCGCGTGTCCGCCGTGAACGCGGCGGGGCAGGGCCCGCACTCGGCCGCCTCGGACGCGGCGCGTGCGGCCCGCGCCCCGTGCGCGCCCCGCGTCACGAGCGACCTCAGTCTACGTGACGTCACCGTCATCGCGGGAGACGAGATCAAGATCACCGTGCCGTACACCGGCAACCCCAGGCCGAAGGTGAGATGGACCGATGTTAGTTTCTTTCATCGCCTTCTTCAGGTTTGTGACGCTGGTTTTTACTAGACATCCGCCGACCCTGGGCCGAAGGTGAGAGGCTAGTGACGATTAGCTAAGTTGCCATTTAGAGGACTTCCCTGTCTTTACTGGCAACCCCAGACACAGAAACGATGGCACTAGAATCCACAAAAATGACGGCTTAGCGTGCCTTTTGAAATGTGATAACCCCTTACCCCCATTGTTTAACTAGACCGAAGGTGAGATATTCTTTCCGTATGACTTTTGAATATAAGCCGGTGTCGTCTTTTGAATGGGGGTCAATTGTAGGCCTCTGTCTCTGTTTGAAATTAGGACGAGATCGACTGCTGTTACCGGCAATTAAAAGGTGAGAGGTGCTTTCCATTACTTTTGAATATAGGCACAGACACCGAGTCTGTTTCCCAAGTCGCCTATTACAAGTATCTGACTAGGTCTGTAGTAGATAGCCACGGCTAAATAACGGCCTACCCGGCCTTCTGGAACGTGGCGGGACAGGGCCCGTAACCAGTGAACTCAGACTACGCGACGTCACCATCATCGCCGGCGACGAGATCACGATCACCGTGCCGTATACGGGCAACCCTACGCCGAAGGTAAGAGGCTCATGAGTAATGCCAGTTTCTTAAGTTGCCTATTGTAGGCCTTTGACGCTGTCTTGACTAGCAACCCGATACACGGAAACGACGGCTTAGCTTGCTTTCTGACACGTGATACCCTTCAGGAACTTCAAACCGAAGGAGAGATATTCTTTCCGTATGACTTTTGAATATAGGCCGGTGTAATCGTCTGAATGGGTGGCGATTGGAGGCTTCTGACTCTGTTTGCAATTAAGACGAGATCGACTGCTATTACCGGCAAACTCAGTTTGGAGGTGAGATCTGATTACCGTACCGTATACGGGCAACCCCAGGCCGAAGTTGAGAGGCTGGTGTCAGTTAGCTAAATTGTCATTTGCAAGCTTCTAACTCTGTCTTTACAATAGCCTCAGATACGGAAATGGCGAATGATTTATCGTTGCCTTCCCGAAACACGACTATAAACCCCCTTCTTTTACCGGGAACCCCAGAAAGAAGATGAGATCTGCTTTCTTTATGACTATTGAAGATCCGGCGACGAATTACCGTGCCGTACACCGTTAAACGGCTGAAGGTGAGTTATTTTGGACCTCTGACGTGTTGCCACTTGCCACTCAAAGAATAGAGTCTTACAAACAGATGGAGACTCATCCAATCACCAAGACCTTTTCTTCTACCAGCAAGTGAGATCTTCCCCCCTTCTGTCGCAAAATAGAAGTCGTTCAAACAAATCATGTCAAATAGATAGCTGTCCCCAAATTTTCCTCGAAGGATTCATCACATGGGATAAAGAAGTCATAAATAGGGCCACAACATACCATAGAAAGAAAATTAAAAAAAACATCTGATTTAACAATGCCTTCTGATTTATCATAGGTGTCCTGGACGATAAACAACGACGAAGTGTTCCCGGACAACCGCATCAGGTTCGTCTCGTCTGACGTAGACACGGTGTTCATCAACACGTCCGCAAAGCGATCAGACACTGGATCTTACACCATTCTGCTGACCAACAGTGAGGGATCGGATAGCGCTACTTGCAGGGTAAGTGTTATTATAAACAGCAAAGAAAATTGTGTAAATGATGTTCTTCAAAAGCACGTGTCGCCGAATATGTATTTTTCAATATACTAAAAACATGAGACTTAACAATAACTATCAATGAGGTTAGCTAGCTAACGATTATATTTTAAAATTTTGGCGTAACGTGCCTGCAAAGTGCTTTAGTATACAGTGTATCGGATACTAAAGTTATATTTATTCAAAATTAACCTGACTTGGCGTACACACCTACTTTGAAGGTATCGCCTACTTCGAGGTCCTGGGTTCGATTCCGGGATAGGTCGATGTAGAAAAATAATAAAGTATTTTTTTTAATGTCTCTGGTTTGGGTATTCATTGTTTCTGATTTCCACAAGATAAAGTTTCATATTTTATGATCTAAACAAAGTAGTCATTCTCCACATTCATTTTAATTACTTTTTCATTAATCATTGTATTGTTAAATACAATAACATGTTAATCTTAGATAAAACAAATTGAAGATTGCGTATAAGTTGGTAAGATTTTTAATATATGTAATTTATGCTTATTAAATAAAATTTTACAGGTGCTGGTAGTGGACAGACCGTCCCCGCCTATCGGGCCGCTGGACGCGTCCGACATCACCCCCGACACGTGCACGCTGAGCTGGAAGCCGCCCCTCGACGACGGCGGCTCCCCCATCACCAACTACGTCGTTGAGAAGATGGAGAGCAGTGGTGTAAGTATAGTATTGTTTATCATAAAATAGACAAACAACCTCTGACGCAAATCTATACAAGGAGAACCTACTCGAATACCCTGGTTCGATGACAATACCTTGAATAGAACATATGTCAAAACTGCACTACGCCTTCGTTCGGGGCACTATCCATCAGCCAAATTCGCGTACTTAATAAAAAAAGCTGACTCACCCAATTGCTGCACTTGTGAAAAAATAGAAGACGTACAACATATGCTGATGGACTGCGTCAAGAACAGGGCTGAGAGGGAATCACTCTTTATAGAATTTGGCTTAAATACTCAAGATGTTGGCCTAATACAAAACATTTTGGCGGACTCGAAATCAAAATTAGCTAAACGATTATGCACTATACTAAAACCTACCGAGCAGTGATTCCTTTTCTAGGATACTAAATAACTGAGTTCATGCGAAGTAATAAGCTATCAATTTATTTTAATCGTATTGTAATTCCTACCTAATTAAATATAAGAATGTAATTGTGAAGATACAATGGGGCTGGCATATCTCTATGGATAAAAGCCCCAAATTAAATAAAGAGAAAAAAAAACCTCTGACGCTATATTGTCCGTCGATGTAAAAAAATATGTACAAGAAACGGCTGGACTGAAGTGGCAATGTGTGGCGCACATTTCATAGCGAAAAGAACTAATGGGCGTTGGGTGGCAAAGTTCCGGAGTGGCAACCGTTGTTTTTAATTGCGATCGCGAACAAGACGATAATTAGTGTTCCCTTCACCAGGTGGACAGGTGAACTGACGAAGGCCAGCTGGAATCAGCTGAAATTAGTATTTACTACGATCGATTCTCCCCAAAGAGATCCTTATAGGTGTTGGGCATCCTTTCCCAGCAGTCCTTTCCGAATAAATCAATTGATTACTCAAAAAAATCTAGTACAGAAAGGTGCAACTTAAACTTTTAGTTATGAATTGTTTTCTTTGCAGTAGGTTAGCATAAATTGTGACTTGTTCTAATACTCAGACTATAGACAATATTTCAGGACACTATTCAACGGTAAAAAAACACGTACTTAACACGGAAGATTTTAATTTCGACATTTATAGATTTTTTCTCTTATTAGCCTTATTATTTATATGCTAACACGGCTATGTTTCCTTCAGATCTGGGTGAAGACCTCATCATTCGTCCGCAACTGCCACTACAACGTGATGGGCCTGGAGCCGAACAGGAAGTACACGTTCCGCGTTCGCGCCGAGAACCAATATGGCGTCTCTGATCCACTCACGATGGACGACTACATCACTGCCAAGGTAATGTTTTTTTTGGGTTGGTGTTCTAATTCCTAGTTTGATTTGAGTGATTTTTCTTAATCATTGCTCATCAGTTGAGGCTACCAGTTCTGGTGTCAACCTTTTTTTATCTATACCACAGAGATAATCCTATCTCATAGATAGAAAGGTCTTGAACGAGAGAAAGAGCTAGATGTGACAATATTGTAAGAAGATTGCATTCCATTTGCACACAACATTTATCTGTAACTTTTTAAAAGTGCATAGAAAAGGCAATCGACTACCAAAGTTTCGACTTGTCTCACAGTACGTCCAGTGGTTCCCGAAGTAAACTGAATCGTAACTACCACCTATTTTAGCACCGTTTAGATTTTCCCTAAAACAGAGACATAGCTATATTATTGAAGAACTGTTCAAACAAGAAAAATATTTAGGGCCTGCTTAATGTTTCCAGGTGATCTTTACTTTAATAATAATAATAATAATAATATAATATATATTTAAGAAACAGTTAAAATTACTTCGTATCATTTGTCCCGCAGTTCCCATTCACGATCCCAGACCCGCCAGGCGTCCCGCGCGTGACCGAGTGGGACGGCTCGACGGCCACAGTGATATGGGACAGGCCGAGATCGGACGGCGGTGCTCGCATCCAAGGATACAAGATCGAGTTCAGGGACGTGCAGGACGGCGTTTGGAACAGCGCTGATTATCTTGTCAAGGATTGCAACTATCAGGTAAAGAGACTATTTATGTTTTGTAGGGTTTTTCTAAAATAAAAAAAGTTTTTTTACGATTATACTCCGATAGATCTGTCTGTCTGCCAAGATCTATATATAAAGTTCAAATTAATACCATCAGTTAAAATCAGTTTTATTTCTGCAAATAGGCCCCTGGAGGCGCTTTTACACGTCCCAATATTTAACCTACCACTGCTTCGGGACAAATGTGGGCTAGTGCCGAGAAGAAGCAGCGCAAGAAACTCGGTCACTATTGTCAGCCTCTTTTTAAATAAACATGTTTACATAAGATATATGCCGGTGCGAGCTGATACAATTTAAAGCCAAACGTTCCTATCATTTATATAATCATTAATAGTGTAATAGCCCTTTTTCATTAAAACAACTTTGATATATGATTTGAATTTATGTACAGGGAGGTCAGCAATTGATAGTGGTAATTTGTTGAAAATACGGATACAATTTCCCATGAACGAATTACCTACTTTTCGCAGTCTGAATCCTGGAACGGTGAATCTGCGGTTCCACTGATGTTTTGGATTTGAGACTATCCCATATGAACCGTATTTTTTTTGGGATGTACAGGTAGCCTAAGTGCTATTTAAGACTATAATCTACTAGCTGTTGCCCGCGACTTCGTACGCGTCAATTTCTGTTATTATGATTGCGATTATTTTTGCAACATTTTTCACTGATGCTTCGCTCCTATTGGCCGCAGCGTGATGTTATATAGCCTAAAGCCTTCCTCGATAAATGGACTATCCAACACAAAAATATTTTTTCAATTCGAACCAGTACTTCCTGAGATTAGCGCGTTCAAACAAACAAACAAACAAACAAACTTTTCAGCTTTATAATATTAGTATAGATTTGTTCGCTAAATTTCATTCACAGCCGTTTAGCTGGCGTGATTGAGTTACGAACTTCGAAACTTTACGAAATTCAAACTTTGTATTTATAAAATTATTAAGATTGCTAAAAAATACAATTCCTTGAATAAATTGGTTGGTTGAGACAGTCGAAGCTTTTATTTTGGGGTTTTATATTTTCAATTAGCTGTTGCCCGCGACTACGTACGCGTCAATTTCTGTTATTATGATCGCGATTAATTTTGCAACATTTTTCAATGATGCTTCGCTCCTATTGGTCGCAGCGTGATGTTATATAGCCCAAAGCCTTCCTCGATAAATGGACTATCCGACATAAAAATATTTTTTCAAATCGAACCAGTACTTCCGGAAATTAGCGCGTTCAAACAAACTAACAAACAAACTCTTTAGCTTTATAATATTAGTATAGATTTACCACAAACTTCGCTTCAACTTAAGTTTAAATCAGCAAATTTCTTTAAAACGGTTTCAAAACATTGTAGATCTATTTCTTACAGATGTAGGTAGGTGGATATATAACCAAAAACTTTAAAAGTAAACGTAAAGTAACAGCCTATAATCATCCCACTGCAGGGAAAAGGCCTCCATCATTGAATTCAAGTTACCACTGCAATGATGGGAACTGGCATAATCACCACGATTGCTAAATAAGAGTTGGTGATCGCAAACCCGAGCAACGTTCGAAATTACGAAACTATTTGTTGCCCGACCCGGGGATCGAACCTGGGACCCCGTGATCTAGACCATCGGGGTGTTTAAAACATTAGTAATAAGATTAATCAAGAAATAAGTATGTCTAAGTCCAACCCTATCCACCATCCCCAGGCGTACAACCTAGAGGCGGGCCACGAGTACGAGTTCCGCGTCCGCGCCCAGAACGCGGCCGGGCTCAGCAAGTACTCGGCCAGCTCGCAGCGGTTCCGCGTGAAGCCGAGCTGTGGGCCCCCCGCAGCCCCCCGTGCCCCCCGCGTCCTACGCGTGGGCCGCAACTACATCGACCTGTCGTGGGACCCGCCGCAGACCGATGGCGGTGAGTAGTAGCTGATATACGACATGATACTACCGCACATCTATGGCAGTGATTTGTAGCGATCTGTCTTGAGACCAGTGCGGAACGAGGCAGTGAGTTTCGGCTAATATGACAGTTAATACCGCCGCACGCGTATGATGGTGAGTTGTGGTTTATGTAGGACTAGAGATGTCTGTCTTGGGATCCGCGGCACACCCATGGCGTTGACTTGTAGCTAATATAGAACATGGGCCTACCGCAGACCGAAGGCGGTGATCTCTGGCTGATGTAGAACTAAAAATGTCGTGCTAGGATCTGCTGTGCCGTGAGTTGTCGCTGATATACATCTAGAAGGTTCCCTCTATCTGGCAGTATTTTGACAAATGTAAACTCTCTGCGATATGATAGTTCTGCCCCTTTACTATTATGGATATTGAAGTTATGCCTATAGATGATTCAGACTTATAAAATTATGGGTTTGGAATTATGATTAATGAGTGTAAGCCAAATGATTTTCTGCAAAATGAAGAGTATGTTTTCCGTTGTTATGCTTAGTAAAATTATGACATAAAGAGTTCTGCGATAAAAGGTAGATCCAAAACTAGATATACCTGTGTAGCCCTATACCGGAAAGCACGTTGAGCTGTTGGTTCCGTCTCTCATCTCAAAACGGCCTGATACAATAGACTAGATAGGTCATTTCACTTTATTTAAATATTTTCTCTCCCACCCAGGTTCCCGCGTGACGGGCTACATAATCGAGAAGCGCGACGTGGGTAGCTCCGTGTGGGTGAAGTGCAACGACTACAACGTGCAGGACACCACCTTCACGGCGCTCAACCTCGGCGAGAAGCAGGACTACGAGTTCCGCATCGTCGCCGTCAACGCTGCAGGTCTGTTGTGACTCTAATCTAATCAAAATGGTCTCGGATCCTACTGAGTAAAGACATCTCTTTTAAGATGCATTTAACCGTCAACCTTGCAAGGCCCCAATTCCGCTAATTTACAAATGGTTCAATAAAGACGATGTGAATTACAATTTCCTTACCCAAAAAAAAAAAAATTGTAATGGTATGACATTTAATATTGAACAATTGTAGAATATGCGGCCTGGAAATATCTAACACTAGAATTTCCTTCCATGGTAGTACTACGAGTATGATAAGAAAAAGAAGCTAACCAGACAGACTTACCGAGTCAGTAAGAAAAACAGACCAATTTTGATTGCTTACAAAACAGTTGAGGCCGTCGTATATGTATGTTTAGGATCCGTTCCAGAGGCCTTACTCCGCAACACAATGTCCGTATATACGAATCCATCTGTCCCTATCACTCATATCGATGTCTTAAAGTATCCTTCTGAGTAGAGACATCTCTTTTAAGATGCATTTAACCGTCAACCCTGCAGGGCCCCGATTCCGCTAATTTACAAATGGTTCAATAAAGACGACGTGAATTACATTTTCTTTCCCATAAAAAAAAAATGTAATGGTATGACATTTAATATTGAACAATTGTAGAATATGCGGCCTGGAAATATCTAACACTAGAATCTCCTTCCATGGTAGTACTACGAGTATGATAAGAAAAAGAAGCTAACCAGACAGACTTACCGAGTCAGTAAGAAAAACAGACCAATTTTGATTGCTTACAAAACAGTTGAGGCCTCCGTATATGTATGTTTAGGATCCGTTCCAGAGGCCTTACTCCGCAACACAATGTCCGTATATACGAATCCATCTGTTCCTATCACTCATACCGATGTCTTAAAGTATCTGAAAGAGACAGATATATCCGCAAATACGAGTTTCGTGTTGCAGGTAAGGCTTCAGACACAATTTTATTGTCTCGTCAAATGTGACAAGTTAAACCTCGTCTCTATTTCTCCACAGGCAAATCCGAACCGTCGACTTGCACAAGCCCGGTCCGGACCGGCGAGGAGATCGGTGGAACTAAACCGGAATGGGTGAAACCGGTTCCGCCCCACTTCGCCGCGCCGCTCGGCCGCCCCTACACCATCGAGTGCGTCGCCACCGGAAACCCTACACCCACAGGACGCTGGTTGAAGAACGGCAGGGATATAGTGCTGGGTACTAGGTGAGTTCATCGTAATATTAAACAATAGAATCCATACTGGTATTATGAATGCAAAAGTGCGAAAAAGGTAACAGATTAACTGAAAATGTGTCAAACAAAAAATTGTCTGTGCCTTCTTCCTTCTATAGACTGCTTTTGGGCAAACTCTCTCCATGTTAGGCATCTTCTCAACTCTAGTGTTCAGTGTAAAGCCAAGAACATGCCTATCAACAATAAAAAATTAAAAAAAAACTGATGATCCGACTCATATGCGAAGCTGTTGCCCGCGAATTCGTCCGTGTCAATTTCTGTTATTATGATCGCGATTAAGAAGTTTTTGAAAGAATATAGCCTAAAGCATTCCTCGATAAATGAACTATCCAACACAAAGATTTTTTCAATTCGAACCAGTAGTTCCAGAGATTAGCGCGTTCAAACAAACAAACAAACTCTTTAGCTTTATAATTTACTTTTACTTTACTAACCATACTTTACGGGGGGGATAGGAATTGTGGAAGTTTGTTTAAATAAATAAATAAAGGCTTTATTTTTCTTCTCTCATATAGAATTATGAGTTACTTAGAATGACTTAACCTAAAATTGTATTACATTGTATGTATGGTGAATTAATAACCACTGCACCCTGAAATCTGATTGGCCAATTATAGTAGAGACAAAAAGGAGTACTTCTTTAGTCGTTTCATACAGCACCATCCTTATACAGTTTATGAACAACAACAACAATATTCTGCAGGTTCATCGCCGAGTCACGCGAAGGCACGCTCCGGCTGAACATTCTGGAAGCCAAGGACGACGACGAGGGTGACTACACGTGCGAGGCGTCCAACAACATCGGATTCATCTACAGCACTGGACATCTCAAGATTGGAAGTACGTAAAATTAGATAGACAACGTGACATATTTTATTCTGATACTAAAGTATCTATAAAAACAGTTTTTGTAGAGAAATCAACGAAGGTACCACAAACTCCCAGAACAGAGACAATCTTTTTTTTTTCAACTTTTACAATTGATTGAATATAAACAACTAGATGCACAATCAGCTAAATGTTCACCCATTTGACTTTAGGGTGCACATTCAGTACAACCTATACCAATTGAATAGATACAACATGACATAAGTATCCATACTATTGCATGTCAACATAATCTGGCTAGGTTATAAGGTTCACACTGACATAAAATCATCGTCAATCATTCAATCAATGACAGTTCAAAGTGTCATTTTTGTATCGGACTGTGTTTTTAGTTTTTATTACATATAGATCCTGGATCGCTGGATCGGACGAAGATCCTGGACTAGTTCACAAGTTCAAAGTCGCTCAGCGAGCTATGGAGAGAGCTATGCTCGGTATCTCCTTAAGAGATAGGATACGAAACGAGCATATTCGTCAGAGGACGAAAGTTATCGACATAGCCCGAAGGATAAGCAAGCTGAAATGGCAGTAGGATGATCACGTCTGCCTTAGAACCGACAACCGTTGGAGTAGACGAATTCTGGAGTGGAGACCGCGTTTAGGCAAGCGTAGTGTAGGACGCCCTGCGATGCGATGGTCTAATGACGTTAGGAGAACTGTTTGCAGCGGCTGGATGGGGAAAGCCCAGGATAGACAATTGTGGCGTGACTTTAAGGAGGCCTACGTCCAGCAGTGGACGGACAATGGCTGTTGATTGATTGATTGATTGATCACATATCGTTGATTATGTACAGGCAACGGCAGGTCAACCTACCCAAAAAGTTAAAGGTCATTGAATTGATTTACAACTCTAAGTCCAACAAGTAGAGCTCATAATCAATTGAGAAAATTTTACGTTTTGTGGTAGGTTTATGTGCTGTTGTCTATACCTTTGCATAATAAAACGTCGTCTTCCAGGCCCGCCCCGCATCACCCGCATGCCGGGCGACATGCATCTACCAGAACACGACAACACCAAGATCAAGATCCTGTACACGGGAGACCAGCCCATCGACGTCACTCTCACCAAGGACGGCCACAAGGTCTCGGAGTCCGCGCGACTCAAGTACACAGTCTTCGACGACTATATGCTCATCTTCATCAAGGATATCAGCAAGGATGATATGGGTGAGTTAATTCTTACCATCCTTATTTATATTATAGACGCGGAAGTTCGTATGTATGAATGGGTGGATTATTGTTGCTCTAACATAAAAAAAAACCTACTGAATGTATTTGTTGAAAATTTACAGTAGTGTAGGTTCATACATCAGGATAACATAGGTTATAATTTAGTTCAGTTATGATAAAACTAAGCTATGATAATGTATATATAGTAATTTACTCAAAATTCCGTAATGGACCGCGCCAACATGACATAACATTTATCAAGTATTTTATGTGAAGTCACGTGATATAGCCGATAGATGGCGCTGCCGGTTGATCACCATAAATAAGTTTTCATGCAAATATTCATTTCTCTCTGAACCAATCCTATGCAGACAAAGTGGCAGGCAAAAGCTATTTCAAACGTTATAATAGTTATAATAGAAATATAAAAACATTGTAAAGGCCTGCGCAGATGAGAGGCAACCACCGGCGTATTTTTTTGTCCTTCAAAATAGATCCCTTACAACTGTTATTGATTAACGCACACTACGGATTATTTACGTACAAAAAGTATTTTCTGCGGACAAAGTCCCTCGTCTGCGCAGGCCCTAAAGATGATCAAATAATCCATTAACAATACGGACGGAATTTATGTAATAATTCAAATGTCAACTAACGCCATAGCTTATTATATCCCCAAATCCTAACATTATCAACCTAACATATTAAATCTTTTGCAGGCATCTACAAGCTCACAATCAAGAACAATTCCGGCGAGACCTCAGATTCCTTCTCGGTCACTGTCACCGGCCTGCCTGGGCCGCCGCAGGGTCCTCTGGAGACCACAGACATCACTCGGCACTCTTGCACACTAGCGTGGAAGCCTCCTTCGTACGACGGAGGGTCCCCAGTCACTCACTACGTCATCGAGAGGAACGATATCTCTGGAACGGCCTGGATTACCATCGCTTCGTCTGTTCGGGACACGAGGTTCATGGTTCAAGGATTGGTGGAAGGACAGGAGTACAACTTCAGGATACATGCTGCTAATGAGAACGGTGTCGGGCCAGCGCTTGAAGGAGTTAATCCGATCAAGGTAGGTTATAGACACATTATTTTTGAAGCTACAGACATATATTGTTAGTCAATAGAATCCGAGCATCAGATATAATTTTTGGCAGATTTATAAGTGTTTTTTGCCTCCACACAACATTTATAAAGACCAGAAATTCATATGCACTGCATATTTATACTATCGAATATAGATTTTAAATTATAATTAATGTATTTAGTATGACTTCATGGGCCAGACCAGCAAGATGTGTCATCTCAAAATATTAGGGGTTAAAGTATGAAATTGCCGTTTTGTATGGACGAAATCGAGAAAAGTCATTTTTCCATACTAACAATTTTTTAGTTTTTTTAAAAACGCCTGAACCGTTTTCGATGCAATTAAAGGTGAAAGTTAGGTGGTTATAAAGCTACGCATTATAGTATTTAAATTTCTGACAATCAAAGTATATAATACAAATATACTTAATTGAAGCAAGAAGGTCAGCTGACACATTGTAAGGGGTCTTTTCAACAACTTCCTTTGAAGTAATAGGCACTAGTATTGCATTTTTTTTTTAGTCGAAAGTTACTTTATTTAGTTTTTGATACAATACAAAAAGAATTACGCAATAATATGACTATACTTAAGAGCTATAAACAAAATAAAAAGTGGGAAAATAATCGGCAATTTCATACTTTAACCCCTATTATTTTGTACCAATAAATATGTGTTTTGATATGTTGAATCTTACTTTTAAAAACGCCTTTCATTAGTTCAATATGTTCAATGTACTATAGACCTTATAAAATACTCGTAGTTCTGTTAGTACTTTTCAAATAAATGAATGGATTTGTCATGATAACATTTTTCATAGTAAACCTGACCCAAAAATTAATTTCTTAACGTGTCTTGTGTATTATAGGCGAAGGCACCATACGACCCACCGTCAGCACCTGGAGTGCCAAAGATCCTGGAGGTCGGAGACGACTTCGTCCATCTAGAATGGACCAAGCCCGAAAACGACGGAGGAGCGAGGATACAAGGTAATTTATGCGTCGCATTTTTTTTTTTAAGACATCATGCCTCACTGGGCCACACAGAGCCATCTAGTCCCAAATTAAGGTACTATTAAGTACCCTGTCGTATGGGGTACTATACAACCGATAAACTTACATAAATCCTTTTTTTTTGTAAATTCATACTTATAATACATAGAAAACACCCAGACCAGTACAAACAGACATGTTCATGCACACAAATATTTGTACTGTGCGGGGATCGAACCCGCGACCCATGGCTCAGAAGCAGCGTTTACTACCGCTGATCCAAATGGTCGTCAATTCAAATTTAAAATAAGCACTAATAAATTTTAACGTTATAGGCCAAAAGCCTGTGTTGCTAAAAGTATTATGGTAAAGTCAAAACTTTGATTTCAGTTTTTTATCAGATAGTTAGATGATTTTG
Source organism: Anania crocealis (assembly GCA_949315895.1). Taxonomy (NCBI): domain Eukaryota; kingdom Metazoa; phylum Arthropoda; class Insecta; order Lepidoptera; family Crambidae; genus Anania; species Anania crocealis. The sequence goes on along the minus strand of OX438874.1, from coordinate 5,351,113 downwards.
AATTTCCGGCATTTGACCCTTTTACTTGGGCCTTAGACAATTCAAATTATTTTGGCAAACCGAGGCGTTATATATCACTGAATATCTCTTGTATGGTCTCTGGTTCCCCAAGTAATTCTCACGTGTTCTGGTGTTTTCTCCTATATTTGAAAGTTCGAAAAACAATACATAATATCATTAAGTGGGGTGGAATAAAATATCCAAAAAATATATGCAATGCAAATAAAACATCACGTGATTAATTGACACCCTTTAACGTGTAACCGATTCCAATATCAAATCACAACATGAATAAATACATAATGCAGGCTATCATAGTTTTAAAAATATATAATACAGGCTACTGGGTGGACAAGCGCGAGGTGGGCACGTCGACATGGCAGCGGGTGAACGCCCTCATCTGCCTACCGACTATGCTGAACTGCCCTCACCTGATCGAGGGTCGGCAGTACGAGTTCCGCGTCACGGCGCAGAACGAGGCCGGCCTCTCGCCGCCCAGCACGGCCAGCCAGCAGGTCAAGGTCGTCGATCCGAAGGGTGAGTTGATAAAGCTTTGTTCCAGATGACTATACCTACTAGGTTTACCGTGAGCTCGTGACAAAGCCCAGCTAAGCCAAACCAAACCCTATGTAAGGCTCTGTTAGTTGCAAATGCCAGCTACTTGATTATGTTGTGCCATAATTTGACATCGTTTGCAAATTTAGTTTCAAATAATTTGTGATTATTACAAGAAGATTTCGTAATAAGATTTTTTCGGCGTAATTGATACATAATGCAAAGCGATAAGACTGCCCTTGCACACATTTATGTTAATCATCTAGTTTTAGGCAATTGTCCCTATCTATCTACATTACTAGGCTCGGAGATTAACAGTTGAGTCGTGTGTCTATGGCCATGTGCGAAACTATGAGATTTCTTTGTCTGAACTTCAGAAATTAATAAGGAAATCAATTAAAACACCTGTAACTAGTAAAGAAACACCTAGAATGTTATACTCTACAATAAGGTTCGTTGGTACGTTTTACTGTTAAAAGTCCTGTTTATTGCTAAAATCCATCTTTAAATTTCTATAAGTAATAAAGCGAATGAAATTTTTCACATATTTATTTTAAATTTTATTTTATAGCTGCAACACCGCCAGAGATCGTGAAGCCACTGAAGAATGCCAACTGTATCCAGTACCACAACGCTAAGTTCCAGTGCACAATCACTGGATTGCCAAAGCCGACTATCACTTGGTACAAGGGTGAGTGGATTGTTTATATTATTTATGAAAGATTCCTTTTTCCGAAGTAACGTTTAACCAATAAAGAGAAGAATGCAGCATCTTCTGGTGGTCCAAGACAGGCAAATATCTAAACAATACACTGCCTAGAAGAAAAGCTTCATTCGAACTTACAACAAAATATCCAAAAACAAACTCCTTTAGCTTACAGGGCCGGTCTTAAAAATACGTTTATACAAAAAATGATTTGATCGCTCAGTGGTTAGAGTCGCCGCGGCGGGTAAGCCGACTATAAGATGGTTTCGTGCCTTCAACTTTGGGCACAAATACTCAATCGGCTAAGAGTTTTTAAAAGCTGGAGACATTTTCGTAAATTGTGTTCTTTAAAATAACACTACATTATGCCTGCCTCCAATTCCGCTAATTTACAAATATATTTTGACATTACTACCATAATAAAATAATCAAAATATACGATTGAGATCCAATTACGATTCAATCGAGCCGTTTGTAAATTAGCGGAATTGAGGCCCTGTTTTTTCTGAAACGAACTTATAATCAGTAAATATGGTCCAATGAAGACATTGATGATGAGCCGAGAATCCTCAAATATGTTCTAATAATGAGGACGTTGTTCCAGGCGCACGCGAGATAACCAACGGTCCCCGGCACCGCATCTGGAGCGAGGGCGACAACCACTTCCTGACCGTGGTGGACGTGTTCGGCGAGGACGCCGACGAGTACGTGTGCCGCGCCGTCAACCGCGCCGGCGTCAAGAGCACCAGGGCCGAACTGCTTATTATGAGTGAGTTAAAATCAGTTTTATTTCTGCAAATAGGCCCCAGGAGGCGCTTTTACACGTCCCAATTAAAACCTACCACTGCTTCGGGACAAGTCTGGGCTGTGGACACTAGACAATAATAGGGATCGCGACTTGATCTGGAAATAAATTATATCGCGCTTCCTAATATGTCTCACTCTATAAAGATCTCCTTCAAATGTTAAGAAAACTTATCTTGATAAAAAATTTAGAAATTCCCTCTACACACTACTCTTTTTATCGAATTTTGGTCTTCAGGTGATGAGGTCCAATAGAAGGACTTTAAAAGTCTAAACTATATCCTATCATTATCGTGAATAAGTGGAGTTTTAGCCGTCCAGAGAAACAAAGACAGAAGTTGTTTTCTATCTCCGATATGCCAAAACTGTAGATAGATAGGTTATTAGGACCGGCCGTTAGACTGAAATTAGGACATATCTGACTTTTTGAAGATCTTCATCAAATATTTGAGAACTCTCTCAAAACTTTAAAACAAATTTTTAGAGGTAAAAGCTTTAAGCTACTAGGGATGAAATGCTATCATGAGTGAATGGAGAATGCACCATAAGAAACTATGGCTTAGTCTGGAGTTAGGAAATAATCTCTTTATATGTTTATGGTCTTCTTCAAATGTTCGAAAACGCAACTTCCCAGAGTCTCAAACTATAACCTTACCGTTTTCGTAATCGATATTTTTATACCGAATTTAGATATTGTCGACACCCTACACTCCTAATGTCATTAAGGGTTTACTTCCATAATCAAATCTGTAATTTCTCCTTCCCAGTGTTTTGAACTACCTCAGTACTAAATTTAACCTCAATCGCTTGGACGTTTCGAAAGTACTTAAATGAATATACACACCGCTTTCGTATCATACAGATTTTTAAATCCATATAATACTATTGCAATAAAACCATTTTATTGTGCCAATCAAATATGAACTTAGGTTGTTTGAAATAAAATCCTTTTCATTGAAATCTTACGCGTTATGCGTGAATAGCTGACAAAAAGATGGACATACAAAGCCATCCTCGCATATGTTATCATCATCATCATCATCATATCAGCCGAACGACGCCCACTGCTGGGCATAGGCTTTCCCCAAGGATCTTCACAACGATCGGTCCTGTGCTGTCCGCATCCAGCGGCTTCCCGCGACCTTGATCAGATCGTCGGTCCACCTTGTAGGGGGGCCTGCCCACGGAACGTCATCCGGTATGCGGTCGCCATTCGAGAACCTTTCCGCCCCAACGGCCATCGGTTCTCCATATGTTATATGTTATAGTACGTGTTAAATATAAACAACACCATTCGTCCCCAGCCGCGCCTAAACTGAACGTGCCGCCTCGCTTCCGCGACACGGCGTACTTCGACAAGGGCGAGAACGTCATCATCAAGATACCGTTCACCGGCCACCCGGTGCCCAAGATCACGTGGGTCAGAGAGGGCGAGACGATCGAGTCTGGCCTGCATTACCACGTTGAGAGGAAAGGTAAATATATATATACATATAACGGGTGTAAAAAAACCAAACGCAGATCCGAAAACCACGTATTGTCCCCATCATTAGGATCATTTTTCTCTTTAGGAACATGGAAACAGCTGGTTCCAAAGATATTGAGGGTCGAAGTCACAATTTTGTTTTCATTTTATTACAAAAACTGTTGGCAAAGGATACTTAAAAACTTTTCTACATACAAACATAGTGGTTATTTTTATTATTTCGTTCATAATAAGGCATTATTAATTACAATACGCAATGTACGGCTCAGCGCGGACGACTTTTGAACTTAGCAGCCATCTTCAGCGCAGCGGCCTACGCTACGGCTGCTATACATTGCGCGCTACGAATTATAATATTTTTTGAGTCCCATAAATAAAAATCATTTCCCAGCTATAATATTTTGTAATATGACTTGGTTTGCTTTTCAGATTGCGTAACTTCAGGGTCTGCGTTTAGTTTTTTTACACCCTGTATATATTTTTTTTTATTACCCCATAAAAACTTAAATCTTACTAATGTAGGAGTATGCTGTAAAACGACAAAACTCTACTACAGAGTAGACTAAGCAACTAACTATTTAAAACTTAGTTATATGTCGCACAACAATATCATAAAAAGCCTGTAGCGACCATAAAATATAAAAGAAACGTCCTCGTATTTAAACAGCTGTGTGTGTAACGTTTGAAACTTGCTATTTCCCATCAAATATGATTAAAGTCAAATGCTGTTAGCATTGTGGAAAGTAAAAAATAGCAAGTAAATTTATTTAGTAAGACCATAGATCACTTCACTCATTGGTCAAACAAGATAATCTTAATAATGTTAAGAGGTTTCTAAAAAATAATACTTGAGTGTCTGTTCTAGAACGTCACGCGATCCTCACAATCAGAGACGCCAGCAAACTGGATTCAGGACCGTACAGGATCTCAGCAGAGAACGAACTCGGACAAGACTCGGCCATTATCAACATTGAGATTAGCGGTTAGTATATTCAATTCAATTCATTTATATAATATACTAGTTGTTGCACGCGACTTTGTATCCGTGGACAAACTATTGCATAGCAACTGCACTTTCTTCCGGGATAAAATTCCTGCATATATACCGAATTTCATCTAGATCCGTTCAACCGTTCGAGCGTGATTGAGTAACGAACATCCGCTTTTATAATATAAGAAAAATTTATGTAATTTTGTCTACATTTATTATTACTAAAATATGTTGATAGAACTCTAGATCTTTAACTAACTCTAAAACGATATGTCGCTTTTGTAGACCGCCCAGATCCACCACGATTCCCAGCGGTGGACAACATCGGCGTTGACTCGCTAGCGTTGAGCTGGAAGGCGCCGGTATGGGACGGTGGTTCGGACATCACGAACTACCTGGTCGAGAAACGGGAACATCCTATGTCAAGCTGGATTCGTGTTGGCAATACTAGGTGAGATATATACATACAACACGTGATACAGAAGAATATGTATCAATAGGCTTTACTGGAAAAGATCAGAACCGTATTTGATGGTGGCCATGAATAGTTAAATGGTCATTTTCATTTGCATAATACTAGCTCTTGCCCGCGACTTGATACGCGGATTTTTTTATTTATAAAACTATCCCACGGGAAATGTAATTTATTTCGTGAAAAAAAGTATACGACTTGTTTTCAGACCTACCGAACAAAAAAAAAACATAAAAAATCGGTCAAACCATTTCGGAGGAGACCAATTCTAAATACTAAATCCCCGAGATGTTTATGTATTAGGTAACATGGCAATGATTATTAAAATAAATATATTATTAATTATATTTTTTCCAAAAAAATAAAACTTTATCGGCTATTGATATAATCCTGGTTTTTAATACATAGAAAAATTGGGCTCTGTAATTTATACATATTGTGCTGTCGATGTGGTGCTTTCATCTAAACATTTATGTATAACGTATGTAAGGACTTTTGATGAATTCACTTTTGATGAAGACTTATATAAGTCTAAAAAATAATGTTCTCTGTTAAATGCTTAATGTAATAACAGACAATTTAATACGTCATCTGCTTCTTAGGTTCACAACCATGGCCATCACAGGTCTAGTACCAGGCAAGCAGTACGAGTTCAGAGTGTACGCTGAGAACATCTACGGCAGATCCGAACCCAGCGACACCACGTCTCTGGTGCAGACCAAGGCCATCGTCAAGAAGGAGTTCAAAAAGAAGGAATATCCTGGTAAGTCACTAAAGTGTCCTCGACGCACTCGGTTTAGTTTTGCAATGGTATGCCTGCAAACTACGTAAAATTCTCGGGTCGATACCCGGTCACTTTGAATTATTGAAGGAGCTGATCGATTATGGTTGGGCTTTGGAAGGCACATTAATTAGGCCGTTGGTCCAGCTTACTGTCGTAAGATGGTTAAACATAGCTCCCAACCACAGATATGCAGCTTAGAAAACTCGGACACCTGAATGATTCTCATATTATAAGAGGAATGCTATAATATCTAGTACCACGGGCCTGGTACCAGATGGGCAATATCAATAGGCAACTTTAGTAGATCGACAACGTAACCTCTTCACCCATTTAAATATTTGACCCTTAATACCTTATCTAAATTTGTTCAAACATCCTTATTGCATAGTAGTTTCTATCACTAAACTACGTTTTCTCCCGCAGTGGACGAATCAGGCAAACGCATCCGTTCCAACGCGGACCACGGTCCTATCAAGGACTACGACAGCTACGTGTTCGACATCTACAGCAAATACGTACCGCAGCCCGTCGACATCAACACATGCTCTGTGTACGACAAATACGATATATTGGAAGAGATTGGTGAGTTTATTTTTACAATTTGTTAGTTGTAATGATTGTCTAATGAAGTCAGAAACAAGTTAATAACTCTTTGAAGAAATGACAATATGTAAGGATTTGTACACAAATATGGGCACGTTCTGTTACTTTGTAATAAATAAAAGATTATCGAGTTCACAATGCCTGTAGAAGGTTCAAAACTAGAGCTTATTTTTACGCTTTTGAAGAAATTTATGTTCTTTTCTTGCTTGAAAAACTTTTCTAGCCTAGCTCTAAAATTAGTATGCCTACTACTTTACCCCTCTGTACGTACGTTTCGAAAGCTTCGTTTTTACACAAGCGGAGTAGAGTGAAGCAAGCTGTGGATTGACCAATCACAGAGCTCTAAATCCACAGATCCAAAATTTCGAGGACTGTGATTGTTCGGCCCAGCTCAGCTTATGTGAAAACGCAGCCTTACAGTAATAGAACGTGCACATTGGTGTAAAACAATGTGTCATCTGTTTATTAACGGAAAATATGATTCCGGACTTTATTTGTAAACTAAAGAGAAGAACTGCATGGTTTGCATTGTATTATTTAATTATATCTCTTTAGTAAATGATTATGAAAGTTTTTACAGCGTTACTGAAAATCAATCAAATATACAACCTACATTAAAATTAAATTGGCCATATTTTTTTAAACTGTTTTCATTCACTAAAGAGAGAAAGAGATAGATTTTAACTAGCCGTAAAACTGAAATGCTATCAACATATCGTGAAACTCATAATATTTTATGAGCTATGATTTATAATATTAAACGACATACAATTGTACAAAAAAACAATACAACATTTAAAGTAACTGGATAGAGCATGATAATAAAAATATTAACAATGGGTTATTTTCACCAAACTCTCTAAAGAAATGTCTGTAAAAATATAGGGTGTTTGGTAAAAGGCATTACAAGCCAAACCCGGTATATGTTTTCATATGCAAGTAAAAGCTACCTCTAAGTCAGAAAGTGGATCAATATGACAATTGTGATAAAATATGATTTTCTCCTTAGCGCGGAAATTAAACTTTACTGTACTTTTTATGTTCATATCATATCATAACATTATATTCTCTTTTCGGTTTATACAGTCATTGCCTCACACCATTCTTTCCCTATGCCTTACACCCTATACAATACGACTATATTTAATATCTTAAAGTAAAATTGATTAACGAAAAAATTATGACATTCTGTGACAAGCAAATATTTTGACGTTTTGACGATGGTGAAATTAATCTCAATTCTCTCACGAAGTTGCTTGCGATCTGCATTCAGCTGTTCCAAGTAATTAATAAATAAGGATCCACTTTCTTAAGTTACTAAGGTTATGCTGTCAACGTCATGACATCCTTAGCTCTTATTTAATTTAGGTAATCAATTATAAACAAAATACAATATACTGTGAAATAATGATTGTGATATGGAAGACAAGCAATAAAATTTGGGGGACTGGTTTTGTTAATCATAACGAAAATTTCTTCATGACCTTTTTTGACTTCGCAAATATTTTGCGATAACAGAATCAATCCTCAAAATTTTATAGCTTTTTAACATTGTACGATTCCCCTGGAAAATATATGACCTTAGCATGTTAGCAACATTAACCATTAACATTCCCAAATTTGAATCAAAGAAACAAAATGGACCACATATTTTTTCCTATAGAGTTTTCATTAACATAGCAACACTAACCAGTAGTTTTCGAACCTTAATGCTGGTATATATAAAGATAAATTTCGCAGGTGACTTCATGAGGGCTTCGTCTAAAAGGAAGCGCACTGGAGGTCTGTGTGTGAATAGATCGATGTAGTGCATCTCTCTCTCTGCATCTGTCTGTCTCACACGCATACTATTTATATATATTTATATTTATACAAAAACACTTAAAGTAGAGCTGAGCTACACAGCCTGCACCGATGGGATTACCTGACAAATGTTTTTGAACCTTAAAATATCGCTATAGAGTCGACTTCGTCGACTTTATGAAACTTGACTTCATAAGTTGCATTATCTTTACAAATTTTAACCCTATTACAAAAAGCAACAACGCTCAAAAACATTTGCAGAGTACCTTCGTTACTGCCGTGTAGCCCAAAACGTTAAAAAGCATGCAACAGGCATAAACAGTATTTTCAAAAGATTTTACGGTAGATTTACGGCACTGAAATTAAGTATTTAGAAACAATACATTAGAAAAACACTAAGAAATCTTGCAACGTTGCAAAATTATTTAAACGTGCAACGTTATTTAAACTCAACCATAAATTCTAGTGATGCCTAACGTTTTAACTGGACTACAACTTTGATTAATAATTAAGAAACCAAGATATATTAATTTATTAATGTCTTGCTATTAAGAGCTAAAGTTATTTCTAATATTACCCACCGAATAGCTTTAAAGTGTTTTTCTAATGTAACTAAAATGGATTTATTCTTAGTTTTTATATGTAATTGAAAACGTAATTATTATATATACACGATACCTTAACACTATATATTTTTTAACTATTGGTAGTTTAAACGCACGGTTTTAGCTTTATACGATATATAAGTCTAAATTTTTATTTAGACATTTTTATGTATACATTGTAATTATTAACAGGAATGTGCGTCTTCCTAGTTATTTATTTAATTTAGAGATTTAATTGGTAAATGAGCACAAAATTCTAGTTACCTAATCCTTAATAATAGTATGGGTTATTATTAATTCACAAACCTCATCAGTAGGGCTAAGATGCGACCCACGACATAATTTTATCGCGGCCTTATATCGCATTTTGACAGCGTTATATCGTTTGTCTATCGCTGCTAACATGGCAGACTATTTATGTCATCTCTAACTGTCAAAATACGATAAACGATAAAATTGTCTACAAACTCTAACATGAGCCTCTTATATTTGTCTATTTTAATCGATTTTTGACACTTGCGCATGACAAATTATCGTGGTCGCTTATAGCTCACGACAAGGCATAAACCCTTTATAAAAAATTGCCGTGCCATATTTTAATTACATTTTGACCACTTATGAAGAACGGGAGGCGCGTAAAATTCAGCGCATGCGTATCCGCGACGTGTGCAACCCGTATGACCTTCCGGATATGGAGTTCCAGGCTCTGTGGCGTATATCCAAGCCCATGGATTTTTATTTGATAGATAGGCTGAAAGAGGACTTGGAACCAAAAAATGGAGGTCTTCCAGCCATGTATTGGCACAGATACTGGATCTGTGCCTTATTGCCTCTAAGTTTTCTAAAAGAACCTAAAAACCATTAGTACTTTCCATGATAAGAATTTATTTCAGTTTATTACAAGTTTTACTCACATCTTTGAGGCCATTTCAAATTTTAAAACTTTTCACACTTCAATCAAAGTTCAAACCGAAAAATATGCCGCGAATGCTGTTTGCCAGGTGACACTGTCTGACAGTGACTGTCACCCAAAGATGTGTCAACGCAGATGACGTCTCTGGCAAGAAGTGTTTTAGCCAAGTCTGACGTAAAATTGAACGAATGATTATAATATTAACCAATGTTCCCACACCGAAAAACTATATAATTATGTAATATGGCTACATTCGTTTGTCGTGTAGATAAACGTTTGTCGAGCGAAGAATTTTTATCGCGGGTGGTTGCCATGTTAGGGAAAATGATAAAATAACACAAGTAGACAAATTTTATCATGTCGTGCGACAAATTTATCGTGGTGTCGCATCTTAGCCATACAGAGCTTTATCTCATCCTGTCAACAGATTCTCGACTTCCATCAAAAATTCAAGGTCTTAGATTTAAATTGTTTAATATGTAGGTAGGTAAGTTACGCGTTTGACTATACAATATTAACTTCTTCGAAATATCGAACTTTAAATCAAGTAGAGAATCTATTAAGTATGTTAAATTCTGATTGTTTTGTATTTACAGCGTCGGATCGTATTATTTGTGAATTAAAAATAACTCTTTGTAAGTGGAAATATGACATTTAAATATGCGAAAGCAAAGCTGATAATAAATAAATAAATAAATGTGGACAACATCACATACATTGTTCTGATCCCAATTTGAATAACTATTTAAAGCATTCGTATTTTGGAAACCAGAAACAACGAAGGTACCACAAACACCCAGACTCAAGAAAATGTAGAAATCACTTTTATTACTACATTGACCCGTCCGGGAATCGAACCCGGGACCTCGGAGCAGCAACACCTTGAAAACCGGTGTGTACGCCACTCCGCCACGGAGGTCGTCAAATCACTTTTAAAGATTGATTTAATCGGCTAGTTTTGATTTAGTTGAGCCGATTATTTCCGTCGCTGAAAACTACTTTGTAAACTTATTTAGATAGGTAATTATATTCCATTGAGTTTGTCTCTCTCACTCCGATAAAAGAAATTAAAGAAACGGACACTACCGAATTAGTATTTAGCTTACGTTTAATAACTGACAGAGACAATGCTCTATTAAATCCAAGCCTCTCTTTTTAAAGTGTACAGTGAATTTTATTACTGGCCACTAATTTTAAGCCAAATAAAACAATGTCATAATTTCCAAATTACAAACACAACTCATCAAAACCGACCCCTAATACCCTAACGATAAAGACTAAATACTCAGATGCATGAGGTGCGTTCCACTGTTGTAGGCACAGGCGCGTTTGGGGTAGTGCACCGTTGCCGCGAGAGGGCCACAGGGAACTTCTTCGCCGCCAAGTTCATTCCAGTCACCGGCGCTATGGAGAAGGAATTGATCAAGAAGGAGATTGACATCATGAACCAGTTGCATCATAGGAAGCTGATCAATCTACACGACGCATTCGAAGATGACGACGAGATGGTCCTGATATTCGAATTGTGAGTTGGTTTTGATAATGTTTACTATCAAGAACAGGAGATACATATCGCACGACTAGATCACTTAAAAATGTTCATCTAATATATAAAATTCTCGTGTCACAGTTTTCGTTGCCATACTCCTCCGAAACGGCTTGACCGATTTTGATGAAATTTTTTGTGCTTATCCGGTATCTATGAGAATCGGCCAACATCTATTTTTCATCCCCCTAAATGTTAGGAGTAGTCCACCCCTAAATTTTATTTTTTATTTTTTAGACAAAATTTTTAATTTCTATTTTTTTATGATACAACATACAAAAATACATATAATCCTAAATTTTTACCCTTTTATCACCAACCCCTATTTTTTAATAGCCAATTTAGTAATTTAATAATTTTTCATCCCGCTCGATAACTGATCAATTATCGTCTTTTTTGTAAGGGTAGGGTAGGGGTAGGGAAGGGTTTAGGGTAGGGGTGGGGGTAGGGTAGGGGTAGGGTATGTGTAGCGTAGGGTAGGGGTAGGTTAGGGGTAGGGGTAGGGTAGGGGTAGAGGTAGGGTAGGGGTAGGGTAGTAAAATATTAAAATTTTATAAAATATATACAACCCTAAATTTTTACCCTTTTACCACCAACCCCTATTTTTTGTTAGCCATTTTAGTAATTTAATCATTTTTATGGCAAAACAAAGTTTGCCGGGTCAGCTAGTATTATTATAAATTTTACTCGCTATTGATATTTATGACGTTCTCGAAGAAGTTGTTTGACAGTCTTATTTTGTGATAATTACTTGCTTATAAGTAATTAGACATCACTCATAATATTTAAACAAGGAACTTATCATACGTGTCCAAAAGAGTCCAATCGGGCGCCATGTGTAGTATTGTATCTCTTTTTCTCTTACATCTGGTGTTAAATGTTGGGCGTGCATACCATCTATTTACGTATACTAATTTATTATTAACTTCACTTCAGTAAACTTAGTTGCAATCAACTTATCGTCAAGATAACCGAAATGCTAAATTCAAATATCCTCCCCAGCCTATCGGGAGGCGAGCTCTTCGAGCGTATCACCGAACCCGGCTACAACATGAGCGAGGCGGAGGCCGCGCACTACATGCGGCAGATATGCGAGGGAGTGAGACACATGCACGAGCAGAACATCATCCATCTCGACCTGAAGCCGGAGAACGTCATGTGCCAGACGAGGACTGGGACCGATGTTAAGGTTAGTTCGTCTCATATACACACGTCTCGTATACATCCAGTTGTTCATAGTTATTCCCTGTACCCAAAGTTCAGGCGGTATAACCGCAAATCGTTTGTAATTTCTTTGTTTGGCGTGCGATAAAGAGTATTCATCCATTCATCCTGAAGTAGTCCGACGCCAAACAACATTTTCTGTGTTCCTTTTGCGGGATTTTCAAAGTGCTTCTGAGTAAACTCGCTCTAACGTAGGCTTCATTTCAACTCTAGAGTTCAGTGTGAAACCAAGAGTAAGCCCAATCTATACTAATATATAAAGCTGAAGAGTTTGTTTGTTTGTTTGTTTGTTTGTTTGTTTGAACGCGCTAATCTCATGAAGTACTGGTCCGATTGGAAAAATTCTTTTTGTGTTGGATAGTCCATTTATCAAGGAAGGCTTTAGGCTATAGAACATCACGCTGCGACCAATAGGAGCGAAGCATGAGTGAAAAATGTTGCAAAAATAGTCACGATCATAATAACAAAAATTGACGCGAACGAAGTCGCGGGAAATATAAAATAAAAAAGTGCCATAAACCAAGACGTAGTATTTGAACGTTAACGGGAATTAAATGGGTTAGTTGGGAATCCCAACTAAACTTAATAAAAATATCAAAAACTAAGTATATGGTAGAAATCTCTAAACAGCTTTAACATAATAAGATACGAGTAGTGACTTGATATAAGAGTTTAAATTTGTATTTATTTTAATATTTAAAATTACCGTATTCAAATTCACGATAGAAGCAGATTTCGACTATGTTTTTTTTCCAATAAAAATAGAGATGCAAGACCATACAATTCTAAACTATATTTCTTTTATCATACAGATCATCGATTTCGGTCTAGCCACAAAACTAGACCCGAACGAAGTGGTCAAGATCTCGACTGGCACGGCCGAGTTCGCCGCGCCCGAGATAGTGGAGCGCGAGCCGGTCGGCTTCTACACGGACATGTGGGCCGTGGGAGTGTTGTCCTACGTGCTGTGAGTATTATGTGTAAAATAGGTTCAAAACATATACAGGGTGAAATTTTGACCACCTTCCAAATTTTAATATATCAATCTACGAGACAAAGAACAAATGACGTTTTTTTTCTTTTGATACAGCCCAGTACAAAAATGTCTAGATAAAGCACTTAGAAAATGTCCGCCATAAATCTAAAATTTTTGATACGGCCGCCTAGCAACACTTTTTTTACGCAATGCACATCACACTCATTCATTACGATACTAATCATAAGTTTTTGATTTTCCCTTTATACCTAAACAGGCCTAAAACTGTAAAAATTTAAATCTATATTGCGAAAATATTTTCGGGTGAAAACTTGATTTACATTTTTTACTTCATAAATGGGCTCTAAATACGATACTGAACGCCTACAAACTAGATATGAGCGCTGCGCCGGCGCGCCGCCGCGAGCCTGCGACACGTCCAAAACGGTCTTCCGCGCCACTCGACCGACCAAACAGAGTCTGCGGCTCGCCTGCGCACCCTCAGTCGAGTTGAGAATATTTCCCCGTTACGAACGTGTGTTAAGTGACGTAAAAATGGCGGCAGTGTCTTCGACTAGTGTTGATGTGTATAAAACGAAAATAAAAGAAGAATCTCTCTACAAAACATACACATAGTTTTTGCTGGACTGAATTCGGACAATTAGCAGTAGAATTAAATGGAAAACGAAGAGCGGTTTTGATGCTAGTTAGTTTTTTATGATCAAAAAAGTGATTTATGTGCTTGGTTTCAATATTACAAATTTGATTTATTTTATTTCTGTTAAGAAAAATTAAAGTGCTTATATCGATCTCATAAAAAATACTTATGCTTGTTTTCATGGTAAAAAAATTGATTTAAATTTAAGAATACGACATTTTATTGCTAATTAGTTTTTTATCATCAAAAAAGTGATTTATGTAATATGAATAAATAATTCGTATATCTTTTGTTTCTTTATTATAAAATAAATATGTGATTCTAATCCCCCTTCATATAAATACAAACCGCGCCGGCGCGCCGCCGCCGCCGCGTAATTTTTTATTTAGGCCACGCCACCGCCGTGGAATTGGCCCATGGCGCTCATATCTACTACAAACATTTTGGAAAGTGGTTAAAATTTCACCCTGTATAATAGTTAGAAATACATTCATTATGTAACAGGTGGCCCCGTTGGTCTAGTTTTTTAAGTACCGGGCCAAGATATCGAGGGTTTAAGTATTTTAAATTTTTGAATGTTGCTAGGGCTTGTGATGGCGATCACAAGCCCTAGCAATGTTCAATAACTCGAATGGTTCGTGAACCAGCATTTGGCAAGCGTAATGATTTTGCCTGTACCCATCATTGCTGTGGTAACTTGAATTTAATGAATGAAGCTTTTGCCCTGCAGTGGATGATTAGAGGCCGTTATTTAACTTAACTTTTATCTTTCGACTTTTATTTTTATTAAGTGTGTAGGTAAATATTGACTTTTAATCAAAAAACAAATGACAATATTAACCAATCCTATTTCTTCAGACTGTCCGGCCTATCGCCGTTTGCGGGTAACAACGATATCGACACGCTCAAGAACGTCAAGGCTTGCGACTGGGAGTTCGACGAGGAAGCCTTCCAGCATGTCTCCGATGATGCCAAGGACTTCATCAGACGGCTGCTGGTCAAGAACAAAGAGTAAGTTGGGCTACGTATAATTTGTATACTTGAGGACCAGTCAATCTTTTGATACTTGATACTAGAGTAGAATAAACAGAGATGGCAGAGAATGCCGCATGGCATTAAGTCCACCTTTTTTACATTTTTTTATTAAATGTGTTGAATAAATTTTAAATTAATAAATAAATAGAACCAGTCATTCATATACTTTTGATACTGGAATAGGAACAGACACTCTTTTAAAGTTTGATACTTGAGTAAGACCAGGGGCCTAATTCGTGTAACCGAATCGCAGTTCGATCGTGATTGAATTGGACGATTTTGACATTTAGCCCATACTAGAACTGTCAAAACCTGTCGTTCAATTACGATTGTGGTACGATTCGGTTACGCGAATTAGGGGCCAGTCTGTTCATATTTGTGTAACTATTATAGATAAGAATAGATATAAGGTCTCATATAAAAGTGACACTTCAGAATGTAAGCGATTTGTCAACCTAGATCTTCTCATGTTTGATACTTGCCATAATGGAAATTCAACCTTATATTCACATGCGATTAGGTTGATTGCTTTTCATTTCCATGGTAACATTGATCGTATCTACGTAGATGCATATTTATTGATAACGAACAGGGATATTAATGTATTTAAATGAAATATTATGTATATCACAGGTTTTATTTTGACACCAGATACTTAGTTACTGATCCTTTTAACATTTTATATATTTAACATATTTTTTCTTAGGAAACGTATGACAGCCCACGAGTGCTTAGTTCACAAGTGGCTGGCCGGCGACGCCGCGGCGGCTAGGACAGCCACCATCGAGGCGAGGAGGTACGAGGCCCTCCGCAATAGGCTACGAAGCAGATACGAGGTAAATAAAACGAAAATCATAAATTATGCTAGCACTTCCATTGTCTGTTCGGGTTGGGAAAATATTAATAGATCAGTGGTTTTTTCATTGACCACGCCGTCACAGCATTTTTTCATTTGTTTGAGTCTATAGTTGCTATTGCGTAGTAAAACACATTTTTATCTACATTTGATTGTTCAGTTATTGGCAGCAATGTAACATGTACATTTACGATTACGTTGAGCAAATCATGAGTCACAATTTTTTTAACACTGATACTTCATATAATAGATTAAATCTTATACCTAACACAAAAAAAATCTACAAGTTATTGCACGAGGTTGTGGTATGCAATACTGAAACGAGTACTTGTCGATCAGTTCTAATATTTTACCCTGATTCAGATCTAAAATTCAATTAAGCGACAGCGCCATCTCTTGGTGGCTACAGCTATTTAATTCATCTATTTAATTCAAAAACACTAAAGATCTTAAGTGTAGATGGTAATTACTAAAGTTATAATATTTTCATTAGAACTGGTCATCGTTCGCGCTGCCCATCGGCAGGCTGAGCGAGTACAGTTCGTTGCGCAAACTTCTCATCGAGAAGTGGAAGATATACGACGGACAGTTTGGTGAGTCCTAATCAATGTAATTTTAGTGCTCCGCAAAGTACTATCATATAAAGTTTAATCACGGGAGCGTTCAGCACCACTCCTATATTAAGGCGAGTGACTGTAGGATTTCTAATGAGGAATGTTATCAATTTAAGGCTAAATAGTATTTATAATGCCCGCAATAAAAGAAAACGAAAAGTGTGATCAGTTTTATCAGACGACCAAAATTTGCGGAGTTATACAAGTATAACCACCACAAAACGTCAAATTTTCTCAATTGATATTGATATCTACTTGTTGGACTTAAAGTTGAAAATAAATTCGATGACATTTAACTTTTTGGCTAGGTTGACCTGGCGTTATCTGTACTAAAAGTTTCTATTGTTTGCGTCCCAAGTAGTCCCAACTATAATCTCGCTCCTCTGCACTAGTACTAATCAGCGCCGTTACCGCAGATCGCCGCCAGGCGGCGCCACGGTTCGTGATCAAGCCGCAGTCGGCGTTCTGCTACGAGGGCCAGTCCGTGAAGCTGTACTGCCGCATCATCGCCTGCGCCACGCCCACGGTCACGTGGTCGCGGAACAACCACGAGCTGAGGCAGTCCGTCAAGTTTATGAAGAGGTGAGAAATAATAATAAACCATTTTAGAATTATTCCATACAATTAAAACCTTCCTCTCTTAATATAAGGGTCAAACCTCTGTAAATGTTGTACCTCGTTAAGGTCCTTGAGATTTCTGGTGGTATTTTAACCCAACATCTATATAATTAAAAATGTTATGTTGGTTTGTGTACGCTTCAAAAACTCAAAAAGTTCTGCACCGATCGAGCTGAAATTTTAGCATGATATATAATCCGCATCAAGGATTGATTTTATCTATTTATCCGCGACCGAGAAAAAAAAACATAAAAAATGTGCCACAGCAAAGCGTGGCAGGGAACAGATAGTATTTTATAAAATCCATAAAACCAGTAGTTAGTCCTTCCTTTGTTTTATTTCCTTCGAGATATTATTTAGATAGGTAGGATGTACCTCCAAAATGTAACTATGCCGCACTTCCCTTTACCCGTACATATTACACTGGCAGAGAAAGTTATTTTGTATTGGATTATAAATGGATATGTAACACTCAATCGAATGCTTCTATCACTCTTTCCGCTAAACCAGCGGTTTCCATTTGCCGGGTCGCGACCCTGTACCGGGCAATCAAAATAAAATACTGAGTCACAACATTCCCGCCTTCTTTTAAAAATAATTCCTACTATCGTTCGACGCATTGTAAATATTCTTCTTAAACTTTCGTCATTTTACGCTAACTTAGACGGTAAAAAATAAGCAGCAGCTCAATACTTCGCATTAATAGCAGCGTTTTACCCTGAAATAAAACGCATATTAAAATACTTACCTCACTGGAAGCTTTATATTGAGATAGCATTTCCGTTTCCCGTCGTTTGCCTACCTTTTTTTAGTACGTAGTTTCCGGCTAAGTGGCGCCACCTGGCGGTCGTGCGCTTTTTATGTTTCTTAAAATTTGCGGCATACCATTTTGCTCATTGGCTCAATTTCACCAGGCAGAAATAAAGTTAAAGCTTCCAGTGAGGTAAGTATTTTAATATGCGTTTTATTTCAGGGTAAAACGCTGCTATTAAAACACTGTACCGTAACTGGAAGCTTTATATTGAGATCTGTTTGTTATCGCCTGGTGACGCCACTTAACATTATAACGCCTTAGCGTAACGCCAATGTGACAGATTTAAAAATAAATAAGTATTTATGATAATTTTTATTTTAAGAATGACATTATTCTTTTCCGTGTATTGCACAGAAATAATAACAAAAATTCTGTTAGTTTTTCATATCGTCATTAAATGGAACAAGTAATATAATGAAAAGGTAAAATTTCAAACTGAAAAACTTTCTAGGAAATTCTTCTACACAATCGCATTACTTGTGTAAGAGTTTATCAATACTTGATTTAATTTCACACATATAGGATTGTTGTGGTGTTTTAGCTGATTGCCAATTCCCACGAGCTAGAACTTCGTCGATGGGGTGATTTTCTAATCAGTTCTTGGAAGCTATATGGTGTAGCTGTGTAATAAAGAAATGTTTTTACAGTTTCTGCTATAAATGTAAGGTACCTACGTGACGAAGGTACTGCACCTCAAACTGATAAAAATATTAAATAATTTTGAATCTTTTTCATCTATCACTCAGCGATGTTATCATTTTAACCACCCAGAATAGAGGCTTTAAATTTTAATTATTTATATTCAAAATTGATCTGTAGACAGTCTGTCAGTACCTATGTATTGCTTTCGGTTGTAGAACCAAATTCAGGCCATACGGTAAAGTTTTTGTATTATGGTTAGGTAGGTACTTTAGGTAGGGTACTCGTATATTCTAAGGTCAGGTCATGAATGCATCTGCCTGAACACAGAAGTATTAAAATTGCTGTTTGATGTGATGATTAAAACAAAATCTTGTGTTGGTTATACATTTATAAGTACACTGATATCCCATACGGTTTGGGGTTTTGTAAAAGCAATTAGTTAATTTAAGAATATGTTTTACTAGAACGTGAGTACTTCACTGTTCATGGTTCAGAATCGCATTACTTGCAGACAGCTAATTTATGTAAAAGTATTGTACTATGTGATAATGTATGTATTTAATGTAAGCCTGATAAGAATCGCGCCAATTGCAGAAAAGTAAGGCTTTATATCTTTATTCCTGTCCTTGAACAACAACAATTCTAAGCTACTGGACAGATTTATAAAATAGACTCACCAAGAACTTTTAAGTAAAAGCTTTTGTTTAAAGGTCCAGCCTTCCCCCGCCTCAGAACACCCCCAAATATATATAAATATATTCCATCTCTCGAATACGGTAGTCCGGTTAATGTTTCGAGGAAATGTATCTGGAGTTTTCTCAAGGTAAGTGGTGCTGCAAGTGCTCGGTATCTGACACGCCAGAACACTTCCTTCCATTATGGCAAAAACAACCAGGTTTAAAGATTTAGTTGAGTGAGCACCCTGGACATTAGAAACGTTTGTAGGAAGACCCAAGTAATGAGATCGTACCATGAAGAACCGAACGCATCGCCAATGTATCCTGAAATTTATTCGATGCCGATCTAACATGTTCAAAATTTGGTATGTTTTTTACAATTGAAATAAAGATTTCGTACTTTCCCTTTGCGAAGATGTACACCTGTTGTTATTTTGTCACACTAAGAATCGAACTGTGATGTAGTAGTGAATGTGGCTCTACAGAGCATTGACTATTGCTAGCATTTCTTTCTGAATGCAATGACAACCTTTTCTTAAAGAATTTAATTTCCCGCTATCGCAATGCCTAACTTAAAGTTAAACAGTTTAACTCTTGACCCTCGATTTCTAAACCTTACGTATTTGACACGCTAAAATGCTCAAATTGTCTCAAACTGTATTCCTAGTTACGGCCTATATAATCATCCTACTGCAGGGAAAAGGCCTCAATCATTGAATTCAAGGTACCAAAGTAATGATAGGTATAATAAATTGTTATAGAGCTTGATCCAGGTCCAAGTCCAATCCGGGGTCAAGGGATTGATGGCAATGTGAGCAGCTTTGGAGGCAAATAGGTCTATTATTGGACATTCCCGTTTTATAATCACGAGATCTGTACAATGTGCTAGTCGATCCGGACTCCACAGTCGGCAGTGCCTATTTGCCGAGTATGTGGAATTTAATGGAACTAGTAAGTTCAAAATTGGAAATATATTGAAATCAAGTCTAGGTTTAAGCGCAAACCTGCTGGTCTAAAGCATCCGTAGTCAAAAAACGCCCCTGGGAAGGGCAATGCATCTGTCGATCTACTACTTCCGTTGTTCGGTAACCACCACTAGGGGCTGGAATCTATTCAACTATCTATGATTTATGCGACAATGCGGCATGACGGCATTGATTTCTTTATTGCAGTTTGTCTATTCGTTCATGTTTTCACATTATTCAATTTTTCATTATATAGTTAATACTTTTTTGGGGACAAAGAACCGACATTTCTAAATTCACATGCCATCCCAACTTCTCTAATGTTTGGACCGTAACTTTGATATGCTCGCGAGCATTTAGATGTAACAGTAAGAGTCAAGTACACTAAGAAGGGTTCTGACATGAAATATTCGATTTGGCCTTATACAAGGATAAAATCCAACTGCATGACAACATTTTGTTTCACAAGTTGACACTTTTGACACAAAGAAATGCGATACTATGCCTCTTTCAAGTCGTTGCCTCAACTTCTTTGATACCTCTTGGAGTATTAAAACGATCTCTGGTAATTTAATTGGGCCGCGAGCCCTTTTTTATGAAATGAACACCTGGGGATGTTGCAAAAGCAGGTCTATCCCTTTTTGAGGGTATTTGGTACAAGGTAGGCGAGGTAGCCCCGCAAGGGTGGATAATTTTAGGCGTATCGCTTGCATGAAAAAGCCTAATTTCAAGTCATTGCTTGAACCTCTTTGATCTAGCCGCGAGCCCTGATTATAAAATGACTCTCTAGGAATGTTACTATAGCAAATTTATCACTAGCTCGTAAAAAGTAGGTACCCTGCGAGGGTGGATAATTAAAATGCATAGGCTTACATGGCAGAGCCCGATTTTAAGTCATTGCTTGAACCTCTTTGATCGGGCCACTAGCCCTGATTATAGAATTAACTTCTAGCAATTTTGCTTGGCATAACTTACCTTAGGAGGATAGTTGATAAGTAATAAGGCACCCCGCGAGGGTAGTTAATAAGAGGCATAGGATTGCATGGCAGAGCCTAATTTTAAGTCATTGCTTGAACTTCCTCGGGTCCTGTTTATAGAATTAACCTTCATTTTAGCTTTGGCAGTACTTACCTTAGGAGGGTAGTTGATAAGTAAGTAGGCACCCCGCGAGGGTGGATAATTAAAGGCATAGGCTTGCATGGCAGAGCCCGATTTGTGTATCAACTTCCCTTAGGAGGGTAGTTAATAAATAAGTAGGCACCCTGCGAGGGTGGATAATTAGAGGCATATGCTTGCATAGCAGAGCCTGATTTGTATCTCAACTACCCTTAGGAGGGTAGTTGTTAATAAGTAATACCCCGCGAGGGTGAATAATTAGAGTTATAGGCATGCATGGCAAGCCTTATTTGTATATCAACTACCCTTAGGAGGGTAGTTGTTAATAAGTAACACCCCGCCAGGGGGAAAAATTAGAGGCATAGGCTTGCATGGCAGAGCCTTATTTGTATATCAACTACCCTTGAGAGGGTAGTTGATAAGTAAGTAGGCACCCCGCGAGGGTGAATAATTGATAGCATAGGCTATGAGTCTTCTAAATTTTTTATGCCTTGTCCACATGAGACAGCGCTTTGATTGATTGTTCTTAGCTGTGTGGATTTTTCGCCCTTTGGAGGCCAAAAAGCTTTACGAATGCTATCTGTTTTCTCCAGAATGCATATGAGTGGGTCTACACTAAATAAGTTGGGTTTGTAAAGGTATGCAGGCTTCAATAAGTGGATCACTAACTTGACTTATACTGAATTCTCGTCGCATCTCTGTAAATTCTGCCCGGTGGCCACAAACTAATTGCACTTGATTAGAATCCGATTTTATTTGTGAATAATTCTTTTACCTTTGCCTTCAAGTTGTTGAAATTAACATCTGTTGAATTGAAAGATAAATTTACGACTTTAACTCGCGTTTATCAATAGGGACTTACATAATTTTGGTAAATTTATCTTACATTTCAATGAATGGGTTGCGTAAATTCATCACTCACATCACATGTCTTAATATAATATAATATAATATAATATAATCACTCGTTTGTCAATTTTCATTTCATAAAATTTAACACTAAAACGGGATTCTCAAGGCACTGTTTTACAATTTAAATGTAAACAAAGCCAATTCGCCCATTTCGTCAAGCAATTTATCTATAATATGATAAGAATAAAGATACATTTATTAATCGTATTTCTCTTATAACCCGAGGTGCCGTTCACCTCGTTAACCGGCTAAAGAGGAGCTCGAGAAGCTGCTAGCCGAGCCAAACAAACCACTCAATGCTAAACGAAAAAGACACCATACACTTTTACGTATTACATCACGACTAATCCGAACGGCAAAACCGTTAAATTCATTAATTAAGTCACACGAATATTTAAGCATGATATTTCATGTTTTATTAACATGTTGTTTTAAGCAATAAAATTGCTATTGGAAACTGAAAATAAAATTCCTTAAAATAAAATGCATTATTCACTTAAAAATAATGAGGGTAGGACTTACCAGATTTGTGTAGTTTGTATAAAAACTCACTTGGTTAATAATTCTGCTCTGAGAATTATAATATCACTGAATTTTAACGATCACAGAGACAGGGCTTGCAGTGAACGTGTTGTTACGACGGTAAACTAAACGCCAATGAGCAAAATGGTATGCCGCAAATTTTAAGAAACATAAAAAGCGCACGACCGCCAGGTGGCGCCACTTAGCCGGAAACTACGTACTAAAAAAAGGTAGGCAAACGACGGGAAACGGAAATGCTATCTCAATATAAAGCTTCCAGTTACGGTACAGTGTTTTAATAAAAATTTATACTACTCATAAATATTTCACCTCATGGATACAGCTAAGATTTAAAAAGGTTAAGAAGGTCACAAAGGGACAGTGTGAAAATTACCGGGCCATGGCTCAACAATGTTTGGGAAACACTGCGACCTATCAAAAATGCGTACACGCAGTATTGTTTTCAATCACCACAATCATCTTGCTACTGCCTGCTACAGACCAGTGTCCAGAAAGATGCCTGTGCATCTGCAAAAGTTTTTTTTTTCTAATATCGCAAGTGCCACGTTTGGCAGATGGGCTAGCACTCGCAGTTTGCCCACTAGTAGAGAGTAGACGCTGCTTACCATCTTCTACTGGTGGTACTCCTCTTATAACATACAAAGAAAGAGAAGAAAAATCAAATTGATACATATTGTGAACATCAACAGGTATGCTGGTGATGACTACTACTTCATCATCAACCGAGCGAAGCTGGAAGATCGCGGAGAGTACATCATCCGCGCGGAGAACCACTACGGCTTCAGGGAGGAGGTCGTCTTCCTCAACGTACAACGTAAGTTTTATTCTGAAGATCTGAATATTTCTTGCATCCAAGGCTATCCAAATATACTCCTATGTATGCCGAGTTTTCGTAGTTTTCGAAATATTTTTTTTTTCTTAAATTGTGTGAATTTTTGATCTAATCAGTTTTAAAAAGAAAACCTCCACTTTTTATTATATCGGTTTTTTTGCAGTCTGATCCTTATAAATAAAACTAACTCAGATAAAATTATCAGCTAGGTAAGACAAATTCAAATTCATTTATTCAGACATAAGTCCATTCGTGTTAGCTAGTAACAATCCAGTCTTAAAACTATGTTAGTATATATAATTATGGCTGGGTACTGGTGCGTGCAGTGACATCCAGAGTCCCAAAAACGGTCCGGTAAGACAAAGTTTCAAAAAAAATTTTGAACTTTCAAGCTAGTCATAGCTTAATTTTGAACTTTTAATTCAAAAAATAAGTGGTTCAAAAGTTTCCTAGATCATGTCGAAAAACTTTCCGAAAGCGTTAGCTTTTAAACTAAGACAAAAAGGTTATTAATGGGGTAATTTTTGCCAAAAGCTGTTTCAAATGCACTAAGGAAAAATTATAAAAATTCAAAAAATCCTTTGTTACCCATTCATAAGACTAATTTGGATTATTAGTAAGGAAATACCTAAATGCAAAATAGTTATAGCTCTCCAATGAAATCATTTAATTCTGACTTACTCGTATCATTGTAAAAAGTGGAGAAAATATTTTTTTAAACTGATTAGCACGAATATTAGTACAAAATTTAAGAAAAAAAATTACTAGAAAGCTAAGAAAATTCGGCTAACATACATAGGGTATATTTGGATATCCCTGGATGTAAAGAATCCTGTATTTATAGTGTTTACAGGTAACATACGATCCAAATTTTAGATCACTTTGATCAATAAAATATTTAAACTAGATAAACCGCATAAAACATCGAATGCATGCTGTGATTCAATATCCCTACTAACTATTTTGAGTACCTTTCACAATAGACTCTTCCAAATTTATTAAACGCAATGGCACGATTAATGAGCGTTGCCTGTAATTAAAATAAAACTGTCAGATAAAAGATAAACCGATCAGTACAACGGCTTAGTTTAATGTGAACAATCTTGTAGCACGTGCCAGGTCTATTCTCGGGCTGGGCCTAGGCGAATTCTAGCCTTTAATTAGTTTGGATATTTGCACGGTGAAACTAGTTTGTATTGTGTACGGTGGAAAGGTGAAAATTGGAATTTGGATGTGCAGAGAAGTAATTTACACAGCGATTCTGACAGTGAAAAGGTTTATTAGTTTTAAAGTTTATTTTTTATTTTTATTGCGATGAATTCCGTTACGTGGGAGATAAGTTTACGACCTTTAGCCAGCCGGGTCAAATCCAAGGCTCTTTGAAGGATAACATCTTTGATAAACATTAGAGTAGTAATACTTTCCCTAAACTAAACGCCCTTTTATTAATATATGCTAAAAACATCAAGAATTATTGGATAAGAAAACTTATTTTGGTGCTACTTATTTTAAAAATAACACT
This sequence comes from Anania crocealis, assembly GCA_949315895.1. Lineage (NCBI taxonomy): Eukaryota > Metazoa > Arthropoda > Insecta > Lepidoptera > Crambidae > Anania > Anania crocealis. The sequence goes on along the minus strand of OX438874.1, from coordinate 5,325,841 downwards.
TAATTTTTATCCTTACGTTGCATTATTTGTAAAAAAAAATTGATTAAAGAAAGACCTTCAAAAGTGTATCCTTCGGCTCGGCTCATATTTTTTTAAAACCTTGTCTAGGTGTGATAATTCATACAATCACAAGTCAATTGAGGCTACCTCTTCTATTATCCTCTAATTAATAGACTTCCATTTAATGTTGTTATGACTTCGATTCCGATGAACAGCTGAAATATATAAATAATAAATAAAAATTAATTAAAGTCAGTACAATTTACATAAACGAGATTTATGTAATGTGTATTCTATGGTTTGTCAACAAAAAAAATTATTTATACAAAAATTTACCAAGCTACAAATAAAAATTTTCTAGAAAAGTCTTCTCTTTAACCATGACAGTTCTAATAGTTGTTCCACTTACGAACACAATCTATAAGCAACACTCGTCGCTGCGATCGCGTTGAAATTTTTAACCAATGCGTCCTAACTGTCATCATGTTCATGACCCACAGTGCTGAGATGTGAACACTTACAGGACAGCTGGTCCGCCAGTTTTAAGTGGCTCAATGAGCTATGGAACGCGCTATGATCTGAGATTTCCTGAAAGATAAAATTCGCAACGATGTTATCCGACAGAAAACCAAAGCCATCGACTTAGTACCCAAGATTAGCAAAGTGAAGTGACAATGGACTAGCAATATCTGTCAAAGAACCGATGGCCGTTGGGGCAAACGAGTTCTTGCGATTACCGCAATAATAGTATCAGACATCCCAAAAAAGGTGGAGTGATGATTTGCGAAAAGTTGCATAAAAAAGCTGTATGTGACAACCTGAAGGCAGGGTGCAATGGCGCTTATTGGGGAAGATAAATGTCCAGCAGTGGATTACTATAGGTTTATGGTGCGGAGCGAAGTCTTCTCAATGGGGTTCCATTCTCAGATAAAAATAACGAATGATATTCCTGATTCTTGATGTAACCTGCATCATGATTTACTCCTTAGTGAAAACTCTATTGTTTCCATTTTAGAAATATGTGACATTTAATTGTCCTACTTCGCATTGGCGTAATATTATGTTATTGTGAACACTATTATTTAAAAAGAGTTTGACAATAGTGACCGAATTTCATGCGTTGCTTCATCTCAGACTTCCTTAAGGAGCATTTAAATATTGAGACGTGTAAAATCGCCTCCTAGGGTCGATTTCATCAAAAGATAATAAGAACTAGATACACAGTTCTTATTTGAATGATTGACGTTCATTTTATGTCCGTGTCAACTTTACAACCCGGCTAAATTATGTCGGCACGCAATAGTATGGATATTTATGTCGTGTTGTAACTGTTCCATTGATATAGGTTGTACTAAAAGTGCACCCCTAAGTCAAGCGGTTCCCAAAGTTTAACGCCAGTATTTTGAATAGGGTATTAAAACTAGATTCTATTGTCAACTATGACGTTTCAAATTAAGTAACAGACTTTTTTATACTTATTGTAACGGTGTCCAAAGTCCAACGCCAGTACTTTGAATAGGGTAGTAAAATTTAATTCTTCTGTCAACTGTTACGTTTTAAACAGTAACAGATTTATTTTAATTTATTCTAACGGTTTCCAAAGTCTGATGCCAGCATTTGAATCAGCACTTTGAACAAAGCAATAAAATTGGATTCTTCTGTCGACTGTTAAGTTTTGAAATAAGTAACAGACTTTTCTTCTTTTACACATTATGCGTCCCGGGGCTAAAGTACCAGACTACATATACTTTTTTTTACCTTTTCTAGCTGTACCCAAAGTCCAACGGCAGCACCTGCCGGAAGCCCCGCGGCGTCGCTCGGCGCTGCCGTACACGTTCTGGCAGGAGTCCAGCGAGACGGCGCCCGCGTTCACGTTCCAGCTGCGGCCGCGCGTCATGCAGGCGCGCGACACCTGCAAGCTGCTGTGCTGCCTCAGCGGCCGGCCCACGCCCACTGTCAAGTGGTGAGCTAGTGTCTAGTGCTGCTGCAGGTGGCCTAGTGCCGGCAGGGGGCCAGCGAGACGGCGCCCGCGTTCACGTTCCAGCTGCGGCCGCGCGTCATGCAGCCATTCTGCATCTTCTCTATATGACTTATAAGGATAGTCTAGTGTCATAGTTTTCCAAGATGCTTCGACGGGACTTCAGCATATAAAGTTTTAGATACTACTTCAAGCATAGTCTGGTGTCAGTGTTCCGTTCCAAGCTGCAAGCTGTCTCCGCGGCCGGCCCACGCCCACTGTCAAGTGGTAAAATACTACTATAACCAGAATCCTTCTATATATGACTTAGGATAGGCTGGTGACACAGTGTACCGAGCTGCTTCGGGAAAAGCCCATACCTACCTACGTCAAATGGTGAGATACACGAAAAGAGACAGCTTACAAATGTACAAATGTTTAGATACTTAGTGTCAGAGTTTTTCATGACGCCTATTACAGGTAGCTCAGACTTGACTTCGTCATACGACAGAAGCCAAGATCAATAGCTTGCCATTTAAATGACATAAACCCCCCCCTCAGCTCTTTCTAGACATAAACAAATTTTGAAATGATCGTTTTCTAAGACTTAACCTGGAACAAATCCGAAATCTGTTGCATGATTCAATCAATAATAGAGAAAAGCTGAAAACATACCCTGAACATAACCCTAATACTACCCATAAACTATACGCTAATCGTATTCCAAATCCACCAGGTACAAGGACAGAAAGGAATTGTCGAAGTTCGACTATTCGATGATGCATTCGGACGGCGTGGTGACGATGGAGATCGTCGACTGTCGACCAGAAGACAGCGGCAAGTACACCTGCATCGCGACCAACGTGCACGGAACCGATGAGACCTCGTGCGTCGTCATCGTTGAAGGTAAGTGCGAAAAACAATAGACCTCCAAGACCAATGATATAAAATATAGATATGTTACCTTCATAGTAATTCGCGTATTTAATCTTTTCAGAGCAATCCAAAACTGCACACATTGACAAGTTGCACTGATAAGCACAACAAAAGATTTCCGTATCTTTTGTTCGCACGCAAGTGAAAGAGATAGCTATATCTTTTAATGATTACCGCTCGTGACTGCACTCGACGTGGCTACTTGACTGATATCTCATTTGACGTAACAAATTAATAGTTTCTGTAGTATTTCACATTAGATCGATTTTAGTCAACAAAGTTGCAAGATATTTGCTTTTTTTTTGATATTTTTGAACGCTGTCGGTTGGTCGGTCTTAGGACTCTAAGCAAACTTCATGGCGGATCTTACGAGTATTTCGCTATGTTGGTTGTGCATTGATTGAGGTTTAATATTTGTAATTACCCATAATCCGAGTGTGATTGATAATTATTCATCTTTTATTGATACAAGCAAACATTGATGTTAGATTCGAAAACCCACATAATGCAAATCTGAATGTCGGTTAAATGTCAAATGTTTATTTTGACCCGCATATCGTCACAGAACAGACAAAATCTATAGACTAATATGGCCGACAGCGTTTTCGTCGGTGTAAGAAATGTGAAATTATAAAACGTTAGTTTTGCCGTTTTCTAGGTGAACAAAACCTATTTATTAAGTAAATTAAAAAACTAAAAAACCACGCTTTTAAAACAGATTGAACTAAAAAATTAAAAATAAAACTGTAGTAATCAATTGAAAAATTCATATTATTGTACAAAAAGCGTGGGGTGCTTGTTATGATATCCACAGATATAGTAAATTATTGATAAAATATTTACAACAATCTAAATCAAGCCCCCACGCTTTTTGTACAATAATATGAATTTTTCAATTGATTACTACAGTTTTATTTTTAATTTTTTAGTTCAATCTGTTTTAAAAGCGTGGTTTTTTAGTTTTTTAAACTATAATTTATTTTTTACTTTTTAGTTTAGTTTATAAGATTTGATTCCTTCTTTACCGACTGTAAGTCCAAACCTATGCAGGAAACATAATTGATACAGATCGCGCGCTAGCTCTATCTCTTTTACTCCCTCTTACAGAGGAAAACTGGGAAAACTGTTATTAAATTATTGCATTGTCATCGGCCCTTGATACGTGTGCAAAGTTTCAAATTAATCAAACTTCTGGAAATCGGTCAAATTTATGCTCAAAGATTCCATTACATAGATACAACCCAAGCTAATAAAAGCGTGGTAAAAATGAAAATCTACTTTTCACCCAAAAAAATTTTCGCAACATCGTTTTCAATTTTTACATGAAGGGAAAATCAAAAACTTATGGATAGTATCGTTATGAATGAACGAGATGCGCTTCGCGTAAAAAAAGTGTTGCTAGGAGGCCGTATCAAAAATTTTATATTTTAGGCGGTAATTTTCTAAGTGCTTTATCTTGGCATTTTTGTACTGGGCTAAACCAAAAGAAAAAATACGGCATTTGTGTTTTGTCTCGTAGGTTGCTATATTAAAATAGGAAGGTGGCTATTTAGTAAATTTCAGACTGTATAGTCGAGTGTTCCCCCGCAGGCGAGGTGGTGTCGCCCGAGCAGGCGGCGCTGGCGCACAACTTCCTGCACTCGGGCGAGCGCCGCTACATCGAGAAGCCGCTCAAGCCCGCGCCGCCGCCCATCATCACCAAGACCAAGGTACCAGCTGAACTAATATACACGGTGCATTCTCAACCACCTGTATAACGAAGACCACGTTAAGTAACCATTATTTGGTAAATAATACAATTATATGTTATTGTTAGGGTTTGGTCGTTCAATAAGTGTCCAAATAATAAAACATTATACTTACAAAACCAAAAATACTTACTAAAAAAAATAAAAAATAAAATTAACTAACATTACTTTTACAAACTTATTAGGTACCTACTAACTATAAGTAGAACTGTTGTTGCCGAGCATTGTGATCTGTATAGATAGTTCTTTTCTGTATGTTTATGGGACATCCACCTTGATCATTGTGGAAGATGCAGTGGTGATTAGTGCGTTTTTAATATTTAAAAAAAAACTATTAATTACTACTTTTTCTATACTCGTGTTTGTGAATAAATAACATATTTATCTGTTTTGCAGAGGGAAACGTAGCTTATGGAGTGACTTCTTAAGTTCATGTTTTTTATACTTTGATTTAGCTTATCTAACTTATGGTACGAGTAGTACATGTTATCCACATTATTAGAAGGCACCTATTTAGTTACAAACATTTCTGTATGTGATGCTAAATACTTAGTTTAATTAAGAAAACCTGTTATTGGCCTTACTTTAAGTACAAAATTGTCAATCAATACTTTAAAATACGCTGTTGGTTTCTGTAATAAATTTAAAAAAATATATATAATGTATAACATCTTGACAGTGTTATTTTCTTTGATTTACTATTTTTTTTATATGATATTAAATATTGGTTCAGCTATTTATTTTGATACACGCTGTGACGCGTTTATTCAACCGAGACCCCGCCGCAGCAAAATAATACGTCAGTGCGCGTTACAGGCTGTTGAAAAATTAAAAGTCTGAATCAAATTTTAATTTTAATCAAAAAATAAATAACACTGCCATGATACTTTATTTGATATTTTAGAAACTTAATTGCACTTATAATATCAGTATATAAACTTGAAAAATTTTGTCTCAGGCGGGACTCGAACCTGCATCTCCTCGCATGCCGGCCGACCCGAGTTCACCAATATTTAAACAGCCGGTAAACATAGATTGACGATTAATTTGACACAATTCCCATACAAAATATGTCAAATAATATTTTAAACGCTGTTTAAATTTTAACCGTCTGTTGGTGAACTCTGGTCTAAGGCCCGAGTTCACCAACAGGCGTTTAAGTCTAAACAGCGTTTAAACAGCGTTTAAAATATTATTTGACATATTTTGTATGGGAATTGTGTCAAATTAATCGTCACTCTTTGTTTACCGGCTGTTTAAGTGTTGGTGAACTCGGGTCTAAGTATTAAGATACATTTTCGAATTTAACTCCCGTTTATTAAGGTTTTAACATTATATTTTGATCTATACCGATAACGTTTTCCAAATTACGTTATTTAAAACGAATAACATCTTGGGCTCCCTGTTACTCGTACCACGAAGGTTGTAAAATGTTCGAAACGCCGGTATGAACCAAATACAAACGCGAGTTAAATCCATAAATATATTTCTCATTTCATCAAACCTAATGTTATCTTACCTGATGATTCTGTCCTAATATTTATAAACAGTTACTTTACCTCTTATATGACTAGTTTTAAACTGAACTTGTATTCACAGGTCACCATCGACCCGCCGCCAAGGCAACACGCGTCGCCTAGACCGAAATACTCGCCGCAGAGTTCGGTGGAGGCTAGCAAGAAGAAGTATGGTGCTAAGCTCGACTCGGACGCGTCTTCTAGATCGAGAAGTGCCACCAAGGAGCTAGTATGTAAGTATCAAAGCAGTGACGCAGTACTGTTAGTTGCAGTATAGCAAGCTACCGGGATTCAGGATAGATGCGGTTCTGCAAACCGGATCCAACCGGATCCGGACCTTAGTTGTTTACACATGTGTCAAAAAATTGGTAAGGGACCTTTGTTAGGATAATAGACTACTATAGTATAATAAAGGTCTTATTAGACAGTACTGTTAGTTGCAGTATAGCAAGCTACCGGGATTCAGGATAGATGCGGTTCTGCAAACCGGATCCAACCGGATCCGGACCTTAGTTGTTTACACATGTGTCAAAAAATAGGTAAGGGACCTTTGTTAGGATAATAGACTACTATAGTATAATAAAGGTCTTATTAGACAGTACTGTTAGTTGCAGTATAGCAAGCTACCAGGATTCAGGATAGATGCGGTTCTGCAAACCGGATCCAACCGGATCCGGACCTTAGTTGTTTACACATGTGTCAAAAAATTGGTAAAGGACCTCTATTAGGATAATAGACTACTATAGTATAATAAAGGTCCTATTAGACTATCATCATTATCATCATCATCAGCCTATCATAGTCCACTGCTGGACATAGGCCTCTCCAATTGCACGCCACTTAGGTCGATCCTCGGCTTCTCGCATCCAGCTCTATTAGACTATATAATAGTAGTCTATTATTTTCGTAACTGACTGTTTTATAAAATAATCAACATAACTATTTAAATATTATCTTCCCAACTAAAAATTTTTTCAACAATAAAATTCTGTGGGTTGGATCTGGTTTGCAGAACTACGTTTGATTTTCGAGTTCTTCCCCTCTCTTGGGACTTTAGATAACCCAATAATATCCCAGTGTAACTTGCTAACATCTTCTGCCAACTCTGTGAACCTGGCGTCGAAAAGGCTATTACCATAATGTTGAATGAACGTTGCCAGGTGTATTCGTTTACCCCCGTATTTATAAAGAAGTAATTACTTATTGCTTAAGAAAGTCATAACTTAAAGTGTTAATATCTAGTGCTTAAGTGAAAGAAATTGGTCACCATTAAATAGTCATATTATTTGGCTGAAAATGCTAAATTTTGGTAGTTATAACTTCTAGTAATTTCTTGATTAAGGCATACAAATTGTCTCTCAAGTAATTACTTGTAGTCAAGTAATTACTTTTACTTGTTTATAAATACGGGGGTTAGTGTGGTAGCCGGATTTTCTTTGCACCCCTGCCCTAACATTACAGTAACGACTACCTTGGCTTTGCTGCCGGGGACTCGGAGCCAATCGTGTGTACTTTTTCTTGGGGTGGGAGGAAGGTTGGCTTAAATCGTTACTCCTGGTAGGTGGATTGCAGTTTGTCCAATCAATGGTGGAGGTAAGACGCTGTTGCCTGTCTGCCTCTGGGAGCATTCCTTTGCTTCTTTAGATACCCATAGGAAGGAAGGTCCTATTTTTTTAAGGCAATAAAGGAACACGACACGGATCGGTATTATCTTGTGGAATATCCTTGGATTTTCAAATGCATGAACCCCTTTGGATTAATTAGTTCAGAGTTAGTTTAGGTTATTATGTTTACTCTTAATCCCTCGATCGTGAGTTTTTCCAGACACAATTGAAATCAATTGTTATCGCGGCACGCGCGTGCCTCCTGGGGGTTGAGGGATTAATCGCTAGATTCTTTCATATTTTCAATCTTATATTGATCGAGGGTATTGTCCACGCACGGGTTATGTCACGGATGCCAGAATAGTTTCATGAGAGACGATGAGACACATAAGCGCCGAACCGCGGCGAATAACACCGAGCGAACGTTCGGTTCGCGAGTGAAGATCGACGCTCGGTTGAACCACTCCCTTTACTATCTTTCTGTGTGCGATCAAATACACCGACCGAACGACCCTATGACATACAGTCCACTTTTAACTACCTCCTCATCTACCACCGAAGGCACGAACTCTTCTCTTAAGACGCTGACATGAGCCAAATTGAGCTCAATGAAGATTGGTTTGCTTTAAGCCCGTATTGTTCCCAAATTCTATGTAGTTGTAATTGATCATATTTTCGACCAGGTGGCTGTTTCCAAAACACGATTCTAAAAACTTTTCTCGATAGGAAAAAATCTCAAAGTAGCCTCTGAAAATACATAAATTACCATTTTTCTCAGCAGTCCGTGTAACAATGATAATAAAATTTTGCTATATTGCATATTACATGTTGCTTAAGCAAATGGCTGATTTAGATTTTTAATAAAATGGCAATTTTAAATTGCACAACGAATTTTGTTATTTGGCACTTAGGCCCTTCTATTCCATGCGCTTTTTCTCTGTCACTCCTACGAGAATCGACAGTGATAGCTGTGGCGCGTTCCAAAGAAATTCAAAGACGAATAAATTTGTGGGCGTGTTTATTGCTCAAGGTCATCGGCTGCAGTCAGCGTCTTAAGTTGAAATCACGTTTGCAATACTAGTGGATAGTTTCAGTAAGTATTAACATTTTATGATTGTTATAATATGAGTGTTCGTCCCCAGTGCCGGCGTCGGACTCGACGATGTGCGCGCCGTCGTTCGCCCGCGCGCTGCCCGACGTGCTGCGGGCGCGCGACGCGGCGCCGCTGCTGCTGTCGTGCGCCGTGCGCGGGGACCCCGATCCGCGCGTGCAGTGGTACAAGGATGGGAAGCCACTGCACTCTTCTGAGGTCAGTTGAGCTTTGCCGCAGAAAGTTAGCCTTTGAAAAACTGATACAGGATGAAATTTTAACCACTTTCCAAAATTTTTATAGGCGTTCAGTATCGTGTTTAGAGCCTATTTATAAAGTTAAAAATGTAAATGTTGTCACCCGAAAATATTTTTTCGCGATATTTGATTTAATTTTATTACTTCTAAACAAAACCAATTCTCCAAAAACTAGAACAGTATCGTTTTAGAAAATTACCTCTTAGTATTTATTGAATAACAGTAAAATTTTCTTTTAGTTATTTATAAAGTCAAATTTGTCGCTAAATACAAAAGCAACCGCTTTTAGCAATAATGCACAATACGGGAGAATGCCAAAATAAAAAGCAGTTAACAGTGATTCAATAAATACTAGAGGTCATTTGAAAGTAAATTTATTTCAATGATAGAGAACTTTGCCCTGCAGTGGAATGATTACAGGCTGTTACTTTATTTAATTATTTTTAGATAGATAGATAACACTTTATTGCTCACATTAAAAATTGGTACAAACAGTTGACTTAAAACTAAATTCATAACTAATGTGAGCAAGGGCGACCTTATCGCTGCAAGCTCCTTTTTTCATTTCGCTCCTTTTTTACATGACAATATAACGCTAAATAAATAAAAAAAAGACGTGTCGCACTCGGAGACTGCCGCGGTAAAGCTGCATTTTTTATCAACTTATGCAATTATAAAACTAAAAAGTATAACCGCTGTGCCGGTCGGAGTAGGGGGTGTTAGGTTATTTTCGTTACGGAATTTCTTGATTTGGTCTCCACGCTCAAGGCCCGCGATAGAAGCTATACAATAGCTTAATTTTATAATTTTATGTATTTTCTAATTTTGACTTTTGTAATTAAATTTTTCTGGTCTTTTGGCAGATATGGGTACCATAGGCAACCATACTGTCAAAATCCTTATTTTCTTCTAATTCTTTTAAATTTCGGATATTCAATATTGTTCGATCGTGCCTCGCCCCGAGTGTTAGGTTAGGTTATTTTCGTTACGGAATTTCTGGATTCGGTCTTCACGCTCAAGGCCCGCGATAGAAGCTATGCAATAGCTTAAAATAAGATATTTATTACAATATTACAAATTATCCACTATGGTCAGTGAAACTGAAATACGAACGTTTTTTCCACAGGTCGTAGACCTCAAATACAAAAACGGAGTAGCATCTCTCGCCATCAGCGAGGTGTTCCCCGAAGACGAGGGCGAGTACTCGCTGAAGGCCATCAACAGCCAAGGCGAGGTCGAGACCAAGTGCAAAGTGTCCGTCAAACGTGAGTATACTGTATACAAATACAGGGAAAAACTCTGGGTAACTGTCAGAGACTCTCTTAGGAAAACTGTAGGAATACAGGGATACAAGCCGCCTATTATAGCCCTCTGAAGTGGCTTGTTTATATTTGACTTTCATCTTGCAAAAAAGCCGAAGCTAACTGCTTAAAGTGTCTTTGAAAATGTTTTAATCCCTACGGTTAAGAAGAAGCCTAAGATGGAGCGAGCTTACCTTGAAAGTAGCACTGGTTCTTCCACACACCAGCGGAACGAAAAAACTGTTTGGCGCTGGACTCCGGCAGGAGGGTGGTAGCATCCAGGCGGCCTCTTACGTAGCCTACCACCGCAGAGGGATCTGTTAGCCGTCATCATTGGTTAGAAAAACAAGTTGTTGCCGAGGGTAGACCACTAGGAGGTAGATTCCACCACCCCTTCCAGGTTCATACCTACTTAGATAAGCTCATTCCCAAAATTTTTCTCCTTGCGTAGTATGCAAAACACCGAATCACAACGCCAATCAGGCTGTCATTATGTCAACCAGGATGATAAACAAGTGTTTCAGCACGTTAAGCCATCAGTCCAGTCTTCTGTCGTAAGACAAAAGTCGTAAAAACATGCCACATCAGACGCTTGTAATCTAAAACCTACTCTGGTTCCAGAGCAAAGCCCAAAGGGTCAAGTTAATTTCGGAAACATCTTTTCGTAAATTAATCCGAACTGTAATCTAATTGAATTTATTAGTAGGCCCAGGCCTAGGCAGTGGTCCCACTGCATCTCTACATCGATCGTGGTAACTTATCGTTTACTTACTCGGCTTATTGCTGATGGTAAACATCATGTTAATAGTATATTTCTTTCCAGCTTTGGAGGGTCCCGTGACTGTCCTGGGAACCCTGAAGGGCGACAAGCCGCCCAGGATAGTGGACCACGCGAAGTCGCAGGTCGTCAACGACGGCGACGCCGTCACGCTGTCCTGCAGGTACGGTCGCTGATGCAAGTTAACACACAATAAAAAAACGTGTCTCATTACTGATGATTCCAATTCAAGTACTAAGTCATACAGCAGTTGCACAAACAATTGTATTAGACAACGTGTTTCGTTTTGATGACTACAATTGAAGTGATAAGTGCTGAACATCTTCAATCTATGCATTAATTTAAATACTAGCTGTTGCCCACGTTCGCGGATAAAATTTTGCTTGTACTGTACCCTGATCAAAAAAGTACCACAATGCAAGAAACCGTGTCGATCCCTTTCAATATGAAAAACAAATACAGCCCACGAGAACCGTAATTTTTTTCGGTATTTCAGGAAGCCTATATGCTAATCCTGACCAAATACAATCTCTATGCCTAATTTCATTTAGATCTGTTCAGCCGTTTTGATTGAGTATCAAACATCCAACCGGACATTCACATTTATAATAGTAGCAAAATAAAAGACTGAAGCTGTAAAAGTTGGTAAACTCAGGGTGAAATTTTAACCACTTTCCAAAGTTTTTATATGCGTTCGGTATCGTATTTAGAGCCCAATTAAGAAGTAAAAAATGGAAATCAAGCTTTCACCCGAAAATATTTTTTGCAATATAGTTTTCAATTTTTACGGTCTTAGGCCTGATAAGGTACAAAGGGAAAATCAAAAACGTATGAATAATATCTTAATGAATGAGATGTGAATCGCGTAAAAGAAGTGTTGCTACGCGGCTGTATCAAAAATTATAGATTTTTTGCGGAAATTTTCTAAGTGCTTTATCTTGACATTTTTGTACTGAGCTATACCAAATTAGATTGTTAGATTGATATATTAAAATTTAGAAAGTGGTTAAAATTTCGTCCTGTATAGGGTACTTTTGACAAAATACAATTAAAAGAAAAAGGGAAAGAACACTGAACCGATTTTCTTGCGAACTCTTCTCTATTATGCCCGCGTCTTCATTCACAGTCCAGTCTGTTATTAGAAATAACGATGTAAAGGGACTTGACAAAAAGTAAATTAAATAGATTTTGTGTGCAATATTTGATGCAGATTTTGCTAAGTTTTGTTTAGTAACAATTTATTTGCCGGTGTTGTTATTTGTTCCCTTCATGAATGCAAAACAAAGTATTTGGAAAATCTATTATAATAACGCCATCTAGTTTTTTTAACGAACATTGCATACTCGACCTAAACTCAGTCATAACTTCACAATCATTATCATTGTTCAACAGAATCGTGGGCGCAGAGCGTTTCGACGTAGTCTGGTTACATAACAACAAAGAGATCAAACCATCGAAAGACTTCCAATACTCCAGCGAGGCCAACATTCACAAGCTGAACATCGCTGAGATATTCCCCGAGGACGCTGGTAAGTAGTTCTGTGGAAACATCAGAGATGGCTCTATAAGTAGTTATGTTAAAATATCATAGATGGCTCTAACGTAGATACTGTGTTATCTCACTGATGCAGAAACCATAATTTATTTTTGAAAGTGAAGTAAGTATCGCGTTTGGTATTTTTAATAATTCTGAGCTGATAAACTAAAAAACATTACAAAATATATGTAAATCATACATTTTACAGTAAACTAGGCAAATGTTTGCTATGTACAAATTAATTTATCGTAACTATTAGCGCCGTTTTTCTTTATTTTAATGCGGAAAGTATCTTTAAACTTTGTATCAATATTACCGCGAAACGTCCAAAGATGGCGTTAACGTACACGCGTTATCAGATAGTGTTTCAATATCCGTCTTCCAATAAGACTCTTATACAATCAATTTTAAACATTATTATGTAAAAGAACATAAAATAATAAGCTACTAATTATAAGTTGGTGCCATGTATACAAGACTATTAACCTTATATTACTATTGACCTTTAAATAACGTAGTTCGTTGCATTAAACCCGTAAGTGTTAAGCGTAAAAATGCAACAAGAAAGTTTAAAATCCTATATTTTACAAGAACCACCGACATTTGTCATGACTTTTTGGTTTTTTAAAGGTTGTCAACAAGTATAGATTTATATTATTTAAAGTAATGTGTCATACATTAAATAATAACAGATGTTAGGTAAATCCTATTACAAGCTAAATCTAGTAGGTAATGTACCGAAAAAAAAAACTTTAATATTGACTCAAATACTAAATGGAAAAAAGGATTTACATAGACCTAATTGGTTTCCGCTTGTAGTACTATTTCCTTACCTTCATACGAAGATTTTTTTGTTATTCGAGAATATTAGATTTCTTGCAAATTAAATGCTAGTGTATGTTTAATAGGAACCGACCAACTTAAATGGTCCTAATTATTTATTCATAGAATTGTAATTGAAATCTTTTTCCTCCCCCCACCCAGGCGTATACACCTGCGAGGCTTTCAACGACGCCGGCGAGTCGTTCTCGTCGTGTTCGCTAGTGGTGCTGGTGCCGGGCGAGGCGCCCGCCGCGCCGCAGTACAAGCAGTTCCCGGCCTCGGCCACCGTGTCGTCGGCCGAGCCCGCCGCCTTCACCACGGAGCTGGATAAGGTAAAGTTACGGCCCATCACCCCACTGCAGGGCACCTCCATCATTTGATTCAAGTCACCACAGCAATGATGGGTACAGGCATAATCACCACGCCGCTTGCCAAATGTGGATTGGTGTTTACAAACGATTTGGGGGAGGCCTATGTCCAGCTGTGGGCGTCATTTGGCAGAGATGATGATGATGATGATGATGATCACAAACCCGAGCAATGTTCGAAAACTCAAAACTTTTGTTGCCACCAAAGACCCCGAGATCTTGGCCTGCCATTTAAACCACTAGACCAACGGAGCGTTAGGTAACCTTAGAATTGTAGCTATAAAGTCTAGTATGACCAGCAATGTATATGATGAAATTTGCTTAGGCAGTTCTTGTGATGGTACTCAAAGAAGACGGCTAAATGTAAATACACCAATAACAGTCATATAAAGCACATAAAAGGTAAAACAACGAAAAATCAATTACTAATGGTCAAATATATTTCGCAGCCACCGCTACAACTCCAATGGCTGAAGGACGGCAAGCCAGTAGACGAGACCTCCACGCGATACAGGTTCACGATGGAAGGAACATCCCGGTACAGGTTCGAGATTGCCAAAGCCACGCCCGACGACGCTGGCCAGTACCAAGCCAGAGCGGTAGGCTCCAAGGGAGACGCCTTCGCTGCCTTCTATCTCAACGTCAGCGACATTTAAACTGGTATCCGAACTCAATACCAGAAACCACAAGGACTGACCAAACATTTAACACGAGGGACCCAAGACAGAACCTTGAGGCACCCCAAAAAAAACAACTAAAGAATGATTCAAATTTTGCGTACGATTTTTTTATACAATTCGGAGTCGTAAGTGTGTAAAGGAGTTTTTTTTATATTAAATTATTTATTAATTTATTAAGTATTCATAAGTGTTACACCCTATCGAATGCCTACGAGAAGTCGCTTGGACGGAATCCTCGCTCTCTAGTCACTGTTAACGTTTAAATGTTAATTTATTTATCTTCGAATTTATCCGTTGTTATTATTTCTTTTTGTTTTGTTCAATAATTTTATCTATTGTCCTGGCCTAACAGAATATTGCAGCTTTTAAATTTAAGCTTGAGTTTAATCAACGTTGCGGTTGGCCGAGTGACGACCCTTCGGCGTGTGTTCTGAGCGCCACCGACGAACGCACATCAAACGGGAATCGCTACTAGCCACACTCTGTAATGATTATTTTTATATAACTGTATTATTTAATTGTACATAATTTAATTTATATCATGTGACCGCGTAATTTATAAATAAATATGTATACCTGAAAAATAAACGAAGTGTTTCATTTTAGACTAGCTGTTCTGTCTTTAAGTTTGGTGATGATAAAATGATGGTTGAACACAAACAAACAATCATTCATTTGGAATACGACCAATAGGAGCGAATTATTAGTTATTAGTAGGAGGATTTGAATTAGTATAAGTATAAATTGCTACACCCTTACAGGGTTTTGTTACATTTATTGTTAACATTGTGCAATGAGTAAATAAATAAATAAATAAATTCACGTAAAAAAAAAAGAATCAGTGAAAAATGTTGTAAAAATAATCGCGATCATAATGACAGAAATTGACGCGGACGAAGTCGCGGGCAATAGCTAGTTTGGAATAAAAGGACCTTCTTACAGTTTATTCTCCGATTGGTTGTCCTGCAGGGAGTGTAGCCTGCCAACTTTAGCTTCGTAATCCAGAGTGCCATGTAGATTATTTTGGTTCTTATCACGTAAAGAAACAACAAGCTTAGCTTCAATATTACCCACTGGTTGATCTTAGTTTTATTTAAAAGGGCAACTCCACAGAGTACATTGTAAATGGCAACTCTTCACACACTGCTCAAAGATTAGTCTGAAGATGTTCCGTTCTAGCTATTCATCTTCCAGTCCTTTAACAAAGTCGGAAGTTCATCGCGATAAACTAAAAATATAATACATAGATAAACTTCTTATAGTGTGATTGATTATTCTTCAAGTTTGATGAGTTATCAGAGTTTTCCAAATCGCGTATTTCAGGCCCTTTATTCGCATAATAATAAATTATCAAAATAGCAGATCCTCAATATAGCCAAAGTACAATCAAGTAAAAAATCATTAATATATTTTGCTACTTTAATTTATTAATTTGCAGACAAGGTTATCAAAAAAAAAATAATTACATGACGTCTTTATGATTTTTCCCTACAGAAGCCGGGAGCAACAGCCTTGCCTTCTGCCCCTTAACCTCTTTCAGACCCAAGCCGAATCAAAAAAGATCGATTTGATTCGACCAGAATCGTGCCCAGAATCCTTGCGTAGTAGGCGGGCTACCGTACCACTACACTAACTAAATATCTAGGTATAATCTTCTCAGCGATGCTAGTGAAATTCTTAGTGTTCCATGCCTCATATATTCTTGAATCGGTGCTAAGAAAACCTGCGCACTCCACACAAACATTTGTGTCAGTCAGGATGACTGGACCAAACGAAACATTTAGATTGGACCATGTGCACTATTGAATACCTATTTTCTACTATTTGATACCATTCGTAAAACATTTGCTACCTTTGTGTTAATATCATTATTAAATAAATTAAGTGGCCAGTCATTCTGACGTCAGGTTGACTGGCCACTGATGAGTTTTCATAGTATTAGCGTTGTATTTACCACTTTGTTAAAGTAGATATTCACTACCTACGTGCTACTTTAACATATATTTTTCAAATAATTTTGGGAAGCTTCTTTAAAATTTTATAAATAAAAACCATAAAAACGCCTGCACATAATTTACGATTTTTTTTTTGTCAGAATAATTGCTAGTAATCTTTTTGCAGGCGCTTAGTGGCTTATGAACAAGTTATCGCTGAATAGCTATAGTGCTTCAGATATTTTGTATTTATATAATTTCAAGTGATTTAGAAAGTGCCTGCGAACATACTAGTTAACTAATCGACGCAATTGAGTTAACTAGTATGTTCGCAGTAAGTTGTTTATAAGCCACTAAGCGCCTGCAAAAAGATTACTAGCAATTATTCTGACATAAAAAATCGTAAATTATGTGCAGGCGTTTTAATGGTTTTTATTTATAAAATTTTAAAGAAGCTTCCCAAAATTATGTGAAAAATATGTGTTAAAGTAGCACGTAGGTAGTGAATATCTACATTAACAAAGTGGTAAATACAACGCTAATACTATGAAAACTCATCAGTGGCCAGTCAACCTGACGTCAGAATGACTGGCCATTTAATTTATTGAATAATGATATTAACACAAAGGTAGCAAATGTTTTACGAATGGTATCAAATAGTAGAAAATAGGTATTTAATAGTGCACATGGTCCCATCTAAATGTTTCGTTTGGTCCAGTCATCCTGACGGACACCAAACATTTTTGTGAAGTTTTCCATCAAATGTCCGGGTCATGGAAAAAATAAAAAGTTTGCTGAATAGACCCGAACCTAGTAACCCTGTGCATCCTAGATGAATAGCCATTACACTAAGAATATTGTAGCCTTGTATTAATATTCAAATGAATTTGGTTTTCCTTAATTTTTCAAACAAATGGCTTGTTATCAAGAGTTGTTAGGTCTAGGATTATCTATATATATAAAAGAAAGTCGTGTTAGTTACTTCACTTATAACTCAAGAACGGCTGAACCGATTTAGCTGAAAATTGGCAGGGAGGTAGTTTAGAGCCAGGAGAAGGACATAGGATACTTTTTATCCCGTTCGACATCATTCCCGTGTGACTTGACATGTAACGTCAGTCACTATAAAACGTGGTATAACAAAAAAGAATCAGACTTGGAATAACAAAATTGACGTATAATGACAGCTATGTAATGACGTATGGATGACTATTTGATATTTGTAAGAAATCAATAATATAACTATTTCTATTAAATAAATAATTAACATTATTGCCCAATTGCCCATTCGTATAAACAGTGAAGTGAACTATAAAACTCGGTATGGTTAAAAATTTAAGTTTTTAGGTGAAGTGAAGTTTAATTAATAATGCCGCGACCAAGACGATCGAATCTTTCCCGACAAAGCCGTGATGCAAGAAGAATACGAAATACTGCAAATGAAAGGACTGAAGAAGAACAAGAAATTGCACGTGAACAGCGCCGCGATAGTATGGCTCGACTTCGTGCTTCTCAATCACGAGAGCAAAGTGAAGCAGCCCGTGAAACAGCTCGGTTGGCAATGCAGAATCGTCGAGCGAACAACAGAGGTCAACAAATAGATAATTTGCGACGCAGAACAAGATATTTATCAAGTGCTGATTTGAATCGAGCAGCGTTTCAATACGATTGCAGCAATGATTACAGCTTGCATCCTAGCGTTTGCATTGGGCAAATGGACGTAGTTTGCGAGTATTGTGGTGCATTAAAGTTTTCCGGAGAAACGCCTGGATTATGCTGCCTTAATGGTAAAGTGAAATTGCCATTGTTGACTCCGCCACCTGAGCCATTGTATTCATTGCTTTGTGGCGAAACACAAGAATCACGCCACTTTCTTGCAAATACTCAAAAATACAATGGTTGTTTCCAGATGACGTCATTTGGGGCAGATATTATCGAAGAACGGGGATTTAATCCGACATTTAAGGTATTTATTTTTGTACTTATATAGAATGTAGTTAAAGAATAACTTACTTTATCTATTGGTACCTATGTAGTATATTTGCTAATTCTGAACTCTACTCTCCCACCGAAAAAAGTGTTTATAACCCAGTTAATACTGTCTGGTTTTTATTTTGTAGATACAAGGACAGATTCATCATCGAATTGGATCATTACTACCTTTCGAAGATACACAGAATAAATTTTTACAAATATATTTCATGGGCAACATGGAAGAACAACTTGATCGACGCCTAGAGATCAATGCAGGAATGAAGCGAGCAATTCTTCAAGACTTGCAGTGTCTGCTTCATGAACATCATGCGTTGGTCAGGTTGTTTAAGAGTGCTTTAGAGCGCATGCCAAGTGATGACTATAAAGTTGTTATCAAAGCAGATAAACGACCATCTGGAACACACGAAAGGACATTTAATGCTCCAACAGTAGACGAAGTTGCCATCCTGATTGTTGGTGAACAATTGGAAAAACGCGATATTGTGCTTACACGTCGCGATACTGGGCAACTGCAACAAATATCTGAAACTCATCGATCATATGACACATTGCAATACCCGCTGATGTTTTGGCAAGGAGAAGATGGATATTATTTTAATATTAAAATGAAAAATCCATTGAATGGTGAGTATCAGTATCATAATTTATTTCATTTATTTGTGAAAGACACTGATTTAAAATAATGCTTATTAAAAAAATGGTTAATGTCTGTATTGTTTGCCTTTAAAATTTGCCTTTGAAATGGTTAATTATCAAATTTTTAATTTCAGGTGAAGAAACTACAAAGCAAGTTAGCTCAATGAATTATTACGCATATCGTTTGATGATTCGTCAAAATGCTGACAACTATTTGCTGCGGTTTCGTCGATTGTTTCAGCAGTATTGCGTTGACATGTATGTAAAAATAGAAACGGAACGTTTAACATTCATTAGGTTGAACCAAGCCAAACTGCGTTCTGAGGAGTACATCCATTTACGTGATGCAGTTAATACTGAAGGAAATGCAGCTAATATTGGTCGATTAACTATTCTGCCGGCGACATACATTGGTAGTCCACGTCATATGCATGAATATGCACAAGATGCAATGACATATGTTCGTCATTACGGTCGGCCCGATCTCTTTATTACTTTTACCTGTAATCCAAAATGGATAGAAATTACTCAATTGCTGCTTCCCGGACAAACATCAAGTGATAGACACGACATCACAGCACGTATATTCAGGCAAAAAATTCGGTCCCTGATGAACTTTATTGTTAAACAACGCGTCTTTGGAGATACTCGATGCTGGATGTATTCAATCGAATGGCAAAAGCGAGGCCTGCCGCACGCACACATTCTTATTTGGTTAGTGGAAAGAATTCAGCCTGACCAAATAGATGATATCATATGTGCTGAGATTCCTGATTATGAAGTCGATCCAGACCTACATGATGTTGTTACTACTAATATGATTCATGGACCGTGTGGTGCCATCAATCCCCAATCACCTTGCATGGTCGATGGAAAGTGCTCTAAACGATATCCACGGAAATTAACGGCGGAGACTGTCACTGGCAATGATGGTTATCCGCTGTATCGGCGTCGATCACCAGATGACAACGGTCGAACTGTCACAACGAAAGTGAAAAGAATGGATTTCGTTGTCGACAACAGTTGGATTGTTCCATATTCGCCACTTATTTCTAAATCGTTCAAGACACATTGCAACGTTGAATACTGCAATTCAGTTAAGTCCATAAAATATATTTGCAAATATGTCACGAAAGGCAGTGATATGGCGGTTTTTGGATTGCAATCCTCGAATACCAACGATGAAATTTCACGCTATCAAGTTGGTCGTTATGTGAACTGTAATGAAGCGATTTGGCGTATATTCGCATTTCCCATTCACGAACGTCATCCTACTGTTACGCATTTGGCGGTGCATCTGGAGAATGGTCAACGAGTATATTTCACGGCTTCGAATGCTACGCAACGTGCTGAAACACCTCCAGCAACTACATTGACCAGTTTTTTTGCAATCTGCCAAAGCGATCAGTTTGCACGAACTTTGCTTTACTCGGAGATGCCACGTTATTATACTTGGAATGCTTCATCGAAGAATTTTCAAAGACGGAAGCAAGGCGATGCGGTTCCTGGGTATCCAGATGTGCGTTCTACTGATGCTCTTGGTCGTATGTATACAGTTCATCCAAAGAATAATGAATGTTTCTATTTGCGGTTGTTGCTGGTAAATGTGCGTGGGCCAACGTCATTTGAGTCACTACGAACTGTTAATGGTGTAATATTCCCAACATATCGTGCTGCATGTGAAGAATTGAAGTTATTAGAAAACGATAGTCATTGGGATACGACAATCGCTGAAGCCATTATCTGTGCATCTCCAAGTCAGATACGCACATTATTCGCTATCATAATTTCGACATGTTTTCCATCAAACCCATGTAACCTGTGGCACAAATACAAGGATAATATGTCAGAAGATATTTTACATCAAATTCGTGTCAGTTCCAGAAATCACGATATTGAGATGAATGAGGAGATACATAATCGTGCTTTACTCTTGATCGAAGATATGTGTTACCTCATGTGCGGTAATTTATTAATCAGGTTAGGAATGCCAGCACCATATCGTGAAATGAATGACGCATTTAATCGAGAATTGGAACGGGAACGTGAATATGATCACCAGGAATTAGATTTAGTAGTTCAAACGAATGTACCCCTGTTGAATTACCAACAAAAGAAAGTTTATGATACTTTAATGAAGGCAATCGATGATGAAAATGGTGGTTTATATTTCCTAGATGCCCCTGGTGGAACTGGCAAGACATTCCTCATGTCATTAGTTTTAGCAACTGTTCGGGCGAGATCTAACATAGCGGTTGCAGTTGCTTCTTCTGGAATAGCAGCCACATTGTTAGAAGGATGCCGTACGGCTCATTCAGCATTCAAATTACCGTTAAATCTTCAAACTATTGAAGAACCAACGTGTAATATTGCAAAACACTCAGCAATGGCCAAAGTTTTAGCGGTATCGAAAATCATCATCTGGGACGAATGCACAATGGCGCATAAACGTGCATTAGAAGCACTTAACCGAACATTAAAAGATTTACGCAATGACTCGAGATGTTTTGGAGGAGCAATGATTTTACTTTCTGGTGATTTCCGCCAAATACTGCCAGTAATTCCAAGATCTACGGCTGCCGACGAAATAAACGCTTGCCTCAAATCGTCAAATCTATGGCGCCATGTGAAGAAACTGCAACTGACAACAAACATGAGAGTTGCATTGCTTAATGATACATCTGCTGAAGATTTCTCGGAGCAATTGCTGACTATCGGTAATGGTCAAGTACCTGTCGATGAATCGAGCGGATTAATATCATTTCCAAATAATTTCTGTAATTTTGTCTCATCAAAAGACGAACTTATCAACAATGTATTTCCAGAAATTATTTCTAACTACAAAAATTATGAATGGATGAGTGAGCGAGCAATTTTAGCGGCTAAGAATAAAGATGTAGATGACCTAAACAACATAATTCAAAATAAGATCATTGGAACAATGCATTCATTCAAATCTATTGACTGCGTCACAAATGAAGATGAAGCCACCAACTATCCAATTGAATTTTTAAACTCTTTGGACGTGCCTGGCTTACCACCGCACAATTTACGCCTAAAGGTTGGCTCCGTAGTAATCATGCTTCGAAACATAAACCAACCAAAACTGTGCAACGGTACGCGTTTGGTGGTTAGAAAATTGATGAACAATGTAATTTACGCTACGATAATGATAGGAAAATTCAAAGGTGAGCAAGTTCTCATTCCGAGGATACCGATGATCCCAACCGATATGCCGTTTGAATTTAAAAGACTTCAATTTCCGATACGTCTTGCATTTGCCATGACCATCAACAAATCACAAGGCCAATCCTTAAAAGTTTGTGGTTTAAATCTAGAACATTCATGTTTTTCCCATGGTCAATTATACGTGGCATGTTCACGGGTCGGAAGACCATCTGCGTTGTTTGTTTTTGCGCCTGATAATAAAACAAAAAATGTCGTGTATCACAAGGTACTTAAATGAAGAGCAACCTATGTACTAAAATACAGAAATAATTATGAATGATTGATGTAGAAATTTAATTTTTTTTGTATTTTTTCCAATAAAAAAAAAATCTGCTTATTTATTGACATTAAGGCGGAACAAAGTTCGCCGGGTCAGCTAGTAATTACATAATTTGGAGTAAGTAGTAACAGGCACAGCACAAAGTAGATATGAGATTCTAGTTTTAAATCACTTTAACGTGTTGAAGAAATAATAACTTTAAGTTTTTGGACGTAATTGCTTAGGAAATGAGGCGTAGCGCGTTGTTAAATATCACCGCGGCCGCTACAATTTATAACAATAAAAACTTGCATTAAAACCTCAGTTGATTTCCACAATCCACACTTTTGTTACCTCACAAGCTACAAATAGGCGTCTCGATCCGACACATAATCGAGGCATTACAAACTAGTGATGGGTATTGCTTCAAGACTTATCGATGAGTTCACTTGTAATTAATAAAGTCACTAAAGTCTTTGACACGCACCTTTTTCAGTCCAACTGGATTAAATTGACGGTTACGGTTAATTAGTACACAGTTTGATGGTTGGTTTGATTATTCATCTTTAAAAATACATTTAAAGCTGTACAATTTAGGCGGTCTTATCGCTGGAAGTGATTTTTTCCAGGCAACATCAGTAAAGGTTAGTTAAATTGGAAATGAGCGGGGAAATGCTAGCGTCAAAACGAACCAACACCTCAAATATGATATTGTGCAAGTATTGGCTTTGTTTACCTACACGTAAGGGTTTGACAAAAAATCTTGATATTAGCATTTGACTTACATTTGAATCAGTGGTAGTAAACGCTGCTTCTGAGCCATGGGTCGTGGGTTCGATCCCAGCACAGTATAAATATTTTTTTGCACGAACATGTTAGTTTGTACTGGTCTGGGTGTTTTTATTAATGTTAATAAGTATTTTACAAAAAAAAAGTATTTAAGTAACTCCATACGCTAAGCTACTTAAAAGTAGCTTATTTGGGACTCTGTGTGGCCCAGCGTGGCATGTCTTAAAATATTATATTATTGTTTTTGGGACTGATTTTTAAGCAAATAAATTGGTGGTGTGAATAGAAAATACAATTCCAATATTTTTCAACTATCATAAGTAGAACTTAAACTCACAACCTTGACTTCAAGTCCCACCAACAGAAAAAATAATAAAAGGAAATATTTTTTCAATAGTTACCAGCCAATCACTTCACTAATCGATCGATCGTCGATAGTTTCCGAAACTGGCATCACTATTACAGACCCCGAACGTGACGCGGCAAAACCTCTTATTCAAAATACGCTTATTTTAAAATATGAAATCCCAGGAACCAGTTATGATTGTTTTTTATTCTCTTTATCGGACGAGGTGACGGGATCTATTCATGTCTTTTGCTTTTATAAAAGGTACGAATGAGTTGTTTAATTAAAATTGAGTGGTATGTTTAGTTCTGAAATGATGTTGGTAGGGCTATTTATGAACTGCTAGATGGATAGACGCTGATCGTATTCTTGAAAAAAAAGAGGTACCTACATGAAGTTAATTTTAGTATGGGCTTTCATCATCAGCGGACAGGAACAGATGATAGTAGTAAGTAAGTAAGTAACAGCCTATAATCATCCCACTGCAGGGAAAATGCCTCCATCATTGAATTCAAGTTACCATAGCAATGATGGTTACAGGCATAATCACCACGCTTGCCAAATGCGGGTTGGTGATCACAAACCCGAGCAATGTTCGAAAATTCGAAACTTTTGCTTGCCCGACTCGGGGATCAAACCCGGGACCCCGAGATCTTGGTCCGGTATTTAAACCACTAGTTAGCCGCTAGACCAACGGGACGTTGAAACAAATGTGTAGCTAGGTAGGTATTGCTGCGCTGCACACCAAAAGGTAATAAGAATTCGTTGATAAATACTAATCATACCTCCCTATGGTCTAGTGGTTAAAGTATTGGGTCAATATCCCGGTGTCCTGGGTTCGATCCCCGGGTCGGGCAACAAAAAGCTTCGAAATTTCTAACATTGCTCAGATTTGTGATCACCAACCCGCATTTGGCAAGCGTGGAGTTTGTGCCAAAACCCATCATTTTTATGGTAACTTTAAAACAACGAATGGCATTCATTATAAATAATTACAAGGGTAGATATGATTTGCTTTACTTTTTTTAAATGAGACAGCCAATGAGATTCAATTTATCTTTAAACTTTGCAGTTATAATAAATTATCACTAACTAATTTATCATCATCAACATGAACTGCCTATATGTATTAGTCCATCCACTAACGAACACAGGTCTTGGGGGCATCACAAAGCTCTAGTAGTCCCCTTAATCGCCTCTTATGCTTACGACACGACACCCTTAATAATATGAAGAGTACCTATCTATGGGTGATGATTTTATATGACAACAAAAAAGTAATAGGTACTTCTTAGGCTTCGTATGTGAATTTTGAATAGATTTCTTATGACGAGGACGAGGAATCGGTTACATAATGTAAATTCACCAAGTCCAATGATTTAAAAATAGATTCATACACAGAATAAAGCGTGCTACTTTTGTATGTCTACTGACATTCAAATTACAGCTCACAATACAATATCTGCGTGGGCGCCATTCTCATTCAATTTTGGTGTGTGAAGGCGGAACATAGAAGATGACATTTGCAGACTCGTACGTAGGTAACTTGGTTTTAATTAGGAAGTAAAGTTAACGTACGAATGGATTTAAATGCGTTAATGTATTATTTAATATGTTCCTTGACGTTTGTACACGTTTTTTTTATAATGAAAAGTATTCTCAATAAGAGAATATTTTGGGCAAACTGAAAATATTTCCGGGAGTGGCACGTCACTAATTACAGCATATAATCAATCAGTGTACAATAAGAACAATTTTTTATTCACATCCGTTTAGCTGGTCTGGCGTGATTCAGTAACACATCCCTCCAAAATTTTGCATTTTTATTATTAGTAAGACATAAATTAGTAGCTATGTACCTACCTACTTACTTTTTTTCTGGTAAGTAAGTATTTTTGGTTTCGCTTGTTCAATAAAAAAATAAAAAATAAACGATGTTGACATCACACTTTTTCAACTCATCATTTTTATATTTAGGTTGCTGACGCTGGCTGACGCATGCTATCTACTGTCTAATTTATTTCCGTCGATAAAACATTAAATAAGATGTACAAGAATTGACATTTTCCTTTCTTCATCAGGCACTATACCTCTTCTCGACTCACTGTTATCATGATACAGCTAGCTCTCCTAAAACCTACATCTGGGTCGCAACTCGCAAGTCCCAGGCACTAGTCAATTCTCTTTCTCGGCAACGCGATGGATCCTGAACCGTATAGGTACGTTTGACTTCAAAGACCTAATCAGTGGTAGGTCAGTGAAGGCAACAAATACTTAATTATGATACCTTTTAAATTATGATAACTATTTGCAATGTCTTGTAGATTAATTAATTAATTTGATATCAGCCTTCCGGTTAGAACATTTACCGCCATATCCGGAACATGTGCGTGAATGTTTCAAACAAAATTAAAAATAAAAATCACAAATACTCTTCTAAAAACGAATCACGAATTTACGAATTTATTATATCACTAGAGAAAATCAAATACGTTAATATTATTGTAATTAAAGTCTTGTTTCAATCAACCTAGTGCTCTTCCGCCCACCGCCATATTTATTTATTAGGTATTACCTTTATTTATTCGCCATAAATTAGTGAGTGTGAGTGCGCTTAGTTGGTGAGGTGCGAGTGCGACAAGACAAATGGTGACACTTTTTGAGTTGGAATATTAAGTTTGACTGTTGGAGTAAATCATGTGAGTGCAAATCTAATATTATTGACGTGACAACGTCTTAAATTAGGTTGCGGCTGGGAGTCACTTATGAAAAAGTGTAACGCTCGGTAACGTTACGATGAGTCACCGAACGAGAGAGAGGCCCGCCGAATGCCTTGCGTCTCTCTCCCACTCAACTATGATCGGTCTGCCGCGCGCGCAGCACTAGAGAATTAGGCGCATTTTAAAATTTGTGCAATTCTTATTTTCATTCAATTCCTTGTTCCTATTGTGCAATTTAATTATATTCATATCAATAAATATTCTACCGAGAAAAAGACGTTGTCACGTAAAA
Source organism: Anania crocealis (assembly GCA_949315895.1). Lineage (NCBI taxonomy): Eukaryota > Metazoa > Arthropoda > Insecta > Lepidoptera > Crambidae > Anania > Anania crocealis. The sequence continues at coordinate 5,299,047 of OX438874.1, read as the reverse complement.
TCTTCGCCCGTAAAACCGACTTTACAGGCAACCATTTTTTTTTGATTAACTAGCAATTCATTTATTCTGAAGTGAATGAACGAGTGTGTTGAACTCATGTTGAACTAATGAGAGTATTGATTTTAGATTGAAACATAAAGTGGTTATTTTCATTTTAATCTAAGGTGTTTAAATATGTAGTAAACAATTGAGCGAGACTACTTCTCAATACCTCACTTTACTAAATTGTAGATATGTCGCAAATATTACACTACGGGCGATAGATACGTTTGCACACCATTCGAATCGAACGGTGTGCAAACGTATCGAATGATTCGATACGTTTGCAAAAGGGTAGGTATTGCATAAAGGTTATCTATGTTGACACAACTACCTACTTAAAATGTGTATCTAATTTACACGAATTCGTACTGAACAAATTCATACTTTTTTTTTTTTACTCCCCATTCCACAGCGTGCCGATGAGACTAGCAAAATATTCTTAACCAAACTCAAAACCTACAAGCAATTCGTCTCAATCTGAAAACTCGCCAACACTCAATTAAGCGTCCAACATCAAACCTGGAATAGACGCCATTAAAGTAATACGCATCACGGTTCACACGTTGGCTATTAATAGTCCATAAAACGGTAGCTACGGGACCCTGCAGTTAACCCGTGCTCAGAACCCCATTAGGATGCGAGAAATAAAAAAGTTACCTAATCACGGACGGGACAGGCCCAAAGATGCGACATGCGATTAGTCGACGCAACGACATTAAGATTTAGTGATCGTGATTTTATAGTACCATAGTGTGAAGTTTTAGATTAGATTAATGTAATTTTGGTGTGTAGTGATAAAAAGGTGTCCCTATTTATTTTAGTGGTGTCACAGCCGTAAAATTAAAGAAGATAGCTCCCTTTTGTATCAATGTAGTATAGACGACCATTTGGATCAGCGGTAGTTAACGCTGCTTCTGAGCCATGGGTCGCGGGTTCGATCCCCGCACAGTACAAATATTTGTGTGCATGAACATGTCTGGTTTGTACTGGTCTGGGTGTTTTCTATGTATTATAAGTATGTATTTATAAAAAAAAAATATATATATATATAAGTCAGTTTATCGGTTGTCTAGTACCCCATACGACAGGGTACTTAATAGTACCTTAATTTGGGACTAGATGGCTCTGTGTGGCCCAGTGTGGCATGTCTTAAATATTTATTTATTTTATTTATGTAAACTGCAAGGTTTTGACAAATTACTTTTGGTGCTTATACTTATACTCCGCTTTGGTCGCAAGATAGAAGTCTTAAGGATAAATCACGAGAGTCTATATCTTTAGAGATGATATTTTAACACCGGAACTATTCTAGTATCTAAGCTATTTAAAAACTCGTTGTATTGTCTTTGACATTGACTTTCATCCGCATCTCTGTGGCACCCCACCGCCGGTACCAAATCATCGGAGAATCAAAACAAAAAGTATCACATCTCCATTCCATATTTCAATATTTATCACAGGATCGTTCGTTTTCGGTCAGAATTCGTAAAAGGCTCGAAGTAGGTAGAGTGTGGCTTTTTTTTTTCGTCCACTGTTATTATAAATGAGTCCGTGTTGAGACGCGAGCTTTTACGATTTCTTGAACTTCTTATTTGGACGACCTGCGTGGTTGAGCGGCGTACACAGCGGTTTTCAAGGTGATGCCAGCTTAGAGGTCCTGGGTTCGGACCCTAAGACAATGTAAGAAACCACTTTAGAATGTAGGAATCCACTTTTTTATTGTATCGGGTTTGGGTGGTTGTGGTAACTTCATTTCTGATTCAACAACCGCTATAAAGCTTACTTTGATAGTGAGTGATTTATCGTAGCAAACTAAAAACATCTAACAGTTTCCAGCAATGCAATGTGTAATTTGTGTAAAACTTTTACGCTCAAAATAGAAAGCACCATCCTGTGCCGTCATGGGGTGTCATAAGAGAAGACTGAAGGAGTATTGCCAGAAGAAGACCGGCAGCAGCGTCTTCTCGCCACCATTGGCCAAACTGCGATTGTCAACCCGCGTGCCATGCGTGGCGAATCATGGTAAAGCCCGCTTTTTGGAGAGGACTATGTCCAGATACAGCCTGCCGTAGGCTGGTATTGATTAAGCATTGAAAGAAATTGAAACTGGTTCTATCAATTTCATTCATTTCTTATTATAATTGCTTCAACTGAAGTTGCTGAGTCTGCCGCAGCCTCTTCGTCATTGTTAAATTTAAAATAAGAGACAATGAAGATAAAGTTCACAATTCCGTGCATTCATTGAAAATAATTAGAAATACCCGTATACGGAACACGACGCGATTTTGAATCAGTGCACGCCTTATAGTTAATTTTTCCATATCTTATTTGATTCTTGGAGTCGAGACAAAAACTGCGTGGAGTCGCTTTGCGAGACACAAATTTACAATTTTCATAATTTAAATTGTTTTCTAAAATAAATTCTACAACTCATAAACACTAATTTATCTATCGCTGAAGTCACAAAAAATACATGACTTTGGTCGGCTTAAATTTTCAAAAAAATAAAATACCTTTGTGCCGTTTTCATGATTTCGGTATAGTTTGCTGTTAATTGATTGCTTGCGGAAATTAGAAGGCGCTACTTGTATTTTGCAGTAGGTACTCTTGTCGCCTAAAGTAAAAAAAAAGTAAAGTAACAGCCTATAATCATCCCACTTACGGGAAAAGGCCTCCATCATTGAATTCAAGTTACCACAACAGCACGGACGGCTGCTGGCATAATCACCACGCTTACTAAATGCGCGTTGGTGATCACAAACCAGAGCAACGTTCGAAAATTTGAAACTTTTTTGTTGCCCGACCCGGGGATCGAACCTGGGACCCCGAGATCTTGGCCAGGTAGTTAAACCACTAGACCACAGGGCGTTTCGATATAATTCGAGAAGAGAGGCTGCTATTATATTTTGGCCTAATATTAAATGGTAACTTAATAATATTATTCTTGGATGTAAGTAGTTTTAACAAAAATATAAGATATGTTATGCGATATTTAAGCAATTTAATTGCAATATCAGTATTTAAACTTGAAAATTTATGTCTCAGGCGGGACTTGAACCCGCACCTGCTGAATGGAAGCACCGCGCCCGGCATGCGAGGAGATGCGGGTTCGAGTCCGAGTTTTCAAGAATACTAATATAAGATATTGTTTTAAACACTTTTGAGACTGATGATGTGTCTTTTGTAGTGTCCGGAAACTTATTAGGGATAATAAATGACAATACAATTCCTTGAATAAAAATGTAGAATGCTTTAGGTGGGACTTGAACGCACCTTTAGCTTTCCGCTTACCGGGCTGTCCATACTATTCATACTAATATTATTATAAACTAGCTGACCCGGCGAACTTTGTTCCGCCTTAATGTCAATAAATAAGCAGATTTTTTTTTTATTGGAAAAAATACAAAAAAAATTAAATTTCTACATCAATCATTCATAATTATTTCTGTATTTTAGTACATAGGTTGCTCTTCATTTAAGTACCTTGTGATACACGACATTTTTTGTTTTATTATCAGGCGCAAAAACAAACAACGCAGATGGTCTTCCGACCCGTGAACATGCCACGTATAATTGACCATGGGAAAAACATGAATGTTCTAGATTTAAACCACAAACTTTTAAGGATTGGCCTTGTGATTTGTTGATGGTCATGGCAAATGCAAGACGTATCGGAAATTGAAGTCTTTTAAATTCAAACGGCATATCGGTTGGGATCATCGGTATCCTCGGAATGAGAACTTGCTCACCTTTGAATTTTCCTATCATTATCGTAGCGTAAATTACATTGTTCATCAATTTTCTAACCACCAAACGCGTACCGTTGCACAGTTTTGGTTGGTTTATGTTTCGAAGCATGATTACTACGGAGCCAACCTTTAGGCGTAAATTGTGCGGTGGTAAGCCAGGCACGTCCAAAGAGTTTAAAAATTCAATTGGATAGTTGGTGGCTTCATCTTCATTTGTGACGCAGTCAATAGATTTGAATGAATGCATTGTTCCAATGATCTTATTTTGAATTATGTTGTTTAGGTCATCTACATCTTTATTCTTAGCCGCTAAAATTGCTCGCTCACTCATCCATTCATAATTTTTGTAGTTAGAAATAATTTCTGGAAATACATTGTTGATAAGTTCGTCTTTTGATGAGACAAAATTACAGAAATTATTTGGAAATGATATTAATCCGCTCGATTCATCGACAGGTACTTGACCATTACCGATAGTCAGCAATTGCTCCGAGAAATCTTCAGCAGATGTATCATTAAGCAATGCAACTCTCATGTTTGTTGTCAGTTGCAGTTTCTTCACATGGCGCCATAGATTTGACGATTTGAGGCAAGCGTTTATTTCGTCGGCAGCCGTAGATCTTGGAATTACTGGCAGTATTTGGCGGAAATCACCAGAAAGTAAAATCATTGCTCCTCCAAAACATCTCGAGTCATTGCGTAAATCTTTTAATGTTCGGTTAAGTGCTTCTAATGCACGTTTATGCGCCATTGTGCATTCGTCCCAGATGATGATTTTCGATACCGCTAAAACTTTGGCCATTGCTGAGTGTTTTGCAATATTACACGTTGGTTCTTCAATAGTTTGAAGATTTAACGGTAATTTGAATGCTGAATGAGCCGTACGGCATCCTTCTAACAATGTGGCTTATTATAAATGGGAAAGCGTGTGTGTCTGTTTGTTTGTCCGTCTTTCACAGCAACACGGAGCGACAAATTGTCGTAATTTTTAATTGGAAATAGTTAAAGGGATCGAAAGTGACATAGGCTACTTTTTGTCTCTTTTTAACCCCCCACTTCACTAAAATGGGGCGTGGAAGTTTTTATGAAGCACTAGCTGACCCGGCGAACTTTGTTCCGCCTTAATGTCAATAAATAAGCAGATTTTTTTTTTATTGGAAAAAATACAAAAAAAATTAAATTTCTACATCAATCATTCATAATTATTTCTGTATTTTAGTACATAGGTTGCTCTTCATTTAAGTACCTTGTGATACACGACATTTTTTGTTTTATTATCAGGCGCAAAAACAAACAACGCAGATGGTCTTCCGACCCGTGAACATGCCACGTATAATTGACCATGGGAAAAACATGAATGTTCTAGATTTAAACCACAAACTTTTAAGGATTGGCCTTGTGATTTGTTGATGGTCATGGCAAATGCAAGACGTATCGGAAATTGAAGTCTTTTAAATTCAAACGGCATATCGGTTGGGATCATCGGTATCCTCGGAATGAGAACTTGCTCACCTTTGAATTTTCCTATCATTATCGTAGCGTAAATTACATTGTTCATCAATTTTCTAACCACCAAACGCGTACCGTTGCACAGTTTTGGTTGGTTTATGTTTCGAAGCATGATTACTACGGAGCCAACCTTTAGGCGTAAATTGTGCGGTGGTAAGCCAGGCACGTCCAAAGAGTTTAAAAATTCAATTGGATAGTTGGTGGCTTCATCTTCATTTGTGACGCAGTCAATAGATTTGAATGAATGCATTGTTCCAATGATCTTATTTTGAATTATGTTGTTTAGGTCATCTACATCTTTATTCTTAGCCGCTAAAATTGCTCGCTCACTCATCCATTCATAATTTTTGTAGTTAGAAATAATTTCTGGAAATACATTGTTGATAAGTTCGTCTTTTGATGAGACAAAATTACAGAAATTATTTGGAAATGATATTAATCCGCTCGATTCATCGACAGGTACTTGACCATTACCGATAGTCAGCAATTGCTCCGAGAAATCTTCAGCAGATGTATCATTAAGCAATGCAACTCTCATGTTTGTTGTCAGTTGCAGTTTCTTCACATGGCGCCATAGATTTGACGATTTGAGGCAAGCGTTTATTTCGTCGGCAGCCGTAGATCTTGGAATTACTGGCAGTATTTGGCGGAAATCACCAGAAAGTAAAATCATTGCTCCTCCAAAACATCTCGAGTCATTGCGTAAATCTTTTAATGTTCGGTTAAGTGCTTCTAATGCACGTTTATGCGCCATTGTGCATTCGTCCCAGATGATGATTTTCGATACCGCTAAAACTTTGGCCATTGCTGAGTGTTTTGCAATATTACACGTTGGTTCTTCAATAGTTTGAAGATTTAACGGTAATTTGAATGCTGAATGAGCCGTACGGCATCCTTCTAACAATGTGGCTGCTATTCCAGAAGAAGCAACTGCAACCGCTATGTTAGATCTCGCCCGAACAGTTGCTAAAACTAATGACATGAGGAATGTCTTGCCAGTTCCACCAGGGGCATCTAGGAAATATAAACCACCATTTTCATCATCGATTGCCTTCATTAAAGTATCATAAACTTTCTTTTGTTGGTAATTCAACAGGGGTACATTCGTTTGAACTACTAAATCTAATTCCTGGTGATCATATTCACGTTCCCGTTCCAATTCTCGATTAAATGCGTCATTCATTTCACGATATGGTGCTGGCATTCCTAACCTGATTAATAAATTACCGCACATGAGGTAACACATATCTTCGATCAAGAGTAAAGCACGATTATGTATCTCCTCATTCATCTCAATATCGTGATTTCTGGAACTGACACGAATTTGATGTAAAATATCTTCTGACATATTATCCTTGTATTTGTGCCACAGGTTACATGGGTTTGATGGAAAACATGTCGAAATTATGATAGCGAATAATGTGCGTATCTGACTTGGAGATGCACAGATAATGGCTTCAGCGATTGTCGTATCCCAATGACTATCGTTTTCTAATAACTTCAATTCTTCACATGCAGCACGATATGTTGGGAATATTACACCATTAACAGTTCGTAGTGACTCAAATGACGTTGGCCCACGCACATTTACCAGCAACAACCGCAAATAGAAACATTCATTATTCTTTGGATGAACTGTATACATACGACCAAGAGCATCAGTAGAACGCACATCTGGATACCCAGGAACCGCATCGCCTTGCTTCCGTCTTTGAAAATTCTTCGATGAAGCATTCCAAGTATAATAACGTGGCATCTCCGAGTAAAGCAAAGTTCGTGCAAACTGATCGCTTTGGCAGATTGCAAAAAAACTGGTCAATGTAGTTGCTGGAGGTGTTTCAGCACGTTGCGTAGCATTCGAAGCCGTGAAATATACTCGTTGACCATTCTCCAGATGCACCGCCAAATGCGTAACAGTAGGATGACGTTCGTGAATGGGAAATGCGAATATACGCCAAATCGCTTCATTACAGTTCACATAACGACCAACTTGATAGCGTGAAATTTCATCGTTGGTATTCGAGGATTGCAATCCAAAAACCGCCATATCACTGCCTTTCGTGACATATTTGCAAATATATTTTATGGACTTAACTGAATTGCAGTATTCAACGTTGCAATGTGTCTTGAACGATTTAGAAATAAGTGGCGAATATGGAACAATCCAACTGTTGTCGACAACGAAATCCATTCTTTTCACTTTCGTTGTGACAGTTCGACCGTTGTCATCTGGTGATCGACGCCGATACAGCGGATAACCATCATTGCCAGTGACAGTCTCCGCCGTTAATTTCCGTGGATATCGTTTAGAGCACTTTCCATCGACCATGCAAGGTGATTGGGGATTGATGGCACCACACGGTCCATGAATCATATTAGTAGTAACAACATCATGTAGGTCTGGATCGACTTCATAATCAGGAATCTCAGCACATATGATATCATCTATTTGGTCAGGCTGAATTCTTTCCACTAACCAAATAAGAATGTGTGCGTGCGGCAGGCCTCGCTTTTGCCATTCGATTGAATACATCCAGCATCGAGTATCTCCAAAGACGCGTTGTTTAACAATAAAGTTCATCAGGGACCGAATTTTTTGCCTGAATATACGTGCTGTGATGTCGTGTCTATCACTTGATGTTTGTCCGGGAAGCAGCAATTGAGTAATTTCTATCCATTTTGGATTACAGGTAAAAGTAATAAAGAGATCGGGCCGACCGTAATGACGAACATATGTCATTGCATCTTGTGCATATTCATGCATATGACGTGGACTACCAATGTATGTCGCCGGCAGAATAGTTAATCGACCAATATTAGCTGCATTTCCTTCAGTATTAACTGCATCACGTAAATGGATGTACTCCTCAGAACGCAGTTTGGCTTGGTTCAACCTAATGAATGTTAAACGTTCCGTTTCTATTTTTACATACATGTCAACGCAATACTGCTGAAACAATCGACGAAACCGCAGCAAATAGTTGTCAGCATTTTGACGAATCATCAAACGATATGCGTAATAATTCATTGAGCTAACTTGCTTTGTAGTTTCTTCACCTGAAATTAAAAATTTGATAATTAACCATTTCAAAGGCAAATTTTAAAGGCAAACAATACAGACATTAACCATTTTTTTAATAAGCATTATTTTAAATCAGTGTCTTTCACAAATAAATGAAATAAATTATGATACTGATACTCACCATTCAATGGATTTTTCATTTTAATATTAAAATAATATCCATCTTCTCCTTGCCAAAACATCAGCGGGTATTGCAATGTGTCATATGATCGATGAGTTTCAGATATTTGTTGCAGTTGCCCAGTATCGCGACGTGTAAGCACAATATCGCGTTTTTCCAATTGTTCACCAACAATCAGGATGGCAACTTCGTCTACTGTTGGAGCATTAAATGTCCTTTCGTGTGTTCCAGATGGTCGTTTATCTGCTTTGATAACAACTTTATAGTCATCACTTGGCATGCGCTCTAAAGCACTCTTAAACAACCTGACCAACGCATGATGTTCATGAAGCAGACACTGCAAGTCTTGAAGAATTGCTCGCTTCATTCCTGCATTGATCTCTAGGCGTCGATCAAGTTGTTCTTCCATGTTGCCCATGAAATATATTTGTAAAAATTTATTCTGTGTATCTTCGAAAGGTAGTAATGATCCAATTCGATGATGAATCTGTCCTTGTATCTACAAAATAAAAACCAGACAGTATTAACTGGGTTATAAACACTTTTTTCGGTGGGAGAGTAGAGTTCAGAATTAGCAAATATACTACATAGGTACCAATAGATAAAGTAAGTTATTCTTTAACTACATTCTATATAAGTACAAAAATAAATACCTTAAATGTCGGATTAAATCCCCGTTCTTCGATAATATCTGCCCCAAATGACGTCATCTGGAAACAACCATTGTATTTTTGAGTATTTGCAAGAAAGTGGCGTGATTCTTGTGTTTCGCCACAAAGCAATGAATACAATGGCTCAGGTGGCGGAGTCAACAATGGCAATTTCACTTTACCATTAAGGCAGCATAATCCAGGCGTTTCTCCGGAAAACTTTAATGCACCACAATACTCGCAAACTACGTCCATTTGCCCAATGCAAACGCTAGGATGCAAGCTGTAATCATTGCTGCAATCGTATTGAAACGCTGCTCGATTCAAATCAGCACTTGATAAATATCTTGTTCTGCGTCGCAAATTATCTATTTGTTGACCTCTGTTGTTCGCTCGACGATTCTGCATTGCCAACCGAGCTGTTTCACGGGCTGCTTCACTTTGCTCTCGTGATTGAGAAGCACGAAGTCGAGCCATACTATCGCGGCGCTGTTCACGTGCAATTTCTTGTTCTTCTTCAGTCCTTTCATTTGCAGTATTTCGTATTCTTCTTGCATCACGGCTTTGTCGGGAAAGATTCGATCGTCTTGGTCGCGGCATTATTAATTAAACTTCACTTCACCTAAAAACTTAAATTTTTAACCATACCGAGTTTTATAGTTCACTTCACTGTTTATACGAATGGGCAATTGGGCAATAATGTTAATTATTTATTTAATAGAAATAGTTATATTATTGATTTCTTACAAATATCAAATAGTCATCCATACGTCATTACATAGCTGTCATTATACGTCAATTTTGTTATTCCAAGTCTGATTCTTTTTTGTTATACCACGTTTTATAGTGACTGACGTTACATGTCAAGTCACACGGGAATGATGTCGAACGGGATAAAAAGTATCCTATGTCCTTCTCCTGGCTCTAAACTACCTCCCTGCCAATTTTCAGCTAAATCGGTTCAGCCGTTCTTGAGTTATAAGTGAAGTAACTAACACGACTTTCTTTTATATATATAGATTTCACAATTTTCAAGGTAAAAAAAAAGCTAAAAATTGGTATGCGGACTTTTGTGACTAACAAAAAAACCATGCATGCATCATGCGAGCGAAGCCGCGGGCAAAAGCTAGTAATGAATAAAGTGATAATAAAAAAAAACTTATTTTTAATTACAAGTTGTCTCCACAGCGTCCTCTATTCCAGCACTTACAATACTTTATTACGTCGTCCATTGGGGTCGTTTATTTGCGCGATCGGCCCGTACTGATTTAAAACTCATGTGTCTTCGGTTCGATTCCCGGCCGGGTGCTCGCAGATCTCATACACGCCTAGATATCTCTTCTCCTTGCCAAGATCCACGCGCCCTTTCTGTAAACCTTATACCTTGGTCATAAGGTTGTTTTTTCAGCAAAAAGCTTTCATAGATGTTGGTATTTATTACAACAATTTAAGTTCTATAATAAACGCCGATAGATTTTAATGTAAATTGTTATTCATGTGTTTATGTCTTCCTCCAGATAGGATCGAACTAAAAATAGAACGAGTGAGATAGATTGGGGAATGTGAAGTGAGGTTTTTAATAGGTTTTGCTGTTAAATGCTGTACGGTTGGTATTATGATACAGTTGGTATTATGATACAGTTGGTATACTGATACAGTTGACGTTTTGGTAAAGTGGACAATGTGGTGCAATGGTCATTCTAATAATAGGGAATTTTATAAGTGGCCATTTTGATACCGTGGTCATTTTGATAAGGAGACATTTTGGTATAGTGGATTTTATGAGACTAAAGGGTTATAATCACTAAACAAGTAATCACTTCGGTTTAAAGAAATGTTTTACAGTGAATTATATATCTAATACTTACGCTTTATTAATTAACTACCTAACGAAAAGTTGTCTACGGCGTGCAACCATATTTTTCTTAGTTTACTTTTGAACAAAGACACAGAATCACATTCCATAAATATCACTTCGTAGTTGTAATAACTTTAGACACACTTTAGATCACTCTAAACTAATGTTATATTAAGTACAAAACTTGTTAGTTAGGTTATTCAAAGAGTTTTTCGTGGATATAGTGTTAGTTTTTGGTATAAAGAAACATAATATTTAGTTTAAAAGTCTAAAGATAGTCCGGTCCAGTGGTACGTGATCCCAGCCGTTGCGGTTGCGGGTTTGACTGCCGCTAAAGACAAGTCTCTGTGTGATGAGCACATGTACATGTTTGTAAATATTTTAAAGTATGTTATCCTAGATGATTGGTCAAAAGTGTTTTTTATCAGGTCCTTTAATCGAATCTGGGGCTTCAGAGCTGAAGAAGCTGTGTAACTGAAGTGTAAGTCATTAATTGCATTCATCACTTCTAAGAGCCTTATTGTGCCCATCTTGAAGCTGTGGCTACCAATGGCTTCCATAGATCACTTGATTGTTTCACTATAGCTTTGAAGGCAATATCAGACAGGATATTTTATATTTCTATGGCTTTTCATAGCGCACTTTCTCACCCATTATTTCAAATTCAGACTTATTTACAGCTTATTACAACGCATGTTCTAAATCAAAACACCTATTTAAAAATGGCGACGCACACGCATCAAACGAATCGAAAGAATACGAATAACGATTTGCGCTCGAACCATTTCGAATCGGATATTCGCGAGTATCACCATGGAGATAAGCATAAATCCTGGCCACAGGGTAAAGATGGTCAGAAAGTTCGATCCAGAGATATTATTGATTATGCAATTTCTGGATACAGAAGTCTTACTCCGCAATTTAAGATGGATGGTTATCCAGTCTTTTAGGTTTAGGTTTGTTCGGAGTTTTACATAGTAGGATGCCTAACATGCCCGTAATCCAATCGACGCAAACCATCTATAGACCATTTACATATGCTCCGGCAAGTTATACAGAAGACCGAAGAGTATAACCAGCCACTTTGCTTGCGTTTGTGGACTATGAGAATGCCTTTGTTGGATTGATACTTGGGCTGTGCTGCAGTGTTCGTGGCCACGGATAGTACCAGGAACGCTGTATACGTCGGGATAAATGAAGGCGAGAATAATATGTTAATTATATTTAATTTTAGTGTATACTGTTCGTGTAACTTCAAGAAAACGATACATGTTGTAGTCGTTTAAAATTGACGGATCTACAGCTGATGGACTCTACTGACACGATCCTACAATGATGCACTACAGAGGGAAATGATATTGGTAAATTTAGATAGCGAACACACTGTCCAAATATGTGCTATGTCCCAGTAACTCATTGATACCCGGAGGAACCCTCAAACCTTAAACGAGCGATGACCCCATCCGCGCTATTGTTTCATTTCACAAAACAACAAAAAGTATAGAAAAGATATTGTATGGATCAAATTAGAATCTTTATTAGGTTCCGTATACTTCGTTAATTTAAATTTATCGAAAAATATTGATTTTTAATCTCTAAATCATGATAACGAATCCATATGACGACAATTAAACTAAATGGAGTAACTAAACAAATGTTTTGTAAGTAGGTATATGACATTGTTTTCCGTTCTTAACCAAAAAGCAATAAGTAAGTAGATCATAATCCTATGTCAAGTCACTACTATCAAACATATAAATCATGAAAATAATTATTGTATTAGAGATGGTGAAAATCTGAAACAGTTAATTCAATCTTCATCATCGTCATCTTAGCCAAACAACGTCTATTTCCCTTTTTCTTTTGGACTTAGTAGCTACTTATTTTTTCACTAGCTGTTCCCCGCAACTTCGTTCGCGTCAATTACTGTTTTTATGATCGCGATTATTTTTGCAACATTTTTTCTGATGCTTCGCTACGATTGGTGTCAGTGTAATATGATAGCCTAAAGCCTTCCTCGATACATGGACTATCCAACACAAAAATAATTTTTCAATTCGAACCAGTATTTTAAGAGATTAGCGCGTTCAAACAAACAAACAAACTTTTCAGCTTTAACAAACAAACAAACTCTTCAGCTTTATAATATTAGTATAGATTAAAAACAAAAGAGTTCTACGATGATTTCTAAAATATCGATCAAACAAAATAGTGCTGTATTTCATTTTACTAACTCCGGTACCCTAAGAAACGTAGAAAAAGCTTATATTCCATCATTGTAAGGCTGTCATTGATCATTTTTGTAAAAAACTCCGAAATTCTCGATCCGGGTTGAAAGGGCTTGGGTTACTCCGCCAGTTTTTTGTTCCCATTTAAGGGAGACGTCAGATTAGGATATGATTTCTGGAGTGGGGAACTGGTTTGGGCCTTTACCTCGGTACAAGCCTTTTATTGAACTCGTTAAAATTCCCTGAGATCAAATGTGAATCAAAAAATTTGTGTGCTCTTTAAAATATTCTGCACGTGTACGAAATGTTAAGAGATGAAGGTTTATTTGCGATAAGCGTAACTTTTGGGTATAATATAACGAGCCGTCGACAGAATTTAATTTTATTATTATTTTCTTTATTTAATTTTATAACATATAAATTACATTTTTAAATATCTTTATAAAAAATAAACACTTTTAAAAATTAAAAATAGATCCCAACCGGCATCGAGATCAGGGTCCAAGCTACCGGTGGTTAAGGCTCTAGAGACAGGAATCTCCTCACAATGAGGGCTGTGTCCAAAAGTACTGCCTTTTGTATCCTACTCTTGACCGGCTCCCAAATTTATTTAAAATTGGTATAGTTGCATTTCCCTAGAAATGTTGTACGTGTATGTGTACGTGTCTAGTCATACGTGTACTTGTGTGCATGAAGAGATGTTTTACTTTCATGGCCAGTGTCGTAGAGTCCATCTAGTTCATGGTTACTTATAGGTAAAAAGTGATGTAATTTGTTAATGTTTTGACACTTTATTAAAGTATCTCGCGAATTTGATCAAACTAAAGAAATAGGGAATCCCATAAAAAATATGACTAAATATTTTATATTATTTCATTGATATCTAGTTTCTCTAAATACGTTTGTCACATTACAATATTTGATTCACATGGTTCAATGATGACGTGATGATGATAGGTTAATAGAATCATAAACGATTAGATAGAACAAATTTGTGCAATTCGCACAATTAAATATTATGCCAAAATATAACCACGGTTAATATCATTAAAGATCCCAAAAGTCTCCCCTGTAGGTTCCCTTAAGAGTACATTCCGAAAATTGTTCAATTAATACTTTTTGCTCTGAATTGACTCCTGCGCCGATTCTCGGTACTTTGACGTAGGTCCAGGCAGATTAGGGCAGATACCAGGTCGCCAAGCACGCGTCTCTGGTATATGTCAGGTATGTCTGTAGTACTACTGAATTTTAAGTAAAATTACTCCAAAAAGTCTGGCGAATAAGGAAACAAGTTTTCAATGTGGTATTGGTGTGTGATTGTTGTTATTAACGACTAGCTGTGGCCGCGACTTCGTTTACGTGGACTACAATATGGTTACACAAAAACAACAACGCCCCGTTGGTCAAGTGGTTTAAATACCGGGCCATGATCTCGGGGTCCCAAGTTCGATCCCGGGTCGGGCAACAAAGAAGTTTCGAATTTTCGAACATTGCTCGGGTTTGTAATCACTAACCCGCATTTGGCAAGCGTGGTGATTATGCCAGTACCCATCATTGCTGTGGTAATTGCTAATTGCTTTCCCTGCAGTGGGATAATTATTGGCTGTTACTTTACATGGTTGTTGTCATGTAATGCTACTAGATTCTGGACATGTCTCCCCCTTTTTACCATCGTTTTGTTTTTTCGATGTATCTGTCCATCTTGGCTTTGCATGGATTTACCAATAAAGGTAATGCAGGAAAAAAGTTCGTTTATGACTATTTTTACCACATAATTCTAATTTGGATATTTCTAAAACAGTTTTTTCATACAACCATCAAACATTTTTCTCCATACTAAACCTCTCATGGCCATAACAAGCTTATTGTATTATCCAATTTGGTGCAGTCAATCAGAGGTTACATAAGCGTGTAGGTACATATATTTTTAAAATCATTCCACTTCGACTTTAGCGCCACCTTGTAATTTGCTCCTTTTGACGGACACTTTTTGATCTATACAGATGGTTCTCCTTTCTTCTAGTCTATCGGCCGGTCGTAATAACCTATCTATCTTCAGTTTTGGCATATCGGAGATAGACAACAACTTCTGTCTTTGTTTCTCTAGACGGCAAAATCAGAGATAGAAACTGTTTCCTATCTACGTAATGTCAAAACTGGCGCTAGATAGATTATTGGAACCGGCCGTATGCCGAGTACCAGGGCGCACTATAGATAAAGTAATATCATAACTATTATAAGTATACAAACATTTATGACTCCTTATAACAAAGCTCTCTAATTATAACGGTACAAAGAAATGAAAGTGCCGTTCATTTCATCCGCTGGCATTTGGATCTAAATTATTTCAGACGTGATGGATGCCTGTAATCGTAGTTAGTTATTTTTGTATGACCTGAGTAATCATTTGCTATTTCGATAGTGTCATCGTGAAGGCACAGATGAATAATATTTTCCGAAGACGAATAGGACGAGTCCCACCTAAGGCACTCTAAAGTATAATCTTTTGTACAGCTCAATCACAGAATAATTAAATAAAAATAAAATCTTTATTAAAAAACTTATTGGATATAATTAACAAAAGATTAAATAAACATATGAACACGCAAAATACACTTGTGCTTGAACTAGGATTTCCTGTATTTCATTATTTAGATACAATGGAGATATTATAGGTATTTATACTATATACGCGATTGTAGTTTTGTCAATGCAGGTAGGAATACGCTGCTGTCTATCTTCTGGCACCCATAAATGACGACCTCCGTGGCGAAGTGGCGTACACACCGGTTTTCAAGGTGTCGCCTGCTCCGAGGTCCCGGGTTCGATTCCCGGACGGGTCAATGTAGAAAAATGTGTTTTTCTACATTTTCTCTGGTCTGGGTGTTTGTGGTACCTTCGTTGTTTCTGGTTTTCAAGAATACGAGTGCTTCAAATAGTTATTCTAATTGGGATTAGAACAATGTATGTGATGTTGTCCACATTTATTTATCTATTTATTTATAAGTCGAGCAAAGATGGCGCTGTTCTATTTAAGGCCTATAACAAACGCACCCTTTGAAACTAACAACATAGGTGAAGAATAAGTTTAATGAAACCGGCCAAGTGCGAGTCGGACTCGCGCACGAAGGGTTCCGTACCAAAAATATGGGTTTGTTGCATGGGAGCCCCCCTTTAACATTTATTTTATTTTGTTTTTAGTATTTTTTGTTATTGCGGTAGCAGAAAAACATAATTTGTGAAAATTTCAACTGTTTAGCTATCGCGGTTCTTGAGATACAGCCTGGTGACAGAGCGACGGACAGACGGACAGACTGACAGACAGCGAAGTCTTAGTAATAGGGTCCCGTTTTTAACCCTTTGGGTACGGAACCCTAAAAACTAGATTACTCAGTCCTGTATAAAAATGACACTTCTAACTGTCCAAATTTAAGTTAATTTATGAGTCATATACACTGCATGACTGAAGTTGGATGCAACCTGAACTATTGTATACAGCAAGCACCTAAACGTTCAGAAACGGCTGGTCCCAATAATCCATCTATCGCCAGTTTTGACATTTCGGAGAAAGGAAACAGTTTCCATCTCTGATTTTGCCGTGCAGAGAAACAAAGACAGGAGTTGTTTTCTATCTCCGATATGCCAAAACTAAAGATAGATAGGTTACTAGGACCGGCCGTAGGTGCTCATTTTATGTGGACGTGTTTCTGTCACTGATCTAGCTTTTAATTTCATATCTAGAACAACATTAGATTTTAATAAAGTTGAATAAATGAATACTCCAAACTCGATACTTGCATAACAACACATCCTCTAGCTGGTTTATTTTTACTTATAAATTAGTGCATCTGATTTCACTAAGACTGTTTCGCTCTATAAATAAGCGGGGAATGACAAAGGCAACAGACAGACAACAATGTTCGCGTATAAGTGAAATACACGAACGTCGAACATCCGTGCGAGCGCGCTGCCTTCACCAGTACATATGAATTTTATGAATCTGGAATAAGGGTGGTGTGGAGGCACTAATGCATGACTTGGAATAATATTAAAAAGGCATTTGCCTAAAAAAACATTTGAAAATATAATCTTCGGTGACAAAAAAGTCGTTTGAAATAGGAATTAAAGAATTTAATTTTTAAAACTTGTTGGGAAACAGTAAATTTATTTAAAGTATTGACTACTTGAATCGATCAAAAATTATACAATCGTCTTATTTTTGAACGTCCTTACACAAAATTAAATAACTAATCAGAATTAAACATGGTTTGTTAAAATAAATTACCTGATTGTAATAGATTATTTAACCATTTTCAAATAACTTTTTAATTATTAACGAGGTAAATGCAACAGGAAGCTTACAAGAATACTTTGAAAAATTAAATAGTAATTGGAAATATTTTATCTATGATTCGATCTCAGTGTTTGTTTCGGTATTTATGTGATAAGGTATGATTCTATTATTTGTATTAAAACAGGAGCACGATGCTGGTAACAAACTAAATCAAGATTTTCATTCAATCAAGATTTTCATAAGTCATTGTAAATTTTTCGTAAGACAGCCACTGGCGAGCACACCATAACATAAGATATGTTTAATAGTTAGATATGATTACTTTATTAGGTCTTAAGTTAATTTCGGGAAAGATACTATAAAACGGCATTAGGTACAAACTGTTCGCTTATTAATATAGTAAGAACATTAACAGGCAATCCGGTAGAACCTTTTATGTTTTTTCAGTGATCGGGACTGTCAACAGAAATTTAACACGAGATAAAGACATTAAAAATACATTTACTGTAAATATTATACTAAATGAATTGCAGAAGTAGGTAACATGATTGATTAATCATTTCCTTATCACTTACAATTCCTTGAATTGAAATTTCATTTGCATTAGCTGGACTCGAACACACAATATTTCGCTTGCGAGGGCGACTGATCTAATCATTTGGGCTATCAAGATAATGTCTATGTTAACGAATTTACTAGACTAATGGCTTAAAGTTCCATCAATGTTTTGCTGATAACTGTCAATTATAACATCAGGATAAGTGGTTCAATGTCTGGGTAATAAATAATAATTGCATTGTTGATTTGTATAATTTTTATTTTTATTATCAATAATTCTTATGTCAATTTAATAATTTTTACATTATAATATTTTTTCTCATATCTTATAGACTTTAGTCCCGCTTGTCATGTATATTCTTTAGTCGGGTGGGGGCCTGATGTCCTGAAACACCGGTATTAAGTTACTTAGTGCAGGCATCAGTCTCACACAGGCCTTTCGCTTCAGACCTATTATGTACTCTGTTTGCTGTGTTTGTGATGAGTAAATAAAGAATTATGTTATAATAATATAAATTTTGTTATCAATATTTTATTTATGTCACTTAATTTAATATAGGAATGAATAATAGGAAAAAAAATATATTAAGCATTATGTAATTTTATATTCTGAGTTAACTATGGACTCGCAGTCAAACCTTTTTAAAGGTTTTGCGAGACCTTACCTATAATATGTAATGAAGATATTTGTTAATATAAATAAATAAATAAATAAATAAAAATAAAACAACAAGTGAACGGTGTAATCAATTTTGCAAATTTTGGTTACGAAAAAAGTCCGAATGAATGATTGTTAATAGAATAAAAGAAGAAAAATGCCAGAATTGCTTGGCACAAAGATAGACAAAGGATTGAATCAACACAGAACAAAAATGTGGACAATATCATATACCTACATTGTTCTGATCCCAAGCTGAGAACTATTTAAAGCATTCGTAATGTGGAAATCATAAATAACGAAGGTACCCCAAACACCCAGACCTGAGAAAATGTTGAAAAACACTTTTTTCTACATTGACTCGTCTGGGAATCGAACCTGGGACCTCGAAGCAGGCGACACCTTGAATACCGGTATAAGCTTTAAAGCAAAAAATATTGATTAAACCACGACTTTATTTAAGTTTCAAAACACAATGTTGTGTTGCCAAAACCCAAAAATAAATTTGTAATCCATAATTTCCATAAAAATTATACCGCGCATGCGTCTCCGGAGCTGCGCGCGCGCCGGCGGGCCCGCGGCGACGTGCATCGATTTATGCCGATACTCGATAATTAAAAACAATCCGCCATATTGCTTTTTGTCTCTTTTATCCCCGTTTTTGTGCGTCCCTCTTCTGATTGTATGAGTTTTGCCCCTTTTTTCATTTACCCGGCCGATGCATTAACTGGCCTAACTACAGTTCCTTGCATTGAGACGTTTTAATTTATACTTAATAATCTTGGAGGAGTTTAGGGATCGATTTAGAGGTTTCATTGAGGTGGCCCCACGTATTGTTTGAACAGCCGTCCAATCGTATGAGGCATTTTTCTTGAATTACCTTTTGTTTTGTTATATTTAGTGTGAGGTACTTAGATACTGACCTAAACTTAACTAACACTGGATTAGAGAATTATCGAGACGAGATAATTTTGAAACTAATCTTTTACATAGAGCTAATATAACAGATAGTGTTTTGTGTATACAAAACATTTTCTCAGATAAGCGTTTACAATTTAAATGTCAATTGACTACTGTGACTCTTTCGGAAATGTATTAGACAGGACATGGTCCAAAATGGTCATATATCCAAGGCCAAGGCCAAGTCCCTTTGGACTTGGCCTTCCTCATAGTAAGTGTTAAATGAATTTGAAGTAATGATTTTTCATCACAAGAGCAAGTCCCGACTAACCTTTGGTCTTTAACTTTGATAACCTACTTCTCTTCTTTATTTTACAAATGACTAATGATTTAAAACATTGTATATGTTATTAAAGTTGTTTTGTACTTAAAGTTGATATCAGACTAATTTAAAAGTAATCGGTTAGCCAAGTTTTCAAACTAAATACATACAAACTATTCAAATTCAAATATTCAAATTCAAATATATTAGTACCGTAGTCGACACAAATAATAATTTGATAGCTTAATGGAAGCTGAATGTTGTGGGTTCGAATTCCATCTAAGGCAGTGGAAATGTTTTTTTCGAGGAATAGTACTTTAAGTTCTTAACCTATGGTAATTAGATAGGAGATGAAAATATTTAATTCGTTAACGTACTTAATTGCTATCAATTAAGTGCAAATAAATACTCGCTTCAGTTTACATTAGGAATACTACACTCGAAGTTGTTGATCACACGTATACCTGGGAGTTGGGACAGATTGTCCAGCTAGGTTAGTTAATTTCGAAAAACAGACCTCTCGTCGAATCCAACACGGATGGGTAGCATTCGGAAGTTACGAAAAATCTTCGCGTCAGAATTAGCGCAATGCCTCAGTCCTTGATTAATGCCTCGTTGAATCCAACTCGGATTTCGGGAAGATACGAAAAATTACCTCGATGTAGTAGCCAAAAGTGATGAATGGGTCTGAAAAGTGGTCGCTGAATATGGATTTCATAAGAAGGCTCAAAGTCGCACAGCGGGCAATTGAGACAGCAATGCTTGGTATTTCACCACGTAACAGAATCAAAAATGAGGAAATCCCTAGGAGAACTAAGATAACCAACATCGCTCGAAGAATTATTGTGGAGCTGAAGTGGCAGCAGTGCGAGACAAATATGTAGTAAGAAGAACTGCATAGTCTTTGGAGCGGAAAGGTTCTTGAATGGCGACCGCGCTCCTGACGACGATCTGTGGGTCACCTCCCCCCGGGTTGAGTGACGATCTGATGAAGTTCGCGGAATGTCGGTGTATAATAATAATAATAAATGTGGACAACATCACATACATTGTTCTGATCCCAATTTAAGTGACTATTTAAACCAGTCTTACCTATTTTGGAAATCAGAAACAACAACGAAGGTACCACGAACACCTAGACCCGAGAAAATGTAGAAAAAAACCTTTTATTCTACATTGAACCGTCCGGAAATCGAACCCGGGGCCTCGGAGCAGGCGACACCTTGAAAACCGGTGTATACACCACTCCGCCAAAGGTTGTAGAGATCCTTAGGGATGGTCTATGTCCAGCTGTGGGCATCATTTGGCTAAGATAATGATATAAGAATCAAGTGCAAATACTAGTGCTCGTCACTCATAAAATTGCTGGATTCTTCTAATCCGCTACCGCTGGTAATGTATCCCGCGATCACCACTAGCTTAGACGGTTGTCGTAGACTCCTATATCTGACAGATGTGTATCATTAGCCGTTCTTTCTTACCTGTGGAATTTAGTGCATAGATAAAAAAATGGTAACATAGATACATTTTGACAACTGTCACATTTTATGCCCTAAGGTCAAAGAGTAATGGCCTCATCTAAACGGTGTCAGATAACGAACCACTATTGTGTTCGCTGCTTGTTCCAAACCAAAAATCAATATTGAACCATAAAAAAGTAAATTTTGCACTTTTTCAAATTTCAACACCGAAAAAACTCGCGGACAAAAAATAGTCCAGGTGCAAATAAAGGGTTTGAGTGTTATACCCGTCCCTTTCTGATTGCATACGAATGCTTGCCGTCTTACTCGCTAACCCTTTGATGAAGGGTGTATTTTTTTTGGGTCAAATTCACGTATTTTCTCATTGATTTTTTTCAACATAATGAGATATTGTATTTCGGCGCTTTTGTTAGAGTTTTAAAGTTTAGAATTCATTCTGGATTAAATAATGTCGCTTGATAGATTGCTGTGCTGTATTGGCACATGGTACAGATGTGTCAGAGATTTTACGAGTGATATAACGTTTTATTTTTATCATGGTATGTTTCAGGACTCTGTACCCAAACGGTCTGTTAGAGGTATTTTAGCGTCCTGTATCTAATTAACTAAAATTAAAGGTAGACTGTTGGAATTTTAAGAATGTGTATTATAATATAAATAAATAAATAAATATTTTCAGACATGCCACACTGGGCCACAAAGAGCCATCTAGTCCCAAACTAAGCTACTACTAAGCTTATACTATGGGTACTAGACAACCGATAAACTTACTTTTATACTTTTTTTTCTATATACATACTTATAATACATATTATTAGCACTTTACTTAATTAACCAAAAAATATCACAAACATTGTTCCGACACCAAAGTAAATAACTATTAAAACAATTTTGTTTTGTGTATTTCAAATAAAGTGAAAGTAAGAGTAGAAAAACCACAGAATTATTTTTTTCTACGGTGACTTATCTCGGAATCTATTCTGGGCTCTTAGAGCTACCACCGCATAAATCGTCAAATAAGAATAAAATTAAAAATTTAATATAACAAATACTTAACCGTACGTACACCACTACGATAGTAAAGATATAGGTCATAGGCCTCCTCATAGGCCTCCTCAAAAATAGGATTTAGCTATAATTGCCAGGCTTGGCACCTGCCAACCACCTTGGTTGGCGATCGTTGGTCAAGGATTGAGAGAAAATAGCGCATCCCGCCTATTCTCAAGGCGCCCAGCTCTTTACAACACCTTTATGAAGAAAAGGGGTAGATAGATTCTATTTTTGGCGATACGCTGCTTCTTTAAGCCATGCTGTTTTCAAGAGTCATCACGAACCACCTTGCGCGAAGACTCGACGAATTCCAACCACCGGAACAGGCTGAATTTCGGTACCATAGACCACATCCACACAGTGCGGCTGATTATACAGAAGACCGAAGAGTATAATCAGTCTTTTGTCTAGCATTCGTGGACTATGAGAAAGCCTTCGACTCGATCGAGATCTGGTCCATTTTGGAGTCCCTGCAGCGTTGCTAAGTAGATTGGCGGTACGTCCAAGTGATGAGATGTCTCT
Source organism: Anania crocealis (assembly GCA_949315895.1). Taxonomy (NCBI): domain Eukaryota; kingdom Metazoa; phylum Arthropoda; class Insecta; order Lepidoptera; family Crambidae; genus Anania; species Anania crocealis. Next base: position 5,276,023 of record OX438874.1, on the reverse strand, counting down.
ACGTAGCTGCCACCATGTCCTTCCAAGTACAGAATCAGCAAACAAAACTTATACCGTTGCATCAAGGAGTGAGACAAGCGGACTTCATTTCCCCGAAATTGTTCAGAAATGCAATGAAAGATAAATGATCAAGACGCTGCACTGGCAAGGACGAGGCATCAACATCAATGGCGAATACATCTCTTACTTGCGATTTGCAGACGACATCGTTATTATGGCAGAAACGCTGCAGGACCTACAACAGATGCTGAATGACCTGACTGACTCTTCTGTACGTATCGGCCTACGGATGAACCTGGATAAAATCAAGGTTATGTTAAATGTACCGCAACTGATTGCGGTACACGGTGCCGTCCTCCAATGTGTTCAAAAATATGTGTACCTTGGGCAGACAGTGCAGTTAGGTAGAAACAACTTGATGCGAGAAGCCAAGGATCGACCTAAGTGGCGTGCAACAGGAGAGCTCGTATGTCCAGCATTGGACTGCGATAGGCTAATGATGAGCCATGGGTCGCGGTATCGATACCCACACAGTACAAGTATTTGTAATATTTTAATATTTTGTAATATTGTAATACTGTTTATACTGGAAACTATCACTTAAGTAATTAATTTTGTTTATGGGGAATCAATAATTAGGTAAAAAAATAGCGAGGGAGTGATTTGGGGTTTATACCACCTCTTAAATCAAAACAAAAAAGTAGTTGTGAAAATTTTAAGAATACTCAAGCATCGCAATGTAACTAGGACGCGGTTATTCAATAGTATTTAACTAGTTAGGTATAGAACAAAACCCTAGCACGAAAACTAATTACTGAAGATACAAAATTTACTACATGTCAAAATTGATCTAGATATTTTTTGCCAAACTTTTCTTACCAAAGACTAAAGCTCTGTCACACAAAACATTGTAGTAACCGCCTACTTCCTAATTTTTACATGTCCATAGACAAAGATATAATCGCTGGTTCAAAAGAAATATATTAACAATTCAAATCTACTGGAATTAGGGAACTAACGGAGTTAACATGACACGAAGAAAACGCAATTGTTTAGGAGGTTAGGAGCTGACTAACCAAACGCCCACGCCAAATCACAAACGAGCTAAAAAAATAATTAAATAGAATTGTAATTGTGTAATATGCGTTTGCGCCGCCATCTTCGGAACATCTGTTATTGTCAACACACCTGAGAAAAAGACGCTACCTATCTCTATCACACCCATTAAAAAACGTGAATGTGAGAAAGAGATGGAACTACAAAAACAGTTTCGACGAGACGTGGAAGTGACAAAAAACTCATGCTTCCTGTGTCTTTGGTATCATTTGAAAAAGGAATCATTCTGAATCAGTACACTTTGGGTTTTCAGATAAAAACACTAATAGGTTTTGTATGAGTTATTAAAATCTTATTAATTATCATTCTTCTGTGTTTTTGTCACCTAACTCCTCCTAAATGGCCAGACCGATTTGGATTAAATATTGTGTGCATATTTCAATGTGTTTCTGGATATTTTAAAAACACAAAACACAAAAAAAATTGGGAAAGCTTGAATTTTATAAAATAAGTATAGTAAAATTGAAATATTTTTGGCTCTATTTATATTGCAGGTCCAATAACATGGTTATCAAATCAATAAATCTATATTATGTTAAAAATTTTAGGTGTAAGTCAGAATTCTGCACACTTATCCAGTATCTACTTAAATAGGTTACGACAATACATGTATATGTTTTTTGTATTATTTGACGACCATTTGGATCAGCGGTAGTTAACGCTGCTTCTGAGCCATGGGTCGCGGGTTCGATCCCCGCACAGTACAAATATTTGTGTGCATGAACATGTCTGTTTGTACTGGTCTGGGTGTTTTCTATGTATTATAAATATGTATTTACAAAAAAAAAAAAAGTATATAAGTAAGTTTATCGGTTGTCTAGTACCCCATACGACAGGGTACTTAATATTACCTTAATTTGGGACTAGATGGCTCTGTGTGGCCCAGTGAGGCATGTCTTAAAATATTTATTATTTATTTATTTTATATGTAATAGTGAAATATCAAGTGGACCAGTTGGGCGATGGTTACTAAATCGGTAAAATAATTTATGTGTAATCTTTCCATATTCTACGCGCGCTATGAAGTTTTGACGTATTCCATACAATGATGTGGACTTTTTAACAATTCGAAAATAGAATGTTTTTAACTTAACCCTTCCTTATTTGACAAAAAAGAGTTTTATATTTAGAACGCGCCGCGGCCAGAATGAGAATAAACTTCTTTTGAGTTTAAAAACGTTTCGGGATTACTTTAGTTTTCCTTTTTAGTTTTGACTTTCAGCTCGATATTTTTTAGTTATGAATAAAAGAAAGGCCATTTTGGGGATAGCGGTTTTTGGAATAATTTCTTTTGTTATGATCCTTGGAATTTTTATTCAAAATGTATTAAGTGGTTATAGCATTAGTGCTAGCATGTTTAGAATAAATAATAATGACAAGTAGACTACTAAGTAGTATTTTTTAGATAGATAGATAGTTAAACACTTTTATTGCACTAATTACAAAATAACACAATATAACAACTCCTGGATGGAGAAAGTACAAATTAGGCGGTCTTATCGCTTTAAGCGATCTTTACCAGACAACCTTAGGGTAGATGAAATTATATTTTAGTGAAGTAAGTAAGTAAATAAGTCAGCTTAAAAAACCGTTACTAAAATCAAACAACAATACAAAAGCGGCTTTAAATCAGTTTTACGCAATGCTCAGTGACTTTCAAATTTGAATTAAAACCCGTTTTTCTAAAAAGCCGCCCAACAAATAGATTCCAACATTTGGCGAAGAAATCTGTTTTTTTAACCAACACCCGGCGGTAACGTGACTCCGCAGTTTTGTCAAAATATTATACTGTTGCATATTTTTTCACCCCTTTACACCAAAAACCCTTTTCCGGAAGAACCCATTCACAAAGGGTGAATTGTAAGACATCTGATATTTTAGATCCGAGATAACGGTAATGACAACTTTGATACAAACATACAATTCAAAAAGATTTTTCAAAGAAATAGGTATTTTTTGCTTGTTTTTACCTGAGTAAAAAAAAGAATCTAAGTTACCGAGACGCTCAAAATAAGTTTATGTAGAAAAAATTACAATGACCTAATACAAAACTTAAATTCGACAATACCTACTTGCGAAATTAATGAAAATTGTTGAATTTCTAATTTGTATGAATAATTTTAGAAGTTACCTTTGATTTCTTGAATTTATGTGGGCACTATATTGTTGAAATAAAAGATATATTTTCGGAATTAGCGTTCATTGGGTTTTAAGAGTCTTTCGTTATTTTTTTTCGTTCCTAGACGACGCGGTTTTAGTCTTCTTTATAATGTTCATGGTTACGGATAGACAAAGGAGTTATTTGTCTTTGGATGTTAATATAAAAACATATTAAAAAATAACTATACCCCCTCTAACTATTGCAGTTACCTATGTAAGAACATAATTATCATAATTCCTAATCCTTTCCGGGTTGAATCCATAAACAAACATAGGTATATCTTAAATTTAAATATCTTTTATTTTATCAAAAGAAGTCATCTTTGAGAATAACAAGTAAAGCCGGTAAAGCCTAACTTATACTTATTTTAGTAAATATAAAATGTTAAAACATCTAAATTTAGGTAAGTAGTTGCTTATACTTACATCTAAAGTAAACTTAAAGAATTGAACTAAATAGTTGGATAATACGTCCATCCTAAACATTTTAAAACCGACATAAAAAAAGGTCACGATCCACAAAATATTCTCACCTAAAAATTTTCCAAAACATGCAACTAAAAGGCACAGACAAGGCAATAAAAATATTATATCAAGCGAAAAGCCGCCATTTCCAAATATTCTGCTCGAAAAAACGTCTAAATCCCCAAAAATTTCTAATTAAACTGGCCTCGACAAAAACCGGGGTCGCTGTTATTAATTTTGAAAATTTAAACAAATCTGCCATTTCTGAGATCGGCAACTATGCGGGATATTTTTCGCGCGCATTTTTGTTAAGCAATTTTTAGCTGTGCGAGAGAGAAGGCAGTGCGTTCTCTTTCAAGCGAGAGATGGGTTAGTGTGAAGTTGAAAAGTCAAGGCATGTAAGTATGTTTTTTATTGTTTTAGAATGTAACCATATTAGTTATAAAATATATATAGTTTGTAGCAAGTAAAATTGGTAGGTACCTATATTAAATTATATAGATCTACTTAGTTGTTTGTTTATGTCTGACCATAACCCTAGATGTGGAAAGTCTTATTATTAATAATGAAAATGGTCCGAGATTTGACAAATCGTAATTAATTTAAATAGTTTTCAGTAATTTGTGACCGTTGACGTCGGGAGGAGAGCGAACCTGCCGTGTACCATGATACTCGTTAAAACTAAGATCAATTATTGTTTGACGAATACCTATTACATTATACAGGGTGAAATTTTAACCACTTTCCAAAATTTTTATAGCCGTTCAGTATCGTATTTAGAGCCTATTTATGAAGTAAAAAATGTAAATCAAGTTGTCACCCGAAAATATTTTTCACGATATAGTTTTCAATTTTTACGGTCCTAGTCCTGTTAAGATGTAAAGAGAAAACCAAAAACTTATGAACAGTATCGTAATAAATGAATGAGATGCGCAACGCGTAAAAAAAGTTGCTAGGCGGCCGTATCAAAAACTTTAGATTTTTGGCGGACATTTTCTAAGTGCTTTATCTTGACATTTTTGTACTGGGCTATACCAAAAGAAAAAATACGTCATTTGTTGTTTGTCTCGTAGATTAATATATTAAAATTTGGAAGGTGGTTAAAATTTCATCCTGTATAAGTCATTCTTTATTCATCATCTTCAAGTGTTTATATTCGTTCAGTATAGAGCATTTAGAGCCCATAAATGAAGTAAAAAATGTTAATCAAGTTTTCACCCGAAAATATTTTTCGCAACATAGCTTTCTATTTTTACGTTAAGGTATTAATTAAGGAAAAATCAAAAACTTATGAATAGTATCGTAATCAATGAATGAGATGCGCATAGCGTAAAAAAAGTAGGAGGCCGTATCAAAAATTTTAGATTTTTTGTTTTTGCTGACATTTTCTAAGTGCTTTATCTTAACATTTTTGTACTGGGCTATACCAAAAGAAAAAATACGGCATTTGTTTTTTGTCTCGTAGATTTTTATATTAAAATTGGGAAGGTGGTTTAAATTTCACCTGTATAAATATTAACTGACACAAACTCCAAACTCTCTTTGGTATCTTACTTAAGTAAAAAAATGAATTAATATTCACAATTATAATAAAAGAAAATGTTTGACTTGCACTGCTTTTTGATTTAGCCGTATTGAACGATGTGAATTTCCGAAAATGATATTTTTTTGTTCACTCTCGTAATTTTAGGAAAATTCGGTTGCGCGCGCGCGCGCTTAGCTGTAATTATACCTATTTCGATCTTCGGCCTTTTTGCCCGCGTATTACGTTGTAATTCGACAGTCGTTTATCAGCCTCAATATAACCAATAGACAACCTTATTTACATGACTATAGAACCTAAAATCGTGTATGACATAATTATAGTAATTATTATGCTTTGCCAAAGAGGTGAGAACAGTGCGATGTTTTTCTTGTCTTCGTGATTTTAAAACAATTAAACCACTGTGTGTGGATGCTTTTGTTTAATCGTTAAGTGTTTTGAGATAAATATACTTTGTCTGATTACAAAGATGCTTTAGTGATGATCCGTAATCAATTAAATGTAACTTGATAAATTCTACACAAAGTAACTGGTGCTTTTACCATGGCAGTATGTCCCATTCCTAGCCAAGGCACGTTTAACAAAGACAAAGTTTTTTAATGGACTCCAAGGACCTAAAACTAAGCACTGTGCTACTACGATAAAACAATGATAGAATTTAGACCTCTATACCTAGTAAAGAGGTAACCGCAAAGATAGAAGAGTCTTAACTGGAAGTTGTGTCGTAGAAAAAAACTGGTTGCGTAAATTCGAAATCTAATTTAAGAAACCCGTCTTTATAACCCAAAATTGGGGTTCATCTGACCCACCTGCTAAATCTCAACGCACACAAAGACCGGGGCACGCATAATAGATCCGAGGGCGAGCCCGAGCGTCTAAAAAACCCGTGACAATTGCAAAAAACGGAAAGATGCCAAAGGTGTCTCAATTTTTAACAAAAAAGTTCGCCAAGGTTAAGACCCATGGGAAAGAGTTAGATACGCTTTAAAACACTCCCTTTTCCTATCTTCCGCGTTTTTTTGCTAACAGTTAGCAAGGGTACCGTTTACTATTATGTTCGGTTCAAAAAATCGCCTATTTCACCCCTTTTGGAAGCAACAGATGATGCGAGACTCGTGAGATAGTTTTTTTTCTTTAATTTTTCACCGTTTGATTTATTAACTGTTTGCAGTAATTTGAGATTTTTATAGAAATTCGCCTGTTGTAGGAGATTTAAGGATGGATTTAATAACGGTTTCTGGTGAATGGCGGTATCATTTTTTGTATGAGAAATACCTATTTTATGATATTTGATAACTGTTAATGAATTATCAAAAACGTTATTTTGAGATTAGACATTCCATATTTGTCTACGCTTTAAAACTAAAATGGACGTCAATCAAATTGTCACAATCTATCAAATGCAGAAAGCAAATAAGCTTATTATGCACGATTAGTTTCTTAAAGCAAAAAGTGTCCATATTGATTTTTTCATCGCAACATTTCATTGTCCATTTTTTTATTGAGCGACGCAATCAGAAGCCATTGTCCGCGTTTGTGGGCAAGATGCCCCTTTTTGACCATCTCGGGCAAAAAACATAAAAGGTCGGGGTCATAAGTCAAGCTATTCAACGTATAGAGGTCATTTTCTTGGGTCTATTTCGATTCAATCAAAAAGTCACAATTCAATGCGGTCGCGAATTCCAGAATTGTGCGTATCTTAGTAACGCGATACCGGTGTGACCTCGGGTCAACGGGGCCGCATTTTATTGTTGTGGGTAAATTGGGACAAGGGTTAAAGGTGATTGAAAATTAAAGTTATTTATAAGAAATAGTAAAGATTTTATTGATAATAGTAAGGTGATATTGTCACAGGCGATTTTTAATTCAAAGACCGTTCAATTATATTTTCTTGTATTAAACATAAGACTTAGATGCGCACTCAGCGTAAACTTTTGGAATTTCACTAACCTTGTTACGTTGGATTAAGGTCCACTTTTGTACCTATTTCAAAAATGTGTGTAAATCTTTGATGTTGACTCTACAAAATCCTACAAAAAAAAAGTCTAAGCACAACCTACTTATTGCAAATAAAATATTGAGTAATCCAAAGCCTTGCATATTATTACCATTGAGGTGTCTCTTAAGTAACACATCTTAACTTGGTGTTAATTAGCATGTTTATAATTAATTAAACGCAAATTAACGTCAAAATAAGCGATCATCATGATTAAAAAATGCAAATGAATTCACAGCTTAGCTGTATCCATTTTGGTACAGGCTCTTTTTACGTTGATGTAAAAGTAAAATTTAAATTATGAATTCTTATGAACACTATAAATCTTCGCGACAAAAGTTCAAAAGATATTAATGTAGATTAACCTTGGGTATTATTTTAAATTATTCGCATTGGTCTCACCCTAAGAAAACGGTGTTTCTCACGATTCACCCTATTTTTGTGAATTCCTGAGTTATCTGTTTACGCGCGGTGGGCACAAAAAGTAGATCATTTTGAAAGTAGTTCCATTGTCAATTTTTTGGCAAAATAAGTTAAAAAACCTGACCCCATGCACTGATGAGGTCCTGACATCGTGAACTAGGTTTAACCCTACGCAATTTTGAAATTCGATCCGATAGTGTTTTTTTTAGCTTCTTTTATTAATTATATTGGAATGTGTTTTTTATGGAAACTTTCTTGTGAGAAGATGATTTTGAGTATTTATTCTATTGAATAAGGAACAGTTCTATTTTTTTTAATTGTTTTACATTTATTACCTTTTACTTACTTGATAGTAGTTAAGGCAAGTTTATCTTTTACTTTCAATGATCAACACTTTAAGGTTTTGTAATGGACGTCATTAATTTTACTACAATTTAACGATTGCTTTGCTAATAAAATAAACCAAAACTTTAATTCAGTATTCTCATAATTTAAAAACATACCTAACGTAATTCCTAAAACAGCAATGGGAAACTTGAGCAAGCACAAAAGTGATGAGAAAAAAAAAGAATCGACAAACAAAATCGAACGCATCGGCCAGAAAACTTATTGTATTAATATCACATCGATACGAGTCGAAACCGCGACCGTTTCTTGGTAAAAAGCGTACAGCGCCTCATATGTGCAAGGCTAAAAATAATTTCCAACGTTTAATACAAAAATCTCAATAATTAACTTCGTTACAGCCCAATAAATTACAATACGAGAAAGAAATGCAGCTCGATGCACACTAAGACGCGAGCATCTGTATATGGACACGATTGTAGCTAGTGATGGAGGCGGGATTAATGTGTCGATATGTTTTCGAAAATATAAATTCTTAGTGAAAAGTAAGAATAAATACGTGAAAATAATTTTGATACGATTAACTTAAAAATTTACATAGGCTAAATAACATTGCGAAGAGCCATTACAAAATACTGTTACTTCAAATGGTTCAGATGTTATTACGTATTTGTATAATATGTTTTTAATCGAAATGACTTATTAATGCGTATTAGATGATGAGCATAGTAAAAAAAAGATTTCGGAAATGCTGAAATTTCAATATATAAATAAGATGATGATAGATAATTCTTCAATATGTTGCAGAGTTTCAACAAGTAAAATTAAACAACTTCAAAATGGTGAGGTCAGGCAGCTAGTGATAAAAAGTAATCAGTAGAAAATTATTTTAAGTCATTAATTGTAACTTCTCAAAAAGTAACTGAAGTTTGCTATAACATCGAACTAAATATTTTTTTACAGCTTCAGTGGAGTTTTATTAAGCAAGTAGGTAATTAATCCCGTCATTGCAAATATTGACGGCGTTCTCTCTCTCTTTAGTCGGTCCCTCATGTCTGAGGATCGTGGTCAGCTTCGGGGTTGCATCTGGAGCGGATGATCTGCCTCCATCGGTTTCTGTTCAGCGCGTCCTTTAGCACCGTGTAGAATGTAGTGGATGTCATTATTTAGTCGATCCATCTTGCTGGCGAACGACTTCGCGACCTTTTACCTTCGGTGTTTCCAAGCACTATCAGCTTTTCAAGGTTGTCGTCCCCTCTGCGCATTGTGTGGCCGAAATAGGACAAAATACGTTGTTGACACGCGGTGGACAAGCGGGTTTTTATGTGAAGCTGGTTTAGGATCGATGCATTGGTGCGTTTTGATGTCCACGGTATTCTTAACATGCGTCTCCAGCACCACATCTCGAATGCATTAATCCTTTGCCGTTCCCGGGCCAGGATGGTCAGTCAAAAGGAAGATAGGGAATACCAGAGCTCGCACTAACGGCGTTCATGATCACGGAAAAACAAAGGTAAATGTTTACCTAATATCTTTTGTACGAGTGCTATTATCAAACCAAATTGTTTTTAGCAAATGTACGTTACGTTACAACCAAGTGTCGACATTTTAAATTATCGACACTATGATCGATGCCTCCCACCCCTACATAGTCCGATCACAAATACATTGGTATGATTTATCGCGAACACGGACAACAAGTCATGTGTGGATAGTATCACTGCACACATACGCGCGTTATTATGCGTACGTAAGGACGCGGCTCCGCGACTCGAACGTCTTTGCGCTTAAACTCTTTGTGCGAAAAATTCGGAATGATGAAAATTTGAATTTGGAATTACAGTTCCATGTATGTGTTAGTTTATTACTGATGGATAATATTTACAGGTACACTACATCTACACTTATTAAAGAGGTTTGTATTTTTGTGTTTGGAGTGAATAAACTTAAAAACTAAGGATACGATAAGATAAAATTCGGTATAGGATAGGTTGAGTTCCGGAAATTGAATAGATTTGTTCCAGAAATCATCCCTCCTAAAATAGACTGAGGTCCAAATTATCTTCGTAACAAACTACTCTACATAGATTCATTCTGTCGTCCTGGCGCGATTGAGTAAAGACTAAAGCATATTCGCGTTTATAATATGAATTACTTAAAAATACCGATTGATAACCCAAATAATGAAACAATTAAATACGTATCAAATTCCTAGTTGGTGGAGTAATTAGATTCACTCAATTTTTTTTAATATTCCTGTTTTCATAACCATACAAGATCCAAACGATATTAAAGTATTAGGGGTTAAAGTATGAAATTACCGTTTTGTATGGACGAAATCGAGAAAAGTCATTTTTCCATACCAACAATTTTTTAGTTTTTTTAAAAACGCCTGAACCGTTTACGATGCAATTAAAGGTAAAAGTTAGATGGTTATAAAGCCACGCATTATAGTATTTAAATTTCTGAAAATCAAAGTATATAATACAAATATACTTAATTGAAGCAAGAAGGTCAGCTGACACATTGTAAGGGGTCTTTTCAACGACTTCCTTTGAAGTAATAGGCACTAGTATTGCATTTTTTTTTAGTCAATAGTTACTTTATTTAGTTTTCGATACAATACAAATGAATTACGCAATAATATGACTATACTTAAGAGCTATAAACAAAATAAAAAGTGGGAAAATAATCGGCAATTTCATACTTTAACCCCTATTATTAGTCCAACTAAAAAGTCGGTTAAGGGAATTTATCTTTGGGATGGTGGACTTGCACTGAATTAACTCATAGGCTTACTTGTAGAACAACAGTAACTACAAACGTCTTAAAGGATTACTCTGAAACTCAAACGCTGTCACTTTCTCTATTTATTGATCAAAAACTAATTTAATTTTAAGTAAAACTTCTTTAATTTTAAGTACAGACAACGGCAGGTCAACCTACCCAAAAAGTTAAAGGTCATTGAATGGATTTTCAACTTTAAGTCCAACATATAGAGATCAATATCAGTTCAGAAAATTTAACGTTTTGTGGTAGGTTTGACGTGCTATTGTCTCAGACAATTGTAAAATTATATGGTTTTTGGTATGAATTTTTTTAAATCTTAATCTTCTTAGTTTTATTATGGCCTGTAACAATAAATTGGCTTCAGTAGGCCTTTTATAGTATTGTTGCTTAGTATCCGTTGTTATTTTTCACAAATAAAGAAGGTACCTCGTTCCAACTCGATATAACCCCCTACAAACAATAATATTTTTATATAATTTTTTATGAAGAGATTGGGCAGTTTCTTTACTAGCAACAGCAAGAGATACAATCAATTTTGAAAAATACGTTAAAATTATATGACTTTTGGATTTTATTCGTTCAGTTAAAAATACTTACTGTAGCGTTAATAGTGTGCTGACAATTGTACAAATGGCGAGTGGTTTTAATTCGCGAAATAATCTCGTATCAACCGAACTTTGACAGTTTTAAACGAATTCAAGCCAGACTTCGCTACGCCCCATTCGGCCAACCGAAACGCGCAAAATGTAGAATTGCAAGAGAATTGTGAATTATCGCAACGCACGCGCCGCCCACTGTAGAGCGCAAATGTTCGACGCCAACAACCGAGGTTGGTGATACAGCCCCAACGTTACGTCCAATGTTTGTGATATTATATGGATACAAAATTGTCATAAATGTTAGTACCTATCGCAAACATTGGTCCCATACACCAATCAATATGTGTCATGTGACGCATTATCTATATGTTTGTCAGTCTGTGTAAAAGGATGCAGTTGTCATAGTATAAGTTCTTTCTACATCATCATCAAAAATCAACAAGCAACAAAGACTGTTGATTCTTTGGATGTCCACCAACCACTGGACAATGTAACACCACAAGAGATTGGGCCAATCCAACTGCTTCCTGATTTTACCCAGATAATTAGTCCCCTGGAAGCCTTCCTTCATCTTTCATTTCGCATTCCACTCCCGATGCTATTAGTTCAACTTCACCTTGAGTCATTTAATATTTACGATTCAACCTTTATGTATTTATATTGACCCGTTTGATATAGCGGTGCTGCTGTGCACCTAATCCCGGGTTAAAGTACAGGTTCTATTCCTGGTCGAACCAAAAACCAATTTATGAAATCACCATCCGTCAGTCGAGCTTCGGAAGGCGTATAAGCCGGTGCTCCCCAATGCTCTCGGCTTCTTTCGCATGAGGGAAGTTGTGAAAAATTAATCACGTCAGAGGCTACAGGCCTCTTGGAAAACTCAATTTTTATATTAGATCATCCTTGATAAAATAATTTTATTAGGATATTAAGCCAAGAAGTTCGATCATTGATAGATCTGATGAAATAAGTTATTTTAATGACACTGCTCGCTTTAATATGGACGTTGGACGAGATAAAGTTCATCTGATGGGCAGAGAAAATCTTATTGTTGATTAAACACAATCTGTTGCCAACGTGTCACCGTGAGATCATAAAACCGTCTTGAAGCACCTGATGTTCTGACAGTTGCGCCATCTTTAATTCAGTGTGTACTATAGCAGTTTGATGCTGGAAATAAGTCTCCCTAAAAGGAAGATTTTTTCTATTTCGCCAGTATCGCCACGATTGGTAAATGTGTTAGCGATCGCAGTTTAGCTAATGGTACAAAAACGACGTCGCTGCTCGTCATCTTCTGTCAATACTCCTTTAGTGGCGACTAAAAGACTCTGTAGCAGAGCATGTGTTAAAGCATCCCCCGCCTCAAAAAAAGCAAACTAACCTAAACCTATTGATTCTTAAATTAAAAAAAAAAGCTTTTTGAAACGAATTGGAAAGCTTTTGAAGAAACAACCCAACATTATCTTTTGCAACTAACATTCGCCAAACTCGACACCATTACTTCAAAATAAGTCAAAACAAACAGTTAAGACACTGAAGCCAACGTTGGCCACAATCTCCAGCACCGGCCAACATTGGCGCAAACATAACAAACGCACTGTCCCGTTGACAGACGCACTAGACATAATGCGATTCAAAAATAACCAGTGACATTTTCGCGTTAGGAATCGAACTTCAGTTAGCTAGGAAACAGAAATCATACGGATTTATCGCCGCATAGTTTGGCAGCACAATGAGGGAGGGAACTTTAACTGTTACATTTAGATAATGACTCACGTATAAATTAATTGGAAACTATCGCTGCGTTTCACAGTAGTTCTAAAAATGTTCCTAGACCCGAGTTCACCAATATTTAAACAGCCGGTAAACATAGATTGCCGATTAATTTGACACAATTCCCATACAAAATATGTCAAATAATATTTTAAACGCTGTTCAAATTTATACGTCTGTTGGTGAACTCTACCCTTAATAATTTATATAGATTATACATTTAATGTTTACAATTCAAAACTACACTTAAATTTTACTTATAAACATAACATGAAGGAAAGAAAAAAAAAAAGAAAATGTTTATAATTGATTAGTCCTGTCATGTCTTAATAGGAGACAATGTAAAAAACATTTGAGCGCAAATCCAAATAATGTATTCCAATTTCGAAAACAGAATAGACAATACACTTTTAAACATAGATAAAAAATTTGAAAAACAGTAATCAGTGACAAACTCCTTACCTACCAAATGAACACTCAATGTTTTTTTTTTAATTTAATATTCGGAAGACCAACAGCTAAACGCAACATAAAAAACATTAACAAATAAGTATCAAAAAGCCAATAACAGGTCCATTTGAGTTTAGGTGCTCTTTTAAGCTACTTGCGTTCAACTTTAAGTCATGCTAGTAGAGTTGGATAATTTTTTATTACGGTAATTTTATAACATAAATATTAGCTACTTATATTTAAACTTAGGCAGCTTAAGTGTCATTTTGTATGGGACTGTGTTTCTAGGTCCCATATCTTATTTATTAATATGATAAAACAAAAGATTTTTATCAATAAAATCATTTTTATTCCTGCCAATAGAAAGTGATTTCACACGTCCCTATATTTTTTAAAAATATTTATTTAACAAATAGAAAGTTTACCAAGAAATTGTTCATTCATATGATATTCATTAAAACCAATGAGATATTTTGTATCACCATTAAAACTCACCATTGCTTTGGACAAGTCTGGGCTAGTGCCGAGAAGAGGTACCTAGCGTAAGAAACTCGGTCACTATTGTCGGCCTCTTTTTAAATAAATGTTTTACAAAGAGTTCAAGCTAGTACGAACTGGGACCATACGTTCCTATCATTTAAATAATCATTCTTAGATTCTCAGTAGGATCGTGCAAACAGAAAACTCCAAAAATGAAAGCCATATAAAATCAAGACAAATGAAAATGATTTATGAATAAAGTTTCCAGTGTATTTTTGTACATTTTGTACTCAGGTGACTGTTTTAAAATCAGTTTATAATGTACTGATTCTCCTCATTAACTATCAGCCTTTAAAGAAACTAAGTATCATTTTCATACATAGGGTTTTAATTATCTTCCTTCATACTCAATATTTTATCAAAGAAGGTTCAGCGGTTTTTGTGAAACAGCCAGACGGACACATCCACGTTTAAAATTAGTGATATCTATACTAAATTAATAAAAATACAATTTTTCTGCATATACAATCATGAACAGCTCAGATGAAACAGTCTAAGAATAACATGGCAACACCTAAGGATAACAATGCAGAGATACAGTATACTCAATGTAAATTTAGATATCTACCTTTGCCTTAAATTATTAAAACGTAATTTTTAATTTTTCCCTATGTCCTTAACATGACTAAACTAAAAACGCTTCTGTCTGCAGAATATCCTTACGTTCTGAATTTAAAATCGCTGCAGAACATTTTAGTGCCATGTCAAAGTATTAATTCGTCTATTCTCTTTAAAACCTCTTGAAGAAAACAAACAAACTTATTATATACCATAAAACTAACTTATATATACAACGAACCATGATGCTGGCCATACAATAAAAATATTGTTTTTCAATCTAGAACTAGTGGCTTCTACTAACAGTCCTCCAAGTTGCCTTTCAATATACCAATCATCCACTAAGAGCTACTTTTTAGAAGTCCAACTGATTTATAGACACAGCTTGGCAGCGCATCGAGCGTCAGTAGATTCTCAACGGTTGCGTTTCAGAATCATAATGATTCATCGTGTCAAATAATAAGCACACTACGTTGTTCGATTCTGTTGAATCATCAATATTGCTCTTAATTACTCATCACTGTCACTCCAAATGCATTTCTTTGCATATAATTAATGTTTAGTTACTCAAGCTGCAGTGAGAATAACTAAAGGGCCCGCACTGATGGGCGATGGCTAAAAAAGTTAGTATGATGATATCTCTACTCGAACTACGCTACCGTCTTCTATGTTTTACATTACGTGCATGCAGTGCGCTAAGAAAGTAGTCAAGCTGCTACATTTCATACTAAGTTCTAAGTATTAGGAATTTCCAACAAAACATAAATCCACTGAAATTGGTTGGCTAAACCTATACCTAAAACTACAGTCAATGGTCTGTTGGATCATTACATAAAATATCATGATACATCTGATAACAGTAGCGCTTCAAGCCCCAGGAGACAACCGGTTGTCTCGATAACAATTGATTTTAATTTTGTCTGAAATATCCGATCGTCAAAGGGAAGGGAATAGTTTTTTTTGCTTAGTTTTAATAAATAGAAGCGGTAGTTATGGTTACTATTTATATTATAAATAAAAAACCCATTGGTTTAATATTTTAAAAACTTTAACGATTTATTCGTTAGTTAGGTCGCAATATCAACAGTCGATGCAAAACGGCTGACAATATTTAACTATGGGCAGTAATAATTTATAAAGCATCATCATAAAACTAGTAGTTAAAACCTTGGTTTTCATTTTGATGTTACAGATACTGACTTTGCATTCATTATAGTATACATTTTATTAATATCTAGGATAAGTATTTAAAAGCCAGTGAGTACCATGCGTATGATATAATCAGTAAATCAGTACAAAATAAAATAAATACATTTATTGACGTCGGTACACGTATTACACCGCGTAAAAAAAAACACTATTTACTTACTCCTTTTCTTCCTTCCTTCATGTAATTTAAATATGTTTATTGAAAATATGTTTGCCTAGAAAATATACGATTTGGTATAAATATTAGTATTTTGATTTACGCAAAGACTATACATTGGAATCCTTCTAATATTATACAAGTGAAATGAAATTTTAGTTAACGGTTTAACTCGCTTTTATTTAGATAACATTGCATTTTGTAAGATAAATAACATCTTAGTCTAGTTACACATCTTTACGTAGGATTAAAGAGTTTTTTTTAAGACTGTAGTAAAATCAATCGAATCTATCTAAAACTATTTTTTCTTTAAACTACTTAAAAGAAACTGCAATTGTATATTAGTTTAAATTAGTGTTTACGATTTTAATTAAAACCATGCCAAGACAGCTGATCAGAAGTAACAGAATGATTAATAATTACAAACCCAACCAATCTTGCTATAAAGTATTTGTTTTCAAAGTAAACGTTACAACATTCGAAGATGCAAATCTTTAAATCGCTGGTTCTGGGAAAATTATGAATCAGATTCAATTGAGCAAAATATTAACGTCAATTGGCGATCAGAATTAACGGCTTTATACAAAAATACCTACTTATACGACTTACGAATACAACTAAAACCACTTACAAACAACTTGAAATAGTTACCTATATAAAGTTTACACTAAAGTTAAAATACGTATAAATTGTATGGTTAAAGATAGAAATAAGTATCTACCTACTAATGTTAATTACGATAGGTACATGAAGCGATCATAAAATTATTGCACACTTTATTGAACAAATCAAGTAGACTTTTCTTTCATCAGACTTTCAATAAATTATTATGAGCATGCAAGGCATAACCACATGATGGCATAACTTAAGTTGTAAAAAAAATGTGAAAAAAAAAATATTGTTAATTATGATAGGTAATCTAGTAAAAAAACAATTTTAATATCAGTATATAAACTTTTTTAATATCAGTATATAAACTTGAAAAATTTTGTCTCAGGCGGGACTCGAACCCGCATCTCCTCGCGAGGAGATGCGGGTTCGAGTCCCGCCTGAGACAAAATTTTTCAAGTTTATATACTGATATTATAAGTGCAATTAAGTTGCTAAAATATCAAATAAAGTAAACAATTTCAATTCAATAAATAAATAAAAAAATACTTGGTGTCAGTCAGTAAGCATAAGACTTTACTTCAACTAATACGGTAAGTAAACAACCATATTAAAACGACGGTAAACTACGAGTTTAATCATCGACACGCAGTGTATACCATAAAAAATACTACACACCGTATCTTACAGTTAACCCTAAAAAGGACCCTTTCTTACAAAGTTTTTTGGCGGAAAAAAAGCGAGCGACAGCGTCTCTCGCATCCTCGTCCGTATTCGTGGCCGGGTGGCTGCGGCGAGCGGTACTCTCCACGAACGTACGCATTCCATAAAATAACAGGAGCGCGGGAAAACTCGATGCCGAAAAACCTTGACCACAATAAAAAAACAAACCACCCGAACCGATCATCGATTCATTATCGATAACACAAACCGGCCAGTGTTTATTATTATCATTCGTACAATTTAAACCGTGTATTGTTTTAAATATTTCGACATTGTCGGAATTCTATTGTGTGACTTTAATAATTGTTTAATGTTTTGCTTAATCTAGGGCTTTGTCGAGATGAACGCGTTTTGATTTACATTTTTGCCGTGATATAAACAATTGATAATTTCGCGAGGAGTCGAGCGTGGTTTTTATGAATGTTTTTGCGTATCGGCCCGTGGTGGGGGAAGGGTGGGGCCTCCGCTGACTCGTCCCTCTCCTAGCGAGTATTTTGATTTAGTTTCCGAGTCTTACGCAGATGTAGCAATTTTTTCAGTCGCGTGTATGTGGCGCGCGCGGCTGCATTTTTCGTGTTTCGGAATATTTTTCATTTTTTCTTTGACGAACGCGTCGAGTTTTTCCGCGTATATAAACTTTTGCGAACTTAAAACTAACTTTTGCAGGTTGACTGTAAATAGATGTTTAGTACAAAATACATTTACGTTAGACAACTGTGTTTTCATGTTGTGTTGTTGATTTTTTGTGAGTGACTTGGGATTTATGGTGAAAAACACAAGTGACACTGTGAGTGACCGTCGTGAATTTTACTGAATTTTCTTTCAAGTTTGGATGTTTAGAATAAGGTAAGTTTTTTTTTCATACTGCAGTATAAGCATGTTAGTCGACAGTAAATACACAAATACTTAGTAGACACTAGTTTCTATTAGTAACTAATATACACAAAAATAATAAGTCAGAATAATATGAAGTGTATCATTATTATATTTCACATATTATTTGTCATTACTACAAAATCGAAACCATTTATATTAAAAATTATCGATATCATTAAAAGTAATCGTTTATCAATTTGGTAACAAAAGCTTTACGTTAGAGCTTTGCCTGTTTATATTCAAAAGCTCTAACGCATCATCGAAAACTTAAACAGTTTTATTTAGTTAGAAGATACACTAAAGCTTTAAGTGTGATTTTTTATTCATCATCTTCTATTTTTTTATATTTGGCAATAACAAGTTTCCTAAATTTAATCACTGAAAAAATCCGACTATGAACAACCTTTTATAGCATTGTTAAACGTCGAGTGCTTCATTAATTGGGATATTTTTTATTTGTTCTATGAGTCATTGTGACGATATTTAACATTTAGTACTTGTTTTAAAAATAATTCAGTTGTCATTGTCACATGGTTTAAAACTAGCATCTAGTAATACAATAAGTAATGTTTACAATGGACATAACTTTTCGAACATTTACATAACCTATGCTAAACAAAACAAAACATTTTCGGCCATTTGTACAAATATTACATTCAATTTTTTTTGTCACATTTGACATGGAAAACATATAATGTTATGTTGACTCATCAATGTTTCTTTGATAATACTTAAGACTTCTTAAAAGTGTACACAAAATGAAACTGTTACAAAACTGATATTTTCAATTAATTAGTCACACTTAGCGCTTAAAAGTTAAGACTTTTTTTTTTTTTATAGAAGATTGCCAAATATAAAGTTAAAACTAGAATTTTAGTCGGTAAAACAATGTTTTAAAATTTTTAACAAAATAATAAACAATAACATATATCAACAATATGAAATTTGGTAAAGATTACTTTACTTATAATTCTGCAATAAAACAGTAAGAATGGGTAATCCTGGCAACAAAAAAATGTACCTACCTAATTTGCTGTTAACTACTGTGTCTGTAATTATCTGCATAGAGCTAAGGCATATGTTTGTATGTTGTATTTTAAGGGTTAAGACATCTCTAGTATTAATTAACGCTTCGACAGTTATAAAAATAGACAAATTAGTCAGACGTGTAAAACACTTGACAGTTACAAGTGTCAAAATGTTGTAAAAACTTCAAAGGGAATTTTATAAGACTAAGATGTAGTTAAACAAAAAACTCTTCAAATTATAATAACGCAACATAGCAAAGGTGAAATACAAAGAGACGTGGGTCAGAGGTCGGGTGGTTGAAAGGTCCGGGATTCGATTCGTCGGACGCGCAATATGTCAGATATTTATAGGAACGAATTGAATGTTAGTTTTGTGGTGTATCAATTTATGTGATATGTTCTTTTACAAAAGAATCAATACATGTGTTTAGTTTTTTTTTATACGCGAGGTTTTAGGATCTTAAATATGAAAAAAAAAACTTTTAACGTTGTGAATGTACAGACTACAGACGGTAATTTTAAATGTATTTACGATTATAAAAATAATAATAATCTTTATTTAAATCAGTATACACGATACAATAAATTAGCATACTAAAAAGAAAACAAAGCAGTATTAATTATCATGTAAATATAACTTATAAGCTCGATACTAATAAGAGCAAAACGATGCACTACAATGTGCGACGACCACAGAAAAAGCAAACATAATTTAAAAAATAATGATGCTTCTAATCGGGTAAATGTACCTGGTGCCGGCACATAAATGTAGTAGCTCCGCCCTTTCTCTACCTATGGGTGTCGTAAGAGGCGACTAAAGGAGTACTGCCAGAAAAAGACGGGCAGCAGTATCTTCCCTCTATCAATAGCCATCACACACCACAGATCCCATCCCAGACTGCGATCGCCAATCTACCAGCCTAGCGTATCGATTATCGCAATATGGCATGTGTGGAAAGTGGACCGTAAATTTCATCTTATAACGTTATTAAGATTGTAAATGTGTGTAGACTAACATCATAACTTATTGTTGATATCTTACTTAGGCCTAGCCTGTGTTTGAAACTAGCTGTTGCCCTCGACTTCGTCCGCGTCAATTTGTTATTATGATCGCAATTATTTTGGCAACTACTACTATTTTTACTGATGCTTCGCTCCTATTGGTCGCAGCGTGATGTTATATACCCTAAAGCGTTTCTCGATAAATGGACTATCCAACACAAAAATAATTTTCCAATTCGAACCAGTACTTCCTGAGATTAGCGCGTTCAAACAAACTCTTCAGATTTATAATATTAGTATACCTAGATGACAACTTCTGAATACAAAATAGGCAAGGGCCTAAAAAAATTTGCTTGACTACTGCTTTAGTTACCAAAAGACTTACCTTATAAATGACAAATAATAAATACTTACCTTAAAACCCTCAGCTACGATTCAAAGAGTTCAAAACTTCGACATACCTAATTAAATAAATAACATGTTAATGTCAATTAAAGTTTATTGGACGTAAATCTCTCATTTTAATGTTGATCAATTTCCTAGCTTAAAATGTACTTGTTGAATTACTTGGAAATAAGTGAAATCAACAGATTTTTAGACTATTTCAATAGGTAGGTATTCATGAAATATGTTTCTAATAAGATTTCTTGGAATCCAATCGATAACTGTTAAATAAAAGGTTTTAATAATTGAGAGAAATACAACGTAAGTAGCTAATTTGAACGAAGCAGGTAGTAATATTACGTATTTTTTTGGTAAAATTATTAACATTTGCAACCTTTACCCTTGACATACATAATAAAAAAACACAAACATGGATCTCACGACCACAGCCACCCTTCAGACCCAAGCCAATTTAGAAGAAATCGTTTCCTAAATTGACTATACCGCAATCGAAACTGGGACCATTGTGTAGTGGGCTGAAGACCACACCAACTGGGCGTCGTAATGTACTCCACGGTGAACATGAACTGTGTGCTTCCAGCTGGAATCCTCATACTTGAAATCTCAATGAAAACGAATTTTGACTATGCTAAAAAATAGTCCTGCAATAGTCATAAATAGTCGTACAAGTAAAAAAAACTAGTCGCATTTTGGTTTCGACGTTATAGCTGTAGGTTAGTGAGGATTATGGCTTGAACGTCAAGCTGTAATCCTCACTTCTGGGGCAAGCAAACGGTGAAGTTTATCGAATTGGTTAGGATCCAAAAAATAGTCATGAAATAGTCTTAATGATATGCCAAATCTCAGAAATAGTGAGGATTATGGCTTGAACATTTGAAAACTTTAAATTTCACCGAAACGCCTACGATTTTCAGTTTCAAGTTTGTGCCAAAAAATAGTCATGAAATAGTCGTATAAAGCGAAAATAAATTTGAGCTGATTTAATTTGAAAATAAAAAGTTTTTATTTTCCCTACATTTCTATGGAGGTACAGTCGTGTACAAAATGTTTTACTTCATTTGATATTAATATGAAATATTCCGCTTTAAATATAATATTTCTTCCAATTAGGTGTTTTCCATGGCAGTTGTAATAATTAAACAAAAAAAAAACAATTATAATTGTATTCTTATTTATTACAATAGAAAGCTTGCAAATATACGTACATAACTTGTTTAAATCTGTAATCAGTACATATATGTTTATATCATAGCAATTACATAGTTTTGATCACAATTATCATAGTTAGTTCAATATCTGTTGGTGTTGGATTACGTTCATACGTGTGTTTCTAGAATTATGATCTATGATCTATGATCGTGTCCAATCTATCCAAACTTATCATCGTCAGCCCACATCAGTCCACAGCTGGACATAACCGGTCTAAATGCAAGGTTGGTGAACGCATTTCAAGGAAAAGCAGAGTTCAGAGTACTCTGTTAGATGTTACAACGCCAATCGGGCGAGAATAGGTGTTGCAATTTTATTTCTTAGCCTGCATTGCACGACACCATTCAGGAAATCTATAGTTAGTTACACCACTTACAACTCCAGAATGGCTAAAACTATTTTTATGATTTTTGTGTTTTTGAATTTGTGTTCGTCGTGAATATGATAATAAATATTAGGGGTTAAAGTATGAAATTGCCGATTATTTTCCCACTTTTTATTTTGTTTATAGCTCTTAAGTGTAGTCATATTATTGCGTTATTCTTTTTGTATTGTATCAAAATCTAAATAAAGTAACTTTTGACTAAAAAAAAAAAAAATAAATACTAGTGCCTATTACTTCAAAGCAAGTCGTTGAAAAGACCCCTTACAATGTGTCTGCTGACCTTCTTGCTTCAATTAAGTATATTTGTATTATATACTTTGATTTTCAGAAATTTAAATACTATAAAGCGTAGCTTTATAACCATCTAACTTTCACCTTTAATTGCATCGAAAACGGTTCAGGCGTTTTTAAAAAAACTAAAAAATTGTTAGTATGGAAAAATGACTTTTCTCGATTTCGTCCATACAAAACGGCAATTTCATACTTTAACCCCTAAAACAGTTCTTTAGCAGATATTTTTAACGTTACCTTTCCAATGTTTTTAATAATAGATTAAAAACATTGGAAAGGTAACGTTAAAAATATCTGCTAAAGAACTGTTTTTCTTCATACGTTTATCCAATTCGCCATGTTTGATGACAATGACATTAATGCCGTCAAAACCAAATACTATTCTGGGGTGATACGATGTTTGCGGGGTCCGCTGCTTTAAGACCCAAGTTCACCAATTCTTAAACAGCCGGTAAACATAGAGTGATGATTAATTTGACACGATTCCCATACAAAATATGTCAAATAATATTTTAAACGTTTAAAACTTAAACGTCTGTTGGTGAACACTACCCTTAATAAAATGGTAATTATTATCCTTAGTTTGATTTCTTACTCAATTACCTTATACGATCATAAATAAGAGGTTTACTTGTTAAATTTAGGAGTTCCAGTAATAAAATATTAGCATGATGTATGTCCGTCCGCAAATGTACGGCCGTCCGCCGACTTGCAAAAAGACTTTATTAACGATAAATGTAACCGTTCAAAGAAATAATGTCCGCGAGAGATAAAGTAAACGTATGGTTGACATG
The DNA here is from genome assembly GCA_949315895.1 of Anania crocealis. Taxonomy (NCBI): domain Eukaryota; kingdom Metazoa; phylum Arthropoda; class Insecta; order Lepidoptera; family Crambidae; genus Anania; species Anania crocealis. The sequence goes on along the minus strand of OX438874.1, from coordinate 5,252,577 downwards.
CCTAATTTATTACCTTTTTGGATGAAAAATATTAAAAACATCTTGGTTGAAAAGTTTGTGATGTTGAGCAACGTTAAGAGAGGCCAGGATAAGGATGGGTGGCCGTGTGTTGGCGTTTTCTGGATACGTCTAAAGATAAGAGTCTTTAAAGTAGTAGTTGTAGAAATCAGGTTCTAGAAGCAGATGGAAAAGTAAAAGAAGGATAATATCTGTAAAAAAATGCTTTAGTTTTTTGTAAGTAACGCAATGGTGTTGCTTACGTAAGAATATTTGTATTTAGTGGTAATGCTGGCCACCAGACATCCAGGCTGTAGTGTTCGATCCAAGGTAATGCTTTTTCATGCTTTTGGAAAACTAGGATGCGAACATGCTTTTCCAATCTGGTGACTATTACATTGTACGCGCTAACTTGCTGGTCATAAAACGAAACATGTTGAAAAGGTGAGCGAACTGCAATGCGTATGCTCATGTGATTGGTAAAGTGAAAACTCACAAGTAATGGCATCCTCGAAGCATTTTTTTTTATTAATGCCTGTATTCCTTAAAACAGTAAAGATAACCAAAGTCAAGTTGATTATTCACTCGACCTAAAAAATTTAAAAAACAGCGAAGTTAAAAAAACAAATAAATTTTATTAAAATCAGAAATTAATTGAATCCACACAATTTTTTTTAAATTTAGAATGCCATAGTATTGGTCTTTAGCTTCAAATGGTCACTCGTTTAAAAATTTTGTTGTTAAAAATATTTCAAAAACTACTACAATATTGTTAAATCGTTGATGTCTTTTATATGCAAAAAAATATTATTATTTACTTATATTGACGACCATTTGGATCAGCGGTAGTAAACGCTGCTTCTGAGCCATGGGTCGCGAGTTCGATCCCCGCACAGTACAAATATTTGTGTGCATGAACATGTCTGTTTGTACTGGTCTGGGTGTTCTCTATATAGGTATTATAAGTCTATATTTACGAAAAAAAAAAAGTATATTAGTAAGTTTATCGGTGTCTAGTACCCCATACGACAGGGTACTTAAAAGTAGCTTAATTTGGGACTAGATGGCTCTGTGTGGCCCAGTGTGGCATGTCCTAAATATTTATTATATTTATTTATTATTTATTTATTTGTGTTACTAGTAGAGTTTGATATGGATTTACAATAACTAGTAAAAAAGTGTACCTAATTATACTTATGAAAGTAAATTATCAGCCGAAAGTTTTCACATTCATTAATTTACTTGCGTAAAACATTAAAAAATTAATTGAAATGATATCTTTTAAGGAACAGAAAATTAAGGCATAGTGTTGGCGAATAAAAAAATCTAATGAATCATAAATATAAAATAAATTTGTCAATTTGCATACATGATAATCCTAATACGATGATTTGAATCCATCCTAATTAAGTAAGTTCAATATTTTTGTGATCCAAAGAAGTTTGAAGAGCTAAATCAATTCTATTCTTAGATGACATTAAAATAAACTGTTGCTATGATTTTATTGGCTTCTATTTAGGTGTAGAAATTAATTAATCGTACCACATTCAAGCAACTAGGAATGGAAATTTTATCATTTAACATTATTGAATATTACTCTAGGCTGCCTCAGGTTTTTCACGCTTATTTTAATTAGGTACTTATTGGTAATTTTTCAAGTGGCGTTGGTTTTTGTGAGGTATTATTACTGATCTAAGAAAATATATATCCGTTTTCAATTTAATTTCGTAAACTTATTAGAACTATAATAATTTAATAAATTCCCGTTCCTATAAGAATTTTTGCAAATGAAAACTACATAATCGGTAAGTAAAATCAAATGAAAAAATATTTGAATAATGCAGAATGTTCATAGACCAACGTTACTTTATACTTATAATTTCACCTTTCATGAATTCTCTTTGTGTTGAAAATCTAAACACATTTTCATCATGAAAATGTGTGACATTACAGAACATAACCTTTTTGTTCTGTTGCGGGTAGCCAAAAAAGATAGCGCGCAATTCTTATCAAACTCCATCCATACAGCATCCATACAGTAAGAGATTGATATCGGGAAAATTCGTCCTCAATCGGATAAGGTCGTCCGTTCATTCGGTCACCATTCACTTAGGGTCTCTAGGGCTGCCAACTAAAATAAAAAGCCCCATTAGTAGCTCAAGTCAAATGGTATGGACACATAATGAAGAACGTTCAGACTTTGATCACTTAAAGTATCTTACAATTATTGGCAAATATTGTTTGATTATTTCATGATATAATATTTAGTTAAAGCTCTACTCTACACAAATGAATTTGAAAAATTAAAAAAAAAAATTTTTTATTTGTGAAGTATGCAATAATCTGTCCTTTTTCAGGTTTCCGTATTAAAAGTTGACCCATGTGAATCGTCCTGAATTAACCATATTTTTGGATATTTGTAATTTGTGTTTTAAAATGTGGATGGTTTTTAACATGAGTTAAAGCATGGTTTATTTGTTTTCTAAAATGCGGATACTTTTACAGTAATGTACGTAAGTACACATGTAACAATTAAAACATTATGCAACTCAATTGAAAACTCACTTTTTGAAGCTAATATGATTTAGTTATTTAGTTGACGACCTACGTGGCGGAGTGGCGTACACACCGGTTTTCAAGGTGTCGCCTGCTCAGAGGTCCCGGGTTCGATTCCCGGATGGGTCAATGTAGAAAAAATAAGTTTTCTACATTTTCTCGGGTCTGGGTGTTTGAGGTACCTATGTTGTTTCTGGTTTCCAAAACACGAATGCTTTAAATAGTTCTTCAAATTAGGATCAGAACAATGTATGAAGTTAGCAGCCCTGGTCCTGCCGGACACGGCCCTTATCAGGCGACGGACGTGACGTCACAATGAGCGGGCGACGTGACCGCTGTGTTAAACAATATCATATTTATATGTTTTTACGAAAACAGGGAAACGTCAAAGATGTTTAAACAGTGTATAAAAGGAAATGATCGTTGTTTCTCTTTTAAATTGTGTTATAAACACAAGACATTGTACTGAGGCTGTAATTGATGCAGAACTTGATAACAACGTAAGCGAAATTTAATAATAAAGAGGTTTAAATTATGTGACATTTGATGTGAGAACGAAGATGTTTACAATTACAATGTACCTACCTTCAAAATTTTGTGCGTGTGCAAAGAAATCAGCACTTAAAAGTAAATTCTAAAGTAAAACAATTAAAAAAACACAATATGAGTGTCTGTGTAACATAACATTTTAAATTCTAAAGTAAAACAATTAAAAAAACACAATATGAGTGTCTGTGTAACATAACATTTTGTCTTATTCACAGATGCGCATGTAGATACGAGTATGTAACGAGCGCGTAAGTTTGTCGGCAACACATAAAATTATACAATTAAATATAAAATGCAAACGCTACGTGATCGTAATATACATCACTCAAATTTCGAGGAATACATTTTTAATGTCCATAAAATATTTAATTAAAATTATGAATAGGTACAGATTGTACATCGATATTCAAATCGTCCCACGATAACAGGAACCGAATACGTTTGTCAGAACACCCCAATTGTGATTCTACGTACATTCCCAATAAAAAACACATTTCCTAATTTAACCACTACTCATACACAATCTCGAGTATTGTAGCGAACAATGGTATTGACTCACATGACGTGATTCATTCAATCGCTGAAACCATACCAATAAAAATGTAATCGATTTTCAGAATTACCCACTAAATTATCAAGAAATCGATTTTTGCTTAACACTAAATACAGCCCTACAAATCGACGAGCAATTTTGGCGGTATTCCCAAACATTGAAATTAAAATTGGAACTTTTCAATTTTCGAATCTACGTTCCATTTTTGAAGCGGTCATTTTCTAAATTGTTCATTGTTTTGCGTCGGATTTAAAAACGGCATTCCATTTTCGAAGCCTCTTTGAATGGCATGGAATGTTCCATTTTCATTTTTATCACAAATTGTTTCCGTAATTGAGCTGTGTTTACAATGTGTTTTCTAACAACTTAAGCATGTTTACGATTCGCGGATGTGAATAACCTACTTGTGTAAATATTTCAGTTTACATCGTTGTTTTAATATTAACTGAATGGCTACATTATTGAACGTTAGATTAAAGTAATCCATCGGGATCTTTTAAGAATGTGTAACAAGTGTAACAAATCTCTGCGTATATTCATGTAAATCCCTAGAGTACGTAATGTCTTACTAGAAAATCATACAATCTTAGAGAGTTACGAACGGCGACTAATTTTACTAATATAGGTAATGTTTGCATAACTTTTTTTTTAAAACAAATAGGTAGGTATTATGTGTATGAATATCAACAAACAACAAAGCTCGTTTAGATAAAAGAGCACATCATTAATAGAGATATTCATTCAATCTTATAAGATCCTAGTGACATTATTAATTGAAATAACGTTTCATCTCGAAAACAAACTACAGTTTTCCGGCTCGGTCGCCATCATCAGACGTCAGACTGTCTGTCACATAATCCGATAGCTAGAGTCCATGTAAGGAGTATATTAAGTCTTATTTAAAATTGTAAATAGGCAATTTATTTACTGCAAAATTGTTTGAGATCACCGATGGATACCTATACTTAATTATTTTTGACATTTCGAATGCTACCTAATGAGGCTGACAATCGATTGCCGTAGTTTATTGAATATTGATTCAATATAATAGCTACCTCTACCTAATTATGTTTTAACCTAAGGTCTACTTGTAAATGGCCTAATTTAGACCTAACATTCCCCTAAATTTGACTTAATTTTTTTGTTGATAATTTTATCATTTTTTAAAGTTACTTGTTCTTCAAGAAGAATTATTAATATTAGCTGGATTATGAAAAAATGAACATTAAATTTATTAAAGCCTTTGTTTGAATTTGTGTAAATCCGTAGAAAAGGAGGTTGTTCCACCGTGTAATTGTATATGATAATAATATCATTTAAAGCTGCCAATATAGAAATTGGTATTAAATTATTGTAAATACAATATCAATATGTTACAATTTTGTCGTCGCATAATTACCATAATAACATTGCAGAATCGTGCATTTGCTCCGTCGCTTTTCTTTATTCAGTTCTCTCGCTCACACTCGCATTAAATCCCCATAAACCAATTAGTAAGCAATTCCCACTCTTTGCCCGTTGAGATAAGATCCTTTATAAGTTAAGCAAATAAAAATTATAGAATACAGCTGCGCTTGAGTCTGCTAACCCTTTTTGTGCTTTGGGACAACAGACCTAAGCCTCATAATTGTGTATGACAGAACAATCAATGAGCCTCTTTCGATGAAATGCGGAGTGGATTATTTTTTCAAAAATGGAATTAAGAAGAGACAATAACGTTCATTGTTTTTAAAGATGGCGGCCGGGACTCGCTCAAATATGAGATTATTACTTGTGTGTCTGTTTTATGATAATTTTATAGCCTCGTGGCACAAAAGCGGGTATTTTGATGCAAAATTGTTGTCTGTCGGAAATCCATCTTGATATTCCGGTCGTCATTGTTTGGTAACGAATTATGTCAAAAAGCAGGAAATTCAGTACCTATTCAAGTTCTGATTACAAGGGTCAAATACACTTTATGAGGAAAGAAATGAATCTTATAAAGCACTTCTTCTTAAATATGCAATTTCAAAAAGGACAAAGCTCGTGTATTTGATCACCAATTCATACCTTGGTTCGTAAATTTGTATGATTTTGTTGCTTTAATGCATCGTGTTCCTGGTCTTAATCATGTAAAATTTTTCATTTTGAACAGTAAAGTTTTAATAAATATCTATAAAAAATTGACTCTACGTAATTGTTTTAAATGAACAATAAAATTATATTTACTTTATGGCATTATAAATTCTGACAAATTTAATGAAATGAAACAAGCTACAAATTACTGTTCTCGGTAGTTACTTAAATAGTTATTTAATTGTTACTAAGAAATAATACTTATAAACAATGAACAAAAAATGTCAGTCTTCAAAAATACCTAATAAATTTCATACTAAAGTAAGTAAAACAAAAAGCCAGAACTTTGTCTTGAATAACAATGTAAGGAGAGCTATTAGTTCACCACTTAATACACCAATAATAACCGTATCGCTTTAGGGATCCGTAGGAAAAAACGTTCAGAACTCTTGCTGAACAAATAACAAAAAATTTCGTAGTATTCGTAGTGACTATAAATAGGAAAACTTGCTACGGTTTATAAGACAGAACTCAATTATTTAAAAAGGTGGAAAGAATGAAAGTATCAATAGACATGACAGTCCAAACTATAATTCCTCTTTATTCGATTATTGAAATTTAAAAAAGTGTTCCAATGTTTTGCAGTGTGCTAACGGAACACCGATTTACTGACTCACTCTTCCTAGTTCTTTGTAGCTTAAGTTTTAAATAACTAATCTTGCTACGTTTCACTATTACCTACTTAATTTTATTCAACTGGAATGAACAATCTTCCAACCTACTCCACGGAACATTTTTTTTTTTCGTGAGGAAAATGCGTTACGCATCATCACCACTGCCCCGGGGGAGGGCAGGGCGGTATGTGGGACTTAGCTCAACTAGTTTCAACTCCCTCTGCTAATTCTGTGTAACTTAGTTTTTTAATAACGCGCCTTGTTCCGAATCGCTCTTCATTTATTTATTACTATTCTTATTCAGCAGCTTTCAGTAAATGTATCCCATTGTAATCTGAATCACTGTAATGTGCGCATTTTCATATCTCTTTCTACTGATTAACATCCCGACCAAACTAACGGCCGATAAAAAGTCTGTTGTTTGCGGGGAGTCTTACCCCCGTATTTATAAACAAGTAAAAGTAATTACTTGACTAAAAGTAATTACTTGAGAGACAATTTGTATTCCTTAATCAAGAAATTACTAGAAGTTATAACTACCAAAAGTTAGCATTTCCAGCCAAATAATATGACTATTAATGGTGACCAATTTCTTTCACTTAAGGACTAGGTATGATGAACATTTTAAGTTATGACTTTCTTAAGCAATAAGTAATTACTTCTTTATAAATACGGGGGTTAGCCTTTTAGAAGCAAGAGTTATGCTACGGAACATTAACTCAACGTGTTCCGAACGTCCGACTCACCCTTGCCCGTCGTCGGTTGCTCAGCTGTAGAATAGATTAAAGTGACGTGTCACACGCTTCCAGAAAGCTGAATAGTTGGACAATTTAAATAGTGCTCCCTCAATTGGGGTTAATTCACCAGTTTGAGGAATATGGAGTTTAATTATGAGACCGCTCGTTGTATCGATTTCAGAGATAGAGTGATATTTAAAACGCAGTAAGTTATTTGTGTTTGTTGTTGTTGTTCGTGTTCATGGGCAGAAAAATATGTTTGACTTTCTAGATTAAAATTCCATGGTGTATACATTAGTGTCAGTTAAAAAGATTGAAAGTAATTTGAAGAAGGATGTAGTTTAGCATTTTATGAATGTGCAAATATGTTCTGTAAAGTTAATTTTTGTGATATGAAACTTGATATATAAGAGTTACAATGTTTCAAAACACTACCTACTCACGGAGAAATATATTATGTTACTTGAAAGTCAGGAGGTAACGAAAGCTTTACAACTCACCAAGTTTATTAAGTATCGAAAACATGTTTTATGAAGATTTATTGCTTTAAAAAAATTTGATGATTAATAAAAATTTATAGATCTAGTTTTGACCTCACGATTCGCTACGGTTCAAGAAATTAACTGTTACGTGATGGTCGTAATTATTATAGTGCGATCTCATTGTGGGCCGTAATAAGCCTCAAATCAATTTACTATCGCCTTTGCATCTACGAAAACTTTCAAATCAATCCGGAAACTTCAAATTCTAATAACATAAAGAGCACGTTTGCTATCCACTTACATCAGACTCGTTTCGACTTTTTACCGAATCGTGATCCGACTTTTTGTGAGCAGCACATATTCAGATGTGTAATGACCAATCTCCCGGTCGAACAAAAAAAAAGATCATTCGAGGCATTAATGCATCAGTTACTAAACCGTCAGACGCATGCTCTCGCGCATCCTTATTCATAATAAGAACAAGACGTTCCATTTTCAAATGAACAAACACTGGGGGCATTCCATCCCGGGCGGTTACATTCGGTTATTCAAATTTCTTAGTGAAAATAGAACGCGGAATATTCGAATTTAGAACCTTTATTGTGTCTGTGAGTAAGACTGACACGTTGCGTCATAAATATGACACTGGCAGGAAATTAGACGAATGCCACGAAAAATCACCACTTCTCGTCAGAAGTCGGCGCGGATTCCTGACAATTAGTTTCAATTGGTCACAATTAAAAATGTTTGTGAAACACAGTGGGCGTATCTTGACACGCAATAAATACTTTATACATTTTTAATTAAGTTCAAAACATGGCTCTAGTCGTTCGGGGTCAACACACTTAGAATATAACGACCAATTGTAACAGATCTGATGGTGTGTTTGTGTTTATTGAGAGGAGGGGTCTATTTATAGTGGTCTGTTTGGATCCACACGCTGCGTGGTCACCCATCGATCAATGGGATCATATCGCCGCCGAACGAAACTAGCTCCGTCCGAGATTATGATTTTATAAGTTTGAGTAATATTTTATTTAAATTTTTGGTTGATTGAATGTTTCGGGTCGGAAGTCTTAAAAAATACACGAGTCGAGCTATAAATATTTGACTGTCAAGACTATTGAGTTACATATTTTTAATCATCTGTCGAGTTTTTAATGGGATTTAAAGTTTTAGTACATCATATTTTTATGCACGTCACTTTATTAGTTACTGAATTAAGTCTCAGTTGAAATATTAAAGTTAATATATGTTTAGCTATGATTTTAATAACTTAAATAACATTATATTTCAACTGGGTTAGGTTATTAGGTATTAATAAAGACAAGCCTATATGAAAAACATAAGCACTAGTTTTACTTTGAAATACTGACGTTCAATTTGAATATCGAATAACAGAGTAACTGGCATTAAAGTTACGTCTATTGGAGAGCAAAAAAAGAAAAAATATGATTTGTGGCGTATCAAGATGTGTTCCAGTGCCCGCCCGAACGCCCGTCATAATCCATCTCGCTTCGATATTTGAATACTCGAATTTGGAACGCGTTCGTAATACGAACTTGGTCCGTTTCGTTTTTCAATTGCTTCACTCATATTTTGAATTTAGAATGACGAGATAAGAATCCAGTGACGTTCGAAATTTAAAATTGGGCTCGCGTTTTTTTGTCTAGACGCATTTTAGTGGGCAATAAATTGTAGGCATTGTGCTGCCAGTGTATGTATGAAAGGTGATAGAGAAATCGCAATTCTGATATTCCGATCGCGTGTAGTGTTATGTAAGATGTGTGTGTTGGTATGTCGAACCTGGATAGGGCCACCATGCAGTGTTTAAAACAGATATCTTGTCACAGTTTGACACTGGCAAAACGGTAAGGTCCAATAAAAAATAACTATTTTAAACAAATCCTTGATCTCTAGTCTAATAAAAATCAGTTACGAAGCTTTTCATGATTTTTCTATATTTTTCGCGTTACCAAACGTAGCCTTTTTGAGGTGTATCCAAGTAGTCCAATATAAAAAATATACAAATCAAAATATACTTTACCTAGGACGTGTTTTTTGTAGTTTAGATAATTCGTTGTATTTATAGTTAAATTTAGGCTATAATTGTTTTATTAGAATGTTTGGCTTCCGTCGCAGTCGGCAACCCTGGCACGCGCTGCCCAGTATTTGCAAGGCACCGAGGGTGGCCAGTGGCAGGTTATCACATTCTTTTACGATAAACACATACTATTATTTATAATACAGATATAGATGAGCAAGTAAGTTACGATAGATTAACGTGTTTTTATAGGGTGGATAGACTTTCTACCTTAATTCGCCGTACCTACATATTGATGTAAGCAAGGCGCTGTATTGGACGGTTTCTTATATGAAGCAATACCAATAAAATAATGTGATTGCGCATACTGGGGGAGACCTAAGTATGTCCAGCAGTGGACTGCTATGGGTTGATGATTATGAATGTAACTGCTATTTTACTGTATAGCGCTTCTTTCTTTTCATAAAAGTAACCGTATATCTACAGGTCTGGCTTCGAGACATCGAGCTGCCAGTATATACTTCAGTTCAAACGGTGAACTGTCAAAGTATTTCCTGACGTCACAACCCCCACTTAGGCACACTATCCGGCACTAATATTAAAATACAATAGAGAAAGCCAGAGGAAGACTACATAAATTAGTTGAACATCATTTGAGTACGTTACCGCGTCAAGGGTCACATCTCGAAGACAATGCTCAATGAAGGCACGCGCTAAAAGGAGGGGGCTTCGGAGGGGGGAGGATAATTATTCGACGCTAGCCCGAGAACCACGCCCGCCATTGTACTAAATATGGGCTTTTATTACTAGTTATACGTTGACATGAACGGATTTTGGAATTCGAATTTTGAACACATGTAACCGATTTGTGAAAAATGTGTTCTATGAAATAAAAATTAATATCAATTCGAATTTGATTCGAGTAAGCCGTTTCCGAATTTAAAATCGATCATGTAGGTATTATCTGTTTGTGTCGTTTGTTTACCGTAACAAGATGTTATTATAAATAAGAATTATATATTTTTTGAATTATTTGTGTTGCCCACGGCGTATAACGGATAAATCTTCAGACTCCAGGTCAATAATAGGATATTCATGTAGGTATGAAGTGAACATATTAATAATATTTTAAACCATTGCAATATTTTAATGCTTTAATTTTGAGTACAGAAAAAGTGTTGAAATTAATCATAAAACAAACGTTGTATACTTTTTTGAGCAATAACTGTTTTAGTAAAAAAGTTGGAACAAAAAGTTGAAAACCGTAATTACTGGTTGGAGATTTCTCCGTATCAATTAATCACGGACCTACTAGATACTTCATACTAATGGAATGTGAACGAATAAAGTTTTATAGCTTGTACACAACGCTCAGTCAATGTCAAATTCAATTTAGATCGAAACACTTGAAATGGTGATGTTTGATTTATTTTTCAATTAAAAAAATAATCGAAATATCATTCTCAAATAAGTATAAAAAAACTTAACAAATTTTTAACAAAATTGACTTTCAAATGAGTTTAAACTTTATGAGCTTTTATAAGTTTATTTGGTTTAAAAGTCTTTCCAAATGCAATGAACATCTCAATAAATGTGTTTCAAAAACGAATTGCACTTAGATTAAGTTCATCAATCATCAAAATGTAGCGTTATCGTTTACTAAAAGAATAAAGTTTTGTTTACACAAATCCGCCATCAGCGAAGCAATAACAACTGTCATGGCGAATGTTTACGTTCCGTCCAATTTGACGAACTCAATTACGTCGATGAAATTGTATTTCATTCGTAAACTACGTCATTTTAATGTTATAAACTATATAATCTAAAGGAAATCTACTAGACAAATATACATACACATGTATCATAATATAAGGCCAAGTCCCTGTACAGATACAGATGCATCTCCTGTCAAACACAAGTGCTTTCAAGTTTACTAAAAATACGCAGGATTAGACAGTAATTAAAATTAAGAAATATAAAGTACTGCACCCTAAAAAGTATATTTATCTGTTTTAAGCGCATCCATCTAACTTATCTCTGTATGAGCACTCAAAACATCTATTTTTAAGCCAAAACTGAAACGGTTAAACCATCGAACGCGGGGCAAATGTAAAAATTTCATATCTACCGAAGTCGTTACGTACAAAATGATTGATTTTATTGCTTCTCGTTCCCGGATTGATGTTTTAAAATACTCGTGCTCTGCGTTCTGTGTCAGTCGTATTCTCACAAAAACGATTTGACGTTCGATTTTTAAAGTTCTGCGGTGTGACCGTGGCTTTTCTGAAATTTGATATTGGAATCTTTTGTAATATTGCATGCTTTTATGACACCTTCTCCAAAAAGGCTCTAACTTAACTGTTGTAAATAAAGTATCTTAGTTTGTATTAGGACATGTTTTAATTATAATGCCTGCTTGATTATTGAAAAGCATTCAATTCCGTGAGCTACTAAATCCACGACATTTTTTCTCATTTCTAAACGATTACCACAGCTTTGCATTCGAAGACCCTCATCCATCATTTCAATTATAGTATCAATTAAGACCTATTCATTGGGACGTTTACTCATAAACGGTTGAGAAAATAAACAATATTCCTGTCGGAAAACAAACACGTATTGATCAATGTGAACATATTTTGTGCGTCTGGTTTACGTCAGTTTGGGGATGCCTGCGTTGTTTCGGATAAGTTGAATCAGTTCGTATTAAATCTCTTCAGAATGTTTAACCTCTTTGAATTTCTTAATGGGTAAATTAAGTTTGGTATGATGTTAAACGATGACAACGTATAGTTACCTACACTTTTACACAGACTTAACTTTTTTTATGTCCAGTTCAGATTATAGACACTTTAACATACAACTGAAATTCCTATTAACTATTTGGCTCGGATGATTGGAATATTAGGTTTAGTTTTGATAATATAATGATTGAAACTATAGTTAAAGTTCTTAGTACATAATATAGGTAGGTACTTATGTTATGTATTGTCATGTGGTGCTGGCACATTAACAGAATATGACTACCCTTTCTCTTCCTATGGGTGTCCTAAGAAGCGACTAAAGGTGTCAAAAGAAGCCAGGAGGCATCACTGGCCAAACTGCGATCGCCAACCCGCATGACAAGAGTAAGTAATTATGGCAAATTCCTGCTTTGGAGAGGCCTTTGTCCAGCAATGGACTGAAACAGGCTGAATGATATAAGTAGTGATAAGTGAGTATAGATTTTCACAAGGTAAAATACCAATCACAGTAAAATTTTGGTTGAATAAGTCTCAGCGACAGGCGAAAGGGACAAGACCACATAAGCCATCTTAGCCACGCCGTCAGTCCGCAGGATGACCGCCATAATCACCCGTAAGCCGTAACATAATAATTCACCCACCGACTTATTTAGAAGCTGTAAGCATCGATAAAAATTCACTGCCGTATCCTCACCAGAATCGATTTTCAATAAAAATGAATATTCGTTTTTCGTTGAGCAGCGGCGCTCAATCACCTCGCTCTTATGAATCTGGAATTTGCCCGTTTTTAGCTCCATTCCGCGGCACCAAATTAAAAATGTAAGAATTCTCGCTTGCAAAAGGAATTTATATTTTATTTCATTTCATTAAATCCACCATCTTTTGTTTCCGTGGGCCGTCCCGATCGGAATTCATATTTTTCTGTGTTTTGTTTCGGTTTGCGGACGGCGTATTGTTTTATTGTTATGTCCGTTCTAAATGTTTCGTTCGTTCCGAAGCGGGTATTAATTATTTTCTTATTTTTGATGAATGCGCCGGTGAATTTCGAGTTTCGCAATGCGACCGCAAACCCAATCACGATTTTCATTTAGTATTTCTTAACAAAAAAAAGTTGATCCACGATCTTACAGAGAAATCGTTGCCAGTCAAGATTAGAACACACGGCTTCAACTATTAGACGCTACGTCGGTTCCGAATAGACAGAGATACGTATCGTTTACCGAAAATAATACCGGACCGTAATCTGACATTCTCATACGAGTCTTACGGTTACGCAAGTGACTTTCCGCCTTCCGACTACAACGGAGGATTATTTTGTTACTCATCAATCTTAAATAGACACGCCACTCCATTGTTCCCGTGACATTTAGCCGAACGTATAAATACGCCGTCGAACAAATTCTATCACCTAAATATAAATTTAATTAAAATCATTGCGCACTCATACACGATTGGTCCGATTTTGAAATTCTAAAACCTGATTCGATTGTTACGCAGAATCATAAGTTATTCTAAATTCAAATTGCTCGTCGTATTTGAATTTGGAATAGAACGCATTCCTAATTGTTTGTGTCGCCCGTTGGCATTTTGGCATACGCTCTAGCGCGATTGGCCGTTACCTTTTCGTATTTCGAAGTCTCTTTGTATTCGAATTTAGAAAAGGTGATTATTTTGCTTTCTTTTCTGTGGTTATATTGTGTGCAAATGTAATTGTTGGCGTCTGGTTATTGTTGTAAATATGAGCGGATAGTTTCTCGTCGCGTCGGGATCGGGACTCCATAAAGATACGACGTTGAATGCCAGTTCGTGATGACGTACGTCGTTTGTATACACTTTATTAGCGTTAATGGTTGACATTTTTACACTTTATGTGAATGTTTGAGTTTAAGTTTTGTTGTGTTCAATATTATCATAATTTTGTAAATCGGTATTACAGCCATTGTTGCGAGTATTCAGCTCTAATTTCTGTTATTGCATACGTAATATCCCTAATAACATTGAGACATATTGGGACATAAGAATGCAAGTAAACAGAAATTGCATTCCGTATAACGTATTGTAACAGTGCCAAGTAATGTACTGCCAAATTTCGTCTCGCAGATTTGCAGTCAATCTATGTTTGATGTAAATGTGACGATTATTTAGCTCCTTTACTGCGTTTTGATGGAGCCTTGGTTATGAGTTTATGATGCTCGTTGCCAGTTCGGGTGCTAGTAATGATTTAGTGTATTGTAGAGTATGATAATAAAAGTGGATTTTGAAAGTAATTAGAGCAATTTTTAGATTTTACTATCGAGAACTAGAAAAAAAATCAGATATATTAGGTATAAATATTTTCTTATTTTTTTAGGGTTCCGTACCCAAAGGGTAAAAACGGGACCCTATTACTAAGACTTCGCTGTCTGTCCGTCTGTCCGTCTCTCCGTTTGTCCGTCGCTCTGTCACCAGGCTGTATCTCAAGAACCGCGATAGCTAGACAGTTGAAATTTTCACAAATTATGTATTTCTGTTACCGCAACAACAAAAATACTAAAAACAAAATAAAATAAATATTTAAGGGGGCTCCCATACAACAAACCCGTTTTTTTGGCCGTTTTGGTACGGAACCCTTCGTGCGCGAGTTCAACTCGCACTTGGCCGGTTTTTTTAAACCTTTATTATAAGAAGATTGAATAAAACTCGGGACCTTTACTTACTGGTACAGGTCTCGGGGTCGGCTGGGGGATCCGGGATTGGGTAGTGGCCTGGTGGGTCTATCTGCTTCTGTCGGACCTACGCTCCCAATCAGGGTCCCCGCTGAAAATCAGCGTCGTGATAAGCCTTTAGCTGTCACGACTAATGCTGAGCGGGAACCTTTTTAGCACTTGTTGTTTCTTTTTTTTTAATGTTTATACTTTGTGTTTGTTGTTGTGTCAAATAAATATTTCTTTCTTTCTTTCTTCTTAATTGACCAAAATGTACATAGTGTTACACATTTGAATAATTTCGGTTGTGTCAAGATTTGCTTCTACATCCATCGTAGATTCACCCTTGGATATTATGATTGTTTCAGGGTCATCCGCTCCTGCTTCAATTTCTAAATGAAAATATAATGTGTCTGTTATGTATTAAGTGGATTTTGTTCTTTTCTTCTGAAAAAATAAATCTTAAGTTTTTCTATAGGTGGGATGTGAACAGTAGGCACAGCTCCTCTGCTTGGCACATACATTCTGATAGCTTTTTTTCTTTCCCTGTTGATAAATATGACACAATTTTATAAATCGGACTATTCTAATTTAAAATTTTACCTTGACTAGAGTATAATATATGATACCTAATAAATCCTGATAACTATTATATTTCGCTACCAATGTATTAATGCACCAGACGCGCATATGCATAATTATTTTGTTTCAAATGAGTTAAATCACAAAATACGTGTTTGCTAAAACGAGTCAATCACGCCTACGCAAATCACCGGTTGATTTACGACGAAGTGCGAAGTAGACGTTCAATAAAATCATCTCTGTTTAAATAAACATTAAGTTCCTAGTAATATTCTAATGAGCGATAGCCTTTCCTGGCATAGCGGGTCAGCAGACGGCACCGTAGAAGGCACCTTCTTACTAAGTACACACATTGTCATTGATACTTTATCAAATGAAACCTTTTTGTTCGAGAATCCAAATTTGAAATTATTGCAATTCGAATATTTTTTCAAATTGTGAATGTGTTTGTTAGCAAATACGATTGGGTTCTTATAGGTTGCGTTTCCAATTTCCCCTTTTCCGCCAATAGCCGAAAATAACGGCCGGTTGAATAATAATGTTCTAGAATTAAATCTATCTAAACTGTAGTGCTCGGCTCGAAATAGGGCGCGTTTGCAGCAATTATTTTAGCTCTGTCTTTCTGAAAATTGGCAGCCGTGTGAGATCTTTTGCGAACGGTATTCGGTTGAGAAACCGTTGTACCGCCGACCACTCGAGCCGGACCCGCGATGCGCCCTCAACATCCTACAATAAGGGCTAATAAAGATGGGTCGATTAGAACTGGACGCGTTTTATAAATAAAGTGCCCTGATATGCGAATAATAGGTAAGTCTACCCGTCAGTGCGTTCGATGCGTATTGCACTCTTCTCTATTTTATTTTCGTCTAACTTGCGTTGGCTCAGGCTCATTGTTCGACGGATTAATTTTGTATATTTATCGTTAATAATTACAGCACGTTCGTTTGTCGAACAGCAAAATAAATCTGCACGTTTATTGTTAGTTTTGTCACGCCATCCATGGATTCTATTGTAATTAAAACAGAATAATTTACTAATAAAACCATGTATTCTGAAACCTACCAGCAAAAGTTGTAAAACTAGTCCCATAATATAATGAAACAATAGAGGTTGTATTAAAAAAACAAGTCGCGATAAAGGTTTGCTACGATTTCTGCTACAATTTAATACCATAGAGAGAAATCGAACAGAAAAAAAGTCGACCAACGCCGTCGCGCGCTGAAAATTTACATTTGTAATAAGAGCCATTAACGTCTACAATAAACTGCATTGACATGTAGCGAAGCGGGATGGCGCTCTACGGAGCGAGTGAGATGGGCGACGATCTCGGAGTCTCGCCAGACACAATAGCGGCGCGTGCGCCGGCCGAATGGGACACGCGTATTGGAGTAAAAAGAGATAGGCGTATTTCGCTCTGTTGTTTTTAGATTCAATAAGTGCGTGGATTTTATGCGTTTCGGAAAAATGTCCCGATTTATAGACTAACTTTCCGCGTAATCTATTATCGTGGGTCCCGAGAACAGAAACTGTTCCATTATTTTAATTTAACGGTCTTAATTAACATAGGACATTTGATTGTTGCCATTCGATTAAGGTATTTAATCAAATTATCTAGTTTGACTCTTGGTTCCTACATTTACTGTCTTTGCTTTTTAATACTAAATCCGTGTAAGTTTTCAAATTAATTAATATTACTAATAAAATATGATGTAAGTAATTAGGTATTTATATAAATCTGATAGGGTATTCTTGATAGTTTTAGATACGATCGTATAAAAAAAATTACCAAGTTAGGCCATTAATAAAAAATAACCAATACAATCTTAATAAATGAATAGTTGTTTAAAGGAAAGCAACGGGCAAACGCATTATTAAAAAAAACTCATGACAATAACCTAGCGCATGCGTCTCGCGACTCTCGCGTAACAGAGTGCGGGACAGGTGCGCGCATACGCGAACGCGCGAATCAAAATGAAATACGCGACGCACGCAGGTTAATTATTAATATACACTATTCCAGCCCAACGAAATATTGTTGTTATTTATGCGTCTACCGACTTGCGGTTTTGTATAAAGCTATGCGCTTTGTGTAACTGTTACGCTGATTTACGTTAAATTTGATTTATGCAACGCTTTTAGTGTTTGTCACACTCGCGATAGGCGTAGTTTAGATTTGACGACATGTACTCTTGAATTATTAGTCAAATCTATCTTTATTGCCGTGGCAACAGTTTGTCTTACAATTTTTCTGATGAATTTACCATATCTGTCAGTTCATTATTTAGACACTAAGTATAATTATTCATATTCTTTAAGAATTCATCTAACATATTACATAAATAGAAATTTATTAAGTGTGATGATAGAAATTTAGTGTCAACGTCACTGTTGTCTACGATCGCAATTAATATAAGACAATTTGTAGACAAAATAAATCTAAGGGGTGCTATTCTGGCATAACTCACTGGCACTCCAATTTAAATCTTACATAACTCTTATTAAAGTTCATTATAACAAATGTTAATCTTGCGACGCGTCATTAACGCTGACCGGCTACGTAATACGCGAATTGTGATAAGTTTGGAACAACAAAACGCAATACGCAAATAGCCAGACGTCTGTGCACTTGCAAAAACCAAACGCGTACGCATCGGCTATTAGACACGCTTCCGTTTAAAACTGCGATTTGAATTTAGAATGTGTTCCTCGTTGCCGAGGTTCCAATAGGAATCTCTATTTGTAATAGGAACTGATATAAAAATTAAATGCATTTTATGGAGCGTTTGTTTAGATTCAAATATAGAATTAAACCGTTATTATAAATCCGTGCTACCTTCCGTAGTCATAAATAAATATCATAAGCGCTACATTTTACACTACTCAGTTTCGCTAGTAAAAATGTTGTCCCTAAAGGCTTGAATGTGAGACTATTAAAAATATATTCAGTAAATTTTTGAGTACCATTGTGATAGATATTTTAATGGTTTAGTATTTTGTTATCGTCCGAAATTAGGTAACAGCACGTAATAGGTATTTTCGTGAATACAGCATTATGTTTTTTTAAACTGTAACTACAGTCACGGACTTGTGACTAGTGATTTCGCTACGAAATAACGTAATGGAGTAAACGCCCAGACAGTGTTATTTAGTAAACCAGCCTGTTTATTGCTCTGGTAAGCGATAAAACGCGTTAACAACTACCTCGGTGTATCGCGTACACTACTCGTTGGACTAACTTTAGTTGGCGGTGACAAGTTTATTGACAGACGTTAATAACAACATGAATTTGTTATGTTTTAATAGTTTAATAAACTACTCAAGAGCTGAAATAGCCATGAAGTTGGGTAGTGTTTTCTTTGTTTTGCAAGTTAAGTAGCGGCAATTTCTATTGCATACTAGCTGTCCCGGCTTTGCACAGGTTTACGAATGAAGACAATGCAAGAAAATGGCCTGTTTATGACCATGTTCGCCCATTACAAACTTTTTATCCACGTAACTGTAAAGTCATTCTCCCGATACGTCACATCTGTGTGGCTGAATTCAGCCACATTACAGACTGCAGGGTTCTATAACTCCATACCTTGCCTCTAAGTTAGTAAAAAAAACTAAATAAAACAGTTTTTATTAAGGAATAAAACATTTTTTTAGTTATTTATTATTCTAAAATAGTTTCTGTACCTTTTCCATTAAATTTGTTGCAACTGCAACGTATCATTAAAGCTGATATACTGTACCAAATTTAGAGTACCTGACTACATCTTTTATTACTTTTGTGTAAAAAATAAAATGTAAAAGAATTTTTGATTATAATGATCCGTAAACAAAACGATCCATTGTTAGAATTTTTTAATTATGTAATAATTTAGTATTTACGCTATTTTCGAATGTCAAAGGTAGATCTTCTTTTCGAAAAATGTTATATGTAACATATTATCGTATCGATAGATATTTTCAGAGCTTGATATAAAACATTAGGATACCTACTGGCCGATAACAAAACGTAAATTGTGAAAATGAAAGAAAAAATGGAGTAAAATTTTTTTGATACTCTATGCGTAAGTACAAGTACCTAAATAATTTTAATTATTAAGTTAAACATTAAGAGCGAAGGTTGAAAAGTTTAGTATGAACATCGTAAAAACTAAAACGTATACCTACTTTATAGTAGAACAAATAAAATACAATTCGTATTGTTTACAGAAACCTAACTAACCAGAAATATTTTCAAAATTAGTTCCGATTCCTAGATAACGCCATTTAAATAAACATTCTGTCTTTCATAATAATTTGTAAATAAGTTGACGTGTACCTTCACCCTTTACGAAACTTTCTTTTTGTACCACATCCATTGCTGTTTTTGTTTGACATGACAAACCAAGTCTTAATACAAAGTCGGCATTGTACAACGTATAATGCGTCTCGCCAAAGGTTAGTTTAAATGTCGAACACACATGTTCTTCTTCCCCACAAGGACGTTCACCCCATTTTTTTAGTATTTTTTGCCTCAAAGATTGAATCGCTTCCTTTTTTCGGTTTTTAAGATCCTAATTGTGAGGGTAGCTTCCATACTGTTGAGTCATTTTGATTAATTGTTTTAATTTGAATGGATTCTGATAGAACGTGAATCCTTTAGGTAACTATCATCTACCTATATTGTTATTTTGGATAAGCTTCAAATTGTTGGAAAAATTTGAATTGTATCTTTATATTACATGATTGGTATAGTCTTTTTCTGTAACTAAATAGTAGAAAAGAAGAACAAGCAAAAAAAAATTGTTTAATTTTCAACTTAAGTACATGACTAAATAACCGGCACTTTAGATCAAATTGTTGGTATTAACGCAATAAAACACGTGATTCAAACAAAACAGTACCGATAAAAATCAATTTACTCATGGCTTTAAATAGCGCTTCAAATACCATAACCAATAGGCAGCCTTTTTTATTTCATATTCAATTCAATCAATTCAAAAATTTAATACAGACGCCCGCATCCGAGTAACGAACAAAAATATAACCCTTTGTGTAGAACACACCCACACCCTCGCCCCAAGCTAAAAATTGTTCCAGAAATATTAAAATAGTCAAAAGAGTTAAATTTAAAATGGAGGGTAGTCACAAAAAAGCGTAATCCCAAAACTAACACAGCTGAACCTCACAATAAACTAGTTGGAGGGATTCGAGCGATGCGAGCTTACAAAGCTTTGGGGAAACTACTTGTTTCATATTTAGTTGACGTGAAAAAAGACAAAACAAAAGCGAGTTACAACCGTTTTTTTTACATTTAAATACGTAATGCATTTCGAAATATAAATTTCTTAACAAAGTCGGGAATTGGAAAGTTAAAAAAAAACCACAAACCATTTCCTTAATAAAGGTGTAAGTTTTAATATTCTAAACATATTATTCTAACCTTGCAGTAAATATTTTGTATGAATAATTTAAAAATAAAATTGCGACCTTCATAATTCTAATTCTTCACAATCACAATTCTACATGGACAAGACACAAAACACGTTTTGTTGTCATTGATTCGTAGTGGCAAGGGAGCGCCCATGACGAAAGCAATTTAAAAATGGAAGGGTTTCGCTTTTCGGTTCAATTTTAAAAAACGGACCCGCGAAGAGTGATTTGACGATTCGGACGAATTGTAAAACGGATGTTATGGCGCGAGAGAGAACTAGCAATGTTTAAATTGATTCATATAGATCATGATTTATCTTTACTTTTAAGTTACATTTTAAAGGACCCAGAGTTATTATATATTTTTTTTTTCTTAATTCATCAGATTATATTATTTAAAGTTCTTCTCGCTTGTTTCACATTCGCATGATAGAAACTAAACTAATAAAGTGTACTCTACGTAATTGACTAAAATTAATTTGAAACATGCCAGTCATAAATTCCTCTTCAGTAACGACATACATAATAAATAAAACTTAAAAAAGTATAACTCAGAAAACAGTCGGTAACACTGTTCCCATCCACTTGAAGCGTTAAAACTTTTTAAGTAATTTCACTTGTGTACATATACCCCTCTCGCACTCATCCAATAACACGCACACTATCAAAAACATTCACTTGGATGGAATAATACACACGCACACATTCAAAACAAACGCAGATGTTGATTCCATAAAATAATATTTCATGTAAAGCACTAACCGCCCGACCGAGGGCGGAAGGATTGCGTTCTATTTTTAAATTTTTATATTTCGAAGCAATTTAACCGTGGAACAACCAGACTTTGTATTACATGTTCCTTTTTTTAAAATCCAATTTTTAATACGAGTATGGATCCATGTAATTTTGCAAAAGATTTTCTCTACAAACGTTCGAGGATGTACCGAGAATGTTAAACTTTATAGGTATTGTTAAGATTAAATGTCAATTCGAAATTGACCTCAAAAATTATTTGAACATTCGTGACCATTCATCAATTAAAACGGACGGAGGGCTCGTTATTAAAGCGAATAAAAAAGAAATAAATCTCCAGGCGAGTTGAAAAAGCTTCGTTTCGGAGTAAAGAATGTTGTGTACAATCTCGCTTCGGACAAAAAAGTGACAACAAATAAAAAAAGAAAACACAACACGGCCAAGGAACAGATTATCAGCGCTAAAAGGGTTGCACCCGTCCTCCTTTTGTTCCTTCCAAATTCAAACTCCAGATCCGTACAAGGAGGAGCGAATGCGAATTCTATTTTTGAATATTCTACCGAGAATTTTTAATTAATGCCGCTTGGCCGTGCTCGTATTTTTAAAATTCGTATTCTGTTTTAAATCGACTTCGATATTCAATTTTTGCGTTCGATTCTTACTTTTTTATTTATGTTGTGCGATAATGACGTTTCGCTTTAAGTGCTTTATTTCGATTGCCGATTTTATTCCGATGTTCTCCTTGAAGGTCGGTAGTTTTAGTGATTAATGGTGGAGATATGTGGAATGCTTTTTAAACGAAATATTGAATTTAATGATGTTTTGTGGAACTCGCGATCTGTTTTTGTGCGCGTGGGTGCCTATAGACGGATTCAATGACATTGTATTTCCACATCTAAGATTAAGTGCATGGATTATTTATCGGTTAGTTGGGCCGATCAGTCTTTCTATGCGATATAATGTTAAGCGCATTGACCTTAATAAGAGACAATAATGATATGTACCTAACTGTTGTTGTGTTCGGCTGGCGATCAGGCCCGCTGCGTGGAATGACAGTGAGCCCTTATGGAGATCTAATAAGACATAGCGCAATCGTCCCACAAATGGGCTGAATAGCGGTGTCAATAATGTGTACGCACACTGCGTAGTTTACAAGTGTTGTAAATCGTTAAGAAAATTTACGTTTAAATGCAATAGTTTATTTTTTTGGGGATTCCATCATAGACCTTGTTTGCCATTGCTAAAATCACGGAATTTATTCTCTTGCATGATGGATTCATTGTATTGTAGTTGTGGATCTATTTCCCCGACTAATTTCAACCGAAAGAACTATCAAAGTGAGGTTCTGTCTGAATGAATTTATCAGTATCGTAAAAGCCGTCTCAAAGTGTACTCACTGCCAAAAGAAGACTGGCAGTAGGGTCTTCTTTTAACCTCTTGTTTAAATGTCTGCCGATGATTAGAGGAAAGTTTTCATTTTCTATGTCCACGCCCTGAGCGTTTTGCCATCCAGAATCTACTTATTCGCAAGGAATCTGTCAGCCCTGGTGTCATCGTGTGCACTTTAAATGAGTAACCAATAAGTCGCATTAAGGGGTCACTCGCGCGCAGCATACGAAGTCGACGACCTCAATACGCAAACGATACTTATAATTGATACGATGCATCAATATTGACAATAGATCTTAATAATTATTGTTTTTAAATTACAAACAATGTATGTTGGTATTGCTGTCAAAACGATTTCATACTTATACATTTCGCAAAATGTTTACTTAAGTAAGTAAATGTTTAGTAGAATTCTATTTGTTAAACTGTAATTAAATATCGACTTTTAAACATACCGATATGAACTGAACTTCGAATAGTAATCAATACACATTTTATATAGCACGGATACGTCGATATCTTCATATCGAACAATGCCGAAAAGTCTCCATCGAACGAGTAATTATGTATTAAGACCGACACTAACTTTAGTTTTAATAACACGTTTCGAATAGTAATCGCCGGCGTATAATGGCTTCACTTAATATTCCATTTTCGAAAATATTTGAACCGTCATGCTCTATTCCTTTGTACCGACCAATACGGTTGCTATCAGATTTTAAATTTGGAAGTGATCGATTCGATTCTTATTGGGCTCGAAATTTAAATTTGAAACTTAATTGTAGTTACACGCATGCATTAATTTAAATTAGTTATTTTACATTTCTTATTTTTATTTTCCAGGTATGGACAAGGGTGAGGCTTGAATTTTCTCCGTGAGAAAATCGTATTGGAAATAATTATGTCCAACAAGTAAGATCAAAACCTATTAGAAAACGTGTTGCTTTAAAAGAGGATGTTAAAAAAGTTCAAAAACGTGCATTTCTTGTTTGAGATCCCCTCGTCCCCATATGTAATTTTATTAGAATCCCCTCGCTATAAAGCATAAGTTTATTTTAAAAATGGAAAGCTGAGCGCGTTCACAGAAATAATTGATGGAACTGGACTCACCCTTTCGTAATCTCGTTGAGGGTTCAGTGCACAATGTTAAAAAATAAATCTGTAAGCATAAAAATGCATGATATATCACACTGGCAACTGAGAACTCACGTAAGTAGACATATTTAAAGCTATTTAAGTATTTAGTAACTACACTATGTACAAAAAACTTGGCAAGTCTGATTTTACGGACATTAGCCTTTTGAGAGAAAAAATCTGTCAAGCCAATGACATTCGATTAAAAATTCGAACGATAAAAAGTAATTAGAACAATTTACATGAAAGTGGCCAGTTACCGGCTAAACAGGATACCCATCTAACGCTTTTAAATGAACATTTTAATTGAACTCGTATAGACAGACGGCATAATTAGAACTGTGAACACAATCACAATCCAGTGTATAATTACAAATAAGTATTGATATTAAAAATGTGTTTTTGTTCGATAGCTGAAACAAAGCGGCGGTAATTCGTATGAAGTGACTTGCATTTAGCGGTCGCTTTGTCCGTCCGTATTCACAAAACGATGTATTTAATTTTTTTCTACTTGATTTTCTAAGATAATTTTTGTAATAATTGTGCTCAGCAAGATCGGACGTCGATTGTAACATTTGTAACATTGTATTAACGAGAAAGTATTTCTTTTCTGTAGCTAATGATTGCCATATACGGTATCTGTTGAAAAATTAAAAAGTGGCAACACAGTATCGAAAAGTTTATTTTATCATGACTAAGTCCCAAAAGTGTACTGGTATGAATAATTTATGAACAACTTTATACTTTCCGGGCCGGGATCGCCGCAAAAGCGAACCGTTTTTGGGTATAAATTCATCGAAAAACGCCTTTTATTCGGCATTAACATTATTTATGTCGTGCCCGGGTGCTGGACATACGCTGAAAATGGAATAGAATAATACTTATTGTCCAAATGTTACATTTCCGTTTTTGTTTCGACTTTCATTCGCATTTTGATGGCTTGAATTAAAACTAACTTTTAAACGAGATAAAGAAAGCAAGACAATATTACAAGTGTGTTACCGTCTGTTTCATTTGAAAAAGTTAACCTATCAGTTTTTTGTTATGAAAAATGCTGTCCTTACACTTAATTCATTTACCAAACACAATAAAAGGTAAATAAAAAAGTATGTAATTCATTTCGATTCAAATTTCGAAAACAGTTTAAATCCACAGTATTGCGCTTGCACACGATGTTTTACGAGCGCAACCGATGTTTTAGGAAAACCCGTGATTTTATGATTACCTTTATTTGGGGAACGAAACGAGAAGTTTTTACAAAATTAAAGCTGAAGAGTTTGTTTGTTTGTTTGAACGCGCTAATCTCTGGAAGAACTCGTTCAATTTGAAAAAATATTTTTCTGTTGAATACTTCATTTATCGAGGAAGGCTTTAGGCTATATAAAATCACGCTGCGACCAATAGGAGCGAAGCATCAGTGAAAAATGTTGCAAAAATAATCGCGATCTTAAAAACAGAAATTGACGCAGATGAAGTTTCGGGCAACAGCTAGTGTCTATTAATTAGATGAATAACTATCTTAAAGTTTAAATATACACTTATGTATGTACACAATGTATCTTGCCATTGCGACTCAATATATATGTCGCAGCCATCTAATTAAATTTGCCAGCCAATTCGACGACTAGGCCGTTCAAGTATTGAAAGTTATCCTTTTGGAAATGACTGACCAAGACTCAGCCAAGTGATTAAAATTTAGTTCATTTTTTTACTGTAGCACAGCAAAGTGTATTATTTTTTGTTTGCGCTGCATTTTTTTAATGAAATTTTACGTAATTTAATGTGAAATTCATATAAAACATGGAGGTGGAATATAATAAGATTTTTACCAGAAATTTAAATCGAAATTTACGTAATATGAACTTCAACGTCAAGGTTGGTTAACTGTTATTATTAATTTAATTATGCGTTTCATTAACGTTTACTTTATTTTGTCGCGTTTTTGTCAAAATTACGCATAGTAAACTAGTGTTATTAATTTAAGGATCTCAAAGAAAACCTAATTTAACTACATGACTACACAATGTTTAGTCATCTGGTTAAGCGTTGCGGTCAATTAATTAAATAGCTGAATAACAACCATGTTATTCAGCTATTTAATTGGATGCCTGCATTTGGTCAAATGCCTAGGCTGATAACTAAATTCCTGATTATTTTTTTCTTACTACTACTTACTTAAGTAGTAATAAAAAAAAAAGATATTGTAAACCAGGAAATACTCTAGAAAGAAAATAATGTTTTAGTAGAATAGGGTAGCGCCCCGTTGGTGTAGTGGTTTAAATACCGGACACGATCTGTCTCCCGGGTTCAATCCCCGGGACGGGCAACAAAAATTTCGAATTTTTTAACATTGCCCGGATTTATGATCACGAACCCGCATTTGGCAAGCGTGATGATTATGCATGTATGGTATCTCGAATTCAATGATGAAGTCTTTGCCCTGCAGTGGGATTATTATACTTAGGCCGTTACAAATTATCAGTACCTACCTAATACCTATGTTAAAAAGATTTTATTTCTGAGATTATTTTTAGAAGGTCGATACAAAGTCGATACGATAAGCTAAGATTACTTAATCTTGACTGTAGGTAGACCCAGGTATCAATATAGAATGAACGTCATTAAGAAACAAAACCTTTTTTAGTATTTGAAGCGGCCAAAATATGCATTACGTTGCACGTTTGACCACTGGCCAGTAAGCAATCGGTAATAATCAATAAAAAAAAAAGAAACCACAACAATATGACAGCGATTCTAGTCGCCATATTGCCACTTGATTCCATTGTGAAACTCCAATAACGCGCATGCGTAACCCGCATATTAAAAACCATCCGACTAAACTAACTACGGGCGAAAAGGGGAAACAATCGGCGCGCCATATTTGAAAAGCGACGTTTGAATATGGAACTATTTAAAATTTCGAATCCGTTGCGTTATCGCTGAGACGTGTTGGCGTTTCCCGATTGTTCTTTTTAAATTTCGAACGGGGACTATTACGATATCCGTTTATTCGTGTATCGGGTCCAAGGAAGTTTCGTTTAACGGTCATGCCTCGTATAGATGCAAAGGATCCGACATTCCATATTTTAATACTTCCGTCCAAGTTTTACGCTATTCACATTTCGTCGTGAAGTGATGACTTGAGTATAATTTTCCGTTTACAAAGGCAAGGGTTAAAATACAAGCATTAAAAAAAGACAATTTATCAATTTACTTTCTTAAGATATCTGCAGACGCTTTGTACTAAGAAGCTATTTAATAAATTCATATGTTATGGTTCTAGTATCATCTCTTCTTAATACAAAACCCGTTAAATAATCCAAGGCGTTCCAGCTAAGTATATTTGATAACACTTCAATACAAATAAATAAAGTGTGCTTCACACAGCATAATGCTGTCCATGACACAGACAACTTAAACTTAAGATACTAAAGATTTGCTGTCACAGCGTTTACTAATTTTAAAATTTGAGTAGATGCCTACCTAAATCTTTTTAAAAAGCATAGGTTTTTGTATCCATTTCTCTAAGATTTACTTAACTTTAGAATCAATTAAGGTGTGTAAGTACAACTTTTTACAACCTTATCATATATTCTATAAGAAAATATATTTTCTTCCATCCACTCAAAGTTCTGGTAATAAACGCCCTTTTGCCTTCCGCGGTCATAAAAAAGCCTTCCATTGTAATACCTTTCAAAATGCAAATATTCCATTTGCACCCGGCAAATACGTCCACTACCATAGAAAACTGTATATTATATGAAACTCCTGTTACTTGGAAAAGTGGCAATAAGCCGGCCTATCAGTATGCAGGGCCCGGGTTCGATTCCGCGTCACGTACGAGTGAAAATATTCGTGCGACGTCAAATAATGTATTATTATAACTTTCTACACGTTTTTGGTTCGGTCAATGGACATTGGTGATTCGGTTGTGTTAATGGTTTAATTATGATACTATGTACAGACTATGTACTATGTACTATTAATACTACATATGTAAAGACAACAACGTCAACCTACCAAAAAACGTCAAATTTCTCAATTGATATTGATCTCTACGTCTTGTTGGACTTAAAGTTGAAAATCGATTCAATGACCTTTAATTTTTTTGGTAGGTTGACCTGCCGTTGTCTGTAGGACTGTTCATTATTACATGGGTCTGTGAGTTGTTTTATAATAGAACTAAATAGTTAAGTATATGACGACCATGGTAGAGTGGCGTACAGACCGGTCTTTTTCAAGATGTCGCGTCGCCAGCTCAGAGGTCCCGGGTTAGTGTCCCGGACTGGTTAAAAAAAGTGTTCGTTATCTCGGGTGACTCCGTTGTTCCTGATTTGCTTGTCGCAAATGTGAATTGCTTTGTACCAAGTGCGTTAGTTATTTTCTTCAGAATCAAAAGAGCGTTTTGGGCGTTAAAAAAAGACTATGTTTGTGGACAGATTTTGGGTTACAGTGAATAAAAATAAATTAGTTTGAAAAGAAAACACAAAAGAAAGCAGACATACGAAAAATAACAAGTTATACTAAACTGAAAACATAACGAACCAAGTATACCTTCATATGTTAAAGTACCCCACTTCGCCTTCCAAACGGCAAAGGTAACCTAGTATTGACATATTTAAAAACTATAATATTTAAGCCGATAAGTACGTGGTTTGAAACTCGTTCTATTTATCTATACTCCCTGAGCTCCTAAAAAAGGTTGGAAAAGTTTGAGGCTGCTCCTTTTTCGGTTTGTAATGTACATTTATTGCGCCATAGACGAGAACTGAATATAAATAAACGATAATACGTAATTAAATGTATAGGAACCATAAATCGATGCTTGACGACCCATTTGGGTAATGGATGTAACGCAGTTTATAAGGACTTGGCCGATTTTCACATGATGCAATTAAATTATTAGGTAGCAATCTGTTTTGATGTAATGTACTAACTTTAATTAAATAAACACAACACGAACAAACGAGGCGATTGATAATACCACATAAAATACCAAGAGAGGCTACTAGCCACTTGCAAGGATTTATATGTTTGCGCCTTTGCCGTGGTTAAAATAGCTCAATATTAAAAAAAGTTTTGTTTCCCGCTCAAACTTAAAATTTTCGTAGTATCTACTACATTTAAGCAGTTTTCAGACTACGTTTACTATTGTGCTACATACTAACTTATCTAATAATATATGTTACAGCCAAGTAAGAACGTGTCCATAACATTGTATGGTGCGCGATATTGTTGTGCTATGAACTATATGCTTTGAGCTATAAATTATAGCATAGTCGGAAACCACTATAAGGTATCGCCACCTCCGTGGTTTTGGCATTGATGTTTTGGATGGGTCAAATACTTTTTAGGGTCTGGTATCTTTGTTCTAACTGATTTCCATAAAACTATTTTAGTAGGTATTAATTTTATAGTTACTCTCAGATATATCTCGGAATCTCCATCCTTAGTATTGAAAAACTATTGAAAACTTGTATTTTATAAAATATTAATAAAAACTTAACCGTCAGAGTGATTTCATAATCCACTAAGTAATGTTGAGTAGATGCCAAATAATATCAATGCCTATCAAATTTCAAATTCAAATGTAATAATTCAAAGTCAAGAAATATACTTAAAATCTGCAAACACAAAGTGTTCAAAATTCACTTAAATATTCTTCATGGGTAGGTATGGCAAAAATTGGTGAATTTTATTTATTTAATTGTATTTTTATTTTTTTCTTTATTATATAAATCTAAATTAAAAATGTAACTTCTACTTTTCGTATGACAATCCTTTACGAATTATCTGGTGTCAATGTTTTTATGTCGCCTAATACGGGCATCTGTCGTGACTTATTTTCACTTCCATGTTGCGATAGAAGCCTCCTAGACATAAACCAAATTAAAAAAGGACTGTTTCCTAAATTGACCCGACCGGGAATCAAACACAAGACCCTTGCGTAGCAGGTGGGCCACCGCACGCAACCGGATCGAATGTAACTTCGAAACTTACGTTTAAAACCTTTATGCCTTCGCTTAGGAACTTCGGTATTTATCATATCCCGCCATCTTTGACATTCTACTCATGACATTTTGCATTTCTTGTGAGAACTACTTAATTACCGTGAGGTATTCGTGTTACTTAATTTAAAATATCAAATGTAATCGAAGCGAGCGTAATTTGTCTTTGTTAAGGTATTCGATGGAAAATATTTCGAAAAAGGAATAGGTGACAAATTATTTTACTTTTTAATAAGCTTTTTTTCTCACCAGGTATTCAGTTTGTCAAGCCGCTGTTCTCTTTTGTTTCTTTGTAGCGCACTAATTGTTAATTAGTTGACGATCTCAATTCTTGCTAATCCTACTAATATTATTAATGGGTAAATTTGTGAGGATGTTTGTCAAACTTTCTAGCAAAAACTATTGAACGGATTTTTATAGAAAGTTTCCAGTAATTTAGATTAAAATAAAATGTATGGTATAATTAATTTCATAATTCCGTGTATTTTTTGCAACAAAACGATTTTGTATAAAGTTACGTGACACAGACGATAGATGTCACACTTTTTTTTAAAACTAATTATTAAGTATACGTGGGATAGACGAAGTCCCAGGCAACAACTAGTAATCTGATAAATTAGACATCGCTTATTGTTTAGCTTCGTAATACGAATAAATCTATTAAACTTTTATCGCACCATTACTACAACCATAGGCAATAGGAAAAGCTACTCAACCTCTTTCCAATCTTTATTAAAAGAAATAAGAAAAGTAACGCAATCGTTGTATCAAAGGACTAATATAATTGATTTCACAATTCAATCCTGAAGCACAACCCAATATCGTCTCTAACACTACAGAATAAGGTCTGGTTTTGTATGTGTTATATTCATGTAAGCAACTCGGTCACAAATTGCCGACTTCCTCGATATTTTTTATTTTTATTGACAAAAGCAAACGACAACAATTGGTAAAGATTTCGACTTGAATTGGAATTAAGTGGCGAGACTTCGTTTAAGAGTTATGTTATACAACGTCACATTGGCGTAGTGGCGATGTGATTAGCCTTGAACGCGTATAGTTGGGTTTGATTAAAAGAAAGTATTTTTTGAACCGTGTTTTCTTGTACTACACATAAGTAAGTAGGTATGGTCAATTTCGCTTGTAAAGGTTGTGTTGTGATCTAGATTTTAAATTAAAAACAAGTTAACAGCATAGCATATTAATCGATAAAATATTAAGTGGTATAATGCATGATGATGAACATAAAAATTAAAATATTTACACTATCCTCCCACAGTTTAATTTGTCCAATTAAGTAAATAACAGATTCGATATTGGATACACAAATATATTGATACAGCTATAAACTACTTTTTTCATTTGATAGGGTAGGTATGTTCAGATAAAATTAAATAATCGATCACGCAAAGGCTCCTAAATCAAAAACCCAATAGAATCCGCCCAAAACTTTTTTATACCCAACGCATAATGTTGCGATATGAATCAAAATCCGTCGCCATTTTGAAATCGGAACGCATTAAAACTTTCACCCCATTGAAAAAACTGCGATAGTGTCAGATTTTCCTCGTCCACTCGCAACCCTTCCAAAAAAACTAAAAATAAAACCCGGAGGGGTGTTTAAAATCGTTATTATAATCTCCGCCATTTTGCCTAGGGCCCGCGCCCTCCAATTTTAAAATCTTTTCGGACAAAACCCTTTGATGTTTATGCATTTTGGCAATATACGACATTTGGCCTTTTCGAGGATTTGCCTGATGCATATTTTAGATTAAAAAACAGACAAAAAAACATTTAAAGTTGTAACTCTACGGATTTTCAATTAGCAATTTGTAGATAGAATTTGTTTATGGTCAATACGATCATTATTTACCATTACCTTATGTGTTAAGAAGCAAATCACAGACGCTATTGTATGAAAAGTAAAACGCTCAATATCACTCCCAAAATCGAGATCAGTTTCTTAATATGGGCCTTAGAACACGACACGGCCATAATGCGCGAGAGCAGCGCAACATCCTATTAATCAACTCATTTCAAAGACAAACAACTAGAAAAAAGACGTGTGGGAAAACGTACACGTATCTGACGCATTCCAAATCCGAATGAATCTGAAAGGCGGGCGAGATTTGAAAAGAGAATGAGATTTGAAAATAGAACACGCCATTAGGACCGAACACAATGGTCTCATTGGTCGATTTGAAAAAGGAACAATTTGTTAAACGTCAAATATGAACTTTTTATTTCCGTTGTAATGAAACTCAGTGTGATGCCTAGTACCTACACATCTTTGTAGATTTTTTGTTAGTCGTTTTTCATTTGTACATCCAACTCCGCCATACTTATTAATGTCAAAATCAAAATAAAATACGAATTTAAAACGCCTTCAGCGACAAGATTATTACGTTATTACGGAGCGTTCAACTTAGAATTCGACCCAATTAATAGTCAATGACGCGGAATATAGGTACACATATATCTAAATACATTTAAGCTGTTAGCGGCGTATTCCTAGAGAACGAAAAAAACAATACCTAGTTACATGAGTATCGAAGATAGAGTCCACTGCATTTTTTGCGTATTCTGCCTACATATCATGTTCCATCGTGCATTCAATTCTACTCCCTGTCAAACTTTCTATCTCCGAAACGTTTATCGTCCGATCACAAACACGAGCAATGACATGAAACTATCAATATTTCTAATAACGTTTAAAAACAAAGTGTATTAGTTTCTGATGCTGACGCGGCCGCCATATTAATCATTGGAATGAATTTCCGTGCGCCATGTCATACGGAGTTCGTTTATTAAAAATGTGACGTATCAAGATCAACATCTCATAGAGAGAGCGGGATAGGGAGTTGTAAATGCGTGTAGAGTAAGCAAGATGGCCATGTGCTGACATTTCATCGGGTCATCAACCCTATACGCGTCTCTCTCTAACGAGAATTCGATGATTTGATTTGAATTGTTCCTAATTTGAAATATTGACTCGCTCGACCGCCGAAATTTTATAATATGCTACTTTTTTCAATCCATGGTTCATTAAAATTTATGTGTGATACGTATTCTTGGCTTCCGTTCGTAGCTAATGCTTCGAGTAATCCATAAAAGACGAGTAAACGGAGGTAAGACATCGTTAGACGATTTTATGTCTTTACAAAGATTGATAGTAATCGAGACGCGGCTAAGTAGCGATTGGTTAAGGTGCGTTCAGTGTTTCGCAAAGAAAATGGAAAAGTTTATATTTGATTTAATAAATTGGCATACCTTATTTTATTCTAGTTTTACCTCTTTTTATAATTAAGCTTCATAATTAAATTAATTTAGTATGTATTATACTAGTTATGAATGATGTAATAATAAAAGTCAAATTAATGAAATACACCTGACTTCATAGAATACACAAACATTCAGTTATCGTTGCTGTTGTTCTTTACAAGTGTTTATTGTTCTTATATTAATGTTTTTTATATTTTAAAGAGACCATAAAGCCTTACTCCTGAATCAATTAATATACTTTATAAATTTGTACGCTACTAAATGGCTTGTAAGCACTTGTAATTGGTCATTTTTTGTTTTGTTTGAAGCGCGAGCGCTTATCTGCGTGCAATCTGCACCCGCTAACGCTTTCTACATTTGTTGACGGTTACTTAGCGTTAGTTACTTCTATCTGTGATGTGACCTCTAATATTCACAAAAGTGAAAATTGTTATTAGGTAAAGTGGTAGTAAAGATAACTACCAGAGGAGAAGATTGAACTTTGAAGCAAGAGTATAAAATATGATCAAATGCTATATTTCTAAAATTAATTATTACAAAACTTAATCGATTTCTTAATATATTCTAAATTTAATAATAGAAGAAGGTTTTAAAATAAAAGCAAACACGACAGCAAAGCTTACTCTTGGAGTTTCTATAACGCTTGTGAAAGAGCATTAGGTCTAGACTCCATAGTCGGGACTTTATTTACGATCCGATAACTCCAATTATGGCGAATGCCTATCTCTAAACTTCTGTATTGTAAGCTTTTCTTTGTAAAATGTGGCAATTTGTTTAGTTCTTGTTAAACGTAATCTTTGTTAACAGAAAAAGATTAGGCTTGTACAGACAGCACAATTTTTGTACTAGAAACTTACTTCTTAGAACGTTTCTAGTAAACTTTTGTACAAAATTTTTGCGTTATTGAATTATTATCAACAATTAAAGAGCATGATTACACAGATACTATTGTTTTTGTATTGATACACATAGGCTACACCCAAGTAAATAATATTAATACATATTAGATTACACACAAAGATTAATTTGCATGAAAATAAAATCCATATGAGTCACGACATTAACCGCCCTAAGTCCGAATTAAAATGCGCGGACACAGTTCTATCCGAAACAAAAGCTACAAAAATGTATGCAGTAACTATAAGGGAATCATAAGCGGTCATAACTGGCTACAACTGGTTATTCAGCGCCATTTACGGCGATGTAATCCTATTGTAAGGTCCTGGGACGTGTTCCTGTGTGTTTATATCAGCGCACACATTTTAAAATGTGTTCAATCATTAATTTCGACTGTAATTGAACAACTTGCGATCTGTGGCCCGCAAAAAGTACGTTTCCCAGAAACGAGTCGACGTATTAAAGTGTACCGATCGGATGAAGCACCCGACATCTCGAATTTATACGTTCATAAAATTCTTTTGTCAAATTTACGTCGGAGTTCCAAATAAAATGGACGAGGACTCAACCGCCGAATTCTTTACCGAAATCATCGTCTACGCCGTTTTTCTGCCAGTTATTATGTCCGCTAAAAATATTTTTCGCTTTCCAATAACGAGGTAATAATACCAGATGGCCTCAAATTCTCACGACCATTTATTAAACAATAAAATCAAAGCTGGAGATCGCACAAGCTTACAACTTTGAGTTGGCAACGAAACTTGTCCTATCTATAGGACATGTCTAAAGATTACGGTAGTCATATCCTATCAGTAGAACGCCATGTCTGTTCGATCTCGAGCAATAAAAAACAGCTGCATTCCGTCTTTAATTACACCAAAAAAATGATCTACCGAAAACGCATTCATCATTTATCTGGGCCCAATATCGGCTACTTGGACAGTCCAGTTTTCTATTCATTAGTCCATTGTTGCGTGGCCCGGACGACTGTGCTGCAACGACCTGAAATTCGGTAACTGCCTTAACATTAATAATTACTTCTCAAAATAATGCTAACTTTGATGCACGACTCCGATAAAACCAGTACGGTCGGCATAGCTACTTGTTGAGTTACGAATGTCATAGCTCAATGGAAACCAGTAGACCCACATCAGTTAATTACCTACGCTATACATCTGATCGTTCGTTGGTCAACTGGTCTTCTCTTAGCTACATTTAATTAATTTTCGAATCGATCATACGGGATTTGCCGCACACATCAAAGATATTTTGACACTTATATACGTATAGGTACATGACGTAACCTTTGTGTGTGCTGACATCTGTGACATAACTCACTCCGTGGGTATTATGATTAATGATATCAATTCTGGCACGTCTTAAAGTATACGTTTGCAACATTGAACATTTGATATAATCTCGGATTGATCGCTATGTTTGGAAATGGCACGAATGTTTAAACAATGAGTTACGAGGAACCGTGTTTTGAGTATGTTTTAATTTGAAATCGATCTAATAAAACATTTGTTCATTGTCATGTTTTAATAATAGCGTAGGTTATATTATATAGAGACAAAATAAATTGTATTTGCAGAAAACCCCACACGTATCTTTGGATTTATACTTCATATTAAAATAAAGTTTATTTTGCTATCGCTACTTATAAGCCACGTGTTCTCACAATGCGGTACTCGCTCGCAGCCATTAGGCACAAATATAAAGATTTTGTCAACATCGATACAGAATATCGATCGATAAATTAAAACCGACTGACACCGAAATCGATTTACATAATCAATAAGTTGTTATTTGAATTTGCGCCCGCGGCTCTTTCCCAATTTTGGTACATTTAACCATATTTTTAATTAAAGTTACTAGTTTTTTGTATTGTGAAGTCATAATAAGCGAGTGTTATATCTTTTTAATAATCTAATAAAATTAGTAACGTCTACTCATTATACATTTCCAACATAGTTTATCTGTATTAAATTGAAATATTATTTAAAGTATAGAGTATGATGTAAACTAGGAAATTAAAAATTTTCAAAATAAGAAGGATCTGTTTTATTTTAATACTAACGTGTTATTAAAAAATAATACTTAATCAATGTAATAAAATCTATGAAATATTTTCAAGAAGCAAATCCGTAGGTATTTATGCAAAATATAGGTCTAGTTATTCTAACATAAAGGTTAAAACTCAGTGTCGCTTCTGTGAAGTGTTAAATAGTCATTGCGAAATTGGCTTTTTATTACAATTGGTTGAAATTAAGTACATTATTAAGCTAAGTCGGATGGCCGGAGGCTTTTACGGTACTTTTACTTGTCCGTCAGATTTCTATTACAAATTCGGGTTTGACGGAAAACGGTTATTAAGGCCGTTATCGGGGCTTCGATTGAATGATAGTAATTATGTAGTTGGTGTTTTGTTTTTCATATAATTTGAATATTCTCAAGCATGATGGATTCTTTGTACCTATTGTAGTTTTGAATCTATTTCCCAACTTGTTGTAAGTTGTACAATACTTAGTAATTTAAGGTTTAAGATTTTTATACTTTCACAAAGAATTACATAAATTCACTTAAGTGAAGGGTTGCATAAAATTTTCAAATTTCGTATGAGCAGACATGTTAAATAAATTCGTGTCGGTTATAATCACTGACAAGATAATAATAAAGTACAATACAATGTTTGTGTAGGTAAATAAACAAAAAGAATGTCTCAAACTCGCTTCGTCAAATTTCAACTAAAATAACTACGAAAATGGAGTTCTGTCTCATGAATCTACCAGTGTCGTTTATGCCGACTCAAGTAGGAGTACTGCCAAAAGCGGACGGGCAGCAGGGTCTTCATTCCACCTCTTGTCAAACTGGCTGCCGGTGATTAGAGCAAAATCCTCGTTTTCTGGAAGTCTATGTCCACGCCCTGATATTTTTGGAATTCAGATTCTGATCAAAAAGGTAAAGCTCTTTTTTTTGTTCAACATTAAAGATAAAGTCCTTGTATCCAAGGTCATATTGTATCTATTAATTTTGCAACAACTTATAATTTACTACGGGTCCTCGAAAAAATATCTCTACAATTTACGAACAATTCTCAATATTTGGATAAGTCAAGCGTCTTCAATAGTTACAAAAATAAACATTTTCTCCGCCATCTTACATCTTATATTCCCAAATCCGTGTGTCAATACTCAAAGAAATAATGTAAATTTTGTTCAGTCGGAGTGTTTGTCTGTATGTCCCATTCCAAATCGACTCCGGAAACTGTTAGCTTCTTAAAAACAACACAAAAGCACTTTGACAATCTGTTTGTATTTGGAATTTTGGTTTGTGTACAGTTTATTGATTCCTGTCTCATGACTTTAGGAGCAATACTAGCCGTGACTCAGGTCTAGTTCACTTTGTATTAATAATTTACATACCTAGTCAATTGTCGAGTGATTTCGTTAATCAGTAAGTTAGAATAGACTGCTTACTAAACTAGTAGACTAGGTACATTTTGAAACTTGTTTCTCGACTAAAATAATAAGCAAGTAAACTCCAAGATACTGTTCACAGAAAAAAATGTCGCACTCAGATTGCTTGGCTTGTTACTGATTGAAATCAAACATTCGTGACGTTCGAAATTCGAAAATTGTAATGATTGATTGTCAGCCAATGACAATCGCGTACATATTCAAATTCGAACAAATTTGAATGTAGAACGGGTTTTTTTCCTGCTACGCGACGCGTGCTGCCAGTAACATTTCCATAGACTACGATACAATAAGCAATTATATTTTTAAAATGGCTTTTCGTTTGAAACTTGCTCATTTTATTATTCAAAAAAGGATTGGGCATACGTGCGTAATGCCTCGTATACTTTATAATATTGTTCTAGACTGAAGGTTTCCTCCTGGTTATTTCATTTTTAAATGTACTCTGAAGAACACATTCTTAAAAAGAATATTATAAAACTTTTACAGATCGAATCAAAGATTGTACCTATCAAACAGAATTCACATCTCAATCCAACGTACCAAAGTCTCGACTGTTCAAGCCATATGTTTATCTTATAATTACTTAAGCGTATGCATGTAAGTATGAGTACGCGTGTGTGGGTGTGTGAGTACGTAATTAAAGTATGGAAATAGTAATATACGTTTTGAAGTGTTTTCACTATAAAACACTTGAGTATCTGGGAACAGTTTGGGGGCGATGGCCTGTATATTTTTTACTATCACAAGATCATAACAGCTACGGTTGAAATGTGGGCTTTTTCAGTTTTGAATCATTCCATCGGGAATATAAAAATACTATTAATAGTTACTTAAAGAATATTTTTGAAATTATTAAATTATCGATAAATATTGTTGTAGGTCATGTAGGTAGGTTATGTTTAAAAAAAGTTATAGGTAGATTAAATGTGAACGATTATAAAGAGTAATTTTATCGAAAGTTAAAAGGATTCACCCACCAGTTAAAAATATAAAATAAATTATTAATATCCCGTCAATCTATATAACGAATGCTGACTTGTATTCGTAGTCCTCTTTTATCCTATCTCAATTCAGAACCAGACAAAGATATAACTTTGTCAGGCCATAAGCCTAATTTAGGTACTAAAAAGTCCGTACAATTTTAATATCCATAACTTAAATACTCTTTTAGTGATCCAATCAGTTCTACTCAAATATATTTAAATAAGTTTTACACAGTAATTATGTCTATTCAGATCAGTCCATCAACAAGGAAACTGCTCCACATTCAAAAAGTAAGACAAATTGTTTATTGCTAAAACATTTTAAAGTAATTCGCGCGTACTGCCAAATTTGAGTAGGTACAGTTAGTCAGTTAGTGAGTCGTTAATCTTTTCCGATCCGAAACTGTCCGTTTGAAAAATGTTTAAACTGTACTGATGACGTCATCGCATAATTACTCTAGCCTTTGTCAAAGCAAAAAGTCAGGTTTCATGAAATTAATAAAGTTAAAAGTTAGCGGCTTTATTTTTAAAAGGTTAAGTCGAGTAATTTTAGTTTCAGATCATATCAGCTCAACGAGTATTAGTTTCGATTGTAGCCTCTAACAGATAATTGATGATTTTGGCCATAGATCAGAAAGAATACTTGTGCACAAAAAAAAGGTAAACTGTCGATAATATGTACTGGCAGGAAAATATTTAATTACGGCATCACTATTCCGAAACCTCTTAGTGATGAAATAATACTTGAAATAATACTTTAACATAATACAATATTTCAACAGACCCCAAATATTTCTGTCAAGTAATCCTAAAGTAGATATTTATTATACACAAATGACTTTAAAGAGGTTAGATTTGTAAACAATGACATACTTATATCATTCTCGCCATCAAAATGTATTAACGAAAATACTGCCACAGAATAGATAAATACCGATGACTGGTGCATAGCTTGACAAAACTTATGACAGGAATGTTGTGATGACTCATACAATCATAATTGAGGCAGCGAAACTTAAACATTTATTTCTTATTTCTTGCATAAAACCACTACCTGAGCCTGTTAATGATACCTAAAAATATTATAACGTAATTTTTACAACAAAGTATTTTTTTAAATTAGTTACAATATTTTTAAATATGTTGTCGCCTTGGTACCATAGACACCTTATATTTTAATGCCTCGCGCACGCGCGCTGTCAAGCGACAGTCAGCTTATTGCGATGCTGAAATCCAATTTCATTTTTAAATTTTCTCTATGCACACATT
This sequence comes from Anania crocealis, assembly GCA_949315895.1. Lineage (NCBI taxonomy): Eukaryota > Metazoa > Arthropoda > Insecta > Lepidoptera > Crambidae > Anania > Anania crocealis. Next base: position 5,212,320 of record OX438874.1, on the reverse strand, counting down.
ACAATTTTAACCACAGGAGGTTGCTCAATACAAAATTAAGATAATAATAATTTGGTTAGAAACCGGTACTAGTACACGTTGAATTAATTAACAAAAAATCTGACGTAATGTTGATTAACTTTGTAAACTAAAGTACCCTCTATTTTAATTTTAAGTTTAGTACAGAAATTTATTAAAAATAATAATTCATCGTATCCTTAAACATCTGAAATATAAATTAGATTGTATTCGTTAACACATTTATTTATAAGTTGGGTAATTAAATGTAAAATAAGGTAGATATCTAAAAGAATGCAATTATACTTTTCAAATATTTTGCAGAGTGCATTATTAAATAATGTAGTTAAAACTTCAAATTCAAATTTCATTTACAAATCAAATAGATGATTTTAATGATTTTAATTATTACGCAATTCAAAACAACATTCCCGAGCATTCATACGGTCGTATCGCGACATAGAAACTTGCATATCAAAAAGTATGCCCTTAGGAACAGTCGCATGTGTGTGTACGCAATCGGTCAAACGTGATCGCGGTAGCAAACCGATTATACGACTCACCGGAAATTTATGAATCCAACGAGAAAGTGCTAAGAATATAATGACAGACTTCGAGGTAAACCCTTCCATGTCTTCCTAGTGACCAGTCACATAAATATTGAATTGTTTTATTGATCGCTACGGCGCGGTTGTGCATAGACAATATTCTACGCTTTTTAATTGGGAGAGTTTCCGGACTTTTTTGTTACCTGCCAGCACTATTTCAGCGATCTACTTTTTTATGAAGGTTACATTCAAAGCTTTGATTGAAACTGCATTATTAATTCACAGCGCGCCATACACTTCGTTGTGCTGAAATTTTAACTTGTGTTTTTTTTAATGCAATCCAGCTGCAGAGTTAACTTCTTAACTGATATTGAATCTAACGTCTCTAGATTAAGTTTTTTGCAAGTTATACCGAACAGTTTCATTTATCGACGACTCGGACTATTTATTTTACTGTCCATCATTGCACATAATGCAAACAAAATACTCTGTAACGTAACCATACCTAATTAGGGTACATATGACAGCAACACGAGGCGTGGCCTCTATAATATAAGTGCTATGACATACGGACGCACAGCGACGGTAATTCTCCTTTGTATGCTAATAGCGAATTATCTAGCCGGTCGAAATTGTAATCTCGGAACTTGCTTGGAATTTCTTCATCCGTTGTTTCGGCCTTTCTGATTGGTCATTCGACTTTCGACTTTGTTATAATTCGCTATTAGCACTAACTAAGGTTTCATATGAAAAGTAGAGCCATCTGTAAAACAAAGTAAAGCTGCTTTCACGGGGATACTTTATATAAAAACTAAGCTGTATTTTTTTATTAATGGTCAAGATATAATCTAAATTGTAAAACTTACAGTTCTTACAAAGCAATAAATTGACGCATACCAGTAAACGTAATGTTTTTAAATGCTGCCGCGTGCGCACGAGTACTGGCTTATTCAAATTCTGCGAACACAAACATTACCATAAACAATGTTACCTACCTCAAAAACTAGGACAATAGTACGCGGCCCACGGTAATTGAAAATAATAATTGAATTCGAATTAAGAATAAGAAATCAGAATATAATGCGTTCCATATTTGAAATTCACGCGGCGGCAGGCGTAGGCCGTTCTTTTTTTAAAATAGAAATTTGAATTTGGAATCGTGTGTGCTCTATTGTGTAGCAAATGGAATTCATTGTAAAAATGTTGCGTACATTGTTACCTATGCAGCTGGCCAGTACTCGTAGAGCCACCAGGACGTTTGCTTTATAATTCAAATAGGTGTCTAAATTATGTGGACTCATTTTTGAACGGAGCTGCTAGAAATGATAGTTCGTTTCGTTTTGCAAAATATTGAATAGAGATCTATGAGATAAATTCCACCTGCCATGTCTGCTCAAATTACGTAAACATATCAGTAACGGTTTCCCAATTGCGACCTAGAAATCTTACGCGGTAACGAATAACTATAATGTACATTTTAAAATAATCAATTAAAACAGCTTTCGTATTGAAGGTTTGCATCCATAAATATTAAATTATTTGCAAGTGTAGCAAAACCGAACCAAATATCCGGTTCGCATTTGTTTAATCTTAATTTCTTTTTCGCGAAGCTATTGCTATAACAGAATAATTGGTTTGAATTATGAACGTCGTTAAACAGGGTATATTTAAATTTCAAATATGTGTTACTTAAACTAAGTAGTTAGTAGGTACCTAATTCCTGTTATACTTTTTGTCAACGAAAAACTACTTCATGACTGATCGCTCTATATGATAAAAGCGTTTGCCTTGTTATTATTATGCAATAACCATCAATATGTCTGTTTATCATTACATATTCCGCACACAGATAGCAATAGACTATCGCATTTTAACATGTCTGTCCTCCGACGACAGGAAAATGGAAGAGGCGTTATGTGGAAAATTTCAATTGGATAGTGCGAAAGATGCTAAATTACTCATACAGTTGTCTAGTATATTAACTAATGTAAAAAAGTAAGAAACAAAACATGAATTTCCTAGTATTCCATGTACCAACAAATAAGTTCAAAAACCGGTGAAGTATCAATAACAGAAGCTGTGGTCTTTCAACCCTTTCAGAAATTGATAAGTTTTGGTTTACGATTACTTAAATACGTAGGTGGTACCTACATAACCAGCTTCCTTTTAGGTACAAGGCATGCACATGGATATAAAATACTATTGCTGGATCTGGTTACCAGCCTAAAATAATTCTTGAAAACACAAAAAATATTTGGTGCTGGCAGAAAAATGACGCGCAAGCTTTCATTACTGCCGTAAAAAATAACTTAGCAACCGAACATTTGATCGTAGTCAACGATTGTTGCAATATCGACCTTAGCCTTTCGTAATTAAGAGTACGGTTAACTCGCGCATACTTGCCGACGCACCCGTTCCAATTTCAAATGTTTCCATTTATTCAAATCTTTATTAAGACAATTCGAATTGAGACGACAACTATTTTGATGTACACCTTAGTACTTATAATATAAGGTTTAAATTATCGAGTATAAGTATGTGAAGGTAAGTTTGCAAGTGATGTTTTGATATGGGGAATGATTCCAAGAAGAAACTATGGTCTTCTAAGCGAGTGTATGTGTAATGGCGTTTTTACGTCGTATGAGTGTTGTGTTACTTTAGTGTGGTTGGTTCGAAGATTCGTGCGTAGGATTTGTTATTGCGAATACGGTGGTAGGTCTTACTATAAGGTGGTCTTCGACATCTTGTTTATAATGATTAATCAGAGCCCAGTTAATTGCTTCGTCTTAGTAAATAAACTTTTCAAAACACCTTGATCAAGTAAGGTCATCCAAACACAAGTCGTAGGGTCATCTTACCCTCGCTTAAAGACCCTTCATAACCTTATTAACTGTCTTTTAGTATTCACCCTTCTTTCATTTCAATATTAAAGTTTTACACCAGGCTAGAGTCCTTCGACAGTTGATTCAACATACATATATTCTGTTTTGTTGCATAACCTGTCGTTTGAGCTCTTTTCTACGTCTCAATGACAATTAAAAATCGGCCAAGTGCAAGTCAGACTCGCGCACGAAGGGTTCCGTTCCGTACCATTGACTAGGTAAACAAAAGTAGGTAAGTACGTACATTAATTTAGTTAATGTAGTGCCTACCTGTTACCATTTATTGATATCGAGCAAAAATAGGCAAAAAACGGCGGTTTTTGTACGGGAAATATAATTTTAATTTTATTTTTTATTATTAAAGTTAAAATATAACTGAGTGTTTGAGTGTTTTTTGAATATTTCAAGTGCCTACCTGTCTCCTTTTTTACACTTTGGGTACGGAACCCTAAAAACAAATGCCACTTACAAGATTAACAAAATTTTCGACTGTCGAGTTAATGCTCTTAGTGATAGCTTTCAACAACATTATCTATTAAATTTCTTGCAATTTTCCATCCCCTTTAGAGTCGCCTTAGAGATTTTGCGCAATGCATACCTATTTATACGATGAGTTTAACAGGTCTAAAGATAACTAAGATACAGATAGGTAAATATGATACAGGTATATTGATAAGTACATTATTTTATGCACATTACTTACACAAAATAAACAAAGTCAAAATCATCAGTGATACTGATGATGATGATGAACTGCCATTTGTATGTTGTTGATGAACACCATGACTCATAGCAGCAGTGCGAGAAAAATGCGATTCAAAAAAGAAGATGAACGAAGAATATTACTGTCTACTGCGGTAGATGCCACGATGTGTTCCACGCGAACAAAGCTATGGCCACGATTAGTATCAAAAATGTGAGTCAACCAACAAATATACCTATTTGCACATTTCACTAGACGCTGTATTTGCATTATGACCGTCTAGAGTTATCTTACAATAACAAACTCGACAAATTCTTGAAAGAATTCCTCCTGCATTATTATAACACGCCGTATCGAATATCATAAACAAAACGAATCCCAACGCTGAGTTAACAGAGGCCCGCGGGTATGCTTTAGTCTGCTGGAATGTTTTAAAATAAGTACTACTAAATAATTCGTAAAACATTTTATAAATTTCATTCGAGGAATTATACTTTCAGTTTAATTCCTTAAAAACAGTTGCGAAACAACTAAACAAGTCTTTAACGGAATATTTGAAATAGTCATCACTCTTATTCAAATAGCTATTATTGCATTTAGAAGGTGCACGCATGCGTGACATTAACGTTTTATATCTATTCAAACAGACACATAACTCTTATATTTTAACGATAACAGTATGATAACGATTTCGAAGCTTAAAGTTACCAAACAAAGACATTCGAATACATTTTAAAAATAATCCAAATCCCACATTTATTTTGTAAGAGAATACGGATTCCGAATCTTCTGATTTCTCGAAACCTTCGAAAAGCAAATCCAAAACAAACAAAATGTTCCCCCACATCTTACCACTCGAATAACAAAAGTTTACATCCAATAAATCTTTTCAAAACAAAAATTCTCGCCGAAAATGATTAAAACGAAAAAATCAAAGCCGGTAGTCGGCCCGAAAAAAGAAATTAAAATTCAAATAAAAGAACGGATTCCTTAAGATAATGCTTATTCATTCCACATTTAAAATCAAATTTTCAAATAAAGAACTCGTGGCGGCCGATTGGGCGCGTATGTTAGAGTGAGACAATATAAAGCTCTACATGTAAATCGGACAAAGATAGATAGCTTATTATGATTGACAGCTGAGAACGGTTAACCTTGAAATATTTGAAACATTATATTATTATAAAGTACACTATCTTCGTTTGACTAAAGAACAAATCGGTCACTTTGGTAGTCAAAATATGTTGAGTGATACACTATTTCCGTCATAGGACTAATCTACCGCAAATAGAAGATTTTTGACTTACTTATGTATTACTTACTTCTTTAGATTCCCATCGGTTATATATATATAAAAAAAAGTGTTTTAAAACTGACTTGTTCAGATATAATGTAGGTAAGTATTTAAAATTTAAAAGACAGTAAAAAAATTGTATTTTTAACAGCTATCATGTTTAACGATAATATAGTTTTCAAATTAAAATTAAAATTTTGTATTTTTATCAACTACTTACATAGGTACTAATTTTAAAATCTAAATGTCCGCATCACTCCTGTGTCGGTCCCTCATTACCCGTATGTATAATGATGGCGGTCGCTAGATGTACATTTTTAGAAACATCCAGTTTCTCCGGAACACGTTTTAAATCATAATTCGAACGCCTGTTTTGAATTTAGAGCGTTGACTTTTTTTAAAACTAGAAAGGTTTTTTTAAAACAGAGGTACGCAACTTGGTTATTAAGAGTTTTTTTATGACTAAATACTTCTACGAATCGTAAGTGCATCTTTTAGGGATAATCAGAACTATAATGATGGTGAGAAGCTGATCTATGCTAATTTGTTAAATGTATTGTGTTTTGTGAAATAAGTATTACGCCATTAGTACCGGCAATTTAATATCGGTAAATTTGTAGAGATATCTTAAGATTAATTTCTCCTCGGTATAGACAGTTAGCCAATTCAATGTAATGTAGATGAAATAGTTTAATGGTTGTTATTACGGTGAATGTTTAACTGTGAGGCATTAAGGCGTTTTTAACAGTTTGCATTAGTTAAGTTTTTCAACCTCGAATACATTTTGTAAATGTAAAAACATTTATATTCTCTGTAAGTAATTGCCACCACGTTGGTAGTGCTTAAGTTTTTAAATACATTATTTCTGTATTCTGTGATGTGTACATGAAATCTTTTTTGCGACGAATAACGAAATTATAAGAATTATGTTTTAAACTGATATCCGTTTATTGATTAAGACACTATGAGCTATCTGTGTATGTAAGTACACGGTGAAATACAGTATAAAAAGAAAAAAAGACGTGTGGCACTCGGAGACTGCCGCGGTAAAGCTATTGCATAGCATTTTTTATCAACTTATGCAATAATAAAACTAAAAAGTATTACCGCTGTGCCGGTCGGAGTGGTGTTAGGTTATATTCGTTACGGAATTTCTGGATTCGGTCTCCACGCTCAAGGCCCGCGATAGAAGCTATGCAATAGCTTAATTTTATAATTTTATGTATTTTCTTATTTTGACTTTTGTAATTAAATTTTTCTGTTATTCTGGCAGATATGGTTACCATAGGCAACCATACTGTCAAAATCCGTACCTTCTTCTAAATTCTTTTAAATTTCGGAAATTCAAAATTGTTCGATCATGCCTCGCCCCGAGTGTTATGTTAGGTTATTTTCGTTACGGAATTTCTGGATTCGATCTCCACGCTCAAGGCCCGCGATAGAAGCTATGCAATAGCTTAATAAAACAGCAGTATTTTTAGGGTTCCGTACCTCAAAAGGAAAAAACGGAACCCTTATAGGATCACTTTGTTGTCCGTCTGTCCGTCCGTCCGTCCGTCTGTCAAGACCCTTTTTCTCAGGAACGCGTCGAGGTATGAAGCTGAAATTTATATCAATTACTCAGGTCTACTGTCCCTTGAAGCTGTGAAAAAGTCAAACTTCTAAGCCAACGCAATCAAAAGATACAGCCGTTTATGCCTCAAATTTTCGACACTTGCAAGGGAATCAAAACCTACAGGGTGCTTCCCGTGAACTCAGAATCTTGAAATTTGGTACGAAGCAACGTCTTATAGCATAGATAAAGGAAAAATTACGAAAACCATAAATTTTTAGTTACATCACATAATATATATTTTTTTAATAATTTTAAACTTACTACCCATTTCCTCATAAACGCGTAGAGGTATTAAATTGAAATTCATACCAAATACTTAGGTCTATAATACCTTTAAGCTGTAACAAAATCAAACTTCTATGTCAACGCAATCAAAAGAAACAGCAATTTAAGCTGCATATTTTGAAACTCGCAAGTACTCGCAAGGGAATCAAAACCTAAAGGGTACTTCCAGTCGACCTAGAATCTTGAAATTTGGCATGAAGCAACGTTTTATAGCACACATAAAGGAAAAATTCCGAAAACCTTAAATTTATGAACGAACTTTGTAAACCTTGCAGGTTTGTACGGAACCCTCGGTGCGCGAGTCCGACTCGCACTTGGCCGGTTTTTTCTTGTTAATGCACCAATAAACATGTTTTTCTTTTTTACTTTGAATAACCTAATTTTCAATCAAAAAAAACTAAACAAAACAATACTACTTTAAGTTTACAACTAGACTCAAACCGTGCACATTAAATCAATCATATAATTTTATTTTGAATGAGATACGTCCCTATCTCCGGTTATCCCATTTAACTTCTACATCCGTAGAAACCCGAAATGATGTTATTAACTCAAAATACATGTCGCCGTAAACAAATTAGGAAGCTCGTGATTTGTTCGGCTCTCGGCACACGCGCAGCAGACCTACGAATCTCGTAGACGCTACGCGGTCACGTGGTCATAATGTGTAGTTGATTTAAGCTCAGCAAAAACAAATTATACCTTGAGATTTCAATACCTAAGTGTTTTAAAATTTAATATTAACGTCGGATACTTACATAATCGTGATTTATGATAACATTAAAAATTTTAAGAATATAAAATTAATATAAAAAATGAATACTTGTTATAAGTTTTTATGTTATTTTAACTTGAAATTACTTACTAACGAATATATACTAATATATATAATATATTATATATATATATACTCATAGTAAAATAAGAAGAGCATATTTTGTTAAAAACTGATTGATTTTATTCACAGGTAGTAGGTATAATAGGTAGGACCGATATTGACAATATATGTAGGTATAAATAAACTGTCGCCTCTATACGATCACTAAATCCAAAACTAACGACCGTCTCCATTCACATTTTGGGACCGTTCCGTTCAATATTTGAATATTCAAATATGGCGCTAATCGCTTTTATTGGTGACTTTACGGCCTATAATGACCGTTTAGAATATGCGCGCTTTGAGTTATTCCTCCAACTTCCGAATAATAGAACCTCGATTTTGTTTATTTAAAATTCTTTCCTTCCTAGTCATAAATAGTTAGATGCAAGAAATCTTACTGGACAGAAAGAAAAAGTAATATTATAAAAATGAATCACGCAAGTTTCCGTTTCCGCTTATATTTTATTACTTTTATATGGCTATAAAGTAACCGAAGGCGTTACTCCGCTCCGTTAAAGCGTTATGTTTGTGTTTGGTAAGTACCTACATACAGAACCCAAACAGCCTTTTCTTTATCATTTAGCTCATAATATACGTACTTTAATATGTTCAATTGTTTCTATACAGGGTGAAATTTTAACCACTTTCCAAAATTTTTATATGCGTTCAGTATCGTATTTAGAGTCTATTTATGAAGTAAAAAATATAAATCAAGTTGTCACCCGAAAATAATTTTCGTGATAAGTATAGTTTTAAATTTTTACGGTCCTAGACCTGTTAAGGTATAAAGGGAAATTCAAAAACTCATGAATAGTATTGTAATAAATGAATGAGAGGCACATCGCGTAAAAAAAGTGTTACTAGGATGCCGTATCAAAAATTTTATATTTTAGGCGGACATTTCCTAAGTGCTTTATCTTGACATTTTTGTACTGGGCTATACCAAAAGAAAAAATACGTCATGTTTTTTGCCTCGTAGATTGCTATATTAAAATTTGGAAAGTGGTTAAAATTTCACCCTGTATAATATGTGTGTATAATACTCACTCATAATATTCTAAAACAACCTCAAAAGGTATTTTGTGTAATGTTATCTCGAGCTCAAGAACTTATAGCTTAATTTAATTAGAACCTGCATTAAAAACCTTACTTTTATGTTTAATCGTTAAGAAATTAAAACCAAACTTGTTTTATGACCACAGTTTTGGAATGGCCTATAATCAAATTAGATCGGTTTTATTGAGTTTTATTCGTGGGCGTAAGCGACAAAAGCACAGAAATATATGGAAATAATGTTTATCTACCTTAAAAAGGACGCCGTCGATATTGAAGAGTATCGTATTTATATGGTTCAGTAAAATATTAGGGGTTAAAGTATGAAATTGCCGTTTTGTATGGACGAAATTGTGAAAAGTCATTTTTCCATACTAACAATTTTTTAGTTTTTTTAGAAACCTTAACCGTTTTCGATGCAATTAAAGGTGAAAGTTAGACGGTTATAAAGCTACGCATTATAGTATTTAAATTTCTGAAAATCAAAGTTTAATACAAATATACTTAATTGAAGCAAGAAGGTCAGCTGACACATTGTTAGGGGTCTTTTCAACGACTTCCTTTGAAGTAATAAGCACTAGTATTGCATTTTTTTTTAGTCAAAAGTTACTTTATTTATTTTTTGATACAATACAAAAAGAATTACGCAATAATATGACTATACTTAAGAGCTATAAACAAAATAAAAAGTGGGAAATTAATCGGCAATTTCATACTTTAACCCCTATTATATTATAACAATAGACATTAGTCACTAATGTATTTTGAAGAAAAACGAATTTAAGCAAATTTAAAGCAGGATTAAGTAGGTACTTCTAAAATCACAAATAATTTTGTTTTAGGTACTTTGTTTCTGCGTTCTTACAATAAAAAAACAAACTTGACGGTTACGGGAGTCTCATCAAATAAGCACTGAGAATTTGCCAGCAAAACGTGTCTATTCGAGCGTAGTCTCTGTCATATTTAAAAAAGTCTTGGTTACATGTCAAAATGAAATAAGAGAGTTAAAAAAAATTTTGGTTTAAAATTTTACGAAACCAGATTTGAACAGGATTTAGTAACTTCCGAAATGTTTTTTTTATACAATTTTTCTTATAATCCTTAGACGCTTTTCATGCTTTTGCCGTTGACCAGTGGGCGTTTGTCTTATCTGTTTTCCATACGCCGAGTAATTTGGAATCGGCAAGTTTTCTATAATTTATTAGTATAGCTTGCGGCCATTTTTTGTTTTACTTAACATTTTAATAACGGATTGCTCCGTGTAGGAAGTAACAAAAAATATTACGTAGCAATTATTTTGTGTAATATTTTTGATGTTTTCGCCTTTTTGGTTGAGTGATTTTGTTTTTATTATGATAGAAACTTTGATAACGCTATTCTTGTGTTAATAGTTCATGATAGCGGCAGATAATCTTACCAATCCGTAAGAGGCAAAAATATTTTACCGACTTTTAATTAAAAGCCCAATAAATAGATATTCTTGGAAACATTCTTCCTTAAATGGCAACTTCGAAAACTTTTGTTGTCTCTGTAAGTTTGGCGACAATAATCCTTTTGCATCTATTTAATTTTTCTGGAGAATTCATTCAACAAAAGTCTCTATAAAATATTTGTTCAATTCTCGCTTAGTACAGGTCAATCATAATGAAACATCTTCTCGTTTATTATACAAATTAAACTACCTAAATGCCACGAATTCAAGCCTTAAATGTAAGTCTTACCATATTCGGTCCATCCTTGGACGGAACAATATCCAATAATAACAATAAAACGAAGACAATTACATGCGCTGGCACATTATTAATATTGATCATATCCAAGATGGCGAGCAACATGACCGACGAAGGACGACGGAAGTGATTTTTTAATTATTACGATTATGGAATTCATTATTATAATTCAATTACTTACCTACTGGTGAACTACTCAGTGTTAGGTCGGCGGATGTTCGAAAAATAATATTCAAATCATAGATTTAATATACTACTGTTAGATTGGCAATGAAAAGAGACAGAATATAATGCAGCTATATGATAGAACGAGATAGATCACAGGGCCGTTCACGTACACGCTAAGAACCCGTAGTGTTTTTCTGAGTTCTGACGTCTGTCACGCGCAACACAATATTCCCTTTAGTTTTACTAGTTTCATTTTTATTATTGTAAAAAAGTGTCGAGTTGATGTATTTTCATTATGGTTACATGTTCAGTACCTGGAAATAACTCATCTAAAAAAGGGAACCAACATAATTGTACATTTCACACGTCAACACACAATCGCAATTATCAGCAGCAAAATGCAATGTTTCAGAGCTTTGACTAAAGTTTTGTATACTAATTGATAGGGCATTTCATCAGAACAAGGATTTAAATTCATATGAATTCAATTAAAAATAATATCAAATACGTGAATTTCAGCAATTACTAACGTCACTTTTGTATTTTAGTGATTGACGTTGTCGATGATATCTCGACATTTCATTAGCTGACATATTTCACATTGTAAACCGCATACAGCCTAAATTGTTGAAATACGTTAGAAATGGTTGAAATTGCCTAATATTCGATTATTTATTCGATTATTTATATTATAAATATTCGAGCATTTGCAGTTTACATTTAGACCCTAAGTGTTTTTAACACAGAGGCGTTCAGCCTGTAAAATTACGCTCTGGATCAATCTCCATATTGTTCAAGCCCTCATCAATCCCTATTACTTAAACATTAAATATATGTATATTTAGTGTACGTTTGTAATGTGTAATTGAAAAATAAATATCACTTTTATTTCAACTTTGGCGATCGCGATCGCAAAATGAGGCAAAATTGTTAAATACTGGCAAGTAAAGCCTACGATATTTTTTACAATAAATTGATTTTGTTCGAGGATAAGTAATTATAAAATAAAAAACATATCTAGGTATTTACTTGCAGTTTTTTGGCGTTCTTTTAATAATACTAAAAAATAAGTCACCTGCGTCAACGTACACTGTGTCGATGGAATCGATATCGAAAGCAAGCAGACAATACAATGCAGTACCTGCACTATTTATCTCACGCACATGCTCACTTTATGCACACTAGCGTAACCTAGTTTTGGTCTCGTTTTCAGGATTCAATTGCCAATCTATCATCTATATTAAATCTATGATTCAAATCGATCTTTTGTTAGTGACGTTTTTGTCACTAACACAGATGTTTTTTGACCTCTTATTTATCGCAGTGTCGTTCGATTACCAATGTTTTGTCAACACATAATATTTTCTTAGGTAATTAATTCTCACTTCAGTATCATATTATTTAAATTATGATTATCAGATTTTGCCACTATCGCCAGACTTGGCCTACCAATTGGAAATCACTGTCCAACTCTAAAGGATATACACTGTTATCTTCTTCTGTCAGTCTTTAGTTGACTCTTACGACACTCATATAACGAGATGGTCATGTGCTGTTATATTTTAAATCATCACTGCATATAGCAATCATTAGCATCAAGCCAATCTCTATTTCAACAGAACAAATAACCAATACTTAACGCGTTTGATTTTACTTCATAATCTCTGCTGTTTCTATACCTTGAAACTTTGCAATAGATCGATATCTGAAATCAGTTTCTTATTAAACCGATGTCTACTTAATTAAAGCACGCGACCTTTGCCACCATGGAAACTAAAAAACTCCAATCAACGAACTTATTAGACAATGCGCGTATTCAACAATAGCTTGTTTTCATTGAACTAAATTCTTTCCTGTTCAAGGCTTTGAGATAGTGACCGTCTCACCGTATGAGTCGGCTAACTAGGACATGATTTTTCGATTTAGGCACGGCACAGAAAAAAATAGGTTTTTGTTCTTGATGCCCAAACTACTTTGGATTTATATATGCATGATTTTTTGAAAGGACACATTATAAAGTTAATTTCATTCAAATTTGAATATAATATAGTCTGCCCGAATCTTTCTTTCTAGATAATAAAAATAAAGTTTACAGGTTACAAAATTGTCCCTTTCTGTAGTGTTTTCCAAATAAAATATAAGCGGTGACAAACAAACGAAGGCAGACAAACTTTAAAAGAACTACGATCAGTGGGAATTTCGTATATAGTTTTTTATTATGCATAATTAAAATATGGTTTTTACTGTCATAAAGCCTGTCGAACGTAAGTTGAAGACAGTGCTGAAACTATCATCTGAAACTATCTTATAAAACATATCCATTAAAACATTCTCACATATTATTATTGTTTAAGACTATAATCAATAGGCATAAATGTTTGTACACATAATATTACAATTATAACGAACTTAAACATTAACTATGAACACCAAAAGTAAGACGTAATCTCAAGTCAAAAAATCCATAACCCGAACAAGCTGCCCACGTAATGACATGAACAGACTCAACTCTGTTTTTGTCGACTTTACTCCATCAGATCATGCTCTTATTACTTATTAGATCATTCACTTATTATATCAAAACCGGATGGAAACTGTTAGAATTTGTTCACCAAAATTAATGCCTTCAAATCGTATACTTTCTAACTGACTGGCGCGAGGCGGCGAGAGTTACGTTTTTTAACGCAAATAAAACTCTCGTTAGTGCACAAATTAAAACCACTGGCTGTATTTCCTGGCTTTAGTAAAACGCTTTCTAAAAAAACTAGGAATTTTAAATCACTGGCTGTTTTCTGATTTGAATTAAGACAACATGAAAAAGAATGTGCTGATGTTAAAACCTTATCAAAGATATTGTTCGAAAATTAAAAATGTAACTAGGGTAATGGAGCCGATTTTGAGACGTTCCCATTCACGATAACCGGAGATCGATACTTATTGTGACCCGAGAGCGAAGGCCAAATCTTTATATTAGCTTTAATAAGTAATTGTACACCGCGTTACCAATTTCAACATGAATACACGTTATTTTTTTTCTCGCCTCGCTCGGAGCAATCTCGTTTTCTCGAAAATAGATCTAATATGTTGAATATAATTAATTTTATACCGACTCGGTTGATCGATGCGTGTTACTTGTCGTGACTTTTTGTATCATTATTTTTAAATTATAGTGTATTACGTCAATTCGGCTAGAAAACGGAACGGTGTTTTTGCTTTAAATTATTTTACGCGAAATTCGCATGTTTGGATAAGTTCTGGGGTGGTTCCGTGCCGGCCTCATATTAGCCGGTTTGGCTATTATCGGTAATCTTGCCTTAATCACATAGAACATGGCTCTAATGTTGCAAAATTTAATAGAAACTCACACACGTGTCCAAATAGATAGGTATGATTTTCATGTAGTAACTAACATATTTTTTCATTTGTTTCAGATGATCAACAATAATTGGCTGACTGGAAAGACTGATTTTTATATTTATGAAGCCAAATAAGAAATGATCGATCCATGAAGTTTCTACTTCGGTAACTACATCAATATATTAAACAATACAATTTTAATATTTCCAAACAATGAAGAGAAAATTTAAATTCAAAACATTCCACAGTATTCAGCTAATCTTTCTGTCAACAAAGGACTATTGTCTCTCCTCGATACATTGTTACGTTTAAATCGAAAATGATTCACTGTTGTTATGATTCGACACTAAAATGTATTGAATCAAATTTGATTGGTTATTAAACTAATGCTTATTGTTTGCAGGTCGGGCTCGTTTCAGGTTGTGGTCCTCGAAAGAGTCCGTATACTGCAATGACTTCCGCGATGGCAGCTCATCAAGAATCTATCCACGAGAGACTTCAGCCAGCGCCGGAGGAGCCCCTGTTCCTGCACCATGGAGTGGCGGCGTGGCCCGAGCAGGCTGACCACCAAGAGGAGCACAGCGCTGACATGTCTCCGTACTACAACATGCCCAAGCGCAACAAACGAAAGAACTTCAAACCGAGATGCGCGCCGAATGCCACAACATTTTCAGACGACTCCAACGGCCCAGCCAACTGCGAAGATGCTGCTAGTCTTAACGGCAATGATAGAACCACACCTGAAGCTAATGACGAGGATAAAGAAACTTACGCTAAAATAGGCGTGAAAAACTTCAGCCTAATGAAAGGAGCCGTCGACCTTAGTCGGAGACTGAGCACTGACTCAAACGAAAACATAGACTCAAATTACCAAAGTAGGTTACCCGAAGAAAAGAAAGTAGACTCTTTCCAACGGTCCTACATCCGTAGCCTGCAGATAAACCAAGAATCAGAGCGGGATCGGACTGTATTAAATTTTAGTAATTTACAAAACAAAACCTTCTGTGCCAAAAATCCTTTTGCAATATCCCAACTTATTAAAACAAATTCACCTCCTAGAAGAAGGGAGTCTGAGTCAGATGAGGAGAATAAAGGTCAGGATATAAATGCAAATGATAGGTTAGGGGAGAGTCAGGAGCCGACGGAAACGACTGAAACTCAACAAAATGGTGACGCATCTAATGCTAATAGAATATTGAGAGATTATGCTATGAACACAATGAAAGAGTTACTTGGAATTTACGGTTTATCATCAAATGAAGTAGCCGATGCTATAAGCGGTCAAATTAGAGCACTAGAGGCACTTCAAGGTAAGTCACACTTCCATTACTTGGTAGCTTATAACAAACTTTATACACAATCATAAATTCTGATCTCTTCAACAGGTAAACCATTTACACAAATACCTCTAAGTCTGAAGAGGAGACACAACTCGGGCATGGAGGATGGGATGGAACGAAGTCTTCGGAGGTCTTCATCAGCTACTGAAGATGAGGGTTCCGCCAACATCACTCCACCTAAAACTCCTGAAAATGATATTGAAACTCAAAGGTAAGAATCTATCAATTATTACTTTTCTGTTTCCAGAAATATTAATATATCATTATGTGGATGGATGATATAATACCGGTTGTTTTTTAAGGCAAAGGGCAATACAGATAATAAACCAACAATCGCTTAGGTTGTTTGGAAGATCTCAAGCTCAAGATGAAGACTGCAGCGGTTCTGATGATGGAGAACAGACCTTGGACTTAAGTGTTTCCAGGGACACTGATGGACAGGTAAACCTACTTTTAGAAAAAAATCTATTATAACTGATTTAGGAATCAAGTTTCTAATAAATCTAATTTGTTTTTGCTTAGGAACAGTCTACAACATCAAGTGCAGGAAACAGTGTATCAGAATTTGAACAACAAAACCTTTTAATGAGAAAAAACTTAGAAGACTTAGCTAATTTACAAATGCAGGTCAGTCATAACAGCTTCTTGTGCAATTTTTTCAGTGTTTACCATTTATATAAATAAAAAGAACATGTACCTATTGTTTAAGTAGTTTTTTATGTTACATCAATGATGTTTACTCTAGATTTAGTAATAACTAATAGTTAACTGTTAATTATAACGTATATTCAGAAAAATACCGTATTCAGACATTTTTGTAGCAATAGTTACTAATAATAGTTTTTTTTTTAATTTGTTACAATAGTAATTTTATTTCATTTCTCAGGGATTCTTCCAAAAACAACCATCAATCGACGATGATTCTCAAGAACGAAAACTACAAGCAAGTGGTAAGTTTTATAACTATATTTTAGGCATGAACACAAAATGCATCATTAACCATAAATAATTATTAAATTACTCTAAATGGTTATAATTACAGCTTAAATTCCAAAAAATCTGTTTTGCACAATTATAACGTCCCAGGTTACTTATACATCGCTTCGGAAAGCGATGGGAATACGGAATAAGTCATACGAACAAGTTTTTGTACTGTATACCCTTTTATGACCCTCCCGTACCATCATTCTAGGGTATAACCACAAAGTAAGAATGCATAGAAGAGCTTTTTGTATATAAATTTGATGAGATCTCAGCTATCTAAAAAGTTTGATTGTGCTATGCATTCAGAACCTATTAATTAATTTATTTTCCATCAATTTCGATCATTTATTTCTGCAAAAATAATGTTTGTTATACAGACATTTGCTACTAGATTAATTGATATGTCAACTAGCAGGTTGTTTACAAAAAAAACTTGCATTATAAAGGATATGATGTAACCTAAGTATACGTACCTACTTAGTAATAGTTTTTTTACGTAATATCATAATATCTTCTAAAGTTAAAAGCTTGTACTCGATATATATGTACATTACGAATCCAGTCACAACATTTTTGACGATTTTTAAAGCCTATTTTTACTGGTGACTGTTACCACTGTTATTATTTTTTTTGATATGGTTTTTGAAGTTTTTTTTTTTTCGATCTTCACTCTTTTTGTATCTTTTACTGTTGTTTCTGTTTCTTTAAGTTTGGGCTGATATACATTTTCATGGAAGTATGCTTTAAAAGTTATTACTTTTTTGACGTCGCCAGTTGTTAAGTCATCAAGTCTACCGCTCCCATTTATTTTGTGGCTCATCCAAACGTACGTCATATTAAGCCCATACAGGGAGAATGTTAAAAAGCGATCACTCCTTTATTAAAAGTTTTCTTGAGTCGAGTACGTTTTTTCATATTTTAATGCTAAATATGGAATTGATAAGTTTGTCTCTGATCACCATAAAACGATAATCGAAGTTTTTATTAAGTTTATATATGAAGGACAAAAATAATAATTACATCACTATGTTTGAATAAGTATTGATTAAGTTGTAATTCGTTTATCAACGCCCATTGATAGAGTGGTTTCAGTACCAGGCCAGGATCTTTCGGTCCTTGGTTCGTTCTTGGGGTCAGGCAATAAGAGCTTCGAATTTTGGAACATCGCTCGAGTGATTGCCAATCCGCATCCGCATCGTGGTGATTATGTATGCCCATACCTATGAACACTAATAAAATGGCAGAAAGTTAAAATCACACAAGCAATATTGATGGCAAACGCTTAAAATTATATTTAGACTTGTCGCATACAGGATCATAGTCATGAAATTGTATAACCTGACTAAAAACATTTTATTTTATTTTATTTTATGTACAGTGAACAGCACGTCAACCTACCGCAAAACGTCAAATTTCTCAATTGACATTGATCTCTACTTGTTGGACTTAAAGTTGAAAATCAATTCAATGACCTTTAACTTTTTGGGTAGGTTGACCTGCCATTTTCTGCACATATAAAATCATATTAACAAACCACAAAACAGATTTCCTAAATCAAATATCGTCCGTAAGTCAATCGATCAGAGCTCGAATGTCAATAAAATAAGCTATCCTGAAGCAAAATAATAGTATGGATATTCCTTACATCCTAGAATTATGGATATACCTACTCAAGATTTGTTAAGCAGGCTAGATACAGGATGAAATTTTAACCACCTTCCAAATTTTAATATATCAATCTTCAAAACAAAAAACAAATGACGTATTGGTAGCCCAGAACAAAAATGTCAAGATAAAGCATTTAGAAAATGTCCGTCAAAAATCTAAAATTTTTGATACGGCCGCATAGCAACACTTTTTTTTACGCGTTGCGCATCTCATTCATTCATTACGATACTATTCATTAGTTTTTGATATTCCCTTTATACCTTAACAGGTCTAGGACCGTAAAAATTGAATACTATATCGCAAAAAATATTTTCGGGTGACAACTTGATTTACATTTTTTAACGCCTAACGCCTGAACGCCTAAGTATATAAATTTTGGAAAGTAGTTAAAATTTCATCTTGTATATGCTACCTGGATTCTGTATATTCAGCTAGTTACCAATAATTATGTTTATGTTATGTTTTGATGAATATAATAATTTTAATACTTATTCATCCTATTCCGGACGAAAACAAATAAAAAATCACAAAAATCTATAGAATAGGTTTAGCCGTTTTCGAGACAAAAAAGGTGTAACTAACACGACTTTCTTTTATTTATAGAGATATTTTAAAATATTTTAAAATCCATGAATATCCATGTTAATATCAACAATTCATGGTAAGTCAGTCAAACTACTTTATTCCGATTCCCGATTATAACATAAGCACTTATGCAAACAGCTGGGTATGTCTTATTTTCTGTATGTCTTCATTCAGTGTATGCTAAACGCGCAGTTTCTCAGTGCGACACTAATTAAAGACATTTAGTGTTCACTTCGGAACACTAGCCAGTGACGCCGCAAGCTTGCGACTTTACGCAACTAAGCGCAACTAAGTCTTGATAACTAAGGTCTTTGTTATCGTAGGCTCTGTCTCTTGACGAGTTTAAACATTCGAACCTGTATGGATGGTTATTGGATGCAAAAGTTTTTTTTTTATCATAGTTGGTTTTCTTTCTCATCGTCATTCCACTCATGAAAACAGGCTTCTCGAAAAGAGAAGATTTGACTAAACTGCGGCTGGTGTGTCGACCATAACATTGTAGTTTGGTCAGAGAGAAGACACTGATATATTTTTTCTTCTGGCGGTGCTTCCTAAATTGTCTCTTACGACACCCACGGAAAGAGATGGGGTTGTGCTTTGCGCTTTTCTTTTTTTTTTGTCGAAGGTACTGACATTTTTTTTATTCGTAATTAAACCAAGCGGTATTGACTGCCAAGATAAACGTTTTTTTTAAACTGTTATTATACAATTGATTTAAACCGCTTTAAGCTGTTAACGCGTCATCTGAAATATTCTAATAATAATTGCGAATGAAAACTATCGAAATAACGTAGTTACAAACCTATTTTCGGTGTCGCTTACAAAACGTATTTGGGTGCGTTTGCGCTTGATTTATTTGACCATTATCGCCCGTTAGGCGTTGACACGTAAATTGACGAAAATTACTACGAAGCGATGAATGTAATAGTTGTGGTGTCGTGTGCGGCCGACCTTATTTTGTGTAACGGCAAGAACAGTTTTTAGATCAATCGTGCCACTTCTAGCAAATTTTCGCTTCACTTTGTTTCCTTGTCATATGGTAATGTGGAAGCAGGAATAGATTTCTTTGTAAAAATTGTTTTGTAAATAAGGATTTTATTGTGACTAACTCTTTCAATATACTTTTTATCTCTTACTAGATGACCCGTTGAACTTCGTATCACCTATCCTAACGACATAAATAAGTGAAAATTTTGATATAGAAAATTTTATATGAGAAAATGAAATTAACGTTTTTACTATTTTCCTCGCAATTTTTCCATATTTACTCATCGTTTAAACCTTCCCTGGACTGCCACAAATATTTAAAAACCAAAATTAGCCAAATCGATCCAGCCGGTCTCGAGTTTTAGCGAGACTAACAAACAGCAATTCATTTTTATAAATATAAATAAGTTGTAGTTTAGGTACTTACTCAAATATCATTATCGAAATAAACTATTTTCAGAGTAACTTGTTTAGCCTAGTGTTCTTCAAAACTTTGTATTGGTTAAACAAAGTAGTTAATCCAATGGAAACCAATGCATTAGTCAACAATGAATAAATTATCTCTTCACTTATATTAACTGTTACAATGGTATTTAAACACAAACAAAATTTGAATAACACCAAAGGCACAGATTAAAGCATTTCTCCACAAAACCGTAGATTCTTTGCACGTGCCTGTCAAAAGTGACACTGCACTAATTTATACTGGGATATTTCGGTTATTTCTTAATTATCAATTCACAAATATTAGTTTTCTGTAGTACATTGAACTATCGTCCCGAACAAGTGGAGTGAGAAATTCGACATGACTGACGAGCTTTAATTAGTGGTACATTCAACTTTGTTACAAAATATGTGAAAGGTAAACAAGTGCTCGAATAAGTAAGTAGTGTACAAAATAATCATGTTTACAATCGATTTTTTATCGACATTTTGTAATGGCTGCTCATTGGCGTATTTAGCGTACGTTCAGAATTAGAAAATGAAAAAACTTTTTAAACTCTGTAAAAGGTTTTGTTTAAATTAATGTAAGGATGATTGAATATCGAGTTCTAATAGTCACTTGATAATTCATTCAATCGTGCACCACTCAAATATTTTAGCATAAAACAGTAAATTTATAACTTTGATGGTACCCATGGAATAGGAATAAGTATTAAAGCTATTACCAGTATCCGTAACATTACCCTTAATTGATCGTGATTAGTGAAATTAAGGCAATATGCAAATTCGATGGCTATATGACATACAGTCTTAAATATTGGGCTTCCATACAACACACAACTAAGATAAGGTTCCTCTCTCGGCTGAATGATTGTCATAATTTTCACTAGTTATCTATTTCCTTTTGTAACATAACATGTATGTTAAGGATCCGTTCCAGAGGCCTTACTCCGCAACACAATGTCCGTATATTCGAATCCATCTGTCCCTATCACTCATACCGATGTCGTAAAATATCTGAAAGAGACAGATATATCCGTAAATACGAGCTTCGTGTTGCAGAGTAAGGCATCAGACACAATTAAATTTCTATTGTCTCTAAATATGTCACATATGAAAGGTTAAACATTTTTATAGACAGTATTAGTTTAACAACAACAACTAATAACTGCGTAAATTAACAACAATTATCTGTCTAGTATCAAAACGTATTTAATAGAATTAGGAAAAATAACGTAAGCATTAAATATCTACGGCGTAGTAATAGTGACAAAATACTAGGTGCGCGTCATCTCGCCATTTTATGTCACTCGGCAGTGATTCTACGCGTTAGTCCTATTATATACGCACCCAGCCAATTCCACCTAGTTTTAGGTAACAATCAGTTCCCTACTTCCCTCGCGGCCCCTCCCGTAATTGTACAAACCTCGGTCGGTCTAATCTCGCTCAATAGGGGCAAATTTACTCAATTGAGCAGGACGCTGGGACCGGGAGCTGACTGGAGAGGAATGTTTTACTATGTTTAGGGTCCTTTGTTTTGGTGCCAGCGTTTATTTGTTTATCAAATTGTTATCATTTTGCGTCGTATCAATAAGATTGAGGACTGTGACTTTATAAGTGTAATTTTATTAAAGGATGATATTGCTGAACTCTTCATACGCTACAATTACCTACACTCACTATCACATCAATAACTACATTTGTATAGGTTTTTTTTCTAAAGTGCAACAAATTATCTGAAGGTTTTTATGTGTTATCAGATGTAATTTTTTGAATATAACAATATCCTTAATTTCGCTTTTGTTTTATTAGACCGTAAACAGTAGTTATGGTCATTTGAAAAGCCAGAAGTCCATCAAGTTTTTCATAACATCATCCATTAACCTTTTTATAACTTCACAGTTGAAACACAAAAGCATACAAATCCGACAATTGAGCTATTCCAGCTCCCATCAAAGCAGAATTGTGACGAATCAATTCCACTCTATTGAATTGGTCTATTTCCGTAGCGCACACTTTTCATCGTCTATCTCCGAGATTGATGTATCGATTTATAAATATGTGATTGCTAATTTTTACCTCGTTACTTACGCTAGCAAATATTTTTATTGAGACGGAGATGAAAACATTTTTTCAACGTAAATGGTAAATTGTCAATAAACATTAGAATTTTGGTAATTGGAATAAAAAAAAAAAGAAAGAAAGATACCTACATTTATTTGTCGAGATCCAGAGGGATCGCAAAAATGTACATAACAAAGCTAACAAATAAACCATCTCTATTATTTTTGTCATTAAACTTTAAACTAACTACTAATCTAGGCAGTAAGGTTTTGTTTGTTTACTTAAAAGAACGCTCTTTTTATACTTTATTATTTGCAAAATACAGATTTTTATAATATCGTTTATCAACCTTTCGAGGGGTCTTCAAATAGGCAAAACGTGTTTCCCATTTACCCATAATGGTCTAGTTTCAGTCCGTCCGGTGGACTATTTGCCGATTATTGTCGTGCGACCATAACCGCGCTTGCGACACGGCCCGAGTACGTATCCGCTACGGAGCAGTGATTTCTGATTTAAGTGATGGTGAGGACACATCACTCTGTTTTATTCGGTTTAAATTAGGAATTCGGTGCCATATTCAAACTTCTTTTTTAATATGAAAAGCAGTTTTTTTTAACCGTCAATAATAAGAACAGATATTAAATGAAATAGATAGATGAAACTATGTTTTTTTATGAGAAATAAAGTTCTTTAAACCTAAATTCACACATCTATAGCTGTCCTAATACGATGCTTAAAATATAAATGATTAAAAAAAGATAAACAAAATTGTACTTCCTTTATATTTTAAAACCAATTTTAAGACAAAAGGAAACATAGGGGTTATAAAGTTTGATTGTTAATTAAATGTTGTTGAAAATTGGATATACATACAAAAAGAAAATTAAGGAAAACTTGAGTTTACTAATAACAGTCATCATTCAAAATGTTATAGTTTTCGATTGTTAAATTGAAATAGCCGATATAATAAAATATTTACGATATGGTAATTTTTAATACCGACCTTTAAGGCATGAGGCTGTTACTCGGATTATTTTGTTAATTTGAATGATGCGTTGTTGAAACTTTATATTATAATACAACACTGAATATGGTATCAGCTGATTGTATGATTCATGTCATTAAGACTCCATATAATTTACATTTAACTAAACTCAATGACAATTTCGTACAAATTAATGCCTCGGCACAACTAGGGTCGTTGCGCATCATAATAACACTTTTCCCTAAGTACATTTGAAGCTAATAAAGGATATAATTCGTACTGTCTGTATTTTACGACAATATACTTAAATTTGAAATCTGATTCAGGCCTAGTCGTCTACTAACACCTAAGAGGCATACATTTTTTAAATCATAATAATTAGGAAAAAACGCGATATCGTTGTGGTAATTTTTAAAATTTAATAAAATTTTCACTGACTTAAAGATCGCCAGTCAATAAAAATTTTCTACTCATAGAATTTCAATATTCGTTTCATATTTAATTTCGAACAACTTTGAGATTTAATCCTAGGTATGGAAATTTAAAAAATCAAAATTTATTTTTCATCCCAGTCTAACGGTTAGTCGATCATAAAGAAACCGATCAAGAACTATTTGTTCTGTCGGTTCATAAGTCGAAACAAATTGTGTCAATTAATGTGAGTGTTCAAGCTCAACTCAAGTTTAAAAAAGTTAAATTGTCAAAATTGAAGACAGTAATGAGTAAACCTACTGAAATTAATCGCTTTTATGCCATTTCAAATAAAGAAAAACGTCGTTTGTCGTTTAGTTTTGTAACTGGCCATTATTACAATATAATTAAATAACATATTCGTAAATCTTCCATGTTAAATGTAGAATGAAGTAATAAAAATAACACGACTGGCAGTTAAAAACTTGTCATTACAAGACTGTTAAAATCTCACTAGTTCCCGTCAACAAATGAATGTTAGAGACATAATACACAGGATATAGTTTTAAAATATGTATCCTGCTTCAAAAACGGCTTCATTTGAGGTAAATACGTAAAATCATTTAGAAGACACACTTATATGGATAAGCCTTTTAAATGCTAACATTTGAAAACTGTTTGTAGATTCGTCATCATCACTGGTTTCATCCTTTTGCGGACTGTGGTGTGAACATTTCAAAACAAATTGGGTTGCAAAGCATTATGTCACTTAGCATAAATGTATTTACTCTAAGACTTACCAATGAAACGGATAATCAATGTTTATGAAATCGTGGTAAAATATCAGATTTACGCAGATCTAGGATAGAGGGCGTTACTGAGACGTAAAAGATTATCCACACTATCCCAACCTCCCATATAAATTAATATCGAATGACATATCGATTGTTAGATAAAATCATCGATTAACTTACTCCAACTCTTCCGTCCTGCTCTCACAAAGTGAAAAGATATATTATTGACTCTATCTAGTAAATTTTATTACACATCTCGCCCCCGGGCAATAGAGCTGTAATATATTTAAAAATATCTTAATTATAGCAATTAAGAATCGGCTCCTTTCGATGTTTTTGTTGTTTATTGCGTGTTTTGTGAATATTTATCAATATTATATCCGATTACGTATACTCGGATTTAAATTTTTGGGGATCAGTGGTAAAATGGAAAAGCCTTAGCCATTTCAGTAATAAAAAATGAGACACTTTTCATTGATGAAACAATAAACCTATCTTGGCATCTTTCTCCACTTTGTGATGTTATGACATGCTTTTCTTTTTCTTCTGAGTTCGAGTAGATAAATAAATAATAATATAGGGCTTCTATTAATTGTCAGAATATGACAACGAATAGTGTACCTTTTAAATGACTATACTAAACAGAATATGGAAGTTGTCACGACCAATTAATTGACATACTTTGTATAAGCTGTCAAAACACAATGTTTTCATACAATTATGTAAGACAGTAAAACATAGCAATTCAGTACATTTGACTGACTATTAATCACCATCATCAGCCTATGGCAGTCCATGGCTGAACAAAAGAAGGACTTTACAAAATGATATATTAGGGGTTAAAGTATGAAATTGCCGTTTTGTATGGACCAAATCGAGAAAAGTCATTTTTCCATACTAACAATTTTTTTGTTTTTTTAAAAATGCCTGAACCGTTTTCGATGCAATTAAAGGTGAAAGTTAGATGGTTATAAAGCTACGCATTATAGTATTTAATTTCTGAAAATCAAAGTATATAATACAAATATACTTAATTGAAGCAAGAAGGTCAGCTGACACATGGTAAGGGGTCTTTTCAACGACTTCCTTTAAAGTAATAGGCACTAGTATTGCATTTTTTTTTAGTCAAAAGTTACTTTATTTAGTTTTTGATACAACACAAAAAGAATTACGCAATAATGTGACTATACTTAAGAGCTATAAACAAAATAAAAAGTGGGAAAATAATCGGCAATTTCATACTTTAAACCCTATTATTATATTAAAACGAAGCAAATATAGAGCTGGATGCGAGAAGCCGAAGATCGACGTAAGTGGCGTACTTTAAAATATCATTGAATTTACCATAATGGCTAATGATGTGCAGGCGCGTTGGCAATCGCAGTTTTCCTAATTATTTATTTATTTATTTAAGAACAATGTTTACGTTTGTAATGGGTCTATATGTCTGTAAAACGAACAGGTTTTACAGACATATAGACCCACAAAGCCGACTAGTATAGAGAGATGATGATGGAGAGTATGCGCTGCTGGTTTTCTTTTTCGATACTCCTCTTGCGACACTTATAGGGAGGAAAGGAAGTGGGGTTATTCTAATTTTGTACCGACACAGAAGACCGTACAGCTTCTGATACTATTTTAATAAAATAATAATTTCAAATTCGTAAATTTAAACCATTACTTGCCTTTTGACATCCGGAACCCATAGTAAAACCTCGTCCCACGCTTCACTGGCCTCAGTTCTAGTGAACGTATCGAACGTTATAATTTGGTAGACAACTCAAATCAGTTCATTTAATCGATTAACTATTCGATCGATTCAAATCTAATTACATTTCGTTATATTCTGTCTTTACCACTCAATTGCTGGCGTAGTTCAAATAGGACAGATTATTTTCTTCCGCGCCATCCATGTTTGATAGCGCGAAAGATCCTCTTACAGTATTCTTAGCAAATTATAGAAGAATTAGACAATTTTCCTTATAAATTTATCAGGGCAAGGTTCGTATGGTGAGAACAACCGTGAAAATGCCAGGAAAGTAGTAAATTAAAACGTTAACTCCTACAGGATCATAAGACCGACGGCGGTCGCGATAACAATTGATTTTAATTGTGTCTGGAATAACATACAATTGAGAGGTATCTTTATTTACATACAATCCTAGACCGCGATGGGCCAATCTATTAAAAAAAAACGTATAAACTTTCTAAGGAATTCAATAAGAAATATACCTGCAAATTAAAATACTATAGTGAAATCTAGGTTGTTTGTGGAAGAATCTAATTTTTTAAATTAAAAAATACATAATGGCATGTTAGGTTAACCATAATAAACAAAGAATCTTAAATTACTCGTATGTCTCCATTATTTTCAACATCTTACTCTTTCTGTTGACAAGACAGTCTTTCCTCTTTAGGCTATATCTCGTATCGGTTTAGGTGTAATAAAAAAAACCGTATTTAATAAACCAGTTTATTGAAATTGATTACTTTAAAGAAAGACTGATTTTATGATTGCTCCATTTTTTTAAGTCATTCGCATTTCTTTGTTACGGTACAAATACAGGGTGAAATTTTAACCACTTTCCAAAATTTTTTTAGGCTTTCGGTGTCGTATTTAGAGCCCATTTATGAAGTAAAAAATGTAAATCAAGCTTTCACCCGAAAATATTTTTCGCAATATAATTTTCATTTTTTGCGATCCTAGGCCTGATAAGGTAAGATAAAGGGAAAATTAAAAACGTATGAATAGTATCGTAATGAATGAATGAGATGTGAATCGCCTAAAAAAAGTATCAAAAAATTTAGATTTTTTGCGGACATTTTCTAAGTGCTTTATCTTGAAATTTTTGTACTGGGCTATACCAAAAGAAAAAATACGTCATTCATTTTTAGTCTCGTAGATTGACATATTAAAATTTGGTAGGTGGTTAAAATTTTATCCTGTATATTGCTGAACTTTATATACGGTATGTATCTTGAAAAGATCTTCTTGATCTGTTGTATTAATTAAATTCAAAACAAATTCTACATCAATAACAAATAACAAATTCGTAATTAGTAAAAACCCTAATTAAAATCAATACCGTCACTGATAAATATTTAAACAGATCGTTATCGACATCAGTCTAAATTATCTCCCGATCTAAACACTAGACCGGCCCGGGAATCGAAGCGGGGACCGTCCATCGCAGTCGCATCAGCTTTTGTTAATTAACTTAGGAGTTGCCTGCATATCCTCCAGAGGATGGCGCATCGAATGTGTGGAGTCGACGTGTTTATGTTTTTGTTTCTTTTTCGAAACAGATTTGTACATGTACCTATTGAAGATAGAAAGATACCGTTAAATTAAATTGGATGTTATTAATCAACTTTTTTCATGCATAATGAATTAAAATGTGTCAAGTAGGCAATATTATGAACTAACTGTTAGTAAGGAATTATCATCCATAAGGTAAAATCCACAAAGCAATATTTTTGATAATAAGTACAAGCCTATAACCGCAACTAAGCAAAACCAACAATAAATAACCATTTCTCGATTTATATAGGGACTGGGATATCCACATCTACTTCGCCTATTTGCTCTTTTATCGACGTAATAAGAAGAAATTCTATTGCAACAAAAATTTTTAAGTTGATTCCAATACAAATTTCATGTTAACTTTATAAATCTTTGATCCTGACTACAAATAATATATTACAACCTATCTAAAACACTTGGAAAAAGGTCGAGCAAAAAAGTGGCACCTCCACGGTTTTAATGTGCGTATAATTTCTTTGTGGTACCGCGCAGAATGCGCCGACGTCATAAAATATGCATTTCTTCGCATGTTTGTATGGATTTAGGGTTGCCCATTTTATGTTAATCGAACAAAAAGTTTTTTTTTTAAATTATGAGGGAACGAATGAAACTATTTTTAGCAGTGTATTTTTGCAATATAAATGTAGTAGTAGTAGGTACCTACTATCAGTAGAAAAAAAGAAAGACAGCGATCGCTTGAATTATAAGAAAATGCTTTTCCCTTGTATTCGTATTTTTTATAGCGCAATGGTATTTTTCAAGTTACAAAGGTGACATTTAAGTTACAAAAGTCTATGTCACAAGTCTCTAGAAATTACCTTATACGACCATTTGGATCAGCGGTAGTAAAAGCTGCTTCTGAGCCATGGGTCGCGGGTTCGATCCCCGCACAGTACAAATATTTGTATGCATGAACATGTCTGTTTGTACTGGTCTGGGTGTTTTCTATGCATTATAAGTATGTATATATAAAATAAAAGTATGTAGGTAAGTATATGATTTTTAGTACCCCATATGACAGGGTACTCAATAGTAGCTTAATTTGGGACTAGATGGCTCTGTGTGGCCCAGTGAAGGCATGTCTTAAATATTATTATTTATTATTTATACGAGTATATAATACATGTTCCTAGTTTTTTGTAATCTAAAATAACTTTAAATGTATAACCTGCTATATGTTCAATTCATACTTTACATACTTATACTCACTGAAATATTATGCCATCGCATAGGTAAAATAAATCTTTCATTTTCTCATTAAATTAATTGACAGCCCTAACCCACACATGCGCCCGCGCAGCGCCACGCACACACATGCGCACACAATAACTCAATCGCAACACACGCACATCGTTGCATATTCATTCGCTGCGTTTTGTATCTTTGTATAAAATTATAATGCATTATGACCCGCTTCGGTACGTTTTTACTTAATAAAACGTAAAAGTATGAACTTTTTGCTTCGACTTAGCGAGGATGTTTTATCGCCATTTTAATGTATCGCGAAAGTCGACGTTGGGATGGTTTGTCCGATCGAATCGTAAATATCTTATTTCTTAACGATTTGCAAGGCGCCAAAGCTGTAAAGCTTAAAGAATTTTGCAATTATCTGAATTCATCCTAAAAATATGCCATTATTTTAGGAATTTGTGTATTTTTTAGGATATCTGATCTCCTTCATAACTGATTCTGTCTGATTTTGGCTGGTGGTGACTGCCAACGTAATTAAGCCTAGGTTTAGCTAAAAATCATTAAACTGAGTCAACCGTGCCAAGCACCTGTCCTATCCTATCCTACCTACAAATTGAGAATTGTCTTTATTTTTCATCGGTTAGGAAAACAACTTTCATACAATAATATTATTGAAGTAAGAAAACGGGGAACACAAAGATTGACTGTGTGTTCCTTGATTCCGTAAAATGCCCGTTTACTATGGATTTATACACCTAATTTAATTAACTGTGAACCTTTATAAACAAATATGAATAATCCCTAGAAACACTAAAAAAATAAATTTATTGTCAGACGACACATTTGATAGTCCCGACGAATTCGAACCTTCTTTAAGTAGATTTATATTAAGTACGTGTTTTGGTTATCTATTGATAGGATTGACTATGGCGGCCAGTTTACGAGCTAACTTTGAATCGGGGATATTGTCCGTAATTTTTATTTTATGCCTTCCGGAATGCTACTGGTGTTTAGATATCCAAGAATTTAAATGACTTAAGTACCAGACAACAGCACGTCAACCTACCACAAAACGTCAAATTTTCTCAATTGATATTGATCTCTACTTGTTGGACTTATAGTTGAAAATCAATTCAATGACCTTTTACCTTTTGGGTAGGTTGACTTGCATTTGGGAAACATACAGTTGACTTGTATTACATCAATAGGGAAGCTAAGCTTATGAAAATGTACCTACGTCATAATGTCGAGATAGCAAATTAATATGACATAACATTATAATTTTGATAAATTTGAAGAAAAAAGATTTCACATTTTTTGATGATTTTCATATGTAGTATGTATATACTTTGTTCAAATACACAGACCAACATTTAAACAGTTGTAAAAACCATCAGGAGCTGGATGCGAGAAGCCGAGAATCGACCTAAGTGGCGTGCAATTGGAGAGGCCTATGTCCAGCAGTGGACTCTGATAGGCTGATGATGATTATTATGATAAAAACTATCATGATTGTATATTGAGAATATTGAGCACTTAAATACCTCAATTGATTTCATCATAACACGTCTAAATGTTAAATCAAATGCACACTTTGAACGACCAAAAATTCCATTTAGGTTACGCAATGTTAGTGAGATAAAGGTTATAAGTATAAGTCTCACCGACACTGTACAAATAAAATTCTGGAAACAAATTATGTAAAATTTACAAAA
The DNA here is from genome assembly GCA_949315895.1 of Anania crocealis. NCBI lineage: Eukaryota > Metazoa > Arthropoda > Insecta > Lepidoptera > Crambidae > Anania > Anania crocealis. The sequence continues at coordinate 5,181,336 of OX438874.1, read as the reverse complement.
CAACAAACCTAATAAAGGAAACCACAAACATAAAACTCACTAAAAAGCGGCTACCTGAAACGATTTACAATCTCCAATTCGTTACATTCGAAGTGGAAAATTAAATTAATCGATTGTAACAAGATCACCTGCTCACGATAAACAAAACAAAAGCTGGATCGAGAAGTATCGATATCGGGACATTAATCCATAATCGTTGGGCCGATGTCGAGGTAGCTCCGGGCTTATCGAGAACTCTTGGAGACTTTTTTTATTTGCTAATAATTTTGATGCAGCTCCGGCTAAATGTCCTGCTCTGATGACAATCGCAAAAGTCATTTGCAGAAAACAAAAATTCTAAGAATAAACTTCGATATAATAAACTGGTTTTATAATATTTATAACTAGTTAATGACGCTGCAAACGTCTAGAACCATTCGAACACTAACTAATAAACATAATACTATTAATAAAGAACCTCATTTAACTGAGTTATGTCAAACAATGTGTGGCATAAATGATTTAATAACAATAACAAAATATTGTAATAATGTCTATATGAAGAAATAAACACGGTTACGGTTTCGACATATCAAATTTGATTCGATTTCATTAGTTTAGTAATCACGAACGAACATTCAGGAAACATTTAACAAAAATACATTTATAAGACAAAATCGTTGAAAAAACTGTCTAGTTAATCACTTTCAAAGCAAATTCCTGCTCATATAAAAACAAAAATACACAACTTGATTTACTATCTATAATCAAGCTAGACACAACTCCATCTCCTTTGTCATTCAACTCGGTCTAATTGACTTAAAACAAACAAAACCGCCCATCCATCAGACGGCAAAAAGTAAACAAGAGTATGAGTAAACAGAGAAATAAGAAAAAGAGATTATGCGGAATCATTTACTCCAATCGGCACAGTTGATGCTTGAGACGGAGAGATGCATGAACAAAGACGGGTCCATTAGATGTCAGCAAAGGCTATGGCGAAGGAATCAGTCGCTATTGACTTTTGTAGTGTAGCAAGATGTTTCTGGGTGGACTATAATTTTTGTTTAAGTCTTCTTAATCCTACAGATATTTCGTCGACCCCAAACTTTTGTAATTGTAAAGTTACAAGCCTTTAATGATTAAAAATACATTTGCTTATATTTTCAATGCAACTGATTGATATCACGTATATTACTTATTAGATTTTCATTTGCAAATTGGCATTTATTACCATCAACATTGAATCAGCGAGTCTTTCACATTTAATTTCATCTCGTCAATTAATCACTGTTTAATTAATCGTATTATCATTCCGAAGCAGTGTAACATCGGATCCATAAATTTCGTCCCAATAGTAACATGCAGTTGCCATCAGTACATGTAACCGACGAATGATGGCAACATATCTAGATCCCTTATCGATCGATGGATCCCGATTTGATCTACGCATGCGTAAGTTCATAATTATCTGCGCTCTTTCATTCGCCGACTTTAGTTATGGCCGCCCGTGCGGCATGTAAACGTCTCAAATCATATCCCCGATTAATTAATGCTCATACTGTATTGTATACACAGTATAATTACAGCTCTAACATTACCGAAGGCAATTCAACGCGTTAGTCAAAGTAGACTTTACCGTTACCAATAATTGTTTAGGCTAGTTTTAGTATATTAAATAGCGGTCTTAAGATTGAACCTTGAACAAACCAAACATTTAGCAATAAATCTTTTAAAGCCAAATGTTGTAGCAAAAACACATAAATTGTAAAGGAAAATTTATAAACGTATCAGATTCTAAAAATATAACAAAAAGATCCCACGGTTCGCACAAATAACAATAATACACATTACAATCTATACAGGAAAACTTTAAAAACATATTTCCAATCTCTTGGCAACAATGCCTAATCGATCGATGGTAAAATAAAACTAGACACGTTGCGCCTTATCGGTACATCTTAAAACGAAATATTGTAATAAAAAGTACGTAGACTACTGCAAGAAGTGCTGTGCCTCTAAACGAATTTTTTCACTTAAATCGAAATCTTAGCTCCATAATCATAAAGGCTTGTGTTACCGAAAAGTTCTGTTTCGACCGCAAAAGTAGTGGAGCCATCACACACATTGACGCAATGAATATGGAATGGAAGGAATATGATTCATCTCGTTTCGGTGTCCGTACAAATGAAGAATGAGATTCAATTTTAACTCAATTAGATATGCAGGAACTTCCATATAAGTAATGGTATTCAGAATTATTTTTTTGGGTAACACATGTTTGTATCGTACATTTGGTACGTACATTTGGTTAGTTTTTGATGATGACTAATCATTATTTCTTGTTTCTATCAATCTTTCAGTTGATACTGCTTGTTAATAAGCTTATTTTTTAACTATAGTTATAAATGTTGTCAATATCTTTGTCCGTACATACACCCATTGCCCCGCCTCATTACCTCCTCAATACGATACACAGCCTCCTCCAGCCGGTACCAGAATGATCAGAGCCCTCATTTCAATAAAAACCATTAATAAAGCAATCAGCATTACATATCAAGTTACGTTGGACATACATGCCAAGCGAACACACATCTCTACATGGAATAAAATTTATTCGTTCGTTATTGTCTACAATGTAAGATTCACAATCGTACGGATTTCGACTTTAGCGTAGCAAATGAGTGTGTTAGTGAATTTGTGTGTGTAACCGCATTTACATTTTAGAGATACTTGCGCAGAGTAAATGTCAATTTAGATGGCAGAGTGTTGAAGCTAGGGATTGATGCAGTTATTGAACTCTTGCTCGGTCCTATTCTTGATGGACAGAATGATCAATCTTGTTAACATCGATGTTGGTTTTGTTGATGATTTAAATCTCACAACATTTGTTGTGAGATCACCGTCTTAAATTTCTTTCTTTCTTACTAATAAGTTTAAGTTTTGTTAAATTATGCATTAAAAAAGGGAAAGATTTTCAGATAACTTTTACATTAGTTTTTCTGCATATTCGTTTATGGTAAGATCTACTTTAGGACAACAGTGGCCTCTTTCTCGACTCCGTTAAGTATAAGTAATTCCAACGAAGCTTATTAGATCTGTGTTATCTAAATCTCCAGTGACATTCAATTTCAATTAACCACAGAACAGTAAATGCGTTCCTAAAAGTAATACTATTGACATTTAGTCGTTTTCCTTATAAATGTCACGGGAGGATTATGGAGTTTTGAGGTAGTTGTAATGGAAGTAAATATGAGAAGGTTTACTTAATAACGTGGGTGACATAAGTCCGGTTAAGTCCGGTATACGAAAATGTTTTATTTTTTTGTTATTTCATCATAACCAGCCAGTATTACCCACTGCTGGACACGGCCCCGGGGCCGGTGGCCAAAAACCTCCTTTTGGTAAGTCAAAGGGTGGATTTTGCCATAATTTGCCAGGTTTTGCAGTCGGTATTGCTATCGCAGTTTATAATAGTAGATGATGAAAAATAAAACGAAAATTTAACTCTGGCAACATTCAATTATAGTTTTGTATTTTGCCGCCAAATGGCCTCCCTCTTCTTGTGACAGTTGTTCTTGCTTCATGTGCGTCTTGAGTTTTTATTAAATAAAACAGTATTTCAGATCACGTCGTTTTCTTAGATCAGCCCCACTAACCAACAGTAGAGAAAATATGCTGCTGTCCATCATCTTTTGTCAGTCCTCCTTTAGTCTCCTCTAACCACATCCACAGGAAGAGAAGGCGTGGCATTGGTGCTATACTTTTAATGTGCCGACACCACACGACATTGTTATTTACTAGGATTTTTTATATCTTACCGTGATGATGATAGAATGTTCTATTTTCAGTAATTTTATAAGTATATGAATCTTAAAAAGTTCTAAATGTACCTAGTTTATACGTGGATTCCACATGAAAGTAAGAACCAAAATGAGCTACGTACATACATACATATTATCACGCCTCCTTCCCAACGGGGTAGGCAGAGACCAAGGCCTTCCACTGACTACGATCCTGGCATACTATCTTTCGCTTCTTCCACATTCATCAATCTTTTCATGCATGCTCGTCGGTTTAGAGTACTCTTGACCTGACCTTTCTTCAGAACATCACCGATTTGATCGTGGTAAGATCGTGATTTGATTTGATCGTCTAGCCCTTCCTCTTACAACGTTTCCTTTCACACTCGTCTTATAGATCTGTCTAGTCATTCTTCTCTCATTCATCCTCTCTACATGCCCAAACCATCTGAGCATCCCTTTCTCAATCCGTGTGACAATATCTACTTTCACACCACAACGTTCTCTTATCACACAATCAAGAGCTAAGCCTTCTGATTAGCTCTTGATTGTGTCGTCAATGGTCATAACTGTCTCACTCTCTGGATCGTGTGAATTCTGCGTTGATCTTTTTTTGTACTGCAAACATGACGTGGTTCTGCATTATATTTTGAAAATGAGAAAATTACAGTTTATATAATTTATTGAACTGAGGCAGATTTATTAAAATTAGAAGCATGCATCTAAAGATTTGCTTTAGGTCCATGTTTCAAATTACTTCAACACGGAAGTTGTTAACTATACTCTATTACTCTAGAATGCTCTATTAAAGTTGTCTTGTTTTGTATTACAGATTTGATCTTGAGTTAAAAATAACTCTGATATTACATCAATTGTTTTGATCTTAAATTATCTGCTTTACTTATGCACGCAAATATTTTTGTAATCTCCGATATTTGGGTGAAGTCAATAATGATGCCTATTGTGATGTGGTTTACTAAAATTGTATGTACAAATTTTGAAAACGGAGAATACAATGTTATGACTAAATAGAAAAAAGTTTATCAGTTCCTTGTTAACTTTATTTTAACATTGCTGTGAAAAAAGATTCCAACGAACTCAGAACTTTCTCCTTTTGTAAACTCAGTTAAATAGTGTTTTTGATCTAATAAGGAACTGAATCTTGGACACCAGACACAATCAAAGCTGATTATACATCTGCAATGCATTGTTTAGTAAACACCGAGAGGAAGTCGCGCACCTTGATTCTCCGAATCATAAATCCCATACGTTTTACTTTCGTCCATCGAGGTTCCATTGAATGGGTTCAAAAACCCATTATATGGACCCCATTGTTTCGGCTGAATGAGCCAACACAATATCTTACGAAATTTCCGAAAAAACCACCGTCGCATTATAAATGCATATTATGTCGAACATTATCTGATTCGTCCCGACCTGGCCCATTGTCTTTTTCTTTTTCAACTTGCTCAAATACCGGGGTCTTAGGATCAGTCAGTTCTGTTGGAATTAGATATGTTACTGGTTTTACAATTTTTGATATGCTCTCTTTAGAACATTCATTTCAATATTCGGAATAACTTAACTATTTACTTTTATTTATATGCAAAGTTATATTATTTTGCTGCATTAACTATTAAGGAAAACTATAATGCGTTTTCCTAATATGTATATTCATCAAATTAACTGTCATTACAGTTGCAATTAAATACAAATGGCACTTCTAATGAGTTTAGTGGCAATATGCATTGATTGTGGAGTTACGCCCACGTTATACTATATTCTTAAACGTATTTTTTGCTAAATAATTTACTAAGTATATTCTTCAAAGACATTAGAAGCAAAATCAAAGCGGCCTTGTGTGTTTACGATTGTACAATAAGCAGTTTTTCTATTTCACTGTTTGTAGATTGAATAAGCAATTGATCTTGAGAATGATCTTCAAATTAAAATAAGGCATTGCTCAATTTATATTTCATTCTATGCTTCAGCAACGCACATAGTAATATACGTTTAAAGAAAGTGTTGTTCAAAACTGACACCTCAAAGAAATGAAATGCCATAGCTTTGGGCGACGATTTCGTTAAATATTATAAACACGATAGCAACACTACTAATTCCGTATCTATTTTGCACAATCAGAAAAAATCGTGATCCATTATCGCTAGAAACTTAGCCGAAACAAGTGATCTGCGCTTCATTAATAATAACTCTCTCTGGGACCTCTATCATTACAATCACAAGCCTTCATGCACGACTTATGTAACACAAATTATCAAACCGTATGTTAACATCCGTCGCAGTGTAAAAAAATTCAGTTGGATCAGTTCACTAGTGTATAAAGGACATCTGGCATCATCAGGCAAATGCCCTGGCATCGCTTTTACGCCTGTATTTAAAAATCACACCAATGCATCTTACTTAAACTGAAAAATAATATTTATTGACTTTTTCCTGATTGAATTCTAGTCACTTCGGAACGCAGTCCAGTGCCTTTTTCATATATGCAAAAATGTACATATAGTAAGTACTTAATCACTTGCTGAGATAACACAAATTTTACTGAGCAACCACTGTCAAAAATCATAAAAAAATATTGTTTTATTATGAAATCATAACTTGAAAATAAGTCAGAGTATTATCGTTATACGCTAAGCATATGTGCGACATCTATATTTAGCAAAAGTGTATGATTAGACCAACTGCCTTGGCGTCTACTATGACTCCATTGTGTTACGAACTTACGAACGCTAATCTACATAAGTATAGGTATTAATGCGTCTTACAAAAACGTTTTTTTAAAAGTTTCGACATCGTCTGACAAATACGGTTTATTTAGCGTTAGAGTAATCTAAATTTTTCAATACAATAAGATGTAACGTGTTTTGTTGGAGTCTTTTCATCTGGTTTGTAATGGCACGCACACAAGTCTTGGTGATTGTTCGATTTTTTTAGTTCATTGCTGTCTAAATGTTCATATTTATTCACTGGTTAGAATCTGGTATCAGAGTTTTTCAAGCCTCCTATTAGAGACCTCTGATGTGACTTAAATCTAAATGTTAAAATGCAGAATCCATTGACAGAAATGTTACGAAATTGACACAAACGTATCGTTGGTTACTCGACGTCTGTAACACTGCACTCCGTTCTAAAATCTTAGTTGAGAATAAACCAAAGAATCTGCTAAATATCTTTTTACCTATCTTATCTATCTAAGTATGTTATAACCAAAGCTTCCTTAAAAATAACTTAGGACTATCAGATGTACTTAAACAAAAAAATCCTCAATAGTTTTTTTTTTTTAAAGTCGACAATAGCAAACGTATTATTGTGAGTGTAAATATTATGAGGCAGTTAGTTTTCGACCTTGATCTCACTTACAATAACTACAAAAACACAATCAAATTAGAGTTATTCATTCCATATTAACTATGATTTGTGTGACAAAAAACCTTGTTATCACGAGTCGAACCGCGAAGTGACATTTAAATTAAACTCTACAATAAAATCAGTTTATTTGTAATTGAATGTTTTACTGGTTATCGGTGCATTGTTTTAAATTTAAATCAGAATAAAAATGATATTTAGCTACATTTAAAACTCGGAAATATATCACATGATTTTATTGGTATATAATTATAATAATATATATAATATAATTATATAATATAATTATTGAATGTGAAAAACATTTTTCATTCATTCACTAGCCCTGTTCCCAGGTCATCTGGGGTCGGCGCAGTATATTTTCCTCTTCCATACAATCCTATCAGTCGTCATCGAGTCATCTACTCCCATCTCAATCATATCCTTTCTGACACAATCAACCCATTCCTTTTTTAAAACTTTTTAATGAACTGATATTTAAAAAGTCAATAAGTTCGCAAATATATTTTGATTTAATTGATAGTCGATAGATATAACCTCTCTAATCACTCGACTTAATTCTAAAAAGATGATTTTTTTTTCTTTTAGTGAATTTCATTACAAAAAAGTAAAAAAATATTGTTGTTCTATTGAATGTTGTTAAACGAAAAGACGAAAAGTAGAAGTAGTTTTAAGTCGGCACATGTGGTCATGTGCTAAATGTTAAAACTACTTCTACTTTTCGTCATTTCTTTTTTTTTCTTAAAAACGTTGTATTATAATTAAAATTCCTACCATCTCAAGGCACGCCTACGCCCAAAAAACGACATAACACTTTTGTAGTGCCTTGTACCAGACCCGGCGATCACTCACAATAGAACGCACCAGAGTGACTAGGAGAAAACATTGATTAATTACCATAATAATTTATTTGATACTCCAAAACTTGATACGAGGGGCCGATTGCTTAAGCGTAGTGAAGCCGAAAAACTTTTGTATCGATGCTGTTGTAATGCTAATAGTTTTAACGTGATAAACGATAAGCAAACTGATCTTACAATTACTTCTTACTTTTCGCCACAGTATTTGTTCAAAATGTAACACTAAACATAATATTACAATGTATTTTAATGTTTTAGCAATATGCATCAAATTTTATTTATTTGGAATTAAAACGACCTTTCAAAGAATTTAGTAAACCAACCATATTTTTGATGAATTAAGTTACATACGAATGTATCTTTGTATTATTATTGTCATTGTTATATATCCAAGATGAAACGTCATATCCCAAATCAAAAGTCACCCAGTAGGTATATTTAATTTTTATCTAAGTGAAAGCTCTGAAATCATAATCACGATTTATAAGTTCATACTTTGGCATTATAGTACATTGTTGCATAGTATATTTATCCCCGAATAGATGAAGCGGTATCGATACTCTCAATAAACTTAAATATCGATATCAGGCATCACTGTTTAACCAACGTATGCGCTCGAACTAGAAACTCATAATGATAGAGTCGAAAACTAAACGCAGCTTACAGTACGGTCGACAAGTAAAGGCTTATTTGTTGTTTTTGATACTATATCAATTTCTTTTTAATAAAAAAAACGGGTAAAATTACGTTGAAAGGTTAAAATAACATTTTGTAATTTTTTTCATGTAAGTATTTTATTTTGTGAAATTGCATATTAAAATATGTTTTAAATGTTTATATTAGGTATCTTTTTTAAAAAAACAATGTTCGCAAAAGTGCTAGTCATTTTATTAAATTTATTGATATTAAAAAACTGTTACGGATTTTAGTCGCATAAATAAAATATCTACCCATTACAGGGTTCCACTATCAATATTATGTTTGTGCCAATTTTATCGCAAATTAAGTTTTAAATATCGATATTGATCGAATATAGCGAAAGATCACCACTTCACTAGTCATTTGAGAATATTGCAACAAAATATAATTCACAATTTCTCTATCGACTGTACCAAGTCTAACCAACTTTTGAACATTTCCTACACGATGAAAACAATTCATTGTTCATAGAACATGATGCATGGTGGTGATTTGACTGATCCAAACAAAAGAATAAGTTTTGACGGAAAAGGAACGGCTGTATCGTTAGCTATGATTGTTTTGTTATTAGCATAAATGTTGTTTTTTGTAAATGTTCCGTTTTATTTCTAGGTCTGCTGTCGGCGCTGAATCATTTGGATCAGGCGCGCAAGAATTCGCTACAGACGACTGTGGATTATTCCAGATATGTCAAAAGGTAATATATGTATGTTCATCATCATCATCATCAATTCAGACAAACAAAGCCCAAGGATTTAGGATAAGGATACGATAATATTAGTAAAGTTAGTAAGATTACGTCTACGCTACTTTGCCCCATTGTTTTTATGTTTGTAAGTCACTAACAAACGACCTGCATACGGTAAAGTAACTCAAAATACGTTCATTTATTTTTTATCGTATTTTTTTTGTAATTTACGTCCGCTCCGAATAAATCCCACAAAACATGTCTGTTTAGCCGAATGATACTGGCAGGTTAACCGTCGGTTTAATTTTCTTTTTAATTTGTGCAGTAATGTTTAAATAAAAAAATAATACATTGGCAACACTTTTTCGCCCCAACTATGGCAGTTAACATAACTCATCGCTATTTTGCAGACTTTAATTATATAGAACTGGACATGTAGGATTCTTGCCACAGACAATAGTTGTTCGGGCACAGAATAGTATCATAATTGAGGGATTCAATATATGGTATATGAAACACGACTTTATCAATAATTGCATCTGGAGTTTGTGAAAAAAATATATTGTACAGTTTGCCATAAAAGTCTTTAAGTATAGATCTATATTCTCTTTAAAACGTTGGCCTATTGAGATTGTTTTAAAAGCTAGATAACTTCCAAATCCATGTTAACCTCTTTACATGCATGTGGATGTTGCTAGAAAAGTTTTTTCCGTACAGTCATCAAACAAAGCTTTTGCTTACCATTACAACCATAAAAAAAATATCTTATTATTTTTAATACAATTTAATACAATCAGACGACGCAGGTTCATTTAAATAGTTAAAACTACTTTAAACTACTACTACACTTAACTAGATAATGACATTGGCAACTATGTTCACCTTTATTGGCATACTGGCAACTTGGCAAGTGGACGAATTATAGGCGAGTCAAATCTTTTAAAAAGGCCTTGTCAAGAAGACAATTTATCCATAATCGCCACACTCGGCAGGAGGGTGAGCAAACACAGTTTGGCAAATGGTATAGGGTAGACGCTTTTACCCATTTTAAATTTTTTATAGGCATTCAGTATCGTATTTAGAGCCCATTAGTTAAAAATTTAGGTCAGGTTTTCACCCGAAAATATATTTCGCAAAATAATTTTTAAATTTTTATGGTTCTAAGAGGGAAAATCAAAAACTTATGAATAGTATCGTAATGAATGAATGAGATGCGCCACGCGTAAAATTAAATACGTGTTGCTAGGAGGCCGTATCAAAAATTTTAGATTTTTGGCGGACATTTCTAAGTGCTTTATCGACATTTTTGAACTGGGCTATACCAATAAAAAATACGTCATTTGTTTTTTGTCTCGTACATAGTTGTATTAACATTCCATCTTTTACGATACCCATATTAATAGGATCAGAAGTGGTGTTTGTAGGTGGTGCATTTTTACTCTAGTGCCGGCACCACACGTCTTAAAATCAGTAAAATCAGTTTATTTCTGCAAATAGGCTCCAGGAGGCGCTTTTACACGTCCCAATATTTAAACCTACCACTGCTTCGGGACAAGTCTGGGCTAGTGCCGAGAAGAAGTAGCGCAAAAAAATCGGTCACTATTGTCAGCTTTTTAAATAAATTACAAAAGGTTTAAGCAAGTACGGGCTAGTACAACTTAATGCCATACATTCCTATCATTTAAATAATCATTAATAGTGTAATAGCCCTTTTTCATTGAAATTTTGACATATTAGGGGTTAAAGTATGAAATTGCCGTTTTGTATGGACGAAATCGAGAAAAGTCATTATTCCATACCAACAATTTTTTAGTTTTTTTAAAAACAATTTAAAAAAAAAAACCGTTTTCGATGCAATTAAAGGTGAAAGTTAGATGGTTATAAAGCTACGCATTATAGTATAAAAATTTCTGAAAATCAAAGTATATAATACAAATATACTTAATTGAAGCAAGAAGGTCAGCTGGAACATTGTAAGGGGTCTTTTCAACGACTTCCTTTGAAGTAATAGGCACTAGTATTGCATTTTTTTTAGTCAAAAGTTACTTTATTTAGTTTTTGATACAATACAAAAAGAATTACGCAATAATATGACTATTATTGCGTAATTCTATGCTTAAGAGCTATAAACAAAATAAAAAGTGGGAAAATAATCGGCAATTTCATACTTTAACCCCTATTACAATAGCAGCGTGATCTAATTATTGTATTTGTCCTCTCTTCAGATACAGCTCAACTCTGGAATGCGGTTCCTCCTACTGCAAGGAGTTGGGCTACCGAGAGCACTTCCACTGCATGGACTGCACTGCCAGGGTGTTCTGCAAGAAGGAAGAGATGATCAGGCACTTCAAGGTGGGTTCCATTAAGACATTATTTTCATTTCATTTCTCGGTAGCGTTAAATGACGACGTCTGTGGTGGAGTGGCTGACACACCGGTTTTCAAGGTGTCGGCAGCTCCAAGGTCTCGGGTTCGATTCCCGGAAGGGTCATTGTAGAAAAAAAATGTTTCTACATTTTCTCGGGTCAGGGTGATAGTGGTGCCTTTCTTTGTTTCACTTCCACAATACGAGTGCTTTAAATAGTTATTCATTTTGGGATAAGAACAATGTATGTGATGTTGTCCACATTTTTTTTAAATATATTTTTTTTAAATATATTTATTTTATTTTTATATAATTTTTGGATATTCAAACAGTGGCACAAGAAGCGTGACGAGTCTCTTGCGCATGGTTTCATGCGATACTCACCTCTGGACGATTGTTCGGAGCGATTCAGCGACTGCCCTCACAACCGAAGCCAGACCCACTACCACTGCATTCAAGATGGCTGTGATAAGGTACGTAAATAATACTTTTTCTAAAAGTACTGCCAAAGAACTGGTAGCAGAGCCTTAATGGTCAAACTGCGATCTCCAACCCGTATAAGCTGGTGATCGTGGAAAAAATGGTATTAGAAGAAGGGTATATATCTGATAGTACTCTCTCTAAGTAGGTAACGTACTGCTAGAAGACTGTAGTAGCAGCATCTTCACCAGTGGCCAAACTGTGATTACCAACCCGCCTAAGCTGGTGATCGTGGAAATATTCTCCTATTTATTTATTTATTTTATTTGTTAAGGACAACCAACAAAGCATACACCACACATTAACATACTTAATATTAAAACCCAATTTTACAGTGTTGCCTTACTTATAGGCTGCCACGACATTCACAAAAAAAAAAAAGAAAAAAAAGAAGGGCATATGTTTGATAGTGGACATATGTTAGTTGATGATCATGACGAGACTTTAAGGTCTTGGAAATATAAGACAATTATTGATAGTTCTTCAATTAAATTATTGATTCTAAAGGCTTCAACTCTACCAAAAAAGCTAGTGCATATAAATTATTAAATTGCCTTTGGAAATCGACTGAAGTACTAATTTGGTAAATTTTACTTAAGTCTTATTCAGCTGCTCCTGTATTTGATTATGGTATGTTAACATATTATAATAACTAACATGAAATTTAAGACAATATTTTTTGCGCAATATGCGAAAAAAAAATTGATTATTTCAAACACTTACAAGGAATTCAAATCTTGAATTAATCCGAACCTTTTCTAATCCAGTCAACCAAATCCAAAATTTTGTATATAAAAATGGTAAATATATATTCCCATTCATTGCTTCCAGGTATACATTTCAACGTCGGATGTGCAGATGCACGCGAACTACCACCGCAAGGACAGTGCAATCCTCCAGGAGGGTTTCCAGAGGTTCCGGGCCACAGAGAGCTGTTCAGCCCCCCATTGCGTCTTCGCTGGGCAGAGAACCACGCATTTTCACTGCAGGAGACCCGGCTGCACCTATACGTTCAAGAACAAAGCTGATATGGGTAAGTATGAGTTATTAAAATGTTATTAAATTGTTCCAAAATCATCTTTTGGACTGATTACTGGAAGAAAGGTGTTCCTTCTACACTTCCGCCGTGCGGCAACCAGTTACCGCGATGACATTTGATTTCTGTGTTGTCTGGAATAACAACTCATATTTAAATGGTTCAAAGTAGCTTGAAAATACAATTTAAACCCAAAGCCTTTGCTTACTTACTTGGTCCATTCAAAGTTATCCAAAAAAACAAATGACTAAAAACATCAAATGTTTCTAGTTTATATTCCATCGCAGATGCAGCAAGTCTAGGAGGTCTAGGAGTAGCAGGAACCTTAATATTTCCCTATTATAAACTCATATCATAACAAACACTGCTCCATTATACCATGTTACTTAATTCAAAATCGTCTCTTCACAGAAAAACACAAAACCTACCACATCAAAGACGAGGCTCTCTCTAAAGACGGATTCAAGAAGTACATGAAGAATGAAGCTTGTCCGTATCGGGACTGCCGGTTCAGCAAGACCTGCAACCACATCCACTGCATCAGGCCTCACTGCAACTACGTGCTGCATTCCAGCAGCCAGATCTTCACTCATAAGCGGAAACATGAAAGGAAAGAACAAGAAATGAGCTTTGGGTAAGTGTCACTGTCAAATTATTGTAGCCACCAATATTATCCAGATCACCAGGCTGAAGTAAAGTGGGCACTCCTAAGACAGTCGATGGTGATAAGTAATTTTAGCAACACTACGCAAGGGCATACAAAGTCACTAAGGTTTCTATCTAATAAAGATTGGTGGAAATAATTTATCCCTGGCCATTGATTGCTGTAGGTCTGCATAAATGAATATGATCATAAAATATCAGTAGGCCAACATTACTACAGAAATATACGAGGAAAAGCATATCAATTGAAGCCTACATATGAATGCCATCGTCAAACTAGTGCGGGTTAGTGGTTAATCATAGATAAATGACCTAACTAACAGTCAGAGTTAAATCTAGTAACATGAAACTCAATTAGATGAAAGGAATATACCTTCCATATTTTATCTCGTGAAAAGAAACAACAAATAGTCACTCCTTGCAAAAAGCAATTATTATTTTTATTTCTCTAACTCGATTTATTTATGAATCTTATTATGTCCACAGCCTTCCAACATCGGTGATCCAGAGCGCTTTTCTGCAGCAGGGTGCTGACCTAAGCATGTACTCTCCTGGTGGGAATCTCCACATTGACGATGACATGTCCAACTCTATGATGGACCCTGATTATGCTTATCCCTTTGTGAGTACTACGACGTCATTTTTATTAGTTTTTTTTTATTTTCTGGTGAAGTGGCGTACACCCCGACTTTCAAGGTGCGGCCAGTTCCGAGGTCCCAAGTTTGATACCCTGGACCTCGAAGCTTACCGAATATGTAGACAATTTTTTTTTTATTATTGTCTTGGGTTTGAGTGACTGTGGTACTTCTGTTAATAGTTATTTACCTTATGATCTGAATAATGTATGTGATGTTGTCTACATCCATTTATTTATTTACTTGCTGATGCTATCGATGGAAATAGATATTATCCTACGGTAACAGCACTTTTATCCGGGATAAAAAATAGTTTATGATCTATTACACAAAAATATCATAGAAATTGGTCGATCCGTTTCTAAGGACTATGGGTAACAGTACTCCAGGCATGACATAAGAATTGTTTTTATTAGCTTATTTAGAATTCCAATAATATTGAGTAAAATTAGGCAATTTGTATGTATGCTCTAATAAATAGTTGGAAAAACTCATTTTAAAATAATCGAATGTATTGTTTTCAGAACCCAACGCTAGTTGAAGAGGCATCGCGCAAATACATCGAGACTTATAACGGAGGCAAAGATGTGGACGACAAATGCGGCAAGTGCAGTGCCTTGAATAAGCATTACCATTGCTTAGCTGAAGGCTGCAAAATGGCTCATAGGTAATCTACAAATAAGTTACTTATTATCTTGATAAGGCCCCGTCTAGGTCCTTGGTCGGTAAGCAAGAGTTTTGAATTTTTGAACATTGCTCAAGTTTGATCACCAACACGCATCAGGCAAGCGTAGTGATTTATGAATATACCCATCATTACCTTGGTTACTTGAATTCAATGATGGACTCCTTTGCTTTTTATACTATTTCGGTACAAGCTTGAGAACAGTAACATTTTCAATATCCCATAATACTCTAATTAATGTCTTAATTGAGACTATTAAGGGGCTTAATACAATTTCAAAATACTGACCTAACCATTACTTCACAGCTGCCATACAACCATGGTGAAACACGTTATGGAACACGAGCAGCAGAACCAGGTGACCGAAGCATACTTTGTGACGTACACCCGCAGCAACCCTTGCGGGAATTCTGCTTGTCAACACATCCGGGACATCACACACTATCATTGTACTTGGGTAAGACACTTTTATGATTGGTACTTACATAGTAATGAAAAAAAAAACTTCTTGAAACAGGAGCTCAAATACTATGTTGCCATTGTCACAGGAAATTAACATCGGTTTTATTTACAGGAAAACTGCGGTGCAGTGATTCTGTCATCAGAAGAGCACCCCTTCAGAAGACTGGAACATCACCGCCAACACGCGATTCTGAGTCCTATGTCACCCAACTTAGCTGCGAGATTCGCGCCCAGCTTCACTCCTCAACTGTCAGCTCAGTTACATCCCAACATGGCGGCTCAACTGGGTCAAGTGCCTTCTATGTCTAACCTACCGCCTAACTTGGCACAACTGGCTCAAATGGGGCCAAGTCTCAGCTCCCAATTAACGCCAAACTTGCAAGCTCAACTGAATCTTGGCCCAAACCCTGGGGCGGTGCCACAACACGTCAACCCTTCAAGTTCATTGGATGAGATGTTCAGCAGAAAGCGTGGAAGACCACCGAAAAACAGAGTTGTTGAAGTATGGACTGATAATGTAAGTAATTTTCTTAATTCATTTCATATTTTATTGTCTTCAATAAAGAAACCAGTATTAGTTTTACTATTTTATTGCAGGTGACTCCACAGGCTATATTTACTTCTTTTAAGCTACCAAAATGCAACCAACTACCACCTGTTATTCAGTCTCCTGTGATCCCTACTCTCGAAGAGTTTCCTGTAAGTATTTTTCAGACTAAAAGCGACTTTTATTGGGCGTTGATTCCGTAAAATCAGATGTAATATACGTTCTTCTAGAGTTAATTGATACGGGGTTTATACCATGTACCTTAGTTTATATGAGTTCACGATATTTCGACACAGTTGCAAGCGCCATGATCACGAGAGAACTGAACTCAGCCATGATCACCCCGTATCAATTAACTCTAGTGATAGTGACCATGGAAGTTTAAATCAGTATACGTTCTTTCTATTCTAGCGCATCAAATTTCAACACTTCGAAGTCTTCACCAGCCCTGACACTTGCAGCCAGTCATATCCAAGATGTCAACTCATAATGACCAGACTGCACCTTCACTGCTTTAACTGCAGTTTCGCTGGCGAAACCCACATTATCATGGAGACTCACATGAGAGAATCTCACTCAATAAGCCCATTGCTTGACGGATTTGACTATTTCACATCTTTTGATCAGTGTGGAGGGAAGAGCTGTTTTAAAAACCAGCTAAGGTCTCATTTCCATTGCGCCCAAGGGAACAACTGCCCAGCTATCCTTACTCAGTACTCGGCGTTGGCAACCCACAAGCATGGTAGGGGAACACCAGTGATTAAAAGTGAAGAGCAAGATCGACCATTTGAAGAAGCCAAAGATTACTCTTTGAAAGAACGCGCGTCAGTGGACAGCGTAAGTTCCATGAAGGAGCCTAGTGAATATACTCCTACAAACTTCTCTATCAAGAGCGAGTTTGAAAGGGAACAAGATAATATGTCGGGTAAGCATCTCTTCGTGTTACATTTAACGCTATACCTACATTGTTTAATATTAAAGTTGGAATTAGACTAACCACATTCTATCTTCATTTCAGTAGTAAAAGCTACAGGCACCTTTTACCCGTCTTCTCACTTAAGAAGCAATGCATCATCTCCGTCTCCGAGGAGCATTTACGACGTATCACCTTCTAAAGAGATGAAACTCCGAATGGATTATGATAAGAAGCCGTTTGAAGCACCCAAGGTTTCTGGACCAACGATCCCGCCTTCGTGCCATGATCAAGCGTGTCCGTTGAACAAGAACGCTGGAGGGATGAACCTACATTACCATTGTCCTCATTGCAGTCAAGCTTATGTTGATTTGAAGTTGCTATTCAGTCACATGGTGAAGAAACACAGCAATACCATGGACCCTGGACCGGTCGGGCTTGCTGCTACTAAGGTATAGACTGTCACTTCTTCTGTTTTTATCATTCATCGTATTGCAATATAATTTTCTTCATATGTATCTGATCAACAGCATCACTAAACTATTATGTGACTTTTAGGAAACCCTTGAACGAGAATATCCGGAGATTTCAATACTTCCATCAACAGCATCATCTACTTCAACAAGCCAAGCTCCATCACCAACTCACAGACAGCCGAATCCTGCTGAACAAGTAATTCTATTTAAATAATTATTTTGTATAAACCAATCTTCTTAATCTATGGTTTTCACATGCTGTTTTGAAAATGAAAACACAAAATTAAATTTTACAATTGTTAATCCACAGGTGCAAGCAGTCCAAAGCCTACTTCTTCAGCAGTACTTAGCTGGAGGGCGTAAAGGCAGTCTTCAAGATCAGTTGAAGATGCAGCAACAGTATACTGCATCGTTAGCCGGTCTTCCAGGATTAGCTCAAGTAGCGCTGTTCTCTCAAGGGTATGTTAACTAATGATTTAAAATCAGTTAAAATCAGTTTTATTTCTGCAAATAGGTAAATGTAGACATTCTTTATAAATCACATTAACTACTATGTATTCACTGATTATTTTTATTTTTAGAGGATCACCCTTCCCTCTCTATCCAACAATGCTGTACCCACCAGAGTTATTGTTAGAACAAAGCCTTCTTCAAGGTCATGGACTACCACCAGGGCTTGATAAGGAAGCTGAGATGATTGCCAAATCGTAAGTTTTTTCCAATTTCCTTTCCTTTATTTTTTTAACAATTGTAAAAATTTGTAGTACTCATCAAGTAAGCTAGGTTGTAGTTCTAACATATTTTTCTATCATGTTAGCAGGCGCACACATTCAACTCGGGGACCACACATGCGCGTGTTGAAAGACGAACCTATTCCCGAAGGATACCTCAGGTTCAGATTCAATGAGGACTGTGCATACCAGCACTGTGGATACAGGTAACTATTACTTTATTTATATTTTACGTCTCTTGTTCGGTCTTCTGTTTAAATATAATAAACTTAGTCAATTAAATGACTATTGTTATAAATCAACATTCCAAAATGTTTCAGGGAACATCAAACCCATTTCCACTGCACTCGAAAAGACTGTGGATATTCGTTCTGCGACAAGACGAGATTCGTTCAACACACTGCAAGACATGAAAGGCAAGTCAATGTGTCATATTTTTTTTTTGTCGGATAATCTTATTGTTACATCCTGTAGGCATCAAATAAAACATCGTCGTTTGTATTTCAGACTTGATACCTTGATGGGAGGAGATTTTCAACAGTACAGAGCAAATGTGTATTGTCAAAGACCAGACTGCCCCCATGCTTCTACTTTTGGTAAGATATTTTCATCGTCCTAAGTATTTTATTGAAACATAAAATTTTAATACATAGGGTCTCGTGTTTCATTTCCAATTAGTAAACAGTTCTTTCATAAACGAACGTTGTAGTTTTCCGAGGAGGATCTTCTCTTAAAGCTTCGTTACGGTGCTGATTCCATTCTTAGAGACCATGTCAAATTAGGTCTGTCATTAAACCCAATCTTTCATTTTTTATTTATCATAACATGACTGGCAAGTTTCAGATTTCTAAGCAATAACAAGTCTCCTTGCAACAAGTGCAAACTCATTGTTTCTGTTAATGTAACCAATTAATTGTTTACAGGAACTGGCCAGAACAAAGCATCTCACTTCCACTGCCTGAAATGCGAATTCGTTTGCACGGACACCAACAAGGTCGTTGCACACAGACGTCAGCACCAGAAGCTGGATTCAATTCAGGCCGCTGGCTTTGATAAGTTCCCTCCTAGCAAAGGTAAGATTCAACTATAACTAACCGCTTCCTCTAACTCATGCTATCGGATGAAAATATTTTCTAGAATTCAAATGCTGTAGCATTGCGTTTGTCTTGCAAGCAAGATATTGTACATAGCAGAACTTAATCAATAAAGCACATAATGTAGATGACATTCATTTACAATAAGTGCTTTAGTGATAAGTGCTAAATTTGGTAATGTCCGACTTAAGGGAAGATAAATTAATGAATGTCCTGTAAAAAGTCCTTGATTATTTAATTTTTTTTTTCATATGTCTCGGAACAAGCAGACTTTACTTTAAGTTTTTATTGTACATCGCTCTTCGCTGGTTTTCCGTTACTTTTTCTATCTGAATGGAAAGTGAATGAACAAAATAACTTTTCATACATATATTTAGTTACCTTTTTGTTTTCACAGGTTGCGGCTACGAACCACAATGCATACACAGCAAGAAACAAACCCACTACCACTGTCTACAGTGTGGATTCGCTGTCTTAGGTCTATCCCAAATGACCTCTCACAAGTACAAACACCAGGAAGCCAATCACGGCCCATCGACTAGTGCTACAAACTGACCGGCAAGATATCAGTTTATTATACGAATGAAAAACATAACTCTAGTGAACATAGAAATACGTAATAATCAAAAGTGGTGTGTTTTTACGTAATTTATTCGCTTGGATATACCCAAAGAGTATCACCAAGTGCAAGTGTCACAACTATACCCTTCAATGTAATAGTTATGACAAGTATAATATGACAAATAAATATTTTTAAGATGTAATACTGAGTGTTACATGTCCTGACTGGAAAAAAGTTAAGTTCTTAACATCTCGAAAATTTGACTGGAAATGACTTCAGAGTTTTGACATATGTGGATGATCGCGTGTTGTCCATTGTTCTTGCAGAGAATGTGTTGGAAAATTGATGATTATATCAATTTTACTAAATGTGTGTCCCTCATGTGTGCCTTAAACTCTTTTCAAGATCAAATGTGATTAGTTATCTTAAGGAGATGCAACAATTTAATCATGTTATCTACTTGAGAAACTCTGATATCAATAAATAAGCAATGTAGCAAATACATAGTAGGTAAGGTAAATGACCTTCATGGTTAGGTTGCGTATCAATAATTTCGGCTTCGTAATAAATTGTTATGAGAGCAATGTTCTAAGTTATCACTACTTCTGGTTTAATTAATACTTTGTCAATAAATTTTGACTCTTCATTTTTCAGCTCAAAATCAAACATTATGGTAGGCAAAGTGATAATAAAATTTCTAGGTGTGGTTGTAACTGTTCCATTGCAAATAGGATTTTACTCCATTATGGAAAACTGACGTAATTTGATAAAGTATGATGAAGATCTTTTCCAAAATTATTGGAGATTGACTTAAACTTATGTGGCAAAGATATGTATGTGCCAAAAATGTTTGTTGAAATTTGAATGCAGCTATTAGTAGCAATTGTTTCTAAAATATGTAGAAAGAGTTATTATAAATTAGTTATTTTCCGAACAAAGTGAATTTAAAATTGCGAAAATCTTATAATATATGAAAGTGCATGTTAATTATATTAAAATGTGTTTGTATTTCCTAAATCCCGACCAATATTAGGTGTTAGATAAGATATATTTATATTTATTACTTCCCCGTGAGAAAAGACATTTTTACGAATAGTATTATTAATTTAGATGTCGTGGAATTAATAAAACAAATAATAAGGCAATAATATTTGGGATATAAACACCAGTTTGTGCCTAAAAAATCTTGTGACAATATTATACATCGTTCATTTGTAATATTTTCTGACACAATATGAACAATGCAAAAATTTAATAAAAATGGCCGTCAGAAAATAGCGCAAAGCAGCATTAGGTTTACAAAAATATATATATTTAATTAAAAATACTTATTTAATAAAAAGTCAATTTTATAAACAAAAATACAATGTAAATAAAAAAATAGATTATTACTATATTATAAAATCAGTATGTTAGTGAAAAAAATATTATTGTTAAACTGATATTGGTAAAGAATTCTGTATAAAAATACAATTGGATTTTAGTGTACAGAAAATCGAGTGCTAACGTTTGTGATTTATGACATGAGGTAGCCATATAATGCCATAAACACTTTTATGTATCTGTAATTTAACGGAATCTCTTTTAGCAAAGCAGTATTAGTCACGATGTCCTTCTAAAAGTACCTTTTGCATTCCTATATTATTCCTGGCAACCGTTTGAAGCCATTTAGTTTTAGAGGTGATTACTCACCAATCACATATTTTCATTACCAAAACCATTGCACCCTATTCCTAGCCTTTATCAGTATTGTTTGTAGCTTAAGCAACATAAGTTGTTCCTATTATCAATCTTTCATATCTCATGTGTCTTCATTCATGATGTTTTAAGTAAACTTTTACTTACTTTCTTTCTAACTGTTGATTACGTATTTACTGTAATACCAGAATGGTATCTTACGATTTTTGATATTAATCTTTTTAAATAGACCGTGCCATAATCGTAGTCAGATTTCTTAAGTGTCTTTAGAACAATACATAGCTTCTGTTCCTAATTTTAAGTTTCGATTGGTTTCCAAATTCTTATTGGCATTCTCAAATTCTTAAAGAATAATTGCAATAAAATAAAATCTCACATTATTGGTTGTTAAACTTATCTTGTTTTGTTATCTAATTTTACGTACAATGTTTTTATTTTCGATTCCCCTTTTATGTTTTCGTCTTTCACAATCTTTGTATTTTAATGATAATTTAATCGCGTATTTATATGTATTTTAGTGTACGTAGCTTTAATTTTAGTAATCATTAAATTAAATTAATTCTCCCTACATAAAATACAGTATTTTGTCCACTTGAGTTAATACTTTGGAGTGTTATATTACGAGTAAATCAGAGTGTCGTAAATATGTTGACTGTAGTGTACGATTTGTGACCAATTCTGTAGAATTTGTTTGAGATTGTGAACCGATTGGTATCTATTGAAAATAATTTAGTATTGTTTACCTCATGACTTCTAGGAATAAATGAGAATATTCAAAAGTTTGTTATTTTATTTAGGTACTTATCAATTTTGCGCCTTCAATATGAAAGATATTGATACTGCTACTGAAAGCCTGAAAGGTGGATGAAGTTTCGATTTTAATAAATATTTAGAACAAATTAATTAACCGTATTGTACGACTTATTTAAAAAAAAACACTCAAATGCGTGTGCAGTATTGTGTCGCCAACTTACCTGCAACCTGTGGTAATAATGGCAAAATCTTCCAAGAGGACTAATGTGGTTTGTTTGATGATGACGAGAAACAATAAAAAATGTCCGATATGAAATTCAGATCTTTTTCACAACATCTTGGTCACGAGAAAAGATGTCTTAAGATTTTCAAGTTGGAAAGAAACCTTTGATAATTTGGTTACTTTGGGACTTAATTCGGTAAAGCCGACCTAACTTCCTCTTAACTTTGTCGAATTGAAACAAACTTTGTCGTTAAAAAAAGTAACAAAATTTTAAAAGAACTGAAAAAAAGTGGTCATAAAATTATTATTTGCGTAATAAAATTTTGTTTCGTAGCTTTTGAGAAATGTACAGTGTTGCAACCAGAATCCAGGCTCATTGAATTCAAGTTACAACAGCAATAATGTGTACATGCATAATCATCAAGCTTGCCAAATGCGGATTGGTGATCACAAACAATATTTAAAATTCAAAACTCTTGTCTAGTGATCGCACCAAGGACCCCGGTCCTATACTTCAAACGCTAGACCAATACTGTGTGTTTCCGATCTAAAATAAACCCTCACCTTTACATCTTAAAGATGTCGTAAAAGAAGCTTAAAGGAGCACCGCCAGAAGCACCACTATTGTCCAAACTGCGATCTCATACTCCTCTTTCTTGTTCATTTAAAGATACCTACTTATGTGGGTTGATGAGAATGGGTAACCATAGTTGAGATAAGTATTTCCCCTATGAACTAAGAAGTCTGAAAACAGTTTTTTTAATATCTATAATTCCCTTGTATCGACTTTTATTATCTCACAGATAGCCAAAGGCCTCCCCTAACTCACACCATCTCTTTTTAGGTCTAACTATCAAATAATTTTGGAACGAATTATCTAATGTTGATTCATTTTTGGTCATAAATATTCATGCAACATAAACTGTAAAACATATCACAATAGAAATCAAGGAAACTGTTTAAGTGGAATAGTTTTATAGTGATTCGACTCATCTAGTCATCATTTACAAAACGCCATTAATAGGATCTTAACAAATATGGATATTTACTTGGTAAGATTGCTGCGGAAAAGAAGGTGAACGTTGACTTCCTACATAATATCTATAGATCTAGGAATAAAAACTGTTTAAACATCATGTAACGACATTATAGGATCGTAGCAGATATGGAAACCTTACCGTCTTCTACACCTCTACAGGGGCGAGCACAGTTATTCTGGGTGGGTGTACAGTTTTCAGATGCTGAACTATAAGAGGTAGGCAGGTATGGGTATTTTATTTAGTTAGATGTTTGACACGCATATAGCAAGCGTGGTGAGATTATACCTGTACCCATGATTGGATAACTTGAATTCAATGATGGAGGCCTTTTCCCGTACTATAAATGTAACTTATAGATGCAAAAGAATGGAGTATTGAGTATAGACCCAAATTTCTAAATGATTTGATTGCTAATAGTTACTCAAGGAATAATAGGGGTTAAAGTATGAAATTGCCGATTATTTTCCCACTTTTTATTTTGTTTATAGCTCTTAAGTATAGTCATATTATTGCGTAATTTTTTTTGTATTGTATTAAAAAAAAAAAAGTAAATTTGACTAAAAAAAATGCAATACTAGTGCCTTTTATTTCAAAGGAAGTCGTTGAAAAGACCCCTTACAATGTGTCAGCTGACCTTCTTGCTTCAATTAAGTAATTATATTTGTATTATATAATTTGATTTTCAGAAATTTCAATAGGTACTATAATACGTAGTTTATAACCATCTAACTTTCACCTTTAATTGCATCGAAAACGGTTCAGGCGATTTAAAAAAAAAAAAAAAAATGTTAGTATGGAAAAATGACTTTTCTCGATTTCGTCCATACAAAACGGCAATTTCATACTTTAACCCCTAATACTCGTAGAAGTGTTTCGTTAATTATTTCTCAATATTACTGACACGTGACGTGCTAGGACGTGCTATTGGTTGGGTAAAGTCGAAAGCCACGAGACCGGCGTACAGTTGAATTTCCAAATAGGTACGAAATTTGTTACTGAAACTGAAACTTAGGTCTCCTAATATTTGGAAATGATTGCAAATTAGCTTGAAATTTTCTTCCAGTGAGAAGTAGGTACTAAAGAAGGAAATTTATGAGGCTGCAGGATCATTATAGGCAGTGATTAGGCCATTACTTTAGTTTTTTTTACTTCACTACCAAAACTACGAAAAATAATAAACAACAACAGGAGATAAAGTATTTAGCTGTTAGGTATTCACCGCATTGGTCAGTGAGTAATAATAATAAATAAATTTATTCATCTTCCACACTTAGACACTAAAGTACAGAATATTAAGAAACATTTTTACAGTATGGACACTGAGCTTATTTAATAAGCTTGTTGTTTCCAGGTCACCCTTCTAAACTAACACTTGTCTCTAAAATTTGATGACATACCTATTAAGTGTGTGTGTGTGTGTGTATGTGTGTGTGTGTGTGTGTGTGTGTATGTGTGTGTGTGTGTGTATGTGTGTATGTGTGTGTGTGTGCGTGTGTGTGCGCGCGCGTGTTTGCGTAGGTCAGTGCGAGAGTGGGTCCGTGTGCGTGCGTAGGAGCAAGCAAGCGTGCGCATGTGTGCGTATGTAGTAATAACGGTATATAACGTTCTATATCAGCTGATCAGGGCCCCAATTCAATCAACTCAATAGAATCGCAATTGCATCTCGATCGTATATTTTGACATTACTACCATAGTAAATTTGTCAAAATATACAATTGCAATTCTATTGAGCCATTTGTAAATTAGCAGAATAGGGGCCCAGTTCATGGCTTGACATGACTTACCCCACAAAGTGATTCTGTTTGCAGACGATGCTACACTGTTCAGTTGGTCTCTTGCAGTTATGACAATTCGAGCAGTCTAAACGATACGTTAACACAGGCACTTCACAAAATCAAATCACACTTTCAAGGTATTGGATTGGCACTAAACCTCGAAAAAACCAAATTGATGCAATTCCGTCCACACCAACCAGAGACCAGGCACTTCTTTCGGTTTGACGCTTAGTGGATAAAACATCGAGGAAGTAAGTGACTTTAAAATGCTAGGGATAACAATGGACGCGACTCTGAGTTGGAAGAACCATGTCGATATAGTGGTGGGTAAACTGAGTCAGTTCTCATATGCATTACGTGAACTCCGAAAAAGTACAAACGCAGACTGCTCACTTGTAGCTTATCACTGCCACGCAGCTGCCTGGATAAGGTACGGAATAGTACTATGGGGAAATGCTACAAACGCTCACTCTGTGCTCGTTTTGCAAAATTCTGCTGCCTCAGAATAATAACACACACGGCACCGACACATTCGTGTAGATTGATAATTGTGCGGCTGAAGGTTCTTACTGTTACGTGTTTGTACATATTTGCGTTAGGGCGGCTTGTGAAAAATTACCCCCAATATTTAAAAAAAATTAGCGACCTACCTGACAAACATAACTCTCGACGTGGAAACAATAGCAGCGTTTTACCCTGAAATAAAACGCATATTAAAATACTTACCTCACTGGAAGCTTTATATTGAGATAGCATTTCCGTTTCCCGTCATTTGCCTACCCTTTTTAGTACGTAGTTTCCGGCTAAGTGGCGCCACCTGGCGGTCGTGTGCTTTTGAAGTTTCTTAAAATTGGCGGCACACCATTTTGCTCATTGGCTCAATTGCACCAGGCAGAAATAAAGTGAAAGCTTCCAGTGAGGTAAGTATTTTAATATGCGTTTTATTTCAGGGTAAAACGCTGCTATTAAAACACTGTACCGTAACTGGAAGCTTTATATTGAGATCTGTTTGTTATCGCCTGGTGACGCCACTTAATATTATAACGCCAATGTGACAGATTTAAAAATAAAAAGTATTTATGATATTGAATACTTTTTATTTATGATATTGAATACTTTTTATTTTAAGTAAGACAATATTCTTTTCCGTGTGTTACACAGGAGTAACAATAAAAATTAACATGTAATATAACTATGAAAAGGTAAAAATTCAAACTAAAAAGCTTTCTAGGAAATTCTTCTAGCAATCGCATTAGTTGTGTAAAAGTTTATCAATACTTGATTTAATTTCACACATATAGGATTGTTGTGATGTTTTAGCTGATTACCAATTCCCATGAGCTAGAACTTCGTCGATGGGGTGATTTTCTAACCAGTTCTTGGAAGCTACACAGATCTTACGCTATCTGGGGTAGCTGTGTAATCAAGAAACATTTTTACAGTTCCTGCTATAACAGTAAGGTACCTACGTGACGTAGGTACTGCACCTCAACTGATGAAAATATTGAATAATTTAAAATCGTTTTTTATCTATCACTCAGCGATGTTTTAACTAATAGTAAATATTATAATTTTAATCACCGAGACAGGAGGCTTACATTTTTATTATTTATATTCAAAATTTATCTGTAGACAAGTCTGTCAGTACCTATGTATTGCTATCGGTTGTAGAACCAAATTCAGGCCATACGATAAAGTTTTTGTATTATGGTTAGGTAGGTACTTTAGGTAGGGTATATTCTATGGTCAGGTCATGAATGCATCTGCCTGAACAAATAAGTATTAAAATTGCTATTTGATGTAATGATTGAAACATTATTGTGTCGGTTATAAATTTATAAGTACACTGACATCCCATACGGTTTGGGGTTTTTTATTTTTTGTAAAAGCAATTAATTTAAGAATATGTTTTACTAGAACGTGAGTACTTCACTGTTCATGATTCAGAATCGCATTATTTTCAGACAGCTAATTTATGTGTAAAAGTATTGTATTATGTGATAATGCACATATTAAATGTAAGCCTGATAAGAATTGCGCCAATTGCGGAAAAGTAAGGCTTTTAATCTTTATTGAAATTGTCCTTGAACAACAACAATTCTAAGTTACTTGACAAATTTATAAAATAGACTCACCAAGAACTTTTAAGTAAAAGCTTTTCTTTAGAGGTCTAGCCTTCCACCGCCTCACCATCCCCCAGATTTCCTTTTTTCCATCGAGGAAATGTATCTGGAGGTTACTAAGGTAAGTGGTGCTGCAAGTGCTCAGTCTCTGACACGCCAGAACACTTTCTCCCATCATGGCAAAAACGACCATGTTAAAAGATTTAGTTGAGTGAGAGCACCCTGGATATTAGAAATGTTTGTAGGAAGACCCAAGTAATGGGTTCGCACCATGAAGAACCGAACGCATCGCCAATGTATCCTGAAATGCATTCGATGCCGATCTAACGCATTAGAAATAAAGATTTCGTACTTTCCCTTTGCGAAGATGTAGGTACACCTGTTATTATTTTGTCACACTAAGAATCAAACTGTGATGTAGTAGTGAATGTGGCTCTGAAGAGCATTTAGTATTGGTAGCATTTCTTTACGGATGCAATGTCAACCTTTTCTTAAATAATTTAACTTCCCGCTATCGCAATACCTTTTAAGTTAAACAGTTTAACTCTTGACCCTCGATTTCTAAACCTTACGTATTTGGCATGCTTAAATGCTACAATTGCGTCAAACTGTATTCCTAGTTACGGCCTATAATCATCCTACTGCATGGAAAAGGCCTCAATCATTGAATTCAAGGTACCTAAGTAATGATGGGTAAAATGAATTGGAAAAGAGCTTGATCTAGGTCCAAGTCAAATCCAGGGTCAAGTGATTGCTGACAATGTGAGCAGCTTTGGAGGGAAATAGGTCTATTATTGGACATTCCCGTTTTATAATCACGAGATCTGTACAGTGTACTAGTCGGTTCGGACTTTGCAGTCGGCAGTGCCTATTTGCCGAATATGTGGAATTTAATGGAACTAGTAAGTTCAAAATTCGAAATATAATTATTGAAATCAAGTCTAGGTTTAAGCGCAAACCTGCTTGGTCTAAAGCATCCGTAGTCAAAAAACGCCCCTGGGAAGGGCTATGCAACTGTCGATCTACTAATTCAGTTGTTCGATAACCACCACTAGGGGCTGGAATCTTATCAACTATCTATGATTTATGTGACAATGCGGCACGACAAAAATGACGAAATTCGTTCATATCATTAATTCAATTCATCTTTGTAATTATTATTTTACTTGATTGATTTCTTTGTTGCAGTTTTTCTATTCGTTCATGTTTTCACATTATTCCATTTTTCATTATATAGTTAATAATACTTTTTTGGGGACATAAAACCGATATTTCTAAATTCACTTGCCATCCCAACTTCTGCAATGTTTGAACCATAACTTTTATATGCTCGCGAGAATTTAGATGTAACAGTAAGTGTCAAGTACACTAAGAAGGGTTCTGACATGAAATATTCGATTTGGCCTTATACAGGGATAAAAACCAACTACATTCGAGTTCACAAGTTGAGACTTTTGACACAAAGGAATGCGATACTATAATTCTTTCAAGTCAACTTTTTTATTACCTCTTGGAGTATTAAAACGACCTCGGGTACTTTAATCGAGCCGCGAGCCCTTTTTTATGAAATAAACATCTGGCCATGTTGCAAAAGCAGGTCCATTCCTTTTTGAGGGTAGCTGGTACAAAGCAGGCGAGGTAGCCCCGCAAGGGTGGATAATTTTAGGCGTATCGCTTGCATGAAAAAGCCTAATTTTAACTCATTGCTTGAATCTCTTTGATCTAGCCGCGAGCCCTGATTATGAAATGAACCTCTAGCAATGTTGCTATAGCAGGTTTATCACTTTTCGAGGGTAGTTCGTGCAATGTAGGCACCCTCGAGGGTGGATAATTAAAAGGCATAGCCTTACATGGCAGAGCCCGATTTTAAGTCATTGCTTGAACCTCATTGATCGGGCCGCTAGGGCCCTGGTTATAGAATTAACTTCTAGCAATTTTGCTTTGGCATAACTTACCTTAGGAGGATAGTTGATAAATAATAAGGCACCCCGCGAGGGTGGATAATTAGAGGCTTGCATGGCAGAGCCCGATTTTAAGTCATTGCTTGAACCTCCTCGAGCCCTGGCTATAGAATTAACCTTCATTTTTGGTTTGGTAGTACTTACCTTAGGAGGGTAGTTGATAAGTAGGCACCCCGCGAGGGTGGATAATAAAAGGTATAGGCTTGCATGGCAGAGCCCGATTTGTATACCAACTACCCTTAGGAGGGTAGTTAATAAATAAGTAGGCACCCCGCGAGGGTGGATAATTAGAGGCATATGCTTGCATGGCAGAGCCCGATTTGTATATCAACTACCTTTTGGAGGGTAGTTAATAAATAAGTAGGCACCCCGCGAGGGTGGATAATTAGAGGCACATGCTTGCATGGCAGAGCCCGATTTGTATATCAACTACCCTTTGGAGGGTAGTTGTTAATAGGTAGGCACCCCGCGAGAGTGAATAATTAGAGGCATAGGCTTGCATGGCAGAGCACGATATGTATATTGTAAGTAGGCACCCCGCAAGGTTGAATAATTGATAGCATAGGCTCGTCCACACGAGAGACAGCGCTTTGATTGATTGTTCTTAGCTGTGTGGATTTTTTGCCCTTTGGAGGTCAAAAAGCTTTACGAATGCCATCTGTTTTCTCCAGAATGCATTTGAGTGAAATGTGGATCTACACTAAATAAGACAGGTTTGTAAAGGTATGCAGGCTTTAATAAGTGGATCTCTAACTTATACTGAAATCTCGTCGAATCTCTGTAAATGCTGCCCGGTGGCCACAAACTAATTGCACTTTATTAGAATCCGATTTTATTTGTGAATAATTATTTTACCTTCGTGTACAAATTGTTAAAATTAACGTCTGTTTAATTGAAATAAATTTACGACTGAAACTCGCGTTTATCAATACGGACTTACGTAATATTTTGGTAAATTTCTTCCATTTTAATGAATAGGTTGCGTGAATTCAAAAAATCTGTATACTTAGTAATCTGTTGATCAAAAAAGGGGCTCCACTGACCTCAGAGATCTTATATCAATACTGATCATTAGCGGTGTGTAGGTATGCTATTTTGAGGCACTTGTTTGCCAATTTTACCCATTTCATAAAATTTAACACTAACACGGGATTCTAAAGGCACTGTTTTATAATTTAAATGTAAAGAAAGGCAATTCGCCCATTTCATCAAGCAATTTAGCATTAATTTGATTAGAATAAAGATACATTTATTAAGCGTATTTATTTTATGACGGCACCCGAGGTGCCGTTCACCTCGTTAACCGGCTAAAGTGGAGCTCGAGGAGCTGCCAGCCGAGCCAAACAAACCACTCAATGCTAAACGGAAAAGACACCATACACTTTTACGTATTACATCATGACTTTAATCCGAACGGCAAAACCGTTAAATTCATTATTTAAGTCACACGAATATTTAAGCAAGATATTTCATGTTTTATTAAAAACATGTTTTAAGCAATAAAATTGCTATTGGAAACTGAAAATAAAATTCCTTGAAATAAAATACATAACATTTTAAAATAATGAGGGTAGGACTTACCAGATTTGTGTACTAGTTTGTATAAAAACTCACTTGGTTATAATAAAATTCTGCTCTGAGAATTATAATATCACTGAATTTTAACGATCACCGAGACAGGGCTTGCAGTGAATGTGTTGTTACGACGGTAAACTAAACGCCAATGAGCAAAATGGTGTGCCGCCAATTTTAAGAAACTTCAAAAGCACACGACCGCCAGGTGGCGCCACTTAGCCGGAAACTACGTACTAAAAAGGGTAGGCAAATGACGGGAAACGGAAATGCTATCTCAATATAAAGCTTCCAGTTACGGTACAGTGTTTTAATTTACTGTTGCCTTCATCGCGTATGGCATTGTACAGAAATGGTCCTCTTTATATGGCAATTAAAGTATATATAACCACCTACCGAATTCAATCAGGACTCTCCAAGGTAAAAAATTTGAACTAACATTAAAAAATGTGTTGACTAGTAAGGCATACTATTCATTAAAGGAGTATTATGACGATAAATGGTAAAATGTAATATGTATTATTTTTGACATTGTTTCTTCAATTAATTTGACATTTAATTTCTGACATCACTTATTATGCTAATATGTATATAGCAACCGAAAATGTAATATAATTAAAATGTATGACAGTAGCGAGCGATAGACATATTAACATATTATAATATTAGAATACTATTTAAAATTTAATAAATCTAACAGTTTAATTTATGATAATGGATAATTAATGTATTATAAAGAAAGTAGGTAATTACAATGTATCACTGATGCCTTGAAAAGGTAAATTTGTGACAAGCACTACCAACTGCTGCTACAAAGGTATCAACCTGTTCTGTATCACAAATTTGAAGTAATTAAATGAATTATTATGAATTACGTTTTCATTAAAAATTACAGAAATATTTATGGTCCAGTCCAATCCAATCAACCCAGGATTTTTGGGGTTATCCGATTTTATAATTATCTACAACATAAGCAAAGACAGGACAGAGAGAGAAGATGTGGGGACACATTGTATATGAATGTCTGAACTGGTCTGAACACATTGAGTTTCTTCTTCTTCTAGAATGACTATTGACTATTCTTGAAGGATATAAACTACTCTAGTACCAGAAGTATAAGGTATGCATTCGTGCAAAATTTCAAAACATAATTCGATTTCTCATATTCGATTATAGTTAACTCAGCCGACCTGTACGACCTCCTTGGTGGAGTGGCGTACTTACCGGTTTTTAAAGTGTCGCCTGCTCCGAGGTCCCGGGTCCCAGACCAGACAGGCCTGTGTTTTTCTACTTTTTGTCGGGTCTGGGTGTTTGTGGTACCATCGTTGTTTCTGATTATCAAAATGCGAGTGCTTTAAATAGTTACTCAAATTGGGATCAGTAGGTACTATGTGATGTTGTCCACATTTATTTATTATTACTTAATTTGTCATTTTTTGAACCTATGTCTAATTTTATACGTGCTTATAAACCTTTTTCTGCGCTCATCGGTAGTTTGATTTCCAACTTCTATAAGTTACTAAGTCATTATGAAACAATGAAATCCACTCTTACAGCATAGCCTTTTATTATTCAGACAAGTTTCTTGAAAGTTACGAAATTCATAAAGTCAATGACATAACTTGTTTTACTTTCAAGTTAAATTGTTTCTTTTGTTTTCCGAATAAACAAATGGCTCGTTTCTTTACAATCGGTTGGTAAGTGAACTCTGCCCTACTTCGAGTAGGTACTAGTCATCGTTTAAGTATTTTACTTTAGTCATACATAGTTCTAGCAATTCATTCTGACCAAGACTGACTGAAAGCAGGAGGATATTATGCCTGTCAGTTAAAAATGTATTTTTTTATATTCCAATCATTGAAATTTAAACATCGCGATCATACCTATAAAATATTTAAGCCACCTAATGCGTAATGAAATAAGTCATCAATTTTGAGTCGACGTCAAACAAGAAATCACCACCGCTCATTTCACGATTTTCGATAGTTCTTTTTTGTGTCCTTTGTAGACTTTTGAAATACCTTTGAAATACCGAAAATAATTTCTTTGAAATACCGCAACGGATTAGATTGTAAATTTAATCAAAAATTACTTAATAGGATGTTTAATACATGTAGTTTAATAATAAATTGTTTTTTGTTGACTTCTTGAAAGTCAATTATATGTAGGTAGGTACCTACATTACTTCTATAGGGACCCGACGCAAACTGCTTTTAGATTTTACTTTAAAAAACGTTGGAAAAGTTTTCCTTTTGCATAGTTCCCAATTTTTCAGTCAGAGACAAGCAATCTTTGATTTCTTAACCAACGTTCATGGCAACAAAGTGGGAATCAATCTAACTTCCCTCGCCAAGTTTTGGGGAAATCGAAAATACTTCTTGTTGTGAAACTTTTGCCGATATCGAGGTTTGTTTTAATATTGCGTAGGAAGCCTGTTAAAGATTTTTTACTACAACGTTATTCAGTCGTCGACCTAAAATAGAAAAAATGACTGAACTAAGGAGTAGATACTGCCAAACGACCAAACTTCCTCCACCAACCCGATTTAAGCTTGATGATTTCAGCAAAATTCTCTAGTCTCTAATTCTCTTCTAAAGCTAGATCATTAAAACGATAATGATTTATTTTTTAAATAATTTTATTTATTCTGCAGTTTGTACCTGTTAACACCTTTGGTTTTATAGAAGTATTTCCATATTGTAGTAATGCCTCATCATCATCAGCTCAGCTAAACGACTCCCATTGTTTGGTCGAGAGAAGGCTTTGCTGCCCGTCTTTTTTTGGCAGTACCTACTCCTCTAGGACGACGACCTTAGGAGTGCTACTACACTTGCTTACAGCTCCTTAAATACTGGTGTGATTTAAATAAATTTGGTATAAGTTTAAAGGTAAACAGTTTAACCTTTAAAATGGTTTCATTTCTATGATTCTTAAATGGTTTTTAAGTACTCAAGATCGCGCGGAGTCAATCCCAAGTAAGTGGTTCCATTCTTTGCTCGCGAGTGTATTTTATATGCCAAACGATATAAGTAGTGCCTGATTTACAGCTTTAGATTCAAACCATTATGAGCTTCTGTAAAAGCACTATACAGTTTTAATTATAATTGTTTAGTTACGGTTATTCCATTGTTGATAAAAGCCTAATCTAATTAATAAAAGTCTGAGCTTGTGTTATTACAATGCTGGCACTTTTGACGATCAGGTGACTACAGTCTGCTTTGACCCGAGTTCACAAATATTTAACTAGCCGGTAAACATAGATTGAGGATTAATTTGACACAATTCCCATACAAAATATGTCAAATAATATTTTAAACGCTGTTTAAATTTTAACCGTCTGTTGGTGAACTCGGGTTGTGACGTTTATTTTATTTAATAAGAAAATCGCTCAAAAGTAAAATAAATTAAGCACGTAACTTAAATTTAAGGTCAATTATAGGTTTATCTACTATTTATCTCATATTATAATCGGCCTTGTGCACTAAAAGCACATGAGTTCACTTTTGAGCTCAACTCAACTCGGCAACCTTTTTTTGTCCATATGCACGTGAATTATCCATTTTTAATATTGAGGTTTTAAAATCAACCACTCGAAAACCATAAACTTTTGACGCTTTGACAGCGCGGATTATAGGGATGGGACCTCTTGCCAAAGTGTCGCCAACTAGTGACGTAAATTTTCGTGAAAACCCTCATTGGTGATCACAAATACGAGCAACATTCTAAAATTATAAACTTATGATGCCCGATCCCCGGATCGAACGCAGGACCTCGAGATCTAGGCCCAGTATTGAAACCACTAGACAAACAGGGCGTTTTTTTATTTACAGAAATAGTTGGGTTGAAAAATTACCTCTAGTATTTATTGAATCACAATAAACTTTTATTTTAGTTGTTTATTAAGTTGAATTAGACGCTAACGCCAAAAGCGGCCGCTTTTAGCAATAATGTACAATACGAATGAATGTCTGAACGAAAAGCAGTTAATAGTAATTTGCTAAAATGATACTGTTCTAGTTTTTTGAGAATTGATTTTGTTTAAAAGTATTAAGATTAAATCAATTGGAGACAGCACTTAGCTCTAGTAGTCCCCTTAAGTAAACGTGACGTGTACGTAATCAAACAAGCTTTTTTTTTTATTTAACCCTCTCGTTAAGCACTCAAGCTTAGCCCTAGTGTAGGAAAATTATATTGTATAAGCTACTTAAAAATATTCTTCATGAAAACCCACTTAGCTTACTCCCTCGCCATCATCGTCTAGAATGCTTCAAAATTTATTAAGAACCAATAAAATTCCGTCCAAAACCCACGCAAAATATTGTAAACTTCTTAGATTGAATTTAAAGTATAAAAATACCGATTCTTAGAACTTTCCACTCTCGTAGAGAGGGAGGATATTGTGTTATCTAGCTGGTTAATTTGAGGAAGTTCGAAAAGTTTTTTGTGATATCGTTGTGAACTCTGTGATTTCATAGGGTTTGGACTGTATTGATTGCCTATGTTATTTACGAGGTGAGGCCCAAAAGTAATCTACCAAAATTTTATAAAAATACATTCTAAGTTAAAAAACCGGCCTAATAATAAACCACAGCAGGGCAAATGCCTCCACCTTTAAATTCAAGTTTTACTTAGGTACTTTTGTATTAGAAATTAAGTGCTCTCTTACGACACCCATAGGATTAGAATAAGCTTTTATATTTTAGGCCAGCGACGTACAGATTATTAAGAATTTAGCGTTAAGAAATAGTATAAAACCGACCAAGTGCGAGTCGGACTCGCGCACAAAGGGTTCCGTACCTTTGAC
Source organism: Anania crocealis (assembly GCA_949315895.1). Lineage (NCBI taxonomy): Eukaryota > Metazoa > Arthropoda > Insecta > Lepidoptera > Crambidae > Anania > Anania crocealis. The sequence continues at coordinate 5,145,323 of OX438874.1, read as the reverse complement.
TAGGTAAGCAACAGTAGGTACATAAATTTAGTTAATGTATAGTGCCTACCTGTTGCCATTATTGATATGAAGCAAAAATCGCGTTTGTTGAATGGGATATTTTTTAAATATATTTTTTTGTGTTTGGTGTTATTGCGGCAACAGAAATACATAATTTTTGAAAATTTTATCTGTCTAGCTATCGCGGCTCTTGAGACACAGCCTGGTGACAGACAGGCGGACAGACGGACAGACGGCCAGATGGACAGACGGACAGACGGACAGACAGAGAAGTTTTTACCCTTTGGGTACGGAACCCTAAAAAAGTTAAGTAACTGCATGTAATTATCCTCAAGGCTTTCATTATTTTGTCAAGGTACTATAGCAATTATGTGTACAGGCATAATCACCACGCTTACCAAATGCGGGTTGGTGATCACGAACCCGAGCAATGTTCGAAAGTCGTAATTTTTGTTGCTGACCCGGGGATCGAACCAAGGACACGATCTTGGGCCAGGATTTAATTCACTATACAAACGGAGCATTAAAAACAATGTCACAGAAGAATATATCTTTAAGCGTATAAAGACAGGCTTTTTGTCGATTTTTTTTAAGATATTTAATTACAAATATACTATTGGTATTGGTAACGGGCTTCCTTTTCCGCATTTAGGCTCCACTTGGCCCATTATGCGTAGGGGGGATTAGGGTGGTTAGTCCAACCAGTTAAACCAGCCTTTGTCACCATATGCATATAAATAATATGGTAAATGTAGTGTTTGTGTAGACTTTAGTAGTATCTATAGCCCTAACGATAGCTACAACACTATCTCGTACTCACGGTGTGGCGGGCGGGGCGAGCGGGCGGGGGGGGGTATAGAATAGAATAGAATTGTTTATGACACTGAAGGTCTTTTAAAATAATGTTATGTTCGCCCCATTTAGCCATTAACAATAGCATGCAAAAATTACTTTATTTGATATTTTAGCAACTTAATTGCACTCATAATATCAGTATTTTCGGGTTCGAGTTCGAGTCCCGCCTGAGACAAAAAAATTTTCAAGTTTATATACTCATGCAAAATTTATACATTAATAAGATTTCATTCACAATGTTCAGCGTGTCAGATACATATTTTTATTAATTTCAGCATTTAAATTTTAAATACGATTATAATTGTTACAATTGTACTTTTACATAGGTAGGTATATACAGGATGAAATTTTAACCACCTTCCAAATTTTAATATATTAATCTACGATACTAAAAAAAATTTTCTTTTGGTATAGCCCAGTACAAAAATTTCAAGATGACTTAGAAAATGTACGCCAAAAGTGTAAAATTTTTGATACGGCTGTCTGTTGTTGTTGTGGTCCTATGGCACCCCGCTGGTGCAGGGGGCCCCCACAAGTTTTCTCCAAGCCGGCCGGTCCCGCGCGATTCTTTGAGCGTCTTCCCATTTGAGTTCTTCCTTCCTGAGCTCCTTGTCCACCGATGTCCTCCACGTGTGTACTGGCCGTCCGCGTCTTCGCCTACCCTCCGGTTGCCACTCAAAGGCGATTTCAGGAGCATTAGCATCTTCCCTACGAAGAGTGTGGCCAATCCACTTCCATTTCCGCTGGGCAATTTCTTGCAAAATTGGAGTTTGATGGCCTATAGACCACAACTCTTTATTCGAGATGGTTTTAGGCCAGAAGATACGAAGGATGGATCGAAGTGACCTATTCACGAAGACCTGTAGCTTACTCGTTAAGCCTTTCGTAACTCTCCAGGTTTCACAGCCATAGAGAAGCACCGACTTTACGATGGACTCGAAAAGGGAGAGTTTAATGCGCCTGGTGCGAACATTGGATTGCCACACTGGTCTAAGTTGGGCATACGCTGCTTTGGCTTTTTAATACGAGCTTCAATGTCCTCATCTGAGCCTCCTGTGCTTGTCATGATGCTTCCGAGGTAAGTGAAATCGGTGACAGTAGTCAAAGGCTGGTCGTCCAACTTCAATGGGGTCGTATTGTCACTAGGGAGTATCCGCATATCAACCGTTTTACGAGTGTTGACTTAAAGCCCACGCTTTAAAGCAGCCTTCTTTAGTTCTTCAAGCTTGCTTTGGAGTTGAGGTAGCGACGTCGAGATCAACACTATGTCGTCAGCATAATCCAAGTCCTCAAGTGTACCATTTCCATACTGCAGGCCGTTTTGTGTCTGTGTGACTTCCCTCATTATATCGTCGATCAAGATGACAAACAGAAGTGGTGACAGGAGACAGCCCTATTTCACACCGGCTGAGATTTTTATTGGGTCACTTAGCGCTTGTTCGTGAACCACTCTACAGGTACTCTGCTGATATAAAGATCTAATTATATTAACCACCCTGGAAGGAACGCCCCTGTTTAACAGACACTTCCACAGTGCGCCCCAGTTCACGGTGTCGAAGGCCTTCTCAAAATCGACGAAGCCTAAATACACTTCGGATTGCCATTCAACACACTGTTCTATAAGGATGCGCAAAGTATTGATATGATCGGTACAAGAGCGCCCTGGTCGGAAACCTGCCTGTTCTTCGCGCAGTGTTTTTTCTATTTCAGGCGACATGCGGTTTAGCAGGATCTTAGCTAAGACCTTAGCAGCAGAAGGCAGGAGGGTAATGCCACGCCAGTTGTCGCAAGAAGATAGATTGCCTTTCTTCGGTACTTTAATTAACAATCCTTCTTTCCATTCCTGGGGGACCGATTCTGTTTCCCAAATTCGCACAAGTAGGGGGTGCAACAGCTCAGCTGTTACCACCGCATCGGCTTTCAGCAACTCTATGCTAACACTGTCTATACCTGGCGCTTTCCCAGACTTCAGTTGCTTAATTGCTTTAACAACTTCGTGTATTGTAGGTGGTGTTGTAGATATTTCAAGGGTATTGGCAGGTGGATTCGCATTGGAGTTGTCGACAGTGGTGCTGTGCACGCTTTGGCATCTTGTTAACACCTCGTTGAAGTGTTCATGCCATCTGTGGAGTTGCTCGTCCGAAGCGCACAAGAGCTGCCCATCTTTGCTATGGAGTGGCTTTCTGATGGTCTTGCCACGCTTCCCACTAAGAGTTTTAGTAGCATCGTAGAGACCCCGCATGTCCTTACGACGGGCAGCTACGTTCGCTTGTTCTGCTACTTCATCTGCGGCGCGGTGAAAGTCACGTCTGGATAGACTTTTTATTTGTGCTCTGAGGTCTGCGTATTGTGCGTTCAAGGTAACAGGATCGTTACTGGACACAGAAACCATTTGAATCTTGATCTGCTGTCTTTTTGCAATTGTGGCCTAGAGCTCGGACGACATCCAAGCCTTTTTTGAGTTGCTACAGTAACCCAGGGTTGTTTCTCCTACCTTTACAAACGCTGTGCGTATACGCGTCCAGTGCTCATCCATTTGTTCATCTTCCAATTCTTCAAGCAACTCAAACTGGTTTTTCAAGCTAATAACGAACTCTTCACGAATATCTGAGTCTTTCAGTTTAGCTACATTGAGTTTCTTGGAAACTTTACTTGACTTTTTATGAATGGCAGCCATTTTAAGACGCATTTCTGCCACTACTAAGTAGTGGTCCGAATCAACGTCAGCGCCGCGCTTGTTACGCACGTCTAGTAGGGATGGCCTCCATGTCTTGCTAATAGCGACGTGGTCAATTTGGTTGAGGGTAACACGATCTGGAGATTTCCACGTCACCTTGTGGCATTCCTTGTGACTGAAGAGAGTTCCTCCTATTACAAGATCGTTTGTGGAGCAGAAGTCACCGAAGAGTTCTCCGTTTTCGTTTGCTTCTCCAATGGCTCCATGTTTGCCCATATAATGCTCCCGATCAGAGTTATTATTGCCCATCTTTGCGTTTAGGTCACCCATTAACACAACAATGTCCTGTCCCTTAATTGTATTGAAGGTGACTTGTAACTGTTCGTAGAATTCGTCTTTAGCTTCCGGTGATGCTAGGTTAGTCGGAGCGTAGCACTGTACAATGGTGATCTTTCTAACACGGGAGTTAAAACGAGCAGTAATTATGCGTTCGGATACGGGTTTCCAGTGGAGCAGGCTATTTCTAGCATTGCGGCTGAGCAGTAGTCCCACTCCGAATTCATGAGACGCATTTTCGTCTTCCTTGCCACTGTACAGTAGGGTCGTATTATGGTCAGCAGGAATTTCACCGAAGCCGTTCCATCTCACTTCACTTAATCCAAGGATTTGGATACCGTAGTCTGTCATGACCTTAGCTATTTGCGGCAGCCTTTCAGGTCGGGTCATGGTTCTTAAATTTCAGCATCCAAATCGGGTCCGTTTTTTCGCGCTAAAAGTCGTCGTTAGGGGGGTCGGATCATTTTTACTTTGTTGAGGTTTCATAATCATTTATTTATATATTTAAGGATGTGCAAGTGATTAGCCTACAGCACCCCGAGCATGATGATAGGGCTGCCATCTTTGCGTCCATGCCCACAGAGCCAGATTTTATGAGTAGGGTTTCTCCGGGCCCCTGGTGGCGTCTACTGTATGCCTATCTTGGCATGAGGGTTTCATGGTCATTTTCACTTAGGACCAACCCTCCTCCTTTCACATCCGGGCTTGGGACCGGCAACGGCGGAGTTAAATAAATAGATACGGCCGTCTAGCAACACTTTGTTTACGCGATGCACATTTCATTAATTAATTACGATACTAATCATAAGTTTTTGATTTTCCCTTTATACCTTATCAGGCCTAGGGCCGTAAAAATTGTGAACTATAGTGCGAAAAATATTTTCAGGTGAAAACTAGATTTTTATTTTTTACTTCATAAATGGGCTGGGCTCTAAATATGATACTGAACGCCTACAAAAATTTTGGAAAGTGGTTAAAATTACATCCTGTATGTGTCATTTATAAATATTAAATCCAACATTTTCTATAGATCGATGATAAGTACAAAATTAATGACAAAATAACTGTGCGAGCCGTTGGCGAGAGCAGACGTATCGCCTGCGCACATCGTGTGTTCTCGAGCCAGTCTACCGTGTAACAAAGGGAACACTATATTAAAATCTAAATTAGATATCATAACTTTGAAAAAATATTTTCTTACAAATAGGAATTACAAAATTTTAGTTTGTATGAAAAAATTTGATTTCAAATTCATGACTTCATTAAAAATTCTATTTAAATATGCATATGTTAGCTTGTTATACTAGTCCGTCCTACCTAACACCCTGTGTTTATCTAAAATACCCTAAAATAAATAAAACGTGACAACATCGCATACATTGCTCTGATCTCAAAGTAACTAAATATTAAAGCACTTTGTTTTGAAATCTCTTTTTTTAAAGTAAATGGTTGGTGTATTAATTACAATTCCTTGAATAAACAAGTGCCTTAGGTGGGATTTGAACCTCAACCTTCCGTTTACCGGACAACTGCTGATACCAGAGCTACCAAGATATTGGTGTGTCTTGGAAGGCTATGGTGTAAGCCAGCGGTGTTTATCAATGTTTTTGTAAACCACTAGACAACGCCCTGTTGGTCTAGTGGTTTAAATACCGGGCCAAGATCTCGAGGTCCCGGGTTATATCCCCGGGTCGGGCGCAACCAAAAAGTTTAGAAATTTTGAACATTGCTCGGGTTTGTCATCACCAACCGGCGTTTAGCTAGCGTGGTGATTATGCCAGTACCCATCATTACTGTGGTAACTTATATTCAATAATGGAGGCCTTTTCCCTGCAGTGGGATGATTAAAGGCTGTTATTTTACTTTTTAATTACCTAAAAATATTGGTTGGTAATCTCTGGGCTTGCGACACCCTAAAACTGGTTTTAAGATATACTACGACGGAGGTCGTAAAATAAAATAACACCTTCGCAAATGTATCGTAGTAGCAAAAGCAATGCAAATGGCAAAAAGTAAAACGCAGCGTAATAAAAGGGCACAATTGTCTGCCATTTAAAAAGCAGCGCAACGTAATAGAAATTTCACATTTATTCCTAGTCAAAAGCAGCGCATTTAAATAATTAATTTTCGATTTAAATAAATCACCACTGTCACAGTAATACCACTGTCAATTGCTGAACTCCTTGTACACACGGCGGCACATCAGACTATACATGTTGACCTTGAGACCGCCTTTATGCCCTACGTAATATAGGGCTAGCTAGTAGCTGTTATCGCAGTTCAACTGTTTAACTTGATGTGCTGTCGAGTGTACATTAACTCAAATCATAATTATATCAAAGTTTGTTTAATGAAAAAGGGCTATCATACTTATTATTATTTCCTATTCTAGACTATGCAGACTGCTGCTACTTAGATTTAAATGGGAATCTCCTTGACAAACTTGATCGCTTACAAAACTTCTGTATACGGATAGTGTTTGGTCTGCGGAAGTTCGATCATGTTACCGAATACAGAACTCAATTAAAGTGGCTCCCTATACGGTTTAGACGTGACTTCCATATTCTTTCCTTATTATTTACTATTTTATTCAATCCAAAGTCTCCGCCGTACCTTAAAGAGCGCTTTCAATTCCTTCAGTCTTCCGTGCGGTCTTCCAGTAAACTACATCTTAAATTTCCTCCCCATTCCACTAACTATTATTCTCACTCATTCACTGTACAGTCCATTCGCTTGTGGAACTCCCTACCACTGACTATCAGACAATCTGAGTCGTTCGCAATTTTCAAAAGCAGGCTCAAAACGTATTTTCTAGCGCTTTGATCAAAACAACTTTTGTCACATTAATCGTTTCTGGTCACCTAGACACGACAGTTTCTTGCTCATATCAAGTATGTATCTAAGTTTATGTAGTGTATTTTGTTAAAATATGTATTTATATTTTATTATTTATTTTATGTTGTTGTGTTGTATTTAAGTTTACTTTATATTATGTATGCTCACGTAGGTAATAATAAGTTTTTGATGTCTTACATCCATGATTATTAAAATAAGTTGTATTATTAATTTTACATGTTGCCTTAAGTACTTAGCACCACCTTCCCCTTTCTTTATAGTTTTTCCTGTAAAGGTTGTCTGGAAGAGATCGCTGCCGGCGATAAGACCGCCTAAGTTGTACATTTTAATGTAAGTATCAATTTTTGTAATTTCTTTGTGGTGTGCAATAAAGAGTATTCATTCATTCATTCATTCATACTTTAATGAATATATAAATGATAGGAACGTGTGGCTTTAAATTGTCCCAGCTCGTACTGGCATACATCTTATGTAAATATATTTAACGCCCCGTTGGTCTAGTGGTTTAAATACCGGGCCAAGATCTCGGGGTCTCAGCTTCGAATCCCGGGTCGGGCAACAAAAAAGTTTCGAATTTTCGAACGTTGCTCGGGTTTGTGATCACCAACCCGCATTTGGCAAGCGTGGTGATTATGCCAGTACCCATCATTGCTGTGGTAACTTGAATTAAATGATGGAGGCCTTTTCCCTGTAGTGGGATGATTATAGGCTGTTATACTAAACATATTTATTTAAAAAGAAGCTGACAATAGTTATCGAGTTTATTACGCTGCTTCTTCTCGGTACTAGTCCATAATTTTCCCGAAGCAGTAGTAGGTTTAAATATTGGGACGTGTAAAAGCGCTTCCGGGGGCCTATATGCTGAAATAAAACAGATTTTTTCTGACTTTTTTTCTGACATTCGTCCCTTAGCGTGAGTTCAGTGTAGTAGTAAAGGCACATTCGTCCCCTAGTGAAACGAAGTGTAGTAGTAAAAGCACATACGTCCCTTAGTATAACGCAGTGTAGTAGTCAAGGCACATTCGTTCTTTAGCGAGACTCAGTGTAGTAGTAAAGGCACATTCGTCCTCTAGTGAAACGCAGTGTAGTAGTAAAGGCACATACGTCCCTTAGTATAACGCAGTGTAGTAGTCAAGGCACATTCGTTCCTTAGCGAGACTCAGTGTAGTAGTAAAGGCACATTCGTCCTCTAGTGAAACGCAGTGTAGTAGTAAAGGCACATACGTCCCTTAGTATAACGCAGTGTAGTAGTCAAGGCACATTCGTTCCTTAGCGAGACTCAGTGTAGTAGTAAAAGCACATTCGTCCTCTAGTGAAACGCCGTGTAGTAGTAAAGGCACATACGTCCCTTAGTATAACGCAGTGTAGTAGTCAAGGCACATTCGTTCCTTAGCGAGACTCAGTGTAGTAGTAAAGGCACATTCATCCCCTGGTGAAACGCAGTGTAGTAGTAAAGGCACATACGTCCCTTAGTAAAACGCAGTGTAGTAGTCAAGGCATATTCGTTCTTTAGCGAGACTCAGTGTAGTAGTAAAGGCACATTCGTACTCTAGTGAAACGTAGTGTAGTAGTAAAGGCACATACGTCTCTTAGTGAAACGCAGTGTAGTAGTCAAGGCACATTCGTTCCTTAGCGAGACTCAGTGTAGTAGTAGAGGCACATTCGTCCTCTAGTGAAACGTAGTGTAGTAGTAAAGGCACATTTGTCCCCTAGTGAAACGCAGGGTAGTAGTAAAGGCAGATTCGTCCCGTTACCAAGTTGGGAGACCACAACTTGGTTTAAAACGTCACCGGTTTTCGATTCACCATGCGAAAGTTTCACATTGTAGTTAGGTACTTATCTTAAATTGTATCAATTGTATCGATCGTATTATCTTTTGATAAAAGTATTTTTGGGAATATACGTTAGCAAACGCCAACAATAATAGATCATTCTGCTCAGGAGTAGGTAACTATCTTTATTTCTCAAAAAAACCACCAATTAATATACATTTTTAAAACATTAATTATTATGGATAGGTTAATTGTATACCTAATAGATTATAGCGGCGCGACCATACTACGCGGTTATAGTGCTATATTATTGTCATATTATTGTCAATCGATCTCACCGCTGTACATTCATACATTTATTTTTATATATCAATATTTTTTCGGTATCATAAAGTTGCACTATAAACTATCGAATGCATATTCAATTTGAATTTTAAAATGGAACATTGTTAAATTTAAACCAGTGTTGCAAGCTTGTGAAAATAGTGTTCGTTTGGTTGTTTTTAATAAATCGTGCATCCAACATTCGATAGTTTAAGTTATCGGATTTCTTGACATTAAACTTTTAAATTGATATGATAAATACTTTTCCTTCGCTCATAAAGATATGTTACGGCAAAACTACACTTAATGATTTTTTCCGTAAATTCCGTTAATCAAACACCTATTTTAATTGCAATACGCTTCCATAATCTACTCAATGTAGTTAATATCCACTACCTAACTATTAGTGATCTTTAAAAGTCAATAAAATAATTTGTAAATACTACAGAATATTGTTAGAAAATTATATATAAAATAAAATATGTATAGATATCTCGCTAAATCGTAACGTATAGGATGGGACTGCTTGTCCTTTATAATAAATAGAAGATTACTGGATTCATTGACTTGCTTAAAGCCATATTATAATGTGTAATATAATTTTAAAGCCAAATTGTATAGTCTGTAAGGTTATGTCGACTCGTCCCGTCGATATTAAGTCGATAGTTGATTAGATATAATAATAAATATAGTACACAAATAGGTAACAACTTTCTTAGAATTACAGCCTTCCTTACAGTGCAACGCCACTTTATATGTCTGTATTAATTTAAAGCATGTTTTAGCAATTTCGGAATAAACATACTTATAGAATTTATTCTAAAAACAAAAAGATTGTCACCCGATGACGACCACAAACATATTATATTAAGAAGTATGGCAAATCTAAACATTGTGACATTGTTTGATGTAAGTACCTACACACTTTTTAATATTTAGGTAAGTGGTAACTTTTTTCTTGTAAAATGGCAACACTGAATCTTCCCCAATTAGGCTGTGTTCACACCTACGACTAGAATCCAATAGTACATGAGTATAAGCTGCGTGTACACGCTTTTTACGATAGTAGTTATTATATTACAATAAACATGAAACATTAAAATGTAGTTAAAGCATTTTCTGTCGAATCCGGTTGCGAGAGTCATTCAAATTAACACCGTATGCATGTGACTCTAGAACCTTATTTTGCACAGCCGAAATCGACCAGCCGTCCCGTTGGCTTTTGGAGTTTTCACAGTCATAATAACCATACAGTACTTAGTAGCTAATCACAACGATAATTATGTATATTGATGAAACACTACGGATTATTTGTAGATATAAATATTATTGTCGCTTTAACACTACTTTAAAAGGGCAAACGAAACCACTGGACCACGATCGCTTGATCTGAGCGTGTGACATCACTTAAATCCATTTTCGTGTCTTTTATCAGAACCACAATGGCCGCCAAACATGCCACCTTGTCGCCCTGACCATAATTCTAACCATAGAATACACTTTTGAATCTTAAGAAGACATTGATTTAAACTTTGGTCAGTTAGTTAAAAGTTAAACAGTTAGTTGATTCTATATTTCTGCCATCAAGTTTAAACATTTATGATTTTCTTTTGATCAATGGTAGCTGTGCTTGCAACAGTGCCGAAATATCGGAAACTCACTTGACAATGGAGTAAATTAATAATCTGAAGAAGTGAACTGTTACTATAGGTAGACAGTGACCAAACAAAGACTTTTTTAGAACGCCTGGCTGCCGAGTAGCAAAGACACTATACTTCAAGGTCTAACCAGTGAACCCTTACACACGACGCTCTGATTATAGCGGTGGTCAAATAATTAACAATAATAAAAATGAAGTACACAAATTAAAATATACGATATTTATTATTAACTTAGAAAACAATTTTAACTTATAAATAAACGTTACATATCTCCCATGGAAGCTGAGAAGTATTAAAAACAATTCACTAAGTACTTTTAAAAGGGCGACGACTCCACAAATCGATTTATAAAAGATCAAACTATTACCAATACAATAATTGCGCTTACGTCAAAAAACTTCAGGGAAAATCGAAGCCGACAGCGGATTACAAACCGCTAATAATCCTAAAGCCGTAAACACGGTCATAATCATTTTACACCTTAATACTACAAACATCAAATGGTAAAACACCGTATCTTATATTGTCATTATTTTTCAAATTTTATTGTCGAATTCGATAAATTATCGGGAAATTGACAGAAATGTCAGAATAATTGCTCAAATTGTAAGTATACGATTATTGTCACATGAAATTTTACTTATACTAGAAAAAACTTGAGAGGTTATACCGAATATCTACACCGAAAAAACTTTGTTTTACAAAATATAAAAGTTGGCGTAGTTAAAGAAAGCTCGCGGCATTCGTAAGCTGAAGCAGGGGATATGCTTTCGATATGCTTATATGTTTTTTTGATATTTGATTTCCCTGGTTCCTGAATAGGGAGGATTCCTCAGTATCTAGAGATAGTTCAGTAGTAGGGGACAAAGTCGGGGGTGACGTAGTCGTAGTAGGGGTGATAGAAGGTGCGGCGCACTGGAGGCAACATGACATCGGAGTAGCGGGAGAATTGGGACACCTGGCGGCTTCCAGATTGAGGTTTTCTGAAACAAAAATATTAAATCATATAATAATTGAAAACAACGCCCCGTTGGTCTAGGTTTAAATATCGGGCCAAAATCTTGGGGTCGTGGGTTCGAACCCCTGGTTAGAGAACAAGAGTTTAGAATTTTCGAGAATTGCTCAGGTTAGTGATCACCAATATTTTATTCGTTCATGGTGTGGATGTCCTTCGATAGGTTTTTCAAAAGTATATTATTATAACATTTCAAGACACGCTACACTGGGCCACACCGAGTCATCTAGCCCACAAAAATGAGCCACAATAAGCGTACCCTATACAAAAACAGTAAAAACATTTTTATTTCTGCAAATAGGCCCCTGGAGGCGCTTTTAATTTAACCTACCACTGTTCAAATATTACCAGTTCAAATATTTTAACCTACCACTGCTTCGTGACAAGAGTGGGCAAGTGCCAAGACTGGGCAAGTGCCAACAGTGGGTAAGTCTCTTCCACCACTCTATCTGATATACGTATGGTTCACTTTGCTTACTTAATGTGTTGCCTGGCATTAGGCTCGTCTGCTGGGTACTCCCCTTGAATGGACTGCAGACCCCGGGGCTCCTGCTCGCCATAATTGCCAAACACATAATCGTCGCCTCTGTAACAACATAAGCTTTGATTAATACTATGTACCTATCAGTTTTGAGCATCCTTACTAATAATACACAGTTTATGAAATATAAAATGTAGGTAAAGTTTTCAGCCAAAAATATTTTTCGCAACATAGTATTGAATTTCTACGGTCCTAAGATTGTGAAGGTATGCAGGGAAAATCAACAACTTATGAATCTATACTAATATATAAAGCTGAAGAGTTTGTTTGTTTGTTTGTTTGTTTGTTTGAACGCGCTAATCTCCGGAAGTACTGGTTCGATTTGAAAAATTCTTTTTATGTTGGATAGTCCATTTATTGAGGAAGGCTTTAGACTATATAACATCACGCTGCGAACAATAGGAGCGAAGCATCAGTAAAAAATGTTGCAAAAATAATCGCGTTCATAATAACAGAAATTGACGCGGACGAAGTCGCGGGCAACAGCTAGTAGTATCATAATGAATGAATGAGATGCGCATCGCGTAAAAAGTGTGTTGCGAGGAGGCCGTATCCAAAATTTTAGATTTTTGGCGGACATTTTCTAGGTTATTTATCCTGTCGTTTTTGTACTGAGCTATACCAAAAGAAATAATACGTAATTTTTTTTTGGGTTTCGTAGATTGTTGTATCAAATTAGATTGTTGTTTGGATGTTGAATAAAATTTCACCTGTATAAATACTAAAGTATTTCTGTCTATCATCTGTAACGCTTTTAGACCTAACCTATTGCACCAATTTTCAAGAGATAAATTAGAGCTTAAAAAAGGATATAGGCTATTGTGTATCCCAATTCCCACAGCTGGGCACAGGTTTCCGACATCACAATATAACATGTAGTGTATGCGGGTAGGGCAGCGAGCAAAAAGTTAGTCAGGAATATTTTTATAACGTAGCTTCAGAAGGCATTTTGGAAAATTTTCGACTACCTTAGGTGGGACTTGAAATCAACACCTTACCTGGCAACTGCCCTTACAAATTGACCTACCGAGGCATTGTTCGTTTCGATTAATTTATTTAAAGCAACACACTAGTAATTTGGTTGCTTAAAACCAGTTAAAAACATGATTCCAAATGATTGTATTTATTTTTAATTTTAAGAGTAGTAAAAGTGGGTAAGCTGCCAACAATAAATATTTTATTTAAAAGTACACACGGCGGCACATCAGACTATACATGTTGACCTTGAGACCGCCTTTATGCTGTACGTAATAAAATCTGTTATCGCAGTTCAACTGTTTAGATGTTGCAGTTCAACTATTTAGATGTTGTGCTGTCGAGTGTACATAGCTTATTTCCGTTTTAACCAACGAAGAGCTCATGCTATTCGTTAAATTTGTGGATTGAGTTAACAAAAGTTTAAGTGTGTCATATACATATGGAAAAACATAAAATTTTAAGTAAAAATTTAAATCAAAGTTTATATAGATCAACTAGCCGTTCGGTTCAAGAAAATAATTTCCATAAAATAAAACAAGCCGAGATATTTTTCAATAAAATGCTTTTGGACGAAAGCCAAAACTTCCCTCATTTCTATTCTCGTAATTTCTCAAAGTGCATATTTCAGAAACTCATCCATTACGATTTATGAAATCCTAGATATGAATAATGAAACAAGCCGAAAAAACCAGCATTCCGTCAAGATGGAAAAAGGTTCACAAAGGGGGGTGCCCAAATAAACCTCGGCACGATTTGAATAATATAGAGTGTGACAGGAAAATATATTACTTGGAAGTGGATATTTAAAACCAATTAATATTTTTAACTAGGCAAGCAGAAGATTAACGAGAAAGATAAATATAATATTTACCAAAATGTTTCTGAGTTTGAGCCCTACATTATTTTTAATGTGTTTTATTTTTAAGATGCAGAATTAACTTACAGCTTTCTAAATAAACCCCTTGGCACTTTAATTCACTTTATTGACATTTGCTTTCAAATGCCTATAATAATAAATATATTTTTATAACTTGTATTAATTTCAATGTACTTATTATAAGTGATTTATTGCTATACACAATTTTAGTATTGAGCTAAAGAAATATCCGTATCTTTAATTTTTTTGTGCGACTATGGTTCAATGGAATTGCTGCTAACTTGTTAGTCGGCTATTATTTCCACCTGGGGGTTAATACTACTTACTTTTTAGTTTATTTCAAGGTTTTGCAAATTTTCCTGTAATCCCGAATTACACTAATAGCTAGAGATCACTCGTTTTCAAAAAGGAGAGATCTTGACCTTTTGACATTTTAATAGATGAACATAAGCATCTGAATCTGTATTTATATTTAAATATGAAATAACGCATTTAAATAATATGTAGACTAGTAATACTATTATACTTAGATCTAAAAAAAAACTGTCTTAGCATTGAAAATATATGTAAACCGTATACATTTGACGTTTATTACTTTGCTTTTTTATTAACGCTCACTAGAGGGGACTTCTTTTTGAAGTAAAACCCTGATTACGCGCTTCGTGAAGTAGGAACACTTTTGACGGTCTGTGGGAAATTGGTTATAGGTCTGAAAAATCATGGGTCCCCACTGCGGGAATGTTACGCGGGGTGAATATAAGATTACTAATAACTTATCAAAATTTTCTGGGATACTGTTTTCTTGAATTTAAATCAAAAATAAACGCGTTCTAAATCCGCAAACTTATCTTTCCTTTCAATTTTCTAGGATATTCAAAAAGCGAAGAAGCGGAGCGTGAAAATTCAATCCTATCATACGTTCAATTAAATTGTAAGCATGTCTTTGGTGTATTTTATTTAGGTTTAATTTATTTAAGTCTATAATCGATACATTAATTGTTGATTCTAGTCAATATGATTGAAGTGGTAAGAACAACTCACTTCAAAGGCCTGTTACAGGTGACTTGGAAAAATCCTCGAAGAATAATCACAGCCTCACATGATGAGAAAAAGACGACGGAATAAGAATAGAGAAGTGGCCCTAGGGTACCTCTCTCTTAATTTTATTAATTCTAAGCAAAATCAATTCTCAAAAAATCTAAAATAGTATCATTTTAGCAAATTACTGTTGTTAATAATTATTTACTGAATCACTGATAACTGGTTTTCATTCTGGCCTTAGAATAATAACACCTAGAAGCCGCGTCTGAACCAAAACGTAAGCGTAAACGCGTGCCATTTAATTATCCTTGTGTGCGTAATCTGAATAAATCTACGCTCTTCTAACGCACACAAATATGACTTCAGTGTTACCATCATCGGGCGTTTACCCACAAAAAATGGGAAAACTTGTTGTTTTGTTATACGACGATTTACCATGTGTTTAGTATGATCTTTAAATACATAAGAAAATATGATTACATTCATAAGTATATTACATTTTATTAATCTAATGACGAATGCCACCGTTCAATGTGTTTACATTTAAATGCCTGTATGATTGTATAAGTTCACATTAAGAAATTATTTTCATAGAATTATTAACACCAACATTTAGTCTAAACTGTATTAAATAGCTGTTATGGCAAATGCAACATTTTTCTCAATATTAAAAACAAACTAAACAAACTGTGTGCAAATTTTTTTCCCAAAACTAGCAACACTGATGTTGATAGGTTTTGTGTTTCAAATTATTTGTTTTTAATTTGATATACGTACAGAAAATGTATAAAATGTATGTACTTACCTGTGAAATGAAACTTTATCACTTTCTTTTTGTTTCTCTGATATGCTAGAACACTTCTTTATAGTGCAAACAGTCATTGTAAATTATTTTTCGCGAGCTGTGTTTGACTTAGCGTGACGTTGAGCACTGACAGCTCGCGGAACGAAGTAAGCCAGATATGGCTTAGTTTTAGTTGCGCGTTTTTCGTGCTTACATTCGGTTTCTAGGTGTTATTATTCTAAGATTCTGGCATTCTTTGTTACTGTACATTATTGCTAAAAGCGGCCGCTTTTGGCGTTAGCGACAAAGTCGACTTTATAAACAACTAATGAAAACTTTACTATGATTTACTAGGGGTAATTTGCTAAAATGATACTTTGTAAATCTAAATCAATTGGGGGCAACACTTAGCTCTAGTAGTCCTATTAACCAAATATCTCACCCGCGTCCAGCCGCTATCTCCTTCAACTCCTGCTTCTGTTCCGTCTCGTACTTCCTCTGCAGCTCGCGCACGTGTTCCTGTCTGATCATCTTCTTCAGAGCTTCGAACCTGGACAACAAGGATTTAGTGATACAAACATTGTTTGTGGCTTTGAATTTACCAAGTACTTATTAACATGCGAAGCGCACGGGCATTACTAGGGTTTGTGGTGAGCAAGCGTATTTGAGAAACGTAGTGATTTTACATATACCTACCAACCATTGCTATGGTAACTTGGAACCAATGAATTTTGTACTGCAGAGGGTTGACTATTGGCATTTCTTTTTCAAAAATAAAGGTACTTATACATTCATATTCATATTCATATTCATTTATTTTATCATATAAATCTTTCTTTATTCTTAAAATGACCATCTGATATTTTAGGCATCTGCTCTTAAATTAGTATAATTATAAAGACCAACAACACATTAAGCGCCATCGAGGCCACTGGTGACCTCCAAACAATAAAATTTTAATTGTGTCTAGTCCTTCGGCATTTAAGGCTTAAAGACACATGGACAGAAGTAATCTATGTTTAGAAGTAAAAACTTAATATAGTTACAGAAAGGTTTAATAACAGAATAAAAATATGAAAATTTGTTTAGAAATTGTACAAACAAAGTCGCGGGAAACAGTAAAGTCATAAATTACAGTCCGGTTTATTAATGTCTTCTGTGACGGGATCGATTTCGACGCTGCCGGTGTCACAAACAAAATAACTTTAATATTCTGTCTAACCCAATATCGTTGTTGTCGACTTTGGCTCGCAAAGTCACAAAGGCTTTATTAATTAAAGGACATTAAAACTGGAATGTTCGAAATGTCAGTTCTCGCATAAAGTTATGGGACGTCGTGGGAGTCAGAACGATTCTGGTTTTGATTCGTTAATTTAACGGGGAGTGGGCGGCTTGACATTTTGAAGTGTCAAATAAAATGGGACCTTCGTAATTTCAAAGTAAATAAAATAAGCATACACAATGTAATTTAAACGATTGCGATGACTTTTTTAACTAAAGTATATAAACACAAAGTTGATACACATACATTCAAAGGAAAATGACATCCTAAAAATATTATTCACCAGGTTTTGGCCGTGACTTCGTCCATATTGACTTCCGTATTGGGTTTAGAGAGAAACGATTGTTAAAAAAAATGATATGGTAACCAACCGGCGGCATTGCTGTCTATAGTCTGTGTCACGTGACTTAACTCAAAATAAAATATGTCGTGTTTTTCTAGGTAACTGAAAAAGTTTTATATTATGTCTAATGACTAAACTACATTGCTATAAAATTTCATAAAAATCTGTAATGTAGTTTTTGCGTAAAAGAGTTATAAATATCCATACATCCGTGCATATAAACTTTCGAACTATTTTTCATGTTCAAATGTTCTATTTTACATAAACAAAGAGTGTTTTGATGTAAGTTTTTATAGTACAAATTATTATTTACTACTACTTAGCTAATATATCTTCTTAATATTTTTGTTAGGGACATGCCTTTTGCTATAACAACGATGTTGGTATCCTAAACAGTGACGTTTTATAACATTTTGGTATATCGTTAAGCGCATAATTTGTGCCTACCTGTCCCGCTGGGGGGGTACCATGAATGTGGGTCCGCCTCGGGGCCGCGAAGGTCCAGGGTACCTGAGGATCTTGCCGGAGGTGTGAGGTACGTTCAGCATTCCGAACATCTGTAACAATGTAAATTATATAGTATGAAGGCAGGGGTATGATCAGAGGAATAGATGTACGGGGATCGCAAAGGAAACGCGCATCCTCTTCCAATAGAAAGAGATGAGGTGGTGCTATTATGAAAAAAATACTGGCCAAGTGCGATTCGGTCTCGCGCTGAGGTTTACGTAACTGAATTAGGGGTCCACAATATTTAATTGACTGCAAAAGGAACTTCATAGTGTTTGTATGAAGGACAAAGTTATATTTGCGGTTGTTAAAAATGCGCTATTTCTCAAAAACTACCGGTTTGATCTCGTTCAAACCAATTTTCGTTGAAAGTATTTGTTAAGATCTACATTGTGTATTTTTTTCAAAATTGTCACTTGTTTGACCCCTTTTACCACTTTGGACGCGTCTATCTTCCAAATGTTAGACTTTTGGAAAAACATTGTTCTATGTCATTTTAAAAGACCTATCCATAGATACCCCATACGCATAGGTTTGAATAAAAAAAAATGTTTTATTTCTATTTATAGTTCTAGTTAAATATCATTTTTTTTATTTTTTGTATGAGAATCGTAAGGCAATCAACAGGATACGCCTACCTACCATGTTTCAACTGTGTAGGTAATGCTAATAGTATTATATTATCTGTGCTAATACTTTCAGAATAAAGTGACTGTGATATACGGACGCACAGACAGACAGACAGACTTGACGAAACTATAAGGGTTCCGTGTTTTGCCATTCGGCTACGTAACCCTAAAAAATGTACCTATGTGCGGGCACCACACGATACATCTTCTCTTCTTATGGGTGTTGTAATCTAGGCAACTAAAGGCATTCTGCCAGAAGAAGACGGGCAGCGTCTTCTTTCTATAGTGCAAACTGCCATCGCCAACACGCCTGCCAAGCGTGGCGATTATGGCGAAATGATGATGAAATGATGATGATAGTAATGACACATAACAAAACCCTAACAAAGTTAGTTAGGTACCTACTGCCATCAACTGTTATGTTTATTCATGTTAAATAATAATTTAAAAATACTTTTTGCGCCACCTGTAATTTGTGTTGCCTTTTTTAATCGACTTTTAATCTAAAAAATGCGCTTTGATTAAAAACTTCTCATTTTTTTATAGGTTGATGCTATTCAGCAGCGAGACAATGGAATTGTTAACGTTATGACGCCTTAATTAATAAATTCATTACCATCAATTAAGTAGGTATAAGCATAGGGAAAATGGTATAAGTCCACAGCAGGGCATAGGCCTCTTCAAAAGTAGTGTCGAGAAGCCCCTGCTCGTGTCCTTCTGGCCGTATTCATTTAGTTGTACGATAGTTACGGAAGTAAGTACTATTTTTTTCATGTGCTGGCACTAATTGATACAAAAAAACTTCCGAATGAATAGTTATGTAAGTAATAAAACAACTCGGCCGTACCTTTCTACATACATATTCATTTTTAAGGCAATAAAGAGTTATTTGTGAGTGTGAGTAGGTAGTCCTACAAAACAAACAATGGTTTTGATGACAGACAGGCGTTTTTGCCGGTCTTCAATTAAAATGTATCAATGGATTGAAGGATTACCTCTTGAATGAATTATGTTAAGCCGCGCCATCTAGTGAACACAGAAAGTAGCTTTAGTTTTTCCTACGTACGATAGGTGGCGCTACATGCTTTGTCTGATTCTTTTCTTGCTTTTAAAATCAGTCCTTGTAAAATAAATAATTGTCATCATGAAAATAATTATGTAAACACAAATTTCATCTTAAAAAAAACCAACAAAATATTAACAATAATGTTAAATTTGATTCAACATGGGGACAAAAACAATTTCATTTACGATATATTCATTCAATCAAATCAAAATACTTAAGTAGGTTAACTAATTAATGTGGATTTGAAATAGTCAAAAAACTGTCACGGACTCCGAAAAGTACGAAATCCGAATCTTAACGGCAATAAGGTAGTAGTAATTATAAATACATAACTTACTATGTTACCATGTTCACAAAAATTAAGTCATTAAATTAATAAAAAACACCGAAAACTTACTTAAATATTCGCATAAATAAAAAAAAACAAAAAAACAAAAAGGATATCAAGCGACCCTGCCAGGATTCGAACCTGGAATCTTCTGATCCGTAGTCAGACGCGTTATCCGTTGCGCCACAGGGCCAGTTGACGTTATGGGCGAAAATACTATACCATTGCTATTTTAAAAGTTACAAAGTGATGTCATAACGAAACAGCTTTGTATTCCTTGTGTACAATCATGATTATTCATGAATTTCATGATCCATTATTAATGTTTATCAAAGTCTTAACAACTTAAAATTAAAAGTATCGTCAGTTATGATTCTACAAAATACATATAATTTGAGTGCAAACATTTATAACTATTAACAAATTGGTTGTGTTAATTTACATAACACAACTACTTACCTACATATATACATATCTATTTCATATGTATATAACCAGTAATTTGTTCATCTAATTATCTGCTTAAAAGTTGACTGTTTAATTAGGAAATTTTGACTTCATGCAGTTGCAATATACAGCCGCGTGGTAGCCGCCTAAAATGTAATAACACCACACCTTCTCATCCCAAGGGTGTCATAAGAAGCGATTCATGGGAGTAAGCTTATCCTGTCAGAAAAAGACGGGCAGTAACGTCTTCTCTCCACGTATGTCCAAACTGCGATAGATAACCAAGCTTTTTTTAATCACGGAAAAAAACCTTACGAAATATACTGACTCTCAGAGATTCCCAAGGCCCAGTAGTAGGCGTTTTCTATCTGAATTAAGATAACATAATATGTTATCTTATCATATTATGAGTGTTATCTTTATAAAAAAGTAAAAGTAATTACTTATGTGACAATAACCCCCGTATTTATAAAGAAGTAATTACTTATTGCTTAAGAAAGTCATAACTTAAGATGTTATTACCCAGTGCTTACGTGAAGGAAATGGGTCACCATTAATAGACATATTGTTTGGCTGAGAATGCTAACTTTTCATAGTTCTAACTTCCAATAATTACTAGATTAAGGACTACAAATTGTCACCTAAGTAATTACTTTTAGTCAAGTAATTACTTTTACTTGTTTATAAATACGGGTGTAAGTATTCCTTACTAGAAGTGAGAACTATAAAAAGTTAGCATTCTCAGCCAAATTGATTTACCCATTTCCTCCACTGATGCACTAGGTATGAACACTTTGAGTTTTGACTTTCTTAAGCAATAAGTAATTACTTCTTTATAAATACGGGTGTTAGATATGTTAAACGACCTTACCTCATCGTAGTCCGGAGTACGCACGACGTTAGGGGGCGCCTTGGTCACCACCCGACCGTACGCTTCGCGAGGCAACGTCGGGTACTGGTATCGGAATCTGTCACAGAAATTGCACATCAGATAAGAGTTGCCAAACATACTAATAATATTAGGGGTTAAAGTATGAAATTGCCGTTTTGTATGGACGAAATCGAGAAAAGTCATTTTTCCATACTAACAATTTTTTAGTTTTTTTTAAAAACGCCTGAACCGTTTTCGATGCAATCAAAGGTGAAAGTTAGATGGTTATAAAGCTACGCATTATATATACGTATTTAAATTTCTGAAAATCAAAGTATATAATACAAATATACTTAATTGAAGCAAGAAGGTCAGCTGACACATTGTAAGGGGTCTTTTCAACGACTTCCTTTGAAGTAATAGGCACTAGTATTGCATTTTTTTTTGTCAAAAGTTACTTTATTTAGTTTTTGATACAATACAAAAAGAATTACGCAATAATATGACTATACTTAAGAGCTATAAACAAAATAAAAAGTGGGAAAATAATCGTCAATTTCATACTTTAACCCCTATTACTAATACAGGATGTGCCAAAGCATACATCAAAATAATAAGTCTGTATGATGTAAACAAAAAAAATATCCAAATATATTTTTCTACAACCTCCGTGGCGGAGTGGCGTACACAAATGCTTTCAAGGTGTCGCCTGCTCCGAGGTCCCGGGTTCGATTCTTGGACGGGTCAATGTAGAAAAAAGTGTTTCACTACATTTTCTCGGGTCTGGGTGTTTGTGGTACCTTCGTTGTTGCTGATTTCCAAAATACTCCTTTAAATAGTCACTTAAATTGGGATCAGAACAATGTATGTGATGTTGTCCACATTATTTTTTCCGTGTCTTTTGGTACAGGTACATCTAAAGAATTGTCACTCCTTCGTATAGTAAGAGGTGACTAAAGGGGTACTGCCAAAAGATGACGAGCAAAAGCGTCCTCTCTCCACCATTGGCTAAACTGCGATCGCCAACCCGCCTGCCAAGAGTGGCGATAATGGCAAAATCAACCTTGTAGAGAGCCCTGCGTCCAGCTGTGGACAGATATGAGCTAGCGATGATGATGTTGTTGTTAGTAATTCTAATTCAACAAAATAAAATAGTAAACACAATGATTACAAACTCTCGCAATTTGAACACACAATATTATTAGAGTAGGTATTTATTAAATAATGTTTTATTGTTATAGGTAGTAAACGCTGCTTCTGAGCCATGGGTCGCGGGTTCGATCCCCGCACAGAACAAATATTTGTGTGCATGAACTTGCCTGTTTGTACTGGTCTGTGTGTATGTATTATGAGTATGTATTTACAAACAAAAGTATATAAGTAAGTTTATCGGTTGTCTAGTACCCCATACATACGACAGGGTACTTAATAGTAGCTTAATTTGGGACTAGATGGCTCTGTGTGGCCCAGTGAGGCATGTCTTAAATATTTAATTATTTTATTTATTTTATGTATTTTATGTATTTTATGTATTTTTTTTATTTTTTTTTTTATTTTTTTTATTATATATATATATATATTTTTTTTTGTTTATTTATTACCTTTATAATATTTTAACGCGATAGAGACCCGTTAGTGTATTTATTTAGTAATAATATTAGTAAACACGATTCATAAACTTTATTTGATATACATAATTTTTCAAGTTTATATACTGATATAACGATTCATAAACTTGTACTTGCTAAGAAGATATTGTTAAAGTACCTACAACACATTTCCAGAAAATGGTAAACAATTTGAATCAAATGTGTTTGTTTATACACGGCGCATTTTCAATATTAAAAAAAATAATATGAATTTTTTTTTTTTTTTTTTAAAGGACCTATGTTGTGGCAGAAGGCCGTTACAGCTTCACCGGGCGGGTGTATATATGAAATATTGATTCAGACTTTCAATTTTGTAACACGCTGTGACGCGCACAGACGTATTATTTTACAGCGGCGGGGTCCCGGATGAATGAACCTTACACAGCTACAGCCGTGCGCGTCACAGCGTGTCTTAAAATGTCAAATATCATATTAAAAATGATAAAAAATGAAAACAACACTGCCAAGATTTTGTAATAATGTTTTCATAACTTGGGCTTCGTTTTACAGTTGTTCGAAAATTCACCGTGTATTGTTCAGTGTACATACAGGGTGAAAATTTAACCACTTTCCAAAATTTTTATAGGCGTTCAGTATCGCATTTAGAGCCCAATTAAGAAGTAAAAAATGGAAATCAAGCTTCCACCCGAAAATATTTTTCGCAATATAATTTTCAATTTTTGCGATCCTAGGCCTGATAAGGTATAAAGGGAAAATCAAAAACGTATGAATAGTATCGTAATGAATGAATGTGAATCGCGTAAAAAAAGTGTTGCTAGGCGGCCGTATCAAAAAATTTAGATTTTTGCGGACATTTTCTAAGTGCTTTATCTTGACATTTTTGTACTGGGGCTATACCAAAAGAAAAAATACGTCATTTGTTTTTTGTCTCGTAGATTGATATATTAAAATTTGGAAGGTGGTTAAAATTTCATCCTGTATTAGCCCGCAAAAAAAGGAACGGCGATACTAAAACCTGTAGAACCTAAAAAAAATTAAGTCTGTACCTAACTAGCGATCTACGATGAGAGTATTGCAATATTTTTTAATAAGAAGTTACTTTTTTAAATCGCCATAAGCCGTTAGCGTAGCCATAGCGTTCGCTGCTAGCACGTGCAAACAATATCTAACGGAACTCATTCAATTCTTCTATTCCAGTATTTTCTGTACACAATCCCACTATTAAACAACGTGGGTTCAGTCCACGAGTTTCAATAACTATTTGTATTACGCCCGATTGAACCGCTTGTACTCTACAAGAATACTTTGAATGCCGACGGGCACTGTTTTAGATTTCACAGCAAAGGTGCCTAAACGTTGTAACTTTGTCCAAATAACGTTTAAAAAACATTTAAAAAACATTTAAATATAAATGTGGCGTTATTTAAGTGATGTATAGTGAGTAAAATAATGTAAAACATCATAAACGTTATTAATAACGTTATATCACGTTGTGCAATATACCATGTTAAAGAAACAGTTTCAAAACTTTACCAACGTTCTTTTTAGATGATGACTTTTAAGATGTAAAAAGAGTAAAATATGTTTTAACGAGATAGATAATGTATCAGCATAATAAAACTATATTTTTACACGTCGATAGATGTCGCCAGCCACTTAGCCAGCCGAGCCAAGCCAAGCCAAGCCAAGCCATACGTCACTTCCCTCCCTGCCATCGCCGAGCCGATCTGCCAAGCAAGCCTATGCTTAGAGGGGTGCGTCGTAGCCAGCCATGCCAGTGCTCTAGCATAACTATGTCATTATCTGCTTAAACATTGTATGTGTCGAATCGCTGCCCGAATTATATACGACGTCATTCAGATTGGAGTTTGATTTCCACGACTACCTACACCCGCTTTTACCTTGCAACAATATTTCAGTTTTGTCATAAACGTTATTAACGTTATTTACCGTTATGCAGGTACCGTGATGAAGTAACTTGTTATCTTTAAGGCTGCAAAGTTAGTAAAGTAATGTGTTTAAGTTTTTAAAATGCATCAGCATTATAAAACTTTTTTTAAGTAACTATTTGCATCATTAGGTACACAAACGAAAAAAAAAACCTTTTCTAAACATACAGCCTTTTCAAAAGCGCATCATAGGTAAATTTCGCGAAAAATATTTGACGTAGGTAGTGTGTTGTTGATAAAAGATAAGGTAACATTCATTTTAAATGATACTTTTCCCGTGGGTAGTAAGTATCTCAAATTCCACGCAGATTACGTCTTTGGAAACAGCTAATTACGTAAATTTATCCTTGATTACAATGTAAGTACAGTGTAGGAGTAAATTCAAGGAACCAATACGTTACATAAATAGAAGGTCCAGTGTGGGAGCACCTTAAGAAATAAACTTGGTAACTGGATTAGCCTTGGTAAGTTCGGTTTATTGTAACATTGACGTGGAATAAATATGAAACCAGTGAGTGCTTATTTTAGCCATGGAATAATCGGTAACTCGTATGGTATCGTCTAGCTAGAATGTCCCTCAAACTATTTGTGGTAATAGCCTGAAAGTTTAATACACGAAGTATTCCAACCAAAAATGCTGCTTCAAATTAGGTGTCTAATTCATAGCAGCATTTTTGGGATGCGTAGTCAAAAAGGATCCTTTACGAAATCGCTATAATGATTGTCTTACTGTCCGTCTATGTGGAAAAAAAAGTAAATGAAGAAAAAAAGGATTTCTCTGTATTGTCTTGGGTCTGGGTGTTTGTTGTATCTGCGATGTTTCTGAATACCACAAGACAAGTTCTTTACTACAGTTATACAAATTAGTATTACCACAGATAATATAATACTACTAGTAATTACTTGCTTGGGGTCAGGACAATGTACGAGTATATTACACATTTATTTATGTAGATAGTAGTTATTTTTGGCGTGAACTACATAGAGTACAATAGTACGTGTTAATGAAATAAAGCAAAACCTCTCACTTCTCAGGTGGTAGCTGAGCCCATGAAACTAAATAACAACTTTCACGAAACCCATAAAAATATATGTATATTTGAATTTTGTGATTTGAAAATTGAGATGTAAGCTATCCTATCTTTCAAGTTGGATCAAATCGCACACGGTATGCAAATCAAATTTGAAATCGGTTCAGTAGTTTAGGAGTCCATCGCGGACAAAGAACGTGACACGTAATTTTTATATATAAAAGAATTGAGTCAACTATTTTGAAACGCTGTGGCTGTGACGCACACGGACGTATCTGTGTAAGGTTTATTCATCCAGGACCCGACCGAACAAGGCCTAAAGTAGGGTTTCCACCGCCAGCGGAACAGACCCATTAATGACCTCGTTAAACTCGCAAGCGTAAAACACATACCTGTATTTCCACAAAGGAATAGTCGGACGGAAAGAGCCGAGCGTGCAGAAAGTGTAGAAATAACCTCGCTCAGCTCTAGGGAGCGGAGCGGAGTACTTACGGACTCCGCTCAGCTCGCAAATACAATTTTGTGCGCGTCCCAGCGTGATGCAATATTATTAGTCATATTTTTTAAATCTTTCAAAGACTATTTTTAATTAATAAAAATAACACTGCTAAGATGTTATCATTAAGATTACATAGTATGGGCTCAGTTGTCAGGCACTTGAAAATTTACGGTGTATATCGATGATTATAAGTGACACGTACCTGGGCGCAGCCCGTGGCAGGGCGGTGTAGACCGGCCACTCGTTGTACATGAGAGGGTCGCGGTACGAACTCACTTCGTTCATGATTTCCGGAGCCCGCGCTTGCCTCTTTGAGAACCTGTGGACAAAAGGTAAAATTAAATTGAATGCATATCTTATGTCTTATCTTATCTATATTCTATGATCTTCTATATCTATATCTTTATTCTTATTATCTAAATAAAAGCAAGTCGTGTTAGTTACACCACTTATATCAAATCAAATCAATTATTTATTAATTAATAAATAACTAGAGAATGGCTGGACAGATTTTTATGATGATGATGTTTTTAGATTTGTCTTCGTCAGGAATAAGATAATAAGCATTAAAAACGTAGAAAAGTTCAAAATTAAATAATGTATTTCCTTAAAAAACTAATCCAACCACGCCATAAATGACATATTTTATAACGTCAAAATCAAATAATATTCTGAGGCAATACGAAATGATAGTAAAATATAAAGTAACTTAATACTGGTGATGATTTATGTTAATTATATTTCTATAAAAAGATTTTATCTATACTAATATTATAAAGCTGAAGAGTTTGTTTGTTTGTTTGTTTGAACGCGCTAATCTCAGGAAGTACTGGTATATTTTTGTGTTGGATAGTCCATTTACGAGGAAGGCTTTAGTCTATATAACATCACGCTGGGACCAATAGGAGCGAAGCATCAGTGAAAAATGTTGCAAAAACGGGGAAAATTATTCATATTAATCGGGATCATAATAACAGAAATTGGCGCGGACGAAGTCGATCATAATTAACATTATGACATGGTTGTTATGTATAATGTTGGTTTAGTGGACTGTCATATTGGTCAGTTGTATATGTTATTATAATATAGATCCTAATAATTACAATAACAAGTGACGAAAGTAATAAAAGCTGAGTAATCGTCAAATTACGCCGTTCTGCCTCAAGTAAACAACACAACATGGCGCGAGGCATGTACTAATTATTGTGGGTAATGAGTAGGCGAAATTAAACCTTATCCCAACCCTCATGGTATGGTTTTATACATAGAGCGGATTAGGGTTAGGCCGCCATTGTAGATCATTATAATTGTTTTAGCGAAAGTAAAAAGTTGTGGCTTTCGTAATTTAAAGGCGTTATAACTATTTACGTATTATTTATAATAATAAAAGCCTTTGTATAATTATGTATTACATAAAGGATAACAATTTTTAATTCATATAATTTGGTGCGTTATATAATGTTAAAGAATGTTATGTACTTATACTCACGATGATTTTTTAAATATTTTTTTAGATTATTGTCATTTAGGTATTCATTTATTGTATAATAGCTATTATTCATAAGAATAGATTTTATGAGTTTTTAAAAATATTTAATTTCATTCGTTTCTTCTTTATGTAACGGTGTTGACTAATAAATTACGTCGTTTTCGTGTAAAAGGTATTTATGTGAACAAAATGTATTTTTCAGTGGTTTGTTTTCCTAAATCAATTAAACAAGACATTGTCAACACATATGGAATAGTACCATTCCATCTCTTTCTAACATATGGGTGAAGTAAGAAAGGGCAAGAGGAGTACCGACTGAAGCGTTCACCCAAACGCAGAGCCTTTTGGAGAGGCTAGCAGTGGATTGATTAATATATGATGATGACGATGATGATGATGATGATATATTAGTATTCATATTCATATTCAAATTATCAGCCCTCCTCAGTCCTCCCACTAGACATAAAGTAACGACCTTAATCATCCCACTGCTAAAGCAATGATGGCATAATCACCACGTTTTCCAATGCGGGTGGGTGATCACAAACCCGAGCAATGTTCGAAAATTCTAAACTGCTGGGCATAGACCATCCCCAAGGATCTTCACTACGATCGGTTTCTCATTAGTGATGTACAAACCTCGAGGCGTCGAGTTCTGCTTTTTAAAGCCTCGAGGCGAATTGGCAGGACTCAGTGAGCTTGGTAGGCTCGTAGTCCCGAGCCTAGCCGAGACGCGAGTTCTCTAAGCCATGCTTCGAGGCTTTAAAAGAGTTCGAGCCTTCAAATGAGCTCGAGCCTTCAAAAGAGCTCGAGCCTTTAAAAGATCTCAGTCTTGAAATGAACGCAAGCCTTCACAATAAAAACTCAAATTTATGTTTCTGACTTTAATTTTACGTAAATAAATAATAAATTAAAACAGTGGTGTTAGTACATGATTCAAGTTACAAGTTACAGAGCTCGAATCTTTTGACGAATTGATCGACGACTGCGAGTTTACGTGAACCTATGAGCGTAATATTAGAGCTCGAGTCTATTTTAAAAAAAGGCTCGAGTTCTAAAAAGGCTTCGAGATCGAACGAGCTCTAGCCTCTAGCCCTGAAAAGGACTCCTGAGTTGTCGAGCGTTATAAAAATGAGGCGAGCCCTGTAAACGGCACCGAGCTCTAGCCAAAAGGACTCGGAGGCCTCGCACCTTGTACATAACTATTTCTCATTGAGTACAGCTTCGCAACCTTCACTGAGACTTCGTCTGGTGTGCAGTCTCCATTCCAAAACCTTTCCGCCTCGACGGCCATCGTGCATCGGTACTACTTGAGTACTTGCTATGTCAACTGTCAAAATAAGTTTTTTTAATTAACTTCAAACTGGCAAGGACGCACGCGGCAATTTTATGCCAAAGATAAAAACAAAGCGTTGACCTTTCAGTAATAAGAAAACAGACCATTTATCAAGGAAAAGAAAAGGGAAAAATCAGCCATTGATATTCCGAAGGCGTCCCTTCAAGTAATTATGTAAATAGACATCTCCTGGATGATATTTTATCTCGTCGCTTAGAGATCTTACGGAGGGAAACCGTTTTCATATTGGATGTTTTCAAAAAGTAAAATTGCACTGAATCTAATATTGAAAAAATGATTTTTATATTTGAGATGAAACGTCTTAGCCTTAATATTGGCTTTAGATTTAGATCCTTATTATTATTGGTCTAAATTAGGTAGCACCTAGCTACCAAGTAGATTATATTTTCTAAACATTACCACAGTTTTTTCTTAGCTGCAATGTCTGTTGTACTGGGAGCAGCCAGTTTTTACATTACAGGGCCTCTTCCCTAGTTAAAAGACTGGCTGTCTTTTTTTGTTACGTATTGCCTAAGAACAGCACTCTTGCTTGTAAGCTGTAAGTTTATATTTGGGACTAATAAACGTTTTTTAATTTATTTATTTTTATTTATTATTTTAAAATTGTACAACGGGATTTAATTGCGAACATACATCGCGTTTCGAACGACATCGGCATCGCTGTTGTAGTCAGCTGCGACCACGGCCGATGTAACTTTAAACAACTTAGCCTTTCGCCCGCGGCTTTGCCCGCGTTTACTGTACGTTACATCGTGCGGGTGAAAGTATCTGCCCATCAGTAAATAAATAAATAAATGTGGATAACATCACATACATTGTTCTGATCCCAATTTGAATAACTATTTAAAGCATTCGTTTTTTTGGAAACCAGAAACAACGAAGGTACCACAAACACTCAGACCCGAGAAAATGTAGAAAAACTCATTTTTTCTACATTGACCCGTCCGGGAATCGAACCCGGGACCTTGGAGCAGGCGACACCTTGAAAACCGGTGTGCACGCCACTCCGCCACGGAGGTCGTCAAAGTATGTAAGTAAAGTATCAGTGGCATCCAAAATAGCATATGTCCTTTTTTAACGTCTAATCTAGCTTAGTGCTATATTTCATCAAAATCTATTCAGTAGTATAGGCGTGAAAGCGTACCAAACAGACAGAGTTATTTTCGCATTTATAATATGTATTGACAACGTTAAGGGTTGCAAATTACTACAACAACAAAATACTACGCCGCTCCAGTAGGCGCTACGATGTAGCTACAGCGTTACGGCGTAGTAGACTACAAACGAGCAGTGCGATTCTCTAAGTTATAATGACATAACAGCTTTGGTTAACCTTCCATGTGCGAAAGGAGGCGTTAAATCTGAAACCATAGATTTAGGATACGTTTATGTCTGAAACTGCTGTAACAGCAATCAACGCACGATTGGTATTCTCTTTTAACGCTGATCGACACTAGCGCCGCATGGCTATCAGACAAAAAGCTGTCAAAAAGCTATGACAATAGCAGTCTAATGGCCGGTCCCAATAATCTATCTATCTTCAGTTTTGGCATATCGGAGATAGAAAACAACTTCTGTCTCTGTTTTTGCCGAGAGAAACAAAGACAGAAGTTGTTTTCTATCTCTGATATGCCAAAACTGAAGATAGATAGGTTATTAGGACCGGCCGTAAGTGAAGGCTGAGACATCCCTGATCACAGCCACAAGCGCAGCGTCGTATCGTATTTAAGAGAATGCAAGGGCAGCAGTAATAGCACTAGTCGACAAAATGTAACTTCTTGTTTGCCACAGAATCATTGCTTTTTTACTAAACAAAAAACTAAATCAGTAAATTAATCAAGATACCAGAGTCTTATCACTGAACTGGGATTTTCAATGCAATGTTTTAATAAAAATTATAGGTAAAATCGTATTTCGGGCAGTTTGCCCGCGACCATGATTCGTGCTATAGGATCGATCGTCGGGAAGGTTAATACGATTTTACCTATAAATTATAACATTGCAAAATCCCGGTTCAGTGATAAGTTTTATGTGTGACAATGCATCAAGAAAGTTTAAAAACATATATATACCAGAGTCTGTATATTCGGTCTCATTTCAAAGATATATTCTTGCTCACAAGCAAAAATGACACAAAAATGTGCCATTATAGCGTTGTTTACGAATCTGTTTCAGTACCTCTATATTATAGAGGTGCTAAGTCTATATAGCACAAAAAACTAATAGTTTGCGTATCGAAAGCAAACGACACAAAGTTCGTGCTTTGTTTTGTAGTTCTCGTTTTGACCGCGCGAGCGCTGTTTAAGTTTTCATACTAAATATTTCGATGGCGATACGAACACGCAAACGATTCGAATTCGATAGTTTTTTGTGCTAGACCTAGACCACTGACTTTCAAAGCCATCGATTACTTAAGGTGTTAGTATCCATTCAAAAGCCATAATTCAAAATTGTTTAATGCTTTTTACAAAAAACATCAACACCATTTGCAGCAATGATATTCATAAGTAAGTTTTACTACATTCTTTTCCGTGCAATTAAACTCTTTAAGCGGCTCCAATGCGAATATTTATGCGTCACATTTATAGAAAAAAAAACTGCTATTTGTAATTCAGACTTATTACTTAGAAAACCAGTAATAAAGAAATAAAATAAAAGTATTTTCGAGATATTTATAAGGCCGATTTTCGAGTCACGCTGATCGTACGCTGACCATCAGCGCCGAGCACCGAAATGTATGGAAATCGCTGTCAGCGCTGACCGCCGTCGGCGCTCAATTATATACATTTTGACGGTCAGCGCCGATGATCAGCGTACGATCAACGTGACTCTAAAATCAACCTTAATGTTGAGTCTAAAAGCCATTTTCACTAACTTTATTCTCTGACATCTCTAAAATTTTTCTGGTCTCACTCAACAGATACATTTGAATGATTGAATCACACCCAGACTATATTTTGATTAAAAAACACTTGTTTTTGTTAGGAAAATGTCTGTTTTGTAGTATATAACACTAAACGCATTAAGCTCGGCGGCCGCCAAACAATGACTCCTGGATTCCCGGCGCGGTTAGCGACTCCTACAGTGACATTAAAATGTAAGGGCCTAAATTTCTGTTTAAATTCCTCACATTATTGTGAGGCTATAAAATGGTGTCATAATTTAATTTAGAATTGTGTTGTGTACCTGGTCTATGGAATCCTCCTTTTGAGGGATCGGATGGGCCGTGAAACAGTGGTTGACTGATATAGGGATATGATATAGAAATTCTATTTTTTAAATCTTATCATATAAAAGAAAGTCGTGTTAGTGGCACCACTTATAACTCTCGAACGGCTGGACCGATTTTAATAATTTTGGTTTTATTGGATTTCTTTTCGTCAGGAATAGGATAATAAGCATTAACAACCTTGGATTTTTTTTTTATCACGCCATATTTTATGACTGACATTAAAGGCGTCAAAATCAAATACTATTTTGAGGCGATACGAAGTAAAGTAAAGTAAAGAGTCTTTACTTTACTTTAATCTTTACTTACTTAATAATATAATAAATAATATTTAAGACATGCCTCTCTGGGCCACACAGAGCCATCTAGTCCCAAATTAGGCTACTATTAAGTACCCTGTCGTATGGAGTACTAGACAACTGATAAACTTACTTATATACTTTTGTTTTTTCTAAATACATACTTATAAACTTTATTTGATATTTTAGCAACTTAATTGCACTTATAATATCAGTATATAGAAAACATCCTGACCAGTACAAACAGACATGTTCATGCACACAAATATTTGTACTGTGCGGGGATCGAACCCGCGAGCCATGGCACAGAAGCAGCGTTTACTACCGCTGATCCAAATGGTCGTCATGGTGCTGCTTTTCCGGACAGGACAACGTTAGCCGGGTCCGCTAGTATAACGTGAAACGTGTTTGTCGTTCATTTGACGACCTCCGAGGAGGAGTAGCGTACACACCGGTTTTCAAGGCGTCCCCTGCGCCGTGGTCTGTAGGTTCGATCCCGGACGGGTCAATGCGGTTAAAGTGTTTTTCCACTTTTTCTCAGGTCTGGTATTTTTGGTATTTGTGGTGTCTGATTTCTACCATACGAGTGCTTTAAATAGTTATTTTGGGATAAGAACAATGTATGTGATGTTGTCCACATTTTAATAGTTTTAAAAATGGAAAATGTATATTATCTCAGATTTCATAGGGCCTGGTAAAGTCGACTCCGGCACCCCGAGGTCCTGGCCCGGTTTAAACCAATAGACCAATGAGGCGTTAGCATTCAATTTATTACAAGATAAAAAAAAATTAGAATACCTAGGTATACAAAACCTATCTTCTTTAGCTCTAAGTTTTTATCCTGTGTGTTTTGATTTAAGCACTTTCCTGTTCTTATACTTTGTGGTGACTAAATCTTCATATGTAATTTATTATGTGTAATTTTATGTATGTATATTATTGTATTTTATATTATGTATTTGATTTTTTATCTATTTCGTAATGTTGACAATCAAAACTCTGCGCCCCCTTCCCTAACTCTATTAATCTACTATCCTGTACCTGAAGGTTGTCTGGAAGAGATCGCTTTCTAAAGACCGCGTAAATTATACAATTCTAAGTGTTTATCCTGTGTTACATTTAATTTGTTGGTGTGCAATAAAGATTATCTATCTATCTATGCTACTTGGCATAGCCATAGTGTGTTTTTTTTTTTTAAATCCAAAATGATCCACTGCTATTCTGCAGAGACATGCTTTGCTTCATATATTATTATTATTCGAAATTTATAAATATATATCTAAAATTTTGTACCCTCACATGGTGTGTTGCATAAAACTGCATTATGGCTAGCCATGAAAACGCTATTAATCTACCTGTCGTCTGTCGACGTACGTAACTAGACTGGGGGAGGTGGGGGGGAGAAAGGGGGTTCCATTAAGGTTGGATGGGACACCTAACTTGTTTTGATAGTGAATATAAATAGAGATTACTATTTAATTGAAGTAATTAAGTGACAACCAAAATAGATTTTACGGTTAAATACAATATTAATGTAAAACAAAGTGGAAACGAATTCAATTCCGGATATTAAAAGTAAACATGAAGAATATTATGTTTAATCTTAGAGTAGTGAAAATTTTAAAGTTTAAATGCTAGTATTGAATACTTTAAATACCTATTTAGGTGAATTTAATTATATAACATAGGAATAAGGCGTCTACTAAAATATAGTCCTATATATCTACGCGGTTAGGTTAAATAGCTCTTTATCGTGGTGCAACAACTTAAATAGAAAAGCACATTCACTTGTCTTTTTATGGGTGTCGTAAGAAACGTATAAAGGAGTCTCGCCAGGATATAAGACGTGCAGTAATTTTTTTTTACTCCACTAACCAAACTACGATCACCAGATCGTGGCGACTATAAGTATACAGAATGACTGTTTCATCATCTTCAACATTTTTTATAGGCGTTTAGTTAGTATTTAGAGCCCATTTATGAAGTAAATATAAATCAAGTTTTCACCCGAAAATATTTTTCCCAACATACTTTTCAATTTTTACGATCCTAAGCCGAAGCGAAAATCAAAAACGTATGATTATTATCGTAAAGAATGAAAGAGATGCGCATCGCGTAAAAAAGGTGTTGCTAGAAGGCCGTATCAAGAATTTTAGATTTTTAGCGAACATTTTCTAAGTGCTTTATCTTGACATTTTGTACCAAAAGAAAAAATACGTCATTTTTTGCCTCGTAGCTTGTTATATTAAAATTTGGAAGGTGGTTAAAATTTCACCTGTATATATTACAGTAAAAAGAGATGTCCCATAACAGGCCCAGACATTGTACAGTATTCTAAAAAATCAAGAAAAATCTACCGACTTTGGGAAAAATACAAATAACTCTATATAACGTATAATTCAGCGGCTCAAAAATAAATACAATCTTATAAATATCCCTCTCAACTAGGCATACAAGATGGCGTTTGACGAAAAAAAAACTAAACCATAAACTCTTAATGTCAGTAGCTGTCAGATTTCCTTTGTTATTTGACTTAACCGTTCTTTTCAAGTTTTGGCCACACATAATCTCACGTGAAAAGCTAATATTATATCGCAAATATATTATGTTTATCTGGGGGCACGGCAGTGCCCCCGCCAAGTCGAGCAAAAAAAGCGGCACGGCCGTACCATCTTTTCTCGAAGCATTTCAGGCAATTTTCGACCTCCTATAACTTCGTTGGGAATGAAACTAGAAGTCTGAATTTTCAGTGACCAAGCAGGCATTGCATCAGTATGCTATTTCCCAAATTTCATTCAATTTGAGCAGGAAGCTTGAAAATAATAACTAGTCAAAGTTCTCAATTTTGTCACTCACTGAATGACTGACTAAATGGTAATCAAAATGTTAAGGCACTTCTAGCCGACATAGAAGCTTCAAATTTAGAACACAAGTAGTGTTTAACGTACAAACCAAGGAAAAACTATAATATTTTCCAATTTCAGTCTAGTTTTTTAGATTCAATAACTGCATAAATAACTTTGCAATCCCATATAAACATATGAGGTTACAAAGTTACATTTGCAGTTATTTAGTTCGTGTACCTATTTATATGTATAATATAATGGAATAATAGATATCTTCATATAATTATGTTAAAGGTTAATTGCAAGTCAATTTATTTATTTAAAACGTAAGATTTTTTGTATATTGATATGGTTTCTAAAATATGTTGATAGGTTAGCTAATTAGGTACATTAGGTTAGGTTAATTTAAGACAAAGGTCCCTTAAGTAGGCACTGGCTAATGAACCGACTTGGTATTAGATAGATTGCACAACTTTTTAGGGTAGAAAATCTTAGTTGCTCGACTTGGGTTTTTTACACCTTTGTTTTTGATGGCATTATTATTACAAAAAGCACAAGTAAGTTTTTGTTGTTTAGTCTTGCTATTCTAATAAGTTTATTTTTGTTTAAGCCACTAAACGAAGCCATTTTAAAGAATTTGGATGATAACAAAGTGTTCTAGATAAATTGCCCTAACTTTTGGTAATGTGTACAGGTTGTGGGCCTAGCCTCCATACAATTTGGGAAATTTCCTTTATTAATTCCTACAAAAAAAGAAAATGATAGTATTAATATAATCTTCTACACTATAAAAACAATTGTCTAGTAAGTAATACCTAACCCTTCTTTTAAATATATTTACATTTGTGATTTCTTTAAATTTGTTAGGTACTTAATTTATTAAATGTCTCACTGCTTGGTACCTAACACTTTGTCTCACAATTTCCAATTTTGGCTGTATTGAGAAAGCTTTACGTCTGGAGCCGTGAGATTCCGTTCTTTCGTTCATAGTTTACTGGTCGTTCATGGTTTCATACCGGTCTAAATTTTTTACTAAGTCTGTAAAGAGAACTAGGATATGAAGATAAACCTGTTATGCAGCTGTGTCATACACCCTGTAGCTATTTAACGTCTGTATGAATAGTCTGATGATGAGGCTCACCTCCACATAGCCTTAAGCTGATCGCACGAAGGCTCATCGGGCTTCCCGATGTCGCGGTCCCTGACGCGCGGCGGCCGCGGCGAAAGCAGCGGTTCCTGTTCGATGCGCTGTGCGAGCACTGCGCCCGCGCACGCCAGAACGCTCCATGCGCGCCACAATGACCACATCCTGGGGATAAAACATTTAATAATTACTTTCACCACAAAAGACAGGCAAAGATGGCAATATCATGTGTGTACTTCACGTTTTAATTACATCTGCAGAACCGATTTTTTCAAGATATTGCATAGCTTCTATCGCGGGCCTTGAGCGTGGAGACCGAATCCAGAAATTCCGTAACGAAAATAACCTAACACCCCCCACTCCGACCGGCACAGCGGTGATACTTTTTAGTTTTATAATTGCATTCAAAATTCAAATTCAAAATTCAAAATTCATTTATTTCGTTCTATCATTATTTTTACAATTAGTAGTTATATATGCATAAGTTGATAAAAAATGCTATGCAATAGCTTTACCGCGGCAGTCTCCGAGTGCCACACGTCTTTTTTAGAGTACATAATCATGCCATTTGCGAGTGTCCATAGGTTTAGCACATAGGCTACCTTTATTCCAGAACACCATCTAGTACAGAGCAACAGCTAGTATAATGATACAGAAAATATAAATCATAATGCGAATTATACGATACAAAAAATACTTATTCAAACCTTGACCATACATGTCAAAGTTAAAATATTGTATTGTTTAAAAAAGTTATTAGTGGTGTCACTAACACGACCATCTTCAATATATATAAGTATATATATATTCTTTAGAGGTAAGAAGGGATCATGATCAAATATTAATGGCCTGCAGGGTCCTTCGTGGTTTCGTTGATGCGCCCGATCTTCTTCGTGTACTGTGTCAACTTTATACACCAAATAATTATCGCCGGCTTCGTAAGCATAAGTTATTTAGAGTCCCTACCGGTCGTACAAGGGCGCGAGCGAACTCTCCAGTGCCTCGTATGCTCTCCGCACTCAACCGTCTCCTGAGTACAGACACACAAATTGATGTGTTCGCGGACAGATGGCCTGAGCTGGTGAGGGCATGCCTGAGATACTGTGAAAGAGCCACTTAGCTGCTTTTCTTTTTATTAATGTTTAAAATTGATAAGATTGGAAATTATAATGTATAATTTAAATATGTTTTTTGTAGTAAATTGTAGTACCTACTTAATTGAAATGTATTGTTTTATGTAATGTAATTAATTTGATTGTATTTTGGTATTTGTAAGATAATGTGATTAATTATTATAATTGGTGCAAACCGTTTTAATTAATAAAATATATTAAAAAAAAAATATACTAGCGGACCCCGCGAACTTCGTATCGCCTAAGAATAGTGTTTGATTTTGACGTCTTATATGTCATTGCCATCAAATATGGCGTAGCTAGAAAACTATATACAATTTTAATCTTTTACTACCCTACCCCTACCCTACCCTACACTACCCCTACCCTACTCCTACCCTACCCCTACCCTACCCCTACCCTACCCCTACCCTACCCCTACCCTACCCCTACCCTACCCGACACTACCCCTACCCTACACCTACCCTACCCCTACCCTACCCCTACCCCTACCCTACCCCTACCCTACCCCTACCCTACCCCTACCCTACCCCTATCCTACCCCTACCCTACCCCTACCCCTACCCTACCCCTACCCTACCCCTACCCTACCCCTACCCCAACCCTACCCTTACCCTACCATCATAAAAAAATAGAAATTAAAAATTTTGTCTAAAAAATAAAAAATAAATTTAGGGGTGGACTACCATTTTAACTTTTAATTAACATTTAGGGGGATGAAAAATAGATGTTGGCCGATTCTCATAGATACCGGATAAGCACAAAAAATTTCATCAAAATCGGTCAAGCCATTTCGGAGGAGTTCAAGTTCGAACACCGTGACACGAGAATTTTATATATTAGATAGATTATTTACATTCTTCATTCGCACATCGATAAATATGTTTACCGAACTATCGAAACTTTCCCAACTCTCTACCGAAGTCCATTCGCGTCCAGCTTATATAAATCGAATCGAAAGATATTGTAGAAACTCATAACCGAACGGATTATCCAACGGACGTCGCTTTATATTCATGTCGCAACTTGTTCAACATATTGCAGTTCTAACGTGTCGGACGTGCGAGTTCCAACATGTTTTATGTTGTATGACGTTTCAATGTCGATCTTAACTTGTTTTATTATAAATAGAAAGAAACTATATCACAGGGTATAGTTTAACTTTCTGTACATAAACTTAAATAATACTTATATTCAATTGTATGTCAAATTAATTTTAATGAAAAAGAGCTATTACACTATTAATGATTATATAAATGAATAGGAACGCATGTATTGTTCTTGTTCGCACTGGCATATATATTTTGTATTGTGTGCCCGAGTTTCTTGCGCTGCTTCTTCTCGGCACTAGCCCAGACTTGTCCCGAAACAGTGGTCAGTTTAAATATTTGAATGTGTAAGAGCGCCTCCTGGGGCTTATTTGCAGAAATAAACCTGATTTTCTGATAAGATGCTGACCGTACCTTCATTTTTTCTCATTCCCAAAATTAGGTACTACTTATGCCAATTTTTACGAAAATCTCTTATTTTACACGTTATTACGGTTAAATTTCTTAGAAATTTTAAGTTGGTGCGTGATGATTGCTGGTGGTGATGTCGTCATGAATGGTTTTCAAAAATTCATTCACCGATTTAAAATTGGTCACTTATTTCCATTTTTTTTAAGGCCGTCCCATCCATTTTTTTTTTAATTTAAATATTATTTTGTATGAAGTGATATGCATAACGTTATTATGATGTCACAAAATAACGCTACCTAAAAAAGACGTTATTTTTCTTTTCTTTTTATGCAATGATATTTAAAAAGTAATAGATATGTTACATGCGCTCTCAATATGCGTCCCTAAAACGTCACAATTGTGTCGTCTTTTTAAATCCATGAAAGAGAAAGTAATTGTTCTTTTCACGAGTATGACAAGGACAAAATAAGAATTACGCATGTGTGCAGTTGTTCGCAAGCGGCACAGATATTTCGATAGTTTTGTAAGGGCATAACCTATCTATTATGTTAATTGGTAATGTTATTAAGTCCTTCACCTGACTCCTCACTTCAGTGCCAGTCAGTCCGCACCAGTGATTGTGATGGACCAATATTGGTGTTTGTCGAATGTCAACATTAGGGCACTCCATCACGGCCTTTGTTATATTGGATTCGTTTTGTTTTCGATTTACCGCCATATTGGATTTTTTCAAGCTTACATTTACCCATTTGGATAAACGGCTGAGTGCACCGGTTATAGTTAATGGACGTTGCCAGGTCGTTAAGGATCGCATTCGTTTGAAAGCTTTTTAGATCGATTTAGAAAAAAACTCTGTTGTAAGTAATAATTTTGGAAGAAATTATTTGAGTCATAAATTATTAGACGATTGCTGTCGTTTGTACGGGATCGCTTGTTTTGTTTAAGTACTTATTAGTGTTGTATTGGGGTTTTTACAGTTTTTTTTTGTTTACCCGTTATTCACTAATAAGTGCAATGATAACTTGTTTCGGGGGTTTAACTGTTTTACCTTGCTTTTAATGAGTTTATGATAATTCGTCTCCTTTTGCAAATGTCATAAATAATCGAAGAAGAACTATTTTCTATGAGTGACATTTACGTCACTGTTGCAAGTGCCATAATCACGGAATATCTGTTTGTATAAGTTTTCGATATTTAGTCACTGTCTATTGCGAACGCTGGAAGATCTGTTTTTTTATGAGTTTCCTATATTTCGTCAGTATCGCAAGCCATTTTCGGCTATGCCCGCATGTTTGTTTAAACTAGAAGTAATTTAATCATATTAGCTTATTCTTTTTAAAAAATACAAGTATTAAAATCGTTGAAAAAAAAAACTTAGTACCTATCACCTAAATAAATGATTTCTACATTAAAATGAAGTGATAAAAATATGTTAAGTTTGTACCTAAAAAACATTCTCCGATTCCATTTAGATGGACAAACCCACGCCTGTTTCTATAAATAACGTTTGGAGTGTCCTGTCGTCAAATATCCTCGTCAAAGGCAAATTATTTTGGTAATTCGAAATGTGCTGTTTAAACCATAAACGTAGAATATTATCTATGGTTTAAACAGCCATGTTGAAATTCGACATTTGTGCATTCGCGTTATTTGCTTTTAAAAGTCATTTGATGGAACTATAAACAGTAATTCAAATTATTAACGTTGATATAGAATGTTTGTGTTCTATTTTCGTAATGGCCAGCTATTTGAAATAAAAACGTTTTAGTAAATTGATGTATTACTGGCCGTAATTGTGTATGATTTAAAATAATAAAATAAATAAATAAATAATGTTAATGTGTCATAATAAATCTATATTTACATATTTTAGAGGCGACATTTTTATGCGTATAGTAGGTATATAGGACTTGTAGTACTTAAACGATCGATCTTAGTTTTTTTTAAATCTGTAAAGCATTATTATCATCATAACCAGCCTATGTCAGTCCATGGCTGGACACAGGTCTTTCCAAAGAAGGGTTTCGCCATAATCGCCACGCTTGGCAGGCGGGTTGGCGATCGCAGTTTGGCTTATGGTAGAGGGAATACGCTGCTGGCCGTTTCCTTTTGGCAGTTCTCCTTTATCCGCCTCTTATGACACTCACAGGACAAGAAGTGGTGATGTAGATTTTTTCAACGGGCCACACCACAGAACATGGAAAAAGATTAGAAAGGCTCATGCGCCATTTGTATGAGAAACGATGTCACTACATATGAACGAGTTGAAAAACGCCAATCAAGCGAATTCACCATTTAATCACTTACAAGCATTTGCTCATAACCTCTGTGGCGTGTCTGCCCCGCCTACATCGCCTTTAAAACCTTTTCCCATGTTCTGTGGGCCACACGATACTTTTTTAATCACAAGAATGCTTAATCAGAGTGTGATTTTGGTGCCTAAGTGATAAATATTTTCTAAGTTTCTGAATTAATTAAAGAACACTTGACAAAGTTCCGAAGGCTTGTAACAAGTACCAGGGGAGACCAGGGAGGGTCGACAATAAAATCAAGTAGACTAACAATTAAAAACTTGACCAATTTACGTGAGTTGCGTCGCATAAAGTTAGCGAAAATGGTTTATTTCATAAAATGCAAAAGGCAAAATGAAAATTTGACGTGTCTTACACAAAAATTATAAATTTTGATCCTAATTTTTATGCTATACTTACAGGTATTCAATTACAAATTGACATCTCAATCATTTTCATCCATGAAAGAAAAAGATAAAATATTTATTTGGCACAACAGACTAACATAAAAAAAAGGAAACAAGTTTCAAAAAGGTTCCCGCTCCACATTAGTCGTGATAGCTAGAAGCTTTTTACGACGCTGGTTTTCAACGGGGACCCTGATCTGGAGCGTGTGGGTATGACAGAGGCAGGTATACCCACCAGGCTGAAAGTACCGAATCGAAAAAATAAACTATACATTTTTTTAAATATACAGGCTGACTTTTTAGTCATCTGCAAAAATTTTTACAGGCGTTCAGTATCGTATCTAAAGCCCATTTATGAAGTTAAAAATGTAAATCATGTTTTCACCCGAAAATATTTTTCGCAACATAGTTTTTAATTTTTATGGCCCTAAGCCTGTTAAGGAATGAAGGGAAAATCAAAAACTTATGGATAGTATCGTAATGAACGAATGAGATGTGAATCGCGTAAAAAAAATGTTGCTAGGAGGCCGTATCAAAAATTTTAGATTTTTGGCGGACATTTTCTAAGTGCTTTATTTATTATTTATTATTTTTATATATTTTTGTACTGGGCTATACCAAAAGAAAAAATACGTTATTTGTTTTTGGTCTCGTAGATTGCTATATTAAAATTTGGAAAATGGTTAATATTTCAAACTGTATATTGAAGATCATGCTTCCGCCCAAAGTTGTTGTGTCCTACTAGGTTCATATATTATGTGTACTAACACTTGTATATATTTGAGTAGGTCTCAGAATAGGTTATATTTTCTTATCCAAAATACCAGACACACTAGTAATATGTGTTCTATAAATTATTTGATTATTGGAAGGAATAATTATATTCAATGTCTATTTGTAGGTATATATATCAAAGTAATAAACTTAGCTGGCTTTAGAGCTCCCCAGTCTCGTGTGTAAGTGCCACGTTCTCAGATTCTGATACGATTTCATGTTATCTTCATTCGGATTCAGCTCAGGACTGAATCCGAAACCGGATCAATAGATACGCCCGGCCCTTAACAACCGCGTGACGGGATATTTGTGGCTTATGTCATATTGAGATACGAGCTTAGGGCCGTGGCTTGACTGTGAGCTGGAGAACAATGCCATCATCATCATCATCATCGGAATACATTGAGACCGCCTTATACTATCAAAATGTATCAAATTTTAATATACAGGCTGACTTTTTCATCACCTTCCAAATTTTTTATAGGCGTTAAGTATTTAAAGCCCATTTAATTTTATGATGTAAAAAATGGAGCCGTCACGGGACGCCTGGTAGATGTGAAACATCGACGTTATTTCGTAAAAGTAGTATGCAGAAAAGAACAGATTGTGGTAGGAACTAAAAATGTCAATAAAATAAAATAAAAAAGTTGTGCGTGTACTAGTGTACACACGTAAGAAGTGAAACTTCTTTATGGCCTTATTTTTCGAAAAATGATCTACATGCAACTTTCCAGAAATTGGTTAAATTAGTTAAATTGGTTAAATTGGTAAAATTGGTTAAATTGGTAAAATTGGTTAAATTAGTTAAATTGGTTAAATTGGTTAAGTTGGTTAAGTTGGTTAAGTTGGTTAAGTTGGTTAAATTGGTTAAATTGGTTACGTTGGTTAAGTTGGTTAAGTTGGTTAAGTTGGTTAAGTTGGTTAAGTTGGTTAAGTTGGTTAAGTTGGTTAAGTTGGTTAAATTGGTTAAATTGGTTAAATTGGTTAAATTGGTTAAATTGGTTCAATTGGTTAAGTTGGTTAAGTTGGTTAAGTTGGTTAAGTTGGTTAAATTGGTTAAATTGGTTAAATTGGTTAAATTGGTTAAGTTGGTTAAGTTGGTTAAGTTGGTTAAGTTGGTTAAATTGGTTAAATTGGTTAAATTGGTTAAGTTGGTTAAGTTGGTTAAGTTGGTTAAGTTGGTTAAATTGGTTACGTTGGTTAAGTTGGTTAAGTTGGTTAAATTGGTTAAGTTGGTTAAATTGGTTAAATTGGTTAAATTGGTTAAATTGGTTAAATTGGTTAAATTGGTTCAATTGGTTAAGTTGGTTAAGTTGGTTAAGTTGGTTAAGTTGGTTAAGTTGGTTAAGTTGGTTAAATTGGTTAAGTTGGTTAAGTTGGTTAAATTGGTTAAATTGGTTAAGTTGGTTAAGTTGGTTATGTTGGTTAAGTTGGTTAAGTTGGTTAAGTTGGTTAAGTTGGTTAAATTGGTTAAATTGGTTAAATTGGTTAAATTGGTTAAATTGGTTAAATTGGTTAAGTTGGTTAAGTTGGTTAAGTTGGTTAAGTTGGTTAAGTTGGTTAAGTTGGTTAAGTTGCGAGCTCAGTGGAGCGAAAGAGATGGCTTAACGCCGGATCGAGTGAGAGAGAAACGCACAGTCGATTGCGCGTGGCGACGCGTCGCCACGCCAGAAATCGGTCTCACGTGCGCCTATAGATGTTTCACATCAAAAATGTAGGTTAAACTTTCACCCACCAGTATTTTTCTAATAATCTAATCTAATGGTAACATAACGTAGGCTTCGTTTGTCAGGTCAGTATTAATACTCGTAATTATACAGTCATATGATTTCGAAAGCTAACAAGATCATGGGATTCGTACTCCGAACAATAAAACCCTTTCGCAAGCCCGCTAGTATTGTGTCATTGTTTACCGCTCTCATTAGAAGTATACTGGAATACTGCTC
Organism: Anania crocealis; assembly: GCA_949315895.1. NCBI lineage: Eukaryota > Metazoa > Arthropoda > Insecta > Lepidoptera > Crambidae > Anania > Anania crocealis. The sequence continues at coordinate 5,100,669 of OX438874.1, read as the reverse complement.
AGTCATATGGTCCCCCTTCTACAGCACTCACATCGACAGAATAGAGGCCATTCAAAGGCGATTTCTCCGCTACATCAGTGCCAAATTCGGTCTCAGGCGAAGGCTGGAAACCTACGAGTCAAGGCTCGAGCATTTTAATTTGTGCACTCTTCAATCTAGACGGGATATAGCTAGCCTATCGGCACTTTACAAAATTGCTAATCATGAATGGGACACAGAGTATTTGTTAAGCCGTCTTTCATTTAAGACAAGTGGTAGTAGGAGAAAGCAGCAAATTTTTGATCTACCAGTATGCCGAAATAATGTTACTATAATAATCCAATATACCGAATGTGTAGATTATATAATAGTATTAGTAGGGAGTTGGATATTTTTTCTGTATCTCATCCAATTTATATAGAAGGATGTAAAAGAAAATTGTAGCTCACTGCATTTTATGTATTAATTAACTGATAATGTCGTGTCCAGCTATAATCGGGATGCAAATTTAATGTAATATTACACAAAATGTATCTTAGTATTAGTCTTGATTTGTATTCTGTTGCTGTACCTTGAATAAAAATAAAATAAAATAAAATAAAATAATCTGTAGTCAGGTAGTCAAAAATGCACTGTGCATAAATTAATGGATACATTTTAAAATAAAATTCCTCCAAAAACTTTCTCTGCTTTCCATCTTTCGCGACCAATGGATTAATAAAAATAAACAAAAATATTTATTTTTAGAAGAGCTACATAACAACTATGTTTACTGGAAGTCCTCTAACTAGGTAATCCGGTAATATGGGAACTAGTTAATGATTATTATATAATATGTTATCTTACTAATAATGAATCCGAAAGTTACCTAAGATGAATAACATGTTTGTTACCCAATCATGCCAAAACAACAGAACGAATCCGAATAAAATTTCACAAGTTTAGATCACAGGTTGGGTAAGCTTATTTTGAAAAAAAAAGGGTTTCATGGCATTCTATTAAATTCTAAAATCTTCATGGACGAAATCGTGTGCTATACGGACGAAATAGCTAGAAAGACATAATTAGAAATATTATTTTTTTAAACATGGCTCCTGTTTATCGTGAATTACATGTAATATCCATATGCGGGCAAATGACGGGGGTCTCCTAAACCCTTGTATCGTTAGTAACTTAATGTTTGTTACAGAGGAAATAGTGTTCCACATTTCGTTTTATTTATTGCTCTTTAAGCGTTCTACAGTCATTAGGCCATCACCAAACGTCACTTAGTTTTCTGCAGTCTTGGGGAAAATTTGACCTTTGTGCATAAATTAAGTCGTTGTTGTCTATGCATGTATAAATATGTATGGTGTAAACAATAAATGTATTTAAAATTGCATTTTTGTGGAGGCCATTCGCTTATTGTTAGCATTAATAATTGTTACATTTTTTAAAATAAGATAAAGCTTCAGTAGGAGGATAATTAGTATTATATGTTTATATTTGCACGCCTTAAAAGCCTAGTTTATTTATACTGTTAAAAAACATCAGTAAAATGATTCGTCATCAACTCACGTTAGTCCACCGCTGAACACAGGCTTCTGTAAGTAGATTTTGTCTTGATTGCTTCATGTGGCAGAAAGATTGGCGATCGCAGTAAGGCAAAAGGTAGAAAGAGACCCTGCTAGTCTTTTACTACCGGTACCTTTAGTCGCCTTTTAAGACTTATGGGTGTTTATGGGTAACTAGATGGGTTGGTACAATACTGATTCATTAAGTATAGGCCGTTGTAACACAGCATTTAAGGCCCGGTAGGTCGGCATTTATGGATCGACATCCATCGATCGCCTATTTCGGAGCGCCTATGCGCTCCGTAAGCGCCAGCGCGCGACAGTACGAGCTTGACGAGCCGTTGTAACGTAGTAATTAAATAGGTTTATCATGTAATGAATTCAAACTTAGCGAATATTTCTATAAATATTTACTAGCTTTAAACAAGCATAACATTTTTATTAATAATGTCCGTAGTTTAGTCGTCATATTGAAAAAAAACATTTCGAAAAGATGTAGGTTTGTGTTTTTTTTAATCGTGTAACCGATAACGAATGTGACTAGACTAGTTAGATTCTTAACTAATACATAAAAAAAATTCACACTTCAAAACGCTGATTTCTACTTCTCAGATGGGTTTCAAAAACGCTGCAGAACTACGCCTTAAGAGATTGTTTTTATTAATGTTTGTTGAAACACGTTTGTATCCAGACCCCGGCTTTTAATCCTCCAAAATGACTTCTCGGTATTCTTCATATGTTATATTCCTATAAACGAATTTGTACCATCTCTGCATTCTTTATATTTTTGCATTGAGTCTAATGGAAAATCGACTTCATCTAATGAGCACTTACTGAACATTTGGGTGAAATCAGTAAAATCAGTTTTATTTCTGCTAATAGGCTCCAGGAGGCGCTTTTACATTTCCCAATATTTAAACCTACCACTGCTTCGGCAGCAGAACTAATTCTTCCAGACAGAGACCTAATATGAGCACCTCATTGCAGTCGAGAGTCTACAGTTATACCTAAACAGGTAGAGGAGTCTACAGTGTCTAAAGGCTCATCTTTTACAATAACATTTGGGTGCTCATTTTCAGCAGTTGTATACATCTTTAAGCCTTGCAAGTTAGATGAATGTGCATTACGATAGGTATGACACATGGTCTTCTCTTATTTTTAAACTTGGACGTTGTAGGAGGAACAGCACTGAACAAGCTATCACTATTTGGAAAGTTCGAAGTTACATTTATGTATTAGTGATTGGATGTAGGTCTTATACAGGATGAAATTTTAACCACCTTCCAAAATTTTTATAGGCGTTCAGTAATGTATTTAGAGCCTATTTATGAAGTAAAAAATGGAAAATCAAGTTGTCACCCGAAAATATTTTTCGCGATATACCTAGTTTTCATTTTTTTCGGTCCTAGACCAGTTAAGGTATAAAGGGAAAATCAAAAACTTATGAACAGTATCGTAATGAATGAATGAGTGTTGATAAAAAAGTGTTGCTGTAGGCTGCCGTATCAAAAATTTTAGATTTTTGGCGGACATTTTCTAAGTGCTTTATCTTGACATTTTTGTACTGGGCTATACCAAAAAAAATACGTCTTTTGTTTTTTGTCTCGTAGGATAGAGATCGAGATATATTAAAATTTGGAAGGTGGTTAAAATTTCATCCTGTATATTTTATCCGTAGATGTACAGACAACGGCAGGTCAACCTACCCAAAAAGTTAAAGGTCATTGAATTGAATTTCAACTTTAATTCCTACAAGTAGAGATCAATATCAATTGAGAAAATTTGACGTTTTGTGGTAGGTTGACGTCTGTTGTCTGTAGGTACTATAAAAAACTAAATCACTGCAAATATTATAAAGCTGAAAAGTTTGTTTGTTTGTTTGTTTGAAAGCTCTAATCTCAGGAAGTACTGGTTCGAATTGAAAAAATATTTTTGTGCTGGATAGTGCATTTATCGAGGAAGGCTTTACGATATATAACATCACGCTGCGACCAATAGGAGCGAAGCATCAGTGATAAATGGTGCAAAAATAATCGCGATCATAATAACAGAAATTGACGCGGACGGAGTCGCGGGTAACAGCAAGTACATAATAAGCGCCAAAAAAGTGTCCCAACTACAAGAGCACCAATGTGACAAGGGTACACTGTTAGCGCTTGGATGAATTAACCACTGGATATGAAACGCAAGAGCGAATGTATGAACGAATCTTATGCAAAATGTTCTTAGATGTACTTAGATGTAGCGATAATAATTTTACCATAATACATAAAGGGCTGCCTTTCCTATATGAAATTTTAACAAAAATTTAATCATACTCATAAGTGTATTTTATGTTGTCGTTAAACATCTACAATTGTTCAATAATTGTATTCACGTCACTAGAAAAACTTTAGCTGGTTTCATATAGGAAAGGCAGCCCCCGACGGATATTCCTCGGTTATGTATTATGGTAAAATTATTATCGCTACATCTAAGTATATCTTCGAGAAACAGACACGTTAGACACGTTAGGGAAAAACTGTAAACATCGATAATCATTGTTTAGGTACTTAAGTATATCTTACCTTTTACCGATTTACTTACCAATTTCTCGAGATATTAACTCTTTTTTAAAAAGTATTTTTACGTCTATTATAATATTTCGTTACATAATAATTGGGTTAAGTCGGGGGTTTTGAGTTATTATATTCTTTTTCGCTTATTATTACAGTCGTGGATTTTTTCAAAATTTTTAATTTTGCGTAATTTTATTTCAGACTTTTTAGAGAGCTTATATGAATTATAATCTATATAATGTGTAGATAAGATCTCGCAAAACAATAAGTGTGATTCATCCTACTACATAATATTAAGTTCCTTATTAAATATTATACAGTTGCTTTCTGCTGGTTTTTGTTCAGAATTGGTGTCAAGACTCTTGAGACTATAACCGTCTAGGTATCGCTATGCATTGATTTTGAAATTTTACTCGGACTATTACATTAAACATTGTTAAAAGTTACCTCTATAACACTCATCTGAGAACATGCACCAATCACCCACGAACTCATTCCTGAAATCCGCATTGAAATCAGACAATACGTTTTAATTTTAATAATATTGCAATATAATCGTTTCACACTAATATAGCAGCGCCCCCTAGTGAGTTAATATCATAAGACTTATCTTAGACCATGCACCAATCAACTACGAACCCATTGCTGAAAACCGCATTGAAATTGGACAATTCCTTTTAATATTATTGCAATATTATTTTGCACTAATATTGTAGCGCCCTCTAGTGAGTTACAGACGTAATTTTTATTATTTGGGAACATGCATTAAGCTACCACGTACACATTGCTGAAAACAGAATTGTAATCGGACATTTCGTTTTGATTATATTGCAACATTGTTTTGCACTAATATTGTGGCGCCCCCTAGTAAGTTACAGCCATGACACCTGTCTAAGAACATGACCTTATCAAACACAAATCCGTTATTAAAAACCGCATCAAAATCGGATCATTACTTTAGAAGATAGGTAGGAACATTACTTTGTACAAACGCACAAACAAACATCTCTCACCCTAAACGCATATACCTGCTCCGTTCCGTCGTGGGTATTGTAATAAAATTTTAAAGCAAACTATTGTATTTTTAAGATTAAGTACTTTAATCTACTCTAGAGTTAATCATGTTACAGATGTATCATTTTATTTCAAAAGTATTTATACTATAAATTTATTAGTACATTTATCGATATGATTTATCGACAATTGTCAAGCACAGTTAAAACTAAATTGACTAGGGAACGAATGATGAACGTACGATAATCCTACCGAATGAAGTATACGTCATCTTTTTGATTTTGTAGTAACTGACCACTACTTTTTTAAATGGCAATGTAACTTTTCTCTAGGAAAACACATTTCACTATTTTAAGAAAAATTAACAGCTTTATTGGGATAAAAAGTTACTTACGGATGAAAAGAAATATTTTTTGTCTTGCCGCTATAATTCTTACACAAAAATACGGCACATTTACCCATTTTTCTTGACAATGTTTCTCACTGAACTCTGAATACTGACAATACGTCACATGTTAGTGAGGCTAAAAAGCCTGCTTCGTTGCCAAGGGGGCACAAGTGAAATTGCCTGTCATTCCGCGTGGTTTATTCGTCCAAGTGTTAGCACAATCTGTATCAATCGAAGCTACAACATGACATAAATATCCATACTTTATTACATGCCGACATAATTTGGCCGAATTATAAATTTGACACTGACATAAAATCAACGAACGTCATTCATTCAAGGACAGTTTTAGGTGTCATTTTTTTATCGGACTGTATATCTTCTTCTTAATGTATCGATGTTTTTATCGATGTTTTTATCGATTTTTTGAATCCTTTAATCCCTATCCCACGATAACAATTGATTTCAATTGTGTCTGGAATAACTCACGATCGAGGGATTAACCGGTCGGGTGCCTAGTCACAGATCTGAGCCCATATGGCAATTGATTCTATTGTGTCTGGAATTAGCGGCATACAAGCGGTTAGTATCCGAGTTTAAGCCATACTCGTATATTCGACTCGAATTACTAGATGAAACAGCTGATCTAGTTCTGTCATATCAAAACTTTGCTCGTTAGAGACAGTCGGGTACCGAGCTCCGGGCCGGATCCAATTTGAGTTTAAGTGGGTAGAGCACGCGTTTCAACCCTTAATAAAACCGTAGAGAAATATTTACCTCCTCAGAAACAGGATTATCATAATAGGGGTTAAAGTATGAAATTGCCGATTATTTTCCCACTTTTTATTTTGTTTATAGCTCTTAAGTATAGTCATATTATTGCGTAATTCTTTTTGTATTGTATTAAAAACTAAATAAAGTAACTTTTGACTAAAAAAAAATGCAATACTAGTGCCTATTACTTCAAAGGAAGTCGTTGAAAAGACCCCTTACAATGTGTCAGCTGACCTTCTTGCTTCAGTTAAGTATATTTGTATTATATACTTTGATTTTCAGAAATTTAAATACTATAATGCGTAGCTTTATAACCATCTAACTTTCACCTTTAATTGCATCGAAAACGGTTCAGGCGTTTTAAAAAAAACTAAAAAATTGTTAGTATGGAAAAATGACTTTTCTCGATTTCGTCCATACAAAACGGCAATTTCATACTTTAACCCCTAATGTTATATATAATATAATTTGATTAACCCCCGACGCAAAAACGACGGGGTGTTATAAGTTTGACGTGTCTGTGTGTGTGTGTATGTGTCTGTCTGTGGCATCGTAGCTCCCAAACGGATGATCCGATTTTTTAATAATGTACAACAATACATTTGTTCCGCAGTAAAGTACGAACGGTACCTTTATACAGGCTGATAAATAATATATATTACAAGTCAACAAGAATTTTGATTTTCCGAACATAGCTCGGATTTGTGACTATGCCTATACCTACCCATCATTGCTCTAGTAACTTAAATTCAATGATGAAGGTATCTACCCTGCAGTGGGGATGATTATAGACCGTTACTAATGTTAGCTGCCTCTAAATACCCTACTACAGCGATTCCACGGAAAATGGGTTAAAATATTTGAGTATTTCATACGAAGGGTGACAATTGCCTAAACTTGACAGACAAAAGGATATTATGTGACTCAAAGAATATAAACGGAGCTGTCAATAAGAAACGGTGACAAGGGAAAATGTACTTAGAATGTTAACGATTTACATTTAATTTTCGTTCCAGCATTCAGATGTCGTTCATAGTTTAACTAGTAAAATACATTAAAATAACTATAATTCAATCACGATATTTGAATAGGATATCCCAAGTTGACGTGCAGTTAGGTTTATATTTTTAATGTACTATGTAACAACATATTTTTTATGAGTAGGCCATAATTTGACCTGCCTTATTAGTAATATATGGATCGGAATGCTGGGCTGTAAAGAAAGTAGATGAGAGACGATTGCACGCAGCAGAAATGAGCATTTTAAGTTGGATGTTGTGTGGAGTGACAAAATGTATGAAATGAATGAATAGGTACATAAGAGGAAGTATGAAAGTAGCACCAGTAGTTGTAAAGTTTAAAGGAAATCGTCTATTTTGGTATGGACATGTGATGAGAAGAGACGAGGGGCACGTAACAAGAAGAGTGATTAATATAATAATATATAATAATATAATAATTTAAGACATGCTTCACTGGGCCACACTGAGCCATCTAGTCCCAAATTAAGCTACTATTAAGTACCCTGTCGTATGGGGTACTAGACAACCGATAAACTTACTTATATACTATTTTTTTTTGTAAATATATACTTATAATATATAGAAAACGCCCAGACCAGTACAAACAGACATGTTCATGCACACAAATATTTGTACTGTGCGAGGATCGAACCCGGGACCCATGGCTCAGAAGCAGCGTTTACTACCGCTGATCCAAATGGTCGTCAACCCATCATTGCTGTGGTGAGGGTGGTGTGGATGGATAGACAGATAGAGGGCGACCTAAAAAGAGATGGATGGATTGTGTGAGAAAAGATATGGATATGAAGGGGCTAGACGACTCGATGATGACTGGCGGGATTATATGGAAAAGAAAAAAATACTGCGCCGACCCCAGGTGACCTGGGAACAGGGCAAGTAAATGATGATGATGTTTTTTATGAGGAGGGCCGATTGTTCGATTTATATTTTGTTCAAAAGGCTATATAGTTCTAAGTAATATTAAAGCCAGGAAATTTCCACCTGAATAGGTATGAAATAGGGTCTATTTTTAAAAAGTGTTTTTTTACCATTAACTACTCTGTTTTCAAAATAACATAAAAAATAAAAAATGGAGCCGTCACGGGACGCCTGGTAGATGTGAAACATCGACGTTATTTCGTAAAAGTAGTATGCAGAAAAGAACAGATTGTGGTAGGAACTAAAAATGTCAATAAAATAAAATAAAAAATATAACGATTTTTTTTTCTAGATAACGATGATTTTTTATTAAATAAACATTCATTTTCATTAAATACAAAAATTTACATATTTATTTTAAATCGAAACTACTCAATTAGTTTAATCAGTGACTTCGGTAATAGTTACATTCGATGTTGCCTCTGAGAACGGTATTACTGTGACAATTGGTCGATGGTAACTGAAGTACGATACGAAAGTATTGGACATAACATTATTAAGATATCTAATAAATACAGCATCTATTGTTGTTCCGTATCTGGTGGTAGGTTCTCTTGGATTGTTATTAATTTCCAATTGAAATTCTTCTTGAAGAAACGTAATTAATGGCGTTGATTCATCTTTTGCAAAATTTACATTGAAATCCCCAGCTAAAATCAATGGTAGTTGGTTTTTATTGGTTTTGAAAATTATTGAACCTCGGTGACTGTACGGAAAAAATCTCTCGTGTAAAAATAAAATGATATCATTTATTTTTTTATTAGGAGAAATGTACACAACAACCATCATCAATTCACTTCCATCTTCTAGTTTCACGTGTGAAGCACACATATCGCCAATAGATGTTTGGGAGACATGAACTTCTGTAGCGTTTTGAATTACTAAATCCATGTTGAATGTAGTAATATGTGAAGTATTGTTGTTTTTATAAATGGCAACTCCAGCTGCTCTAACATTTTGTCTCTTAAATTTAGCTATACAGTGAAAATTAGGTAAGTCAACTGATTCATCTGCTGGAAGCCATGTTTCAGTTAGTAATAAAAAGTTACTCCGTTGACAAATAGAATCTTGTAAATCAGTAGTATGTTTTCTGAGACTTTGGCAGTTTAAAGTATAAATGGTTAATTTATTTCTGGAGTTCATAAATTCAAGGATCAGTCCTTGCAATGTAGCAAGTTTGTTTAAAGCTAATCTTTTGAATTCTTGCTGTAAACTTGAAACTGATGGATCTACTCTCCTTCCATGATAAAATCTTAAGTTATTCTGACTGTTACATATAAATAACCCTTCAATACTTGTTACTCGTGTTAAAGCTACGTAAAGTAATGGAATAGAATGACTTTTATTATACTCATAGACCACCTCGTCATATGTACCTCCTTGAGACTTATGAATAGTCATAGCACATCCTGATATCAATGGAAAATGATTTCTTTTTCCCACAATGGTTTTATTATTATTGAGTGGTATACTTGAAGTTCGACGTATGATAGGTACTGCACGTCTATCGATATTATGTTCCGCAAGAAAAGCAGCGGCTTTTCTTCTAGCCACCATACCAGTGTTTTGATCTGGAAAAACGAGCCATATGCGAGTTACTTGATTTTCATCATTTTGTTCGATATGAACCAGCTTTCCAACGGCGCCGTTAGCTAAGCCATCTACCACGTCTATGTTAGTTGTAATAATGTAAGGTTTTCCAATAACAAAAATAATTTCATATGGCAAACCTCCAGTATCAATCACTGACAACTTGTGGAATTTTTGTCTCATGTTTGCTTCTTGCTCATGATTAGTACAACCAGAAATAATGTCCATTGCAATTGAATCTATTTTATTTTCAGTTTGTAAAGCTAGTGCGTTATATGCGTTAACTGATGCATTATCATGAAATAATCGTATACCACTTGGACAGAGGCGCAAGGCTTCTTCCTTCGTAAAAAATCTAGACTCGATAACCGCTAATTCATCATCATTTAAAATAACACCACTGCCAATTTTTGTGAATATAGAAGAAAACATTTCGTTATCTTGACGCATTATTTGAGTTAACTCGTAGAATTTTAATCCTCGCCATAGTAAAGGTCCAATCATCCGTTGTTTAGACTGCTTATAGATTGGAGTTGCACGGACTGGAGGTAATTGCCGCAAATCTCCAATAAAAATAATGTCTAGACCACCAAAATTTTCATCAAAATTTCCGGTTATTTGCTTTAGTCTTGCGTCTATTTGGTTCAAGAGCTCGGCACCAATCATACTGATTTCGTCAATTATTAAAACTTTGACATATTTAAATAAGCATCGATATTGTTGTGCTGTTTCTATTGACAACGGAATTAGTTTTGACAATGATATTTTCAATGCAGTATGAACAGTAGTTCCGTTAATAGCTACTGCAGCTTTGCCAGTCGAAGCACACGTAATGTATGAATTGCAGAACCCATCATTATCAGAAAATCTGTTATATATTTCCATTATCAATTTTATTACAAATGTTTTTCCACATCCAGCTGGCCCAGTAAAAAATAATTGTAAAGGTGATCTCTCTGCAGATAAGTTGTGATGAATGACGTGTAGCAGCAAATCTTTTTGTTTTTCATTAGCGCTTCTCATGAGTTCGCAAAAACGATCATTACTCATGATATTTTCTCTTCTTTTGGCTATGGCTCCCAAGTTTTTAAGCGTAGCTATGCGTAAATCTTCATTAACCGCAGCATTCGGATTTCTGTACAATTCTTCAAAGGGGTTTGGCTCTGGAAATCTTGTAGCAACGTCTCGAGCTTCTGATTCGTCATCTATTAGCTCGCCTTCATGACATAATTCTCGGCATATATCAATTGTCTTTTGAATATCAATATTTGACTCTAATTCTTTCCTTTTCTCTAAAATTTCGTTTTCGTGTTCATCATATATAGTTGTAAATTTCATATCTGCTTATATTTCGGTGTCTTCATTTCTAAATGGTATATGTAACGTCACCATTTCTCTTCTGTACTCGTTGTAATCCTGAGTCATGTCATAATTTCTATAACGAATAACTTGAGGCTGCTTCTTTCTGACGTACTCTCCCTTTCCGTTTTTAGTATAGTGCGAAACAAATTGGGCTAAAGAAATTCCTTCCAATTCTTCTGGCCGTTTTTGATACTTGTCATGCCAATCTTCCTTCCAAATATCAGTAGAGTCGTCATCAAGTTCATCAATTTGTTTTTGTGTTTTTTTTATCCTCTGTCGTTCAATAGGCCAACAAGTGTTAATATACTGAATCGCTACTGACGATTTAGACATTGGTAACCTTAAAAGATACCAAGCAGCTTCTTGACTACTCATCTCAATAGTATTCAGCATGTCAACGCTCATTTTACGAGTTATTTCAACAATATCGAATTCAGGATTCTCATTCATAACTTCTATTATTTGGCGTTGTAAATTGCTAATTCCTCTGTTGGTTTTGTTTACATATTCGACGACATATGCCGCGCAAGAATATTCTTCAGTAATTATCTGAAAATCCATATTTGACTTTAAGACATTAAAAACAAATGGATTGAAAGTATTGTGCCATTTTTCGGACGGATGTCGTTTATAAAATATTCTTGGTCTACTAATACCAGATCTTAGTATATCTTTGTATTCTTCATCTGATCTGATATTATTACTTTCATAATAATCATCAATACTGTCATAGTCATTACTTTCTAAGTTAATTCTAATTTCATTATATCTTTTCAAGTGTTCTTTGTAAAGTGGATTCGTTTTTTCCATCGGTATTAAAATCATTGTAGATTTACAAGGCATGAATGGCGCTTCAAATCGGCACTTTTGCACAGAATTAGAGCCAATTTTTTTGTAGCACGTGAATGTATGCTTATGCGTAAGTAATTTTATATTTCCCGATGCTTCCGACGTTGATACTGATACTAAACTGTTAATCATTTCTATTGCTTGTTTTTGCTCTTCTCCAAGTATATCTTTGGGAGCGTTATCCAGCCATAAAAGAATATGCGCATGTGGACTTCCTCGATGTTGAAATTCAATCCTCAAAAAGTAGTTAATAACTTTAAACTTACCAAAAGGACTGAACTTCTTTGATTGTAAAATTGTCATTATTACATTAACTAATTTGTTAAAATAAATAGCACATGTTACAGCATCGTTGTTAATTAATGAACTTTTTTGGATAAAACTTAGTTCCGATGCGATAAAATTTTGCATATCTTCTTTTTCTTCAGCTAATTTATGTAACAATGTTAATAAATCCGGCCACCCTATTTCATTTGCGCTTAGTGTCATGAATGCAGTTGGCTTCCCAAGCTGCCGAATCATTGCGAATAAATCTTTTTTTCTTGTAGACCAATACCAAACTGAATTCGGGATTGACCGTAGAAAAGCTAAATTAGACTCTATGCAGTTATGAATATACTCTTCGGATTGAACTTGTTCCTTAGTTATATTGGTATCTGTACCAACATGCCTAAACGCGATCGTTAAACAGTCACGAACTCGCAGTCTCATTATTTTTACAGCCATATATAACAAATGATAGGGATTGACTCCTCGCCGATCCTTACGTCGCAGTTCACTAGATGCCATCATAAAAGGTGTAGCTTTGACTGTATCCCTAAATTTTCTAAAGTGTCCCATATAAATACTCGGAAATGATAGCTCTTCAGCGTGCTCATCGAATAATAAACTTTGTGGGATATTGTGTTGCCCTGGCGCTAATCTTAAATATTTTTCTTCGTTCCATACCAAAGTTTGTTGTTGAGCAGTTAGGCTTTCTTCAATATCGATGTTTTCACTAAATTCGTCAATGTTCTGTTGTGTAATCAGTGGTGTTTCTTGATTAAAAAATGATTCATCAATTGTTATTTTATAATGCAGATATAAAGGTGTATGAGTCAAATAATCCAACCATTGTCTAATTGATCCGATGTTAATTAGGCCATGAACAAAACTACTTTTATGAATCTTTTTTTTTTTAATATGTACATAAATGCAATGTTCATCATTGACATCTCTTGGAAGTGATCGTACCATTGTATCCACAGAAACAGGAACATTGATAATTTGTCCGTATATGCCGAATTGTCCTTGAACGTGCCTTAATCTTCTTATTTGCATAAAGGGAATTCGAGGAGAAATAAGCCTTTCAGTGATGAAATCTATTTTTGGTAAATGTTGTGGTATTTTTGGATAGTGAAATCCATTATAAACAGAAAAATTAGGAATGTTATTTTTATTTAATGCTGATTTACAAGTAGAGCAAACTTTGAGTGTATCCACATTTTGCCCGTTAGTTATTGTGTTAATAATACTTCCAGATGCAGATGGTTTCTTTAAATCTTTCTCAAACCAAAGTCGATCGCAGATTGAGCAAGCATGTCCAAATTCATTATTTTTAAAGTTATCGTTAAAATATTCATGAGCTGATTTATGGTATCTAAATCGACTGTAGTTATTCGGAATTTCCGAAGAATTTGCACTTGATTGACTTCGTCCAATTTGCTGAGATACTTCAACTACTCCATGCTGCATTTCTTCTAAACTAGCTATATTTTGAGAATTTGTACTTATTTCATCTATTATTGGATCGTTAATTATTCCTGTAAATTCGATGTTAGGAGAAGCAGCTAATTCTGTAATCACATCTGCATTTTGTAGACGCCTCCTTCTTTCCGCTTCACGTTGTTTCAATTTATCCCTGTTCTGCTCCCTGTATCTTTGTTGACGTTCTCTTTTTTTTTGGAGAGCGTTTTGTTCATTACCTTGATCATTGCTTTGAATAGATGATGGTTGTATTTCTTCCAAACCAGATGAACTTTGAGCAGTAATTATTTCTTCATTATTCAGTTCTATTCTATTCGTGTTTGAAGAGGTAGATGGTCCGGCAATACTTTGTGAAAAATGTATGCGTTCTCTTCTTTCCGCTTCACGCTGCTTCAATTTGTCTCTGTTCTGCTCCCTGTATCGTTTTTGACGTTCTCTTTTATTATTATTTACTCTAAAAAAATATATATATATATATATATGTGTTAAAATAAGCTTAATTAAAAATTGGTAGATTCAGGTACTATTAGATTAATAAAATCTTACATCACATTAATAGTATGTCTTGTGTTTAATTGACCTTGGTGATGTCCAGTTTCAATAATAATATCTTGTGACCCCTGTGATGATTGTTGGGTTCTAAAACATTTATAAAAATAATATTAAGTTTTTAAAATATTAAGTTAAATATTAAGTTATTAAAATATGCAGAAAAAAATTTTAAATGGCTTCAATATATTAGTGAACTCAAGAATCTTAGCTAGTTATTTCAATATACTACTAAAGATCGTAAATTATAAATATAAATAATGAATGTTTCACTATAAACTCCATTATGATTAGAAAAATTAATTAATTTTTTAAAGTTTAAATTAATAACAAATAAGAAAAAGATTCGTGCGCTGCACGCCATCAGCTGATTTTAAAATAAAGTTCTGTCAGTCTTAATAAATTTATTCTCTAAGCAATTGTTTTAATGCATTAATTTCAATAAGAATGAGAATGAATGAATCTACCTAGAGAGTAGATTTTACATTTACTGGCGCTCAATACACACCAAATATACGCGTGCTAAATGCACAGATAAATGCATACTTTAATTATAAAAATATAATTAACTTACTGATGACTTGATAATGTGTCATAGTGTGATTTTGCTTTCTTTGCAGGAGGCTGATCACTTCCACTCTCTAAATTATCACGGTCAGACATTTTATTATCAGAACAGAAAAATGATTTATTTACCAGAAAAACACAGGTTATGAGTACTGTAATAAACAGAGTATACATTATAGGTATCCGAGCTCAGTGGAGCGAAAGAGATGGCTTAACGCCGGATCGAGTGAGAGAGAAACGCACAGTCGATTGCGCGTGGCGACGCGTCGCCACGCCAGAAATCGGTCTCACGTGCGCCTATAGATGTTTCACATCAAATAAATTTGTATTTTACTAATAATTTCTTATTTTTATTGATTTTTTCATGTTTCCCAAATATTACCTAATTTATAAAAAAGTAGCGCCCCGTCCCGGCTTCACACGGGTGGACATAAGATTTTTTTATAAGGATCCCTAATCGTTTCTAGCAATAAATATAGCCTTTGTCACTCAAGGTGAATGTAGCTTTCCAATGGTGAAAGAATTTTTAAAATCGGCACAGCAGTTTTTGAGTTTATTCATTACAAACATACACACACACAAAAATACAAATCTTTCTTCTTTATAATATAAGTGTAGATTATATGGACCTATTGATATAAAGCTTCGCTGTATTATTTTCACCAATCACAGAGCCTCGTACCTCATTGCCTCGCGATTGTAAACTGGAGAAATGAAAGCAAAAGCTTTCCGGTTTTTCCGCAATATCCTGTTCGAGCGCCTCTAGATATCCGGGTACACCGGTTTGACACAACAGATTTACATACAGTATGACCATTTCATTGATTTGCTTCCTTTTTTTTTTAAGGGGTATTAGTAAGAGGATAAAGTCTTAGGGTAAGCGACTCATAAATTAGTCCAATATTTTTAAAGTTGATTGGTCATCTTCTCTTTTTTTTCTTAAGGTTATTCGTTTTTGCCTGCTCCGAGATCCCCGTTTCGTTTCCCTGACGGATAAAAATAAAAATAAAATAATATTAATGTATAAAAATAAAGTATTTTTCAATACCTACTTTCGTTTTCTGAATTCTACAGAACAAGTGATTTCAATTTACTTTGGGGTCTGAACAATTTATGTGATGTTGTCTGCATTAATTAATTTATTTATATTTTTCCTTCACAGATAATCTGGTGCATGAGTTTGAATATTACAAGGCTCTGACATGACTTGATTTCATGACTTTTATTTTGCGATAGGATCGGAACAAAGATTAACGTTTTTATTCAAAGGTTTAGGCAATAACAAACATCCATATTCAAAGTAAGTGCCTATAATCACCCCACTGCTGGGCAAAGGCCTCCATTGAATTCAAGTTACCACAGCAATGATGGCAGTCACAAACATCCATACATTCTTACTCCCTTGGTCTAGTGGTTTAAATACCGGGCCAAGATCTCGGGGTCCTGGGTTCGATCCCAGGCTCGGGCAACAAAAAGTTTAGAATTTCCGAAAGTTGCTCAACCCTTTGCCAGGGTCCATCATTACGGGTAGTGGGCTAATTAAAGGCCGGTACTTTACTTTACTTATACATCCTTGCAAATATTGGCATTAGTAGAATAGTAAGCTTTCAGTTATTTTAGTTTAATAACTATACTTTAAATAATATTCATGACTAGGATTTTATCTAGTGGTATTAAAATTCGCATTCACAATCCGTGTTTCTAAATATTTCATTTCGAAAGAAAAGATTTTCATTTAATAGCAACACTTTTTCGACTGACTGAAATACGCGAAATACGAAGCGTTAGAATTTAATTTCTTATACGAAAGATTCGCATGGCCGAATTCAAAACTCATTTTAAATGCTTTGAATACGATGAAATGCTATTCAGTTAAAATGTGGTTAATGGGTATGATGGCACGGTTGCCGAGACATATAACAGAGATCTATTTTTAGACGATTTCCAGGACTTACATTGGGAGGTTGCGCGATGCTGCTAGACGTGGGTGGCGGGAGACAGATCGGCGTGGAGATCCTGAAGGGGGGCATTATCCAGCAGTGGACCTCGTTAAATTCAAAAACTTTATTGCACAAATATAAGGTATCAAATTTAAAAACGGAAAAACAGTACGGCGTGTATCACGCTTAAGCGATTTATTTCCAGTCATGTTTTGGGTAGAATACTCTGATTAAGAGGAATAGGGGTAATGCAATGCAAGATAAAAAGACAAAAATGCCATACATTTTATATAATAATGTAAACAACAACAATACAGAACATAGAATAAATAAAAAAGATACAACCACTGATCTGCGCAAACCCAATCCGATACGCAGCATCAGCGCGACAGGAATAGTGCCTTGACTCTTGTCCTAAAGATAGGAAAGGACTCAGATTATCTAACAGTAGAGTTATCTAACAGGAAAAAGAGTTACATAGATGAACACATCGAAAGATTATGAATAGAACTGTAAAGAATGAGAAGAGTACTTAGTTTACGAGACGACATCATATTATTCTGACTATTGGTGTATTGTTGGTGCGTTAGGCTGAGATGATAAATTCAGTCAGCACAGTGCGACTGCAGAGCTCCTGATCAAACTCTTTCCCATGTGGTAAACGAATGCCCACTTCGCAGTTTTCCTGGTGGACTAACGGAAGTCCACAAATGCACACCTGCTGCAGCAATCTGGCTGAAAGACTTGTACATTGATATGATCCACGCAGGATGTATGCCATACGATATGATGATTGTATTAGACCATGTATCAATGTTCCCTTATTTCCCTACTGAAGTACTAACGGCAAAGGTATAGTTTAGACATAGCCAAAAATATTCACCAGAAACTCCCATTTTAACGATTAATAATAGAAAACGGCGGGTCCTCATAATTTAAAACACAAAGCCTTCATCGATAGGAATTTAATTTAAAATAACAATAACTTAACTTATATGAAATATCTAAAGCTAAATTATTAGCCGCGGGTGACCCACATTTCGCCATCCTATTAGGGTTCCGTCGTAAACCAAGTAACCCTTTTAAGGTCGCCATTTCCGTTCAACTATCCGTTTCAGATGGCGCTAGTGTCGCTAAAAATGTCAATAAAATCCTTACTAATATTAACAATGTGAATGTAAGTTAGTTTGTACTCTTTCACACGAACTACTTAACCGATCATAATAAAACTTTGTACACATATTTTTGGAGGTATTAGAAGTAACATAGGCTATTTGGTAACCCATCACGTCGGCAGAGGCGCTGGCAAAAAGCTAGTAAGGAAATAAAAATGCTAAAACAAAAACTTTTTGTGTAAACATAACATATTTCAGAAATGTTTAAGCATCCATAACCACAGAACATGAAAAAAGGTTAGAAAGTCGATGTGGGCGGGGCAGGCGCGCCACAGAGGTTATGAGCAAATGCTTGTAAGTGAGCGCTGTGATTGGATTCTTTTGACGTCGAGCGATGTCAAAAGAATGGGGGCTATCGCTAGTGAATTTGCCACTAGAGGCGCTTGTGTCGCGTGAGGTCCAATAACATTCAGTTTTCACTGGTTTTAGCGGGCTTCGTTACATAAATTATAATTTCTTTAATTTACCTGCTGGAAAGTGATCTCCTTCTTAAAATTATCGCAAATATGGATTATTTGGCGATTAATGTGAACGAAAAGTGCAAAAATAGGCGGCCTCAAAGAGCAACTATTTCAGAAGTAAGTTTGTTGATATCAAGATAGTTATTTATAAATAATAAACTTTAATTAGATTTAAGATTAACACTTTGTTTCGGCGCCGATCGCCTTTTACAGCTATACCTCCGGACCTCAGTCTACAGTGGCGCCAACTGGTGAGCAAAGAAACTGTAGTCCCCATTCGCTTGATTGGCGTTCTTTGAACTCGTTTATTTATGCGCAATCGGCGACATCATTCTCATACAAATAGCGCATGACAGCCTTGCTAACCTTTTTCCATGTTCTGTGGTCATGAAATAATGAAAAATAGATTGTGTCTATTTCAAAGCAAAAAAAAAAGTGTAAATATAAAATAAAAACTTGTCGGTCCTAGTCCCGTCTAAACTTTTCGAAGTTTTCATTCAATTTGATTTGTATTTGTATTTCATTATTATCTCACCGTAAAGTTGTTACTTAACCCATCATGTTTGCCTACTCAATCAACCTTAAAACTTTACACAGACCGCTCCTCGTTTAAAAAACCCGGCGATCCGAGCCTCCAATTTTATGCTTAACGCCCCTCATTTTCCAACCAACAGCTTCTATACAGGGTGGATCTTAAAAGCTACATTATGCGGTCATTTGGAGGCACTTGGTGGCAACGGTTTCTTTATAATGTGGGCGGATGATTGCTTGCAATGTAAATTTATGAGGTTATATTTCTTTTTGTAGAGTTATTATTGTATTTCATGCGGTAGGTACCACTGTGTGTCTTATAAGTGTGTAGTAAATCATCTTTACGTCCTTTGTGTGTCGTATACGCGTTATAGTTTAATTTGCCTTTATGTATTTCAATGCTATATTTTTTGGAGTAACTTTTATTTTAATTGTTAGAAAATTATTTACTTTTAAATTTTTGACATATTGTATATCCAATCTAACGACGCTTCATTGTTGTTGTAATTAACAATGATATTTTTAAGTATAGCTCGAGACTGCACTCGACGTGGACGCTGTAAAAAACAACCTAATTAGGGCGTATTTGAGTCTTCACGACGCGGGAGCTTATAACATATCTGCTTCGTTTAAATATAATATCATTGTTTAAGTACCGAGCCGAAAGCTCGGGGTCCCGAACTCGATTCCCGGAACGATCGGGCAATAAAAGTTTCAAATTTTTTTTCATTTTTCGGGTTTGCGATCACCAACCAGCAATTAGCAAGCGTGGTGAATACACTAATACCCATCATTGCTGTGGTAACGTGAATTTAATGATGGAGGCATTTACCATGCAGTGGGATGATACTAGCAGTTACTACAATATTATTCGATGGACTAATAAATAAATTATTTAAAAAAAGTCGTGTGGCACTCGGAGACTGCCGCGGTAAAGCTATTGCATAGCATTTTTTATCCACTTATGCAAATGCCACCTAAAGGCGGGTTGCTGAACTAAAGAGACAAGCGTGAAATTTCAAAAAGTCATTAAAAGTTCTGCTATTCATCGATAGATGGAAAAACTGAAAAGTATCACCGCTGTGCCGGTCGGAGTGGGGGGTGTTAGGTTATTTTCGTTACGGAATTTCTGGATTCGGTCTCCACGCTCAAGGCCCGCGATAGAAGCTATGCTATAGCTTAACTAAAGTATGAGACAGTCACAAACTAGTCACACTTGACACTGTCAAGAGACCACAAGTAGAGTAGACGAAACATACGCATTTGCAGTGCTCGCCGAAACTCGTCTACACACATGAAGAAAGTCGTTATAAAATCAATCAATCTATTAATTAAATCGTTTTTTCGTAAGAATACAAAATTATGATTACAGATTTAATAGTAAAGGTCGGGAATAATATTCCGCTTGTGAACAAGTGTGCCATCAAACTAAATTACATTCCATTCCATAAACTCAAATCAAATAACTTTAAATTATGTCGCGTCGCATCTAAAACAAATCAACTACATGACATTGGAATAAATAACATAACTAATAGTAAATTACTGATTCACAGTCAAATAAACCAGTGCATCATCATCATCGGTCAGACGACCATTTGGATCAGCGGTAGTAAACGCTGCTTCTGAGCCATGGATCGCGGGTTCGATCCCCGCACAGTACAAATATTTTTGTGCATGAACATGTCTGTTTGTACTGGCCTGAGTGTTTTATATGTATTATAAGTATGTGTTTACAAAAAAAAAGTATATAAGTAAGATTATCGGTTGTCTAGTACCCCATACGACAGGGTACTTAATAGTACCTTAATTTGGGACTAGATGGCTCTGTGTGGCTCAGTGCGGCATGCCTTGAATATTTATTTATTTATCGGTAGCATTTTGGCATATGGTGAAGAAAAGAAGGTACGCGTCTCCTAGTAAATGATACTTACTAGTATAGGAATCCTTTTTTCGCCCCCTACAACATACCATACCCATAGGTCTAGAAAGGATGGTATTCTGTTTTAGGAAGGCAAACATTACGTTAAAGTTAATGACTGCTGACCGATTGACGACCATTTGGATCAGCGGTAGTTAACGCTGCTTCTGAGCCATGGGTCGCGGGTTCGATCCCCGCACAGTACAAATATTTGTGTGCATGAACATGTCTGTTTGTACTGGTCTGGGTGTTTTCTATGTATTATAAGTATGTATTTACAAAAAAAAAAGTATATAAGTAAGTTTATCGGTTGTCTAGTACCCCATACGACAGGGTACTTAATAGTACCTTAATTTGGGACTAGATGGCTCAGTGTGGCCCAGTGAGGCATGTCTTAAATATTTATTTATTATTTATTTATTTAATATTAAATAGACTAAGTACTTTGCCATTAAACAGTTTTGCTCTATCGATAACACTAAAGAAATGCTTTCTGCATACCCGCGGAGACGCTTCTTCCAAAAGGTCTTGCCTACCGTTGCCTCTGATTGATTGCAAAAATCACACAGATTACTGATAATTGGTTACTGAAATACAATTAATGAAAGACAATGCATCTACTAAAATATCATAGAATTGATGAAAGACAATGCATCCACTAAAAATAGACTTGAGCATTACAGACAATGCATTGATAACTATTTGTGGTTTCAACTCGTCCCACGCTGCTTTCATTCGATTTCATTGTTCGAACGGTTGGAGGAATAATAGGTATTATCCAATTTTTCCACCGATCTGGATATTAATGATCAGCTATTATTAATTAAAGCGTTAATTAGGAGATTGTAGATTAGAAATGATAATCTTCAGTTCATTTAAAAGGTATGGAAATTTATTTTTGCAGAAACAAAAATGCAGAAACAACAGATTAAACTTTTAGGTAGCGTTTTTTTCCGGACTTATTTATTGCTGGTTGCCTTCTGATAATAGCTAGGAATTATGCAAAGGATCTCATAATGTAGTACTTTATTTAACAGTGAATCAGTAATTTGATGTTAAACAGGATGACTTTTTAATCATCTTCTAAAAATTTTTTAGGCGTTTAGTATCGTATTTAGAGCCCATTTATGAATTAACAAATGTAAATCAAATTTTCATCCGAAAATATTTTCAATTTTTGCGGTCCTAAGCCTGTTAAGATATGAAGGGAAAATCAGAATCTAATGAATAGTATCGTAATGAATGAATGTGATGCGCATCGCGTAAAAAAAGTGTTGCTAGGGGGCCGTATCAAAATTTCTAAATTTTTGGCGGACATTTTCTATATCAGAAACAGATTACAATTGGGGATCTTTAGGATCAAAATCAATTATGTGATGTTATCTACATTTAATATGCCAAAAACCATAAATAATAAAGGTGCATAGCATGATAATACAAGTGATGGAATATGAAGTTACTAAGTTAAACAAACATTTGGGTCTTACGAAATATTAATACTCATTGTTTACAATGATTTCTGAAGACATTTTTATGTGAAGCAAAATTTACCATTAAAAAAGCTATATCAGTAGCTATTTCTTTCCTATCACCATGTTATGTCTTTCCTATCACCATACAATTCTTTGTAAGTTCTGCTCAACTGAAGCAGTAGGTTAAAGCTCTTTCTCATATGCCTAAAGCGAATGCTTTTGAAGTACGTGTTCGTTTATTAACCTTTCCAAACAAAATTGGATACAAATCTTAGAAAATCATCCATGAAATAGGAGTAGACCATACAACGTTTGCTACAGTGTGGTAAGTCTGGAAACATATTCATATTATACTTTATTAATTAAGATCATAAACCCCAGTTAAATTAATAAACTTTCAGTTGAGTTTATTAGTTTGTATACTGATAGAAAATACGAGTAGTTTATAACTTTGTTTGCTTTAGATGTTATTAAATTTGTTACAGCAGTGTTGTGTCCATGATTTGGCGAATTATCAGCACTGTAATATTAATACAGTTAGGAACATTGAAATGTACCAATCAATATTTAATTTTACATCAATGGTACTACTAACCAACATACCGACCACGCATTTATTTTTCACCAGGTGATATATGCTCCACATTTTGTTAAGTTTGAAACAAAATATTTTCGGGTGACAACTTGATTTACATTTTTAACTTCACTCTAAACACGATACTGAACGCCTGTAAAAATTTTGGAATGTGGTTAAAATTTCACCCTGTATAACTAGCGGACCCGACGAAAGTTGTCCTGTCTTAACTATGAATATTGATTTCAAATTGGTTTAATTAATTAAAAAAATATTTCAGATTCAAATTTATTGTAGTGATTACTTGCACAGTGGTTTGCAGTACGCATTCTGTCAATGTTATGTCAAACGCTATAATGTTACATTAAAAAAGTTTAAATTGTCAAAAGCACTAAGGTTACATTACAAATAATTGATAGTAAATCGAGAAGTAGAAACTCTTCAAAACAATGTTTAAATTTCATCTAATTTATACAGGGTGAAATTTTAACCACTTTCCAAAATTTTTATAGGCGATCAGTATCGTATTTAGAGCCTATTTATGAAGTAAAAAATGTAAATCAAGTTGTCACCCGAAAATATTTTTCGTGATATAGTTTTCAATTTTTACGGTCCTAGACCTGTTAAGGTATAAAGGGAAATTCAAAAACTCATGAATAGTATTGTAATAAATGAATGAGATGCACATCGCGTTAAAAAAGTGTTACTAGAATGCCATATCAAAAATTTCAGATTTTTGGCGAACATTTTCTAAGTGCTGTATCTTGAAATTTTTGTACTGGGCTATACCAAAAGAAAAAATACGTCATTTGTTTTTTGCCTCTTAGATTGCTATATTAAAATTTGGAAAGTGGTTAAAATTTCACCCTGTATTTATACAGAAATAAAAAAAAATATATAAAAATATATATATGAGCCTAAAACTAAAAACCTTAAAAATGTAATATAAATAACTAAAGTATATTATTAAAAGGAGTCCCTTTAGGCAAGGTTCCGAAGATACTGGCAGCGTTCCCCCTTTGAATAGCCAGACTAATTCTTTGTTCGGGGTAGCTGCCAGCTCTTCGGTCTCCTGTGATGTCGACTAACCTTTTTGCTATTTCCTTAAAAAGCCTAATAGCACTAGGACGGACCAAGGGTCTCGACACCGAATGGGACCTGTATTTGCATGATTTAGCTTTTTCAGCCGCTTCACAAGCCGCACCAGCTCTGTTGTTGTTTCCATGTAGATGGGAAGGGGCCAGCGTGTCTGAACAGGTTGCATCCCATACCAGCCCCCGGCCCATCTTCCATGGAATCAAACTCACACCGTTCGGTCTCTTGCCATCGTCTCTTGTAATATTATTTATGTAACAAATAATTTAGTATGGTGATAGGTTTTCTTAAATTTTCTAATTTACCGCGCAATTTTCTTAATTTTTTCTTTCATAAAAACACTCTCCTAACAAATAACAAACAAAACAAAAAAAGAATTTGCGAAATCGGTCCAGCCGTTCACGCGTGATGCGATGACCAAAGGAAATAGGGATTCATTTTTATAATTATATAGATAATAAATAAAAATAATAATAATAATAACAAGCACCGACTTAAAATTGGTCTATTATATCACGTTTTGCATAAGTAATTTGTATTGTAGAAAAAAATTATGGCAAATTTCACATTTTTGTCAGTAAATACTTTTGAATAAAATGATTTACATTAGATAATATATAAAAAATAAATAGAAACTATGGTCTGAAGTATGCCGCAGTTATATGTATATAAACTATTATGATTTTAAGTTTGCTTACCACCTGCATCACTTGATATTTTCTAAGTATTTACCGTCCGTAACTTTTATTTCAAAGTTCGTTTTGTTACAGGTAAAATGCCGTGGGAAACAGTACTACAGATTATTTCTGCCGCAGTCTCGTTTAAGGATAAATAGGTATGAAGGTCTAGAGCGACATTTTCCCTATTAGTTTGCAAGTAAGTTTGCTCGGTACCAATCCTGGGAGAAACTGGGGCAATAGTTCCCGACCTTTTTTCTTAGACAATTTGCGGAAGTTTTCCGAAGATCGCCTCTGGTTACTGTCGATCCGGATGATGTAGTGCGGTACCTGCCTACACCGGTGGTTGTATTCCCGGTCTGGCTAATCTAGGAAACGATTTTTTCACACAACCGCACAGCCTTGAAATTGACTAGGTCTATAACGGTTTACAGTAATGCTTCGAATGGCACGATTACGCGTTGGACCCGCCTTCTCTTACAAAGATGAAAGTCAAAGGCCTATAACCACCATACTGAGTATATTTGGTTTGCCTGGGTAATCATTCTCATCTCAACTAAACTAGCCCACAGCTGGACAGAGGCCTAAGAATCTCCATATAGATCTGTCCCACGCTATCCGCTTCCAAGGCTTCGCGTGACTGTTATCAGGTCGTCGGTCTACGAGGTGGGTGACCTATCCACGGATTGTTGTGTAGTTCGCGTTCGCATTACAGAACCTTTCCGCTCTAACGGCCTACGGTTCTTTTTATTATATGTCCCGCCCGCTACCACTTCTCCGTAATGCCTCGATAATATTTAGATAAAAACATTAATTACGCAGCTTAGGCATCCTTACATCTTAAATGGAGGTATTCTTAGACATTTACGGGAAACATTTCCCTAAACACATTTCATAACATCAATTACCTTCGAACATTACTGAAAACTTTCTAATTTATTAACGAAAATTCCAACAATTCGGTTGGATATTCAAGTTTGTCCTTAGAATTTCGCGAATACCTTAAACCATTTAAAAAATATGTTGGTCGGGCCGGGCTCAACGAGCTCCATTTTTCAAATAAGGAGGAAGTGAAAAATCTATTTAGTTACATAAATAAATCCTTAACGCTTCAAGCCCCAAGAGACAACCGTTTGTCTCGATAACAATAGATTTTAATTGTGTCTGGAATATCAGATCGTCAAAGGGTATATTTAAAAGCAAATTTGTTGCCCTGGTGATTATAAAATTTTAAAACTAGTACTCGTATTTCATATTATTTGAAGTGTGTTTAACTAATAGTGTGCTAATAATATTCTGAATAGGTACACTAAATTTGACAACCATCAGATTAGTTAAAGTGTTTTAATTTAAAACAACTATATTTATAGAGCTGCCCTATTAACTAATTATTTCACTTAAGTAGAAAAAAGTTAATGTATGCATAAATATTTATCATATCAAAATAAGCCACTAGTGCTCGATAATTGTCACTAATTTCATGTTCAGCGCCCTCAGTAAAACTTTTGTAAAAAAAATTACATATTTTTATTTTTTGATGGCTATCAGTCAAAGGTTATTTATATCAAAATACAAATCAAAGTTAAATTGCTTAAATATTTGAGTTATCACACAAAGAACTTCGATACCGGTGAATCTGGTAAAAAGTTAGGCATAAAATAAATATTTATATGCCTCAAATTTAATACCTTCTCTTTTTTTAATAGATAACTATAACCAGGTTTTCAGATGATATTACTTTTGTATCAAATACTCCAATTTTTTGATAAAATCGTGAAGAATTTCCCAAACGAATCAACTTTTTGTTCATCGCTATATTTTAAGTCTAGTCACGTAAATCCCTAATGAATTTGTGAATGAATTATCCTATTCTAGTCTGGACAGCAAGGTCACCCCAAACACAAGAGCTGATGAAGTGATCAGCTTGTTTTAGACTCGCCCACGTATGTAAATGGGTCGTGAGAATGACATGTACCTACATTAGCCTCCTTTGTTCAGGTTTTGATTATATTACAATGACTAGATAGCCCTCGATTTCGTACGGGTGAAAATTTAAAGGTGAATTTAAAGGTATCCCACGGGTATCCTACGTACTTTTTTCTATCTGTAATATTTCTCCTTACCAAACTACATACAGATCCGTTCAGCAGTTATGGTGTAATTGAGTAACAAACATCCATCTTAAAATCCGCATTTATGATACTTAGGTACTATTGCCTGTGACTTTGCACACGTGGAATTTGTAATTTGATTCAATCCCACAGGAACCGTACTTTTTTCCGGCATGAAAAGTAACATGTGTGCTATTCCAGCTTATTTTCTATCTCCGTGCAAATTTTCATCTAGATCCGTTAAGTCGTTTAGTCCTGGATTGGGTAACGAACATCAATCCAAACATTTTATGTTAGTAAGATACTGACGATTTGAACTAAACTATTAAAATATTTTTGTCTCTAACTCATAAGTTGCAACAGAGATGTTCCAAAGAGCAGACTAATTTCTAATGATCTCAAATTATCTATGTAAGATTTATATTTTATGAGGTATTGCATTAATTATTATATGTAACTGATTGTTATATGAGTTTATTACAATCTGAAGTAGTCACTAGTGGAAATTTAATATTAGTTTTCCGGATGTTTCGGATATTTCAGCAACCGCTGAAATCTAATTAAACAAGGTGCAAATCCCTAAACAATTAACTCTCATCTGTCTGCTCCACCACATATCCGATGACGCGTATGTTTTCGGGCTTTAAGGCCGCCCACACGGGAGTACTCATATGTAAATGCTTCGCCGGATAAGCCTTTGTTGTCCAGGCGACAGGGTGTGTGCATTTCAAGTGTTCCCGTTTTCTATTCAGCCATCATACTGGTGAAATATCTTTGTGCCACTTCTAATTTTATCACGGAAATACAAAGAATCGAACTATTAATAGGTCAATGTTTAGAATTAAAAAAGTAGCAGCTTTCCTAAATCCTTTAACATTATTCATAGTACTTTTATATCATTAATGGCCATCGATCAATATGAATTGTCACCCAGTCGTGGACATGATGACTTCAATCTGCCTCAAAACAAATAATTCAATATAGATCAAGTGTTTTGCCACTGATATTATGATACCGTGACTGTGTGACCACGGAGCAGGCAACACCTTGAAAACCGGTTTGTACGCCACTCCGTCAGGGAGGTTGTCAAATAGAATATCCCACCACTTCTCATTCTATGAGCGTTGTAGAAGGCGACTTAAGGAGTACTGCCAGAAGATGACGGGCAGCAACGTCTTCTGACCATAGGCCAAATTACTATCGCAAATCCACCTGGCAAGCGTAACGGTTATGGTAAAAACCACAGATCATGTAAAAAGATTAGAAAGGCTGTCATGCGCCATTTGTATGTAAAGATGTCGCCGCTTGCGCCCCACTACACATAAACGATTTCAAAGAACGCCTATCAAGCAAATTCTTTTGACAGCTACTCGTAGTATTTGAAATCACACAGACTTCTGAATTCACAGCACTCGCGTGTGGGGCGCCTGCCCCGCCAACATCACCTTTCTAACCATTTTCCATGTTCTGTGGTAAAAACCCTCTTTTGGAGAGTGTTATGACTAACTGATGACTGATGCGGGTAACTTTCAAAGGCTGATTAGTATAGCGAAGTCAAAACTAACCAAAAATCGAATGAAGACGTATAGTTTTTTATTACAAGGATAAACTCATTAGACTTGATAGTGCATTTAAGTTTGTAATGCGAGATGAAGCCATCCTCTACATCCCTCGTCCAGTAATTATGCAAATTGTTCGCGACTTGTGTGCCCTGCATTAGGGCCAACCAGTTTCTGACGTTTTACGAGCGTCGCTTTCATATGACTTTCATTAAATCTCGCTGTTGTGTTTTGCAGATTACGACTTAATTTCTTGTGTTGTGTAATCTAGAATGTTATAAAGTTTTAATGCGTTAGGTAGAATAGTATTTGCAATGTAATTCACTGAAACAGCAGTATCAGATTCATGAAAAATAAAAATATTATACTCTCAGAAAAGTTTTCAAGATGAACGAATATGTATGGTGACAGATGCAATCTTATACTTGATATATATATGTCACCGTAAAATTGTAAACTTCGTCAGTTCATAATTGAACGTCGATGGATTACAATCTAACCTAACCTAACCCACCGTTAGTTTATAATCTCACGCGTTGTTTTGTAAACTGACAGATCTCACAATTTTACGGTGACATATATACTGTTATACATGTCGTAGGTCCATAATCATTGTTACACTGAAACTGACACTGAAGCTGCACAATTCATCGCTAGAAGTCATTTCTTTCAAGATAAATTGTGTAAAGTCTTTCGTAATTCGTATATCTTCCGAAGAACAGAGAAGTAACACAGCTTGGTGAATCGCACAACGTTACTAATTGATTTCCTTTTACCTCAAGATTCACGGTTGTAAGCAAGACTTTAATATGAATACCAAAAGGGAAATGAAATATCTAATCTCGGAATCTGAAGAGAAGTCTTCAGGAATCTTTCTCTTAGGGGCCGCTGTCTAATGTTTCCTTATAATGTTACCTTAAGTAACGTATTTTCCATAACATCTACGCTTATTTTTTATTCGTGAGCAATTTAAATACCTGCTGAATTCCAATTTTGTTTACCAGGGCCATAAACTATTTACATTACGGATAACCTAACAAAATTGAATCCAACCTGCTTAAGCGGATTATGTATGTTTCGTTTAATGTCACAAATAGTTCAAGAACAGAAATAATAGGCAAATAGCTCTCATTTTGTAGGCAGCTACATTTTTATTTCAAATTTATGATTCAATTCATTGAATCAGATTTACAAAGACGTTAGTATTTGGAATTTTCAATAGACGAAAAATAAAGTTTCTTGATTTGATTTCATAACTTAACCTTCTTCTAGAATTTGTTTGTTTTTTTGGGGTTACCGATACGAAATACAATGTCCCCGAGTCTGTCTTGATCGTCTTGACAGAGAGAGAGAGAGAGAGAGAGTATAAAAAAAATTAAAAATAAAATAAAATTTTATTACAATTCCTTCACTAAAAATGAACTTCGTTCCATCCGGGTGTCCCTTGACACCTCTCAAGTTTTTTTTACTTTACGATTGTCGGAAATCTATTCAACACTCATTTGGTACATAACCTATAGAACAAAAAAAAGACGTGTGGCACTCGGAGACTGCCGCGGTAAAGCTATTGCATAGCATTTTTTATCAACTTATGCATTATGCAATTATAAAACTAAAAAGTATCAGCGCTGTGCCGGTTGGAGTGGGGGGTGTTAGGTTGTTTTCGTTACGGAATTTCTGGATTCGGTCTCCACGCTCAAGACCTACGATAGAAGCTATGCAATAGCTTAAAATATCGGAAACTGTCCACTTCCTAAATTAAATAAATAAGTATTTAACTGAGAATCTCTCCTTTTTTCACCAGTTGAAAACAACTCTCAACTATTAAACTCTTAAATCTAAAACTTTGAAGCATAGTTGAAATCCCCAACGAATAAGCATTCAAGTATCCAAACAGGTCAAAGTTGGTAAACCTGGCATCACTTTCTAGCTCTTACATAATAAGTATACAAAGCGAAAGTTTCAGTGAATTACATCAGCGGTGCATCTCTTAGACTTACATTGTTCTTTAGATACACTGACGTCACAGCTCGGTGTGACGCAATACCCCTCCATTTCCTTATGACACTGGAATAGGGCCCGCTTTCCACCAAAGTGTCACCAAAGTCCCGGCTTTATCGCAAAATGGAAGACTCAAAAACTAACGTCGGAGATCTGTCATCGGTCATCGTTCGTTTCGTTCAAACTATGGATGAAGAATAATCACGATTAGAAGAAGTGGAGTTTCATAATGCGCCTAATGGTCGCAGAGATATTTACCTAAAAGTTTTCTAGCAATTTATCTTTAGCTGTTAGAATACCGATACAAATCGACATCCAATGGCTCTATCCTACCTATTAGCAAATCTTTAGAACTGAAATAAAAAACATCTCCCTACCCGTGATGTATTTTAATCCCTCTGTTAATATCCAATAATTAATCTATACTAATTGCTGAAGCTGAAGAGTTTGTTTGTTTGTTTAACGCGCTAATCTCAAAAAGTACTTGTCCGAATTAAAAAAATATTTTTGTGTTGGATAGTCCATTTATCAAGAAAGGCTTTAGGCTATATAACATTACGCTGCGACCAATATGAGCGAAGCATGAGTGAAAAATGTTACAAAAACGGGGAAAATTATTCACATTAATCGGGATCATCATAACAGAAATTGGCGTGGACGAAGTCGCGGGCAACAGCTAGTATCCAATTAAGTAAGTTTACTTTTTTAACTCAAAACAAAGTTATTCCTAAGAATGTTTTATAGGTTAAAGCGCTTTGCTACAACTACCTCTACTAGCTTTTCACTCGCGGTTCTACCCGCGTGAACTTCACGTTATATTGCGCGTTCAATCCCACTACTGGGTAAACCTGTACCCAGTAGTGGGATTGAAAGTAGACTATATCCTTTCTCAAGGACTAATCTATCTTCGTATCAAATTTCATCCAAATCGGTTCAGTCATTTAGGCATGAAAAAGTAACGGATAGACAGACGTAAATCAAAACTAAATACTACTAAATCAAAACCCGAATACTTTTTTAATAAATTAGAACTTTTATTGAAAAAACTCAGATACAAAACCAAACATAAAGTTATTATTCTAGGTGATTTTAATATTGACACTCTGAAGTTGACTAATTATTCTAATGAACTAAATAGAATTATTGCAAACTATAATATGACACCCCACATTACTGAGGCCACCCGGAAAAATGCATGTATAGACCACATTATTAGCAATATACCCGATGCTAAAGGACAGCTACATCATATAGGCTTGTCGGACCACAACACAGCGCAATCTCTAACCTTTGAAGTCGATAAAGTTGAAACACTACCAGAGGTATGGTTTGAGTTCAAAAGAGATTTTAGCATAGAGAATGTAAACATTTTTTCAGCGTGTCTTCATGCTTTATCTTGGTCTGATGTTTTAAAAGAGACAAATTTAAATATTGCCTTTAATGCCTTTCACGAAGACTTCAAACTCTTCTATGATCTCTGCTTTCCAATAAAAAAAGTGAAACGCACAGCAAGACCCAAAAGGCCACCCTGGTTTACGGTTGGCCTAAAAAAGGCGACCGTGGTTAAAAGAAACCTACGTTTTCATTACTATAAACATTCTACTAGTGAGAACAAAAGAAAATACAATAAGTATAACAAGTTATTAAAAAAATGTATTTACAAGTCCCAAAAAATCACCAATGCTAAATACATTATAAATTCCACAAATAAAATGAAAGCTTCTTGGGACATAATTAACAATAAATTGGGGCAAAAAAATACATATAACGTTATACAAGCTTTAAAAGGACCAAATGATGATGACATGACCAAAGAAATAAAAAATCCTAGTGACATTGCAAATTATTTTAATGAATATTTCATAAATTTGACGCATTCTCAGAATATTGAAATTGATAACTTGATTTTAAATAAAATAAAATTCAACCATTCGAGTATATTTTTGTATCCAATTGACACTTATGAAATAAAAAAAATAATAAATTCTTTAAACTTAACTAACTCTACTGGGTATGATGGCATAACAACAAAATTGATCAAACACGCAAAAGAAAATATAGCTGTAGTTTTATGTCATTTAATAAATTTATCGTTTACCTCTGGAACATTTCCCGAAATCTTAAAGATTTCCGTTGTTAAGCCTTTGTTCAAAAGAGGAGATAAAAGTGATCCTGGCAATTACAGGCCCATATCTTTAATATCAATTTGGGCAAAAATCGTCGAAAAGGCGATGCTGACTAGATTGACATGTTTCATCGAAAAGCACAATCTTATAAAACGAGAGCAAAATGGCTTTCAAAAAGCCAAATCAACTACACTAGCTGCATTTTCACTTATACGTAAAGTTGTTGAACATATTGATAAGCGAACCCCAATAACAGCAGTGTTTTTTGACATGAGTAAAGCTTTCGATTATGTCTCGCATGACTTGCTACTCCTTAAATGCGAAAAATATGGTATCAGGGGAATGGCGCTAAATTGGCTTAAGTCCTATCTTAATAATAGAAGACAATATGTGGAAGTATCTAATATAGATAAAAGTAAAATACTGAGGTCTTTCCAGTCAAATGTCAAAGTAAACAGCTTTGGTGTGCCTCAGGGAAGTATACTGGGACCGTTACTCTTTCTTATTTACATCAACGACCTTCCGGACATAACACAGTATTCTTGTGTTCTATTTGCAGACGATGTATCTGTAGTAATACCGTGTGACAATATAAATTCCTACAATAAAGAAGTAAATAAAACAGTAGAACTCGTAGTAAATTGGCTTAAAAGTAACAATTTAAAAGTAAATCTAGACAAAACAAAAGCTATACAGTTTACAAACAGAAATGGACATAAAAAGGACCTTACAATAACTTATGATAGTCAACGAGTCAAAGAAACAGAAGAAGTCACTTTCCTTGGATTAACACTAGATGATAAATGCACCTGGGAAAAACATATAAACAATTTGTGTAAGAAAATTAATTCATACGTATATGCCTTGTGGAAACTAGGGAAAACTGCAAGCAGAGAAATCGCTCTTCAGGCTTACTATGGACATGTCTGTTCAATTTTGAGATATGGTATAATTTTGTGGGGCAACTCGTGTTACACAGATAAGGTTCTCATTGCACAAAAGGCATGTATTCGTGCTTTATATGACGTGAACAGAATGGTCTCATGTAGACCTCTATTCAAGGAACTTAGTACTTTAACTGTGCCCTGTTTATATATTTATGAGATATGTATATTCATCAGAAATCATCCAGAATTGTTTCCATGTTTAAATGACATTCCCCGGCCCTATAGTTGTAGACGTCCGAATAAATTAATAATTCCAGCGATGCGAACGGCCCTGGGCTCCAGGAATAGTCATTCGATGGCTGTTAGAATATACAACAAATTGCCAAATGATTTTAAAATGCTTGACTTTAATCAATTTAAACAGAAACTTAAAAAGTGGCTAATCAAAAATTGTTTTTATAGTATGAGGGAGTATTTTGACTTTAAATGAAATGATAAGATTTGACATTATTGAGATATGACATTATTTGACATTTATAAATGACATTTACATTGTAAATTGTGTAATTGATTTAATTGCAATTGGTTTAGTTTTGGATAAATATTCAACATTACTAGCTTTCGATAATTTTAATTTTATACAAGTTTGACTAATTATTTAAATCTAATGAATTTATTTTGATTATGATATTGTAATTTTTTACTTGAATTTAATTGATTTCATATTTTGCATGCCCAAACTGGGTGAATGTGTCCTGTACTTGTGTATGTAAGATCTTTGTTGTGTACCACATTCTTGCGAAATAAAATAATATTCTATTCTAAAGAGTTACATTTGCATTTATTTGATTTTACCAATATTAGAGTAAAGAAAACAAGTTGTGCACTACTACAATAAAACGGGCAAATGCGAGTCAAGCTCGCGCACGAATGGTTCCGTACCATTGACTAGGTAGGTAAACAACAGTACGTACATAAATTGAGTTAATGTAGTGCCTACGTAACGTAGGCATTTATTGATATCGAGCAAAAATAGGCAAAAAATTAAGTTTTTTGTATCGGAGCCCGGAAATCATATTGTGTGTTTTAATTATTAAGTATCTATTTAGTCAGGTGCAAAATTTTTTATCTTCAGAATCTGAGATAGCACAAGGGCTCAGCGACGTCATGTTCACTCGCTCGCTTCGCTTTTTTGTGACTCGTTCGCTTCGCTCATTTTGTTTCATAGGTAGAATGAGAAGTTAGCTTACAAATATTAAAAATGAGACGGTTTCTACTTCGCATTGTGTTTCAAGGCTAATACCCTAAGCCGTTTTATTCGCTCGCTCGCTTCGCTCGTTCTGTCACACAGGAAGAATGGCCGATCAGCTTCAAGCAGATGAATGTGGCTCTCTGGTTGCGTTGTATTTTTAACCCGGCCCTCGTTATAAGGAGTGCTACGCCCTATCGTTTCCACGGGTTGCTGGGCACCATAAAGGTATAATTTAGAAGCTTTGAGCGATTTTGGGGAAAATGAATATATTACTCTGGAATGAAAATTTTTGCTTTTATATTAAACCGATATAGAAAGAAAAAAAAATTTTTTTTTACAATAACAAACACCAAGCAAGCACAACACGTTAAAATAAGATTAAAGTGTCGAAAATGTTATTTACGGTCATTTCCAATAACCTATCTATCTTCAGTTTTGGTATATCGGAGATAGAAAACAACTTCTGTCTTTGTTTCTCTGGACGGCAAAAAAGAGATAGAAACTGTTTCCTATCTCCGATATGCTAAAACTGAAGATAGATATGTTATTGGAAATGGCCGTGAGCATTAGTCTTCTTGACAGTTGGTTGGTGACTTATCTCGACGCTGATTTTCAGCGGGAACCCCGGCGAAAAGATGTAAGACGATGGAGTACGGATTTTAGTCGCGTTTACTATGATTTCACACTTTTGTTGATATATTTTTCTCTATTTAAAATAAAACGATTCCCCGATTTCTACGATTTTGTTTTATTGACTCTTATCCGAATGTATTAGGACTTCGTAACAATTTTAGACCAGAGTTCACCAACAGACGTTTAAGTTTTAAACAGCGTTTAAAATATTATTTGACATATTTTGTATGGGAATTGTGTCAAATTAATCGTCAATCTATATTTAACAGCTGTTTAAATATTGGTGAACACGGGTCTTAATGTGTTTTGAGACTGTTTTTTTTGCACTAACTTACCTTTTATTTAAAAGTCTGTGTACTTAAATAAGTCAATTCCACATCAATAAGATCAACTCTATTCATTGAAAATGAATTAAAGTGGAAGTATCGGTGCCTTTATATTTTTTACCGGTAAATGTCTCTAATATTTAATTTTACTTGAGTCTCAAAAAACTTATGCCTATAATAATTGTAACAAAAATGAATGTTTCATAAGATGCAGTTTGATTTTGGTTACATGTAAATTTAATTAAAAAACAACCTATGCGGTTAAAGAAACTTGGTTAACATAAGTCAATCAAGTAAAAAAATAGATATTACTAAAAAATATAACTTTATTTACTCTTTCATGGTCACTATTACAGGAATCCATTATTTCAGGTTTTTTTTTCTTTATTATATATAGCACTTGCATTAGTAACGAGAAATCGGGGACTATAAGTTTTATATCTCTTAATAAATTTATACAACCATGGAAACCATAAATTAATCCCTCAATCGTGAGTTATTCCAGACACAATTGAAATCAATTGTTATCGTGGAACCCGAGTGCCTCCTGGGGGTTGAGGGATTAAACTATCAATTTTAAGAAATCACCAACGACTCGTCTATACTCAAAGCAGGTGGCTTATTTGTGCATATCTTTTGAAAATAATTTAAAAAAAGCCCTCCGTTTCCGTCTTGGGCCAGTACATTTGCCAAGACACTCTTTTATATCTCGTAAGCTTACTCTTACAAAAACAGCCAAGTGTGTGTCGGCTATAAAGAGTTCCGTATTGGCACGTTGTAAATGCATACGTAGGTTTTGTTGTTCCATAATTTCTTCTTATTGTACAGTAAAATTAAAAAGAAACAGACCATAGTTATCCCAATGTAGAGAAAAGCCTCCATAATTGAATTCAAGTACACCATTAATTATAATTATGGTTTCAAGCAATATCCAAAAAGTTTTCAAGACATTTTTTCTGCTTCAAATAATTATATAAGTCGGTCGACTGCTCCTAAACTTACAAACACTACTTTGTTCTGATAATTTCCCTGTTGACATAGATACTCGTACTACAGATGCAACAAAAATCTCCCTATCCGTTTCGCGGGCAGAAATAAGTGCACCTACACTTATTTGACTTTAACAAAGAATTGAAGTACTTTATTTGATATTTTAGCAACTTAATTGCACTTATAATATCAGTATATAAACTTGAAAAATTTCGTCCCGCCTGAGACAAAATTTTTCAAGTTTATATACTGATAAAGAATTGAAGTCTTAATACATTCACTCATGAATTCCTTCATGTCACTGACTACGAAATTGGACGTAAAGTTTATAAAAATATATAAATAATAGACTAATATTCAAATGACCTAATTTGTTTTAGCAATATTATTTAAAAAACCAATGCACGCAGAGAAGACTATGACGTCATGTAAGTACATCACCACACTGCATGAAAAATTAAAGATCTTCAAACTTATCTTTTGTAAACTTCGTAAATTTAGATCGTATGAAAATCTGATTACAATTTTTGTTTTGTTCTTACAGTTCTTAGGGCACCATAACTCAATTTTATATTAAAATGGTAACATTACTTATTAAAAAAAATGTTACGATAATATGCAATGATATCCTAAACTAAAGGATCGAGGAAAACAAAATGCAACACCACTTTACACAAGGGAATTTTACAACTGATTTGTGATATTTTTTACAGCCATGACAAAATACAGACAGAGAAACAGACAGACGGAAACAGCTAGACTATAAAGGTTCTTTGTCACACAGAACCTATCAGAACGGAATCCTAAAAAGGTATGGTTTGTAAAGGGTTCTATTATTTGAACGTGTTATTTTAATTGTAAAATACAAAAAGGCTCACTCAACATGGAGGTTGTGTTAAAAGCTTTGGGCGAAGTGATTTGAATCAAGAGAGATTAGGAGAAAGAGGACTTTTAAAACTATTTTTATGGAGTTGGCCTATTTCGTAATTTAGTATATCGGGGATGGTAGGTGGTGAAGGGACGCTTTTCTTTAGGTGGTGCTCTTTTAGCTGTCTCTTACGACACCATAGGATGGAAAGGGTTTGTTCTATTTTAGGCCAGCTCTACACGGCAAAGTGGCAAAGGGGTGAAGCATTGTCAAAGTAGTCAGCCTTTGGGGTTGACATCTCAATCAAAAAAAGCTAGATAGCCTTCAGTGAGTTTGGGTATAAAAGAACAAATTAAAATTATATTAGAACAAAAGATGCTAGTTTATATTTTAAGTAAGTAGGTAGTAGCGATGTGTTAAATAAATAATGTTCATAGTAATGACATAAATTTTATAGTTATATTGTTTGTCATTTTGTATTGTTCATTGCACGTTTTTTTATCCTTTTTTAATAAATTCTACTTTCTTAGCAAGTATTTCAACTCGCGAGTTTTAGCCATTCACTCGGTTGCTCATACAGAACTGCAGGCCTGTTTAGTACAGGACAGTGAGATCGAGTCTTATCTGAGGCGGACGAAAAATTATTTCAAAAACAATTAAGTTTATCAGGTGACGAAAAGTTACTTTTAAAACAAACGTCAAATTTCTTCAATCGTTTTCAAATGAAAGTCATACATTTAAGATCGATTATCACTTGATCTTTGTCATTTTATAAAAAATCGAAAGCCACTTTAAATATATATCAGCTCTTTTTTAATATATTTTCCTTGTGCGCAAGGGAATCTAGTTGGATTAGATCGAGTCGTTTAAATTAATTTCTCTTTGAAAGAAACGATCCAGTTCTGAATTTAAATTCTTAAGTAAACAGCGTCCGTTCTTATCTAATATCCCTTTTATTTCTATTGCGAACAATCTATACTTTCTTTTTGTAAAAACTAAGTAGATTTCAATATTTTCTTGTATTTTTAGTTGTTGCAATCTGCTTAAGCATACCAACAGATCGAGAGAACACAACAAAATAGAAAACATATAGCCCCGTACTTAAGTATGTATTTTGACCGGGTAAACATAACCTAAGATAATTATCACTTTTTTTTTGGTTTACGCAGGAAAAAATGCATTCGCGTACCTACTGCTTCAGGGGCAGCAGTAGGTTATGTGGGACTCTCTTGTCGGTGCCCGACAAGCATACCCACTAAAAAGACCTGCGGTGTACCTTGCAACGTATGTTGGCAGTGTATGGGTTTCCCTTAGGATGCCCTCCATGCACCGCCTACGTACGGCCTATACCGGGCTTCAGGCATAAAGTATGGGTAATCCTGTACACCAGGAATCACCACCAGTCTGGCAAGCTGTGCAATGCGAGCGTTGAGCCCCCCGGCCCAACGACCACTAGCCTGCAAGAGGGGGGAAGTTTGGTTCGGGTATGCCTTCGTCCTCCCCCATCTACGACTTCGGTTCGGGTCCGCAAGCAACCTCGCCGACCCGAACCGTGGCCACCCTTTGCAACGACATTGCATGTCGTTGCAAGGGGCCGCCAACGTCTCACGCCCACTCGCCGCCCAGCATAGCTCAAACTATACTGGGAAGCGAGCGACTACCGTCCGCCGAGGGGCTGACGCCCCAACGGCAACACCGCCGTCGCACCCTCGAGCGCGAACGGCCACAACAGGCCACGGGCCGAAGCCCGCTACCACCGTCTGGAGACGCATTCAACAGCGGGCTGCCCAAGCCCACTGGAAGCACCTCCCGTGTGGGTTTTGGTCCGCGCCGGCCAAATGGCCGGTACCTTCCAAGTCTGGAGGGCGTTCCCCTATCCGCCACCTGGGGACGCGCCCAGTAGGAGACCCAAAACTCCCTCGGGGAAACCATTATCACTTAAACCAACCCTACGTAAGTCACTTTTGCATTTTTTCCGCTATCTCATCATAATGTTAAGTGCTCTAGACCAGCCTCTTGGGTGAGGTGAACGAAAAAAGCGTAGAAACTATTGCGAATAGAAACAAATTCATCGAAGCACCACACTCAAAATCCTTAATACTTACTTGGATTAGTGTATACATGTCTAGTATGTGTAGTTTAATAGAGGTTTTTTATGTCCGTCTCAATTTCAGTTTTTGATTGTTGCTTATTTGCACCGGACACAAAACATTTCTGTTTATCCCAACACAGGTCACATAATACATCTTTTCGTATATGCATCTTTTTTAATTGGTACTTTTGGATTTTGAATACTAATATATAATTTACTAATTCTTCATTAAAAAGCTTCATTCATATTATTCGTAGTATTAATTTTGTTACTCATCACGCAATAAAGGTTGGATATAATTATTTTAACATAAATGTACATTATAAGGTAGAATAATAAAGATTCTACTGTTTATTCTGGAAATAGTACGGTTTCCATGGCAATGCTTCTCCGTGCATACGAAATCGCAGGATAGTAATGTAATAAATATAATAACCTTTTTAAGTCCACTGCTGGACACGGACTCCATAAGTTAGATTTTGCTATAATAGCCACGCTTGACAGGCGGGTTGTCAATTGCAGGTTGACCAATGCTAGATAAAAAACGATGCTAGTTATCTGCTTCTGGCAGTAATCCTATATATAAGGGTGTTATAAATAAATAAATAAATATTTAGGACATGCCTCACTGGGCCACACAAAGCCATCTAGTCCCAAATTAAGCTACTATTAAGTACCCTGTCGTATGGGGTACTAGACAACCGATAAACTTTGTCATATACTTTTTTTTAAAAGTACATAATTACATACTTATAATGTATAGAAAACAACCAGACCAGTACAAACAGACATGTTCATGCACACAAATATTTGTACTGTGCGGGGATCGAACCCGTGGCTCAGAAGCAGTGTTTACTACCGCTGATCCAAATGGTCGTCTAAGTTAAAATATGCATATAAATATTATGGTTAAGTCAGAAATTTGGTATCGTCATTTTTGAAAAAAAATATTTTCATCAAATCGGAATCTCAAAATTTTATTTTGTATGAAAGTAAAGAAAAGATGATATCGAATATCTGGCTTCAATGTAGTATTAATATGCTTAGGTTAACATATGGTTTTGGCTTGTCACACCATTTACCTAATACCCTGTGTTCTTACAACACACATAGGATGAGGTGATGCTATGCTTAAATGTGTTGACACCACACGACATATGAAATTTTAACCACTTT
The DNA here is from genome assembly GCA_949315895.1 of Anania crocealis. Classification (NCBI taxonomy): domain Eukaryota; kingdom Metazoa; phylum Arthropoda; class Insecta; order Lepidoptera; family Crambidae; genus Anania; species Anania crocealis. The sequence goes on along the minus strand of OX438874.1, from coordinate 5,059,912 downwards.
CCAAAATTTTTATAGGCGTTCAGTATCGTATTTAGAGCCCATTTATGAAGTAAAAAATGTAAATCAAGATTTCACCCGAAAATGTTTTTCGCAATATAGTTTTAATTTTTACGGTCCTAGGCCTGATAAGGTATAAAAGGAAAATCAAAAACTTATGAATAGTTTTGTAATGAATAAATAAGATGCGAATCGCGTAAAAACAGGTGTTGCTAGGCAGCTGTATCAAAAAATTTAGATTTTTTTAGGCTATTTTCTAAGTTCTTTATCTTGACATTTTTGTACTGGGCTATACCAAAAGAAAAAATACGTCATTTGTTTTATGTCTCGTAGATTGATATATTAAAATTTAGAAGGTGGTTAAAATTTCACCCTGTATAGTTACTGCGTCCGACCTATGTGTTCTTAGTTAGGTATCATGAGCTACTAATTACTAAAATAAAACTAAACTAATGGGCCCTCTATCGGGACCGAACTGAAACTGCTTGCTGCATCTGCACTCTTTCCGTTCGCTTCACGACTCTTCGCCGTTCTAAATATACCATCTCCTACGCTTCATCTCGGGGTTCATTTAATAATGTTAATTACTCTTAATGCAACATCAGAAGAGCACTTATTAAATAAGCCTGTTTTAGGCGAATTTTAAGCAAACTTAATTTTCTTGTAAATTGAATCAAAGGTTAATTTTATCATGTCTGTCTTATGATGTCTAATGATTTGGGGTGGTAGGATCTACCTCCTATGGTCCACCCTGGGCAACGGCATCTTTGGTTTTCTAACCAATGTTGACGGCTAACAGATCCCTCTGCGGTGGTAGGCTTCGTAAGAGGCTGCCTGGATGCTACCACCCTCCTGCCGGAGTCCAGCGCCAAACAATTTTTCTGTGTTCCCCTGTTGTGTGGGAGAACCAGTACCTCTGGGTAAGCTCGCTCCATATTAGGCTTCTTCTTAACCGTATAGTTAAGTATGTAGTCAAGAGCAAGCCCATTATTTATTTAAAAAAAATATAAGAATGATCTCAGTAATGCAGGACGTAATGTAATAATGTATGTAATGTAGTAATGCAAAATCTCATTAATTAATACAAAGTTTAAATATCCAGGGTGTCCAGTAAGTACAACGACAAACTTAAGGCAAGGTGTAAGGGTAAATTATCATACAAAAAAAAATATTTTTGTAAAAGTGTCATAGTTTTCGAGATACTGCATATCCTCAACTTTGACCTACTATGGTGAAAAAAAAATGTATTGTACAATCGCTGGACATAGCCCTATAAATTTGCTTTTTCACAGGGATTTCAAAAAGGTATCACATCATTTATTTTGATATAGGGTATGATTAATGAAGCCTAGAAATTGTTTCAATCCGTCAAGCAGTTTTTTACACCCATTTTTATTTTAAATTCGTCAAATACTAATTAGGCTTCGTTGTGCCAAAGCATGTAAAGGTTCTGATGCCGTAATCTGCAACACGAAGCTCGTATTTACGGATATATCTGTCCCTTTCAGATACTTTAAGACATCGGTACGAGTATGAGTGATAGGGACAGACGGATTCGAATATACGGACATTGTGTTGCGGAGTAAGGTCTCTGATTGGACAAGTCTACGAAAATTACTATCTCTTCAAGTCAGTTGGTAGTTTTAATTTGTCAAACCCTAAAAAGTTTTGATTCGCCAAACCTATTATTAGTTCTGAATCTTTATTAGAAACATAAAAAAAAGTTGCGGTACTTTCGTAAGTAAGGGACTAAATCCTTAGTAACGATTTTAAATAAAACTGCGGTTATTACTGACAAAGGAATTGGTTAATAATAGAACAAAAGAAAATATTGTTAGCTACAGACCTTTTATATTATGCTTAGCCAAAAACAATACAAAACAGACCAACAAAGTGTTTATTCCGATATTTTCTAAAAAAAGTAGTATCTCGAAAACTTTGACAATTTTACTTAGGTAATTTTTTTGTATGATAGCTGACCCTTACTCCTTGCTTCTCCTTGTCCTTGCTTAAGTTTGTCGTGGTACTTACTCGACACCCTGTAAAAATACATAAAGTTCAATATCAAATGAGAATATTTTATTGAGTTATATTTCATATAAAAAGCCAATTGAAAAACTACGGTTATGCATTATTTGTACACATTTTGATCACTCAATAAGGACTCAGTAGTTTGCCAAACGAGTTTGGCAAAAAAGTCCTTTAGGTAGGCCCGCGTATTATAATGTATAATAATAATAATGACAATGATGAATAAAAAGAATATACAGAATGTTTTAAAAAATATATATATATTTTTTGACATCATCCTAAAATTTACAAGCTAATGTTAACAAAGTTTAGTTGCTTAGAGGATATACTCAACTCCAAGAGAATCTAAACAACATTGGATCCTGGTGTACGCAGAATGGTATGTCCCTTAATACTAAAAAGTGCTTTCATATTACATTTACTAAGAAAAAAAACCTCTGGTTTCCACTTATATGCTTGATGGTATAGCTTTGGACAGGGTGAGCGAGATTCGTGACTTGGAAGTCATCTTGGATGCAAGTCTCACGTTTTATGCCCACTTATCGCACAAAATAAAGAAAGCTGCTCAGATGCTCGGCTTTCTGAAGCGTTGTACACAGGACTTCAAATTGTTGAGAACGCGTCTGACCCTTTATAATTGCTAAGTGAGAAGTCATCTTGAATTTGCAAGTGTTGCTTGGAACCCTGTATACAGCGCACCTCACAGAGAGTGGAACGAATACAGCGAGCATTCACGAGGCATCTGGCCTGCGCTTCTCGCTGCATCTCTTACACCCAACCCTATCAGAGTCGACTAAATGCATTTAAAATGGATACCCTCCGAAACCGTCGCACAGTTTCGGACTTAATATTTCTGAATAGACTGTTGAACAACAAAATAAAATGTCGAAATTTGCTAGATAAAATTGGCCTATGTAGGTACCCGCGACATTGTATCAAAAAACTGTTTAATATACCAGCATGTAAAACAAATCTTGGCTTTCATCACCCGTTGTCTAGAATATGTATGAAATACAAGGATATTATCAATAAAGAACCAAACATTGATATCTTCAACGACACACAAAGGGTACCTATTTGGTGTTATATTGCCGAAATCATTAATAAAGCGTAAATAGCTAATTTTGTGGTTTAATTCATATCTGTATTTAAGTTCTAGTTTTAAATTTGGTCCAAATATTATCTGTTAGTAACTATTTTCTTTTCAATAGTTACTTATTGTAGTCAAAGTTGTGTACGCCTATTATTGGCATCCGCATAAAAAATGTTAATTGTATACACATTGTTCTTATATTTTATACATTTGGTTTGCTGTTGGTGTACCTTGTAAAATAAAATAAAAAAAGACGTGTGGCACTCGGACTGCCGCGGTAAAGCTATTGCATAGCTTTTTTAACAACTTATACAATTATAAAACTAAAAAGTGTCACCGCTGTGCCGGTCGGAGTGGGGAGGTGTTGGGTTATTTTCGTTACGGAATTTCTGGATTCGGTCTCCACGCTCAAGGCCCGCGATAGAAGCTATGCAATACCTTAATTTTATAATTTTATGTATTTTCTAATTTTGACTTTTGTAATTACATTTTTCAGATATGGTTACCATAGGCAACCATACTGTCAAAATCCTTATTTTCTTCTGAATTCTTTTAAATTTCGGAAATTCAAAATTGTTCGATCGTGCCTCGCCCCGAGTGTGTGGGTGTGGGTCTTAGATTATTTTCGTTACGGAATTTCTGGATTCGGTCTTCACGCACAAGGCCCGCGATAGAAGCTATGCAATAGCTTAATAAAAATAAAATAGGTTAGTTTCTTTATAATTATTGCATTAATAACCGTCACTTGATTATTAACTAAACATAATGTAATAGCTTGACTTTCCACATCACAACGTGGTATTTGAAGAGCTTATTTCATCTTAGTTACTTGCTCCAAACGTAGGTACAATAATGTATTCAGCAGTATCCAGCTAAAAGCCATTAGCGAGTCTGCCTTCGTAGTGAACGTTTGAATTACGATTCACGTACAGCCGTGTACGAAAGTGCTTGAAATTGTATTATGCGTTTGTATTCAACCAAAAGTTGCTTTAGAATACAAGAAAGTAATGCTAGAAAATGACTAATGATTAAAGCATTTTATGAATACCATTAATACTAGAAAAAATATGTTAAAAATTGAATGTGACTGTTTTATGTATCTTCACAGTGTTTTGAATGTTTTCAGTACAAGTGCGAGTTTCTAAGGCGATGTTCTTTTTTCCACTGGGACGAAAGAATAGGTTGCACGTACTTATTCGACTCAATCTGGATAATTTTGAGAAATAACTAAAAGCCGCTTACACACACACACACACACACACACACACACACACACACACACACACACACACACACACACACACACACACACACACACACACACACACGCACACACGCACTTCACACATCAATTAGATAGGTACATAATATTATTTTGTCTGAATCATACTACACAATAAAAAATATAAGTTAACTAGTTTGAAATTTAAAAAAAATAAGTTCTTAAAGACTACGCTGCTTATTGTGAACATTAATGCCATGGTGTCAATTGACACCAACTGTACTACTAAACTCGGGAGAAGTTATGCCCGCAATTAATTTGCTATGGCCAAAATAATTTCTAAGCACAAGCAAGGGTTGCGATCGATAGTAACTGTTCAAGTTTCTCTGTCATTCCGAGCCGGAGCAATTTGCAACTGCTCAGCTAATCTGTATCAATTTCTCATTGGAATAAGTATCGGTACGGAATTCAGACTATTGAAGACATTTAAGAATTGGTGAAAGAAACAAACTCCAAGATAGAGAAAGTTAAAATGCTTATTTTATTTTACTTATTAACCAGTGGACCCCAGTCCCTTGTATTTTGTTGAATTACTTTAAAATTACGAAGTTTTCGACGTTGCCGTTCTTAGTACCTTTCGACCATAGTATAGGGCATGCGAAAAAGATTTGTGTAAGTTTTTATAGCTTATTTTGATGAAGAAAATTGCAGAACTCTGTTTGAAAGTAGTAATTTTATCCCAAAAATTATAATCCTTAATTTTCCTAAATTAAGTAGATTTAGAAATATGTCGTTACAGAATTTATAGCCATTAGTCTAAGTTTAGTCATATATAACTATGCCAAAACTTCTTATATTTTTGTACTGACCATTTGATTAAGATAAAACAATAAATATTTGTATTTTATTGAATATTTGTTTACTTTTTGAACATTATTAACAATGTTAACAGATACCAACCACTTTTATTAAGCAGTTTTGAAATAAACATGTGATATTTTCGGGGTCCGCTGGACCCGGTAGCGAGCGTTTGTGTTGCAATTTGAAGCGCGAGTCCTTAAGTGTTAAGGCTCACAAAATAAGTGTGGACGAATATTTAAACAATTTAAAGATCTAGACCATTGCACAAATATCAACATGAGAGCAAAGAATGGCCCAGAAATATTAACATGGAAAAGGGGTTAGTGCCAGGCCTAAAGATGGTATGGTTTTAGAGCACAGTAGAACCAATGGCCACCAAGGGCTGACACTATTTTATTTGCTAAAACGTGATGTCACAATACACACTTTAGTGGCTTAGGGTTGAATGATGAAGGTACCTAGTACCCCGTTCTTAGGGCAGCGGAGAACACATAGGTATTTGTGCCGTTTATCCAGCAAATTCAAAAGAAAAGTAGTAGACAAATTAAAGCATTTGTCTTTGTGGTACTTTGCTAGTCATTATTAATCTTAATTGTTAATAATATTTTATGAACGTAAACCTGCATACACAATTCGTTCTTACCAAACTAATAAAATAACTTTTTACACTTTAGGCCATGATTGTACTTAGTTAATAGTTGCCAATGAATCCGACTTGGAAAATAAAACAATTGATTAAGTCTTGTATTTGGTGGCAAAGGTTTTTTATGACTAGTTCAAGTCTCAATAAATTCTCTCAATAAATGAAAAAAGTTTTTGAGTGAGTTCAATCTGTCATTTCATTTCTTACGGAGTTCTGTATTTCTTAATCTTGAACTACATTTCATCCAAAAATTTTAACAGTCCTAATTTCTTGTAAACATCAGGTACTTTGAAATGAAAAGCCTTTGATTCCCCTTTATTCGACCTGCCGCTTTTTATTTGTCTTTGTCAGCGTTTTATCGATAACGCCCTTTCTTTTTTTTACCACGCTTTAAAAGGATTACAAACTATGTAATCAAATTTAACGCCCACCAAAGGACCTAGGTTGGAACTTTTTTTATTTCAACTGTCTCACCCCCTAATGTTTATTCAAGGAACTGTATTTTCAATATACAGATCCAAAATTATTTATTTGCTTAAAGAACAGTTTTAAAAAAAAGTACAATTCTATGAACTACGTCAGTTATCCCTTATCTATTTGACTACCGCCTTGGTCCAACACAATACACAGACACCAATATATCCATAAATGCCACCTTTGGCATACACACTGGTTTTCATGGTATCGCCTGCTCCGAGGTCTCGGCGTCGATACCTGAACGGGTCAATGAAGAAAAAATGTGTTCTTTTACATTTACTGGGGTCTGTGGTTTTTGGGGTGGTGGGATCTACCTTCTAGTGGTCACGGCTAACAGATGGTTGACTGGATGCTACCACCCTCCTGCCGGAGTCCAGCGCCAAACAGTTGTTCTGTGTTCCGCTGGAGTGTGGGGGAGAACCAGTACCTCTGGGTAAGCTCGCTCCATCTTAGACTTCTTAACCGTATGGTTAAGTATGTAGTCATGAGCAAGCCCATTATTTATAATTTAAAAAAAAACCCTTGTTGTTTCTGATTTTCTTTAGGAGGTTATTTTGGGACCTAAACAATGTTTGTGAGTGATGTCGTTCACATTTAAGCAATACTATAAACAAATTTGGCTTAAAAGAGTACCACCTTTTTTTGTCTACGGTTGAAAACAGAACGTCACGGATAAAATGATTGTTCGTTTGACACGTTAAGTAATGAAATTCCTCAGTTTAAGTGACAAACGCTGCATTTGTAGTTGTGTGATTAAATTTTCGCTTTTACAGCTGTCAAACGACATACTATTTCAGGCTCTAGTCTCTCATAAAGTAGTACGTTATTGCTTATATACGTACTACTTACTTTTACTGTAATTACTTTTACTGTCTGCAATACTAATCTGTGTTGAGAAAAATAACGATTTCATTTTTATTAAAGTAAGAAGTAACTACCCATAATCATCCCACTGCAGGACAGTAAAGTTTTTCATCACTGAACACAAGTAACCATAGCAATGATGGGTACAGGCATATTCACCACGCTTGCCAAATACGGGTTGGTGATCACACACCCGAGCAATGTTTGAAAATCTAAAATTCATGTTGCACGACCTGGTGATCGAACCCAATGGCACCAATATTTAAACCACAAGACCAACGGACAAAATAGTAAGTTGGTCTATTATTACTCCTACTGCTTATAATACTCATATGTGTTGATAAAACACATGATTTAAGCTTCCGTTTTCTTAAGTGACATAAATAATTTTGCAACCGTACTGAATTTGTAAGGACAGAGTTGAAGCTATTTATTTAAAACGTCATCCTTACAGGATTTTTGTTCGAATGGTTCAATGGCGCGTGAGACTGGGTGACGAGCACTTTTCGCTTAATCGCCTTGAAAGTCTTGCGATTATTTAAGGCTGTACCGTGTTTCCACTGCCAGAGATGGAAAAAAATCCTGTGGCTGTTTGCTGCTCGTTGCTTTGCATCACTTGTTACACCAAATACATTTTTAAATATTAGGTATTTTCTCATGAATCATAAATAATCTCTCTCTCTCTCTCTGTATATATATATATATCTGTGTGTGTGTGTGTGTGTGTGTGTGTGTGTGTGTGTGTGTGTCTGTGTGTGTGTGTCTGTGTCTGTGTGTCTGTGTCTGTCTCTGTCTCTGTCTCTGTCTCTGTCTCTGTCTTGCTGTGAAATTAGGAACCAATGGAAATATAAGTAATCTTATAAACTAACCAACATTTACGTTATTGTTGACTGTTTCAATAATAACTACGAAAATACATAAAATGTTTTTCGGTTTTATTGCCATAATCTATATATATAAAAATTAATCCCTATTTCCCTTGGTCATCGCACCACGCGTGAACGGCTGGACCGATTTCGCTAATTCTTTTTTTGTTGTGTTTGTTATTGTCAAGAGAATGTTCCTATGGAAGAAAAAAATAAGAAAATTGCGCGGAAAATAAGAAAATTTAATCACCAAACTAAATTATTTGTAATGTAACCTTTTTCGCTTTTGACAATTTAAACTTTTTTTTTTCATTAGTAAATTTAATGGCCTCGGATACTTGTCCATATAGCCAATTCTTTAGTAATATTGTCTTTATTTTTGCATTAAAACGTTGATGTTAGACGTTTTAATGCTTCGGTGGAGTTTTTGGAGACAGTCGAAAAATTGAAGGAATGTAGAGAAGTCCCCAAGAAAGAGGTGAACTGTTCGCGTTCCCGCGCAAAATTCACGGTCCACTTTTCTTGGTTACCACCCATACGGCCATATACCATGTTATTTCACCGAACTGTATATTGTTCACTCGCACGACACTTTGTTTCGCAAATTAACACCACTTTTACGACCCAAAAATCACTATAAACAATAAAAATTCGATAAAATAAACGGACCCCAAACGTATCTCACGAACTCCCGCCAGAAAACAAAACTTTTTTAGTGAATGGTGTTTTAGTAGGGGAGCCCACGATGCTTAATGGGGATTTACTCGAGCGTCGTAGAGACCTATTAGGTTGCAAAGCTTAGATGATAAGAAGAAAAAAACGTTATATAATATATACCTTTTCATCGGTGGGGGAAGCAGCTATAGATTTTTTTTTAAAACTGTTGCATGGACATACTCGAGCGCGTCAGATATTGATAGCATCAATCTCCTACGTATTTTTAATAATGAACGTATGTTAATCTGATCATTTGCATGATGCGGGTGGTTGTACATAGGGTGTTGTAAGGGTTAAAAATGAAAAAAAAAATTGATCAAGCGCGTCAGATTTTCTAAGGGCGTGTTAAGTGCACCAAAAAAAAAGCTCCCATTCAATAATCTGACGATTTCGATCTGACGCAAATTCACGGCCATTATTATAATGTGCAAAAAAAATTCGGCTTCATAAATGGGGCTCATATTTGGTGGAGGTACTTAACCGGGTACATGGTATCCCCCTGTATATTAATCTGCCACGCTTTAGTAAATCCCGAAATCCCCGCTTGGGCTCCCCTACTATTTGACATAACATTGACAGAATGCGTGTTGCAAATTTATATCGTCAAATAGAGGGTAAAAAAAACTTAATTTTGTACATGGCCAGTAATGTCGTCTGTTCCCATGTCGTAATACCAACAAAACTATTTATATATCCGCCAGAAAAAAACAAACAAAGAATGTTGTGTATCATAAAGCATATAATGATAAACAAATTGGTAGGTAACATTTTATTTTATTATACCATTTCGTAATCAATATTCATAGCTAAGACAGGACAACGTTTGTCGGGTCCGCTTGTTATTTATATTTATTTGATGAAGAACACAAACTTTGGATATGATTGATGTAGAACTCAACACGATTAAATGTTAAAACTACTAGTTCTTGCAGGGCCCCTTACTTGCAGACCTGAAATAGCTCTTTGACCCATTTCATTACAACTTTCGTAAAAATTCTCACTCACTACGATGACGTCATACATCTATTTATAGATTACTACTGCCTACGCCTAGAGACCCTTAGGGACCTCGAAATGGATTCAATCCAGCATCCCCATTGTCACCTACGAAAATAGATCGGGATTGCGTCTTATGAAGCTGAATATTTCGAGATGAATGCAGATTTTCTATTATTGGGACATCGGATTAATCCCGTACTATATTCCTGCGCAATATTATTATTGAAATGATGCACAACTTTTGGAATATTATAATCCCTGTTGGTCATGGTCTACTTAACCTTAATCTTGTTTTTATGTGTTGCGTTCGATAATTTTCGTTACATTGAAAATAATTCCCTGGGGAGACTCCAACTCACAACCATCCGTTAACTGGGTCACTCCACCAAACCATTGAGCTACAAGGATATTGTTTGTGTCGATAAAATTCAAGGCTTTACGTTATAAGCCTGCGGAGTTATATCAATGTTTTTGGCTAAGTACCTTTAACAGCCGAAATAAATTTACAAATATTGATGGGTGGATGAATTAATATTGATGACCCTATACAGGTGAAATTTTAATTAACTTCCAAATTTTAATACAACAATGAACAATCTACGAGACAAAAAACACAGGACGTAATTTTTCTTTTGTTTGTTGTGGCAATTTGGATGTCAAGGTTTTTCATGGTTTATTTACCCTTACATTATTTTTGACTCTTATCAAATACTGGGTGGCCAGAGGAGTGACGTTCAAATTTTTTTTTATTTTCTCGTGTCTCGTGTTGATAGGTTTCTGAATCACCCCTATCTATGTATGTTCTGCGATTTTTCGTAGTTTTAGAGTAACGATTTTTTTTATGAATTTTTCCAGAATTGCAACCGTATCCGTTTAAAAAATTTCTAAAAAAAAAAGCTAGAAGCTATCTTCGATTTTTTTCCTTGCAGCTCCACTTGCAGATTTGACCACTGCTCGTTTATTGGACTCTGTTTCGCATTGTGATTTGGACTATGCTTACTTGGAGGTGTTAGAGATGAGTTACACGTTAAGTGAATATGCAGAGATGCATATTTTTATGGAGTTGCACAAAGCAACGGCCACGCCTGCAGCGCGACTGTATCGTGACTAACTTCGACGCCGAGGTGGACCACAACCGGAGCGATATCCTGACCATCGTGTTTTTATTAATACGCACAACACCCTAATGGCAGGTTGCATTCCCGGTAGAGATGGGCCACGTGGAGGAGTTCCTAGAGTTGATCCGGATCGCAGAGAAATGGTGCTTGAAGAAATTCAACGAAATCCATCCACAAGTACAAGAAGTATGGCTCGTACTTTGGATATTCCAAGGACGTCTATTCAAAACATACTTCACAAAGAAGGATACCACGCGTTCCACATTCAACGAGTCCAATCTTTACTGCCAGCAGATCACCAATTGATTTTTGTCAAACAATGTTAAGGAGAGAGCAAGAGGATCCTGGATTTTTTAATAAAATACTTTGGACTGATGAGTCACGGTTTGAACGAGTTGGAATCTTCAATATTCATAATTTTCACAGGTGGGCGATCGAAAATCCACACGATGCAAGAGCTTCTACATTCCAACATCGTGTCAGTGTATACATGTGGTCTAGGATCCTCAATGGTGAACTAATTGGTCCATTAGAACTGCCGTCGAGACTTAATGGAGAAACGTACAAAATTTTCTTAGAAAACGATCTACCATTGTTGCTCGGAGACGTCAATTTGGAACTCAGGTGAACCATGGTGTTTCAGAATGACACTGCCCCATGTCATTACGCAACGCAAGTTCGACGTTATCTTAACGAAACGTACCCTAACAGATGGATCGGACGCAACGGACCAATCAGATGGCCACCACGCTCTCCTGACCTCAATCCCATCGATTATTTCATCTGGGGCTACCTACTACAAAGAAATCACATACGCCCGAAAAGGCTCGAGCGAAGAAGAGCTTAGAGGGAAGATTGAAGCAGCCGAAAGAGTGGTTAGAGCAAATCGTGAAGCTTTTAGACATTTAAAGGATAATTTCTTACGCAGGTGTAGTTTGTGCATTTCTAAAGGGAGAGGGGCATTTTGAAAACCTATTGTAAATAAGTTTAATTTTATTACAATCATCTTTGTTTTATTGAATTAATCCATCCAATATATCCATATTTGACGACCATTTGGATCAGCGGTAGTTAACGCTGCTTCTGAGCCATGGGTCGCGGGTTCGATCCCCGCACAGTACAAATATTTGTGTGCATGAACATGTCTGTTTGTACTGGTCTGGGTGTTTTCTATGTATTATAAGTATGTATTTACAAAAAAAAAAAAAGTATATAAGTAAGTTTATCGGTTGTCTAGTACCCCATACGACAGGGTACTTAATAGTACCTTAATTTGGGACTAGATGGCTCTGTGTGGCCCAGTGTGGCATGTCTTAAATATTTATTTATTTATTTATTTAATATACCAAACCTGATAAGCTATTTTCCAGTATTTTCAATCATTAATTTTTGACTTTATTATAAATAAATAAATAAATAAATATTTTAAGACATGCCTCACTGGGCCACACAAAGCCATGTAGTCCCAAATTAAGCTACTATTAAGTACCCTGTCGTATGGGGTACTAGACAACCGATAAACTTACTTATATACTTTTTTTTTTTTTTTGTAAATACATACTTATAATACATAGAAAACACCCAGACCAGTACAAACAGATATGTTCATGCACACAAATATTTGTACTGAGCGGGGATCGAACCCGCGACCCATGGGTCAGAAGCAGCGTTAACTACCGCTGATCCAAAATGGTCGTCATTATTAAAAAAAATAATATTTTTCGACCTCGCTTCGTCTTTGATGGCTGATTTCAGTGAAAAATAGCCTATTAATTCCTACTTTTTTATTATTATTATGAAAGCTTAGATTCTAGCGCATTTTGTGAAACTAAGAAATTATCAGTTTAGATTTTTAATTCTAAGTTGAAAATTTTTAATGATAACTCACTTAACATAAATTCTCAACTTCAGGTCAATTTTGTAGTAACTTTCATTAATGTTATGAGGCTGGTTATTTTATGCATAAATGCACAGTTCATAAAAATTTAGCTGCAAGAAAAAAAATCGAACAAACCTTCTACTTTTTATTTAGAAATTTTTCAAACGGATCCGGGCGCAATATTTAGAAAAATTCATAAAAAAAATCGTAACTCGAAAACTACGAAAAATCGCAGAACATACATAGGGGTGATTCAGATACCTCTCAACACGAGGCATTTAAAAAAATTTTTGAATGTCACTATTCAGTCCACCCTGTATATACACCCCATTAATAAAAGAATACTTTGACGATCAGTAAAAGATAAACCTGTAGACATTTGTGAACATCCTAGCCTCAACTAGATACAAATGTTTGTGGGGACAAAATAAAACATTCATCTCTCAGGGAGTGGAATCCGTTTCGTATCGTCCGCACACCTTTATACCGTTGTCATCATCATCGCTTACAACAATCCACTACTGGCCACGGCTTTTCTGGTTGGACTTTTTCGTAATCGCTGCGCTTGGCAGGTGGTAAATCAATAAATTAGTTTTATTTCTGCAAATAGGCTTCAGGATGCGCTTTTACACGTCCTAATATTTAAACCTACCACTGCTTCGGGACAATTCTGGGCTAATTAATGCCGAGAAAAAGCAGCGCAAGAAACTCGGTGACTAGCGGTGGGGTTAGCATAACCTCTCACGACGACACCTACAAAACGTAGAGCTATTATCTTATTCCGACTTCATACGACAAGTACATTAAGGTAGGTTTATATCTATACATATATTGAAAAGCACTGTACCAGGTCACTATTATTCACTGCCCCGAACAAAATAGAAATATATAATATAACCCTTTACGTGGGCGAGTGTCGGTCGAATAATTGGTTGTCCGTCGGCCATCTTCCTTTGAGGAAAACCCACTTTTGTCACAATTCAATGGAAATAAATAATAGTGTGAGAAAATTCCAGTTTGCTAGATAAGTATGGGACGGTAAGTCATTACATAAAGGATTGCATTAGAAAGGTTTATAATAGAGATAGTAGAACACTGACCGCGGATCTTATTGTAGGAGACGATGGCCGCCATGTTGTTTTCGTTAGGTGTTTTTTTACAGAGTAGGCCGTTTCTGGTAGCTTAGGTAAGCTTTCTACAAAAGCGTAGCTGGGGGCTATGGGGAGTGAAAAGGGCCGTTAATTGACCAATCACAATGTTTTCTTTCTGTAAGAACGCAGCCTAAGCCCTATCCGCTTCGTCTTCGATACGTATCCTTAACACGTTAGCGGACAGTATGTTACATTAGTTGGACACTTTGTTTTTGTCATGAAGTTATAGATGAAGATTGAGACCGCACTTCGAATACCTAATAACGAATAACTAATTTAATGTAAATAATCGTATTTATAGGCCCCTCTAGCGGTTTCAATACCGGGACAAGATCTCGGAGTCCCGGGTTCAATCCCCGGATCGGGCAACAAAAGTTTCGAATTAACGAACATTGCCCGGGTTTGTGATCACCAACCCCATTTGGCAAGCGTGGTGATTATGCCTATACCCATACCCATCATTGCTATGGTAACTTGATTTAAATGATAGAGGCCTTTGCCCAGCAGTGGGATGATTATAGGACGTTACTTTACTTTTACTTTTAATCGTATTTGAACTATATGTTTATTGATAAATTATTTACCAAGTAAAATGTTTATTTCGTTTAGTGTGAGAACTATTTGTAAGGATTTACGGAGAGACTTAATTAGGCACATTAGCAATACTGTTGTCCACACTATAAGAGAAGTCAGTCCACAAAGAGTAAGACAGAGCGAAATATGTATATCTATAGTTTCATGGTTTTTGTATGAAAGTGTATCAAATCTAATAGCATTTATGTATAGTTATTCCCATTAATATTAGGGGTTAAAGTATGAAATTGCCGTTTTGTATGGACGAAATCGAGAAAAGTCATTTTTCCATACTAACAATTTTTTAGTTTTTTTAAAAACGCCTGATCCGTTTTCGATGCAATTAAAGGTGAAAGTTAGATGGTTATAAAGCTACGCATTATAATATTTAAATTTCTGAAAATCAAAGTATATAATACAAATATACTTAATTGAAGCAAGAAGGTCAGCTGACACATTGTAAGGGGTCTTTTCAACGACTTCCTTTGAAGTAATAGGCACTAGTATTGCATTTTTTTTTAGTCAAAAGTTACTTTATTTAGTTTGTGATACAATACAAAAAGAATTACGCAATAATATGACTATACTTAAGAGCTATAAACAGAATAAAAAGTGGGAAAATAATCGGCAATTTCATACTTTAACTCCTATTATTATATCTATTTGACTGTGAATGCTAGAGACCACTTACTCATTTTAGCTACTTACCAAACCACTAAACTAAATTCTATACATTTGCGAATGCTAAGCATGTGTGCGTCTGCATCGGAAATCCCGATTATGGGTCACACAAATTTTCAATGTGTGCAATAATAGTAAAATTATTATTGGGGTAATTTGTTTAAAATTCGAATGCAGTTTCCCATAAACGAAGTTTAAACTTTGCGCAGTCTAGCTCCTAACTTAGACAGTGAACACTGGCCCTTCGATAAGCTGACCTGGTGTAAAAGTGTAGGTGTCATATAGAAACTTTCTCTTTTTGTTTAATTCTAAGGCGAAGTACCGCGGATGTGTTACTAATCAAAATGTGTAATGAAACTATGGCTGTAAGCTGTTGAAATTGAATCTGTTTGCCAACTATTTTCTATTTATAATTCGAGCAGAGGTAGGTTCTGAATTAATCAGAAAGCTCTTACATCCCCGATGTCAGCGAGTGGGTATGCACCGCGCTAATGGATTGTACCGCAAATTAATTCCCTGACACTGCCCGGCGATAGCAGACCTCGAGCGTGCTAGCAATGCTGCCAGGTATGGTTCTAGAATTTTCTCGGTAAATAGTTTTTCCCTAATTCTATAACATTACCATGATGAAGTTTGTGTAGTGTTTAGGAGGGGCATACTAAAATCGTCATCTTCTGATAGTCATGATTGGGTAGGCTGATACGTCATTTGACTGTTGGACACAGGCCTCTCAGGAGGATTTTGAGCCGAGTTTTTTACATAATCAATGGGCTTGCTCTTGACTACATACTTAACTCTACAGTTAAGAAGAAGCCTGAGATGGAGAGAGCTTACCCAGAAACAGCCTAAAATTTTTAGGGATAACAGACGCAGGCAGGGCATTCCACTCCTTGGCGGTGCGCCTCACAAATGAAGAGGAAAAGCGCTTAGTACGCAATCGCGGTATATCAACCAGGAAGGGATGTTAACCTGTAGTGTGCCTAGATTCCCGAAGACATAAAGGGGAAGGCGGAATGAGCTCATTCAGCTCAAGAGCTCACTTTTCGAAGTACAATCTGTAAAATACCGACAGGCAGGCAACTCTTTGACGGTGGCCTAGACTATGAAGCCTAGTTTTCACCAGCTTATCGTCTCCAATAATCATTCTGGCTCTGCGTTCTAGCTTTGGGTTGGATGGAGAGAAGGCGATGCAGCCAGACTTCCACTGGTTCTTCCTTAGTTGCTTCAGATTGCAATACCCAAAGAGAAGTATGGTGCTATTATAATTTTGGTTCAAACGCCAATTAGGTAGAATATAAATAGTAAAACTCCGCAAAAGAATGGTTTTCCAAAAACCCTGTACTTATTACTACACATGTAACAAAATATAGAAAAATAAGTTGCTAATTCTTTTCATTGCGATTTTCTCAACCAAATTTTCCTCTAAATCTTTTTTTCTCTGAAATACAAAATTGGCAATTTTGGCTCTAGAGCCTATTTTTAGAGCATTTTTAGGGTAAGCTGGTTAAATACGAGAATTTGTTACAGCGTTTTAGGTTTGTCGAAGTTTTGTAAGTCAAGAGGTCAAGTATTGTATTACCTGCTAGTTGTTGACTTCGTATGCGAAGAGAAACCTATCCCATCCCTTTATTTCTCGTTAAAGGGTAGCCTATGGTCTACTTCAGTTCAACTGTTCCGGCGTGAAAGAGTAACAAACAACTATCGAACCTTTAAGATTGTTTATTAAAATATTTTGTCTGATTTGTCACCTTCAAATCATGTACGTAAGGTTTAATTCTCATTACGTTAGGTATTATAATGTAATACATGACATCGGTAGCTATATTTAAACTTAGACAGTTCCAAGTGACATTTTTGTACAAAACTGTGTGAGATAGTTTTTATATTTTACCAACGTTTTTGGCCTAAAATGGTTTATCTGAAAAACAATCTGGTTTTTAACATTTAAGGATACATCTTACTTAATTATCAACTCCAATTAATATTACTTAAGAAAGAATTCTAACGTTACCGTCAGCAGTGTCCACTTAGATGTCTACGTTAATGGATTGTGCCGCAAATTAATTCCCTGAAACTAACCAGTGAAGGTAGACCTCTGGGGTGAATAAGCACCGCATTTCAGGGTTGAATCCGCGTGTTTCAATGTTTATTACATACTATATTATACAATACATACTTTTTGAGATTATGACAAGAAATTTCTGTGCCGTTCTCACATATCAAATATGCACCAAACTATGCCGTCTGCCTTACAAGAGCATAGGATTATATTATAAACCATTTTCCGCGGAGTATAAATGTGTTTTTTTTGTTATGGATTAAAATATTGATTAGTGTGCGGTGCGTCGGATACACGAATCGAATATACTACACTGCAAGACTAAGTAGGTCTAAATACACTTATATGTACACACACAGAGAGAGAGAGGAAGAGAATATAGGGAGAGAGACAGAGAATATTAGGGAGAGAGAGTGTGATCGATCGATTAAGCCGCCGGTCCCTGATGATAATCGTGAAAACCATTCACAGCAGAGGTCTGTAATAGGCTTGGGGAAATCTTACACCAGAATGTTCTTGAAGAATCATACTATTCAAATTCAAATTCAAATGTGATTGAGGCGGAAATAGGGACATTGCGGCGCACCAGTATTGTCGGTGGCACATAGTTTTGTTCAATGTACAGCCATGGTCAAAGTCTGCCAGGCCTTACGAGTTCAATAACAACATCTCCAAGCTCTGTTGCGGCCCCCACGCTACTGTAGCGCGTTGAGCATAATTGCTGATGCCAGCGTGGATGACTTTTTGCAGTCATACGAAAAAAGGGGCCTCGCCTATGAACAGAGTACGGAGGAGCTCGAACGGAGACCTGATGATGGTAGGTGATCGATTATATTAAGCTTCTTTTCGGAAGTGAACGTGGAACCAGCCAGTCACTCTCGAAAATCGGCTAGCGTTTATGCCTAAGTGAAATTTTATGCATTGTTGCTCTATTATCCGGACAATGTAGCAAGCTGAAGGTTTAGAGTATGTTGAAACTGTGTTGCGTAAACATTTTCATCTATCCACTGCGTCGGATCTTTGATGTCTTCGGCAGTCCAGCCTTGGAATTAAATACGAGATTCCCAGATTAACCGTTTCTTGCTGCTACTCCGATATTTCACTGTATTCTGTTGTTATCGGCTATCAAAGACAGCATTGATCAAATGTTAGTGGTTCAATGTAATTGGCATAAGTAGAACCAGAAATAAAGCTTACATTTTTGAAGAGAAACTTTTCTAAAATGTATTATGCGACTTTTGAATCTAGTGGCCCTAACGAGTTGTACATTAATCTGTAATCTTAACCATTAAAATTCTAATTAGAATCTGACATCTTGCGCCTCCCTCTTTCTCGGGGGAGGGAGGAGGTCAATTTAAACTGGACGCTTAGTCCCTGGTGTGATTGTCGGCAACAAGTGGGCCCGCGGTAATCAGATCAAATGGACCTGCTAAATGTACGGCGTTCTTAAGATTCTGTAGGATGGGGATAAGGAAACTAGCACTTTACCGGTCACAATAAAAAAACGACTTGTGGAATTTAAGCCCATGACTTTTTTATACACATTCGCATTTTAACAAGCTGTAGTGTCGAACTGAAATTTCATATTATTTACCTCCTCCTTACCCCTTCACATCCTATGGGTGTTTCGTGAAAAAACTGAAGGGTTTTGCCGGATGAAAATGGCCAAACTTGGTGGTAATGGCAAAAAGTCATTTTTGAAAGTCAAAGAACAGCAGTTGTTCAATACGGTCTTATAAAACGGTACGGTTAAGTGTGAGTCGGACTTGCTTACAAATTTATAGGTAGGTATATCTAAACAAATATTATAAAGCTGAAGAGCTTGTTTGTTTGTTTGATCGCGCTAATCTCAGGAAGTACTGGTTCGAATTAAAAAAATCTTTTTGTGTCAGATAGTCCATTTATCGAGGAAGGCGTTACGCTATATAACATCATGCTGCGACCAATAGGAGCGAAGCATCAGTGAAAAATGTTGCAAAAATAATCGCGATCATAATAACAGAAATTGATGAGGACGAAGTCGCGGGCAACAGCTAGTGTATATTACGTTGCCTCACCTCGATGATTACCTAATTACGTACTCGTACTTTAAATAAGACTATATTTTGTATGATTTAATTCCAAATGTATAGTTGTCAGATTTTTTGCAGTATTATAGTAGGTACCCTATAGACTTTGATTCCCTTCAGAGTGTCCAGTATACATTTTTTTCGGCAAAAAGGGCCTTTTTGCTTTAACTTGGACTCTAGAGTTTTTTCTCAGCTTCAAGTGACTATAGATAACAACAAAGTGCCCCCATAAGAGTTTTCCTTTTGAGGTATGGAACCTTTAAACTACCAAATGTTAATGTAAACTCAAGTATAATAAAAAATATACATTATACATATATACTCTTGGCTGCGACTTCTTACATGTAATTTTGATCTATTCCACGGTAACTGTACTTTTTCTAATATAAAAAGTAGCCTTCTGGTGGATAAGGTACATAGCGGCATTATGTCTACAGTATCATTTCGTCTATAGTAGGTATCATTACGTCTACAGTATCATTTCGTCCAAATTATCATTACGTGTTTTTCGTATAGTTTTAGCATGTGCTATGTCAGCGTATGATTTATATCAATGCCTGATTTCATCTAGTTCCGATACGTAATTTTAGCATAATTGAGCATGAAATATCTTCATCATCCAACTTTCGCATTTATAATAGTAACAAAAATCATTAGCAACATAGTAGAAAACCCTCTTAATAAGTTTATTTTAAGGAAAACTGCAATAAACATCGCATATTTTTCACAGCAAATAAATTAAGTTGGGACTTCCATCAAACTCTTTGACGGCCAGATGGCGCTAGTATCGCTAATTACCGTTTTTACTGGCAGACATTTTGGAAGGCCACAGTTTTATTGCCGTTTTTGTGGTTTTTATTTTGCCAAAAGTAAGTTGCATAGTTAGTATGAAATGTCTTAAATAATAACGACATTACATTTAGTATAACTGACCTGAAATTCGGTTGTCAAGTTTAAAAAAATCTACTCTAGACTGAAATTTTTTGAAAGGCAACCCATTTGCTATAAACTATTGATATATTTATTGGCATATTTAATTGCATATAAAATACTTTTCATCCAATAACCAGCTCGGTGAAGGTCGTTATATGGTGGGATCTTATACTACATAATAATAAAAATTTTGTAATATTTGTTTTTGGAATATATAGTGACCGCGCATCAAACTATACATATTGTAGCAAAATCATTCCTATTTCATTTCCGTAAGATAAGTCTGTGGCTGATGAGAAAATCTCTTTGCATTGCCTATTACCGAAAAGGGATATTGTTTTTAATGAGATTTCTCATTCAGTTTTAATTCACACAGGATTAATAAACACTTTTGTTCAACTTATTGGAAGACGCGAACACTATTTAACGAAATGAAAGATAGGCTTTGGGCTTATTTTACAGCGTAGTCATGAGTAGACTAGACTATTGTACCCATAAATCTTTCACTACAGTATTTAACAATTCATCCAGAGTGCCTAACTAGACCGCAGGCAGTCAAAAAATGTCTATTTTAGAATTGAATTTTTAATTAAGTCGTTTTCATAATCTTTCTGTAATTAGCATATGGCGTTTGAAATATAGAGGGTATTGATAACAATGTTACCTGGAACGTTTTCCAATTTCGTTCCACACCTGTGTTCCGGGAATATCTCAAGTAATATCTCAAATATTATCTGGGTAAGGAGGGATGGTCCATTTACCACGAAGTGAGCAAAATATCGTCTTAAAAAAAGACAACAGTCCAATCACACTATGTAATGGTTTAAAGGTTCGATCATCGATATACAGGATGAAAATTTAACCACCTTCCAAATTTAAATATATCAATCTACTTACGAGACAAAGACAAATGACGTATTTTTTCTTTTGGTATAGCCCAGTACAAAAATGTCAAGATAAAGCACTTAGAAAATGTCCGCAAAAATCTAAAATTTTTGATCCGGCCGCCTAGCTACACTTTTTTTACGCATTGCGCATCTCATTCATTCATTACGGTACTATTCATAAGTTTTTGATTTTCCCTTTATACCTTAACAGGTCTAGGACCGTAAAAATTTAAAACTGTATCGCGAAAAATATTTTCGGGTGACATAAATAATACAAAATCCAATACATAAAAGTGTCCTTCATTGAATGACTGAATTAGATTTTATGTCAAGGTCAAATTATGTCGACATGCAACATTAAGGATCTTTAAGTCAATAACGTCAAACCATATAGCTGAGCATATCTGGATGAAATCTAGCAAGAAGATATACTAAAGCCAGGAATAGCACACAAGCTACTTTTTATCATGAAAAAATGTACGGTTCTCGACAATTTCACACTAACAAAGTCACGGGAAACAGCTAGTACGGTCTAGCTAAATTTTATGTTTTTTTAACGACTTTCTTCTAACTGAATTAACTTTTTTTCTGCTTACAATCCATTTTTTTTTCATAATATTTAAAGACGTCTATCGACGTCGATATTTGCCAATGACAATAATAACACTCATCCCCATCCCTATATCAATAGAAGTCTCTGGAAGGTGTCTCAAAATCCCAAGCCTGTATGTACGAGTATACCTACTGCAAAAGGTGTTTTATTAAGGGTAATGCCTTTGACACCGTTTGTAACGATTCACCCGGAAATGTGTTTGATGTACAAGATTTCAGATTTAATGTACTCTAGTCCACTGATTCCCAAACTTTTAGGTATGAAAAAATTAACAAATTATTGTTATTTGTGGAACCTTACTGTGAAACATATAAAGCATTGACAACCTTTTCCGTTAATTAATCCGAGTGGCTTAGACATTTGTTTTTCATGTGGTCACCAGTTCTGAGGTTCCGGGCTTAATACCCGGACGGGTGAACTTAGAAAACCATTTTCTGATTTGGCCTACTAGACGGTCAATGCCAATGTCTCTGTCCCTACATAACCGACCCAAAGATCACTTTAGTGCGACCTCAGTCTATCATGGCCATTTCATATTCTCCCTGAAGTGGAAAATCGAAACAGGATGGGCTGTTTGATGTGTTTATTTACTTGGAAACGGTGCCTCATGCATAATACATAATACCGTTTGTTTGTATAGCCAGCTCCTATCGCAGACCCTTGAGTTTTACCAAATCTATTGGTACACTATAAATAGCTTTCAGTGGTAGCTCTTTGGTAGGAATCTCTCATCTTGTATTCGGGGATCGTAATGTACAATATCCTACTCATCAGACTATAAATTTCTTTCCAAAATCGCACTTATTTCCAGTACATAAGATACCTCAGTGTTTAACTTGATGTGTTGTCATCTGTACAATAGCACTTAAGGCAAAATAATGTAACAAATTATGTAGGTACTTTAAAGTCTTTCCAAATAACCATTATTCTAAATAAGTATATCTTTATGTAAGGTAGTTGGTTTAATAAGTTCTTATTATAATTAATTTATTGTTAATGAGTATACTAGATGACGTGTGGTGCCGGTTTCAAATGAACTGACATGAACATGACACTGACATTTTGGGTGGTGGGATCTACCTCCTAGTGGCCAACCCTGGGCAACAACATCTTTAGTTTTCTAACCAATGATGACGGCTAACATATCCCTCTGCGGTGGTAGGCATCATAAGAGGCTGCCCGAATGTTACCACCCTCCTGCCGGAGTCCAGCGCCAAACAGTTTTTCTGTGTTCCGCTGGTGTGTGAGAGAACCAGTGCCACTTTATGGGTAAGCTCGCTACATCTTAGGCTTCTTTTTAACCGTAGAGTTACGTAAGTAGTCAAGAGCAAGCCCATTGATTATAAAAAAAAGACAACAAAACAGTCTTCCCGTACTCAAGTACTATCCCGATTTTTTTTCTTAATGCGTAAGTATTCAAATACTCATCATCATTATTATCAGCCATTTATCTTTGAACAGCTTTATGAGGATTTGCGTCCAATATCTATCGTTCATATTAAACATCGGTCATGACCAGATTATATTAGTCCACTGCTGGGCACGGGCCCCTCCAAAAGGATTGCCATAACCTCTGTTCCTTATATTTAAAAATACTAAAATACTCAAACACCAAAAATAGCTCACTCAAAACAACAAGAAGTAGGATTAAGCACTCTGTGCTGCGAGAATATCCTAATTGAACAAGTTTCATGCAAGTGTAAAGTCTGGAATGCAGGCGTTGCACACAATAAACAACTAATCTCCTACATACTGGCAATTTGGACCTCAAAACTTCATCAGCGCCATTTAAAGTTTCCCCCCAAACGAGCAGCTATTTAACTTTCACTTAAGACTAATTGACTTAGAACGTTCTAGTTCGTTAACTGTGAATTCAAAGTACTTTGTCAGAACAAAATTAAAATTTAATAAGATACGGAGCACTCGGAATAGCGGAACTCTTTTTGTATCAAATACTAAAGGAGTAACTGTCAGAAGAACACGGAAAGCAACATCTTCTACTGTTAAAAGTGCTATCGCTGCTCCCGAGCGTGCCTATTATAGCGAGACCCAGAAATTTTTGAAAATTGATGGCTTTAAAAAAGTCAATCAACAGAATACAACTTCACCCCTTCATTGTATATAAAAATATCGAAGTACATATAGGATAATGATAAACCTAGCATTGTATAGTACACCTAGAATAAAACTTGATTCATTAGTATAATCCCTCGATCGTGAGTTATTCTTGACACAATTGAAATCAATTGTTATCGTGGTACCCGAGTGCCTCCTGGGGGTTGAGGGATACTGATATAGGAAATAAAATTGGAGACTACAACTATTGAAGTAGGAAATAAATAAAACGACCATAACCACTTAAGGTTAAGATAATAAAAAAATAATAATAAAAGCTTAATAAAGAATATCCCTTAAAAAACAATATCCCTGAAATATAATATCAGGGGACAGAGCTGAGCTATTAAAAAGGGCAAAAAAAGCCCCTCGATTGTATGTTATTCCAGACACAATGTTAATTAATTGTTATAGCGACCGCCGGCGTGGTCTTATGATCCTAGTAGGACTTAACTTAATTGAAGCCTTAATAAATTACAAAATGAAAAATAATAAAAAATTTAGACCTCAATGAGGGCATGCTACCTGCATTAAGATTTAAATAGCACTTAAAATTGCTGTGTTATTATTAGATTAGAAAAGTTCTAGCTGTCACAAGAACTAGAAGACGTAGCGTGGGAAGACCTGATAGATCGATAAATTACAGTAAAAGTTTCTAGAAACCCCTGGATGACCTTGGCCAAGAACCGCTTATTGTGGCCTTCTATGAGAGAAATCAATGTCCTGATACAGATTTCTAGAGGCTATTATGATGACTGCTAAATCCAAACCCTTCTTTTGAAGCCGGTGCCCAATTGTGAACTACTTTAAGCTGATGATCATGGATCAAGATCATGGAATTGACTTCCTTTGATTACGTGAAGATTATTTACAAAAAGTTCTATATTTAGGTAACTTTTTTCTTTCGCTGATAGCATAGGGTAAGCAAGTGATTGCACACTTGCACACAAACGCACAAACTAAACCAACAAAACATAGAACTATGTCTCATAGCATTATATGATATCATGAACTAACCACCGCAATGTGCTCAGCTAATTTGCTTTCGATAAGGTTCTGTCTTGCTTGTCACTGCACAATAGAGCGCTATCAGGAGACGATACGTTCCGCCACTTGACCTTTCTGAGGTTTGACACGAGTATGGAGTTGAGTTTTCACAGTAAAATGCAAGCAAAGGTCACACAAAGCGTACTGCTTACTTTGTATTGTAGAATTGCATGGTTCTTCAACATTTGGTCATGTGCGGGTTTCAAAGACACTCCATAGTTACAAGAACGGTTTTATGCTTACCTAATACTTGAATAAAAATTTTAAAAGCGGATTTATTACTTTTTGTGTAGGTAGGTTTGGTTACAATTTTCTAAACGTTTTACTTTTCTTATATTTGTACTTACCTAAAAATCGGTATTGAACAATAATAGGGATATAATATTTGTACAAATGCGAAATATTGAACTCGTATATATTCAGATTTGTCCGTCCGTTGTGAGTCGTGATTTTTTGACGCACCCCACCTCCCCGCGCACAGTGGTTGTGGTCAGACTATACGACGAGTTTCAATTTAGATACTTATAGTAGTATTATTTATCTGTGAGTATTATATTATCTGTGATTTAGACAAAAAACAATGTAAACCAAAGTTTGACTGCTTTTTGAAGCTGATCGCCCAGGTACTGAATGAAACTATTCATTTTGTAATAATTTTTAATGGACAATTTCATAGAACAGCACAAGGACGGACTTAATAAAGCCACGCCTCGGCCATTTTTATTAAATTAACTAGATCGTTATTATTTTTCCTAATTTATAATAAGTATGGATCAAAGTTCTTGTTTCAAAGTTACGACTTAAAACAAAGCAAGAACTTAAGTTGTTCTAGAACATTAATTAGAATTCTTTAACAGTAGCTGAAATATTTTATAGTCTTTCGACCTTTGTCCGTTTGATGCATTAGTTCGAGCCGTTAAGCTTAGCGTAACTGTTTTTAAACCAGCGAAAATAAAGAAGAAGTTCTCAATTCATGCATAACTTTTCACTAGGTAGACCTACGTCAATGTTTTCTTTGGTACACAATAAGGCTTAAAAGTAGGTATCATTTAAATTAGAAAACATAAAACCTACTTAAAATAAAAATCTGTGGTTTTTTTAACGTAAAAAGAGTAAGCCATTCGATTCGCAACTTTTCATACTTTCGTCCACAGAACATAGAAAAAGGTTAGAAAGGCTATCATGCGCCATTTGTATGAGAACCGATGGCGCTAGCCGCTTGCGCAACACTACTACTGCATAATAAACACAAGCTTTCGCACACATAAACGAGTTCAAAGAACGCCAATCAAGCGAATTAGGGTCGCGCGACGTCAAAAGATACCAATCACGCCTACATCGCCTTTTTAACCTTTTTCACGTGTTCTGTGCTTTCGTCATCGCCTATGTCGGAGGAATGCTGAACACAGGACTCCCCAAAAGGATTTTACAGTAGGTAATCGCCATGCTTGGCAGGCGGCTTGCGATCAGTTTGGCCAATCAGTAAAATCAGTTTTATTTCTGCAAATAGGCCCCAGGAGGCGCTTTTACACGTCCCAATATTTAAACCTATCACTGCGGCTAGTGCCGAGAAGAAGCAGCGTAAGAAACTTGGTCACTATTTAATTGTCAACCTCTTTTTAGATAAATGTATACAAAAGGTTTATGCAAGTACGAGCTAGGACAATTTAATGCCATACTTTCCTATCATTTAAATAATCATTATTAGTGTAATAGCTCTTTTTTCATTAAAATAACTTTAACATACGATTTAAGTTTAAGTACAGGGAGTTCAGTCCAACGGTGGAGAACAGTTTCAGCTGAATGTCTTCTGGGAATATTGCCAGTGCAAGAGACGAGGTGGTGCTATTTTAATATACCAGCATCATGCGAAAGTTCATCCTTTAGGAGTTAATTTTCTTTCTGAGAACTTTCGACGTTAAATCAAATATATCCAGTTAATTTTTGTACCTCTGTTTATGAAAGTTCGGCGCATTTTTGAGGCTTATTGAACCAAAAGGTCACATGTTTATATTTAGTTTACTTAGTCACGATTTACGGAACGTAAACTTTTCACTTAACTTTAGTCCAAACTTTTCGAAAATTTCATCAAAGTTATGAAGTTGATTATTTTTAAATACAAGTACAATTCAATTTTTCTTTTTTAATGAAATCTTTTAAAAAGTTTCGTAAGTATTTTATTTAAATTAGAAGGTGAAAGATTTTAATAATGATAACATAACTGAAAAGTGTATATTTTTTTCGCTGTTCCGCTGGTGTGTTCCTCCTGTACCTCTGGGTAAGCTCGCTCCATCTTAGGCTTCTTCTTAACTGTATAGTTAAGCATGTAATCAAGAGCAAGACCATTATTTATAAAAATTAAAAATATTCGTACATACTAATATTTGTTCAAGAATACGTTCACTACTTAATTCGTTGTTTTGTTGTATTGTAATTAAGTGTCTTTTCCCATAGCCGAATTCACGCAGACTGACATCTACAACGGCAAGTTTGGCCATACTCGTATGTATTGTCTTAAAATGATGCATATACAGCAGTATATTAAATCTATGGCATATATGTACCTTTTTTTTTGGAAAAAAATATGATATGCACGAGTATATAACTTAGATCGCATGCTTTATTAATCAATAATACTGCTACACATTTAACGATAAAAATGTAAGGAATTAAAATATCCTAACTCGCACAGGTATTTTCTTGTAGCATGCTTATTTCAAAATAGGCTATTAATAGTATGTGTTCCTTGCGCTACTTCTTGGCACAAGCCTATAGTGGTAGGATAAAAGCGCCTTTTTTCATGAATAAACTGTTTTTATACATTTGTGGCGATTGATGATAGTATTTTGTTAAAGAAACAATATTAAACATCATTTTATCTAATAAACTGAAAATCGAATGAAACGAGTTTTTGTTACTGATCAACTTACAAATAACGATTTCACAGCTCTATGATAAGCAAGACTTAGTACTTATCTAAATACAAAATAATCTCAAAGTGACCTTTGACTTTGTAGAAACATAAATCTATTTCATCGTGGAATAGCGTGCCTTAATTCACTATAAAATCCTATCAGCTACTGATGCAGTTAGCTCGCAAAAGGCTTCGGATAGAGATCAATTTCATTACGCTCACAGCGCTTCTATTGAAAAATAATCCAGTTTAACTAAAACCAGATTGACACAAACTTTTTTTATAAAATCGACTGACAGCACAAATATGACGTGGCGTCTATTTAAAAAAAAACAGTCAATGACAAAAGAATTTTCGGGAATCGTAGTCCGTCCTATTTCGGCTCGACAGTGAAATCCGGAATGGTTTTGTGATAAAAAACAGTATTCGGCTTTTCGTAGGAAAAAAGATTTTGCGCGTGTTTTAGACAGCTCGAAATTTCGAAATAGTGAAAGAGACAAACTTAAATCGAACTATTAATTGAAGTAGAGCTAAGTAGAGCTGAGAGCTAAACTCAATTCTCAAAAAAACAAGAACAGTATCATATAAGAAAATTAACTCTAGTATTTTTTGAATCACTGTTAACTGCTTTTCATTCTATTAGCATTCTTTCGTATTGTACATTATTGCTAAAAGCGGCCGCTTTTGGCGTTAGCGAAGAATTCAACTTTATAAACAACTAAATGAACAGTTTAATGTGATTCGATAAATACTAGAGGTAATTTGCTAAAATAATACTGTTCTACTTTTTTGAGAATTGATTTTTTTTTAGAAGTAATAAAATTAAATCAATTGGGCTGCACTTAGCCATAGTAGTCCCCTTAAAGAAAATTATACAAATATGTCGGCGATTTATTGCTAAAACGCCAGTAAATAGGGCGTGGTTTGAAATGAATTCTAAAATTCAAATTCTTAATCGCGGATAAGTGTGAAATTACTCTGCGGCAGTGGCGGATTCACCCTAAGGCCCGATTTAGAGGGGCGGCCCAGATCGTGTCACAAAACTTACAGGACGTATGGCGGGCGGGCTGCACTGCATGGTGAAATCTATATGCATGGTGCATATTAGAATCACGACATTTTAAAGTCAGGTATTCCGTAATAAATGTTGTTTTGAGCTTGAGATGATGATTGAGCTATTCAACTGTAAGTTCATTGAAACATTTATCTTTTAAATATTAGGGGTTAAAGTATGAAATTGCCGTTTTGTATGGACGAAATCGGGAAAAGTATTTTTTTCATACTAACAATTTTTTAGTTTTTTTAAAAACGCCTGTATCGTTTTCGATGCAATTAAAGGTGAAAGTTAGATGGTTATAAAGCTACGCATTATAGTATTTAAATTTCTGAAAATCAAAGTATATAATACAAATATACTTAATTGAAGCATGAAGGTCAGCTGAACATTGTAAGGGGTCTTTTCAACGACTTCCTTTGAAGTAATAGGCACTAGTATTGCATTTTTTTTTTTTAGTTAAAAGAAACTTTATTCAGTTTTTGATACAATACAAAAAGAATTACACAATAATACGACTATAAGAGCTATAATAAAAATAAAAAGTGGGAAAATAATCGGCAATTTCACACTTTAACCCCTATTATTTGGAATTCGGGTATTTTAAGTTTTTCATTATGTAGTCTTTCAGTATTTGTCTGGCGACTGTACAGCAACTCATTTTGATAGACATTGCCGTTCTATGGCAATGTGCATGAAATCTTTTACACGAGGTAAATTGAATTAACAATTAATATTTACCATCAAGTCATAGAAGTGTTTATCGCAACACACTTAGTTCAATATTTATTTTAAAGGTACACGCTTTTCTCTAAGTGCCTTTTAAGAGTCTGACGCTCCGAGTTAAGTAGCTGCGGCGGCACAAAATGGTACACAAGTTATTAATATAAATATGTTATTGTATGTTATTTAATACAGTATTTTATCAATTTAATTGCTAGTATAATATTAGTATTTCAACTTGAAAAAAATATGTCTGTAACGATGGCTTAGTGTCTCGGTGGCTAAATTGGTAAAACACCGCGCTCGGCATGCGAGGAGATGCGGATTCGAGTCCCGCCTGGGACATAATTTTTCAAATTTAAATACTGACAGTACTTATCATTATCATCATTGACATGACAGTTCGCTGTTGGACGAAGGCCTAATGAAATATGCAACTTTCAGGCCTGACTTTTGAATTTTTTTCACTATTTTAAACTGTTTTTTAAGCAAATAAATTTCTAATGTAAATTGAAAATATAAATCTTTTAATATTTATATGACTTCTGTTCCAAACCCGTTTTAGTTCTTTAAGATTCTAAAAGATTGTATCTTAACTGACCCGACCGGGAATCAAACCCTTGCTTAGTAGGCGGACCACGCACCAAATTATGGGTGCATCTCATGTGATATAAAATCATTTGATATAATCAAACTTTAATAACGATCACTTTACATGACCATTTGTTACAACAACACATAATATATTTTGTTTGACATAACGATTACTTTACATAACATACAGTTTATTTAATACTATTTAGTATAACATTCAAAACAAATAACACATTTTGGAATAAAACTCATTTTATATATCGTTCATTTGATATAAATTTGTTTGTTATACGCATCATTTCGTGTATCTATAATTTGAGATAAAAACGTTTTAAATATTAATTAAAGGAAATAACCGTACATGCATTGCTAAAATTCAGAATTTGTTTGAATCCCGACTCGCTGTGGTCTTTCCGCCGTGGTACTTGTCTGCCCTACACTAGAGTGCAATTTAAAAGCCGGAGCTTGCTTGCCTGCATGCATGCATGCATGCTGCTTGCTTGCATGCATGCAATGATGATTGCCTGCAAGCATGCTGCTTGCCTGCATACTTAGTGTATGCTTGTTAGCCTGCATCCATGCATGCTACCCTGCATGCATGCATATTTGCCTGCTTACATGCATACATACCACCTTGCCTGCGTATTTATGGCATTTTGTACTATTAAAGATTCGGAATTTACAGTATTTGGTATCTTTAAATTCTGCATTTTGTTGATTTTGTATCAAGTAATCATTATCTGTTTTAAATGTTATATAAAAGGGATGTTATCGTAAATGAACGTTATACTAAATGTTATTATACTAAATAAAATTTATTTGTTTTTGGCATTATATCATGTGAATGTTATATTAAACGGTTGTTATACTAAATGATTTATCCCAATTGTTACTTATACGTTTTAAAATTATGTAACTTAAAATTATCTTTCCGTCATTATATTAAAAAAGTGTTATATGAAACAAAATTATATCATTTGATTGTATATGTTTTGATCTTTATACGATATGTTGTTATACTATATATTATTACACACCCCCAAATTATTACACCAATGGTAATATTTATATGACTTCTGTTTTTTTGTTTCTGGCTCACTTTTGCTGGCTTATCTTAAGAACACACTAGCGATACCTTGCTTTTCTATTAGATAACATAAAGTGTTTATGTAACAGCCTATATCATCCCACTGCAGGGCAAAGGTCTCTATAATTAAATTCAAGTTACCACAGCAATGATGGATATAGGCATAACTACGCTTACCGAATGCGGGTAAGATTAGAAGCCCGATCAATATTCGAAAATCCGCCTTTTATTGTCCGGGGATTAAACCTAGGACTCCGAAAACTTGGTCCGATGATTAAACCACAAGACCTCAAACTGCATCTCAAAAAAATGTGCGTGCATTTTGTTAAGTCACAACCAGATAACACGGAACAAAGTTTAGAAAGGCCTTGTGAACGGGACAGGCGCGTCACAGTGGTTATGAGCAAACGCTCATACTTCTGACCAAACATGAATTTAAGTGAGCGCTGTGATTCTTCTTCTTCTTCTTCTTCTTCTTCTCGAGTCAATGGCAAGCAATTAAACTCTCTGCGCCCAAAAAGTGGCCACATCAATGGCCCTCTGGTTGGCGTTGCAAAGGTCCTCTTGCGTGCAGGTGGCAGGAGAGGTAGGGCACGACATTAAGTATGGCATAGACTGTAAGGCGCCACACTCGCACGTGTCGTCCTCAGTGAAGCCCCACTTTTTCCTGAGTTCATTGCACCTGCCTACACCTGAACGAAGTCTGTTTAACACCTTCCAAATGGGCCAGTGAAGATTGTGACTTTGACCTGCCAAGCTAAATCATTTCCGGAAATCGAAAAGCACCTTACTGCAGCCCTTGAACAGATCCACATCTACTATGATTCCAACTCCTTGAGCGCTGTGATTGGTTTCGGTTGACGTCGCACGACCAATAGGTTGATTGGCGTTCTTTGAACTCGTTTGTGTGTGCGAAGTCTTGTGTTTATTATGTCCGTGGAGCGCAAGCGGCGACATTGTTTCTCATACAAATGGCGCATGACAGCCTTTCTAACCTTTTCCATTTTCTGTGGTCCTAACGCTTATAATATCGTCCTATGATCTACAAAAGCGGAATAATGTTAACACAAAGACAGCTGTTTATTTGACTCAGCCACCCGACTCCTTTTGTCGCTTTTCAAACTCTTTAATAGCACCCTTATGTAGCATAAATAACAACCTAAAACCATTTTTGTGCTGCCAGAGAGAACGTAGTTATTGCGAGGGGTCTAAAAGGCCGTGTTTGGGTTCTTCGTTGGGTTATGTAAGAGATGTGTTAGGGGTATTGAAGAAATGCTCGCATTGCCATTTACTTCTACCAAAATGGTACGTAAATAGTAATTATTTTGTTTTAAAATAATAAATATAGTGTGACTTTTATTATCATGTATTGTATTTGAATATAATACCAGTCTTCAATAGACTTAAAATTAGTAATCGAAAATATTTTGCCTTGTTTTATGTTGGACAAATTTTACAAAGGTAACAGAATAAGGAGGATAAAAAATTACGTTACGTTTTTTTTTATTAAATTATTATGTAGGTACTTAAATAGAAATAGTTACAATGAGATTAGACATACAAGTATCCTAAAGTATTAAAAGCTAAAACCAGATTGGTATTACTATAAATATTTAAAATAATAAATTTGTTTTTAATTACTTTATTTGATATTTTAGCAACTTAATTGCACTTATAATATCAGTATATAAACTTGAAAAAATTTGTCTCAGGCGGGACTCGAACCCGCATCTCCTCGCATGCCGGGCGGGCGCCATACCATTAGGCCACCGAGACACTGCGACACGGCGCGAATTTTTCAAGCATATTCTTACGCTGTAAGCCAGCGGTGTTTCATCAAATGTTAGGAGTTTGCACCCTTAACACCCGAAAGAAACATCTTTGCAGATGTTTGACAGTCAGTTAAGATGAAACAGCTATTTATATACTTTATTTGATATTTTAGCAACTTAATTGCACTTATAATATCAGTATATAAACTTGAAAAATTTTGTCTCAGGCGGGACTCGAACCCGCATCTCCTCGCATGCCGGGCGGGCGCCATACCATTAGGCCACCGAGACACTGCGACACGGCGCGAATTTTTAATTGTTTGTAAAGCAACATTTATATACGGTATTATTTGCAAGATACATTTAATTCTGATGCGTATTTTTTTGTTTCCTATATTTTCCATTAAGATATAATATAACTATACTGTGACCATTGTACTTTTAATTAGAGGGATTAATTTTAACACCTTATTCCTTAACATTAAAACACTTAAAACCTCTATTGATTAAAAATGGGGATACATGTGTCAAGATTAAAATATCCAAGCTAAAATGATTCAATACTATTCGGCAGCTAAAATTCCCTTGTCTTTCCGTCACGATACTGGGCACACTTGGGCACACTCACAGTCCTTTACTCGTTTCCAATATGCCGATTTGACATTTACGTGTGTCTGACAGAACAAAATGATGTTGCCAGGGCGAATAAAGAAAAAATAACTTAACGAAAATCACTTTTACATTATTTGCTTTTGGGACACTTTAATCCAACATATAAATGTGATATTACAATATTCATAGCACAACGCCCTCCCAAGGTTCCTAAAACGAATTAATAAAGCAATATTTATTTTCCTTTGACACAAACATCCTACGCAATTTTCTTGACATTTTTGCCTATTTGTCTTCGTGAAACGGGATAAATTGAAATGCGAATAAGTGAGAAATATATTTTTCGAAGAATTTGTTTTGTGCCGGCTTAAAATAGAATGGCGCTAGCCCTTTTCTTGCTATGGGTGCCGTAAGAGGTGACTAGAGGTGTTCTGTCAAAAGACAGGTAGCAGCGTCTTCTCTCATCACTAGCCAAACAGCGATCGCTCATCTGACAAAAGCCTCCTTCAGGAGAAGCCAGCAGCAGACTGATGCGGGTTGATGACGTGGAAGCACCAACCAAAAATTAGTTCTTTGTATTTATGTAACTACTCATAAATTTCTACGGATTTACGAATACTGCGATTAACTACTAGATACAAAATTACTTTTTTATCACGATCAAAAATTTTTATAGGCGTTAAGTATCATATTTGGAGCCCATTTATGAAGTAAAAATTTATAATCTAGGTGCTTTATCTTAACATTTTTGTACTGCGCTATACCACAAGTAAAAATACGACATTTTTCTTTCTCGTATTGTTGTATTAAAATTTGAAAAGTGATTAAAATTTCATCCTGTATTAACAGCTTAAATTAGGGCCTTTTTGAATATTGAACATTTAAAATTCACATGCAACATATAAAGACAGGACTGGACGTGATATAATAGGGGTTAAAGTATGAAATTGCCGATTATTTTCCCACTTTTTATTTTGTTTATAGCTCTTAAGTATAGTCATATTATTGCGTAATTCTTTTTGTATTGTATCAAAAACTAAATAAAGTAACTTTTGACTAAAAAAAATGCAATACTAGTGCCTATTAATTCAAAGGAAGTCGTTGAAAAGACCCCTTACAATGTGTCAGCTGACCTTCTTCCTTCAATTAAGTATATTTGTATTATATACTTTGATTTTCAGAAATTTTAATACTATAATGCGTAGCTTTATAACCATCTAACTTTCACCTTTAATTGCATCGAAAACGGTTTAGGTGTTTTTAAAAAAACTAAAAAATTGTTAGTATGGAAAAATGACTTTTCTCGATTTCGTCCATACAAAACGGCAATTTCATACTTTAACCCCTAATACATAACGTAACTAGTACATTCCCACTTACTCCTTTGACATTTCGGCCGCGTACACTACTGAAGCCTACTATGAACAATAGCGACTTACAGAAGCTTTGATTTTGTATAAGCCTCGTTCAGTATTATTAACACAGAGCGGCCGAATGAACAGCCCACGCAAATATTTACATGAACCTCTGAAGCGTCCAATTGAACGGTCATTCATGAAACTTTCTCACCGTATAACTATACTTCAAGGATAGTGTGGGGTCACAATTTTCAATGCTTTCCAAAGCACAATTAAACCCCACAATTGTTTTATTCTAAACAGTATTACGAGTAGTATGTAGTTTATATATTTTATGTATATTGCTGCTTCTTTTTTTTTCTCTCAATTGTAATATTTTTTTATTTTTTATTTAATGTCGCACCGCCAAAACATTTCTTTTTAACCCAAAGGTTGACTGCTAGTGTTATATTTGTAATAAGTTTAATATAATTATTGTAAAACACGTTTGATTTCCACAATTACACTAGACTTCCGGTTGATTTATAATACAAACAATTAATATAATTTCAATGCAAAATTAATTATCAAAACGTTCCTTACAAATTTTTAATTGTATTTCATAATATTATAGACTAAAATATTTTAAAATTAAGATTAGTAATAAATATTTTATAAGAATTGTTTTAGCGGAACAGGAAGTTAGGTTTAATATCTTTATTATAAAATGTTTTGATAGAAAATAATTGTTTTAAGCAAAAATAAAAATGTTTTAGGGTTTTAAAAATAATATTTGGTGCTGTAGATAATTTTACAAATTAAGTTTTAATGTTTACTTATATATCAGCTACGTAGTGCCACACTTCCGGAAAGTTGTTTGTGTCACGCTATAAAAGCAGTACAGAACGATAGTGGGGATCAGTTATCGCTGTCAAAGAAAAGGAGCATTATCTAGTGTAGAAGTTAAGTATTAAGTATAATTTATTACAATATTACTATCGAAGTGCTGTTAGATTCATAAATTGCTGTTAAAATTAGAATCAGTGAAGTACTGTGTTAATTTATTTGTAAAGCACTATAGCAACGTGTTTTTTTTATTATATTGTGTTTATAATAATATAATATTGTTTGATTGGTTTATAGTTTTCTATAATTAGAAAGCAATAAAAATTAGTCAATGTCAACTAAGTGTGTTTTCTAATACCCCTTTTTCTAACACTAGATAATGCCATTTGGCATTATGTCCATCTTTTGACCATTATTACTCATTTGTGTTATAAAGTTTAAATAAATAAATAAATAATGTCTTCAATAAATTTTAAGCGTCAACAACTTACTCATGTTCAACGTTTTTTGTTCTAATATGAAATCAAAGTATTTACTTGCATTTCTCTTTAACAGCCCACGCTTTTAACTCAAGCATCCACCCTAAACTGGTCAACAAATAAAAATAGCGAGCCACTTGATTGGAAACAAAAACAATTAAAATACTTACGTATCAAACGAGTGTGGGCCCGAGCCAATCGAAAGCGTAATTAGACAGGATTGCTCGCTCGCTTCGCTCAGCTCTCGACGGCGGGTTCCCTACTAATCGCTCATATTGCGAACACAAAATCTCATTTAACGGTTCACTGTCCCACAACCCATATGGTACAATCTTTCCGATCCCGAGCCTTATGTTTAGGTATATTCTGACAGACGCAATTAGCGTAAATGTTTATTTAAAAAAAAATTCGTTATCAATTCAATATGTGATGTTTGGGCGTACACTCACTACCTTAAATTTTAACCACCCCTACTCCTGGTACAGTTAAGAAATGAGATTAAAATCGCTTTAATTTTACCAGATATGTTTTTTTTATTGCTTTGTAAGTGTCTGACCACTGCCGTATCATATGCGAACGAATCGACGCGTTTTGTGCCCATATTATACCAGTTTGCAACCTCTATATTACCCATATAATTCCAACAAAAGCTATTGAAAATTGCTTTGGTACCTATGTTGACGTCGTACGCGTAGACGTCTTAGAGTGCTATATATTTTTAATAATAAAATAGGTGTGGCTATAGAAAAATAAACTATTAGGGAATTGGGAATGTTTGCCTCATTAGTGGACGAGGGACAACCCGTAGGTTTACCGGGTTTGGCGTAGCGTAATATTTTAAAACCAAGAGCAAAGTTATTTACCAACTTATCATAATCTCCACTACTTTCCACTCCAATAGGAAGTTTTTGCCATAATAGCAACGTCTGGTTTGCAATCGTAGTTAGACCAAAGCTGCTGTCCGCCTTCTTCTGGCAGTTCTCGTTTATTCGCTTTTTACGACACCTATACACATAACAGGAAGTGCTATTCTATTTACGTGCCACTAAGCCAATTATTTGCTATTTTCACCTTACACTTCATTTCTAATTATATAAACAAAAGTTATTTTAAGAACGTTCATTCAAAATACATGCCTACGCTTTGCCTAAATGAAACCATCACCCAGGGGTCTAATGGGCCCCGGTGACCATTATACGACTATTATAACACTGATAAGCCTACCCCAGGCTCAGAACCATAGACCGTAACCATAGAGTTTTATGATGTCGCCGTTACGGTTTAAAGATGGCGACGCTGACGAAAATTGTTCAAAATATAACCTAAAAATATTAAAAGTTTTGCTAAATAAACAATCTAAATAGACGTTAACCTAAATAGAGGAGCAAAGAAGTTTATTTACGAGAGTTTAACATTCTTATATTTTAATTCTTTAGTGGTGTAGACCTCTTTTATAATCCATTTATAAACGTACCTCTAGTTGCTTTTCAACTTTATTACTTTGACTGAGACCATTCAATCAACCTTTTATCAAAACGATTACTTTCTAGTCAGTAGAGATATCTACAGCTAGTAATGAGTTTTTTGTATCCCTTCTCCTTTCAGAGTTTTAATTGTGTTTTATCCATAGATTTAATATACCTATATTTTAGCGATACCATTTAATTTTATCAAACAATAGTAATTCGGTTTATCAGAAATAAATGATACTTGGTCACACTACTTCTATTTATTATTTGAACACTAATAAACGCTAAAATTATCAACTTTTATAAACAGTTTTTAAGTAGGTATTTTTACAATTCTTCAATCATTTTTCGAACCGTTATTCAAATATGAAAGAAGTTTCGAACTTAAAGAAGACTTTTCCAATATGAAATAATATTGTTTTGGGCCACACAGAGCCATCTAGTCCCAAATTAAGCTACTATTAAGTACCCTGTCGTATGGGGTACTAGACAACCGATAAACTTACTTATATACTTTTTTTTTGTAAATACATACTTATAATACATAGAAAACACCCAGACCAGTACAAATAGACATGTTCATGCACACAAATATTTGTATTTGCACTGATCGAACCCGCGACCCGTGGCTCAGAAGCAGCGTTTACTACCGCTGATCCAAATCGTCGTCGTGTAGTTATATTCAAGTATATTAATTAAAAACCTGTTTCTGCTAAAGCTTTCTAAAGATTTTCCTATAACAGCCGCCATTTTGCGTAACGCTGTTTTGTTTTAAGATATCTGAAATTGTAAAAATAGATGTGATAATCTCAGTTTATATTTAGTAAGCGGCTTAGAGTATAAAATTATCATAATCCATTGTTTATTGATGCAAAAACTTCCCGTCTTGATCGCGATGCAAAATTTGATAGGATTAGAGCCTTTATAGCGTGGGCAGATAATTCGCAAACAATCCAGGACGTTCCGATTAAAATATTATGGCGCTACGTACGAGTAATACTCTACTGTTTTCTTAAGTTTACGCGAACACTATACATTGAAATGAAAGATAGTTTACGGATTTAGAACGCGTTTATTTTTGATTTAACCCGACGTTTTGAACCCTTTACAGCGTTCATGGTCACGGGTAGACTAGGGTGTTATTCGTCTTTTTAAAAAATCAAAAATCAAAAATAAACGCGTTCTAAATCCGTAAACTATCTTTCATTTCAGAGTAATACTCTAGTTTTACTGTTAATAAATAAATAAATAAAACGAAAATTGTCCTGATCCCAGAGTGAGTAAATATTTAAAGCACAATTTCCCTACAGTTGCTCTTGAAGGCTTACCAATAAAAAGGGTGACAAGTTTTAAGTACTTGGGTCACTGGGTTACTGAAAATATGTCGGATGAGGCTGACATAGAGAGGGAGCGCAGGGCTTTAGCTATGAGAGCGAATATGCTCGCCCGTAGATTTGCACGGTGCAATACTGAAGTAAAGTTAACTCTTTTCAGAGCCTATTGTCAGTCCTTCTACACCTGCAGTCTATGGGTTGATTATACACAGCGGACGCTCTCAGCCCTGCGCGTCCAATACAATAATGGATTCAGGATGTTGGTGGGGCTGCCCCGGTACTGCAGCGCATCCGCAATGTTTGCTGAGGCTCGTATTGACAGCTTCCCAGCTGTCATGCGCAAGCGGGTCGCCTCCGCGTGGCGCCGCGTCCGGGACAGCCCCAACAGCCTCCTGGCGGCGGTAGGTAGTCGCTATTGCTGTCCTATCTTGAGGCACTGGAACAGTGTCCATGTCGACTCGAGACCAGCTCTGGTAAATGTAAAGTAGTAGTAGCCTTTCTTTAAATATTATTTGTATTGATTTACTAACCCTAGCTTATAAGATTTCTGTAACTACTAACCCATTCTATGGAAAGCAATTTCTGAATTAAAATTATATTATATTATATTATATTATTAATAGTCGAAATCAAAAACAACAAATGTACCTCAAACACGTAAACTCGAGAAAATGTCTAAAAATGTCATCCGGGAATCGAACCCGGGACGTCGGAGCAGGTGACACCTTGAAAAGGTCGTCAAATGAGATTTAGCCATGGTTACCTGGTATAGTCAGTCAGAGTCGAGTCAATAAAGTGACACACAGTGGACCGTGCACATTAGTCCACCAAACCGCACTAGGCCAGCGTGGTGGTACTAAGGCCTTAAGAGGAAACACAAGGGCCGTTTTTCCATACAAACGTAGTCCCCTGTTTCCACCCTAGATAAAGCCAATAGAGCAATAATTTTAATTACAAAAATCCATGGCCACTATTAGCATGTTTCTATGTTTTCTGTTTTTTCATAAATTAATTAATAAAAAAGATATGAGCCCTCAAAAATCGAAAAATTTCGCCAGATTTTCCGCTGTGTTTAAACATCCAGAAAACAAATTTAGTTAAATTTTAGAAAAAAAGAAAAACATACGTACACGGCCAAAGCCTTTCTTTAATTTTTAATGAAAAAAGTATTTAAATCGGTCTAGTTTTGGAAAAGTAATCGGGGGACTACGAAACGTTGATTTGGTGTGTTTTTCTACATTAGAAAATACAAAATTTTCGACTGACTTTTCGAATCGTATTAATGAACAACAGTTTCAAACTTTAATTACCTGCGCAACATTTCCATAGAATAAAAGATTTTTGGGGAAACCTACCGGTAAAACAAAAAAGCAATCGGCCTTTTTTATTAACATCATTGCTTTTATACAATTTTATACTTTATACACCTAGTTTATGTGGGTTACCTACCTACTATCTGGTCTCTGTGTGTATTAGACTAACCTTTTTTTTTTTTGATAAAGTTTTTTCCTACTTTAAATCATTATCTCATTTTGAAACTAAATACAGTAATTTGACAATTAAAATGGTATTTATTGTATTGTTTTTTGGTATGCATTCGCCTCGTAGTGGGACAACGTTAAATACAAAATAACCTTTAAAAAATGTATCAATAACAACACACGCAAAAGTCGGTTATCCCTGTCGATATCTTGTGCTATTAATATCAAATATTCATAAGGACAGGCCGTCTATTTCAATATAATTTATGCAGGGCCATCTCAATCGAGTACGATAAGGTCACAGCTATGTCGTTCATTGAAGACTGCAAAGCGATCGTTATACAGGCTTGTATTTTTCGGCGAAGTTCCTTGTCGCACAAAACAATTTATATACGATTACTCGTATTTAGTCAATTATAATAGCTTCTCTCATACTTTTATGGGTATCATGAAAGGCGATTTAAGGAGTACTGCCAAAAAAAGTCGCCTGTCAGTTGGCCCAACTACCCGGTAAGCTTCGTAATTGTAGTAAAGTAAATAAATAAATAAATAAATAAATATTCTTTATTTGCAAAAAACATGGTATACAAGGTGATAAACAAACATAAGTGCACATGTTTTGCCTGTATAAGCATGCAAATTCATAATTTGTAAAAAAAAAATAGTTATACACAATTAAATTAAATTATACCATTCATAGCAGTAAGAGCCTATAATCATCCCACTGCAGGGAAAAGGCCTCCATCATTGAATTCAAGTTACCACAGCAATGACGGGTGTTCTGGCATAATCACTACGCTTGCCAAATGCGGGTTGGTGATCACAAACCCGAGCAAAGTTCGAAAATTCGAAACTTTTTGTTGCCCGACCCGGGGTTCGAACCTGGGACCCCGAGATCTTGGCCCGGTATTTAAACCACTAGACTAACGGGGCGTTGTAATTGTAGTAAAATCCTCTTATTGGACAAACCTGTGTCACAACAAGACCGAAATAACCTTCAGTTCTAAAATCAAATTCTGGACTTAGATTTTAAGGCACAACTCTTTGCCAATGTATTCCGTCTCTATTTTTTTCTCTTACTAATGTCAATTTCCAAGAGTGGGCTCGAGATACGAAGAAATTCGAACATATTAGCAACTTACTTATACTGATAAAAGCCTCGTGGCCACTATCTTAGGAATTAATTGTTTCAAGGTAAGCATCTTAGTTTTTATAAGTTTTTGATATTTATTTATTTATATACGGTACACCAACAGCAATATATATATACTAATTTACTTTTAAGTATAAATTATATTTTATATTACCAGTGTTGCTAGGCTAGCCTTTGTTAATAACAATCAAATCATTATTGGTTTCTTGTCGCAAAATAACAATTGATACCGTAGTAATGCATAATTTAGTGATTTTAAACAATACAAAGTTTTTTCAGTTTAAGTCTCTGCTACAAGAATAACAAAACAAGTATTTCCACCAATAATGATTTTCGAAGTCACTCCTAATCAACTCTCCATCAAATGCGTGTTAAATCAAGTTTTTAATTTAAAATATATTTAACAGCGCAAAAGCAGTTAGTCAATGTGTCTCACATATTTGCGGATGAGGCGATGATGAGTACGTTTTGACTCACGAATGTTTCGTGTGTTCAAGTGTTTACCAAAGCGTTTCATTAGCCCCGCGAGATGTTTTCACGTAATTTAAACAGATTTTACTAATTTATTGCTTAATATTTACCGGAGACGAAATCAGGAAACAGGAATCTCCGCCAGTATTTTTTGTTGACGATGGAAGGAAAGCGCTGTTTTACTGGCCTCTTACGACACCCACAAGAAGAGGAGTAATTGGAGCAAGTCTATTTTAAGCTGGTACCACTGAATAATAATAAATAAACATCGCAATGATTATTGAAGTGGTTGCAATTTTCTTTCAAAAACAAATTCCGTGTACATTGTTTTGATTAATATCCTTCAAGGATGATGATGGATGATGATGATGATGATAATGATGGTGTCAGAGGTTTCCAAGCCACATATTACAGGCATCTGTCATAACTTGTTTCTACGACTTCCCATTGCGCCTGTAGCCAGGATGGCTTTAAATGCCTTAAGAATCACGACTTTTTCCCGAGTCAATCCAGAAAATTAAATATTAACTAACCTGAGAGCCCAAAATTAAATAAAGAGAAAAAAACAGTCTTAATGGGATTCGAACTCGTAACTTTTGTAGTAGACAAACCACGAACCATTATAATAATGGGCATGTCATTCAGCCACTTAACCAGCCTGTATACGACACGTGGATAAAACCAGATAATACTTCAGGGGACTACGGGGTTAATCCTATATTATGGATTAGATGCGCGGCGAGACCCGCTAAATATAGTACGTCACGTTACACTGACATCATTTATTAATTCATTCATCATTCGCCTAAAACGAGCGGGAACTCAAAAACATTTAGTTTCAATTCTTAAATTATTGGCCACATATTGAGTGGAATTTGACGACCATTTGGATCAGCGGTAGTTAACGCTGCTTCTGGCCATGGGTCGCGGGTTCGATCCCCGCACAGTACAAATATTTGTGTGCATGAACATGTCTGTTTGTACTGGTCTGGGTGTTTTCTATGTATTATAAGTAAGTATTTACAAAAAAAAAAAGTATATAAGTAAGTTTATCGGTTGTCTAGTACCCCATACGACAGGGTACTTAATAGTACCTTAATTTGGGACTAGATGGCTCTGTGTGGCCCAGTGTGGCATGTCTTAAATATATATTTTTTTATTTAATTACGAAATTTTGTTTTATTTTTTATTTTATTTATAAAGGTACATCATCAATATTAC
Organism: Anania crocealis; assembly: GCA_949315895.1. Classification (NCBI taxonomy): domain Eukaryota; kingdom Metazoa; phylum Arthropoda; class Insecta; order Lepidoptera; family Crambidae; genus Anania; species Anania crocealis. Next base: position 5,016,470 of record OX438874.1, on the reverse strand, counting down.
ATACATTAACATTCACAATTACTAATCTTAAAGCTAGCACTTATTCGTACGAGTATCAGTTATAGGCGTACACAGCTTTGACCATAGTATGTAGATATTCTTTAAATTACAATCATTTTACAAGTTTAAAATCTTACAATTGACGATAGTATGAGTATTTATGTTTTAAGTAGGTTTTTAATAAAATTGATACTCATTTTTTAAAAACACAACACCGCAATACAACCTTATATTATTATTATCATGTTTAATTGTTATTTTAGCCTAATCAGTGTATTAATAAGTAAATAAGTAGTCTATTAGTTAGAAATACTCGTATGTACCGATTAAAAGAATAAGATTATAAAGTCGCTAATTCTAATTGGTATTAGCGAACGCAGTTTGGTGCTTAATATATAAAAAGTATTTATAAGCAAGAATCAATTTCATTAAAAAACTTTTTTTAACTGTATTTTGCAGAGTTAAAACCTTGTTTCTTGTCTCCGCTACTACGCAAATAGGGTAGTTAAGTAATTGATCACGGATGATGACATTTTCAGGGATCCGGATTCCCCTGTCGACAGGCCATGTCTTATTTCAAGGTCGTTATCTCAAGAGATATACAAAGCTTAAGCTTAGCTTCCAACGAGATTAATTCATTAAGATAAATGACTCAGAGTTAGCACGTGTTCAAATTGATTTTGTAAGGACTATTTAAAAGTTAATAGAAAATAATTGCATTAATTGCCGTTTGATCGCGTTTGATTCCCATTATGTTTTAAAATAATTATGCAAATTTGTATAAAAAGTAACAGCCTATAGGTAATCATCCCACTGCAGGGTAAAGGTATCCATCATTGAATTCAAGTTACCACAGCAAAGATGGGTCTAGGCATAATCATACGATAAGAAGAACCTTTAAAAAGACATAAAAACAAACACTATTTTAACTGAAATATTTTGTCCTGAAAGATATATTATCCTTTCACTGAATTTATTAAGTTTGGACAAATTTTAATGAACTAAGCCGTTAATTAAGACAATAGTGGTTAGATTGCCTGGAACCTTTCGTCAAGGAAGTGCTGCACAGGACAGCTCAAAAACATTACATTGGAAGGTGTTTCCTGTTAATTGATATAAATATATTGTCTATGACACATTCGCCCCTTCACTCTATTCGTTTGTTTCACCATTCATTCGGTTCAGTCGGTTTGATTTAATTTTGAAAATTGATGAATCAATAGCATTTTTAATATCAGTATATAAACTTGAAAAATTTTGTCTCAGGCGGGACTCGAACCCGCATCCCGCCCGGCATGCGAGGAGATGCGGGTTCGAGTCCCACCTGAGACAATTTTTTTTAAGTTTATATACTGATATTATAAGTGCAATTAAGTTGCTAAAATATCAAATACAATAGCATTTTTTCAAATTCAAAATTTATGTTTGATTAAGTGATAGCTAAAGCTTAGTAATCATGAAAAAAATAGTTTACTAGAATTTGCGCACACAGTAAACATTAAAAATGGAAAATATATTTACGGATTTACTACTTACTCGCACGTTAAATTGGTACATAGAGGTAATATCGAATATTGTATACTAAAGAGTCGAAAGCTTTAATATAAATTTTATTCCAATGTAGTTTACAAATATTAAATCAAATTCAACTTTAGTTACACAAAATTTAACCGATAAAATAAACCACCAAATTTTAATAGGTGCTAAACAAAACAAAACACGACTACATCATGCACTGACTCAAATTGGGGGCTTATTTCACTCTTCCTCAAGTGTTTGCTATAAACATGATATCAGAGTTGAATAAATGTTGGACAAAGTTGTGCTCGTGGACTTAGAGGCAATGAAGCTCTCTAAGTCCAATATCACAGTTGGCAACATATGCTTAAGTAATCAGCAGTGCTCGAGTGAGTTTGTGTGTATTGCGATAAAAGGCGACCTCACTACAACACTTGCAAGTTTACAACCACATACCACGAAGGGACGCCATTACAATATTGAACTATTACTCGCAGTTTCAATTAACAGACTCAGGCGTTACTTTGGCGCATAACTAGATATGAATTAAGAAACTTAGTTATGCAAATAGTTGAATACTTGCTCACACTAACGCAGAGAGAGCAAACACTAATAAACGTAAGAAAGTCAAGAATGTATACATATAATGTGATTAACAGTATCCAAAACCGTCATAAGGAAAAATCTCGATGTATTACGATACTTCACGTATCATCCTCAGGAGATGTTGTCGCCTTCGCTGCTTTCTGAAGACTATAACGACTTCTTCCTATGAGTTTCGTAAGAGTCGCTACAAAATAAGTAGAAGAAGATAGGGAGCATGTTCGATTCCCGTTAGAGTCAAATTAGAAAACGATCGGGCTTGATAGGACACGTTAAGCCGTTGCTTCTCTCGTAAGATAAAAGTCTTAAAAGAAGCCTTATCAGAATCATAGATTTAATTTATACTAAATCTAGGATCGGTAGCCTAAAATAAGCGCCCACCACAATAAAAATCACTATCCCTCTCCCTTCTGGAATGTGCCATATTTATTAAATCAAACATAGATAAATTCGAATTTAGATCACGGGCTCGTAATAAAAATAAAATGTGCTCAATTCGTGCCAATTCCAGCTTATTCCGAAAAAGTATATTTTGTATTGCTCCACAAATTTATAACCGAATACCAGAATCCATTCGAGACACAAATGACATTAATTATTTTAAATCAAAACTAATCAATTATTTAATTGACAAGTGCTATTATTCCTTTAATGAATTTTATTGTCATATTGTATAATAATAGTAATGAATATATTAATGGAATGGTGTAAATTATATTTTATTGTAAGATTAAATAATAATAATGTTAAATAATAATAATAAAATTAATTAAGATTAAAAATAATAATAATAATGTTATACTCGTAATAATGTTTTTAATTATTTGATTGTACGCCCTAGTGGCAGGACATGGTTAGTTCTAAGCATGACATTTTATAAGACCCTTGTTGTATACCTGTGTTCCACAATAAAGATTTATGATTATGATTATGATTATGATTCTATTATGGATATATATAGTCATGATAAGCAAAAGATAAAACTCAGAATAAAATATACATTTACATTTAGTTTACAAGTTAAAAACATACAGAAAAACACACAATACAATTACCCTCTCACTCTCACACAATCTCACACATCATATACATTAATACATACAGCTCCTCTTATACACATAAAAATGCAAGCATGTTTTAGATTTACTGCTTTTTACTAGTTTCCTTTCTCTTATTGTTTTCATTTTATTCTTTGTTATTTGATTCGTAATATTCGAAACGTAAGGTAGTATTGTAAGTATGATATGGAAGAGCGGAGTTTCCTGGTACAGACATTAACATGATGTCTAAAAGGAGGCTCCAATCACATTTACAGCTATGTAAAAATTACGTTGATAATAAACGAATTTGAATTTGAATTTGAATTTGGATTTAACTCGTGTTTATTACTATTTAATATTGTTTAATAAATGATTTATTACAAAGTTTCGAACACAGCGTTTATAGTCAGAAGTAGACGCATTAAATACAACTTTCATTGTAAAGTGTGTATAATAAATGTTTTCGTAAATTCAAAAGAACAATATCACGAACTTATAGCAAAGTACATAGACTATATGTCTATACATGTATACATATAATCTTTTATAATAATATCATAAATCATGACACATCGCTATAAATGTTTTCTTTTCTTTGTGATAACGAGCTTCTAATCGTCTTTTAAATAGGGCCCCAAGTTGTTTACTATGTTTTACAAATGTTTGAGGTAAGGTGTTTTGTTATCCACCCAACGCTGATTCATCGTCGTCGATCGTCATCATAACCAGCATATTTTTGTCCACTGCTGGACGCAGGCCTCTCCAAAATGTGGATTTTGCCATAATCGCCACGCATGCCAGACGGGTTGGTGATCGCAGAGGTAATGATAGAGGAAAGACTTCTTCTGGCAGTACTCCTTAAGTCGCCTCTTGCGACACCCATAAGAAGAAAAGATGTGGATGTCAACGTAGTAACTGTCTATAATCATCCCACTGCAGGGCAAAAGCCTCCATCATTGAATCCAAGTTACCACAGCAATGATGGGCACAGGCCAAATCACCAATTGCGAGTTGATGATCACAAATTCAAGCAATGGTTTTTTTTTGCTCGACCCGGGGATCGAACCGAGAATTCCGAGATTTTAAGCCACTAAACTAACGGGGCGTTAAGTCAACATAATATCCAAGAGTTATTGTTTTCGGGATTCCTTTCATATGATGTGTTATAATGACAATAAAAATTATACCCAACTCTATCATTTGCGTGATTTTATGTTTAGAAAAGGCCCAGAGTACCGTTGCATACAAATATACAACTACCAATTATATTAAAAACTGAATCCGCTATCAAAATCTTGAAATCCAAATTGAAATCTATCCTCATAGAAAAATGTTACTATAACGTTGAAGAATACATGACAGATTTTACAAAATCACATAAGTAGGTAACTAAGATTTAAACAGTAACAGTATCCGAAAACTAACACATATATTTATAGTTATCTTACTAACCTACACAATATAATGTCTAGATAGTAGATATATATATATATAACAAGTGGCTAATAATTGTTTGTTTAGTACATACAATTATTAGCTTTAAACAAATAAATAACTCACCTTCAAACAAATGTATACATAGGTGTACTATGTCTGTTTATCTGGCCAATGTTAAAACTTTGTCTAAGCTTATGTTTTAAAACTAATTTAAGTTTGTTTGCTTATACCCTTACAGGGTTTTGTTACATTTATTTTGTAAACAAAATGCAATAAATAAATAAATAAATAAACATCTTTTGGTATGCTTATCAGTGAAACTTGTCAATGTGTGAAGTTTTGGATTACTCGGAACAGATCCTATCATGTAATGATGTGTTGTATGATGACAACGAATAGCACAATCATCTCGTGGGTGTCGTAAAAAGCCTACTAAAAGACTAAAGGAAACGACGCAGCGTCTCCTCTTCATATTCGGCAAGACTTTGATCGCTAACTCTTTTGTGAAGCTAGCTATTATCGCTAAATCCTCTTTCTTATAGAAGCCTTTGTCTAGTCATTGAGTGCTTAGGACTTTTTTACTTTATACTTATACTTACAATCTTTCGCATTTTAACAATTAAACTTCTGATGTAAATTAGAAATACAAGTACTTGATTTTATTTTATTAGTTAATAAAGGCAACACACTCTAGACCTCCGTGGTCATGATTAACCCAGCGATGTTCAAGATGACGCAAGCCTGAGGTCCTGTGTTCGATTCTCGGACGGATGAATGCAAATAACCACTTTAATGTATTGTTTTGGGTCTTCGTCTTTTGTTTTGTGATTTTTTATTACACTCATTACTACGCAGCTTTAGGGTCCGAGCAATGTAATTATTTGATATTGTCTACATTTACTTGACAAACTTCGGAAAATGGTGTTACTGAATTCGACGCGTCTATTTTTTGGGGTTCAGGTTGACAAAATTTTATGATTTTCATTCAATGTTAAAAGTTGGTTGGTTCCATTTGAATTTAAAAATATAACTATCTATTGAATAGAGATTAAAGTTAACAGACTCCAAAAATTATATGATAAAACCTTTTAACGCAATGTACTGACAAATAATTGATGTAATTTATCTGAAATAAAATATATTTAATTTTAATTTAATATATTTTATTTATATATAAATTAGCAATTATATAATAGGTTAAAAAAATTGAAGCTTATTTTTTGTGTTTTTATACAGAATGACTTTTTCATCACCTTCAGAAAATGCAGGGTGAAACTTTTAACTACCTTCCAAATTTTAATATGGAAATCTACGAGACAAAAAACAAATGACGTATTTCAAAATGTCAAGATAAAGCACTTAGAAAATGTCTGCCACATCTCATTCATTTATTACGATACCATTCATAAGTTTTTGATTTTCCCTCATACTCGTACCTTAACTGGCTTGGGACTGTAAAAACTGAAAACTATTGCGAATAATATTTTCGTGTAAAAACATTATTTTCATTTTTTATTTTATGCACGGGCTCTAAATACGCCTATAAAAAGTTTTGAAGATAGTGAATAAGTCATTCTTTATATTTCGCAACATAGTTTTAAATTTTTACGGTCCTACGCCTGTTAAGGTATGAAGGAAAAATCAACAACTTATGAATGGTACCTATCTGAATAAATGAATGAGATGCGCATAGCGTAAAACAGTGAGGCCGTATCAAAAATTTTAGTTTTTGGCGCACATTTTCTAAGTTCTATATCTTAATATTTTTTTACTGGGCAATACCAAAAGAAAAAATACGTCATTTGTTTTTGTCTCATAAATTGTCGTTGTAAATTTGAAAGGTGGATAAAATTTGATCCTGTATACACTGAACAATAACCTTGGAATGCTACTTCATAACACTTTAAACTAGAAGTTGCCCAGTGCTTTCTTAAGTCCCTTGAGTGTGTTTAATAAGATAAGAGATGATTGCCGGTACTTAGTTTTAAACGGATTACGTAGTTTCACGGTTGACTTGGCGGATGCGTACACTTCATTAAAGACATCCCAGAAGTATACCACACAATATGATCCCTACTAAAATTATAAATGTGAATGTGAGTTTGTCTGTTACGCTTTTACGTAGAAACTACTCAACCGATCATCATGACTCTTTGAACATATTCTCAAAGGTGTTGGAAAGTACATAGGCTCTCTTGTACCCCACTGCTGGGTACAGATTTTTGCTCGCACGATATAACATAAAGTTCACAATAATCTAATAGACAATAAATATAAAAGAATAGACAATACAAAAAAAAGTTTAAATTACTACAAAAATGATGTGCAGTTTTGCACAATTAGTTTATCCCTAACAAATTCACGCACCGTTTCAAAACTTTTTTCTTAAACCCAAGACGTTAATAACCCGTTACAGCAAACTGCAACAAAATCGGTCGTACTATTCTGAAGAAGAATGGTAACAACAGCACTGTTAGTTGAATACTATAATGCCTATCCAAAACAATCGCCAATAAATTACAAATCCACTGCAGAACACTGCGAGTCAATCGGTCAAACCGTTCTGGAGATAAATGGGCACATTCGTTTGTGTGCAAACACACAACTTCTCACCCCAAACGCATTCTATCTTTTTACCATCTCCGTAAAAAGATTGAATAGTGGTCCACCCTGGGCAACGGCATCTTTAATTTTCTAGCCAATGGTGACGGCTAACAGACCCCTCTGCGGTGGTAGGCTTCGTAAGAAGCCGCCTGGATGCTACCTCCTGCCGGAGTCCAGCGCCAAACAGTTTTTCTGTGTTCCGCTGGTGTGTGGGAGAACCAGTACCACTTTCTGGGATGCTCAATCCACCTTAGACTTCTTTTTAACCGTAGAGTTAAGTATGCAGTCAAGAGCAAGCCCATTGAGCATAAAAAAAGATTTAATTTATAAAGATTTAATAAATAATAATATATATAAATAATAATAATCTATATACTAATATATAAAGCTGAAGAGTTTGTTTGTTTGTTTGTTTGAACGCGCTAATCTCAGGAAGTACTGGTCCGACTTGAAAAATTCTTTTTGTGTTGGATAGTCCATTTATTGAGGAAGGCTTTAGGCTATATAACATTACGCTGCGACCAATAGGAGCGAAGCATCAGTGAAAAATAATCACTATTTCATTAACAGAAATTGACGCGAATGAAGTCGCGAGCAACAGCTAGTAATAGATAAAGATTTAATCTTACTACTTGGTTTTCACTGCGTAATCAACCAGTGTCGAATTCCGACACGTAGTTTGCTTAACTTTCTAAGCATTAATCATTTAATCGCAACAAGCAAAAAGTCCGTTCAACAAAGACAATGGTATAACAGGACAGATTTAATTTGTCTACGCCGTTCCGGGAACAAAGGTTTCTTCGTGAATGGATATCGGGGACTTTTTAAATGGCTGAGAAAGCTGGTTCAATGGGAATTACGAGTGGGTGTTTGTATTTATTATCTGACTAGAGCTATGTGAATCCGAGCTAAACAGTACGTTAGCTGTATTGTTTTAATGTTTACTTAATCATATTACATGAAAAATCTAAAAATAAATTAGGTTAAAGCAGTCGTTTGATTTGCGGAATGTTGTAGGGTCAAGTCCCACATATTACAGAAGATCGAGATTTTTTCAAGAAAAAAAGTTCTAAGTTTCTAGCCTTTCAGTGTCTAGGGCCCAAAAAGGTTTGACCACAAACAAAATACAAATTAACTTTAATAAAAAAATATCAGTATTTAAATTTGAAAAATTATGTCTCAGGCGTGACTTGAACCCTCATCTCCTCGCAGGATATAATTGCAATTAAATTGCTTTAATATCATATAAAGTATTATTCTACTAACACTAAATTTCCTCTACCCAAAGGATGTCTGGTAGAGATCGCTTAAAGCGATAAGGCCGCCTATTTGTACATTTTCTCTTCTTTGTAATTTATTTGTTTTCTTTTATTTTGTGCAATAAAGTGTTATCTATCTATTTATCTAGTATTTAACAAAGAAAGCTCCACTGCAAATTCTAAAAACAAGCCTTACTCAATCCTGGATACAGCACCTGACTGGACTATTTTACTGGACATATGAAAAACACTATAAAATCCCAAAGGATGTGGGGGTTTTTTATCATCCAGACCGGTCATTTTTCTTTTTTCTAATCATTTCAATTCAAATAATCGATTGCATTTCATGACGTTGCAAATGTGCTACAAAATAGATATCTATATTATTAGTATTATAAAAGTACATTTAATTTATTATAAAAGTAAATACGGGGGTTACCCCCGTATTTATAAAGATGTAATTACTTATTGCTTAAGAAAGTCATAACTTAAAGTGTTCATACCTAGTGCTTAAGTGAAAGAAATTGGTCACCATTAATAGTCATATTATTTGGCTGAAAATGCTAACTTTTGGTAGTTATTACTTCTAGTAATTTCTTGATTAAGGCATACGAATTGTCTCTCAAGTAATTACTTGTAGTCAAGTAATTACTTTTACTTGATTATAAATACGGGGGTAAGACTTTCTTTAAGACAGATATTAAGTAGACAGAGATAGAGATGATGACGCCTAAATAATGTGTTACGAAATTTAGTATCACAATTTTCTTCGAAAATTTTCTAATAAATTTGTACAATCTAAATGATTTTATACATGGCTATTAATTTCAAATATAGGTATTTTACTTTTGTAAATATTTTGTTTTAAAAGTTTCTACAGTATAGCTACGAGTACTCTTACCGTAGATACTACGGCCTACGACTGCTACGATTCGTAGTTACCAGTACATCTACGATTCTGCTACATCGTAGCATAAATCACTAGCGTTACTACGCCCTCGTCTACGTCTGCTTGGAATTCTTTTAAAATACGCAACTTTTTAATAAATATTATAAAATGATTTTCTCAAACCTAATTAACTGTCTTTTGGAGTACTTTTGTCAAATTGTGCGAGGCCAAATTTGAGATGTTATTCACCATTTTACAGCAATAAATGACAATGATCATGACCTTGGGAGAAACGAGTTCTCCCGTGATCATGGCGCTTGCAACAGTGCCGAAATATCGGAAACTCATAATAAATAAGATACTGGTATAAGCCCCGAATCAAATAACTCTAGATTGTTGTGACCATGAAAGTTTTAATCAGTAGTGTCAGTTTAATTGAAACTTGGCTATTTCCAGCTTTAATGAACACCACATAGAAGTTTATATTTTTTCAAATGGTACCTAATATGCCTTTTGTTATGTTTCGTTGCCTTCCTTTTATATATCAAATTATCCATTGTCTTGAAATATTTTCAGGGTTTATCTCTGAAACAGAAAACCTATTATGATCAGTTTCCTTTGTGTTGTACCTTGTTACGTCGACATTGCATCGGCTGGTATAATGATAAGACGTTTATGAATTGATTATTTAAATATATATAAATATCTTAATTACCACGTATGACTTTTGAGTGTGCCGTGTGTTTCCGGCCGAAAATATTATATTTTTTATGTTTAAAGCGCCATCTTTAGTCGACCAATTAGTTTTGTAAGCAGCTACTAAAGGTGTACGGCCAGAACATGGACCGCAGCGTCTTATCCCCACTTTTACCAGACTGCGATGCCCAACCCGCCTATGTGGCAACAATAACAAAATACTCCTAAGTTAGTTAATGATGACGATAACTAAAAACATTTTATATGATATTTAAGCAATTCAATTGCAATTATTATTATAATATCAGTATTTAAACTTCAAAAATTATGTTCCAGGCGGGACTCGAACCCGCATCTCCTCGCATGCTGGGCGCGGCGCTATACTTAATGGTATATACTGTTTTCTTGAGTTTACGCGAACACTATACATTGAAATGAAAGACAAGTTTACGGAATCAAAAATAAACGCGTTCTAAATCCGTTAACTTATCTTTCATCTTAATGATATACTTAAAAAACTAATAGAACGCATCAAATTAGTAAGAAAAACAACGATGAAAAACTAACAATGACTCAACAAACAAAAAATGGCGATCTTTTTTTTTTATTAATAATCATCGTCTTATCTTCGCGCTCTTTAGAGTTAAATTTGTTTTTTTCAACTTTTCCACGTTTTGATTAAAATAGTTACTTTTAATACGCGTCGAGTCAGAGAATGGCAGGAACAAACAGAAAGACAGACAAAAAAATTTAATATTGTTTTTTATGTAATTATATACTTTTTATATGCATTTAGTGAAAAGCTGTTTTACTTTGTTACGATTATTTCATTATGTTACGTAAGTAAAGGTTTTATCTATTTAATTTTCAACGGACTGTGTAAAAATTTTCCTGTTTCTAGACTGTTTTATAAGTTGGTCGACTGCTGCTTTGACGACCTCCGTGGCGGAGTGGCGTACACACCGGTTTTCAAGGTGTCGTCTGCTCCGAGGTTCAGGGTTCGATTCCCGGACGGGTCAATGTAGAAAAAAAGTGTTTTTCTACATTTTCTCGGGTCTGGGTGTTTGTGGTACCTTCGTTGTTTCTGGTTTCCAAATTACGAATGCTTTGAATAGTTATTCAAATTGGGGTCAGAACAATGTATGTGATGTTGAACACATTTATTTATTATAAAAAAAAAAACTTATAAACTCCCAAACCCTACTTAGCTCTGATAGTTTTCTAATTAATTTAGTTATTATATACTACTGCTGCAAATATTTTCAAGTATAAATGAACAACTTTTTAGGTGACAGAGGGGCAGACATTTGACTCAACTGGCTCAACTTAACACGACACACATGGAAACGGAATCAACTCCCTCAATTGAATAATGGTTTTACCAAAGCCTTATAATATTTATAAAAGACCTATCTTAATTAACCGATTACAAAAACTATTTGAATCAAGTTTACATGTAAGAAAGTTCCACAAAAAAAATTTACAAAATTTTAATTTACATTATTTTTTACATGAATAATATTGCTAATTTATATTGCCAAATTACTCGTACATTCTACGAGTAAGATAGATTGACATGGCTAAGCTATTCCTCTTAATGTTTCCTTCTTTTGACTACGGAACCGTAAAACCAAATTTATTACAAAATAATATGCCCAAAGTAAAACCCGATCGGCGTTTCATCCAATTACTAGCATTCGGAATATTCAATTTTGAACTTCAATGAACCTGTTTCGTGAGACGCTCCAAATAAGATATGACAATCGATTTAATCTTTTTCTACAAACGAAATGTCCTTAAGAGAAACTGCGCAATATTTATAGATGTGTGATGGATAAAAAATGTCATACGATCAATACGAGTACATTCATATTTAAATTCAGAATTTTTAAAATTATTCCCTAAAAAAATATTTAAAAACATTGAAACAAAGCAAACTTGATGCCATCCTAACAATTATTTTGTGTGATTTTTTAATTAAAAAAAGACTTCGTACACAGCTGAAACCCTAATAAAAAAAAAACATAAACTGCATCCTCGATATCTGTGGACAAAAATGTAACAGTATCACTCACCTGTTGTTCCTAACGACGAGCGCTCCCGAAAAACAGTCCACCAGACGCTTTGTATATTAATTTACAAGTCTATAAATATCAATATATTCAGTCTAAATATTTATTACAATTTTATGGAAGAATAAATTTATTGTCTTCGTCTGTATTTTTTTAATCTGTCAAAAAGTCATTGCAGTCGCGCGTTCTGATTCACGCACTCGCGTCAAATCTTGTTCTAGTATTGACGATTTTTTTTTATGATAAAAAGAATACGGCACGTTACGCGCGCTCTCGACAAAATCGAGGGATAGACTGAAAATGTGGGCTGAAATCAGGGGCTATGCCGACGTAGGTGTAACTCGAGTGGGTGTTTTAGACAGAGACAACCCTATACATAATTGGACAAGATTGAGAGGGACAGGCTAATAGGCGCAGAGGGTGCTCGCTCACGTACTTTTGATGTCAGGAAAAATTGTAGGCGTTCGTAATTGTACCTTTGATTGGGATATTCCGAATTTAATAAGAGCCTGTGTTAGCTTTTAAACTCCTCACCTGTCATGGAGAATGAAATACATTTAATCAATTGATCTGCGGTGACAAAAGCAAAGACTTTAAGAGGCTTTGTAGGGGCAAAGGCAAACGTAATTAGTGAAAGAGTAAAAGCGTACAACTCCGTCAAAGATAATTAAATTAGGAGCTATGCTAATAAAGAAAAATACCCAAATGAAATACCTATAGAATACAAGCAGTATTAAAATAAATATCAGGTCTTAGCACCAGTAAACTGCTTTTGAATTGTCTTCTGTAACCTATGAAGAAAATAAGCTCCAAATGCTTCGCTATTTTGTTTTAGGTTCGAGCTTTTAAAGATTTGTCCGGTTTCGTTTGTTTTGTTGACAGTGCATGCAGTTCTAAGTTGGTTTATATAAATTTAGATTGAGAAATTAAGTCAATAACGATCATCTTGCCTACATAAAATTATTTGATTGATTGTAAACGTATGTTATGTACATATTACTGTTGCAGGCATGTCCACAGCTGTGAATCTGAGCAATTTACAACTGAGCAAATAAATAAAATCCATCCATCAAGTGTCCATTTGTAATTTAAAATTAAAAGCGTTTCATTAAATGCATATTAAAGTACTGTTTTCTTGAGTTTACGCGAACATTAAAGTATATACGGTACTTACATCGAAAACTCTATTTTGAAAATACTTGTCTGTCTGTTTATTCCGGCTAATCTGTAAAACTGCTAAACCAATTTTGACGCGAATTTCACTAGCTAATGTTTTATAGAATAACTTAGGGTGTTTTATTTTATAAAATGAATGTGCAATGTACAAAGCATCCACGCAAACGAAGTGTATGATAATAGTTTAAGGTAAGGTATGTTGTATGACACCTCAAAAATTGAATATTGATAATTTGCAATGGAATCTTTGTTGATGTTGTCAAACGTCATCACACCTACCTTAATGGAAATTCAACCTTATATACATGAAATAAAATAGAATGCTTAACTTTAAAGAGCAACCAAGTCTAGTGGGCGCTCATTTGGTAAAGAGGTGTTTAGTCGATGATTATGTATCTATACAGGGTGAAATTTTTACCACCTTCCAAATTTTAATATATAACAATCTACGAGACAAAAAACAAATGACGTATTTTTATTTTGGTATAGCCCAGTACAAAAATGTCAAGATAAAGCACTTAAAAATGTCCGCCAAAAATCTAAAATTTTTGATACGACCTCCTAGCAAAACTTTTTTAACAGGCTTAGGACCGTAAAAATTGAGAACTACGTTGCGAAAAATATTTTCGGGTTAAAACTTGAGCTACATTTTTTACTTTATAAATAAGCTTTAAATACGATACTGAACGCCTATAAAAATTTTTGAAGATGATAAAAAAGGCATCCGTATAGTGTTTTTATTTTACACTAGCTGTTGCCCGCGACTTCGTCCGCGTCAATTCTTGTTATTACTTGAGTATTTATTTTTTGACGCAACGGAAGCCATCAAATATGATTAATTTTCCCAGTTTTTGCAACATTTTTCACTGATGCTTCGCCCCTTTTGGTTGCAGCGTGATGCTAGCCAAAGCCTTCCTCGATAAATGGACTATCCAACACAAAAATATTTTTTCAATTCGGACCAGTACTTCCTGAGATTAGCGCGTTCAAACAAACAAACTCTTCAGCCTTATAATATTAAGTATAGATTTATGTTCTCATGCGCCTGAATATCAAATAACAGCATCGTCTTAAACCCGTTTCCTTTGTCATCGACCTAGTAATTAGTGTCAGCAGTGTCTTGGCTTTAATCTTCAATGTACCTCCATCAATGTAATCCTCTTTATTAATAGGTAGATATCTCTATATCATAGTCATTTTGAACCAGTTTGTAAGTAAACTGGACGTTTAATTTCTTATTTAGAAATTGAGACTTTTGCGTTACATTATAACTTATCATCATTCTACTGATTTAAACTTCCATGGTCACTATCACTAGAGTTAATTGATACGGGGTATATACCATGTACCTTAGTGTTTATGATCACGGGAGAACATAGAGAACCCATAAAATTTAAGGTACATGGTATAAACCCCTTGTCAATTAACTTTTATCGTCATTGGTCTATAAGTCCCTGCTAGACACAGGCCTTTCCAACTGAGAATTATGCCTTAACAGCCACGCTTGGCAGGAGTTGGCCATCGCAGTTTGGCCAATGGTGGACAGAAGACGCTACTGCCCCTTTGCTTCTGGTAATGGATTAGTCAATGTCAATAAGTCGCAATATTTTTCCTGAAACAAATTAATTAATTTTATTATTTGTTGTTAATTAATTACATGCAAATGTTGTAACAATCATCCCGAAACGTGTGTGAGTGAAATATACTGTGTGTGATTATTTTAATTCAGCGGAAAGATATTTCTTACGTAATCGTCATTTGATTTTGTCGTCGTAATGTCATTGTCATCAAATATGGCGTGATTGGAAAAAATATCATGAATTATATTCTAACGTAAACTTTCCAACGGTTTTTATTCTTATTATTCACAAAGTCACACGAGCAAAATCTCTAAAGTAAAAAATCAGTACTGTCGCATTGGTTGAGTCATGCTTTATATTTAAGTTTTTAAGACATTGTTTGTTTTGACAAATTAGTTTAAAGCTTTACGCTAGTTTCATTGATGTTTTTGCATTTAAGTAGTAAGACTTACAGTTTACTTTTATAACTTATTTTGTACACAAAGTTTGTAAAATTTTTCCATTGTCATTTTTTCTTTTTTATAAATAACTAGCTGACCCGGCAAACGTTGTTTTGCCATAAAAATGATTAAATTACTAAAATGGCTAACAAAAAATAGGGGTTGGTGGTAAAAGGGTAAAAATTTAGGGTTGTATATATTTTATAAAATTTTAATATTTTACTACCCTACCCCTACCCTACCCCTACCCTACGCCTACCCTACCCCTACCCTACCCCTACCCTACCCCTACCCTACCCCTACCCTACCCCTACCCTACCCCTACTCTACCCCTACCCTACCCCTACCCTACCCCTAACCTACCCCTAACCTACCCTACCCCTACCCTACCCTACACATACCCTACCCCTACCCTACCCCCACCCCTACCCTAAACCCTTCCCTACCCCTACCCTACCCTTACAAAAAAGATAATTGATCAGTTATCGAGCGGGATGAAAAATGATTAAATTACTAAAATGGCTATTAAAAAATAGGAGTTGGTGATAAAAGGGTAAAAATTTAGGATTATATGTATTTTTGTATGTTGTATCATAAAAAAATAGAAATTAAAAATTTTGTCTAAAAAATAAAATAAAAAATTTAGGGGTGGACTACCCCTAACATTTAGGGGGATGAAAAATAGATGTTGGCCGATTCTCATAGATACCGGATAAGCACAAAAAATTTCATTAAAATCGGTCAAGCCGTTTCGGAGGAGTATGGCAACGAAAACTGTGACACGAGAATTTTATATTAGATGTTAAATTTCATCGGTTCAGTTTATTTACTAATTTTTGTATTATAATTTTGTTTGTATGCTGTCAACCCTATTTTTCTACTTTTTGGAGCGTAAATTGATAATCTATTTTTTTTTTTTAAGAGAACCCGAAATTTGCTTTATTAATCTTGGAATGTATTTTGTCTAATTGCATTTCTATTTGACCTGTAATTATTTACCGAAGTAGGTGAGATCCAACAACTATATATTTTTTTATATGCGAACAATATAAAATTAATAGACTCAGGCGTTACTTTGCAGAAATCCATAACTAAATTAAAATTTTGATAATTATTCTGCTAATGATTTCTGCTTCCCCGGTTTAAATGCCTTTTTTTATAAATAATGGGTTTGCTCTTGACTACATACTTAACTATACGGTTAAGAAGAAGCCTAAGATGGGGCGAGCTTACCCAGAGGTACTGGTTCTCCCACACACCAGCGGAACACAGAAAAACTGTTTGGCGCTGGACTCCGGCAAGAGGGTGGTAGCATCCAGGAAGCCTCTTACGAAGCTTACCACCGCAGAAGGATCTGTTAGCCGTCATCATTGGTTAGAAAACCAAAGATGCCGTTGCCCAGGGTGAACCACTAGGAGGTAGATCCCACCACCCCAAATTCCAATGTATTGTATTTACCATTGTTTTATATTTATTTCTTTTCTGTATATCATTTCTGTATTACTTATGATCCTTATCCTTATCCATACTAATGTTATAAATGACAATATATGTTTGTTCGAAAGAAATGATTAATTATGATTATGATTATACCTCCAACATCCAAATGAAATATATGGGTACCTACATACATGTTTTACCACGTGGCGTATGCACCATACATGCAAATAAACGCTGCTTACCCTAACTAAATAAACTAACGATTCCTGAACGAAGGAACTTTACATCGTTAATTCAAAATTAAAATATATTATTATTTACTCTATAAGTATACCGCTTATCCTACCCTAATACCCTAAAATTGCTGTGTACGCCCAAATACTACCCACAACTGATCGTCTTTTGGTCGATCGATTGCATAATAATTATTTACTGTGTGGGTGTCCCAGTGTTATTACATAAGCAAACATCCGAATGACGCATTAATACGTTACATCAATGAAAATATGAAATAATTTTGTTTATTATTGATACCGATATTACTATTGCGTCAATACAATTGGCGGGGAATCCACTGATCTACTCTTGTATAATTATAGTTATAAACTACACTAATATTATAGAGAGGGAGTTAAGATTTGATTGTTTGTTTGTATTGAATAGTCTCCGAAACTAGTGGACCGATTTGAAAAATTCTTTTAGTTTTAGAAGCCGATATTATCCCTGACGAACATAGGCATTTTTTTACCGCGGGACCCGGTATGTCAACTACTAAATGGCTTGACCGATTGGGGTAAAATTTCGTATGTATATTTGCGTGGTTTCACAGACACGAATGTATGAAGCTTAGTACCTAATCAATCTTTCTATATGCCACCGTTACGCACAGGTTTCCGACCGCGCGATATGACGTGGAGTTCACGCGGGTAGAGCCGCGGGCGAAGAGCTAGTATAATAAATATGAAGTAGCTAGCACCAGCTTAGATACCTACACCACCTGCACCAGAGGCCTTACTCCACAACACAATATCCGTATATTCGAATCCATCTGCCCCTGTTATTCATACCAATGTCTTAAAGTATCTAAAAGAGATGGATATATCCGTAAATACAAGCTTCGTGTTGCAGAGTACGGCATTAGCACCGACACAGAGTGAGCAAGCACTAATCTATACAAGAAAGCCTCGCGCACTCCATCAAACATGATGCATTGCATGTAGTACAGATAATGCAATTATAGACTCAACACTGATGTAGGAAAATCTCGACGCGATTCGCCTTTCCACGTATAATCCCCAAAAGATGTTATAGTAGCAGAATTCTTCGTTGCTCACCGAATGCCACAAAATATCCGGTATAATTTTTAGTTCTTATTTCGTTATACCTATGGAAATACATAACTGATTACGCATACCTACTGCTTCAGGGGCAGCAGTAGGGTATGTGGGACTCTCTTGTCGGTGCCCGACAAGCATACCCACTAAAAAGACCTGCGGTGTACCTTGCAACGTATGTTGGCAGTGTATGGGTTTCCCTTAGGATGCCCTCCATGCACCGCCTACGTACGGCCTATGCCGGGCCTCAGGCATAAAATATGGGTGATCCTGTACACCAGGAACCACCCCCAGTCTGGCAAGCTGTGCAATGCGAGCGTTGAGCCCCCCGGTCCAACGCCCACTAGCCTGCTAGAGGGGAGAAGTTGAGTTCGGCGTATGCCTTCAAGTCCTCCCCCATCTACGACTTCGGGTCGGGTCCGCAAGCAACCTCGCCGACCCGATCCGTGGCCACCCTTTACAATGACATTGCATGTCGTTGCAAGGGGCCGCCAACGTCTCACGCCCACTCGCTGCCCAGCATAGCTCAAACCATAATGGGAAGCGAGCGACTTCCGTCCGCCGCGGGGCTGGCGCCCCAACGGCAACACCGCCGTCGCACCCTCCAGCACGAACGGCCACAACAGGCCACGGGCCGAAGCCCGCTACCACCGTCTGGAGACGCATTCAACAGCGGGCTGCCCAAGCCCACTGGAAGCGTCTCCCGTGTGGGTTTTGGTCCACGCCGGCCAAATGGCCGGTACCCTCCATGTCTGGAGGGCGTTCCCCTATCCGCCACCTGGGGACGTGCCCGGTAGGAGACCCAAAACTCCTTCCCTGTGAAGGGCGGGAAGATTCAGGGTTCTGGGATATATCCCTTTAACAGGCAATAAGGGTTTTTGGGGTGGTGGGATCTACGTTGGTCTGGTCCATGCTGGGCAACGGCATCTTTGGTTTTTTAACCAATGATGACGGCTGACAGATCCCTCTGCGGTGGTAGGCTTCGTAAGAGGCTGCCTGGATGCTACCAGTACCTCTGGGTAAGCTCGCTCCATCTGAGGCTTCTTCTTAACCGTATAATTGAGTATGTAGTCAAGAGCAAGCCCATTATTTATATTAAAAATAAAAAGGGTTTTGAATTTTCGAACATTGCAGCTCGGGTTTGTGATTGCTCGGACCTGCATTTAGCATGCGTAGTAGTGATTATGCCTTTACCCATCCTTGCTGTGGTAACTTGAGTTTAAAGATGCCTTTGCCCTGCAGTGGGATGATTGTAGGCTGTTTACATTTCCTACACATCAAATAAATTCGATCATGCAACGATTGTGTATTTGGAAATATTAAATCAATTTTGTGTCAGTTGATGGCGTTGGTGAATACTTGTATGAGACCGAATTTATGGTGGTGAAAAAAAGGTGTCAAAAGAAAACGAAAGTTGTATTATAAATTTAAATGGAGCCAACATTGAGTAATTCATAAGTACCTTATGTACGTCATATGTAAGAGAAAATACCACCCACCTTTCCCATCGTTGCTGTGGTAACTCGAATTCAATGTTGCTCTGCAGTGGGATGATTAAAGGCATTTACTTTTATGAGAATATTATCAGTTTATATTCAACGTTCAGTCAGGTAACAACTTTCATTTTACAAGTACCTTAAGAGGTACTCATAAAAGAATTAACAGCCTCTTCCACTCTTGTTTTTGTTTGCTAAGTAGAGGCAAATAAGATTATATAAAGTGAAATAACTTTGTGATTTTATACTAAATTGAAAGGAAACTTGCAAATAACGACATTTAGTTTTTATCTAAGGTTATTCATTCAAGTATGAAAGGCGGAAGACATTTATTAATATACTCTTTTTAGGGTTCCGTACCTAAAGGGTAAAAACGGGACCCTATTACTAAGACTTCGCTGTCTGACCGTCTGTCCGTCTACCTGTTGGTGACAGGTAGACGGACAGACGGACAGACGGCTGTATCTCAAGAGCCGCGACAGCTAGACAGTTGAAATTTTCACAAATTATATATTTCTGTTACCGCAATAACAACAAATACTAAAATAAATATTTAAAGGGGGCTCCCATACAACTAACTCATTTTTTCGGCCTTTTCGGTACGGAACCCTACGTGCGCGAGTCCGACTCGCACTTGGCCGGCTTTATTTTGGTTAATTGTACATTATTTACGAGTTCTAATGGTTTTTTGGGATGGTCAACATGAACACGACATATTCATGTATAAGACACATATAAGCCCTAAAGGTACAAGACATAGAATTAGCACCATGCGTTCTCGACCTATGAATGACGTAAGAGGTGACTCTTAGAGTACTGTTTGAAAAATGCATTAGCGTGTCTTCTCGTACAAAGACAAACTGCGATTGTGAAACATACTAATGATTATGGCAAATAACTCTTTTTGGTTGAGGCTTTTGTGGTGTAAATATGTATTTTTAAAATATTTTGATTAAGATCTTATCCCAGGCTACTTAGAAATTATTGCAACAAATAAGTTTTTTACGAGTCGGGCCAGTTATAACCTATTTTTAAATGTGATTATTTATGTTTAAGTAAAACAAAAATTTAGTTAGTGGGTCTTAAAAGGAATTAACTCATACAAAATTGAAGCGATCAAAAAATGGGGGACAGATAATAATCGCTATCTTTTTCATCTGCACTTGATACTTAGTGTCAATTCCCTTACGATTTTTTGGGTGGTGAGATCTACGTCCTAGTGGTCCACCCTGGGCAACGGCATCTTTGGCTTTCTAACCAATGATGACGGCTAACAGATCCCTCTGCGGTGGTAGGCTTCGTAAGAGGCTGCCCAGATGCTACCACCCTCCTGCCGGAGTCCAGCGCCAAACAGTTTTTCTGTATTCCGCTGGTGTGTGGAAGAACCAGTACCTCTGGGTAAGCTCGCTCCATCTTAGGCCCGAGTTCACCAACAGACGCTTAAGTTTTAAACAGCGTTTAAAATATTATTATTTGACATATTTTGTATGGGAATTGTGTCAAATTAATCGTCAATCTATGTTTACCGGCTATTAGTATAGTATTGGTGAACTCGGATCTTATGCTTCTTCTTAACCGTATAGTTAAGTATGTAGTCAAAAGCAAGCCCATAATTTATTAAAAATAAAATATAAACGAAACCAAAGGAATGTTGACGCTGAAGTTTTCTGTCTGATAAGCAACAAGCGCACAGACGCGATTTTGTAGGCTATACTGCTCTACCACGACAACTGTTAAATATTTAAAGATTACAAGACTTACTTTGGAATTAGAGCAATGTATGTAATGTGGTCCAGACCCATCATTGCCATTACGTGACATTACACACTATGTGTATTTGTCTATTATGAAAATGCTTTACCCAATTTTTTATAGTCAAGACCGCTTCTTGTTTCTTCTACTTCCATAAACTGTAAAAACCCAAAGTATTTTTATCATTCCTAAGATTTAAGTTGTTAACACTGTGATTTACAGATACTTACTTACTTAAATTCCATGTATAAATATAGGCTGAAACAATTTGGATGCCGCCCAACGAGTGATTATGGCGCCGTTTGTTTGATACGCTGCCGTATTCGGTGGTAGTCATGGGAAGATATCGATAATTTGAGGTCATGTGTCGATGAGGAAAAAAAATTAAGTTATTATTAGTAACTTTCTTCAAATCCCTGAAGTTCCTTAACAGTCAAGTTAATAAATTATTTTAAATTTTCTTTATACATTAGATAGATAGATAGATATACTCACACTCAGATATACTCTTTATTGCACACCATACAAAAATAATGTTTAACTTAGAAAATACATTAAGGACTGTACAATTCAGGCGGTATTATCGCTGTACATATATACATTTTTACATATGAGTATGTAGGCAATAAATTATTCTCAAAATGGGAAAGATTCATTGTGCCTGACAAGGTTGCTCGCGACCTAGCTGACATTTGCATCCTCATCCTCATTCTAACCCACGAACCACAGTTTTGGTCAACAGATAGTCAGAAATCTACTAAACTCATGGTCTGACAAAGGGCAATGGAGCTTACTAGGTATAAAAAGAATCGATAAAATCAAAAATACCATCTTCAGCTATAAAACGGGCATTTCAGATGTGGGCTTAGACGTGTCTTAAAGGATACACCAAGAGGAAAAGGTGGGCGAAAATACAGCTAAATTGAAGTGGGAGAGTGCAGGGCAAGTGTGCAGAATGTACCTCAATAGGTGGGCAAGAGTTGTCATGCTGTAGGATCTTGAAGCTAGCTACCGAGAGGCAGACCCGAAAAAAAGATATAAAAACGATTTGACCTGCTTTGCAGGAAATTTGAAGGCCTTACCTATGGATTGGGAGCGGTGCAACGTTTTGGGATAGACCTTCGCTCAGCAGTAGGATTACATAGGTTTCATTATCATCACAGCTTAACTACCTGTCCTACTGTCTCTTCTAAGGAGTCAAAGAGTCAAAATCAATCCTACAACAATCTTAGCACGACCTTGATTAATCAGATACATACTAGATCCACCTAGAGACCCACAAATCGTCGTCTAGTACAATGAAACATGTTTAATAAAATAATATCTTGCATCATATTAAACTTTATTACTATTCGCTTAATTCCTAAAAGCTAATTACTTATTTCCCAAAAGGGACATACGTCTCTTTTGGGAATTAAGCGGATGACACTAGAGTTAATTGATACGGGGTTTATACCATGTACCTTAGTTTTTATGAGTATCCGATATTTCGGCACTGTTGCAAGCGCCATGATTAATTAACTCTAGTGATAGTGACCATAGAAGTTTCATAATATCTATAAATAACTTTTTTTTTTATTTTTAGAAGTATTGTGGTTTAGATGACAGAAAAATCTATTTTAACGTTTCTACTGGCTGGAATCCTTTTAAAACTTATCGATACGCCACAGACTTCCACCAGCACTATTACCAAGCACATTACACACTGCAGATCAATCAACTTCCCATTGATTGATTGCGAAACATATAGAAAAGCTTAAAATAATATATTACTTTCTTTATGGGTAATAAGCCATATTTCTATACTTATATAACTAAAATCTGTATTTAAACTTGAAAAATTATGACTCAGGCGGGCTTAATGCTTAGTGGTATAGCGCCGCGCCCGACATGAGAAGAGATGCGGGTTCGAGTCCCGTCTAAGACATAATTTTTCAATTTGAAATACTGATATTAAAATTGCAATTAAATTGCTTAAATATCATCGATCATAATCGTTGGTTCTGACTGATTATTATCTACACATTGTCAAATCTACTAAGTTTAGAAAGCTGTTTAACCGAAATAGAATAGCACCAAGACTTCTCATCAAATGAGTGTCGTAAGGAGCGGCTGATGGAGCACACCACAGATGAAGACGAGCACCAGCGTCTCCTCTTCACCAATGGTTAAACTGTAATGGCAAGCTGTCTGCCAAACGTGGCGATCATAGCAAAATCTTACATTTTGTGAGGTCCTATGTCCCAAGCCATGAGGTTTTTCTTACATCGGTGTTTGGTAATAGATGCATTATCTGTACCGCATGCTTTTTTGAGGGAGGTCGGGCGGCTTTCTTACATGTACTAGTGCTTGCTCACTCTGTGTCGGTGCTGGTAGACTGACGAAGGCATTTAAACCGGGGGAGCGGAAATTATTAGCAGAATAATTATCAAAATTTAAATTAAGTTATGGATTTCTGCAAAGTAACGCCTGAGTCTATTAATTTTATATTGTTCGTACATAAAAAAATATATAGTTATTGCATATGATCTCACCTACTTCGGTAAATAATCACAGGTCAAATAGAAATGCAATTAGACAAAATACATTCCAAGATTAATAAATCTAAATTCGGGTTCTCTTAAAAAATTTAGATTAACAATTCCCATTTAAATTTGAGAATAACGCTCCAAAAAGTAGAAAAATTATTAGACAGCATACAAACAAAATTATAATACAAAAATCAGTAAGTAAACTGAAGCGATGAAATTTAACATTGTCGTTGATGCTTGCTTGGCTTGACCGATTCAAAATACGTTACCCAATTTTTATTATTCTCAAATTGTTAACGGGAAAATGATTAATTATTCCCTTTGCCATGCTGGGATCGGGTCTTAAAGATTTCGAATTATATGTGATTACTGTATACACAATTATTTAGGTATAGCGTTGTGTAATATTTAATTGAACGTATTCGCTGGATCTTAGCTGATAAATTCCTCAAACATAGTTCAAAGGTCGGGATGCCTTCGGGAACTATGTCAACTATGCGGATAAGCATGCTCCTGTCTTTGCTCTCGATATACATTACCTATTACAATTTAGCAGATCTTAGGATAAAGGAGAGTAGGTAGCATAGGTATATGTATTATCTTCCTAAAATCCTTTACCTGACGCTGGAGAGCTATGCTTGGTATTTCTTGGCGTTAGAAAACTCACTTTTCTTTCCAGATTAATAAGGTAAACTACATCGTTCGAGTGGACTGTCGCAGGTTGGAGAATAAAAGTTCAGAGGCGACCACGAATTAGACGACGCAGCGTGGGAAACCCTGTGTCATTTCATAAGGAAGGCTTAAGTTTATCAGTTGACTTCTTATCATCTGACTTGCCCGCGACTTCGTACGCGTCAATTTCTGTTATTATGATCGCGATTATTGTTGCAACATTTTTCACTGGTGCTTCGCTCCTATTGGTCGCAGCGTGATATTATATAGCCTAAAACCTTCCTCAATAAATGGACTATCCAACACAAAAGGAATATATCAATTCGAATCACCTCTTCAGCTTAATAATATAAGTATAGATGATGTTTCTGATGGTTAAATGGAATGGATGGAATTCTGTCTTATTTCATTAGATACTCACATTTTATGCCTGCAAACTTTTTTGTTTTCAAAGTACCCTAAACTGCTGCCTTTACCGGAAGCTTCCGTTACCATGCGACGAAATACTGGAATAATATACTTCCTCCAATGAGAGTATTAACCTCGAGGCATACTTTTAAGAAACGACTCAAGTCTGCCTTATTGGAAGGACAAAAGAATGGTTCATGCATTTGGTCGCATGGATGACGGTTTTCGAATAAAGGGACTTTTAGATTGATTTTGTCTTTGCCGCGGTGGGTTTCGCGCTAGTGGTAAAATTAATCAAAGTTGATGTATGGTAGATCTGTTTTTTTTTTTTCTTAAATTAGGTCCTTTATTATTAAGAAGTTTGTTACATACTATAGTTGGACTGTGCAGGTATATCTGACTATATAGGTACTATTGCATGCATTATTAGTTTTCTTATTGATTAATTTATAAATTTATTTATGGAATTCACATGATCACATCGCGTCTGTCGCCTCTAACGCGTCCTGAGGCTTGTCATCGGGTGGTAGCTGAAAATCAGTGGTTTGCCCCAAGCAAACGGATCGCTGAGCTGCGGCCCATTTGCTGCGACACACATCTTTTTTTTTTCTTTCTGTATCCCTTTTGTTTTTGTATGTATTTTAAATTGATGTACTCTTTATTTATATGCAGCGTCAACTGTTTGTGTGTGTTGTAGTTATATGTGATGCAAATAAATGAGTTATCTATCTATCTATCTATCTACCCCAATTATTGTTGAAGCATTCGCCATGTTGCTTTTTTTTACAAAAGGTTGCCTATGTTACCCGAAATGTAATAAGAAATCGATTGATACCTCATTCACAAAAATTGGCTCAGTACTTTAGCAGCAAATGTGAAACCCACGTACACTCGACAGCACATCAAGTTAAACAGTTGAACTGCGATAACAGCTTTTATTACGTAGGGCATAAAGGTGGTCTCAAGGTCAACATGTATAGTCTGATGTGCCGCCGTGTGAACAAAGACTGCTAAATTCTTTGTACACACGCTTTCTTTTGGCTTTTCCTTAACCTTTAGTGTGCGTAAGCACTGATCAGTGCTTTCCTAGTAGTATGCAGAAGCACTGATCGGTGCTCTCGTGACCTGCGACACTTTTACTCGATTTTGAAGTAAAATGCCTTGAAATAAAGTTTAAATTTCTACTTAATTGAACGAGCCTATGGGTACTTCACTCATTGAGTGAAGACTATACAAACGTTATAAAATGAATGAATGAATGAATGAATGAATGAATTTTATTATAACGACGCAGAAGTTTTAACCCTTAGGTAAGCTACACCTACGCATTAAGTATGAAATGAGTATGAAATTGCATTTCAGCTTCCTACGCTGTCTGACGATTGTACAGACGACAGGACATTAGGATTTACACTGGGACACCTTAACGTCTCTGAAATAAGCACGAGTTTGCAACTAAATTAGAGCCGAATACATAACGGCCTTAGACTCCTCTTGGTAGCAAATTGATAAACTTTCAAACAGTAATATTTTTCGAGCAACAACGACAAACGAAACTACGTTATTTAAAGGTAAATGGTAATTTAGCTTCCCGGCGTTTCGATCCGGTTGCACGGATCATGGTCGCGGGCAAACATGATGTGAAGTGTATAAGTGTATAAAAAATGCAACAGGAAAGTTTAAAATCCTATATTGACATATACTGTTCTAAACCCAAACACCCAAATCAAAAACAACGTAGATACGTTACTAACTACAAGCACGAAAGAAAAAAACATTATTGGCGACCTCCGTGGCGGAGTGGCGTACACACCGGTTTTCAAGGTGTCGTCTGCTCCGAGGTCCCGGGTTCGATTCCCGGATGGGTCAATGTAGAAAAAAAGTGTTTTTCTACATTTTCTCGGGTCTGGGTGTTTGTGGTACCTTCGTTGTTTCTGGTTTCCAAAATACGAATGCTTTGAATAGTTATTCAAATTGGGATCAGAACAATGTAAGTGATGTTGTCCACATTTATTTATTTATTTTTCTATAATGTCCCGCCTGATAACTGAACCCGGGATCTCGGAGTACCGGACACGATGCCTGACAACTGGCATGTATGCCACTAGACCACGGATAAAAGTAACAGCCTATAATCATCCCACTGCAGGGAAAAAGCCTCAATCATTGAATTCAAGTTACCACTGCAATGATGGGAACTGGCATAATTACCACGCTTGCCAAATGCGGGTTTGTGATCACAACTATTAGTTGCCCGACCCGGGGATCGAACCCGGGACCCCGAGATCTTGGCCCGGTATTTAAACCACTAGACCAACGGGCGGGATAATATAAAGATAATTTGATTAAATTTTACCGTATTTTTTCTGAAATGGTGTAAGTAATACAAAAAATGTGCGTCCCATTTAAAATGTAAATGTAAAACTTTCAAAGCAAAACCTGAAAAAACTTCGGCAACTCTTTCAACACAAAGGTTAAATAATTCATAGATGCTAAACTGAAGGGAAAATTAAACTTCCAATTAGCTGGATAAATACTTTACTTAATTGATTTTCTTGTTGAACATGGCAATTCTAGAGTAGCCTTTAGGGAGTTTCTGAGCGATGGAAATCACTGTTGGTAGACCGGGCAATGCCTCTATCTATATAAATTGACTTACTAAAATAAAAATTAAAACGGTTTAGCTTTGCGTATTTAGTCTAGAGCAAAGAAAAAGAACCTTTACATTTTCACCATGTCCTTGTGTCTGTCTGTAAATTAGTCCACGTTTAATCACAGAGATTATTAATATCAAAAAGCTGTAATGTGGCATGTATGAAAAAGCCACAAAAATCGAAAAATAAAATATAGTATTTATAATATAGTATAAATAAATAAATAAATGTGGACAACATCACATACATTGTTCTGATCCCAATTTGAATAACTATTTAAAGCATTCGTATTTTGGAAACCAGAAACAACGAAGGTACCACAAACACCCAGACCCGGGAAAATGTAGAAAAACACATTTTTTCTACATTGGCCCGTCCGGGAATCGAACCCGGGACCCCGGAGCAAGCGACACCTTGAAAACCGGTGTGTACGCCACTCCGCCACGGAGGTCGTCAGTATAGTATAGTATATTTAATTTTGTTTAGTGTAGCTTGAGATGTTTTGTTGCAAACTCGCACCTATGACAACAATTTTAAGATTCCTCGATGTATAACTTAATGTTGTACCATCAGTACAATGGCGTTGAATTATTTTAGTTTTTAACTATCTGATAGTGTGTGGCGACATTGGATAGGTTGTTTTTTAAATGTTGTGGGTTTTAAATACCATGTTTCAATTCAAAGATCCTGAAATCTTAGTGTGAATGATCTTGGAACGTCTTAAATGTGTCACTTCATTGCACTTCAAATATAAACAGCTGGCTTGTCACTTGGGTCATCATAACGCCTGCCGTAAAGCCTCACGTACAAAGATAATTAAACTATGCTAAAAGAAGACCCCCATTGGAGAGGCCTGAGTTGAGTATCGGACTATAAGTAGGCTGTTGATGATGATCAAGGTCAGATATTCTCAGAATAGGTCCGCCATTTTACATATGACAAGATGTCTGTAGGGTTCCACAGTCAGCAAAAATCTAATATAGTTTCGACATGGCGTCAGAGACTCTCAGTACCAGAAAGCTGTTATTTAACTTGGATACGCATATTTATCATGCCGACTGTAGAGAAACAGTTATGGGTATACTTACCTAAATTGGAGTGGTGGGATCTACCTCCTAGTGGTCCACCCTAGGCAACGGCATCTTTGATTTTCTAACCAATAATGGCGGCTAACAGATCCCTCTGCGGTGGTAGGCTTCGTAAGAGGCTGCCTGGATGCTACCACCCTCCTGCCGGAGTCCAGCGCCAAACAGTTTTCTTTGTTCCGCTGGTGTGTGGGAGAACCAGTGCCTCTGGGTAAGCTAGCTCTATATTAGGCTTCTGCTTAACCGTAAAGTCAAGTATAAAGTCAAGAGAAAGACCATTGTTCACAAAAAAAAACATATTATAATACGAGTATATAGTAAGAAGTATAAGGGGCTCCGAATAATTTACAGAATTACCCTTGAACGAAATTATTGTACATAGAAATCACTGTTCATCGTTCATCGATACATATTTTTTTTGCCTACATTTCGGTTCGCCATAAGAAATATATATCATTTTATCGGCGTACCGAGCTGTAGAGTTTAAAAAAAATGATGGAATTAATAACGAGTGGGGTATCAAATGAAAGAAGACAAAATTCTGAGTACAAAAATGTTTAAGCAATAGCGCAATACATGATGACTTTGGAAATATTGCTATTTTTTTAGTTGGGTTACTCTAACTAAGATAATGACTTTTCACCCCCCGCAAAAAACAACTTTAAATATAAATTACAATCATGATGGTACTAAATTAGAATGTGTAGAAGAATTTTCATTATTAGGTATAGTTATAGATAAACATATAAATTGGAAGCCCCACATACAAAAGATTTAATCAAAACTGTCAAGCTTTACTTATGGCTTCCGTGAAGTAAAAAAGACCACTGATATAGAAACAGCAAGGGTTATGTACTATGCCTATGGGCATGCTTGGCTATCGTACGTAGTGGTGCTGTGGGGCAACAGTACGGACGCGGCGTTGCTACTCACTCTACAAAATAAGTTAATCCGTATAATAGCCAACATCGAAGAGACTGAGAGCTGTAAACCCTATTTTCAAAAGTTTCAGATTCTCCCCCTGCCATGCATGTATATTTTAGAAGTTTGTAAATTTGTACGCAAAAATATGACACATACTAAACGTCAAGACATACCTTGTAAATATCCAACGCGGTACAAAAATAAATTAATAGTTCCTAGTTCCAGGCTTAAATTAACATCTAATAGTACATTCCACTTTTTAATAAAAATATATAATACGAGTAAATTGCCAGAATCAGTAATAAATGAAAATATACTTATATCCCAGTTTCATAAACAAATTGAAAAATATTTAATTTCTAAATGTTATTATAACATAAAAGAATATTTAACTGCCAAAACAAGCAAATAATTAATTAGTAAATACAGCAACAAATACTTCAAAACGTCTAACATTACAATCTATACTTTTGTTCGTTAATTTAATTTTGTTTATATTTGTAATAACTTACTTTTATATAACGGCGTCTCCTCTCTTTTATTGTCCTTTTGCGTGCCCGACAGGGTCCATAATGCTCATATTGTATTAAAATTTAACATCCTCTGTACATTATGGTTGCAAATGAATTATTGAGTATTGAGTATTGAGATAAAAACTATTTATTAAATTCAAATGTACCTACTTCAACGTGTATGTCATATACCCATTGAAGTAGCTATCTTAGTTTGGGTTTATCATTTACTTGTTTATTTTGATGAAATACGTAACTGAAGCGCTTAATTCACTTGTCCATGGAAGGTCAGCGTTGCGAGCCTTTCTGGGTCCTTGACATTTTCACTGAGTTGGAGCCGCGTCAGATCCGCATATTGTATGATAAATTGTGTGTTGTTAGATATATTAGATTGTATCAAAAACTCACCACAATACAACAACAATAATAATAAATAACAATAAATGTGGCAAACATCACATAGATATTGTTCTGATCCCAATTTGAATAACTATTTAAAGCACTCGTATTTAAGAAACCAGAAACAACGAAGACACCACAAACACCCAGACAAGAGAAAATGTAGAAAATTATTTTGTTTTCTACATTGACCCTTCCGGGAATCGAACCCTTACCCTTGGAGCAGGCGACACCTTGAAAACTGGTGTGTACGCCACTCCGCCACAGACTTCGTCCAAACGAACAATGAGGTAACAATTAAAAACTGGTTAACATTTTTTTTTCTTAAGTTTACGCGAAAACGTCACACCTACCTACCTACCTGCGTCTGGATAAACCAAAACGTAATGTAAAATGAACACGTGTTTAAATCCGGGTCTTTCATTTCAATAGAAATTGGGTTTAGAAAGGCAGGTATAACCCATAGTAAGTTGTGCTTCGTAGGGCATGTTAGGCTGCGCGCCCACGTCCGATAAATCGGTGACCGAGAAAAATAGAACGTACTGATAGCAATGGAGCAACGCACACGTCCTACAAAAAATCGGTCATGATTGTGTATGATGCTGCCTACTATAGAAAAATCGGCCCGATTATCGGTCCTACAAAAGTCTGACGTGGGCGGGCAGCCTAAAGCTGTCAGTCCTATGCTTCTGTTGCATTATGGAAATCGCCAATATAAGTATAAGTTTTTACGGAAACCGGGACAAACGGCTAATACCCTTCCACTTTCCGATATTGAAAAGACCATTTCCTAGATTGACCCGACCGGGTAAATAGTAAAGTAACGGTCTATAATCATCCCACTGCAGGGCAAAGGCCCTATCATTGAATTCAAGTTACCACAGCAACGATGGGTACCTACAGGCATAATAAACACGCTTACCAAATGCGGGTCGGTGATCACAAACCCTAGCAATGATCGAATATTTGCAACTCTTGATGTCCGACACGGTTAACGAACCCAGAACCCGAGATCTTGGCCTGATATTAATAATAATAGTCACTATTCCCCATGACGACATTGTGAAGGCCGAGACCGAAAAACAGCGAAAGTAATTGGACCTAGCACACGAGGTTACCGAAATGTGGGAGGTGACATCCACCGAAATCATCCCAATTGTTATATCCGCAAACGGGTTAATTCCAGCTACTTTGGGTGCACACCTGAAAAGGCTGGAATTCATCAGCGGTTCGCTTCCAGCAAAGATGCAGAAGGCGGTAGTGCTTGATACCGCACGTATTGTCCGCCAATTTCTCTCTCTCTTGCCCTGATCCCGGCTAACTGTGCCATTGCCGGTTTTAACCGCCTATAAAGCGAGTGGTTTTTGACCATGCATAATAATAATAATATATAAGACATGCCTCACTGGGCCACACAGAACCATCTAGTCCCAATTAAGATACTATTAAGTACCCTGTCGTATGGGGTACTAGACAACCGATGAACTTACTTATATACTTTTTTTGTAAATACATATACTTTATTAGATATTTTAGCAATTAAATTGCAATTATAATATCAGTATATAAACTTGAAAAATTATGTCTCAGGCGGGACTCAAACCCGCATCTCCTCGCATGCCGGGCGGGCGCTATACCATTAAGCCACCGAGACCCTGCGACTCAGCGCTTACATACTTAAAATACATAGAAAACACCCAGACCACACAAATATTTGTACTGTGCGGGGATCGAACCCGCGACCCATGGCTCAGACGCAGCGTTTACTGCCGCTGATCCAAATGGTCGTGATACCTAAACCACTTAACCAGCGGGGCGTTCCAGGTATCGAATAGGCTATTCGACAATGCGAAAAATAAAGTGCGAATTACTATTAGCTTATATTATGAGTTCAAAAATGGTTATTTAGTAACGGAAGTTGAAAATAATAAATGACTTATTTATAAATCCAGAAATAAAAATGCAGTTATTTAAACGTTTGTCACGTGACACGAAACGCTCCTGATTGGTCGGGTTTATGATGACGTCACCTGCTTGATAACTTCGTTTGCCTACTTGTGTTTTAATAGCTTTTCAAAATGTTTTGATAATATTTTCCTATAATAATAGTATCCATTGTTTTTGTGTGATTTATTTCCAATATTTTACAAATCTGGTCAATTTCTTTTACCATGGACAACGATTTTGTAAAGCAGAAAGCAGTAACCTGCCCATTCATTTAAAATCTGTAACAAACAAACTAGTTAGTCGGGATCTTTAAGTGTAATGTTTATTGAAATCATAAGACTGTAGCTACAATTTTTAGCTAATATTATGAAAACATAGGAAAATTCGAAGTGAGTTGCAAGAGGCATTCTGTTAAAAACATTAGAGGATTTATAAACTCAAACCAATAACAAAATATTTACATTCCTAATTATTAGAAATTATAAATATTATGTTTACTTAAATCGAAATGGTCCTCACAAAAGAAAACATTTGTACTATTCGCTATGTTATTATGATCCCTCCCAAATAGTTGCAACCACTTTCGATACACTTAGACTTTCTTTTGAACACTTACAAATAGTTTTGCGTAGTTTTTATAGAATTATTTATACATTTCGAAGTGCATACCTTTTGAAACTCATTTTATTACATAAGTCACTGTTAAAATATAGATCAAATCGCACTTTTATTATTTGTTTGCAAAAAATGTATATAAATGATTATGTGCTACAGATCACAAGACAGGCAGGTGATGTCACCGACCCCATTGCAGCGCCATATTGACAAAATAGCGTTTTGGCGCGCTATTTCAATTTTCAATTTTCATTTTGACATATTTCAGCAAATATGTACCAGAATTTAAAAAAAAAAACGCTTTTACTGGGTTCTTCAACCTCCACTTAATAATATAAAATGGATTTCAAAAACCAGTCAAATAGCCTAACGTAACCGTAACCTTTCGCCGCTAAAACAGGGTCGTCCCAGTACAGTAAGAAGGCAATATTTCAACTATGTCGAGCCCTCAACAGCAAATGAAACGTGAAGCCGAACAGTACGACACAATGAGCTAACTTATAAATCAACTGTGACACGAGATATCGGACCAGCTGTTGACTCGCCTGAGAATCGATGCCTGGACTGCGGGTGATTTATTTGACGTCTTCGCTAGGATAATGGTTTGTGCACATGATATTTACTGCAAATAGAAGAATTAAATTATATTGTTTATTAAACTCGTTTGAATGATTACCTAGCCAGAAACAGCTTTTGATATAGCATTATAAATACGACTGAATAATACCAGCTGATCAGCTATTTCGAATAGGGATAAATCAATCAATCAATCGTTTATTTGCTTTAAATATGGTAATTTTCACATTTTATTCTGGGAATTCATTATCATAATCATAATAGCCAAGCTACGACCACAGCTGGACAAAGGCCTCTCCTAAATATGTCCACAACAACCACGACCTTCACCAGATTGTCTTGGATTTAGTTTTCGTTATTTTAAAATGAGGGTCATGATATTAATCAAAATTTCTTGAATAAAAATATCAACGCCAAATGAAAACCTCGGGAATGAATTTTTGCTCATTTTTAGGGTTCCGTACCCAAAGGGTAAAAACGGGACCCTATTACTAAGACTTCGCTGTCTGTCCGGCTGTCCGTCTGTCCGTCTGTCCGTCTGTCCTTCGCTCTGTCACCAGGCTGTATCTCAAGAGCCGCGATAGCTAGACTGTTGAAATTTTCACAAATTATGTATTTCTGTTACCACAATAACAACAAATACTAAAAACAAAATAAAATAAATATTTAAGGAGGGCTACCATACAACGAACTCGTTTTTTGGCCTTTTTGGTACGGAACCCTTCGTGCGCGAGTCCGACTCGCACTTGGCTGGTTTTATTTGTATTGTTTTTCTAGGAAGAAAACCTCGCAACGCCGCATATCTTGATCTCACTCATTTGAAAAGTTTCTACTTTTACACTTACGATATTTTCACCCTAAGGCGTCGATATGGTGTTTGTGGCAATAAAGTAAATCATTCCTTTCTTTCCAAAAAGAAAGGGAATGAAAGTGAACCCAAAAAAGACAAAAGTTATGGTGTTTGAAAAGGAAGAGAGCATGACAGAAGTATGTATTCGGATTGGTGGTAATGAACTGGAGCAAGTGAATGAGTTTGTATACTTGGGGTCGGTATTTACTAGGGACGGAAAGTATGAAAGTGATATTGAAAGGAGAGTAAATGCTGGTAACAGAGTGAATGGTGCGCTGCACGCCTTTGTGAATAGCCAGAAGATTTCTATGAAAGCTCGTCTGGCTGTACATAGAGGGGTGTTGATTCCAACACTCATGTACGGAAGTGAAAGTTGGGTATGGCAGAAAAAGCATGAAAGTAGAAAAAATGCAGTAGAAATGAGAGCGCTAAGAAGTATGTTAGGAGTGAAATTGAGTGACAGGATAAGAAATAGTGTGATAAGAGAACGTTGTGGTGTGAAAGAAGATATTGTCACAAGGATTGAGAAAGGGATGCTTAGATGGTTTGGGCATGTAGAGAGGATGAATGAGAGAAGAATGACTAGACAGATCTACAAGACGAGTGTGAAAGGGAACGTTGGAAGAGGAAGGCCTAGACGAACCTATCACGATCAAATCGGGGATGTTCTGAAGAAAGGTCAGGTCAAGAGTACTCTAAACCGACGAGCATGCATGAAAAGATTGATGAATGTGGAAGAAGCGAAAGATGTATGCCAGGATCGTAGTAAGTAGAAGGCCTTGGTCTCTGCCTACCCCGTTGGGAAGGAGGCGTGATAATATGTATGTATGTAAGTAAATCATAATTTTGGTCATATTCAACGTTGTTTTCTAACTTTACTTAGTTTATAAACCTTACGCACAGTAATTACGGCCATCTGTATAGACAACGTGTTAAGTGGTGCAAGCCTAAAATAGAATATCACCACCTCTTCTTGTTCTATGGGTGCCGTGAGAGGCGACTAAAGAAAATATAAAAGACGGGAAGCAGCGTCTTTTCGCCAACATTGGCAAAATTTCGCCAGCCTAGTTTCTTTCAGTTTCTTTTAGAGAGGCCTGCTTTCCTTGCACAGTGGAGGGAGAAAATAAAATGTTGGATAGATGGACAGATACTCTTTATGGCACACAAGACAAATCAACTATAATTAAAAGACTGACAACCTCCGCGGGAGAGTGTTGTACACACCGGTTTTCAAGGTGTCGCCTGCTCTGAGGTCCCGGCTTCTATTCCCAGACGAATCAATGGGTGTGGCTGTTTATGGTACCTTCATTGTTTCTGATTT
This sequence comes from Anania crocealis, assembly GCA_949315895.1. NCBI lineage: Eukaryota > Metazoa > Arthropoda > Insecta > Lepidoptera > Crambidae > Anania > Anania crocealis. The sequence goes on along the minus strand of OX438874.1, from coordinate 4,980,640 downwards.
CCAAAATACGAGTGCTTTAAATAGTTAGTTACTCACACACACCACACATATCAAATTCATTTATTTATTTTAAAGAGATACATTTAGAGCTTTACAAAGTAGGCGGTGTAATCGCTCGAAGCGATTTCTTTGAGACTGAGTTCACCTAGAGGAAAATTGTATTAGAGTTAAGGGGGGAAAGGCAGCGAAGAGTACTTAACATGAAAACATTGTCAAGATGAATTTGTTTGTTTGTTTTGTCTGGGCTTTATCCGCACTTAGCCTCTTTATTGGGCCATTGTACGTCGTGTTCCCCGACTTCTACTCCAACCATCCCAGGTGACTCCAGAAAGCCAGAATCCTCCCCAAGTTTCCGCAGATTTCCGAAATCGATGTTGGTGATTGGAGGAAGAGTGCCCGTTCCGCGGTCACACTGATACACTCAGTGAGTACGTGTTGTGGCGTTTCATCTGCCTCCATACATCCTCTGCATAGGGGGCTGTTTGTGTCATTGTCAAGATGAAATAATTACATTTAAATAAATAATTTGCCTTACATGCAAACAACAAAAAAATAAATACACAATCAATGTTGACTGCTTTTTTTGGATTCCTAGCGGAATGAATGAATGAATGAATGAATACTCTTTATTGCACACCACAAAGAAATTACAAAAATTTATTCTTACATTAAAATGTCCAATTTAGGCGGTCTTATCGCCGTCAGCGATCTCTTCCAGACAACCTTGAAATGTGATGTGTTTAGAGATAAATAATCTGTAGTCACGACAATCCGGTGGAAATATTCGTAATATTTTTTTCTCTTTAGATCGGTACTTCCAAAGATATTCTTAAAATTTAAACCGTCTTTGTTCTACTTCAACGTTGCCTAGAAGCCTTTTAGTAAGTCCGCCTAAATTTTGTAGCTTTAATTTAATCCTGTGCTTCAGTTTCGTGTAAGAACTTCAATTAATAGTAGAAGATTTTACACAAATTATAACTAAATAGCTAAGTTGTTATATCTTAATACCTAAGTAGTAGTTAGTGGAAATATTAAGTATTTCTACCAATAATAACCTATAGAAAGAGGAGAAGGTCGAATTAGCCGAATCTTTCATGAAAATAGGTATTCCGAAGAGCTATTACGTATTTCAGATTTTTGGGAGAAAATAACCGCCTATAATGATCGCACTGCAGGACCTCCATCATTGAATTCAAGTTACCATAGCAATGATGGGTGCTGGCATAATCACCACGCTTGCCAAATGCGGGTTGGTGATCACAAACCCGAGCAACGTTCGAAAATTCGAAACTTTTGTTGGCTGACCCTGGACCCTGAGATCTCTGTCCAGTATTCAAACTACTAGACTTTAGTATTTTAAGGTATTAAGTAACTATTGCCTCAACAGTTACGCAATAACAAGATAGGACCAATTTTTATCAATAAAATATGCTATTTAAGTAGTTTAAACACAAAAAAAATTGAATAGATAACTCCTTTACAATCTTAAACTCACAGAATATAATCACATAGATTTTATAACAAAAAAAATCGCAAGCATAAACCCTACAAGATACACCTAAATAGTTTTAAGTCGACTAACAATGTAAATTATGCAAGGTAATATTTTTTACCTGGAAAAATATTGACATATATTTTTTTATGTTTTGCCAATCAATCTCTCCCTGGACCGTTTCTATTTCAAAACTAGGAAAATCGCTTCAGCTTTTCTCGATTTTCAGGGAGACTAAAGGAATAGAACTTCATTTTTACTATTATTAATATCGATATTCTTGGGAAATTGGAATTTCGATTCAATCATACACAAGAATACAGGATCGCAAAAATTCCATTAACTACATGCACTTTGTGCAAAAACTTTAAATCACTTTTATATTGTTTATCATAGATAAGCAATCAAAACCTATCAATCATATTTAAAAATGGAACACCCGTTCAGCCAATCGAAAAACCAATTTCAAATTTGGAACGGCGGCCCACGCCTTCGCCGTAGTACTTATACCCACTGAGTATAGAGTGTGTACTTTACTTCATTCTAGAGGCACCAGTTGCTCTATGAATGGGCCCATTCAATAATGCTTTGGGGCGAGCGCATGCGTCGAATCGATCCGTGTCTGGGGAGGGAGGGGAGCGGGCGCTTGTCCAATGGTCATCGTGTGTCGATTGTTATAACTTTACATTCTTGAAGGTTAAAGATCTTGGTCAAATGAACGGTACTTTTGTTATGCGTGAAGAGCAACGGTTTTGCTCGCAGGAAACTAGCCCCTTGATCGCGTTTGTTTTTCAGGACAACAAACAATAAAATTAGATTGCACTGTGTGTCATTTAATACTTTTTCGCGATCAGAAAAAGTACTTACAGGGATTTTTATTGAGAAATAGGGTTTCGAATCCCACCTGATCTAAAGTAACATAAGTATTTATGATCTAAGTTTCTTTTTACATAATTGATACATTTTCTTATACACGGTGAATTTTCAACCACCTGTAAAACGAAGCCTACGTTATGTAACCATTATGTATAACATCTTGGCAGTGTTATTATTATTTTATAAAAAAAAAATTATACAGATTTTTAAATTTAGTTCAGCTATTGATTTTGAAACACGCTGTGAGGCGCACAAATGTAGCTATGTAAGGTCCATTCAACCGAGACCCCGCCGCAGCAAAATAATACGTCTGTGCGCGTCACAGCGTGTTACAAAATTAAAAGTCTGAATCAAAATTTAATAACTTTATAACTTTAACTTTATTTTTCTTCTCTCACATAGAATTATTAGTTACATACAATGACTTAACCTAAAATTGTATTACAAATTATTCTATGCAAGAGACTGGAAGCCGTACTAGGAGGCCATGTATTTTTCAAAAAATATTTTAATAAATAAAATAACACTCCCATGATGTTATACATAATGGTCCAATAAAGTGGGCTTCTTTCTCCAGGTGGTTCCAAAATCACGGTGTATGTAACAAGCTATGTAGGAAAATTGTAACTGAGATTTTATTTTAAACCAAGCGTGGCGTATGGGTTGATAAATAAAAATTTCATAAGAAGTGCACTAGTAGATAAAATGATTACAAATTACTTTTGCATAATCTGAATTAATGTATGAATTTTATATATCGGGAATACCTGTCGTTCAGGCGTTGAAATTAAGGATTGCTAATTTAATGTTTAAAATCGATAAATAGAGAGATCGAATGATATTCATGAATTTACTTAACAACCCAATGTCATAAGGCCAAAGAGTTAGTGAGTGACATACAAACAACGTCTGGAATACTTCAAAGTACAAAGATTAGATGATCGTAGAAAAATTGCAGATTTAAAGTTTCTTTATAAACTTATTAATAATCAACTTGATTGCCCCAGTCTTTTAGCAAATGTTACATTTAATACCCCCCGTAAGCTACCGCGCCCCTCTAGATACAAATTATTTTCGTTGAAACTGTTTAAAAGTATGTTGGGTCATTTTTCTTCATTGAATCGTATGCAGTCATTTTATAACAAACTACCCAAAGACGCTAATGTCGATATATTTAGTGGGTACGGAACCTTCATTAAATCTATTACTACTCCCGCTCTTATGGCGAGATTGTAGTTAATCATAATATCATAATTCATAACGTTGTTATTAGTTTTCTGACTTTATTTATGGATTGTTGAGTTGGCACTGGAAGAAGAAAAAAGTATGATTGTTTATTGAGTCTTACATGAATGGTGACTCTAACTCGTAAACCTATTATTGTGTGTATGTTCTGCTTATTATGTAGATAAAATAGTAGGATATTTAATAAGGTAAAATAGTATATTTAATGCATGTCGTGGCGGCCTATAATTAAGACTTCACATTTCGATTGTAAATATTTTGCATGAAGAAATATAGTTGTATAATGTGACTGTTCTTGTTGGTTGTCCTTAATAAATAAAATTTTAAAAAAATAAAAAAACCCATTTTCACTGTTGGGCACGGATCGCTCTCCTTTTAAGGAGAGGGATGAACGGGTGAACCCCCCTTTTTAAGAAAAGTAAGAATATTACTTATTATTCGCATATTACAATTCCTTATTTAATAGGTACTGACAGCTTATTTTCTTTTAAATCTATTTGTTAAGTAGCTTATTCTTCCACACTATGGCAATCAATTAAATAAATTGGTTCCTTTATATTTTACCATTCATGCTTTACACATACCTTTAGAATAGATCTATTTTAATCTAATTTCATCATCTATAATGAAAGAAATTATTTGAAAGCTGGTAATTTATTGTTCAATGAACGAGACCATGAATGAACTGCGACATCAAGGTCCGACATAGCCGCCCATTGGAAAAGCGCCTGCCACCAAATGTTACGTTTCGGCAAATAGTGTACTTACATATAGCAGCTACGTACACTATATTCATGTTTTATTAACCTACATTGATATTCGCAAACATTAACGCTAAGATGTATGTGCTTTAATAATTAATAAACACACAAAGAGTTATGGAATTATATTAGAGCCAGTAAATATTGTATAGGAAAATAAGTAACAGCCTATAATCATCCCACTGCAGGGAAAAGTCCTCCATCATTGAATTCAAGTTACCACAGCAATGTGGGGGGGAATGGCATAATCACTACGCTTGCCAAATGCGGGTTGGTGATTACAATTTATTAATATAAGATTTCCTATACCCAAAAGGTTGACTGGAAGAAATCGCTTTTTAGCGTAAGGCCGCCTTGTTGTACCGACATTCATATCTTGTTTGTATTATTGTGTTCTTGTGTTTTTGTGCAATAAAGTGTTCATCTATCTATCTATCTATTTATCTATCATCTACAAACCCAAGCAACGTTCGAAAATTCCAAACTTTTACTTTCTACTATTTTTGCAAATATGCAATGCAATATCGGGTAGACTTATACAATTTCTTTTTTATCAATTTAATCATAAATGCTTGACCTGAAAATAAAAACCACTAGCGAATAAAGGTCTCCTAGCGCATTTTTCCTGTTTCTTTTCAGGTCAACTTTACCATAATTTAATTTGAATTGGATTAATTTGGAATTCGGCACCTCTACTTTAAAAAAATTAGGGCACTATCAGAACAACCAGACCATTTTTGGACGTGGCTAAACCTCCAACTTTTTTTCCATGAATGACCGATTCTGAAAATTCTGAAAGTGTAAAAAAACATTAATTAAAAAAAAATATTATCTCTTCCTAAAGGTGTCGTAAGAGATACTCGTAACTAAAGGATTACTGCCAGAAAAATTTAAACAGCAATACAACCTCATACAATAGACGCCAACTGTCACAAAGGGTCATATTATTATGTCCCTTTCTCCATTTGACCGTAGGCAAAAAATAACGCCCTATAATCAACCCACTGCTGGGCAAAGCATTGGATTCCAGTTACCACAGCCAAGATGCGTATAGGTGCACTCACGCACTATGTAATACATAAAAAAAGTCGTGTAAAATTACTTAATTCGCAAAACTATGTATGTTACCAGGTATGAAGCATGTACTTATCTGTAGAAATTATTTAATTTTCATGCTGTCGTATCAAAATATACATTTCTCATCAGATGAAAGAAGAGAGAACGTAACAAACCATTTAACAGGATATTGTTATATATCCACATTTCAAAGCATATCGTAAATCTTATATCGGATCTATTTTAGAAACAGGTTCTCTTGACCTATTTACAGGTTGGTGCTACATGCCACTTCTATCTTGTACTTATCTACTGTAATACAATGTTTAACAATGTTTACCTAATAAATAAATTAAGCAATAAATACTTAGTTAAAATCTTTAAGAATCCGTAACTATAATAATAAATAATGTTATTTATTGTAACAAATTTCAATTAATGCATTTTATTCTGTAGAAATAAAGCGGTACAAAAGAAGTTGATAACTAGCTTATCGCCCGCGGCTCTGCCTGTGTGAACTACACTATCGCGCGTGTGGAAACTTGGCCTGACAGAGGGAATAGCCTATGTTATTTCTAATACCTCCGAGAATATGTGTACGAAGTTTCATAATGATCGGTTAAGTAGTTTTAGCGTGAAAGCGTAACAAAGAAACTTAATATATTAAACTAGCTGTTGCCCGCGACTTCGTCCGCATCAATTTCTGTTATTATGATCGCGATTATTTTTGCAACATTTTTCACTGATGCTTCGCTCCTATTGGTCGCAGCGTGATATTATATAGCCTAAAGCCTTCCTCGATAAATGGACTACCCAACACAAGAATAATTTTTCAATTCAAACCAGTACTTCTGGAGATTAGCGCGTTCAAACAAACAAACAAACTCTTCAGCTTTATAGTATTAGAATACATAGTATAGATAAAGACGTTAGCTTGCCGTGTCCTGTGGTGCTAGCACGTTAAAGATAGATTGACTAATATTGCGCCAAACACTATGAAAAGCACCCCTTCTTTCCTAACGGTGTCACGGACAGCATGATGATAATTATGGTAATTTTAAATTATTTATGTCAAAATTGTAAACCGATTGCAACTTGGGATGCAAAAGAATGAGAAGACATTGAAAAATAAATGGTCTTTGTAAGATTGAGAGATAAAAATTTTCGAATCGGCTCTATGGCTTTGTAGCATATGAGTGCAAAGTAACATACAGAAAAAAAAACTCTTTTCATAATATTGGTACGAAACTATTTTTTTTCTGACTAATGTATATAACATATTAGCCAAACAGCAAAAGACTGCTGAGCAAAACTGTAACTTAAGGATCACCACGAAGCCCCACGCTGTTTGCGTCCAGCAGTTTAAATAATTTTCACCAGATAATCGGTAGTGGCGGGTCCCGGTCTTTCCAGAACCTTTGTTAACTACAGGTAGTACTAATTGCCCTCAGTTCTTCTTGCTGTGTATTCCACCCACAGCCACTTTAGCCCAGTAGTTCTTCGAGCGATGTCGCTTTAAATTTTTATTCTCCTACGGATTTCCTCATTTTTAATACTATCGCGCATGGTAATCAGCTGAAACATTGCTCTCACTCACCACTATTCGCTATGCGACCTTGAGAAGTTACGTACCTATTTTGGGGGACCACATTTCAATGGCATAAGTCGTTATCACAGCAGACTTCGATACACTGATGTGATTTGGTCGTAATTTCTCTAATGTAATTGATATTGATAGGTTTACATGTAAAATGTAGGTATTAAGGTAGTTGCCTCTTTAAGTAAAATCCAAATACACTTTTCAGGTAGAAGGAACATGGAATCCTGGCGATCCATGCAGCCCTTACAAGTGGGACGCTCTTACATAAACACTCAACCCTGTGATATTTTTATAAAAACCTTGATCAAATATTTTCCATGCGTGACGTCTTACGAAATTTCAAAACTCGGGCAATACACGCGCCCAAGAAACTTGTTAAGGGGAAAGGTCAAGCGTGAGTTGCACTGGGAAAGGGCTCTGTTTATATTGATAGATTATTTGAATTAAGAAGTATTAGAAAGAAGTATATCGATCGCGTCAGGTGAGAAACCAACCCACGGCAAATTGCAATGAGCTGTTCTTGCAACTAGCTACCGAGTAAGTTAACTATGGCACTAATTGATTTGAAGGTTTCTTTATGTATTAGTATTATAATTTTGAAAAAGTAAAGTAACAGCCTATTAATCATCCCGCTGCGAGCAAAAGGCCGTGAAAATGACTACAGCAATGATGGATAAAGGCATATTAACTACTGCCAAATACGGGCTGGTGATCACAAACCAATAATTTAATACTCTTGTTCTCGACCAGGGTAACGAACCCATCAGAGACATCCCGAGATCTTTAGCCCGATATTCAAACCACTCGACCAACGGAACGTGGCGGCGTAAATTATAATTATTTACTAGCTGTTGCTTGCGTCTTAATTACCTACTAATCCCTCAACCCCCAGGAGTCACTTGGGTGCCACGATAACAATTGATTTCAATTGTGTCTGGAATAACTCACGATCGAGGGATTAAATAATAACTGGGCAAAGTAGGAAGAAAATCAGACTGCAATAAAAAGTTCCTTACAAAAACTGCTATTAAAAAATAATAAGTTAGGACATACTTTAGTTAAAAATCTATGCCCCCTAGGGGATCTATAGTGATTTTAAAAGTCCCTTCAAAGTAGTTTGAGACCTCCTATTGGGACGAGAACTTTGTATGGAAAAAGGAGTCAAGATTACGAAATTACTGTGAATAATTATCAATATCCTAGCTTATTCCAAATTTAAGCTGAACTCTCACAAACCTTCGCGACCTATTGGCGACTTTTTATCTATTCGAAAGGAGTAAAATAAAAACCGCCCCGTTGGTCTAGTGGTTTAAATACCGGACCAAGATCTCGGGGTCCCAGGTTCGAATCCCGGGTCGGGCAACAAATAGTTTCGTTCGAAGAAACGTTCGAAAATTCCATTTTCGAACGTTTCTCGGGTTTCTGATCACCAACCTGCATTTGGCAAGCGTGGTGATTATGCCAGTACCCATCATTGCTGTGGTAACTTGAATTCAATGATGGAGGCCTTTTCCCTGCAGTGGGATGTTTATAGGCTGTTACTTACTAAAAGCAAAAAAAGTAAAGTAACGGCCTATAATCGTCCCCCTGTCTAAACTTTGCCGCATGCAGATTGGTGATCAAAATGCCGAGCAATGTTTAAAAATTCGGTAACTCTCGTTGCCGTCCATGGGGATCCAACACACGAACCCGAGGTCTTGGTCCACTAGGTACTTAAAAAATACAAGCAAATGGTAGTCTTACTTAATTGGTATATTCTAGAAGATGTTACCTACGGTACCCTAAAACATATCGCGTCAGGGAGGGCGGCCCTTCAGACGAAATATTGCCCATGATATTACACGGGCGGCTACTGTATTCTTAGCCAGCCCAGAAGGGTCACCGCATATTATATCCCGGGGTTCAAACTTGTTTGGGTCATATATGCCACGGCATAACTAGAGTTACGTGTACAGTATACGTAACTGCGTTCGCCAAACATCTGCTGAGCGCGGCGAACAATAGCCATAAAGCAAAATTCTCCTTTTGGAAATGAATATTTCCAGCTCTGGACTGGTGGGGGATGATAATGATGATGTTGCCATATTTTGTTTTGAGATTATTATTTGTTTCAGGGAATATATTCCTGGAGTGAATTGGTAAAACAATTCCTTGAATAACATTATGTTGGGTGGGAATTAAATAGCAGTCGCCTAAGACAGGCGAAAGATATTTATAGAAACAAAAAAAACTTTTCATTGAAATGAGAAGTAATTCACAGATTTAACTCGCGTTTATTTGAGTTTTACATACCATTTTGGTTTATCCCGTTATTCCACTATACGCTATTTTTCTTTTCCAATTCGTTTTTTATTCGAATGTATAATGTTCGCGTAAATTCAAAAAAACAATTAGGTACTTTGCAACTAAAAAACTTGTGTTTTGTAACCCACCACGGGTCTAAAGCCGCTAACTAGCTCTAGTACGGGACAATAATTATTAGGAAATTATATATTTTCAAACAAAATTATGTCTAAATTCGGAAAAGAAGATTTTCCAAATACTAATATCAAATGTTTCCCTATGTTATAGTATTTATGTGCCTAAGCATTTAAATATGCTGGTTTCGATATGTAATAACAACTTTGAAATAGCCGTCCATTTTATTACTCTAGGGTTTAGACCAATATAATATTTTGCGATCCCAACAAAGTTACATCTGGTGGCAGATCAAATAAGTTTAAAATTTTACGAATATAATACTCCCAGCCGGTTTTTTACATACCAAACATATTGGGGAAAGAATTATGTAAGTACATAAGCACAAAGCAGACAGAAACAGTGGGCGCAGTTGTTAAAAATTATCTATTTATGTTACTTATACCTACATACCCATTGTATATCATACCCATTGTAGTCAACGTACTGTTATCTGTCTTTCATGTAACTGGCAAAAAACTGAAGCATATGCGGCGTACATTTAATCCGAGCCATCTTTTTAGCAGGATATCATTATCAACCATGTCAAAAGCCTTCCTAAAGTCAAAGTACGCAGCATCTACCTGTATTCCGGCATCGACTGCTGGTACCACCTGCGCCATGAAGTTCAGAAGGTTAGTGACGGTGCTACGGTCCTGACGGAACCCATGTTACTATACTAGGTCAGGAGTGAGCCAGGGCAGCAATTTGGGACCACTAGAATTTATTATCATGATTAATGACTTACCAGAAGTCATCAAACATAGTACATGGTTGTTGTTTGCAGATGACCTTAAATTACTACTAGAAGTTAAAAAAGAGTCGGATTGTAAGCAATTGCAGGAAGACATAGACAGAGTATTAAAGTGGAGTCAGGACAATAAATTGTATTTTAATGTATCGAAATGCTCGGTGATGGCATTCACTAGGGCATGAAATCCTATGCACTGCCAATACACCCTAGAAAAAACACTGATTGAACGCGTGACCCAAGTGCGGGATCTCGGGGTGCTTTTAACTCCCGACCTAACTTTTCACGGCCACATCATTAAGATTTGCAAAAAGGCGTACAGAAACCTGGGATTTGTTTTAAGGCATACGAAGGGATTCACCAATATTACCACTCTGAGGGTGTTGTATGACGCCATATGGGCTCCACATGAAGAAAAGTACAGTGCAATGTTAGAACGAATTCAAAATAAATTTACGAGGCACATGTACTTTCAGCTATTTCAGGTGTGTATCCCTTATACCCGTTGATGTCACACTAACTGTATATTTGATAAGGCTTCTGCGGGGAGCCACGCACAACCCTGGCGTGCTGCGCCGGCTACAGCTGTGCGTGCCTGACGGATACGTGTGGAAGCGCCGCGCCGCCCGCCGCTACTGGCGGTGCCTGTGGCCAGGACCAATCTACTCTTTAAGACGCCGCTTGTCCGTGCAATCCTCGTTGTGAACCAAGCTCACGAGAGGATTGACGTGTTCTGGGATAACCTGAGTGATCTAGCAAAATATATTTTATATGTTGTTTGTTATTTAAATTAATCGTGCTTTTTAAATTTTAGATTGATGTTTGGCCCCCTCTATCGCATTGAATACGTAGTCTGTTTTGATAGATGTAGGGATGATGTTAAATAAATAAATAAATAAATACATTTTAATTTATAAGATAATTTAAAATCGAAAAAAATTAAGAGATTTAACTCGCGACCTGGTATAGTTTATGACTTAGTTTGTTATGCATATAATACTGTATTTAATTTTATGTAGACATTTAAAATTAAATCTATGTATGTTTTGTAATGTTCACATTTGAAAACTCCGCCACCTTCTCCTTGCAACAATTGTACAATTCTAAATCTTTCCCACGTGTTGTTTTAATTTGTTTGGTTTATTTTAGCTTATCTTGTTAGTCTCAAGGTCCTGATAAAAAGGCATCTCTATTCAGCATAAGTGTGTATGTAGCACAACGCTGGTATATCGATGGATCCACAGAGTCAACCACAATCTGAAAAATTGACAAATATATGAATTTATCTATCTATCTTTAATGCAGTGCATGTATACGCGTAAATTCAAGAAACCAATAGGACACGTTTGATGCCTTTGATAATTTATTAATTTATAAGAAGCGAACTTTATTTGGCCTGACAGTCACAAATATAAGTGCGCCTTCTGTGGCGTGAAAACTTCGAATATGGCGGAGACTCCCACCCACGGCTTTACGACCGATAGCACGCTCTTTACATAGTACCACAAAACTGTATTACACCCACATATTTTGCGTGTGAAAATCGCTTCCAGATATGAATGGACTTGTTGGTTTTATGAGGATTCTTTATATGCTGTTGCTATGTCGCCGCAAAGAAAACCTAACATAAAATCTATGATATTTATATGGAGATATTACAATAAAATGGGTTCGTAAATGTATAGAAGACATGGATTCTAAATGTTTTTCTAAATGTCGTTTTAACCATGAACATTATTGACTTTTGGAAGCCCTCTTTTGGTCTTAGGCCTCCCCAGTTAAGTAGGTACCTATAGACAACAGCACGTCAACCTACCACAAAAGGCAAAATTTCCCAATTGATATTGACCTCTACTTGTTATACTTAAAGTTCAGAAGTTAGTTACAATCGCCTCTGACAGCTATACATCTGGACCTCAGTCAACAGTGGCGCCAACTGGTGAGCAAAGAAACGCGTAGTCCCCATTCAGCAAGCCATAGACCCGCGCACGGGTCCCAACGATTCCACCGCGCTAGGCCGTCACTTCTAATGAAAAAATATTTAAGGGGCGGCCGGTGACACCCAAGGCTTGCTGGTTAATATTTATTTAAAATAAGACCGGCCCTATGCACTCGATAATTTGGGGCCCGCCCGCGGATCCCATGGCAGAGAGAGTGTTAAACATTATCTTCCATACAAACCTTCCGCATTGGGTCCACTTGGTTAATATCGCATTTGGTCAACTTCTCAAAACGTCCATTTACAAATATAACAAAAACAGAATTATTTTTGGTGCAGTCTATCAGAAGTAAGGTGCGTACAATTCGGTGATTCATTTTTATATAGGTATTGATATGATTTGCGACTTGGACCCTCTCAGTTGGGTGGAGTCTTCCCACGCAAACACATTTTCCGTACCTAAATACTCGAGAGCTATAGTTATTTGATTCGGGGTTTGTACCATGTAGGTACCTTATTTATTATGAGTTTCCGATATTCAGTTCTCCCGTCATCATAGTGCTTGCAACAGTGCCGAAATATCGGAAACTCATAATAAAAAAGGTACCTACATGTTATAAACCCCGAGTCCGATGACTCTAGAGATAATGACCATGAAAGTTTAAATTGTGGTCCTGCGTAGACATGGAACTGCTTCCGCCAGATACCTACACGTTTGTGAATGATGCACATGGCAGCCGACGGTGGCTCGATCATTGTATCGTAAGAGGTGCAACGCGGCATTCTGTACTTTCTATGTATGTGTTGTATGACACTTACTGGTCGGATCATTTTCCTATAGTAATGGAGTGTAATTTTAAAATATTAAATCTTAAGATATCTGTAAGTGTAAGTGGCGGAAATGAAGTGATATGGGGGGAACGTAACCTAACTCAAATTGAAAAATATCACACTGAATGTCACTCTAAGTTAAGAGAACTAGATTTTCCTGTAGAATTTTCTGAATGCTGTGACGGAATGTGTAATAATTCCCACCATAGAACTTTATTGGATAAAATGTATGATAATATTATATGTATTATGTCTAACGCAGCATTATGAGAAGGAAGCGAAACGGCAAGTGTGTAACCGGTTGGAACAGGCACGTTTTACTTGCTGGAGTGCACCTGCCAAGAGTTCTATCTTTGTTTTTTAACCTATGTTTGGGGCATTCTTATTTGCCGGAAGGTCTTATGCATACTATTGTGGTACCAATCATAAAAAGCAAAACTAGTGATTCGTCCGACGTCAACAATTATAGGCCCATCTCTCTTGCTACAGTGGTTGCAAAAGTACTGGACGGTCTGCTCAGTCGCCGGTTGGATAAGCACATCTCACTCAACGATGCACAGTTTGGTTTTAGGGCAGGTCTTTCCACTGAAAGTGCTATCCTATGCCTGAAACAGACCGTCAGGTATTATACAATAAGAAAGACACCAGTGTACGCATGTTACCTTGATTTGTCCAAGGCTTTCGATCTGGTGTCCTATGATATCCTTTGGTACAAGATGAAAGTGGAAACTGACTTGCCAAATGAAATTATAGAGCTCTTCAAGCATTGGTACGGCAATCAGAGGAACAATGTTAGATGGGCAGGTCTCCTTTCTGAGGGCTACAGGTTGGAGTGCGGAGTAAGGCAGGGGGGGCTGAGCTCGCCTACGCTCTTCAACCTGTACATGAACCGATTAATCGATGAGCTCAGCAGCACAGGTATCGGTTGTCATATAGACGGCATCTGTGTAAATAATATTAGTTACGCGGATGATATGGTGCTGCTGAGTCCATCGTGTGGTGCTTTGGAGACAATGCTTAGCGTTTGTGAGTCCTACGCTGCGGCCCAGGGGCTTAAATATAATACTACCAAAAGCGAGTTCATGGTATTCAAACCGGACAATAAGCGGTACAACAATATTCCAAATATAACACTCTGCGGTATTCCGTTAAAAAAAGTTGAACGTTTTAAGTATTTAGGCCACTGGATCGTGGAGGACATGAAAGATAGTGTTGACATTGAAAGGGAGCGTAGAGCTATTTCCGTTCGCTGTAATATGTTGGCTCGCAGATTTGCACGTTGTACTAAACAGGTTAAGTTAACTCTTTTTAGGGCATTCTGTCAGTCCTTTTACACGTGCAGTCTGTGGGTTAGCTATACGCGGAGGGCCTACAGCGACCTGCGAGTGCAGTACAATAACGCGTTCCGGGTACTGATGGGGCTGCCGCGTTACTGCAGTGCCTCCACTATGTTCGCGGAGGCGCGTACGGACGGCTTTGCTGCCATCGTGCGCAAGCGCTGCGCCTCCTTGTGGCGCCGCGCGCGCGACAGCCCCAACACTATCCTGCGCGCGTTGATGGCCCGCTGGGACTCTCCGGTGCTGGCGCACTGGATAACACTGCATGCAGTTAGGTAGTCCTGGCGCCGGGGAAAACCCGAGGTGCTTGTACCTCGCCTTATAATTTAGTTGTTTTTATTATTTTTTCTCTTTTTGTTTAATATTTTGTATGTCTTTTATTGTGTACTAACACTAGCCTTAAGTTACTCTGTTACTAACAATTATGGATCTAGATGTCCGAAATAAATATATATATATTTTTTTTTAATTTAAATCAGTACCTTATAATACCTACTCGAGAAACTTTCTGCGCCGACGATTCTCTGTTATTCGAATGATGTGTATTAGGTATATAGTTGTGGTTCTTACCTCATACGAAACAACTTTTGCCTAATACTTACTCGAATTGCATATGACGTTATATTCCGATGCAGCTTACTTCATGATATGGATAATATCATCGAACTATGTAAGAGGATAGATACTTTGAGCATATCTGAAGGATCAAACTAAGGTGACAGTGGGTGGAATGAGTCCTCAACGGTGACCGCGGCCCGGCAAGCATAGCTTTTTTGTTTCATATAAAAACATACATATATAGATCCGATGTACGATCAAAGCTATTACCTACCACTTTTTAATAAATAAACATAGGTAACTTACTTTCATCACCAGCCTATCGCAGTCCACTGCTGGACATATGCCTCTCCAGTTGCACGCCACTTAGGTCGATCCTCGGCTTCTAGCATCCAGCTCCTGCCAGCCATCTTGCGCAAATCATCACTCCACCTTTTTTTTTGTTTACGCAGGAAAAAATGCATTACGCATACCTACCTACTACTTCAGGGGCAGCAGTAGGTATGTGGGACTCTCTTGTCGGTGCCTGACAAGCATACCCACTAAAAAGACCTGCGGTGTACCTTGCAACGTATGTTGGCAGTGTATGGGCTTCCCTTAGGATGCCTTCCATCCACTGCCTACGTACGGCCTATGCCGGGCCTCAGCCATAAAATATGGGTGATTCTGTACACCATAAATCACCCCCAGTCTGGCAAGCTATGCAATGCGAGCGTTGAGCCCCCCGGCCCAACGCCCACTAGCCTGCTAGAGGGGGAAGTTGAGTTCGGCGTATGCCTTCTCGTCAAAATCAAAATCAGTTAAAATCAGTTTTATTTTTGCAAATAGGCCCCAGGAGGCGCTTTTACACGTCCCAATTTAAACCTACCACTGCTTGGGGACAAGTCTGGGCTAGTGCCAAGAAGAAGCAGCGCAAGAAACTCGGTCACTATTGTCAGCTTCCCCCATCTACCACTTCGGGTCGGGTCCGCAAGCAACCTCGCCGACCCGATCCGTGGCCACCCTTTGCAACGACAGTCCGACTTCCGTCCGTCGCGGGGCCGACGCCCCAACGGCAACCCCACCGTCATGCCCTCCAGCGCGAACGACCACAACAGGCCACAGGCCGAAGCCCGCTACCACCGTCTGGAGACGCATTCAACAGCGGGCTGCCCAAGCCCACTGGAAGCGTCTCCCGTGTGGGTTTTAGTCCGCGCCGGCCAAATGGCCGGTACCCTCCATGTCTGGAGGGCGTTCCCCTATCCGCCACCTGGGGACGCGCCCGGTAGGAGACCCAAAACTAAATCATCACTCCACCTGGCCTGACCTTAACTAACTTACTTTAATAAAGTTTAAACTATAGAGAACAAAGAAACATCCAAAGCGGTCAATCATACCGATTGGCGCTGGCTGCATCCAATCTTCTGATAGAACTCCTTTAGACACCTCTTACGAAACTCGCAGGAAGAAAAGAGGTGGTGCTGTTCTATTGCAGTATGACACCACACGCAGTATTTAAATTGTGAGGTTCAATTCATGCATACGCTGCCAAGACATTTATTAGTCCACTGTTGAAGACAGGCCTCTTTAAAACAAGGATTATGCCTTAACTATAGCTTTTGCCCGCAACTTCGTTGGCGTGGATTTTATAATTTAAAACTGTGTATTAAAATTATCTCACGGGAACTGTACCTTTTCCCTGGATAAAAATGAGTAATACTAATTCAGAAAATAAACTAAGACCGTGCCAAATTTCATTCAGATCCGTTCAGTAGTTTTAGCTTGAAAGAGTAAGAGACCCCCCGCACTAGCGTCTTTCGAGCGTCGACGTCGAGGCAGCATCCAATCGTGTTGACGCAACGCAAGCGCAGCGGCATTTACTTAACGCTGATTGGACAATGCCGTGACGTCGACGCTCGAGAGACGCTAGTGTGGGGAGGCCTTAACAAACATCCATATATTCTTACAAACTTTCGCGTTTATAAAATTAATTAGGATCACCATGCTTGGCAGGCGGGTAGACGATCGCAGTTTCAATGGTAGAAAGAGACGCTGCTGCCAGTCTTCTCCTCGCAGTACACTTTAGCTTCTTAGGACACCCATAGGAAGGGAAGAGGTGGCGCTTCTTTTAATGAGCCGGCACACACGACTTATGTATAAAGTAACAGCCTATAACCATCCCACTGCAGGGAAAAGGCCTCCATCATTGAATTCGAGTTACCACGGCAATGATCGGTACTGGTATCACCACGCTTGCCAAATGCGGGTTTGTGAAACCTGAGCAATGTTCGAAAATTCGAAACTTTTTTGTGCCCGACCTGGGGATCGAACCCGGGTCCCCGAGATCTTGGCCCGGTATTTATACTTCTAGACCAAGGGAGATGTATTAATAGATATTAGGGGTGATCCATAAATTACGTCACACGATTTTTGAGATTTTTAGACGCATTTTTACGAAAATTCCCATACTATTTTGCCCAATGTCACAAAAAGTAAGACCTCCCCCCCCTTAATGTGTGACGTAATTTGTGGACCTTTCAAAACTGATCGATTATATATAGTTGTAAACGTAGTGATTACTTGCTCAGTGATAGTTGTGAGCTTAGGTTGTGAGTTGGTATTTAGGTTAAAAGGGATCGCCTGACGGCCCCAAAACCCTGCGCTCGGGTGCCCCGCTCCCCTTGCACTCCGCCGGGTTACGGACCCGTACAACAGATCATTCTGTCTGTAGTAATTTCTGCAATATCGCTATGATGTGCTTACGCTCTAAAATAAATAACACCAACTACATTTCTTAATAGGTATATTTTTACATTGGAAATAATACAGGCGGTTACATAAAATAAATAAGGGATCCGTACGATTTACACGTTCGATGTGATGTATTACAAACGAAATGCAAGAAATACTTATCTACATGCATACTATATAATTTCCTTTGATCCATCTTGTTGATTGGTATTTTTATCATACACTGTTGTCGTTATTAAACGAAATATTTCGTTTTTACACCAATCTGACAAAGGAATCAACATCTAACAGCCAACTGTACAAATTATTATAAGTAATACCATCTTTTAAAAGACAATCACGACCATTTATTAGATAAGCATAAGTTCACAATGGGTTCAGAAATTGTTTTAATTAAACTTGTTCTCTTTTGCTCATTAAATTAAAAAAAAAAACTTATAAAAGTGAACTACTCTTAAATAAATGTTAATATATACTTGAATTATATAAGGAGCCTAGAAATATCTACAAGACATCAATATATCTCCTTAGGTTGTACTAAAAAAGTGAATAAATCAATTACAATATTACATTTACCTTATCTAAATTAGATATCGAATAATACTTTTTAAGCATCTGAAAAATATAACTCCTAACAGCATTATTGAAATAATTTTTGGTATGATTAAATTTTCTACAAAATAATAAACACATTTATAAAAAAATATATTCACATTTTTAATACAACCTTATAAAATAATTTAATTTTTAGTAATAAAATAAAAAAAAATATTGCGTTGTGATGGTAAATAATAATAAACATTTTCTTGTGCTTTTTTGTGTCGATTTATTTTTTATGTTAATTTTTATATGGTATACATTTTTCGATACATTTGAACTATACCATCGACAAGTTAATATAAAACTAAGTTTGATACAGGACAAAAGTAAGCGATCTACGAATTGGTCAATATGATCAATTGGTAAAAAATTATACAAAAATCATATACATAACTAAATAATACACAATCTCAAAAATACTATATTGTAACATTTGTTAGTATGGAAATTCACGGTGGTTAATTTAAATTCAATTTTATTAGGCAAGTGAAACCTAATCGGTGCGAAAAGCAGTTTTTATGTCACCTAATAATTCTATACACTAAGATCAAAACAGATGTAACTCAAAAATAAAATATCATGAACGTCAGATTCACTACTACCTATTAATATTTATTATGTTTCTGAGCTAGGATAATACACGTAAACAAATATCAAACATTGATTCCCTTTTAGAAGATACTTAAAAATTATACATTTTTATTACTAGTCATTTTGAGTTACGTCAGTTCTGATCAAGATGTTTATGTGCATGCGTAGAGCAAACGCCAATTGCGTGGAGATGAAAAAATTCGCCCTTTTATTTTACCACACTCATACACTGCAATGAAAATTACGAGTAGAACAAGACATCGAGAATGATGATAGGACCTCGCGCTATCACCCATTCTACACATGCAATTGTTAAGAACTGTTGGTTTTTATATTAAGGATGCTACACACAATTACGTGGTAACACACCGGTATGAAGAGGAACGTACTGCGTAATCCGGCGTCAACGAGCAGGATTACTAAGCACGAAACGGTTTGCATTTCCCGCCAGTAGGGTATAGTAGCCATAACAGTTTGCGTCAGAATGCGTCATTGTATAGGCAATAAAAAAACATTAATTATATTTTCCATGAAATCAAATATAAATCTTGATTGTCCATGAACAGCTATAACTGGCGACATAAATACTGCTCCTCCTTAAATCAATTGGAATGCATCATACCGGTAGGGAAGTATTAAAAAATTGGCACAGTAACGTACAAAAGGCGGTTTAATAGGTACACATTAATATCGTTATTAAAAACCTGGCAACATTTTTACACCTTACATCTAGCAACACTCCTCAGGCGTACATACAACATAGAACATGGAACATGATTCAAACTAGCAATCCTTTTGACTCGTATAAATAGTATGACTTAAAACTACTGCAGTGTTAATGTACATTTTGACTAAACACACATAAATGCTGAATTTGATGGCATTCTCTAAGACTGTATGAAAGATATTCCAGAACTTGATCCGTTAGGGGCGCCTAAAATATATCCTGTCATTAGTTACTTTATTTTTTTTATGTCATGTAAAAAAGTGAACTCTTTGGAATCGAATAAAAAAAACCCCATTGCACCACCTTCTTTCATTGAGATTTATCCTAATTTAAATTTATATTTCTCTATCTGTCAGTTTTAAAGTTGACAAGATAAAAAGTTATTTTCAGTACATATTTAGCCATAATTTAAGTTTAAGAAAGATGTGCAAGGGCGTTTTACAGTAGATTTGAGAAAAAATATTTGCGGTACAAACTGTCAAAATAAAACAAAGAGAATGCGCTGCAAAATCAGCCTCAGAGTAACGACGTATAAAAAACGTAGCTTGAATATGTAAGGCCGCGTACAAACTTCTCAAAACCAACATACAATCTGAGCACATAAACAATTTATTAGCCCGGGCAATAGGCTCAGGGTTGAGAGAAAGCTTATTTTTACGACCTAAAATCAGGTATTAGTTTACCAAACAAAACATAGCCTGTCAATCAATCCCATTCTTTACCAGTACAGATCATACATACTTATGTTGGTTCGAATCTCAGATCATGTAAAGAAGGAGATATGAAATTACTCGTAAATCCTTAATGTGTGCAACGCAACTACAATTACACTGTTGTAAGCATAAGGATCACACTATATCAATTTACAACGCTCATTGGTGCGCACACAAACATGGACCCAATCACAGCGGCTACCACTTACTCGCTTACACAATGCGTCATTTGGAGTGTGCAAATTAGTGTATCGCTCGCTACAAAGTGTAGTCGCCACGCACACGTCGGGCAGTGAACGCTTTGATTAAGCCTCGATACATTGCGCAGTCGCATAGTAATCACAACACAGCTAATTAGTATTAAGCCTTCAATGTATATTGTGCCGAAACAATTATCGTTACATGGATGTTTACATTAAATAATTCGCCGCGGTGTGCAATAGTTCTGTTTGCCCATATTGGATTCGCACGCGCCACGTCCCCATTTCATATATCTATTTCTTTATATGATCTGAGGTTCGAATAGTGCATGCGGAATTAAAGCTATCTACAAGAAGTACATTTGGGCGAGATGAGTTATCGCCTCGAATAAAAACGTTTAAACTTGGTCGAACAGTCTGTTAAGTAAACTTGTATATACTTTTCAGAATATTACTTAAACTATTTAGGTCTCATTTCAAACTGTAAATATAAGATAAGAAAAAATACTAGCATTAGATGACATGGACCAAGTGAATTAAGAAAAACGTGTTACAACAACATTGAAAATTGTATTGAAAACGGTCTTTTTAATAAGCCAACACAACAGCATGCCCGTAAATGTCAATTTTTTTGAATTTATTTTAATCTTTAAAAACAAAGCATTACAAATTTAATAAGAATGTCTATTATTGATCTGTATTGATTATACTAAAAAACTTTTCCATGAGGTTAGTTTCTTCAAAATAGATTTTGGAACAGGGCATTGCAAAACAGATATTACCTTTTACAGAACCATAGATTAGAAATCAATGCGTATGAATTCAGGACAAATTAAACCCTAACACCTTGTCCTTTGAGACGATGAAATATATAGGGTGAAATTTTAACCACTCTCCAAAATTTTTATAGGCGTTTGGTATCGTATTTAGAGCCCATTTATGAAGTAAAAAATGTAAATCAAGCTTTTACCCGAAAATATTTTTCGCAATATAGTTTTAAATTTTTGCGATCTTAGGCCTGATAAGATATAAAGGTATGAATAGTATCGTAATGAATGAGAGAAATGTGAATCGCGTAAAAAAAGCGTTGCTAGGCGGCCGTATCAAAAATTTTAGATTTTTGCGGACATTTTCTAAGTGCTTTATCTTGACATTTTTGTACTGGGCTATACCAAAAGAAAAAATACGTCAATTGTTTTTTGTCTCGTAGATTGATATATTAAAATTTGGAAGGTGGTTGAAATTTCATCCTGTATAAAAACTTTGACCCCTAATTATATCTATTATTTTTACTGTATCAAAATCACTAAAATCAGTTAAGTTTTTTTTTGGAGATATTTTATTTTGCCCTGTTTATATTATTATGACAATGTGAAAATACTAAAACTTTAGGTCAGTCAATTAATTACGCATAGTAATTAAAAATCGTATTATTTTATCTACATTATATTCCACGACTGTATATACCCTGATCATCGTTGATAGATGATGAATGATCATGCAATTTAGACATATGAAAACACTATTATTTTCAATTAAAAAATCAATATATAACACAGGCACATGCACTGCTGTAAAGCCAAAATACGTATGTGCTAAGAGATCTCATGTATTTAATCTGAAACTTGATCTATGATAAGTTTATTCTGACTGCACCATAACATTTTTATTCATATATTTCAGATAAGTGTTTCGGTATTTTAATCATAATACCTAATCAGTACAGTGAAATAATAAAAAGTCAATGGTTAGCATTCAGAACCTAATAACTGAGTCAGAGATTTGATCTAGTCTATTAATTATGTCTGTCTATCGCCAAACCTAAAAATTGATTAAAAATGAGTTTTATTTGAGATTACTTGTTTAAATCAAGTTTTTAAATAACAAAAATGTATAAAAACACCCGGGTAGACTGATAGACATTTATATATTTTAGTAAATACTTGCAATCGTTATTGCATATGAGCTTACCTTTTAAGTATGCTACAGCTGCGACCGACTATCTCCTACCATCACAAAGATAGATACACTATACATTGACAGGTTTCTTTGGCTAACCCATTTAGAGCGAGTAGTTTGCGCGCGATGTATGTTGAACTGAGTATACCGTACTTGTTTCAATAAGCGACAAAATTGTTTATTTTTTTTATTTTTACAAGAAAAAAGAAGATAGGTTTAAAAATAAGTAATTTATGCTAATTACTGGCGAAAGTATGTAAATTTGAAGCAGTTTCTTAAATAAAACTTTATGTAACATGATTACTTTAACAATAAATCGATAGTCTCAGCTAGGAATCAGATTAGCGTTTTTTGCTATTGTTACTCTGCACCCACTGAGCTACTGAGACATTACACATATTATATAGTATAACAAGTGTGTCTCGCATACTTTTGCAAACATTTATCAATCAGTAAACACTAAACAGCTCATCAAATTAAACGGTTATAGCGACTCCAATCAAATGGTAGTGCTGTCTAAAATGACGAATTGAAACGAATTTGTACGAAGTGTACTCAGTTTACAACATCAAAACTAAACTGAAATACAAATCCACAAACTGTCACGATTGCTTATACAATAAACATATTGTTACTGGCCACGATTATTTAGAAACATAACACTTTTAACAAAGACATGTAGATATGAACTGAAAACATGATTTAATGAACTGCGAATAAATGTAATATGACAGATTAAAACTAAAGTTAATTAGTTCAGAAATGGTCAGAAATGTAAACATGTAACTACTACAATTTTGCCCATCGCTTAAAATTCAAATAGTCATAAATAAGTTAAATGATTTCCATAGACAACCAGCGGCAAACTTTGCCCAAGCTACTACTATAAAACTTTTGTTAGCACATCACAATGTCAAAACAAAAAGGAAAAGTCAAAGTGTAGTCATATCAAACAAATTAAATTAATTATATTTTAAATAGAAACGTATTTTAGACATACCGTATTTAGTGTACTAATTTATTATCAAAGAATTTACACAAAATGTATACACTCCAATTGCCTAGAAGTCGTATCTTCACAGCGTCAATTCAGGTTTCCATTTCTGACTAATTCTAAACATATTTACTTCATATATATAAACACTAACGTTACTGGTTAAAAAATTGGAACTATCTATAGGCGTTATAGTATATTTAGACTACATGGCACACTGACCGCACAAACTTCACCCGTCTGACATTCATCACAATTCACTGCTGGCAACATAGTGTATAAGTGTTACAAACTTTAAAAATGCAGTTAGGATTATTGCGATCAAGACAAGGAGAGATAGACGTAGAGGAGAGGAGCGAGCTGTGAACTGACCAATCACAGTGCTTAATTTCGAGCAATGTTATCAATCAGTTTACGGACCGCACCTCTCCACCCCGCCCAGCTCCTTTATTATGGAAACAAAGACTATTGGCCTATGTTGTTCTGACGTTTTTTTTTTTGGACTTCACACTCACGGTTAGGCATATTCCCACTTAGGGGAGGCGTACACTTACTTAGAGGAGTCTTAAGTCCACTTAAGGGAGCACTATGCCCACTCGGAGTCCTATGCCCAGTAGTGAGCGTTGTTTGGTTGAAATAATAATGATGATTCTCACGGAGAAGAGTTAAGTTTGTAACACTGCTTGACGAGCCGAGTGAAAAGCGCAATTACTTTCTTGTACATTCTCTAATGGTTTATATAATTTCTGCTTTTATAATAAAAAAAATATGCATTGATCGAACTATTAACACTTGGTTTTATCTGTTCAGAAATGGCAAAGAGATAAACCACAAAATCGTTTGACTTTGTGATTGCATTTGACATATTTTCATTAGATCTCTCTCATAAAACGATATTTATGATGTACATATTTATATTCGCCAATCGTGCAATTCTTTTCAATATCATTGTTAACTATGTTTGTATGTTGGGGTATAAATATTTTAAAACCATTATTTAGTAACGACTGTTACATAAAATTATAAAAAGAACTTGTTGTTATAGTTAATATTAAAATTTAAGAAAAATTGAGCTAAAGTGAGATGAGATGGTTTTAAAAGTATTACACCCCTTACCCAACCAAATTCTATAAACACTTAATTGACAAACCACTAAAAAGCAGTCTTCACATTTATATATTATTAATTACAATACGCTAAATTACATCGTTATAATAAAAAATACTGGACCATAAACTTGATTTAATAGGAATTACAAATAATGTCCGTATGACATTCGAAAATTTACCTTATTGGTATAATAGAATAGGACGCCATTTCGCGTCATACAATAGAGTACACTTTCCAATGAGAATAAAGATTTCCGTCTTTTCAAACGGTATTACACATATCTCCATGTATATTTAATTAAATTAAAAAGAAAAACTTCGACTAATCTGTTTCAATATTCCCAAAATTTGGCCATCCACATCATTCTTCTTTATTTAAACGGAAGAATAGTAAAGTGATGGGGAAGGACACAATTTTATGATTCTATAGCAGTGCATACCATAGATAAACATGACGAAAAAACAATATTAAAATATACTATATATCTTGCCTATTGGAAACGCGTAAAGATACTATTGCACTGGGTCTATTTACTGCGGTACGAGAAAATACTATAATATGGCTTTGCTATAATAAATTAATAAATCATTCGTTTTTTTTATGTACAGCGGTACCGTCATGAACAAACTCACTGGATTTTTACTTTCGAATAGGTTATCAAAGAAGCTTTACGGATAGCTATTTTAACTGTAGGGTTATGGTATATCTTCTTACTCACTTATTAATTTCAAATTTACACAATCAATCCTAGGAACAGTCAAATACTAAAGCTAGTTGAAGTTTAAGAAGCTGCAATATATATTCTTGTAAAATTTTAACTATCAATACATTTGATAAGAAGATGAGTGAGTTTGTACGATACCGCTTCCGTCACTATACCGTGACGCCATCATAGCAATCTTGCGACAACCTACCATAGAAAAAAATACTAGAAAAATCCACTTTTGCTGTCGTAAATATATTCACACAACCACATCTTATTTCATAAGAGACGAAGCCTTACATCAAATAATTTATAAAGTTCCCACAAAATTATTGTTTTTAATACATTTGAGCATTGCAGTTTGTCTCAAAATATTACTGTACCTACTACAAAATAATAAATGCTATCCATGCAACAAGCATTGCCAATAATACCTTGGCTACCAGTTCTTGCAATCGTTGGTGGTATCGGATGTTCATCGATATTCATAATAAGCTTGAATAAGTCATATACAATATACAATAAATATAAGTCGTCACTGGCTGCTCGTCAGTTTGACGCGTGACTTCGTGATACACGTGTACGGGTCACATGCGTCATTCTGACACACCTGCCTCTGGTGAGCCAATACCTGCTATGTGCTACTGTGACGGGCAACAACTAAAACCGTCCGCGTGACGACGCGGCTGAGTATTCATTCAATCGGTTACAACCTGTGCATTACCGTGACACCTGGTGCGATGCGCTCGAATACCTGGAACAATGGTTTTATTTAGATACTAGTTTTTGGGCGTGATTTCGTACGCGTGGAATTCAGAATCATATAATAGAATCAACATTATTAGAATTCTAGAGATACATCGATGAAAAATACAGACAGACTGACAAAAATTCTCAATATATATTATGCTCCAATAAAGACTCCTCCCTCCCCCTCCCCAATACAATTACGGCTATTTTGTGTCGACGGATTTTATCATTGGTGGTGGCGGTGTATCATCAATGTTTCTGGTGATGAACCTCTTACATCCGAGTTTAAGTGTTTGAAAATATAATTTCAAAAATGGCATTTTGCCAAAAACAACTGATTCTTTACATCTAATACATACAAAAATGACTCCTAAAACTATCCTGGATTGAATGATTGATGACGTTGATTTAATGATAAATCAATTCGTCAGGGTATTGTATCAATTCGATTGATACAGGGCCCTTATACAGCTATTTCAATTGCAGTACCATCGTGATTGAATTGAGCTATTTTGACATTTAGCCCATACTAGAACTGTCAAAAACCTGCTATTCAATTACGATTGTGATAGGATTTGGTTAGCTGAATTAGGGGCCAGGGGCCTAATTCGCGTAACCGAATCGCAGTTCTATCGTGGTTGAATTGGACGATTTTGACATTTAGCCCATACTAGAACTGTCAAAAACCTGCTATTCAATTACGATTGTGATATGATTTGGTTAGCTGAATAAGGGGCCAGGTCGTACCTACGACAAAAAATGTCTTGACATAAGAGAACACTTTTAGTAGATACTTTTTTTAACAATGAGTATATATGTATCTGTTTTTTTTTTATTACATCAATGATTCTATGTCGTATAAATAAACGGCCCATAGGTTACGGGGGCGCAGTACTGGGCGAGCAGTCGGTCCACCGCGTGCGGCGCGTGGCCGGCGAGGGCACAGCTGGTGTACAGCGGGGCGTGCACACTATACATGCCAACAAGCACAGCATACCCTGCCTACTACTTCTAATTAAACAAAATACTGATTTCTTCATTAACTCCTATAGATCAGTTTTTAAAACTTATTTACTACATACCCACCCTCCCTATCCACAATTGCTGTGCACTCCCCTGGTGTACAGCGAGGCGGCGGCCTTCCTGTTGGCTTTGCGGTAGTCGCGTTTAAATTAAGCTTTCTTACCTTTGATTAAAACAAAAAGGGAGAGATACGGTACGCACACAATGTTGCGGCGGCGACACGTCGCTATTCTACCGTGTTGATTGGTGCTTGGCGCCAGCGCATATTTTTACCACGCTCACTTATAAAAGGCCGTATGAATACTTGTCATTGTCAAAAGAGAGAATACTAGAAATGATTTGTTTGGTGTACTTACGCGCGAAAAGTTCTTATATGTGTCTGTTTGTGCACTAAAGAAATACAAAACATGGAATTTTAACGCTTTTTAACACTGAATTACTCACAATTAACGGAGCTACAGAACCGTCGCTGACCTGTTGAGGACTGAACCATGTGTATGACCACAGAACATGTAAAAGGTTAGAAAGGCTGTCATGTGCCATTTGTATGAGAATCGATATCGCCGCTACACATAAACGAGTTTAAAGAAATCCAATCAAGCTAATTCTTTTGACATCGCGCGACCAATAGTGTCGAAGAAACCAATCACAGCGCTCACTTACATTCATGTTTGGGCAGAAGTATGAGCATTTGCTTATAGCCTCTGTGGCGCGCCTGCCCCGCCTACATCGCCTTTCTAACCTTTTTTTCCGTGTTCTGTGTGTATGACCATCCTCTGTTTTAGTCTAACCCCAGAATTTATAAACAAGTAAAAGTAATTACTTGACTACAAGTAATTACTTGAGAGACAATTTGTATGCCTTAATCAAGAAATTACTAGAAGTTATAACTACCAAAAGTTAGCATTTTCAGCCAAATAATATTATTATTAATGGTGACCAATTTCTTTCACTTAAGCACTAGGTATGAACACTTTAAGTTATGACTTTCTTAAGCAATAAGTAATTACTTCTTTATAAATACGGGGATAAGCGTCCCACCTGTGCGGCGGCGCCTCTAGCCGCGGCCCGTAGGCGGCGAGCGCGCAGTACTGGGCGAGCAGGCGGCGCAGCGCGTGCGGCGCGTGGCCGGCGTGGCAGCGCGCGTGCGCGGCGAGCGCGCAGCTGGTGTAGAGCGAGGCGGCGGCGTCGGCGGCGGCGCGGAACTCGGCGGCGGGGTCGGGCGCGGCGGCCGAGCGCGCGCCGCCGCACGCCGCGCTCAGTGTGCAGAAGCTCATGGCCGTGCTGCCGCCGTATCTGTAGGGGATTATCGCTATTGTAGTGAGCTGAAATTCGTGCATTTTCAACCACCTGGAAAACGAAGTCCACGTTATGTGAGCATTATGTTTGACATCATGGTTATTTAATTTATCCATAACTGTAGAAGAAACCAACGGCTTTGCACAAAAGTAATTTTATTGACAACAAAACACACAAGAACTACAGTAGTGCACGTAACGCATAGGTAGGAACACCGTCCGAGTGCATTCGCGAACAAAGTACACCGTACACATGCACTACCTAGCGCCCTAACCGCTGCTAGTCCGGACAGTTCCACGAGGTGCGGAAGCTGCGCCGTACACAACAGCACTGGCGAGTAAGGGGCCAGCAAGCGTTTATATAGGCAACCGGGGCGCGGGCGGCCGGGCGCATTCGTCAGGACTCGGCGATGCTCGGGAGCGTTCGGCGGTGTAGTGCGCGGCCGGTAGACAGATCAAGCGCAAGGAGCGTGTTATTGTTATTGTTTGCTACATAACAATATTTTTTGAAAAATATTAAATTCTGATGCAGAATTTTAATTATGTAACACATTGTGGCGCGCACAGACGTATTATTTTGCTGCAGCGGGGTCCCGGGTGAATGACTCTTACACAGCTACCTCCGTGCGCGTCATAGCGTGTTTCAAAATAAATAGATGAACCAATATTCTTTATTTATATTTAAAAAAAATATAGATAGAAAAAATCAAAATAACACTGTCAAGATGTTATACGTAATGGTTGCATAACGTGGGTTTCGTTTTACAGGTGGTTAAAAATGCACCGTGTATAGGTAAGTAGATATTAAATTGATACATAAAAAAGAAAACTAATATTAATTTCACTTAATCCTGGAATAAACCAAATTAAATATTGGGATGGATAGAAGAAGCGCCTTTTGCAGCCTATTTGCAAAAAAAGTAATTTCAGTTTCATAAATAAATAAGAAGAATTAGAAACACAATCCTAAACGAAAATTACACTTTGAAATACATAGTTGTTGTTGTTGTTTTCTTCACCCATTCTGGGTAGGCAAAGGGAACTATGCCCATACAGCCAAGTCTTCAGTAGATTTTTTTTATTGATAAGAAATTAAAATTAAATTAAATGAGACGATAATAATATGAAATAAAACCTAACCTATGTCATTAAAAGTGGTTTATATATTTCAATGATTACAGGAGTTTTACGCGAGAACGTGGATCAGAGTCAAATAGGAGAGCCTTTGCTTGTTTCTCACTTTTATTTGATTTATCCTACTCACTGACACATTATTATAACAATGCCACCACTTTATTACAATTAATGCCGCTTAGGATAATTTCACAAAATTACGAAACAAAGTCCATCTTTCTCTTCTCGTTTCCCGCGCAAAACTCCTGAAATACATAGTCAGGTCATAAGTTCTGTCACACAATAAAAGCTTTTGAATTTAGAATTATATAAATAATAAACATGTCTAAATTATTTCATATTACACATGTGACAGAACTTATGACCTGACTTGACGATACGTAGCTGCTGTTGTTATGTTTCATACCTCCACATTATAGAAGTTTTACCTTGCAAACACATCCAAAATTTAATGCCATTAACTTGAAAAAGCTCTCAAATGAGTGGTAACTATTTTAGCTAATTTGATAAAGAATTTTCCGGTCGCTGATTGTGGCTGTGAAATCTTTAAAAAAATATATCTAATCAGTATGTAGAACTACTGGATCAAATATACCTACTACCGTTTTAGAAACTACAAATTCGTTGTTGAACTTGTTGATAATAAGAAATGTTAACAGAAATAACAATATTATTTCTCTATTTTATTGATAGATGTAGTAGCATGAATTATTGTTAGTAGTCTCTCAAATGTTCAACGCTACATAATCAGTACAAATGGACTTACTTATCAACAACGACGACTGGGCCATTCTTGTACTCCATCTGACAGCCGGCGACGAACTCGATCAGCGCGAACGAATCCCTATACGGATGTATCAGCCTGTCTATCGCCGCCTCCCTCTCACTATCGCTCTCCGCCTCTTTCACTGCCTTAATATATTCATTATCGTCGGGACTACCCGCCGTATACTCTGTGGTGTCACCTTCTAACCAACCACTGCACTTAATAAACTTAACACTGAGCTGGTAGTCGTCTTGCAACGAATGCACACTGACGTTCGTAACTTCGATTATCCTATCGGAAGGTATACTATCTGGTATTCTGTCGACTTTCTCGAACATGTAACACGGCCTTCGTAGTTCCGCCTCCTCTTCGACTGATAACGCAGGGGCGACGGGGGGCGGGGGAGGGGCTGTGTCGGGGGGCGAGCCGGCCGCCCGGGACCCCCAATCGGGGAACTTAAATTTCGTCGGCGAACTTAATTTAAAGTTTTTGAGAGACATTTTCGATGGACTTCTGGGGGATTTGGGACCGTTTTTTCTCGTTTCTGATAGCGATGAGAATAAGTCCCCGTTGGCTATGGATTTCCTAGCAGATAGGTCCCTGTTTCCGGTGCTGAGGCGTTCCAATCTTAGTTCAGTTCTGTCGAATCGGTACGCGGGCTCGGAATCGTTGACTGGAGACCCGTTTTCTGGTATGAGCCTCTCGTCATCTGCACAGTCGCTGCTCTCTTGCCGCCTATAGCCGTTTGTCTCTGGCTCGACGGGAGTTTCTACTGGTGATTTCCTTTCAGATTTTCGATACGCAACATAAGTATCTTTGGATACGAAGCTCGCTTTAAAATTGGCTACGAATAGTTCTTTTTCTTCTTCTGTTGGCCAGAATACCTCGCATTCCTGTAATAAACAGAACACATCTAATTATTTTGTATGATTTGTATTTATTGAATGGAATACACTTCAATTGTATTTCATTAAAAATACGCCTTGATCTTGTGGCTTGAGGTTTAAAAAATTTTTGTTTGTTTTGACGTCTACCCTAGTAAGTCCCCGTATATTATAGGCTCGTTTTCAAAAGCCATGTCCGGCATAAACATAAGCGTATCATCGGACTGACTCCAATTAAATGCTAGCCAAACAATACAATTAATTCGGGTAACAAGCACTTACCAATACTGAAAACAACTTAATAAAGCGTTTAGGTTTACCCTTATTAATTGTTTTAGAATGCTGTTAGGCTACTTTTATTTCTATGCGCTGCTCATTAGCAAGGCGATAGTCGTTTTTTTCTCGGTGCATTTTAGCAGATTTTCTATAATGCGTAGAAAAGAGATTTGATTGTGGTGGTAAGTGGTTAAACCTTATTCAAAGGTTACCCACACTAAAAAGCTAACACAAACATTATGGTAACTGTATCGCCCAGGTAACAGTTTAAGGGGACTACTAGAGCTGTGTGCTGCCCCCAATTGATTTAATGTTATTACTTCTAAACAAAATCAATTCTCAAAGAACTAGAACAGAGTCATTATATCAATTGCCTCTAGTATTTATTGAATCACTATTAACTGCTTTTCATTCTGGCATTCTTTCGTATTGCACATCATTCGTAAAAGCAGCCGCTTTTGGTTTTAGCGAAAATTTCGACTTTATAAACAACTAAATGAGAAGTTTACTGTGGTTCAATAAATACTAGAAGTAATTTGCTAAAATGATACTGTTCTAGTTTTTTGAGAATTGATTTTGTTTAGAAGTAATAAAATTTAATCAATTGGGGGCAGCACTTAGCTCTAGTAGGCTTTCCATTTAAATAGGGCTACTTTAAAGAGTTTTCCGGTCCTTGATCTCACCGGGTCGGGCTGCGCGTCGGCGAGCGTGAGCACGAGTTGCGCGGTGTGGTCCCACAGGAGGCGCCACAGTTCAGCGGCGGCGCCCGGGTGCTGCGCCACGGCGTATTCCCTCATACGTCGACGTCCGCACACCCAAGACGCGTTTACATAGTCGCTACCTGTTTATAGTGACATCAGATTGTAATATTAGTTAGTTGTTTAGAGATTCCTAGGTACGTTCGGCCAAGAAAGTGGCCTACCAGTTTTGACAAAATTTAATGTGTAAGTATTCTATGATAAAATTTTTCAAATGCAAAGAAAGAAACATTAATTTGACACACATTTGGTAAACAATAACACAGGAACATTACAAATAAAAAGGTGTCAAAAAGGAAGGAAATGCAGTTATGATGACGTACTAGAAGCTGTTAATATTATATGACGCTCAAATGATTTTCAAACTTAGGGTGATAGACCAACCAACTTAATTGCTATAGTAAATTGAAAATATAGTTCCTTGAATAAATGTTTATTGACTGCCTGAGGTGGAATTCGAACCCAAGCAGAAGGTTGTGGGCTCAAAAATGGGCTTCTGGTAGTTGAACTATTCTTATTCAAATAATTGTATTTTCATTATTATCATAAAAAAATTAAATTACAATTTGATATGCTAATTAATACTATCGTAAGAGTTAGTTATTTCGAAATATCAACCATGTATCTTTGTTGCGTAGTTAAATTGCTATGTTATAGAGTTAAGTTCGCGCGGGAACCGATAGATGGCGTTGGGTGTAGGTTATCTCGCGCAATACTTTGGATTTTTCGGGTTCCAATAGGGAGTTGAGTTGTTTACCTAATGGGGACTACCGTTTCTTTGCTCACCAGTTGGCGCCACTGTAGACTGAGGTCCGGAGTTAAAGCTGTAAAAGGCGATCGGCGCCGAAACAAAGTGTAAATCTTGAATCTAATTAAAGTTTATTATTTATAAATAACTTCTTGATATCAACAAACTAACTTCTAAAATAATTGCACTATGAGGCCGCCTATTTTTGCGCTTTTTCTTAATTCCGCTTTCAAAGCGTTCACATTAATCGCCAAATAATCCATATTTGCGATAATTTTACGAAAAGATCACTTTCCAGCAGGTAAATTGAAGAAATTATAATTTATGCGACAAATTCCGCAAAAACCAGTACAAAGTGAATGATATTGGACCTCACGCGACACTAGCGCCTCTAGTGGCAAATTCACTAGCGATAGCCCCCATTAAGTAAAAACAAGTGTAAGATTTGATAAATTCAGTGAGTGTAAGTGTGAGTTTTCTTCGTAGTGTTAGTGCCCCTAACATAAACAATCTTATTTTTATGAGATTCCGATATGTCGCCACAGTGGCGAAGTAGTTGGGCTTTAAATAAATAACGTTACCTTCGACTCCAGGCTTGGGCACGAGCATGACGCGGGCGGCGTCGGAGGGCAGCGCGCCGGAGGGCCGGTTCTTGGCCGCGTTGTGCGCCGCCCTAGAGCAGATACTGGGCTCCACGCACGACCTTGTTATTAACTGTTAAACAAGTATATAGTATATATTTAAAAACTGTAACCCGTCTACGAAAACGCAATGATTTCAAAGTCACCCTGTATAATTGCTGTATTGTTTAGGGTTGATCCATAAATTACGTCACACGATATTTAAGATTTTCAGGCACGCATTTTTACGAAAATTTCCATACTATTTTGCCCAAAATAGAAAAACTTAACTACTATACAGTGTGTAGATAATCGAAGGCTTAAAATAATGTTCACAGACGAAATCGAGACGTTACACATACCAGAAACTGTTTCTCCAGCAAGTTGACAGGCGGCGGGCCTTGGTACGTGTGGTGCCTATTCGCCAGCGAGCGCATACGCTCTAACAACGCGTAGTTCTCCGCACGATTCACTCTGAAAATGAAACCGAATTGTTTGTTTGCAACATGTGTGGCAAACAATAACATTCCTCAGTAACAGTTAATCATATGTTCATGGTTTTGTTTTAAATTTTTCATCACACATACAACACATCTTTAATAAGACGTCATTACAAATAGGCAGAGGGCTACCTTATATTGTTTGGAATGGAGATCTCTATTACTAAAAAATACTTATGAACTTAGAACAACAACTTAACAAGGAAACTATAATAGGAATTATTAACCGTATTATTCTAGGTCAAGTAGTAATTAAATATTTCAAGCGTTATGTACTAACTCACCTCCTAATTTCTTCTTTCTCCTCATCATTCATGTTATTATACGCCATCATCTTCTTGCTATACGTGTCCGTCGAACGCGGGGCTAGATCGTACACCCCTTCCGTTTCCTCCCCATTCACTAACCCCTCTTTAGGTTCACTCTCTCCTTCTCCCTCCGTCACATCCCTAACTGAACACTCCGACTTGATCTCCGATCTTCGACTATGATCATCATCTAAATCTATCCTACTTGATTCTTGACTACCATTTTCAATTATATCTTTATCACTACACTCCGCTTGATTAGACTTAAAACTTGATGTGTCTCCATTTTCCATTTCATGGTCATTCGTTAAATCGTTTACACTTTGTTTTTTATTTGAATTTACATCCAAAACGGCCAGTTCGTCTTCTGTGATAGGTTGCAATAGTTTGACTAGATATTCTCTCGCTTTGGGGAATTCAACTTCGGTATTGCCAGATCGTACGTGTTCTAACAACGCGTCGTGGACGAAGACGTATTGTTCCTCGGTCTGGACGAGGTGGTTCCGTTGCGTCCGGGCCCGGCAGAGGAAGCCGAGGGGCGACAGAGTGCCGGTGAGCTTCAGCTGGTTCAGTTGAGCGTCGAGGACTATGTACGTGCCTGTACGACCGACGCCCGCGCTGCAAATAAAATCGATAATTAACATTTTATTTTGTTTATAGACAAGTTCGCTCCTACTTAATTTTAAGCGATATTTACAAGCTAAGATGTTTCTGTAACTCGTTTATTGTTCTCTACATGATAGACTTAACCTAGTGCGGGGACCAGAAACTAATATTGTTGTTAATAATAATAAGAAATTGTAATAAATAAATATATACTAATATTATAAAGCTGAAGAGTTTGTCTGTTTTTTTGTTTGAACGCGCTAATCTCAGAACGTACTGGTTAGATTTGAAAAAATATTTTTGTGTTGGATAGTTCATTTATCGAGGAAGGCTTTAGGCTGTATAAAATCACGCTGCGACCAATATGAGCGAAGCATCAGTGAAAAATGTGGAAAAATTAATAACAGAAATTGACGCGGACGAAGTCGCGGGCAACAGCTAGTAAAACATAAAATGAAATATTACAACAATGTAATAATACCGCTGACCTGCAATGCACCAGCACAGTACCCGGGTCCGCGGACGCGGCCCGGACGAAGGGCAGCACCGCCAGCGGATGCCGCGGCGTGCCGTGGTCCGGCCACACCGTGTAGTGGTACTGCGCTATCGACCGGCTGCCGGTGCCGTCGCTCGAACCGCTGACGGTTTCGCTCGTCTGAAGCAAAGGCTTACAATAAATATGTGCATTTTTAACTTCCTGACTTAACGATGCCCACGTTATGTAACCAATATGTATAGATGTTATACGTTTATATAGCAGTGTTTCTTTTTATTTTTTTATCAACAAACATCTCTTAGAAAAATACACACGGACGTATATGTGTAAGGTTCTGTGTATCCAGGACCCGAACGAAGCAAATAATACGTCCTTGCGTAGCAAATAATACAGCATGATTCAAAATAAATAGACACATTTTTCTGAAACGATTTTAATAATTTAAAAAAATAACACTGCCAAGATGTTATCCATACTATATAGTGCAGCCGCGGGGGGGCGGGGGGCAGGCGGGGGCCGCGGGGGGCACTCACCTGGTCCGGCTCGGGCTGCGCGCATATGCCGCACGGTGTAGGCGGCGCGCACGTCCTCGTGCAGCCGCGGGGGGGGGGCAGGCGGGGGCCGCGGGGGGCACTCACCTGGTCCGGCTCGGGCTGCGCGCGCATGTGCCGCACGGTGTAGGCGGCGCGCACGTCCTCGTGCAGCCGCGGGGGGGGGCAGGCGGGGGCCGCGGGGGGCACTCACCTGGTCCGGCTCGGGCTGCGCGCATATGCCGCACGGTGTAGGCGGCGCGCACGTCCTCGTGCAGCCGCGGGGGGGGGCAGGCGGGGGCCGCGGGGGGCACTCACCTGGTCCGGCTCGGGCTGCGCGCGCATGTGCCGCACGGTGTAGGCGGCGCGCACGTCCTCGTGCAGCCGCGGGGGGGGGCAGGCGGGGGCCGCGGGGGGCACTCACCTGGTCCGGCTCGGGCTGCGCGCATATGCCGCACGGTGTAGGCGGCGCGCACGTCCTCGTGCAGCCGCGGGGGGGGGCAGGCGGGGGCCACGGGGGGCACTCACCTGGTCCGGCTCGGGCTGCGCGCGCATGTGCCGCACGGTGTAGGCGGCGCGCACGTCCTCGTGCAGCCGCGGGGGGGGGCAGGCGGGGGCCGCGGGGGGCACTCACCTGGTCCGGCTCGGGCTGCGCGCATATGCCGCACGGTGTAGGCGGCGCGCACGTCCTCGTGCAGCCGCGGGGGGGGGCAGGCGGGGGCCGAGGGGGGCACTCACCTGGTCCGGCTCGGGCTGCGCGCGCATATGCCGCACGGTGTAGGCGGCGCGCACGTCCTCGTGCAGCAGCGTCACGTGCACGCCGCCGAACGACGCGGAACTGCCGCGACCGCCGCCCGGCCAGTACATGTCGCATTTGCGCTGGGAACGAAAAGTTTCATATGAACATAGTATTCTTTGGCCGCGTATGGATAGCGCGTAGTCGGTAACGCCATGTTCGTACCTGCAGCTACGCGTAAACGTTTGAGGAACGCGTACCGCGCAAATTAACGTCAATTGATTTTTGATCACATATCGTATGGGACGCGCACGCCTTTTAAGTTTTAAACCTGACTAGCGGTGATCTGCACGCGATCTAGCTCGCACGTTTCCCAAAATTGCACGCGTAGCTGAGAGTATGAACATGGCGTTACCAACTACGCGTATTAATAAACGGCTTTCAGAAGACGCTCACACCCGGGTATACGATATTTGGACGGCAAAATGAATACACACACGTTTTTATAGTTTTAATGTTTCTCGGATTCATAGCGAATGACTGCCTCCCTGTAGCGCTATGGACCGATTTACCTCGGCTTCAGATTCGCGGCGGTCTGTACAGGAGCCGTACGCGTATTCAATGTACGCGTGGACAGCGAATCCCGACTACGCGTAAGACAAAAACGGGCTGTCCGTACGCAACTTTTGTATAAAAACTTGGACTGTCTTGTGACTCCCGATGCTTAGAACAGTTTAAGTTGGCTACTACGAATAATAATTATCTAGAAAGTAACTCTCCCACAAAGACAGCTTCCATTTTCATACTCTGTTAAACAAAGTTTGTATGCGATTTATTGTGGACTGCTGATAAGGACTGGTTCGCCTCGATATCTCATTTTACATCACTCTCTCAACTTTATGGATTCCTTGTATACGGAACACGAAAAAAAGTACAGACAACGGCACGTCAACCTACCCAAAAAGTTAAAGGTCATTGAATTGATTTTCAACTTTAAGTCCAACAAGTAGAGATCAAAATCAATTGAGAAAATTTGACGTTTTGTGGTAGGTTGACGTGCTGTTGTCTTGAAAATGTACGGTTTAACACTCGTACATTGTTTTTTATTCGCCAACTAACATAAAATGACCCGAATC
Source organism: Anania crocealis (assembly GCA_949315895.1). Taxonomy (NCBI): domain Eukaryota; kingdom Metazoa; phylum Arthropoda; class Insecta; order Lepidoptera; family Crambidae; genus Anania; species Anania crocealis. The sequence continues at coordinate 4,942,841 of OX438874.1, read as the reverse complement.
GTTCACCTTGTTCCGCACAGTACACAATATTTATTGTTTCTCCTATCATTTAAAGTAGTGTAGAACACCATACATACCTATTTAAGTGTTTAACGGAATTCAAACGCGAGGCTAACTACGGTCGATGTAAAACGGTCGATAAAGTTTAAATCTCTTCGCTCATTTTAATATTTCTAGAAACCCTTACTTGGAAACCGAAGTCAATACGGGCAATTTTGTTGGTTTCACTTTACATTTTACAAGATATTTTAAAATCTATTCCACTGTCATTTCTTCTTACCAAAATTTCTTCATTCCAAAATAATGTGTGTTGCAATTTGATATACAGGATAAAATTTTAACCACTTTCCAAAATTTTTATAGGCGTTCAGTATCGTATTTAGAGCCCATTTATGAAGTAAAAAATGTAAATCAAGTTTGCACCCGAAAATATTTTTCGAATTATAGTTTTCAATTTTTACGGTCCTAGGCCTGTTAAGGTATAAAGGGAAAATCAAAAACTTATGAATAGTATCGTAATGATGAATGAGATGCGCACCGCGTAAAAAAAGTGTTGCTAGGCTGCCGTATCAAAAATTTTAGATTTTTGGCGGACATTTTCTAAGTGCTTTATCTTGAAATTTTTGTACTGGGCTAAACCAAAAGATAAAAACGTCATCTGTTTTTTGTCTCGTAGATTAATATATTAAAATTTGGTAGGTGGTTAAAATTTCATCCTGTATACAGTCTATTCAGACATTGTTTTTGAAAACTGTGAAGAATTATTGGCGTTGCTTAAACATCAATAGATGTCACCTGTATTAAGAAATGACTTTTCAGAAGGAATAAATAAATGCCTTCGGTACAGCAGCCTTAAACAAGTTGCTTTCTTATTAGAAATATTATGCTTTCTTATAACTCTTCGGAGTATGTCATTTTTTAATAGGGACATTAGCTAACGAAACGAGCGATCGTAAACTAAAGTAATTTTATAAATTATTTATCTTTTAATCGAGCGTATACGCTATTAGAAAGGAAGCGGTCCAAAGCTGAAGAAAAGGTTTAATACACTAGTTTAAGGTAACTTCTGTATGAGACTTACCCTGCCCCTCTCAACAAGGTTTGTGATCATGACTATGGTGTGGACTCGGTGTTGCCATATCATTCGCCAGAAGGCGTCGAGTGTTGCCGGCGTGGGGCCCTGCGTGGCAATGTAGCGCCGCCGCCATATCAACCATTCTAGCTTCACTTGTGTTGGAACTCCATCTGTTGAGATGAAAAGGTATTACATATTTATATTTGTAATTATGTTTTTAATGCGACTAACGCAATTAAACATAAAGAGCAGTTAATGTTCCTCTATGCTCTCCTCTACTATCCCTATGTTTAATCGCTTTAAATTTTCTTCACGTGTCGATCACGGCAAAATCCTAAAAACTCATCTGAATCACAAAAACAATTTTCTACCGAAATTACAAAGAGGATCTTCTTGCAAAACAAGGAATGATAGAATTGAGATACTATTTGGGAGTGCAAGTAAATTAGCCTACCATGTGTCATGTTATAATCAGTTATACGAAAACAGATTTATGTGGATAAGGATTTTTTTATGAATGCAATGCAACGCAAGTATGATGAAACGTTTAAAAAAAACCTACAATCGTTTGTTGTACAGACGACATCAGATCAGGGCCCCAATTCCGCTAATTTACAAATGGCTCAATAGAATCGCAATTGCATCTCATTTATTATGGTAGTAATGTCAAAATATGCGATTGCGATTCTATTGAGCCATTTGTAAATTAGCTGAATTGGGGCCCAGGCTATAAACTAGGGCATCTTAACTTAGTTGAAATAGGTGCGAGTTTGCAACAAAAATGTGTAGCTAGATGTGCACACTAGAGTTGCCACGAATAGTGATTTGGCCGAATACCCAATACCGAATATTCGGCAACGCTGTCGGCCGAAGCGCCGGATATTCGGCCGCCGAATATTCGGCACCAAATACATGCTTGTCGAGCGCATAAACAATAATAAGACAAGTCGCGACCTGCCTGTCTCCCTCCTGCGCGAGCGGGTATTTGACTATTTGTTTCAATTGCGAGTAAATCACGGCACGGCACGCTTTGCCAGATTATTATTCCTCTCCTGGGAGTAGCGTGTATAGTGAGAGGTTGTTTTCTCAAGCTGGTATTTACGTCGAAAAGCGTATTCGTTTGCTACCAACAAATGCTGAAAATCTTGTTTTTATCCATCACAACTTACAACCGATCAGTTTTACTTATTAAAGTATTGTAATTTGGTAATAAATACAAGTCTTGAATAATATCATGGGTCTTTTTTTCATGATTTGATATTCGGTATTCGGCAGAATAGTACGTATTATTCGGCCCGAATACCAAATATCAAAAAAGTGGCCGAATAGGCCGAATACCGAATAGTAGCCGAATATTCGTGGCATTTCTAGTGCACACTACTTACCGATATCGACGTAGACATCGTCGAGTTCGCAGTCGTCGTCGCTGCGGTCGCTGTCCGAGTCTTCGTTCTGCTCGTCCGACTCGACGATGCCGGAGAATTCTATGTTGAGGAAAGCCGACTCTATGCCTTCGGCCAGGTTGGGAGGAGGTTTCACTGGCTTCGTTGACGGTTGCCTGGGAATTTGATAAAGAAAGATAAGATTCTTTGTATCTATCGATAGAAGGGTGCTATTGGCGTGATACAAAAATCAAATCTTTTAATCGCGTTCTAGTTAATTATGCTCTGTATATTCATACACAGTGGGCAGGGTTTTTTTTGCAAAGCATAATGCAAAATCAACTGACACATTTACACGCGCTTGTACGAAAATTCTAAATCACCTTTTTCTAGCTATTCTGCAATAGCCGTGTCAGTTAACATCTTTCCATCAACAATATTAACATTCCTAAAGACCACGCAATGAAAGAAAACAAATATTATGATCTCCTAAATGAATGAACGAAAAACGGTTATGTAGTTAGTCTATACGCTGTAGAAGTAGGAGCGAGAGGTATACCAGCAAAATCTCTCTATAACCTGTTGAAAGACTTTGGCAAGCTTGTTATTAAACGGTTTTTTGCAAAATGCAAGATATCTTTACAACGATTTATGAACAAGTTACAAGATAAATGAAATAAGGGGTGTCGCCATAAGCGGCCGAAAAACGTACTACAAAATATTTCTTTAAGCAAAGGCGTTGTTTACATTCCTCCAACAAATTTATTATAGCAAGTAAAACTACACATTTTGATCTTGTTGAATTTTGGACGTATGATTAATCTCTATTTACACTTTTGTTTTATTGAGGGTACCATAATATCTTAACTTAATAACGTTCCACATTCTGTCTAACGCAACATCACACTAAACAAACCCACATACCTCTGCGGCCGTCTCAGCCTCTCCAGCTTCCTGCGTATCCGCCTGATCGCTTGCGGATGCAACTTTGACGTAGTCGCACGATGCCCCACGCACCCCGCCACCCCTCAGCGACCCCCCAGGATACGCACACGCGACAATGGTCATCTGACACACACAACTAAACAAACCCACATACCTCTGCGGCCGTCTCAGCCTCTCCAGCTTTCTGCGTATCCGCCTGATCGCTTGCGGATGCAGCTGCGGCAGCATGCCGTCTATGAAGTTGGCGTTGACGTAGTCACACGCCGCCCCGCGCACCCCGGCCCCCGCCCCCGCGCCCACGCCCGCGCACCCCGCAGCCCCGCAGCGACCCCCCGCCGACACGCATACGCGGGAATGGTCATCTGACAGGGAAAAAAAGAAGATTTAATTCCGCAGATAGGTTTGTCGCGGCGTCCTACCTGCTTACGGCCGGTCCCAATAACCTATCTATCTTCAGTTTTGGCATATCGGATATAGGAAACAGTTTCTATCTCTGTTTTTGCAGTACAGAGAAACAAAGACAGAAGTTGTTTTCTATCTCCGATATGCCAAAACTGAAGATAGATAGGTTATTGGGACCGGCCGTTAGACAGACTAAAAGACTGCTTAGACTAAAAGCCTGGCAGCTTAGACGACGACACTGATATTTGACAGTTATATATCGACACGACAAAGAAATAAAACATGGTATATATTATAAAGTGCTTTATTTTATATTAATACTAGCGGACCGTCCCGGCTTCGCACGGGTGGACCCGTTAAGGTTTAGTAGGGATCCCTAATCTTTTCTAGCAATCAATATAGCCTATGTCACTCAAGGTAAATGTAGCTTTCCAAAGGTGAAAGAAATTTTGAAATCGGCACAGTAGTTTTTAAGTTCATTAATTACAAACATACACACACAAAATTCGGTCACACGCAGAGATAAAATATAAAAACTAGAGATACATAGTCCTGTACAAAAGGAGACTTAGAACTGCCCAAGTTTAAATTTCAGCAGACAATGTCATCAAATTTGTATTTGTATCAGTAAAATCAGTTTTATTTCCGCTAATAGGCCCCCAGGCGCTTTAACACGTCCTTTTATTTGAACCTACCACGGCTTCGAGTTGGCAAGTGCCAAAAAGAAGCAACGAGAGGAATTCTAACACCCGTATTTATAAAGAAGTAATTACTTATTGCTTAAGAAAGTCTAACAAAGTGTTCATTCCTAGTGCTTAAGTGAAGGAAATGGGTCACCATTAAAATATCATATTCATATTATTTGGCTGAGAATGCTAACTTTTGATAGTTATCACTTGTAGTGATAACTTGATTAAGTAATTACTTTTACTTGTTTATAAATACGGGTGTAAGAATAGAAAGAACAAGATATACAGTCCTATAAAAAAATATGCTAACAGCTAATGGCATTAACATTCATGTGCATTTATTGATATAATATAAAAAAATCGGCCAAGTGCGAGTCGGACTTGCGCACGAAGAGATCCGTACCAAAAAGGCCAAAAAAGCGAGTTTGTTGTATGGGAGCCCCCCTTAAATATTTATTATATTTTGTTTTTAGTATTTGTTGTTATTGCGGTAACAGAAATACATAATTTGTGAAAATTTCAACTGTCTAGCTATCGCGGATCTTGAGATACAGCATGGCGACAGAGCGACGGACAGATGGACAGACAGCAAAGTCTTAGTAATAGGGTACCGTTTTTACCCTTTGGGTGCGGAACCCTAAAAATAGATATACAATCAGTTGCTTAACTAATTGTGCACTCATTTGACATAAGGGTGCACTTTGAGTACAACCGGGTGATATAGTTGACATAGACATGAATCAACTTCAAACATTCAATCGAGGACAGTTTTAGGCACGTTACATAGAATAAGGATAGAAAGGCTGTAATACGCCATTTGTATGAGAATCGATGTCGCCGCTTAAGCCCACTACACAAAAACTAGTTCAAAGACCAGTAGGATCGCACGACTTCAAAAGAAACCAATTACAGAGGTCACTTACAAGCATTTGCTCATAACTTCTGTGGCGCGCCTGCCCCGCCTACATCATCATCATCATCATCATCATAGGTATCATTTTTGTATCGGACTGTGTATCTAATTTTTAAGCTATTACATAGCTTCTATCGCGGGCCTTGAGCGTGGAGACCGAATCCAGAAATTCCGTAACGAAAATAACCTAACACCCCCCACTCCGACCGGCACAGCGGTGATACTTTTTAGTTTTATAATTGCATAAGTTGATAAAAAATGCTATGCAATAGCTTTACCGCGGCAGTCTCCGAGTGCCACACGTCTTTTTTTAAGCTATTGCATAGCTTCTATCGCCGGCCTTCAGCGTGGAGACCGAATCCAGAAATTCCGTAACGAAAACAACCTAACACCTCCCACTCCAACCGGCACAGCGGTGATTTTAGTTTTATAATTGCATAAAGTGCATAAGTTGATAAAAAATGCTATGCAATAGCTTTACCGCGGCAGTCTCCGAGTGCCACACGTCTTTTTTTTAATATGTAACGATTGTACAGTCAACAGCACGTCAACCTACCACAAAACGTCAAATTTTCTCAATTGATATTGATCTCTACTAGTTGGACTTAAAGTTGAAAATCAGTTCAATGACCTTTAACTTTTTGGGTAGGTTGACCTGCCAATGTCTGTACACAGTCCTCCCGTACAAAATAATGACATCGAACTGTCAAGCTTAATATACAAGCAGCTTGAGACGTACGCTAATTATTCTTCTTTTCTAGAGTTCATTTGCTTTGTACTGACGAAGAGATATCAGACAATCGCGCCGTATCAACCTCAGGATGTTAACGATAAGATTTGTGTGGCTGCCGATTGTTTTGATAAACTTAAACATTTTTATTTATTTATCACTGTAGGGGTTATGCATTGCACACTACGCTTTACGCGACAGTCGCCTTACGGGCTCGCGTTCGGTTCGGTCGTCTCATACAGGGTGCAGTGCATAACCTCCCATTTATTCATTCGAGTCAAGAATAAATTCCAAATTCAAATCAAGTCTTATGTTTTATTGCTGCACCCTGAAGCTCAGTTCACGCCTACCTTCTGTTACTAGTAGTACACCCGCAATTGTCATTAACATAACTTCTACCCATCGTTAACATTTACACCACAATACCTACATCACCATATAAAAAACTTTCATACAGTAGGTATGTAACTTAGCGTAGCGTAACCACTCCCTTATTCATTTATTCATAATAACGCAAACAGTCTAATAAACCTATTTTAGCTATTACACTGTTTTGTCTCGTTCTTTCTTAGCGCTGTCATCATTTGAAAGAAAGTAACAAAACAGTGTAATAGCTAAAATAGGTTTATTTGACTGTTTACGTTATTATGAATAAGGGGGTAAATAAATAAATATTAATTAAATGTAGACTACAACACATACATTGCCCTGAGGTCAAAGTTAGTAGTAGCTATTTACAGCAGTTGTATTGTGCAAATAAATAAATAAATAATAAATAAATGTGGACGACATCAAATAAATTGTTCTGATGCCAATTTGAATTACTATTTAAAGCACTTGTGTTTAGGAAATCAGAAACAACGAAAGTACCACAAACGCCCAAACCGAATAAAATACGACCTCGGAACAGGCGACACCATGAAAACCGGTGTGTACGCCTCTCCGCCACGAAGGTCGTCTAAGGTTTGAATTCTACTAAGTATTAACATGTATTAAACACTTACATGCAGTGATATTCAAATATCGATTCTTCAGTCTGTTCTCTGGTCGATGACTGTGATGACTCGTGTGTCCTAGTGCAGCCGATCTCGCCACTACTATCTCGTACTCTTTGCTGTAAAGATATGATGAATTTAGTTTTGTGCGAAAACGGCAAGAATAAGGGCTTGTGCAGAGGAAGGACTTTTCTCCGCGGCGGGGGAAAAAGTCCGCCGCGGATTCACCGCGAACTAAACGCACACGGTGTGCGATCATTTGTTCGTATATCGTCGTGCATACGTACGTCAATCTCGTGCACTCAATGCGGACTAAAGTTCGCCATGTATGTTGCTTCGCGTAGTCACACGAGTTTCATTTTTTTCGGGGACTGCCCAGTACTTTTGTCCGGTCCGCTCTCTGCATCTCCTCGTTAATTTGGGGGACTTTTTGTACGCGGTACTTTTAATCCCTCGTTTGCGTTATCGATGCATTTGTAAGCGATCTATTTTAACGGACAAAAAAGTCCGCGGACAAAAACCCTTTGTATGCGCAGGCCATAAGATTAACTTTTGTAAATCCTTACTAATAGGTACTATAATTCCAAAAGTACTATCCGATGTTGATTATAGGAGAACATTCAGGCTTCATACGTTTTTGGGCCGTTTTTCAAAGTGCCAATAAAAATAATTGCTACGTACGTTTAGAAGTAGCTATTTGGAGAAATAGTCACTATGGCACCAAAGTTGTAGGATTGATGTGAGCCATGTTATACAAGTCAGAAGATTCGTTATTTTCATAAAATTGCTAATAAAAGGGGGGAGCGCGCCGGCCATGCGCGGGGCCGGGAGGGGGCAGCGGCTACACACACACAGTACCTGAAGCCGCTGTCGGTGTCGGCGTGCAGCGCGGCCACGTGCGCGGGGAAGCGGCGCGCGCGCACGAGCGGGTGCAGCGCGCCGGCCATGCGCGGGGCCGGGAGGGGGCAGCGGCTACACACACACAGTACCTGAAGCCGCTGTCGGTGTCGGCGTGCAGCGCGGCCACGTGCGCGGGGAAGCGGCGCGCGCGCACGAGCGGGTGCAGCGCGCCGGCCATGCGCGGGGCCGGGAGGGGGCAGCGGCTACACACACACAGTACCTGAAGCCGCTGTCGGTGTCGGCGTGCAGCGCGGCCACGTGCGCGGGGAAGCGGCGCGCGCGCACGAGCGGGTGCAGCGCGCCGGCCATGCGCGGGGGCCGGGAGGGGGGCGAGCACGCGCTGTCGCGGGCGCCGCCGCCCGACGAGCACGAACGTAGAGGGGAACAGTTCACCACTGCGACAAACGATATTTGCATAGAAACATCCTTAAGATACGAATAGACAGAAAATAAGAATTAGATACAGTCCCGTGAAAAATTTTACTTCGAAATGTCCGCGATTATATCTACGTAGAGAGCCCTCAATCACATGAGGCTCAATGAAAGAAAGGAGAAATACTAAAAGTAACTAATAAACAACAATGGACAACCCCGAGCTAATGTCAAGTAAAGTTAGACCAAAAAGCCCTTGAAAGACCTTTTCTGTCCTCAATCCTCAAGACAATTCAAACGTGTTATACTTAACAAAAGAGTAAATACGTATTTCATCTGTATGCAGTACAAGTAGGAGCAATATGAGGCATACTAGCGAAATCCTTCTTTCACCTACCAAAAAACTGTGCACACCAAGGACTGAATTGACTGAAAAAAATGCCAATATAAGTTCCATGTGATAAAAAATATATTATATTAACATACCAGGTTTCTTGTAAGCGTTAAGGGGTGCCCGTGCCGCCCTCTCGCCGCCCTCCTCTAAGTAGTTATAAACTGCGCTCACGCATTTACTGAGTCGGGATCTACACCTGTAATAAACATAAACAATAAAATCACACGTCACACGTAAGCAATTTCTCGGCTACGAATTCGGAAAATTTTATTTATTTTACCATTAGGTGTTGTTAGACAAATTTAATGCATATTTTGTAAGGTACTTTTTTACCTTATACGCAAATACAGAAATTACTTTCGTCTTTTTGTTAAATATTAAATTTAAACATGGGCTTTTTTTAACCATTCGTAAAACAGACAGTTTAAATTTTGTAATTGATTAAATGTCAAAGGTATGACGTCACAAATATTAGGACCAATATGGCTGACAGCGCTTGCCGGTGTACGAAAAGTGGACTTTTAAAAAAGAGTTTTGCTGTTTTCTATTTACTAAAAATATAGGGTTTTTTCTTTTAATTTATCACCAGGCTTATCATAGACAAAACAGTCGACTAGCCTATTTGGAACTTTCACTACATACTGACCTCCAGTACACCAGAGCAACACCAACGGCTGCCAGCAACGCAATAGGGGCGATAGCGAACAGAGCTGCCGTGTGAACACCGCCTTTAGCCATGGGAGCATTTCCAGGTGACATCGCTTCGGAATGAGCTGAACACCATTCACTTGACACCTCCTGTACGCAACCAGATACTAGAGTATATCTAAATGTAATGGTTAGTTGATTCGGGGTTTATACCATGTATGGACGGTCAAGAAAGTGATATATTACTATTTACTATTTAGTTAGGCATCGACATAAATAAGAACTAGATACACAGTCCCATACAATAACACCTTGAACTGTCCTCGATTGAATGATTGACTTTGACTTTATGTCAAAGCCGGCCATTCAGGTTGTACTCAATTTGCAGCTTAATAACAAATGGATCCACATTTAGCTGGGGCACCTTAATTGATCGTGCATCTAGTTTTTCATATTACATCAATGACCTAAGGTTAAAAATCATTCACGCGTTTAGAATAACAAGGTTGACTTTCCCATGCAAAAATATTCTGATACTGATACTCATAAGTCATAAGTCCATGATAAACGGCCATTTCCAATAACCTATCTATCTTCAGTTTTGGCATATCGATAGGAAATAGTTTTTTTGCCGTCCAGAGAAACAAAGACAGAAGTTGTTTTCTATCTCCGATATGTCAAAACTAAAGATAGATAGGTTATTGGAAATGGCCGTTAAACCTATTTTAAATCGCTATTTTACATAAACATTACATTTTGTCAAAACTGCTAGACCACTCAACCTTGTTTATGATATTCCGATATTTGGGCAGTATTGCAAGCGACATGATCACGGAACCGAATCAAAAACAATGGACAAAAACATAAACTTAGAATCAATTAACTCATTTGATAGTGATTTTGAAAGTTTAAATCAGTATTATAATATCTAATGTCAAACCAATAATGTAAAGAGAAAAGAATTGTATTTTTGTATGTTTGTAACAAATTAATTTAAAAAGTACTGATCCGATTTAGATTAAATTTTGTACAGATATAGTTTTAGTCCTGGGAACCTTACAAAGGATAGTTTATATGCCAGAAGTCATCCTTAAAAGGGGTGAAAAAGTGGTTTGAAGTTTTTATGGAGGCTCAATAATTTCTTAACCACTGTTATAATAATTACTTAGAACATTTTATTTCTGTTCAAATCCATCTTGAAGAATTCTCTCACACGCACTTACCTCAGGCGGTGATTCAGATCCATTAATAAGGGTGTTTGGACGAGCTACCGATTGTGTGACCGCATAGATCTTTACTTCGTACCGCGTCACGTTCCATAACTCCACCTCCTGCAACATAGATCATCACCATTAACTTTTAACCAAAATAACTAGATAGGTCTTGATAATTATACACCGTGCAATTTTAACCACCTTTAAAACAAAGCCCACGTTATTGGACCATTATGTATATCATCATGGCAGTGTCATTTTTATTTTTTATTAAAAATATTTTTTTTTTAAATATTAATTTTTGATTCAGACTTTTAATTTTGTAACACGCTGTGACGCGCCCAGATATTATTTTGCTGCGGCGGGGTCTCGGTTGAATGGACCTTACACAGCTACATCTGTGGGCGTCACAGCGTGTTTCAAAATAAATTGCTGAACCGATATTCAATATGTCCCTGTGGCGATATGGTTGATGCGCTTGGTCATCACGGTCTGTCTTGCAGCAGAAGCGCTGGGAGATTATCCCGACACGCCAGCCTAAACGACATCATCCGCAGGGCTCTTGCTAGCGCTTCCATTCCGGCTATTCTTGAACCGAATGGCCTGGTGCGGAGTGATGGCAGGAGGCCTGATGGAATGACTTTGGTCCCGTGGAAGCTGGGTCGGCCCTTAGTGTGGGACGCAACCTGTGTTGACACACTTGCTCCGACCCATCTTCCGCAAACCTCGTCAGGGGCTGGTACCGCTGCTGCTACAGCAGAATCCCTCAAGCGTCGCAAATATGTAGGACTACAGAGCTCCTACATATTTGAGCCGTTTGGGGTCGAGACACTTGGTCTGTGGGGACCTGGCGCTCATCGGCTGTACAGCCAGTTAGCGAAGCGGCTAATCGACTGTACAGGTGATAGGAGGACTGGCGCATTTTTCGGTCAACGTATCAGTTTGGCCATTCAACGGGGAAATGCGGCCAGCCTTTTCGGTACTATGTCGCGATCTGGGACACATTTTTTATTTGTAAATATTTTTGATTTTGTTTTTGATTTTGTATTTGTACATAGGTAGGCTTTTTTAATGTTAGATTTTAAGTTTTGTTTTAACTTGAACTGTAAATTAATAAGTGGTATATTTTGATTAAAAAAAAAGGAAAAAAAATAAATAACATTGCCAAAATGTTATACATAATGGTTACATAACGTGGGCTTCGTTTTACAGGTGGTTAATATTGCACGGTGTATATTTATTTCATTTAATAATATAATCCATCCATAAGGATTATCCATACTAATATTATAAATCCGAATTTAACTCAGTCTGTCTGTTATACGTTCACGCCTAACCTACTGAACCGATTTTAATTGCATTTGGTAACAGAAGGCTTCGAAGGCTAACTCTGGAACCAGCTTAAAGAAGCAAATGTTTATATTACTTACCACACTAATAGTCGTTTCAATGTCGTTCTTGTTGGTCGGCAGAGTGAGTCGAGTGCGAGGCTGCAGCTCCGGTATCTTACGCAACGTCACCACGTACTGGTCCAGGGTGTTGTTGTATTCTGTGGGCTGGCGCCACTGCAGATACAACGTGCCTGGGAAGAAGGGAACTTTATTCAATATGTTATCGTTATCTTTATTGTTGTGGTCACAAACAAAACTGACGACTGGCGACTTCGACGCACGTGAGAAGTACTGCAGTGATTGAGCATAGGTTGAGCTTCGGGTCTTGTTGTTGAATTATAAACGTGTGGACTGTATATTATATAGGTTTAATTGTATAATGAACTAGCGGACCCGACAGACGTTGTCCTGTCTTAACTAAGAATATAGATTACGAAATGGTATAATAAAAAAAATATGTTACCCATTGTTTAATATTTTATGCTTTATAATCAATGTTTATAATATACAACATTCTTTGTTGTTTTTTTTCTGGCGGGTAGGTATATAAATAGTTTTGTTGGTATTCCGACACGGTAACAGGTGACATATTACTGGCCATGTGCAAAATTCAGTTTTTTTTATCCCCTATTTGACGATATTAGCAGCACGCATTCTGTCAATGTTATGTCAAACGCGATACATTAAAAAAAGTTTAAATTGTCAAATGCGATAAGGTTACATTACAAATATTATTTAGTATGGTGATTCAGTTTTTTTAAATTTTGTAATTATCCGCGCAAGTTTTCTTAATTTTTACTTTCATAAGAACATTCCCCTGACAGTAACAAACAAAACAAATAAAAAAGAATAAGCGAAATCGGTCCAGCCGTTCACGCGTTATGCGATGACCAAGGGAAATAGGGATTCATTTTTCTATACAACGTGTCCCAAAATTCAACGATAAGCCGGCGCCGTAGGGTGGACATGATCATGATTGCTTCAAGAAAAATAAGAAAAAAACCCGCTCAATTTTTTTTAAAATACAAAATAAATTATGAAATTCTTCGAAAATCGACAACCTTTATGATATTTTAAGCTACCACAGCCACATTTTTTCAAAAATGTTTTTTTTTTTGTATCGGCAACCTAAGTAGTACTGCTGCCCACCACAACTTCTAAAACTCCCAGAATACTTACAGTTTAAACACAAAAAAGTAAAGTCTCGCCGTAAAGTGCTGTTCTTATCGTTTGACTATTATCCCTTAATGATAGTTTGGTGTCAAACATTTCCAAGTGGCCTATTTCAGACCTCTGACGTGAAATGATTTCCAGAAGCTTTACGTGGGGCATGTACCGAATCCGTACTAAACCCAAGCCAATTTAGAAAAGATGGTTTTCTACATTGACCCGACCGGGAATCGAACTAGGGACCGTTGCGCAATAGGTAGGCCAGCGCACCAAGATGTGTAGTTTGAAAGTGTGAAAGATTGACTAATGGAGAATTCGGCATGCAGCATTCCCACAGTGGATTTTTTGTCTATAAAACTTTGTAATCTGTGCAGAAGCGTTCTAAGTAAATTGTAATGACCATGGAACTGCATGTTGTGATTGCTATCATCTTCATAAATATGTATTTATTATTCTAATTTAAATATATAACACTTTAGCGTGGAGTTTAAGCATATACATGTTTTATTCCCAATGCACCAAATTTTTATTTTAGTCTGGGCCATGAAAAGTAAGGACTACCATCACCAGTCGCCAGATTTTCCCATAGATTTAAAACATACGTTTAGGCATATCACAGGTCAAGTTCAATATCTTAGGTGGCGACGGCGGTACCACGTCAGTTAGAACATAAACTGGTTCAGACTTGTTGCTCAACCGCTCCAGAAGGTCTGAGGACATGACGCCATCTAGCGGGAACTTGAAAAACGCCCGCACCCAGATCTTGTATGGAGTGAAGGGATCTGAAATTAACATAGATGTTGTCTATAGTTATTACATTAATATTGCAAATAATAAAAACCAAAAAGGGATAATATTGAATGGCTTCAATAGATTATTGCTGACACATTCTAGAGTGGCAAACGCCAGCTGCTGGTATTCAGTAGCGCATCCAGAGGGGGGGGGGACTTAACTATCATTAAGGGGCCAGATCCAGTCCTAGATTTCCGTCAAGCCCGTACCAAATCAAGATGTTGAATTCGCCACTGCTGATTTAGGCGTGCTCCTTAGAATAATACTACAATTCTAGTGAATTCTAAATCGTAGCTCAGCCAAAATGCAGCATGACATTGACGTAACCAATAATATAGTAGCTTTATCAGAGTATTCGTATTTCTTTGTAATTGCTGCGTTGCGTTGAGTGCGGGTAATTAATGTGTGCGTAAGTTGAATCAACATCGAAGCTTTGATTATTTGAGAGTTACTTTTCTACTAGGGGGTTGCCTATAAGCAATAGAGGACTAGTTAACATATCCTGATTATGATGATAATAACATACATAGTAGGTTACTTACTCAAATTCTTCAACCTGAACCCGACCACTTTGGTATTTTTTCCTGACGTATTCACCAGCGTCAAATTCTTCGTCGACCTCGAATACTCCTCCATTCCAAGGTCACTCGAGAAAACGTTATTGTTCTTTACATCGGACGAACTCTGCACCGAATTCACTGTTGTTATGTCGAACCTTGAAACTCCTTGTTCATAGTATAGCACGTAGGCAATTTGAGTAGTGTCAACATGTGTCCTACTAGGGGTGAACGACTTTTTTGCTTTATCCATCGAATTCCCTATCTCGAGAGCTTGATGCGTTTCGACATCGCCAGTGGTTTCTGTATCTATGCTTTTGGTATCCGTCCCATTCTCCTGCCTTCTCTTTCTGTGCCTGTGAGAGCGACCTTCTCTTTTCTTCCTGTAGGAGTTCATCATCATGTCAGACGACGAATAATCATCATTGTACTTCGGCCTTTCATTTTTATACAAGTTATATGTGGCGTACTCTAAGTCTTTTAGTTTCTCCGGGCTGTCGGATTGGTCGTTGGGGCCGATGACGTCATTAACGGGCTCATCTGATTGGTGCTCGATTTTCTTTTTGGGAAGAACGGCGTAATCCGTATTGGTCTCGGTAGGTTTCTTCTCTACTATTGGAAGAGCATGGCGGTGGGCTGGCGGAGCCCATGATAGGTGGATCTCGGTTGATGTGACTACATTTACAGCGAGATTCAATGGTGCGGACGGAACTGGAACAAACAAAAACTTTTAAATAAAAGATTAATGCCGATGCCATGAGTCCAGGCGATATGACACTCCAAAAGTAACACTGCTTAGTGTTTTTTTTCTAACTAAAACAAAAACATAAAATTGCAAAGAGGACATAGCAAGTTATGCTTTTAAAATTTTTTTTCATACTCTTACTATACAAAGATAATAACGGTAATGGTAGGTAGGAAGCAGGAAAAGGCCAGTTAAATGAGGATAGATGTGATGTGTAACATTTCTAAATTAAGAACAAAACGGTGCGCAGTGTTGACATGTTTGATTGACCGATGCGCCAGAATAGGACGTTATCAGGACCTTCTGTGTCCAACTAAGGGCTAGATCACACAGCCTTAAGACACCGGAGCTTATAATGACAAATAATCGGGAAGAAGCTACATGCACAGGCCATAAAATGAATGCTAACAGAAAAGTTACAGCCTATAATCATCCCACTGCAGAGGAAAGGTCTCCCTCATTAAATTCAAGTTACCATAGCATTGATGGGTACAGGTATAATCACCGCGCTTGCCAATGCGGCGGCCCGGTATTCAAGCCACTATCATACGAACAGAAGGCAGACTAACAAAAAGTGATCCAAATAAAAAACAAACTGATGCCCACTTAGACTGTCTCTTCAACCGAAAACCCCTCATAGAAAAAGTCCTAAATGAGTACTTAGGGATTGACTCACTGTGCATTACTACTAATACCATCATAAATTTGTTAAGCTGTGCTTGGAATTTATCTGAACCATGTAATTAGGAATGAGGAAATCCGACATCAAACTGATAAGAGCTCAAAGGATAAGCCAGCTCAAGTTGCGTGGACTATTCAAATTTTGCCAGAGAACCTCTAATGGATCGATGACGTTTTCTTAGCAACGCGTTCTTAACATATGATTTTCCTTGCTTGAAGAAGAACTTGGCAAGGGCATGGTACATCACCCTCCAACATACGCTTCTGCTGACAGGAGACAAAACAGAATAGCAGATATCGGCCTCATTAGCGTACACTGGTAGCCTGAAGCATATATGCAGTATAGAGCTGACATGGACAACTCGTGATGTTATAACGACGATGCCTGGCGATTTAAATTCCTAAGGCAGCCTGAACATCAGACTTAACAGTTTTGTTGCAAATTCGTATCTATTTTAACTACATACGATACCCTAGTGTCTAGCCGGTGCTGTCGCCTGTACATAATTGATTACGGATAATGTCTTCCTACGTTTCGAATCAAAGTTCAATTATTTATTCTAGTTTCTATTCAACAAGGCTGCAATAAGACAACTCATAGTTAATGGATTCGCATTTATTAGTATACCTGCTAATAGTAAGGTACTCATGCGATGAATATTATTCATTAAGTCTTAATAATTTCTTCAAATGACTTAGAAATGTTGTCAGTACTAAAACGGACACATTTAAAGGACGTGTTATGAGGGAAAACGACTGATTTGTATATAAGTAAGGTATATTTGCTTATTTTATCCTTATTAGCTGACTAAATAGGACGAGACAGTGAGTCTGGCTCTATGATTGGCAGAGCGTAACGTTACTATTAACAGTGTAGCGAATTCGTCATTTGGAGGTGTCGTCTGCTCTTGTGTAGCCTGCTTGCAGCTTAAATACAAAGCCATACAGCGTAGAACGAAACTCTAATTTAAGGCTTTTTTCGTAGATTGCAAAAAAAAGGGAGGAGGTCCTGTCTTATGTTTTAATCTTTTATCTAATAAAATGTTTCTATTGTATTCCAAATTATTTCAATGATAATTCGGCTTATTACAAAAACTCGACCACTATGGAAAGAAAACTAGATTACTTACTTTTCTACCAGTGTTTTTTTAAAATATGTATGTAGGTATACATTAAAATTAAGAATGTTTGTTTTTTTTTCATACCAATGTTTAAAAATTTTTAGTGTTCGTGGTCACGATTAGACTGTCTATTATGTCGTGTATCAAAATAAAAAATCGTGAGAAACGTAAATTAAATTCGTATAAATCTCTTTTCAACAGTAGTTCTGATGGCACTGCAACACAATGAAAGTGGGGATACACGGAACCAAATTATTTTAGTTTTTACATCTCTTAATTCCTTTAACCCTTCATTCTATGGAGACTTGAATTCAATGATGTGATGTTACTTTACATCTCATTCTCGTGCCTAATTTGTCTGCACCAAACAAAGAAATAACGAAGACAATCGTAGCGCAGGCTTACTCAAAGCGTATTACCTGTTATGATGACATTTACGCTACGCTAAAGCTTAGCCTCGCTTAGTGTCACGGTATTATGCACTATGCATCTCCGTACACATGACGAATCACTAGGCTTTATGAAACCTAATCTTTCGTTCCGTCTGTCTGTCCTCATGTCACAGCCAGTTTATTAGCTGCACTTAAAAACTATTGTAGTCGATAATAAAAACGTTACTTTAATTTGTCATTGCCAATTTTTACCTACGTCTACCCGTGAAGAAAAACGCTGGAAGTAAGTAGTTCGTAAAACTTTTAAGACACGAGTTGAATCCGTAGACAAATGTATACTTCATTAAAATTTTTCAATGTATAGTGTTCGCGTAAATTCAAGAAACCAATATTTTCTTGCGGCTTCCAAATAATTGGATTAGATTCATTAATTGACACTGCGAGGCTTTCACTTTCTAATCAATTAGATAGATTTACTTGAATCCAATTTTAAAAGGCAATTATTATAATTAATGTTATCTGTGATTATGAAATTCCGTTTTTGTCATAGTTACAACGACCAAATCTCGGTTTTGATGTAATAAATAAATAAATAAATGTGGACAACATCACATACATTGTTCTGATCCCAATTTGAATAACTATTCAAAGCATTCGTATTTTGGAAACCAGAAACAACGAAGGTACCACAAACACCCAGACCCGAGAAAATGTAGAAAAACACTTTTTTTTTCTACATTGACCCGTCCGGGAATCGAACCCGGGACCTCGGAGCAGACGACACCTTGAAAACCGGTGTGTACGCCACTCCGCCACGGAGGTCGTCAAAATGTAAAAGTCTCTATTCATCTACTACGCTAAGGTTGTGGCTTCCAATTCCACCTCAGGCAATTCAAACGAGCAATTTATTTGCTTAAAGTACAGTTTTCAATTGTTATTACACACTAGGCAGCTTGACTGCGGTGACCGCTTGGTCAGGCAAAGGTAGCCAAACCGGTGTTTGATGGTTCCTTGAAAGGCGCTGAGTCATGATCATCATTCATCACACATCATTGGCTAACATAGAAAGACTGCTGAATGCCTATATACTATAAATTTGAATCGTCAACATTCTTCAGAAATCTATGGCCCTTCTTCCCAACTCATGTAGATTACTCTGTTGAGGAATATTCGGTCTTACGAATAAACGATTACCATTCAAATTGATTGTAATTAGTTTCCCAATATCTTCGGAATATCCTCAAGGACTATCGTATGGATTGGAAAGAAAAAATCGATATTGGATAATTGGATAGACATCGAGTTATAAGAAAAATAGATAAGAATCAAATCAAATAAGAGTCGACACGAAGTCTACAAAGTTCTTTGACTGTTACAATGTAAGTGAGGCAAAAAACTTTACTCGACGCTGTTACTATTACCATAGAAAATTCTTTTAGTGGCGGACCATTGCGCATTGTCGAAAGCGAATGAAGTGGTAATTATGACAGACATAATTGGCGCTAAAACAATACTTATGCAACACAATACAGTTAGAGGTCGATGCCCCTCGAAACAATGTCACGATTGTTTTTGTTTTGTTTGTTTGCAACAAAGGAATGGTCAAAAACAGGTCGCACACAGGTATAACTATTTTCAAAGTGGCTTAGAGGTCAGGGTTTCAAATCGCGAAGGATCGTGAAACCAAATCCCAGCGTGAACTGATGGCCCGAATTTTTTTGAGGTACACGGATGTTAGCCGTATTTAATAAAAACTTGTTTACAATAAAATGAAATTGGATTTTAGGAATAAACTGAAAGTATTAGTACACTAGCTGTTGTTGGATAAAAATTAAGCCTATCTATGCTATACCCTACTATTTTGACGACCTCGGTGGCGGAGTGGCGTACACACCGGTTTTCAAAGTGTCGCCTGCTCCGAGGTCCCGGGTTCGATTCCCGGATGGGTCAATCTAGAAAAACAGTGTTTTTCTACATTTTCTCGGGTTTGTGGTACCTTCGTTGTCTCTGGTTTCCAAAATACAAGTGCTTTAAATAGTTATTCAAATTGGGATCAAAACAATGTATGTGATGTTGTCCACATTTTTTTTATACCCAAACCCATAAACTACCACTATGCAAAAAATCATGGCGATCCCTTTCAATATGACAAACCAACATAGTGATCCCACGAGAACCAACATTTCAAGTAGCCCTTCAGTTATTTCTGGCCGAATAACCTACTGTCTCTCTGCCAATTTCATTTAGATCTTTTTTTGCATGATTGATTAACAAATACATATTCACATTTATAATATAAGTAAGCAGTAAGGTAATTAACTGCAGCAGACTGACTGTGTTAACAGTTTTGCAGAAAATCGTTTCTAATGCTTAATATATAGGTATGTTGTAATTATAAATAGATGAAGAGACTTGAAACTGCTAAAGAAATAAATTCCGTGACTGTACATACATACGAATACTTAGTATAGCCAATGAGAGGGTTTCGCGATGCGAGTGCGCACAGAAGGTCGAATTAATTTATCCTTTGAGTGCTCTGAGTCACAAGCGCCACACGTCACCTTTATTCTGCGAGTGTATATTACTGTACTTAATCATAAAAAAAACATTAACGTTTTAATTACTAAGAGGTTTTTGTGCGGTTTCTATGCACCTTGGTTTTTATGAATTTCTCATATTTCGGCATCAAGCGCCATAATTTCAGAATAACTGCCAAAATTTCGTTGTTACTCCGTAACTAGCCCTTATGATAGCGACGATGATAGCGATATTGAAGAAGGTTGGAAGGGACTTAAAGAAAGAGTTTTGAAAGCTGCTACAGAAGTTTGTGGAGTTTCTAGACGCACGAAAGGAAATAAACTGAAGAGTGCATGGATGAGTAAAGATGTGCAAGAAATTGTTAGATGTAGAGAAATCAAGAAAGGAGTATAAAAGTTTGAAGGATGAAGTCAGGAAAACTGTGGCTCAAAAGAAAGATGAGAATAAGGATGAGTTTGACAGAAGGCTATCGGAAAACTTTTGTTCGAACTTGAAAGTTTTCTGGAAATCTATAAGGTCAGCTCGAGGTAAAATCACATCATCCGAGTTGAGTAGAGTTCGAGGCCGGGATGGTAACATAGTAAAAGGTGAGGAATGCGTGTTGAAAAGATGGAAGGAATATTTTGAAAGTTTGTTTGAAAAAGAAGAAGCAGCGCAAGAGTTGAATATACCAGAAGTAGATGAAAGTGAGAATGACAGTGAGATAGAAATGGATGAGATTCTAAAAGCGTTGAAAAGTATGAAGTCGGGTAAGGCTGCAGGGTATTTTTAAAGGGAATGGGATGTACGGATTAGGTCTTTTCCTTGCGGTGCATAGCTGAAAAATCTTTGGCTAAAAACCAGAAAGCCTATTGCGCATTCGTGGATTTGGAAAAGGCCTATTATAGAGTGGTGAGAAATGAATTGTGGTCAGCACTATCAATGTATGGGGTGAACAGTATTTTGATACAAGCACTGAAATCCCAATACAAGGATTCTAGTACTTGTGTCAGGATCAACGGGACGTATTTGTTTAGCATCGAAAAAGGTGTTAGACAAGGATGTGTAGCGTCACCATGGCTGTTTAACTTATTTGGTCATTCATACGGGTCGGTTTTATTTAGCACTCCTTGTAGTAACCTATCCCTATCATAGCAAGCATTAGTAAATGTTAGGATCCCGAGTACAGTCTTAGGAACCCCTACACCCGTGTCACAAGTACCGGGAGCTACTAGTACTTTCTATTTCTGCCACACGATGGACCCGGCACCCGCACGGTGAATCCATGGAACGCTAAGAAGTTTGTCTCATTAAAAATAACGAACATCGAAAAGAACGCCATTTTTCACAGAAGTGTTCTAAGGTGGAGTGTTTATTAATACAATGTTGTGGTTAACTTACCAATTGATTTTTTAAATTTCGGCAAAATCCAGCAAAAACCACTTAAAACACACAAAAACTGGGACGACAACAACCGCGAATCATTTGACGACCATTTGGATCAGCGGTAGTTAACGCTGCTTCTGACCCATGGGTCGCGGGTTCGATCCCCGCTCAGTACAAATATTTGTGTGCATGAACATGTCTGTTTGTACTGGTCTGGGTGTTTTCTATGTATTATAAGTATGTATTTACAAAAAAAAAAAAGTATATAAGTAAGTTTATCGGTTGTCTAGTACCCCATACGACAGGGTACTTAATAGTAGCCTAATTTGGGACTAGATGGCTTTGTGTGGCCCAGTGAGGCATGTCTTAAATAATTTATTTTTTATTTTTTTTTATTCTTGGATAGTTGCTTGAAAAATTTGAAAAAAAGTGAACGGGGATTTAGAATGAACGATTTGATCGTCAAATGTCTGCTCTATGCTGATGATCAAGTCTTACTCGCATCGTCGGCAGAGGAGTTGCAGGAGATGGTAAATATTGTGCATGAAGATTTGAACAAGAAAGGAATGAAAGTGAATGTAAGTAAGACAAAAGCAATGGTTTTTGAAAAGGAGGATAGCATGACGTGTAACATTTTGATAGGAGATGAAAAAGTGGAGCAAGTGAAGGAGTTTGTTTCTTTGGGATCAATGTTTACAGCGGATGGAAGGTGTAATAGTGATATTGAAAGGAGAGTAAATGCCGGCAACATGGTGAATGGAGCGTTGCACGCTTTTATGAGCAGTCAGAAGGTGTCCGAAAAGGCCCGCCTGGCTGTGCATGGAGGGGTGTTGGTTCCAACACTGATGTATGGGAGTGAAGGTTGGGTGTGGCAGAGAAAACATGAAAGCAGAGTAAATGCAGTAGAAATGAGAGCGTTAAGAAGTATGATTGGAGTCAATCTGAGTGACAGGATTAAAAATAGTGTGATAAGGGATCGATGTGGTGTAAAAGAGGATGTAGTGACCAGTATTGAAAAAGGAATGCTTAAATGGTTTGGATGTTGAGAGGATGAATGAAAGCAGGTTGACTAAAAAGATATATATGGCGAGTATGAATGGAAATGTTGGAAGGGGAAGGCCTCGACGAACTTATCTTGATCAAATCGGGGAAGTTCTAAAGAAAGGTCAGGTCAAGAGTACCCTAAACCGGCGAGCGAGTATGAAAAGATTAATGAATGTGGATAAAGCGAAAGTAGTCTGTAAGGATCGTAGCAAGTGGAAAGATGTGGTCTCTGCCTATCCCTCCAGGAAAAAGGCGTGAGTGTATGTATGTATGTATGTATGTATGTATGTATGTATGTATGTATGTATGTATGTATGTATGATAGCGACGACCACGAAAGTTGAAATCAGTTTCAATTACGATCTTATTTACTTTTTTCTTTGTTGGTATACTAAGGGCCTATAATCATCCCACTACAGGGCAAAGGCCCCATTGAATTTAAGTTACCATTAATTTAATTTAATTTAATTTAATTTAATTATGGGTACAGGCATAATGTTTGTGTCACTAACTCGGACAACGTTCGAAAATTCCTCCTGTTGCTCGACCAGGGGTTGGAACCAGAGACCCCGAGATCTTGGCCGGGCACTTAAAACACTAGACTAACGAGGCGTTAGACCAACTTTTTAGTGTAAATTGAAAACAGGATTTTCTCACCTGGGGCCGTCGAAAACTATTTCGTAACAAAGAAAAAAATATGAGCTTGCTTTAAACGTGATTGGTTTAGATTCTTAATTCAGATTAATTTAGAAAAAAATAGGTAATCTAATTTGACTCTATTATATTTGGTACTATTGACAAATGAATATCATATACTCGTATTACATCCTAGAAGGACAATTTAGTTTCTGACTTTTCCAAGGAGCTCATTGCAAGCTGACGTGACTTGTTTAATAATACGGCTTAATAATAGTTTACTTTAGGGTACCTACGTAAAAAATTGTCTTAATAGACTGGATTCACAAGTTATTTATAATAATATACCTACGAAATGTACGGAACCCTTGGTGGGCAAGTCCGACAGGCACTTGACTGTTTTGTTTTTGTACGACAATTATTTACAAGCCTATTCACCGTGCTTTTTGAACCACTTGTAAAACGAAGCACACGTTATTGGACTATTATGTATGCCAAGCCAAATTAAAATAAATCAGCGACTATCATCATTTACTGACTCGAAATCAGTAAGTAGCTTACTAGTTACTATACGATTTTATTCTATACAATTTTAAGTGTTTTCTTTTAATAGTTAAATTAGTTTTCGTCATCTTTCAGGTTTTGTCTTCGTTTAAATATGAAGTCGCCGTTGGATTCTCATATCTTCAGAAACACAAGTGTTACTGATCTCGAAGCTCAATAAAAGTTAAGGCTATCCCTGCTTTATCAATGTTGGCTGAGTGCTGTCGAAAGGGCACTTAACCTCCTCGTATTAAGCGCGGTCATTTAAGAATGAGGCCAAGATATAGTGGTTGTTTTACTACCGATCAACAATAATACAGATTGATTCCATGCGGGTGTGTGAAGTGGCGCGACGGTGAGTAGCTACTGCATTAGAACAGTTATTCTCAATCTTTTTTAGATAAGGGACCATTTTGATTTCTATGTTGTTCGCAAGGGACGTGCCTTACAAGCTTCACAAATGAAAAAAATACTTCTAATAACAAATATGTATTTAGCAAGCGAATCTGACGTTTCGCCGGCTCATGCAATCAGTGCATCGCCTGCAAGATTCAAAAACGTTCGCAGACCATAACTTTGATTCCCGCAGACCAATAAACGGTCCGAAGACCACTGGTTGGTAAACTATTGTTCTGTAATTGAACCTTAAAAAAAGTATCGGAACTTTAAATTTCCATAGATTCGTGATAACAACCGAATTCGCTCAAATAATTGCGGACCTAAAGTGGCAGTAGGCTGGACACATAGTAAGAAGAGCCGATGGCCGTTGGGGCGGAAAGGTTCGGGAATTGCGACCGCGTAACGGACGACGATCTATAGGTAGGCTCCCCACTAGATGGACCGACATTCTGCCGAAGGTCGCCGATCGCGGGAAGCTGATGAATGCGGATGACTGGACAGATCGTTGTGGCCTTTGTCCAGGGTGTCGTTCGGCTGATATGCTGAGCCAGTGATAAACACAAATTTTTGAATAGCTTTTTCCTTTCTAAGCTTGCAATTTGGTAAAAGTTAATTTTAAAGCAATAAAGAAAAAAAATTAAAATTTAATATTTTATACTATTCAACCAAGGACTTTGCCACTGACAAACAGACCTACAGAAGATAAACAAAATTAAGTTAATTTTAAAGCAATAAAGAAAACACCTCTTCTCAACAGTGAAATCTTAAGGTGGAAAATTAAAATTTGCTACCATGCGACCAAAGTTTTTGCTACTGATAAACAGACCTACAGAAGATATAATCATCCCACTGTAATTGCCTGCGCAGACGACGGACTTTTCTCCGCGGCGGAGAAAAAAGTACGCTCCGCGAATAAAAATTTCGTCACGGATTTACTGCGAACTCAACGCACACAGTGTGCGATCATTTGTTCGTTTATCGTCGTGCATACGTACGTCACTCTAGAGCGCACAACGCGGACTAAAGTCCGCCATGTGCGTTGCTTTGCCTAGTCACACGAGTTCTATTTATTTCGGGGACTCCCCCGTACTTTTGTCCGGTCCGCTCTATGCATGTCCTCGGTAATTCGGGGGACTTTTTGTACGCGATACTTTTAATCCCTCGTTTGCGTTAGTCGATACAGTTGTAAGCGATCTATTATAGCGGACAAAAAAGTCCGCGAGCAAAAATCCCTCGTCTGCGCAGGCCATTAACAAAAATCTAATTTTAGGCTGTCTTTATAACTTTAATAAATGCCTTTATTATTACTACACAAACAAACAATTGGGCACATGATAGGTAATGAAGTCATCGGTAATAGGCACGGGGCTGCCTATTTTTAGCTGGAGGAGTGATCAATATACAATGAAGTCCCATTGGTCTAGTGGTTCTGTACTGGGCCAAGATCTCAGGGTCCTGGGTTTGATCAGGTCAGGCAAAAAGAGATTCGAATTTTCAAACATTGCTCAGGTTTTTGATCACATGGTGATAATGCCTGTACCCATCAATGCTATGGTAACTTGAATTCTATGATGAAGGCCTTTGATGATTATAAGTTGTAACTTTATGGTTTATAGAATTATTTGACTTTTACTTTTACTTATAAGATGTTTTAATTACAAAATTCTTACTTAGACAAATTGGCAATGTTAGACAAACTACAACAGGATGTATTAACCATATCATAGCTGCCAAGAGCTAGTACATAATTGACCATCACTGTGGTGTGATCCGGAAAGAGACATGGTATGGCTGCAAAAACCTCATTTTTGTCATGCTCATACCTGTAGTACTCTATGTACTAGAAGACTTCTTTCACAGTCACACAGATGACCCCCACTTACTTTATATTTATCTAATCATGTTAATAAAGAGAGGTATCAACCCCTTAACTATGAAGCGTTTGCATGCAACCGCGCTGCATATGCTATTTATACACTTCCTGGTGTGAGAGGTTAAGGAATTTAAATGTTTTTAGCCAAAATGTATGCAAAATAACGATCAGCACAGACAATTAATATATTATCAGTCAAATCTACAGTTTAAATAAATAACATCGATTTGTTCCAGCTATTTCTTCTTCACAACTAAGTAACTTGTGAGTTCACAATATGTAAAATATGTAAGGAGCCTGTATGACGACCATTTGGATCAGCGGTAGTTAAAGCTGCTTCTGAGCCATGGGTCGCGGGTTCCATCCCCGCACAGTACAATTTGTGTGCATGAACATGTCTGTTTGTACTGGTCTGGGTGTTTTCTATGTATTATAAGTATGTATTTACAAAAAAATAAAAAAAATAGGTAAGTAAGTTTATCGGTTGTCTAGTACCCCATACAACAGGGTACTTAATTGTAGCTTAATTTGGGACTAGATGGCTCTGTGTGGCCCAGTGAGGCATGTCTAAAATATTAATATTATTATGTTTTTTACTCATGCAAATACTTTAAATTATATAATATTACAAGCAAGTCATGGAAAAAAATTATCCCCGAAGAAATGGTTCCTGTGGGATAATTTCTTAACCTCAAACACCAGGAAGTAAATTAATACTACACACAGCACGGACGCTGGCGACCACTTCGTAATTGAGGGGTTAATATGAGGTTGTGGGCAAAAGCTAGTCATAATGTAAAGATATCATTACACAAATTAAACAATATCAAGAGAATGCAGACCACTATTATGAATTAGTAGTACTTAACCTGCTCAAGAGATTTTATTATTATGGATTCACAAAGGCATAAAGAATAGCTGTGTTATCTGTTGAACCATAATAAACAAACATAGACCATTAGATGACTCATCCCAGTACTTAAGAAAACACATAAATAACAACATTAAGATTTGTTGATCAAACAAAACCAATTTTTTTTTAGTTAATATTTGTTATTTTTTTGATTAACAGATCCAGCAATTTCGTGCAATTGCTTCAAAATGTAATAAACGGTTGAAGTTTTAGAGTAATAAAGTTTGTATTGATGCACTTTAAAATATTTATTTTAAAAGCTAAAATGGGCTCACATTGAAGAGTTTATATCTTCGACGTGATAGTAGTGATAGTTTTTAACCAAGACTATTGACATTAAGAGCTGGCACATGATGATAGAGCTGGTCCACGCCTCTGTCTATCTATACACCACAAGCTTGACAGGTGAACCTACCTACATAGACCCTCGCGTGAACTGCAATGCTCTCATAAAACACCAATAATGTAACAACACCAACATGTTTTAGTTATCGGAACATAAAATAGCATTTCACTTACCGTAAATTTCCCTAATTTCGTTGTCATTTGCTGCATTTACACAATGAACGCATAAAATAAATACAATAAAAATGGCTCCTAATGAGTACGGAAAATCCATTTTTGACCGCGACACACGCGCTGGGAACGCGCGTATATGCTTAAACAAAGTTCTTGAACCACATTTTCACTAAAATTAACAACAAAAACGGAAATAATCTGTAAAGCGAGTCAATAATTACTGTAAATTGTTTCGTTAGCTGCCATTGATAGACAGACCCCGCCGATCTGTCATTTGACTTGTCAATAAACAAAAAATGTTGCCATCATTAGATAAGCCAAAGTATTGACGGGGTGACTAGACGGTAGTCCATTAATGTTGACGTCGCGCGGCGCGGCATCGCGTCTAATCAAATCAAATCAGCAGCCATTGTCCGTCCACTGCTATATGTAGGTAGGATGGTCTATCCTGGGCTTTCCCCATCCAGCCGCTGCCAACAGTTCTCATAAGGCATTGCTTATCCATACTTTTTTGTTTGGTCTCTAGCCACCTTAGGGTAGCTACACACTTAAGCGGGCCGGCATTAAACGGCTTAGCTGGGTGGTAAAATCCAATATATGTAGATGAATGTTCGAGAAAAAAACCGCTTGGCAAAATTTAGTTCAGCTAAAAATGTGGGACGAATACGACATATTGTTAGTTTCTGCAAGTTTTGTTGTTATTGCTGGGTCTTTATTACGAAAACCCCGAAGATTCTGGGTGCGAAGTGGCCTTCGGCTTTTTCGTTCCACAACGAATGCCGAACCGAATGATATGTCAACCCGAATGAACTAACCGATCGGCACAAACCGATTAAGTGCTGTAATTACTTCGGGTCGGCTTTGTTGCTCGTATGTGTAGCTACCCTAACAAACTGAAACTGCATGGACCTTTGAACATAGATAAATAAACTAATGGTTGATAAAATAAATTAAATTAAATTTTATGTAAAGCGACGCCGCGCCGCGACGACTCTATTCATGTTGTTTGAAAAAAGATAAAATACGAGGAATTTTATAGAGACAAGTAAAATAGAAATATTTCATAAAACGTAACATATAACGTCGGTCAATAAATAAATTTTACACCTCAAGGAGGTCCAAAATCCTTTTTTAAAAACATTTTACACTTCAACATGATAAAATTAACTAACAACTGTTAACGCCTCGAAAGCGATTCTTTGATTGTTAATTTGTAGATTATCATTTATCAGTATTAAAGCTTGAAAAATTATGTCTCAGGTGGGACTCGAACTCACATGACATTGTCCTCACATGCTGATATTATCATGACATTATTTGATATAAATATTATATACCTGTTGTTAAAGTTATTCGTGTTGATTATATCATACGAAACATATTATATTGTATTATTTCATTATTGTGTTTGACTCTTTGGTTTGACTCTAATAGCAGACTTCTGTGTAGAAAATTTTCTCTATGTGCAACACTCCCCAGTGGGATTGTTTGTTCGGCTTCAGTCGGATGTCAATCTTTAACTTTGTTTTAATTATAGAAATTATCAGTGCTATCGTCGTGTAAATGAATAGAAAATGGTTTAATAATCGTGAGATGTGTTTGTTATCGCTCTATTACATGTTCTGCTCGTGAAAAACTGTTGTTTCCGCCATGACAATGGGTCCCGACATCAGGAAGTCTTCGGCGACATTTGGTCTATATTTTGCATGTATTGCGTTGTGTTATCCAGTTTTAGGTGAGTAATAGCGTATTTTATAATGATTATACTAAAATGAAATGTGTATTTAGTGTTGTTAGGTTTTTGTTTATTTCTGCGAAAACGACCGCTCATGTATCTTTCCATCAAGAGCTTATTTTCTAAATTGATGTTTCCTGCAAAATTACGGGGGGCGTGCTGATATTACAGCCTATAAATGTACAATTGTTTCAGACTGCGACATTTGACTGATATTTAGGTGCTATGCACTAAAAACTGTCTCAACTTTTAACCAAAAAATATAAGATCAGCCTTCAACATGCAATAGTTGCAACCACAAGACTTAGGTGGATGTTCCTAACGCCTAGTGTTATGATGATTGTCATTTTGTTTTGGTAAAAAAAACAGTCAACTAATGTTTTTTTTTCCAATATAAAATGATGTTCCTTTGTTGTAACAAATGTTTGTATCTTCATGCCAAAGAAATGTAAAACTATTGTTTTTGAGTGAGTAATAGGTAGATTGTTAATAGGAAATACAAGGTTTAGTGAATCTTACTTATTTTTTAACACATAACTAATAAAATCACAAAATACGGAAACACTGTGTGCAAGATTTAAAAGTAAAATAAATTATCTACCTACTACCTTCTTCTTACTTTTGAAAATGAATGAAAATCCATCTAATTGTATTCTTAGCACACGCTGAATTTATCCATTTGATGATAGTTTAACTCTTGATGATAATTCACAAAAAACAATCTTCTAATTAACTTTTATCTGGATGGCATAACAAGCTTAATTCATACTTCAAAAGGCATGTAGATGTTGATCCTGTCTTTTGTCCTAAGATTGAAGTCATATGAATAGGTGAAGTAAGAGAACTGTAGGATAATATTATTAAAAGTAAACTTCTTAGTCTATAGAAGGTTGCATTCCAATAAAGAAAACAAATTGCTGTACATGTAAAATTATTTAACTTTTAACTTATAAATTTTAATGCTCTACCACATTTCTGTCCGCCTGTATTGAATAATCGCAGAATCTGTCACATTTTGATATTATTAATCCCTCGATCGTGAGTTATTCCAGACACAATTGAAATCAATTGTTATCGCGGCACGCGCGTGCCGCCTGGGGGTTGAGGGATTAATTTATTAATATTAAATAAATAAAATAAAAATTATTTAGGTACCTACTAAGATTAAATGGACATACAGTAAATATAACGTTAACTGTAACAGCACTTACGGATAGTTGTGTACCTGCAATTTGGCAAGTTATTGTCTTATGCGAAATTTAAATAGCCAGAAAATGCAGTTCTTTTCATTTTTTTACTTAACCTATTATAAGACCTAGTATCTGTTTGCCCTTTGGCAGAGGTAACCCAGATGCATCCTCATTTCCTATAATCAGCTGTCCTTGTCCACTGGATGCCTACTATTGGATGCAGTTTTTATGTGTGGATGCTATTTGTACACACTTTTAATTTACTAAATATTTAAATTCAAGGAGTGAAAGTGACCAAAATAATTTAAAAAAAAATAGCTTAGTGTTAGTATCAAATTTCTCTATCTACCTTTGTAACCATATTGTTTTATCTAGACCGGTCAATAAACCCATTGTTAATTCTTTAATTTAAAAATGGTTAAATCGAAGTTTTTTTACAAGTACACATAATTTGTGTTACCTAAAATAATGTATAGTAAAACAGTGACACATTGCTGAACTACCTAATTGCAATTATAATTCTTGTTGCTAGGATGAGTTTCATCATCATCTCAAGAATAATAAAATAGCAAAAATGGTAACAAATTCCAGTTGTTTGCATATTAACTTGGTAGCTTCATTATTGAAACTATAATTTTGATACTAATATTGTAATAGAACCAGTGATTAACAATATTAATTTAAAAATATGTAATTCAAGAGATTTGACTTAGGTAAAAAAGTAACCTACCTCATGTAAGTAGTTCCTTAAGAAAACAAAGTAAAGTTGTTACATTACTTTTTTTATCATCCCAAAAATGATTGAAAATTCGAAACTTTTTGTTGCCCGGCGATGAGAATCGAACCTGGGCCAAAATCTTGGGGTTGCCCCGTTGATCAACGCCCCGTTGGTCTGGTTTAAAATTTAAATTTAAACCACTCGACCAACGGGGCGTTGTTACCTAAGTAACTACCTTATTTTTTAACCTTATTTAAATTTAAAAATAAAACTTATAGCAAACCGTTACACGCCCAGGCGATCACGCCACCATCAGGCCATCACGCCACCAATGGGCGACGCCTAGCCCTCACGCGACGCGATCTCTCCCCGCGACCGCTCCCCTTTCGAATGCGCTCGGCAACGGCCACCGCGCCAGTCTGCGCCCACGCGCCTCTCTATTAACACGCGTCCGAGCTCGCGCATCTCTCCATTAACACGCGTCCGCGCTACCCACCTTCCGTACGCCAGTCAGCACCCGCGCTGCTTAACTCTGTGTGAATTGTGTACCTACAACCTGTGTGTGTGTGATTTGTGAATTTTTGTTGGTCAATAAATTGCTGAACTGGACAAACCGGGGTTTTCTTGTACCTACGACGTGGTAAGGGGCCGTGCGACGGAAGTCCACCGGGCCCGACCATATCTGGCGCCCAACGCATAAAACCCACAAGGGTGGCCATAGCTGGTGGAGAAAGAAGAATTTGTCCTCCAAGGCGACCGCCCAGAGCTAACACACAAGATGCCTATGGTAACTAGATCTAGATCAGCAAGCCTCGGGAGCAGAGATGATGCGGCGCCGCAACCCGCATTCCACACTCCTCTGCCACCCGCGACAACTCCGGCCCGCGACGAAGAACGCCGCGACGCTGACGCCTTAAATTCACATCATCGTGATGACACCACGACGTTCACTAACGACAACGTCGCATCTATAATTGCAGCACTACAAAGATCCCAAACCGATGCCCTCAGGGATCTAATTGGGTCAGTGACACGCGCCAATTCGTCATCAACACCGATACCCACGAGCACGGAAGGCACCTTGGCCCGCTGCAAATCACAATTCGCCGGCCGAGCACATGAGTCAGTGGAGGCATTCATTGACGCCGTTGAGGCATTTAGCGAATGTGCGCATGTCTCCGACTCAAACATTCTACGCGGCCTCGCTTATCTATTAACGGACGACGCTGCTACCTGGTGGCAGGGCGTGAAGACGACAATAAAGTCGTGGCCACAAGCGAAAGAAAACCTTCTAAGTGCTTACGGCGACCGCCGCCCGCCACATCGCGTCTACGTAGAGCTATTCGCTAGTCCGCAACGCAAAGATGAGAACACGGACATCTTTGTAGCGCGCAGCCGCGCCCTATTATCGAAAATACCGGAGTACGATATCACCGAAAAGGCAAAACTTGATATGATTTACGGGCTGTTACACTACAAAATACGTGGCCGATTGCGACGAGAAGAAGCTACTTCATTCTACGATTTATTACGACGTGCTCGAGACATAGAAGATAGCCAGGGGGAGCCCGACGTCATCCTAAAAACGTCGGCAAGGTCGTCGACTACATCGCACGCGACACCGAGTGCGCACCTCCCACCGCCCGCCAGCCAGCGCGTACCGCGACCGGCACCGCTAGCTGCCGCCGCTCGGTATCCGGCGCCCCCGCCCGCGCCCGCACACGTCACGGTCCACCACAATGCGCCGCAGCCCCGGCCTCCGCCCTCGTCGCACGCGACGCCCGACGCCGCCGCCGCTCCGGCTGCGCGGAAGCAGCGTCCCACCTGCGCTTACTGCAAAAGGTTTGGACACACCCGGGAACAGTGCCGTAAGTTACAGAATCCTATTGATAATTCGGTGCGTGATAAAAGTGAATCGTTCTATAGTGTCAAATCCCGGTCATTTTCGCGTAAAGTCCATGATAAAAACAATCAGTGTTTACCCCCAAAGTACAATGTTTATTCGTTAAGCTCTGATGATGAATCTAATAAGCAAAATTCTCGTACATCAAATAATCAGTCAAAATCTCAATCTATTAATAATAATTTTCCAGATAGTGTTCAAAGTCCCTATTTGCCGTCTACTCGACGTAATAACACTTTTGATGACAATTCGCATCGTAATATTTTCGACCCCGTGATGTCAAAACGGCGTAACTCGGAAAATCGATTATTTGATGAACGGAATTTTATGTTTGAATCAAAATGTCCTAAAAGTAAAAATAATCAATCCTTGCCAAGTTGTAAGAGTAATACTGTGTATTTCGAATCCTGTAAGCATAATGTTATTTTACCGCAGCGCAATAATAATGAATTTTGTCAATCCTTACATACGTGTTGCAAGTGTAATGTTGAAAAATATAATTTTTCCCAATCCTGTGAACATAATAATAATTCGTCACAGTGCGATAGTGTCCAATGTAATAAAATCCTACTTGACAATAGTAGGCGCAATTTGCAAAAATGTAATTTTTTAAATTCCTGTGATTGCTTTTATCATAATTCATCACAGTGCTCTTTAAATGTAAATTCCTTATGTAAAAATAGTAAGGGCATAATGGGAAAATATATTTTTTCTCATTCCTGTGAAAAGTCACAGAATAGTAATGTTCAAGATTTCAAGTCATTTCAAAATTCTTGTACTTGTAATTTACAAAAATGTTGTTGTATACAATGTGATAATGAAGGTGATGTAGCGTGCACGCGCGGTGATGATTTTTCGCGTACCCCTGTAGGTCGTGAGATACGTCCGATTTTTAATATCGATATTTTAGGTTTCAATGGCACCGCGCTGATAGACACAGCAGCCAAGCACTGCATTGCGGGTCACACGCTATATGCTCTCCTTCTACGTCTGGGTCATCCTCTCCACTCTTCCTCGCGCGAAGTAAAACTCGCTGACGGCGTAGTCCGAAATATGGAGGTGCTTACCACCACTTTACCGGTGAGATTAGAACAAGCGCTTATCACAATCCCATTTTTGATTTTTCCCGACGCTACAAATAACGAGACGTTATTGGGTATCGACTTTATCACAGCTGCTAAGGTTGTTATTGATTTTCACAAAGAAATATGGTATTTTAGTGACCACTGTTCAATGAAATATAATCTGTCGTTCGAACCTACCTCGCGTACCGTGTCCTGTGCTTCAACAGAGGTTCTTCGGGATGATGAAGGCTGTCATCTCAATCCAGCTGAGCGCGACGCTCTAGCTGAAGTCCTCATCAGGCACGCGCATATCTTCAGAGCAGGGGGAGGCCCTACACCGTATACAGAACACTGCATCGAAACAGGTAACCACCCACCGATAGCTGTGCCTCCTTACCGCCTGAACCCGTCGAAGAAGCAGCAAATGAAGGTAGAGATTGACAAAATGTTACAGGATGACATCATTGAAGAATGCGAATCGGCTTGGTGTTCCCCGGCGCTGATGGTGCCGAAGTCCAATGGTGATATTCGCTTCTGCGTCGACTACAGACGTTTGAATGCCGTCACCAAGTCCGATACTTACCCGATGCCACGCATCGACGAGCTGCTGCAGAGCACCAAACGAAACTGCTTCATGAGTACCCTGGACCTCAAATCCTCGTACTGGCAGGTCATGGTACGGGAAGCTGACAGAGACAAAACTGCTTTTATTTGCCCCTTAGGTACCTACCGGTTTAAGCGAATGCCGTTCGGCTTGAAGAATGCACCGGCGACGTTCCAGCGTCTCATAGATCGTCTCCGCTCCTGCTCTGCTTTACAAAATGTAACTATCCTAGCGTATTTGGATGATCTCATGGTGATCACAGAGGGGTCATTTCATACACATCTGCAGGACCTCGAGGCAGTTTTCAAACGACTCGCAGAGTTTAACCTCCACGTCAATAGGGAGAAGTGTACTTTTGCTAGAGAGAGCGTCAAATATCTCGGCCACGTTATAACACAGCAAGGTGTTTCCACCGACCCAGAGAAAGTGAGTGCTGTCCTCGAGATGAAGGAACCAGGTAACCTTAAACACCTGAGGACCTTTTTGCAGACCTGTTCGTGGTTCCGCAAGTTCATCCCGAACTTTTCTAAGGTCGCCGAACCTCTGACTCGGTTGACTAGAAAGAATCAAGTATGGATTTGGGGATCTGAACAAACGCAAGCTTTTAATGAGCTGAAACGTCTATTGACCACAGCTCCAATACTGGTGCAAGCCGATTTTAGTCAGCCCTTCGTTCTGCGCACCGACGCAAGTAACTACGCCTTAGGGGCAGTTCTATTACAGGGTGACGGTAATCAGGAAAGGCCGATTGAATATGCCAGCCGACTTCTCAACGCAGCAGAGCGCAACTACTCGACAACTGAACGGGAGGCACTCGCTGTAGTGTGGGCTGTAGAGCGATTTCGACCTTACCTAGACGGCCAGCCAGTCATCATCGGCAGTGATCATCAACCCCTGCGTTGGCTGCTATCTCTCAAATCGCCAGCAGGTAGGTTAGTCCGTTGGGCCTTGCGGCTCCAGTCTTTTGACATCCAATTTCAGTATACTCCGGGGAAGGCGAATGTCGTGGCAGATACGCTTAGCAGACCCATCTGTACTAGCGATACTCGCGAAGATTGTGGCCTCTGCTCAGTCATTTGCGATCTGCCATCAAAGTCTCCAGGCCAGCTGCGTCAGGAACAACTCGCCGACCCTGAAATACAAAAGATCATTAAGGAGCTCGAAGACGCCGACGATCTCACTGCAAAAAGATGGTTAGAAAGGGGTTACCTCATGGATCAAGGGGTCCTGTTCCGCTACAATCCGGACGCTGAGAACGAAACCCCTCAATTAGTAATTCCTACCGGTCAAGTTGCTGATATATTGAAGGAGCTTCATGACTCGCCAACAGCCGGCCATCCAGGCATCGACAGAACGTACCAAAAGGTTGCTCAATTGTATTACTTTACAGGGATGCGGAGAATAATCACTGACTATGTCAAAACCTGCATTCACTGCCAACGATATAAAGCCTCCAACTCCAAACCCCAAGGTTTACTTCAGACACCGGTCATGAACCAGCGTAACGAGGTACTAGCTATAGATTTATTTGGCCCGTTACCAGAAGGAGACCAGGGGGAGCGGTGGATCCTACTCGTTGAAGATACAGCAACCAGGTGGACGGAACTGTACGCTCTCAAAGACGCGACAGCAGAAGCCTGTGCACACACCCTCATCGAGGAGTATTTTATGCGATTCGGTCTACCTCGCAGGATTATTTCAGACAACGGCGTCCAGTTTGTATCTGCTGTTATGCGCCAATGCATGCTGGTCCTGGGTATAAAACAAAACTTCGTTCCATTGTACCACCCAGAAGCTAATCCTGCCGAGCGCAAAAATAGGGACCTGAAAGCGATGTTAGCACACCTCGTTGAAGAGGACCACACCTCATGGACCGAGAAATTGCCGGTGATTCGCTTTGCCCTAAATAGTGCCACATGTCGGACCACAGGCAAATCACCAGCATTTTTGACCTTTGGCAGGGAAATACGGTCCCCCACAGAGGTCGTTCACGACCTTCGTGCTATTTTGGACAAAGACAACTTTGTTCCTCAAATAACTCCATATCTTAGGACATTCCTGAAGTCATTGTCAGCTGTGCGAGAACGGGTGGAGATCCAGCAGGATAAGAACAAGCAGTACGCCGATGCCTCTCGTCGAAACTCCGACTCCTACCAGGTTGGTGATTTAGTTCTTCTTAAGTCTCACCTCCTAAGCAAAGGCTCCAAAGACCTCACTTCCAAGTTCTTCCCACGCCGTGATGGACCGTACCAGATTGCAGGGAAGGTAAGCCCTACCACTTATAATATCTCCAGTACAGACCAGCCTGACATTGTTATAGGTAGATATCATAGCCAAGATCTTTTCCGCTACCAAGGCAGCGAAGCCAGCACCCTCCCTAAACCCGTTATCCCAAAAAGGAAACGTGGAAGACCACCTAAGGTTAGGACATAGGATGGGTGATGATGACGCTAGACCAGGAACGAGGGCGTTTTCCAGGTCTAGAGGGGGAGTATATAGCAAACCGTTACACGCCCAGGCGATCACGCCACCATCAGGCCATCACGCCACCAATGGGCGACGCCTAGCCCTCACGCGACGCGATCTCTCCCCGCGACCGCTCCCCTTTCGAATGCGCTCGGCAACGGCCACCGCGCCAGTCTGCGCCCACGCGCCTCTCTATTAACACGCGTCCGAGCTCGCGCATCTCTCCATTAACACGCGTCCGCGCTACCCACCTTCCGTACGCCAGTCAGCACCCGCGCTGCTTAACTCTGTGTGAATTGTGTACCTACAACCTGTGTGTGTGTGATTTGTGAATTTTTGTTGGTCAATAAATTGCTGAACTGGACAAACCGGGGTTTTCTTGTACCTACGACGTGGTAAGGGGCCGTGCGACGGAAGTCCACCGGGCCCGACCATAAACTTGATTATTTGGAATACTTCTGATAACTCGCAGATAGCTAATGTTATAAGGAGTAACTGAGACTGCTTCCATTTTAGTTTTTTGGCAATTAATATAAAATAGAGGGTGGGATATGCCAAACACCTATAAGCCTTATTCAGACAGTGTATGTGTTAAATTAAAATATATGGTTATCTTAAATGTATTTCAATTACAAATTCGAACAGACAAATGAACACCTCCACTTGATATCATTCATCTTATGTTAATTACATATAATTTTATGACATAGTAACAGTAACAACTATCCATGCCGGGCAAAAGCCTTCATCATTGAATTTACCATAGCAATAAATGTAGTAGCAAGGTAAAGGTCATAATTTAATAAAATTTAAGACAGCCAATTTATTTAATTAATATAATTAAATATCCTTATTGCTGATAAAAACAATTGTGAATTATGCATATTCCTAAAAATATTTCCCTAGGCAATTTTAGTTCTTCAGGCAATCTTGGTACACCAAGAATAATTGATATAAATTTGTACCTATTATAGTCATAATTGTCAAGTTAACACCTATACTTAGATGCGGTAAATAGTTTGCTATAACAACACATACATTTAAAACAACTAGTTTGTATCAAACATGATATCAAAAATTATAATTAAAAAAAAAATTCGGACCAAAGATCCATAGATTGTTAGTAACAATATAACATGACTATGTTAGTAGGTATAATAATAGC
The DNA here is from genome assembly GCA_949315895.1 of Anania crocealis. Lineage (NCBI taxonomy): Eukaryota > Metazoa > Arthropoda > Insecta > Lepidoptera > Crambidae > Anania > Anania crocealis. The sequence goes on along the minus strand of OX438874.1, from coordinate 4,904,658 downwards.
AGAAAAGGAATATTAACACCCCAGTAGATAGGCTCACCGCACCTTAGTCACGTGCAACTCTGAACCTGCCAACCAAGGCCGAATCGAGTCGATCACCCACCATCCTCAGGACTCGGTTTGAGCTCCATCGCACCCTGTTTACCAGCGAGGCAACCTTTTTTCGCACTAATGCGTAAAAGTCATCCACGCTGGCATCGGCGAACATACCCGACGCACTACAATAGCGTGGAAGCCAGAACAGAGCCCTAAAGATGTTGTTGTATTGAACACGTAGGGCGTTGTAGGATTTCTGTGTAAAGTTAGCCCAAAGAAAGTCTACTCAATAGGCTTTAAAAAGTGAACCTTTGTGCCAACATATTACCACGTACCGACAACGCCCTACGCTCCCTCAATATCCAAATCATTGTAACAATTATTGTAAAACAAAGTTTTTTTGTAAATTTTATGACAATTTCCCTTGTCTCTTTTCAGCCCAAGATGCCATAGTGATCGAAGTGACACAACCAAAGGGCGAGATTGGCGGAGATGCCAACTTCAACTGCAGCGTCTCCCCAGAGACCGCTTCGGTGGAGTTCCTCTTCAAGGGTCAACCAGTGTCTGAAGCAACTCATCCTAAACGGTTGGTATATTTTTAAACAACATAAATGCCTATTCAGACTAAGGCTGGCGTCCACTAGGCTCGCCGAGGCGAGTCGAATCGAATCGAATCGAATCGAATCGAAATAATTCGCCTTTATACATTAACTATGCGATTCGGCGCGTCGCGGCCCTGCTTCAATCGACGCACTTTCATAGTTAATCTATGAAGGCGATTTAAAGCGAATTATTTTGATTCGATTCCACTCGCCTCGGCGAGCCTAGTGGACGACAGCCTGTAAGCGGTATTCGCTACAGTCTGCGGCAGAGAAATTCCTTTGGTTATGCGGTAATATTACAGTTCATACTGATTCTGCTGCAGCCGCGGGAACTTGATACTAAATACCTAAACGAAACCCGCGCTGTATGTACCTCTACCCACAGGTTTGAATAGGCCTTTAAAAGCGTTAAGGAGTCGTTAAGAGTGTAGTGCTTCAATTTCCGTTCGGTAAATTTGGGAAATAAACTATTCTAAGTAGGCTTGGGTATGGAGGTTCTTGTAGTGCTTCCGTCGTTAACAATACCGTATGTCCCTGACTTTTTTTTCAGATTCAAATTGATACCTAAAGATACGTCGGTCCAAGAAAAGAAAGATCGGGATGGCAACCCGATTAAACGGAAAACGGTGATGTTGACGCTTAGAAACGTCACAGACGCCGACGCGGGGGACTACGTCTGCTTGACCAAGCTCGGGGATCTTACAGAGACCAGGTACAATTTTTTAATTTTTTTTTTATTTGTCACATCACACAGCCCATGTAACCTCAAACTAACAAAAAAAAACACGTAAACCACACACATTCTAATCGATTAGACACGCACGAAAGGTAAAACTGACTACCAATTTTAACAAAAGATTTTCGCAAGTTATCTCTATTCAATATGTATATTTTAATTTATTTTAAATCGGCAATTATTTATCAAAACCTGAGGATTTTAATGACATAAATACCTTTTTAAGAGAGAATTGTAAATGTACACAAATAAAATATGCTGAGTAAGTGTATGTTCGGAAACTAAGTGGATTAAATGTCTTGTTTTTTTTTTCAATATAGGACAATGACCCTGGACCTCAAATTCAACGGCCGTCTCGTCAACAAGACAGCGGGACCGCTAAGGCTCAATGTTTCTGACGCGGCGCAGGCGCACGTGAAACTTTACTGTGAATTTGAAGGTATATATAATTTTTTCACTTAATTGGAATAGCTTTTATTTCAGAATTATAAATTATAATTAAATAGCCCACATTTGTCCCGAAGCAGTGGTAGGTTTATATATTGGGACGTGTAAAAGCGCCTCCAGGGGTCTATTTGCAGAAATAAAACTGATTTTACTGAATAAACGTTACTAAAACTACTCTTTAAAACAATTCGCTGTCCGTAAATCAAAACTATTTAAACTCAAAATTAAGAACTTGGTACCTATCATCAAAATAAATTTATTTATCTATACTAATATTATAAAGCTGAAGAGTTTGTTTGTTTGTTTGTTTGTATGTTTGTTTGTTTGAACGCGCTAATCTCAGGAAGTACTGGTCCGAATTGAAAAATTATTTTTGTGTTGGATAATCCATTTATCGAGGAAGGCTTTAGGCTATATAACATCGCGCTGCAAACAATAGGAACGAAGCATGAGTGAAAAATGTTGCAAAAATAATCGTGATCATAATAACGGAAATTGACGCGGACGAAGTCGCGGGGAGCAGCTAGTTTAGATATAAATACGCTTGCTATTAATAGGGGCTAAAGTATGAAATTGCCGATTATTTTCCCACTTTTTATTATGTTTATAGCTCTTAAGTATAGTCATATTATTGCGTAATTATTTTTGTATTGTATCAAAAACTAAATAAAGTAACTTTTGACTAAAAAAAAATGCAATACTAGTGCCTATTACTTCAAAGGAAATCGTTGAAAAGACCCCTTACAATGTGTCAGCTGACCTTCTTGCTTCAATTAAGTATATTTGTATTATATACTTTGATTTTCAGAAATTTAAATACTATAATGCGTAGCTTTATTACCATCTAACTTTCACCTTTAATTGCACCGAAAACGGTTCGATACAAAACGGCAATTTCATACTTAAACCCCTAATATATTTAAAAGTTACAAAAATAATCTTTATACGGTATAAGTAGAAGTCCTGCCAAATGCCTCTTTAACTAACTCTAGCTGTATGGACTCATTTCCCTTCTAATATCTTCATGTCTTGAAAATCCTTACTAATATTTACTGTGACAGTTACTCTGTCACGCGATAACGACAATTTTTATGAAATTTGGTAGATAAGAAAAGCCATCGGCTATTTAGTATCCCTGCTCGGTATAACGTATAGTTCATTGTTATTTTTTGTTGTGGCTTCAATATTGTTCAAAATGTTCTCTCAACAGTATACAACAAGCCGACCGAAGTGCGATGGTACAAGAACGACACAGACGGCAAGACGCCCGAGCCCCAGCTTCGGAACGCGAACCCGGTCGGGTTGAAGCGCATAGACAGCACGTACGACATCCACATCAGGGAGGATGACAGCGGTACATATGTCTGCGAGATAAACGATACTGTCACCAACGAAGTTATCAGAGGTGAGTGTTCTAAATACTCTTATTCTTAAGGTATGAAATCTCAAAAGGAAAAAATGGAATCCTTATAGAATTACTTGGTTTCCCGTTCGACTCTCTGTTATGACATTTTACCCCGGGATAGCGTGGAGGTATTGATTTGTCATTAAAACCAAATTTAAAAATATAATTTTCAAGTTCATATAAAAAAGGTATGAGGTAAGGTATCATTTGTGTCGCATGTCCAATGGAAGCGTAGTAAGATTACTTCTTCCATTGGAATGTTATGGACATGTCTGAAATGTTTATCGCTGAAGTGATTTTGTTAATTATTATCTTCATTCATTGTATTACTACGAGGGCGGGTCAATAAGTCCGTGACTTTTTGAATTTCTGACCTCTTTACTGAAAAAGCAACACTACTCCTGTCAACAGGTATCTGTCAGTTGATTCCTATCAAAATTTGAACTTGCTGCGTCAGTTAGTTTGTGTTTGACAGCTATTTTTATCAGACTACCCAGTAATTTGAGGAAAAAATGGAAAAAGGTGAATTTCGTGTGCTTATTAAGCATTATTTTTTGCGAAAAAAAACCATTACCGAGACCAAGGCTAAGCTTGATAAATACTATGGGGACTCTGCACCATCGATTTCAATGGTAAAAAAGTGGTTTACTGAATTTCGTTGTGGCCGTAAAAGCACTGAAGATGCCGAACGTCCTGGACGCCCAGTTGAGGTCTCTACACCCGAAACAATCGAAAAAATTCACGATACGGTGTTGGCCGACCGAAGATTGAAAGTGCAAGAGATTGTGGAAGCCGTAGGGATCTCGCATGGCTCAGTAATTTCAATTTTAAAAGATCAATTGGGCATGAGAAAGCTTTCCGCAAGATGGGTGCCGCGTTTGCTCACAGTCGACCACAAACGCAATCGTGTAACAACTTCACAGGAAGGTTTGGCGTTGTTTAATCGCAATATGGAGGAGTTTTTGCGCCGTTTTGTAACCGTGGACGAAACATGGATCCATCACAACACACCAGAGACCAAACAACAGTCAAAACAGTGGGTTTCTAAGGGTGAATCGGCGCCAAAGAAGGCCAAGGTGGGTTTGTCAGCCAATAAAGTTATGGCGACTGTTTTTTGGGATGCACGTGGGATAATCCACATTGACTACCTTCAAAAGGGAAGAACAATCAATGGGGAATATTATGCCAACTTATTGGACCGCTTCAATGACGATTTGAAAAAAAAACGAACTCATTTGGCCAAGAAAAAAGTTCTTTTCCACTAAGACAATGCAAGGGTGCACACATGTGCAGTTGCCATGGCAAAAATCCATGAATTGGGCTATGAATTGCTCCCTCATCCACCCTATTCTCCAGATTTGGCTCCGAGTGACTACTTTTTGTTCCCAAACCTGAAGAAATGGCTTGGTGGAAAAAGATTTGACTCCAATGATGAAGTCATCTCGCAAACAAAGGCCTATTTTGAGGACCTCGACAAATCATATTTTTTGGAAGGGATAAAAAAATTGGAGAAGCGTTGGACAAAGTGTATAGAGCTCAAGGGAGACTACGTTGAAAAATAAAATGATTTGTTTATCAAAAAATCTGTGTTTTATTCCAAAAGTCACGGACTTATTAACCCGCCCTCGTATCTACATACTTTGGATTGATGCGCCACGCGATTTAATTCTTAATACTTAATCTAAGGTTTATTATATGGGACAGGATAAAAGAAAATTGTTATTTAAGATTTAAAATATTTATATTGCTATGAAGCTGCTATCTACATTGTAAGTAATTAAATCTAAATATATAAAAATGAAAACTGATTTAATGACTGACTGACTGACTGACTGACTGACATATCAACGCACAGCCCAAACTACTGGGATTTAAAATCTGAAAATTTTCACCGTGCTTCCTTTTATAGTGTAGGTGAGCACTAAGAAAGGAATTTTGGAAATTCCGCCTCTAAGGGGGTAAAAAGGGCCCCACAAGTTTGTATGAAACTCCGTCAGTTTTGAAGTTAAGTCGATGAAAATTGATATCCAGCTACCTGATTAAAAATTAAGAACGACGTCTTTCAGGATTTTTGAAAATTTAATCTATAAGGGGATAAAAAATGGGGGCAAAGTTTGTTCGGTTCCGCGTCATATCCATACTCTTTACATATTTGTACTCTCTGACTTTACTTAGTTTGTTATGACATTCAATGTGTCAATCAGAAAATACATAGGTAATTTCTAACAAACAGAGTGGTATTATTTTAGAATTTAATAATTGGCGCCGAAATGGATGAATTAACTGAATCAAAACGTGTAGAACTTTAATTAAAGGCTGCATTACAAAATTCGGCAGCCAGATACAAAACCTACGAGAAATTTCTGATTATGAATTATAATTAGTGAGTGATTAGCTGGTGAAGTGACAAATGAACAAATTTACCACGAATAATTTGGAAGAGATACGACTACAAATAATATTACTGATGAACCACAGTTGGAAACTGAGATTGAAGAAAAAAATAGCCTTCAGGGTATTACAACACAGCTTAAACTAAAACTGCAGAGTTGGAATTCGATAGCACGAAACAATTCCATGTATGCAGAAGGTAGGTACTGAGGAGCAAAGGTCGGTCACAAACAAATCTTAGGGCATCTAAATTGAACTCAGTACCATTAGACAAGGACAAAACATTCAAAAACTTCGTTAAACGATTGGATACGTACTTAAAACTGAACAGATGTGATGATATCGATACAAGGAAATACACGTCAATCATACATCTTTGAGCCCAGAATTACATCAGAAAACGTATTATATTATATTTTTGTGCTCCACGGGATCCTTGTGAGTTAGAATTTGAAGAGTTGGATAAAATTCAGTTAGTAAATTATCAACAACTTAAAATTGGACAGATTACTAGAAGATTTAACAATGGTGTTTGACGGAACTCTTGTTTGAATATCAATTAGTGCTTCAAAAAAATGTGACACCAATTTTCATCTAGCCGCGACGTATTCCATATGCCCCGAAGGACAAAGTTGACGAAGAAATAACGAGGCTATGTAACGAAAAGACAAAACTTGAAAATTCCTATTGGATGTCTTATCTATATGTATATTGGTACATATTCAGAAAATAAATATCGGTACTTACCATAAGAATGGTATTATTTAGAACTTAACCATTTTTATGGTTCCGTACCCAAAGGGTAAAAACGGAACCCTATTACTAAGACTTCGCTGTCGGTCCGTCTGTCCGTCTGCCTGTCTCCAGGCTGTATCTCAAGAGCCGCGATAGCTAGACAGTTGAAACTTTCACAAATTATGTATTTCTGCTACCGCAATAACAACAAATACTAAAAACAAAATAAAACAAATATTGAAGGGACAAAAACAATCGCGTTTGTTGTATGTGAATACAACAAACGCGATTTTTTTGTCTTTTTTTGTTCGATATTAATAATAGCAACAGGTAGGCACTTGAAATATTCACAAAACACTCAGTTATATTTCTAACTTTAATAATCAATAATTAAATTAATATTTAAGGGAGGTTCCCACACAAAAAAATTAATTTTTTGCTTATTTTTGCTTGATATCAATAAATGGTAACAGGTAGGTACTACTTTAACTAAATTAATGTAGGTACCTAATGTTGTTTTCGTAGTCAATGGTACGGAACCCTTTGTGCGCGAGTCCGACTTGCACTTGGCCGATTTTTGTTTATACGGTAGAGACAAATGTTGGGAAATCGAAAAAAGTTTATAGAATTACACTGTTGTACCTTATGACATTATCAACTATATTAAGCAGTACAAAAACAATTCCTAAACTGGGCATAGACCCGTATCTCAGGCAGGAAAAGGTAATAGGTGTGTTGCAACAACACTAAGCAGCTGACTGGTGGATAAAATCAATATAGACTGGTAGACCATTTGACAAGCTTTCATTTAGAAGATAATTTGATAAACTTCCATTATTTTAGTAACGATTTATTTTTTCTAGGATCACCGCTTTTGGGGGCCTGGCAAAGTTTGTTTAGTGAAACTGCTTTTCTAACGCATCCAAATTATCTTTTTATTTAATATCCTCCATATTTAAAAAAATACACTTTTAAAACATGAAAATAAAACGTTGAAAAAAAAATCACCTCACTTCATAATTCCGTGTTGTTTAACTTAGGAATAGCTACCACCACGCACCCACTAATGACCTAGCAGCAGTAATTAATGATGTTTTGCTGACATCATTTGAAGCTGAAGAAATATAAAAATGTATAGACACAGTGGTCAGTACAGGCGAATCAGTTCTCTATCCTGTCAAGTTTCTGAACACTTTTTATCCTACTGATCATCCTCTACCATTCATGCCTCGAACCCACATCCCACATGAAAGATTTGTGAAACTACGTCAGCTTTTTGGTATAAATTGTATTATGTTGTTTATAAGGATTTTTTATAATTAAATATTGAGGGGGTGAAAAACGGTTGAAAATTTTGTGGTTAATTATTTGTGTTTAACATCATATTGAGGTACTTGAAACTTCGTTTTTCGATCATGAAGTTAGAATGACATAGGACTGGCTTTTTCAGAGCTCTACACCGATGCTGGTATTACACCGGTCTTCTATCCAAACGTAGTATGCAAGCAAATTGTCTTTGTAAAATCGCCTTTTTAACGCTTATGGATCGAGAAAAATGGTAACCTACTTGGTTGGAAATTAAGAATGTGGTTTTTTACACAGGGCCACTTCTTCCAGGGCTCTACGCCAGTGTTGATCATATTCGAATAAAGCCTTGCAAGCTGCTTTAAATGGTTTGTTGTACTACAGCGTTGACAGTTTTGAAAGTTTCAAATGATATTGTACTTCAGATTTCATGTAAATGCAAACAGATGTGGTGCGAGCTCGCTTGGACCACGATTCGCTAGGAGAACTAACACCGGATCCCTAAATAGTTTAAATCGGCCCCTTTCATCCAACTTTTGTATCAACGGGCCCCGGTAAGTCGGCAACGACGTATCGGCTCCCACTAAGTGCCCACCACCACCTCGCCCGAGATGGGCACTTTCGGCACCATAGGCAAAGGAAGTGGAGGAAAAGAGTGGAGGAGAGGGGGGTGAGTCGGGACGAAAACTTTGTAACAGATCAAAACCCACGCGTGCGAAGCCGCGGGCATCAGCTAGTAAATAAATAAATGTGGACAACATCACATACATTGTTCTGACCCCAATTTGAATAACTATTTAAAGCATTCGTATTTTGGAAACCAGAGACAACGAAGGTACCACAAACACCCAGACCCGAGAAAATGTAGAAAAACACATTTTATCTACATTGACCCGTCCGGGAATCGAACCCGGGACCTCGGAGCAGGCGACACCTTGAAAACCGGTGTGTACGCCACTCCGCCACGGAGGTCGTCATTTAAGTTGAATTCACAATATCTCAGAATTATAAAGTAGAATCCGTAAATGATTCTAGTTAAGTAATTTTTTGGCTGTAAACGAAACATTCTAAGTAAAAACAACGGAACACGAACCGCATGTATCAAGTCCTCAATGTATTTTTCTTTTCCACACAGGAGCCATCGATGTCATAGTCTACGCACCACCAAAGATTGTTGGCTTTAACGTAACAGCCATAAACACAACACAACTGTACATCAACTGGACCATACGCGACTACAACTCGCCCGTCGAGTCCTACGCGCTGCTCATCCGCGAACTACCCTCAGAAGCGTTTAGCGCCTACAGTCAAAAAATAGGCCCAAAAAACACCTCGTTTGTTATCAACGGCCTAAATAAATCGACAGAGTACGAATTGAAATTCGAAGTGAAAACCGTAGATTGGAATATAAAAGGTCTATGGCACAATGTAACAGTCAGAACGTTAGACAAAGAACCGGTGTTCGTACCAAATATATCTATAAAAGGCTTCTCAGCGACGTCGGTGACTATAGGATGGCCCCCACCACCTGAGGATATAGCGGATCTAATACATTATTACATACTGGAAGCGAGGAAGAAGGATGACAACATTTCTAGGACAGCTTACCACTCGAGAGACAACAGAAACTTACCGTACATGTTCGATAATTTGGAACCGCATAGCACTTACGTTTTTCAGGTAAGTTAATTGATATCTCATATATCAATTGTTACTATCTTACGGCCGATTCTAATAACCTATCTATCTTTAGTTTTGACATATCGGAGTAAGAACTTCTGTCTTTGTTTCTCTGGACGGAAAAATCAGAGATAGAAACTGTTTCCTATCTCCGAAATGTCAAACTGGCGATAGATAGATTATTGGCACCGGCCGTTAGAAGCTAAAGGCTATCTGATCTAAGGCCTATTAGCTCCTAATACTTTGTTTTTTTTTTAAATTTCAATACATAGGAATAGTTAGTAAATGAATTTATATACCTACAAAAATTCGGCAAACCAAATATTAAAAAATATATTTCAATGAAGATATTCTTACTAAGAACACATTTTAGTGTTTTTTAATTTATTACATAGCCCAACTATTATATTTGAAGAAAATTTTTATTTTGACTACAAACAATTGTTACAAAATATAAAAATTATGTAACAAATTTCTCGTTTTGCTCCAACAAGCAATCAACTACTTAACATACTCTGTCTAACCACATCATCAGCCCTATTGTTTGCTAAATTAAAATCGTCTTTATTGTACCTATACACAGGTGTGCGCATGTTCTGACTACTCGAAGCAATGTGGTAACTGGTCCGAGAAGATGGAAGCGGCCACCCTGGACGGTATACCGGGGAAGCCTAGCAACGTGACCATCGACTGCAGCGGCGGGTTCATGAAGCTGACGTGGGACCCGCCCGAGAAGCCCAACGCTGAGATCAAGGGATACTCTGTAAGTTGGATCAGATACTATAACTTGTACATGCGTAGTTTTTTGACAATATATAAAAACAAACATTATATAAACAAAGAAAATGACTAAATAAGTGTATTTAGTCATTTTCTTTGTTTATATAATGTTTGAAGAAAAGTGTCTCAACATCGATAAATTTTCTTGGAGAAAACTTTTTATTATTGTACCTATTCTCAAGTTACACTAGCATATTATTTGCTTAAAAAGCAAACAATAAAAAAAACTGAAATAAATTATTTATAGTCTAAAAGTTTGTAAAACCGTTATCGGACTACGAAAAAAATCGACTCCGATTGTTGAAATTCTACAAAGTCTATAGGGGAGACTATCATTATAAGGTCAGCATCTCATTACCATGTTCCTCAACATGTTTTCTCAACTGTTATTTACAATATACTTTATGGTATCTCTTTTAATCCAGCTTTTAATTATATTTTTTTTTGTTGTTAGATTAACCTATTCTGATAATTTTGTTTTTTATTTAATTGTTAATTGGTGTTGTATTATTGTGTCGTTGTGATGTCCATTAGCAGTAAATGTTTCTTATCTTATCTTACAGCGACACATTCAATTGAGCAAATTAGAATTGCGTTTTTTTAAATAAAAATACTGTTAGCCTTAGATATTTCGGTATTTTGTTTACGACCGTCATTCCATTGAGATACTATCATCATCACCATCCAATATTATCCCACTGCGGGAGACAAGCCTCTCCAATAATTAGAGTTTTCCATAGTCGCCAGGTTTGGCAGGCGGGTAAGAATATCGCAGTTTCATCAATGGTGGACAGAAGACTCTGCTAGCTTTCATTCTTTTGCACTTCATCATCAGCGTCTCAGCCAAGCGACGCCCACTTCTGGACAAAGGCCTCCGCCAAGGACCTCCACAACGATCGGTCCCGCGCCACCGGCATCCAACGGCTTCCCGCGACCTTCCGGTGCGCGGTCACCATTCCAGAACCTTCCCGCCCTAACGGCCATCGGTTTTTCGTACTATGTGTCCCGCCCGATTTCGGTTATCTTAGTTCTCCTACGGATTTCTAAATATATCTAAATTAACATTTATGTTTACAGATAGAACTGACGGGCAACGCAACCTATAGGGACCGTTTCGGTACCCTGAAAGAAGATATGTGGGGTCCCCTCGCAAGGTTCATGGCGAACGATTCGAGGACTGCCAGGTATGATAGGCTAACGGTCTTACGGCCGGTCCCAATAATCTATCTATCTTCAGTTTTGGCATATCAGAGATAGAAAACATCTTCTGTCTCTGATTTTGCCGTCCAGAGAAACAAAGACAGAAGTGGTTTTCTATCTCCGATATGCCAAAACTGAAGATAGATAGGTTATTGGGACCGGCCGTAATGGCCTAACCTAACCTATCTTTAGTAGGAGATAGGACAATTTTTTGTTGGTGCGGGTAGTGTGGTGAAGGTATCTAGGCCGCTGTTAAGAAGCGGAAATCATTTGCTAAAAAAAGCAATTTTTTGCACAAATGACAACCAATTATGGATTGAGAAAATTATTTTGCTAATGATTTCCGCTTCTGAACAGCGGCCTAGATACCATTACCACACTACCCGCACCAACACTGATTTGAGGAAGCACCTGCACCACACTACCCGCACTAACACTGATTGAGCAAGCACTGTTTCATGCAGGAAAATCGCCCGCCCTCTCTCAAAAATGCATGCAGTACAGTTAATGCAATTAATAGTACCCAACACCGATACAATAAAAACCTCGACGCCTTTCTCCACTTCACGTAGCATCTTCAGGAGATGTTGTCGCCTTCGCTGCGCTCCGTCGACTCTATTATTTTTATCAAATGACAACCATTTTAGGGTTTATTAGTCGTGTTTCGATAGGCACCTTAAGCTGTTAGTCTCGGCCTCTGTCGCAAGAAGGACATCGTAAAAAAAAGTCACTTTAGCGACCTGTAATACGAGGCTGGGAAAACTCTTGACAGCAGATGAGCCTTAAAGATAGTCATACTATTAGTAGAAGTTATAAAGTTTATTGTAAAACCAACAAATATCAAAGTTCAGATGATAAGTTAGGTAATAACATATCAGGTTGAAAACACTAAGGTACAATTAAATATAGCGATAGTTACCATGATCTTTTAAATCAGTATATTTATAACTAGCTGTTGTCCGTGTCTTCGTACGCGTGGAAATTAGAAATATTCAAACCATCTTACTAGAACCATATATTTTCCAGCATAGAAGGTAGCCCATGTGATATTCTAGCCCATAATCTATCTTTGCGCCAAATTTAATCCATTCTGTAATTTTGGGGTGATTCAGTAAGATAAGATAAGATAAGATAAAGATTTATTCTGTATAAAACTTAACAAACAGTAACAAACATACATCCATTCGCATATATAATATTAGTAAGCTTAACTTTGCCTTCGCGACCCCATTTCTTAGGAGGATATTATCACTGTAGGTTCGAGGATGCGCCAAATTTAATCCATTTAGCCATTTTCACGTGATCGAGTAACAAACATTCATCCAAAAATTCGCATTCATATTATTAGTACGCTTAAGGGGATTATAGAGCTATGTGCTGCCCCCATTTGATTTAATTTACTTACTTTTAAACAAAACAAATTCTCAAAAAACTAGATCACTATTACTTAAGCAAATTACCTCTAGTATTTATTGAATCACAGTAAATTAATAAACTTAATATAAAATATATATATTAATAAACTTTTATTTTTAGTTGTTTATAAAGTCGAATTTGTCGCTAATGCCAAAAGCGGTCGCTTTTAGCAATAATGTACAATACGGAAGAATGCCAGAATGAAAAGCAGTTAACAGTGATTCAATAAATACTAGAGGTTGTGAATGAAATGGGGAACAGCACATAGCTCTAGTGGTCCCCTAACTTTGCCTTCCCTACCCCATTGCTTTGAAGTACACTATAACTTGACGGCCCGTTGGTCTAGTTGTTTAAATACCAGGCCGAGATCTCGGGGTCCCAGGTTCGATACTCGGGTCGGGCAACAAATAGTTTCGAATTTTCGAACGTTGCTCCGGTTTGTGATCACCAACCTGCATTTGGCTAGCGTGGTGATTATGCCAGTTCCCATCATTGCAATGGTAAATTGAATTCAATGATGAAGGCCTTTTCCCTGATTATTATAGGCTGTTACTTTATTTTTTACACTATAACTTTAGGTTCGAAGAGCTACAAGCGAACAGCAACTACACGGTGCGCCTGAGCGCTATGACGCGCACGCGCCGGCGCGGCGACGAGGAGACGCGCCGCTGCCGCACGCCGCCCGCGCCGCCCGCCGCCCCGCCGCGGCCCCGCTGGAGGAAGGTACACGGCACATTACATATTCAAATTCATTTATTTATTTATTCAAAAGGTTAACCAACAGCATACATATAAAAACAATACATAAAAGAGTTATTTGATTCGGGATTTATACCATGTACCTTATTTATTGTGAGTTTCCGATATTTCGGCACTGTTGCAAGCGCCATGATCCCGAATGTATTATAACTCTAGTGATAGTGAACATTAAAGTTAAAATTAGTATAATACATAAAAGGCCTTAATCTTACATATATACTGATTACAGGTTAACACGGCATTCACAGTATTAAAAATTTATTCACTGAAATACACGTACATATTGGATCTTAGGTTATGTAGTTTTCGTCACAGTGTCTTGCCATAGTTGGCGTGTGAATATTATAATAGACGGTTAAAATATCATGCAAATTAAGTTACACAGTTCATAACTTCAATGTCAATTACGATTTATATGAATGTCAATTTATATGTCTATACATAGGTATATATGTCTATACATATATAGTCTTAATCTTATTCAATAAATACTATACATATATAGTAATAAAAATTTAGGTAATGCAACAAAAAAATCAATTTATTCAATTATTAATAAAATCAACATCGATATTTGGATTTGACGACCATTTGGATCAGCGGTAGTTAACGCTGCTTCTGAGCCATGGGTCGCGGGTTCGATCCCCGCACAGTACAAATATTTGTGTGCATGAACATGTCTGTTTGTACTGGTCTGGGTGTTTTATATGTATTATAAGTATGTATTTACAAAAAAAAAAAAAGTATATAAGTAAGTTTATCGGTTGTCTACCCCATACGACAGGGTACTTAATAGTACCTTAATTTGGGACTAGATGGCTCTGTGTGGCCCAGTGTGGCATGTCTTAAATATTTATTTATATATTATATATATCGATGTTGATTTTGTTATATATGTATGTATGTATATATGTATATACATACATCGATATACAGCGTGTTAGTAAATAGCCGAAACCGGCCTATGTTAAAAAATGCATAAAGGGGAGCAAGGGGCTAGTTGTAACAGTTTTTCGTTTCTTGGCTATGGAAGCTTACTCGTTAGGTATTTGGACAAGTCAGCAGTACTGTTCGAATGAGCTACTATTTAACTATCGCTTTCAAATAAAATTTTGATCAAACTTGTGATGACTTCTTTTAAAAATGGCTTAGAACAAAAAGTGACGAATATTCCAAACTACCCCGTAATTGAGGTTCGGTGAAACAAATTGTAACTAAAGGATTAGAAAACCAGTTTTCCATTCTTTCAAGGTTTATTTAGCAAGCATTAAATACATTAGACACGCTAAAACAGATTTCGAGCTCTACGTTTTATGTTTTTTTTTTGCTAGCCTACTCCATCCCACTGCTGGGCAAAGGCCTCCCCCAAACTTCTCCACTGATCCCTATCCAGTGCCAGAGACTCCCATTCGGTTTGAAATGCAGTCAAATCGTCACACCAGCTTTTCTTTGGCCTTCCTCTTCGACGGTAGCCGTCCGAAAGTGTCCACTGTGTGACGATTCGAGTCATTTAATGATAATAATCGATGTTTAATTTAATAGGAAAAAATTAACAAGTACAATTTCGTCATTCTTTTTTTAGTTTAAAGTCTTTTTATCCACTGCGATGTTCACGTGGAGGACAGGTTCTAGTTCAGATGAAATCACAAACTTGATGAAATGATCCAGATATAGAAACACAGCACAGCACCGCCTCCTGCACCGTCCAGTGGGATAGTAATGTACTTGGGTTAAAAATCTAATGAATATTCTTCTTTTATTTCAGTATAAAAATGCTTGTTACTAATTGCCCCTGTTACAATTAGCCTCTCGCTCCTCTAAATGCCATATACATTTTGCAAGGCTATCACACTATTTATAATTATTTAAATGATAGGTACGTGTGGCATTAAACTGCCCTAACTCGTACTTGATTAAACCTTTTGTAAACTTTTATTTAAAAAGAGGCTGACAATAGTGACTGAGTTTCTTGCGCTGCTGCTTCTCGGCACCAGACCAGACTTGTCCCGAAGCAGTGGTAGGTTTAAATATTGGGACGTGGTTTTACTGATTTCATGGTGAAGTCAAAAATTTATAGATTAACATAGATGGGTTTCAGCTTGTTACCTAACCCCCTGTATTATTATAGTAAGAACTAGATACACAGTTGTGGGTTCGAGTCCCACCTCATTCAGTCGAAATTTTTATTCAAGGCATTATATTGGAATTAATTAATAAAGACATCACGAGTCGCATAACAACGTTTCGTGCAGTATGGTACAGTAGTATACCAAATGCTTGTGATTAGGGTTGCCAGGTCGCCAAACCTAATAGCCGGACAGACCAGCCAGTTTGGCCCGACATTTGGGTAGAAAAGCCGGACACCCTACATTATTAAGTATTTTGTGTCTCAGTATTAATAGGTACGAAAAAATTGTATGTAAAAATCAAGCTTTTTTGATTATTTTCATAAATCTTAGTAAATTCTTTGTGAATGCGAGATCGATCGACAGTCGGATCGGCGCTCGCTCGTTTGCGAAATGTAAAAAGCCGGACAGGCCGGACACCGTTTATTTTGGCCGGACACGATATCAAAAAGCCTATCGCTACACCTAAGGCATCTTTAGTACATAGGTTGAGAGACTGTATCGACATTTCAGTACTTATGTACTATAAATAAATTTATCCTTTGTCTTTTAGATACTGGAAAATGACAAGTTCATGTTTAAGATGTATCTGCCGAGGGTGACGGAAAGAAATGGACCTATTTGCTGCTACAGGTATGTTTCTACGTCTAACCATGTAGTCTAATTTTTGATTAAATAAAATATATTATTAGGTTCCTTTGACTTAATCCTGCTGAATTAAAGTGTTGAGAAACAATAAAAATTGTGCTATACGAAAAATTTTGGCTGTTCTTTTTTATTTTATATAATTTATAATTTTCTTTTGATAAAGTAAATTTGAATAGGTTGACAGCTTACAAAAATAAAAAGAATTTGGGACTAAAAAAAATTTGTAATAGATAACTTTAGTCAAGCCAACTTCTTTATGTATGTAAACTCCATTTTTAGAGTCCACATGGTCAGAATGTTGCCCAACACGGACTGGAAGAACCTCCCCTCCCCTAAGGACATCAGCATCATTGACTACGACGAGGCGCACGCCGTCCAAGGCGCTTATATCACCGATGTTTTCTCCAAGTATGTACTAGTTTGTAATTTTCTATACATACAGGGTTTCAACGCCCCATTGGTGTAGTGGTCAAAGCACCGGGCCCAATTCTCGGGGTCTGGGTTCGGTTCCTTAAGTTTTTATGTTATCAAATGAAATTAAATAAATAAACTCTGATACCAGGCTATCCTTAATATAATCACGATCAAAAGCGAAGAAATAAAAAATCGAAAATTGTTTCTAGCGACAAATTCCCCCCGGACTCGGAATTGATAATGGGCGACGGACAGAGCCTATTCGACGAGAAAGAACCGGTGTTCTCCAAAGACGCATGCCGCCGATGTTTGGTCAAGCCGAGGAGGCAGCCGCCGGAACCGCCGACGACTACCACCACGACCACAACCACGACTATGCCGACCACTACTGAAGACGACTTGCTCGATGACACCACAGAAGACGTGGCCGTTGAAGAGGATGTGGTGAAGGAGAAGGTTCGAAGGTCTTTGGAGAGGTGAGACATAGAATGTGGTCTTTCTAAATAAAAAAGAAATGGATTATAATCAATTTTGGGGTGGTGGGATCTACCTCCTAGTGGTCCACCCTGGGCAACGGCATCTTTGGTTTTCTAACCAATGATGACGGCTCACAGATCCCTCTGCGGTGGTAGGCTTCGTAAGAGGCTGCCTGGATGCTACCACCCTCCTGCTGGAGTTCAGCGCCAAACAGTTTTTCTGTGTTCCGCTGGTGTGAGGGAGAACCTGGGCCACTTTTTGGGTAAGCTCCATCTTAGGCTTCTTCTTAACCGTAGAGTTAAGTATGTTGTCAAGCAAGCCCATTGATTATTAAAAATTACAAATCTAAATTATTTTATTGCTGGACTCTATTGACACGCTATTGTAGTTTGACCAATGATCGCCCCTTACGACAAACATCATTTACCAGCCAATATCAGACCATAGTTCTAAATTCCACGATGTCTTGGAAAGAAGATGCAATGTATAAAAATCAACTTAATATATTTTTTTGTTCTAAGGGATTACAACAACAATCCTATGATGAGAGACAACGAAGATGATAAGACTGACATGAAATTAAAGCCGATGGACGGACCCCTGGACTCCACATCGAACTACACTATGTTTGTCGAACTTATCTGTAAGTATACAATCATCAGTGTCTTGAAGTTCTCCACTAGGCATAGACCTTAAACATGTCTCATTTGTGTGCAAAATAAATATAATTATTTCATAAAATTAGCTCAAGTCAATTTTAAAATTAGAGTCTATTTTTATTGTTTTAAAGTTTCATATAGTTTATTTTATTTTAGTTTTCTTAACAAGCACCCTGGCTTTCATTTTCACTGCTGTTTAAGCGGATTCTTGCCTTCTTTTGTCTCATTTTAAAGGAGCAGGCATGTTTTGATGTGTTTGTGTAAAATACATTCAGCAGTTTAGATGAAATAGTTTAGAAAATCTTTTATTCATTATTTTTAAACTTATTCTTATAACATTTTTACAATGCGAACCTGAATTATATTTTCTTGTTTAAAAATAAATTTTAATTTGTTATCGTAATGATTTCAATAGCTGAGCTACCGAACGAGCTGCCTATATACAGCAAGTATGTAAACGCGCTCACGCCCGCCCCCACCCCGCCGCAGGCCGTCGCATCCACCCCTCTAGAAATAGCGTTACAGGTTAGTACAACAGCATAGTACAACACTAGATTCACGTGTCACTTTTTATTGTCATGAAAATGTATAGTTTTAATTGAAAATACAAATCATTGAATAAAACTTTCAAGTTACACCAGCGATCTAATATATGTACATATTTTTTTATGCGGCAAATAGTAAAAACTGGAAAAACATACAAAGTAAATAAATAAATGTGGACAACATCACATACATTGCTCTGATCCCAATTTGAATAACTATTTAAAGCACTCGTATTTTGGAAACCAGAAACAACGAAGGTACAACAAACACCCAGACCCGAGAAAATGTAGAAAATCACTTTTTTTCTTCATTGACCCGTCCGGGAATCGAACCCGGGACCTCAGAGCAGGTGCCACCTTAAAAACCGGTGTGTACGCCACTTCGCCACAGAGGTCATCAAATAGTAACAACAAGATTTTATAAAATAACTGACATAACTTCGAAACTGATAAAATTATCGACACAACACTTGAATACTTATTAGTACTTATTACTCAGCACTTATTGGAAAATTAGTGTCAGTCATTATCACAGTGAGACTTATTATTTATACATCATGTAGTCTATCTCTTTTCAATCCTTAAGAACAGAAAGAGATATGGACGGTGAATATATTGATAAATCTATCTGTTTTGTACAGGTGACTTGCGCCATAGCGGCTGTGGTATTACTAGGAATGATTATATTCTGCATCTTCCAAACGCGTCGCTCCCGAAAACTACCGCCGCCTGCGCACGAAATGAACCGTATACAACAGGCGCTAAGGTAAAAAATCATTTGCGTAATAATAAAGACATACTATCTTATAAGAGTAATTGCTCACTTAGCAGTAGTAAGAGTTAATTGATTAATGACGACCCGTCAAGACTAGTGGTTAGGTGTTCCGCCTACTACATTTTAGATTAAGTTTGATTAGCAGTCCTTCTTGGGTCTAGAAGGAGACCATGGTCTTGTTTTCTATCGTCGAACATAACCAAAAACATGTGAAAACCCCGCTGACTTACAGAGTAAGAATAAATTCATCGATTTAAAAAAAAATCTTGTCAGCCCAATTTGTTAGAGCTGTCGCCCGGTAAGCGAAAGATTGTGGATTCAAGTCCCCAATCTGAGGCAGACGAAACATTTTTTCCAAGGATTTAAAAGAAAACACAAGGGCCGTTTTTCCATACAAGTAGTCCCCTGTTTCCTCCCTGGATAATGCCAGTAGAGCAATATTTTTTATTACAAAAATCTATGGCCACTATTGGCATGTTTCTATGTTTTCCTTTTTTTCATAAATTAATTAATTAAAGAGATATGAGCCTTCAAAAATCCAAAAAATTCACCTGATTTTCCGCTGTGTTCAAACATCCAGAAAACAAATTTGGTTAAATTTTAGAAAAAAAGCAAAATATACGAACACGGCCAAAGCCTTTCTTTAATTTTTTATGAAAAAAGTTTTTAAATCGGTCTTGTTTCGGAAAGGGAAACGGGGGACTACGAAACGTTGATTTTGTGAACTTTTAGTATGTATTTTCGGTCCAAGATGCATTTGTCTCTATCACGCTCTGCGGGGAGGCGTTAGGGCACTGCGCGTCAGCAATAGATTTTACAAATACCTATTTTTCAACTCTCTCGCCCTTAGTGTTTCCTCTTAAGTCTTCTTCTTGTAGCATGCTAAAATGACTTATGTTAGCATGTAGTACTACAAGAAGAAGATTAATCGTTGATCTATCAATACTTTGTTCAGATACGTGGTCGGTCATATCGGTGGACGTCAACAGCTGATTTCGGCAGTGCCGCCGGACATGCCGCCCATTCCCAAAGACGAACTGGCCGCGGCCTACGCAGAGAGGCAACTGGACTCCGACTACGGCTTCCAAAAAGAGTTTGAGGTACCAAAAACAATCCGTTTTTATTAAAACTTAACACTACGGGGTTTCAATCAATCAATAGCCATTATCCGTCCACTGCTGGACGTACTAGGCCTCCTTCAAGTCGCGCCACCATTTTATATCCTGGGCTTACCCCCATTTTATATCCTGGGCTTACCCCATCCAGCCGCTGCCAACAGTTCTCCTAAGGTCATCAGACCATGCCTATGCCTACGGGGTTTACTGCAACCGAATTCATTGTTTAAAGGTAAATAGTAATTTACCTTCCCGACGTTTCGTTCCGATCCGATGTCGCGGGCAGACTGATTCTACAACCCATTGTTATATTTACACTACTTGTGACAACATGGAGCTACCACAGCTATGTCTGTTACTAAGACTTGGTTATCCAAATCTTGTTTAGTGCTTTCTCTAAATAATATAAATCAATATCGCAATCTATTTAAGTGAACGTCGTCAAAAAACGGAAATATGTAGACTTAATTTTAGTACAAAATCTGAGGAAATAAGCTCATCGACAGAGCGTTCTATCAAATATGGAGTCCCGCAAGGCAGTGTATTGGGTCCTTTGTTGTTTATAGTATATATAAATGATCTGCCAAAAGCCACTAAATATCCTATGACTCTATTTGCTGACGACAGTACCATAACTGTAAACTGTAATGATATTAGTTCTTATAACAATGAAATTAATGAAACGTTAAAATCTGTTATCACTTGGTTAAATAATAATAAGTTAAAAATTAATCTCAACAAAACACACATTATGCACTTCAGCCAAAGAGCCGGTACCCCATCTAATATTTGAATTAACTATAATGATACCGCCATTGATCAATTGGATGTTACCAGATTTCTTGGACTGCAAATTGACAAAAATCTAAATTGGAAAAATCATAACAACTAAGCAAAAAAACAAGCAGCTTAGCATTTGCTCTGTTTAAACTTTCCACTATTGTAAGTAATGATGCATTATTAGCCGCCTATTACGGGCTAGTCGAGTCTGTGCTGAGATACGGAATAATTTTCTGGGGTAACTCAACAGACAAGGAAGTTGCGTTTAAATGTCAAAAAAGATGTATTCGGGCCATGTTTTGCCTACTTTCAACTGACAGCTGTATGCCATATTTCATGAAGCACAAGATTCTGACACTTCCGTCTTTATACATAATGGAGATTGCACTCTTTGTAAGAACTAACCCTCATTTATTTCCACGCTTATCTGATAAAATGGCCCGTAACCGTCGTGATGAGAGCAAACTGTGCTCGCAACCGGCAAAGACGGCTTTGTTAAGTAAAAGTTTATTATGCATGGCTCCAAGAATATATAATAAAATTCCTCTATCTATTAAAATACTAAATAACAATATTTTTAAAAATAAATTTAAGAAATTATTAATGGACAAATGCTATTATAATATAAATGACTTTTTAAATGATAAATTTTGATATTGTATAATTTTATTCTGTTTAATCGCTTCATAAGTTTGTGTTTTTAAATAAGATATAATTAACACTTAACATATTACACGCTGAATATCAGTAAGACATGTTGTTACTTACTAATAATATGAACACCAAGAATATGAAAATGAAATTTATGCCACACATGTTTCTGTAAATAAATTTATCTTTATCTTTCTCTTTATCTAATGCCCGTCTTTGGGTCTTTGAAATTATCTCTTTAAGTGCACAGTGAACAGTGTTTGGTAGTGTTCGGAACAGCAGAATAAATATGGAATGGAAAAGAAAGCAGAAGATCTGGCTCAGGTCTAAACTGTATATTGGGAGAGGCTTATATCTTAGGTGATATCGGCTTTTTTTTGTTTCTAATGAAAAGTTAAATTATAAAAGTAATCCTTATTTATTCATTCCCCAAACCAACATGAACATCCACTTTCATTTTCACACATTTCTTGAATAATATCTATTATATTTTCCTTTCCCTCTTACAAATAAATCGGTTCAGCATTAAGCTTAAAGCGGAAACAGATAGACAAACACGCTTTTGTATTCATTATATTTGTAAAGATGAATTAGATAAAATAATGTGTATGGGTGGGGGGGACGCAATATGAGAAATGGCAAGCCACACTTATACCTTATATTTATAATAGGTACAATGACCGGTTACAGCTATGCAATGATTATGTGAAATTAACAAACTAGATTGTGATCATAGAGATGTAATGAAATTGTACTGATAGTTTTATTACCTCAAACCGTGTGTTTCATAGTACCAGTAAACTAAAACCTCAGAGTAACATTAATATTAAATGTACCCTTACTAACGACTGTCTTGTTTGAAAAGCATACTTTTTAACAAAGAACATCCCTTGGACTTCAGTAAGTTTTATGTAACACCTCAATATTGACTCTGTAGAATTCGTGATAACTTTGTGCATAAACCCATTGTTTTTACATATTTCTTTCAAAACTTAATAGTGGATGTCGTTTTTTTGTGTTTTAGCTGTCATGATATTTTTTTGCCTGTTTCAATTTTAATCTGCCTACCATTATAAAAAAGGAAATTATATCTGCATTTTTAATCCTTCTGTTTTATAAGCCTGTTTATATTATTTGACGACCTCCGTGGCGGAGTGGCGTACACAACGGTTTTCAAGGTGTCGCCTGCTCCGAGGTCCCGGGTTCGATTCTCGGAATGGTCAATGTGGAAAAAATGGTTTTTCTACATTTTCTCGAGTCTGGGTGTTTGTGGTACCTTCGTGTTTCTGACATCCAAAATTCGATTGCTTTAAATAGTTACTCAAATTGGGATCAGAACAATGTATGTGATGTTGTCTACATTTATTATATTATGTTATAAGCTTTATCATATTGAAATATTTATCTGGTCTCTCTTTGCAAGGGTAGTTGACACCGCGAGTTAATTGGCATGTTTTCTTTATTGGAGTTTACAAAACAGCTGTACCTAGTCGTGACGTCATGTCATATCAAACTCAACGAACTAACCCTTCAATGATTTCAAATACAAGTTATCTATATCTGTTATACTCGTACATTGCTTGTCTTGCACTGGGTTATAATCCCCCTACTCGACTAAAAAATAATTTCCTCTACTTAAAGGTCGTCTGGTAGAGAACGCTTAAAGCAATAAGACCGCCTAATTGTACGTTTTCTCTTATTTTTAATATTTTGTCTTCTTGTGTTTTGTGCAATAAAGTGTATATCTATCTATATATCTATCTTAAAGTACTTAGCTGAATAGACGTCATAAATATTTTTCCTAGCGTTTGACTATCCTTCGATGATATCATATGTCATAAAATTAAATCCTCTTTAATATCGAAACTAATAAAACTATTATTTTAATGTGTCATCTCTTTTTTGACAAGAGATGACACATTAAAATAATAGAGTTTTTGACATCATCATCAATTTTTCTTTGCATTGAATCAACTACTTTATTTCTCATGTCATATCTCCTATCATATAAACAAAATAATTTAAACTCAAACCAACACGGTGAAGTTGTTACAGATGCTGCCGGAATGTTTCCCGGATAGGACGACGCATGCGTCCGAAGCTAGAGAGAACCAGCCGAAGAACCGTTACCCGGATATAAAGGCGTACGACCAGACCAGAGTGAAGTTGTCGCAGATTGACAGCATAGCCGGCTCAGACTATATCAACGCTAACTACGTTATGGGATACAGGGTGAGTTAGCAATGCTAATATTAATGTGGGTGTTTTTGGAAAGTGTGTTTTTTTCCATCGATATGTAATAAGAGCTACATACACAGTAGGGCTAAGATGCGACCCACGACATAATATTATCGCGGCCTCTTATCGTATTTTGACAGCGTTATATTATTTGTCTACCGCTGCTAACATGGCAGGCCATTTATGTCATCTCTAACTGTCAAAATACGAAATACGATAAAATTGTCTACAAACTCATAACATGGGTGTCAACACTATGTCTATGGAGTCAACGCAGGTTACGTCTTAGGCAGAAGTGTTTTAGCCAAACCGGACGTAAAATTGAACGAATGATTATAATATTAACACAGAAAACTATAGAATTATACAACGTGTAAAACAAATAAGCACTAACTTTTAAGCGGACGATACATTCGGTGATAACTATTCTTTTGACCTGTATTAGGTAACTGGAAATCTTATAGTTATAGAACAAAATGAAGCAAATTTTTTTGTTAAAACATTTAGGTTACAGCCCTAAAAATGGTCAATAAAATGAATTTAAAGATAAAAAATGCAGAGGCACGAATAGGTTAACCATTATTTTCTACCTATTCTTTAAAACGAGTGATTAGTAGAATAATATATACTTAGTAAATATCGCTGAAAACATCGATAAAGCTAAACGTATACATCCTTGAAGTTTATCCAGATTTTTCTTAAACTGCATCTTTTACGAACACATTCATATCTTTTGGTGCGGTACCATTTGTCCACGACATCAACGACGAATCAATAGAACATGGTAAATCGTAGATCGATAATTTTATTTAATAAACCGAAGCTTATAAACAAAAAAAAAAAAAAATAAGTACCAATTTTCATCATCATACTGCGAAAAGTCTAAGTTGATAGTCTGCTAAACTGCAAACGGTTAATCTTTGTTCAGTCCACGTGGACTGTCGGCGTTTGCGCAAATAAGAGATCAAGAATTGTAGCACTTGTATCCGCGCCAATCAGATTACGTAACTAGGAGAAAGGGGTGTGTCGGGCGATATGGGCAAAATCTAGCTCCTCCCACATTATTTGAATAATTGCAGTGACGGTTCCGTAGTTTTGAGGCGATCGAACAATTGTTTTACTTTTGATTATTTAACACTTAAGTAGTTGTTGCGAAAAGAACATCCAAAAATAGTAATGATAGTTAAATGAATTATTAGAAACATTATTACCTGCTTAACTTTATTTTAAAGTTATTAATTTTTTAGGCCTAGTTTTCTCAATAAACTTAGTTATCATTACGATGTCGGTATTAGGTTCCTTTGAAAAAAAAATATGTAGATACCTACTTTATTTCGTAAGTAATTTTAGTGGCACAATATTAGAAGCAAGCAGTATTTTGAATGAATTATTAATCTCTGTTTGATTTCAGTTTTTAATAAGTACAGGTTAGTTTTTTTTATTAATTATTGATGAATGTTCTCATATTAAAATATTTATTTTTTACAACGTGCTAGAGTCCCTCAAATATTCTAATGATTATCGATTTTGTAATTTTCATTACTGAACCCCAAATTTGGTTCCGAAATTTTGTTTGATCTTTCTTTACACACTCAGTCAGTTGCTCCGCGTATCTCTTGAGAACGATAGTCGGTACGTAAATAAAAGGAATAAATTATCGCCACGTCGATTACAACAGAAAATTAATTCTATGAAATGATGCTGTGTGTTGGCGCTGCACGTAACATTTTTACCCAACTATAGCGAAGTCCAAAAGTGCGGTTATTACGTCCTATTTTCTGTTTATTTTGTGATGGTTAAATGTGATAAGTGTTTGTGATTAATAAGGATACTTAACAAGTAAATGCTGTTGGTCTGTGAATTCAATCTTGGAGGCCTTTTCCCTGCTCTGGGATGATTATAGGCCGTTACTACTTAACAAGTAAGTGTTAGTAGGTACCTAAGTTTATTTTATTTTCTTTAAACATGTCTCCCGTGCTTGTGGTATCCTTTAAGACACATAGCACATCAAATTATGTATGTCATGGCAAAGAACTACAGGCTGGCATACGAAAATTTGTAGGGCAAAATAGACGCATAGGCACGCATTAGGTTTGTAATTACTATTACTTTTGTTGTAGTTTTTTCATTGTAGTAAAGTAATTTAATAGTACCTAACTATGATTGTTAGCACCGTGACTGCGCGCCGGCCGCGCCGCGCCGCGGCCGCTACAAAGGTCACCGATCCGGCGCTCAAATTTGTACATAAAAACTAGGGTTGTCCAAAATATTGACATAACATTCAGAGGAAAAAAAATGTATGAAAAAAAAATTACAGATAGACTATTAAGCTTTTGTCAGTAGAGGCTTAACTTGATGTACATATATACATACCCTTAAGTATTAGTGCTTATTTTTTTTCCACGTTGTATAATATGGCAACATCCGTTTGTCATGTAGAATAAACGTTTGTCTAGCTAATAAGTTTTATCGCGGGTGGCTGCCATGTTAGGAAAAATGATAAAATAAGACAAGTAGACAAATTTTCTCATGTCGTGCGACAAATTTATCGTGGTTTCGCATCTTAGCAGTACAGGTCACAGTCCGATACAAAAATGCCACCTAAAACTGTACTCGATTAAATTATTGACGTTGATTTTATGTAAGCCTTAGCCAAAATATTTATGTCACGTTGTATCTATTTGATAGGTTGTATCAAAAGTATGTCAAATGGATGCACTTCTAGTTAGGACACTTTACGCTGATTGTGTCTGTGTGTATATACTTTTTTTTTATATTAGGGTTCGTCCACATATTACGTCACACATTAAGGGGGGGGTCTAACTTTTGGTGGCATTAGGAAAAATAGTATGGGAAATTCCTAAAAATGCGTGACAAGGGGGAGGGGGGGGGGGTCTGAAAATCTCATAAATCTTGTGACGTAATTTATGGATGACCCCTTACATCAATGGGTTTTTTAAAAGCTACCATTGCACATTTTTCTTTGGACACCTGTTTGTGGCCAAATGTCTCTTAACTGTTTGTTTTTATCGTTTAATTCCTGTATTTATTACACAAATTATACTTGGCTTGTAATAATTGCTAGTAGGTTTTGTGTATCAGAGAACACTTTTTGATTATGATACAAATTCTCAAGCTAAATATTTTACTATTACGTAACTATTTAATCAATTTGTCATACTTTCATGATCTTACAAACCGCAATTCTGCCATCGATTTTGCATGGCAATATTCATATTCATATTCATTTAATCACTTCATAACACACCAGCAGACAATATATAGGCACAGAAAGATGGTTAGTAGTTATGCTATGACCTCGATGAGGCATGCGTGAGTTACGTTACGTTCGTCTACGTACGTTATATAGTCTGACGTCAAGTGTTATCATACTGAAATCCTATGTCACAGCATAATTATGTACATACAGCTTTACATCTATCTTTTCCACTCTGTCTGTGTGTCTAACTTGTGCTCGTCTGTCCTGTGCTGTCTAAGGACCCTGAGGAAACTAATCAGGTACTGCATGCACCTTCCAATTACAGTCAGCCATTGTGTGATCTCTATTAATTAACTCGCATCTTTCTTTGACATTGATGTTTTACCGCCACGCTTGGCAGGCGGGTTAGTGTTAACAGTTTGGCAAGTGGTGGTTAGATGACACTTCTTTCCCATCTGCTCGTGGCAATACTCCTTATTCGCCTGTTTCAATACTAATAGAGGAAGAGGTAGTGATATTATTTATATGTGACTGCTCCACTCGACAAAAATAAATAGTATAGTGTTTTGAAATTGCGTTTATTTGCGATATTACACAATTAAGTAATGGCAATACTTATTGCTAATGTGCTTTATGCAACTATTAAAAACTAATGCAAGTTGAAAAACTAAAAACAAATGGCTGACTGTGACTTCATCTTTTTACTAATATGGGTTCCTTCTTTTTACTGTGATAATGTAGTGTGTGTGTTTTTTTGTGTTATCTATTTATCTCTTATTTGCTATACTACTTTGTGTGATACATTTACAATTTACATTAAAACATTACTGTCAATAATTCAAAAATAACACTTATAAAGACCGCCTCAGTATCGAACCTATGATTATTCGCTTTTGGGTCACGGCTCTTTTGCTGTTTTATCTAGATCATATGGAAAGGAATATACTAGAGTTCTAATCGCTAGTCAAGAAATATCTTCCCGAATTCTTTTCAAAATATTAGGACAGATTGCGCTAGGAGTCTTGATTTGAATAAAATCATAGACCAAGTTAAATACAATCGAAATCTTGTGACCCATCCAACAATTACGAGAACCATTAGCAAGCACAGTGTGGCTTACACTTACACGAACGCACAGTAATGCCATCTATGCTTAATACAGAATTTTAGCTTTCTTCTGGAGGACGATCTTTACTATGAAGATTGGAACTCTAGTATACTACTTTCCCTATGTCTAGATACAGTAATTAAAACGGTTAATAAGTTTAAACGGATCGGATTATGGTTTATTCCTGCACGAAACAACTTCAAAGAAAACTATAATTTTGGAGCTTCCAGAGGCCAAATCGAACGACAGCTTTTATTTGTTGGATAATTACTTTTCTGTCTACAAAAAAAGAGAGGGTTCTCAATTTGACGCCTATTTTTTTTTTTATTAGGTAGACCGGTATTTCGATCTTTTTTCTTTGTTCGATAGGTTATGGCTCAAAATTGATCCTATTTCAACTGAATGGAAAGAAAACACTCCGTATGGTAAAAAAATTGGGTTGACGACATTCAAAAATTCAAATTGAAAATTATTTTTTTAATGCCTTCAACCCAATTTTTTTGGTTTCCGAATTATTGTTCATGTCATATGCATAGACTTCGTACGGGATATATTCGTATTAACCATTTATGGACTGTACTTTGACTTAGTTGTTTTGGCTTTCATACAAACTACAAATTCTCCCTCAGGAGCGAAAACAGTTCATCTGCGCGCAAGGTCCCACGGACACGACCGTGAACGACTTCTGGCGGATGATCTGGGAACACGGCCTGGAGCTCATCGTGATGCTGACGAACCTGGAGGAGTACTCCAAGGTCAAGTGCAGCAAGTACTGGCCGGACGAGGTCAGAGGCGCTAGGGCTTTCGGAGCCATCACTGTGCATCATGTCGCTGAGAAACGGTTAGTTTGCTTTTAATATCATAATGTCGTTACACCCTCGAGTTTATACGTGTAGTGTTTTATAGATAGATTAGAATAGATTTATTTCATATAAAAATACAGACATTTGTATACAAGTTATACCATACTTCTACTTACTAACCTAAACGTTCGGTAGCTCATCTAGAATATAATAAAATAGCTTCTAGTAGACA
Source organism: Anania crocealis (assembly GCA_949315895.1). Classification (NCBI taxonomy): domain Eukaryota; kingdom Metazoa; phylum Arthropoda; class Insecta; order Lepidoptera; family Crambidae; genus Anania; species Anania crocealis. The sequence goes on along the minus strand of OX438874.1, from coordinate 4,875,378 downwards.
TAAATTACCAGTTCAGTACTAGTTACAATAATAACTGACTGGCGGTATACAAATAAATAATAATTTTTTACCTCCCGTATAAGTCCAAGACTGTGTTACGGCAAGGTAAGATTCTCGGTTGACAATAAACAACTTTATATAAAAAGGCATACGGCCCACAGCTCAACTACTATTGCCATGTTTCGATACACAGTGGATGTCGATAGATAAGGATCCAGTAACAAGTTTTAGTAAACACGTAGTATAAGCAAAAAATATAGACACCGCATTTCGTACGAAATTTTGTATGTTTATTTTTAACATTACATATATTTTAAAGGAGTTGTCCCAAATTGTATGGAGGCTAGGCCCAGAACCTGTACACATTGCCAAAAGTTAGGGCAATATACCTACAACACTTTGTTATTATCCAAATTCTTTAAAATGGCTTCGTTTAATGGCTCAAACAAAAATAAACCTTTTAGAATAGCAATACTAAACAACAAAAACAATCATGGCGGAAGATGACACTTTGATGACATCTGTCAGTATTGACAATTCCTAAATCGCTTTCTCGATTCGAACAAGTGATATTGTTTGTTTACTTGTGCTTGTTGTATTAATAACAAACAAAACAAAGAGTTTTAACTTATGTAATGCCTACAGGATATATATTTTGCGAAAGATAGAATATTAGCTTTTCACGTGAGATTATGACGAGTGACAAAAACTTGAAAAAATGGTTATGTCAAATATTGACAAAGGAAATCTGACAGCTACTGACATTTAAGAGTTTATGATTTATCTTTTTTTTTTCGTCAAACGCCATCTTGTATGCCTAATTGAGAGGGATATTTATTAGATTGTATTTATTTTTGAGCCGCTAAATTATACGTTAAATACAGTTATTAGTATTTTTCCTAAAGTCAGTAGATTTTTCTTGATTTTTTAGGATACTGTACAATGTCTGGGCCTGTTACGGGACATCTCCTTTGTTTTTATAGTGTTTTTAATTAGGTATCTTAAGTAAATTAACGTATATTTAAAATAACGGTTATAGGTAATACTAGGCAATAATATTTAGCAAATCTGAATCACAATACACCGACTTGTTTTTTTTTTTAACTGACGTTAAACTATGAAAAGTCGCAATATCTAAAAGTCGTGTTGGTCAGTTTAAGCACAGATCTGTATGACAATTGAATAATTTTGTGCATAGACACAGTAGAAAGGTCACTCGTAAAATGATAATTATAAAATTATGAGTTACCTTTCGGTAATATTATTACTCCAATTATAGCTAAAAAATCCCTTTCTAGCATTATTAATGTCTTATTCGAAGATAACTAGATTCAAATGAAATATTTGTTTCAGATATTCTGACTACATCGTCAGAGAGCTAAGGATCACAAAACAGCCAACTAACGCCGATGGACAACCAATAGTCGAGAACAACGGCATCGCTAAGAGAAATGGAGGTATGATTTACTGTTCAATGACTAATACCTTCAACAATATTATACAGAGTGTAAGGCAAATGGTATAACAAGCCAAAACTAGACTGATATCAAATTTATGACTTCACCATCGTATTTATACTCGTATGTATATGTAAACATAGATAGTTTCGGCTTGATGTATCATTTACGTAACACCCTGTATACTTTGCTGCTCCATTCTTGACCTATTCTTGTTACTTTTCCGAAAACTCTTTTTTTGTTTACATGATATTAACTTATATTTTCTCCCATAGCCTTAGCTGTTCTATGCTCTGGTACACCCTGTATATTTTGAAGCTGTATAGGGATGACAAATGTTTTTTTCAGAACAGAACTAATAAACTATGTTGAGCCATTTTAGTTTGGAAACATATCGCATTAAATTTCTGTATTGTCTCGGGTAATTTCCATAAAACAATTGTTTAATGTTTACCTCGGGAACAGAACTAAGAATGTGAACTTATCCACATTTATAAAAACGCGGAAAGTTTCCGATAAGCCACCTTTGCACTATCGGCTTCAATTCATCGTTATTACAACTGCTTCTTTGTACGTACTTGCAGACTGTAAAGAAGCTTCGGAATCCAGCGCGCCGACATCTCCGCGGGAGGGCAAAGACAGCGTAGAGGGCCGCACCGTCCGCCAGTACCACTTCCTCATGTGGAAGGATTTCGCAGCACCAGAACACCCGCACTCAATACTCAAGTTTATCAAGGTACGTGTAACAGTAACATGACTGTCTAATGATGCATGATGTCCCAGAATACCTACAAGACCCTTCGCCGGTTTTCTCCTTAAGATTAGGAGGGGATATACATGTGGGTCTGCTGGGTAAACAATATATATATATTTTATGGTGTCTGATGACCCATCATATCTCATGTCCTGTTTATTTCTTTGGTTCGTTTCACAATAATACGCTCGTAACACTCGACTATAATTTTAAATTCAAATAATCATATATTGCATTCCATAATGTTACAAAGGTGTTACAAGTACAAGCTTTCACACAGAATATCACTTTTTTCTAAATCGTATCTGGAGCTTGACCTCCATTTTATTCTAGAAGCTCTACCAAGGACCATGCAAATCTTGAGTTGTTCTTTCGTTACGAATACCACAATAAAGTTAATCTTAATTCCGATTGACTAGTTACTTTACAATGCTGCCACTTCAAGTATATGAAGTATTAAACTACTAGATCAACGGGACGTTAATAATAGGGGTTAAAGTATGAAATTGCCGATTATTTTCCCACTTTTTATTTTGTTTATAGCTCTTAAGTATAGTCATATTATTGCGTAATTATTTTTGTATTCTATCAAAAACCAAATAAAGTAAGTTTTGACTAAAAAAAAAAAATTCAATACTAGTGCCTATAACTTCAAAGGAAGTCGTTGAAAAGACCCCTTACAATGTGTCAGCTGACCTTCTTGCTTCAATTAAATATATTTGTATATATAATTTGATTTTCAGAAATTTAAATACTATAATGCGTAGCTTTATAACCATCTAACTTTCACCTTTAATTGCATCGAAAACGGTTCAGGCGTTTTTAAAAAAACTAAAAAATGACTTTTCTCGATTTCGTCCATACAAAACGGCAATTTCATACTTTAACCCCTAATATTCATATTCATTTCATTTTTTGCGTCACATATTATTACAGTAGGATGTTACAGAATTGGGAAGTAGACATATGAACCCTGGTAGGGCATTGCAACTATACAATTTTAAACAAATTAGGAGCTAAGTTTACAGAAAATTGATAATGATAGAAACAATAAAAAATTGGCTCAAAATAACAATTAAAATCATAATGAAATAAATTTAGGTACAAAAATTTTGATATTATGATCAATATTATTGCAAATAGGTTTAAAATAAAAATCAAGTTAAAATTATTAATTAAAAAAATAAAAAATACCCATAATTCAATGTTAAAAGCCTTAAACATTAATATAATTCTAATAAATCTAATATGGCACAGCAACATTATTAATAAATATGACTAATAAGTAATTTCATGCATTCCGTACATAAACACACAGTTACAATTTTACAAATATGTACATTATTAATTTGTTACACCCTTGTCTTCGAAAAACTCCTGCAGATTAACAAAATGTGATATCTCAATTTATGTTGGTGATAAAAGATCGTTACAGCAGACCAGTGTCATCGTGTCGATTCCCCTTATAGGTTTTGAGTATTGTTGATCTGCGTCACCCTCGGCGCGTGAACGAGGCGTGGTACGCATATGAACGCATCCACATAATAATATCTTGTGTTATCTATGGTTGATTATAGATTTTACTCTGTTTATGCTTCTGTTGTACATTCACTAAACAATAAGAAATATACTCGTGTTTCATCGTTCCGTCTATTATTTCGTAACTAAAGTCCTTAAAATATAGCTTGATTAGAATGACACCTGTCAAACTGAGGGGACTAAATGCTGGGACTGACTCGACTGATCAAACGAAAAAAAAAACAGTTATGGCGAATAAAATAAAACGAATATCAGATACATTAAGATAGAACAGTAAGTCAGTATCGTGATCATTATCCGAATCATTGGATCATTATCAATCATGAAAATCAATTAGAAATTTTTTATGGCATACATATGGAATCTAATCTTTATATATATAATTCTTCTGTGAGTGTGTATGTCACTGAACTTCTCTCAAACGACTGGACCGATTTTGATGAAATTTTTTGTGTGTGTTCAAGGGGGATCTGGGAATGGTTTAGATTCACAATTTTGTCGGGGATAATGTTAGGGTAGGGGTAGGGGTAGGGTAGGGTAGGGGTAGGGTAGTAAAATATTAAAATTTTATAAAATATATACAACCCTAAATTTTTACTCTTTTACCACCAACCCCTATTTTTTGTTAGCCATTTTAGTAATTTAATCATTTTTATGGCAAAACAACGTTTGCTGGGTCAGCTAGTAAATTTGTAAATTTTTCGTAAACTATTAATATTTGCAATTTAAAGTTCTTAGCGTCAACCAATGCTCAATAAATCATTTGTAACATTTATGTTACATTACTTCGATTTTGAAATATTGTTAGTCTGTTGATTTCGATTTGTCCATTTTACGTCATCACTAGCGATTATGAAAAATGACGTAACCTTGTAAAGACGTCTTTTATAGTTAGGTGTAATTTTTGTGACTGAATTATTTTAATATTTTTGACTTTTAATATCTATTTTATTTAATTAAATTGATGAATTATGTACAGCAATGTATAAAAAAATATTCATAACATGCCATTTACCAATAATTTTTAGAGTGCAAATGTGTATCACTTGTATGACGTTGGTACAAAGTTACGTCGTCTCTTTCAGTGACCTGTCATTCTAATCAAGCTATATTTTAAGGACTATAATCAGTACGCCCAATGTCAAATGGGTGCACATTCAGTTGGGCCATTATTGATGCTGATTCTATTTTTAGGGTTCCGTACCCAAAGGGTAAAAACGGGACCCTATTACTAGCGGCCGGTTCCAATAACCTATCTATCTTCAGTTTTGGCATATCGGAGATAGGAAACAGTTTCTATCTCTGTTTTTGCCGTCCAGAGAAACAAAGACAGAAGTTGTTTTCTATCTCCGATATGCCAAAACTGAAGATAGATAGGTTATTGGAAATGGCCCTAAGACTTGGCTGTCTGTCTGTTACTAGGCTGTATCTCAAGAGCCGCGATAACTAGACAGTTGAAATTTTCACAAATAATGTATTTCTGTTGCCGCAAACCAACAAATACTAAAAACAAAAAAAACAAATGTTTGCTCCTCTACAGAAAACACCATATTTTGCCTATTTTTGCTCGATATCAATAAATGGTAACAGAGTGTAAATTTATGTATCTTCTGTTGTTTACCTAGGCAAAGGTACCCTTCTTGCGTGAGTCCGACTCGCACTTGGCCGGTTTTTTTATATGAGATGAATGCCCTCAGCGCGTGAACGAGGCGTGGTCGGGCATGGTGGGGCGGCCGGTTGTGGTGCACTGCTCGGCGGGCGTGGGCCGCACCGGCACCCTGGTCGCGCTCGACTGCCTCCTCGACCAGCTGCGCGCCACCGGCCACGCCGCCGTCTTCAGCACCGTCGCCGAGCTGCGGCGGCAGAGGAACTTCCTAGTGCAGTCGCTGGTAGGACACTACACACAACACTGCGGCAGGAGGGACCGCCCCGGCCTGCCTCCTCGACCAGCTGAATGAGCTGAATAAAGGTGGCAGAAGAACTTCCTGGTGCAGTCGCTGGTAGGACACTACACACAACACTACGGCAGTAGGGGCCGCCCCGGCCTGCCTCCTCGACCAGCTGAATGAGCTGAATAAAGGTGGCAGAAGAACTTCCTGGTGCAGTCGCTGGTAGGACACTACACACAACACTACGGCAGTAGGGGCCGCCCCGGCCTGCCTCCTCGACCAGCTGAATGAGCTGAATTAAGGCGGCAAAGGAACTTCCTGGTGCAGTCGCTGGTAGGACACTACACACAACACTGCGGCAGTAGGGGCCGCCCCGGCCTGCTCCTCGACCAGCTGAATGCAGAGCTGAATTAAGGCGGCAGAGGTACTTCCTGGTGCAGTCGCTGGTCGGTATCCCATACTGGTCGGTAACTGTCTAGCCTTTAACTGACGAGGTACTAAACACAATATAAATTTTACTGTTTGGAGTTTACCGGTGGCTACAATGGCGCTTGATGTGTTAGTTATAAAAACGAGACTAAACACGACATGTGTTGCTTTAAAGGTAAGGTAAAGTATTACTTACTTGCTTACCTTAAAAACAATCCCGGATATACACGGTATCAAAGAATGGGACAGCTGAAGCTATAGAAGAAAGTATAGGACTATACCATGTAAACAAAAAAAGAGTTTGGAAAAAACCATTCCGTTACAAGGTTATTAAAAGTCAAAGAATCACAAGGTACGTCACTCAAAATAATCAGAAATTAATATAGGGCACGCGGAAGATACAAATTAATTACCTTACCCACCATAATGCAACGAAACGTTAAGGGGGAAGTCTAAATCTTTTTATTCAGAATTTATACAATTTTAAAATGATATCATGGTTATGTTTTACTTTCGTAGTACTGTAACCTTGTAAAGCAGCTGAACGCAGTTTAAAATGGTAGAGAGATGGCGTTGCTGTACATTGTCTTCGGGTAGTACTTTAATCGCTTCTTACGACACCCATAAGAAGTTAAATTTATGTACCATCACATAAATAACACGACAATAGTTTTAAAAAGTACTTGTTATTTACAGAAACAATATGTATTCGTTTACCGGGCGTTAGTAGAGTACGCTCACCATGGAGACACAGAGATTCCAGCCTCAAGACTGAAGGCCTCCATCGACCGGCTAAGGAACACGCCAGAGGGCGCTGATAAATGCCTCATGGAACACGAGTTTGAGGTAAACTGGACATATTGATATTACAATTGTTATTTGAATGGATAATTTTCAATAGTAATATCGTATTAACATCGTAATATTATCCCATAGTATCCCCGGCATACAAAAGCATAAATTAACACCTGTTTTATGTTTTTGTATATGCCAGCACCACACAACACCGCATGTAGTTTATACCTTGATTGATTCAGTAAAAATCTATTTTATTTCTGCAAATAGGCCCCTGCAGGCGCTTTTACACATAAGTTATTAAAAACTCATATGTAGGGTTTTGTTTAGGTTCAGGTCAGTTAAGAATATTTTTTTCGGCAATTTTTTTGAATCTAGTTCAACTATTTGTTAACACGTTCGCTGCTGAAACGCGTTTACGCGTGTTTTATCATTCGACGCTTGGGCTGCTTTACACACATCTGTGTTTGGGGCGATATATTCGCTGAAAGCATGTGCGGCGCACGCGTTTGCGAGTCAAGTCCGTAGTTTAGGATAATTCATTACGAAAACCCGCAGCCGACGGGCATAGCGTTTCTAGTAACAACTGTTTCGTCCAGTATCTCATGTCCAAAGGACAGTAGATCAGATCATTATCACCATATTATCATGTCCTTTGTAACTTATTGTTTATTTTTATGTATTCTTTTACAGAAAATGATAAATAGCCCGGTGGCAGAGCCGGTGAAATCTTGCGCGGCGGGCGCGGCCGAAGAGGTCCGCAACAAGAATAGAAGCCAGGACTGTCTGCCGTACGACCGAAACCGCGTCATACTCACCCCTCTGCCTGGACGAGAATTCTCAACGTATATCAACGCTTCCTTTATCGAAGGTAAATAATTCAATCCTATGTATGTTGCCGAAGGTTTTATTTTAATTGCTCTTCATACACTTAGATATCTTACATGTAGTATTGGTACAAGTACAAGGTTTCGGTGTGTGCAATTCGCATAGTTTTTTATTTGCATAGTTAAGCGTGGTTACGCTTAAAGATAATTATTATTCATAGGGAATTTATTTTATTTATTTAAAACTGGATTTCTAGCGTAATAATATGACAATTTGTTTTCACAGCATACGACAATTCAGAAGGCTTCATAATAACGCAAGACCCGTTACCAAACACAATAATGGACTTCTGGCGAATGGTGTCCGAACACAACGTGTCAACTATTGTCATGCTTAGTGAGGTAAGTTAGTCAGTTAGTTAGAATTGGCCTACCTTGTACTACACTGTCACAAATAGTTTTGAAGTAACTATTTAATAAAGCATGTTTTGTGGAAATCAGAAAAAACTAAGGTACCGCTTTAAACACCCAGATCCGAGACAGTCGGATATCCAACAAAAATACGATTTATCGGATCCATATTTTTTTTCACGTAAAAAAACTAATCTGAAAACTAACCAGAAGGCATTATTTTGATTTTTAAACCTGGCCCAAGGCTCACGCATTGAAATTTAGTCCCATTGTGAATAAACTTACTGAAATAATATGATGTGCAGTGAACCTAACTGAAGTAGTTTACGGCATAGACGCTAGAGCCTAGAGCCGTCTCTTTTTTATTTAATTAGTAACAGATATTCACAAAATTTCCGTGTTTATGTTAGTAAGATTTCGTTTCTTAACGTCACTAAGTTGGATGTAAAGCCGTGTACGCACTTACGAACTAAAACACATTTGGTGTCATTGTTAAAAAATAATAATAAAGCGTGTGTAAGTAGAATAGCGATAAGGTTGAAATCATGGACCCTTCTTAACAATGAAACAGAAGCACAGTTATGACATATAGTATTAGTCGTGTCTAGATGTCAGTATATTTTTACAAGAGAAAATGAAGAATGATTTTCAACCTTATGGTGATAGACCATTTTCTTGTCCGACCGTACGCACGTGCAAACCAATTTGTTGCGTATCATGAAACAATTTTTTTTTTTCATACGTGCGTAAACGGTTTTCAAAGCAATATACAGCGATGATTTTTTCATCATCTTTAAAACTTTTTATAGGCGTTCAGTATCATATTTAGAGCCCATTTTTGAAGTAAAAAATGTAAATCAAGTTTTCACCCGAAAACATTTTTCGCAACATTAAATTTTTACGGTCCTAAACCTGTTGAGGTATGAAGGGAAAATCAAAAACTTATGAATAAGCATCGTAATGACTAAATGAGATGAGCATCGCGTAAAAAAGTGTTGCTAGGAAGCCGCATCAAAATTTTTTGATTCTTGCGGACATTTCTTTGTGCTTTATCTTGACATTTTTGTACTGGGCTATACCAAAAGAAAAAATACGTCATTAATTTGTTTCTTGTGTCGTAGAGTGCTATACTAAAATTTGGAAGTTGGTAAAAATTTCACCCCATTTATATCAGTCAATACAACGTAAGTATCCTGTCTGCTATAGATCGGCGAGGGCAAGTGCCCGCGCTACTGGGACGACGGCACGGCTCAGTACGAGCACATCGCCGTTCAGTACGAGGAGAGCGAATCCTGCCCCTACTACACGAGGCGGCAGTTCCGCGTCACCAACAACAAGGTAAGTGCATATTATAGCAGATCCTAGTAGACAGAGGCCTTACTCTGTTATCATATAGTCCGTATATTCGACTATCACTCATACCAATGTCTGAAAGTGTCTAAAAGTGTCTAAAAGAGATAGATACTCATTCAAGGGCTTCGCGTTGCTTAGTAGGGCCTCAGGTAACATGTTTTGACGAAGGAGTTGCTGTTTTAGGACTGTGCTCAGTATACAATAACAGTCTTACTGTTAGTACCCTACAAAATTTATAAAGAAGGTCAGTGGGATAAAGGAAAGGACGGAAAGTAGAGACTTTCAGAACCGCTCGTTAAGCTCTCTCAATTGTTAGCAATGAAGTTTTAGCCATACCACCCCACGACGTAATGCAGTAAGGTTATTATTGATTGAAACAAAGCAAACTTGCTTTGTTGTTGTCAAATTTGCGATGGTGCGTAGTTTTTTAAAAACAAACATTAACTTACGGATTCGGTTGCTTAGAACCTCGATATGGTGTACAAACGAAAGAGTTTCATCAATTATAACACCTAAATACTTTATCCTGTTAGTTAGCATAAGGTTCGGGCAGTTGCATATGTTCTTTGTAGTGTCCTTCCTTACAATGGTGAGCAAGCAGTTTTAAGTTTGTTGGGGCAGATTTTGATTTACGCATAGAAAACTGTATATAATTAGTTTTACCTGCATTTAGTGTTAGAAGACGTTCCTGAAGCCATTTATTTACAATGTCGAAGCCTCCTTGTGCATATTCATATACCTTTTAATCCGAGTTGGCGGAAAACAACAGAACGGTGTCATCGGCATAAGATATTATTTTACCACTTTCTAATTCTGGTTTACAAAGGTTATTTAGACCAAAAATAGGGTTGGGGATAATGAACTTCCTCAGGGAACCTTAAAAGTTGTATTTTTCAGATCGGAGCTGATAACGTTGCCTATTTTTACGCACTGAGACCGCCCGCTGAGATAATCTGCCAATAGGCTGGATGCCTCTTATACCTAGAGATTCGAGCTTGTGCAGTAAGACCCTGGAAACTGTGTCGAACGCTTTTGCGAGATCCAGAAATATCCCCACTGTCCGATTACCGTTATCGAGTTCCTGAACTAAATAGTCAGTGAGGTGATGTACAGCGTCGGCACTGGATAATTTGGATCTAAACAAAAATTAAGCTTGCTTCTCAATGTATTGTGTAATATTTTTTGTCTAGTATTTTAGATATTTCTGGGAGTAAAGAAATAAGCCTATAGTTTGTAATTTCATCTTTGCTCCCAGGTTTATACACAGGAACAACGACAGCTTTTTTTAGACATTAAGGGAAAACTATGTCGGTCAAGCATTTTTGAAAAATATATGTCAGTAGAGGGACTAAAATGTGTTTGAACTGCTTAAGTGTTCTGTTAGATATATTATCCCAGCAAATTGCAGAATCGTCCTCGTAATGATTCTTTCTACCTCAGTTTCATGGGTATCTAACATCACAAATGACCTTAGACAATTGTGCAATTGTGCATACGTATAGTTTTTAGATACATATTAGATATTATGAGTTATGTATGTTATTTATATATGTGTATTACTCAAAGTTACTCAATCTGTTATATTCTACACTTTGAGTGAGTTTTATTGAATGGTACAGTAACGCCCCTAGTATATAGTTTATATCTTTATGTAGTAACCTGTGGATAAAGTTGTGGGCTACAATATTAACTAGACATAAGTTGCTAACACTACTATTTAAATATATATTGTAACTGTTTTTATCCCTAATAAATAAAATAAAATAAAATAGACAACAAGTTGAAGCTCGGTGATAATATAGGTGATTGATTCTAAGCATTTTAGGCCAGACTTTTCCTACATAAACTAAAAAAACATTTGCTCTGTTTGCCGACATCAGCTGCGATGTATGTGTTTGTAATAATCCCGCCAATGATTCATGCTGTTTTGACATTATATGTTATATTTTTAATGTACTTCCAAACTGTCTCCTCCAGTCTTCGCCAATACATTTTTGATGTAGTGATGGGAACAAGACGTGATTTTCGTCTAGGCGTTTGGTTTCCTCGCACCCGTTATATCGATGTGTGTAACACTGTTCCCAGAACGGCGACACGATGTCGGTGCGGCAGCTGCAGTACCAGGGCTGGCCCACGGCGCCGGGCCACGTGCCCGAGGTGACGCGCGGCCTGGCCGAGCTCGCCGACGCCGCCCGCCTGCAGCGCCGCAGCGGCCACGCCATGCTGGTGCACTGCCAGTGAGTACCGCTGCCTTAATCATAACACAAACACAATCATAGCAATACAACTCAAAACAGAATGGAAAGTTCCATCGGAACATATTAGGTTGGGGAAAAAGTCTTTTCGCATTCAGTATGTATGAACTTCTTATAAAATCTTTTCACCTGGCATGTTTTGGTATCATTAAAAAGTTTAAATTTTGAAGAAGATAATTGCTGATTTAAATTAGGAAAATGTGTGATTTTCATTTGTTTTTATTACTGTCAAGATGAATCTAAAGAAGAAATTCGACACATATGAAAATTTTTCTACAAAAAAAGGGTTTAACAGCAACGCAAGCCTCGAAAAAAAATTGAGATTTATGAACCTAATGCAGTGCCTATTTTTGGGTGCCCCACAAGCTTACAGAAAGAAACCTAATGAGAACCGTATACTTACTCATTTTTGATTCTTAAATACGACGTAATCAAACCGAACTATTTTTGAAAAAGCTGATAACTGGTGATGAAAAGTGGATCACGTACGTCAAGTACTTGCGAAAAAGGTCGTGGTCAGAAGCCGGTCAAGCTTCAGAGACTCTGGCGAAACCCGGGTTAACTTACAAGAAAGTGATGATATGTGTATGGTGGGATTGGAAGGGCATTATTCATTATGATCTGTTACTATTAGGCAGAACCGTCTATTCTGAACTCTACTGCTAAAAACTGATGAGATTAAGGCAAGAAGTTTAGAGAAAACCGCCGAAATTAATCAACAGAATGGGTGTGGATTCTCATCATGATAACGCTAATCTGCCACATCTTTTTCCACTCAGCATAAATTAAGAGAGTTTGTTTAGGAGGTGTTAAAGTATCCGTCTTGTAGTGTTTATTACCATGCACCTTCAGATTTCCATCTGTTTCGGTCTCTTCAGAATTATTTAGCCAGTGACAGGTTAACATCACGAGAAGACTGCCAAAACCACTTCTCGAAGTTTTTTGATCAGAAGCCCCAACAAAACTTCTATATCAATAGGATCATGTCCCTAGAAGATGGCAAAAAGTTATCGAGTAAGCATTACTGTGATCTCAGCAGTAGCGTGCTCAGAATTGCTGGGCATGCCCTTGGATCGAAGCGGTGTGTGTGTTCAACAACTGACTCATCCACAGCTTGGGCACGGAGCGTTCGGCGCTATTCGTCGCGCTGTGCACGCTCGTGTGGCAGCTGCGCGTCGAGCGGCGCGTGGACGTGGGCACCGTCGCGCGCAAGGTTCGATCGCAACGCGCCCGGACTATAGACACATTCGTAAGTTGATCTATATGTATATATATATTATACTAACTGTTGCCCGCGACTTCGTCCGCGTCAATTTCTGTTATTATGATAGCTATTTTTATAACATTTTTCACTGATGCTTCGCTTCTATGGGTCGCAGCGTGATGTTATGTAGCCTTAAGCCTTCTTTGATGAAAATGGGCTATCTAACACAAAAATGCTTTTCAATTCGAACCAGTACTTCTTGAGATTAGCGCGTTCAAACAAACAAACAAACTCTTCAGCTTTATAATATTAGTATAGATATAAATGAATCCCTACTTCCTTTGGTCACACTATTACGCATGAACGGCTGGACCGATTCCGCTTATTCATTTTTTAGAATATTCCTTAAAGTACGAGAATGGTACTTATTCAGAGAAAAAATTAAAAGTTTGCCTGAAAAAGTCAAAAAACAGCACTTCTATACTCCCATACAGAATTTTTGTTTTTCCAACCCTGCCATATTTGATGACAATGACATTTAAGACGTCACAATCAAATATCTGAGGCGATACAAAGTTCGCGGGGTCCGCTAGTAACACAATAATAATTAGTTTAAGAAACTATAACTCGACTAATGCCAATGATCGAAACTCACCCTTTATGTTTGTTGTACTGTTTAAACATTTTTGTACTCAGAATTTTGTCTTCTTTCATTTCATACCCCACTCCACTCGCTATGACTGCTAACTACTTTTTTTCACCCAAATGTAGGTATTGTTTGTTGTAGCATCCGCCATGTAGTTTTTTATGTTTAGTCAAATAATATTTATTTACTTTATTTGATATTTTAGCAATTATATTGCAATTATAATATCAGTATATAAACTTGAAAAATTATGTCTCAGGCGGGTCTCGCACCCGCATCTCCACGCAGGAGAGATGCGGGTGCGAATCGGATTCAGCTTCCAACACTAGTTTTGCCGGGTTACAAATGATCATGCATGGAGGACAGGTAAGAGGCCATCCATTAAGAGGCCCAAAGTGGGGAGATCCGAAAAAAATATCATCAAATATCACTCTGGGAGAGGGGGGGGGGGTTTAAGGGAGATATTCACGTATTTATTTTCGAAACCGAAATACATTTGTTTTTACAATGTTTCAAAATCTTGTAAAACTAATCTTGATCCGAAACAGCCTTCAACCTTAAAATTTCGATACCTAGGTACTTATTCTTTATTCTAGTCTCGTTGTAACTACCATATTAGTTTTTTTTATAAACGGTCGCTTATTTTTTCACAATTTAATTCAATTAAACTGATTTTGAAGTTCAGGTTTTTTCGAACATTCTGTACCAAAAAAATACACGCTATCCTAATATAACGTGAGGTCATGATAAAAGCTAACTATAAAAAAAAAACACGTTATTAATGGACAGCCCCTAAATAACAACGATCCAACAAATAACAATCCGGCGAAATTTATGTGACCTGATTCTGCTCGATAGTTAAATGCCGTAACAAGAATGTTGATGCAACTCCGCTGGCTTGTAAACTTATAAATATTCCATCTCTCCACAGTTGCAGTACGAATTCCTACATCGCGCTATACTCAACTACGCGGAGCTTCACAACCTGCTGGAGGACAGTTAAACTGCCGCACCAAAGTAAACAAGGCTAACAATTTTTACACTATAATATGGAACAATTGCGGGCAATTATTCATCGATTGCCACAATTTCATAGCCAGTGGTTGGAATAGGTTGATGTTTGGGGTCAATGATCTCAAACATTGATTTAAATATGGATATGCCTCCGAGTTTAGAAAGTATTGAAAAAATAAGATAAAAACACATGCGTTTGACGTCTTTTTATCTGTTTTTTTTTCATTGTCAACGTTATTATTTATGTTTTCCATCACTAAATCAAATTGAAAATGCAATGGCTACTAATCTTAATTCTGAAAACCGGTTGTTTTTTTTTTGTTTATGCAGGAAAGGCATATCCATGTTATGCCAGCACAATCAGAGTGCATCAAATCACTCTTAAATATTCCGATCTCTGGTCATAACACATTTTATATTATAAACCTGACTGTCCATTGATTTAATATTCGGTAAGACGATTGCATCGGAACGGCAACTGATCAGTGGTTGCGGCGATCGATAACAAGCAACTTGTTGTGTAAAACGTGTGTTAATGCGAAGACATTGTAACTATAGTTGGAAGGCAACAGCGTTAGTTGTTTGTGTCATAAACTATCTGATAAATGTCAGTACCAAATTGCTGCTACAGATATTTTTTTACTAATGATCTTAAAGTGCTGGTTCTCTCAAACGGCAATTACGTTGCTGTAGTCATAAACCATTACGGCAATTAGTGAAAATATGACATATGCTTTGGCTAAAGTTGCTGTCTGCACATTTTTTAAAACAGCTGATAGGCAAACTGGAGTAGGTGTTGGCAATATAAAAATATTTTTCTTGAGTTATGTCAAACGCAGTGATTTAAAGAAAACAAGGCTTCATATGAAACCAAAATGTATTATTATACTTTGTTGTTTCAATTATTTGTAAATTGTTTAAGAATTTTAGATACGATATTACGACGAAAACTCTCTGTTGTGATTATTCGGAATGTTACGACTTAAATTTGTGTTAGTATATTATTTTTAATATCGTAAATTTGTCATTGTATAAAAATCATTTAAGCCAATCCAATCCATATTATACGAGGAGTACGCGATTCTCTGCAGTCAATGTCTTAACCTTTGGCTAGCATCATATTACTACGCGACAACCATTTAGGCCAGGCCATATTTATAATAATGAGAATAATACATCATCATAATTTAAATAGTAAACGAAAATAAATCACATAGGTCAGTTTCAATTTCAAAACTAAATAGTCTGTCTCTTTTTAAATCATTTAAAAAGAAAAAGATTGCTAAACTTTAATTAGATTAAGATAATGGCTACCTAGAGTCTGCTATATTGTTTTCAATGAAATATCACACTAGTTTACTAAAAGTATATCACGTGAATGTAAAGTTACATTGGTTTTATTTTTATTTAAAGTCAGATTGATTATAACAACTTTTACTCAATCAAACTCATCGATAATTTTTTTCATAAAATAACTCATTCAAATGTTTTACAAATGTTCTGCGCTTTCGTTACAATCACCACATTTACCATAGAGCTAGTTTGCACCTACGCTCTTCTATCTTGCTCTTTCTCAACGGAAAGGAGAGTAATAGACAATTTATGTAATAATTTAGTATTCTCATACTCCATTTAATGTATGATTTATATAAAATCTTTAGGTGCTTTCTTAGGTCTATTAAACAGCCTTGACAAATCTAGATTTGATTTGAATTTGAATTTAATTGCAAATTAGATCTACTAGAAACACAATCAGTGACGGAAGAATGTCCTTACCACATGAGTACCCACAGAACATTTGTCTGCTAATTCAAATTAGGAACATTCAACTTTAAGTCGTGTATTTAAGGTTGAATTTGCAATTCGAAGTGTTATTTTATACGGGACTGTGTTTCTAGTTCTTATTTATTGTCTATGGATGTAGTAATGTTTTTTTATCTGTCAGTTTTTCCTGTCGTTAAATGAAATTTTAATTGAATGTAACGTATTCGTATTTTAATGTATGCTGAAAAAAACTAGTAAATCCTTAGTTAGTAAAGTAAAATTTTGGCCTAGAGGAATAGTTTTTTGTTTTAAACAGTTTCTTTTTACGACTAATATTACAGTTTTTTCTAACAATAGAAAAACTTATTAAAAATTCAGGCTAAATCTAGATTTAAGCCATAATATTAATTTCCGACATTTTGCCTTTCTTACGAATTTTTGTTATTTATATTATGTAAGTCGTGTACAAATCAGTAATATACATAGATTTAATATAGATGATAGATTGGCAATTGAATCCTGAAAACGAGACCAAAACTAGGTTACGCTAGTGTGCATAAAGTGAGCATGTGCGTGAGATAAATAGTGCAGGTACTGCATTGTCTGCTTGCTTTCGATATCGATTCCATCGACACAGTTTACGTTGACGCAGGTGACTTATTTTTTAGTATTATTAAAAGAACGCCAAAAAACTGCAAGTTAATACCTAGATATGTTTTTGACGTGACAACGTCTTAAATTAGGTTGCGGCTGGGAGTCACTTATGAAAAAGTGTAACGCTCGGTAACGTTACGATGAGTCACCGAACGAGAGAGAGGCCCGCCGAATGCCTTGCGTCTCTCTCCCACTCAACTATGATCGGTCTGCCGCGCGCGCAGCACTAGAGAATTAGGCGCATTGAATCGGCGCATGCTTGTGTCTCTGTCTTTGTCTTTCTCGAACGTTCTTGGCGTTGGAAAAACAAGAAAGCGTCATAATACAAGTTCACACGTGTGGTTAAAGTATCGTCAGCTGTGTCTGTAGTGAAAAGACGTTGTCACGTAAAATCTTCGCCCGTAAAACCGACTTTGCAGGCAATCATTTTTTATTTTATAATTACTTATCCCCGAACAAAATCAATTTATTGTAAAAAATATCGTAGGCTTTACTTGCCAGTATTTAACAATTTTGCCTCATTTTGCGATCGCGATCGCCAAAGTTGAAATAAAACTGATATTTATTTTTCAATTACACATTACAAACGTACACTAAATATACATATATTTAATGTTTAACTAATGGGGATTGATGGGGGCTTGAACAATATGGACATTGATCCAGAGCGTAATTTTACAGGCTGATCGCCTCTGTGTTAAAAACACTTAGGGTTCAAATGTAAACTGCAAATGCTCGAATATTTATTGGGCGAACATTCTTTTCTATTAGGCAATTTCAACCTTTTCTAACGTATTTTAACAATTTAGGCTGTATGCGGTTTACAATGTGAAATATGTCAGCTAATGAAATGTCGATAAGATATCATCGACAACGTCAATCACTAAAATACAAAAGTGACGTTAGTAATTGTTGAAATTCACGTATTTGATATTATTTTTAATTGAATTCATATGAATTTAAATCCTTGTCCTGGTGAAATGCCCTATCAATTAGTATACAAAATTTTAGTCAAAGCTCTGAAACATTGCATTTTGCTGCTGGTAATCGCGATTGTGTGTTGACGTGTGAAATGTACAATTATGTTGGTTCCCTTTTTTAGATGAGTTACTTCCAGGTACTGAACATGTAACCATAATGAAAATACATCAACTCGACACTTTTTTACAATAATAAAAATGAAACTAGTAAAACTAAAGGGAATATTGTGTTGCGCGTGACAGACGTCAGAACTCAGAAAAACGCTACGGGTTCTTAGCGTGTACGTGAACGGCCTTGTGAACTATCTCGTTCTATCGTATAGCTGCATTGTATTCTCTCTCTTTTCATTGCCAATCTATCAGCAGTATATTAAATCTATGGTAATATACATCTGATAGTAGGTTTTTTAATCGTAGCTCATAGATAGGTTTAAATGAAAATCCGCTTTTGCTTCATACCAGTAATGGAAAAACGATCTTATAATATACGGATACGGTCGACAACCATTCCGCTCGGCTCGTGTAAGTTTGCTTTTGAACAAAAATTTTGAAAAGGTCAACATTTTACTAAGTAGTCTGCAAGCTTATACTCAAATTATTTCATAAATATACCACCATAGTATAGATCTGTCATTATAAAAAATAATAAGTTTATTATTATTAGTTTTTGGTATAAATCATACCAAACTGAATCGTGTCCAAAGAGAAGGGTTAGAAGTTAAAATATCATGAAATAAAAGTAAATCAAATATTCTACATATTTATTTTGATAACGAGAGAGGCCATAATGATTACGCATTTGTATCCAATTTAGGTTATTTATAGAGTCATTATATAAGACTTACATTTTCGATATAAAAATATTAAGGTTTTTATAAAAGACCTTCTAAAAACGTTAAGGCCAAAAGCAAAAGTTTACCCCAATATTAGCACAAATTTTAATTAAAGGTGCGTGCATACTGTAATATTTAAAATTAAAGAACTATTTCTGTACTTTGTAAATAAACCTTTTATATGAAGTGGGTAACTGGAAGATGTGTATCAGTGTGCACCTATCCTTACGATGACATTTTTGATGTATTTACTATTATCATTGTTTTAGTTTTTCGTAAGAGTGATGCAGGCCCTGTACTCTGCGAAACGATTTCGATTTATTCGACTCTTATCTTCTGTCTCGTTCTCCTACCGGAGTGAGTAAGCCAGATGGAGATATCGAACTCGGTTTGCTTAGTAGACACCCAGGACTTATATTATCGCGCCTGTGTACGACTGTCTAACTTATATGTATTTAGTGATAGGCTATGTAATTAGATTTTGTATGAGCTAAACAAAATATACAATATGTTGAAGTTGATGAGCGCGTTTGTAAATGTTTGTGTTGTCGGTGTGCGCTTTGGATCTTTTAACATTGTTTTTTAACTAAGCGTTGCATAAATAAATACTCGTATAATAATTTTCGATTCCCTGATAATTACTAATATATTTTTAATTAAACCCTTCAATATAAAAGATTTTTAAGTGATATTTATTATTTATAGCCAATTTCCAAGAAATGCATTTATCTTGGCTGAACCAAACATTACTTTCCAAGTAATTTCTATTTTACATCTTAACGAGTCAAAGCGGCCACCACAACGCATAGAATGTAACTCACAAATCACATGTTCACAACGCGTGCAATTATCGCTAGTAAAGTAAGGCTATAAGGTTGCATTCGCGTTGTGTAATGTTGATGTTGTATAGAGGTGTGATAGGCCATATTGTTGGTGTGTTGGCAAAACTGTGTCGGCGGCAGTTGACAATATTGATACAAATATGTTAATAGTAACATGTCTAAGTAATTTTTTTGAAGAATTGAGGACACGAAATTTTAATATCTGAATTATTTTCCAATTCTGAATTTTAGCTGTCTTAAAATCTGTAAATGCATTCTAAGAAACACTTATTTATTTCAATCAGATCATAAAACTTTATTATTCTGATAGAAAGTTGGTTTGCATGCTTTTTCAATATCCAAAAAACAATAATTAATTAATTATATGCTTCTTTCACCATTATTATGACGTTTTTAATTAAGCGCAACTCAATATGGTGGAAATCCCAAATAACTAAGTTTTAATAAATAATGAGTTATTTCATTATACTCCATGTTCTTGGGTCCATTGCCATAAATCATGTGATCCATGGTACAGATAACATGTTGTATACTATTTGTGCATGATATTGCTAACCGTCTCTGGCAGGTTAACTCAACTTTTTGTGTAAGAGGACTTGCACGGTCTTCCCTCAATGCTATTCAGAGATGGATTAAAATTTAATCTCTGTCTCTTAGACCTTTTGGTCATATTCCTTTTTAGTTTATAGTTATTTTCTTATTAATTAAATCCTAAATAATGCCAAAGTGGTTCTGGATTAGAATAAGACGGTGCTTATTCTGGGACGTATCTCTATCCTTTTCGATTTCATAGAGAGGTGATAAGGTAATTATTTTTCAATGATATTTATCTCAGGATAAGTCAAAAATTGCGAACAATTAGAAGAGTTGTGATTTTGTATAATTACTGGTCTCCCTGAATTAAAAGGCTCATAGATCATATCATTATGAAAAACCATTTTGATACAAATATGTATTTACACGCACAAAATATAGGTTGTAAGTGTAAACCACCGCAATGATCTCACATACATTGTGTTCAAGTTAGTTTTATTCCGTGCAAATGCTATTTTATTATTTATGAAAAAGGTTATTTTTGGAAAAACGCTCTCAACGTAAACCATTTTACGCAAGCAGCACACTTTTACGCAGACGTAGTTTATATAGCTCAAACATTTCTGTTGACTGCATATGTAGATGCAAATGTGCATGTGCGAATAGAAAGCTGCGATGCTGAAAAAGATTGGGAACCAATGCTTTAAGGGCTATATTGCTCCTACACCTACTCAAGGAATTCCCTTCAAATGGCTATACATATGATGTAATAGACAGTCTTACATGTTTTCATAAATATTAAAATAGGAATTATACGAATTGGGAAAGCGTGCAAGTCCGAGCGACTGATATTATGCGTGTTTTTTTTTATTATAGCTTTTTGTATCGATATATGAGTAGAGATGTTACGACTTTTTTACTAAACGGCCATAGACAGTAAGTTAGGTTAGACGATGTTTGGCAACAAATTAATGTTAGTATTGCGGCAGGTATAGTGAGAAAAGTAACCACAAGTTTCCAACGAAGTGTTGCTGCTTAAGAAAACTGTGATGTGGCGTGGACTAGTCGTATTCGATTGAAAACAAATGTTATGGCAGTTTATAACTGTGTTCGTAGTTAAGTAGAGTCGTAGCACTATTCAGCGTTAGAAAACGTAACAATACGTTAACACATGCATTGACTAATCGCATCCACACCAAAGCAATGCCCATAAAATACATACTCAATTTAAACTAAAAACACATATTATCTGCTTTTGTTATGTATGTATAGTGTAATAAAGCTGAACGTATCATTTAAAAAGACGGTCGTGCGTGCCCGAACTGGGAAGGGGGGGGGGGGTGGACAAAGCACTTTGACATTATTACATTATTATAATATAATTTATTTCCAAAGATTTTCACAGCACGATAAGGCAGGACAACTGAGGCTTTAAGCCGCGTCGGTTGCAACCAATCTCATTGTACTTACCGCAGTACAAAATCACTACAAATGTGTAAACTAAAATTTCTTGCATAGTTTCTTAGTATTAAATTATTATATACACCCATCTGTAGTACTACGTTAAAATGCAAGATAATTTGTAGTTACGTCTAAGTGTAATGAGTAGTCGGATTCAGCTAATATAAAATACAAACTTTGGATGGCACGCGTACTATCCGGCTGAAGCTCAGCTTGAAATGTCGACAGAAATCGGATTCAAGATAGTATTATTTTGATCGAACATGTACAAATACACTTTTGTTCTAAAATACCTAAAACAAACAGTTTTTATAAGGCCTGTTTTGCCCAAAGACAGTTTTTTTTAGGACTGTGTAGAAAGTATTTATGTTTTGGTATAGCTATCTAATGGGGGCTATCGCTAGTGAATTTGCCACTAGAGGCGCTTGTGTCGCGTGAGGTCCAATATCATTCACTTTTCACTGGTTTTAGCGGAATTTGTTGCATAAATTATAATTTCTTCAATTTACCTGCTGGAAAGTGATCTCCTTCGTAAAATATCGCAAATATGGATTATTTGGCGATTAATGTGAACGCTTTCAAAGCGGAATTAAGAAAAAGTGCAAAAATAGGCGGCCTCAAGAGCAACTATTTCAGAAGTTAGTTTGTTGATATCAAGATAGTTATTTATAAACAATATAACCTTAATTAGATTCAAGATATAACACTTTGTTTCGGCGCCAATCGCCTTTGACAGCTATACCACCGGACCTCAGTCTACAGTGGCGCCAACTGGTGAGCAAAGAAACGGTAGTCCCCATTGAGAAGCCCAGTTATTAAAGGGCATTAAGAGTCATAAATTTCTTTAACGAAATAGTTGATACCATATCAACGGTCTCTCAGGCCCTGAATTGTCACTACAAAAAAAAACATGGTTCAAGCATTTGTAAGAACGCTCATGTCTACAATATGTAGTTAATATCAACAAAGTTACACAATTCTGATTTCCCATCTTGTTGGGGGTTATTAGACTTATTCAAAACTAATTTAATTCCGATAAACTGTCGATGCAAACAACCAATGCTTTTATAGTAGATACTGACGCTTTTTTGTAACTAAAAACACAAATGGAAATGGCCCTAATTTATCTTAAAAACGTATGTTTCGTTAGAATTATTTTGTGACATGTGCATTTATTTTATCCCATTGAATACGCAACAATTTTTATTACGATTTAGTATGTGACATTATTTTTACCTATTTATAATAATTATTGTAATTTTTCGCCATTACTAATAATGCTCAAATTTTGTATGTTTTGTGTCTATTGTATAAAGTTTTATTATGAAAATTCACAGATTTTCAATCTTGCTTTTGGAATGCACATGTTACAATATATCTTTTATTTATAAGTTTGTGCAAAAACATTATACTTTTCCAGAAAGGTGATAATATGTATCGAGATTTAAATTTTTCAATTTTAATAAGGTGTTTATTATTATTTTGTAAATACTATATTTAAGCCCATCAACTCGAAGCCCCGTGTTTTATTTGATTCTACACAGGCTTGACAGTTGTGAACCTGATCATTTAATTTTATTAAGTTACTTATTCTGTAAATAGATAATGCAGGTCGTGTAATACAATATTTTTGAAAATATACCACTATTTAGAAATACTTGGCTTTTATTTACCTACTACCTTTTTGATAATCTAGTTCTGATTTGAAATAATACAAAGGGGTTAATATGCAGTCTTTGGTTATTATATCAGTGACTTTTAATTACTTAATTAATATATTTCAGACTAAGCTATACTATAAACAATGAAAACTTAGCCTAGAGTGAATAAAGATAATTATATAAAAGAAACTCGTCATGCTCAGCAGAATACGATTAAACATTATTTTTTTGCGTTAAGCATTATTTTTGTTTGAATTTTTGACGAACTTGAAAAAAAGTTTGCCATTTTTGATTATTGAACAAAAGTACGTAATTTTATTAAGAACTTATTTATTTGCGGAAACCTTATCCACATTTTTCATTCAATCTGCATGATCAACAATTTCAAGTAGATCTTAAGCATTTATGACCTTTGCTTTGTCGAAATCAAACCACCCAGCACCTTGTAGGTAGATACGGTCAAGAAAGAGGTGTACCAGTTTTTGACAAAACTTCATGTGTCAGTAAAATAGCGATAAGGACTTTTTGCATGAGAAAATCAACCTTGTAGTTCACTGACACGCGAATGACTTTCAACCTTAAGGTAGACTTCGGAGCAATGCGGCTTGCGGCTTGCGTCGTGCGACATGCGACACTTGCGGCCCACGCGGCCAAGAGTATGAAATCCTTAGAGATGCTTTTTTGGCCGACCGTACTACCTATATGTATAATAGTATGAAATTCTTGCAAAATTGCTTTTTATCGGTCCTATTTGGTCTAATTGAAGTACCAGGCTATGATCTCATTGCCTTGCAGGTTCGAATCCCGAGTCAGGCAACAAGTCTCAAAGTTTTGAACATTGCTAGGATTTGTGATTACCATCCCGCATTTGGCCAGCATGGGTTTATGCCTGTACCCATCATTGGTGCGGTAACTTGAATGCAATGATAGAGGACTTTGCCCTGCAGTGGGATGATTATAGGCAGTTTGTTCGTTAAGTACATAATGCATTGTCAAAGTTAAAGCGCACTGGGGTGTAAATGTTTTATTTACAACGGAGATGGGCGCAGGTCGGGTTTGGTCTTTTTTCTGTTTAGAAGGTGGTCTGTGTGTTTAGACGAAGAACGCTTCTGTTTTTCTATCCAAGAGATGTCATTAGACACTATTCGCATGTCAGCTCTCAAGAGAAACGACCACAACGGGACACTAAGAAAGACTCCTACTTATCTCGCTTCTATGAAGGTTTGCTATGCTTGTAAGATTGGCTTTTTCGAGGCATTGTTTTGCCGGAAAAATATATAAAATCAGTGAGTACCTACATATTACTTCATTCTTAAGTACCTACTTACCTATCTAAGTAGGTACAGCTTCAGGGTTTATGGTGTTTTGTTGGTTTCTTCGTATTTGTAGATGAAAGTTAAATTTCATTTAAGAATATTCGAGATCGCCCTCGAAAATGATTCGATGTGTTCAATCCTTTATTTACTTGCTGATTGTGGTCAAGGCAATTGATAAAAAATTTAAATCCAACTACACGTTTCTGCTACTCCCCACTAGATGCCACTGGTTGTCGAAAAATAATTTCGGAAACAAATTGCATTTTGTTTGGCTTTTGCATTTGTGCATCTAGACCAGCTGCACAAAAGGAAATTATTATAATAATAAATTCATTTTATTAGCTTTGTTGATATTATCTATCAGCTCAGAATAATATTATTCTAAGCCTATCAGCTAAAGTGATATTTATTGGATACAGGTAGGTAGATAAGTACACAAAGTTTTAATTAAGTAAAACGACAATCGACAGGATTATTAGTTAATAGATGAAATGGTTCAAATACGAGTATAAAGTACCTACATATTTATTGGATCAGCTTTACTATTTTACATTCTAAAAACTTAACACTGCGGGGTTTTATATTCTCTATATACCTACCTACCTACCTAACTGTAGTGTATTTTCTATACATCAAACATAAAATATCATCATCATCAGCTCATAAAATAAAAGTGAAATTAAAACTGGCTAAACTACGATCGCCAAGCCGCCTGTTAAGCGTGGCGACTATGGAAAAATTCACCTTTTGCAAATGCGCGTGTCAGATGTGGACTAAGTAATTAATATATATTATATATATATATATAATTATAAGAAGACGATCATCATTCATCGGTAGCAGCGAAAAAGACGATAGAGTTTGAGACGTAACCTCCAAATGTGATGATTACCGGGTACCTATATTTGTTTTCGAAAGTTGTTGGTTCGATTTTTATTATAGCGAACACGGTGTGCCAATAGTTCAATTGTGCGAAGTTTTAAATTAAAAACTTCGCGAGATTAAAAGTTATAATTTTGCGAAGTTAGGTAGGTAGGTAGATAGGTAGATACTTCATTAGTGCAATGTCGGGAGTCTGACTGTTCATAAAAAGTATTTTTAACGAAACCCATTTCATAACTGCCAAGTTATCGAAGAGCCATTTGACCGACGGGCTATTTAACCTATTGGCCACTTTACTGAAAAGCCAAATGTACGCAATTTCATGTCGGCGACAGTACATTTGTTTGAACGCCATTTAATCGAAAGGCAAGTAAAATCATTCAATTAAATCAACAAGTTTTATTTGAGACAATTTACCACACGTAAATAATTTTCTTAATTAAAGTATTGGCAAAGTGATTGTTACATCTGAATCTTGATACATCGGGCAAAAATAATATAACAAATAAAGAAAAATTACGTATTTACGTAAAAGTATGTCAACATGATTTAAAAAATCTGCTTCTGCGACTCAAAGAATCTTAAAATTAATAACGTTAAAATAAAAAATTAAATTAATTAAATTAAACAAAATAAAATAAAATAAATAAATTAAATGTTAATCTGAAAATTATTTACGTGTGGCGAATTGTCTCAAATAAAACTTGTTGATTTAAATAAGTGAACGCCCCGTTGGTCTAGCGGTTTAAATACCGGGTCAAGATCGCGGGGTCCCAGGTTTGAATCCCGGGTCGGGCAACAAAAAGTTTCGAATTTTCGAACGTTGCTCGGGTTTGTGATCACCAACCCGCATTTGGCAAGCGTGGTGATTATGGCGTATACACCCATCATTGCTGTGGTAACTTGAATTCAATGATGGAGGCCTTTTCCCTGCAGGATGATTATAGGCTGTTACTTTTTTTTTAATAAGTGATTTCATTTGCCTTTCGAATATATGGCGTTCAAACAAATGTAAGGTCGCCGACATGGAATTGCGCACATTTGGCTTTTCAGTAAAGTGGCCAATAGGTTAAATAGCCCTTCGGTCAAATGGCTCTTCGATGACATGGCAATTGGCAGTTATGAAATGGGTTTCGTTAAAAAGTCTTTCTATGAACAGTCAGACTCCCCTATGTAACGTTTGTGCGATACATCCTGTTGCGAAAAACCAAACCCTACAGTGATTACTCATTATTTCGTAATATATTAGTTCGATACGCCTTCTTTAGTCCCTAACATTTAATTAATTTATGTTGAAGTATTAAGAACAATACCATATAGCAAATCTGTAAAGAGCCTTGGCGTTCATATCGATAGTGCACTTACTTGGAACAAACAAACTATGTTCGCAGCGGCAGCGTCACTTAGCAGACTTCGAAATTTCTTACCCATACCCACTAAAGTTGCGCTTGTCCAGGCCTTATTATTTCCAATTTTAGACTATGCAGATTGCTGCTACTCAGATTTAAATGAGAATCTCCTTGACAAACTTGATCGCTTACTAAATTTCTGCATACGGATAATTTTTGGTCTGCGTAAGTACGATCATGTTACTGAATACAGGACTCAACTTAAGTGGCTCCCTATTAGGCTTAGACGTGACTTCCATTTTCTTTCTCTATTATTCACCATTTTGTTCAGCCCAAAGTCACCGCCGTATCTTAAAGAGCGCTTTCAGTTTCTGCAGGCTGCTCAGGAACGTGACATGCGGCCATCCAGGCAACTATTGCTCAAATTACCACCTCATTCCACTAATTATTATTCTAAGTCATTTACTGTAGAGTCCATCCGATTGTGAAACTCCCTGCCACCTACTATCAGGCTTTCTGAGTCATTAGCAATATTTAAACGCCGGCTAAACATATTTTTTAGCGCTTTGACTTGACAACTTTTGTCGCATGAATGGTAAATTGTATAGTATTATATTATCTGTGCTGCTGATCGTTCATGACTCGGTTTCCTTGCTCATATCAAGTATGTATTTAGGTGTATGTATGTATATGGTATGTAATTTGTGTAATTATATATATTTTATTTATTTTTATTTATGTAATTGTGTTATATTTAAGTTTAAGTAATCAGCTAATCAGCTATTATTTATGTTAGAGTAAATCGTTGACGTTTAGTTTTGCTGTTTTAGTATTTATTTTTCATTTATTTATTTTATTATTATTATTATTTTCTATTATTTTTTATTTTGAATTCTTTAGTTTAACATTCTGCCTTAAGCACTCTGACCACCTTCCCCTTCTTCATAGTTTTTTCCCTGTACCCAAAGGTTGTCTGGCAGAGATCGCTCATTAGCGATAAGACCGCCTAAATTGTACATCTTACTCTAAAAATTGTATATTATTTCGTTATTTGGTGTGCAATAAAGAGTATTCTATCTATCTATCTATTAGGTATACTAAGGTATACACCCCCAGCCCCCAATGCGCCAATGCCCACAGCTACCATTACGCTGCATAATGGTAGGGTGGTTTTGAAGGCTTTATCCAGTATAAACAAGTACTTACTAACAATATTATATTTTTTATTTTATTACAACTATAAGTTGTTGTGATAGAACGTATTTTAAGTACTTAATCCATTTAAAGATTTATTATTTATAATTTTAACTTTGTCAGAGAATACCCCCAAAAGGAATAGTGCCAGGAGAAGATGGGCAGCAACATCTTTCTTCTACCATTGGATAAAATGCGTTCGCCGAGCCGCCTGCGCCTGCCACACGCGGCTATTACGGCAAATCTTTCTGTTCAACAAAGACTGTGTGGTGCTAATACTGTTTTTGCTATTGTAAAGATAATAGGACGTAACATCAGCAAGTCTCAATATTTTATTTAGGTACTTACACTAAATTAAATATTTTCTTTTTAATTTTGAAAATTGTTTGTGTAGGTACTTATTAATAATTAGGTATTTACTTTATTTGATATTTTAGCAACTTAATTGCACTTATAATATCAGTATATAAACTTGAAAA
Organism: Anania crocealis; assembly: GCA_949315895.1. Lineage (NCBI taxonomy): Eukaryota > Metazoa > Arthropoda > Insecta > Lepidoptera > Crambidae > Anania > Anania crocealis. The sequence continues at coordinate 4,846,856 of OX438874.1, read as the reverse complement.
ATTTTGTCTCAGGCGGGACACGAACCCGCATCTCCTCGCATCTCCTCGCATCCCGCCCGGCATACAATTAGGTATTTATTGAGTATGTCTGTCTGTCCAACTAATCTAAATCGAAACGGAAATTATTACTTAATAATAACTCTTTAACTCCTCGACCGACCGTCCGTGGGTAATTCCTGGCATAATGGAAATCAATTTTATTATAATCGAGGTATTCGGGGTTTAACAGTAAATTATCAATAAGTATTACGTACGGATACATTTAATTTAATTTTTTTGTTAGCTATGATCATTGTTACTAAAGTTTATGATTTAAATGGAACACACCTTCCAGAAAATAATTATCAACAGTGTAAAATTGTCAAAAGAAAGACGCGACGATAAGTAAGTCGATAGCAAACAATAACAAAATAGGTGGGTTATGTGGACTTTTAATAGTTGGACACGTCTGCGTTACATACAGAACGATATACTTGTATAGGTTTGTATGGACTTATTCAGCTGTTTCATTCCTGCATTATTCTTGCAATTCAAGAGTGAACAGGACAACTAGATCATTTCAGAAACAGTCTCGAAAAATCGAGAATGAACGTTATATCGCTCATACTCTGTAGTCGAGAATTTTCTACCTGCCGCTAGATGTCAGGGTGGGTATAAAAGTCCAAGAAACGCGCGCAATTCGAGTGAATACAAATCGAGCGCTTATACAAGTCAAACCGAAAGTGTGAATCAGTGCAGTTATTGCATCGCATTTTTCATTAAAAAGCAATAATGAGTTCTTTGGGAGGATTTTCCTTTTGCCTAACCTTGGCCATTATATTCCTTGGTATAGGCTCCCGAAAATTTGTGTTCGGCGATGAATGTCCTGATAACCGAGACGGAAAACTAAACGACCAGGCTTTCGGAATGATGTTAACACCCGACGACTTCTTGACTTCGATGATGACACCATGGATCGTACACGACTACTTCAGACCTTGGAGGCACTTGGCTTCGCTCACTAAAGACCTGGGATCGACCATCAAAACTGATAAAGATAAGTTTCAAATAAATTTGGATGTCCAACATTTCGGCCCTGAGGAGATCACGGTGAAGACGTCTGATGGGTACGTCGTGGTTGAAGCGAAACATGAAGAGAAGAAAGACGAACATGGCTCTATATCCAGACAATTCATTAGGAAATACTCTCTTCCGGACGGAGCCGAATCGGAAAACATTGTTTCTGAATTATCCAGCGATGGAATCCTAACGATCACAGCTCCAAGGAAATTAGTAGATGATAAAGGTGAGAGAATAGTGCCTATTACCAAGACTGGACCGGTCAGGAAAGAACCTAAGGAAAATCAAGACGAAAACGGATCATGCCAAGCCAGTGACAAGTCTTGTAAAGTATAGGTCTGCATTTAATTCCTAGATTTCCTAGTCGTATTAAAGACTGACGAAAACTTCCAATAAATTAAGTTTATTTAATTACTTGTTTTGATTCTAAACCCTTTTTTTTAGTAAGAATCTTATAGGCAAAATGCTTCTACCTAAGTACAGTGTTCCTAAGAATCAAAATTTATTTGGCATAATACATTTATATACTCAGGCTTAGCTTACAATAGATGCAATAAATAAAAATATGAGTATGAAACAATGATATTTAGAGCCCTTCTACAGTGTGCTTCAAGCTGGAATCCTCTTATTTGAAATCTCAATGAAAACGAATTTTGACAATGCTAAAAAATAGTCCTGAAATAGTCCTAAATATTCGTACAAGTAAAAAAAAAGTCACATTTTAGTTTTGGCATTATAGCTATTGGTTAGTGAGGATTATGGCTTGAACGTCAAGCTGTAAACCTACTTCTGGTGCAAGCAAACGGTAAAGTCTACGGAATTGGTAAGGTTCCAAAAAATAGTCATGAAAGAGTCTTCTTAACGACATGTCAAATCTCAGAAATAGTCCATAAGAGTTTCCATAGATATAAAGGTAGGATTAATATGGCTTGAACATTAGAAAACTTCAAATTTCTCCGAAACGCCTACGATTTTCGGTTTCAAGTTTATGCCAAAAAATTGTCATGGATATGCCAAATATTCCTATGCTTAGAATAATAACGCTTATTCTAAGGTCCTATGAATGAAGCGAAAATAAATTTGAGCTGATTTAATTTGAAAATTGAAAGTTTTTATTTTCCCTACATTTCTATGGAGGTACGTACAGTCGTTTACAAAATGTTTTACTTCATTTGATATTATTGTGAAATATTCAGCTTAAAATATAATATTTTTTACAGTTAGGCGTGTTCCATGGCAGCTATTTTCTCTCATAAATTTTTTATCCATAATCTAACGTTTCATAATGTTTTGTGACCTACGCATCATTTGTCCGAATGATATTAATTTGCCCTAACTCAATGTCTCATAATATCACTTGCCCTAAAATCAAAATCCCTAAGTATAATTTATCCTAAAATTTTTTGCTATAAATATTACAATCTATAATGTTTAAAAGACATAAAAGGCTTTTCTATAACAGTTATAAATCCTAACGTGATGTGTCATAAAATGCATTTAGAATTGCGTGTGCTCCGGCGCTACGGGAAGTCCAGCTCCTCCGCTCTAGCGTAACAAAGTGCAGGCACCCACGCTCCCCTTCGCAGCTTCGGCTTGTTGGTCGCCAGCCGCAAGAAAAATTAGGATATCTAATTATTATAGCACCCGATATTAGGCATAATAAAATTTCGTTTATTCGAACATTATGGATAGTGATGATTATAGCAAACGTGTTAGGGATTTTGAATTTCGGATGAACAATTTTCGAAGAAGAAAGGGACTACCCAGCTGTTATAATTAAAAAAAAAACATTAATAATGGTATTCTTAATTATTATTTATTAAATCTGAAATCAGCGCCATGTTTGCCAATCCGGAATATACTAGCACGTTCGCCAAGCGTGGGGATGCCTGTTTGTGTTGAGTGTTTGTGTTCGGTGTTTTTTACGTGTTTGGTGATTGTGGCTGTTTGTGGCAAACACCAAGCGTCTGGATGCAGCAATGGAGATACGCGTACCGCGTTCTCTATCAGAGCGGTTACGGGAACGCGGAGTGCAAGCGGTTCGCGAACGTAATGGATACCCAGCTTTAGGGTCACCCACAATGCACGCACGTAACATATTATTCTATTACTTTTTAAAAATCATTGGTATGAAAACATAAGTGTACGATTTAAAGGATACGGAAAATATTTGTACCTACACTTAAATTAACTCGAAAGGTTTTTGGTGTAAAATTATTAGTAGGTAGCTACCTGTTAAAATAAAAACAAAAACAAATGAGACTAGTAATCGGTTAACTTGTGTTGTGCATGCATAAGAGACATGAAAAGAAAAAAATATTCTAATATCAAAAATACGAAAGTCCGTCTGTCTGTTTATCTATAACCTCTTCACGCTAAAAGCGCTGAACCGATTTAAATGGAATATGGTATAGAGTTAGAGTCCCTGAAAAGAATATCAGAAATATTTTTTAAAAGATGTTACGAGATCAATTAAGTTAGAGATCAATTAAGTTAATTTGATATTTAATTGGTTTCTTGAAACTATAGTAACTTGTAACCCTCTGAGAAGGAAAATATAAATTAATTTTTAATTTATAATCCGGAAGATAATTTCTGACCTGAAAAACTTTTAGTTTCTTGTCGGTTTACAATACATTAAGTTCGTGGTAGTAGGAGAGGTACCGTAAGGAGGTATTTTGGCTACATTGTTAGCTCGTTAATATGCATATAATATTATAATACTGTATTGATATCATCATCCCACTGCACTTAGCACAGCATAGGTAAACACCACGCTTGCCAAATGCGGGTTGGTTGGTGAACACAAAAGCCTTGCAATGTTTGAAAATAGGAAACTCTTGTTGCCCGACCCGGGATTCAAACCCAGGACCCCAAGATTTTGGTCCGGTACCTAAACCACTCGACGTTACTACTACACATCCAATCAAATTACAGCTTTTCTATTACTAAGTGAAACTGGCGAAACCAATGATATTTACTTTTTAACCAGCATTGGGTAAAACTGAGTCCGTGTTAACCGCTGACGGACAGACGGAAACACTACGAGTCACTGAAATTCGAACATACGGACTTGGCCAAACTAATAATAGGCCAATATCCCACTGCGCCGCGGTCCGCGGGCCACGAGTGTTTTCTATGTATAAACTGAGGTATGTACTCTTATCTGAGGTATCTTATCTGTGATATTACACGCGTACTGCGGCGGAGCGCGGTGAAGTGGGTTAATCGCTTTAGGGGTCCTTTTTTGACGGACCTATCACTGAAACCTTATATGGAAGGCTTTAATCAGTTAAACCGGGCAGAGTGTGGCGAGCGCTGAAGGCGCTCAGCCTAGGTCCGCCACGCTAGCGGTGACCCGGTGCGGCCGAGGGTGAGGCTTCGCACCTGGGCCCATACTAACGGGCGTGATCGGGCCAGTGTAGGGTGCTAAGGCACCCTACCAAATGGCGAACCCACCAGAGTGGTGGCGTCGCCGGAACCGGAGATGCCGTGGCATGCCGGATCACGGTCGGGCTCCATTCTGGCGGGCCCGATCTGGGAGGGGGGATCGGACAGCGACCTCAAGGGCGCCTCTGTAGACTCGGACCTCGGCTTGGGTCACCGTCCGAGGGGGGGGCAGGTGAGAAGCGGCCAGGCACATGATTGTGTCGGCCGAAATGAAAGGCGGGACCACGCACCCGCCTCCGTCGGGTGCGGTGTGGAGAACTACTGTGTTGTGCAGTAATTGAAGTGCTATGCAGTAATTGGAGTGCTTTAGGGGTCCTTGTTTACTCCGAAACCTTTTATAGCCATGCGACCGGCCCAAATTACTTAAACGGTTGAGTTTACATAAGTATTCATTATTTTTTGATGTCGTTGCGTATGATGTTATTCTGAAGACTTAGTTTAAGACTAAAATTATGTTTTTTACAACAACCAAAAATAATTTTTATCTTATGATAGGTATTTAAATGGGCATTTTGTTAGATTTTTATCGTTTTCATGGACATTTAATACAAGACTGACCAATAACAATAGAGTATGCGTAATAATGCGAAAGTAACAGCGATCGCCAGGCAAGGATAGCGATCATTGGGAAATCCCCTCAGATCATATAAGGAATCCCCCTTATGTCCAGCTGTGGACTAATGTGGGCATATGATGTGGTGATGATGATACCCTTTATTCGCTTTTGATCTTCTAATTTTTGGTGTTGTTGTTGTTGTATGTCTGCCTGTCTTACGCTTACACGCCTAAACTACTGAACCGATTATAATGAAATATGTATAATACAAATATTAGACCTTGAGCAAGGGCATAGGCTTTTTTGTATCCTACTATTAAAAAGTACTCTGTGATCCTACTGCTAGGCACCAGTGTCAGCCGCGGGAGGAAAGCTATACCTACTAGTCTTACTTACTTATTACTAACTAGCTGTTGCTCGCGACTTCGTCCGCGTCAATTTCTGTTATTATGATCCCGAATCCCGATTAATATGAATATTTTTTCATGTTTATCAACATTTTTCACTGATGCTTCGCTCCTATTGGTCGCAGCGTGATGTTATATATAGCCTAAAGCCTTCCTCGATAAATGGACTATCCAACACAAAAATAATTTTTCAATTCGAACTAGTACTCCCTGAGATTAGCGCGTTCAAACAAACAAACAAACTCTTCAGCTTTATAATATAAGTACCTATCTACTTAATAGATTTTAATTGCGAATATTGTGGATTTATGTTTGTTACTCGATCACGCTAGAACGGCTGAACGAATCGGGACGACATAGGATCCTAAAATAATGATATTTTACTATTGATTCAAAATAATAACAAGATTACAAAAAACAACAAAATACCCGCTATTGAATCAGCGCAGCTGTCGTTAGGTTTCACACTTGAACAGAAACTCAACCTTGCGTACATATAACATAAAGTTGAATACTAAATAAGTGAAGAATAATGGCCGCTCATTTAATAGGGTGCCCTTTTTCTGGTATTGGTTGTGTGTGTTTAGTTTGTGTGTTATATCTATTTCTTATTCATGGAATTCTAGTCAGTCTGATTGGTCACTTCCTTAGTTTTTTTTTATCTGTTTCTACAATTTCTATCCATTATCCGCTGCAAGCCTGACAGGTAGGTATAGGTACATAGACTTATTAAGAGGTATAATTTATGGTCGTTCGTTTGTTTCACATTGTTTCAGTGAGTAAATATATAACACTTCTATCTATCACATCACATCAATAATGAGTAGGTACATGCGAGATATAAACCGAAGCAATATTCGAAAATTCGAAACTATTGTTGTCCGACCCGTTTATCGAACCCAAGGACTCCGAGATCCTGGTCCGATACTTATTTCACTAGACTCATTATTGAAATCAGAAACAATTACACACAGACGAGGTACATTTAACCAACTCATTCCAGCAATTATACATTTATTTCTCTTCATTTTAATCATTGTTGAGAGAAGTCCCGAGTGGCTTAGCAAGGGTTAGCAAGGTGTCACTAGCTCCAAAATACACAGGGTTCAATTGCCGGCCGGGTCAATGTAAGAATTATATTTCAATGTTTTTTAGGTCTGAATTAGGGCATGTAATATCGGAAGGTTTTCAATTCCGATACTGATTTCCGGTATAAGATCTCAATATCGGAATTTCGCTTTTTACATTTTATTTTATGTTATTTGGAAGTCAAACGAGCAGACAAGCCACCAAATGGAAAATGTTGTTATGTTGGATTAAATAAAAAAATAAAATAAAACCAGTCTTATAAATTTTGGCACAGAAGGACAAACTTTTTTTTGGTACTTAAAATGAACTAACAGTTTATATTATGAAACTATAATCTATGTACTAAAAGCTATAATTCAGCATAACTTTAAGATATTTAAAGACCTCCGTTTTAGTAAAAAATAATAATGTATTAACCTAACCTGTATGCGTTTCCGAACTAAAGTTACGAGTTTTACTTGGCCTAATGACAATCATGAAATTATGCATCTGTTATTAGTTATTGGCTAACAGTAGGCTAACGAGACTTTATCTGTGTGAGCTATGACTCCTATTTACAGTGCTAGGGCCGATTATAGTTTATTTTATATCTTCTAAACGGTGCCTTTTTTAAATTCTGTTTTTGCTCATTTAATGCGTTAAATGAGCAAAAACTCATTACATCGTGTGTAAAAAAAAATTAAGTTTGTGCGTTACTTCAGCGGCATTTTGAATAGCTTCAAAACATTGAGGCGCACAAATGGCGTAACGCACACAATATTACTTAATAAGACGAACTTTTATCATCATCAAACTTTCTTGGAAAGTCACAAGCGTCAGTTTTTCATTTTAATGCGGGTTGCAGACCAAGAGCTAAGCTAAGTTAGCTTAGTTTAGCTCGCATAGCTGACGCAGCTTATCATATAACTTGCATAGTTTTGCAGTCTGCACACAAGTATGAAAAACTACGTCAGCTATGCGAGCTAAACTAAACTAACTTAGCTTAGCTCTTGGTCTGCAACCCGTAAAATGGTAAAGTGTTACAACTTCCTCCTCCGGTCACCCGATAATTATTTAAATAACAGTTGCCTAAAATTTCCGCCGTCAATTATTTTACTTTATATATTAGCCTTTATTTAAAACATCTTAAATCCTAATATTTTAACAATTAGAATTCCCTATTTTAAATAACTGTTTCACCACCTACCTAATTTACAACTGTATTAATCAAACATTATCTTACAATATTCTGTCTGTCCACACTTCCGGCTATAAATAATTTCATTATAATTATTAATATACTAAAAACTATTACAATATTTTTTATTTGATTTAAAATAATAAGTATAGTTTTTAGTTAATTAAGCTAAACATTTCTGAACACTAATTTCTATTGTATAAAAGTTCGTTGATTGATTCATGTTGTACCTACACCGATGTATTTTTTCCCTCCATGCAAATTGTATAAAAACAGCTTGTCGAAAACTAATAAAATAATCATCGCATGGATAACATCCAACTTAGACGTTGTTATTTTCTGCCCGAGCTGCGCCCCTTGTTACAAAAGTGCTGATCCCGGCATGCGAGGAGATGCGGGTTCGAGTCCCGCCTGAGACATAATTTTTCAAGTTAAATATTGATATTATTATAAATTTTTTTGATATAAATATTATATACCGGTGGCCTAACTTATTCGTGTTGATTATATCATAAAAAAAACTAATTTGTGTGTGATGATTAATAAATATTATTACTTAAACCTTAATTGTATTATTTCTTTTTTGCTATTTTTTACTAGTGACTAAAATAATCATATTGCCTTGATCGCTTAAAATTGTAAAAAACTGACCAACTGACTTACCTACTTAGCAGTATATTTGTTTTGTAGGTAAATGGATTTTTTTCTTAAATACACTACTAACTCTATTAAAATATTTAGTAAAAAATAGGGAAAACAAAAGTAAAACTCCAAAAGTAAGTAGATAATAAGGAGTTTATTACTTAAATTAGGTAATATTAACTCTGTCAGTCTTATCACAAATAATTACACATAAAATAAAAAAACACCGACTACGACATTTTCTTAATCACAGTTAAAGAGACTGGTTACTCATTTCTGAGATCCGTTAGCGGTGGCCTGGGAAGTCTGGTCTTTGATTTCCTTCCGTACAGGTCCAGTCTGAGAAATAGGAACCGCTCGTTCGTTTTTCAGAGCCGGAGCAATTCGAGGAGCCACAACTGTTAAGACGCCATCAGAGGAAAGGCGAGATTCTACGGCCTCAGGGTTGCAGCCTTCAGGAAGGGCATAGCGGCGGGTAAACTGCCGGGAAATGTAGCCATGTTCGTCTTTCTTCTCTTCATGCTTGCCCTCGATCACGACGTACCCATCAGCTGTCTTGACAGAGATTTCTTCCGGCGCGAAGTGCTGCACATCCAGATTCACTTGGAACTTATCTTTATCGGACTTGATGGTGGAGCCAACGTCTCTAGCAGCAGCCGCCAATTGACGCCAGGGTCTGTAGTAGTCGCGGTTCAGCATCGGAGAAACTGCAGCCGTCAACAAATCGTCAGGAGTCAGAGCCAGCCCGAAATCTTGTTCCATCAGGCGGTGAGGGTGCTCGTATCCGAGAATGAAAGGCAGCAGAGACATTTTAAGACGATTTCTATTCGTATTTGTATGTGTAGAATTGAGATCGCAGTGCTTTTGCACAAAGTTGTATTCACTTACAAAGCTTGTTCAATAATAACATGCCGTAAAGCCGGCCTGCGAGTTTATATACGCTCAACTTTGTGCGACATCTAGTGGCGAGTAGATTTTTCTGGAAACATCTAGTAGCGATGTAAAGCTTTGCGCGTGTGCGTTAGTTCTCGTATGTAAGGTTGGTAGTGTAGTCAGCTGTCGTATTGATTAGGCGGCTGCCCGAGTGTTCGAGTGCATTCTCGATATTCTTTTTTTGGCCTTGTAGAGGTTATTGACATCTTTTAAGTATGTCGAGAATTCGAGATAACACGCGAATAATGAGTAAGGGCAGGCATTGTTGTTTTTCGTTGCGATACCTACCTACTTGTTTGCGAATCAGCTGTTTTCTATTCTAGAGCCCTATATGAACTTTATTGTGGTTATTGAGTTAATTGATAATACATAATTTTAAAATGGTATGGGTACCTAGGAAGGTAGTACCTATTTGTTTCTATATTGCATTTTTTTCTTACAGTAAATGTTTTGTTTTATGGATCACAATGTTTTTATCATGAATGCGATGCTATATTAAACATTACCAGAATTTTATATGAAAAGCATAGGTGATGGAGAATATAAAATTACCTTGCCCCAATGATATTTTAAACATCATTGCCTTGCTCGCACACTTTTTATAGGTACGAATGCGATTTTTTCCAAAAATTTGTGGCTTAATTAGTGCAATCCGTTGGAATTTTTTTTGTAATACTGGTAATACTTAACTATTTATTTTATTATTTTTACTTTAAAAATTATATGACCTTAATGCAATGAGTGTCAGTCCTAAAAAGAGATTGTGTTTACATATTTGAATTAAGGAGCTATGCGTTGAATTTAAAAAGTAATGATATTTAAAAATATCATTACTTTTTAAATATCATTGGATGAACCTAATCTTGAAATATTTTTTGTGAAAAAATGCATCTAAGTAGGTATGTCATTTTATCAGAACTAAGTAGGTACCTACCTACTTAGAAGTATGCAAACATTACCTAAGTACTTACATCAAAGTTTTTTTAAACAGGATTGAGAAAATCAAAACATTATTGTGCATTGTGTAATCTAGGTATTAATAACTCTTTTTTAGTAAGATTACGCGTAGTGGATGGCGATTTGTTGTTGTAGTTCTTGAATTTGCTCGAGAATAAGGAAAAAATACCATTCATCAAAAATTCTGGGAGGTAAATTCCAGAATTTTATTTTTTTATGTAGCTATAAGGTACCTACCTGCCTATACGCTATGTGTGTTTGAGTTGAAAAAAGGATAAAAATAATGCATATTTACTTTTAGGGACGAGCGATCGATGAACTTCATTGCGAACCACTACATCCGCCGTTTTGAGCTAAATATAACTCTGCACTGTAGATGCCAGGCAATAACTTAGGTCAGACGTGTTTAATTACATGAGTCTATTGATAGACGAACGATGATTATGAATTACCTAGATTAGAATTTAGTCTTAGATTTATTAAAACATAGACGAAAATAGGTCCTCTTCTTGTTTTAATCTATGCTAAGATTCAATTTGGTACCACACTAGATTGTCGCGTTTCAATCTTTTTTTTTCTAGATTTAGCCCTAAACCACTAGTATATATATATTATATAGCTATCGAATGGGCCTACAAAATTTTATAAAAGTAAGTTGTTAATAACCAACTCTAAAATTTGACTGGACTTGGATGTGTTTTTTTTTATGCGTCTCGATAAATCTCGATGCTTTTCATAATGAACTGGTGTAGGTATTTTAATAACTATATTTACTTCATACATCAAATTACATACTTCCTCCAATTACAATCGCCTCATTGGTCTGAATGAATGAATTTGAATTTTCGAACTGTTCGGGTTTGTACTCGTAATCACCAACCTGGATTTGGCAAACTTGGTGATAATGGCAGTACTGTATCTACCCGTCATTGCTGTGTAACTGAGCAAAGATATTTTGGACTTCACCTTACAAATGGATTCTAGAGCAGTTATTGGCCAAAATGTTAAATCAACTTAGGTGTCTACGATGATTATGTACCTACCTATGATCCCATAAATAATGTAAGTTACTTTTATCCCTTTGCGTCTGATTTATTATACGAAGTCATAACTAAATAAAATATCTTTGTATCTGGTTTACCGCCATAGAGAGCGAGTCAGTGGACATAGCCTAACTTGTGTATGTGGGGAAAATGAATACATAGTAAACTAATAACGGATCAATAACTGTGTCTAGACTGGGAACCCTGAAAGTGTAGTGTAGAAACACGAAGGAACAGAGTTACTAATACCCATTACCGCAATGTAGAAATAGGACAAAATGTAATGATCTGTCGACTTGCGTTGTTGAGTTGCATAGGCTTTTCAAGGGCTCACAAGCTCTAAACTTATTAGACACTTGTTAGACACTTTTTATATTTTCTCGGGTCTTGGTATATGAAGTATGAAGTATCTTCCACAAGAAGAAGTAGGTACTTTACAGCTAAGTACGTTAGTTAGTTAGGATCAAAACATGAATATTATGACTTGCACTTTTTATTTACATCAACTCACTGTTCTTAACACCATCATCATCCTCAACAGCCTATATCAGTCCAAAGCTTGACAAAAGTTTCTCTATAAGGAGGATTTTTTAGTCGCTTTGCTTGGTCGCTACGCTTGGCAGCTGTTAGCGATCGCAGTTTAGACAATGGTGCAGGCCCCCGATTCCGCTAATTTACAAATGGCTCAATAGAATCGCAATTGTATATTTTTTGACACATTTAATATGGTAGTAATGTCAAAATATACAATTGCGATGCCATTGCGATTCTATTGAGCCATTTGTAAATTAGCAGAATTGGGGCCCAGATCGCTGCTGTTTGTCATGTATTGTCATCTTCCAGCAGTAGGTACTTCTCTAAGGGACTACAAGAGCTAAGTGCAGCCCTCGACTGATTTAATATTATTACTTCTAAACGAAATACGAAATCAATTCTCAAAAAATTAGAACAGTATCAGTTTAGCAAATTACCCCTTAGTTTGTTAGTATTTATTGAATCACTGTTATCTGCTTTTCATTTAATTGTTTATAAACATTGAGATATTATGTACTAATTAATAACTCTAATTCGTCGCTAACGCCAAAAGCGGCCGCTTTTAGCAATAATTGTACAATACGAAAGAATGCCAGAATGAAAAGCAGTTAACAGTGATTCAATAAATACTAGCGGCAATGATATTTAAAAAGACTAGAGGTAATTTACTAAAATAATATTGTTCTATACTGATTTAAACCTTAATGGCCACTATCACTATAGTTATTTAATTCGGGGTTTATACCATGTACCATCGGAAACTCATAATAAATAAGGTACATGGTATAAACCCCGAATTAAATAACTCTAATATTGTTCTAGTTTTTTGAGAATTGTTTTTATAAGTAAATAAATTAAATCAATTGTGGGTAGCACTTAGCTCTAGTAGAACCCCTTAACTCCTTAGTCACTTCTTATGACACCCATAGCACATATAATATAAATAGGAAATGAAGGGATGGTGCTATTCTTTTTATATGCCGGTACCACTCGACTTATCGTTTAGGTAAAATTAAAATTATTGACTGCGTTAGTTGGGTGGGACTCAAACCCACAACCACTCCTAAGACAGTCGAACCTTCATAATAATTTGTACTTAAAATTAGGTTTGGTCTAGTGGTTTAAATACCGGGCCAAGATCTCGGGGTCCCAGGTTAGAATCCCGGGTCGGGCAACAAAAAGTTTCGAATTTTCGAACGTTGCTCGGTTTTGTGATCACCAACCCGCATTTGGCAAGCGTGGAGATTATGCCAGTACACCCATCATTGCTGTGGTAACTTGAATTCAATGATGGAGGCCTTTTCCCTGCCGTGGGATGATTATAGGCCAATGAATTTTAAACATCATTGTTACTTATAGGCTGTTACTTTACCTTTTACTTTACTAAACTCAGGTTAAAATTATATTCATCAGAAGTAGGTAACTTAAAATACCTACGTACTTTTTAATAATACCTAAATAAGTTTCGAACCGTAAGACATGCCGTCATGGTAGGTATTTCCATAGTTCCCTATGGTATTTCTAAAACAACTAAATGTTGCCTGCAACTTCGTAGGACGCCCGATGTTTAATACTTAGAATAATAACGTTTAATAATTGTAAGCACGGACGAGTAAGGTTTGCTTGCTACATACTTGTATTATTACAAGTCCCATACGTCCCATAATTCAAATTCAAGTTCAATCTATAATCTCGTCTTGTATGTAGGTAACTATCGAAAATTTTCTAGAAAACGTTTCTCGAAACAGCTGGTTAAGAAAACAAATTTTATCTAGTTAAGCTACTCGTCACAAGATGGCGCTACATTGAATTGATCATTACCATAACTTTGGTTTCCAAGTTCCAAGCCTATAATTATTTATATAGGATAGGTAGGTAATAAAACCCTACAAATAATGATTTCAAATTCTGGTCTTAATTACTTTCCACTTGAAACAAAGATTCTTAAACCACGGTAAATAAAAATGAAGGGTATTTCATTTTTCTATAACACTATGAAAAATATATTACAGATTAATATTGTTAGCTAGTAAATTTTAATAGGGATTTAAAAAGAGGTGATTTAATAGAGTGAAGAATATATTTAATATAAGTTGGGAGAGGAAAATTTTTAGGAAGAAAATCAAACAAAGAAAAACCGACTTTAGGACAATTAAATAGGATTATGATTGGTTGGGGTCTCCTACGTATTTTCGAATATACCGCTTTTGCGACACACGCTGTTGCGAATTGTTTTTCCACTAACTCATAGGTTCGAAAGCGGACTCGAATGATGTAGTCGCGAAAGACGCTGATTCGAAAAACTTTTACACTACCTACCTCATGCGCTCTAATGCTTGTGACGATTCGATTTATCACTTGATTATTTTACGTTAATTACGATTTAATGTGTTTAAAAAAATATTCATTTAATAATTAAAAAAAACCAACATATTCTATATATTATTTATTATGTTTATTTAAGATCAATCCTAGCATTTGTGTAACACATAGAAAATCATTAAATGTGTACAATAGATACACAATTTTTTTTTTCTTTATAATTTTTAAAAAATAATACATACTATATTGATATTTTAGCAACTTAATTGCAATTGTAATATCAGTATATAAACTTGAAAAATTATGTCTCAGGCAGGACTCGAACCCGTATCACCCCGCCCGGCGTGCGAGGAGATGCGGGTTCGAATCCCGCCTGAGACATAATTTTTCAAGTTAATATACTGATAAAATAATACATGTTGATTAACTCCGATTAATTTACAGGATTAAATTTTTACCACCTTCCAAATTTTAATATTATACATTTATTATAACAATCAACGAGACAAAAAACAAATAACGTATTTTTTTTTCTTTTGGTATAGCCCAGTACAAAAACGTCAAGATAAGGCACTTAGAAAATGTCCGCCGAAAATATAAAACTTTTGATACGGCCTCCTAGCAACACTTCTTTACGCGGTGGCAATCTCATTCATTCATTACGATACTATACATAAGTTTTTTAATTTTCCCTTCATAGACTAAGGACCTAAAAATTGAAAACTACCTATGTTGCGAAAAATATTTTTGCGTGAAAACTTGATTTACATTTTTACTATTGGTATCGTATTTAGAGCCCATTTATGAAATAAAAAATGTAAATCAAGTTCTCACCCAAAAATAGTCAGACATTTTTTTTTACACACATTATGACTAATCTAAGATAGAAACAAATGAACTGTCGCCGACATAGAATTGCGTACATTTGGCTTTTCAGTAAAGTGGCCAATAGGTTAAATAGCCCGTCGGTCAAATGGCTCTTCGATAACATGGCAGTTTATGATATGGGTTTCGTTAAAAAGACTTTCTATGAACAGTCAGACTCCCATAAATCACCCATACATTTGAATGAGTTATGTTAGTTTAGGTTAAGTTATTATATGACAGTAAGTATTTTATGATATTTTATGTAAGGTACATGTATATACATTAATAATAATTTAGAATTCCCACTAATGACATGACTTCATGGTCTCAGACCTTAGCAGGTTCCGAAAAGAACAAAAAAAAAAGGTTGCAAACAAAACAGTGGGTTTAATCGTAATTTTGTTATTATTCTTGTGATTTCCTTGCTTATTTAATAACAATGGTTAATTATTGTTGTGTGCCAACGTGTAACCGAAACAGCCGGTTATATAATCATTTGAACTTTTACACCTTTCCAAAGGAAAGGCACCGGTGAGCAATTTATTTTACCCCCTTTAAGTATTTGGAAGCTAAGTTTGGAAGTATTTTTAATAAAATAAATAAATAACATTTATAATATTTAAGCTTGGCTTGGATAGATAACGTTGAAAAGTTATTATATATTCGCATATCGCCACATAGATTGATGCAAATATTGAAATAAACATTTATAAAATTACTCATTGCAAATTCTTTACATAAATAAAAATTAAGTTTTATAACTGTTTATTGAACTTTTGTATTGCACTATATTGATACTATTGTACCAAACTGGCACAATAGAGTGTGGTTATCCCATACAAACAATGGACCACCTATTATCCTGCCCTGCGTGCCCCGAAAGCTGCTCGCACGGGGATCTCCTTCAGGCCAATGAAAGGGCAGTAAAAGTGGCTGAGTTTTGGTCCAATAAAATTTGAATTTGCTTTGGACTCGAAGAAGAAGAAGAATGGCACAATACTACATGTTTCTGTTTTGTAAAAATATTTTATTTCTATCCAGCCAGGAGGAATGGCTGAGACTGGTTGGGCGAGAAGATCTCATAGACAAGGGAGAGCTGAAAAGTGGTTACCGTGTCTGCTCCCGCCATTTCGCCCCAAACAGCATAAAGTCACAGTCAATTAATCTTTGTCCTAATGCTGTACCGACTTTATGCTTACCATTCGATGAAGGTACATACCTATACATGAATATTTTTAATTCATGATTTACTAGAATACTTTTCTTTCTAAGGAATCTATGGAAAAAAAGTAGATTGCCAATACATTGTGTATTATTTATAAGAGTTAAAGTAAAGGTTTTACTGCCCTGATGGGCCTGCAACTCACAACCTTCCTCTGACTAGGCGAGTTCTCTAACCTGTTACCAGTTAAGCCAGCTAAGTTTCATTGATGATTTCCTCCAACATCCGAAAGAAAAAC
The DNA here is from genome assembly GCA_949315895.1 of Anania crocealis. Lineage (NCBI taxonomy): Eukaryota > Metazoa > Arthropoda > Insecta > Lepidoptera > Crambidae > Anania > Anania crocealis. The sequence goes on along the minus strand of OX438874.1, from coordinate 4,830,360 downwards.
AACTGTATGTATGTATGTTTTGGTTCCACAAAAACTTGTAGCAGTTAGTATTAAGAGAAACTTGCTAGAATTAACATCATATTTTCAGATGTAAACAATGATCCGGAACCACATCACCACAACGATATCGCATGCAACAGCTGTCAGAAACCCATACGAGGGTTCCGGTACAAATGTGTGTCATGCGACGATTACGACCTCTGCCCTAAATGCGAGTCGTTGGAGACACACTCCCATCACTACATGCTGAGGATACCGAGGCCTTTGAAGTTTGTATGTGGAAAGTCAGATTGTGGATAAATCTTAATCGTCCTCATTTTATAGAAGTCCTCTTGTCCCATTTTCCATCTCATGCTTTCTAAACCTCTTACATAATATCAGTAAAATTAGTTTTATTCCTGCAAATAGGTCCCAGGAGGGGCTTTTACACTTCTCAATATTTAAACTTACCACTGCTTCGGGACAAGTCCGGGCTAGTGCAGAGAAGAAGTAGCGCAAGAAACTCGGTCACTATTGTCAGCGAATAATAATCTAAATAATAACCCTCTTATTCATAATAACGCAGACAGTCTAATAGTTACAGTTAAACAGGTTTATTAGATTGTTTGCTTGATGAATTAGGGGGTAATAAGCTACTAGGCACACACAGTGATGATTGCCATGTCTGGATCTGAACAGACCGTACAGACAACAAGTTTTTAGTTAATAGTAGGCCATTTTTCTAAATGACATTACCCTTTCTCGTCCTATTAGTACTGTCCTGAGATGGGCAGTCTTCTCTCTTCTATGTTCAGTTGTGGACTGTCCAGAGAGGCTTATATCCAGTTTTTTTTTTGTTTAAGACTTATTAGATTTTTGGTTTCAAATAGTCATGTTCTTTATCATGGCAGTTATAATTATTAAGAAGAATCAGGTTATAGCCCTCAAGTTGTCAATATTAAAAGTTTAGATATTATAAATAAACTAATTTTGTTAATAATAAATGCAAAAGTGCCTGTGTGCATGTTACGCTTTCACGTGTAGACTACTTCGCAACGAGCTAGCAGCAGTATTAAACGGGGAGCTTCGAAAATAAGTTAAGAAATTTGACTGTTCACCCCATCCATGGGTTATTCCCAGTTGCCCCCACCTGCATCGCCCCCCACTGGGGGCAACTGGGAATTTGTAAAATATAATGTCCCAGTTGCCCCTTCGAATGGAGGCATCGGGGGCAACTGGGAATTTCATTATTAAACGTCCCAATCTCCCCCACGTGATGCGCCGTAAAGTATAACTACTTAGATATTTTTTCCATTATTATGTTGCTGGAAGCGAAGTGAAAAAATATGTTTGTTTCATTTTACACAAAAATACTACTACTCCTTAATACTGTCACGATAAGCTTAGCTTTGTTTTTTTATATTCCATTAGACATGCTTTTTCATTTGGCATTCAGAACCACTATTTAAACACACTATTTTGCTGAACTCCCTGTACATAAACTTAAATCGTATGTCAAAGTTATTTTAATGAAAAAGGGCTATTACACTGTTAATGATTATTTAAATGATAGAAATGTATGGCATTAAGTTGTCCCAGCTCGTACTTGCTTAAATCTGGTAAAAATTACCTTACCTTGTAAAAATTTATTTAAAAAGAGGCTGACAATAGTGACCGAGTTTCTTGCGCTGCTTCTTCTCGGCACTAGCCCAGACTTGTCCCGAAGCAGTGGTAGGTTTAAATATTGGGACGTGTAAAAGCGCCTCCTGGGGCCTATTTGCAGAAATAAAACTGATTTTAACTGATTTTAACAATTGCTACATTTATCACTTCGCTTCTAGCAACATAAGGAAAAAATATATAGTAAAACTTTACGGCGTATCAAGTGGGGGAAACTGGAACGTTTAAAAATTAAATCTTCATTTTTAACTGATTTTGATTTTGATTTTGTGGGGGCGATGCCGGTGGGGGCAACTGGGAATAACCCCCATCCATGTGCATTAAGTCCAATGGCTTTCAAATGACAGTCAAATTTACTTTCACCACTATCAGGATATACCTGGTTCAATCTCTTCCGTAGTCTGCATTGCATTGACGCACTTCGCTTACTCAGGATGTAAAAATCCACAACATTAGCTTCAGCGAACATGCTTGAAACACTGAGTATCTCATTATCATCTCAGCCAAAGATGCCAAACGACGACCACTGCTGGACATAGGCCTACTCCAAGGATCCACAAAGATTAGTCACGCACCAACCCTATCCAACGGCTTCCCGCGACCTGATCGTCAGTCCACCTGGTAGGTGGCCTTCCCACAGATCGTCGTCCGATGCGTGCTCGTCATGAATGTGGCCAACACACTGCCACTTCAGCTATGCCATTCTTCGAACGATGTCGATTATATTCCCTCTTTTGTGATTTTATCACGTAGGGGAATACCAAATGACAGCTGTGCGACCTTGAGCCTTCTTATGTAACCCTTTAAGAGTCCACGTTTCAGTTCCATAGAGAATAACTAACTGGCAACACTCAATATCTAGGAAGGTCCATTAGGATACTAAGTGCGTTATTCTACTGACTACAACTTATAAATGTTAAGGTTTGCGAGATAGGAACTAATTACAATATGCTTCCAGGCAATTGCTGATCAGCTAATCAAAAAGTGGCGGGCATTTTTTAAAGCAGAACACGTCAGCCCCGACTGTAGGAACAGCGATTCCAGCCAATCCGGTATGTGAATGTTATTTCAGAGTATTTGAAAAATTTACCAAATCTAAATCAAGAAGTTCTGGTATAAGTTGTATTTAGATATGGAAGACCTCTGTGTCTGGTGAGGCGTACATACGTTATTTAATGGTGTCCTCTTCTCCAAGCCCCGGGTTTGATTCCCGAGAACCAATGATTGTAATGTTGTCCACGGGATATGTATAAAAGAAAAGATTTCATATAAAATCAGTTTTGTTTCTGCAAATAGGCCTCTTGATGCATATTAACACGTCCAAAAATTTTATTTAATAATACTGCTTCTGGACAAGTCTGGTTTCAGGTTTTTCCCTGTACTTGTCGTATAAGACGGTATTATTTGCCTAATTTCATACGAGTACTTCTATGTCAACGAAAACACCGAATTAATTTTGATTCTCTTCCTTGTCGATACGTTACTTGTGGCATCAATTGTTCTTTCACAGCTACAAGGGACTGTATACTTGAGTGTATTGTTTTAAATTCAACTAAAAAGAAAAATCTTGACCCTTAATGGGCAGACAACTTAGTGGTAATTGTTTCCGTCCGACCGTAAGGGCTCCGTTTTTCCATTTTGAGTTATAGACTAAGTGTCCAGACTAAGTTATACTACGAACAATGATAAGTTAGCCTAGAGTAAAGAATGATAAATAACACATAATAAAAGTTATCAAATAAATATAATCTAAAACTTAGCTATAGGATGAAATTTTAACCACTTTCCAAATTTTTATATATCAATCTACGAGACAAAAAACAAGTGACGTATTTTTTCTTTTGGTATAGCCCAGTACAAAAATGTCAAGATAAAGCACTTAGAAAAGGTCCGCCAAGAATTTTTGATACGACCTCTTAGCAACACTTTTTTTACGCGATGCGCATCTCATTTATTCATTTCGATACTATTCATAAGTTTTTGATTTTCTCTTCATAACTAAGGACTGTCAAAATTAAAAAGTATTGTTACGAACGTGGAGTTCGGGATTTGGATAAAACACCGTTGACTTATCAGAAGAATTTATTAGGCGATGAACAGGTCGCAAACACTATCACACAAGCCAAATCACAAGAATCGTAGTCCGGTAGGTCGCTGAGGTCGTTGGTTCCAAAACACTATTAGCCAATCCGTAGAGTAGTCCTTAGATCCGTTGGTATCGTAAAAGTCGTCGTTACTTCGCACTAGATCACTTTTCGCAGGTATCGCACCGAAAGCTCAGAATGAACTGACTGCGGCGTATGAAGTCCTGTTATTTATATATCTCAACATCGATGCCGGTCGTACATACTAGAATGTTCATTTTCCAGAAAAATCACAAGGACGTTTAAACGTAAACAACTCTAGTGAGTTATACCATTTTGCGCCTTAATGTGTAAACTTAAAGTCCAATGTCGCTTGCACTAACATCTTGTTATTACTTTGTGGTTCAACTTAGGTAGTTATGTACATTCCTCTAGCGATATCTCGAAGCATCTAGCATGTCCGCGACAGTATGTTACGAAAAATATTTTCGGTTGATAACTTGATTTACACTTTTTACTTCACAAATGGGCTCTAAATACGATACCTGACCGGCTATAATTTTTTTTGATGATGATGATTAAGTTATCCTATACATATATCCTTTTGTCTGTCCTCTGTACATGTCTGATTGTCTATCTCTTTCACAGATGATAGTGACGATGATCAGCCAATCACAAAGTACGCTCGCAGCTCCGACAGCGGGGTCGACCTATCAGAAGACGTCAAGTCGACCATACGGGAGGAGATCGCAAGGGTCATGGCCGCGAAGAGGGTAGAGAAAAGAAAGAAAAAGAAGGAAAAGGCGCATATGATGTTTAGGAAAAAGAGCGGAGATAACTTGGGTTTGTATAGATTTAATTGTTAAAATGATATTGTAAAGTATTTATTTTATTAAGTAAGTAAGGACAATATTGGTTTTTAAAAATCGTTCATAACTTTATTTATTTTATTACTTAGTTTTAATTTTAAAGTAAAACTTAAAGAACAACAACAAATTACGTACTTAAACATACGATAACAAAAAATAAACAGGCATACACGAGTATATATTATTATGTTTATATATTTTTCCCATATTTATTGAAATATCAAAATACAATGAGTTACTTGAATTAAAATTTCGACTGCCTGAGGTGGGTCTCGAACCCAAAAACTTCCAACCTTTTCTATATTTATGTACTTACAATACCTTAATTAAGTCATGACTTAATTATATATATCTGCTATAGAGTTTTTATTTTATACAATTTAGCGTAACTTTATTGTCAATTACCAGTGAAATCCGGCAATAAGTCGCGAACAGAAGCGGAGGCCTCCTCGCCGGCTATGGCTTCGCTCACGACAGCACCAGAGGTCGCCTTTGCTGACGTCAACGAGATGTGTGATGTCAAGAACGAAATGCCCATCACATATACCACAGGTAGTGTCTTAGATTCTAGTTAATTTTATACTTACAGGATGACTATTTTATCACTTTCAAAAAATTTTATAGGCCTTCAGTATCGTAAGTGGCCGTGGAAGGCCAGCTATAAAAAAGTCATATTTATAGTCGTGCGATGATAAATTCCTTCTACACAAAGCTCCATCAAACTCAAAGCCACACACGCGGCGACGAGTCGAACTAGACGCTATTTTGCCAGTACGATCGCTCGCTTCGTAGACGTCGGTCGTCGACATTAAAATTGTAATTTGTGCGCTCAGCAAAAGGTAAGTTTTTATGTGAATTACCTGCTTTTTTCCTATATTTTTTACTGTAAATTGTTATGCAAGGATTGTTTAAATTTCTTAAGTAAATAATAATAATGTTGTTGTGATTTTTGTTAAAATATCGGCAGTGTTCCTATGAAAGCCGGTGGTTCCTTGTAAGACCAATCAAAAAGTCGACGTTGCTAGGGTACATGAACCTCACTAGAGACTTTACAAATATTGAAAATATAAACACCAATTTTATTGATATAAATACGTACCAGGAAAGTTAAAAAAATGTTTATGTAAATAATTTAATAGACAATTAGTAGTAGTAATATTAATAGAATAGACATTTCTTTTATAATTATTATATTACAAATACATATTTTAATTTATTTTATGAAAACATTGCTATAAGAATAAGTCGATAATCGAACAGATGATTAAATTTTACACGCACAATTTCAGATTTCAAGAATGTCAGGATCAAAACCTAATAAAAGAGATAGTCCATCAGACGAAGATAGTTTAGGACGTGATACGGAAGCAGCACAAAATAATCAACTTAATTCAAAAGCTGCGGCGTTAAAATTCAAATTCTCAGACGATATTTAGATGATATATGTTAGTTTGGCCTTCTTAGGAACATTTTGGCCTTGCAAAGAACTGACCCATAAGAAGGCCATTATAGATTTTTTTTAATGATTTCTTTGTAAATCGCATTGGCAACTTATACGTTATTGATTGTATTACTCATAACGAATTTTAAAATAATTCTCATTAACATACGCTTGTTATATGATGGTTGATGGTGTTTAGGGAATGTTTGCTGAATTTTTAAAAGAACATTATAATATGTTAAGCATTAAATGTTTCGTTTAAATAAATAAATAAATAATATTTAAGACATGCCTCACTGGACCACACAGAGCCATCTATTAAGTACCCTGTCGTATGGGGTACTAGACAACCGATAAACTTACTTATATACTTTTTTTTTGTAAATACATAGAAAACACCCAGCCAGTACAAACAGACATTTTCATGCACACAAATATTTGTACTTTGCGGGGATTGAACCCGCGACCCATGGCTCAGAAGCAGCGTTTACTACCGCTGATCCAAATGAAAGATATTTATATGTAGTTATAGTAATAACTGATATTTTGAACGACTGATTTATAATATTGGCCTTGTATGGAGCCCTGTTCCTTGCAAGGCCGTTTGGAACAGCTTTATAAAAGTTAAATTTAAGAAATAGTGATTACACCTACAGTAAAATAAAGTTATTTATTGGTTACACATGAAACAAAGTGCTAATTAAAAATGTGTTCTTGTCATTTATCTATTAAATGAATAATTAACACTGTTTATACGTCATGGAAGGCCACTTCCATGGTCCACCCACCTTATTTAGAGCCTATTTATGAAAAAAAAATGGGAAATTTTTTTCGCAACATAGTTTTCGATTTTTACCTAAGCCTGTTATGGTTTGAAGGGAAAATCTAAAACTTATGAATAGTATCTTATTGAATGAATGAGATGCGCATCGCGTAAAAAAAGTTTTGCTAGGGATGTCGTATGAAAAATTTTCGATTTTTGGCTGACATTTTCTATTTGCTTTATTTTGCCATTTTTGTACTGGGCTATCTATTTCCCTTAAATTAGTTTTTTCATAAGTAATTTTTTTAATCCACTATCAACTGAACCATCAAAAATTGTTCGAAATAAATGCCTTTATTTATTTATTTTTATACCAAAAGAAAAAATACGTCATTTGTTTTTTGTCTCGTAGATTGTTGTATTAAAATTTGGAAGTTGTTTAAAATTTCATCCTGTATTGTATTAAGAGCTCACTACAGCTGTTATCAAATAAAATTTAAAAAAACCGTTACACTCTTCTATGCCATACTTCTATAATCTCTGAACTATGGAGGTTAATGAAGTAGTTTGTTTGTTAGTTTGTTGGAAATTAATTTACCGCATTTAGTTAGCCTCTTGTTTGGAGGGATTCAGTCAGTTAAAAATCAGTTAAAATCAGTTTTATTTCTGCAAATAGGCTCCAGAAGGCGCTTTTACACGTCCCAATATTTAAACCTACCACTGCTTCGGGACAAGTCTGGGCTAGTGCCGAGAAGAAGCAGCGCAAGAAACTCGGTCACTATTGACGGATAAGTCTGGCTGTTGTCACCAGATAGCAGTAGTTAAGCCCTGTTGGAGGCCTTCGGGCGGCTTGAGAAACGTCCAACGGCGGGGTGATGTCGCCACAGCGTCGCCCTCGCCGTCCTCCAACTCGCACTAAGCCAGCGTGGTGGAACTGGGGCCTTAACCTCTCCCCATAAAAAGGAGAGAGACCCGTGCTCAACAGTGAGCGAAATAGGTTGTTACTTTTGCTTTATTCGCAGTGTTCGAATAATGTCAGTAGTATCGACACATAATAATAGCTCCCTTCTCTTCCTTCCTATGTGTGTCGTAAGAGGCGACATGAAGAGTACTGCCAGAGGAAGGCGGCTGTCTTCCGAAAAGCAGCAAATTCTGTCCACTATTGGTCAAAGCTGCGGGCGTCTAACTGCCTGCTAAGTGTGGGGATTAGAAAAATCCATCTTTTTGAGAGCCCGTGTCCAGCAGTGGTCTGATATAGGTTGGTGATGGTGAACTGTATCAGGTCTAAAGATCAGTGGTCTGATGTGGGCTTGCAGGTCTAGAGATGTGCCGTATCACTGTAACCGTACGCCTTTGTTATCCGCGAAAATAGACAGATCCGTATTTAGCGCTGTTACATATTATAATGGCAAACTTTTATCATAGTCAGATAACATCTATTTTGTAATGTATACATATCCAAACTTTCCGTCGCCTTCTCGTCTCAACTCTATTTCTACTATCCTCTACCTGTTGTTGTCTGGAAGAGATCGCTTTCTAGCGATAAGACCGCCTAAATTGTACAATTCTAAGTGTATATCCTGTGTTACATTTAATTTTATGGTCTGCAATAAAGAGTATCTATTTCTTTTTGGGCTTTCCATACTTTTTCAAATTTATTTTAACTGTGAGGCGTGGGGCCCTTTTCACCGCGAGGCCGTGGGCGGTGTGGGCCACCGCCTTGGGCCTTACGCCGCCTCTGAGTAACGCAGTCATTTGGAACTGTTTGGTTGTCGCCTCTTCATAGACTATGTATGGCAGGATGCACGTTGAAATAAATAAAAATGTTTAAAACCTGTAACCAGACTACGCTAATGCAATTATTTCAAAGTGCATCCTGTATATTTTCTGTATTGTTTAAACATTGTTTACTTCGAATTGTATCTTCTTTTATTTGATACCCCCCACTCGTTATGACTGCATACATTTTTTTAAAGTAACCCTTCAAATTGTTGTAATATTCACCATGTACCTTTTTTTAACAAAAGATAGCTTATATTACCCGCACTGTAATAAGAAATCGATTGATACTTCATTCATCAAAATGGCTCAGTAGTTTAGCCGCAACTTTGGAACCCACATAAATACCCACATCACATACATAATACAGGATGAAATTTTAACCACCTTCCAAATTTTAATCTATCAATCTACGAGACAAAAACAAAGGACGTATTTTTTCTTTTGGTATAGCCCAGTACAAAAATGACAAGATAAAGCACTTAGAAAATATCCGCAAAAAATTTAAAGTTTTTTATACGGCCGCCTAGCAACACTTTTTTTACGCGATTCGCATCTCTTTTATTCATTACGATAGTATTCATACGTTTTTGATTATCCCTTTATGCCTTATCAGGCCTACGACCGTAAAAATTTAAAACTATATTGTGAAAAATATTTTCGGGTGAAAGCTTTTTACGGGTGATTTACATTTTTTACTTTATAAATGGACTCTAAATACGATACCGAACGCCTATAAAAATTTCGGAAAGTGGTCAAAATTTCACCTTGTATATCTATCTATATGTACTATGTACCAATACTACACGATGCTAAATCAACTATCTTTATATTGACATGAATCGAGTTTAATCTTTGTTTGTAGTAAAGTTAATAAAAAAATGAAATATGTATATCAATGATATAGCAAAGATCCGTGTATATATAGCTACGTATCTGCTGGATCTTGACGCTAAATGTTCGTATTTGGATTTGGCATAATTATCACTATTAAGGTCGTCCACAAACCTATGAGTCCTCGTATTGAAGTTAATATTCATTTCAGATGGCCAATTCGAGCAGCCCATGATGCACATGCGCCTCAGCGACGATCTCACTGAACTGATAGGATGACCGGCGTACCCAAACCTGTACTGTACAAATAATAATAAGACGAATAACATTTTATTTTCAAACATGCCACACTGGGCCACACATAGCCATCTAGTCCCAAATTAAGCTACAAGCGTACTATTAAAAAGCTTATGGGTACCAACCGATAAACTTACTACTACAAGACATGTTCATGCAAGCAAATATTTGTACTGTGCGGGGATCGAACCCGTGACCAATGGCTTAGAAGCGGCGTTTACTACCACTTACCAAATGATCGTCAATTATTTATTTATTTGATTAATCAAATAAGTTAGTAAAAGGTTTCATACAGCTTATGTTAGTTAGTAGATACGAGTAATACAAGTAAAAACTGTAAAATATTGTTGTAAATAATATATCATTTGGTTAAAGTATCGCTAAGTTGTTTTATTTACTTGCCTTGGTTAAGATATGGATACTTTTTAAATTGAATCTAGGATGTTTTAAAAATAAAAATAATTGAGTAGCTTTTTGTGGTCCTTTCTGGACCCGCAGTATAATGATCGTTTGCAACAATCGCAACATTTCGGGTTAAGAACTTTAGAGCCACTATGGAACCCCCTCACACCACAAATCATTTCGATTTAGTCTCTGCATCTCCTCAATGTTGACTGTGCATTAGGAATAAATAAATAATCTATTGTAATTTCTCCATTTTATTTATTTTAATAACTCACATATCGTCTAGGGCGCAGGTACATATTATTTTGTATCTGCATCAAATCAGACCAAGATGTATGGATGTATTCTTTCTTTCTTTCTTTCATTTGCTTGAATTATCCTTATTGGTAAACCAAAGCCGGGACGAACAGCTAGTAAATGCCAGTTGATTTATGAAAAAATTACAGCCAGAAAATTTTGCCTGGAAATTTTTATTAGCATTGCTGTATGTATTCTACGCTCAAACCTTGTCCCGAATGTTAATGTCATTCTATTTTTATTATTAGGGCTTGCTCGAAGTTCACAAATACCCTGGTTCGGTATTGATAATAACTTGATGTAGGTATAATAATATTGTTATCTATCAAAAAATGTGTGTTATCCATACTAATTCTCTTTATGGAGGGTGGAAGTGAATCATTTCTAAAACCGAATTAGATGAAATTTGTTATGGAGATAGCACCTTGGAATTACATAGTATTGACATGATTCAATTTAAATTGCTGTGTTCTTTAGGTGCCCGAATTCTTCTATGACCATGTACAGTATTTATTTAGAACGAATACTGTTTAGTTAGTTTAGAAACATAGGTCCCATGAGTAAATAGAAGACGGTAAATTCCGTTTATTTACTCATGTGCTAATAATGTCTATCCACAAATTAGTAAATAATTTGTCTTATACCACATCGTTTCTTTGGGTGTACAAAGAAGCGAGGTGTAATTGTGTATTTGTGTAAATTGTATTTGTGTAAATTGTATTGTACCTACTATTTTGTGTATATCTAGACAAGTAATTTCAAATCGGTTTAGCTGTGAAAAGGTAATAGGTATAATAGAAATAAAATAGGAAAATAACTTGAGTATCATTTTTTATTTATTGAGTCCAACAGATAATCATGGTTTAGTTTAACTTACAATATTAGTTACTATTAACTTAACAATCAGTCTTACAATTTTGAGGAACAAACATAAGGGGGACTAGATTCCATGGAGTCTTTGTACTGCGTAGCTTAGTCCATTTCTTCGATTGTGGGGCCGTCGTTCGCTTGTTGTCGGTAGCCAGGCATACCTCCCATTCCACCCATGCCTCCGGGCATTCCGCCCATCCCTCCGGGCATTCCGCCCATCCCTCCGGGCATTCCGCCCATGCCACCAAATGACATTCCACCGGGCATGCCACCAGGCATTCTTCCGCCCATACCGCCGAACATGCCTCCTGGCATCCCTCCAGGCATGCCACCAGGCATTCTGCCGCCCATTCCACCGGGCATTCCTCCTGGCATTCCTCCGCCCATGCCATTTGTGCCTCCAGGCATGCCGCCTTGTCCTCCTTGTCCGCCGCCGTGCATCTTTGTCATTAGAGGTTGACACACGTTCTGGACCTCCTTCAATCGGTGTTCGTATTCCTCGCGCTCAGCTAACGCGTTATTGTCCAGCCAGCGCAACGTTTCTTCGCATTCCCGACGGCCCGTTTCCTTGTCTTGCTCGCTGAGTTTATCTCCCGCATCATCCAACGCCTGCTTGACTCCGAAGACGTAGGCTTCTAAACTGTTCCGCGCGGCCACACGCTCCCGCTGACGGTCATCCTCTTCTTTGTATTTTTCCGCATCCGACAGCATTCTATCGATCTCCGCTTGAGACAGTCTTCCTCTATCATTTTTGATAACAATTTTCTCGCTTCGTCCAGTACTGTTCTCTTTCGCAGACACATTCAGAATGCCGTTTGCGTCCAAGTCGAAAGTGACGTCGATCTTAGGCACGCCGCGCGGCGCCGGCGGGATCCCAGTCAAGTTGAACGTGCCCAACAAGTTATTATCTTTCGTCATCGCTCGCTCTCCCTCGTAAACTTGAATCGTCACGGCCGGCTGATTGTCCGAGTACGTCGTGAAAGTCTGTGCCTGTCGGCAAGGGATCTTCGAGTTGCGTTCGATAATCTTTGTCATCACGCCGCCGGCTGTTTCGATGCCGAGCGATAGGGGTGACACGTCGACTAGAAGAACATCTTGGATACGAGTGTCAGTGGTTCCACTCAAGATAGCTGCTTGCACCGCTGCTCCGTAGGCGACCGCCTCGTCTGGGTTGATCGATAAGTTCAGTTTCTTGCCGCAGAAGAGACCCTGCAACAGGGTTTGGATCTTCGGAATGCGTGTAGACCCTCCGACGAGTACCACGTCGTGTATTTGACTCTTATCCATTTTCGCATCGCGCAGGGCTTTCTCCACGGGTTCGAGTGTCGATCGGAACAAGTCTGAGCATAGTTCTTCAAACCGTGCTCGGGAAACTCGAGTGTAGAAGTCGATACCTTCATACAAGGCGTCAATTTCAACCGTAGCTTCAGTGCTCGACGACAGAGTTCGCTTGGCACGCTCCGCCGCAGTGCGTAGGCGGCGCAAAGCACGCGGGTTACTTCGCAGATCTTTCCTGTACTTGCGCTTGAATTCTTCGGCTAGGTGGTTCACCAATCTGTTGTCAAAGTCTTCACCGCCGAGATGAGTGTCACCAGCAGTAGCACGCACTTCAAACAGCGATCCTTCGTCGATGGTCAGAATAGAAACATCGAAAGTTCCACCGCCAAGATCAAATATTAGTACATTACGTTCGCCTTTCAAGTTCTTATCGAGACCGTATGCCAATGCAGCGGCGGTCGGCTCGTTAACAATGCGCAACACGTTAAGTCCAGCGATGGCTCCCGCATCCTTTGTAGCTTGCCTTTGAGCATCGTTGAAGTAAGCTGGTACTGTGATGACTGCGTCGCGGACTGTCGAACCGAGATACGCCTCCGCAGTTTCTTTCATTTTCGTTAGAACCATACTACTAACTTCTTCAGGTGCGAACCTCTTAATTTCTCCTTTGTATTCCACTTGGATCTTAGGTTTGCCACAGTCGTTGATCACCTTGAAGGGCCAGTGTTTCATGTCTGCCTGGATCTTGGGATCGTCAAACTTGCGGCCGATAAGGCGTTTTGCATCGAACACGGTGTTGTTAGGGTTTAACGCCACCTGGTTCTTCGCTGCATCGCCGATCAGCCGCTCTGTATCCGTAAAAGCGACGTACGAGGGTGTCGTCCTATTTCCTTGGTCGTTGGCGATAATCTCCACATTTCCGTGCTGCCAAACACCAACGCACGAATAAGTAGTTCCGAGATCAATTCCAATAGCTGGCATTTTTCTTGATGGGTAATAAAGTCTTCTTGTTATGAACGATAATATTCACTTCGATTCAAACTTGTTTTCGAAATAATGTGGTTTCCCACTCTCCTTCAATTCACGTCTTTCACTTTGTGTTTTCAAATAAGTACTGAATTCTCGCGCCCTTCTCTCTGCTTTTATACCCAGTCCATCGGGCCAATCATGATCAAGTAACTTCGAGTAAGTACGGGAACTCCGATCGAGAATTTTCGAGCTTTTACCAGTAGGGATCAATCTCGAAGAGTCTCGTAAAATTAGACAGAGACAGACCTATGTGTAAAACAAGAACAGAAATAAAATGCTAGAATGGGATAGCAAACCATTTTGTTTTTTTATAACTAAATTTACGGCTTGTAGCGTCATCCTTTATGCCAAAATTAAACATTAATCCATAGACAAATTATTTTCTGTCTGACAATCGTCAAAATAAGCGCCATTTGATTTTGTAAATTGTCAAACTATGGTGGGTGACAGACAGACGTCAGACATCGTCAACCAAAGAACCAAACCAACCACTGTTTAAACTGTTTTGTTCATTATCTTGTAATTGTATTGTTAATTATAAAAATGTTTGCACAAATTGAGTTCAAATGTAAAAAATACAATTAAAAACGTTAGTAAAATGGATTCTGGCAGGCCAAACTTGACGACCCAGGGTGATTCATTGGAACCCGATGAACTCGTCCCGCCGGGAAGCACAGCAATGGAGCGCGAAAGCGACTCTGTGAGTGCTTTTTCCATTTACTAAAGAATGTAAATTTCTATACAACAGATTGCTACTCCATACGGCATCAGCTTGCATTACAAAATACTCTTAAATTGTCAGAGGTTAGATGTGAAAGCATTGAGAGTTGAGACCTTAATAAAATTATACTTTTGTATTGTATCAGTTAAGATTTTTATGATCTTTCATAACAGCATTTAGATTGATATAATTAAGTGTTACTACATTAATAATATATATAGAATTGTACTTAAATTATGTTTTCTGTAAATGTTTTTTGAAACTTTGAATATTTGGTATCATTGTTGTGTATTATCCTTACAGTCTACTCTCACCGTGCCCAAAATAGTCAAAATGTCTAAGAAGGGTATAGAAAATGCAAAGAAGCGTCTCCGAGCATTCTCCATTCAGAAGAAGACACCTATTACGCCAATCTGCGTGCCCAAACCTATCAACACAGGAAGTATGCTATTTTGATACATATTTAGGATTCATAAAGATGAATTGGACTCCTGCCATACATTTGTAATTTATTGAAAACTCTATGTACAAACTACACAATATTTATCTATAGTCTGCATCCTTTACAATGTCTAACTTCTGATATACAAAACTTGAAATGGTTTGTTAAGAATTACAATCAGGAAATATATTTACTGGATAAAAAATTTTGACTGCCTTATGTCCCACCTACAACCTTGACTTGATGAAGCCACAACCCAGTAATTGTATTTTCAATTATGTATTTGCTTCAAAAAAGGTTTTGCTGTTTACTATCTAACTAACAATAGGTCTTGCACCTTACAGTATGTTTACCACAAAATGAGGTCACAAAGCTAAGAAACAATTACAAGTATAATAAAAACTTTAAAAATACATAGTAAATAAATTTCGCTAGAATCACTACTACATATTTATACATCTATCTTTATGTTAGTTACACCATGTTAACAATAAAAAAATGTAGAAAATGTATTTCTTGATATTTTTTTCCAACTTCGCATTATTTGATGAAGACGACATTATTTTACTAAGACGTCAAAATCAAATACTATTCTGAGTATAAAAGTTTAGCATGGTATAAAGTCCATAACCTATTGTCAGACTTTACTTTACACATATTTGTGATGTGACTGATTGGCAGTAAAAAGAGTGTACGTACCAACTACTTGTAATTCACAGGCACAACAGTGGTAATCGGTAAGCTGGCCAGTGTCCGGACAACTCCGAAGCCGGATGTAGAGCCGGATCAGAAGAAGCTGCCTAGGCCACCCAAACCTGGAGCAAGCAAGAAGAACTTGCAAGGTTAGGGCTCGATAATAATTAAATATATTTTCTTTAATTTACTGCACTTTCTACTTTCAATACCACTTACATTAGTAACTTAAAAATTTTGTGTTGCCTGATTAATGAAAGTTTTAATATTAGTCCCTTTTTCTTTCTCCTACTCTCTTCCCTTTTTCTAATTTCTACAAAAATTGCAATTATATGTATATTATGCATTTACATGTGTGATGTGACTTCTGACACTCAACAGTATTTAGAGATATCATTGTTATTTCTTTACTAATAACGAAAAAAACTTGATTAACTTGCAGACTCTTACACGGAGTTGCAAAAGCGGACTCTCTCCGAAATCGAGGACATGAAGCGTAAAATGGAACTGGTCGAGTTGGGGATCCCTTTGGGGCTCATTTGCCCCAGCCCTACCAGTGAGAAAGCCATGCCTACTAAGGCAATGCCTCCGATCAAGACGTTTTTGGGTAAGATATTTATTGATTTTATCAAAAAAGTATAATCTGTTTGCATAATAGGTACCTACAACACAATATAAAAACTATTTTACCTAAGTAACATTTTTTTATGACTTATATTAGTTGATAGCTGATACATGTGAAAATTAATCCAGGTTCATTTTGGTTCCAATTATTTTAAATTAAACGGTCTGTTTCCTTTCTATTTTGAGGATCAAAACATCGGTAACACGTTGACATGTCATCTTAGCAAGTCTGTTTCTTTCCAAGAGACATAGATACTATGTTACCTGTGTATTTGAAGCTTGTCAATAGAAAATAGAAGTTGTATTGTTATCACGACTATTGCTCCGATTTGATGGTTTGATTTGATATCTGCACTGTCCAATATTTTTTTGTCGTGCAAGAAAAAAATCTTTGTAAGACAATCTTAAAGCCTTTAGTTATTGTATAATTATGTACAATGCTTTGATGTGAATATTTTTTTGCTTAGCGTAATTTAATTTTACCTATAATAATGCTAGCTCAATGAATGAGCTTGACATGTCAAATTCAAAACTAAATTTGTTCTCAAAAAACTAGAAAAGTATCATTTTTCAATAAATACTAGAGGTAATTTTTAAATTCGACTTTATAAACAACTAAATCAAATGTGTACTAGTATTTATTGAATCACTGTTAACTGCTTTTCATTCTGGCATTCTTTCGTATTGTACATTATTGCTAAAATTGGCCGCTTTTGGCGTTAGCGGCAATTTCGACTTTATATACAACTAAATCAAAAGTTTACTGTGATTCAATAAATACTAGAGGTAATTTGCTAAAATGATACTGTTCTAGTTTTTTGAGAATTGATTTTGTTTAGAAGTAATAAAATTAAATCAATTGGGGGCAGCACTTCGCTCTAGTAGTCCCCTTATAGTTACGACATAGAGATGTGATTGAGTGAGATAGCTGTGTTGTTTTGATCGCGAATAGCGAATTGCGAAGGCGTATCTAGTTTTTTTAAATCTTAAGTTTTGTTCTACCTGCTTTTGCGATGAATGGGGGACATGCAACTTTCCTAATGTCTGGTATCAATTTTTTTTTAAAGTAGATCTAATAGTGTGTTAAGTGAAATAAAATAAATGTAGTCCTATGATTTTATTAAAGAAATATATATTTCGTTGTTGATTCTCTCGAAAAGTAGGTCGATGCCAGCCATTCCTGACTTTAGAAATAGATGTCATTTTTTTCCGACCGAAATCCTTATATTTATAATTATAAAAATGTTTTATATGTTGGAGGTAATAACCTAAAACATCTATGAAACTCAGCTGGCCGACAGCGTTAAGCTTTGGATAAATTCGTCGACTCACCAAATGTCTGGGTAGCTCAATAGTGAGAACAGTCGCTCGATAAGTAAGTGAATAGTTGTGGGTTCGAGTCCTGCCTCAGATAGTCGAAATGTTTATGTCAGAAATTGCATTTTCAATCCACACTAGCAATTTATTTGCTTAAAAAACAGTTTTTAAATATAATGTGTATGTTAGTAAAATTAAATATAATGCTTGTCCCATGTGACGTAACTAGAGATGGGATTCTACCCGGAAATATTCCCAAAATGGGAAAATACCCGGGAATGTTCCCATTGAATCTACCCGATGGGAATTTATTCGGGTATTTATTTTTTATGTCTAAATTGTACTCTTTGGTCCCTAATATAGACGTCGAGACTTAAATTTTGATTATTTGACAGAGATAAAATGTGTTTTACACAAAATAATAATAATAAATATACATATTAATAAATTTGGGATCTTACATCAAAAAAATCCGCATATTGCCATATTCTGCTATTAATATTGGCGCGTTGGAGTAGAAATATAAAACACAATTCAAGTTTAGCATACAATTAACATATCAGCCGAACGACCGGCCTATGCCCACTACTGGGCATAGGCCTCCCCCAAGGATCTCCACAACGATCGGTTCTTTGCTGTCCGCATCCAGCGGCTTCCCGCGCCCTTGACCAGATCGTCGGTCCACCTTGTAGGGGCCTGCCCACGGAACATCGTCTGGTACGCGTTCGCCATTCGAGAATACAGTAAAATTGATGTTGATGTCGCGTCCTTTCCAGTCCAGTAGCTTGAAAATATCCTCCAACGCAGCTGTGAACAGTTTCGGAGAAATAATGTCTCCCTGTCTCACGCCTCGCTGTAGTTGGATCGGATTAGAGCTCTGGTTCTGTAATCGGACCGAAATGGTGGCGTTTTGGTATAAGTGCTTTAGCACCTCGATGTACCTGTAGTCTATTTGGCACCTTTGGTGAGACTGCAGCACTGCCCAAGTCTCAATCGAATCAAAGGCCACGAACGCTAAGCAAAGTGGCAAGTTATACTCTTCGGTCTCCTGCAGGACTTGCCGCAGCGTATGAATGTGGTCTATGGTACTCCTTTCGGACCCCGGCTTGTTCGACGAGAGCTTGTAAGTCGTCGAACCTGGGAGTGAGACGATTCGTAATGACTCACGAAAACAACTTATAGATATGGCTCAGAAGCGAGATGGGTCTGTAGTTCTTCAAGATAGTTTTGTCACCCTCCTTGAAAAACAGCATCACATCGCTTCTGCAGCATGCCTTTTGCGTTTTGCCCTCGAGGATGATTAAAGAGCTTCTGAAGGACCTGAAGTATCGGCTTACCATCCGCTCTAAAGAGCTTTGTTGTGATTTCGTCATCACCCACCGCCTTGTTGTTTTAAGCTGCTTGAGAGCCATTCTCTCGCAAAGGCTGACGTCCGGGATATCTTCAGAATAGTGTTGGGTAAGCTTGGCTCTAAGGTCTTTAGCCTTGCTTTCCACAGGTGTTTTCGTGGAATATAATTGCCCATAGAAACTCTTAATCTGTTCAGGGTTTCAGGTGTTGACGCAATGATGCTGTCCTCAGCTGTCCTGTCTCAGTTTTCAGCCTCGTCAATTGGCTTTGCCCAATAGACAGATCTCTGGCGAACACTTTGGAGCCTTTGTTCCGCTCAATGGCCTCTTTAATACGTCGGGTATTAAATTGGCGAAGGTCGCTCGTCAAAGACTTAGATATCTGTCTATTGAGTTGCCGATAGCGAAGGGCATCCGCTGAGTTCTGTAGCCTTATTTCGTATCTTTGATCCATGAGATCCATGAGATTTGAGACGGCGGGTTTTATTTTAAATTACTTGGACCCTACCGTGTGGACAGTATCCACCACCATGTTATATAGATCGTCCACATCGATGCTGTTCTCAAGGGCTCCGAAACGGTTTTTTGATTGCTTGTGATAATTTTTATTTGAACAAATATTTTACCCTACAAATAAATTTATTACTTCTTTACTACTCAATTATACTTAACTTTTATGAAATAGGAAAATTTAATAGGATCATTCAAGTACAAAGCGGCGGCGCATGGTGTTTTTTGATTGGTTTATTTACTTTACCTGCGAAACTTGCCTTGTGCTATTGTTTTACTCAGTATTGACTCAGATATTGAACTATACACGGTGCATTTTCGACCACCGGCAGAGCGAGGCCCACGTTATGGGTCTATTATGTAAACATCATGGCAGTGCTTTTTTAATTTATCAATAAAAACATTTTTTGAATATTGATTTAGACTTTTAATTTTGTAACACGCTGTGAAACGCAGAGACGCCTAAACCTATATCTTAAATTTTTATTATAAAAAATGAAAATAACAATACCAAGATGTTATGCATAATAGTTACATGATGTGGGCTTCGTTTTACAGATGGTTGAAAATGCACCGTGTATAGATGTTAAATGCTTTTTATAAAACGATTTTTTACTCAAGTAGTCACCGTCACACTAGTAAATCCCTATGTCAAGAAATGCAAAAAGTAATGAAGATTTATGCATAAAAATCCCGTGCCACAATCGGCGCCAAAGTTTCGCTTGATAAGGAATGAATCAACATCATGATATATGTTGATATATTTATAGTAAACAAGATGTTATGTTTATATCGAAGCCAACTAAGTATAGCATTAGAACTAAGTAAAGTACTTTTTTATGTTTTCAATATAATTTTATTGTTGATTCGAAGTTGTTTTTACAATGTTATGTCATACCGAGCATGATAATTCAAGATTCACGAAACATTTTGCATAGTCTAAAGTAACGACAAGTTGTTGATTAATATTTTTTGATTATATGATGTTTTTTTTATTCATTGGTTAGGACCAACCGTAGATTTGTCTGTAAAAAGAGCTACAATACCAATTTACCCTCGAATCGGGAATATTTCCGGGTAAATTCCCATTTTGGGAATATTTCCGGGTAAATTCCGGGTAGATTCCGAAAAAGTTTCCAAGCTGCCCATCTCTAGACGTAACATGGGTGTTTTAGAAACATGGCATTTTGCCATTTGCCATTTTATTATGTCCTTTAACCCTAAATAGTACAATGCTTATTGTCATTGTGAAGCGCGCAAGATTCGAGTGAACCGCACGCTTGCGCTTAGGCAGCAAACTCGACAAACGCGAGGCAACACGAGGAGTGAGTGAGATGCAAGAGTTTTATTAATGGTTGACGTAGACAATGGGTTAATACGTGCTTTTTAAGGAAAGATAAGTAGGTACAGTTTCTCTCTATGTAGTTACATATAGTATGACCACTTAAAAGCTGCATGAATCGACATATATATTTTTAAAGTAACATCCATTGGTTTTTATAATAAAGTATTAGATCTACATCAGTCACTCTTCAAAAATCCGAGGCAGGTGCATTGATGGTAGCCATTACCAACTGATTTTACCAACTAACTTATTTTGTTAAAAGTACATGTATGAGACAAACTTCTTAGCGTTCCATGGTTTCACCGTGCGAGTGCCGGGTCCATGTGGCAGAAAGAGAAAATCCGAGTAGCTCCCGGGACTTGTGCCACGGGTGTAGGTTTAAGGGGCCCCTTTCCGACGTACTAATACGTAAAAAATACAAGTACAAAAAATTCACCGATTGACCAGTCTGCACTTACAAATTACATGCCTACATGGTACTGTTAGCAATAAAATATCCATCAGAATTTCTGTTCGCACAATACTGTCAAATGTCTGATATAGTTGGAGTTAAGGTTTTCTAATAATAACCTGATTTATGCAACTTATAAGTCGTGTCGTGAGGGGTTTTAGAAGATAAAATAGGTTTCGTACAAACTAGTCTTAGGGTTTTAGATTAAACGTAAGAAAGTATACAGTTGTAAGTATTCTTTTAGACGTAGGTGTTGGCAAGTATAGTGTAGTACATAGTAGTTATAAGTAGGTATTGACTTGAAAATTATTGATAAAACAAGGTAGATGCAATTGTGTTCGTTAATGATTCACATGTTTCAAATAAGTGTTAAATCAATAATTTCAAAGTCTGTATTAAATAATAAGTACTTTAATTAGAATTAATTTAGTTACAAAAAGTAATTATGGGAAATCGGTAATATACTTGGATAAAAATGTGTTATTAATAAATTTAAAATATTTTTAGACGAATCAAAAGTCGACGAACTAATACGTGAAGCGAAAAAGGCGAAAGCTGCTGGAAAGGAGTTTAAATTTGACTATCAAAAATTGCTGCCAGATTACGATAATCCATTTCAAAGGAAAAAAGATGAACTTGGCTCCACTGAGAAAGGCGAAGAAGATCGCGGTCCTTCTACAAGTAAAAGCAAGCTTGAGAGAGGCTCTCAAAAAGAATCTGAATCAGGTTACAAATCTAGGAAAAGTGATAAATACAGTGTCAGAAGATACTCTGATCACAGAAAAGATGACAAAGATAAAAAAGATAAATATAAAGAAAAAAGCAGAGACAGAGATAGAGAAAGAGATAAGGAAAAAAAAGATAAAGAGAAACTGAAAGAACGTGAAGTTAAAAAGGATGGGAAAGTTCCTAAAGATTCGGACTTAAACCTAAATGATTATTTAGTCTGTGACACTTGGTCTTTGGATAACGATGATAGAACAAGTTCAAGCCCGAGAGTAGATTCTGCGAAGTATTCTCAATGGAAAGCGAGGCAGGCGGCCGATTTGATAAAAGTAGCTCTCAAAAATAATGATAGACTTTCTGAAAGTCCTAGCAATATACCTTTGAAGATGAAAAAACTTAAACCAGTGATAGACTCATTTAAATTCGAAATAGATCCCAATGAAGACGAAGTTTTAGATATGTTTGACGAAGATACAGAACTAGGTAAGTTTGATAAGGTAACTGTAGTGAAGGATGATCCGTTTGAATCTCCAGTCGATCTGAAGTTATTCGATTACGACCAGGACATGACAAAGGAAGGTGTTATAGATGCTAATGACGATAACTTCTTAGAATCTGTCATTAACGAGATTAAACAGGAAAATATGAGTGACGAAACAAGCCAAGATAAAGGTTTGGTTGAATATGACATATCACCTAAAGACGACTATGATGAGAACTCTAAAAACGATGCTAGTTTGGGCTCGGTTACGCCTGAATTAGACGATAGTATGAGAAGTATACAGTCGAGCCAGCACAGTCACTACTCAGACGGATACAGGTCTACAGAAAGCGGTTACAAATCGACTGAGAGCGGTTACAAATCCTCAGATCCTAGTTATAAGTCAAAAGAGAGGCCAAGCACTCGCCAGGCGGACAATTACCGGCTATCAGTGGAGAAAGAGCTGGATGAAGCGTTGGAAAGTCACTCCATGTCGAAGAGTACCGTCGATTCGCTGGAAACCTGGAGTTTTGTGCTCAAGATCTGCCAGCCTTTACTGTTCAGACATGACAGAAACAAATGCTACAAGTAAGTTAAAATATTTATAAATAAAATGCATTCTAAACAAATCATCACATCTTTAAGTCCTTGGCACTAAGATTCTTTTAAGGAATTCTACAGCTTTTTTCTAATGCAATAAAAAGATGTAGACCGAGACCACTATAATATAGAATGGGGCAGAAGATAATTGGAAACATAGTCGCATGCGTACGACAGTGTTAGTTAAGTCATTCAAATTCAAATTATTTATTGCGTGTCACAAAACTTACTAATTATAAGGTGGTAAATAAATATAAAAGTATTTGTGACGCCCTGCACAGGGTATAGCAACATATAACACATAATAGGTAAAATCATTCGTTATGTTTTGCATAGAAAAATGTGTCCACTGTGTTTGGCAATAGATTTTTACTTTATTTTCTCATTTAGCCAGTTCATTTAGATAAATAAAATCCCTGTTTTTAGGGAGACTCTCGTCCAGCCCAAGATCTGGTTCGCGGAGAATCCAAAATGCTGCAGCTGTGTGAAGGACCGCTCGGTGGTCTACGAAGAGTTGGAGATGTGTAAGATGGGGCTTGTCGACAGGGTGTATGGGTGCGATCAGTGAGTACCATTATTGTTTAGCTTGAGTTATTTGATTCGGGATTTATACCATGTACCTTAATATCAGTTTCCGATATTTCGGCACTGTTGCAATCGCCATGATCACTGAAGAACTGATAATAATAATATCGGAAACTCATAATGGTAAGGTACAAGGAACATATTCTTATGATTTTTTTGTTTATGCCCATTAGGTTTGAAAATGGTAATGACCCTTAACTATTTTTAACCTTAACTAACTAACTGTTGCCCGCAACTTCGTCCGCGTCATTTTCTGTTATTATGATCGCGGTTAAGAAGTTTTTAAAAGGATATAGCCTAAAGCCTTCCTCGATAAATGAACTATCCTACACAAACAATAATATTTCAATTCAAACCAGTAGTTTTAAAGATTAGCGCGTTCAAACAAACAAACACACTCAGCTTTATAATATTAGTATAAACTAGCTGTTGCCCGCGACTTCGTACGCGTCAATTTCTGTTATTATGATCGCGATTATCTTTGCAACATTTTTCACAGATGCTTCGCTCCTATAGATCGCAGCGTAATGTTATATAGCCTAAAGGCTTCCTCGATAAATGGACTATCCAACACAAAAATATTTTTTCAATTCGAACCAGTACTTCCTGAGATTAATTTACTGTGCCGTCTGTAATTCTTTCTGACTTTGCCATGCCGCAGGATCCCGGACGAGGCGCCGCTGGCCGCCCGCTCGTGGTATCCGCGCGCGGCGTTCGCACAGGCGGGCGCGGACGCGGAAGCGGAGGCGGGGGCGGGCGCACAGGCGGCGGCGGGCGCGGTGCAGCTGAGCTCGGAATGGGAGGCGGAGGACGAGCGACCGCCCGCCTCGCTTACGCCGCAGCATACGGAGGAGGTGTATCTAGACCGGGAGTATCAGAGGTCAGTATTTTGCACCAGTGGTAAGCAGGGACCGGAAAACCCCTTGTTAGGGTTTCGTACCCAAAGGGAAAAAACGGGACCCTATTACTAAGACTTCGCTGTCTGTCCGTCTGTCCGTCTGCCTGTCACCAGGCTGTATCTCAAGAGCCGCGGTAGCTAGACAGTTGAAATTTTTCTCAAAGTATGTATTTCTGTTGCCGCAGTAACAACAAATACTAAAAAAAATCCTAAAATTTTTTAGGGGGCTTCCATACAACAAACCCATATTTTTGGCCTTTTTGGTACGGAACCATTCGTGTGCGAGTCCGACTCGCACTTGGCCTATTAAAAATGATATAGGGTTACCCATGCGATAGGGTTACCCATTTGATATGGTTACCCATGTGCTAGGATTACCTTTGATCGTGTTAGCTTATTAGTTCGGTAACCTTTTAAATAAGGTTTACCCACTTACCACTAATTATGGGTTGCGCATAGAAATTAAAATAGCCTAACACTTTATAGGGTAAGGGGTTTTTAGTATTGGTAAGCGTATAGCTGGATTAATCATATTGTTTGGTTTAGCATATCGTTGGGGTAAGCCCGGTGATAAGCTTACCTTTCGGATAGGGTTTTTAAAAACAAGCCTTTTAAAATCCCGAACAATTACCCCTTTAAAGGTAAGCGGTTCCGGTCCCTGGTGTTAAGGTCACGGAGGCATGTCGACTCATCGGGATCTGCCGGGTCCCTTCGGTCAGCCTTCGGACCTTTTACTCACTCGTACAGGTTTCGGGGTCGGCTGCGGGATTGGGTAGTGGCCCGGTGGGTCTATTTTCCTCAGTCTCACTCACGCTCCCAACATCAGGGTTCCTGCTGAAAAAGCGTCGTGATAAGCCTCCAGCTGTTACGACTAATGCGAAGCGGGAACCTTTTTGGCACTTATTGCCCTTTTTCTTAAATGTAAGTGATTGTGTTTGTTGTTGTTGTGTCAAATAAAAATGTATATCTTTCAATTCGGCGCGTATATATTTATTTGAGAACTTTTTACGGAGCTGACCGGTTGTGATGGTTTTTCCCACATTGCCGTTAGAAAATGTTTACTGACATTAGTAAACAGTTGATCACAGTGTTAAAAAATGTTTTGACGTGATAACGTCTTTAAAATCGTTTTAGTCGGGTGACATGTTCAGAAACTTGTGTCACACCAAAACCTCACGAGCGCGATCGCAGGTATAACGAGAGAGAGACGGACCGATCTCCCGTCTCATCTCGAGCGCTGCCAGTCATTCCGTGAAACTTGTCACGCGGAATCCTCACGAGCGGAGGCTAGCATAGCGTTCGAGTGAGTGGACCGATCTTCCGTCTCTCTCACTCTAGCGGCATACAAACGAATGGAGATTTTCTCGTTATCACGTAAACATCTCGATCGTAAACCTACTTTACAAACAACCAATTTTTTATGTTAGGTAATGTTAGTAAACATTTTCTAAGAAATTGTAACAAAATAAAGTATTATTTTGTTTGTGACCATTCTGACACTAAACGCAAAACTAAACTGCGAGTCAATGTCTTTAAAATGTTATTAATAATTTTCCATCAGTGTAGAAACACGTATAACATCTAACAGTTCCTAACAAAATGTAAACACTTTATTTGATATTTTAGCAATTAAATTGCAATTATAATATCAGTATATAAACTTGAAAAATTATGTCTCAGGCGGGACTCGAACCCGCATCTCCTCGCATGACGGGCGGGCGCTATACCATTAAGCCACCGAGACCCTGCGACTCAGCGCGAATTTTTCAAGCATATTGTTAACGCTGTAAGCCAGCGTCGCTTCATCAAATGTTAGGAGCTTGCACCCCCAACACCCGAAAGAAACATCTTTGCAGATGTTTGACAGTCAGTTAAGATGAAACAGCTATTTATATACTTTATTTGATATTTTAGCAATTAAATTACAATTATAATATCAGTATATAAACTTGAAAAATTATGTCTCAGGCGGGACTCGAACCCGCATCTCCTCGCATGCATGTTTCATCTTAACTGACTGTCAAACATCTGCAAAGATGTTTCTTTCGGGTGTTGGGGGTGCAAGCTCCTAACATTTGATGAAGCGACGCTGGCTTACAGCGTTAACAATATGCTTGAAAAATTCGCGCTGAGTCGCAGGGTCTCGGTGGCTTAATGGTATAGCGCCCGCCCGGCATGCGAGGAGATGCGGGTTCGAGTCCCGCCTGAGACATAATTTTTCAAGTTTATATACTGATATTAAAATGTAAACATTTCCTAACGACAGTGTGGGACCACCATTAAAAAAAACAGTAAAGTTTAGGAGTTGATCCTATTTCAATTTGAAACGGAAATACTGCTTCTAAAGGGAGAAAAATATAGTTAACAAAAAACCTATTTAAAAAAAAAACACACGAAAGAATTGCGAAAAATCATAAAAATATAGGAGTGACATTTATCATGATCAGCCCAAATCAGCCCCCCGCTGGATACAAGTCCTTCCAAAAGTGGGATATTGTCATAATCGCAAGGTAAAGATGAGACACTGCTGCCTTTCTTCTTCTGGTACTCTTTTAGACGCCTTTTACGACGTGCATAGAAAGAGAATAGATACTATTGTTTTAATATGCAGGCACTACACGACATTGTATTCTTCAGTCTTCTAATCTATACACCGTGAAATTTTAGTGGTTGTTTTCCCGCAACAGAACGATTTACCTTTAGTAGCACCATCGAATCGTGCGAGTTATTTTTTGAAAATAAACATATCGTTGTTCTCAATTAATCAAAAAAATAATCATCAACTCAAAAGCGTGAGATACGATAGTATCTTTACAAAATGTGACGTGTTTCGGTACTGCTTGCCGCACGAAATCAATGTTCAAAGCAAAAGAAGCTCTACGCACTAAGTAATACAGCATAAACTGCACCGCGCGAGGGGCAATGACCCCGGCCGGTGACCGGCTGCGGCGCGGCTAGTACAATTGGTTCGAGGTTGCTTTCGAGTTTCGTTTATCACAATCGTGAAACTGCTATTTTTAAATTTTTAATTTAAATAAAAAAAAACTGCATAAATCTCTTGCACTACTAAGATAGAATCATTTTACTGCGGGAAAACAACCACTAAAATTTCACGGTGTATATTAAAATAAATCCCTATTTCTCTTGGTCACGACATCACGCGTGAACGGCTGGACCGACTTCGCTAATTCTTTTTGCGCGGAAAATTAGAAAACTTAATTAACACACTAAATTATGTAACCTTATCGCTTTTGACAATTTAAACTTTTTTAATGTATGGCGTTTGACATAACATTGACAGAATGCATTCAAATCGTCAAATAGTAATGTCTGTTCCCTTGTCGGAATACCAACAAAACTATTTATTTTTAACCGCCAGAAAGAAAAATAAAGAATGTTTTGTATCATGAAGCATAAAAAATGGTAGCATTTCTGTTTTATTATACCATTTCGTAATCAATATTCATAGTTCAGACAGGACGACGTCTGTCGGGTCCGCTAGTGTATAATATCTATAAATCGTTTTTTGAGTAACCAATTCTCATGAGTATCGTTGATATCTTCAGATTCATGGAAGCCGTCTGGCCCGACGTGGCCGAGCCCGCTGCTGACACGTCCCGTAGCACCACCCCCGTCAGGCAGGACCCTAGGAAGAAGAAGAAGCAGCCAGAGGAAGTCGAGAGGGATGCAGAAGATAAGAAGAAACCAAAGAAGATCAAATTGAGCAGCGAGGGGTGGAGCCAGGAGTCTGACGTTGAGGAGAGCAGTGAGAAACAGTTAGTATCCTGTATATATGATATTTTAGGAATTTAATTTCAATGATAACTGTCTTGGGTGGGAATCAAATCCGCATCCCCATGCATGTCCGCATTGGACCGCTTAAATAGACATTTAAGCGATGCTTTGTCCATTTAAGCCATTTAAAATTGACGCTTGACGTAATGTCTCGTAGCTTACATGGATAAATTACCGCTAAAATTTACATGCATAGGGATGCGATGCCATGATAGACATACGATAAGGAGGCATGTGTAATCTAACCTAACTATCTTACTTCTTACTAATATTATTAATGTCGAAGTTTGGATGAATTGTTGTAACTCGATTACATCAGAATGGCTGAACGGATATGGTAAAAATTTAACACGGAAATAGATAATAGTCTGGAATAGCCCATAGGCTGCTTTTTATCCCGGAAAATTATTCGGTTCCCGTGGGTTAATAATATAGTGCTTTTTATAGTTTACGAGACAGGTTATAGCATAGTCTACATTTTATCTGAACGAAGTCGTTGTCTCAACTGTTAGAGCCCTTTCACACGAGCGATTTTAATCGGCGATTCCTCGGCAGAGCGAGATCGCAGCGAGCACACGGCGGCTCGCGGCGTGCACGCAACGATATCGCCGCGATAACCGAGGAATCGCCGATTAAAATCGCTCGTGTGAAAGCGCCGCGATAACTCGCGCTTGGTATTCGGTTCCGTCGGTAACGGCTTGCGTCATTTACAAAATGGACTCAGACGAGGAGCTACTTCTAGCTATCTTACTCAAAAGACGATCGAATAGAAGAAAAAAGATTTGTCCTAAAATTTGGGAGGTTTCCACGTAGAGTAACCGCTCAGCTGTTGCTATATTCTTTAGTCGAAAAGTCCCATATTGGACGTTCACGTATTTCTTCTATAAACAATTCGTGATCGAAGTCTAGTGCCATTATAATATCGCACACATATTTACGTTTAATCTAATGAACGCTGTGCAGATGACTACAAAATGGTGTCAGAATGAGGGAAGATTAAGACGGCGGTTAAGACGCTGACATGAGCCAAATTGAGCTCAATGAAGATTGTTTTGCTTTAAGCCTATGGCTCGTATTGTTGCCAAATTCTGTTTGTTGTTGTAATTGATCATATTTTCGACCAGGTGGCTGTTTCCAAAACACGATTCTAAAAACTTTTCTCGATAGAAAAAAATCTCAAAAAAGCCTCTGAAAATACATAAATTACCATTTATCTCAGCAGTCCGTGTAACAATGATAATAAAATTTTGCTATATTGTATATTACATGTTGCTTAAGCAAATGGCTGATTTAGATTTTTAATAAAATGGCAATTTTAAATTGCACAACGAATTTTGTTGTTTGGCACTTAGGCCCTTCTATTCCATGCGCTTTTTCTCTGTCACTCCTACGAGAATCGACAGTGATAGCTGTGGCGCGTTCCAAAGAAATTCAAAGACGAATAAATTTGTGGGCGTGTTCATTGCTCAAGGTCATCGGCTGCAGTCAGAGTCTTAATAACTCGCGGCGATATCGTTGCGTGCACGCCGTGAGCCGCCGCGTGCTCGCTTCGATCTCGCTCCGCCGAAGAATCTCCGATTAAAATCGCTCGTGTTAAAGGGCTCGTATAATATAGTGTCTTATAAACGTGTTCCAATAAAACGCCGCTTTCGATATTCGAACTGAACTGACTTTTTAACCGACTATGGCAAAGCCAACAGGAAGGGTAATGATTTCAGCAGTCTTTGTATACAGGGTGCGATTTTTGATATCTCATAACTCTTAAGGTTATATTCTATAGGTAAAAAATATATTAAACGCCCTAGAACATGTGGTTCAGAAGTCAATAGTTTCGAATATAACATCAATTTTAGTAAAATTAGTTTAAAAAATGTAACCAGTATGGCGAATCCTTAGTTTTGCGAGACGTTGGCAAACATACGCTAAAGTATAGTAAAGTTGCGGGAGAGCGTAATTTCAGTCAAAAATTCATTCATTACAAGGTTAGGGTGTTTTACATGAACAGTCGTGAAGAATATACAAAAAATTAAAACAAAAATATTTTTTTGTAAAATAATGCATGTGCAATTTGATTCTTTACCATAGTCTGATTAATACCCTAGAGTTATGGGATATCAAAAGCAACACGTATACATATTATGTATGTGGGTATTTATGTGGGTTCCACAGTTGCGGCTAAACTACTGAGCCATTTTGATGAATGAGGTATCAATCGATTTCTTATTACAGTGCAGGTAACTTAGGCTACCTTTTGTTAAAAAAAGGTACAGACAACAGCACGTCAACCTACCACACAAAATGTCTAATTTTCTCAATTGATATTGATCTCTACTTGTTGGACTTAAAGTTGAAAATCAATTCAATGACCTTTTACTTTTTGGGTAGGTTGACCTGCCGTTGTCTGTACATGGTGAATATTACAACAATTTATTGGGGTGCTTTAAAAAAAATGCAGTCATAACGAGTATCAAATAAAAGAAGATACAATGCTAAGTACACAATGTTTAAACAATAAAGCAAATATACAGGATGCACTTTGAAATAATTGTATAGCGTAGTCTGGTTACAGGTTTTAAACTATTTATTTATTTCAACGTGCATCCTGCCATACATAGCCTATGAAGAGACGACAACCAAACAGTTCCAAATGATTGCGTTACTCAGAGGCGGCGTAAGGCCCAAGGCGGTGGCCCACACCGCCCACGGCCTCGCGGTGAAAAGGGCCCCCACGCCTCACAGTTAAAATAAATTTGAAAAAGTATGGAAAGCCCAAAAGTACTTAAAAATACTTACATTATAATTAATTATTAACTTAAAGATATACTTATCACACTTTAGCATAAATGTGAATGAAATTCTAGATATTTTTGATAAAATATTTGTATATCATGTCATAAAATTGATTATACCATCAGAAGGCCTCGCAAACTGCTTGCGCATATTATCAGAGGGCCTCGCGAAATGTACCTCGCCTACATTAAGTTTAGGCCGTGCCCCGCCACTGGCGTTACAGGTTTAAGTGGAGATCATTTGTGTAAAATATGTATAATACGTGTAAAGCATAGTGCGTGTTGTTTCCATGCGCCCGCGCAGGCCGGTCGCAGCGCCGGGGCTCGCGGACTTGTTTTGCATCAGCCCCGAGCCCCAACTCACTGGTCAATGGTACTGCACATTATAATCGATAAAGCTACCCCTAGCAATGTGTCCGAGTAGTACATGTACCCTTGGTTCACCTTTATAAGCTGCTTTGAACTGTGTCGGGCTGACATTTTTGGTTATTTATTTACTAGACGAACCGGCAAACTCTGAACCGCATCAGATTCAAATGTTTTGATAATGTTGCTGAACTAAAGTTAGTTGAGAATAACGAAGTATTCAAATTTAAATGAAACGACTAACATTTGTCGCATATTCTTTAGCGCACATTACATTGCAAAAATAATAAGACATATAGGTATTTTAAACTCCATCAATCAACAACAGTCCCAATGATATCCTACAAAATTTTTGAAATCTTAGTTTAATATTTTAAAAATATTCACAAATAAAAAAACATTTGCTACATAATATCTTTGTCAAGATATGTTTTTCTAGTTATTTTAAAAACGTTCAATTGGCATTCGGATATTCGAAAAACATTAGTGTATCTACATGGAAACGTTGGCCCGATGTTGTGTCAACCAGCTTGAAAGTGTTACCAGAACAACGCCCGCTATTGTTCCAAAACAAGCATGATGTTTAGTTTTCCACTACTTTGCATAAAGCCTCGCCCACTAACAAGTAATCGCAACCAAGTATAAAATAAATAACCAAATAAAAAAATATTTTTCTGAGTCAAGTCTAAGTCAGTATGAAAATTATGGACAGTTAAAATTATTTTAACTTTCTTTTGGTTATGGTTTCGTATGATATATTGTGGGCGGGCTGCCAGTTTGAATGCGATAATAGTTGTGTGTGTATTTGTCTATTAAGGTTCTACTTAAACTAGTTTTTTTTTCAAAAGAGGTGCGATATTTTTGTGTTGACGTTTTAAATTCATTCCTATTAGTACCTAGATATCGTATCTAGGTACTAATAGGAATAAATTTAAAACGTCAACACAAAATTATCTCGTAGATGTAACTTATAAAATAAGACTTGATATTGCTTTTGCTTGTCGCTATGTAAGAGGCGAGGCTGATATGTAATCTACCTAAATATAAAGAAAATAATAGATGGATAGAGTTATAATAATAGATGGATGACGTTTAATGTAAAATTCCGAGAACGTGATTCAACGAATAAAGAGACGAAAGACGCAGCCTTTCCTCGTATATCGCCAGCCAACCAATCATTAAAATTAAGCACATTTTATTTTTTGTATGAAGTTTTATTTAGCTTTCTCTGTTTTAATACATTATTGGAGAATGATACTTTTTTGATCGGAATGTTGTTTATTTTATTTAAATCCTTAGGTTTATTTTTAGGACAATTTGCAGAGTTTTGACAATGCTTTTTTTATCATCACCCTTTTTAAATATTGCCAGATGTACGGGATTATTACCACGAGACTTTTTTTTATTGAGACACCGATATTTTTAGGTCCTTATTTACGACGATTGCCAATGACATTCTCAAAACGATTTACCACTTACAATCATTAGAATAAAGTTCAAAATTTATCAATAAAATGTACTACTTAAGTTGACTGATGGTAATAATTCCGAATCATTAATGTCTAACGGTATATTGTAATTTATACGTTTTTTTGTATATAGCGGTAAAAAGGTGAAGCAAGAAAAGGATAAATCGCGTAAGCGCAAGCACTCCGTGTCGACAGACACCACGTTGACCGACAACGAAGATGGCAAAAAAAAGAAGACGAAAAAGAAGGTATTATGGCCTAAATGTATACTAAAAGGGTACAAGGATAAATGTTTATTTTTAAACATCCCTGCAAATATAATGCGTTATATTAGTGACATTGTCATCATACCATAAGAGTCGAGATAGTCATTCACAGCGTCTTTTATTACTATATCAGTTGAAATATGATTTTTTGATATTTGAAAAGGAACACAACAAACTTTGATCTAGTCGTTTTATGTAGGTATTCAGTGTTCGAGAAATTTAAAAATATTTTAGATTTTGATGTTCAAATCTGATTATAATCTATCAAACTATCTTTCTATGATATTATACGGGGTGTAGTTTTGAACAGCAACGCCCGACAGAGGTGATAGATAGTACACATGAAAGTAATTAATTACAAGATAAATATAAATAAATATTTAACTATTAGGCGATAATGCTACGACTGTTACTACGCTACGACTGCTACGAAGGCTACTTTGCCAAATTTTTGATTCTGCCCGCTTGTTACCACCCGCCCCGCCCCCGCACACCCCGCTACTCCATATGTAGGCGCCGCCTCGAGAGAATGACCGATAGCTTGCCTGTATACTACCATAATTTTCTAATTTTAAGGATTTTTTCATTAAAAAATTGAGGTATCTTTATATATTTTATTGGCATTTTGTTTTGCAAAACCAACCTTGTATACAGGATGAAATTTTAACCATTTTCCAAAATTTTTATAGGCGTTCAGTATTGTGTGTAGAGCCTATTTATGTAGTTAAAAATGTAAATCAAGTTGTCACCCGAAAATATTTTTCGCGATATAGTTTTCAATTTTTACGTTCCTAGACCTGTTAAGGTATAAAGGGAAAATCAAAAACATATTAATAGTATCGTAATGGATAAATGAGATGCGCGACGCGTAAAAAAAGTGTAGCTAGGAGGCCGTATCAAAAAAATTTAGATTTTAGGCGGTCATTTTCTAAGTGCTTTATCTTGACATTTTTGTACTGGGCTATACCAAAAGAAAAAATACGTCATTTGTTTTTTGTCCCGTAGATTGTTAGATTAAAATTTGGAAGGTGGTTAAAATTTCACCCTGTATGTGAAAGTTTGGATGGATGTTTGTTACTTCATCACGCAAACATATCATAGTCTGGTATAGCACATATCCTATTTTTTATCCTGTAAAATGTAATAGTTTCAAACTGTAAATTCCACGCGTACGAAGTGCCGGATGCAGTTAGTAGCTTAAAGTTTATGTAACGTATCCGATTGTGATGTTAAGAAGCACATACTCTCCATAGCCTCAAACGCCGTAGGAAGTGATAGTATTAGCCGCAAGATGATAATACCTATTTTAGAGATTATTTCACCAATCATCACTCATATACTTAACTATTCTCTATCTAAAAGCGTCTTTCCAAGTATTTAGAAAGAAGCCCAAATAATACCTCTTCCAAAAAAATCAATCCCTACTTCGTATACGGACTATCGCCCCATATCAATCCTTCCATTCATTTCAAAAGTTATAGAGCGTGTCGTCCATCTGCAATTAAGTTCTTTCCTATCCAAAAACAATCTCCTAAATTCGTTCCAGTCTGGTTTTAGGTCTGGGCATAGGACTACGGCTTTGGTCAAAATCACGGACGATATTCGATGTGGTATCGATAATAAACTACTTACTGTATTGACATTGCTGGATTTCAGTAATGCCCTTAACACTGTTGATTTTGATATACTGCTCGGCATTTTGCGCTCACTTAACATATCTCCAACGGTGCTTGACTGGTTTCATAGTTACTTGCATGGACGTCGGCAGCGCATTCGTGCTGAAAATTCTTTTTCTGCATGGTGCGACATTAGTGCTGGTGTTCCGCAAGGTGGCGTTCTGTCTCCTCTTCTCTTCGCAATTTTTATTAATACCATTTCACACAATCTCTCCTCCTCTTTTCACTTGTATGCAGACGATCTCCAGATATATTCTCAAGGGCGTCTTGAGGAACTTGATAGGGTGGTAAGTGTTTTAAACACTGATTTAACGCATATGCTGAACTGGAGCCGGTCATACGGTCTCCAAGTTAACCCCTCAAAGACGCAAGCTATAATACTTGGTGGCTCACGGCAAATTAGCAAAATAGACTGGAGTAACTTACCACCTATTATATTTGACGGCGTCGTAATTAGCTACAGCAAAGTTGTGAAAAACCTCGGTGTTCATATAGACTGCTCTCTCACCTGGACGAGTCAGATTTCAGAGGTTAGCAGAAAAATTTTTGCAACGGCAGCGGCAGTTAACCGACTACGTAATTTTATACCGGTACCTACTAAAATTGCGCTTGTTCAGGCCCTCCTTTTCCCAATTCTTGATTATGCAGACTGTTGCTACACTGATCTTAATGAAAATCTCCTAAATAAACTTAAACGCCTTCAGAACTTTTGCATTCGCATTGTCTATGGTCTGCGAAAGTACGACCATGTCTCAGAATACCGAACGCTCCTGAATTGGCTACCTATTCGTCGCCGGCGCGATTTCCACGTTCTCTCCTTTTTATATTCTGTATTATTCAATCCAAATTCACCGCCATATCTAAAGGAGCGTTTCCATTTTCTGCAGTCAGCTCTCGGTCATGAAATACGGTCATTCGACAAGCTTCGTCTCTCATTTCCTCCTCATTCTTCTCACGCCTACTCACAGTCTTTCACTGTGCAATCCATCCGACTATGGAACTCTCTACCGTTGTTTATTCGGCAGTCTGAAACACTTTCTACTTTTAAATACAAACTCAAAACCTATCTTTTATCTCTATAATATTCCTATTTCTCTTTCTTTCCTTTCAAAATTTTTGTAACAAGGTTCTTCTTTTCGAAGTATTGTTGGGTCATATTTTACATGTATTTATTTGTTTATGTGTATTTAATAGCAGCGTTTTACCCTGAAATAAAACGCATATTAAAATACTTACCTCACTGGAAGCTTTATATTGAGATAGCATTTCCGTTTCCCGTCATTTGCCTACCCTTTTTAGTACGTAGTTTCCGGCTAAGTGGCGCCACCTGGCGGTCGTGTGCCTTTGAAGTTTCTTAAAATTTGCGGCACACCATTTTGCTCATTGGCTCAATTGCACCAGGCAGAAATAAAGTTAAAGCTTCCAGTGAGGTAAGTATTTTAATATGCGTTTTATTTCAGGGTAAAACGCTGCTATTAAAACACTGTACCGTAACTGGAAGCTTTATATTGAGATCTGTTTGTTATCGCCTGGTGACGCCACTTAATATTATAACGCCTTAGCGTAACGCCAATGTGACATTTAAAAATAAAAAAGTATTTATGATAATTGAATACTTTTTGATTTTAAGTAAGACAATATTCTTTTCCGTGTATTACACGGGAGTAACAATAAAAATTAACATGTAATATAACTATGAAAAGGTAAAAATTCAAACTGAAAAACTTTCTAAGAAATTCTTCTAGCAATCGCATTAGTTGTGTAAAAGTTTATCAATACTTGATTTAATTTCACACATATAGGATTGTTGTGATGTTTTAGCTGATTACCAATTCCCATGAGCTAGAACTTCGTCGATGGGGTGATTTTCTAACCAGTTCTTGGAAGCTACACAGATCTTACGCTATCTGGGGTAGCTGTGTAATCAAGAAAAGTTTTTACAGTTCGTGCTATAATAGTAAGGTACCTACGTGACGTAGGTACTGCACCTCAACTGATGAAAATATTGAATAATTTAAAATCTTTTTTATCTATCACTCAGCGATGTTTTAACTAATAGTAAATATTATAATTTTAAACACCCAGACAGGAGGCTTACATTTTTATTATTTATATTCAAAATTTATCTGTAGACAGTCTGTCAGTACCTATGTATTGCTATCGGTTGTAGAACCAAATTCAGGCAATACGGTAAAGTTTTTGTATTATGGTTAGGTAGGTACTTTAGGTTTTATTCTATACTCTACTATATTCTAAGGTCAGGTCATGAATGCATCTGCCTGAACAAATAAGTATTAAAATTGCTGTTTGATGTAATGATTGAAACATTCTTGAGTCGGTTATAAATTTATAAGTACACTGACATCCCATACGGTTTGGGGTTTTTTATTCTTTGTAAAAGCAATTAATTTAAGAATATGTTTTACTAGAACGTGAGTACTTCACTGTTCATGGTTCAGAATCGCATTATTTTCAGACAGCTAATTTATGTGTAAAAGTATTGTATTATGTGATAAAGCATATATTAAAAGTAAGCCTGATAAGAATTGCGCCAATTGCGTAAAAGTAAGGCTTCTAATCTTTATTAATATTGAAAATTGTCCTTGAACAACAACAATTCTAAGTTACTTGACAAGTTTATAAAATAGACTCCCCAAGAACTTTTAAGTAAAAGCCTTTCTTTAGAGGTCTAGCCTTCCACCGCCTCACCAACCCCCAGATTTCCTTTTTTCCATCGAGGAAATGTATCTGGAGGTTACTAAGGTAAGTGGTGCTGCAAGTGCTCAGTCTCTGACACGCCAGAACACTTTCTCCCATCATGGCAAAAACAACCATGTTAAAAGATTTAGTTGAGTGAGAGCACCCTGGATATTAGAAATGTTTGTAGGAAGACCAAAGTAATGGGTTCGCACCATGAAGAACCGAACGCATCGCCAATGTATCCTGAAATGTATTCGATGCCGATATTTTCATTAGAAATAAAGATTTCATACTTTCCCTTTGCGAAGATGTAGGTACACCTGTTATTAATTTGTTACACTAAGAATCAAACTGATGTAGTAGTTAATGTGGCTCTGAAGAGCATTTAGTATTGGAAGCTTATCTTTACGGATGCAATGACAACCTTTTCTTAAAGAATTTAACCTCCCGCTATCGCAATGCCTTTTAAGTTAAACAGTTTAACTCTTGACCCTCGATTTCTAAACCTTACGTATTTGGCATGCTTAAATGCTACAATTGCGTCAAACTGTATTCCTAGTTACGGCCTATAATGATCCTACTGCATGGAAAAGGCCTCAATCATTGAATTCAAGGTACCAAAGTAATGATGGGTAAAATGAATTGGAAAAGAGCTTGATCCAGGTCCAAGTCAAATCCAGGGTCAAGTGATTGCTGACAATGTGAGCAGCTTTGGAGGCAAATAGGTCTATTATTGGACATTCCCGTTTTATAATCACGAGATCTGTACAACGTGCTAGTCGGTTCGGACTCCGCAGTCGACAGTGCCTATTTGCCGAATATGTGGAATTTAATGGAACTAGTAAGTTCAAAATTCGAAATATAATTATTGAAATCAAGTCTAGGTTTAAGCGCAAACCTGCTTGGTCTAAAGCATCCGTAGTCAAAAAACGCCCCTGGGAAAGGCAATGCAACTGTCGATATACTACTTCAGTTGTTCGATAACCACCACTAGGGGCTGGAATCTTATCAACTATCTATGATTTATGTGACAATGCGGCACGACAAAAATGACGAAATTCATTCATATCACTAATTCAATTCATCTTTGTAATTATTATTTTACTTAATTGATATCTTTGTTGCAGTTTTTCTATTCGTTCATGTTTTCACATTATTCAATTTTTCATTATATAGTTAATAATACTTTTTTGGGGACAAAAAACCGATATTTCTAAATTCACTTGCCATCCCAACTTCTGCAATGTTTGAACCATAACTTTTACATGCTCGCGAGCATTTAGATGTAACAGTAAGTGTCAAGTACACTAAGAAGGGTTCTGACATGAAATATTCGATTTGGCCTTATACAGGGATAAAAACCAACTGCATGAATACATTTGAGTTCACAAGTTGAGACTTTTGACACAAAGGAATGCGATACTATAATTCTTTCAAGTCAACTTTTTTAATACCTCTTGGAGTATTAAAACGACTTCGGGTACTTTAATCGAGCTACGAGCATTTATTTATGAAATTAACATCTGGCCATGTTGCAAAAGCAGGTCCATTCCTTTTTGAGGGTAGCTGGTACAAAGCAGGCGAGGTAGCCCCGCAAGGGTGGATAATTTTAGGCGTATCGCTTGCATGAAAAAGCCTAATTTTAAGTCATTGCTTGAATCTCTTTGATCTAGCCGCCAGCCCTGATTATGAAATGGACCTCTAGCAAAGTTGCTATAGCAAGTTTATCACTTTTCGAGGGTAGTTCGTGGAAAGTAGGCACCCGCGAGGGTGGATAATTAAAAGGCATAGGCTTACATGGCAGAGCCCGATTTTAAGTCATTGCTTGAACCTCTTTGATCGGTCCGCTAGGGCCCTGGTTATAGAATTAACTTCTAGCAATTTTGCTTTGGCATAACTTACCTTAGGAGGATAGTTGATAAATAATAAGGCACCCCGCGAGGGTGGATAATTAGAGGCTTGCATGGCAGAGCCCGATTTTAAGTCATTGCTTGAACCTCCTCGAGCCCTGGCTATAGAATTAACCTTCATTTTTGCTTTGGCAGTACTTACCTTAGGAG
Organism: Anania crocealis; assembly: GCA_949315895.1. Classification (NCBI taxonomy): domain Eukaryota; kingdom Metazoa; phylum Arthropoda; class Insecta; order Lepidoptera; family Crambidae; genus Anania; species Anania crocealis. The sequence continues at coordinate 4,790,895 of OX438874.1, read as the reverse complement.
GGTAATTAAAGGTATAGGCTTGCATGGCAGAGCCCGATTTGTATATCAACTACCCTTTGGAGGGTAGTTGTTAATAGGTAGGCACCCCGCGAGGGTGAATAATTAGAGGCATAGGCTTGCATGGCAGAGCACGATATTATGTATATTGTAAGTAGGCACCCCGCAAGGGTGAATAATTGATAGCATAGGCTATGAGACTTCTATTTTTTTTTTTTTTTTTTTTTTTTATTTTTTATTTTTTTTTTATTTTTTTTTTTTATGACTCGTCCACACGAGAGACAGCGCTTTGATTGATTGTTCTTAGCTGTGTGGATTTTTTGCCCTTTGGAGGTCAAAAAGCTTTACGAATGCCATCTGTTTTCTCCAGAATGCATTTGAGTGGAATGTGGATCTACACTAAATAAGTCGGGTTTGTAAAGGTATGCAGGCTTTAATAAGTGGATCTCTAACTTGACTTATACTGAATTCTCGTCGCATCTCTGTAAATGCTGCTCCGGTGGCCACAAACTAATTGCACTTTATTAGAATCCGATTTTATTTGTGAATAATTCTTTTACCTTCGTGTACAAATTGTTAAAATTAACGTCTGTTCAATTGAAATAAATTTACGACTTACTCACCTTTATCAATACGGACTTACGTAATATTTTGGTAAATTTCTTCCATTTTAATGAATAGGTTGCATGAATTCAAAAAATCTGTATACTTAGTAATCTGTTGATCAAAAAAAAAGGGCTCCATTGACCTCAGAGATCTTATATCAATACTGATCATTAGCGGTGTGTAGGTATGCTATTTTGAGGCGCTTGTTTGCCAATTTTACCCATTTCATAAAATTTAACACTTAACACGGGATTCTTAAGGCACTGTTTTATAATTTAAATGTAAAGAAAGGCAATTCGCCCATTTCGTCAAGCAATTTAGCATTAGTCGAGTCCCGCCTGAGACAAAATTTTTCAAGTTTATGTACTAATATTATAAGTGCAATTAAGTTGCTAAAATATCAAATAAAATTTAGCATTAATTTGATTAGAATAAAGATACATTTATTAAGCGTATTTATTTTATGACGGCACCCGAGGTGCCGTAAAGAGGAGCTCGAGGAGCTGCTAGCCGAGCCAAACAAACCACTCAATGCTAAACGGATAAGACACCGTACACTTTTACGTATTACATCATGACTTTAATCCGAACGGCAAAACCGTTAAATTCATTATTTAAGTCACACGAATATTTAAGTAAGATATTCCATGTTTTATTAAAAACATGTTGTTTTAAGCAATAAAATTGCTTTTGGAAACTGAAAATAAAATTCCTTGAAATAAAATACATAACATTTTAAAATAATGAGGGTAGGACTTACCAGATTTTTACTAGTTTGTACAAAAACTCACTTGGTTATAATTCTGCTCTGAGAATTATAATATCACTGAATTTTAACGATCACAGAGACAGGGCTTGCAGTGAACGTGTTGTTACGACGGTAAACTAAACGCCAATGAGCAAAATGGTGTGCCGCAAATTTTAAGAAACTTCAAAGGCACACGACCGCCAGGTGGCGCCACTTAGCCGGAAACTACGTACTAAAAAGGGTAGGCAAATGACGGGAAACGGAAATGCTATCTCAATATAAAGCTTCCAGTTACGGTACAGTGTTTTAATATTTGCATTTGTGTGTATGTTTATTGATTGAGTAGAATATGTATTTTAAAATTAATTTGTAGCTTGATTATTTTATTCATTTTATATATTTTTAACCTATTTATTTAATATTTACCTTTAATAACTCTTTGCCGCCTTCCCCACTTATTTCGATTTAATTGTCCTTTATTGTGGTTGTCTGGAAGAGATCGCTTATAGCGATAAGACCGCCTAAATTGTACAGCTTAAAATGTATTACATGTTAAAAATGTGTCCTGTATGGTGTGCAATAAAGAGTATTTATGTTATGTAACGTATGAAAATACTTAATATCCTATGTATCAGGGTGGTAAGAAACTGAAAGCAAAACTGGCGAAGAAACGTCGCATGGACAAAAAGATGAAGAAGCGACTGAAGAACAAACAAAAGAAGAAGAAGAAACTGCCCAAAGACGAGGAGCTGAGCGACGACTCTGGAGACCAGAAAGGTAGGTAACTTTGATTTGTCTTTCTGTGACACTTATTAGTAACGGTTAATCATATAAACGGGATTGAACACGATATTGTAGAAGATCTATCGCTCCCCAGTCGCTTTGTGACGCCACCGAAACGTCAAAAAAGTAAGTGCGTCTACAGGGTGTCCAGTAAGTACCACGACTAACTTAAGGAGAGCAAGGTGTAAGGGTCAGCTGTCATAGAAAAAAAGTTTTTGGGAAGTAAGGAATTAATGAAGATAACAATTTTTTCAAATTTTAAATTACATCTTAAACATTCAACGAAAACTTAACCGCACGAGAAAATCTCCATTCGTTTGTATGCCGCTAGAGTGAGAGAGACGGAAGATCGGTCCACTCACTCGAACGCTATGCCAGCCTCCGCTCGTGAGGATTCCGCGTGACAAGTTTCACGGAATGACTGGCAGCGCTCGAGATGAGACGGGAGATCGGTCCGTCTCTCTCTCTCGTTATACCTGCGATCGCGCTCGTGAGGTTTTGGTGTGACACAAGTTTCTGAACATGTCACCCGACTAAAATGATTTTAAAGACGTTATCACGTCCTGTGTAAAAGTGTAGTGTGTGTGAGATACTGCTTATCCTCAACTTTGACCTACTGTGGTGAAAAAAAAAAAGTTGGACTATCGCTGCACATAGCCCTTGAATTTGCTGACCCTTACACCTTGCTTCTTAAGTCTGTCGTGGTACTTACTGGATTACCTGTATATCTTTCTAATATTTTAAATTGTTGTTGTTACTCAACCACGCCAGAACGGCTCAACAGATCTTTAAGATAAAAATTAGCACAGAGATAGATTATTAATAGGATTAACATTTAGGCTTTTTATTTTGGAAAAAAAAGTACGGTTCCCCGGCGACGGTATGAAGAAGCGGGAAAATGGTAGTAAAGTTAAAAAGCAACGTGAAAGTCAAAAAACCTACTAAAATTTAAATTAAAGTAAGCCTATACCATACAGGGTTATTTGAACTGGAGAGAATTGTAATAAAAACTGTTATCATCATCATCATCATCATAGATCTCCAAATGTTGAGGTTGATGGAGGATTTTTCCATGTGTCAGGTAGACTAATTTCAATGATTTTTATTCAATAATTACATATTAAAAATAATAACACCTTGAAAATAGGAAAATAAGGTTGACATCTTCCAAAAATGTATATATATATGTCGGAAAACTCTGTAGTCGACATCATTGGTTAAAGGGTATTCATTTCCCTCCATCATTCCGTGGCGTCCCCGAGACACGTGGGTAATTAAAACACGAAGAAACGTTTCACTTCGCGATAGGAAACAGACAAGTCCTTTGGCACAATTGTAATACCTCAAACGCTGGTCCTAGACTGCCCATATTCTTTTTTTTTTTTTTTTGTGGACGGGCCTATCACTGAAACCCCATATGGGAGGCTTTAATCAGTTAAACCGGGCAGAGTGTGGCGAGCGCTGAAGGCGCTCAGCGTAGGTCCGCCACGCTAGCGGTACTCCGGTGCGGCCGAGGGTGAGGCTTGCTCGCTCGCACCGGGGCCCATACTAGCGGGCGTGATCGGGCCAGTGTGGGGTGCTAAGGGCACCCTACCAAATGGCGAACCCACCAGTGGTGGCGCCGCCGGAACCGGAGATGCCGTGGCATGCCGGATCACGGTCGGGCTCCATTCTGGCGGGCCCGATCTGGGAGGGGGGATCGGACAGCGACCTCAAGGGCGCCTCTGTAGGCTTGGACCTCGGCTTGGGTCGCCGTCCAAGGGGGGGGGCAGGTGAGAAGCGGCCAGGCACATGATTGTGTCGGCCGAAATGAAAGGCGGGACCACGCACCCGCCTCCGACGGGTGCGGTGTGGAGAACTACTGTGTTGTGCAGTAATTGAAGTTGCCCATACTCACGAAATTGGTCTACTTTTATACCTGCCAAAGACCTTGTCCAACGTCACCGCTAGATGGCGTGCGTTTCCGTCCACGATAATCTTTATTAGAAAAATAAGTTTGAACATGACTATACAGTTCATAAAACAACCACATCCGTATCGGAAATGAAAATTAATTCCAATAATAATTTAAATCAAGATTAAAATGCTACTTCCGTTTCCGGAACTAGGTGGCGTTAGCTCACTATTAAAAGAAATAACAAAACTGAGACTTCCGTTTCCTTTTTCTGGAATTATTTTTATGATTAACATCAATCACATCAATCAAACTAGATGGCGCTAGTGTCATTTAAAATAAAACTCATCGACATTTCCGTTTCCGCCATTTAGGAATTATTTGAAATAAACAGTAACTTGCACTAATTAAACTAGATGGCGCTAGTAGTATTTAAATTATCGAATCTATTTCCGACATATATATAAATTATATATGTATATATATATATATAAATTATAATTTTTTTTTACAAGATATATAACAAATAAATTTTTAATTTAAAAAAGCTTCATGTGCTGACGGCAGTATACTAAGTGTTACAAATGCTTGCAGCCATTTAATCAGTTTACAATTATATTACAGAAAAGAAAAAGAAGTTGAAAAAGAAGAAACAGTTAAAACTAAAGAAAATACAAAAGAAGAGAAAGATCAGAGTAAAGTCGTCCAGCAGCTCGTCGTCGAGCAGCAGCAGTTCCGACAGCGAGTCCGATGTAGAGATAAAGAAGAAGATAAAAAAGAAGGAGCTCGCGATTAAAAAGAAGAAAAAAGACAAGAAGAAACGGAAACAATCATCAGACTCCACTCAAAGCGAGGAGCTGTTCGACGTGAATGTATTAAATAACATTAAAACGGAGCGTTTGAGCGATGATGAGTTCTCGCCACGGAGACAGAAACCTAGAGAGATAATAAACGTGAAAGAATTACAGAACGATTTTGTTGGGAACAACATTCATATTAAGCAGGAGAAAATTGACTCGCCAAAGAAAGCTGACAGCCCGCCGGTTGTAGAAAAGAAGGAAGTCAGCGAGGAACTCCCACTACCTGAAGAGGCTGTGGTGGAGGCTAAGCAAGTCGAAGAAGAAAGGCCAACTGAGGAAACTAAGCCAGATATTAAGGTACGAATATGTTGCTGTAAGGGGTTAATTTAAAATACATAAGAGTAAAAGGAAAAAAAAATTGGAATGCTAGTAAAATTTAAACATACGAAGTCCAAAAAATTATATACAAAGATAAAATAATAAAATTTAATACACAGTCCCAACCAAAAAGTCACATTGAAAAAAAGATTAGTATAGTTATAGATGTCGTTTGCATATTCTAACCGTTGAATATTCAAACGGCATGTAATATGATATTTGGTTGTGATTCTACTGCTCCAATGCAACAACTTTATCTATGGAATCGACTGAGAAAACTTATACCGGTTAATTTAGCAATTAATTGTATGGGCAAAATTCAATGATTCGGTGTTTTAAAACAAGGTCAATCATCCATCGAACCGTAAAAAAGTTAACTAATGCACTAGATCTTTAAAAAACTTGGTTTGTGAAAAATAGGAGTTTTTTACCTTTATTTGTATGTTAAAGTACTACCTACTCTTTTCATTAAATTAAGTTTATTATTTTTATCAAATATCTCTTCTTATCGGATTTTTATTGAAAATACAGAATCAAAGTAGTACTGAAATACAAAATAGTAAAATTTATGATATGTCACATTAAAAACATTATTTGTTTTATAGGAGCCGATCCAAGAAATTGAATCGCCGATAATGCTAGAAGAATCTCACACCATCCCTCTTCCCGATGATCCAGTAACACAGACTAATCTGGAAGACATAGCTCTCCCTTGCGATGATAAACCTACAGAAAATGTCGAGGCATCAACGGATAGTTATTCCGAAGTAAACACCAGCCAGGCGGGCGACTATCACAAACAAGGCAGCGTCTATCAGAAGCAAGGCGACACTTATCAGAAGCAAAGTGATATCTATCAGAAAGAAGGCGACATTTATCACAAAAAAGGTGACACATATCAGAAGCAGGAAGACCAATATCCGAAGCAGTGTGACACATATCAGACTCAAGTAGAGAACATTCAGAAGCAAGATGAAATATATCAAATACAGGATGAAATCTATCACAACCAAAGTGACCCTTACAAAAAACAAGAAGAACTCTATAATACCCAACATGATAATTATCAGAAACAAGATGACATTTATGAGAAACAAGGTAGCGTTTATCAGAAGCAAGGCGATACGTATCAGAAGCAGAGTGATATATATCAGAAGCAGGGTGATATATACCACAAGCAAGGCGACACATATGAGAAACAAGATGAGGTTTATCACAAGCAAAGTGATACTTATCAGAAGCACGAAGATCTCTATCAGAAGGAGTTGGAGGGGGAGGGAGAAGAGAAGTTTGCGGATAGCTACGAGATGCTGGAGCAAATGGCTATGGCGTACCAGAGCGATGTTGCTAATCAGGTAAGTGATCATGACACACTGTGATTTTTAATCTTTTTTCTTAGATTAGAGAGGAAAAGAGATATTTCACGACTTTTTAATATGATTATATCAAACATGTCTTTCTTTAACATTTTGTTCAATTAGGACTTTTTTATGACCACTTCGCTCCTATTGATCGCAGCGTGATGTTATATTGCCTAAAGCCTTCCTCGATAAATGGACTATCTAACACAAAAATATTTTTTCAAATCTAACCAGTACTTCCTGAGATTAGCGCGTTCAAACAAACATACAAACAAACTCTTTAGCTTTATAATATTAGTATAGATATCAATTATTATGATGTTCGTCCAGCAGTTATCCGGTTCGATCGCTGACCCGGGGCCTACGTCGCAGCGCATAGAGACGCTGGTGCGGCGCCGCGGGGAGATCAAGTGCGACTGGCGCGCCGGCGACTCGCCCACGCCGCACCACAACCAGCGACCCTCCAGATGGGGTGAGACACACGTACCATTTCATTAGAATAGAACAGATTAGAAATTGTTTATTTGCTTTAAACATGGTATACATGACCTATTAATCATCTTCAAAACATTTTATAGGCGTTTAGTATCGTATTAAGAGCCCATTTATGAAGTAAAAAATGTAAATCAATTCACGCGAAAATATTTTTTGCAACATAGTTTTCAATTTTTAGGGTCCTACGCCTGTTATGGTAAGAAGGGACAATCAACAACTTTTTAATAGCATTGTAATTAATAATTGAGATGCGCATCGTGTAAAAAAAGTGTTGCTAGGAGGCCGTATCAAAAAAATTTAGATTTTTGTCGGACATTTTCTAAGTGCTTTATCCTCGATGATACGTTTTTGTACTGGGCTATACCAAAAGATAAAATTTCGTCGTTTCTCGTTTGTCGTCGTAGTCGTTTTTTTCTTGTTTTTTAGATTGATGCATAACATGAAAGTTTTGCTCACTAATCCATCTAAATAGCCTGTTTTTAAATAAATTAATACCTACCTAATAAAAAAAATAAAAAATATATAACTGTTAATTTAAAAAGCTTTAAGAGGTCTGTTCTCAAACCTGCCAGTAAGCAATAATGTTTGTATTCTAACTACTATAATTATGCAGTATGGATACTTTAAAATTGTATATTATCTAATAATGAATAATAAAAAAAAACCTTCCCAATTAGTACCTTCATTTACTCTGGTATTTTATTGTAAATGTGGTATGCGCACACACATACAGTGTACACTGTTCCCATATTTGCTTGAATGTGGTATATCGTTAAATATTAGTCTATTAGGGCATCTTAACTTCTTATTTGCTGTTCTTTTAAATAGCTCTGGATTTTTGTGAACAACAACTGCCACTTCGAGGATATAGAATGATGGCAGTGGTACCGATCCAAGAGCTTTATACATGACTCACGGGGTGGGATCCCACATATAGCCCTGACACATCATTTTTGCACAATAAATGCACTGTGTTTGTTCGTGCTATTGCCCCACCCACATTATTATGTCGTAACGTAATATAGATTCTGTGTGTGCACGATACGCCATGATGGCAGTTTTTTTATTAAATGCTCCAATCGCTTTCCTATAAGACTTAAATCTTATCTTAAAAATGTAAAATGTTTATTTTGCTACTCATTTTGAAACACGCTGTGACGCACACGGACGTATCTATGTAAGGTTTATCCATCCAGGACGCGGCCGAAGCAAAATAATACGTCTGTGCGTGTCACAGCGTGATTCAAAATGAAAAGTATATTTTTTACATTTTTAAAAGTCTATTTTAATTAATGAAAAAAAAAACACTGCCGTGATGTTAAACATGATGGTTAAAGAACGTGAGCTTCGTTTGTCAGGTGGTCAAAAATGTACGGTGTATAGACGAACAAAGTGTGCGAGAGAGAACCCACTCGTCCTTTTTTTTAATTACTCCAATCGCTTTTCTTCTATAATACAAAAATTTTATCTTACGAATATTACGCAACCCCATTATTTTCCTGATGATTAGGCTAATAAAAAAAACAGAGGGAAAAGATATCAGCATAAGCTATATAGCGCAGACGCGACCTCTATTTTTATTATGCAAAAAAAGTTATTAAGAATATTAGAAAACATAAAAAATTCAGAATCTTGCAAACCCATTTTTAGAAAACATAATATACTTACCTTACCTTGTATTTATATACTTGAAATATGCAAATTTGATACCCTGAACTCTATACAGGGTGAAATTTTAACCACCTTCCAAATTTTAATATATCAATCTACGAGACAAAAAACAAATGACGTATTTTTTCTTTTGGTATAGCCCAGTACAAAAATTTCAAGATAATGCAATTAGAAAATGTCCGCCAAACATCGAAAATTTTTGATACGGCCGCCTAGCAACACTTTTTACGCGTTGCGCATTCCATTCATTCATTACGATACTATTCATAAGTTTTTTATTTTCTCTTTATACCTTGACAGGTCTAGGGCCAAAAAAATTGAAAACAATATCGCGAAAAATATTTTCGGGTGACAACTTGATTTACATTTTTTACTTCATAAATAGGCTCTAAATAAGATACTGAACGCATATAAAAATTTTTGAAAGTGGTTTAAATTTCATTCTGTATAAAACGCATAGATGCACCAATAAAGTATTCCACACGCCACAAGAACAAATTAATTCTACCCACTTCACGATTACGCCAGCATTCATCCAGTACCTATGTTATGTCAATAAAAATATACAAAAGATTACCAGAACAACTTAAAAATGAAAATAACTTTAGTAAATTTAAAACCATTCTTAGAAAACTGTTATTAAATAAAGCCTACTATACTGTTTGCGAGTATTTGCATGATAAGGAACTGATCAACTATAAAATATAATTTATTTAACATAATAGAGTAAAAATCCATTGTATCGCAATTACAATGGAAATATATAAAAATGTCTAAATAGTTAAAAATGTCTAATTATTGCTGTGCCCTCCAGGGTCTAAAGTTGTGTCTAATACAATATTTAATTGTACTTACAACCTATACAGAAGACCGAAGAGTTTAACTTGCCACTTTGCTTAGCGTTCGTGGACTATGAGAAAGCCTTTGATTCGATTGAGACCTGGGCAGTGCTGCAGTCTCTCCAAAGGTGCCAAATAGACTACAGGTACATCGAGGTGGTAAAGTACTTATACCAAAACGCCACCATGTCGGTCCGATTACAGAACCAGAGCTCTAATCCGATCCAACTACAGCGAGGTGTGAGACAGGGAGACGTTATTTCTCCGAAACTGTTCACAGCTGCGTTGGAGGATATTTTCAAGCTTCTGGACTGGAAAGGACGCGGCATCAACATTAATGGCGAATACCTAACACACCTGCGATTTGCCGATGATGTAGTTCTTATGGCTGAGACCTTGGAAGACCTGAACATTATGCTCGAAGATCTCGGTAATGCTTCTCAAAGAGTGGGTCTTAGGATGAACATGGACAAGACGAAAATCATGTTAAATGCCCATGTTGCACCCGCTCCAGTTAACGTTGGGAACATTGCACTCGAAGTTGTTGACCACTATGTTTACCTGGGACAGATAGTCCAGTTAGGTAAGTCCAACTTCGAGAAAGAGATCTCTCGTCGAATCCAGCTCGGATGGGCAGCGTTCGGGAAGCTCCGGCATATATTCGCGTCCGAAATACCTCAGTGTCTCAAGACGAAAGTCTTTGACCAGTGTGTGTTGCCAGTAATGACCTATGGGAGTGAGACGTGGTCGTTTACTATGGGTCTCATAAGAAGGCTTAAGATCACCCAGCGAGCAATGGAGAGAGCGATGCTTGGTATTTCCCTACTCGATCGAATCAGAAATGATGAGATCCGCAGGAGAACTAAAACAACCGACATCGCTCGAAGGATTGCATCGTTGAAGTGGCAGTGGGCGGGACACATAGCGCGGAGAACCGATGGCTGTTGGGGCGGAAAGGTTCTCGAATGGCGACCGCGTACCGGACGACGTTCCGTGGGCAGGCCCCCTACAAGGTGGACCGACGATCTGATCAAGGTCGCGGGAAGCCGCTGGATGCGGACAGCACAGGACCGATCGTTGTGGAGATCCTTGGGGGAGGCCTATGCCCAGCAGTGGGCGTCGTTCGGCTGATATGATGATGATGATGATGACAACCTATGTTACATTTTGGAATGCAAAAAAAATTAAATATATGTACCGCAGAAAACCACACATCACAGTCACAGTGTTGTCAACTTTCAGACAGTGTTGAAAGTTTTCATTTTCAGATTGCGAAATGGGAGATTCGTTCATGGGAAATTGTATTTGTAATTTTAATAAATCACAGTCTATCGCTGAACTCTCTGTACATTAACTTAAATCATTATGTCAAAGTAATTTTAATTAAAAAAGTCTATTACAGAGCGTGTTAGGTAAATGATATAACAAGCCGAGACCAGCCAATGTTAAGACATCAAACTAAAACACATTAACATCCTGTAGATATATACTCTTTATTGCATACCAAACAAATTGAAAATAACACAGGAGAAAGATTTGGAATTGTACAATTTAAGCGGCGCTATCGCTTGAAGCGATCTCTATCAGACATATTCTATTAATAATATTTAAATGATAGGAACGTTTGACTTTATAAAGAAAAGAAGATATTGTCACAAGGATTGAGAAAGGGATGCTTAGATGGTTTGGGCATGTAGAGAGGATGAATGAGAGAAGAATGACTAGACAGATCTACAAGACGAGTTTGAAAGGGAACGTTGGAAGAGGAAGGCCTAGACGAACCTATCACGATCAAATCGGGGATGATCTGAAGAAAGGTCAGGTCAAGAGTACTCTAAACCGACGAGCATGCATGAAAAGATTGATGAATGTGGAAGAAGCGAAAGATGTATGCCAGGATCGTAGTAAGTGGAAGGCCTTGGTCTCTGCCTACCCCGTTGGGAAGAAGGCGTGATAATATGTATGTATGTATGTATGTATGTATATATGTTTGACTTTAAATGGTCCTAGCTCGCACTTGAAAATAACTACGCCCGCTGCTACTGGCGGTGCCTGTGGCCAGGACCAATCTAGACGCCACTTGTCCATACAATTTTAAATGTGAACCAAGTTCACGAGAGGATCGACGTTCTCGGGATAACCTGAGTGATCTCGCAAAATGTATTTTATGTGTTGTTTGCTATTTAAATTAATCGTTATTTTTAAGTTTTGTAATGATGTTTTCCCCTTCTATCGCATTGGATATTTTAGTGTGTCTGTCATGATAGATCTTAGGGATGATGAAAATAAATAAATAAATAAACTATTGTAAACATATTATTTATAAAGAGTTTTTTAGTAAATGCATATGAAAAAAATAATTTAACATATTTTTTTTCTGTCACTATTTTTGGCCGTCTAATATTTAAAACGGCTGGAGCGATTAAAAATAGCTGAAACGAGTAAATTATGCTATTTTAATTTTAAACGTTTTATATTTCATACCAAATAAAAAAATTATGGTGACGCAAGCCAAGCATTGCCAGCAGGATTGTAGTCCACTCGAAGAAGTCGCGGGACCATCTCGTAAAGAATAAAAGAACCTTAGCAAAATCGCTTCGTCTATCCAGGTCTAAAGCCGGGCGAGGTGAACATAGTCCTGACCGGTGGACCTCGAGCTCAGTACCCCATCCGCAGCGTGCTGGAGCCCACGGGCTACTCGCGGCCCCGGAACGACGCACAGCCCAGCGGGTGAGTAGTATGTACGGATTATATCTTTTACCCGACAATGGCAAAGCTAACAGAAGGGGGAATGAATTCAGCAGTCTAAGTATAAACTACTAGAGTCTGGCTAATGAAAGCTGAACCCAGGGTTTTTTGAAATAGCAACATTAACTGTAATGACATTATAACAATGTCATTCAAACTGTTGTTTGTTGAGGATTGTGTTAATACTTGATTTCAGGGGGAACGTTTAAATCTACTATTAAAATAAACACGTAATTACAATGGACTTATCCTAATTTAACCGTGTAAGTGTGCGTGTAAAAGAATTAAAAGTCAACCGACTCTATATAAAAAGCCAAAGGCTTAATATTGAAATTAGTTAACATTTACCAAAAACAAGAAAACAGGAAAAGAATTAAAATTGTTTATTCCAAATATGGTAGGTGATGCCCTATTTAGATTTTTTGTAATTCCCGCCTTTTGCTAGGTTCAGCTTTCGTTGGCCAAACTATATGTGTATGTGGGTTCCACATTTATAATACAGCAAATATTCATTTTTTACTTTGAAATCATTGCTTTTCGTAGTCGGGTTACAGTTAAGTCAAAGATTTATACATCCTTCCAACCCATTTAGAGCTACCAATTGTCAAAAAAAAAACTAAAAAGACTTATGGCACTCGGAGACTGCCGCGGTAAAGCTATTGCATAGCATTTTTTATCAACTTATGCAATTATAATAGGGGTTAAAATATGAAATTGCCGATTATTTTCCCACTTTTTATTTTGTTCATAGCTCCTAAGTATAGTCATATTATTGCGTAATTCATAAATAAATAAATAAATATATAAATAAATAAATATATACATATATAAATATATACATATATAAATATATACATATATAAATATATAAATAAATAAATATATAAATAAAAAACAGCACCCCTCTCGTCAAACAGCACCCACCTCGAAAAACAGCACCCCTCTCGTCAAACAGCACCCACCTCGTTAAACAGCACCCCACCCGTCAAACGGCATCCACCTCGTCGAACGGCACCCACCTCATCAAACGGCACCCACCTCATCAAACAGCACCCTACTCATCAAACAGCACCCAACTTGTCGAACGGCACCTGCCTCGTCGAACGGCACCCACTTCGTCGAACGGCACCCACTTAGTTGAACGGCACCCACTTCGTCGAATGGCAAACGCCTCGTCAAACCGCACGCACCTCGTCGAACAGCCGTATCACCGCTGTGCCGGTCGAAGTGGGGAGCGTGAGGTTTTTTGCGTTACGGAATTTCTGGATTCAGTCCCCGCGCTCAAGGCCCGCGATAGAATCTATGCAATAGCTTAATAAAAAAGTGCCCTTAATTAAACGCACCGTTGGTCCAGTAACGCCCGTTTGTCTAATGGTATAAATACCGGGCCAAGATTCGGGGTCCCGGGGTCGATCCCCGGGTTGAGTAGCAAAAAGTTTCGAATTTTCGAACATTGCTCGGGTTCGTGATCGTTCACAAACCCGAGCAATATTTATGGGTGGTGATTATGCATGTACCCATCATTGCTGTGGTGACTTCAATTCAATGATGGAAACCTTTGCCCTGCAGTGGGAAACCGGTAAAAAACACCTTGAAAACCGGTGTTTACGCCACTCCGCCATGGAGGTAGCAAATAGAAACTACACTAAATTTGAAAACCATAGACAGACTCCATGGATGGTTTTCAAATTTTGTTGAGTGGTAATGTTTTGTCGTAGATACGACGAAGCGTACATGGACATGTTCGGCTCGTCGGACCGCATGCAGTACGGGGACTGCTTCGCGGCCTCCCCCCCCGCCGGCCCCGCCCCCGCGCCCGCCGGCCCCGCCCCCGCGCCCGCTGGTCCCGCCCCCGCGCTGCCCTCCCCCCGCGCGCGCCTCTCCGCCCTCGACGAGAGAATCAACCGCGCGCTACGGGAGACTAGTAAGTTTACACACTATCAGTATTTAAACTTGAAACATCTCAGGCAGGACGGTTTCTCTCGGGTTAAATGAAATCTATCCTTCGGATATAGATTTATCATACACATTTTAAAAACAGATAATTTCCCCCTGTTTTTTGGTTGTCGCAGTCGGATAATTGCATTTTATCGGTAGCTAACCATACATTTGGTTAATCAACGGTATCTAACAGGTTTTTAACAACTATATGCAGGACTCGAACCAGGGAAATGCAAAGAGATGCAGGTTCACTCGAACCTGAGACAACATTTTTCAAGTTTAAATACTGTCATGATAAAATAACTGTTTCACCTTACCTCTGACTGACAAACATTCGTAAATTATTATTATTATTATTTACACCCTTTAGTCACAAAACAGATAGTACTGTACGTACACCTAACATGAGTTAACAGTGACCGGACTCTGTATCGTAGCCATTTAAGGAACTATAATCGATAGTATGAGTCACGAATAAAAATAATAATCGAAATATACTCACTAGCGTTTAACGTTTTGCGGCAATTGCTCTATGAAATGAGTAGGGTAGAAGTACCGTTTGTGGCCACTGTACCGTTTATGGCCATTTATTGCTTAAATAAACAATAAAAATGAATTTATATTAATAAAGCGTTACAAACTCGATTTATTTTAGTATGAATCTATTCAAAATTGAATAAAGAACCATATCTTTAACATTGTGATTTTTTATAAATTAATTCAAATGTCGACTGGACAAAAACGGTGCTAAGGTGGTCAAAAACGGTACTTCTGCCCTATAAGTCACATAGATGCTATCTTCGAAAACCTTCACGACCGTAAAAACGTATTTGATTAATTGAAATACATACTTCATTTATTAGAGTATTTGTTTTGAAAATAATCACAAAGACCAAACAAAAACATTAGAATTTTTAAATTATTATCATTAAGTTCTTTGCAGTGCTCTGCGACCTTAAAAATAAGTCGGAATATATTTGATTTTGACGATCGGATATGTACTCTAACAAATTTCCTCTTTTTGAAGACACAATTTTTTTCTTTACATTATGTATATCGATATAAAAACTTTTAATAATATAGCTGCGCAACTGCGCAAATCTTACTTTCTATTAGCTTACACACTCACTTACAATAATGTCATAGAAAATTGAAATATAAATGTATGTATAGTTTTTTCTTTAATTAATAAATTATTCATCATCATCATCATCAGCCTATTGCATTCCACTGCTGTCCACATTGCCGGACATAGGCCTCTCCAAATGCACGCCACTTAGGTCGATCCTCGGCTTCTCGCATCCAGGTCCTGCCAGCCACCTTGCGCAAAACATCACTCCACCTGGCCTGAGGGCGTCCTACATTACGTTTTCCGAGACGCGGTCTCAACTCAAGAACTCGTTTACCCCATCGGTTGTCGGTTCTGCGGCTAATATGGCCAGCCCACTGCCACTTCACTATGTCGGTAACTTTAGTTCTCTGCCGAATCACCTCATTTCTGATTTTTTCCCTAAGAGAAACTCCGAGCATAGCTCTTTCCATAGCCCGCTTTGTAGAGACATCTCATCACTACCGCCAATCTACTTGGCAACGCTGCAGGGACTCCAAAACGGACCAGATCTCTATCGAGTCGAAGGCTTTCTCATAGTCCACAAATGCTAGACACAGGGGCTGATTATACTCTTCGGTCTTCTGTATAATCTGCCGCACTGTGTGGATGGTCTATGGTGCCGTATCTGCTCCGAAATCCAGCCTGTTCCGGTGGTTGGAATTCGTCGAGTCTTCGCGCAAGGCGGTTCGTGATGACTCTTGAAAACAGCTTATAGACGTGGCTTAAAAGGGAAATGGGTCGATAGTTCTTCAGCAGGGTCTTATCTCCCTTTTTAAAGAACAGGACGACCACACTTTTACTCCACGCCTCCGGAGTTTTCCCTTCAAACAGGACAGCGTTAAAAAGCTTTTGAAGCTCCCTCAGTACGGGTAATAAATTATTAACTTGTAATTTAATTGATAACATTTACAGCTCTCGGTGAAGTAACAAAAGAGACAGACGACTTGGAATCTGACAAGGATGCCCCGGAGAAGGGGATATTGGTCACGTGAGTATTAAATTTCGAGCCCTGAATATATTTGATTTTGAACATTGAAATAAAACGAAATAATTCAAGAATAATTCGATTACACCAATCCTTAAAAATAAAGCCTTGGATCCTCCATCACTTGATGTTTTTTGGAAACTTTAACCCCCTCTCCTTCTATACGTAAATTCACGTAATTTTTTTGGGACAAATTGTATTAAAGCATTTTAGAATGTTATCTTCGAAAATTGCGGATCCCTGTGCCCAGCAGTATAATACAAAATCTAGATCTATTCTATCCTTGTACCTTCTAAATTTCGTCAAAATATTTCCATTAAGTATGTGTCCCTCAGGGGATTATCTTGGGTCCTTAATTGTTTCTGCTGTTACAAATACTCGACTTAAGATTTTCGGAAGATGTTTCAATATTTATTTTGATTCACAGAAAATCTTTGTGCGTGGAAACTGGGCGGGGCAGCAAACGCGTCAGCTTCGCAGATGGGTTTCGGCCCGGACAAGACTCGGATGTTGATGAACCACCCGTCAAGAAGGTATTATTAGTTTTTAGGATCATATAAAGCTAGAAACTTTGTTGCCAGTTGTAAAAAAGTGTGTGATTTGCTGATGTATTTTTGCATGCTATAAAGAGATTAGATCTTGGTATACTCCTTTGCGATACACTCTATAAGTCGATGCTAATGTTACAGCCAACTGGAACGCTGCGTTCGATCTAGATATTTTGTAGTTAACTGTAGCTTTACCTTTAATCACATAAAAATCAATCAAATGTTTTATGATTCGTTTGTCACTACATACATAAAAAAACGTGTTGATTTAGGCATGTTTACTGAGCACATGGAATTGTTTTTTTTTTCATATACATATTTTCAAAGTAACATTTTATTGTACCAAATAAACGTTTTCTGATCTTATCAGAGCACAGTCGGTGCAAGAAATCATCTAGAAATCTTCGTATTTCTGCATGAAATAACGTATGGCTGTTCCCTTTTTTTCCCGACTTCGGCAAAGCCAACATAAAGGGTAATTTTGCAGTATTTATGTGGGCTCCTCATTTGTAGTTAAACTACTGTGCGGATTTTGGTGTGTGGGATTTATTGATTCTTTATTATAGTCCGGGTGACATAGGCAGGTAGCCTATGTCACCTGGACTAAAAAAAGCTACATGGCCAATGCTACAACAATATATTGGGGTAATTTAAAAAATACGTTTGCAGTCGTTGGGAGTCGGGGTATCAAATGAAAGAAGACAAAAGTCTAAGTGCAAAAATGTTTAAACAATACAGTAAATATACAGGGTGACTTTAAAATCATTGCATTTTCGTAGTCCGGTAACATTTTTTGAAATTGTTTAAGACGCTGAAATGAGCCAAATTCAGCATAATGAAGATTGTTTTGCTTAAAGCCTATGGCTCGTATTGTTGCCAAATTCTATGTAGTTGTAATTGATCATATTTTTGACCAGGTGATTGTTTCCAAAACACGATTTCAAAAACTTTTGTCGATAGAAAATAATCTCAGAGTAGCCTCTGAAATACATAAATTACCATTTTTCTCAGCAGTCCGTATAACAAATATTTTTTTTCTAAATTGTGTATTATGTGTTGCTTAAGCAAATGGCTGATTTAGATTTTTAATAAAATGGTAATTTTAAATTGCACAACGAAGTTTGTTATTTGGCACTCAGGTCCTTCTATTCCAAGCGCTATTTCTCTGTCACTCCTACGGAAATCGAAAGTGATCGCTGCGGCGCGTTGCCGCAAAATCAAAGACGCATACTATAGTAATAAATTAGTGGGCGTATCCATCGCTCAAGGTCATCGGCTGCAGTCAGCGTCTTAGTGTGGTTTTATAGTCACGCTTACACCCGCGCGGTTGGTCAGCGTCGCGGGCCACGAGCTTAGCGTCTCTTGGATCGTTACATAGTTTAGGCGCGGATGGCACGCGCGCGTTTTACGTCACGTCTATTGTCTTACGGGCCGCGCTTGCCGACCGCGCGGGGCGTACGCGTCACTATAAAACCACAATTAAATAGTTCTTTAAACTTCTTCTTCTTCCTAGCAACTGTCCCGACTGGTGACGGGGTCTGCTTTCCGACTATTCTTCCTCCACTTTGCCCTATCCTGGACGTCGTCCTCGGTTAAGTCACAGCTTTCTAGGTCTTTCTTTATGACACTCAACCATCGCAGTTTTGGCTTTCCTCTCCGCCTTTGACCCGGTAGGTTTTGGTTGAGTGTTACATTGCCGATGTAGTCAGGTGGTCTCCTTTTCACGTGTCCAAACCATCGCAGCCGATTTTCTTGTAATTTATCGGCGACGTCACGCACGCCGAGGCTACCGCGTACGTACTCGTTGCGGATCTTGTCGAGCCTCGTCACTCCGCACATCCATCGCAACATCTTCATCTCAGCAACTTGAATGGTCTGTACGTGTTTTTTTGTGACAGCCCAGGTCTCGCTACCATATGTTAGCACTGGTCTTATGACTGACTTGTACACCAGTCCTTTTAACTTTATGGGCATTCTACTGTCACATGTAACGCCCGTAACTTCACGCCACTTAAGCCAGGCGGCTGCTATGCGGTGCTGTAGGTTATTCTCCAGATTACCAGACTCGTTCATCACGCTGCCGAGGTACTTGTACTCCTGACACTGTTCAATCACCTGTCCATCTATTACGATCGGAACAGGGTCGGGGCACGCGATGTTAAGCGCCATGTACTGGGTTTTCTTAACGCTAAGCACTAGTCCGCCTGCTTGCAATTGCTCCTTCCATGCACTTAAGGCCTCTTCCAAATCTTGCCTCCTATTACAGCAGATCGCCACATCATCCGCGTATATAAAAGTCCATGCAGCTTTTTGTTGAGCATCTTCGGTCAGTGAGTCCAGTACTAGACTGAATAGGTAAGGACTTAAAACTGATCCTTGATGGACCCCTTCTCTGACTGGGATAGACTTAGTAATACCGGCTGTTGTTCTGATAAAGGACCTAGCCGCCTTGTACATGTCAGCAACAACGGACACGTATGCCTCAGGGATAAGTCTTTTCCTAAGACTCCACCATATAGTACTTCGAGGCACACGGTCAAAAGCTTTTTCCATGTCTAAAAAGGCGATGTAAAGTGGTTCTTCTTTCGCTCTGTGTTCTTCAGCAATCATAGTTATAGCGAATGTTGGATCTACAGTTGACAGTCCTGGCACGAAACCGTACTGGTGTCGGGAAAGTGAGCACTCCATGCGAAGTCGGCTATCTATGACTCGTTCATACAATTTCATAGTATGGCACATCAACTTGATACCTCTATAATTATTACATTCGTATCTGCTTCCTTTGCCTTTATAGAGAGGAACAATCATACTCAGTCTCCAAGTGTTTGGTATGCGCTCGGCTTCCAGCAACATCATGTTAAATAGATTTGTCAGTATTAATCCCTCGATCGTGAGTTATTCCAGACACAATTAAAATCAATTGTTATCGCGACAACCGGTTGTCGCTTGGGGTTTGAAGCATTAAGACACTCTTTTCTCCCAAACACTTACACGCTTCAATCGGAATGCCGTCCGGACCTATTGCCTTTTTGTTCGCCATTTTCTTAAGCGACGTCTCAACCTCCATTGGTGTTATAGGTGGTATAAGGCCCAGATTCTTTTCCATGCTTGGTAGGCCGGCGTTCAGGGGATTTGTGTTGGTATTCAGTAAGTTATCATAATACTGATACCATGCTTCTAGGATGTCCTTATCGTGGTAGAGTAGATTTCCGTTTGGTCCTATTACTACTTTTGATTTGATGATGTCTTGTGTAGCTTCATTGCGCGACTTAGCTAATTTGTAAATGAGTTTTTGACCGTCTTTACTCTCCAAGGAGTCGTAAAGTTCTTTTGTAGCTCTCGATCTCTCAACAGCGACTACTTTTCTGGCTTCTTTCTTCTTAAGTTTGTAAAACTCTCGGTCTTCATTAGTCTTGGTGGTCTGCCACATTTTGAAAGCTTCTTTCTTTTCTAGTAACGCTTTTTGTACAGTTTCGTTCCACCACCAGGTAGTTTTAGGTATTCGCTTTCCACCCTTAGTTCGCCCAAGAGTCTTATTTGCTGCTCTAAGAATCTCAGTTTGCAAGTGCGTCCAAACTGCATCTATATCACTTTCATTGTCTTCTGGAATGTTAAGGTTTTCGAGCTCCCTCCTAAAATCGCCCATCTTTGCTCCCTTAAGAAGCCACCATCTGGTGAGTTCTGGTTCCTTCTCTTTTTTGTTCTTCGTCTTCCTCGTAAACACCATATCCATAACTACAATTCGATGTTGTGACGTGATGCTTTCCCCAGGTATCACTTTGCAGTTTTTGACTCTACCGATGAGAGATCTGTTCAGAAGTATAAAGTCGATCTGTGAACACGCCGATCCGCTTTTGTATGTTATTAGGTGCTCAGGCTTTTTGGCAAAGAATGTATTCACTAGGGCCAGTTCATGTGACATAGCAGATAACAAAATGGCTTTACCCTCCTCGTTCGCGGCGCCAAAACCGTGACCGCCATGTACTCGTAGACATGGCTCGCATTCAGTACCAACGTGACCATTCAGATCACTTCCCAGGATTGTTATTTCGTTACTGGGTATTTCCTGCAGGATATCGTCCAAGAAAATCCAGAAATTATCTTTCTCAGTTCTTGAACAGCCTACTTGAGGGGCGTATGCTGACACTATGTTTACCACCTCTCCCTGGATGATCACTTTTACACTCATAGCTCGGTCGCTAAAACGTTTGACTTCTACGATATTATCCAGATGGTCATGACTGATTACTATTGCCACTCCGTTTCGGCCCCCTTTTGAGCCTGTGTACATAAGTTTGTATCCTTCTACTATGTTGCGAGACTTTGAGCCCTGCCATCTGGTCTCTTGGAGACAGGCGAAGTCAATCCTGCGGCGTGTTAGTAGGTCTGCGAGCTCCTTCGTCCTTCCCGTTAGTGTTCCTACATTTAAGGTGGCAAAGCGGACTTTGATGTTACTATCTGGGACTAACGTCTTTAACCGAACCCGTCCTTGATCCGGTAGCCCTTGCATACTTGTCACAGAGGTAGGGCGATGTGTCTGCGCGTCGTTTTGCGGCGACGCCCTATCCACGTCACAGTATCTTGATAGTAACCTTTTCATTCTTCTGTTTTGACGTTATTGGGTTTATTAGTCCAGTGCCGATTGTCATCTGACGCACAAAAACCTACCCTTAGGGGAAAGGAAAACCCTCGAATTTATGGTGGTCGTTCGATGGCGTGGGTATTTAAGCCCACACATAAAGCGGGGTCTGGTTATACCGCCAGATACTCGGTCGCCAGGGCCTCGTCCGTTGTCTAGCAGGGGGTACCGCGTGCAGGTGAGGTTGACAGTTGGGCCGGTTAAGATGTTAGTACCGGTCGCCCCTTACCCCCTTCTTAAATAGTTCTTTAAACTAGTGTAAAAAAACTAAACGCAGACCCTGAAGTTACGCAATCTGAAAAGCAAACCAAGCCATATTACAAAATATTATAGCTGGGAAATGATTTTTATTTATGGGACTGAAAAAGATATTATAATTCGTAGCGCGCAATGTATAGCAGCCGTAGCGTAGGCCGCTGCGCTGGAGATGGCTGTTGAGTTCAAAGGTCGTCCGCGCTGAGCCGTACATTGCGTATTGTAATTAATAAAGCCTTATTGTGAACGAAATAATAAAAACAACCACTATGTTTGTATGAAGAAAAGTTTTTAAGTATCCTTTGGCAACAGTTTTTGTAATAAAATGGAAAACAAAATTGTGACTTTGACCCTCAATATCTTCGGAACCAGCTGTTTCCTAGGTATGGTCCTAAAGAGAAAAATGATCCTAATGATGGGGACAATACGTGGTTTTCGGATCTGCGTTTGTTTTTTTTTACACCCGTTATACAGGGTGTAAAAATACTAAACGCAGACCCTGAAGCTACGCAATCTGAAAAGAAACCAAGTCATATTAAACAATATTATAGCTGGGATTTTTTTTATATTTTTGGGCGTCAAAAAAATATTATAATTCATAGCGCGCAATGTATAGCAGCCGGAGCGTGGGCCGCTTCGCTGGAGGTGGCTGCTAAAGTCAAAATTCGTCTGCGCTGAGTCGTAAATTGCGTATTGCAATTAAAAAAGCCTTATTATGAAAGACATAATAAAAAAAAACTATGTTTGTAAGAAGAAAAGTTTTTAAGTAACCTTTGGAAACAGTTTTTGTAATAAAATGGAAAACAAAATTGTGACGAAGATATTGAGGGTCAACTCAATATCTTCGGAACCAGCTGTTTCCCAGGTATTAGGTTCTAAAGAAAAAAATGATGCTAGTGTTGGCGACAGTACGTGATTTTTGGATCTGCGTTTGGTTTTTTTACACCCGTTATATGTACTCGTTAGCGTAAGAAGTCCCGGCGGCTCGGCTGCCCGTGGCCGTGCCCCGCGACGCACGCGGACCACGTGCCGCTGTGGGACGCGCTGCCGCCGCCGCCGCCGCCGCCGGGCTCGCCGCCGCCGCCGCCGCCCGCGCGCGCGCCGCCCGCCCTGCACCTGCTGCGCCGCCCGCCGCCGCGTGCGCTGCTGGCGCCGCCGCCGCCGCATCTCAAACTTGGTGAGTTGGAGATAGGTCTCATACAAAAATTTCATACCAAATGTCCGCTATTGATCTATACTGTTTTATGTTTTATATAGCCTTAGGGGACTACTAGATAGGGCCTTGAACCGTATTTTTTTTTACCGGTATTAATACTTTTTAACCGTTATAAGGCGTTTCGTTCTCGTATTACGTTCGGAACGGGAACGAAATGAGAACGTTATCCAAATACCGGTTAATCCCGCCGCGCGAGGCCACAAGGTGAACTGAAGTGAAATCCGTAGATATATGTGTGTCCTTCGTTTCGTATGTAGGTATCGATGCGACGGAAAGAACGAAATAAAGACGTTAAACCTATATTTTAGCCAAAAACGAAATGAAAATTTTCTTCTTCATAAACGTTTTTATTTCGTCCTGCTTTGAACAAAACCGAAATCAAAACGTTCTTAAGCATTTAAGACGATAACGTTCCGAAAAATAAACCGATAAACAAGCCCTGCTACTAGAGCTAAGTGCTCCCCCAATTGATTTAATAAAAAAAATACTTCTAGACAAAATCATTTCTCGAAAAACTAGAACAGTATCATTTTAGCAAATTACCTCTAGTATTTATTGAATATATTATCACAGTAAACTTTCATTTAGTTATTTATAAAGTCGAATTTATCGTTAACGCCAAAAGCGGCCGCTTTTAGCAATAATGTACAATACAAAAGAATGCCAGTATGAAGAGCAGTTAACAGTGATTCAATAATACTGGAGGTAATTTGCTAAAATGATAATGTTCTAGTTTTTTGAGAAACGATTTTGTTTAGAAGTAATAAAATTAAATCAATTGGGGGCAGCACTTAGCTCTAGTAGTCCCATAAATGGGAATTCAACTTAATCTTAAATATATGATTGTGGATCCCATACATTGTTCTTATAATATCAGTATATAGACTTGAAAAATTTTGTCTCAGGCGGGACTCGAACCCGCATCTCCTCGCATGCCGGGCGGGTGCCATACCATTAGGCCACCGAGACACTGCGACACGTCGCGAATTTTTCAAGCATATTCTTACGCAGTAAGCCAGCGTTGTTTCATCAAATGTTAGGAGTTTGCACCCTTAACACCCGTAAGAAACATCTTTGCAGATGTTTGACAGTCAGTTAAGATGAAACTGCTATTTATATACTTTATTTGATATTTTAGCAACTTAATTGCACTTATGATATCAGTATATAAACTTGAAATTTTTTTTGTCTCAGGCGGGACTCGAACCCGCATCTCCTCGCATGCCGGGCGGGCGCCATACCATTAGGCCACCGAGACACTGCGACACGTCGCGAATTTTTCAAGCATATTCTTACGCTGTAAGCCAGCGTTGTTTCATCAAATGTTAGGAGTTTGCACCCTTAACACCCGTAAGAAACATCTTTGCAGATGTTTGACAGTCAGTTAAGATGAAACTGCTATTTATATACTTTATTTGATATTTTAGCAACTTAATTGCACTTATAATATCAGTATATAAACTTGAATTTTTTTTTGTCTCAGGCGGGACTCGAACCCGCATCTCCTCGCATGCCGGGCGGGCGCCATACCATTAGGCCACCGAGACACTGCGACACGGCGCGAATTTTTCAAGCATATTCTTACGCTGTAAGCCAGCGTTATTTCATGCGAGGAGATGCGGGTTCGAGTCCCGCCTGAGACAAATTTTTCAAGTTTATATACTGATATTATAAGTGCAATTAAGTTGCTAAAATATCAAATAAAGTACATTGTTCTTATTCCAAAGTGAGAAACTATTTAAAAGCACTCGTATTGTGGAATTAAGAAGCAAGGATGGTACCACAAATACAAATACCAAATACCAAGACCCTAAAATTTTAAAATACTCTCATTTCTACATTGACCGGGCATAATATCTGAAACCTCGGAGCAGAAGAACCTTTTACAACAAGTTACTGTTTGGCAAATAATTGAATACTAGTGATGCAGAAGAAAGAACGGGTGCGTCATTGTTTCCGTTTGTTTCCATAATAGGGCGATATCACTTGTTTCAATGAAGCGGCATCGTCGCAAAGTTTGCCAACGTGTTGCTGATGTAAAATTTACAAAGTCGCTCGTACGCTTATTGGCCACCACCATTTTTTACCCTTATTGATATAAAGAATTAAATTCATTAAAATCCTGGAGTATCAGTCGAAATCCAGGAGAATATCCATATTAACATCAATGTTTGCGGTCAATGAACCTACTCCGATCAGTGTTGTAACGTATGTTAAATAAAGATGTTTTTAATAGTTTCATTTTAATGTAAAATTTCAATACACACTATATTAGGGGTTAAAGCACAGTCTATGAATCTATACAGTCGTCCGACGAAGACGTCTAGACAGGGCAATGGGGACTACCGTTTCTTTGCTCACCAGTTGGCGCCACTGTAGACTGAGGTCCGGAGGTTAAGCTGTCAAAGGCGATTGGCGCCGAAACAAAGCGTTATATCTTGAATCTAATTAAGGTTATATTGTTTATAAATAACTATCTTGATATCAACAAACTATCTTCTGAAATAGTTGCTTGAGGCCGCTTATTTTTGCGCTTTTTCTTAATTCAGCTTTTAAAGCGTTCACATTAATCGCCAAATAATCCATATTTGCGATATTTTACGAAGGAGATCACTTTCCAGCAGGTAAATTACAGAAATTATAATTTATGCAACAAATTCCGCTAAAACCAGTACAAAGTGAATGATATTGGACCTCACGCGACACTAGCGCCTCTAGTGGCAAATTCACTAGCGATAGCCCCCATTGTGCGGGGTGTGAGGGGCGAGACGCGGGAAGGCCGAGCCCGAACTGCGAACAAAACGATGTTAGCAGTTCGGGACACAGCATTCAGGGCTAACAAATGTTTGTGTTTTAAATTATTTTATATTTGTTTGTTGGAATTTATTGGAATGCTGATATCGAATGATTCGAGATGATGAACATATTTTTTTTAATAAGATAAATAGTTGTCAATTTCGAGGTTAATTGGGCTGCTGATTACGAAAATGCTATCCTTTTTTAAATTCAAGATGGTGGACGTAATTTTTTTAAATTTGATATGAGTGTCAATTTTGAGGTTCAGTGGGGTGCTTATTACGGATATGCCATCCTTTTTAAAATCCAAGATGGCGGACGTATTTTTTTATAATTTGGTATGGGTGTCAATTTTGAGGTTCATTGGGGTGCCGATCATGAAAATGCCATCCTATTTTAAACCCAAGATAGCGGACGTAATTTTATATTATTTGACATGGGTGTCAATGTTGAGGTTCATTTGGGTGCCGATTACCAAAATGCCATCATTTTTAAAATCCAAGATGGCGGACGTTTTGTTTTATAATTTGATATGGGTTTCAATTTTGAGATTCATTAGAGTACTGATTACGAAAATGCCATCCTATTTTAAATCCAAGCTAGCGGACGTAATTTTTTATAACTTGACATGGGTGTCAATTTTAAGGTTCATTGGGGTGCTGATTACCATTATGACATCCTTTTTAAAATCTAAGATGGCGGACGATTTTTTTAAATAATTTGATACGTGTGTCACTTTTGAGGTTCATTGGGGTGCTAATTACGAGTGTTTATCTGCAATAAATATATATTTTTATATATTGTTTACTTTTGACAACCCTGGCCGCCAAACTGTCAAGACGTTGTCGGCATTTTCCATGAGATCAAAGGCGTCGAACGACTGTATGGTTTTATAGACTGTGGTTAAAGTATGAAATTGCCGTTTTGTATGGACGAAATCAAGAAAAGTCAGTTTGCCATACTAAAAATTTTTTAGTTTTTTTAAAAACGCCTGAACCGTTTTCGATGCAATTAAAGGTGAAAGTTAGATGGTTATAAAGCTACGCATTATAGTATTTAAATTTCTGAAAATCAAAGTATATAATACAAATATACTTAATTGAAGCAAGAAGGTCAGCTGACACATTGTAAGGGGTCTTTTCAACGACTTCCTTTAAAGTAATAGGCACTAGTATTGCCTTTTTTTCTTAGTCAAAAGTTACTTTATTTAGTTTTTGATACAATACAAAAGCAATTACGCTATAATATGACTATACTAAAGAGCTATAAATAAAATAAAAAGTGGAAAAATAATCGGCAATTTCATACTTTAACCCTACTTTAACCTTAACCCTATTATTAACATCAAAGTGTATTGACATCAAAGTGAGTCTATACGGATTCCATTTTTTCTTTTGGCGATGATGTAATTTAAAAACTAGATACACACTAAGCATCTAAAAAGTGTCTCTTCTACAATCTATATCAATCGAATATACAACATGACAAAAATATCCATATATTGCATGTCGACATAATTTGGACGGGTTATAAAGGAGATGTCCCAAATTGTATGGAGGCTTGGCCCACAACCTGTACACATTGCCAAAAGTTAAGGCAATATACCTAGAAGTGCCTAGAACACTTTGTTATTATCCAAATTCTTTGAAATGGCTTAAACAAAAATAAACTTCTTAGAATAGCAATACTAAACAACAAAAACTATCATGGCGGAAGATGACACTTTGATGACATCTGTCAGTTTTGACAATTTCAAAATTATTACGTGATCGGCGCTAGGGGCACATTTTTTTGCAGGATTGCATGGCAGTTACTAGGTTAAGAAATGCTAATCGCAGCCTATCATAACTTTGTTGTTGAGTAAGCCCACAACGAAAGTCATAATAAACCATTGACCGAAAATTTTCTCGCGTTAGGTTCATTTTCACTTGTAAGAGTTTTAGATTTGCCGCCAATTCACAAAAACAAATGTCATATGAATGCAATACACTAGGTTACCAAAGAGTTCTAAAATTAAAATTCAAAAAAGTCGTCTCAGCGCAAAATGTCCTTCCTCATAAAGTCCTTTTCTCAAAATGTCCTTTTAATATGCAATATTTTTTACACAAAAGACACATTAATCCTTCAACCCCCAGGAGGCACTCGGGTGCTAAGATAACAATTGATTTTAATTGTGTCTGGAATAACTCACGATCGAAGCGTTTTTAGTTTGTCGTTTATCTAAATTATATCGTCAAAAACACAGACATACAATGCTTTGTTTTATAATAATCATAATTTAAGGAAAATAATCAACATAATTATTAAAATAAAATACAGTAAAGAATTACTTGAACACGGAAAATCTTCGTAATGATAAATAAATAATACTCGTATTTTTACTACAAATAAAGAGCCTGGTTTATGATTAATATTTGTTTTTATTTTATTTCTGATTCTTTCCATCATTTCTACAATTTTAAAACTACCTTACTCATTACTTGATAACATTCTTACCCCCGTATTTATAAACAAGTAAAAGTAATTACTTGACTACAAGTTACTTGAGTACAATTACTTGGGAGACAATTTGTATGCCTTAATCAAGAAATTACTAGAAGTTATAACTACCAAAAGTTAGCATTTTCAGCCAAATAATATGATTATTAATGGTGACCAATTTCTTTCACTTAAGCACTAGGTATGAACACTTTAAGTTATGACTTTCTTAAGCAATAAGTAATTACTTTTTTATAAATACGGGGGTTAGGCTTAACAAATATTTACATGCATTGCATGTCTGTGTTTTTGATGATGTAATTTAGATAGGCAACTAACTAAAAACGGTTTTAATGTGACTTTTGTTAAAAAAAAATTGCATACTAAAAGGAAATTTTGAGAAAAGGACATTTTGAAAAAAGGACATTTCGAGAAAAGGACACTTCGAGAAAAGGACATTTTGAGAAAAGCACTTTATGAGAAAGGACATTCTGAGAAAGGACATTTCGAGAAAAGGACATTATGAGAAAGTACATTTTGTGCCGAGACGAAAAAAGTTTTCATTGGCAATGTTTCTAACTGGCCAGTTCTAAACATTTTCAGTGTTAGCCACGTATATTTACAAAAAGTACATCGGTTGTCTAGTACCCATAACCTAGTAGTAGCTTAATTTGGGACTAGACTAGACTCTGTGGCATTTCTGAAAAAATATTATTATTATTATACTTAGGAATATCGACTTGTTTGCAGATCCGAACGCGTCGCTGGCCCCGTTCATGCCGCCGGAGCCGCCGCCCGGCCTCATCAACTTCCAGTAGAGAACGAAGTTATGTACACTTTAGGGTTTATTTGTTAATAGATTTAAGAAGAATTGTAAATAAATTTACATTTATAAAACTCGTGTTGTATGATTTAAATCGATATAGACGTTCAGACTGGCGATTCGGGAGTTTTACTCGATTTTAACTCATCGATCGCAAAAACGCAAAATTCGCAAAATTGTCACTAGATGGCGCTGCATCAGTGCCATACAAATTCACGTTTATGCGATTGTTCGAGTAAATTTCTGAATCGTCATTCAGAACAGGCAGTAAAAATAAAACTAACTATTATTAACCAACACCAGTTTTTGGTTCGATTTATAAATCTCAATCGAATCTCGCATAGATTCGGACACGTAACCGCCGATTATCCCGACGTTCTGAAACCTTATTGGCAAATCTTTGAATGGTTAACTGGTTTTGACTTTAAGTAAATATGGTTCTAAGTTGAATATTTGGACTAAAGAGTAATTTCATCAGCCTATAACAAAACTACATACTGTCAAGTTGATATCAAATTCAATTTACTTTTATGTTGATAATTTCAACAAAATTACGTTTGGACAATCGAATTTGTTATATCATATACTGCTTTATGATGTGCTTACTATTTTAAGCTAACCAGGCTGTTTTGCAATCCTCTTAGCTTTCTAAGTTGATGACAGGTTTTAATTTTCCAGCCTTTTTATACAGGTTGTTAGGTCAATTCTGGCTTGTAAAACCATTTACATATGTTAACATATGCATATTTCTTTTTATGGTCGCTATATCATATGAATTAGTTGAATCTAGATTTCTATCACGTACCTTGTAATAATCGCGGAAATTTTTCCGAGACCATGGCGCTTGTAACAGAGACATTGCTTCTAACGTAATGTCCGTTTATATATCAGATATATCTTAATCTGTCTTTCTCACACATACTAATAATAATAATGTCTTATATTATTAATCAGATAGATTCGTATACGGACTACGCAAAGGTCAGTGCAGAAATATCGGTACCTTTTAAAAAACAAGGTATATGGTAGAAATCTAGATGCGAATAACTCATACAAAAAATGTGACATTTAATCTCAAATTTTTATTAAAAAAAATATCTCAAATTTTATGATTACAAAATTTTGATTAGTATGTGTTTACATGCGTATGTTAAGATACTTAACACCTGTATAGTATCATGATAGGGGCGGGAGTTAGGGAAACACTAGATAATTTTTCATATAATTTTATTGAGGTTTTCACGATGGCAGTCTTTCATTAAACATTTATAGCGGGAGTTCCAATCATAGCTATCCTTAGGAAATAAATGAAACTACAGTTTTAAAAACAATAAAATAGATTTTCATTTATTGTGAGACGAAAAATACAACAATGGGTCTTATTACCTATACTGGTTAGTGGCAGACTGTCGTGTCAAAACAATGTTAGGTAAGCCGCGTCCGCGACTCCGTACCGTAGACTCCTAAATATGTCTTTCATCGGGAAACTCGTGGTAACGAATATCAAAGAAATAGTAATATACACAAAACGATACCATGACCTCTCTATTCACTGAAATCATAACTAATTATTATTTATTTAAACATGTGAAGTTTCAATAGTTTCATTTTTTTAACTAATTTTTAAAAAGGCTTTATTGATTCGAAGCTAATACTTAATTACTTACAAGATTTTTAATAGTTTTAATATCGGGCGCCGGCCTGGCGGTGGCGCGGCGCCCGGCCTCACAAATAAAACGTAACAATTTCATTACCGCTACTATGAAACGTTCTATACAAAATTGAACATCGCCGATTCGCTAGATCGTTCTGATTCAATTTATTACTAAAACAAGTGGGCGGCGCTCGGCCGCCGCTCGGTGCGACTCTCGTTTCAACTCGGCGCTAAGTCGATAAATTACATGTCTTACGTTATAAGTCGAAAATGCCACTGCTGCGATACTACGTCGCCTATCGGGGCGGGCGCGCCGGGCGGGCGTGGCCCGACGCGACGCGACGCGATGCGACGCGACACGGCGCGGGTCACGCTCGGCGGAACGCGCGCTTCGCTATTGCTCATAGAGAAAAAAATCCGAAATCAATTCGTTATACCGTAGACTATATCTTGTTTAATAAATTTGAAGTATTTATCAATAATCAATAAGTACATTATAATAATTGAATATAGTATTTTGTTTTCATAAGAGACTAGCATTACAAATAAACCTTCAGCTATACAATTTAATGTTTATTTCTATTTTTAAACATTTTGAAGATGTTTAAAGTGGACTACCTCGGTTTTTACACAAGAATGCAGTTTGACGGTTCTTGTATAGAAACTTTTCAGTTGATGCGTCTACGCTTCGAGATATGACTTAAATGTATACTTAGATTTAGGGGAAAGGTCGTAAAAACAAAAAAAAAGTTATTGAAATTTATAACAAACACCTTAACTAATACTTGAATAATTTAGTTCTAGTATATAGTGAGGGCGCGGGGCGCGGGCGCGGGCGCGGGCGCGGGCGCGGGCGCGGCGCTACAAATGAAACAACTTTATACAAAAGCCGCTGCGCGCGCGCCCCGCGCTCTCCCACAACATGTCTTTGACAAAAGCAATATAAAACATTTCATTCCGTGTAAGAGATGACACGATGGTATGCGAAAATTTTATTTTTTTTCAAAAAACACACGTCCATTCGCTCGTCCTCGCGCCTTAAATCTAAAATTAATAATTAGACAATATTTTTTTATTTGTTCAACAGACGCGCACGGTACGACGCGCGCGTATAATAATAAAATATTTTCAAAACAATCGAATAATTAAACACACTAGTTAACAATAACTTATGCTCAAATACACCGGTGGTTGCGGTACGGGCCCCGCGGGGCGTCGGCCCCGGCCGTCCGCGTCGAAATAAATATCAAACTCGATCATCCTCGTAAAGAATAGCACACGATCGTTCGCGTGGGTGGGCGGTGGACGGCCGGCCCGGGCGGCGGCGGGTCGGTTAGACGGCGGTCTCGGTGTGGCTGTGCGAGGAGAGGCGCTCGACGTCGATGTCGTGCGGCGCCAGCGCGGCGTGCGCGTCGGCGTACTCGACGCTGGACGCGTGCGAGAAGCGCTTGGACAGCGCCGTCTGCTTGCGCAGCGCCTCCGCCAGCGCCGCGTCCGCCAGCGAGCCGCGCGAGTCCAGCCCCTGCCGGAACGCGTTCACCACGCGGATCTGCGCCGTCGCCACACGTTAGCCCGCGCGCACGTGTCGCTCGCTCTGATCGCCGATGCAACGTCAAACCGCACGAAATGGCCCGCATCGCATCACATAGGAACGCATCGTCCGCACGTCGGCTCCGTACGGCCGCAGCCTTGGACAGGTTGCTTTCTAATAGCGTATACTCTTGTCGTTCGATGGTAAGCTGATGTAATTTTCATACCTATATTTTTTATTTATTCGTCGAGCGTAAGTATACGCTATTGAAAGGAACTTGTCTAAAGCTGCCGCCTCGCATGCGAACGTATTCGTTTCTGCGCCTAATCTAATCAATCTTTCTTCAAAATCCATGATTGCGTGAAGACTTTAAAGAACGTGGCGTTATCCGAATGGATCCGATGACTTTTTCGTTGAATATTGTAAAATCGGTTTCTATGCGATGCGATGCGGGTCGTTTGGTGTGGTTGGACCAAAATATTGCCCAAGCCGGAGAGTAAGGCCGAACGATACCATTTCGAACTCAACCTAGTACAGATCACAGATAATAAACCGAACCATAGGCGACTACTGTTATGATACGATTTAGATCTATGGTCTGTAGGATGGGTCAGTATACGTTCAAATATACCATTCAGCGAGCTTTTGAAGAGTTTACGGCGAGATAGTTGGAGTCAGAGCGAGACGAACGTTACGAGACCGGTCAAACGTTGAAAACGTTTGAAGGGTCCCGATAAATGTACAGTCTTATCGAAACATAAAGCACACCGAGCCATAAATAAGAGGCGGTAAAGCGTTAGGTAATTCAAAATTCCAGTCACAGATTATGACCCGTGCCTCCGCCGGCATGCCATGCAGTGAGGACCGGCGCCGCTGAATACAGACCTGTGCTTTCCACACCCGTGTACCATGCATCGTCTGTGACTGCATTATGACATTGACCCTTCTATGTGAGCTACTCGCAAAGCTCTATGCAACTGCCGTTACACAGACTATGCACATGAACGAAGCGACATCTATTGGTTCGCAGTCCTATCGCCCGTCCAAAAACTAAGCGTATCCACTAGCTTATTTATGAATTTTATACTAAAAGCTATTGTTGCTGATGCTTCTAATTATCTTAAGATGAGTCGAAAGCGAATCCAATCCGAATCCCTGGCATTTAGTGATACTACTGAGTATACCCCACGGTTGATGGTGCATTGTGTGAGGCAAAATATAATACGAAACACTACGATGTCATGAATGTGATGCAAACTTAAAATAAAGCTTCGTTATCTATCTTTAGAGACGATTTCGCGGTGTCGTCACTAAACCCCGCTCCATTTATCGAAACAACGGAGACTCGAAGCCAGAAGTCATTAACGCAACACTTTTGACTCACTGGGATGACAATTCAAGTATTTACATTGGCACAGAACGATTACAAAACACAAAAACAAAAAACTGTACAACAATCCCAGATCATATCAACACTTATTTACAACGAGACTGAAAAACAATCGACTTCAATTACTATAGACCAGTCATAAATTAAAAAACTCATTATTTTTTCTTTTTAAATTCTCAATAACTCCCTGAATGGATTAGACAAACACTTTGAAGTCGATTTCAATTTATGAACAAACAATATCCTCCAAACATTTAAAAACGTTGCGATCCAAAAATGTATGAATAAACAGCGCATGCGTCAGGGATCATGCAAGATGGATGACAAACATGTGCATGCAGTTAACGCCGACCTATTCAGTTTTTCTTTTAATTAAGCCAGCCATTTTTATAGAGACAGAATACGTTTAGAACAAATAACTTTATTATGCACTCAACATGGAAATGGTAAAAAACATTTTTTTCTACGATCTTGTAAACGCTATAATAATGTTATTTGTACTGACAAACATATACGCCTCATTGAATATAGCTAGTATAAACACAAGTTTGTATAAGGAAATTTACTACCATTTTGACATAATCTAAATAACTAGTATTCACGCGTCAAATTACCTTCATTTTTCGGATAATTTAAACTAAAACGGTCGGCATAACAGTTCAGGCATGGGACAATAGTAGAGAACGGACAAAGATGTAGGTAGATAGGTAGTACAGTATCAACGGTTGAACGAATAAAAACAAAAAAAAAGGTCAACATAAAAAAGTTAGACAAGAGACGAGTGAGCAAATCAGCAGGCTCCGGCTTATATAGAGAATCTTACAGCTTGGTCAGTAGACGTCTTGCTGTACGGCACCGGTATCAGGCGCTCTTGTAACTCGCCACCTATGACCTTCCGGTGCAATGGGTATCATGGAAAAGAAAATAAAAAAGAGAACATGAAGTAAAGAGTCACGGCGCGAGAAGAGGTGTGCACGCTTTTGGGCTACTCTCTAACTTTATCGTTGCAACCCGAATAGATTGGAAATTAAGTTTATTTGTTAGAGACATTTGGTGCACTATGACCATTCGAAATTAGGCGTGTGAAAATTATAATGACTATACAAGTATTTAAAATCACGGCTGATGTCATAAACTTATCGTCAGATAGAGGTAGGCCTATCAGAGATGAGTTGCCTGATTACTTTTGTTAATTTGGTCAAATTAACAACGGTTGCTAAGCAACAAAAATAAGGCCTATCTCATACTGAGGATAGGTTATCAACATAGGCCTTTAATAGATAGAGAGTAGGCATCAGACGTTGCTTGGCAATGTGAGTTCGAACGAGATTCTAATTTCATTAAATTTGATAACAAAATAAAAATATTTGCACAAAAAAAAAGGTAACACATAAATTTAATTTGGTATGAAATAATCGAGTTTAGAATAACGTTCGACGCAACAGCAAGTGGAAGTATTATCACAAATAAAGTGTTTATCGGAAAAATAGAGAAATTTATCGGGGACTGACCGAAGCAGTGCTCCGCGAAGCGATGAAGTTTTGTAGGAAAAAGTTAAAAAAATATAATAGTAGAAACATAAAATAAACGCAGGGCTCATCCTATTACCTTAAGAAGCACATTAATGGGGTGTGCACTTAAAACTATTTAACTTTCAATTTTATACATTATCATCCAGGGCTCCGTTACATCGTTTCAATAATCGTGAACATAAATATAAATGTAAAATAAACAAATCAAACATAACACATTTTTCAACGGTTGTACATCGAACATTTATCGTGTGACGTCATTACGAAGCTTTAACATCGATTTATTGTTTGTGTTCGAGTGTCGTCGGGACGTCGTGTTTGTTCAGTGTCGGACTCATGCGAACTATACGATCTATAAGCACATATATTGTTTGACGTCGTCGCTCACATACCAGATGTATATTGATGTATCGACTAGAAACTAGATCTAGGATCTACATACTAATTGTACACAAGCATTTACAATGGACACTTCCTATCTTTACGTGATTCTTCAGTGCAAACTATTTACAAAATAATCTTATTTAGCATGGCAGTCACTAAGTGAAGCGTTTTTACATTGTCGACGCGTTCTCAATTACCATTAATTCAATAATATCTTTAGTAAGTAATTCGGCTTTTGATATAGGCTTTATCGCTTTGAGAAAGAGGCAGCTATAGCTACAGAGCTATAGAGCGTCATCTTTGTCATAGCACCCGGATTGCTCTCAACCCGATGTAACAAAAACTACAAAGACACAGCTCTTCAAAGTATAAAAGCATAATTTGCAGTCTCTTTGTTGCTGCTAGACTGTTTGCATCTCTCACTATAGGGAAACTTATTAAGTTAGTGTTCTGAGGGCGCGTTGACATGCCTAGGCTAATCTAGATCGAGTAGGCTACGAAGAGCGAGCGTGGAAGCGGCTAACATCGAGGACACATCGACGACAGGGTGGCCCCTGCACACCAGACAACATCGGCAGGTCAGTTACCTTAGTAATGCAGCTCCCCGCGCGCCAGTTGGGTGAAATGAAATTGACTTTGGAGTATAGACACTTTATTAACTAATCTTTAAAGACATTAAGCGTTAGTGAATTAACAGATTACCAGTTTTGTTTATAGCAGGAAACCATGCTTCTATTATGTTTACGTGACTCGACTCACTATAGGCGTGTTAACCACTATAAGCGTTATAATAAGATTTTAGAAAAAAATATTTTTAATTATAGTTAACTAATTTTGGTGTACACCAAGACATTAATTTTAATATTAGTTTTCTTTTATATATACTACATATATCTAAATTTTAACATTCATGTAGCAGGTAATGGTTTAAAATTTACACTACACGATGTGCATTTTACGAGTTTTAGGAATCAATATGTTATATTCGTAATATATTCTATATACTTAACATTTAAACAAGTATAAACATGATCACTAATATTCCAGAGACATACTCCGCGGATAGTTAAATTTGCTTGAGATCCGATACCTTTGAAGAAAGTGAAATAAAGAAAAAGAAATTAGTAAGTATAGAAGAAATTGGAAGACCAGAGAACAGTGGACAAGTGTACTGAAGTGTGTGCTGACAGAGTGAGTGCTTCGGTGGCTGCGATCACGAAATATACAAGGGGATCCTTTGTATACTTAGCGCTGTTCACAGTGAGTAGGCTCCATAAATCTGTTACATAATAATTGTATACATTGCAGTCTGATAAATTTTCCCCGAATACTAAAAATTCAAATTGAAATGATGAGCTTCGGACTCATTGCGTTCGCAATAAGAGTAAGGTCAATGACAAAAGCTCACTGAGGTAACCAGTCACCGAAGCACAAGAGTAGAGTGGACAGAAAGGTATGTCGGTATCGCTTTGTGTTTCATTCGGCGTATTTCATGCATCCTGTGTTTATAATCTATTTATTTATACCGTGATTATCGCTAGAATCTCTCACAGCATTCGATGTATGCGAGCACTACAGTATTGCTATGTCGTTACTATTTTAAAATTAGATATAATATAAAATGAAATAAAAAAATAGCATAGCAGTCGTGTTGTCGGTAGTCGTGGTTCAACATACATAGGAATCAACCACACACTCTACGGGGATGTAAAAAAATACACAAAGAGCTCTATATAAATATATCTAAACATTTAACATGACCATGTCATTTGGACACACAATATCTAAAAACGCATTCGTTTCCAACAAAAACACAATAAACAAATAACAAGCAAATTTAAATATCACCCTAGTTTAAAACGTTTATAAAAGCACTTGAGTAGCACAAATTGTGAATTTGTTTATTTTTAAATTTTATATATAAAAAATGGCACATGTATTTTTATATTTAGTATATTTTTACTTTAAGTACAACACATGTTAATATTTATTTGTAAATATTAATTATAAAAACGACGAGATTAATGAAAGTATGTATTTACAGAAATTAATGGCCCGAGATATAATTTGTTCAAAAATAAATCCTTCAGAAAAGTTTTTGTCGTTTTTATGTTAGTGACAAACGAACAGTCCTGGCTGACTGGCCTAGTAAACTCCATCTAAATAATGGTGCACCATGGATACAATCTATGAAATATACTTTGCGAGTTCTAATATTCTCTTAACTATAATATTTTAAACATTAATCTTATGGTTACCGCATTTACATATCAGTAGAGAAAATTTTTAAAAATCTTGTTTATATATTATTTATATTTTAAAAATCCACAGCTGTTAATTTTAGAATATATTTCGTTTGTATTTAATCAATGGCAG
This sequence comes from Anania crocealis, assembly GCA_949315895.1. Lineage (NCBI taxonomy): Eukaryota > Metazoa > Arthropoda > Insecta > Lepidoptera > Crambidae > Anania > Anania crocealis. The sequence goes on along the minus strand of OX438874.1, from coordinate 4,752,916 downwards.
TTTATTTGCTTCTAAAATGGTGGTCAAGGTACAGTCGTGTGGGGGTGTTATCCAATATGTTTTAGTTTGTGGTTATGATTTAGTCATCGCTCTGATGCGAGACGGGGCTGAGAGCGGGTAGCGAGCTGCCGCCGGATTGAACGCTGATCCTTCGGTGCTCCGCCAAATAATTATTGACAAAAATCCTGCGCCCGGCCAATATGTCTGCCTTTTGCTGTAAAACAACCACGGACGCGTCAGTGTGCCGTCCGCCACTACGCGATCGCGGAACAAAACTGCTTTGTCGCCAATCGCACAGATCAAAACTATTGGCATTCCAAAACCAAATTCAAATACTTTTTAAGTTGTTCTTAAAAAAATGTATATTTGGGTTTAGAATCTCAAAACTACAAGAAGTGAAGAGCGGTAGAACTAAGGAGTTGTTTTAGAAAGCAGTTTCGTTAGTAAGGTGCCTAACTGAACTAGGTAGGGGGCATTCACACTAGCTGGGTTTAGGGCATCCGGCGATAGGGTTAGGGGAAATCGTGTTGAAGCTACTACTACGCAGAGATATATAAAAAAAGATCCGGTATGTGAGCTACTTCGCGGCTTTGTACCAGTGTTTCCGGGTAGAAATGAAATATCCGTATCCTTTAAATAAATACTTTTATTGAATGAGTTTTAATATTAAAATGAACGTTTATGGTGCCGGTTAAGTATGTATTTTTAACAATAAAAGAATCGTTACATAAAATTCAAAAATAAATTACGTAATCAACTTAAATAAGTACATACACAACCGAGTTAATGATTAAAAAATAAAAGAAACAAAATTAAAAGCTTTTTTTAAGTTCTCATAAATTGAGTTGCTTATTTGACTAATTTTGGTGTAAACGTGGTTAAATATTTATGCATATTTCGACTTGTTTTTTTATTAGCTAAAAGTATTATTTATTTCATTTGCTTACATACTACTGTGTTAGAAGTTTGGTAGTTAGATCTATTATATTCAATGTATGATTACGAAAAAAGAAAACAAAACTTCGGTTATAAAACCTTTACTGAGACTCCGATAATCAGAAACAAACTACTCACTAATTATTAAATAATAGTCTATACTATAATAATTATCGAAATCTCGATACCAAACATCTAATATTAATCATAATAATAAGGGAAAAATACAAATTGTGCATACTCACAGACACTTGTATACATGCATAACACTGTAACATAAGCATGATAACACTATAAATGCGAAGCATAAAAGTAAAATCAACATTGTAAACAACATTTTGTACCAAAATAAAAAATAAACATTTCATCAAATAATACTCGAGACGAGACGCTTATAACTAACGATAACGGGCGGCCATCTTGTCACGCGCCAAAGCATAAAATGGCTGCGACAAGATGGCGGCGGTGTTCTCACCTTGTGGTGGTCGTGAAGGAGTTACGAGTTACCGGATATGACACTCAAATTTAAGACTATGCTAGCGCTTCCGAATACTTAAATGCAGATTTAAAACTTCTTTGGAATAGTAGAAAATCATTACCCTACGTGCCTCGTAATATTTCTGGGTACGAAATATATCTGCAGTATAGCGTAACAAGACCGCTACAACACTAAACAGGCGTGAATTGGCATATATTCAAAGTTAAGAATTATTTTTCGGTCGTCATCACAACATAACATAATTTTGGTGGTTTGTATACACAGGGACACAAGGCACAATATTTTATGATGACATCTGAAGATATATCGCAATGACAGCTAAATAACCGATTCTCGATGTTTACTTGTTTAGAGTATTCAGCTCTTATACATAAAGCACAAAATTCTATGTTCAAATTGATGCCGCGATGTCATAGCCTCAAGTTTGAGCATCAGCCCCGGGCCGGCCATTCGCGGCGGCTTCGTCACGAGCAGGCACTAGGTACTGTCATGCGAGCCCTACGCGACGGTACTTACGAGCTCCCCTAGCGACTCAGAGCTACTAGTCACACTTACCGTCAACATCTGAAATAGAGCGATTCTGCTAAAACTGGGCGCCCACCAATACAAAAACAAGTGGCGAAAGAAAATGCTGTGTTTGCTTCAAAATTTATTCAATGTAAATATTTCTCGATAACATTCGCAAACCAGGATAGTTTATACATCTTAGTAGCTCTTGTCTGATGTTTAATCAAGCGTGAAGTGTCTCATTCATACTAAACTTTAGGCGCTCAAGGTCAGACGATCTATACAGCAAACTATACTCGCAAAAAGTTAGTTGAAAGGGTTAAAAGTGGTCCCAAAATTTACTATGAAACAAAACACACAAGCTGCCGAGTAAAGTATTCAAGATAACTTCACAGTAAAATACCTCGTAACAAACTACTTACACAAAAAGCTAGTGAGAGTCGAAAACGTTAAAATCTTTTAAATCTTCAGTAAAACTTTCAAAGTCTAATTATTAAAATGTTACAATTTGTTTTTAAATATGAAAATGGAATTCATCATTTCCGTTTACAATAGCTACCTATATAAAATATCACTGCTCCGATATACATAATATTTAGATATTAAAGAGTCTCTAAGGTATGTACAAATATGTTCGTCTCTAAAATAGCAGTGTTCGGGGTAACTAACCTAACGGAGGTCCGTGAGGGCCTACGGGCGAAGTCGTCGTATAATTATTGCTATCGGGCGCCGGGCCGAGCGGACGCGTAAGTACGTATCGTCGCTAACAACAGAACAACAAAAACAAAATCGTCGAGCGCCGGCGCGCCCGCGGCCATAGCAGATGGATATACGGCTCACTATCCTACTAATAAACTGTCTACGAAATCATTTCATAATCTCACTACTTCTCAATTTAGATTGTATACAAATGTATAGTATACAAACTTTTATTTTGCAAATTTTTCCCATATATTTAAAAAATGGTACTAAAAAGTGTTAAGTTTTAAGATTTTATAGACAATCTTTATTCGATTGTAATTATTACATCAGTTATCAAATTCCAAAAAGTCGTGACGCATTTCGAATGCGAAAAAAAATTAAATAACCTCAAATGTGCCCATACGATGGTTATTTAGATTCGAGCTCGCAATTGTGCGTTAGCCTAGCGTGTAGTGAGCTCATTCGGGGTCATCGCATCCGCGGGCGCGCGGGCGGGTGCGGTCGGGTGGGGTGTGTGGCGGTTCAGAATATTGTGGTCTCGGTTTTGGTGTGCCCCAGCGTGGGCGCGTCGTCGGCGTCGATGTAGGCGATGTCCTGCGGCGCGGCGCGCAGGCGGCTGCGCAGGCCGGCGGCCGAGTGCGCACTGAGCCGCTCCTCGAGGTCCTCGAGGGTCGACTTGAAGGCCCTGACCACGCGCAGCTGCAAGCAACAACACGTCCAGTGCCCGCCCCGCCTCGCCTCGCCGCCGCCTCCACGCCCGCCGCACCGACCGTACGCTATCAGAGTGTGGTGTGGATGTCTCGTCTGTACTCAGCGATGCCGCGACGCTACCATGCACTACGGTGCCGGTGCGCATGCACCTAAGTGTCCTGACTAGAAGCGGGGAGGGGCGAGCCGAAACTCCGGTGCTGACAAAACAAACGAACGGTACGGAACATGGTTCGTGAGCCTTGTACGGGATCGAGCTATCCGGAAGACGTGGGTTGCATGACAGACGAGAAAACAGAACTAGTTCAAACGCAAAACGGTGAGCCAACGACACTTCGTTTCTGATAAATGGAGCTAACTTATCAATCATATTAACAAGTATTTGAATTCGAACGAACAGAGGTGATCAGTCATCCCTATACAGAATATGCAGTCAGTAATAGGAAACCTTTCGAAGTCAAAGTAAAAATATCTCAAAAAGCTATCTTCAAGATTGCCAGTCTTGAGTCAAATAAATCTGTGGTCAAAGTAATATTGTGCATCTTTTGAAGTGTAGAAAAATATTTCAAGGTACAAATATGCTAGTAAACTTTGTGAAACAAGTAAAAACTCTCAGACAGTAATGTGCAGAGCCAATTGGTGTCTACGTGCTCAAACATTTAAAATATTTCTAGTAAGTCAATAATTTTAAACAAAATTTTATATTTTAAAAACAAAATTTGATATTCAAGACACGACACTCATTGAACATTTTTTGTATTTATTTAGATGTCAGTTGAATTCAGGTGTGATTTATGATCTAACTAAATAAATTTACAACATTTTATAAGTCAGAGTTTCCTCAGTTCAAATAAGAAAAGTCCTTTTCAAAACTTTGCTAGTTAACTGTTTTAAAGATGAATGATAAATATTCATATTATTAATATTAAAAAGAATTTTTAAATGTGTATTACTCATAAACCGCTGAACGGATTTGGTGAAATTTCGCACACTAACAAATAATTTCAACACAAAATTATGTTTTCATATAAGACAATATTTTGGCTATAATTTGAAAACTGTCTTCACGCGGGCAAAGCTGCGGTTTCAGCTGGAGTTAGCTAAGTCAGTCATTATAAGAAATAATGTAATAGCTTTTAAATTTATATTATAAAAATAATGTATTAAAAATAGTCGTATAAAAAGTAACAAGAGTAATTTTCATAAAAGTTAATTGTAACTTTACATATTTTGTCTTATTCATATCGTAAATATTTTAGTGACTGGCCTGCCTAACATCTCTAAAATCACAAAATGGTAGTTAATTTTCATTTTAAAAAGCAGTTCAAAAATTGTTATTGAACTCTATCCCTACTTAGTCATTGTCATAGTAATTTATACGTCAAGGTCAGTCAGTTTACAAGATGTTTTTACCTAATAAAAAGAGAGATTGGATATCAGAACAGCTTATATCCTCTCGCTCCCACTCTATAAGGAACTAGCAACAAGTCTATATTCATAGCCGAGCGATAAACATACTGATGAACGAAAGAGAACGAGAAAGACAAGCTAATACAGTTTCCAGTCTCAATTTTTAACATATCATTCGGTGATAGTGCAAGTCCTCTTGTGATCTACTTGTAAGTACTGCGTAAGTGTATTCGAGAGTTTTTAGCGGAAAAATATTTTTATGTTTTCGCCATTTTGGTCCTTATTGTACAGTCAGGCTGTGACCACAACCGATGCAACTCGGTTGAAACGTCAGGCGATCATTGCTTGCGAACTTGAATTCAATGATGGAGGCCTTTTCCCTGCAGTGGGCTGGTTATAGGCTATTACTTTACTTACTCGCGATTAAACCCCTCTTGCTACGTTTGGAATGTAAATTCATCTATAGTGTTAGGTAAAGTATTACAAACCAAACCAGTATATGTTAATATAAGCATGTTAATAGTATGATAGAGTAAAAACTATATCATCACTTAGAAAAATTCCATTCTAATATAAATTACATTGTATTTTTTCGAAAGCATGTAATAACATTTTTGACTCGCTATAGTATTTAACGCATGTCAACATAAGCTAGATTCTGCTTATTTTACCTAAAAAACTGTACATTTACTCTCAAAAGTTTTCTTGAGTCAATTAATGACTAAATGTGATTTTCACATTAATAAAGTAAATTTTACGCCCAATGCAATGCACTATCACCGATGATATCATCGAATCAGTCGCTACCCTATCGTTGTATAGTTTTGTGTCGTTGGCCCAGCCTCTACCCAGTCGGTACCGTGAGTCCTGGCGGCGCTACACCTCGGTCTCCAGCGCGGGGCGCGGCTGCCAACAACAGCGCTCGACCCGCGCCTCGCCGCCCCACTCCACGGCGCCGTCCTATCGACCGACCTACTTAGTATCCGAACACCGACCGCCGACGTCACCATACTTATACGAGTCTAGAATGTCGTTGTCGTTGGACGAAATTTACTACGAGGGTTTTGGAGTTGTTCTAGTCTTAGTTAATTAGGGTTTTAGATGCTCAAGCTTAGTTTTAGATGCTCAGTTTTAGTCTAACTTACTCAACTTTAGTTATAAGTTATAAAAGTTTAGTTTTACTCACTCAAAGTTAGTTTTAGTCACTCAATTTTGGATATTAGGATCTCAACTTAAATTTTAGTAGGGTAATTTTATTTGTAATTATCGTTCCAATGGTTTGAAGTATTGGATTTTACACATAGTGTAATTAAAACTTGGAAATATTTTTTGATTTCCTTCTGTCTTTTGGGTTTGAGTCTTTGTAAGTAGATTTCTCGATGCAAACCATCTTGCCAAGCGTGGCGATAATAGCAAAATCGTCTATTAAGAGAATGAAACTAATCTGATGAAAGACAGAAATTTGCCAATGGCTACTAGCAAAACTATTTTTATGGGGTCCGTTGTAATCATTTAATAGCAGGTAAGTTATTACTTTAATAGTTTGCTTAATCATTGCATTCCAGAGTAACTTTTATTAGGTACAAGTAATTTTCCGTAAACCATTCTTGTACCTTCAATTTTGGTAACGATTGCTAGCATTAAATGTTCTTTTCACCAACTCATAGAGTTCACAGCTATATGTTACTAGAATAACTCCAAAACTAAATAAAATACTGACCTACAATAATTTAGAAAAGATCTTTAAAATAACCAATTATCTAATTACCAATTCAATGAATCACAAATATACTAATTACTGTTATAAAAAATTAAAGCTCAGCTATAGCGGTAGCGAAACAAAATTCCAATTACTTCAAATACGGCGAAGAGAAATACGCAAGATTGTTAAAAATATGATGGCGTCAACAGTTGGCGTCACAAAAGCCCGCGACCGGAGTCAGGTCAACAAGAAAAAAAAATAGACCCTTAGAGTAAAATAAAAAAAAAAACTGAATAATGTGTGTGTCGATGCGTGTGTGTCCGTGGAGAATATGACTCGGAAGAGTGACAAAAAAAACCAAACGAAAAAAAAATGTAACCAAACTAAACGGGGTCGAATCTCTACCCTGGACGACGCTACGCTATGCCTACGCAACGCAGGGCCTAAGGACCAGGAGGTAACCGACCTAGTGCCGCCACACAACGCTAGGTGGCGCGCGAACCTAAACGTCGAATCACAGGTACTTAGTCTATAGAACATCTACCATGCCATGTTAGTTTTTTTTTATTAAAACATTTAAGGAGCCAAGGAGTTCACGATTATTAGTATTGAAACGACATTGCGCAATCGTGGAAATGTTATTCAAGCGTTTTCAACTACCGATTCAATAATCTAAATACAATAATAGTTTCGTAATCGTAATAATAAGATAAAGCCGAAATATAACTAGATAATTGTAAGCATGTTAAAATAACATTTCCACGACGCGATTCTAAATAGTTAGGAAGCTAAACAGGACTAAGAGTTCTGGTACATTTTATTGTTTTAATAAAAAAAATTAATACACTGTATATAATACCATCTACATACTATACTCACCGATAGCTGCGTCGCCTATGTAACTGCTATATACATAAACATAGGACACTACATCAAGCCTAACAAACGCAAAATAACAGTGAAGGCATCTCCAAGGCAAGCCACTACTGAAGAGGACCCTCGCCGGCCAGTTTGACGCTTTCACCCTTGACTGACAACACACCCCGACATACGGCACTAGGGGACAACATTCACAAAACAAAAAAAAAAAACATAAACCAAAACAAAAACAAAAAAAAACACAAAAATAAAAAGTAACACAGACAACACAAAACGGCAAAAGGAAAGAGACAGGTCGACCGAATAAGGTTAACTTTAGTGTTAGTACGGCGGGCGAGCCGCATGCTCGCGTGTGTATCTAACTCTCGTATTTTATCAAGAAAAATCCACTCCACACTCAAATAAAACGTTCCATTCTACAGCAGTAACTGAACACAATCCGGTCAGTGTCTAAATAAATTAATACCAAAAATAACTGTACAGTATTAGAGGCATAGTTACTGCTTGTTTAGATCGGTAACGCTTGTTAATCGTACGGCGTGCGGCCGAGCCGTTTCGGGTTCATTGGAAACGGCTTCAAAACAAACAGAGCTTGGGTTGCTTGGATCAGTAGCGAGGATGACGGGTTGGCGTTTCACAAGCAAAAAAAAAACACTATTCTTCAAAAATTAAAATAAAAACAGACAAAAAATAAAAACAAAAGAAGTAAGTAGTGAAATAAAATCAAACAGTCAGTATGACTTAGAGTAAAAAAAAGATAGAGATAGAAAGAGACAGTCATATTCATACCGCGATGTGGTTTGATGTTTAGTGGTTTTATGCTAACGGGAAGTCATAGTAACTGTTTGAGGGTATACGAGGGATAAGTAACATCGTCACAGCCTACTTAGAGCATGCCAATGGGGTACAATGTGGGTACAGTCAACTTAGGTATTAATAGATAAGGGTAGGTAAATAAACAGGGAAGCGTCAGACTGACGCGTGCCACCGCGCATGCAGGCAGCGCGCTAGGGCGTCCCGGTTTCATGGCACGAGACCCCACATATATATATATATATACTATGTACTGAAATATACATACATAAACAGTATAGTCGTGGACGTGTAGTTAGGATAGTATGTCATGAAACCAGGCTACTATAGAAAACTAAATAAGTAGTTCGTTTTTGGAAAAAAAAATCTAATGTTAGTTGGTCGGTTGCCAATTTCGTTGTTTTTTATGAAGTACCAAATTTTTAGATTTCTTTTCTTGCATTTCAAAATTAGTTACCGAACAACGTGTTACTTCTACTTTAAGTATGGGCCAAAATCATATAGCGTCATCTACTCATTACTTTGTAAAGTGTTTCTCTGTGTAGGTTTTGAAATAAAAATTCGAACGAGAACAGAAGTATAGGAGAATAAAACGAAAATATTAAGATATTAAATGGAAAATGAAAAAGGAAACATAATAAACATAAAAATAAATAAACGTAAGTTATTTTTGAAAATTTGAAATTATTATTTTTTGTCGAAACATTTTGTGTTGATATTTTTATTGATTTTATAATCTAGTGATCATAATCCGGCTCACTGTCAAAGTAAACATGTGTAATACGAAATTAATCTATTGTTCTAAAACGGTATTTATTTCTAATGGATGCATAGTAAAATTGAAAATGGTGGTATTATTCGTTTTGTATGCAAAAATAGTAAAAAGTATAATATATAAATGGACAATATATCGATAACTTAGCGTTAGGATGCCCAAGGTATCCGCAGTGGTGACCTGGTGACATTGCTGTTTCTATTTTTGTTTATATTAGCTGTAAACTCAAAACTTATCCCTCCTTTGAACACGAACATATTCTGCCACTCCTATTTTTTTTCAATTAATTTATTCAATTTTATCAATTTTAATTTTCACATTATTGAAATGTTCATTGATAATGCATCAGGCTGAATTTTATTGATTGATTTTAAAGTTCATTTTTGAGCCTTCACATTAACAATTAGATAAATTCCCTTATGAGTATCATAGTTACCATCATGAATTATTACAGTTACTCTTTACTAAAACCTCCGCGTATATTTCATGATGTCATCTATGATAGGAAATGTTGTCAGCTTTCAGTTCAAACATAATACTCAAATACATAAGTTATTTCCAAAGTATTGCCATGTATAAAACATCCTCATAACTAATAGCTGCCAACATTACCAGTAAATAAAAGTCTTATAATGTTAAAAATAATACTGTTTATCAGTCTTATGAGTTTACATTGAGCATATAATCTTTTAATATCAAATCAGACTTTTATTCACAGCCCTTACTTGTAAAAATTCAAATGTTGAAATACGATTCAAATTTGAATTTTCTCTATACCCGATTCCGTCAAATAACGACATACCTACCAATATCGTTAAATAACTGAATATTGTATAACATCCCCAACATATAACCCCGTTTCACACATTCATTTCACGCATGATATTTTTATTTACATCAATAGTGAAATGAAACATAGAATCCCCACTCAAATAACATTTAAAAAGCTTCCCACACTTTTAAACGTTAAAAAAGTCATTGTGTATAGAGAAACAGATATCCCGAACAGGACAAGTAAAATGTATATCTTAAAAATATAAATGATATCATTTTGAAATTCAAGATATAAGAGTTTCGAAATTACAAGCAATTATTTGACTAAGTTTAATAAAAAACACTAAGTATGAATGGAATTTTACTTGTTCTTATACCCAGATAGGCGTGGCTAGGATTTATTAAAAATGAGTTTATTTGCGCAAATAGTTCTAAGTAGTATCAAATTAAATATTCATTAATTATGTTATATATCAAAATGTGTAATTGTACTGCTCTGGGTTCGCTTTGGTTTGAAAAATACTATCAATACTAGTAAATATGATATAGTTTATTACGAATTTATTAAAGTCTCTTTCATGAAACAAAGTTATTCTCAACATAAAACAGTTACAGTTTTTTGAGTAAACCTTAATTATCATCAGATCTAGTTGTTACGGGGTCTCAACTAAGTTAATTGTCTACGAGTGTCCGATATTTCCGCACTGTTGCAAGCGCCATGACTACCGTCAAATCATCGCTTATGCAAGTGCCATTGAACTCTTTATTCTACAAAACATATCTCTAGCCACACCTATGCCCTAATCCTGTCCTGCGTGTGTGTCATTCGTGTCGGGCGAGTCGCCCTTAGTGCGTACCTGCGTCTGCAGTCGCGTAAGGCCCCTGATCCAGAGAATCTGACCGGCGCGAGGCTTCTTATCTAGGTCCGAGTCGTAGTCCGGCCCTGGCTGGATCGTCTCGGTATCCGGTTGCCCGCGGCCCCAACTGTATGGATACGTCGCTTTTAAAAATTTGATCATTTTTGTATTAACAGACCCACCGAGAATTCGAACCACTGAAAAACCCTGGAAAAACAGCTAGACCACCTTACTAAAACCTACACCGGATCGTCAGGTTTAGATCATTCACCCGAGATCCGGACGCGGTGGTTGTAAAAAGCTAACGCGTCATTGAACGTTAGTCAAAGTGGACTTATATGAATTGGTGTGACATTTTTATCTTAAACAATGGAGAATACAACAATTGCTACCTGCGCACCTCGTACATGTACAGGATGGTTGACAATTATCATGCCCTAGCTGTTGCCCGCGACTTTGTCCGCGTCAATTCCTGTTATTATGATCGCGATTATTTTGTCAACATTTTTGCTTCGCTCCTATTGGTCGCAGCGTGGTGTTATATAGCTTAAAGCCTTCCTCTATAAATGGACAATCGAACACAAACATTTTTAAATAGGAAACAGTACTTCTTGAGATTAGCGTGATCAAACAAAAAAACAAACAACTTCAGCTTTATAATAATAGGGGTTAAAGTATGAAATTGCAGATTATTTTCCCACTTTTTATTTTGTTTATAGCTCTTAAGTATAGTCGTATTATTGCGTAATTCTTTTTGTATTGTATCAAAAACTAAATAAAGTAACTTTTGACTAAAAAAAAATGCAACACTAGTGCCTATTACTTCAAAGGAAGTTGTTGAAAAGACCCTTTACAATGTGTCAGCTGACCTTCTTGCTTCAATTAAGTATATTTGTATTGTATACTTTGATTTTCAGAAATTTAAATACTATAATGCGTAGCTTTATAACCATCTAACTTTCACCTTTAATTGCATCGAAAACGATTCAGGCGTTTTTAAAAAAACTAAAAAATTTTTAGTAAGGAAAAATGACTTTTCTCGATTTCGTCCATACAAAACGGCAATTTCATACTTTAACCCCTAATATTAGTATAGATTTAAAGGTAGTATAATTATAGGCGATTAAGACAAAATGACACTGCCAAAAGGTTTATAACTTAGATAAACTGGTGTTATTTTGTGAGACGTTTAAAAAAGAACGGTGTGTATCGACGGTACAAGCATGTTCCCGCCTCCAAAAAAACTAGAAAGGTTGACCAATGAAATCGAATAGTACTCACGTGAGAGTCTTGGGTATCTTGCGAGTTGGTACTGTGGTGACCAGCTGCCCCCACACGAGGGTGCCGGCGCCGAAGAACAGGCACCACAGCCACTGGTCTATCGACAGCCCCGCCGTGCTGAACGCCATGCCGCCGAACTGGACTATCACCACCTGGAACGCGGTGGGTAGAAGGGTTTATTTGCTGATGTGGCTGTTATAATAGTTAGCAAGAGGAGGCACTTGGAGGTAGTGTATAAACGAATGAATGAATGAATTACATTACATTACATCTTACATTAACATGCACAACTTAGGTGGTCTTATTGCCGACAGCGATCTCTTCCGGACAACCTTTACAGGAAAAACTATAAAGAAAAAGGATGGTGGTGCTAAGTACTATAAGGCAAAATATAGTGTACCTTGTGATCACCTTGTCAAAATCCAAGAAATAACTTTTAACACCCTCTGATGATATGCGGTGAGATTTTAGGTTACCAACTATACTTCCCTACCCAAAATCACATGTATCTTGTCACACGAGGGCAAATGTTGCCTAGCACCAGTGAATTCGATTCCCTTTTTAGGGTTAGAAATCCCGCAAAACACGGAAAATATGTACACATGATTTATTAAATCCTACCCTCTTCTTTGTAATATTGCGTGATTTTTTCCAAACCCCTACCACCCTTTTGAGTGATGATATTTAACAAGATAATACATGATGGTGTTTTGGTTGCTTTTAAGGTTAAACATGGTGCTTTAGGTGTTAAGGCCTTTACATTTATATGTATCTTTGTTAATCAACATCGTTTGCAATTTACTTTGGTAAAAATTCCAAAATAATTAACAGTTAGAACAGAACTTGTATGGTAAGTGATTAACCATCTCTTCTGGCCTAGTACAGTTGCTAAATGCGTTGCAGTGACCTGATGGAGGCTGATTATTAATATCGAAATGTCATCATTACGTAGCGACGACGCAACGCAACCCACCTGCGAGAGCGCAGTGCCGATCCATATAGAGTAGAAGATAGGGTTAGTGAAGAGGCCTTGGAACACGTTCCTCTGGCCGTGAATTTTCCTCGCGTTGATCTCGTTGAAAAGCGTCATCATCACGAACGTGTTGAAGATGATTGTGAAGTGCTGCGTGGGCTCCGACACCAGCTGCTGGCCGCGGCCTGACGGGATGTTGAGCAATCTGTCGCCTGGAAGGTAAGGTGTATGTTTAACTATGAAGTATGTTAATATAAAATCATCAGTAAACGAAAAGAAAGTTTTTAGCTGTTATTTAGTCTGGTCCGGGCTTGGGAAAGGTTCTCGTGTCAGTTCCTGGGAATAGCGACCAAGAACCTAAAATCATTTAACTGTTTTTGACAAGCATTTTGTAGTCAATATGAAAAAAAAAAGGATTGGAAAAAATGATAAATAGAGTTCGACGTCACTCATCAATATATTTTATTATGTAATAGAGTTAATTGAATCGAGCTTTATACCATGTTTCCGATATTTCGGCACTGTTGAAAGCGTTCGGCACAGTTCTTCTACGATCATAATGCTTGCAATAGTGCTCAATATATCAGAAACTATTAAAAAACAAGGTGCTTGGTATAAACCTCGAATCAATTAACTCTAGTGATAGATACCATGAAAGTTCAAATCATAATTATTTAATGAATGCAACTGGGCTCAATCTTATACTAAATTAAAAATTCAAAAGTATTTTTAGTAATTTATCAAACATTAACGATTTTTGGCTTTTTTAACCTGGTATTTTTATTTACATAATCTTACAAGTTAAAATACTGATATTATAACTGCAATCAAAATTGCTAAAATATCATATTATAAGACTTTTTAAAACCTTAAGGTGTTAAAATTGATAGTCAACCTCAACGGAAATCAGCTAAACTAAATAACTCACCCACGAACAGCAGAGAGAAGATGATGAACAGCTGATAGAGCGCCTGGCCCAGGATGTTCTTCATCATGGTGCGCGAGATGAGGGGCTTGGTCCGTCCGTAGGGCTTCCGCTGCAGCAGGTCGGGCGTGGGCATCTCCGTCGCGAGCGCCAGCGAGGCGAGCGTGTCCATGATAAGGTTTACCCATAACATTTGTACCGCCTGCGAAGTAATCACATTCATTTGACGACGTCCGTGGCGGAGTGGCGTACACACCGGTTTTCAAGGTATCGCCTGCTCCGAGGTACCGGGTTCGATTCCCAGACGGGTAAATGTAGAAAAAAATGGTTTCTACATTTTCTCGGGTCTGGGTGTTTGTGGCACAGATCATAAAAAAACGATAGAAGTACATCCACTCCTATTTGTATGAAAACCAGTGTAACCAAATTAACACGTTTGTGATTATATCACATTATAAAATTGATCAGAACAATGTATGTGATGTTGTCCACATTTAATTATATTCATATTCATTTATTCACCATATTTTTAGGGTTCCGTAGCCGAATGGCAAAAACCGGAACCCTTATAGTTTCGTCAAGTCTGTCTGTCTATCCGTCCATCCGTATGTCACAGCCACTTTATTTTGAAAGTATTAGCATTGCACAGTTGAAACTTAGTAGGTAGGTGTATAGTGTTGACCGCTTTACGATTCTCATACAAGAAATAAAAAATAATGATTTTTAAGGGGGGCTTCCCATACATAGAACTAACACTAAAAAAAAATAATACTCAGACCTATGCGTATGGGGTATCTATGGATAGGTCTTTTAAAATGACAGCGATGTTCCTAAAACCATTTTTTCCAAAAGTCTAACATTTGGAAGATAGACGCTTCCAAAGTGGTAAAATGTGTGTCCGAATGTGCGAATTTTCACTTGCTTAGTTTTAAAACTTTCAACGAAAATTGGTTTGAATGAGATCAAACTAGTAGTTTTTGGAAAATAGCACATTTTTAACAACCGCAAATATAACTTTGTCCTTCATACAAACACTATAAATAACAAAGTTATTTTTGCAGTTTGGCTAAGTGGAAGTAAGTGGACCCCTAACTCAGTTAGTTGGTACGGAACCCTCAGTGCGTGAGTCCGACTCGCACTTGGCCGGTTTTTTGGAGATATTTAGACTGGCTATTGGTTGACTTACATATTCATTTATTCACTATTTTTTCTTGGAGATATTTAGACTGGCTATCAGTTGGTTTGGTGGACTTAGGAATTTAGGGTAGTAGGACACTACCCTAAATCCCCATTTCTAAATTTCTTCGGTCTGGAAGGGGTGGAGGTTTATAGGCGTGATTCAAAAGGCACGTTAAGGGGACTACTAGAGCTAATTGCTTTAAATTTATTACTTCTAAACAAAATCAATTCTCAAAAAACTAGAACAGTATCATTTTAGCAAACTACCTCTAGTATTTTATACTCTTTCTCTCGTACTCGTACTACTACAGCAAACAAACAATTGAATTGAATTTAAAAAAATGAACAAGGGGTACTGCCAGAAGAACATAGACTGGCAGCAGCGTCTTTTCTACGCAACCGGGTAAACTAGGATCTTAAACCCGCCTGATATCTGCCTGATGGTTTTGGTCATATACTCCTGTTGGAAGACCCGTACCAAGCTGTAGGCTGATATAGGCTGATTATGATCAGGTTTTCTCCACCATGAAGATATATCCATCTATACATTGATATCTGGCTTGACATTGATCCACAAACCTTAAGCGGGCTGTCCTGTATCGCGCAAGCGCCGATGAAGGCGACGATGACGGCCACCACGTTGACCGTGAGCTGGAACTGGAGGAACTTGGCGATCGAGTCGTACACGTTGCGGCCCCACATCACCGCCTTGACGATCGACGAGAAGTTGTCGTCTGTCAGGATGATGTCCGAGGCTTCTTTGGCAACGTCAGTGCCGGCGATACCCTGGGGAATTAAAGGTGACATTACAAGCTTGTTTTAAATTTCCAGCGAACTGGAATCGGGGACTAGCCGCCATAAAGATATTATGTCAATAGGCCATGACCCAAGATTTGTGGTACATCTTAACTCTCTGCTTCGATGCCAGTGCCACCTAGTTACTTAAATGAACCAACTAGATGGCGCTTGCATATAGTTGATACCATAGATTTAATATAGATGATAGATTGGCAATTGAATCCTGAAAACGAGACCAAAACTAGGTTACGCTAGTGTGCATAAAGTGAGCATGTGCGTGAGATAAATAGTGCAGGTACTGCATTGTCTGCTTGCTTTCGATATCGATTCCATCGACACAGTGTACGTTGAAGCAGGTGACTTATTTTTTAGTATTATTAAAAGAACGCCAAAAAACTGCAAGTAAATACCTAGATATGTTTTTTATTTTATAATTACTTATCCCCGAACAAAGTCAATTTATTGTAAAAAATATCGTAGGCTTTACTTGCCAGTATTTAACAATTTTGCCTCATTTTGCGATCGCGATCGCCAAAGTTGAAATAAAACTGATATTAATTTTTCAATTACACATTACAAACGTACACTTAATATACATATATTTAATGTATAACTAATGGGGATTGATGGGGGCTTGAACAATATGGAGATTGATCCAGAGCGTAATTTTACAGGCTGAACGCCTCTGTGTTAAAAACACTTAGGGTCCAAATGTAAACTGCAAATGCTCGAATATTTATTGGGCGAACATTCTTTTCTATTAGGCAATTTCAAGCATTTCTAACGTATTTCAACAATTGAGGCTGTATGCGGTTTACAATGTGAAATATGTCAGCTAATGAAATGTCGATAAGATATCATCGACAACGTCAATCACTAAAATACAAAAGTGACGTTAGTAATTGCTGAAATTCACGTATTTGATATTATTTTTAATTGAATTCATATGAATTGAAATCCTTGTTCTGATGAAATGCCCTATCAATTAGTATACAAAACTTTAGTCAAAGCTCTGAAACATTGCATTTTGCTGCTGATAATCGCGATTGTGTGTTGACGTGTGAAATGTACAATTATGTTGGTTCCCATTTTTAGATGAGTTTCTTCCAGGTACTGAACATGTAACCATAATGAAAATACATCAACTCGACACTTTTTTACAAAAATAAAAATGAAACTAGTAAAACTTAAGGGAATATTGTGTTGCGCGTGACAGACGTCAGAACTCAGAAAAACACTACGGGTTCCTAGCGTGTACGTGAGCGGCCCTGTGATCTATCTCGTTCTATCATATAGCTGCATTATATTCTGTCTCTTTTCATTGCCAATCTAACAGTAGTATATTAAATCTATGGTTGATACATACATGGTTGAATTTCGAAAGTATTTATTATATCAATGTTATATTTATAGAAACTGTTTGGACGCAGTTCGTCAACAGTGTTGAAATTATTGTAAAATGCTTATTGTTTCTATTACCTACGTCATAAAGTTTTATTAGTAAACTTGTATCATGGGTGTAATTAAACTATGGGACCATCAAAGTCCTTAACATAGAGGACTTAACTTTTGACATTTCATTGTCTGTTATTAGTAGCTTCCAAGTAGCTTCCCAAGAGAAGTTAATTAATGATAAGGGACTGTTAGGGAGAGTAAATATATTACTATTATAGTTTCTTTTTTGTAAGGGAAAAAAGATGGAGATGCCCTCATAGTAATCTATAACCTCATTTATAAGCTGTTATACCTTGAGTATTTATAAATAAACTTATTCTTCAGCGCGTGACCGTACCATAGAAAGCCTTTGACTTGACCATACCTTGTCGAACCTGTACAGTAAACTAGCCCTTATGCCTTATGTAACACGGCTGCGCTTACCATAGCGAAGCCAACGTCATTGGATCCGTCGCCAGCTAAGACGATCACTTGTCATAACTTCATAAGCCTACTTGATAATACCTTTGTAGAACCTTTACCTATTATGGTAAACAAGACCTTATTCCTAATGTAACACGGCTGTGCTTACCATAGCGAAGCCCACGTCAGCCCTCTTCAGCGGGGCCGTCGTTGGTTCCGTCTCTAGTCACGGCGACCACTTCTCATAAGACTCCAACTCTATTATATTATGTTGAACCTGTATAGTAAACTAGACCTTATCCGTTACGTAACACGGCAGCGCTTACCATAGCGAAGCCAACGTCAGCCTTCTTCAGCGCGGGGCCGTCGTTGGTTCCGTCGCCAGTCACGGCGACCACCTCGCGCGTATCGAAAGCCTTCGACTCGATCATGCCTTTGACGAGTGTGTACTTGTCTGTAGGCGACGATCTAGCCAATACACGTAGTTTTGGCCACACCTTGTCTAGCAGATGCTGTTGAACCTGTGAACGGAAGTGGTCATTCGGTCATTAATGTCAATGTATATTGTATCATTTGATTGTTGCTTGAGCTGATTGGTTCCATTGGTTGTACTATTTTTTTTTTCATTTACAATCAATCAGATGGCAATGATCCATTTTTTATGGTTATTCCATTATAAACAATAGAAACTTATAAAAATATATAAATAATACCTAGGAGAAAAAGTCTTTTCGCATGTAGCATGTATGAATTTGCAATAAAATCTCTTTGTCTATACCATTTGTATCTGACTGGCTTTGATAGCAAATTAAATTAGGAAAATGTGAATTTTCATGTAAAACGCGAATAAACTATTTCCCCAACCTATATGCTATAAGTATATTTTGTGTATAAGTATGCAGTGAGTACACGAAGCCTTAATACAGTGGAGAATCGCCGAAAACAGAATCATCTCTCCATCACTGGCCTAACCGCCATCACCAACCCGCCTGCCAAGCATGGCGATTTTTTGAAAAGGTCTAAATTTAGCCGCGAACTGATATTTGTTAGGAGAGATCTGAACATCTGATGTTAGCTGTTGGTCAGGAGACCATTTCTACTAACGTAAATAATCACAACGTAAACGCAACAATTGATGAAACGCAACTAAATGTCAACTTCGGTTTTCACACAAGACTATATTCAACTAACCATTTTTACTAAACGAAATCTAAACGTAAGCTGAACCGCTAGCTATCGATCCAACAAAAGTAGCCTTTTACTAGCGTATGCTCGACCGGTAATTTTGACAGTTGAAACTTCGACTGACAGCAACGTCAAATCACTATGGCATATGAATTTAGGAAATCGTTCAACTTAGTTTCGATCGACCGTTAGGGTGAGCTAAAACGCTACCGATATTGCTAATAAAAAAAAAGTTAAGTAAAAGCCTATAATCATCCCACTGCAGGGTAAAGGCCTCCATCATTAAATTCAAGTTACCACTGCAATGATGGGTGCTGGCATAATCACCACGCTTGCCAAATGCGGGTTGGTGATCACAAACCCGAGCAATGCTCGAAAATTCGAAACTTTTTTTGATCGAACCCGGGACCCCGAGATCTTGGCCTGGTATTTAAACCACCAGACCAACGGGGCGTTGAATAGAATACGAAAACTTGACTTTTAGTTGCGTTTCGTCAATTGTTGCGTTAACGTTTTGATAATTTACAATAGTAGTATTGGTCTCCAGATGCTGTACATACCTCGCCGTTTGTATCTCTGATCCTCGTGTTGAACTCTTTGCCTTCAAGGATAAGGAAGTCGTCGGTGGGCTTGATGATGCCGCACTTGACGGCGATGGAGCGGGCAGTGTTCACGTTGTCGCCGGTCACCATTCGGACCGTGATGCCGGCCTTCTGGCATTTCCTGATCGCTTCGGGTACCTGTACAAGGTATTATAAACCTTACTGTAGAGTACTAGCAACATTCTATGCATTATTCTCACTAGTTGCATAATTATATGAACGTTAACGGGAAATTAAACGCGATCATACCTTATTATTTTGCCAGTCGATCTGTGACCACGGTTGATGCAACCCGATCAAAACGCTAGGCAAAATAATAAGGTATGATCACGTTGATTTTCCCATTACAGTTAGGAGCTAGTAGCCAGTTTGATATTATAAAGGTATTTTAACATTACAACCTTAATCTAATTAACTTCATAAAAGTTTTAACTAAACGGGGTATTTTTTTTATTTTATGAAGGTCCCATAAAGCCTTTAGGGAGCAGCATAGGTCCAATTTTGGAGATGCTTAAGGGAGTTTATGCTGCTGAGCGTGTTATTTCAACTGAAATTGTATTTATTTGTGCATAATGTTTCTCTCACCTCAGGTCTGACGGGGTCCTCGATACCGACAACGCATAGGCAGGTTAAGTTATTAACAATATTGTCTTCGTCATCCCAATTTGGTTCCTGGTCTATGTGCACCTGTGGACAAACGGTTATATGAAAAACATAGTACTAAGCACTGGACTGATCATAGTATGGCGATGCCCCATATCGTATGGGCCTCAAAAGAGGTGACGAAAGGAGTACTGCCAAAAGGAGACGACATGCATCAGCGTTTTCTCTCCACCATTGAGCAAGTGACTACATAAAAGTGTACATTACACAAATATTATAAAGAGAAGAATAATATTTTTTGGGTTAAATTAACTCAAAAACTAGTACACTAATTTAAATAAATTTTGGTATAGAGATAGTAAGGTTCATTTTGTTGTTTTTATTATTGGCGAATATTGATGTAATCGTCTATGAACAACGCCAGCGCCAAGGCATTCCCCATACTGCCACACAAAGACAAAATACTCTGAGATAAAAACTGGTGAATGTTACCTGATTGATCTCCGCTTTCCCCGGCACGAAGTCCCGGAAGGCGATGGAGAGCGTCCGCAGCCCGTCGCAGGCCATCGGCTCGATCACTTGCCTCACGAGCCTATCTTGCATGTCGCGAGTGAACTTTTCTAAACGCCCTTCATGGCCGTATATGAATGCACATCTGTTGATAAGCACATTCAATTATTGCGACAGCTATCATTATTTATTAAAATCCTTAACTGCCGAGGGCCTAGACATAAATAAATCTTGTTTGGGGGTCACCGGTGAGTTAATGTGTTAATTGAAATACAATGGCAGTGTTACATAAACCGGGCCGGCATTGGTTTTTACCGGGTTCCGAAGTTGCACGTCGTAAAAAACAATTCACTTTTATCTAACATGATTCCTAAATACTTTATTTGATATTTTAGCAACTTAATTGCACTTATAATATCAGTATATAAACTTGAAAAATTTTGTCTCAGGCGGGACTCGAACCCGAGTGTGCGAGGAGATGCGGGTTCGAGTCCCGCCTGAGACAAAATTTTTCAAGTTTATATACTGATGATTCCTAAAATTAAATATAATTTTAGGAATCACATGTTTTACGTAACTAATAACTATTGAAGTAAAATAAAACCAAAAGAGAATTTCACATGATTTTAGTACCACGTACAGTATAAGGTACATTTTAAGATGTGATTTCAGAATCACCTT
Source organism: Anania crocealis (assembly GCA_949315895.1). NCBI lineage: Eukaryota > Metazoa > Arthropoda > Insecta > Lepidoptera > Crambidae > Anania > Anania crocealis. Next base: position 4,731,760 of record OX438874.1, on the reverse strand, counting down.
TTTGTTTAGAGCTAGTAATATGCTATAAAGTATAGATTTGAAGGTATACACTTTTGTTAGGTACTAATTGGGATTTCGTTTAACATCATTGAAACTATTAAAAATATCTAAATGATACTTAGTGATAGCAAATCAATGTTTAGAAAGCCTAAGCCTTAGCGTCACCAATTTTCATAACCGTTATCGTTATCGAGATATATCAATTTAAAAATAACACTTACTTTTTAAGTACGATTTCGGAAGCCCCCTTAGTGTAGAGCCGATAGCCACCCTTGTAGGGTATGATCGTGGACATGCTCTTGCGCACCGAGTTAAAGGTATACACTTTGGTCAGGGACTCTTCGGGATGCCTTTCCCTGATGGCATCGTAGCTCTGGCCCAGGGCTAGCACGAAGCCGAGCAGGGAGCATTCAGTCTTGTTACCTACTTGCATGGCGGGGGCGGTCGGGTCTAAGGCAGGCTGGAAATAAAATTGTAGATTTCAGGAATTGTCGTACCTATCGTGCGTAAAAATAAGGTTCATTATACTTATTACTCGTATGAGCTGTCAAAGCGAAATAGATTTTATATGGGAATATAAAAAATCGTACTAGAAGAATGTAACTAACTATTAACGGTTTTTGAAGCAAAAAAAGTTTGAATCTACTTAGCTGATGTAATGTGTCATAATTGCCTTAATCGAAATTCAACCTTAAGTGCATTAAATAAAGTTGAATTTAATAAAGAACACCGAAACGAATTGGAGCGCTTTCTTGGTGAGGACATATTTCAGTCGCTGATCGTGTATTTAATTATTTTTATATTACAAAGTTAATAATAATAATGTTAAAAAATTTCAGATAAGACCTTGAAGAATTACGAGTATTTCTTACCATAATACGTGATGTGAAGGCGCTGTTGATGCTCATGCCCTCGATCATGGCGTCCCCGACCTCTGCAGGGATGTCGCGGAAGTTGGGCGTCACTTTGCATAGCTTCTCGCAGATATATGATTGCACGACCGTCATCCGGTTAGTGGTTAGAGTTCCGGTTTTGTCCGAACAGATGGCGGTAGCGTTGCCCATCGTTTCGCAAGCGTCAAGATGTCTGACCAAGTTGTTGTCTTTCATCATTTTCTGAGTAGAATAAATACGTTAGAAATTAAAAATCTGGATATTTCGAAGGTATAAAAGGAACGAAAATCAAAACTATTTTTGTGTTAAAAATAAAAAGTACGTTAAAGGTACAATACATGTTTTTGTAACGGAAATAATAGCAATGTTTCACGTTACATAACCTAGTCGTTAGATAGATTGATTCGAATAAAAATAATATCGGTCATTAATGTGTCCAACTTTCTTCCACTTGTTTTCTAATACCGTGAAAAGTATACTAACTCAGGTTCTACAATTTAGGCAATAGGCAGATAGAAATAATTAACATAGAATAATAATAAAAATTGTTCGTAACAGCGAAAGGCAATTGCGTGATTTCTTTATACATTAGGTAAGGTATTATTTTGCGAATCCAAAATGAGTTCATAACTATGAATAAACAAAAACGAATACAAAACAAGTTAAAGGCGCTCAATTGTGTAATAAAATATACATTAAAATATTAATAGGAACGTTGTTATTCTTGTTATATTTGAAGAAAAGTAAGTAAATAATGCCTTAATTTATTTTTTACTAACTTAAAAGACAAAGACTTACACATTGTAAAAACTATACGTAGTTATGAATAAAGATTTTTTATTTTTTTATGATTAAATATTATCCATCCTTCACCCACCTTGACAGAGTAAGCGAGAGAGAGAGTGACAGCGAGAGGCAAGCCCTCAGGCACGGCGACCACGAGCACGGTGACACCGATGATCAGATGCTTCACTAGGTTGTTGACGTACAAAGCCTTCCAGGGCTTCTCCTGGATCACGAACGTGGTCACGCAGAACTGGATCACGAGGATGATCACTGTCAGGACGGCGATTGTCGAGCCGGCGTAACCGATCTGTGAGGACACACGTTGAAATTTAAGAGATATCAGCATATTGAGCACTGAGTGTTGATGAAATCAGTTAAAATAGGCCCCAGGAGGCGCTTTTACACGTCCCAATATTTAAACCTGCCACTGCTTCGGGACAAGTCTGGGCTAGTGCCGAGAAGAAGCGGCGCAAGAAACTCGGTCACTATTGTCAGTCAGTTATTGATTTATTTGACCTAGTCAAAGACACTCATATAAATTATTTAATTTTTTTTTATTAGTTTTTAGAGTAACGTACGTAGTTTGTTATTATTTAAATAAATATTTAAATTTCTCTGTCACTCCTAAGAAATTCAAGGACGCATATAAATTAGTGGGCGTATCCATTGCTCAAGGTCATCGGCTGCAGTCAGCGTCTTAAGGAATAACTTTCAAAACTGACTTGTATAGCTCTTCGGGTTAGGGGTCCTATTACACAACGAGAAAGTATTGAATACGTATCTATCTGTCTCTTTTAGATATTCTCAGAAATGAAAAACTTTTTACTTTTCACCTTATTGTTGCATAACTATTTGAACGTTAACGGGAAAATAAACGGGATCATACTTTATTATAATTCAGCCTGCAATCACGGTCGGTGAAACTCGATCGAAACGTCAGGCAAAATAATGAGGTATGATCGTGATTAATTTCGCGTTAATGATCAAATAATAATCAGACTACTCATATTAATATGAGTAAGGGAGACGGAGGGAGTCGAATACATGGGTTGACACTGTTAGAGTCACTCAAAACATTGCGTTCCAGAGTAAAGGCTTGTCTGAAGCCCTCGGACATGAAGGACATGTATTTATTGACGACAAGCGAAATAAAACCAACGGGACTCTGACCTGTATAGCTAGTTTGGTCAGTTTCGCTTGCAGCACGGACTTCTCCTTCTTGTGCGACGTCTCAGCGGGGGGTTTGTCCGAAGCGGGCGCGGGCACGTGGTTGTCGTCGGGGTGGGCGTGGTTCGCCCCGTGGCTGTTGCCCGAAGCCGGGAGGGTCGCGTCTTCGTCGCCTGCGGATTGTGGGAGACCGTGAGTAGGGGCTAAATGGGATCGGGCACGGATTTTGCGCTTTCAAATTTGTACTTTTAGAATGATTATCACGACTCTTGATACTTTTGTAGGTGGTAGACTTTTTCATGTATGTACAGAGGACAGCACGTCAACCTAACACAAAATGTAAAATCTTCTCAATTGATATTCATCTCTACTTGTTGGACTTTTATTTTATTTAATTTTTATTTAGAAAATCAACGGCGATACAATATAAAATTACATTCTGTTTCTTAATTACTTGTAGGTACAGCTAATTATAGATTTCCATAAGTCTTCATACATAATTATGTTGGAAGCTAGAAAACTACTTGCACTAAAGACAAAGTACAGGAATAAAACATAAAGTATGTGTAAATCTTAGGTGTAAATATTTAAATATCAATGATATTCTGCTTCAACTGTCCTTATGTCACTTACCATTGTACATTTGTTTGTACGGGTGTGTGTGTGTGTGTGTGTGTGTGTGTGTGTGTGTGTGTGTGTGTGTGTGTGTGTGTGTGTGTGTGTGTGTGTGCGCGTGTGTGTGCGTGTGTGTGTGTGTGTGTGTGTGTGTGTGTGTGTGTGTATTCTATTTATTTATTTTTTAGAATACTTAAAGTTGAAAATCAATTCAATGACCTGTAACTTTTTCGGTAGGTTGATCTGCCGTTGTCTGTACTTTACTTTAAAAACTTTAGACTCAAATCATTCTAACTCTCTTTAGATACATTGCGATTTTTTTCTTTAAGGAAAGTAGGTCAAGAAAATAGTGTAACATTTTTTAGACAAAGATTCTAGTGTTTTCTTAAGAACTCAACGGTTTGATATCTATGATATGAGTAACATGCTACTTTCAAGATGCGTACTTTATTTTGATGAAAAAAGTAATGCGCTAAAATCCGTGCTACATAATTTACGTATTTTAATTACACTGAATACCAAAATTACTGAAACTTTTCTTTTTTCTGACTAAAAGGTGCATATATTACTGCAAATACACAGTGAATTTTGAAAAATAAAATTTTATATAATTTAAACTACCAATTCGAAAAAATAAAACATTATTTAAGATTAAATCCATTGAAGAGAGTGTAAAGTTGTTGCAAGTTGTCAGTATTATATTATAATAAGAAATGTTATCTACAGTGAGGTTACTACAAATGCAAGAGAAACTCTAAATCTATTTATCTACAGTACCTTAGTTGTATTAGATTTTTGTTTTAGTAACATCACTATGAGTGCTGTATTTCGAGATTTAGTATAGTTAGTAGATTAACTACAGCATAGATCTAAGTAACACTAGTTTAAAAAATTGTGTATCGTCGCTCAGGTACACTTAAGGACAGATTAACCAGTAACCCTTCACAAAAGCCCAAAGCTACATATCGAAGCGAAGACACAACCCACAAATATATTATAATTAAGGCGTATACATTACTCTGGCCCTGAGTGTACGGGGGTTGTCAAAGCGGGGTTTAGCAAAGGAGGTTACTTACCAGTTAAGCTCTTGCGTTGAGTTCCTTTTTTCTGCTGCTTTTTAGCTTCTACTCTCATCAATTCGTATTCGTTGATTTTAATTTTCAAAACAAGCATACACATTTATGACAACGAGTTGATATAATATTGTTTATACATCATGCAGTCAACACGACAGATACACGATGCAGTTTCAATGTGTATGTTTTTTAATTTAGTTTTTTTAATGTTTATTTATATATTTTTTAATTTTTTTTCACCGGCGACATGTAGGTGGGGCGTGCAGCAGGCCGGGGTTCGAGGGTGGAGAAAAAAAAAGTTGGATGTCATTGAACGGATCACACTAGAATGTTTGGTGGCACTAAATCTATAGGGGCTTATGTCATAACATTCCGAGCAATTCTGGCGACGAAAACATTCAGTATGTGGTGTTCGCTTTCCGTGGCCACAAATGCTTGGATTCATCTACAGGATTGCATTTACAAATGTATGCTTTTAAGGTATTATTTTAATAACATGTTTTATGAAACTGGAACGAGATTATTTTTCTTATTGGTCCCGATGAAAAAAAAAATATATTAACACAACTAAATCTACGAATGAAACGTAATACAACAATTTTGATTTATTAAATGTGACATGCCCACAAACATGATCCAGGCGATTAGTCAACATACATAACATAAAAGGACAACGCACATGACGAAATGAATTTCACCATAACCCCTGATAAAAATACTTTCATGAAATTTCACATGATCAATAATAAAAATAATCTCATTAAGTATGAGACGAAATTGGTAAAAATTACAACATTGACCTATTAAACTGATTTAATTTTCACTTGTAGCTTTGATAATGACATTCCATATCTCTCCCTTGTAAGACAAAGACAGAATGACATTATAAACATTGACATTATTAGGTCTATGATTATAAAGCAGATTTTTGCGATGGACTGTCACATAATTAATTTGTTTATCATATTCGATTAGCTTCAATTTTTTTTGGATTATGAACTGTCAACAGTTTTCATCAGTCGAGTAACTTGTACATATCATCTCATATAACCCGGAAAAATTGTATTGTCGGAAATATGTTAAATGATTTCCTGTACATGCGATCATTTATATCAAGTGACAGCATATTTGCCTTCAAACTGTGATATTATTTTACCAATTTAGTCGTCAAAACAAAAACCCTAGTTAGGTCGGGCGAGAGTGCGGTGTCCCAATGGTAGGGGAGGGGATAAATTCGTAAAACTTCACTGGAGCACTAGGGTACATATGCAACCAAGCATAAAGTCAATACTATGCTCATTTAGGTATGATTTAAATGATTTAATATTAGAATCTAGTTTTGTACTCGTGTTGTGTTTAGTACTATTTGATAGCAGTGATATTTAGAATGGGTAACAAATATAATGCTTTAAAAATCGTTTTGTAGATAAAGATAGTTTGTAACGAGTGAAAAAGAGTACCTACTAAATTATACATTACTTAAATAAAATGACAATCCACAGCTGATTAATTTATTAGAGGTTAAACCAACTGTAACTAATCAATCATGTATAGAATTTACGATTTGTCGTCATTTATAGAAAAATAGATAAAAATAACGACCAATTTATAATGTACTTTCCCTTTCATATAATTATTAAGTACTTTCATTAGTATGTTGGGACCTTTTTATAATCTCGGACAGGGAAAATCCCAGTAAGCGTGCTCTGATTCATAAATAATATATAATCCAAATTGGAATAGATCAGTCAAATGTCAAACGAGTCATACGATTACCCTTCATCAATCACTTATATCAAAACAGCTAAGCGTTTGTTCATATGCATTGTATATACCGTCTGTTACGAGTATACATCATCGACTCTATTGCCATAGTATACGGTCGATAATACCACTAAACTAAACCTATTTTAAGCGCTGTAGCGTACATGTAAAAGCCTTGTAGCTTCTATTCTTCTAGGGTCGGCTAAATGAGCAGAGTATATGACAATGCTAACTATAATTTGCAGGGGATTTGCTATGCGAGGCGCCTATTCTGATAATTTGATATTAAATCTAAAATTCTGTTGTCAAGTATCATAATTATATAACGAAACAAAAAACTTATCAATTATATAAACGACCTCGTAACCAAATTATAAAGAGATTAAACATAGATAAAATCTACATTGAAGTTGTTGATAAAACAATACACTTATTACTAATTTAAAAATATCTATTTAAGTATGTTTAGTAATTAGTGAAAAAACCTTGTGAGCTTCAAGGTTTCCTCGTATCAACAATCAAAATTAATCCATAAGGTATACAAAACAAGGTCGATATAAATCAGACTAAACGCCTCACGTCTAAGGGGACATTGTCTAACGCTACCGCAACCATTCGTAATCGTTTCCACTGACCTTTCTTCATCTGCTTTATCTCTTTGTCCTGCTTCTCCACCGCAGCACCCAGGAGGGTGAAGATGATACCAGCTTGAGAGTTAACACCAACGGCGGTTACTAGCATTTTGCCAGAACCTGTAAATTTTTATGGCAATCGTGAGAAACCAATGATATTTCAAAGTATACATACTTATAAATGAAAGTTATGTTTACGGATTTAGTACGCGTTTATTTTTGATTTAACCCGACGTTTCGAACGCTGTAAGGGTTATAGTGTTCGCGTAAACTCAAGAAAACAGTATATACATACTTATGTTACGTTCATAGTAATTCGCGTATTAAATCTTTTCCAAGCAATCAAAAATTGCACACATTGACAAGTTTCACTGATAATCAGAAAAAAAAGATGTGAAGTAACACGCAAATGAAAGAAATGGCTATTTTTAACGATTGCCGCTCGTGATTGTGCTCGACGTAGACTATGTACAAAACGCCCTAATTAGGGCGCATTTGAGTCTTCACAACGCGCGCGCTTATAAAATATCTGCTTCGTTTTAATATAATAATATCATTGTGAGAAACCATTATCATAACCAGCCTATCCACAAAGACACCTACAATTATTTATTTGCTATAAACGCTACGTTTGGCAGGCGGGTTGGCGATCGCAGTTTGGCCGGTGATTGAGGAGAAGACGCTTTTGCATGTCTTATTCTGGTAGTACTCCATTAGTCGCCAATTTTGAAACCCAGAATAGGAGAAAGGGGTGGCGTTTTTGTTATGTGCCTCAAAAATTGAAAGGAATGCAAGAAAAAAAAACAGTCGGTAGCTGTTTGAATCGTCCAGCATTTCTGAGGTTTTTTTTACGTTGAGTAAGAGATTACACAGCCTTGGCGCATTATGGTTTTTTTCTTAAAAAAATCAGCGTGTTATAATCGCTTTCTTACATCTTTATACACATGGATTTTCCAGTGAGTTATGACAAATATCACACAGGCAATCCCGTGTGGAGACTAGTGATACTATTGTTCCAAATGTTGTTTTAATAAAAACATTCTTAGTTTTAAGATAAGACTAATAAATGTTTCTAAAAACACTACACCGATCAATGTCTTGCGCATTCTTAGGCATATTGTTAATTATGGATGTAATAGAACTAAGCGACCAAAACCATCAGGCGCATGGCAGGTAATACAATATTGGAAATATGCACCTACCTAATATTATTCAAGGCGGTGATCTACGAGTATTACTTAATATTTACTAGTGACTTGAACTGCGACACTTCAGGCTAAACTGTGGGGCATCTTATGCAGTTAAAATAGGTGTGATTATGCAACAAACATGTATAGTCTGATGGGCAAGCATTAATACGCAAAAAAAAATTCCTTTGCAGATATTTGTCGTTTTAAACATAAAATACTTGCTTATAACACCAACAATTGGGTATACGGTGCACTAAAACAAGAGGTATTAACTGTATTGTTCCTGCTATTACACGATTAAGCGACACTATGGTGAGATCGGGGAAAGAGACGCGGTTCGGGCGCGGAAACCGCATTCATGTCATGCGCCTAATGGTTTTGGATGAATATAAACTTTACTGACCTACACCAGTCCATAGTTGGACATCTTCATTTGTTATTTTTTTATTGGAAACCTTTTATATAAGTTAATACAAACCTTCCATAACGTGAGTACCGGATAGCACCATGGGATCAAAACTTTCACCCTTTTTGACATGGTCCGATTCACCCGTCAGCGAGGATTCGTCGATCTATAACAAACAATCATATAAAATTAATTAACATACACACAATTATGGTCACTATTACAATGTATGTAGATGTATATTTTGCATGCTATCAAAATAGCTAAATAGGTTTAAGTGCTTTCCAAAAATGTATATCCACCCACAAAATGTGAAAATTTATTTAGAGCAAATAAATGATTGATTGATTGATTGATTGATGCGATTACTTGGAAACTTTGTGAGGTTTGAGCTCAACCATTTGGTTGATGGTGAAAAAATCATCGTATAAGAAAACCAACAATCGATGTGATGTGTAACAATTAGTCTAAGATCCCACAATACAATGACCTTCACCGAGCTGGTTATTGGATGGAAAGTATTTTCTATTCAATTAAATATGCCAATAAATATATTACAAATGGGTTGCCTAAAAAAACGTCCAGAGTATGATTAATTAACAATTTTTATTTATTTTTTTATTTTTAAACTTTTTACTGGTTTGGTTAATAGACAAATTCCATACCAATCGAAAGTATGAAGCCCATAGAATATGCAAACGTTAGGTTGACTATTTTTTTCCCGTCACAACTCTTGAGTAGGCAGGTATAAACAGGTAAATCGATACTAGTAACTTGCACCGGTCTGGTTAGTTAAATAAAGTTAAATGCAAATAAATATTATTTAATTATGAACACGGTGGTATAGGGTTGAATGCGAAAAACCAGACCTGAAATTCAAGTGTCAAATTTTAAAAATTTTACTCTGGACTGAAATTTTTTAGTCAACCCATTTGCAATATATTTATTGTCATATTTAATTGCATATAAAATACTTTTCATCCAATAACCAGCTCGGTGAAGGTCGTAGTATGGTGGGATCTTATACTAAATGTTGATAGTCTATAAATGACTTGGTCCCTCTAGTCAAAGGTTACGAACTGTTTCATATATAATTAGTGTACTTGGCGTATGGATGCCGATACCTACTTAAGAAGCAGGTCTCTTTATTGAATTTGGATCAATTGTCGCTGTCGTTGTGACCTTTGTAACCCTTATAGACCCATCTCTAACCAATTAAGGCGCCTATTAAAATATTTGCCAGTTACAATGTTATTTATTAATGTACTCGGGGCAGTGCCTGGGAGTTGCGACTCAGGTGTAGAAAAAGAGGGCCCTTATTCTGACTTCACTGCCCGAGTCTTCCCAACCTAAATTAATTATTCTTTTATTATTATTCCTTGATATACTAGGAACCCACAGTTAAGCCGACTAGTCAGCTTTGTGGGTTTTTATGTCTGTAAAACCTTTTTGTTAACCTTGTTCCTAAATAAATAAATATAAATAATCAAATAATGCCGCCACGCACAATTGAACGAAAACAGCAAAATTTCAATTTAAAAAACCATCTTAAAGCCAATCTGGACGTACGGCATACAGCTGTGGTATTCTGCCAGTAACAGCAATATTGAGATCTTAGAGAGATTCCAGACTAAGGCTCTCAGAACAATGCTTGGTATTCCCAAATGTATCGCAAATAAATACATCTACCTTGATCTTGGTATAGCCACAGTTCGAAAGATTGACAGCAAACGCTATCGAACTCGCTCAGGTGCTAAGCGGAGATGGAGGCCAACAGTACATTAGACTAAAGAGACACGACATACCGAAGCTTGGAAAAAGATTCTAAAATAAATAAAACACCAGAAATAAGGGTGGACTCGCTGGACAAACCCCTTCTAACGAAACGAAATCATTTATACGTGAGAATTTCTCTGACAAAGGATTAGCCTATTGTTAAAGGTACAGATTGCAAAGTTACAGAAAAAAAAAAGAAAAAAAAAAGAAATAATGCGACGACGACGACGACAAAAAAATAAGAGAATTTTACCACTTAAGAAATTGGACATATGGTTTTGCATACATATACTTGTACGTCATCATTGGTATGTTTACTTGGGTTCAGTTCAACAACCATAAAACTCATAAAGAAAGCCATAAAACTTCTTGATACAGTGTTGGCCCACTCAGTGCTCTTATAGACGTTCTAAAAATACAATCACGCCCTACCATTACTCCAGGAACTATGTATTGACTGATGGCGAGGTAAAAAAATTATATAGTAAACTAGCTTTTGCCCGCGGCATCACTCGCGTTAAATTCTATCCCTTCAACTCCTCCACTTAAAAAATCACGTCAATTCGTCGCTACGGTTTGCCGTGACAGACGGACATACAAACAAGAAGAAGTAGAAAAACACTTTTTTTTCTACATTGACCGACCGGGAATCGAGTCCGGGGCTTCGAAGCAGGCAACATCTTGAAAACGGATGTGTACGCCACTCTGCCACGGAGGTCGTTGAAGCACATAATATGCTACTTTTATCTCTTATAAATGTATGGTTCCCGAGGGAAATGGATTTCAGAAATTCAAATTTCCACGAGTGGCTGGAAACGGATAGTAGGTACATTATGTAACACGATTATACGAAAATAATTCTCATGATTTCGTTGTTGCTACAACAGTATATTTTATTTTATATATCAGCAACTGATTAAGTAATTAAATGATGTTCTACAAACATTTCCCAGTCTACCTATAACTAAACAAATAGCCTTGTAAGATAAAAATGCCGCATTATGACTGTTTCATCAACACTTATCTAGTATATCTTTAGACTTGTGTGTCCAAGGTACAGATTTATTATTGTGTAAATAATAAATATAGGTTTTACACACTTACGCTTTGTACATATTTTGATAAGGTTTTTTTTACAACTACTACAATTGGGTCATGATTCTAACAATTCTTAATATTCTTAGTCATAATAATAACTGTTTTTCAATCAATCACGGCAGAAGGACTCTGCGGATCTGGATAAAATTAAGTGGAAACACTACAGGCGAAAGAATTGAAAAATAGGTATTTGTAAAATCTATTGCTGTCGCGCAGTGCCAAACGCCTTCACCGCAGAGTGTGATAGAGACAACTGCTTCTTGGACCGAAAATACCTACTAAAAGCACACCAAATCAACGTTTCGTAGTCCCCCGATTACTTTTCCAAAACTAGACCGATTTAAATACTTTTTTAATAAAAAATAATGAAAGGCTTAGGCCGTGTTCGTTTGTTTTCCTTTGTTTCTAAAATTTAGCCAAATTTGTTTTCTGGATGTTTGAACACAGCGGAAAATCTGGCGAATTTATCGATTTTTGAGGGCTCATATCTTTTTTATTAATTAATTTATGAAATAACAGAAAACATAGAAACATGCTAATAGGTGACCATAGATTTTTGTAATAAAAATTATTGCTCTACTAGCTTTATCCAGGCAGGAAACAGGGGACTACGTTTGTATGGAAAAACGGCCCTTGTGTTTCCTCTTAAAAACTCTACTTTAAATTATGAAAGCCATATTGATAAAATTTGTAAACGGCTAGCTAGCGCTAACTATGTCTTATTTAAACTTAGACCTATTGTTGATAGAAATACCCTAATGTCTGTGTACTTTGCATATTGTCACTCAATAATAAGTTATGGGATAACAGTTTGGGGAAATGCTACTCAAATGAGGAGAGTTTTAATATGTCAAAAAAGATCGATAAGAATTATATACAGGATGAAATTTTAACCACTTTCCAAAATTTTTATAGGCGTTCAGTATCGTATTTAGAACCTATTTATGAAGTAAAACATGTAATTCAAGTTGTCACCCGAAAATATTTTTCGTGATATAGTTTTCTATTTTTACGGTCCTAGACCTGTTAAGGTAAAAAGGGAAAATCAAAAACTTATGAATAGTATCTTAATGAATGAATGAGATGCGCAACGCGTAAAAAAAGTGTTGCTAGGCGGCCGTATCAACAATTTTTGATTTTTGGCGGACATTTTCTAAGTGCTTTATCTTGATATTTTTGTACTGGGCTATACCAAAGAAAAAATACGTCATTTGTTATTTGTCGCGTAGATTGCTATATTAAAATTTGGAAGGTGGTTAAAATTTCACCCTGTATAGATTAGAAAGAATAACATCGGCACGAGCCTACTTTAAGAAAGCTAAAGTGATGACAGTGGTGTCGCTTTTTATATACAGATCACTTTTGGAAGTCCACCAGCTGAAGAGTGAGTTCCCTATGAAAATGCACATACATAACTATAATACGAGAAACAGAGAAAGGTTGTGTGTCCCGAAAACGAGACTTGTTAAAGCGCGCAAACAGGGCATCTCTCTAAAAATTAATATGTATAATAAATTACCAATTAAAATTACAAGGATTAATTTTAACGCATTTCAACAGGTAATTAAGATATTTTTAAAAAATAATGCCTTCTACAATATAGAAGAGTATATGAACTGTTCATTTTCTAATATGCTCACATGATTTGGCTCCTGTATTGTTTGTTTGTTTGTCCTGTATTAGTCAATTAAATTATGTATAAGATAAATTGTAAATTTTGACGTACCAATGTTATGAAATGTAACGAAAAGGTGAATAAATAAATTGAATTGAATTGAATTGGATAGATTATAAGCTGAACTAGCACATATAAAGCTTATCCAGTAAGGACATTGGGAAAGATTCAGACTCAAACTACTACGCATAAGAATATGTAGGAACCCTTGTCGGATAATACAACGACAAAAAATAGTCAATTTTCTTGGCCAACTGTAAATTGTATATTTATTGTGAACACCAAGTCCCATACGAAATTCAATTAGCCAAAAAAACGTGATTTAAGTGTTATGTACTACAATTATACCACCCGATATCGGTAACCCAATAATGTTCGATAGCAGCTATCTTATGACGCACATAACAAATCAGATAAGGGGCAAATATAGAAATTATTGCTACCTGTCAGAGATTAATATAACGATAAATTTATTGCCTAGCGATACGAGAGCGGTATATGTGTTTTGTTACAGCGTTACAATTTGGCAGTTGTATGAAAAGAGAATTTTCGGTGGTAATGCTAGGAGAATCCTGTGTTTTGTTGCCAATAGACTACATACTTGTTTACTTTAGTCAGTAAGTTAAAAAATAACGGTCTATAAGTAATCATCCCACTGCAAGGCAAGGCGTCCTCCTCAAATCATTGAACTCATGTTACTACAGCAATTATAGGTTCAGGCATAAAAAACAATAGACTGTTTTGCTGTGCGCATAATCTAAATGTTATCTGAGTTGATTGTTACAAGTTGTTTCCTTTTTGGACATAATCCATCAAAGAGCCTCCACCATTGAATTCAAGTTACCACAGCAATAATAGGTTCAGGCGTAATCACCAAGTTTGCCAAATGCGGATTTGTGATCACAAACCCTGGAAACATTCGAAAATTCAAAAATCTTCTTGTCCGACCCGGGTATCTGGCACAAGTTCCCGCGATCTCGACCCGGTACTTGAACCGCTGGACCAATCAGGCGTTAGGGTTTGAATCAGCATTAAACAAATCACTTCCAACTTACTTTGAGATCATTACTCTGAAGTAGAACCCCGTCGGCCGGTAGCAAATCACCATATTTTATCTGGCATATGTCACCGACCACAATCTCGCTGATGCCGACTTGCTTCACCTCCGAACCACGGATCACGGAGAACTTGTGCTCGCCTTCTATCCGAGATTGTAGCCCTCTGGAAGATAATGAGGAATTGAAGTCGGGTTGTTACATAGGATTTTGAACTTTATTTACACTTAAAACTTAACAATTCAGGTGATTTGTGCAAGCTGATTAATTTATAGATCTTCTCTACACCATACAGCAGTGGTCTTATATGGGCTGTGGATGATGATGAGTATTTTACCTTCACGACATTTCGATCCGATTGCACGAGTCATGGTCGCGGGCAGATTAAGATTCGTGAAATCGGATCGAAACGTTAGGAAAGTAAAATACTTTACTTAATAAAAAAATAATTTAGTTGCATATATCCCGTGATTTGTTAAATTTTATCAAGGTGTTTAGAGTAAGAATTAGGGGCCTGGACGTTTTTTGTCACTGATTGTGTATCTACACTGACATCGTATCACATGTCTGCACACTTTCGATTTTGCTTATATGTATGCGTTCAGCTTAGTTTTTAAGATTCGTAGCGTGATGTTAAAAAGTATATAATCTTCTTCGAAAATATAACTAAAACATGCGAAAAGTATTGTTTAAATCTGAATAGCAGTTGCTAAGTTATACGCGTTCAAATAAAACAAATTCTTCAGCTTCATTGTATTAGTATAAGCAGTAAACACACCTGAATTGCCTTTCTTTTGTGTAATCGTTGAACGCTGTGACTATAACGACGACTATTACAGATATTAAGATCGCCAGACCTTCGATCCATTGGTAGTGGCCCTCTTCTTCGTCCATATGTGCTGGAAGGAGATAACATGAAAAATTAGGTGTAAAATCGTAAAAATACCTAAGCACGGAATTAAAACTAACTAAGCATTAACGGGTGTTGTACCGTTTTACCAAATCTATGTAAGCGAATACGATAGGTGAAAACTGGGCTCAAAAATGGCTGGAGATCTCGTGATGAAACTATTAAAGCTTTATCTCAGTAAAACGGCGCAATTATAGACCAATTTCAATAACCTACCCTCAGTAAGGGATAGGCCTACCAGATATTAAACATAGGTATGCAACATAACTAGGATTTGCTTATCTTCCACTGAAGACATATTATTGAAACTGACCGTAAACAAGTATCTTTAAAACGCCAAAAATCTGTAGAAAATATGATAACAATGCGTCGTTATAGTACAATAGTACTTTTGAAGAGTTAAATGAAATGTTACGTCTTTCAAATCATTAGACATTACTTTTCTAAAATAGGATTTAAATACAGATATATGCATATTTGGATAGTTCCTACGACTTATTTACTAATAAGACGTTTAGATGTTTTTAAATAATCAAGCAAGTTTTATTTTATTACACATACTAAAACTTAATTTACCTACTTCGAAAAACCAAAATTCAAAGTTAATTCTGATGACATAAATCTTGCTCTCATATCGAAACAAACGAGCCTAAGATCTATAATATAACTAAAGAATGAAATACACTAATGAGGAGTCAGAAGTAAAGAAAGTCCCGTTTTGGGCGTTATTAATACTACTGAATATTACATGCGGTAGGAGAGGCATTCACGTAGCTAGGAGTTCGATTTTGTGAAAGGGCGGGGCAGTTGTCTAGCTAAACTAATAACAAACTAAACCGCAAGTAATTGTTTAAAAGTGTCGATTTCCTTAGGCCGGCCAAAGAAAGTTTTTTTGTAGGCACTTTGCCCACCCTTTCCCCTTTATCTACGTTCTTGTCGATAGGTATATTACGATAAGTTTAATTATAAAGATTTATTTCTTTTTTATTTAAAATAGTGCGCATATTTAGTTAAAAATTAATAATTTTATGTATTTCACAGCTAAATCGTACAAAAAAAAAACAAAGTCAACTTTTAAAAACAACTTAACAAGACATCATTTAGTTTTGTCATATCAGTTTATTTATTCTTATTCTTAAGTGACAATGGACTAAATCATTTCATAATGCTGATAATTCCACTAATTAGCTGTGATAACGATAACATTAAGCATTCAAAAAGTAGGTATTATGTTTTGGTAGAACTACTAGATAGAACAAAAATTTACATCAACAATAATACAAATGTATTTATTCAGTAGAGACTTTACTTCCGAACTTAATTTAACTAGATTTTAAAAAAACATTGGGAAGATATTATAAATATGACCTTATGAAGAAAGCTTGACAATAATAATTATGTCGAATGTTAAGTAGTTTTTTGGAATGGAAACATTAGAAGTTTTATTAAAAACGTTCATTGAACCTTCAACTCCCGATAACAGTCGGTCTGTCTTTATTAAAAACACCATTAGTGTTCAAATCTATACAAAACCCACTCATACTTTACCAAGCCGGCCACACCTCATTAAAGCGCGGCAAAACGAGCGTGCAGCATTCGATATTATTAATTCAATTAGAAGATATAGCAATTAGCTCTTGTCGATGGTGAATAACCCATCGACGGGACCATGAGCGAATGAAAGAGACAGAGTTTGTGGGTAGCGAATAAAGTTTCTATCGATAATCGATGTTTCCGGGATAAATATCGTTAGGTAGGTCAAAAATAAGGGCGAATAACTGAGAGGTTACTTTCAGTCGAATGAACATTAAAAACTATGCTTTTGCTTGTTTCCATGTGGCTTAACTTTAAGGATAGTAAGGTGTAGTAATTTTCAAAGTCACCTAATACAGGCATCTGATGAATAGTATACCAGCGGGAAATATTTTTAGTATCAAAAGCTGCAACTAATAATTATAGTTTATTAGCACTGGACACTTTAACAATAATAAAACTATCGTCAGTGATTTGAGTTGCATCACTTGCATCTCTACACTCTCTCGCAGCACTTACATATTTTGAATGAAAGGAATAGGATTGAAATATAAAGCTCCATATTGCAGTAATTGCCGATATCGAGGCGAGCACACCCAGTGTATGGGCATTGAATATAATCGATGCAATACTGTGCCCCATATCGTTGAATTAATTGGTTTATCTATACAAGCGCGATGACCGGAGGCTTTAGATTCACATTCCGGAGGGGAGGCGTTAATACGTGCAATTCTAGATTCAAAGGAAGTTATTTATAAGGCTATTTCAAAAACGATAAAATTTATATTATGTCTTTTCAAGGCACTGAATGGTGTTTCAGAGTCTGGACAAAATAATAATAAAAATACGTTAATAATGTGGATGAAATAGGAATGATGAACGATTTAAATATAAAACGAAATCCTAACATAACAATACGTTTCTATTGAAACTATTAAATGTTAGCGATTACCCAGGCACCAATGTTAGGTCCGGTTCAGTGAATACGAACACCTAATACCTGATTGTGATCTATCCAATAGATGTAATAGTATTAACTGTTATAACTATAGATATCTACATAGCTACAGCAGTCGGCCATCATATGACACATCAAGAATAACCAATGGCTTCCGTTTAAAGAGCAGTATTATTTGCATCTAGAAGCAATTGCTATTACTGTCACTGGTCCGTATTTGGCAAACGATAATACTAAGCATGAAGTTTTTGACCAGTGTTATTTAAATAAGGCTGATGTTAATATTTTTGATAAAGTCATAGATATTTAAGTCGATGTGCCGTTTATAACTAATACTATCCGTCTATTCTTAGAGACTCCTGACGCAGAATCGGTAAGAAGACACACTGAACAGTCAACATTCACAGTGGTGACATACGAGTATATAACAAACAAGCAGACGGACTAGTCTACGGGGTCAAACATTCAGGTGTAGGGTGCATTCACTACACGGGTTTGGTATGGTACTCAAGAATTTTGTCAACTGAACCGATATATGAAAGAATACTTTTTAAAATTATGTACTAGATGAGAAAATATGCTCAAAAATAATAACAATGGTGTACACAATTAGAAATCTAATGAAGAATAGCTAACTAATCGATTCAGTTGCAGTAGATAAAAATTACAACTTACAAATATAATATGACACAAAAGGTTATAATATTAGTTATGATAAAAGCTTGAGTACATGTTACTAAGGGAAAGTGTCTTATAATATTATTTACACATTCTTACCAGGGTCGTCTAATGATTCCACATTGTTATTGAAAACAGAAAATACATTAATTAATACATTTAATTTACAACTAAAATTTGATTCAGTTTAAGCCTTTCATAAAAAATAGGCACAACTGAAATCAGTGGAATCTATTTAAGGATGTTTTATTCGATGAAGCAAATATACACTCCATTAGTAATGTTGATGAAATTGCGCATGAAGATATTACAATTTTGAATGTAGATGAAATTGGAAATGCCAATATTGATCGCAATTCTCGTTCTGAATTATTGAAAATCTAACCAATAACTGGTACATTTAATAATGAAATTTGAATGAGAGCAGTAGCAAAACTTGGTTTTAGAAATATTATTCAGAATTAATTTGGATAAATATCGATCTTTCTGGAACGTGATACGCACACGTGAAACGCGGAAAACATCAAAAGCTCGCTGAATAATTCAGAACGGGGGCTTACATAAAAATTCCGTAACATCACGTATTGCTGCTTCGAATTATGGTTTATGATTTCGTACTTTACTGCTATTTAAGGCACTTGGAAATGTTTCACTGTATGTGTAGATTTGTACAAGTGGCGGTGATTTCCAGTTTATAATACATCATTTTAAATGTTGAGTTTCGAAAACATAAATGCTCCAGTATTTTAGTCGGATGCATTTATGCTTTTCGTCGGTTGGTGAAGGGTGGCCACGTAAGTGAGTCTTAACATTTTTTATGTGCTTTAGAGAAGCATGTTCATGAGGCGTACAAAAAATCGATTGAAATTTATTGGATCCTTAAATATTGATCTCTATTCCATTTTTGAGGAACTATTTCACATTTAAAATGGAATTCTGAACTTTGGAAAACCAATGAAACATTCGTTCTTAATTTTTATTTTTCTTATTTTTATTTAAGTATAAGGTAAGTATAAGGTGTCTAAGACCATTTCAATCCATTTTATGAATCTTACTAATGTCTCACTGGATCGATTGAAATCGATTTTTTTAAACAAGTAATTGATATTGGTCCTCCCTGTCCTCATTTACGCAGCCAACCCAGAAGTGCAAACTCACCGGCATCGAGCGGGTCCTCTGGCGGTTTGTAGAAACTCAATCCTAATGATACAACGGCAGCCACCTCTAAAATGATCAGGGTTACGTCCTGCAGGGCCTCCCATACTAAGGTGAGGAAGGTTTTGGGAGGTTTCGGCGGGATGAGGTTGGAGCCGAACACCTCGCGCCGGTGCTGCAGGTCCGCTTTGGAACCGCTAAGACCTGGGAACAATAGAAATGTAGATAAGTATAACATATTAATTTATTAATTCATAACAACAGATCATCAGATAAGTCCAGCTGGAAAATGTAGGCCACAAGAAATGTCAGAGTCACGACACGGTTAGTGGAATGGTTCTTGGCGAAACTAAATAAAGTAAGGTACCTACTGTTAGACGTCTAGTTCCCCCAGTTCAAATATTCTGGGTAATTTGGGATACATACTAATATATTGTATGTACGAATACTGTTTATTCGTCCCTGTGGAATAAAGTTTTAGAGCGTTTTCCGCAATATTGCGTTCCCGGTTATAATTTAGTCATCACTAGCCAAATTTATGTCAAATGTGAAAAAGCCTCATTACTCTGATACTTAACATTCGAAAGAAACAGTTTATCATACCTAAAGATCATAAAAGGAGAAAACTTTATTTAAACTGGTGATGGATACTATAATAATACTCAGATACGCCTTTGATGTCAGCCATCCAAGTCATATTTTAACTGTTTCAAGATTATGTTATTATAAATCAAAACATGACGGTCCACAATTCCATTGGTTGAAGATTTAAAAATATAACGAGATATTTATCACACATCAACATCAGCTATCCTTAGTCCATTGATGGAAACTAGCTTTTTAAAAAGAAGGATTTTGTCTTAATCGCCACCCTTCGCTTTTGGGTTGGCGGTCGCAGTTTAGCCAATGGTCAAGAAAAGATTTCCTGCTGCCGTCTTCTTCTGGCTGTACTGGTATAAGACGAGAAAGGGTGACGTTATTATATTTTCTGATATCTAACATTTATCATACAAAGGTAGTAGGTACAATAATTGAAAGCAACATCAAATTTAGATCAAACGTTTGAAGTTACTTGTTTATGGTCATTGGTTATTTACAGAATAGAGACCTGACCATGACTGTTACATAATTTTCTCCAAACAATACAAAATTCCCAAATTTAACTTTATTGTTTGTGAGTTTGGCGTAACAACAATGCTCGCATAATATTAAGAGTTCATAATTTGAAAAACCATTTTCTAGGTCATAATAATTATTGTTTACATTAAGTTCATTACTTATGTACAAAAGCATAATAGAAAGAACTTTTGAAATGATGCCGTAAACTTTTCAAATTTGCAAATTATTTTCTTAATGTCCTTTTAAGATACCCAAAGCAATAATGAACCACCCCCAGTCGTTGTCTGACAACGAAATAGTAATTTAAACTCTCATACCTTCGTAATGCGAAACGTTTCCCTTTGGTTATAAAATTTAAGTGCTGAAGTGACTTGAGGGGCTCGGATAATCGTAAAGTTTATGCGAAACGTATTCCTTTTCATTCATAATAGAATAGCTTGAAAGGAGCTATCATAAAGTAACTACACAGCACGTACAGAATAAACACAACAGTCACTTTTAAGGAGGCGATCTCTGCTAAAATTGCTTTGGACTGGAAAGGGTGAGGCAATAGTTGTGCTGCAGAAGGCACGTTAAGCCGTTGATCCCGGCTTCTGTCGCAAAAATAAGTCACATCAGGGTCTTAATTCCTATAAATAGGCGGATTGGAAAAAACCGACACCAGATCCTTGAAAGATAGTCCTAGAATGAGACGAAAAAGCTTGTTAAAAAGCCGTGAAGACGCACAGAAAGGTGACACACGGAAATATGCAAGCGGATACTGTGGTTCACAACCACATAATTTGGTTTCAATCTCACAGCACACAGCAACCAACGACAATGTTAGTCTGCCCTCAAAACAATCGTGCCGACGAATACGAATGTCGGCACGGTTGTCACACATAGGGGTTTTAGCGATAACAGATAAACTACGTTGTTTCAAAATTTTGAGTAAATAGGTATTTACTGCAATGTGAGAGGTTTGGCGACAATAATATTGTATTTAGGCAAAGTGTTTCAAAATTTTTAATTGCTCGTAAGCCTAGGTATTCTTCTATCTTCTGGGGTGGATTTTTTGGGACCATCTCTGATCGACAAAAAAACAACACAGAAATCGGTCATAAGCACAACTTTTATAATTACGCGTCGAATGAATACCTTATTCTTTCATTGCCTGATACATTTACAAATACATACATAATTCAGTTTACTTTTACAGTATTGTCTTAATGGTTATTGCCGTCATGTTTTTTGGAGGAGACTAAAATGTTGTTTTATTAAATATTTAACAACTGTACTAGTTGCTTTCCGGGACTTTATACGCGTGAATGTATCCCACGAAAACAGATTTTTCTTTCGGGATGAGAAGTAACCTATGTGCTATTCAAACCAACAATCTATCTGCTTACCAAATTTAAGCCGTTCTGGCGTGATTAAGTGAAAAACATCAATCCAAACATTTGCATTTATAATATCAATAAGACTGGTACTTCTGCTTCAAGTGAGCTGTCCATTACTTTTGCATTGTGTCCGCTGACATTACAATTAGAAACGGAAGAGATGATTATAAAGTTAAAGCGTTAAGTAGTTTCGTATTCAAAGTAAAGAGATAGATAGCTCGCTTACGCAAGTAAGAAGTATACAATTATATGGCATTAATTAATTCGTCGCGTTAGTCGCGGTGGGAAACGCACGCGATATGTTAATGTATGAGAATTTATTTTTAAATTAAGTCGTGAAAATTATATAAGTGGGGTAGAAATTCTTGTTTTACATACAAATTGATTTGACAGTTGTCTGTAGAATTTATTGAGATTGCTAGTCTTAAATCTTTGCATTTGTTGTCTAATTATCTTTTCATGAGAAAGACAACTAGTTAATTGGTACATAAGGTACAAATATTTTAATTACGGAAAAATAAATAAACCCGGGGTTTGGCTTTAGTTATGATTATTTTAATAATTTATTCGACAATACAATGTAGAAATATATGCATTGGTCGTCAAAAAAGTCGTGGTAATGGTGAACGTACGCAATGACATCATATTTGTTTTTGAAGTCGTTAACATCATATTAAAAAAAAATACATATAGCCAATTTAAACGGATATACTAATTATTAATACTCGTACTATGACAAGAAATCTGGTAAGTATCGCTTATTTGAAACTGAATTATAGCCGTTATTTGCTAGTAAAGTAGCAATACTAACTACATTATCGTAACAAGTTAATAAAAAAAACGAAGGTGTATAAGTACGTATATAAAATAGCTTTCTAACGCAATGCGGAAAACCTCCTAAAGTACTGAGGCCTTGAGACGGGTGCGACCCATACCAGAGTTAGGATTGAACCCGATAATTTGTCAAACAAATACCGCATCATCCCGGAAGAGGCGCTGTAAAAAGAGAAACAAATTGTTCTCGCGTTTGCAATTCCTTCGGAGTAATACGCTTTTGATGTCATACTTGAATTAATTTTATACATTCTTTTATTGTTTTTCTTTTAGTAATTTATTTTCTTACGCGTATTAAGTGAATAGCAGCTGTGTTATCTCGGAAATTGCGACCGTTGCGAGTACATTAATCTGTTTCTTACCAAGTTAAAATAAAATAGATGAATGCAGACAGCACATTTACTGCCATGGTCTATTTAACGATCGAAGTATCTAATGAACATCCTTATGTAACGCTTAGGCACCAACAGTTAATTTATAGAAAAAAAAAACTGTTAGTTTTTTCACATGAACCAGAAATTTACCTCTACTCATCATACAAATTTAAACCTTCTAAAGATAGGCTTAAAATCTACTCATTTATAAAAACTTTTCTAAAGATTGGTTATCACTAAAAAAAAAAACTCACAAAGGATTTTTAAAGCGAATCGTGATTATGTTTCGTTACTCTCCCGGACAACCCTGCTTTATTTTTATTGCAATTCCTAACAAGCAAAAACGTAAGTTACGCGTACCCGAGAAATTTCTGGAAGGTTTTGCATTCATGCACGCTAGCTTGTTGAGAGAAAAACTAATAAGAGAAATCAACACTGGTCTTAGTGTAGTATTATATTTTATTATACAAACGACTATTTTCTATTGATAAATTCAGAGGACTTTTTTCAATTTGACGAATATAATAAAATATGTAATCTTGTCTTACCAAGTACAATAATATTATTTTTGGTGGATAAGCCATAGCTCAAAGTAACAGCGTACATTTAAACTGGAAGAAGAAAAACAACCCCGACGTGTAGATAAAAAGCCTTCCAAAAATAAAATAAAAAATCTTTTACAAAAGTAAAACCAACGAAAATCTACCAATAAGCTACCAATATGCGTTATTGTAATTAAAGAATCATTATTTCACTTAAGATAAAAATAATAACTATCAAGCTTTTTTTAAAGTATTTCTAGAGATGTCGAAAATACGTGGGACGAAATACTGCCTGAAGCAGCCGAAGAGATTTTGGTGTAAAATAACATCTTTATTTTCGTTTGCCATTTATAAAAATTATATCCGGTGTCCGGTGTAACTTATGATTACTATTCTATTTTCGTATTATGATTTTAATAGGAAATTAAACAACACGTTATATTCTGAGTGTTTTTCCTCTTAACAAAAAAGAGCAATTAACAAACATACGCCTGTATTCGTCAGTAACCTGGTATTTTGATACTTCCAGTTTTTTTACGACATACGAGTACAGTGTCGTAATTTTAATGAACTTTGAAGACTGTAAACAGATCTGGAAACACACTATATTGTTGATGACTTCACGGAAGGCACACAAACATTCACCATGTTTTGCAGGTACAACCTACTTAAATAGCTTGCGTAATAAACAGCAATGTGATTTGTTGTCGTCATGTTAGAAGGAGAGATCATTTTATTTTCAAATATAAGTTAATTGGTAGTGGCATTTAAAAATTGATTCCCTGAAAATAATCAAAAATCTAATGGCTTAAGTGCACTCGATCCTACAAATTTTCGCTTACAGGGCGACTGCTCTAGATAATCATTTCTGAGACATTATTTATGTCGACGAATTGTTTCAATG
Source organism: Anania crocealis (assembly GCA_949315895.1). Lineage (NCBI taxonomy): Eukaryota > Metazoa > Arthropoda > Insecta > Lepidoptera > Crambidae > Anania > Anania crocealis. The sequence goes on along the minus strand of OX438874.1, from coordinate 4,707,241 downwards.
CTTTGTCCTACACCAGCATAGATTTATCGACATTTATAGACCCACTTAGGGCTGTTAACGTTTTTAATCAAAGAATTGTAATAACAAATCCTTTTATAAATGATTTTCCTTTTCACAACTATTTATACCTGAGAATAACTCTTGCCTTATTAACTATAGAGTGGGATTCGATTCTTCATTTAACAGGACGAATAACGGTATTATGTTTTTCCTTAACAATAATTAATGTAGAGTACGCGTATGTAACACATAGCTTATTTAGATCAAGAATAACGCAAGCGCAGGTCAACCAGAAGTCATGAACCTTTGGAAGATAATTTTACCATCCAATTACCTGGTATAGATCATAGTTCGTATTTAACGGTTACTACCGAAGGCATGCCGTAAGTCCATCGGCTCCCAATTTATATTAACAATGTACTGGTGTAGATCTGCCTATGAGTCATCCTAAAGGGATGCCAATATATTTTTTATCGATATTCGATATTTATAGAGCTAATTATATTTTGTCACAAAATTAGTGTACAATATATACAAACAGTGTACAACACAAACACAAAACTTTTATACAAGGAAAGAGCTAATAAAGAAAGAGTAAGTGCGCCTATTATTTTATACGCCTATATTTTGTAATAGTGTCACCCTTCAACAAATCGTCTAAGACTGTTTTGTTAGTAATATATTAAGAATACCTACATAGATAAAACTACGGTTTCTTTCATCAGAAAGCTATTGGAATATATTCGTTGCCACAAATAATAACGAAGAGAACTTTGATTCGGATTCTACAAATTTAGATTTACTTGCTTTACTTTTAAATAATTATCCCAATTTCGGATCGATAAGAATCGGGAGCGTGCTTAATATTGAAATCGATATTGATTGTTGACGAATGTTGGAGCCGAGATTTGCCATCATCCCCAATCATTTCGATAAGAAATGTATCGATACAAACAGGCGTCTCTACGTTAAATTGTTTGTATGCGCGTGCGCAGGTAAATAAATTACACATCGGTTTACAATAGTACAATTAAATAAAACGTTGCTACTAGTTATATTTATGTTTATTTTGACGGATAAATAATGCCGCCTTGGTTTGCTGTCGACAATGTACTTTAGAAGCTAAAGAAAACGGACCGACTTCCTTAGAACTTTGGGCCTAAGGTGTAACACAGTGAAAGTAGTGTTATTTGAAAGATAGTATGAAATTAAAGGATTCCTGAGAATTTGGAAAAAATTGGCAGTCCGTGATCTGAGATATAAAATATTATGAAAAAGTGAGGTTAAGAATAGCTTATACCGAAATAGTTAACTTTTACAAAGAATAGCGTATTAAATCATTTATTTTTAAAGTAATGGAGCATTTTATATAATACAGATAAAGTGTATTTATGTTACTAGAGAGTTTGTGACCACATTTGATAAAAGTATTTAAAAAGCAGAAAAAGAGCACACTCAAAACGCAGCGAAGAAAACAAAGCAAACGAGTCGAGAGATTTTTTTTTCTTTCTGCTGTCAATGTCAATTTTTTTACGGCTTTGGCACCAAAGTGTTTAAGTAGGAATATGAATAATCGATTACAGTTATTCATTAAAAAAAACAAGGTTGATAACATCTATTTTAAGATGATTTCTGTGTTGTATGCATGTGATGTTATTAATATTATATATTTTAATTGCAGTGAAACGATTAAGAAATTAATCAAACAACGTAATCGATTTGTGATGTTCGATTCATTTTATTCGTTAACAGTAACTTCTAACGTTGTTTTCTTTTTTCCTAGACTGTGGATAAAGCTGATATTTTGTATTTATCTTAACTATTTAAGAAGTGTTTGAATGAACAATATTTCATCTTGTTACATTTTGGCCCACCATGGTCCGTCTCCTTTACGATATTAGTTGTTGTAGTCATTGAATATTGCAATTTCATATAGGACTGTCTTATGTACATACTAATTTTACATTTTCATACCAGGTCTTGAAAATAAATTTGCGAATCCACCTCCAGAAAAGGGTGTTCTTGAAGTGGATACTACAGTCTTATTTATGACCATTATATCTTCAAGGAAGTATGACTACTCCATAATTATGCAATTATGGTGATGTTTTTAAAAATCTAGGTTTTAAGAGTTGGTCCATGCAATTTCGAAAGATGATCAAAGTCAGTAAAAAAAATTAAAGAAAAGCAAATAAACTACCTAAACTTATTTAAAAAAAAAACAACGGACAAATGGTATGTTTGAATGATCCAAAAGCCAGAATCCAGAAGACAGAAAAGACGAAAGTACCACAACACATATACCCGGGAAAATGTAAAAACCTTTTCCTACATTGACCCGTCCAGGAATCAAACCCGGAACCTAGGAGCTAGCGACACCTTGAATTCCTTTTGATATCCCATAACTCTAGGGTATTAAACAGACCATGGTAAAGAATCAAATAGCATATTATGAATTACTAGCCGTTGCCCGCGACTTCGTACGCGTCAATTTCTGTTACTATGATCGCGATTATTTTTGCACCATTTTACACTGACGCATAGCTCTTATTGATCGCAGCGTGATGTGATATAGCCTAAAGCCTGCCTCGATAAATAGACTATCCATCACAAAAAGAATTTTTCAATTCGGACCAGTACTTCCTGAGATTAGCGCGTTCAAACAAACAAACAAACTCTTCAGCTTTATAATATTTGCATAGATTTTCCAATTTTTTTTTGTTTAACTTTTTCATACAATATAATTCTAAAAAGTCACGACTGTTTATGTAAAACATCCTTACCTTGTTATGAATGAACTTTTAAATAAAAACGATTTACTCGTACCTACTTATCAATGAAACACCCACACACGTCAATGTTTTTTACAAGTTACGCTCTCCCGCTTCTTTACTACTACACTTTAGTGTAAGTTTGCCAACGTCTCGCAAAAGTAAGGATTCGCCATACTGGTTACATTTTTTTAACAAATTTAACTAAAATTGATGTTATATTCGAAACTATAAATTTTTGAACCAAATGTTCTAGGGCGTTTTATATTATTTTTACCTACAGAACATAACCTTAGAGTTATAGGTATCAAAGGAACACGTTGTATATGCCTATTCCTGTATGATCTTGGTTATGTAATACATATTGTGCATAGCGTAACAAAAGCCACAATATTACGTTGCCTGAGATGAAAATAGCGGCATCGGTAATAAAGTAAGCTAAATAACGAGTAAAACTCGTCAATGTTCAAGAAAATAAGATTACGGAGTCATTAATGAAACGAAATCTTCGCACAAAGCTTCCGCAACCTGTAACGTGAAGAAAATAAAGAAACTCAAAATAATCGAATAAAATTTTTAATACTCTACTCTTGTATCGTATAAACAAATTTATTTTTGCGTACACTTTACGTATAAAACAAGAATGAAAAGCGGTTTATCGTCGATAAATCGGCGGAACGGCTGTTTCTGTTGCACGGACGGACGGTGATGCCACAAATTAGTAAGGAACAGAAGTCCTGCTTGTAACCCACCGGGTTATCAGATGGTGTTCTTTATTTGGACCCCTGTATTCGAATTTCGAACTGTTGAAGTTAATAGATGGCGTCGACTGTTAGTAGACGTAATTGAATTGTTTCAGCGCATTGTTTGGAGTATTGTTGGTATTATAAAAGGCTAACTTGGCATTAAATCACTGCACTTAAAAAGTTTTATTTTAATGATCAAAAGGAAAGAAAAAAACCAGTGGCGACTCAAAGTAAAATTAAACTACTTTCTTTATAACAAAAAAAAATATAATTCTTAATGACAGACGTCGTAGGTAAGTAGTTTTTGTTTACAAAATTTCGACATACCTATACCTCTAGAAAAAAAAATGGCTTGCTACTGATTTCACCTATATTGTGATTACATGAACTGACAAGAGCACACTGATAAAATACTCGTGTTATAAAATCAAAATACGCCTTGCGAACGCAATCTGGCCAACGTTGGCACCAATAATGTGTACAAATTGGCAAATGTTTGTACAATGTATTGGGCAAATGTGTTTACTCCCGGTAAACAAATGTTGCATAATAAGATTCGACATTAAAATTTGATCTCGTATACAGGGTTGGCAAAACCAAAGGAAAGAAAATAATACGTTATTAAAATCATCACGCTGTCACGCACGACGTAGAATGCAAAAATGCCTGCTTTCGAGAATTTCTGTCCACGACAGGTCACAATCACAGTATTACCAAATAAACATCTCGTATGACTCTGAAAAACAGACGACTGCCAACCCTACTGGCAGGGCTTGTCACGTGGAATCAAGACAATAGCCACTGAATAACTGATGAACCGTCACCGAGCAGCTGTCTGGACGCAAATACTGCCTGAATATTTGACAAGGTTTAAGTTAGTAAGAAATAAACTGATTTGACGTAAAAAATAAAATCAGAAACCATTTTTGGGTTGCTGCATAAGAATCGTTTGTAATTGTTTGGTTAACGCCAATTTTTTTTTTAAATATTGTTGCTTGATAACCCTATATCTTTATAAACTTTGAGCTATTTATAAAATGAAAGGAATTATTTATCGAGATGTTCGTCAATCTCATAACCACGAAAAAAGGGAAATTTCTGAATGATGCCTATTTTTTGTACCACGTATTGCAAGTTGGTTATCAGTTTAAAAACGACAGCTCTGACTTTTTAAACCAATTGGGACGTTTTTTGTTCAAAACTATTTAAAAAAAAAGTACAAAAAGACTCATAACATATACTTAGTTTTATGGCATTTACGTCAGTCACTGCGATTATTGTTGGAATTGTTCTTCGGCTAAGGTCAGATCACAGTGTAGTTGGACAAACAGGATAACAGTAATTATTATTATTAGTGAGTATTCCATGACGGAAGCGGCGTTTATTTGATACTGGGTCTGTGACACAACGAATGTTCAAAATAACACGTTTCACAATAGCAACGAGTAAACTGCGCGTTAATGGTGGTTTTTTATGATTAATACCATTCAACCAACTAAATAAATATAGCTGAAGCTCGCATAAAGATTAAAAAAATAACTTCGACTTTAAATCTAGCAATGCAGTGGCCAGGTTACAAAATATACCTACTAAGGACAAAAGTTCCGAATTCTCAAGCTGCTCGGGTTGGTAATGGTATTTGGCCAGCGTGGTGATTATGCCTATACCCATCATTACTATAGTAACTCGAATTTAGTCAGTAAATTCGTAACTGATAAAAGCATCAAACTGTTTTAGATTATAAATGATTGTACGCTTAACACAGATTTTATTTTACTTTGATTGACAGATAACTATATTATCGATAAACAATTACATCTAGTAGGTAACGCAACACTGGAGGCGGTATTTGATTTATCTTTCTTACATAAGGACATAAGTGTTTTTTTTATTTGGGTTCGGCTTTTCAAATCTTATCACAGTATGACATAAATTCTTTTCATATGTCACCATTTCCTTATCAGAAAATCTAACTTGTATTCTGAAGGTTTTTAGTCTGTACTTAGCGTGATTGATAGAAAAGATAATGGACTGGTTTTTGAAAGAATTGGTCTTAGGTCAACGTACATGCAAACGCGGTAATCAAACGTAATCTCTACGATGCCTATAAAAACTTCGAAAAAAAAAAAACAATTCCGTTAAGTTTTGATGAATCTGAGTATTTGGTAAATTAATGGATTTAATGTTTTTATTTGAACTGAAATCGCATTCGCTTCACTATCAGCCAATATCCTTATTTCAAAAAAATAAAGACTAATCAAAAATATCCGACACCATTACAGACTACGTCTATGACTATTCTGTGTCATACTTTTCAATTTGTTTGGATAACATTTAGTACTGGTACTATGTTTCTTGACAAAGTGGTCTGGGCGGTGAATCTTAGTCGTCAGGTTTCAGTCGTAGTAGAAGTAAAGTCATACATTCCACACTATTATAAGAGTTCAGCAACCCGAGAGGCTTATATCTAATGGACGACTCGAGCTGAATTAGTAGTGATGAATATATCTTTCTTAACTTTCTCCCAAATCTTTTATATAGTAGTATTTTGTGGTTACCGGCTCCAGTTTTCCCATAAAAATACTAATATTACTCGCCTATTGCACCTTAAAAGGGTCGATTAGGCTTATCAGGGCCCAATATAAAACCTTTTCACGTGTCCTGGGCCCAACACAATGACGTATATTTTACCAATAACCTAACAATAACCAGATAGAGGTTAGGTAAGCACGTTAAAAGGATGAGAGTAGAGCGGATATTATTGTATCGTATTGATTTAAAAACTTTAAAAGCTGTACTACGCAAACCACACCATAATACGTTTAATAATGATTCATCTCAAAAAATATATTTAGTTCATTGTTGAAAGTTCAATAGAAGAAAGAAAGAAAGAAAGAAAATAATATTTATTTGACACAAATTACAGAAAACACATTGTAATAAAAGAAATTAAAAAAAAAATATATAGATAAAGAGTGTCAAATAGGTTCCCACTCAGCATTAATCGTGATAGTTAAACATATCACGACGCTGGTTTTCAGTGGGCACCTTGACGCTGGGACGCGATACAGGAACGTCGTATATGGCATATACAGACCCATCAGGCAACACCGAATACATAATATTGCTTGAGTTGTAGTTGGGTTGGGTTTAAGGATCTTTATTCTCACTAAGACTTAGTAACTAGGTCACTTACATGAGAACAATGCTTAGATGTAGGTTAAATATGCATTCACCGTCGAAATCACACAGTACACAAAGAAAACACAACTATCATCACACACACACACTTATTCACATTTAAATAGTATTGTTAGGTACGAAGCTTACCTACTATTTTTTAAATAAATTAATTAATCTTAGTTGGTATTACAAAATATTAAATGAGTGATTCATCTTCAATAAGATACTCGGCTAATTTTGTTTTGAATACATACATAGTTAATGTATATGTCGAAGCCATCTAGTTAAATTAGCCAGCCAATTTGACGCTTGGGCCGTAAACGCCGGCAGTCAATTAAATCACTAGGCTGATGCATAATTAAACTTGAACCACTCAACGTATAACAACTTGACTGACCAAGACTCAGCCAGGTGATTCTTAGTTTAGTAAAGAAATTTAGTTTAGTTTTTACTGTGTATTATTTTTCGTTTGCGCTGCATATTTAAATGAAAATGTACGTAATATATAGTGAAATTCATATAAAACATATAGGTGGAAAATAATACGAGTTTTTACTAGAAATTTTTGTCGAAATTAACGGAATATGAACTTCAACGTCAAGGTTGGTTTACTGTTTACTTATTATTAATTAACTTATGTGTTTCATTAACGTTTACTTTGTTTCGCGTTATTGTCAAATTTTCGCATAGTAAACTAGTGTTAATTATTTGAGGATCTCGAAGAAAACCTAATTTAACTACATGACTACACAACGTTTAGTCATCTGGTTAAACGTTGCGGTCAATTAATTGGCTGGTTGCTGTTCGGCTATTTAATTGGATGCCGGCATTTAGTCAACGGCCTAGGCTGTTAACTAAATTCCTGATTAAGCTAGTTGGCTGCGACATAATTACCTATATAAGCTCAAGTTCGTAAATATTTTGATAAACTTATAATCATTCCCCTTCTCTACCTATAGGTGTCGTAAGAGGCGACTAAAGGAGTACTGCCAGAAAAAGACGGGCATTAGACGTAACCTCTCTCCACCATTGACCAAACTGCGATCGGCAACCCGCTTTTAAGTTTGGTGATTAACTGATTATAGCACAATCGTCCAATGGGGACTACCGTTTCTTTGCTCACCAGTTGGCGATTACCCACACTATTGACTCAGGTCCAGAGGTATAGCTGTCAAAGGCGACGATAAAAGATCGGCGCCGAAACAAAGTTTTAAATCTTGACTCTAATTAAGTTTACTATTTATAAATTACTATCTTCATATCAACAAACCAACTTCTGAAATAGTTGCTCTTTGAAGCCGCCTATTTTTGCGCTTTTTCTTAATTCCGCTTTCAAAGCGTTCACATTAATCGCCAAATAATCCATATTTGCGATAATTTTCAGATCACTTTCCAGCAGGTAAATTAAAGAAATTATAATTTATGTAACGAAGCCCGCTAAAACCAGTGAAAAGTGAATGATAATGCGCGATAAACCTCACGCGACACAAGCGCCTCTAGTGGCAAATTCACTAGCGATAGCCCCTATTGGAGAGGACCGTGTCCAACAGAAGTCTATAATATCAGCTGGTGGCGATTATTATGATGATATAAATCATTATTAAACTTCGTTAGTAGCAAACAAAAAATAGGTAATATTTCTTTATACAGAATGATTGTTTCATCACCTTCCAAATCTTTAATAGGCGTTACGTTAAGTATCATAATTAGAGCCCATTTTATGCAATTAAAAAATGTAGGTCAAATTTTCACCCGAAAATATTTTACGCAACATAGTTTTCATATTTTACGGTCCTAAGCCTGTTAAGGTATGAAGGGAAAAATCAACAACTTATGAATAGTATCGTAATGAATGAATGGGATGCTAATCGCGTAAAAAATGTGTTGCGAGGAGGCCGTATCAAAAATTTTTGATTTTTGGCAGATATTTTCTAGGTGCTTTATCATGACATTTTTGTACTGGGCTATACCAAAACAAAAATACGTCATTTGTATGGAAGGTGATTAAAATTAACAACCAAACATATTTATCAAAATGGAAATAAATTCTAAGTCGTTTTTCAACTCGCTCCGCTTGTCAATGTCTTCCCAGCTTACAACATTAGCTTACCTATCTAAAATGTATCCCGTGTAAGGTCACGAGTACGCATTTTTACTCTTATACCCTTGTCGAAAGGTCTAAAATCGAATACATGTTTGTACCTACATTGTCTACCACTACCAGTTCGCGTTCAATTGGACCCTACTAACGGGGTAAACGAAAGGAGTATACGAGGGTTTACTTATTTAATGTTCTCAGGCGGAGATAAAATTTTGTTGTCTTTAAATTTGAATATTTTAATACGTGCGAATTAGATTAATATTATATTTATGCGCAGGGGGTTTGGGAATACGGAAGATACACAAATTTTAATGTGTAGCATTATTGCGCACTAAGGTAAATAGCACACACATGTTGGCAATTAACTGGAACTGTAGAGGAACTGGAGAGGCCTATGTCCAGCAGTGGACTGCGATAGGCTGATGATAATGATGACGATTAGCAATTTTGGATGATCTGTTTCATCAATCATTTGTTAAAATTAAATGATGTTACTAAAAATTGAAATGACGAAATGCGCGACATTAGCCACCATTTTAGGTCGGTGCTTGATTTGTCAGTAACTTCTTGTTTGGCACTTGCCTTACGACCGATCCTAAATTCCTAATAACCTATCTATCTTCAGTTTTGGCATATCGGAGATAGAAAACAACTTCTGTCTTTGTTTCTCTGGACGGCAAAAGCAGAAATAGAAACTGTTTCCTATCTCCGAAATGTCAAAACTGGCGATAGATAGATTATTAGGACCGGCCGTTAAAGTATATGACAGAGACAGATATCATAGATCCATATTAGTATGGCCTCAGTACACGAGCCTCCACCGAAAACTTTTCCCGTGAAGAAATTTCTCTATCACGCCATTCTCGCACTTTTTACGGATGGGAAAAACAGAACATTTCTGCCACAAAGTTGGATACAGTTAGGGTTGCCAACATTAATGTAATATATGATAAATAAGTAAAAGTGAAAAACAAGCCTCTCCTTACCTTTACGTTTTCCGCGCAAATCTAATTAGAACAGATATGTTTGAGCAGGTACTCGAAATCGCGCAATCAAAATATAATTTTATTAACATCATAGATTCTATATTTAAAAAAATATTGTTGTCAGTTTCCGGTGTTAAAAAGATAGTATTTTATCTATAGTGTATATATATAATCTTCAACTAAATAATTAGCAGACCCGAAATAAAGAACAGACGACAGCTCATCAAGCTATACACTAACATCTTTTTAACTTCAAGGGCATCCTAACAAAGTTGAAATAAGTGCGAGAATGCAACAAAAATGTATACCTAGCCGATGTGCAGGCCACCGTACATTACTAAATATCAATACGATAGTACAGCAGTTACAGTAAAATAAATTATAAATAAATAACGGGCCAAGTGCGAGTCGGACTCGCACACGAAGGGTTCCGTACCAAAAAGACCAAAAAATCGGGTTTGTTGTATGGAAGCCCCCTTTAAATATTTATTTTATTTTGTTTTTAGTATTTGTTGTTATTGCGGCAACAGAAATACATAATTTGTGAAAATTTTAACAGTCTAGCTATCGCGGTTCTTGAGATACAGCCTGGTGACAGAGCGACGGACAGACGGACAGACGGACAGACAGCGAAGTCTTAGTAATAGGGTCCCGTTTTTACCCTTTGGGTACGGAACCCTAAAAAGTAAATATTATAGTACAGTTGGCAACCCTGGTTGGAGTTGAACGGAGTACACGCTTCGTTAAACCACAACACAGTGTATCCTACGAGAAGGAAATATTTGGATTGACTGACATGTGTTAGGTTTGCTGTTTTTAGCCGACAAAAAGTAAAGGTATTCAATACAACGCGTTTTTTTTATGTAAACCAAGCTTGTTTTCATGAGGCGTTTGAAGATTTGAATTTGATAGGACAATGAGGCTCAAAGTTTAGTAAAATGATATTTACTGACTAAGAGCACGACTTAAGCTTAATGGGGACTACTAGAGCTAAGTGCTGCCCACAATTGTTTATTATTACTTCTAAAGAAAATCAATTCTCAAAAAACTAGAACAGTTTTATTTTAGCAAATTACCTCTAGAATTTATTGAATCACTGTTAACTGCTTTTCATTCTGGTCTTCATTATTGCACAAAGCGGCCGCTTTTGGCGCTAGCGAAAAATTCGACTTTATAAACAACTAAATGAAAAGTTCACTGTGACTCAATAAATACTAGAGGTAATTTGCAAAAATGATACTGTTCTAGTTTTTTGAGAATTAATTTTGTTTAGAAGTAATAAAATTAAATCAATTGGGGGCAGCACTTAGCTCTAGTAGTCCCCTTAATGAAGTCTGCGTTTCCACAGAAGTGTGGTTGGCCGGAGTGGAGCGAAGCAGACTTTCAATTGACCAATTACAGTGCTTGAAACACACAGATCACAGCTTTCATCATCACCCTCGTCCTATATCAGATGACTTTCACATGATCACCACGCTATAGGAAGCGGGTTGGCGATGGTGGAGAGAAGACACTGTTACCAGTCTTCTTATGGAATTTCTCCTTAAGGCACCTCTTACGACACCCATAGGAAGATGAGGGGTGGTGAAATACGTTTAATCTGATATTGGTTGATTAACGGTTCGCTCATCCCGTTTCTAGGAAATTGCTGCCTAATTCGAAGTGGTGCCAACAAGAAATTTAAAAATAAAAAAAACGCTTGTAAAGTTAGTTCGTGATTTTTATAGGTTTTTAATAATCTAATTTTTAAATCATGATCAAAACTAAATCGAGTTAAGTAAAAATATATAAGTACAATGCCGTATTGCCAACGTTATTAACGGCCTGTCCTAATAACCTATCTATCTTCAGTTTTGGCATATCGGAGATAGAAAACAACTTCTGTTTTTGTTTCTCTGGACGGCAAAATCAGAGACAGAAGATGTTTTCTATCTCCGATATGCCAAAACTGAAGATAGATAGATTATTGGGACCGGCCGTAAGTAACGTTCGGCACTAGGTATACGGCCGCGCAAAGGTAAGCTAGCGGTGATACGGTATCGGAGAAAAACTGTCGATGCGGAAAGCCTTTTTAACTTTGTAACTATACATCGCGACGTGTTCTACTAACCGTGTTTCTCTTAAATCACAAAATTTACAGAAGATTGTTAAGTATTTGGTTGGCAAAGGCTTGCCGATGGCATTATGGTTGATGTAGAAAAAATACATTTTTCTAGACATAGTCTCGGATAAGGGTCTTTAAAGCACTTTCGCTGTTTCTTTTTTCTACAAAACAAGTGTCTTATTAGTTACTTAATTTGGGATAAGAACAATGTACCTATGTCATGTTGTCAAAATTTTTTTTATTATGTACTTTTGTCACAACTGTCTCAGCTATATAAAATGCCCTTATACTGATACTTTAAATTACCTTAACTGTCATTTTACTCATATTAAAGCAAACAATGATACGAGTAAAGAAGCCAACAATTCGGTTGACTCGTAAACAAAGCAACTAAACATATTTAATAAAACAAAGTTAAACATAATCCTTTCTCTAAACCAATTCATAAGCACACTACACGGTACTCCGAACTAGAATGTACCAGCATTAAGGACCGGTTAGTTATAATCCTCTTACGTAAACCTTGGCAGAGTAAACTACACTTTGTACGGGTACCGGTAGGTCCAGTATTCTTTGATCGTTCGAATGAGGAATTAGAGTGTTCTAAATCTGTCCCATTTAAAATTAGCAAGGGTTCCTTTTATGTGTATCGTGTGATTAAGTTTGGCTCCTCAAGTATTTATAACGCATGTGTTATACCTGCGTACATTGACAATGATGTAATTAACTATTTTTTAAGTTAAGTCATCACCAGCCTGTAACAGTACACTGATGGAAACTGGCAGCTTCTAAAGAAAAAAATGCTATAACTGCTACGCTGAGCAGTCGGGCTGGAGTGTGGACAATAAATTAAAGACACTGTTGACTGTTTTCTTGTGGCAGTACTCCTTAGGCAGCCACCATCGCATGAGTACATGACACACTTTTCAACTTGTCCGTTGCGGAATTAAATGATCCGTCATAAACATCCTCAGCCCAAGCCCCAGGTTAGTCCAACGATGGGCATACTGCTTCTCCAGAAAGAAGGTAGGTATTCCTATTATTATGTGATACTGTCTTCATTCGCAGCCAGTTTAGTCGTTTATGGTGATCCTCGCGTCTTATTCTGGCGGTACCTGCTATTTTAGTTGCCTCTTCTCTTACGCCACCCGTAGGACGAAAAGGGATGGTATTAATCTATTTTAGGACGGCGCCAGCCGGCGTCTTACCGACATTCATGAATAAATAAGGAAAGTAAGTTATGTATATTGAGAGTTATTTCCTCATCATTGCTTACAGTAAAAACATAATAGCAATACAGGTATAAAAATTCGCACATTTTTATGTGTGATTTGCAAATAATATTCGTGGATTTTTGGGATATAATATTTGCATTGAAATATATAAAACTTTTTAATTTAAATGATTCATGCTTTCGCTATTGAGGATATAAAAGGAATAACTAGCAGTATAATACCTGAAAGCTATACTTCGTGCCTTAATATATTGCAACGTAAAGCTTCCCATTTATGGCGGTTGTCAAGCCCGTCAATCATGTAAAAAAAAAAAAAAAAATTTAAGACATGCCACACTGGGCCACACAGAGCCATCTAGTCCCAAATTAAGGTACTATTAAGTACCCTGTCGTATGGGGTACTAGACAACTGATAAACTTACTTATATATTTTTTTTTTTTTTTTTTTTGTAAATACATACTTATAATACATAGAAAACACCCAGACCAGTACAAACAGACATGTTCATGCACACAAATATTTGTACTGTGCGGGGATCGAACCCGCGACCCATGGCTCAGAAGCAGCGTTAACTACCGCTGATCCAAATGGTCGTCTAAACTGGTATGTAAAGTATGGACTCGTTCGATTTAGTACATTCAATTTAAATTCATTACAGCTTCACACTTAAGACACACTAAGTATTCAAAACATGAGAACAATAAAGTTACCTATTAAAAGAGTAAATAAAATATTATAAAATTTGGGTGATGTAATCAATGAACATAATCCAAAATTTTATACAGTGTTTACTCAATAATCAATAGACGAATACGTAACGATAATACATATTTGTCTATTAAAACTATTGCTAAACTAACAAGCGAATTGATAATAAAATCAAGTTTACAATCAAACACAACAAAAAAACTAAATGTGAAGTAAACATAAAACAAGTCGGTATGAGTATTGGTTTTGCTATTGAAGGAAGGGGACATGAAAATAAATTGCCAGCTGGGTATTCCGCTTTGTGGGATCCACTATGGACTGGATGGTATTTGAATTCTTACTGTTGTTTTCCTTACGTATTTGTTGAGGTTTGGTGACTAATTTTGCTATTGTTGCTTGATGTTACTTGGATGCGGAAAAACATTTTTTGTTTTAATATTATTTAATATGTACTTACCTCGCAACAACATTAATGTTATAGCTTCTATGTTATATAATTAGAAATAATGCACTATTATTGTCACGTAAAACTTAGCTATCTTTGAGTTCACTTAAATCTCTAAAATATTTTATGTAAGCTCCCAAAAGGTTTTCCTATTTAGTCTTAATCGCGATTCAGACCAAGTTTGTTCGAAAGGTAAACCAGACCGCAGCAGCCAATCCTATCTCACGTCAGATCCAATCTAACGATCGAAGTAGACCGAGCTGACAAATGAAAAACCCCGGGACCACGGTAGTTTCAGGAATTGGATGCTTTAACCGGATTTCAACTGGTCGAGAAAGTTAAATCCACAATCCTCTTAAACGATAATAGTTTGATAAATGTAGAATTAAACGAAACCGATTTATACTCTGGATTGAAAGCACAAAAAACATCTGTTCTGTAAATAAAATTAGAATAGCGGGAAATATTTCATGCGAATGCTATAAATAACACATTTGACATAGGCTATCCAGTGGACTGAAATAGATTTAAAATTACGAAGGTGTGGGTGACGTCACAAGTATAAATACAGATATTGTTGTACATATGGCGTAAGACATGTCTGGATGGTTCGACGTCATGTCAACCGCATTGACGTCAAGGGCACCTCGTCACAAGTTGGCGAAATTTCACTGTCCAGGAATGCTGGGAAGGGTTATTGTGGACTTTGTTCTATTTTTGAATGGCACGTGGTCTATTGGTCTAAATATGTAGACGGTATCCAAGACAGATATTGGCTGTATCTGTTGAGAGATATCACGAGTTCCTTGCTCTAATGGAAATATACTGTATAAATCAATCCAACGTCTATTGAATCGAATTTTTTACGTGTCTATTTGTTTCTTTGACTTTATCTTCTTAATATCTTAAAATAGTTTCTATTTTATTACTAATTTCTTGTATAACATTATTTTACATTTATCATTAATTTTATTGCTGTCAAATATGTCAACCACCAAATTAACAATGCACATATCAACAAAACGTTTATGACTCGTAAGCCAAGCCTTATGCTTATCTTCGCCATCGTAAATGTATATGACGAGTCCGTTAACCTTTTTTTCAACGAGAGTTTACATTTCGTGTCGCGGGCGTTTAGTGCCAACCTAATTAAGTAAGCGGTGTAACTGCCCTGTCATAGCTCGCACGCGCTAAACCATCTAATAAACCGTTGACAAATTGGACAGTTGCTGTTTAGGGTTCCGTAAC
The DNA here is from genome assembly GCA_949315895.1 of Anania crocealis. Lineage (NCBI taxonomy): Eukaryota > Metazoa > Arthropoda > Insecta > Lepidoptera > Crambidae > Anania > Anania crocealis. The sequence continues at coordinate 4,691,714 of OX438874.1, read as the reverse complement.
TGAGGGGTGCCACAGGGGCCATACATCGAAACCTACAACGCCTGTTCCAATTTTAAGTTTTGTTATTTACATCGATATTTTTAAAGAATATATAAAAATTATTGTATGGCAACTTTTCTGGAAGTACGCATTTTTTTTTGTAATTATTGATAGCGGTAAAACTATTAAAAAAAAATTACTATACAAAGTTTTAAATTAATTTGAGTAATATGTGTGCATTGCAATAATGGTACCAAATAAAATGATGATCTTTAAAATTTTTACCATCACTATCTAATAAACATGCTTTTTAACAAATAATATAAACAATATACAGTAGCTTGCACATCAATTTTGTTGCAATATCGCATTTATTCCAACCGCATAAAACACCACAATGATTAGCCTGATCTGCTGTCACCAGGCATTCATAAAATGTAGTGACATATATAATAAACGCTGCAAAGATATTAATGATCTTGTAAAACCATCTTAACAACAAGAAACGTTTTCATGGAATTCCATTGATGCAACTGAAATGAAGAGTATCACCATAATACCCATGAAAGGCATTTTAAGCCCCTTGTGAACGTTCGATTGATGGGTGTTGTACTCGTTAGTAGTGTATATTTAAAAATATCTTTCAAAACATCACATGTAGCGATTTGTCATGTAATCAAAATATCTGAGATGTTTAATTAAAGCAACAACTGTTGGTACGCTTTGGAACTATTTGCAAGCATGATGTATTGGTCGTACGTAATCCTTTGCCGATACACGAGTGTATAGAAGACCGTGGGCATCCGAAAATAGTATCGATACGATCAATACGATCTTTAGTGTTCTGTATTCGATATTTCCTAAAAGATATTCTAGTAGTCACGGAGATCAATACTTCACTGAATGTCAATAATTTTAATAAACGTTACGATGGGTTTATTAATTTTATTTCGAGGTTATCCTTTACGGTTTTGCTTGTTAGCTAGATATTTTGCAGGAATTTGGATGCAGGTTCGTTAAAACGTTAAAAAGTTATGTTATTTACGGATATAACGAATAAAATTACCGATAATTTGGTCTCGACACTTTTATTTCTTATATCGATATCCCTAGACGCAGGTAGAGTTAGCAACATGAACGTTAACAAAACATTAATCGAGGCAGGCAGACGGCCGAGCGCGTGCCAACTATAGAACGTCCAGGGGAAGAAGACCTTCCTCATCCCCCTCGTCGCTACACAGGATTGGTTTTGGTAGTGAAAGCCAATGAACTGTTAGGGGTCTGCTTTATCTGGTCACGGTACTGGCAGCGACGCCTGCCAAAGGGCGGTGAAGCTACCGACATAAAACGTACTGGATCCACGAATATGACGCTTGGATGAGCTGATGTTTGGCAGCGTGAGTAATGATGTTTATTTATTGTAAAAAAGTACGGTTTAGATTAACTGTTGGTGGGCCAGGTGTTGAATGAAGTAGTTAAGTAATAACACCGTGAGATATTTGCAGCTATTTTAGGTTTAGAATTACGATTCAGTTAGGTAATTAGACCTAATAGCTAAATAGGTTGAAATGAAATGAAAAGGTTTAAGTGCTTCCCAAAAATGTATAAACAAAATGTCTAAATAGGGTAATTTACCCTTACCAACGACCCTTACCCAAATTAACGATTGATTGATTGACATTTAAAGAAACAATTTGTATTCTTGGGTGTTATAAGTGAAAGGTCAACAACAAACATTGCTTTATAAACATTATAATCATCTTCATTTAATTTTTTGCTTCAATACCCAGCACTTTGGTTTGAGAGAAACAATCAATTGCGAGCATTTGATATACGAGTATATTAGAAGCATGAAAGATTAATGACGTAATCTTTATCGAAAAATATTCAAATATCGCACAAAAAGAACGTAACTTTAAATGTCATAAAAAGTGTATTTTCGTAGATCAAGTCGTGTAGAAGAAAAGAATTATATTCAACGAAGCAAAATGTAAATGAAATGAATAATGGGAGTACGCGCTCAACGAGTTGTTCCGTGGAAACAAAACGGTTCAGACAAACTAGTGAATAAAATATATATAGCAAGCGCGCGCAGTCAGCAAAATAATGTATGTAATACAGAAAAATGTCATGCACCGACTTTTAATTGTAACTAAGAAAAAGCCACAAATAAAACTGATCAAAGAAAAACCACTCATTGTGTCACACACTGAAATGGAATGAATGAAAGCAAACACAGCATTGAATTAAACTGTGTTAGGGGGATTGGAGATACCCTAGAGTTAAACGTAGCCATTTCTTTGGTGTCAACGAGATTACCCGAGGGGATCATAGAGGCAAGGCAATTACTGTCCTGAGTCCTGATGTCGCCACTAAATAGAAGCCATTACTATACCCCAACCCCGTGCGATAGGCGAATGCGGCAATATTATTTAATGACGTATTCTTTTATGTTTAATTTTTGTTTTTGTGTATTGTACCATACCTAAACATGATATTTATGGAACTTATGAATATTTTATCAAGAAATAAGCTTATGTCCTTGTGTCATGATTTTCCGGCAGTGACCTCGCAGAAGCTTTCGATAGCATGAACCGTCTGTTTCGGACGCTCCCGACCTATTTCAGTCCACCGGCCAACAGAGCTACAATTTAAAACAATGAACTGAGTGCGTACGAACAGGAAAGGTATACATCCAGGTTGTAAGACAGAGCGGGATGAAAGCACCGGCTGGCGTCACATAGGGAGCACGTATAGAGCCGGCTGCGTTCTATTTCTGCACGTCGCAAAACATGTCTCGGAATTCGTTTCTGTGTCTGGGAACATCAGAAATCATGTGACTAATGATCCACCGGCTAAAATATTAGACAAACTTTACATACTCATCATCCAGAATACGTAGAAGGTATTTGATAAGTTACCAGCGGTAACCGATGAAACAATAGCAGCTGAATTTTGATGATGACGTGTTTCTCATCTATAAACGTAGACCATTCGTATGTCTATTAAGAGTTATGACACGATGTAAGATAATGACTTCAGGGCTACTACCTTGAGTGACGTAACGTTACTTATGTCGTTAAATTTATTGCCGCTTGCCAAATTGGATGAACGATCTGTTTGTCAACAATGTGTGAATTTTTATGACATAATATCATCGTCGTTAATTTTACAGTACGGATTGCATGTGCAATATTTGATAATGATAAAGGTTATATAGTGTTAAATAATATAATCAGTTGCAAGGTTATATATAGACAGTTCAATTAAAATGAGATGCGGGTTTAGACATGGTTTAAATAGCTCCATTGTTTTCCTCGGTACTGCCGGCCACATCAACCCGAAACTGCGGTGAATATGATGATGTAGCACCAGAAAAACGGGCTCGCGAATGGTATGTTGAACATATTGATTATTTGTTTTAGAGCTTTCGGAGTTAGCCGCTCGTCAGTCTTTCGTTAGGCGAAGGTTTATTTTAACCTCAGCATTAATATTATGTACGAAAATACCTGCGAGCGTTCAATCATAACCCGTTGTACCTGGTTTGTTTCTGTTGCGCACGAGTTTAGTTGCGTTTTAGGTATACAGTTTACGCTACGCGTTTCCGTTGAGTAACACTTGCCTAATGGAAGTTTGCTTCTGCATCATTATAATGGTCTGCTGTACAGTTACTGTGCTCAGTTTACAATCGTTTGTAGACTTTAGCACTGACGAAAATGTGAACTATAAAATCGGTTTTTGATAATAAAATATAACAATGGAAAACTGAAACTAAAAACCATGTAAATGATCGAATTGAGTTAACGCATTGAAAACATCGTTAATTTGTTTATTGTCTTTATTTTTAACTTTCGCTTACGTGCCTCTCTCATCTCAGGGTTTCTTTTCAACCAACTTTAAGCACGTTTTGCGTAATAAAATAACCTAGTCTTAAAACCACTTTTGTCGTCCATTATAACATCTGTATCAGTATTTAGAACTCATTAGCAGCAGTAGGTACTTAAGCGGAAATCAATGAACCATAAATAACAAACATGAATAGTCTCCAATTAGAACGATACAACACAATTAGGATATGAGACAAAACGCAAAGAGAGCGGTGTGTAAGGAGCGGAAATCGTATCCTAAGGGCATGGTGTCAGGGCGGGGAGGGACGGGGGGTGGAGTGACGTCATCGTGGAAATTGATTTGAGGGCGAAAAACGAGGCCACAGAGAAAGCGGCGCCGCGGCCGACGGGCGGGCACAAATTTACTACTCTAGTATCGTACAGACAGCTGCAAAAAATAAATGTAATATATTTTTGACTTAAATACAATTTTTAAGTGATTCAAGTGATTGATAAAACGACTAAATTTGCAATTTATTGCATCAAATCATTTTATTTAACAAATATTGATTTCAAAATCATTATTTACGTTACGACTTTTAAGATTATATCAAAAATATCACCCCATCATCACAATAAGTGTCATATATAATGTTTTCGATTTAACTGAATGTCTTATTATCGGAAATGAAAAGATATTCAGTCAAATTAAGCCTAAAAAGTTCTACGATCCATCAAATCTAATAAATCTAAAAAAATATTTTTATTGTTTTGTCCCCTGTGGCCTGAATGTTTAAGTAGTTAACTTTGCCAAGTTGTGTGAACAACAGCCATCTTTAATTTCGGCTCACGTGTCTTCAATACATACACACACATACACGACAGAATGGTGATGTAATTGCAACGGACAGTGACCTTGGATGAGATAATCTGTGGATTGGCCTTGAACGTATTATTTGTGATTTCAACTTAATGACTGCATTTAGGCAAGGCATTCACATGAGGTAAATTTTTTGTTGATTTTTTATCGATTATTTGTATTATAAACTGTTGATACATAATTTTATCATAGCGTTACAGGATAATTGTTATATTATAGACATCATCAGTCTATATAAGTTCAATGCTGGGCATAGGCCTCTCCAAAAGGAAGATCGGTGGTAGAAGACTAATTAATTGTGGCGAGAAGACACTGCCAACACTAATATTCGACACCCATGGGATGAAAAGAAGTGCTTTTGTATTTTAGGTCGGCACCACACGTTATTATTATGTACAGTGACTTTTCGAATGACAGGCTACGCACGAAATTTTTCACATTTATGACACGACAAAACATGTCGATAATTTTAATTAAAACCTCCTCTGTAGATTGGAATGTGACATGAGCATGACACAGGAATTTTTCACTATGGAGTCATGGAAATGTTTAAATGGGCCCGAAAATGGTTTCAGTCAGCAATTACCCTCATACCGGATGAAAGTTTGACGTGTTTAAACGTTTCATGGCTGATGAGATGACCCGGGACGGACGTGGTGATATAACCAATTAGTTTGCATCGCACAAATTATTCAAATGGCTATCCCACTTAATTGCCGCCGAACACTCAAATTCAAATTCTATTTAACCTACTAAGAGGCTTTGTCCTACCAAGAAATGCAAATTGTACTCATCTAAAACAAATGTCGAAAGCGGCATTAGTAGAATTATATTCAATCTGGAAGGTTATTGGGACAGTGGAGGTGAGTGCTGACGCGCGTTTGAAGGAGTTTTTCGTTGACTTAAGAGGAAACACAAGGGCCGTTTTTTCATACAAACGTAGTCCCCTGTTTCCTCCCTGGATAAAGCCAGTAGAGCAATAATTTTTATTACAAAAATCTATGGCCACTATTAGCATGTGTCTATGTTTTCTGTTTATTCATAAATAAATTAATAAAAACGATATAAGCCCTCAAAAATCGAAAAAATTCGCCAAATTTTCAGCTGTGTTCAAACATCCAGAAAACAAATTTGGCTAAATTTTAGAAAAAAAGGAAAACATACGAAAGTAATCGGGGGACTACGAAACGTTGATTTGCTTTGTAGTTTCCTCTTAACTTGCCTTTCAGAGAATGCTTATAGCCCGGGTGGGTTATAGCCGAGTTCTCTCAGAGCTCTCGTACCTCCTTCAGACACAAGCCCATTTAGAAAATAATATATCCCCATTTTATTATTTTAAATTTACCCAACTGGTAATCGAATTCGGGAAACTTACCACCGGACCACTACATCCACCGAGACTTTTTCTTCGTCTCAGAGTATGTAACTAGCTTCTTTGTGTTAAGGTTCATAGGAGTTAATAGTCTATTCAGGGGTGTCAACCATGCCTACAAAATCAGTCCCAAGCCCATATTTCATCAAGTGATCAGTTAGTTAGCCCAATGATCCCAATACAGTCAATATTAATCTCATGACTCACAAAAGGTATTAAAACATTTTAAGCTTCGTTCAAGTGTTCCGCCAGCATGTGAATATTTTAGCAATTAGTAAAATAGTCATGCCATTTATAGACGCGTCTGTGGATACGGTGTCAATTTAAAATTATAATTCACACGATTGGTAAACTCCATTTTGAAAATTAAAATGTATGGTATGGTATTAGGGAAAAAATAATGCGATAAATTTAATGCAGCATCTACTTCATTATAAAATCATCAGCCTTATTCATTAAAAGAAAAAAGGAATCAACAATGTCCAATAAAAAGCTAAAACCTGCCATAATTGTAATGTAATGAATTTTTGTATATGGAACCTGTTTTCTGAAATAAATTATTATTATTATTATTATTAATAACCCCTTCTATATAAAATTGGTTGCAAAGAAGTGGCGTAAACCAGGTGAAACTTTTAATCATCGCATTTTATAATGTTAGAACATAATAAAAATTACCGTGACATATTTGGTAGACAGAACGTTGAAAGAGATAAATTTAGTTTTCAAGGTTAGGTTCGCTAATGCAGTGTACAAAATTTTACATTGTTTAAAATATAATTTTATGCAAGTTAACAATGCAAATGTTAACAATGGAAAATGTATAATATACTATTATTAATATTATATATTACAAGATATATAGCATTCTTGAAGGCGCAGTAACGCCAAACATGCATATGCAAAGAAATATCTTACAAGTTTGTTATTTGCAAGTGAATCATATTTGCCATTTATGCATATAAAGAAATTTACTCATGCGGCCAACTGATACAATAGTAAACTATACATGACATTGGCTTGTAGACTACAAATTTTTAAATTGAGCCGCACAGATAACAATAGCAAAATTAGTTACAGATTTCCACGAATTTCTGTGAATTATTTCAATAATATTTTAAATTTTCCAGATACAAAGTATCTGTAAGTCTTCACCTTACTTACTTAGATTGAGGAAGTGTGTAGAATTGGGAAACTAGAAAGAAAAGATAACCTATCACATATTTTTTACAAAATTAAAAGCTATTAATTAATATGATTCCATGCTTTATTTAGCAATTATATACAAAAATAACCATTACTTTACATTTGCAAAGTGGATTGAAAATAAATTATCATGTTTTTCCACGTTGCCACTTTGTTAATAATAGCTTATTGAAATCAGATACATTTTAACAATAACTTTATAAACATGAGAGAACACTTCCTCTTTTCACAAATCTATACTAATATTATAAAGCTGAAGAGTTTGTTTGTTTGAACGCGCTAATCTCAGGAAGCACTGGTTCGAATTGAAAAAATCTTTTTGTGTTGGATAGTCCATTTATCGAGGAAGGCTTTAGGCTATATAACATCACGCTGTGACTAATAGGAGCGAAGCATTGGTGAAAAATATTGCAAAAATAGTTGCAATCATAATAACAGAAATTGACGCGGACGAAGTCGCGGGCAACAGCTAGTATTATAATAATTAAATATGCTTTCAAACCTCCGAATTGTCTTGTAGACGTAGGTATACTTAATATTCTGTCTGCCAAACCACTTAATGCTATTCAAAACGATAAAGGACATTGAATTCACATTCAAACATCCTGATATGACATCACTGTACGTCATTATCACATTCTAGTCACATCACACGTCTTATGAGAGAGTGACGTCGTTATAACTAAAACATGAACAGCATCATTCGTATATAAGATGCTGCTATAATAATATAATTAGAAACTATTACGATTACTGATTGAGTGAGCAATAATATTAATAGGATCTATTTGCGTTCATTTATGAGTAATCTATAAATAAGGTTAGCATCAACCTTTCGAACAATTTCGATTTAACTGACGTCATGATTTATAGTAAATTACTTGTTACGTTTGCGTATTTGTACAAATCTGCAAAATTGGCGTAGAATTTTTGGCAGATTAAACCAATTTAGTGTGATAAAATTAGAATTACCTGCTTCTGAAGTTCTCTTATAAAATTTCGCGTGAGTGCTATTATATTTCATAAAACGTTACATACAGTTACTAAAATATATTCGTTGTTTAAAAAAATGCTTAATTACTGATTCCCAAAAACGATTTACGTTCAAATCGAATGTAAACTTGGAATATTTTATTCTCCATCACGTAACAATCAATAAAATGTATTTAATGTAATTTATTGACATTTTATGTTTGAATCAGATTTTAGGAAGCAACCCAAGGGCAGATTGCTGTTTGGGATCAACATTAACAATCAGACTTTACAGAAGTCTCCGACACGCATGGTGGAGTATACCTTAAATACTTCGTTGTTAATATGAGACATGGGCCTGTGGGTCTAAAATATTGTGTTTCCACTGCGAATCATAGGCTTTTCAGGAGGACGATAAACTTTTAGAGAGACTGATAAAAATTCTTATTGTTACTAATAATAAGAGATCTTATATGGCAATTACATTAAAACAAGACGCTACTTTCATTTAAATAGAGATATACAGCTTTTACAAATGTAATATACAAATATATAAAATAAAGTTCAAACAGAAATTGAGAAAATCCTCTTCGTATATTTCTTATGAAAATATCTCGTATAACTTATCAAAGCTGACAAAGCTAGCTAATTCCAGGTCTTACTTGTGCCTAGTCGTGGACTATCATTGCATAAACACAGAATCGGTTGTGACAGACGAACACTGTCATTTAAATAGTGCAGTGTGTCATTAACGTTTCCATAATTTAATATTGTGTTACACTTTAATTGTTCTGAATAGCTGATTGGCATGTAGGGTATTGCACGCTATTTTCTAGAAAATTTGCATTTAATCTATATCTTAATCAACGTGAATGTATTATTAATTTTACGCTCCGCCTAAACCTTAAATGGAAAATTGGACAACTTTGTTGTTTGGTTTGGGCTGGGCGATTCATTGTAACAAACATAATGAAATTGTGAGTGGTGTAATTGAAGAAAGAAGGTAGTAAAAACGATATAAAGAATAAACAATGTAGTCCTATTTAACTACTAATTTTGCCTTTTATTAAGGGGTAATTCTATTGCTTATAATCAACCACTTTTATGCTGATTCGTCATAAAAGTGATCACGATGAGCATTTAAAATCCTTACTAAATAGCCGATGAGCAGATGTTACGGGTTGCTTGTACATTATTGATTTCTATAATTTTAATGTTGGTCTCATCTCACACTAAAATTAGTTGTATTGGGGAAAAAAAAGTTATCTAATAAAAGTTATGTCTCAATTTATGACAAGAGTTCCAAAACAACAGTCATTAAAGGACATAGACAACTTTAGATTCGATTTAGAACATCCCATTTTCAAACAGGAAACCACAGATGTTGTTTTATTATCTTTATTTTTAAACTACTGCAGTGATTCACAGACACTATATTCCCTAAAGAACCACTTGGACTGTGTTCAGCTGCATTTTTTGTCTGTCCGACTATACCCATGGGCTTTATGAGCATTTCAAAAGCAACGCCAAGCCGCAGCTTCATGATGATGAGGGTCGGACTGGATTTTTGTTGTACTTTTATCTTTATTGTGGCATCTTGTTTAGACTAGAAAAACTTTAACAATGTTAGAGAAAACATAATCAACAAGTTTTACTATAAGCTATCATCTAAAAGGGAAAAATGAAATAAGACAGTAAACAATTAAGTATATAAATAACGCTTTTGCGGACGGTAGACGGGTGTATCCGTGATAGCAATAAATCTTCTGCTTTGTGGGGAAGGCCTATGATCAATCCAATTCAATGCAGTTACTCGAATGATTTCCATGATGTTGCCATGGTGAAAGTTGTTTATCTTAAGAACATCGTCGTCAAACTAGTCAATGTCAAAATGTAGTTATTTATTTAGGTTTTGATACTGTGTTTGACTATGTTAAAAGTAAACAAAACCGTTTCAACGTTTTACGTATAATTAAGACATATGTCTAGACCTGATTAAATTCTTTACTGTTAACGGGGTGGTACGTGAATGTATTATGTCCACACTTACATAATTTTGACAATAACATTTAATTTTTCGAAATCTACAAGCGGTGAGGGGAACAAACAGTGAGCAAGCCTAATGCAAAGTCTTGGCTAATAAGTGTTCTAGAACACTTTTAGGGTAACCGCGGGGTGGAAGCTGCAACTAAGTTAAATGAGTAGACTAGCGGCACCTTTGATTATGGTAAAGCGTACCCTGAATAGGATTTGTATAAAGTTAGCATAATAAAAGTAATCAAACTCCAATTTTCTGAATCAAAACCAGTTCACAATAATCACCCATGTCACTTGATCTGCGGGTGCAGGGACAAAAGGACGAGAGGCCGGAGGTCGTTTGCGTGAGCTGTCAATTGCAGGAAGGCTGGAGATTAGAGAGAGGACCGCTGCTGTATGAAATTTCATAGAGGTAGACAATGTAAATGGATATTTAAAAATTGATTTCAGTTCAGATTTAACCTAAAATGTATCTTTAAGACTGCTGCCAGTCTGCTGTTTGTTCATCTGATCATAATATTTTTGGCAGGATTGTCTATTTGGATATTAATCGTTGGAATGTTCTGCTATTAATAATCACAGTATATTGTGGGAAGGTAACTTCAGAAAATTTAATCAATAATACTATCAGAAAGTAATACAATGAAACATCCATTGGAAGCGTAAAAAAGTCTATATAAAAATAGCTCGCATCAGTCCTCGATACCTAATCCGATTTGCCAACAACCTTCGTGACTTGTGAACCAGTTTATTCAGGTTCTGTCACCGTGAATACGGTTTAAGAGATGACTAGAAGAGGTGACAGTGCTAAGCATGACGAGTGACGGATAATGGAAATTGGAGTAAATTTTCAATTACACAAAGTACCGTGATGTGCAGGCTTAAAATTTGATGGCATCAATCTTTTTCATTCTATGTATGTCTTAAGAGGCGACTAAAGGACTGATAGAAAAAGACAGGCAGTGGCATTTCCTCATCAGACCAAAAAGCGATCGTCATCCCGCCTGCCAAAAGTAGCAATTTTTGAGAGGTTTATGTTTAACCGCCGGTCTTTGAGCTGATGATGATGTATGATAGGTACATGAAAAGTAACGGTTTACTCATGTGGTAACGGTATGTTACCGTTATTTATAAATGTAACTGATGTAAAAAAAACAAAAGAAAACTTGCCTATAACGATATTAGTTATATCATGGAACAACCCCGTTAACCTATATGACGTTAGTCTTGTCAGTAAGCCAAGCTTTACTGCTGCAATGCTTACGAATGTTTCCGATAGACATGAAAGTACACGTAACAGTTGCATTTAAATCCTCAGATCAAATCATGCATACAAATCAAGCGTTTCCACCACCATTCTATCTCGGTCATTTGACCAATCGGGCACTAGGCTACGCAGATTAAATTTCATTCATTCCAATGCCAAGGAATGGTTAATTCCAGACGTGACGCCATCACACACAGTTTTACGAGAAGCAGAAGACAATGGAGGCGTATGCGTATTACGTTCAATCACGATAACTTTATAGCCGATGTAAAAGTCACAGAGATTACCCTGGCAACTATCACAGAGCTGAAATATTACATGTTAAATACGGAAGGTGAGGTAAGGTCAACGTGTGATAATAGATAATAATTAATTCTAATTGTAAGCTATTAACAATTTAAGTCTAATGCTAGTGGACAATGTTATAATAATTTTAGGTGATCCACCTGCTAATTATCTAATTCGGTTCGTCAAAAGAATTACGAATATCACAATACTACACAATTTGGCGCTGATCCAGTTGAAAAAAAAAATGTATGAAGAGATGATATTTAATTGTGTCGAGAGCTATTAGAAAAGTGTCGTAAGCTATACAGATGAGTAATAAGACGATTCGCGCAAGATAAAGACGTTATTCGGCGGGAAAGCGAGGAGGACAATTTTTCGCTCGCGCGAGTGCTCCTTGGCGAAACAGTTGACAGGGGCGATCTATCAGCGGCGAAGAATATCAACGCTAAATTCAAACGAACTCCCACTTTACTGCTCAAGGCATAAGAACAAGAGTCAGCTAACGCGCGGTCGGGCAATCGACCTGAATATTTCTCAGTACAGCACCGGCTAAAAAGGTTGTGCATTTATGCTGCTCTAGCTTGTTTGAGATTCACTAATATAGAACCTTGTGGTAGATTCGAAATGCAGCCATTGAAACACTTAACAAAGATATATTGCATTTCAATCTTAAAAAAAGGATGAATTACGTACAGACAATAATTTCAGAATGATCTATAGGGAATTTTTTCATGCTTCAATTTATCGTTCGCGTAAGGAACGTGTAAAATATATGCGATAAAAATTGAATCGATGCCACAACTAAATATTAGTGGTACGCGCTAAGCTTTTATCATCAATATATTTAGACGTTGATGTCATTAAGACGACGGTTAGCTATTGTCAATTTACCATTTACCAGACATCTCGATAAACCCAATAATTTATGGATCAAGGGCGAGAATCGCGTGACTTTCAGGGCGAACACTGATATTTCATAATGAAATATTGCCCTCGCTATTGGCTCATTTTTGACAGCTGGTATCCGACTGAGTTTGTGTAAGTATTGAAAAGAATTTGCTGAAATCAAGTTTAAAAAAAACCGGCTAAGTGCGAGTCGGTCTCGCGCACGAAGGGTTCAACCAAAAGGCCAAAAAAAGAGTTTGTTGTATGGGAGCCCCCCTTAAATAATTATTTTATTTTGTTTTTAGTATTTGCTGTTATTGGGGTAACAGAAATACATAATTTGTGAAAATTTCAACTGTCTAGCTATCGCGGCTCTTGAGATACAGCCTGGTGACAGAGCGACGGACAGACGGACAGACAGCGAAGTCTTAGTAATAGGGTTCCGTTTTTACCCTTTGGGTACGGAACCCTAAAAAAGCAATTGAATTGTCAGTATTACATTTTTATAGTTTCAAATTGTATAAAGTTCACAGTTCACGATGAGAACTTCCGTGTATCGATCATGCTGGTTCAACGAACTTGGCTGAACCACTGTAGATTTCATTCGGCGGTGGTAGACTATGTACTGGCATGTTACAAAAATAAAATTGCTCGTTACAACGCCCGTCCCATTTGTAGACGAGTCGGAATATATCTGTTTCTTTTTTTATATAATGCTTGATTATGCTCGCCTTCGCAGAGATTTCAGAGGTCGTCTCAATCGATCAAAGGGCGTGCCATAGCTGAATTTGAACTGGTCCTTGAAGGTAATTGTTTAATATTCAGTCTGCTCGAGCCTCCCTTTGAGTTCGTAAAAATCACCCAGAAATTAGAAATGTCAGCATCGTAAAACATCGCTGAGTAAGGCGAGGGCTCATTAAAGAATCAGTAGGTGTTACGAGGGTCATAAAAATCCCCACTAAATTCCGGCACTAAGCCTCCTTTGAGTGTCTGTCATATCCATTTATAAATTAGCGGAGACGCCGTCGATGGTGAGACTGTCTCGGAAAGAAAATGGATCTGTGTAATGGCGTCGGCGCTTGACTCACAATGTATTTTAGCTGCCGCTAATTACTTTTTGATGAGAGAAGTGTGAGTAAAAAGATTATGAGGTGCATTAAAAAGGCACGTGATACACACTCCGTTTCACCAAATGCAAATTTTCGTCACAGATGTTGTGGGAACTTTCAATATAGTAAATAAGTAACAACCCATTTTCGCTCACTGTTGAGCACGGGTCTCTTTCATTTTTAAGGAGAGGGGTTAAGGCCTTAGTTAGTACCACCACGTTGGCCTAGTATGTTGGTGGTCGGCGCACGACGACGGGGTGGTATAGTATCCTAGTATAGTAGCAAAAAGTACACCATTAAGATAAAAAACAATCTAAATATTATGTTTCCGAAAACAATAATAATTTTGGGAGGGATTACAACGATCACGAAGTTCAAAGAATTCCATGCAGTAGGTATTTACCTTGTGCGATAACGATCAATAAGATCTTAAAACCGCCAGATCAAAGTTTACAAATGCTAATCTCGCCGGGCATGGAGTTATTGCAGAATTGTCTTCGGTCGCAATGAAAAGTTTCATTTAGACTTCAGCGTTGTTTGCGTTGGCAGCCTACTGACGATCACGCTTTGATTTAACACCGTTCCCAAACGCTAATTCTGCATTACCGTTGATTGTAACAACGTCTCAATCAAGGTTATTTGCACTGATTGTACCGGGGCTTAGTGTATCATAAATTTTGAAATGAGCGTAATTTAATTTGATACCTTCTCATTTCGGATCGTTCATTTTCACAAACTCGGTTTTAGTAAATCCGTCAATAAATTCGTGTTAGCATTTGTTCTAACATTCATAATAATAGACGAAGTTTTACTAGGCTGAATGGTTTGAATTCAGCGTTGAACTTATTGCTTCGACTTCGTTTGTTACGTGTTTAAAATAAAGCTAATCGATACATATCGAGGGTTCTACGGTCAAAAGTGTCAGCATGTGTCATTTGTATGTGTCGATACAGCAGGCGTGTCCAATTTGTCATCGTATAAGCAATTTCAGGGAAATAAGCACCGTCCGAGATATGGATCGCGACGTCAGAAATGTGTAGCATAGATTCAGAGATAGTGTCATCGTCGATCTTCAGTCTACGAAGTATGAAGGTCAACGGTAGATTGTTATGTTGATATGAATGTTTGAGTGAGAGAACAATATAGGCAATATTTTCCGTTTGGATGTTTCAATGTTAAGTATTTAACGGATTTACTATTGTCTACTTTACGATTGTCGTGTCTTTGTGTTCCGACTCATCGGTTCTGCACAAAGTAATGGTAAGTTTTATAGTGTTTCAAGTTGCATTTTGAAGTAAACATTATTTGTGTTCCTGTTAAAATTTCGTTACTTACATTTTTCGTGAGGGTAAAATTCTCGGACATTATCTGGGGCACGTTTAGCAAGACAAATCAGCAGTATCTATCATCAAGGCTGGAGATAAAACATTGGCTATGCGGGACCCGGTCCTGAGACCTGGCAGCGTCGGCACGTCTCCCGCGGGATCTACCCGCGTCAGTTCAACCGATTGCGGCCCACTTATCCCGGGAACATGCGTACAGATGAGATTGCAAGTTTCGGGATTTCTTGTTACGTGTAATGGTTTCGGGGATAAGTTAGAGTGTTGTTGCAAGGTAAAGGCTACTTTACCGAGAGATTGTTATCGAACTTACTATAGATTCAGTCATAGCGGGGTTCAACCCCGCTATGAGTTAATCTATGGCTCCTGGGATTATATTTGATTGCAGATGGAATATATCATGACAATCTTAAAAGGAAAGACAGACAATCCGGTCCGTGTTGATGGGTACTACACTTATATTGTAAAGAGGAAAGATTTTTATATTTCTATATTTACATTGAAAAGTAATTGACCGATTTAAATTAAGAAGAAGATAGTTTAAATGGCCTGTTATTGGCATGTGTATAAGAATGTAGCCTTAATGTAAGATGTTATTGTTTTTGTATCGATACATGTGCTGTTGGTGTGCCTTATTAAATAAATGAATAAATAAGTAAAGTGTTGGGAAATTATATACGATAGTTGTTGTCCTCAAAACATCCCTCAAAGGGTAAAGAGAGAAAATAATTTTGTAATTTGGTACACGGTATAATAGATATGAAGGTATTGCAAAAATGTCAAGTGATCTCTAAAAAAGAGCGATATAATCGGAAACGAATTTAAAAGATCGATTAATAATCGATCCATTTTAATGTTCATCATTGTAATGTATGTATTTATGAAAAAAACTATATTTTCAGAAAATCTATGTTTTCGGCCTAGAGGTTTTTTCCATTCAAATCGATTCAAGAATCCCTATCCCTATTAAAAATAAAACCGATATCTAGCTGTATTCTCAAACAATTACTTTTACTTGTGATTATTGTAATTGACTTCATATACATCGGAAATAACTCTATTATTATAAATGATGGTCTGTTCACAGGTTTGGAGTATAATTTTTTAAACTTCAAAATCAAATTAAAACCCACAAAACGCTATATTTACACGCTCATGACATGACTTCACACTTTCATACACATACCTACACAATTACAGAAAGACAGTTTTAAATCTAAAGAAGGAAATTTGACATACCAAAAAAATAAAACCAAAAATTTTGTCATCAAAAGTTGAACCGACGAAAAGCGTGAAGAAATCACCTACGACCATCATACACCAACAAAAATTGGTCAATACTTCACTCTTTACCTCGGATCCTTTTGGTGTGTAAAAAGAAGGTAAAAAGTTTTAGTCTTCGCACCGTTAGCAAAATTTTTAAATATTCAAACAAAACATTACGGCGGAATCTATTCTCAGATGGAGCTGAAATGAGGGAAGCATCTTCACGTTATGACATGCACTTAGAGATTTCTAAATAAATCTGTAATGTACGAGAGATTCTTGGAAGGTTGTTGGCATTTAACCTTTCAAGCAGTAACGTTAGCATCTCGCATCTAGATTCACTCAAACAATTTTTACACTACACTAGTTATTCGCCCGCGGCTCTGCACGCGCAAACAACTTTTTGAGCTTTTCGAAGGTCTAATTCAATCGGTTCAGTAGCTTAGGCGTGAAAGCATAACGGACATTATAATATTGGTAAGAAAGTAAATACTAGCTGTTTCTCGTGAGTTCGTGCGCGTGGTAGGTATTTAAAGTTATTTTACGGCAAAAACAAATACCGACCGAATCGAGCACGTCTTCTCTGATTCGTTTAAAAAACTACGAACAGCTCACATCGAAGCTTTCCCATTGAACACGTACTGGATTCTCCCATTGTTCCCAGTATGGGCATCGGTGTTGCCATGAATTATAAATAAAATAACGGAGTTGAGACCGGAAAGTCACAAACTGAGGACACCGCTTCGATTAGCTGACCAATTGTTGAGTATCGATTATATTGAAATAGCTGGACTAATAATATACCTAATGATTTTAATGTGAAGGCGGTATTTCTTTTTACTAGATAATTTTTGCAACGACTTACGCGTGGAATTTTAAATTCATAAGTATAACAGGAATTGTATTTTTTTTAGGAAAAGTAGTAGTTTGTTGTGCTATTCCAGCTTATAAACTACCTCCGTGCCAAATTTCGTGTGGACACGTTAGGCCATTTTGGCCTGTTTTAGTAACAAGACGTTTGTTCAAACTTTTGCACTTATAATATTAATTATATAAGATTAGAAAGATAGTAAGAAGTAAGATTTTAGACTTGATATGCCTTTTACAGAATTACTATTTAGTGATTAGTGCACATTTAAAAGCTAAATTGATGATCAGAGATATCAGCCATGATGCACATATCAGACTGCATCTGTAGGGACATGTTTTTTGCAATTTTATTTTATTTTATTTATTTATAAATAATGGGCTTGCTCTTGACTACATACTTAACCATACGGTTAAGAAGAAGCCTAAGATGGAGTGAGCTTACCCAGAGGTACTGGTTCTACCACACACCAGCGGAACACAGAAAAACTGTTTGGTGCTGGACTCCGGCAGAAGGGCGGTAACATCCAGGCGGCCTCTCACGACGCCTACCACCGCTGAGGGATCTGTTAGCCGTCATCATTGGTTAGAAAGCCAAAGATGCCGTTGGCCAGGGTGGATCACTAGGAGGTAGTTTTGTTTTGTGGTATGGAGAGTTTCCAAGACCTAGCTAGATATCACGTGTAGTCCACGCGGGCAGTGCCGCGGGCGAAAAGTCAGTTTATTCGTAAAGAAAACTCGTATACTTTGCGTATTTATGTCATTCATACTTGCGTGATATTGGAAATATGTTAATTTATAGTATTTTTACATAAGGTATCTATTAATAAGAAGGCAGCACGAAATTTGGTGATTACTTATCAAGGTTAATTCAATGGCAAAGGGTCGTTAAACCTACATAAAACTAAGGCAGGTGTGTTAGTTAAAGATAGTTCAATGTGCCTTCAAGGTACAAGTCAACTTTAATGACGGACGAACAAAACACGCCTTAATGATAGTAAACAATCAAATTACTTTGTAAATTATGTCTTTACTTTTCTATTGCATATATTTTTATAAAGAAAATAGGATGGGTTTAATCATAACAATATTGTTTGCCTTTGGATCGCCTATAAGCAACTATTTTGCATTGCCATGAGGTGGCACAAAGATGTATTAGCACTACCCCATCACTTCCTATAGGTGTTAAGGAGACTGAAGGATTACCGCCAGAAGTGGATTGTTAGCAGCGTCATCTCTTCACCATTGGCCACACTGCGATCGACAACCCGCGTGCCTAACGTGGCGATTATGGCAAAATTCGCATTTCTGTCTAGCGGTGGACTAATGAAGGCTGATAATCAAGTTCATATTAAACACTAGTGTACCTAAATCTTAATTCAATTCAAATAATGTATTGTGTTTTATAATTTTACAAGGATGCTATAAATTATATTTTACACAGTTCATAAAGACTCTGCTGTACGGGCACAATACAATTAGTAGACAGAGAGGATGACGCCTTAATAACATAAGACGAGTATTTCAATCTATCTATATATCTACATACATATATAAAAATTAATCCCTATTTCCCTTGGTCATCGCATCACGCGTGAACGGCTGGACCGATTTCGCTATTTATTTTTTTGTTTTATTTGTTATTATCAGGAGAATGTTCTTATGAAAGAAAAAATTAAGAAAATTGTGCAGAAAATTAGAAAATTTAAAAAAACTTATTATCAATACTAAATTAAGTATTTGTAATGTAACCTTAGCGCTTTTGACAATTAACTTTTGTAATGGTACATTATGGCGTTTGACATTACGGTTCCAATTTCCAGTACGGTTAGCATTTGCAATGTCGATAAATAAAATTGTATCTGTTTTTTTTAAATTTAATATACTAATTCGAAATAAACATTCATATTTAATAAAGGACAACGTCTGTCGGGTCCGCTAGTTAAAAATAAAAACACTGCTGCATCCCGTTCTTAGACTGACAGAATACTCTTTTTAAATATAATTGATTTCCCTTTAACGTGTTCCAAAAAAACTTTTTATATTAAAAAATATTTTTAAATCATTTTCAGTAAACTACTTAAAAGTTACCATATATTCAAACACAAAATTTACTTGTAAACTATCCGTTTTAAACTATTCGTAGGTTGGAAAACAATTTCGAAGCAAACTGGCCTAGGGCAGTTTATGTATATTTCATAAATTGCAACAGGACTATTCATTAGTACGAATAATTATTGCAAATGGTATCACGGATTTTTTCTGATTGTAACTGTATTAAACTGGAATATATTACGAGTAACAATTGATTAATTGACTTTATAAGCCCGCCTGAACATTATCAGAGCTAAATATGTATACTAAATACTGTTGTTATAATACAGGACCAATGTATTTATTACTTTAATGATACGAGTAGCCACTAACAAGACACACACTTAGTATAGTAGCTATAGGAAGTGTTAAACACTTGTTTTAGTGGAAATCAGAAGCAACTATAGTATTGTATTATAATAAGCATACTAATTATAAAGCTGAAGAGTTTGTTTGTTTGTTTGAACGCGCTAATCTCAGGAAGTACTGGTCCGATTTGAAAAAATATTTTTGTTGGATAGTCCGTTTATCGAGGAAGGCTTTAGGCTAACATATATATAACATCACGCTGCGACCAATAGGAGCGAAGCATGAGTGCAAAAATAATTATCTTCTTCTTCTTAGTCGTTCACTCTTGACAGAGTGGGCGTGATTATGGATTCGATTTCCTGCAATAGGCCGCTGCTCTAGCGACGGCCCTCCACGTATTGCGATCTGCAGCCTTCCTGGAGCGAACAGTTGCTGGGCATCGTGTAACAGCTTTAACGAGATCCAGCCATCTAGTTGGAGATCGACCGGGTGACCGCTTGCCTTCAATTACCAACCGTTCCATAGCGTCATCTTTACGGTTGATATGTCCAAAGAACTTTAGGATTCTTAATTGTATAATCGACGAGAGCCTTTGACTAATGCGTAATTCTTTCAATATGGAGGCGTTGGTTCGGTGAGCCGTCCAGCGTATTTTAAGAAGGCGTCGCCAACACCACATTTCTATGGCGTCGATTTTTCTGCGCTCATTTAGTCTTAGTGTCCAAGTTTCAGCTCCATACAGGAAAATTGGAAAAACCAGACAGTACATCACACGAACTTTTGTGTTTTTCGTAATTCTGCGGTCCCTCCAAATTGTCGAGAGCTTCTCGACAGCGGATCTTGTCACAGCGCATCGTCTTTTAATTTCGTCTTCACAACTACCCTTATTTGATATGGTGGATCCTAGATAAATATAGCTATCAACCACTTGGCAACTGGCAACATTGGTGATTTCTGGTTTGTTGTTATGTTTACGGTCCACTATCATTATACTCGTAGTTACTTTTAACTTTGCATCAGTTTTTTCTCAAGGTAAATTGTTAGAATACCATGAGTTCTGCCCTAAATAAAAAGTTGGATTTTAATTTGAAATAGCAAAGTGATTTTCTACACAGACTCTGTATGAAAAGAAAAGGGTGTGTTATTATTTAAATGTGGCGGCACCACACGACACATGTATATATTATAAGTATGTATGTATTATAATATTGTGTTTTCTATGTATTATAAGTATGTATTTACAAAAAAAAAAAAGTATATAAGTAAGTTTATCGGTTGTCTAGTACCCCATACGACAGGGTACTTAATAGTACCTTAATTTGGGACTAGATGGCTCTGTGTGGCCCAGTGAGGCATGTCTTAAAATATTTATTTATTTATTATTTATTTATTTATTTATTATATATATACTAGTAGTAGTAGTAGTACTAGTATGTATAATACCTACCTAAAATAAAATGCATCGATCGTTTCGAAAGCGATTATTGATACACTCGAGCTTTGTAGATGACCGTGTCTTAACGTAACGATTTCATAAATCAATAAGCTAATTTAGTCAGTCAGAAACGAATGACTATGTATGAGTTAGTCTGTCAATCAGTCAGTCTGTGTTCAACCAAATGAAAACAAAATGTTTTTTATTGTGTATTATATTTAAGGTAAATAATCATAATATGTATGACCTTTTGTCAATTTTCATCGTGTTGATTGATGTATGTTTTTACTTAATCTTTCCGAAATACATTACGAAGAAGACGAAAAATTTAAATAAAGTTTATACTTTTTTGACTTGTTCCTACAATAAGTCAAGTGAACCGTATATACAGGGTGGGTCGGTCAAGTAATTAAGTTGTGAGGTCAAGAGACGTTGACACGTTAATTTTGTACAAGTATGACAAACATGTCGGTGTCACGCGAAGGTCAAGTCAGAATAACATTTTTGAGTTTTGAATAATGAATGAAATAATTTAAAACACGGTACTGTACGTAAGCGTCAGTTGCTTATGTTAACGTTAATATTACTTATTAATCCACTCATCATCATTTTATCTATTATTTATTATTACTTCGTCCGCGCCAATTTCTATTATTATGATCGCGACTATTTTTGCACCATTTTTCACTCATGCTTCGCTCTTATTGGTCGCAGCGTGATGTTCTATAGTCTAAAGCCTTCCTCGATAAATGGACTATCTAACACAAAAAGAATTTTTCAAATCGAATCAGTACTTCCTGAGATTAGAGTGTTCAAACAAACAAACGAAAAAACTCTTCAGCTTTATAATATTAGTATAGACTAGATAAACTTTTAAATCCATTTTGACAGTTTTTTTTATGATTCTATTTGTCGGCTGTATTAAATTTTAATTTTGTAAAAATGCTACTAACCCAATAAAAAATATACCCAGATATTTTATCAACCTATCAGTGATACAAATGACAGTGATGAAAAGTAAAAAGACGAACGTCAAACAGACTCGATCGAACCTTTTTATTGTAATTCACTAAAAATATATTCACTCCTTAATAAAATATCTAATTACTTTTTAGATTTCTACTGGGACGACTCCAATTGAGATGAATACGTGAAACCTACTACATACATAAACCCGTCATAAATAAACCGAAGTGAAATGGGATTTCACTGTGAGAAAATACCGCAGTGATGCTATTGTTCTTTCAATGATTTTACCAGTATGCGGAAGGCAACTTCAACAATACAATATTCACGTTCACCCTGTACAATATCACGTGCTGATCATAGAACACCGTAAATTTGGACCCTCAAAATGGCAGATAGGTACAAGGAAGTTTAGACCTTCCCCTGTTGCTATAAGCACCAGAGTCTTCGGCGTCACAAGCTCCTATTCCTGTGATCCGATAAAAACGTGAGGGTAAAGAGCCTAAAGTCGGTCCATGTCTCGTGGAGACTCGGCTGACTGACGTACATTATGCGAAAAATTGACACCTAATACTTTTTCCGTGGGTTAAGCGGGGCCTGACGTTTCAGGTTCAAGTTACGACTGAAATTCATAAGGAGGTTAATATCGATAATGGCAAAAGTAAATAGGTATTTGTAACTTTCATGTCTATCTAGACTTTTAAATGGAAATGTAACTGTTTACTTATAGCAGTTACGCGCCAGTGACGATAAGCAAATTTTAACTAATTGGGTGTTTATTCAGGGATTAAAGTTCATAAAGGAAATCCTTTCAGTTTGAGATGAATAGCCTATTTCAAGTAAAATAGTACGAAGTTAAGTTTCTAGATCAAGCTAATATCAAATAGCAGTCAGTTTTGTTACCTGATTTGATCAACATTTTAATGTTTATTAATTATTTAATTAACGGTTCTGTTAGGTTAAGATCTGATGAACATTTTACATCATCACTAGACATAAATATCTGGTTCGTTGTGTCACCTTTTACTATAAGTAAAGCAAAAACCTTGGACGCAAAGATCAAGCGGATACAGACCATCTGTTTGCGATGTGTAAAGTTTCTTGCATATCTCCTGCGGCCCGCCGAGCGCGTTGATCTTGGCTATTCCCTCGGCGCCACGCGTTTCCATCAGCTCGCGAAGCTGCCGTAGGGAGACGCCATATTGCGCCGGCCGCCCCTCCACGGTAGCCATGGTGCCGGGCCCGCGGCCGCCGCCCGCACCACGCCCGACAACCCTCTAGATCTGCAACAGAAAAAGAAAACAATACGTAAATCATCAGCCAAGTATAACTATTGACGAGGAGTTTTAATTCCTACTAGCTCTGATCTACTAAAAGCTAAAAATGGCTAACAAGCCAATTTGTCAAATTAAAAAACGGTATCCTTGACCTCCCAACGCCAGGTCTGCAGGACACCGGAATCGTGACGTGTCCAGCAATTCTATTGCGGCTTGCTGATGGTCAAAAACTAAACTAACTATGTGGCACTTTTACGTAACCCCATTAAGGATTTTTGATTAGGAAGAAGCAGAGACTCTTCACTGCTTTAAAATTACTGTACGAGAAATCTATCCAGTATCATATCTTAAATGACCTTTGTTTTCTGTTAATTTAATAAAATCATTTAGATTAAAATGAACACTCGGTTCAATTTTCTTCCGTGAAAACATCACAGAAAAGCCTAATGAAACTTTTGTTCAATCTTCCGAAATAATTTCATTCGCTACTTCGACCCAGTTGTTTAAACGTGAACTGATCACAGTAATTGTTGCACGCAAACAAAATGATGAATGAGCGACGCCGGTGCCAGAGCCACCTACCTACCCTTGATGTGAACGATAGTCTGTCTGCCGCTACTGTGAAATCTGATGGCAGTAGGATTTGATTAAGTGCAGAACCTATGATGCAGGCACCCATGTGGGAGTTAAAATGTAGACAGTTGATACTCTAAGCACGAGATAATACAGATGTAGCAGAGGAGGAACATTTATAAAGCTGCACAGAACAATTCATGTGGAATTCACGCTAGAAGCGATCTTCTTCAAACACCAAAATATAATATCGTTACGTTTATCGATGAAACCTGTCATCGTACAAATGTAAAATTCTTCGAACAAAATGCATTAGATATTGATGTATATTGATGTAAGTATATCATAGCTTGACATTGGTAGTAGATAAATTATTAAAATGAAAGCATACATTACAGAAAATAAAACAGGTTCTGAAAGTAAAGTAGACAAACAGTATGAGTAATGCCTACTTGTTGAAGAAAAGAAATAATACATTTCAACGTTCTAATAAAAACTTCAGGGGCAAGAGAACTTGTTGATTTAAAAGTATAACTTTTAGGTGGACTTATGAATATTTATTTGTCCCCGCCAACAAACTTATGCACTATTTACGGCACTAGAAAACACCCTGTGGGATGCACTTTGCAGTAAGTAGGTAGTGCATAATTAAACCAGACGGTGGGGGTAGATTTTTGCCTGCAGGGTAGGGAATTGTCCCACATAATTATTGAAGGCTTTCAGATCTTTTTCCTGGGGAAAAAGGGATCGGAGGTCGAATGAGGAAACTTTGCAGGAATTGCACAAGACAAACATTGATCGTTTAGAAGGGTTGCCAAGAAGCTTTTATATAAGCTGCAAAGTCATGAGTAACATTAAACACACGATGTTAGTTAAGAACTGAAAGATAGTAATGTCAATATCGATGCATAAGTATTCAGTTCAGTAGATTTATTCAGAGCATCGTACGAGTTGGTCGGCATCGTTAATCTGTATTACATTGTTTACAGCACTAAATCATTTAGGTATTATTCTAGCGCCTTGAACACGAGTAAAAAAAGATTTTAGCGAGGTTAACTAACACCGTTGATACACATAGAAAGAAATAACAATTGAAATTGAATAACAATACTGAAATAAACATTTAAAGTTGCATACTTTGTATTACTTAACTATATCTACAAAGTAAAGAGCAAACAGACACTCAAAGAAAAGAAAAGACGCAAATATGACGGTTGATATAGAACGCAATGTCTCTGATATCTTTCACATTTCTCTTAGATTATAAAAGTCGGTCGCTCACTAATTGTTTATATTACTTGTTATCGGATTCAAGTGTATTCTTGCCATTATTCTTTTTAATAACCTGAATTTTACGATAAGCGGCACATTCTGAAGACACTTAAGGGGATAAGAACGATTAATGCAAAATCCCTTTAAAGTGTCATAATAATAACCTGTAGGAATTGAATCTACAAAAGAAATAGAATGCACAAAAGATGCTAAAAGTTTTCGACAAAGAAATTTCCAGATCAAACAGGAAGACATGTAAGTGGGAACTGGGAGGCTAAGACCGAGAATGTACCAAGCGCAAGGTTTTCCACCCGATACGGGGTGAATTCAATATAAAGGAAAAGCGGATTCACTATCTACCTTTGCCAAATGAATTGCAAACCTACAACTGAGATGTCTATAACCTTTTTACAATGCCATAAAATGATGTGCCGCACTGCCGCCTCATTCCGATGGCATGCATAATTTAGAGGGCAGTGTAATAAAACGGGTCATCAAGGCTTGTTTGTATGAATTGATGATTTGAGTGTTGTTTTTTCGGGATTTGGAATTGAACAGAGCCGGTTGGGTTCAAACGTAATAAAATAACAGTTGGATTGAGCATGGCATTCTTTTTTTTTAAGTTAAGAGATTATGTGCAAATCTAATGTGTTTACGCCATGCATTGACAGTGGTGTCACGGTAAATTAAATAATATTTTAAATGAAATTTTAGTTTAAAAATTTTGATGGTAAAAAAATCAATCAGTGAAAAATCTTCTCCTGAGAGATATAGATCATAATCTGTATTTTTAGGAATTTATTGTTGTACTAATTTCATTCAAATTTCTAGTTATTTATGTCTTTAATAATTTTAGTTATTTGCGTTATTATCGAAACTCAAATGTCCCTTGACGTTAGTCAATTTCTCAGTATACGCTCCAAAGACAATTTGGGGAATTAGGAAACCTTAATTACATTATTAAGGTGTTAAGCTAACTCCAGAATTAGATGACTAAACATATTCTTAAGGTCTATCGTTGCTACGTAATTTAGTTTTACTTTGGAATATCTGTATTGCGTCGATTAAAAAGGTTTTAAAATATTATTATTTGCTCTTTTTCTTTTTGCCACCTGCAGGAGAAGATATAGTTTTCATCACTTCAATATCATCAAATTGCACAATAGAAGCATAAGATTAACCATTGGCAGTTAGGTTTAGTAGTACATTGACATTGTATTTCATCGGATGTTCCAAAAAAAATATGCGCATGACATCAGCACGAGTACAAAGCCTTGCCAAAACGCAAGGGTTAAGTACCTCATAAGCCGTACAGAATACACAAGGAGTGGAAAGGGGGGTTATAGGGGGAAGTTTTACGATCTATGTTCACAGCATCTCATGCGGAAATTATGCTTGCTTATGCTAACTTTAAATGTTGGCATGTTATTCCTAACTCCTCGGAACTTCAGATTAAGTTATTGCTTGTCAGTATTGAAATAGCGAACTTGGCCCGAATTGGTTATTGTGTTAATCAATATTGAAGGCTCCAAATAAGGTGGCCTCTCGGGAGTTTTGGTAGTCTTCAGAAGTCTTGTGTCATATAATGATGGGTTTGCTTTGTGATTAATGGTTTGTCTTTAAGTTCTGGGGCTTTTGATCTGTCAGTAATTCTACTTTCTCTTCAGTCAACACAATCGAAGTTATAATATACAAGATATTAGTAGTAACATTTAGCCCATTCATTTAGTTGATAGTATTCTAACCGTTATAGTATAGGAAAAGACAAAATATAATTCGGAGAGTACATTTTAATGTCGTCATAATACCAGAACAAATATCAACGATCTCGTACATTACATAAACCGATTATTGTAATGTTAATATAACTTCATTTATAACACTAATAACATAAACATCTTAAATGCGTGTCAGCTATTAACCCTCGCAGAGAGAGGGTAGAATGAGTGTGACAACATTTACGTTTTATGACGGACACTTCAAAAATGGTTTAATTAATATTATTAAACAAGAAATTCAACTTTACCGTTAATCAGCCAATGCCAATCGTTTACCTTTCCGATGATGTAGTGTTTTAAGATTTATTTTCCAATCATAACAATGAGTTCATGATCAGCATGACGCTTGAAGATTGCCGAAATATTGTAGGTCAAAAAATAACTTATTCTTAAATGGTACTACTTATGACAGTGTCCAATGTCCATTGAAAGTTCAAATCATCACATGTTTTGACAGCTAACATAAAGATCATAATGGTAACCGTTTTCAAAGAGTCTTCATTATCGAAACAAAGATTTTGTTTAAACCAAGAATTAATAGGTAAGTTCTTATAAAACTGGGACTGTCCTTTAAATAGTCGACCCGTTGGCAATCTACCCCCTACTGGGGCAGCAGCATCCGGGTTGAGTGTCGTTGAACGTCCGCAATTAGGTCGGCCGAGTGGCCATCTTGTTCGGTAGCGCCTTCCAGTCGCCAAGAATCTCTAGCTTCGTGTTTATCTACTTTTTGCAGTTTTGATGAGAGAAGCTGTTTGATTAAGAGCGAACAAATCCCTCGATTTCTTCGGTTTAAAGGAGTATTTTCTTTTAGTGTGTGATTAAACTAATGTTTTTGTACTGTACGGGGAGGTAAGGTCACATTGAAAGGATTGGCACCAGAACTCTTGAGATGTCAACTGGCCAGGTTTTTACTTCGAGCCAGTCAGGAATCACAGTAGCACTTTTAGTAGTAGTGATTTAAATTGATTTAAAGATGTATTCAGACAATGTATACCTACACATCAGGCTTTAATTTTAATATGTAATAAGACTCATGATGCCCCAGTGTTTCATGTGTTTTCGTCTGTACATAAAGATAAGTTTAACGATAAATATAAAACGTATATATAATCGAACAATAGATGCAGAGTTATAAACTTACAGAATGCCTCTGAAACCCGATAAAGCTTTGGACTCGACTCAAGTGAGCTTTAGTTACTAGGTCAGAGTGAATAGACCTGAGGTCTATTATGTTCTGATAGAGACAACATGAAATCTTACAAATGGAAACAAACACATAAGTCTGACTTGTATTCAGGCCAGTATTATTTACTAAGATCTTTTGTCAAAGGTTCTACTTCTACTTGCAAATCAAATGTGATCTATGTCAAATGTTAGGTTATATGGTTTGTGTCAGAATATAAATGAAGGTTTAACAATAGATACAAATATTACAGGAAACACTTGAAGTTCACTTAAATCCATACAAATGACAAACAGAGACATTCTCAACGAATTTGCAAACCTTTTCTTTGTGTATTTCAAAAACAACATCTAAAAACGAATATTATACAAAAAAAAATTCTAGAAAATCCATTCAACAAACAAATTGATAGTTTACTTCACGATTTTTGTGACAAAAGTTATATTTTTTTAAATTTTCAATGGCTGTTTTTTAACGTTCTGTAAATTTCGTTTTTTTTTTATTTATTTAAATGGAACCATCTTTGTCCCTATCGAAAAAAAAAAATCTCAGTCAATTCGGTGAAAAAAGCTTGGTCATATATTTTTTTTCGTCATTTGAAAGCCGTAACCACATTCGGCCTACCGCAATATGTCAAGCCAAGCGTGTCGTTTCTGAGATCTCAAACAATAGTTTAGCGTAAGTAGGCCAATCGTTTTCTGTGCAAACCCGCGCGCCGCGGCGGGGCAAACAACCTTGATTGAAAGTGCCCCTAATCGGCTCCGCTGAACGGGATTAATCGATGTGTGCCTGGTTACCTCGTGGTTTTAACTATGTAACGATCACGTGATCACAGACGATATTCGAAAGACATTTGTATCGATAAAAAGGAAAAAAACAATAGATTACACCTAGTTCTAACTAATGGCTATTAGAAGGCGTCTACTTAAATGTCTTCTTGCTTCTTCTACGGAACGAAATTGATGTTTTTTTTAAGCTTTTAAAGGTTCCGTTGTCAAGAATACCTACTGTCTGTCCGTCTTTGATTAGAGACTGTTATTACTAGAAAGCTGAAATTTAGCATGGGTATATTATTTATGCCAATAATCGTAAAATAAAATATTAAAAAATGCCATACGGAATCTTGCACTGCGCGTGGCGAGTCTCGTACGTGGCCGGTTTTTAAATGTCTTACGAAAGGTGTCGATTGACATAATACATAGTGGTAGTTTAGAGGTCAGGGTATAGCATAGGATACATTTTATTCGCGAACAAAGTCACTTGCAACAGCTAGTTCTCTAACAAAATTCGATTTTCAAAATGACGGGGCACATCACTGCGCCAAGGATTGATTAATGAGTTCAAAATGGTGGGACGTATTAAAGCCGAAATTAAGTTACGTCCCAAGGCAACGTATATTGATGACGTGTCTGTTATCAACATTGCCAGGTGTAGTACGGAGATAATGAGAAGTGCGTGATGAGATTGCGCGGAGAGGACGTCAGTGGACGCTTACAGAATGAACACACACACCCTTTTTACCCGACTACGGCGAAGCCAACAGGAAGGGTAATGATTTTAGCAGTCTAGTCTATACAGGATGAAATTTTAACCACTTTCCAAAAATTTTATAGGCGTTCAGTATCGGATTTAGAGCCTATTTATGAAGTAAAAAATGTAAATCAAATTGTCACCTAAAAATATTTTTCGCGATATAGTTTTCAATTTTTGAGGTCCTAGATCTGTTGAGGTATAAAGGGAAAATCAAAAACTTATGAATAGTATCGTAATGATAGAATGAGATGCAAACGCGTAAAAAAAGTGTTGCTAGGCGGCCGTATCAAAAATTTTAGATTTTCAGCGGACATTTTCTAAGTGCTTTATCTTGACATTTTTGTACTGGGCTATACCAAAAGACAAAATAAGTCATTTGTTTTTTGTCTCGTAGATTGATATATTAAAATTTGGAAAATGGTTAAAATTTCATCCTGTATATGTATGTGGGTTCCACATTTGCGGCTAAGCTACTGAGCCGATTTTGGTGAATGAGGTATCAACCGATTCCTTATTACAGTTCGGTTAACTTAGGCTAACTCTTGTTAAAAAAAAGCTAAATGATAAATGCTACAACAGTAAATTGGGGTACTTTGAAAAAGTAGATTGTGTTTTAATTCCACCCGAGATTATTAAGCTATTGCTTAGCTTCTATCGCGGGCCTTGAGCGTGGAGACCGAATCCAGAAATTCCGTAACGAAAATAA
Source organism: Anania crocealis (assembly GCA_949315895.1). Lineage (NCBI taxonomy): Eukaryota > Metazoa > Arthropoda > Insecta > Lepidoptera > Crambidae > Anania > Anania crocealis. The sequence continues at coordinate 4,661,293 of OX438874.1, read as the reverse complement.
CCTAACACCCCCAACTCCGACCGGCACAGCAGTGATACTTTTTAGTTTTATAATTGCATAAGTTGATAAAAAATGCTATGCAATAGCTTTACCGCGGCAGTCTCCGAGTGCCACACGTCTTTATTTTTTTCAAGGATAGCTTTACTAATCTAACTTCTTACTACTTGGATGTATATATACTACAAAACCACTCTACACGGCTTAAAGGTTTTAGATTTTGGATGAATTGACACGTGGATACATTAAAGACTGGAATAGGATACGCAATTTTTATCCCGAAAAGAAGTTTTCCCGTAGGATATTTTCAGCCTCTCGAAAGGAGGATTATGCCATAAAACTTAACCATAATTGCTGTGGTAACTTGAATTCAATGACGGGCGCCTTTTGCCCTGCAGTGGGATGATAATAGAATTTACTTCGTTACGTCAAAGACTTTACTCACTTTTTAGTCAAAACTGACCTCAAGTGCTTTAATAGTTCATCATATTTATCATGTTTAAGACGCCAATATAGTTCTTATTTAGGTGCTCCTTGCGTGTAAAGGTAGCTAGGCACACCTTTTTTAGACTGGAGGTCAAATTACCTAGTAAAGGGAAGCTCAGTAAAACCACTTTAAATATTCAAATCGATATATTATTATTACGAGCAAATACACAGTCACGTACACAGAAAAGAGTGAGAGAGATGATACTTTTTAGTTCTTTTGGCGACAACCGCACGCTAGCAAAGAGGTTGCGTTCGGTAATGCCTAACACTAGGACAGGTTAAAGATTAATACGATTTATCGGATCCAACAAATATATTATCTAATTAAAAAAAAGTAGGGTAGGGTAGTAAAATATTAAAATTTTATAAAATATATACAACCCTAAATTTTTACCCTTTTATCACCAACCCCTATTTTTTAAAAGCCATTTTAGTATTTTTTTTTTATGGCAAAACAACGTTAGCCGGGTCAGTTAGTGATTTGATATGAATTACTTTCCGGTTAGCTAGTCATTACGGCCGATACGAGCCAATATAATAAATTATATAAATAAATTGACCAGAATCTTGACTGGAAAATGAATTTAGAACACATTACAAGTAGAATAAATAAATTCGTTTATGCCTTAAAACAAATTAAGAACATTATGAAGAAAAACTGCAACTATATGTTACCATGCCTATGTAGAGTCTATATTACGCTATGGCCTAATAATGTATGGAAATGGCACAAATCAAAATGTAGCTATTACTACTATATCAAACTTTCATTCCGTAAAAATTTATTGTTATGTAAAATGTTTGCAACAGAGTATTATCGATACCAAGGCCAGTCTAGTTGACTTCTGATTTACGCGGTCCTCGCGTGCAGGAGGCCGTCCGCCACACCTGGCAAAGGAGGTCAGGGAGGTCAGAGGTTGACTCGCGAAATATTAGATAGTAGCACTCGCTTTGATAAGGACTGGAATCGGCAAAAGCAATATTAAATTTTTGTCGTGTACGTTAAGGCAACGTTTACGTGTCAGTATCATTATTTTAGTTGCGACTTGCGAGTTGTTTGTTTGTCAAACATGCAATTTTTTTTAGTTTTAGATACATTCATTCCCCTTTTTCTACCCTAAGGTTAAGAATTATCTTTAAAATATTATATGGGATTGCATCACAACAATATAAGAATCGACTTTTGAAAATAAAATAAAAAATCGATTTTACCTAGGTATGAGCTTTAGTTTTATGTCGATGCATACATAATCCTCTATTCTTTCCTTTTATTTCTTTTTATCTTCTTCATCTATGGGTGTCGCAAGAGGCGGCCAAGGAGCACCGTCAGAAGAAGATGGACAGCAGCGTCTTCCCTTTACTATTGGCTTGCCTCCAATTGCCAATCCGCTCGCCAAGCGTGGCTATTGTAGCAAGATCCTCCTCTTCAAGAGGCCCGTGTTCGACATTAAGATTAATATAGGCTGGATGATAATGATAATTATTTTTTAAGTTTAACTTAGTCCAGTCACAGGCTATAGGTACATAGTGCCCGGGAGCGATACGCGATCGGTGACGCCACGTCCGGCGCGGTGAGGCTTAGCCGGAAATACGGGAAACTTTAAATAAATGACGGAGCGAAGTTGGCTTCGGATTCTACTTCGACGTTCGCATCAATGGGACTGCAAGAAGCATTGTTAAATGTTTTCTATTGTTTACGCTTCAACAATATTTCATGGTTTATGTCATTTGTTGTGATTAAATAAGATTAACATTTTTATGAATAATGTAGACAAGTTTTCTGATAAGTATTCTTTAGGTCTAATACACTAGACGATGGCATTTTAGTTTTACGTACAGAATACTTTTTTTATCCTTATTAATGTTAGCCATTATGTATCTACGGACGTAGACATTGCGAAACAAGGATTTTGTTTCGCAATGGTTACGTCCGTCTGTTTTTCAAGATTATTTTGTATGTTAAGTGTACGAACCCATCTGTATATCGTGTGGTACCGGCAAGTTGAAAAGATAGCACCACTCTTTCTCTTCCTATGGGTGTCGTAAGAGGCGACTCAAAGAATACTGTCAATACTGTCAGAAGAAGACTGTCAGTAGCGTCTCCTCCATTAGCCAAACAGCGTTCGCCAACCCACCTAACAACCGAACGTGTTATGACTACTACCACTACTACTGGATATTATAATCAGCAGTTGACTGATGTAACCTGGTGATGATGGTGATGACGAAACTAGCTGGAGTTATCCTCATTGAGGTTGTGTGTATTAAATTGACTTCTAGCACTTTTATTAAGAGGTGGCCGGAGAAATTCCCACAGAGAAGGACAGGAGACCAATTCTACTAACGTAAATTATCAAACGTAAACGCAACAATTGACGAAACGCAACTAAACGTCAACTTTTCGTATTCTAATAACAAAATCGGTAGCGTTTCAGCACACCTTATCGATCGATCGAAACTAAGTTGAACGATTTCTTAAATTCATATTTCACTATTGATTTGACGTTGCTGTCAGTTGAAGCGCGCGCAGCCGAAGACCAACGTTTCAACTGTCAAAATTACCGGTCGAGCATACGCTAGTAAAAGGCTACTTTTGTTGGATTGATAGCTAGCGGTTCAGCTTACGTTTGGATTTCGTTTAGTAAAAATCGTTAGAAGAATACAGTCTTGTGTGACAGACAACCGAAGTTGACATTTAGTTGCGTTTCGTTAATTGTTACGTTTAAGTTTTGATAATTTACGTTAGTAGAATTGGTCTCCAGGTCAATTTAACCCATTAAAAACCGGACGGGTCCTTCGACATATCGCAATGAGGTGAAGCACACGTGGGTTGCTCCGTGCCTTTGTGGGCGATTCGCCAGGCGTGGGCTAGCATTCGACATAAGAAATGTAGAACGAACCATATTATCATTAACGTGCAATCTATTATCGCATAGCACGCTCGATTGTTCCCACCATTTCATTCACCCGGTATAAATACACAATTAGTGATTGCTAGTTGCAAATACGTTTGTATAGTGTTAGTACATAACTAGGTTCAGGGTAAAGTAATTAAATTAAGGATATATCGGAAACCCGATAAATATCGATATATCGACGCCTAAATATATCGATATTTATCGATATCGACGATTCGATATTCGCTGTACACTGTGGAGTGAACAGTTGACTTTACTAAGGCCGAATTTCTTTCTAAAACTATAGTAAACCACAGTTATGTACAGCGAATGGTCACCATCACAGCCTATTGTGTAGAGGGGCTGTAAGACCTCATTAATTTTAATAAGCCTTTAAAAAAGGAGAAATATCGATATATCGGCGTACTAGACCGATATATCGATATATCAATGTCGACTTAATTTGATATATATCGATATCGATATATCGATATTTTTAAAAACTTTGCATCCCTAAATTAAATATTAAACCGAACCGATAGATCTACATCCCTGTAGATCCATTCATGGATACTGGTGTAATTGTAGCCGGTAAAGGTCAAGTCACAATACGTGAGAGCAAAGTGCTTGGCTAGTAACATACCTGAGTACCTACCTGATTAGTCTCAAATTCTGGCAAAAAGTGCTGAGCTTGTGAATAGCATTTATTTTTCTTTGTATTCCATTGCCGTCGCTTAAACTTTAAACGGAGGTTACAGATGCAGATAGATTGACTTTTGTTTGAGGATGGTTATTAGTTCCGTTTAAATATAAGAAACAAATATATAAACATTGTTGTTTAATAAATTAATAAATAAAAATAACCACATAATGAAAAATACAGGGTCAGCAAAAAGGCTTCAAAAAATCAAAATCAAAACCCTTTTTTGATAAGGCTGTGTTTATGTAATGTCTAAAGTAAGACAAATCTTACGGAACAAGCTGAGCTTAAAAATCCAAAAGAAATCAATAATTAAATCAAAGTCACTATTTCTTTAAATCTGTCTATTCCTGTTAACTACTAGCTTTACGCGAAAGGTTATTATATGTTAAAATTAGTATACATATAGGCGTGATTTCTATAAGCAATTATAACAATGCTTATTCTGTTTCTTATTTAACCAAACTTAGCAACATTGTGGTCTTAACCCTACTCGTGAGAATACCGCAAGGATATTACATTAGCAACATTGATTAGTAAATTAACAACAATTTTCGGTGCGAATAAACATAGCATTGTGAACATAATGATTCATTTGTGTATTAGTGCCAGCAATAATCTGTCTGGAGAACATTACTAACTTGTTTTGTGATAGAAACGACTAACAACTGATTGCATTTGCGTTAATTATAGTCAATAGATAATTAGGTAAAAGGTTTCTTAAGATAACTATGATAACATTTGTCGTAGAAGCTTATCGTTTAAATAAAACCAGGACTACACTTTATTTTTCTTCTAAATTTATCTTCTAATATTATAAAGCTGAAGAGTTTGTTTGTTTGTTTGTTTGTTTGTTTGTTTGAACGCGCTAATCTCCGGAAGTACTGGTTCGATTTGAAAAATTATTTTTGTGTTGGATAGTCCATTTATCGAGAAAGGTTTTAGGCTATAAAACATCACGCTGCGACCAATAGGAGCGAAGCATCAGTGAAAAATGTTGCAAAAATAATCGCGTTCATAATAACAGAAATTGACGCGGATGAAGTCGCGGGGAACAGCTAGTAGGAAATATTTAATCAGTCAAACCGGGCTGCTCAAGCCATTCCAGAGTTGGGTCTTTTGGGTTGGGTCTTTTGGGTTGGGTTGGATTATCAGTGCCTCTGTAGTCTTGAACCACGGCTTAGGTGGCCGTCGAGGGGTAATCAGGGGAGCCTGATAACTCACCAATTTACTGTAATAGTCATGTACGCCACAAGTCAGGTAGACCTTGAGTTGATGGCGGGATTGTCAGGGTCCAGCAGTATAATATAACCATGGTAGTACTACATGTCCACTGCGATTTAGACCAGCAACAGAAATTGCAAAAAATATTAAAAGAACGGTTCCACCTAAGACAGTCAAAGTTTTTTGATTTGCAGACCAAATAAATAACAAATACATTTAGAGTTGTACATTTTGGGCGGTCGCTTGAAGCGACATCTCACCAAACAACTTTCAGGTGGAGGAGAGTAGAATAAGAGTTGAAAGGGGAAGGTGGCGGAGTTCAAATTTGAACAATAAAAAGTGTAAATGCAAGGAAACGTATTTTCAAAAAATAAATTCTTTAACGCATAGTTTGGTAGATGAAGAGTTTATAAAGTGTCAAGCTACTTTAGTTATAAGACCAGTCCTAATGTACGGCAGTGAGACGTGGGCAGTCACCCGAAGAAATGTCCATACCATTCAAGTTGCCGAAATGAAGATGCTGAGGTGGATGTGCGGCGTCACCAGGCTCGATAAAATCCGCACCAAGTACGTGCGAGGAAGCCTTGGTGTGCGTGACATTGCCGACAAGATGCAAGAGAGTAGGCTGCGATGGTATGGTCATGTGAAGAGGAGACCTCCAGACTACGTAGGGAATTTGGCGCTAAATCTTTCTATCCCAGGCCGAAGATCCAGAGGCAGGCCTAGGGTAAGATGGAGGGATGTGGTGCTAAGGGGCGTGGGTGAGTGCCAGCTATCCGAGGAGGATGTCAAGGATAGAGCGAAGTGGAGAAGAATGATAAGGAAGGCTGACCCCACCACCATATGGGATACTTTAGTTACCGACAAGGCAACGGTGTGACATGTTATACACCCCTCTTGTACGTGACGTTATCTGTGCCTTAGGTATTCGGCTCACGGCGTCGGTTCCAACACTTTATCTTGATAAAACTTTTTAGACGGAAAGAATTTACCGCTGTGAAATCGTGATATAAGCTACCAATTTTGTGGAGGTGCATTACTCGTACTATCGCGATTTCTTGTTTGACTTTGATTCAAAATTGTTGCTTTATATGTATTTTGATCAATTTTTTTATGTTTTTCTTTTTATAAAAATAGCATTTACACCAATGTACCATTTAGGTTAGAAACTATTTGGTTATTTTTTTTTGTATTAAAGGAGCAGTTATCATCAATCTAAATATTATTTTCAATCTTTGAAAAAAAAAGGAGAGCTTCTCTTTATATCATAGATTCAATGTGTTTTTCAAACGCTATAGTTACTAAAATTTATTGCTAGTTGATCACGTATTATTGTTGAACAGTAAGTTTACATATCTTTCAGGATAAAAAATGTTTTATTCTAAATAAAATCTAGATTTGTAGTCTGGAAAAATAAGTTTTTCACTCCCTACGACATTCTTTTGTTTCACCAGAATAAAAATGCATTGCCAAAAAATAACTTCAAATAAAAACCGAGATATAACTTCTTTTGAAAATAAAGTTGTTAAAAGCATATACAAAACGGTGCTAACATTCACTAACACATGTGAAAAGGTTGTTAATATCTATGAAGGTCTAAAGTGAAAGGCATACAGACATGTTAGAATTTATACTTAAAATTTGTTTAAGGATGCGACTCTACGTACCTACAGTCTAAGTTTGTATATTTAGACACAGATAGATTTTTCCATCATCAAAAAGGCACCTATAGTAAGAGAACTCCTACAAGATAACACTATAAAAAGAGCCTATGGTGCTTTTCTTTTTCAATGGTAGGTATTTTATAAATTTGAAAATGTACAGTGTACATCAGGCTATACATTGTCGTTGGAAATTCGCACTTATTTCGAAGATGTTAAGATGCCCCAGTGTATTGCCTGATGTGTTGTCATCTGTACTATGTCATAAAACTTGTGTAGGTGGACTACTAATCATGACATAACTTCACAAGGCGTGACAACACTTACAGTAGGTAAATGCTATTCGTGATACTTAACCGAATAATAGCTATTTGTTTTACAACTTGTAGGTGTCGACGTTTCGCTAGTCTTTACTTCTATACTAGATGAAATTTTAACCATTTTCCAAATTTTAATATATCAATCTACGAGACAAAAAACAAATGACGTATTTTGTCTTTTAGTATATCCCAGTACAAAAATGTCAAGATAAAGCACTTAGAAAAGGTCCACTGAAAATCTAAAATCTTTGATACGGCCGCCTAGCAACACTTTTTTTACGCGTTTGCATCTCATTCTATCATTACGATACTATTCATAAGTTTTTGATTTTCCCTTTATACCTCAAAGGACCGTAAAATTTAAAACTATATCGCGAAAAATATTTTTGGGTGACAATTATATTTAAATTTTTTACTTCATAAATAGGCTCTAAATACGAAATGAACGCCTATAAAAATTTTGGAAAGTGGTTACAATTTCATCCTGTATTGCCTCGTCAAAGATACGAAAAATTGGTCAAGTGAGAGTCGAAAACAAAGTATAAGAAGTAACAATAAAACTTTTTTTTGTTTCGTAATTTACTATTATTGCATAAATTATAAAATAAATTATGGTGGTTACGTTCAATCGTTTGTTAATGTCATTTTCATACATTTGCTTTTCGTCTGGCGTAAACGATGTTAGAAAGCCTCTTGTCTAAAGCCTGTAACATGTTAGACGCTAACTTACGGCCATTTCCAATAACCTATCTCTCTTCAGTTTTGGCATATCGGAGATAGAAAACAACTTCTGTCTTTGTTTCTCTGGACGGCAAAAACACCGGCCGTTAGACGATAACTCTACTAATAAAGATGGTAACACTTTTACACTTAAATCAAGACAGAACATTGAACTTGAAAAATTATTAAGGGGGCAAGGGCTGGAGTGGGTCATTTCTTACTGATACCAATACTAGGTTTTATTTTCTTTACTATTATAAATTGAACCTTATTATTATTAGTCATAACATCATATATTCTTTTACAGGTGCCAACATAGCAGCAGTGACGCGGGACGGCCTTACGCCGCTGCACTGCGCCGCCCGATCGGGACATAGTAATGTGGTATCCCGCTTGCTACAACACGGTGCTCCCATCACTAGCAAGACTAAGGTAACTGCCAAACATAGCAATCGTTGAATCGTTGTATATTAAATGCAGTAATCATGCAAAACAGTCTAATTTAGACTGCGTCTCACACTATCATTTTGATCAATTTGAATTGCATCAATTTTATGAGTCTGTAAATTAGTGTTGTGGTGTGAAATATAAATACTTTTTGAATTTAATTAAATTTGAATGGGGCACATAGATTGAATGAAGCCCGACCCATAACGGAGACGGACGGACGAAGTAGGAAATTCGTTCGTGGGAAATTGTATTCCTATATTCAACAAATTACCACAGGGTATTGCTGAACTCTCTGTACGTAAACTTAAGTTGTATGTCTAAGGGCTACTAAACTATTAATGATTATTGAAATGATAAAGAAATAAAATAAGTTATTTCTAATTTGATAACGACTTAACTCACGTTTTAGTGTTTTTGCAAAATAAGTTTTGTATTTTTAGCTTAGCTGGCTTTTAACTCTAATCTTCTACCCATTAGAATGTACGATTTTTAAAATTTAAATAGGACAAGTTACTTTTAACTCTCCTATCTTGTACGATTCATGAGATTTACTCCGTTGAGAGACAAAATGACGGACAAACAAGCAACACAGGCTTAATAAAATAATCCCCTAGGGACCCTTTCGTTACGGAACCCAAAGCACAGGCTTACTAGTTAATACAAATATCAAGAACTACAGTAAAATAACATTGTGCCGGTCACGTAATATTCGGTGTGTCACGTTCCTTCTTTGATATTTTAGCAGAACAAAATGGAAATGTAAGTCAGTAAGCGGCAGCCACGGAGTAATCAAAAGCTTGGATCAGTGTAGCGAGCAGACTCGATGCAAGTAACAATAAGACGGAATCGCAATCAGAACTATGCACACATTGATTGAAATACTAGTCTACTGACAACAGTTTTAATTCTTAGGAGTTTGTAAAGCGACCTATTTCAATTGATAATAAATTGACGTTTTTGCAAGTTCCAAAATAATACAGGGTATTCGAAAATATACATAGATGCAAATATTATATCTTTAATATATAAGGCTCTTGCCTACAATAACAATAAAATTTATTACATTTCTTTCTATCCGAACTGTCTTTTAATGTATTAAGTGTAGGTATTTTGGTATACTTATACACTATATAATTATTTCATTTCTTTCATTTCTTAGATAAAGTCGAAATAATAGGTATTGTGAAGGAAGAAATAAAGTATGTACCATAATCCTTTATTATTTTTCATAATTATATTACTAAGTTTTATCAATAAATGTTTGATTGTTAGATCCGCATGAACAAATTAAATTAAGTTAATTGTAACAAAAGCCGTGGGCAACAACTCCTAAATTGTAACTGATTCCAAATATACATATTAGTTCAGAGTTCTCGGTTTTAATAACAAAAAAATACACGCATTGCACTCGAAACAAATAGAATCGCAATAAACAAAGGTACTACAAATGGCCAGTCCAGACCAAGTCCTTACTTTAAAAGTTTAACAAAACACTAAGTAAATAAAAATCGAGTTAGTTCTCTTGAAACATCACTACACAGAGCTGAGTGAAATGAAATTGGGTCTTGCATTCAAGGCGCGGTGGTCCACCCGACCCTAATTAGGCTGTACCGTGACCTGTGGTCAAATGTGGTGGTAATGAACCATATTATAGGAATTTTGCTGCATTAGACAGATAATTTATTGTGCATATCTTTCTACAGACAAACCAGGCATAATTTCTTTTTTGTTAGCACAAATAAGTACTAATTCAATTTGAAAAAGAATTCCATAACTGTTGTACCTAATACTGGCCGTATATTTTTTATATAATCAAAATACCTGTATTCCTAATTTTTTTATGTATTAAAAAGTTTACTTGGTTACTTGGTTACCACCTTATGTTTTGACAGTCAATAAATAAACCTGAAATTATTCTGAGCTTAAATATTTTATTTTCTACAATGGTAAAGAAAATAGGATTGACACTTTGACAGTCTTTATTTTTCACAAAATCTTTTAAATCCTAAGAAGGCGTGATGTAAGCCACATACCTACTATATGTCTTTGCATGATGATTGTCGGTAATTTCTTGTTTGATTCTTGCTTTCCGAGTTCCAAGATAAAGTTTTATTTCGTACCAAGAATCGAACGGTTCACTTGCTGTTTTCAAGTTGATCGTAAAATTAAACTCTTGTGAAACATCCCATTAAACCTTCACCTAAAGAGCTTAATTAAACGAACCTGCCATTCGTCAAGGACTACATACAGTGTTAAAATAACGTTTCATGTACAGCCTGCATCAGACCAAACATTTCTGATGCAAAATCGCACCTATTTCAACGACATAGGATACGCCAGTGTTTAGCCTTATCTGCCGTTGGCTGTATATAATATTTTTGGGGTTTATTTACAAAAGGGTCCCAAACGGAACCGTGTTGTTGCTATAACTGTCAGTCCCGCTGTCAAGAGGCTTTACCGAACGAGATGAGGCGGGATGTTTATGCATACGCGTATACATATTTGCCGTAATACGAAACTGTATTCAAATCAAAAACAACAAAGGAGGAGAGTATACTTGTCTAAGTTATAAGAGGTAAATATTTGTCGTGTGGTGACAGCACCAAAATAGAATGGCACCATTTCTCCTCTTCCGATGGCTGTCATAAGAGGCGATTAAAGGAATACCGTCAGAAGATGGGCAGAAGCATCTTCTATCCACCGATGGCCAAACGATCGCCAATCCTCCTGACGAGGTGGCGATTATGGCAATAGCCCCTTTTTGGAGAGGCCCATGTTTAGCAGAGGACTAATATTGATGATGGTTTGCAAATGCTGCAGACTCTGAAAATGGCTCCAATTTATATGCCTGGGCTTGTTTGTTTTTAATACTATTTCTCCTAACATACCTGTAAACTTAGTTATACTTATTTTCCTTGGTTCATTCTATTAAGAATTCAAACTATTTTATTTTTTTAAAGTGTAACGCTTTTACGTGGATTTTTATATTTTTAATCTTGTCTACCGTATTTTAAATTTTATTTAAATCAGTAAACGCCATCAAAGAAAAGACAAGCAAAATACATACCAGTATCTAATTAGCAAACCTCCTATATTTTTTCTAAGCAAATAGTATTGCGAAAATCTGACACAGTCCACACGAGTCGCATAAAGTTTTGTATCGAAGAAAATGTTCGAAGTTACGTGTCATGTCCACCTGCCACTATATCGGAATTCAGCGCACGCCCGCCATTCTAACTGACTCCAACTAATCAGGAGTTATGCTGGGCCCGAGGCCTTACTACGTACCGCACAGTCCGTATATACGGAAATATATCTGCCTCTTTCAGATATGCTAAAACAATGGTATGAGTGAGAGAGACAAACGAACTCGAATATAGGAGCGGAATAAGAACTCTGGGCATGTTTGTGTAGCGATTATAAACTTTATTTGACTCATTTGAAGGGTTGCCAGGATAGTAAAAAATACACGAGCAAACTGCAAATTCGACTAGAGTTTTGAATTTTCGAACATTGCATGGGGTCTGTGATCACAAAGCGTGGTGATTATGCCTATACCCATCATAATTGCTGAGGTAACGTAAATTCAATGATGGCGGCCTTTGCCCTGTAGTGGGATGATTACAGACTTTACTTTTACATGAGCAAACTTAGATAGGGATTCTTCAGAGTTTCAAGACAATCCCTTGATGAATCCCTTAGATTTTAGAACATCAAAGGAAATAAAACGGCCGTTTCTATAAAAAAAAAAGTAGTTGAACTGGAAGTTAAGTGCTGAGTGCACTTAACTTTCAGTTCTCTCTACAGCTGTTTCATGGAGGTTTTTTTATCATGTCATTTACCTGTTTGAGATTGAAATATTTAAGCTGTTACGTATAATAACAGTTAAAATAAATAACAGTATTCAGTTAGGGACAAATTTTTAATTCCCCTATTAAAAACCCCAATGTGGTTTCATTGCGGATCAGTGCGAAAAATTTTTTTATATTATTCGAGTCGAATTATATTCGTTTTAAAAAGTTGCTACTGACAATTAGTAGTAGATATTGGTTAAGTATATTTCCTTTATATTTCCAAAATATTTGACAACGAATTGTATCAATCCTTGCGTAACAAAACAAAAAGCATAAACTTAAAAAGCAAACCCAAAAGCACGAACTGTTTTTATCTCAAACACAAACCGATCAGGTTAAGATTAAAGTCACTCTTGTTAAGAATGCTTCATTAAAAGTTAAGCGATCGACATTTTACTTCGTTTAAGGGCTGGAATAATATGAAAAAGTTTAATTTACAACCAGGTAGCTTAATTAGCTTACGGAAGCAAACAAAAATGGTTGCGTATAATTATATTCAATCCTGGTTAAATTACTCGTTAAGTGGGTTTCCAGAGGCTATCCACGGGTGTAAATTGCATTTACAAGTTGTTTACTGTGGCTTTTGATCGATAAAATTATCTGTAAACCGGCAATTGACTTCAATGAGGTGAATTAATTGAATGGCAATTGCAAAATCAAATTTTGTCCGAGTAAACACTTCTGGATAAATGTTCAATTTATGAACACACAACCAATATATTTCGGCATTCAATATACGTCTACACTACACTGAATTTATAAAAAAATATGATATTATGTGTTTTGTAATGATTAAAACGCAAAAACCACAAAAACTAAGATAGCAATTGCAGTACCTAACGCGATATAGCAGAACCACGCGGACGGAGCGCTTGTAAATTAATATTTTACTGGATTAGGTGTAAATTCAAAATGAATGTTAATTCAAGAAAGAGGTCATTGAAGATATTGTAGGTTCTGCAATTCTTAAAGTCAATAAAAGAAGATAAGATAATAACTAGTTGGATTTTACAAATATCTTTGTCACCGACATAATGGGCTATTACCAGATAACGACAAAAACTTAGTACATCGAACTCTCCAGAAAATTGGTGGACCGTAACATAGTTTGCTGCTGGTTGCTCTACTTCACTGTGGTTTTTTATTACTACCGGCGATGAGAACATAATCAGAAAATGCTTGTAGAGAATTACTTTTTACGTCAAACGCCTCGTTGGTCTAGTGGTTTTAAAACCGGACCAAGATCTCGGGGTCCCGTGTTCGATCGGGCATCAAAAAGTTTCGAATTTTCAAAGATTGCTCGGGTTTGTGATCACCAACCCGCATTTGGCAAGCGTGGCGATTATGCCAGTACCAATAATTGCTTTAGCAACTGGAATTCAATGATGGAGGTCTTTTTCCTGCGATGGGATGATTATATGCTGTTACTTTTTAATTTTTAAGGAGAACCGAGATCGGTGCATTCAACGCAATACTTACTGGCATTCCTTTTAAGCATATGCTTGAAATTTTCTGTAGAATAACGGTATTACAGTCGGTAAGACAATTCAGGAATTAATTAGCTTTTTATCTGTTTTAATCGTATCACAACAAAATCAAAAATCGACATATTTTGCAAATTTTGGATAAAAAAATTTAAATGTTCAAAAATTATCATTACAATTTGTAACATAAAAAAGATTTTCACCAAATGAACACCCACTGAAAGTTTGGATGCTCTTTCAACTTGGTTGCATTCAACATTCAGTAATGTGTAAGTACCTAATGTTGAATTTGCATTGCAGTAGGCATGATACTTGACATTAGTTTTTAGGGTTCCGTACCCAAAGGGTAAAAACGGGACCCTATTACTAAGACTTCGCTGTCTGTCCGTCGCTCTGTCATCAGGCTGTATCTTAAGAGCTGCGATAGCTAGACAGTTGAAATTTTCACAAATTATGTATTTCTGTTACCGCAATAACAACAAATACTAAAACAAAATAAAATAACTATTTAAAGGGGGCTCCCATACAACAAACCCAATTTTTTTGGCCTTTTTGATACGGAACCCTTCGTGCGCGAGTCCGACTCGCACTTGGCCGGTTATTTAAATTGTGACAGCGAAGTGACATATATGGAACTGTGTATCTAGTTTTTATGTTATATCTATGTCTAGTTGAAACATTCGATCAAACCGATGTTCATTCACGCTGCTTCGATCAATCAAATACGACATTTTGCGAGTGGCTACTGTGTGAATGTTTCAAAGGGCTCTCAGCCAACTAATTCGTAAAATGGCAGCTAAATCCGTACAGCATTTCGTTTAGCGTGCAATCACAATCATTCAAACTGGTCCATTTCAATAGCAGCAGGGGAGTGCGTTTAATTGACTGCAAACCAGTATAGTGGTGGACGGCTTCAAACACATCTAGATTATCTAAGTTGGCTTAGTTACAGCCACTCATAGTTCTGGCACACGGTGCAATGCTTAGTTCTCCTTTCCGCAAACGACTCTCGAAAAACGAGCAAGCGAGATGGAATGCCCTTGAGATTCTCGGGACTAGAATGGAGACGAAGCTTAGACCCTTTGTAGCAATATTGTTGAACGCTTTTCATGGTCCACTTGATTCGCCGTACACTAGTACAATTAGGTTGCATTCTCCACATTTCATGATTGTACGAAGGGAAAAATCAGTATATTCAGTAAATATTATAAAATCGCAATAAACTATAGATACTGTTTAAACATTCAAAAGTAAACTACTGAATCGATACTAATTCAATTAAACTTTGTAAGCTTTTCTATTTAAACTTATATCGCAATTAAGTAAAAGCTTCAATAGGTATATTTGATGTGAATACATTTGACCTCATTTATTATTCTATTGGCACACAATTCCGTCGTTTTCTCCAGCAAATATTGTCTGCAACGTCATTCATAGTATCTCTTGTTCTAGTTATACTCGTAGTTCGGAATACTAGTAAGAATAAACAATAACTCGGGTCTTCTAACAATAGTTTGTTTGAATTCAGAAAATTGAATCTAGATTTGAATCAAATTGAATTTAAGCTGTTTTGATGTTTGCCTGTCAATAGGATTGATGGCTACGATTATGAAACAAACGCAGCTGAACCGAAATCAATTGAAAATGCACTAAAGAAAGTGAATTGTCGGGCTGAAACTATTGAAAGGGCACCAAAAAAGTGATTAACAAAACGCCATAACAAAGGCATTGCGTTTTGTTACGGAGAACCGATAAAGCATTCACGATTTTTTTGTCGTTAGTGGCAACATATTGGTTTATGATAACGATGCAAACATAAGCTAAACATTTATCGACAGGTAATCGAGAGATATCGTTCACCGGCTAATTCAATTACTGGCAACGTGGTCGATGCAGATAATATAAATCTAGTCTGTGGAACACTAACACGAGTTGTTGCAGTTTTTATCAGACTTCCAGCATGTAACAGAATTTACTTCTAACCTTTCTAAAGTTAATATCTCTATTCTGTAGCCCATAGTAAAGTCCCAAATTACATTCAGTACATAATCTAGTCTAACATAGTGGATATTACACTAGTCCACCCTACAGCATTGTTAGAGCCACCTTAATAGAATGTTCTCGAAACACTATCCGGAGTGCAACGTAATTTGATTTGCGTGGACCTTGCCCTACCTTTGGCCGTGGACGTGATGTTAGATATATTTCAGTCTCGCCTTTCGTTGTAATTTTAATAGGGGTTACTTTCTATAGCAAAACTATAAGGAGACAAACAGATTTAGGTTTTGCTTGAAATAACTAAAGTTTGAACGTAAAACTTTTAGATTGGGAAAATACGAGTACTACGGGAGTTAAATTATTAATAGTTACTCGACTGTATTTTGAAATAGATCTTTTTGAATTTTTTTTGAATTGCTGAAATATTGGTTAAAATAATTAATGAAATATTGGTGACAATATCACAGAATAGACACCAGATTGTGAAATTTTACTATTAAGTGTGCGATTTTTTAAAGACATTTAGTTAGTTTTATGCAAGTTAACCTAAAAACGCTAAAGTGATTTTGTGACATTCATTGATGAATACAGGTTTTCCAAAAGATTTTTTCAGTCTTTACAAAGACAGTAAATATTTTCCAAAGTAGTCCAAAACAAATCTTTGCGAATACTTCAAAACAAATTTAAGGGTTTCTGCGTTCCAATAGGAAAAGGGGATCTTTTCAAGAGCCCTTTAAGTGCTTTTGCTTCTGAACGGTATAAAGTAGTGGTAGTACATATTTTTAGGTCAGATAAGTATATCCGCTTCACTGGTCTAATGGTATGAATATTGGTTCGGTTGTAAGTCTTACTGTTAGAGTACTTCGATAGATTACTGAAGAATCTTACATGGCCATAATGTGGCAAAGCATGCTCTCTATGGACATAAAAAATCACATCACATATCATGGTATCTAAAATTTTACTTAGTTCATATATTTTCATTGATACCATGCTATCAAAGCGTTTAGACATTGTAGTTCTGGTAATTTAACAGACCGCATTCATATCGTTTGCTCTCTGGTTCACTTAAGTTATCAATTACGTAAGCAGTAAAGAAATAAAGGAATTACATACCACGAGTGCGTGTCGCACCCGTCTTTCTGCCGCGGGGTATGGCTCCCTATTATTCTGCAGGTGCCGACCTGGAACGAGGAAAAAAACAATTATTCACGGCACAAACAGGAAATTTTACGCTAATACATTTTACGAGACACGATAATTTATGTGTCATGAATCTTGGGTGGAGCTTGGAAACATTAAATTAACGCTTTAAGCAAACGGAGCGACTTAAGTAGCTAAAAATGAATTATTACAGTCCCGTTTAAACATTAACAAAGCTGGCAATATCAAAAGTAACTCATTACAACAAGTACATTATTGGAAAGAAGAAGTGTAGCAGCCTGAAAAATAAAGGATCACTTGAACATTTCCCAAGAGAGAACTGGCGGGCTACTTGCGGCACTTCCTTGTTATAAACGTTAAAACTATTAGCCAGCACTTATGAGTAATTACAAAGCTCAAATTGTCTGCGTTCGGAGTAGATCCAAATCACACAGGATGCAGTTCTGAGTACCGGCATTTAACTGGAATTCGTGAGACTATACCGGAACAGTTACCCGCGTTGAGGGCTTAGTGGGCTCACTCCTATTTAGGGCACTGTATTGGCTTACGTGTCTACGTGTTGCGACGATTAATTATTGTGTTTGCCAGCACTCCGCATTTAAGTCCTACTATAAATTAAAGTCAAGGGACCGCCCCAACTAAAGCTGTCGGAGTTAATGCTTAATTTTGCAAAGATATTGGCACACTACACTGTTCAATTTTAACCATTAAAAATGATAATAAGATTAACATCAAACTAAATTCACACCCTGGAATACTTAAATAAACACCCAACAAAGTTATGGACAAAGACCCTGCTTCTATTCAAAACCTAGAGTTATCAGACAGTTTTATCAACACAAGACCACTTCCCCTGACCTCGAAACGTTGAGAGTAAACCCCTCGTAGATCTTATCTTAACACCCTAAGAACTCAATATCTTGGAAGTAGAATACACAAAAGGAAAGGCCTGAGGGTCTAAGGAGAAGGACAAATAACCTATTAAGGTTCAGCAGCGGGTGGTTGTGCCAATATTTATAAGACGTCGTGCAGTGACGTATAAGGAAGCTGTAGGTAGTAAGTTGGACAGACTTCTTTTATCAATAAGCACGTATAGTTCCAATAACAGAACAAGGATCAATTTTAGTGGAAGTATAATAAACATTACAGCTGAGTCTCAGGTTTATTTCCAATTTTGAATCATGATTATATCTAATAGAGCGACAACTATTACGTAGGTCAAGAAAACAAACAATAGGTAATGAAACTAAGTAATACTAAAAATTATAAATCTCACCTTTCCTTAAAGTTTCTTTAACAAAGTTTCACAAAAATGTTTGAATCGCTTATCGATTCACTTTTAGTCGAATTAACTTCAAATTTCACTTCAAATTCGATATCGTTAAAAAACTAATTATTTTATTAAATTTAATGCCTTTAAACTGTAAGGTACCACTGTACTGTACTGTACACTGCCGCAGTTTGATTTAAATGACACAGTCAAATTGTAAGTAGCCTTCCTACTACTCTCCAAACAAATCTCTAACTAAATACAGATAACTGCCGCAGTTGTGACGTACCAGTACATGCTCTTTGCTTGCTACATCACTGTTATTAAAGTTAATCTAAGATGTATAGTAAGTTACGTAAACCAGGAGTGTTTAGCTAACATTCTGAAACCATAGTTCAATAGAATAAATGAGTCACTGACTATGCAGAATTAAATCTCTTATATAGTTTTAGCGATCAGTTTATGTCCAAAGAGAAAATGATAAATAACACTCACATAACTACTAAGCAAGTTACCGGACACATAATAAAAGAACCCTTTAGTTAATTGAATCGGATTGTAACCATTTAGCACAGTAGGCTGGCGTTATAAGACTACTCTTGCGGCTATAGCCAGATTACCATTTACCATTCAGCATTGTCTAGCTCGCAACTAAGGACTAATGGTGCTAATAAAATGCAAATTCATGATGCCATTTAGCCGACAGAATATAAAATTGATCCAGCTAAAGATTGATTTTATAAGGAAACGACCCAAATATTCAAGACAAGACTAGTATGTCACATTCTTGATGATGTAATTATTTGCAAAAGACGTTTCAAGACCGTAAAGATATGACTGCGCATAGACATGTTTTTTTGTGTGTGACATTAAATACATAACCGCGAACAAATATTGTTACATGTACCTCTGTTTGTCTAAGTAAAGACATTACAATTAGTTTATGCCGTTTCGAATAAACAACGACTCGGGAGTTTCAAGGTTTGTAGATATCTTCCAAGATCACTTGATAGGACAGGCATTAAGGCGAGTTATTTTGACAAAGAATTGTAAAATACTCAGTTTGAATAGCCGTAGCAACTGAAACTATGCGCAGAGGAAATTATTCACACTACTGATAATAATTCTGTATTACAACCGTGACTTATTGTGATGACTTCATTGTGTCACAGTTCAAATGACTCCCACTTATTTTTAATTTCTGGTATTATGTTACATGTTTTTCTTATTGCAGTGCATAATTTCACTAGATTTTAAGTCAGGTATCCCGTCAACACATAATATATTTGTGTGATAATTTTGAATGTGGTTATTTAGTTGTTCCATTAAATTCCAGTATAGCAACCGCTCCTATTCCCAAACGACCACATAATGTAGGCGATGTAGTTGAATTTTACAATGTGTTTGTGTCGGTTGCGTAAATGAGGTCTCGGACTAAGATTATCGCTGCAAATAACTGTACGGTTCTGGGCGTATTTAAGTGAATCAGTCTCCGTAGTGGCATTGGGCAAGGGCCGGTGACATCATAGTAACGTCAGCGTTTAATGAAATGGTTAGTGTCACGGCTATCTACTTCGCTACAATTATTTCGGTTTCTTGGAGTAAAAATGATTATTTTAATACTCACTAGTATCAGAACTGTCTCACTCACTATGTATCAACACACTGAAGGTATATTAGTCAGACAGACGTGTGGAATTTAGAAAAACATTGGTTATCGGATAACCGTTTGTTTCAAGCTTTTATCTCAAACAATGGGCAGTATAAGATTACTCTTTGACCTTTTCGACAAATAGACGAAATACGATCGATGCCGAAGACGAATTCGGGTGAGTCAGATCTCCAGAACCGCCCTTGTTGGCTCGATGTATAATTATTATGTGTCTAGACTCTTGGCGACAGCCAGGCGACGACTATGGAAATATAATGAGACTGGTATATACAAATCTGATGCCAATAAAGATGGAGGAATATTCTCAACCACTGAAATGAGGCTATGCGGTTCCGCTCTGCTTGCGTGCAAACACTCACAATTTATAGAACTTGATAACATACCTGAAGATATCACGAGAGCAGTAACTAGGCAAGAGAGTACACAGGACGGAAAACACGAAGAGGTGATGTTCCCAGAAAATCTTCTTATCTCCATATCACTTTACGGGAGCACCTAATTGTCCGCGAACACGGCGCTCCTCACTCATCGCTAAAAGCGACTTTTGGACTCCTTTCAGGCATCGAATTTGTTACCTAATTTATCAGGCACTTGACTCATAACTGATTGTGAATTTTCGCGCGGTACTAAGGGGGCATACATTATAAGAAATAGTAACGGAGACACGTGCTTTCAGGGCAGAGAGGGACGGATTCACTGAACGTCCTTGGCGAGGGGGCGCGCGGGGCGCCTGCGGCATCAGACGTTTCAATCATCCCCGGGGGGATAGGGACACGAATATGGCTATTCGGGGCGCGGGAGCGAGAGAGGCGATGCCGTGCTATTGACCGGCCTGCAGACCACGCCCACCCGGGCGAGACACGAGCGCGCTGATGTTCCAAGTGAAAATCGAACGTCGTCCCGGGCAGACGCGGCGGGAAGCCGCTGAGTTGCACCATCCAAGGTTATTTCTACGTACTTACTACTTATGCACTTTCCCTTCCCATTATTACAGAACCACAGTTGGGATCCACTGTGAGAGGGTCCATGCACCCCATGGGCTACTAAAATTCAAGATCCCTTGCAATATGCTAAACACAAAAATCTATAAAGCAGACTTGCTTATTCGGTTCGATATACAGACTTGGCACAGTCACTATGTAGGTTGCCAGAAAAGGACCTCAGCAGACACAAAAGATAGGTGCCGAAAGAATAACGTAGTATAGTAGTTACGTTACGACTCTCGACATAAAACTTTTCATTTTTAATTAAAGTCGCAAAGCGTGTCAAAAAGGGGGAATGTTCACGTGTGTTGAATCTCGAGCGATTAGTACTTTGTTCCCTTTTGAAATGGCTCGAGGTCGGAGGTTTCCGGCGTTACGTAAGAGCCCGATCGTTTTACATTCTCGTTGTTTTTATTTTATTTCAGATTTTCTTCGTTAATGGAAGTTTTCCGGTTTGCAAAAAAGAGAGAGGGAGCAGGTCGGTAATGAATTAGTTTTTTCAAGTTCTCTGAATTACTTGGAGTAGTGGTAGATGAGCAAGTTGCGGTTGTAGTAATACTTATGTGGTATCCATACTAATATTATGATGTTACAGATGTTACTGAGCTGATCCAATTTGGATAAATTTAGCATGGAGTTTGTTTGAGACTCTGAGAAGGTCATAGGATATTTTTTATCTCAGAAATCATCTATTGAAAAGGTATAAAAGTGGGTGAAGTTTTCACAACAGAAAATGGCACAAGCAAAGTAGCGGGATGGGCGTTAGTAAAGTGACATAAGTTATAGCCGCCGTTTGTCTGCTGGAGTTACGTAACTATGTTATCATGAAGTACGTTACACTTTATTTATAGTACTTAAACGAAGCTTATAACATTACCCATGAAAGGGGAGCGTGCTGGGATATTTCGGAGTTGGTAAATGTGGTTAACCACTCCATGATTGTAATATTTGTACTGTGACTGTGGATTAGTAAAATTATATCGACATCTTTGTGAACTGATGAATATTCCATAACTGATAATTTAATTAAATAAATATGTATACGATAAGTTATTACAAAATACCAATTTCGAGTAGGAGCATGATCCTGTTTGGCACCGTTTCAAACTAATGGCTTATTCCGAGCTTTTGTTTAATTAATTGATATATTAAAAGCTTTTTTTAACGTCTATAACCCCTATATTTGCCCATAGAAAGGAAAAGGAAACACTACTCGTATTTCCTTTATAAAATTTTCAATGGGTTTAACTTCGAGCACTACTAGCTACTACTAGCTACTTTAAAGGAACTAAAAAGGAACTAAAAAAGGAACTACTAATAAGTAAATTTACAAATTGTCAAAACGAACACGTTTTCATACAATTGTATGATATTGCTGCGTTTAAAGTTCTGAACATACATAATTACAACAATAACAGAAATCATAATTAGGGACTCATTATATTGAGCGGCATTGATTTAACCGGAGTTTGTGATAAAAAAAAACTTGCAAATTTTGTTAATTCCTAAACATAATATTATACTGTCAAAATTCAAAATGGATTCCATCTAAACCTCTTATTATTCGTCGCATGCTTGGTCGGTACCAGTCCTTCCGGCTGAAGCAAGTATCAACGGGTGAGTTTCCTTGACCTGGCTGCTATTTTTGTTTCGCATGTGTAGGGGCAACTATAAAATCGGCTGTAACTAATGACATGCATTTCATTTAGGGGAGAAATGGAGTATCGTTGAAAAATATTTTGAGTAACATGAAAATGTAATAATCGCATTTACGTTCTTGTGTCAACATCGTTGTGAACGTACGACATATAAATTTTAATGGGGTCTTCTATGAACTGTCTGGATATCTAACTAGCAAAGGTTCTTGTGGTTTCATAGGTACTTACCTATTTTTGGCTAACTTTGGGTAACTTAAACATATTTTTAGCGTGAATGAATACTGAATTATAGAATACCCGTTTATTTTCGTAAATTTTACATTGTATGTAAAAATACTTATCGTCACTGAAGTTCTAACACCACGTAAGTCAGTTTTAAGAACTTCTCAGGAGAGCTATAAAACCTTTTTGAATAATTCTCAACCGCAGCCGACAGGACCGCTTAATGTATGGAACTGGACTGGACTTACGTACTGTTTCCACAGGACAGTGACTTCCGTGCTGCTCCTTTTCCGTGATTTCAAAGGTTTTTATTGGTCTTATCTTAATTTTGATTAGGCGAAAAGACGCGTCTTTCGATTCACTAGCAAATGGCATTAAAATGTCAAAACCGCCAAAAAATTACATACGTGGTGTTAGAACTTCAGTGACGTAATCTGATTACGTCAACTACATTTCCTAAGAATTGTAAACATATCGTTACCGTTGACCGTAAATATCTGACTGTTCAAGCCTTTAAAGAATTCAACAACCTAGCTCCAACTCACTACCCAACGCTCTGGCATGAGTTAATTATCGCTAGGTGTGGCGTGTTTTAGTTATAAAGCTGCACATTGCGGAATAGACATGCGAGCCGCACTTAAATCACGCTTATTCATCGCAAATGTAAAGAACTGTAAACTCAATTCCATTCAACAAGTGACGACTTGACGTGTGAAATCTAGTGCGGACAGCTCTATGTTGATTAGGTTCTAATTCAAACTAGAAGGATGTTTCAATAAAATATATTTAACCGTCTTTATGTATGTTACTAGTCTTGAATACAAAGGTCATTGTTTGTTTACTTTTATTATAATCTCTATCATCATCATTATTATCGTCTAGTTGATCTAGTGGTTTAAGTGCCGGGTTGAAATCTGGGGGCCTTGGATTCAATCCCCCAGGTAGGGTTTTCTAATTTTCGAACATTGCCCGGGTTTGTGATCACCAACCCGCATTTGGCGAGCGTATGGTGATTATGTATGTACCCATCATTGCTGTGTGACCTGAATTTAATGATGGAAGCCTATGCCCTGCAGTGGGATGATTATAGGCCGTTACTTTACATCATAAACAGCACACAGCTGGAAATTGGTCTCTTCAAAAGGAGGACATTAGCATAATCGTCACAACTGACAGACGGGTTGGCGATCGAAGATTGGCCAATGGCAGAGAGAAGACGCTGTTGTTCGTCTTGCGGCGATACTTCTTTAGACACCTTTTATGATTCCCATAGGTAGTTAAGGACAACTTCTTTTTTCATTCAACATATTTTGTAGCACCACACGACAAATTTTGAGCCGGTACCAAACAAATAATTTATAATTATCGTCATACGCTCGATTCAACATTCTCTTATGTCTTGATTTGCCTCTGATTTTTGTTTCATATTACTTATTTATCTGCGTATCAATTTTAAACATTATTCTAGAAATATCACCTAAAATTTAAAAGTTATCTCGTTTTACCTTTAGTAACATTGAAATAACGTTATTTAGTGCTATAAGTAGGGGAAATGGCCTACTTTACATGACATAACTGGCGCAGAATTAAATCAGTTTTATTTTTCGTTTACTTAGTGTTGCTTTACAAGGTAATTCGATGCTAATTGCAGTCAAGAATACTGTTAAAGTAACAGTTAAAAGTTAAAAATAACTTAAAGCTATGTTAGCGTTAATTTTTTGCAACCTGATTCTATGTGATCTAAGTAGAAACTTACACCACATCATCGTCGTCTTCATCATCATTATCAGTCGATAGGAGGATTTAGCTTTTACAGGCCTGAGTCAAGACCTACTCTTAGCTTGCGACAGAGGAGCAACAGCTTTTTGAGCTTTCATTACACGTTTATAACTTAACCGCCGCTTCCAGACCCAATTAAATTTACAAAAGATCTATTTTAAAACTGATCCGACGTTGAATCATACCTGGCCCTTGCATAGTAGGCGCATCACTACACTAACCGAACTGTCAAGATTATAAGATTGTTGAATGAATTTATATGAGTATTTATTTTATTTATCTTTAAGATTTTATCCAATTCGTACTATGTTATTGTACAATTACAATAACGATGTGAATATTTCTTTATTTAATAAGTTGCATAATAGCTACACAACTACTTTTAAGCATCTATTATCTATACTAATATTATAAAGCTAAAGAGTTTGTTTGTTTGTTTGTTTGAACGCGCTAATCTCTGGAAGTGCTGGTTCGAATTGAAAAAATATTTTTGTGTTGGATAGTCCATGTATCGAGGAAGGCTTTAGGCTATATAACCTCACGCTGCAACCAATAGGAGCGAAGCATAAGTGAAAAATGTGCAAATATAAAAATTGAAATTGACGCGTACGAAGTCGCGGGGAACAGCTAGTATTCAATAAAATTAATGTATGCATTATTACCAATTTACATAGACTACAGTAGGTATTATCTTATTAAATTTGGTAAATATTTATTAATTTACATTGTTGTTTCTAGTTTTATGTTTAATTAATGAGTAACCTCCCTATTAATATACAAACACATTCATTTGCACACACGAAACATGAATAATAAATAATGGTAATTCAACCTTATTGGTAGGAAAAGACAATTTAACAATGTTTCATTGCTCTAGCAGATTCTGTCATCAAAACTTCTGTACAATTTTAAATTGCTTAATTAACGATTTCAAACAGTTATTAGGTACATTATGAAAAATAAAACCGCCGAACAGTTATATTGCAGTTAGTTAGATATTGAATATTATATATGAATTTCCAAAACTGTAAAACGATATTACAGTCAAAGGCTTCAGAATCAAATCAAAGGTCAACTATCCTGGCCCTTTGCCACTGATTGGAGCCTCCATCACGTCACTTGACCTTCTCATGATCTTATCACAGACGGCAGTCGTGTTCGGAATATAATTTCCACCGCTCTTGATATGGCCATCTTGTGACTTTGCCTCGCACTGATGTAGGTATGCTATTTGGTGATATTCATTTGTTGAATCCATTACATAGATGACTACCTAATATGGTAATGTTATTATTACAGTCAAAGTCATTATTGATGTTAATGTCTATCACATTATTTAAATACACCGCCTTTTATGGTTTTCAATGGGGGTACCATTAAGTAAAATAATTGGTACGTTATGTTTTTGACAATGTTGTACTAAGCGAAAGGTTCACCATTTTAGCACAGTTTAGTTAGCACAGTAGGTTTGTTAGGAAAAAAAGCTTGGTTATACATTACATACACATTTTGAACCTGTTAAATAAACATTATTGATAAATCAAATTTAGTAATGTTAATCTGTCTTTAAAACTAAATAAGCAAAACTAACAGGTCTGTACAAACAAACCCGCTTATTTCACAGTAAAACAATCAGACACACATCCACTGCCAAGTTTACAATCATTATACAACTATTTACCAACTAAAATCGTTATTATAATGATTTTAATGGCGTGTTACGGCAGAGTGACATGGTGCACTCAATGTTTGTTTACGTTATCCGACTAGTAGGTACATTTATTTGACTCTCTAGTTTCAATAATTTCAACAGAACAAACAATATGTACGATATTACATTGTATTATACCCCATACGTCCCACAACCGAACCGTATCCAATATTTACGATGCAGTTCCAGCTCCAACGAAACAGCCAGTTCACCTAGTAGAGATTTTTAAATATAATGAAATATTAACCTATTACGCTCACTGTTGAGCACGGGTCCCTTTCCTTTTTATGGAGAGGGGTTAAGAGGAAACACTACTGTCGAGAGAATTGAAAAATAGGTATTTGTAAAATCTATTGCTGTCGCGCAGTCCCGAACGCCTCCACCGCAGAGCACGATAGAGACAACTGCATTTTGGACCAAAAATACCTACTAAAAGCACACAAAATCAACGTTTCGTAATCCCCCGATTCCTTTTCCAAAACTAGACCGATTTCAATACTTTTTTCATTAAAAATTAAAGAAAGGCTTTGGCCGTGTTCGTATATTTTTCTAAAATTTAGCCAAATTTGTTTTTTGGATGTTTGAGCACAGCGGAAAATCTGACGAATTATTACAAATATATTAAAACAAAATTTCGTAGCACACTTAAATAGAATAAAGAAAAATTGATACAATCAATCTTCTTCTTCGTATCGTATGACAATTAATTCTTCAAGGATAGTCTGGTATCAGGAGTTTTCCAAGCTGCATGTCACACCCCTTTGATAAGACTTTTTTTTTTACAACTTCCATCTTGCGAAATACGGGAAACTACGACAACCGTGTCATCACACCAACAAATGAGCAATAATTTTAAAGTTAACTACACTTGTAAGTTTCGGATATGCGTGTGTCAGATATGGAATCGGTGTTACGCAAAGACAATGACCGGTGTTACGCAAAGATAATTCGTATAAGAACTAACTAAATTGTGTGCCCTTAGTCTTTTGCATCAATGTTCAATTCAATTCAAATTCATTTTTTTTAAATACAATCATCATCATCATCATCATCAGCCTATCACAGTCCACTGCTGGACATAGGCCTCTCCAATTGCACGCCACTTAGGTCGATCCTCGGCTTCTCGCATCCAGCTCCTGCCAGCCACCTTGCGCAAATCATCACTCCACCTAGCCTGAGGGCGTCCTACACTACGTTTGCCGAGACGCGGTCTCCACTCAAGAACGCGTTTACCCCAGCGGTTGTCGGTTCTGCGGCTAATATGGCCAGCCCACTGCCACTTCAGCTTGCTAATCCGGTGGGCTATGTCGGTAACTTTAGTTCTCTGCCGGATCACCTCATTTCTGATTTTATCCCTAAGAGAAACTCCGAGCATAGCTCTTTCCATAGCCCGCTGAGCGACTTTGAACTTGTGGACTAGCCGTACCGTCAGTGTCCACGTTTCGGCTCCGTATGTCATGACGGGTAGGACGCACTGATTGAAGACTTTCGTCTTTAGGCATTGTGGGATCGACGATGAGAAGACTCGACGTAGTTTCCCAAATGCTGCCCAACCCAACTGAATTCTTCTGTTCACCTCATCCTCAAAGTTGTTTCTAACTGCAATGTCTGCCCGAGGTACACGTATTTCTGAACAACTTCGAGGACGGCGCCGTGCATCGCAATCGGTAGCGGTAGTACATGTTCATTGAACATAACCTTGGTTTTATCCAGGTTCATTCGCAAGCCGATACGCACAGAAGAGTCAGCCAGGTCATTCAGCATCTGTTGTAGGTCCTGCAGCGTTTCTGCCATAATGACGATGTCGTCTGCAAATCGCAAGTGAGAGATGTATTCGCCATTGATGTTGATGCCTCGTCCTTTCCAGAGCAGCGTCTTGAACATATCCTCCATTGCATTTGTGAACAATTTCGGGGAAATGATGTCCCCTTGTCTCACTCCTCGATGCAATGGT
This sequence comes from Anania crocealis, assembly GCA_949315895.1. NCBI lineage: Eukaryota > Metazoa > Arthropoda > Insecta > Lepidoptera > Crambidae > Anania > Anania crocealis. The sequence continues at coordinate 4,633,086 of OX438874.1, read as the reverse complement.
ATAGGTTTTGTTTGCTGATTCTGTACTTGGACGGACATAGTGGCGGCTTCGTAGAGACATCTCATCACTTGCACGTACCGCCAATCTACTTGGCAACGCTGCAGGGACTCCAGAACGGACCAGATCTCTATCGAGTCGAAGGCTTTCTCATAGTCCACGAATGCTAGACACAAGGGCTGATTGTACTCTTCGGTCTTCTGTATAATCTGCCGCAATGTGTGGATGTGGTCTATGGTGCCGTATCCGCTCCGAAATCCAGCCTGTTCCGGTGGTTGGAATTCGTCAAGTCTTCGCGCAAGGCGGTTCATGACGACTCTTGAAAACAGCTTATAGACGTGGCTTAGAAGGGAAATGGGTCGATAGTTCTTCAGCAGGGTCTTATCTCCTTTTTTGAAGAACAGGACGACAACACTCCTACTCCACGCCTCCGGAGTTCTCCCTTCAAACAAGACAGCGTTAAAAAGCTTTTGAAGCTCCCTCAGTACGGGTTTACCTCCAGCCTTTAGCAACTCTGTTGTAACGCCATCCTCTCCAGGGGCTTTTTCATTTTTCAACTGTTTAAGAGCCATCCTGATTTCGTCAATGCTGACTTCTGGCAGGTCTTGAGTGTAGTGGCGTGTTAACGCGGCTCTAGGGTCCTCATTTTCGGGATCAGGTCGAGATGCATGCGAAGCGTATAACCGGCCATAGAAGCGTTCTACTTCGGAAAGGACTGCTGGCTTCGAAGCAACGACTTCTCCACTTGCTGTGGTCAGTTTCGTCAGGTGGCTTCTTCCAAGAGATTGTACGAACACTTTCGACCCCCGATTTTGCTCGATCGCTCTTTCAATCTCAAGAGTATTGGAGCAACGGAGGTCGTGTCGTACGAGCTTACTGATCTCTCGGTTTAGAGCGCGCTTTCCTGACGAAGTGACGGGTGGGTTTTCACGTCGTTCCTTAATCAGCCCTAAAGTTCTTTCCGAAAGCTTTGACTTCCTGCCCTTACGCTGCATTTCACAAAATCTCGTACCTTCTTCCCTGAGGATCCGAACCACATTTTCGAGGTTCTGGTTTACGTCTGTTGTGGTTTCCACGGCAGCGAGTCGGTTTTCCAGGTTTGACTGGAACGTTTCAGATCCTATCATGGTTTGGAGCAAAGTAGATCGGAGCCTTGACTTCATCAGACGGACACGTTCAGCCTTAAAATCAATATTCAGAGAGCCTCGAACGAGTCGGTGATCGCTACCGGTATTAAACCTGTTAATCACGGAGACGTCTCTGAATATATGCTTCTTGTTGGTCATGATGAAGTCAATCTCATTTTTCGTCATAGTGTCGGGGCTTTGCCACGTCCACTTCCTTTGGGGCTGTTTCTTGAAGAAGGAGTTCATCAAGAAGAGCCCCTCCCGTTCGAGGAAGTTGACAAGCATTTGCCCCCTATGGTTTCTGCATCCAAATCCATGGGATCCTACTACCGATTCGTTGCAATTCTGTACTCCCACTTTAGCGTTGAAGTCTCCCATAACAACGCTGTAGTGAGTCTTAGTGGTGAAGTGGAGGGCCTTTGATATGTCATCAAACATATCCTCCACCTCTTCGTCCGAGTGTTTCGAGGTCGGTGCGTACGCTTGAACCACCTTGAGGCTATACCTCTCAGTGAGCTTAACAATAAGGTACGCTACCCTGTTCGACACACTGGACACTTCCACAACGTTGTCAGAAAGGGACTTATTTACCAGAAACCCAACGCCACCTTGGGATTGTTGGTCTCCCTCACGAAAGTACATTAGGTGGCCCGACTCGAGGGTTATGGTGTCCTCCCCCTCTCTTCGGACTTCACATAGCCCTAGGATATGCCACCTAATCTTCCCAAGTTCCACCTCAAGTTGAGCCAGATGCGAGTCTAGCCGTAGCGTGCGTCCGTTGTACGTCGCCAGGGTCAGTTGTTTTTGGTGGCCTCCCGTAACCCGGAGATTCTTCGCACCCCCCGTCCCGCCGTAACCGTGGTCGCCACCATGACCAGGAATAGCGGGACCGCCGGGAACTGGGGGCCGTGGCTTTTTGTGCGTCTGCATAGGAGGTTATGCCCATAATCAATATTATTATAATAAGATAAAATGTCACTAATCAAAATAAAAATAAAATAATAATAATAAATTATAACACATATTATCTATTTCATACAACATACATACAAGGAATTGTATTGTCAATTTACACCACTAATTTATTTGCTTAAAAAAACAGTCCTAAAACACGATCACGTATATTCAAGAGATGTATCAAACGTAGCTTTTCTCAAATTGTGAATGTATTGTCATTTAAAATGCAATACATCTCATTTACAATCATCATAAGGCCATGTTCTGTCTGAATTAGCTGTGCTTTGAAACAATGTTATTCGTATAGGAGATACAGGAGTCGAATCACATGCTCTATTATGCACTGGATAGTGCACAAGCAATTTTATTGTTCGCCAGACTGTTTTATGTTTAAGAGACATGTAAACTAAGTATCGTACGGTTAAATCTAGATCTTAAATATGGAGATTGTAATACTTAAAAGTTATTGCAGAAACTTATATGAAGGTTACATTTTGAATCCGAATTGTTTTAGGACTTTTATTGTGATGATTGCTTATCTGATAGATTTCCTTTATTATTCATCAATTCACAATAATACGGCATCAGTATTAATTAATTTGCTTACATGATGTAGCGTATTTAGTTTGTTATTGCGAAAAGTCTTCGGTTCATATCCATGTAAGATAGCCGAGCCGAACCAAATATAATCTTAGAAAACTACTAGTATTGTATATTTTTATTAAATGTTTTAATAATAAATTAGACCCTGCTAGTGGCGCGGGACCGATAGTCGTTGAGATCCATAGGTGAGGCCTGTGTTCAGCAATCAGTCATGTTTTGTATGAGGTCGTCGTCGTTTTGATAATATGATGATGATAATGAAGCTTAGGCTAGCTGCGAAATTTAAATTTGAACCTGGAATAGTTTGGTTATATAGCCCAGAGCCATACAACGAGAAGAAAGTATTCGTCAAGTAGGTACCAGCAATAAATTCGTAACAACACAAAAGTCAGATAAAATATAGCCTGGCCATGCTCCCGAGTTTCCATTCTCACCAAAAGCACTAAAGAACTTGTAAAGTAAGATTACCCACAATAAAGAAAGATGGTAAAATAGATGATAAAAATTCAAGTCTTCTAAATTGGTCTGTTATATCTACAAATGTATATTTGTAATCCAAGGGCTATAAACGTACTTACCATAGTATCAAATTGAACCTTAAGACCACGAGAAAATCCTTCTGGAAAATTCCAAAAATGTTGCTGAATAAATTCTAAAACTAAACCTTACCGTCATAAAGTTGAATATCGAATAGGTCAAGCTTTTCCCTTTTAACGCATTTAGTTTTGCCGCATCGGTCAGTGCGTGACCAAGCAACTACCCGCATGGTAAGGTAACTAACCACGATATTTAGATTGTGCAGTTAAAGTTTTAGCGTTTATTTTTGGTATTACCCGATGTTATACTTGTTGTTACTAAGCTTACAGACCGTGTATTCGGATGTTATTAGTGTATGCTTCGCTTCGGACGTTGACGCTGCTTCGGAACGTTAGTTCGATCAATTATTCCAGGTTCATGTCCTGACTTTAATATTCACTACACACAGCAGTATTAAACGAGGTTTGTTGTACAAAGTGACATCCACTTACAAATTATTATATGTTTAATATCTAACAATTTAACTAACTAAATAGACGAAGACAAGAATTTTAAATTAAAAAAGACGTCTATGACCTATTTTAAAATCTCGCAATGTATTTCTCTGGGTAGACTTTAGATGTAATTATTACTTTGTATGGTGTAAACTAAATAACGTCAATTTCCTTATATATACTAATATTATAAAGCTAAAGAGTTTGTTTGTTTGTTTGAACGCGCTAATCTCAGGAAGTACTGTTTCGAATAAAAATTTTTTTTGTGTTGGATAGTCCATTTATTGAGGAAGGCTTTAGGCTATATAACATCACGCTGCGACCAATAGTAGCAAAGCATTAGTAAAAAATGTTGCAAAAATAATTGTGTTCATAATAACATATTGACGCGGACGAAGTCGCGGGCAACAGCTAGTACTTGATAAGTGAAAACTCAAAAATTACGTAAAAGGCATTTAGAATTAAGATAGGATATGAACTTTTCACATCGGAATTTAACAAAAGTGCGGCCCACACAGTAAAGGAAGACATAGTTTCTAATAATAGTGCAATGCCATAAGATAGGTCGCGGATTACACTCAGTTCGCGTGTCACACAATTCAATAAGCCGAAAGCAAACCACTACCATTCATATCCAGTTAACGGTTACAGATGGGGGGGTACCGATAATATGACTGTCGTTCTAACAATAGAACGAATTGGTTTGGACACTGACATGTTGACTGGGCCTATTCTCGAAACTGTCCAAACACCTATTAGATTAGATTGAATAGATTCTGTAATAGCTGTCAAATAATCTCTAAAGCATTAATTTTAGACAAAATCAGCTAAAACATACAGAAACATTTAAATTAACAATGGCCTGCCAAAATACATAATAATATGCCATCAAAAACATAACTTGTAAAAAACCCAAGTCGCGCAGCAACTTAAATCTTCTACCGTAAAAAGTTGTGCGACCTATGGAGTACCAAGTCGGTTTAACCACAGATAATATAATACGTTTAACCTATGGTTTAACTAACCAGTCCCTACTTAAGGGACCTTCTGTCTTTAGTTGTTTCGTAATTACCTAACCTAACAATCTTATAAAAACCCTATTAATAGGGATTATTTATGCAGTTAGTGAATCTACAAAACTAGACCGAAATTGGAATATACGAGTATTATAGTTTTTCCTTGGTTTGAACGTTAAACACTGATTGTGTTCTAAATTTGAAGCTTCTATGTATGCTAGAAGTGCCTTAACATTTTGATGATAGTTCAGTCAGTCAGTGACAAAATTATGCAACTCTGCCTAGTTATAATTCACAAGCTACAGTTTGCTCAAATCGAATAAAATTTGGAAATCAGCATATTGATACAATGCCTACTTGATTACTGAAAATTCAGGTTTCTAGTTTCATTCTGAACGAAGTTATAGGGGGTCGAAAATGGCCTGAACTGCTTCGAGAAAAGATGGTACGGCCGTGCCGCTTTTTTTGCTCGACTTAGAGGGGGCACTGCATCCCTTATCAAACAGTTGAACGTGCTCTAATAGTCAGACAGCTTAACCTTCAGAAAATATATTCTTAACATAAGCCTGTAATCAACTGAAAACCTTGTCTTCCGTTTCGCGATAACATTGTTTGATATATTTACTGCAATTATGATCATTTACTCAATATTTTATAGTCACACTGTTGCTTTAGTCGTTATTGCAGCTGCACAGATCCTAAGATTTAACTTTTAAAACGAGCAATCGTTCTAAATTTGAACATATAATTTTTTTTAGTTCCGTTTGGTGGAAGAGACTTTAGATGAGTGACGGAAGTAGATAATTATTGACTACGTTGCTTGGTATTTCGCAATTTTGTGACGTGTGGAATACCATTGCTTGACATTTGCACTGTTATCGTTGCTTGGTTTAAAAGGTTTTTATACATGCTCTACTGGTTGTGAGGCGGTACTAATAATTGTTTGGTCAATATTCGGAAAGGCCCAGCATCGAAACGCGAATGCTGTCACCGTTACCGTTGCCATGCTATTACGTTAAATTATTATTCTGAAAGGAATCCCTGCCGTTGCCTGTTCAGGGACGCTGGGCGTCTACCGTTTTATTAATTTAAGATTATATTTGCATGTTCATCAATAGGTACTTAAGAGGATACACAAGGGCCGTTTTTCCATACAAACGTAGTCCCCTACTTTCTCCCTGGATAAAGCCAGTAGAGCAATATTTTTTGTTACAAAAATCTATGGCCACTATTAGCATGTTTCTATGTTTTCTGTCTTTTCATAAATTAATTAATAAAAAAGATATGAGCCCTCAAAAATCGAAAAAATTCGTCAGATTTTCCGCTGTGTTCAAGCACCCAGATAACAAATTTGGCAAAATTTTAGAAAAAAGGAACACATACGAATACGGCCAAAGCCTTTCTTTTTCTTTACAAATACCTATTTTTCAATTCTCTCGCCCGTAGTGTTTCCTCTTAAGGACAACCCTTAGGTAAATTTTACTGTCGCGTTTGTTGTATGTATATTCAAGATTTGTGTTGCATGTGTCGTGTCACTTTTTTTTTTGTCATACTATGACACAGCAATGAGAAAAGTATATTTGGTGTTAAGGGTACTACTAGAGCTAAGTGCTGCCCCCAATTGATGTAATTTTATTACTTCTAAACAAAATCAATTCTCAAAAAACTAGAACAGTATCATTTTAGCAAATTACCTATTTATTGAATCACTGTTAACTGCTTTTCATTCTGGCATTCTTTTGTATAGTACATTATTGCTAAAAGCGGGCGCTTTTGGCGTTAGCGACAAATTCGACTTTATAAACAACTAAATGAAAGTTTACTGTGATTCAATAAATACTATAGAGGTAATTTGCTAAAATGATACTGTTCTAGTTTTACGAATTGATTTTGTTTGTAATAAAATTACATCAATTGGGGACAGCACTTAGCTCTAGTAGTCGCCTTAAGTCCATTTCACTGGCGATCTATCGATCGATCCGCCTGACCCTTGCTATAGAATTACAAGTACCTAAATAAATATTGTGTTGAGTTTTAGACCCTTCGTGATAAGCAAAGAGCGCAAGACACTTTGTGTGGTTTGAATTTTGAGATTTTTACTCTACTACACTATATAATTATACAGGTCTTCAATAGATTTAAAGCTATAATCACAAAAGCGCATTTAAACATTTTTTTTAAAATATAAAATTCGCTAACTACTGTTAATATTGCAAAGGATTTAATATCAGAACTTTTAATTTATCACTGGTTCAATGAGTTAAATCAGCAACTAAACAACGCTTTTTAAATGTACCAAACAAAGCTGCCTACAGTGTCTGTGTAAGAGTTGATTTATAGTACAGCAGCCTTCACATAGTGCAATCGCCTGTTTGCGTATGCAAATTAGGGATTGTCAGGTCCACAATCAGTTAATCGGATTACTTAACTGTTGCGTTCTGTGTTCATAATGCGACACTGGTGCTAACATTTCGCTGATCAGTGTGATAATCACGCTAGCTAATATTTCTGCATAAAATTTTATAAAAGCAGCAGCATCAAACGAAATATTTGAAGTTAGTTAACAGTGCAGAAATTGAAGTGAAGTTTTATCGTACTGGATGCTTTGACTGCAATCGTATTTACATTAAAATAGCTATCCTATGTGGCATATGAGAGTTCTGAATTCATTTTTGTATAGACAGTGTAAGCAAGTCTCGCAAGTCTCCCAAGTCACCGGTCCTAAGTGGCTCTACGTTGCATGCATATCCCAATCCCAACACAGCTGAAAGTTAGTAGTTTGTATTTAGCAGTGAACCAGCACCACAGCGAGAGCCACTAGTGCCACTACATATAAAGTTGTAAATAATTTGGAAAAGACTGCGGATAAAAACTTGAAGCAAATTCTCTGGATAATGAGACTATACGCAAAGTTGAAGCTCTTTCATAGCTAGCTATACAACTTTTCATATATGATATTGTGTTTTATGGATGTATTTTATTACTAAAGTATAAACAACAAGGCTTTAACATTGACTTAACTATGGCATTTGGTAAGATATGTGATGACGCAATTGACATTTTGCATCATCCTAATTGTCAATACAGATTACCATCACCCAATTCACGTGATCCAAGGCGAAGATCTGGAGCATTTCATAAAGCTAACACCACACAATAAATTTGAAGCGACAAGACTTGAAATTCGAATAGCAGCCAGACGTGGATCAGCTGAAAATAACCGGACGTCGGCTGTCTCGGACACGTTTCGAGGTTTTTTAACCGCCGCGTGCGCGTACTAGATGCCATTTTAATAAGTTTTCAATGGACCGTTGAGAATTCAAACATCTTAAACCGTTCGCGGGCAAATTTTTAATTATGACATTTGTCTTGTGAATTGTTTGCACAACCGTGAAGTTGTTTTCATGCTTTTGTCATCTGAATGGTAATTTATTTATTTTCATATACATTCGATATAACGCCCTTATATTTTTAAGAAGTTTTGAGTCGTTTGTAGATTTTAACGGATATAATAGTCGACTTTTATTGTTAATCAATCAACCAGGAATTATAGTCCACAAAATTTTTTTCTGCCTAAAACAGAAATACACCGGGAGTGCGGGACTAATCTTCAGTAATTTAAAAAAGAATTCGTAACTAGTGCGGAGACGAAAATGTAATTACGTATAATCAGGGCGATTATCCCGTGGGTTTCCAAGAGAATCTTCGGGCCGTCTAATAGTCGTGCCATTACGTCCCACCTACGTTGGATTACGACATTGTATAACTCATGAACTTCTCGAAATTTGTTTTGGCTCGACTACTTGCTTCACCTATAGATGTTTGGACAAGCCGACTGATGTTGGGCGCAGCATCTGAAATGTTTACGCTTTTATTGAAATCAGGATTTGGAACTTCTCGAGTTACCTTTGCACTTTTTCTGGAATCAATTAGTCTAGTCATTAATTCTAAAATATACAGGCAATTCTGTCTTCTTTAATCATACATTTTCGGCATTGAACAAGACACGACTTGATGGGTGGAATTATAGAAACATAATGACGATTAGGGTTAGAGTGTCGCAAAGGGGGTGCACTAACCTAAACCAAACCTAACCTATTTCTAGCGCAATAGTTTCGAAATGATTGCGCTGGGAATAGGTTAGGTTTAGGTCAGGTTTAGGTTAGGTTTAGATTAGGTTTAGGTTAGTGCACCCCCTTTGCGTCACCCAGCCACGATTAGTGTGTTTCTGGCGCATATTAACATAATTCATTGTGAATAAATTTGTTTGCAAAGTGAAATGTAGCCAATAAACGACACAAAACGGAAACAGAGATCATACTCGTAACAACAAATTGAGTTATGAATCACGGATGATGAGAGCTAACTTGGTCCCGTTAGTAAACAATGTTTCGTGTCATAATATCCTGTATTCATCAAGCATCAATTTTTTTAAGAGTACAATTTAGAAATCCTAATTGCAGAAACGAATGGCTTATAATTTCGCCTAACTCTTTAGTCCCATTATTATACTCGAAAGCTAAAATCCCAAATGGTTAATAGATAACAAAAACGACAAAGCAATTATGAAATGGAATTTTATTGATAATTTATTTCAATAAAAAAAAAAACAAAATTTATTTATTGAAACCTTAAGTCAAGAAGTATATTTAAAATTTAAAAATACAGTGTTCAAAAATAAACAATGTTATCATGTACCTACGCAAAAAACTAACATCTTCCTCTGCAAAAACAAAAATATTTTAATGTTCCGTTCATTTAAAAACTTCCGAAACCAGTCTTAATAATACCCAACAAGTTCAATAAACTGTGGAAAATACAATTACTTCAAAAGTCAAGCGTAACTGAATAAATGTATTTCTTTTTTATTACGATTAATCAGAAACTTTTATCAATTGTTTAAACTGCCTTAATGACTAAGAACTTTAGGTAATTACTGTAAAGTTTCAACAAGAATCATTCAGTTCGTCCTTAATTAATGGTAGTTAGGTCCAACATTGTCTGTTTTGTGGCTGTTGATGACTTGATGATTGTACGTTCTTTAATAATACATGCCCTTACATTATCGGAAACTGGTCAGAATTTAGAGCGATCAAGATGTTTTCCAGGTACGCAAACATGCTTATAACACATTTGTGCCTACATTAAAATTGTATGATCGGTTACTTTATATCAGGTTGACTTACGGCCGGTCCCAATAACCTATCTATCTTTAGTTTTGGCATATCGGAGATAGAAAACAACTTTTGTCTTTGTTTCTCTGGACGGCAAAATCAGAGACAGAAGATGTTTTCTATCTCCGATATGCCAAAACTGAAGATAGATAGATTATTGGGACCGGCCGTTAGTGCCTTCGTAGATTGGTAGATAACTTATATTTTATAATTTCATTAAATTCCTTAATAATTCAATACAATGATCCATGTAATATTTACCAAGATGATTGCCTTGGCTCAATAAAACTGAATGATACCGCCAAAGCTATCATGTCGATCTAAAACAGGTTTTTCTTACGTCACTGTATGATTGTTTCATTCACCTATACTTAATGACCTTCAATATCACCTTTTTCTTTGAATATCAAAACAGTTATTTTATTCAATGGATGACTGGTCTGACTTTAATTATTGTCTTACGTCATTTCCATACTTGGAAGTGTCTTGATTAATTATAAATTTACTTGGTTTGAAGAGCAGTCGGTGGACTGAATAAGTTACTGAAAGATTAGAACAGCCTTTAGGTCCGACGAATGTGTGCAGGTTTTTGCACAATTGGGAAGATTGGCACAGAACCCTAAGCTCTAGGAGATGACAGAGAGTTTCCTGACATTTTATACAAAAACAAATACATTCCAGCACAAAGTAAGTCGAAAAGTTTTGAGCCGAACTAGGTATATCCATAAATTGTCGAACATTTTTCGGCACCGTCACAAAATAGGGTCGAATATTGAATTGTGTAGGTAAAACAATTATTTTTTCTGAAAGTTTTATCGTAAGCATAATACCAAGCAAGTCTATGTAAATATTCTACTCGATAGGCCGGATCATTAGATCCCAAAGAGTCACATAAAGTAAGTTTTCCGCGTAAACTTTAGGATAACAAAATTCATTATGCTATTCCCGAGCGCAGAGCAGACCTAGAAGAGTCTCGCATGTGTGCAGTAAATCCAAGTTTACTGGAACTGCTCCCTCGACGAGAGCTCTTTTTATTTCATTAAACTCGGTCGGGCATGCAAACCTCGGCGGCAGCGAAATATTACGATTTCTCAAACGGGAGTTATCGTACGTAAGCACATGGTAAAGTGATCAAGTTTTATTTGCGCTCAGATTGCTGGAACTTGAAAAATTTAGATAAATGAATTTGTGATGTGATTATGAGAATCAAACTGTTGTACGTACAATTGAATTGAACCGCGTTAGGTAATAGTTTCAATTATACCTAATTAAGACACCTTGGAAATTAGAGTGTACGCCACTCCATCACGGAAGTCTTCCTTGCATGCTACATTCATAATATTAGTATGGATAGAAAGAAGCACGGAAAGCCAAATATATTGTTTCACGCGTTGCTGAAGCTGTGCCATTGAAAATGGAAAGGTGCAATTATACCACAGCTACCTTCGTAAACGCATTTTACATTTCGTTTGATCCGTTCACTTTGCTAATTTATCAATGGTACGTAAAGAAAAAAATATTTTACTTTGAACAGTATTAGTCACGTGAAATGGATTATCCAATGGAGCGAATCGTAAAGTGCGTAGTCCTGAATGCAAACCCGATTGTTCTAGCTATTTGTTGCATTATCAAAGCATTTACACGAAAACAGTAGCTTGTAACTAGGTTTAGTACGATTGGTCGTGCACCGGGACTTTGTTGCGACTATTACAATTTAAGAGTGTTGCCAAGCGAGCAAAGTGGAATCCGATGCATTTTTGATTACTATGTCGAGTATACTTTATTTTGATATTTTAGCAACTTAATTGCGCTTATAATATCAGTATATAAACTTGAAAAATATGAGGACGACGACGACGACGACGAGGACGAGGAGATGCGGGTTCGAGTCCCGTCTGAGACAAAATTTTTCAAGTTTATATGTCGAGCTTTATTAAAGCTAACGTAACCAATAATCTGAGAGACTTCCATATTTTTAAGCTGTCGCCCGCTTCGTGGCTCTGAGGGTTCGATTACCGGACGGGTCAATGTAAAAAAGCGTTATTTGCAAAAAGTAAACAACTGCTTTCAGTAGTAACTTACTTTCGTGTCACAAAAATGTATGTGATGTTGTAGTTTACACATTTTTAGAATTAAATAACAGCCGAGAGCAAAATGAATCGGTGACAAACGAAAATTCACTGATGATCGTCACGCAGATGACTATTATTTCGATTAGCCGTTTCAAATGTTAAGTTTAATCATTTTTGCTGCCAACTTTTTTACTCGTAGAGGCTCCTTAATTTTAATCAAATTTATTATAAGACTAAGTTTGAACTTCGCTTATCGTGTGATTATCTTTTGCAAAAGAAGATATTTGACCTAGCGAACGAAAATTAAAACAAATCACAGTAAAGAGTTCTGCACCATTCATTCAAAAACTAAAAGTAGGCATTCACGTTGTTATAATGACGGTTCAACTTACCTCCACTTCTACAAAACGTGTAAAACATATGTTATTTAGGAAAATTCTCCGATGATTGTTACCAACTCTGTAAAGGGCATTTCGCAGAGATTTGCGCGAAACGAAGGCACCGAGTGTTTGGCAACAATTGATCCGTTAAATCGAGTTTGTTTGGTTATCAAATACGGCACAAAGCGATTCGGAATACTCTACCTAGCTGCAATAAAAACTTTTATCAAACATTGAGCCGACGGACACAATGGAATAAGTAATAAAATTTTTGACAGTGCCTCTATACGATGTTTGTTTGTTTGGTTAAAAATATTTTATTGCTTTTTATCTTTAGATGTTATAATTAACACATGAAGTACAAAGATCATTAAATTAATTATAAGCCCCGATGAGCACAGCAATAATAGAAAAAGATAATAACTAAAAAAATTACTTGCCTAATAAGTAATAATATTATGTTATTGCAAATTAATGCAAATATATGACATCATATCGAAACTATGTAAACTCCGCAACACTATGCAGAAGATATTACAATAGTTTAATTTTAGATAAAAAAACGTCATAAACTCAAAATCGTTTGGCACTCGAGAAGTCGAGACTCGATTTTATGGCTTAAAACATAGTCCGATCATGAGACTCGTAAAAATACAATGATGTAATAGACAAAATGATAATGACCTCGCGCAAAAGGTATCGGGCCTCTTCAGTCCCCGTGGCCCGTGGGTGGTCGCATACAAATTATGTACGAGTATATTATGATATAATCAACTAGGGTTGTCAGCTTTCATTGACGAAATAGTTTAGTATAGTTTTTTCGGAATTAGTATCCTTATACTACTACTAGCTGTTCCCCGCGACTTCGTCCGCGTCAATTTCCGTTATTATGATTGCGATCACTTTTGCAACATTTTTTACTCATGCTTCGCTCCTATTTGTCGCAGCGTGATGTTATATAGCCTAAAGCCTTCCTAAATAAATGGACTATCCAAATAATTTTTCAAATCGGACCAGTACTTCCTGAGATTAGCGCGTTCAAACAAACAAACAAACTCTTCAGTTTTATACTCGTAATATTAGTATAGATACGAGGGCGGGTCAATAAGTCCGTAACTTTTGGAATAAAACACAGATTTTTTGATAAACAAATCATTTTATTTTTCAACGTAGTCTCCCTTGAGCTCTATACACTTTGTCCAACGCTTCTCCAATTTTTATATCCCTTCCAAAAAATATGATTTGTCGAGGTCCTCAAAATAGGCCTTTGTTTGCGAGATGACTTCATCATTGGAGTCAAATCTTTTTCCACCAAGCCATTTCTTCAGGTTTGGGAAGAAAAAGTAGTCACTCGGAGCCAAATCTGGAGAATAGGGTGGATGAGGGAGCAATTCATAGCCCAATTCATGGATTTTTGCCATGGCAACTGCACATGTGTGCACCCTTGCATTGTCTTGGTGGAAAAGAACTTTTTTCTTGGCCAAATGAGGTCGGTTTTTTTTCAAATCGTCATTGAAGCGGTCCAATAAGTTGGCATAATATTCCCCATTGATTGTTCTTCCCTTTTGAAGGTAGTCAATGTGGATTATCCCACGTGCATCCCAAAAAACAGTCGCCATAACTTTATTGGCTGACAAACCCACCTTGGCCTTCTTTGGCGCCGATTCACCCTTAGAAACCCACTGTTTTGACTGTTGTTTGGTCTCTGGTGTGTTGTGATGGATCCATGTTTCGTCCACGGTTACAAAACGGCGCAAAAACTCCTCCATATTGCAATTAAACAATGCCAAACCTTCCTGTGAAGTTGTTACACGATTGCGTTTGTGGTCGACTGTGAGCAAACGCGGCACCCATCTTGCGGAAAGCTTTCTCATGCCCAATTGATCTTTTAAAATTGAAACCACTGAGCCATGCGAGATCCCTACGGCTTCCACAATCTCTTGCACTTTCAATCTTCGGTCGGCCAACACCATATCGTGAATTTTTTCGATTGTTTCGGGTGTAGAGACCTCAACTGGGCGTCCAGGACGTTCGGCATCTTCAGTGCTTTTACGGCCACAACGAAATTCCGTAAACCACTTTTTACCATTGAAATCGATGGTGCAGAGTCCCCATAGTATTTATCAAGCTTAGCCTTGGTCTCGGTAATGGTTTTTTTTCGCAAGAAATAATGCTTATTAAGCACACGAAATTCACCTTTTTCCATTTTTTCCTCAAATTACTGGGTAGTCTGATAAAAATAGCTGTCAAACACAAACTAACTGACGCAGCAAGTTCAAATTTTGATAGGAATCAACTGACAGATACCTGTTGACAGGAGTAGTGTTGCTTTTTCAGTAAAGAGGTCAGAAATTCAAAAAGTCACGGACTTATTGACCCGCCCTCGTAGTTACGGTTGTATACTAGTATATTGTTACGAATATACTACTATATATCTACATCACTAAAATCACGGGGGATCAATTAAAAATATCGTAGTATTTAAAATAACAATTTTAGCGGAGTCAGCAGACGTGCTGTCCGTGAAGCGGATCTAATCTTGTTATCATACCATTCTGTAACCCATTGCACGCAAAATGTTATCCAACTTGTCTATCCGTTTAAGAGTTAGGTGACAAACACACCTACAGAACAATTATATATATTTTAAGATACCTATATGATTAGCTTATTATTAATATAGGTATGTTACAATTCTTAATTACAAAATAGCCACTAACTCAGTTGGGGACTA
The DNA here is from genome assembly GCA_949315895.1 of Anania crocealis. Classification (NCBI taxonomy): domain Eukaryota; kingdom Metazoa; phylum Arthropoda; class Insecta; order Lepidoptera; family Crambidae; genus Anania; species Anania crocealis. The sequence continues at coordinate 4,617,995 of OX438874.1, read as the reverse complement.
CCGTTTCTTTGCTCACCAGTTGGCGCCACTGTAGACTGAGGTCCGGAGTTATAGCTGTCAAAGGCGATTGGCGCCGAAACAAAGTGTTATATCTTGAATATATTTAAGGTTATATTGTTTATAAATAACTATCTTGATATCAACAAACTAACTTCTGAAATAGTTGCTCTTTAGGACGCCTATTTTTGCGCTTTTTCTTAATTCCGCTTTTAAAGCGTTCACAATAATCGCCAAATAATCCATATTTGCGATATTTTACGAAGGAGATCACTTTCCAGCAGGTAAATTAAAGAAATTATAATTTATGCATCAAATTCCGCTAAAACCAGTACAAAGTGAATGATATTGGACCTCACGCGACACTAGCGCCTCTAGTGGCAAATTCACTAGCGATAGCCCCCATTGGCCATATTGGGTTAAGATTGACAAAAGCTGATTTAAGCGAACACCAGCCATCTCTGTTTCGTTTATCTTTGCTTTTTGTGTTACTAAAAACTTATGAATGCAATCAAGTTAAGAAATATTCGTATTGCTATGGTCATAGCAGAACGTACAGTATTTGTTTATTACAAAGTGGAGTGATGAAAGATTTTGCTCAAAATATTAGTAGTTTTGCCCACTGTAGGCTACTTATATAATAATTTATACACTTGGGTTGGCAACCCTATAATCAACTAAAGTGAGTAAACGACACTGAACTGAAAATACTTTAAATTATATTTTAAGCAGTTAAATTGCAATTTTAATATCAGTATTAAAACTTAAAATATTAAATCAAGTTTAAATACTAAACTGAAAATGTTTATCTTGTAGCAGTAACACTGCGTCAAGTCCAAATCATGCAGTTTTTCTGCACTTTAGTTACTGATAAGTATAAGTCTCATTCGTCGAGTGGGAGTTATAACAGAAAAGCACCAACTCTTCACGTGCTATGGGTTTCTAAAGGGGTAATGCCGAAAGGCAAACTTAATGTAGGACGCCCTCAGGCCAGGTGGAGTGTTGATTTGCGCAAGGTGGCTGGCAGGAGCTGGGTGCATGCGAGAAGCCGAGGATCGACCTAAGTGGCGTGCAATTGGAGAGGCCTATGTCCAGCAGTCGACTGTCATAGGCTGATGATGATGATGAATGCCGAAAGAGGACTACCTCTGTCCCTTATGAACTTTGATAAAGACTCAATGACAAATACTTTGAAATTTAAGTGAAGTTGATGTTGTCGTACGCTTTTAAAATATGAAATCCAAGAAAGATAAAAAAACAATGTCACTTTTCAGTTGGCGTTTCTTTTATTATAACTTCTACTAACAGGAATAGTCATTTCACTCCCTGGGAGATGTTACCCAAAGATCTTTGATGCTGTTGTTTGCTGGCCCAAAACTGACACAAAAAGCTAATATATTACATCTGTCACCACTACATTGACGTATTTTTATCAAGACACAAAGACAACCTATTTTAAAATATCTAATAATTTATTATAACATTTATTATCATACAGTTTATCACGCGTATACCATGATATTTCAAAATAGGTAGCTCTATTTTAAAATTTTAAGAGGAAACACAACCGTTTTTTGATACAAACGTAGTCCCCTGTTTCCTCCCCGGATAAAGCTAGTAGAGCAATAATTTTTATTACAAAAATCTATGGCCACTATCAGCATGTTTCTACGTTTTCTGTTTTTTCATAAATTAATTATTAAAAAAGATATGAAGGCTCAAAAATCAAAAAAATCCGCCAGATTTTCCGCTGTGTTCAAACATCCAGAAAACAATTTGGCTAAATTTTAGAAAAAAAGGAGAACATACGAACACGGCCAAAGCCTTTTTTGAATTTTTAATGAAAAAAGTATTTAAATTGGTCTAGTTTTGGAAAAGTAATCGGGCGACTACGAAACGTTGATTTGGTGTGCTTTTAGTAGGTATTTTCGGTCCAAGAAGCAGTTGTCTCTATCACACTCTGCAGTGAATGCGTTTGGCACTGCGCGACAGCAATAGATTTTACAAATACCTTTTTTTCAATTCTCTCGCCCGTAGTGTTTCCTCTTATAGCAAGAGACTTCAAGACCCTGAGTATGTGACATTTTTCAGGTAAATATAACCACAATCAAATGAAATGTTTAAATTAAACACACCCAAAGAGTTGGTATGAAAAGGCAACCCGGTTAAGTTCTAAAGCTAAATACATAACAATCGAGAGAGTAAAAAATATACTGTTTGTGTGTTGCGGGCTGTTGCGATAATTACTTATTGTCGGCGGCCATCTTGCGCGCGTGAGTCACCGCGCAATCGACTCCTACGCAGGCAGCGTTACTCCACCAGACACAGTTTCGGTGTTATATCAAAATTTATACAGATATGTATCGACGCACCGCTATTCGGTCGGTTTACATCAAGTGCTAAGTTATTTATATAAATTTATTTTGTTAGTGAATACTTACTTTCTTTTACACCTGGAAACTTGTCGTACGCAGCTGCGTACCAAACCACCTAGGTACCTACAAAGCTATGTACCCAGGTGGTTTTTGTGAATTACATCATGTGTTTTAGGTGGTAGCAGATGATCTAAAATGTCGAAATAGGGTTGAATACCTAAGGAGGAATATTATCACATTTTTAGGATATCGGTCAATGTGACATGAAAAATGAGGTTTTTTAAACATCATTCATTCATGCCAGCTGTGCAATGACATTTATTTGTTAATAGGTCTTTCTTTAACCATTTTACGTTGGTTGATTAAATAATCAGTAACCCAGTGGTCTCAGATACTGAACGAATGGTCTTTAAACTGGTGCTTCGCGAAAGGAGTTGCTGACCTCACCAGACCCACCACCACGAAGGACAAACAGTCCCAGGTGCTGACTGACAGTGGCGACCGAGATGTTTTGAATAGCCGCATACCTCGCCACATTTTAATTTTTTCTTAAACACTTCCTGGACTACATAAGAAACGACTTGATTGGTGCAATGGTGCGATGGTCAACATATAACGCAAGTGTCAAGACTCAAGACTTTTCAGGTCGGGTCAATTTAATTTGGGGTGGTGGGATCTACGTCCTAGTGGTCCACCCTGGGCAACGGCATCTTTAGTTTTCTAACCAATGATGACGGCTAACAGATCCCTTTTGCGGTAGCAGGCTTCGTAAGAGACTGCCTGGATGCTACCACCCTCCTGCCGGAGTCCAGCGCCAAACAGTTTTTCTGTGTTCCGCTGGTGTGTGGGAGAACCAGTACCTCTGGGTAAGCTCGCTCCATCTTAGGCTTCTTCTTAACCATTCTCATTTGTAACTCCTTTTATCAAAATAGCTTCAGTAGCTTTGGAGTGAAATCGTAACAGAAAAACAGATTTACTTTCGCATTCAGATAATATTTGTAAAGATTTAAATTATATAAATATCTTAATGTATCAAGCCTCTACATTTGGCCCTTGTTTCGTCCTTGTCGCACCCCCTTCTATTGTTGTTATATTACTACATAAATATTAATGAATCTCGTGTAGGTGTACCTGAATACAAATGAGCTTTACAGCGTTGTCGACTTGTCTATTTACCTCAATTCGAGACAAATTCAAAGCCTACATAATATTATGTAGACAGTAAGTTTGTTTCAAGTAATCTTGACGGAGCCACTTAGTTAATACAATATGAAGTTTGGTTTGCATAAGATAGTCTATCTAATAAGTCCTGTACAGTGCAGTTTCGCTTTAAGACAATCCTTTGTACATAGAGGTAAGGTACTTGAGTTACGGAAAGGCGATAAACTTTTGAAATACCTAGATGGTACCATACTTAAAACCATAAAAGTAATAATAACACAATTTGTAACACAATTAGAGCAACGAAAAACATAATCAGTTGGTGTAAGACTAATTCACAATTTAAAATTGGTTACTTCGTTGCAGCATTCTCAAACTTAATTGGAACCATTTTGAAGCTATTCTCTTATCAAATATAATTAAAATCGCCGCAGTCTTTAAATAAAAGGGCCGATTTGAGAGAATTTTTCGTCGGCTGAATAGCAACCTTGCGCTAGGTTTACAATCACGCAAGTTCATTTCGAAGCAATCAGTGAACAGAAATCTCGAATCAATTGCATAAGATGCATGACTAAACTTTCAAATGAATGTTCGAGTTTCATAGTATATTTCAAGATCTAATAGGTAGTTGCTTCCAGGTGATTTCTACATTTCGTAAGGCCTGATAACGTCGGTCGTCAGTTATCTAAATGCTAACTGAATCGGAAAACTCAGTTCGGAACCCGCAAGTTGGCTTTAGCCCAAACCATTTTGGGTTGGGTCGTCTTAATCAATTCAAACGACGTGTTTTAGTATAGACGGTAAGTCGTCGAGATGCTTAGGAAGTATTTGAAGCAGATACGCAAAACGTTAATTTAGTTTACATTAAAAAAACCGTTAAAAATTTTGGTGTTAGGAGATGTTCTGAGCAAATATCACATATTACGCTGAAATTTCAAAATACCCCGTGTCCATTTACGACATCTATGCCAATTTTTTATCTCAGTTGTGTTTAGTTGAATATATACTCTTGTGCCAGTATCCAAAATAAAAATGCAAGCAAATGCAGAATGATGGATTAGGCAGCGAACGATCGATCATAGTATTTTTAACTTTAGGAAACCTTCACAACGTTAGGCGTTACCTTTTAAACCCTATCCACCTATTATGACATTTCATTTTATTTGATCTAATTCCCGCGGTTCATTGGCCTTTTGATTGCAAAACACCCATATGACATCAGCGTGATAAAGTGACTTAGGTCAATTAATCTTGTCACATTTTTGTTTAGGTCAGGATTCTCGAAATAGTTCCATGTACTTTATGTTGTAATTTTCGTATCCGTCAAATTCCACGAGCACGAAGTCGCGGACAACAGGTAGTACGAGATGAATGATGAATGCATCGGAGTGATGTTTAACAAAAAGTAAAACTACTGTCGGTAACCGTCACCGCAACCGTGCAGAGGAGCGTGATAACGAAAGTTGCACATATTTTTACATTAAATTTGTCTTTCAGATTCTTTGAGTTTCATAAACCTACTTAATATAAATAAATAAATTCATTAGAAATATTTTCGTATTAATGAGCTTTTTCATCTTAAATTTTGCTATTAGTATTTGCACTAAAAATCCTTTTCAGATCAATTTCTATTCGATTTCTTTCACAACGAAACAAAATCCTATTTTTGTTCGATTATAATCCGAATCGGAGAAACCCCACGAATACCATAAGCGAAAGACTCGCTTTACACTTTATGAAATCCCGGAATGCGGCGGCTGGGGAAACTGTATTTCAATAGTAGCAAAGCAAGACGACCTCCCTGATACTGCGGCGCGATAAATAATAGATGTGAAACGTTTTTCTGGGCCGTTTTTATGTGTTTTCGGATGGGAGACGTCATTTGTCATAGTCCCTTTTTGATGGGAGGGCATTCCGCAAATCCATTAAGCGCTCAAGGACACATATATTCCCTTTCCGATCGTTCCCCTTTCGGTTTAGCTGCTGCAATAAAATCTAATGGTAATAATAATTTAAGGGAAACAGATTACGGAGGATAAGCTTTTACTAATTAATTCATTAATGGAATTAAACGGCTGGAGCTTGAGCTGTAAAAATTTTATGAGGTCGCAACAGCGTTTAGAAGTGTGAGTAAAGATTTATTTCCTAGAGCTTTATCTCGTATTCATTTGCAATACGACTGATTAAGGATGCGATAAGTTATATATGGTTAAATCCTCCCATTAGTGAGTTTAACGTCCAGCAGTGGACTGATAATGATGAAAATTACTTTAAATAGAAGGAAACAATTTATATTTTTGAAATGTTGACAGTGTTAATGAGAAAAAAGAAGTTTGGACTCGTTTCCCTAATTTATTACATTCACAAATAGGTTCACGTAATCACAGTCGGTAACATTATTTTCGGCTGATAACAACGGTCAACACACATTTTATTTATAATACAGAAGGCCGGCGTCACATTATGTATCTCCAACGTCGTCAGGTCAATAGCTAACATCTATTATTATCATCGATACATTATCTCCGTAACGATTTAGCATCTGATTCAGTTTTGTCTCAAAATTGTCTCTCACCTAATCGAGACGCATAATTCGAATCGTCATCGCTAAATGATGTCACGATCTAATAAGAGGGAGATCGGAATCTTTATGAACCTCCTTCGGGATTGTTCCTCGCACATTCTTCGAGTTCCGCCCTCGAGAATCGTCTAGCTGAATTAAGTTACTCCCGATGAAACTTGTAATTGGTGACGTCACAACTTCTTATGCACAATTTTTTCATGAATTCAGTTCACGCCTCAACTTTTCTTAGTTTATTACCCCCAATCGTTTGGATTCTTGGTTAGAAATTCCACACATTCTCTACGTGTATAACCGTCAATGAACGCAATCGTGAGGGTCGAGCGCTGTTTATGCATTGGTCATCAAATTTTGAGAAATTTATTTCCTGACAACATCGCTGATTTCGGAGAACACTACAATACAACATATTTAGTACCCGAAAATAGGAAGACAGTTATTTGGTTTCCAGAATTCATCAGCATGGTGATCTTCAGACATTTCCAAGTTCGAAGTTACTCAAGAATGTTATACTTGATTGTCGATAAGTTCAGACGTCATACCTTCGTCACTTACTAAGTACCTGTCAACATAATTAGTCATTCAAATAGTAGTCTATATTATTTTTGCTGACAATGTGACCCAGGTTAGTTAATAATCAGATAGCCAGCCAATTGTGTAATTCTAACCTCAATAAACATTACATTATTGGCAGCAATCATTACTTGCTTTGTTGACAGTGGCACAGTTGACTGCCTCCAATTCATAAACACCAAATTGACCTGTAACATCTTAAACTTTAAGTTGACAATTGATTGAGGATGTTTGACATTTATGGCTATCTTACTGGCTGATCATCGTCAAAGGCTAGTAGATTTAAGGAGAGGTCAAGATCTTTTAGCTCAAGGCATTACACTCAATGCCTTTCTTCATCCTCAATGTAAATTAAGTGTTACGTTTTCCTAATTTCTCTGTCTGCACTTTTAGTAACGTGAGCCAGGCCGTCCGTCACCACGATGACGTCACTTGTCCGAGGGTCACGAGGGTTTTCTATTCGCGTAGTGCGGTGACGCACGCGCATGACGTGGTCCGACAACGACTTATGTACGATTATTAGTTACTATAAGAGCCCGGCATATTCCTTTTACACCTGAGAGCAAGGGGTGTTACTGCTAGAATGTTATAAAGTCAGTGTATTAATTATTACACAAGACTGTGACTGGTATAAAGAAAGTCATAAAAAGTCTATCAAAATAGTATAATTCTAAAGTATTGCATCACGTAAACGATGCCTAATTATGTATTATTTTAAACACAAAGGATTATTACAAGGTAAGCCTTTAAAGTTTACTTTAATTTCGATACGTGAATATCTCTTGTTTTAAAGAATGTATATACTATAGTATTATGGTCATTTCACAAATTATAAATAATGCATAACAAAAATTGAAAACAGAATTCTATACCGGGTGACGCAAACAAATCTATGTGCGAAGTCGTAATTTCATTTGTTACGAACAACAGCGAATTCTGCACAAATTTTCATACTAACGCATATTAAATGCATCTGGGAAGTCGCCCTGCGGCGCTCGGCGACTAGTTGTCATATTTCAGTTTAAATCGGCCTCCTCCACCCCCTTCCCCCACCATGCCACTAACCGCGGTCCCAGGCGGTACATACGGGGCACTGCCAAATTGCTTGTGAGATATTACTGCTGCTGAATTGAAACTTTGGCCCAAATAGGGCACATAGTATGTGTTAAAGGATCTCGGGCAAGCTTTGAAAATGTTGGCACCTCACCCTGTATGTTATGGCATTCTGTGATTCTAGATGGATATTTGCTAGTGATATTAGGTGGTTAGTGTTACCTACTTTAGAATGTAAGCTAGGTAGTTAGTAAGTAAAATTTAAGAATACTAGGCACATTAAAAAAAATATTCCAATGCTTAAGCTATGTAGTACATTAACTAATTGTGTTTTTATATTTTGGTGATAAAGATTTTCCCATTATTGTAATACTTTTTTAGGTGAAGTTGAATTAAGAACAAAATATGCTTACTAAGGTACTTTTCCAAGTTTTATATTTTTTTATTACTAGATAGGTAGGTGTTGTAGGCAGGTACTTTTTAAGTTGCCATGTGTATCTACCTAGGTTATCATCTCAGCCATTCCAGAACCATTCTGCCTAAACAGGAATCAGTTTTTCTTACTATGTGTCCCACCTACTGCCACTACAGTTCCGAGTTCTTTGAACAGTGGTTATCTTACTTCTCGTATGGTTTTCCTCATTACTGATTCTATCATGCAGGGAAACACTAAGCCTTCAGAATCCCATATTAAGCAACTATGTGTCAGTTCTATAAGTCATCAATGGCAACAAAAACTGGTCAAAGACCTAGGTAGGTAAACTAAACTTTTTAAGAAATATATTCCCTAGAAATTTTATTCTTGTAAGCAAGCAACACTCAAGTGTTGAGCTTATAGACAGCCTGCATAACAACAGTTTAGACCATTATGCTTCCAACTTTTAATAAAACATGTGTATGATGAAACAAAAGCATCTAAAAAGGCTAAAAAACTAATACTACACATACTTACTTATATTTATAAAAAATAAATTGGTAAACTAATCATTCATGCCATGAGTTCAATCCATACTACAACTTGGAGGATGGCCAAACAAAATATCAATACAATTATAGGTCACACCAAATTTTAAGTACACTCCAAAGCTGTTTCATCCAAGTTTCTTAGTTGATAATAAAGTTTTTGAGATGAAATGTTTTATTTTGGTTATGTAACAGATGTAAATGAAATGTTGCATTTTAATTATTTTAATCCCAACTAATAACTTACAAGACTTACATGAAACAACTTCAAATTGAGCAAAAATAATAGTCATGGCTTCTACTGTTATAAAAGTGTGTTATATTTTGAACTACATATAAAAATATTATCGTATTCCATTCAATGCATATATATTTTTTCTTTGTTAATGAACATTATTGACGATGTGTTTATGTTTTGATAAAAAATTGTGAAACAGACTTTTAAAGTTGAGAATGCCATTGTCATGCAAGTACCTATTATGTTCTTCGAGGGAACATACAAAGTTATGAATGGTACACTTTTGGATCTTATTTTAGCTGTTACTTTTTTAAACCCGAATTTTCACAATAGATACCTACTGTGCAAATTAAATAATTAAAACTAGGAAAACAGGTGAATCATTTATATTCCTTTAAAGAGTAACTTCTCCGTTGTCTTGGTGACTTGAGCGAGTCAGAATTTATGATTGTGGTTCTATACTAATTAACCCTAGAAGCCCAATCTATGTCATATGTGGTAAACACAATATTGCTATAATATGTTAAGTTTGTGACTATAAGATGATTTTTTCAATAAAAACTACTATGTGACAATAATAGTTAATTTATGATTTAATAAGAATTAAAATTAATTAAAATTTGAAAAAACTGCAAGATAATCTCATTTTTAGTGAGATTTAAATTTTGTTCTAAGTACAAGTATAAATAAAAAATATTTTAATATTCAAAATACGAGTTTTTATTTCTTAAGGCTATAGTATATTTATTAAGTACCTAATACAAAAAAAAAATATTTCAAAAATAAAAATATTGAATGCAGCGATTTAAAATTGTATGTGGTCATTTTTATATACAATGTATGTTTGGGCTATATGGTTGCATAAATATGATTGGGGTTCTAGGGTTAAGTTCAGGCAAAACAATGTTACTACATTTCTTATATAAATATGTATTTTCTGTTGTTGCTAGTTTAAATCATTCTATTAACTTACTACCTACATATTTATAATCAGTTACATACAATTACTAAACCTTTATACCAACAAGCAGGGAAATAAATAAGGGAAAATGTTGGTGACCTCGTAAATTTTAATTAGATCTAACAAAAAAAAGGTAAGTAGGTAAAATTAAAAGTAAATTTTTTCTCAAGTAGTTTTATATAGGTAGGTATTTGAAATTTTTGCCTTTTTGTTGACTGCCTCACAAGTAAAGCATTACATTACTTTTTGTTAGTTAAGTAACAATTTGGTACAGAAAAAATGCAATGAATAGTGACGGCAAAACACCTCACATTAATATGACCTGTCAACGGCACTAATAAAGTCCATAATCGCGTATCAATACAAATGTTTGACATTGACGATTTTGACGTTCAAAAATATGTACCTTCAATAAAAATGTACAGCTCTTTCTCAATGATTACAACTTTCTCCACAAGAATGGAATTTTCATGCGTTAACATAACCTAATAGACCACGGGGATTGTATAATATGCACTAATAATACCACGTTGTCTCTGCAAAGCCGGTTTGTCTACTAGCAGATAATGCCCGTGTTTATTTTTACCCGTTACGCGTTCACAGCAGCTGTCTGTTTCATCTCAGCCCGGCCAAGGGAAAATCAGTATTCGCAACAACCAAACTTAAATCATTACTTCGAGACAGTAGAAATCATGCTATATTTGGAATAGGAACCCGTTTGCAGGGCAGAAGAGAATGTCTGTCCTCATTACAAAACTACTATACCAGCATTTAGATAAATAGTAAACTAAACCCTTACCTCTGTCGTTCCTGGCAGCAGGGCAATCACCTCCACAAAACAATATCCCAATGGGAAATCACAAAATTCAGCACTCAAACCACGGCGACAGCAGGGCGTGCAATCACTATTCACAGCCGATGTGGAAAATTCACAAATGACTAGTCGAACACTAAGGTGAGTAGAAAAAACACAGATTACACTAGCTTAAAAATCTATGATTTTCACAATTATTACTTAGATAAACCGAAACGAAAAAACCCGCCAACTGTCAAAACTAAAAAACTACAAGCACCGTCGTGCCGCGCGACCGCGCGGTCTGAGTCCGCTTTTATGACTGGCACAAGGCCGCTACACACGATCCTACACGATGTCCGTGCGCCACACACAACCCGACACGACTGCACGCTGCGGCATGCTTCTGTCGCAATTCAATTTTCATTTATATTACAAGCAGAAATTCCGCTATCACATAATTGACAAAATATTGTACTAACGTCGCCGTTATCTACATCGCACGATGTGAAAAAATGATGGAGATATTATCCATTCGAACACGAGTTCTAACAATAAAGTAATGAAACCACGTTGAAAAGCCCTATGCAGACTAGGAAAATACGTACAAGCCAGTAGTCATCTCTATCCGTTCGGGATAGACGTTAGCCAGACGCGCATGCGTCAGAAGGCCCGTGGGTACGACGTCAGTGAATGACAAGCCCTGCATTTATTTTGGTGTTTTATCGAAACGATATTTTTTCGTTAAAAGGTTACGTCAAATAATAAATGTTTGTAAATAATTTACAAGTATTTTTTTAAATAAACTTTAATACCTACAGCTAAGAGGTAACTTCAGAGTTAATTTTGAAGTAAGAGTATTCAGGTTTTTTTTTTAAATTATCAAAACTCAGATAACGTGTTGTGTGTGAGGAACACCCTTTATTTAGACTTAAATTTTTTATTTGGGAGTTAGTAGTCGTAAGGCTGCGTTGCCACGGAAGCGGACCTGTAGAGCGGTCTAACCAATCAGAGTGCTCGAAATCTATGATCTGTGGATTTTGAGCACTGGGATAAGTCGATTGACGGACCACCCCGCCTAATTCTGCGTTTATGAATATTTGTCTGTTACGTATCCTTTGTCTCATCGAAAATCACATTAAAATTTTGATTTTTTGTTGCCATTATCGATAATAAATGACTACACATTGAATTTTTCTGATTGAATTATATTCGAGCAAACCATTCAGGAAGGTAAACAGTTTTTCCTGAATACGGGTGAATAATTTGCAGCAGAAGCAAATACGAAAATTATCACATCCAATTAGGCTTTGCCAGTTGAGGATAAATAGACTAACTAATTAAAATATTTTATATTTCTAACTACTTTCGGTAATATTACCATAAGACTTTATTTTCAATTTTACATTTGGCTTAAAAACTTCCCCTATCATCTTTTTTTTTTCGTACCCAAAGATTGTATGGAAGATATCACTGTGTAAGATGTTTGTAATTTCTTTGTTTGGTGTGTATTTAAGAGTAGTTACTCATCCATTCATATTAGTTAGATACAGTTAACAGTTTCGTAAAACAGTTACATATAACTTATAGAACTACAATTACGGAATCCCACACTATGTATGGTTTACTACTAAAATCATTTTAATTTTTGTTTTCAGTTTTTAATTTTCGGTTTTGATTGCACAGGACTGTTTCAGTGTGTGGAATCACTAAACAATAGTATACATATTAAACAAATTCCTTCTCCACGTCTTTGTGGCTGTTTGCAAAACTCAAAAACTACTGAACTGATATTTATTTGGTTTCCTCCAATAAATAGAGTGATCCTTGAGGAAGTTTTAGGTGTATAATTTAAAGTTTTTGTGCGCCTACTCTGGCTAAAATATTACGATATGTGTCGGAAAAAAATAGATCGCCTGGGAATTTTTAACCCGTAACGACATAAACGACCGCGTTGCGTAATAAGGCCTATCAACTGTAAGAAAATATAAATTTTAAATTAATTCTAAGAGATTAGCACCGGGGCAAAATTGTTTGCATCTTAACAGCACGAACCAGGATTTTTTGCAAGAATCTTTTGATGCCAGTAGAAACTTAACAAACTAATCTCCATATTTAATCTCTTTTAATTGCATTCCGCACTGGGAGAATAGTTCAAAACAGCGCTCCATGTTAATTAATGAAACCGTCATTGTCATCCTGAAATGCGTCAAGATGAAAAGGTGCAATTAAGTAAGTGAAATAAGTGCCTAAAACAACTCTTACCGAGCTTAGATAATACTAGCAGACGCACTCACACACACTCACATGTTAAGTGCGCTAATAAATAATTGGGTGGGCACGCATAAGTTAAAACAAGGGTCAGGTGTGTAAGTGTGTGTGCTTGTCTATGAATCAAGAGTGACAGAGTCATTTATTTACTATTGGCCATTACCCATTGCATTAGGCGCACCAAGTATCACAAACTTGTTATAGGTATTTATCTCATTTACTAGCTGTTGCCCGCGACTTCGTGCGCGTCAATTTCAGTTTTTAATATCGCGATTATTTTTGCAACATTTTTCACTGATGCTTCGCTCCTACTGGTCGCAGCGTGATGTTATATAGCCTAAAGCCTTCCTCGAGGCATGGACTATCCAACACAAAAATATTTTTTCAATTCGAACCAGTACTTCCAGAGATTAGCGCGTTCAAACATACAAACAAACAAACAAACAAACAAACTCTTCAGCTTTATAATATTAGTATAGATTCATCTATACGCTATTGCTAAATAAACAACCATTTGGATGTAAGTTGTCATATCATTCATCAACTAAAACTTTCCTGAGGGAATATTAAAAGGTTAAGGACACCCTGTCCCACAGAGGCAAAATATTATACATACCAAAAATATATCTTCGTTAGATTATAAATATCATTTGCGAACTTGCATTCCGATGTTGTTATAGTTTTATTAGGTGTTTTGAAATAATTTTATGCGATTATTTAAAAATTAAAAGAATATTGAAAATCAGTCCGTGTAAATTGACCTTACGCACATCATTTGCCTTACGCTGCTGTATCCAGGTGCTTTTTTTGTATCCAGGGTGAAAACGTCGGGAGCCAAGCTACTGAAAATCGTTAAAGAACCAATTTTAATATTATTATGAGAAACACGATTTGATTATTTTAACGTACATTTTAAGTTCAGAAAAGTTATCAAATTTTGGTCCATCTCGTGGGCTAAGGTTTTTTAGTGTCTGATCTGCTGTAAGTTTGCTGGTTCCATTCCGTTTGGTTTTCATGTTTTAGCTGCTGGGATTTTTCCCCACCTGAATCTAAAACAATTGGTCATCTGTTTAGTCTGCAAGATCACACGTCTATCTTACCAACTATTTTCGTTCAGTTTATAATTCATTATGATTCATCATCATCATTATCTTTAGTGTCCGTGCTCGCTCTAATCTATCAACGGAAAAGCATGAATTTTTTGTTTCAATAAAATCATACAAACGCACGCCATTAAAAATTGCTTAAGTTTATTTATTTATTTTGGAATTAATATTTTATAACAGCAACATTACATTACATTACACAGACTTTACAATTCGATTGCGAAAAAAATATACCCTAAGTGTAGGGATAATATATGAATGAAAGGTACCTATATGATCATGTTTATTCCATGTTATGTGATGATATTATTTATCTATTGAGTACCTATTAGCAAGGTAATGCTTATAAATATACTTTGAAATCGAATCCTTCAAGTTACGGTATGGTAGAGTCAAAATATTTAAATTTTACTTGACAAAGTTAAAGATACAAAGTGTGTTCATTACATATTTAGACCAGTAATTTAAATTCCGCATCGTTGATAACATTACAGTAACTTCATGTCACTGACGCAGCACTCGCTTGTTTGACGCACTCGCGTTTTAAAGAATTGATAAATGATAAGATTAAATGTCGCATTGCACTGTTTTCTGTTATAGTTTATACAATTTGTAAACTAGTTGAACAAACAGAGATAAAATGTTTTATTTGGCTATCTAAAGAAATCACAATGCAAAGCTATCTTACGTAAGATGAATGCGATGACTGTGTTTTTTTAAGTAAGGTACTAACCAAAAGTAACGTGCGGTGACGACATAAATTTAAATAGCGTAACTCGTAAGAGGTGGAGGAATGCTGCCAGAAGAAGACAAATGGCTGTTAACAGGCACTTCTCTTTACCATTGGACAAAGAGAGATTGCCATCCTCTTTTTGAAGACACCCGTGTGAAGTTGATGTTGGCTGATGGTGATGATGATGAAGATGATGAAAATAGTAATGAAAACTTTTCTAGATTTTTTTTTGTGTTTACTAAAGATATGCTAGCAACAACTACAAAGCTTTACTTCCCAAGACTCGAAGGACCCTTATGATTGGAGTTAAACATAATCACGTATATTTTCATTAACTTTTTCTAAGCAATTATATTCCATGTGATCAGAGCAGTTGCTAAGCGCAAGGCTACTTGTTATAACTAACGATTATAGTCCTTAAAATTTTGCTTGATTAGAATGACAGTTCTCACTGAAACAGACGACGTAACTTTGTACCAGCGGCACACAAGTGAAACACATTTGCACACGAAAAAATATTGGTAACTGGCATGTTAAGAATATTTTAAGCTATTGCATAGCTTCTATCGCGGGCCTTGAGCGTGGAGACCGAATCCAGAAATTCCATAACGAAAATAATCCTAACACCCACACCCACACACTCGGGGCGAGGCACGATCGAACAATTTTGAATTTACAAATTTAAATTAGAAAATACATAAAATTATAAAATTAAGCTATTGCATAGCTTCTATCGCGGGCCTTGAGCGTGGAGACCGAATCCAGAAATTCCGTAACAAAAATAACCTAACACCCCTCACTCCGACCGGCACAGCGGTGATACTTTTTAGTTTTATAATTGCATAAGTTGATAAAAAATGCTATGCAATAGCTTTACCGCGGCAGTCTCCGAGTGCCATACGTCTTTTTTTTATACTTCACTGTACATATTAATCAATTTAATGAAATAAAATTGATATTTAAAGTTTAAAACATTAAAATAATGATTATAATCCACTCACAAAAATTAGACTTAACTTTAAAAGACGTTTTTACAAGATTACGTCATTTTTCATAATCGCTAGTGATGACATAAAATCGACAATTCGAAATCGACAATAGTTCAAAATCAAAGTAATGTAATATAAATGTTACAAATGATTTAATGAACATTGGTTGATGCTAAGAACATCAAATTGCAATTATTAATAGTTAACGAAAAATTTTCAAATTTATTAGTTTGTATATGCGATAAAAAAATCTAATTGATTTTCATGACTGTTTCTATTATTCTGGTAATGAACACGATACTGACTTACTGTTAAATCTTAATATATCTGATTTTTCGTTTTATTTTATTCGCCATAACTGTTTTTTTTTTCATTTGATCAGTCGAGTCAGTCCCATCACTAGTCACCTCAGTTTGACAGGTGTCATTCTTATCAAGCTGATTCAAGCTATATTTTATGGACTATAAAATAAAAATAAAGGAAATACTTTGAAAGTTATCAAACGCTCCTGATAAATCGTTACAATAGTAACGATTAAGTAACTTTTAATATTTATTATTATCTGATACAGCACGATAATTATTAGAGTAAGATTTTAAAATTACAATTGAAAAGATATTAATATCGGCAGCAGGCCAATTATTTTAGACAGCAGTTTATTCCTAAAGTCCGCTCTTTGCTATTCTCCTTTTTCCGCGTCCTAATGCCAAAGACATGTTCTGAAACAAACATCGTACAATATATCCGATAAATTTTTTCGTGATAAATGTATTTATAAATAATAATTTCTCCATTCTTTATATCAAGTGATCGCGTTTGAAAGCTGAACGGCCCGCCCGGCGACGATGACGTCACACGGCGCGCGCACTCGCTCCATCGATCCGCGCCGCGTTCTTTCAGCGCTGAAGCGTCCACACCACTTAGACACGAATCTTGCAGCACGTATCTTGAAGCGCTATAAGCGCTTTACAAAAACTTTTTAACTCGAAATTAGACCACGACAAAAGGTCACAAGAAACGTACAGCACAATGAAATAGCGACGCTGTACATAGGCATTTAGTACACATTCCAATAAAACATGGCGGTACAGTTACGGCGGGAAAATTCAAAGATATTATTCGTTTCCGTAATGGCTTTGACGACGATTTTCTTGTGAAAAACTGTTTTTGACGGCAAATGGACGATAATTGGGGTGTTGTATCTAATTAATGGATTGTAAGATGGATTGAAACAACATATTGTACTTCAAGGGATGATTCTAAAGGGTTACACTTCAAATCATCTTATTAAAACCTTCCTTCATAATTAACACGAGGCTTTTCACTAAGTACTGTTTGCTTATTTAATGAAGCTGAGCATAAAAAACTATCTTAAGTCTTATCCAATGTCACTGTGACATTAAGTAGTATTTTAAATTTATTTTAGAATTTACGTACATAAACCTAGGTCTAATAGGTAAGTACTTAGCGTCGGTCCAATACTGAAAATTAGTTTTAAGAAATAACTGAAAACGCTTGAATTGCGGAGCTGAATTGGCAGTGAGCGGGAAACATAGAAAGAATTAAAACCGGCCAAGTGCGAATCTTCAATATTTAATTGACTGCAAAAATAACTTTGTTTTTTATAGTGTTTGTATAAAGGACAAAGTTATATCTGCGATTGTTAAAAATGTGCTATTTCTCAAAAACTACCGGTTTGATCTCGTTCTAACTAATTTTCGTTAAAAGTTTATGCTAATATCTACCTACATTATATATTTTTTTTCAAAATGTTCACTTGCTTAGATTAAAAGTTAGAGGTGACACCCATTTTACCACTTTGGAAGCTTCCAAATGTTAGACTTTTGAAAAAAATGGTTCTGGGAACCTGTATGTCATTTTAAAAGACCCATCCATAGATACCCTATATGCATAGGTTTGAGAGAAAAAAAATCTGTTTTATTTCTATGTATGATTATTTTTGTTTTTTGTATGAGAATCGTAAAGCGGTCAACAGGATACACCTACCTACCAAGTTTCAACAGTGTAATGCTAATACTTTCAGAATAATGTGGCTGTGACATACGGACAGACAGACAGACAGACAGACTTGACGAAACTATAATGGTTCCGTTTTTTGCCATTCAGCTACGGAACCGTAAAAGCCATAGATTTAGTTATGGTATAAACGCGGTTATCGTGTCATAGCCATATACGACGTCATGATGACGATCTCGTTGGTGGTGTAGTGGTGCCAGCGGTCCGCTTACTGCGCATTGCGCAAAGGTCTCAGTTTTGATCCCTTTTTGGGTCAATTTGGGAAACGATTTTTATAAATTGGCTTGCGCTGGAAGGAGTGCTTTGGAAAACACGTCTTGAAAAGAATTTGACACTAGATTAGCCTTGAAAGATGCGATAAGAGGATCATAAAAGGAGGCCTATGTCCAGCGGTGGGCTTTATGAGGCTGAGATACTTACTAATGACGAAGAAGAATGACTTAATTATAAAATGACAGTACAACGGCATGTGTGCTTCCTGCCTGCGGTCAGCCAAATCAACCAAAGCTACGATATAGTCTTCCTTGCGGTCAAAATTGACCGCAGTATCTGGCTGATCACATGAATATTCCTATAAATAGATTATGTCACAAGATAATAATAATAAGCTTATTATTACCTTAATTACCTTGATTATAGTGTATTTCAGACTTCAATTTCGAATTTCTATCCAAAGAATTCTGTTTTTTTCTAGTCCTAGTATTAAAAAGGAAATAGTATAGAGTATAAACATATTTTTTTTATTAGTCCTTACTAAGAAAATGTCATAGTGAACAAAGATTGTCGGGCTTACGAAGAATTATAAAAAGGTTAATTATACAATACTTTAAGAATGTAAATAAAGCTTTAGCTATCTTAATTAATTTCACAACAGTAACAAGAAAAGGAGTTTTTCCAATACCTGACCTAAATTTACCTGTAATAAAAATGTTCGCGGCACTTTTTATATTTTTTTTTCGGCGCCTGGAGGCTAAGGCGTTATTTTTGTAAAGTAAACAGTGTGCGACGCTGTAAAAATCATTTTGTTTGCCTTTTACACAGAGCTGTAGAGAAATAGTAACACTTTCAGGTGGACAAACCAGTTTTTAGCTCCTAGGATTAAAATAAGCGTTTGGATTACGTTCATTTAAATGGTTTAGTCTCTTACTGTGGTATCCAGTCACTGTCAACGTAATCGGTCAACATCCAGTAAAATTCAGAAAAACCCTTACCGCGGGAGTTCAAAGTGGTAGCGCGCACTGGCTGTTATACTACTATTTGGCATTAAAAAAAAATTGTAAACCGCACCAAATTATGCAGGCTGGTCCAAACGGTGACGAATCTGACATAACATAATAAAAAGTGGAGAAACCATTTTTTAAAACTGGTTACACCGAAAATTCTGAAAATTTAAGAAAAAAAATTATATTTCGAAAACTTAGAAAATTCGGGTAACGGTAAACTATACATTTGGATAGCCTTGGATGTAAGTAATCCAAAAAAAAATTTTGGACGTCACCGTTTGGACCACCCGTACAGTATAAATGAGTATATATTAAATGACTCTAAAATGGAAAAAAGCAAGCTGCCTATGTTAAATTCTGTAGGTACTGAGAGACCTTCTGATAAAAAAAGTTGAATTTATATCAATAGTTTTTTTAAAAGGTATGGTTTGGATCAAGGAATCATAAGATGATTCATCCGTGGGTTCATTCTGTGGTTCATTCAATGGATCTATGTGAAAAGTGCGTCTATTTTCGAGTATAATAATTGCCAACCGTTTGCATAGTTCGCGCCTAAACGTTACCAGTTCCAGATTCAAATTAAATAGTTTTGATATTTATACAGTTGCAATAACCTTGCAGGGCCAAGTTATTGGATTATGTATTTTATTGAGATCTTTGACCTAACACGTAGAAATAAATACCATGACTAAGTTTTGGTTAAATCAGATTTAACTGGGTCTAACTGCCGAAGCTACGGTATAAAACGGCTAGTACATCCATTCTAGCGTTAGCCTCGGATAACAATGACGTCAGCCTTTTCCCCAGCCTCAAACGCGGCAAAGGCAGCGCTGCTATTGTACCGGCTGGGACTATTGTACGGCGATCCGACAGAACTCCCCACTTTAGGGGAAAACACTGTTTTTGTGGAGCGAAAAAAATATTTCCTATACAATGTACGTGTTTGCATTAACTGGTTCAGACTAATCGATTATTTTTAGGAACGTGAAGTAAATAATGATATCGTGTAATATTAGTGGAAATGTCTTCGCCTCTCGAAGGCGTTGAGGACCTAGACCTCTGTTAAAGGATAATGTTGTCATAATTAGTACGCTTTTCAGGTGGTTCGGTGATCCCAGTTCCTTCGTTTCAAGAGGAAAAGACGCTGCAGCCCTTTCTCTTTACTCGCCATTACGTCACCCATATAAAGAGAAGGGGTGGTGCTACTTTCTTGTATTTTACAGCACTATACAAAACATTTTATGTAGAGTAATGTACTTAGTTTACATAATTGTGTTGTCATATTAAATGTTTTTTAAAATTATTATTACCTATAAAGAGTTTTTTGAACGAACTATTTATTTTAATCTTATTGTTAAAAAAAAAATGTTTGTGTTTACGACATCCAACATTCTCATTGGCTGTTTGTAGCATATAACCCTCGAAACAAAGCTTAATCTAGCACATGCTAAACTACAACAAAAACTTTGCATACCAATGAAAATTCGCAATAATCCAAACCCAGAATAGAAGACCACAATCTAAAGATATCCATTCAAGTAGAATATAAAATCAAAAGGGAAGCACAACTGCATCCGTCTTGCACTCGTGACACGATAAAAATTGAATATACTGGACTGTTTGTGGCTACAATAGAAGGATATGAAGCAGGCCCACTCCACAGTTACGGCGGTCGCGATGCCTAAATCAGCAAAAGGCTAATTAATAATTTGGATCAGTGGTAGTAAACGCTGCTTCTGAGCCATAGGTCGCGGGTTCGATCCCCGCACAGTACAAATATTTGTGTGCATGAACATGTCTGTTTGTACTGGTCTTGGGGATTTTCTATGTATTATAAGTATATATTTACAAAAAAATAAGTATATAAGTATGTTTATCGGTTGTCTAGTAGCCAATACGACAAGCTTCGTAGTAGTTGCTTAGTTTGGGACTAGATGGCTCTGTGTGGCCCAGTGTGGCATGTCTGAAAATTTTATTTTTTATTTTTATGATAAGAACAAAATACACGGTCCGATACAAAAAGACACCTAAAACTGTCCTCGACTGAATGATTGACGTTGTTTTTATGTCAGTGTCAACTTTATAACCCGGCCAAATTATGTCGACATGCAAATAGTATGGCTATTTATGTCATTTTGTATCTATTCTATTGATATTGTGGTACTAATAGTACCCCCTTATGTCTTATGAATGTGTTTTTAATTGGGACACTTTTTGATGCTGATTGTGTATAAGATCTAGTTATTTAATAAGTTCAATAGCAAAAAGGTAATAAATGAACGGTGAAGGAAGCTCATTAATCACGTGAGGCGACGTTGGCGCCTTTAAAACCGAGTTAGGGGAGGGGGATGAGATGTCATCAAATTTGGCTCGTAGAATCTAACTTCCAATTCGTTTAAAAACTTTGCAAAGGACAATAGTAAACTGGGTACCACTTCGTTAAATTGATAAACGTTGTATGATCTGACTTTGTGAGAAATATAGATCATAATTAACCCTTTCGCGGATGCGCCAGCCACGGCATCGCGGCAGTCTCTAGTGACTTGCTTAGAATGAAGTCTGTAAAACCTGTTTGTTTGTTTCTTCTTAAATAATTTAATCTATACTAATATTATAAAGCTGAAGAGTTTGTTTGTTTGAACGCGCTGATCTCTGGAATTACTGGTTGAAAAATTATTTTTGTGTTGGATAGTCCATTTACCGAGAAAGGTTTTAGGCTATATTTTTTTAAAAACTTCGTAATCTTCATAATAACAGAAATTGTCGCGGACGAAGTCGCGGGCAACAGGTAGTAATACTAATAAATAAATTCCACCTTAAAATTCATTATCTACTGTCTACAAATTAAATAATTCAAATTGCTTGGTGCCATATTTAAATTTGAAAATTTTTGCGAGGTTTTCTACATACATACATACAAAATCGTATTATCACGCCTCCTTCCCAACGGGGTAGGCAGAGACCAAGGCCTTCCACTTACTACGATCCTGGCATACATCTTTCGCTTCTTCCACATTCATCAATCTTTTCATGCGTGCTCGTCGGCTTAGAGTAGCGAGGTTTTCTGATTTCGACAATTTAAATTTTTTATTTCATTTATGGTAACTCCGAATGTTTGGAACACAGTTTATGTAACACTGCATGCCGGTGGGTCTACTGCTTAACAGCGTCTCTTATGTACAGCCACGACGAAAAGGGTTCTGAATAAATAAAACTTTAAATACAAACCAGTTTTAACAGATATACATGCACTTCTGTTTATAGATCGGACAGATGGCAAAGAGAGATTTACGACAAATTCTTTTTGCTTTATCTACAAAGCTTAATGTGGATATAAGTAGGTAAGAACGTGAAAGTTAGTACAACTTCACTGAAAAAGGGTGGTGCTCTTCTATTTTAGGCCGTTAGTAATTAAATAACATATCTATATAGGCTTAATAAAACACAGTACTACGATTATAGGAGGAGGAGTGGAGTAAAAAAAATTAATCGCTACTTATTAAAAAGATTTCTATAACAGTTTCTGTTAACGAGAAGACTATGCTACTAGAGCCAGAGTTCAGACTTCTTCAGGCTTTAAGTAAGTTAAAACGACAATTATAACGACTTATTAAAAGTTTTGCTCCGGTTGCATTGAAAAGATAAATGATGCAATTCACGTCCAAAACAGCGAGAATATTCACCTAGGAACGCAGTATTTATCAAAATTATGCTGTACATTCAAACATTTCTTTTGGGAAAACTTTTAGAAAACAGTCCCGCAATATTTAAGATATTATTGTTACATAAATTAACCATAAAGACATACTCCTTAAAAACCTCCGCTCACCGTAACAGTTGTTAATTAAACTTATGTTATGACCCCGTTTTCTTTGCAGCTGTATTATAAACACAAGGAAATATGTATATGAAGTCCCAAATCCGAGTATTTTAGCTCTGACTGCCAAATTATTATTTTAAATAAGGCAAAAGGTCCCGACTTTACTCTACGCTTCTACAGAAATATTTGTTATACATAAACTATTGCAGTTTTGCACCGCTTGCATTGCTCATTTTTATGGAAAAGATAAATGATTCAATTCATGTCCAAAACAACGAGAATATTAACCTAAGAACGCAGTATTTATAAAATTTTCTTTACTACTACGAGTACTATAGACCTTTGTAGCTATGTATTCAAACATTTCTTTTGAGGAAACTTTTAGAAAACAGTCCCGTGATATTTAAGTTATTAATTTTTTATTTACCATAAAGACATGCCCCTTAAAAACCTCCGCTCACCTTAACAGTCATTAATTAAACTTATGTTACGACCCCGTTTTCTTCCCAGCTGTGTAAGAAACACAAGGAAACTGTGACTGCTAAATTATTATTTTAAATAAGGCTAAAGGTCCCGACTGACTCTACACTTATACAGAAATATTTGTTATACATATAAAATTGAGCTTTAAATTGCAATAATTATTTTAAAGCACAAATTAAATTAAACATAGTAACTACATTTATAGACGGAGGAGTAGATTAAAAAATGTAATCGCTCTTATCTATACTAATATTATAAAGCTGTAGAATTTTTTTGTTTGTTTGTTTGAACGCGCTAATATCGGGAAGTACTGGTTGGAATTGAAAAATTATTTTTGTGTTGGATAGTCCATTTATCGAGGAAGGCTTCAAGCTATAATAACATCACGCTGCGACCAATAGGAGCGAAGCATCAGTGAAAAATGTGGCAAATATAATCGCGATCATAATAACAGAAATTAAGACGGACGAAGTTGCGGGCAACAGCTATTAAAAATATTTCTCTAACACTTTGAGTTAACGAGAGTGCTAGTAGTTCAGACTTCTTCAGGCTTTAGGTAAATTAAAAAGACATTTAAATAAACTTTTGCAGTTTTGCACCGCTTGCATTGCTCAGTTTTATGGAAAAGATAAATGATGCAATTCATGTCCAAAACAACGAGAATATCAACCTAAGAACGCAGTATTCAGATCTTTACCTATATGTAGCTATGTGGTCAACATTTCTTTTGAGAAAACTTTCAGAAAACAGTACCGTAATATTTAAGTTATATTACGACCCTGTTTTCTTCCCAGTTGTATAAGAAACACAGGGAAAAATTTGTAAGTCCCAAATCCGAGTATTTCAGCTGTGACTGCCAAATTATTATTTTAAATAAGGCAAAAGGTCCCGACTGTACTCTACAGAAATATTTGTGAGTTAGAAGCGAGACTGAATCCACGCTATTTTAGTACTAAAAGCGGTTATTGCTGAATTTAGAGTTAGAACACTGCTGTTTTAGGCTGGCGCTTGAATAATAGATGCCTTTAGTATTAACTGGCAACATCGCGAAGTTAAACAAATAGCAGGTGCACGGTAAATTAATTTGCGTAACTTATAAATCGCTGCTGTTTTAGTTATAAATAGCTATCTTTAATATTTATTCCTGGCCTATGTACTCCCATAATTGCTGTCTAAGGGTTTCTTATAATTATTTATTGTGAAATTAATATTTTATTACAATGCGTTTTTCTTTTGAGATGGCTCAACCATTTAATGGCAATAACACCAAATCTAATTACTAAAATACCTAGGATTATACATAATAGGAAAAAAACACAGATAAGGTAATACTTCAAATGTATATCCCGGAAAGGGACGCCCTAGAATAAAGATCTGGCATACATGGACCTTCCTACTCCCACTGTAGTTTAGCTACTTTCGTACTAACACTCGGCCCCGCCGGTTTTAGTTTGTCTCCCCAAATAAAAAACATTAAATGTTGCATTTTTCTATGATCCTAAACGGATTATATAACTAATTTTCCCGCTTTAATCCCGCGTAGTAATAATTTGGCGCGCTCGGCAAATCCAATATGGCTTCTAAGTTCGTTAGCCCGCGGGCGACTGTGGCGACACGCTGCGGTGCTTTCTTAATTTACTTGATTCTTATAAAGTGTAGTTAATTTATTTTTCCGTAATACTTCTGTTTTTGAAATGTATTCAAGTGAAGATTAGAATATTTGATATTAAAGTTTTGAATTTCGTCTATAATTAATTTCGTCTATAATTAAGGGAATTAATTACCTTAATAAATATTGTTCCTTTGAGAAGTAGCAAATATATTATTAGGATATCGAACGTAGACGATTTTTGAGTTATCATCAGTACCGACTATTAACACATTAGCATTTTTAACATAGGTACATTAAGAATTACATTGATATTAATTATTTCTTTCAAAATTCAAACTACTTTTCATTTTCTCTAATAATTTAAAATAGTGAACTTAGCATTTACCGTGTTGCATTTTCAGCGCCTAAAACAAAATCCAAGATACCAAGTAAAACGAGGCGGAATTTGATAGAAAAACGGAAATAATTCACAGATTCTTACTTTAATAGATCTTTACCATTTATGACATTTAATATTCAAAGAATATTCTTTTTGATATCTTTGATATTTTCACTGTAGAAGATTGAAGTTAGCCAGTTATTGAACTCCTCCAGGACAAAGCTGTTAACAATTTTTTTTGTAACGAAATGAACTTGGCGTCACTCTAAAATACCTTATTTATTCGACCGGTGCGACGCTGAAATGCGTGCGGTGACTTTCATAAAAGTTCCGCAGTGGGGTACATTGTATTCTAGGCGGTAGCAAAGGAAATTTAACCTTACGTGTGAAGAGTTAAGGATAATAATGAATGGAAGTATTTGGTCCATTGTATCGGATAATATGGCAGAGAAGTTTGGACCTAATGCTGAAGGCTGGAGGATATAGCAACTTCTGTTCAAGTGACAACCTGCTTTTGGTGGATATACATAAGTTGGAAATTAATGGTGGCACGGCTTTTCAAAGATAGCTGCCTATCGGGGAAGGAAAATATAAGGATATTCATCACGCGGTGGTCCTATCTTGGTGTGTGAAGCGTGGATGGACATTTAAAGAACAATGGCGATCATACATACAAGGAATACACTTTTTTCATGTGACAAACTCCGAAATACTAATTGAAAAGCCTGTTACAATGTCGGTTCTTATTATTTTGTTTTCGTACAAAATAAAAGCGTATATAAGGTGTGCAGCTCTAATTGTATTTTGGTTGTGTAAATAGAGTATTAGTCAATAAATAGAGTATTAGTCATCATCAGTAAAAAAAAAAAGTCATAAATCAGTAGCGCCATTTCGGTAGTAGGTAGTGTGAAAATTTTCCCACACACTAGAGTTTTATCCTGCTTACCCGAACCAAGAGTTGAAAGATTTTAGAAACGTTCATGGTCTTGATACTCGTATATCCTCCAGTCAAAAGTTTCTGAAAATGTTTTCTTTAACTCACACGCAAACTTCTCGTCTACACGGTCTATTTAAGTCAAATTTGGAATATACACGAACATTTTGCCACGTTATTTAGTAGATAGCGTGTACGAACAACGAAAACTTTTCAACAAAAAACTGAACCAATAAAAAAGGATATGTACGACGTTCGTCAGTGATTGATTGATTCATATAGACTCCAAGTACTTATTTTAACTATAATTTTTTGGTTTTTTGTCCAACGAAGTGTACCGATTCGACACTATACAGATGAATATTCAAAGTCCAAAACAGTTAACATATACATAAATATACGAGTAGTTACGTGAATGAAGTCTTTCTGTTTATTTGCCAGTAAATTTATTTTTAAAGTAGTTGAACCACTCTTAAACCTAATTTGCAAAAGTAGCCACTAGCCTACTATAAAATCTTAGCATAAACCTTATTTCTGATTATACAAAACCAGGGTTCAACCCCCCCTCCTCACGAACAACATTATTGTTTGGCATATATTGATTTACGCCTTCGCTCGCTTCTGAAAGTCATCGTTTTACGATAAAACTCGAATTTGTTTGTGTCGCGCACACTTGTGCTAATTTTGAATGTGATGCCAGTTGGGAGATGTTTGGAAATGTTCAAGGGTATTCTTTTGGACCGAGTTATGGATCTGTCGCAAAATGGCTTGCAATTCCATTTTCATACATGAAAAGCCCATACGGGTACAAAAATAAATAATATGTATACTGTTATAAAACACTTATTTTAATTTAGTAAATAAACTTTTCTGTGTCTTGGTCGTTGTTAGGCTGGGGAATTCAGTCAAGCATTTTATGTTCTGATCAACTTAACTTTAAAATGACCAGCTATTAATAGCTGCAATTTGCAGGAAATTTGATTAAATTCGATATTGGGTAGTTAGAAACGCAGTTCTGTCACAGACTTAAGATGGAAACTATGACATTACTAGTTACTGTACTCAAGAAACTATTTATTGATTTGAAAACTATTAAAAATCGTATTTCAGTATAAATCATAATCATTTATAAGTTAATCCAGATTTTTAGGCCTTATACCTACACTAATATTAGGGGTTAAAGTATGAAATTGCCGTTTTGTATGGACGAAATCGAGAAAAGTCATTTTTCCATACTAACAATTTTTTAGTTTTTTTAAAAACGCCTGAAACGTTTTCGATGCAATTAAAGGGAAAAGTTAGATGGTTATAAAGCTACGCATTGTAGTATTTAAATTTCTGAAAATCAAAGTATATAATACCAATATACTGAATTGAAGCAAGAAGGTCAGCTGACACATTGTAAGGGGTCTTTTCAACGACTTCATTTGAAGTAATAGGCACTAGTATTGCATTTTTTTTAGTCAAAAGTTACTTTATTTAGTTTTTGATACAATAATAAAAGAATTACGCAATAATATGACTATACTTAAGAGCTATAAACAAAATAAAAAGTGGGAAAATAATCGGCAATTTCATACTTTAACCCCTATTATTATAAAGAGGAAAGATTTGATTGTTAATTTGTATTGAGTTTGTAATTTAGTGTTCAATAGGCTCCGAAACTACTGGACCGATTTAAAAAAAATCTTTTACCATTAGAAACCGACATTATCCTTAATGAACATAGGCTACTCTTTACCGCGGGACCCGGTAGGTAGCGCTGCTGTCGGTATGTCAACTACTAAACGGCTTGACCGATTGTGTTGAAATTTTGTATGTGTATTCCCATGGTTTCAAAGACTCCAATATATTCAGCCTACCTAATCTACCTTCCTATATGCCACCGCTAGGCACAGGTTTCCGACCGCGCGATATGAGGTAGAGTTCACGCGGGCAGAGCCTTGTAAATGGTGTTAACTATTAACAAAGGGTCTCTTACCTACCCAATTGACTTACACAAAATACAATAACCTTACATACACAAAATTGCCGTTACAACATTAAATTTCTACATCTGTCTTTGGATTGGGAATTAAAAATTTAGGTTAATTTGAAATATTGTTTTAAAATTAGTCATTTATTTGTGGTACCGTCATTAGATTTAAGAATTTTCGAATACAAGATCTATTATGGAAACAACATACGAGTACAATGAAACTCATGTGATAATAAAACAAAAGAAAACAAAATACAATCCAAAAATAATAAAGCTACAAAGAAAGTTCTATTCGCCAAAAGATTGGTAGGAAATTATCTAAGAATTGACAAGATACGATTGATGAACGCCGCACTTGATATACGTATATCTGTCACTTTCTAACCCCTAAGCGGGGATGTAGACCGACAGAGATGGATCGTGAGCGCTGTTTATCGTTTAGCAAGAGAATAAACCCCAGCTAGAATAAGTATTACGTCAAATAGTCTCCATTGTTTACTTGTAGCTGCAATAAAAAGTTCCCCAAAAAACGTTTTTAATGTAATTACAACAGTCAAAATTAGAAAATACATAAAATTATAAAATTAAGCTATTGCATAGCTTCTATCGCGGGCCTTGAGCGTGGAGACCGAATCCAGAAATTCCGTAATGAAAATAACCTAACACCCCCCACTCCGACCGGCACAGCAGTGATACTTTTTAGTTTTATAATTGCATAAGTTGATAAAAAATGCTATGCAATAACTTTACCGCGGCAGTCTCCGAGTGCCACACGTCTTTTTTTTATTATATTGCTAGTAAGTAAGTTGTATAATTTGAACAAAATCTTTTTGTTCTATTTAATTTTTACCGCTGATCTTGATCGCTTACTTGTGATATGGGTACTAATGGGTAGTTAGTGTATGTAGAAGGAGAGCGCCTGGCGCCTCCCACAACCCTCCGTTCGGGTGCCGTGGACCTCTTGCAACCACGTTAGTTATACTATTGTTCATATAGTCTTACACATCGTAAAAGTGGGACTCATCATGAGAGCATGGGTATCGCGGTAATTCCTAAAAAAATCCTTAGACTGCTTCTACAGCAGCCGTAAATTTTGCCTTAGAATTTCATAAAAAGCAGTCCCACTGGCATTATGTAGAGTACTTGAATTTATAGTTTCAAAAATACAAATTCCAAAATGATTGTTTCAAGACCATACCATTAGAAGACATATACGGGGGTGAAACAAATTGACATTACGGTGGTGACCGATGTACATGTATGAATTTCACGGCGCGAGTCAATGCTTCGTAGGTGCTATACGGTTATAACAGTCAGTGGCGTTGTTTTATTGGTAAATAATATTGCACATAACGCGACAGAGATAGGTAACCCCTGCATGCTATTTGATGTACACCTATGTGTTGTATGTGTTGTACATCTTGTAAAAAATTGTATGAAGATTGTTTAGTTTCATATTGGAGCGGAGTACCGTACTGGAACGTGTTAAGACGGCCCTGATGCTAAATACATAGATTCAGCCTGCTGAAAGACAGACTGACCGACTGCTACTGAGCTTTAGTATTAAAGTCGTGTTGGCACCTGTTTACAGTGGATCTTTTAGACAATAACTGATCTGCGATCAACCGGCTTCTTATGATCTAACTAAGAGAGACGATTGATCTAGTTTCACTTAAACATGAAAAAACAAATAAAAAATCCACTTACCCTAACAGATTCGTCAGACCAGCACAAAAGGCTTCACTAGTAGCCCTTGATTGCACCTCCTATACCGCCGCCGCATCACAGTTCGCCAAAACACACTCACGCCACCGGCCTACGCCGCGCACATGACCAAAGGCAAGTCCATAATAGAGCACCCAACAGTTCAAGTCTATCAGCGTCAAACACTATTACCTACATTCGAGGTGCTTGTGTGTTTTGCTACGAGACGGAGCCCGTGATTTGCGACCGTCCCCCTCCATATAAGGCGATTTAGGCAAGGCGCGATCGTCTGTCTCAGTCGCACGGCTTCGGCGGAACCTGTAACAAGAGATATCGTTGAATGAATATGCGTCAGAGAACAACAATTCGTCGTGGTCTCGAAGTGAGTAATTATTTGCAATATAAGTACACACTGAAATTGAATTCAAGGAACAGAAAAGTTGCTAATAAATAAATGGTTTATTCTAGAGTGCAGTAGAAATTGCAAAATCTAACATATATCAGCCCCAGCCACAGAACAGACAAAGTAGATTTGTTCTGTGGCTCCAGCCCTGCAACCGTGTATGGTACCCAAAACGCTGGCAGCATACCTCTCTGGATAACGATGTCTGTCCAACATCCAAGTTAACTGCCAGCCTTTTGATCACCAGTTGCGTTGATGTGGTGAGCCTTTTGGAAATCTCTTTATAAAGGCCTTGGGCACTTTTTACAGAGTCATAGTCATAGTAGAGATGAGGACTTACAGGTTATGCCATGCAGTAACATCCTTACTAATATTATCCTTACAAAATTATTTCTGCTTGGCCCGATGGTCGACTGGGAGAGAATGTCTTAAGGCATTAAGTCCACCTGTTGTACTTCATTTTAGTGTTTGTGCAATAAAGTTTAAATAAATAAATAAATAAATTATAAATGCGAAAGTAGCTCTGTCTGTCTGTTACGCTTTTACGCCTAAACTACTAAACGATTTTCTTCATTTTAATAATGCGAAGACACGCAATGGGCACGGTTCGTTGAAATATATTTAAATTTTTCGTGCCTACGTATCTTCAAAAAGGCTTGAAAAATACGTGGGTACGAAGAAATTTACAAAATAAATACATTCAAGATACAAGTGAAACGAACTAATAGGTACTCCTTGGCAGACGGACAAGAAACTGAATTTTGTAAATTAAAAAATCTGAATTATTCCACCTTATTAAGTGTCAACATAAATATTAATTCTAATTAGCTTGCATGATCGCGGTCTCAGAAATGTAGCCCGTTTTTATATTCATTAATCTTATATTACGTTGAAAAGATGGTATTAATATTGCAACAACCATAATCTTTAATAAAAGGTAGTAAAAGGTTTTGAAAATAAATTATAGAAATTAATTTACCTATGCTACGAGCCAGCTTAGCGCGTAGCATGTTCCCTGCTTAAAGCTCTCGTAGCAACAAGGGTACAGAATGCTACGAATTGTAGTTAAATCGTAACGTGTCGTAGAAAATTTATTTGAATACAAAGTAACTCTATAGTTGAACGAAATGTTATCTTTAAAGAGTTGAAACGTCACTGAAATTCTAAATATTAGGGGTTAAAGTATGAAATTGCCGTTTTGTATGGACGAAATCGAGAAAAGTCATTTTTCCATACTAACAATTTTTTAGTTTATTTAAATACGCCTGAACCGTTTTCGATGCAATTAAAGGTGAAAGTTAGATGGTTATAAAGCTACGCATTATAGTATTTAAATTTCTGAAAATCAAAGTATATAATACAAATATACTTAATTGAAGCAAGAAGGTCAGCTGACACATCTTTTCAACAACTTCCTTTGAAGTAATATGCACTAGTATTGCATTTTTTTTTAGTCAAAAGTTACTTTATTTAGTTTTTGATACAATACAAAAAGAATTACGC
This sequence comes from Anania crocealis, assembly GCA_949315895.1. NCBI lineage: Eukaryota > Metazoa > Arthropoda > Insecta > Lepidoptera > Crambidae > Anania > Anania crocealis. The sequence goes on along the minus strand of OX438874.1, from coordinate 4,586,125 downwards.
AATAATATGACTATACTTAAAAGCTATAAGTAAACAAAATAAAAAGTGGGAAAATAATCGGCAATTTCATACTTTAACCCCTATTATTAAGTATTTACGATTAAAAAAGATATATATCTGTGTCGAACGGAGTGAAAAATTAAACAAAGTTAAAAGTGGATGAGACGTATTTGTAACCTATGTGTTTATTTACTAAATAAAGTCAATGATTTTTATATTATCACGATATGTTGAACATGTATTTCATTTCAGTTTTAAAAAGGGCTACTATACTAAAAAAATACATACAAAAACAATACAAAAACAAAAGAAACAAAAAGAAATCTGTGGCAAAGTCATACTAAAAATGATTACAAAAATGAAAGTAATTAAAGGCATAATTCCTAGCTCGCACTGGCATGTATTTTTCTTTAAGCATATTAGTTAAAAAGAGGCTGACAGTAATGACCGAGTTTCTTGCGACGCATCTTCTCGGCACTAGCCCACTCTTGTCCAAAAGCAGTGGTAGGTAAAATATTGAAGAAATAAAACTGATTTTAACTACTGATTTTAACTCTGCACTCACCATGCAACACAACTTTGAATTTTAAAACATCAATTTAAACAATACTTTTAGGTTATTCTTTCAAAAGACTTAGTTGGAAACATATTAGTTAGGCATATTATTATACAAAAACGCACAAAACGTTTTTACCAACCGTCAAACAATCAAGTCAATGCTGCAATAGAAAAACTATTATACAGCCCGCAATGTATTAGCGCCTACGAAGCGCTACAGACGAGGATTGTGACCTAACTTCATTAAATCAGGTATGCGTGCGCGCGGTTAGTTGCGGGTTGCTCTCTTGTAACATTTATGACACAGTCAATAATCATAATCAGTCAATTTGACAAATATTTTTGTAACTGTTTAGTAATAATTAGTAAGAAAATTAATACTTTACCAGCTGTTAACCATCAAAAAAGCTGTTACATCTTAAACAATTTGTCGAACATTTGACTGAAATATTAGTAAAAATATTTTTCCCAGATGTTGACGATATTAACCGAGCCTATAATAATCCCAGTGCAGGGAATTTGCTTCTATCATTCCAGTTACCACAGCAATGATGGGTACAGGCTTAATCACAACGCTTGCCAAATACGGGTTGGTGATCACAAACCCGAGCAGTGTTCGAAAATTCCAAATTTATATTGTACGACCCAGGCATCAAACTTTTGATCATGTACTTAAAGTTTCAGACCAATGAGGCGTCACTGATCCTGTTTATGCCAAAGTACTACTTAATAATAGTCAAAGGTAGTTAGTCAAAGGTAATTTTTTCCAGTAATTAGTTTCGACTGTAACATGTTTATCGAAGCGTTTTCTATCTAAGTATAGATATATTTTTGGGGTTCCGTAGCTCAAAAAGGAGTCCATATGGTACCTCTTGGCACGAAACAAAGTAACACAGTAAAGTAAAACATCTGTTATCTGCGTTATTAGGTGTCTGCATAAGACCTTACAAGATAGGATATATGCCAATTTAATTTATATATATAAAAATGAATCTCTATTTTCCTTGGTCACGACACGTACCTTGGCGTTTCGCATAAAATTGATTTGACAGAATACGTGCTGCAAATATCGTCAAATAGGGGGTAAAAAAACTGAATTTTGCACATGGCCAGTAATATGTCGCCTGTTACCGTGTCGGAATACCAACAAAACTATTTAAATTTCCGCCCGAAAAAAAACCCATAATGTTGTAAGTATAACATAAAGCATAATAAAAATAAACAATTGGTAACATTTTCTTTTATTAAGCGATTTCGTAATCAATATTACCGTGTCAGAATGCCAACAAAACTACATATTTATATACCCGCCAGAAGAAAAAAACAAATAATGTTTTATAACATAAAGGATAATAATCAAAAACAATTGGTAACTTTTTTTTTATTAAGCTATTTCGTAATCAATATTGAGATTCATAGTTAAGAGACAGGACAACGTCTGTCGGGTCAGCTAGTTAATTTATAAAGAACGTGGAAGAAGAAAATGGTACAAGGCATAATCATCATCACCATTATCATATCAGTGCATTGTTGGACAAGATGCTCTCCAAAAGGAGGAAGCTGCCATAATCGCCACATTTGAGAGGCCGATTGGCGGTCGTAGTTCAGCCAACTAACGGTAGAGAGAAGACGTCCTCTTTTGGCAGAACTCCTTTTACGGCACCCATAGGGAGAGAAGGAGTGGTGCTATTCTTTTTGTGTGCCTCTACACGACAAGTTAGTGTTAACAAAATCTTGAATAGAACGAAGTATAAATAATAAGTACAGAGTTAAATTTGAACTTGAAAGCTATCATTAAAGGCTTATTATAAATATTTTAAATACAGCTGTCGGGTATTTATATGATAAAAATATTTTTTTAAATATTTTAAGAGCATACTCTCCATTTTATACAGAACTCTAACAGAATACTCTTAAAATACTTCGCTTTTATAAAGTTTTACAGTTTACTTTTCAATAATTCAGATTAGATCACTAAAAAAGATTAACGCTGTAATCACATTTAGGTCACGATGACATCAGTACTTATAGTAATCCGATAAGTACATACGCATTTTGATATATCACTTTAGAATTATCTTAGGATCGAAGCGCCGAACACGATATGCAGCTATGGCTAAGGCTCCGCGCACACGGGCCACCGATCACAGCCACCGTTAGCTAGTGACAAGCCGATGACTTGATTTTTAAACACTTTTTTATGGACTCATACTCCTCCTAATCCTACCCACTCCTCTTAGTTCCACGGAGTGAACTCATGAATATGGGAGTAAAAGGTGTACACACAAAGGACTACACGTGTGTAGCGTCCACTCGCGACTCAGAGTCCGCAACATACCATCGGTCTGTCGAAATGGTGACCAGTAGTGGCAGCTACCGGTCACATTTGATTGCGCGGTAAAAAGAGACGAAGCACGCCCAGCCACTAGTAGTTGTGGTCGGTGGCCCGTTTGTGCGGAGCCTAAGGTGGCTTGGACAACGAAGAGTAATCACACGATAAGAAGTAGACCTACTACGCAACGGTCTCGAGTTTCGTTCCCGGTTATGTTCAATTTAAGAAACGATGTTTTTTTTACTTTAGCATAGGTTTTTTCACAGCTTCAAGGGACTGTAGACCTAAGTATATGGCTTTCATTTGACCTTGATACCTACACGCGTTCTTGACAGACGGGCGGACTTCAGAGTGATCCTATGAGAGTTCAGTTTTTTTTATATTGAGATATAGATCTACAAAAAAAAACTTAAGTCACATTTATCTAATTACTTAATGCCCAATGTCAATTCGCCACGAAGTTCGTCATAAATGTGATTCTAGCGAAGACATTACTAGAAAGAATGTCGTAAACCTCCCGGAGGAATTAAGTCAAGGACTCCATCTTCCGGTATAGAAATCTTAGGTCATCCCTTAAGACGGTGTGGGGAGAGGTAGGGTTGCCAAGGGCTAATTTGTTTAGATCGTTTACAAATTTGTATTCGCAATTTTTTTTAAACTTTCGCCGCCTCTACATCAATATTTCTTCCTGGAAGCTATATTGAGCTTTTAATATATCTAGACCCATCTCTATCTACCCTTAAGATGAGTGTAGAGATGGATATATCAATACAATGAACAAAACGATCATATGGTCTCGCTACTGCATTTCACTTCTGTTCTACTTCTACAAGCTCTTCGCAAGAATTGTTATGAAAATTTTTGATTAAATATTGCTTATGGGCGCATTGTTTACTGTCAGTATATAAACTTGAAAAATGTTGTCTCAGGCGGGACTCGAACCCGCGTCTCCACGCATGCCGGGCGGGCGCCATACCATTAGGCCACCGAGACACTGCGACACGGCGCGAATTTTTCAAGCATATTCTTACGCTGTGAGCCAGCGTTGTTTCATCAAATGTTAGGAGTTTGTGGAGATGCGGGTTCGAGTCCCGCCTGAGACAAAATTTTTCAAGTTTATATACTGATATTATAAGTGCAATTAAGTTGCTAAAATATCAAATAAAGCATTGTTTACTGGTTTATTAATTTTATTAATAGGTTTTCGTTCTTAATGACAAAAGCATCAATTCAGCTTTTATTAGAACAATAATGACGCTCGTCTTTTAATTTTTTTTTCAATAAAATTTAAGGTCTCTACCAAAGCAGACCAAATAAATGTGACTTAAAATGAAATAGTGAAATCGTTGTTAAGAAATATTTGTATAGCTATGGCCATCAGAGTCATAAGAGACTCGGCATTAAAAATAAGTTAGAAGACTTATTATAGTTAGTAACATTCATAAAATAATAGTCTTATCTTATTAATATTTTAAAACAAAAGTTTGTAAAATGTTGATAGGATCGAGTTGAAAGGCACACAGGTAAATTAGCCGGAATAGCAAATAGGCTACTTTGTATACCTAATTAGATAGATACAATTACAAATTTAAATTTTCGCGCGCATGAACACACAGGAAACAGCTAGTATATTATATTACACCGCAGTGTTGGCAACCCTACTTTACATTGTCTAAAGACGAAAGTATTGTCGTGGACATGCTAGATGCTTCGAGATATCGCTAGAGGAATGTACATAACTACCTAAGTTGAACCACAAAGTAATAACAAGATGTTAGTGCAAGCGACATTGGACTTTAAGTTTACAGATTAAGGCGCAAAATGGTTTAACTCACTAGAGTTGTTTACGTTTAAACGTCCTTGTGATTTTTCTGGAAAATGAACATTCTAGTATGTACGACCGGCATCGATGTTGAGATATATAAATAACAGGACTTAAGACGCCAGAGTCAGTTCATTCTGAGCTTTCGGTGCGATACCTGCGAAAAGTGATCTAGTGCGAAGTAACGACGACTTTAGCGATACCAACGGATCTAAGGACTATTCTAAGGATTGGCTAATATTGTTTTGGAACCAACGACCTCAGCGACCTATTGGACTACGATTCTTGTGATTTGGCTTGTGTGATAGTGTTTGCGACCTGTTCATCGCCTAATAAATTCTTCTAATAAGTCAACGGTGTTTTATCCAAATCCCGAACTCCAAGTTCGTAACATTTGGTGTCAGAAGTGGATTTGGAAATGCCAGTGACTCCGAGGGAAGATACTGCTGGCGTCAGAACCAGGGCACAGCAAGCTGCGGAAGCCACAGCTGCTGCTCGACAAACCACCGATCAGCGGGATACGCCCATTGGCTCCGCCCATCAAGCATCGCCAACCGACCAGGCCCCATGTACTGGAATGGAAGCTTTACCAACTACATCACAGACCCCACCTACTGGCTCCACTCACCGCCCTACACCCTCAGCTCAAGAGGCCAGAGCATCTGCATTCGACTTCAGTAGATTAATGCAGATGATGGACTTTATGTACCAAGAGCAAAAAGAAATGCGTGAGGAAATTCAAGGGAAACAGGAAGAAATGCATCAAGAACAACAAAAAGTACTGCTTGCCGTCGGTTTAGTGGGTGACATGGTGCAAAACCTACAGAAGAATGTGGACCTGGTAGAAGAAAGGGTAACCAATCTGGAGGCCAACATAGACTGCGTGAAAGTGGACCTCGCTGGATTACAGAAAAAGGTTCTGAAACTGGAGACCGCTGGACCCCCCGCGCCGAGTGACGTCGTATTTACCAGCCCGGCACCCAGGGTGAAAGTACCATCCTACGACGGCACTACGTCCTGGACCGCTTACCGCCAACAGTTTCAGACCGTTGCCTCTGCTAACGGATGGACAGAGGAACAGAGTCTAACAGCTCTCACTGTTGCTCTGCGGGGGTCTGCTCTTTCTGTTTTGGAGGCGCTACCATCCTCGGGTAGCACATTCAGCGATCTGATGGGGGCACTCGAAGCTCGTTATGGAGAACGCCATCTGGAGCATGTCTTCCGCGCTCAACTACGGGACCGGGTTCAGCGTTCTGGAGAAGGACTGCAGCAATGGGCTCTGGAGATTGAAAAATTAGTCCACCATCTTTGCATCTGCTGATGCAAAGATGGTGGACTCTACCCTACTCCAAGCATTCGTCGATGGGATCAGAGACATGGAGATTAGGGCTGCAGTGGGGCTGCGCCACCATGTCTCACTGAAGGAAGCTCTAGCACACGCTCTGGAAGTAGAAGCCCTGAGGAAAGATGTTCGGCCAACTCACAAAATACGAGAAGTGATTGAAGAAGTACAGGAAAAGAAGACATCATTTCCTCCTAAGAAAAAAATAACTGGATCTATGTGCTATAAATGTGGAGAAAAGGGTCATCTGCAATTCACCTGTCCCAAGAACGAGACGCAGCAGACAGCTAAACTTGCTGAAATGATCAGCAAGATGTTGGAGGAACGCCTGGATATGTTAAAGAAGCAGGAGACCCCATCTTCTGCTGGGAACCAGGGAAACGAGTAACAGCCAGAACTAGGGGGCGGGTGCTGGCTGGAACGAAAGAAGCCCCGACGATGATTGTCTCCCAGGCATGCAATGGGAACAGTTTGATGATACGCGGCTCGGTGAATGGGACTGACTGCAAGATGACGGTGGATACAGGAGCCTCTAGGACAATAATCAAGCCGAAACTAGTGGAGACCGCGAAAAGGCGCAACAGCACCTTTAATATTCGGCTACTTTCCGCTTCCGGCCAGCAAATACCCGTCCTAGGAGAAGTTTCGGTCACATTACAAGTGGGTGAAGCATCATATACTCATAACGTTATCGTGGCCGAAATAATGGACGACTGCGTATTGGGCCTCGACTTCATGCGAAGATATGACTGCAAAATTGATGTCACCAATGGCATATTTAATTGTGGTAATGAAGAGCTTTTCATCCTGGGTGGGCCCGAAGGAAAAGTAACATGCCTAAAGAAGATCAACATTCCCGGAAGAACACAAGCTGAACTGCTAGTGAAGCTACCATGTGCTAAGAAGAATGAGAAGAATAGGTGTGTGTTGATCGAAGATACACTTAGCAAGTCGAAGACACAAAAGCTTCTGGCAGCCAGGACACTAGTCAAGGGGTCCACAACTGCAATAGTTAGAGTTGCTAATTTAGAAGACCACGAGATCCAATTAAAAGAAGGCGACGTTATTGGAAGATGCGAAGAAGCTGTTTGGGTGAGAAAGTGCCAAACAACTTTGACTAAGACGAAAACCAAGGATAAATCTACCATTGCAGAACTTCTTGAAGGATGCAAAAGTAACTTAAGTTATTCTCAAAGCATGAAAGCCAAAGACCTGCTTCAGCGCTTTTCAGACGTGTTTTCTTCAGAAGAAGGAGATTTGGGGAGGACATCCTTGGTACAGCACAAGATAGACACCGGAAATGAAGGACCTATCCGGCAACGAGCAAGGCGAATACCGATTGCCAAGGAACAAGAAGTTGAGGATATGCTGGAGAGCATGAGGAAGAATAAGATCATCGAACCTTCTGCAAGTCCGTGGTGTTCTCCTGTCGTCTTAGTTAAGAAGAAAGATGGAAGTACAAGGTTTTGTGTGGACTATCGACGACTTAACGACATCACGAAGAAGGACAGCTATCCTCTACCGCGCATTGACGATACCTTGGATACCCTGAGTGGCAAGACGTGGTTCTCGACACTTGACTTGAAGTCTGGATACTGGCAAGTTGAAATTCATCCAAAGGATAAGGAGAAGACAGCATTTTCTACAGGGAAGGGGCTATGGCAATTTAACGTCATGCCATTTGGATTGTGCAACGCGCCAGCCACCTTTGAGCGATTCATGGAATGTATCCTGGCAGGATTGGTGGGAGAAGCCTGCCTGGTATATTTGGATGACGTGATCATCATGGGTCGGGACTTCGAAGACCATTTATTTAACCTGGAAAAAATCTTAAGGAAGATACGTGGAGCCAACCTAAAGCTGAACCCGAAGAAATGCGATCTGTTCAGAAACAAGGTAAACTACCTCGGGCACGTTATCACCAGTGACGGAATACAGACTGATCCAGCTAAAATAGAAGCCGTGCAGAAGTGGCCAACTCCCAAAGATAAAACGGAAGTAAGAGCATTTTTGGGTTTATGCTCATACTATAGACGCTTTGTTAAGGGATTCTCCGAAATTGCCAAGCCATTGCATCGCCTGACGGAAGAAAAGAGAGGGTTTTGCTGGGATGACGCTTGCGAGGATTCCTTCCAAAGGTTGAGGCAATGTTTATGTGAGACTCCAATCTTGGGATACCCACAAGCTAATGGGCAATTTGTCGTCGATACGGATGCAAGCAACACAGCTGTTGGTGGAGTACTATCTCAAAAACAAGGAGACCGAGAAGTTGTGATTGCCTACTTCAGCAAATCGTTATCGAAGCCTGAAAGAAACTACTGTGTGACAAGAAGAGAACTTTTAGCAGTGGTCAAAACGCTACAACATTTCAGCAAGTACATTATCGGCAGAAAGTTCGTGCTTCGTACCGACCATGCTGCTTTAAAGTGGCTGCTTCATTTTAAGAGTCCCGAAGGTCAAGTTGCTAGGTGGATTGAACAGCTTCAAGAATACGACTTCACTACTAAACATCGTAGTGGAAAGACACATGGGAATGCAGACGCCCTCTCAAGAAGACCGTGCCCAGAAGAGTGCAAGCACTGCATCAAGCTGGAGTCTAAAGAGGACTGTGTACAAATTACAAGGTCAAGTCCTCCGAGATCCTGGGAAGATGAGTACATGAGAGAAGCTCAGGAAAAAGACAAAGACATACGACTGTTCATTGCATGGAAGAAACGCGGTAACGATAAGCCGAGATGGCATGAAGTTGCGCCTACGAGTGCTACGACTAAAGCGTACTGGGCTCAATGGGACAGTTTCATTTTGCAGAACGGGATACTTTACCGGAAATGGGAAAAACCTAACGGTAGAGAGTTCCATCTACAGCTGGTCGTCCCAAGGGAAAGGGTCAAGGATGTTCTCCGAGAGGTACACGATGGCATATCAGGAGGGCATCTAGGTGTAAAAAGGACCTTAACAAAGCTACGGGATAGATTCTACTGGCTTAACTGCAGAGCTGATGTACAAGATTGGTGTCGGAAATGTACCACTTGTGCTGCAGTGAAAGGTCCATCCACCAGGAGTCGAGGAAACCTTCAACTTTATAACGTTGGTGCACCATGGGAGCGGATAGCAGTGGATGTTGCCGGACCATTCCCTGTGACAGAGTCGGGGAACAAGTACTTTATGGTCGTTATGGATTACTTCACCAAGTGGCCAGAAGTCTTCGCTATACCTAATCAAGAAGCTACGACCGTAGCCTCTAAATTGGTTGAAGAAGTCATATGCCGATATGGTGTACCCCTGGAAATTCATTCCGATCAGGGCAGAAACTTTGAGTCGAACGTGTTTCAAGGAGTCTGCAAAATATTGGGCATGCACAAGACGAGAACCACTGCTTATCATCCTCAGTCCGACGGCATGGTAGAAAGGTTTAACCAAACACTAGAGAGGCATTTAGCAAAATTGGTGGACAACCATCAAAGGGACTGGGACAAGTACATTGCACCGTTCCTTCTCGCCTACAGGACTTCGGAACATGAGAGCACGAAAACGACGCCGGCATATATTAACTTCGGACGAGAGCTAAGGTTACCGGTAGACCTTGTAACCGGAGGAGCGCCAGACGATCACGTCACCGTACAGGATTATGTCTCCGATTTGCAAGACAAGATGCGGGACATTTATGCCATGGTGCGAGAAAACGGCTTGCAGTCGAGTGAAAACATGAAGACTAGATATGACCGGAAAGCAAATACCAGTGGTTTTGATGAAGGAGCACTAGTCTGGCTACATAACCCGATACGGAAAAAAGGGAAGTCACCTAAATTACAGACAAGATGGGAAGGGCCGTACAAAGTTGTCACGCGAATAAACGATGTTACATACCGGATCCAAAGGCCACCGAGAGGAGCACTTAAGGTAGTTCACATCGACCGCTTGGCACGTTATAACGGGAATAACGATGACGCTCGGGACGAGCATCTCTAAGAGGAGGGCAGTGTCGCGGACATGCTAGATGCTTCGAGATATCGCTAGAGGAATGTACATAACTACCTAAGTTGAACCACAAAGTAATAACAAGATGTTAGTGCAAGCGACATTGGACTTTAAGTTTACAGATTAAGGCGCAAAATGGTTTAACTCACTAGAGTTGTTTACGTTTAAACGTCCTTGTGATTTTTCTGGAAAATGAACATTCTAGTATGTACGACCGGCATCGATGTTGAGATATATAAATAACAGGACTTAAGACGCCAGAGTCAGTTCATTCTGAGCTTTCGGTGCGATACCTGCGAAAAGTGATCTAGTGCGAAGTAACGACGACTTTAGCGATACCAACGGATCTAAGGACTACTCTAAGGATTGGCTAATATTGTTTTGGAACCAACGACCTCAGCGACCTATTGGACTACGATTCTTGTGATTTGGCTTGTGTGATAGTGTTTGCGACCTGTTCATCGCCTAATAAATTCTTCTAATAAGTCAACGGTGTTTTATCCAAATCCCGAACTCCACGTTCGTAACAGTATTTAAAAGTGCGAGATTAGCGCAATCACTCATGGTGCAGAGACGTGAATATACAGGATCATTATTTTACCACTTCACTGATCCGCCGGACCTTTTCACAAGAAAAATTTGGTCGTACTCGCCACGTTTGGCAGATGGGTTGGCAAGCTTGGTCAATGGTGGAGAGAAACCATTCTGACCAATCCTTTTTTGGTAGTTCCTCATGAGACGTTCTTTCTTACCTATATTTATTTGTACAAGGCATATGGTACATTGGTACACCAATTTAAACTTGCTCAACACGCAATATAATAAAGTTTATGTTATATTTCTCTCAATGGCATCATAAATGAAGACATCAGACATAAGTAAATCGATAAAGCTTAAGGGATAAGCTTGCTGAAGTGGCAGACTTGACAACTGACGATCCTTCAAACTGAGGACAAGTTTAAGAATTTTAATGCTGATCAATTTTTTTTGACTTATGAAATGATAAGAGAATGTGCACTTAAAAACGCATTTCACATATACAATGCGAATACATAGTCCGTTTAGTTGGACTACATTTGTATTTGTAACATAGACTAACTAATTGTATTTTTGCATTTTGAAATATTTAATACTACTTTATTTGATATTTTAGCAATTAAATTGCAATTATAATATCAGTTTAAACTTGAAAAATTATGTCTCAGGCGGGACTCGAACCTGCATCTCCTCGCCCCGCTCGGCATGCGAGGAGATGCGGGTTCGACTCCCGCCTGAGACATAATTTTTCAAGTTAATACTGATATTTAATACTAGCTTTTGCCGGGGCTTCGTTTGCGTTAAATTCGGGGTAACAATAAAATTTGACCCCCTCTTTTAAGGGGTTGGGGGCGGCTTCTCAAAAAAATTATGCACGATTTTTTTGTTAGTCACAAATAGTCCGCATACCAATTTTTAGCTTTCTACCTTGAAAATTTCGGAATGCTCCATACAAACTTCTACCCCCCATTTTAGGGAAGTGGGGGTTTAGAAAGAGACAAAAAGTAGTCTAGGTCACTCTAAATCCCTTGAACTATCTCCACTTAAAAAATCAGGTCAATTCGTCGCTCCGTTTTGCCGTGAAAGACGGACAAACAAACAGACGCACACACTTTCCCATTTATAATATTTTAAAAAAAATGTAAATTAGTATTAGTATTAATATGGATCATAGCGATGTGCTATTACGCATTAATGATGATGATTTAATTAATGATTTAAAACAAATTCAGTTTGGTATACTGGTTTACGTACCGGGCCAAGATCTCGAGGTCCTAGGTTCGATCCCTGGACCGGGCAATAAGAGTTTCAGATTTTCGAACATTGCTCGTCGTGTTACCAGCCCGCATTTGGCAAGCGCCGTGATTAAGCCTGTACCCATCACTGCTGTGGTAACTAACTTGATTTTAATGTTGAAGGCCTTTGCCATGCTGTAGGATAGAACATCGGCCAAACTGCGATTGGCAACACCCCTGCCAAGCGTGGCAATAATGCCAAAATCATCTTTGAGAGGCTAGTGGCCAGCATTGGATCTATACAGGCTGGAGAAGATAATGATGACAAATTTTTAAGCTCAAAAGCATAATTTTGCCTAATCTAATGTATCCCAGATTTACCCTTCATTTTTCTCAGCCCTACCCCTTTGGGGTGGGGGAAGGGAGTCTTTCAAGGCCGCCGCGCCGCCATGCCGCCGCCGAGATGTGGGCCAGTTTGTCAATACGCGTTCCCTCCCTAACTAAGCCGCGTATTTACAAACGCCTATGGATTACAAATACCTAATCCTGTTTATATGAGCGAGGATAATTGCATTGATTGCTTTTTGTTGTTATTTTTACTTTTGATAGGAACACTTAGTTGTAGGGGAAGAATCATGATGCCACAAAATGGTGATTAAAGAAAGTATAATAGTTTAAAATCAGGCATCAAAAGCGATCTCTTCTTTTTCTAAACCACCGATAAACTTACTTGTAGGTATACTTTTTGAAATAAATACATATTTTACATAAAAAACACGGAGACCAGTACAAACAGAATGTTCATGGACACAAATATAATTGTACTGTGCGGGTATCGAACCCGCGACTCAGAAGCAGCGCATTTACTGCCACTCCAAACTGGTCTGTCAGTAATCAGTCCTATGCAAAACTGTTGACATTGACAATACTTTGAAAAGTCTTTTTACACAATAAAGTTACCTAGTTTGTTCTAATTATTGCCCCCTTTGCATGACGTGGATTAAGTCGTCTCGTGAACGCTTCGATTGTTTTACTACACACAGTAATGTTGTAGCAATAATGGATTGCCTGTTATTTAACGTAGGCGTATGTATTTTAGATCTGACTGATTCAGCAGTCCGGAATAACCAGGGCCCCTAGGCAATGTTATTCCTTTCCTTTACCCTTTCCTGACTTTTTAAAATATATTTTTTCTATTACCAAAGTCAAAAGGTTTTATTTCTGTTGCGAGTACAGGGTCCCTGGTCGATGCGGGTCCTCAGGCAGTTGCCTAATCCGCCATATGTATAATTCGGCCCTGCTCGCAAATAAAGCCATTTTTTGCTTATTTCTAGTTGATATCAATAAATAGTAACAGGTAACAGGTAGGCACTTTAAATATTCACAAAATACTTAATTGTATATTTACTTTAACAATAAGTAATAAAATTAAAGTAATAATAAGGGGACCCCCTCTAAAAACAAAAGTGATTATTTGCCGCTTGTTGCCCGATAAGTTTATGAAATTGGTGTACCTATTGTTGATTACCTAGTCAATGGTACGGAACCCTTCGTGCGCGAGTCCGACTCGCACTTGGCCGGTTTTTTAAATAACTGCATTTACATCAAGTTGCTGTAACGATACCATATTTCTATTGGTATTTGAAGCTCTATCCACACCTATTGAGATGACCTGATTTTATATTTGATTCTATGTTTCTACAATTTGGCCGACTATTCCTACTCTCAGAGTCGATCACACCGCTAAAATACGCTTTTATTGCTTTGTCGGCATTTATTGAGGGTAACTGCTTATTTTACGACGCGGAACTAACTATTCAATCTGTATTACTTCATTTGGGATAATTTGCCGTTTTCGGAAATACTAGGAATTCGTTTGTGAAATAAGTTTTTCAGTAAACATTTATTTTGTATCATTCTTTGATTGTAACAGTTATTTCAGCCTTTATTCAGTAAGTATCATTAACATCCTGGACAACCCCGTTAGTAAAGTGGTGCGGTTCCACCGTACTTCCTCTCAAGGATTATCGGGTTCAATTCGTGCTCGGGTCAATTCAGGAAATAATGTTCTCTTCAATTCAGGAGAAAACGAAGGAAGTCAAGCCGTTGCCGCATTGGTCCTGCTTCTGTCGCTGAAGTCGTAAAAAATTTAACCACTTTCCAAAATGTTTATAGGCGTTCAGTATAGTATTTAGGGCCCATTTATGAAGTTAAAAATGTAAATCAAGTTTTCACCCAAAAATATTTTTCGCAATATAGTTTTCAATTTTCACGATCCTAGTCCTGATAAGGTATAAAGGGAAAATGAAAAACTTATGAATAGTATCGTAATGAATTAATGAGATACGCACCGTGTAAAAAAAGTGTTGCTAGGCGGCCATATCAAAAATTTTAGATTTCTGGCGGACATTTTCTAAGTGCTTTGACATTTTTGTACAGGGCTATACCAAAAGAAAAAATACGTCATTTGTTTTTTGTCTCGTAGATTGATATATTTAAAATTTGGAAGGTGGTTAAAATTTCATGTATATGGAGTTTTGTTTGCTTTAATTGCCACACTTGGCGGCAGGCAGCTTAACCAATGGTGGAGAGTTGACGCTTTGCCTGTTTTATTATGGCTGTACTTCTTTAATAACGAATATCACCCGAAGGCTGTAGCTTTCTATAATCGTGCCAGCACCACACATAACCAAATTAACTTCAGATACACCTAACAATATTGTTTAAGTTTGTTCTACAACATAATTATTTAAAAAAGGCAACATCAATAAAAAAATATTCTCTCATATTGTGCTCTTGCGTGAAGTGTCTCGCAAGCACTAGGGTGTCAATCAACAAGTAATATAAAGAGACGTGCATGTTTACCTAACTGTGGCGTCCTGTAATCGCGTACTAAGATACCGTATCAAAGATTCAGCCGCGCAGCTCCCGACGCGTGCATAATTGAGCATACTTACAGTGACCATGATAACTGTTTCCACAAGTACAGACAACGGTAGTACAAGTACACATGTTTTAAAACAAGCTTTCTTAAATTTCATAAGTGAAAACATGTAATTGGTATCCAGTCTTAAAATAAGTGTTATTTGTAGTCTTAAAAATACTGTAATGTTTTCCAAATAAATTAAAAAATAAAAATAAAATAAAATAAAATAAAGTAGGTCAACCTACCCAAAAAGTTAAAGGTCACTGTATTGATTTTCAACTTTAAGTCCAACAAGTAGAGATCAATATCAATTGAGAAAATTTTGTCGTTTTGTGGTAGGTTGACGTGCTGTTGTCTGTACCTTATAAAGTGTTTAACATTAGTTAACTTTTTTTTTGTTGTCATGTGAAATGCTGGTGTTAATTCGATTCCTAATTAGGACAGTCTAAATATTGATTCAAGGAATGGTTTTTAACGTTATTTAGTAATTAAACCCTGACTCTTCAAGAACAATGAAGTTGCGTAATTATATAAGTTATTTAATAAGCAATGCGTACAGCATTTTTATTCTTAGCCAACATACCTACTTTTGAAAATTAAAACGTTGACATATTCCTTCGAATCCTATGTAGGCATAAAAACACAGTTTTCAAGTATGTACCGATTGATACCTGCAGGGCAGGTTTAGTATAGTAGGCTTATCATTTGTTGGAATGATTACAATTATAAGTAACATTTTGCTGTAAAATAAACCTCTACTTCACTTGAGTTTTCGGTGCCTTTAAATAAAACAACACCTAAAACCAACGATTTCATTTGCTAAATAAATACATTCTTCAAAGTAGTTTTTTCTTTAAATCACTTTTTTAACACAAGTTATTATACACTGTGAAATTTTAGTGGTTGTTTTCCCGCAACAGAACGATTTACCTTTAGTAGCACCATCGAATCGTGCGAGTTATTTTTTGAAAATAAAGATATCGTTGTTCTCGACTAATAAAAAAAAAAATCATCAACTCAAAAACGTGAGATACGATAGTATCTTTACAAAATGTGACGTGTTTGGGTACTGCTTGCCGCACGAAATCAATGTTCAAAGCAAAAGAAGTTCTACGCACTAAGTAATACAGCATAAACTGCACCGCGCGAGGGGCAATAACCCCGGCCGGTGACCGGCTGCGGCGCGGCTGGTACCATTGGTTCGAGGTGAATTTCGAGTTTCGTTTATCACAATCGTGAAACTGCTATTTTTTTATTTTAATTAAAAAAAACTGCACAAATCTATTGTACCACAAAGATAGAATCATTTTACTGCGGGAAAACAACCACTAAAATTTCACGGTGTATAATTGGAGCCAGAAGAAAGGCCCTTGTTTCTTTACTGCATGGTCGCCCTACTCTCCATTCCCGCTCTGGGCCTTCAAGAGGCTTAGCTTTCTGTATTTGACTGGCGTGTTTATTATTTAAAAACTGCCTCCCGCTGATTGGATTTTGGAGAAAACATAATTTTGAACAAGTATAACCTTTAAGCTTCGCTACGCAAGCAGACTCAATAAAGCGAGGCAAAGGAATGCGAGAGAGAGAATGAGAGAGAGGTATAGTAATTGGTTAGTGATTGACAAAGTAAAATGAATTAATAATTTAGAAAAGTTTTCTTTCTTTGTAACATCTCATATTGGTCGCTATAGTTTGTGATCACCAACCCGCATTTGGCAAGCGTGGTGATTATGCTTTTACCAATTATTGCTGTGGTAACTTGATTTTAATGGTTGAGGCCTTTACCCTGCAGTGGGATGACTATAGATTTATTACTTTACTTTTACTATAAATGTATTTTTGTTACTTAATGACGATGTGGTTACTAGAAAGGAAATTTAATTATAATAGGAGGTTATACTATATAGTCTACTGAAACGTTCATGAAAATTTGCAGTCATGATTGGCAATGGGGACTACCGTTTCTTTGCTCACCAGTTGGCGCCACTGTAGACTGAGGTCCGGAGGTATAGCTGTCAAAGGCGATTGGCGACGAAACAAAGTGTTATATCTTGAATCTAATTAAGGTTATATTGTTTACAAATAACTATCTTGATATCAACAAACTAACTTCTGAAATAGTTGCTCTTGATGCCGCCTATTTTTGCGCTTTTTCTTAATTCCGCTTTTAAAGCGTTCACATTAATCGCCAAATAATCCATATTTGCGATATTTTACGAAGGAGATCACTTTCCACCAGGTAGGTAAATTAAAGAAATTATAATTTATGCAACAAATTCTGCTAAAACCAGTACAAAGTGAATGATATTGGACCTCACGCGACACTAGCGCCTCTAGTGGCAAATTCACTAGCATTAACCATTAAGGTAAATGACCTACTTTGTGTGACAGAACATCGAAAATCAAATATATTTTTTTGCTTTAAGGGTACTACTAGAGCTAAGTGCTGCCCCCAATTGATTTGTATTTATAACTTCTAAAAAAAATTAATAAAAAAAAAACTAGAACAGACTAATTTAGCAAATTACCTCTAGTATTTATTAAATCACTGTTAACTGCTTTTCATTCTGGCATTCTTTCGTATTGTGCGTACATTATTTGTACGCTTTTGTACGCTTAAATGAAAAGTTTACTGTGATTCAATGAACACTAGAGGTAATTTTCTAAAATGATACTGTTCTAGTTTTTTGAGAATTGATTTTGTTTAGAAGTCATAAAATTAAATCAATTGGAGGCAGCACTTGGCTCTAGTAGTCGCCTTAAAAGGTAATTATGAAGTCTAATCATAATGGTGAAGAGAGTGTGTTGACCTTATTCTGGCAGTACTCCTTTAGTCGCCTCTTACGACACCCACAGGACGAGAAGGGTTGGTGATAGTACATTTTAGGTTGGTTTTAGAGATTTAGTTACTCCTTATTGCACGCCATAACAAATATATTTTACAAAAGAAATAAAATTAGAGGTGGACCATTTAGGTGGTCTTATTGGTAAAAGCGATATCTTCCAGATAACCTCCAGGTGGAGGACAAGGCAATTAAATCAGATTGATAAGGTGAGATGGTTAAGAGTTTCAAAATGTAGACAATATGAAAGAAAAACATCTTAATAAAATAATACCAATGATGACTTTACATTTATGCTAAAATTAAATAAAAAATGGATTGGACTATATTATGTTAAATACTTTCAGAGTAGGTAACTATTAAAAGCACTGATTTAGTGGAAACCAAAAACAACAATGATACCACTCAATACTCAATACTCAATTATTTATTACAATACCACAAACACCCTGACCCGAGAAAATAGAAAAAGAATACATAAAGATATGAACTTGCTGTGTATCCACAATGTGATTGTCTGGATTAAAGTAATCATAATGGATATCATCTGTTCCACAAAACAAAATTAAACATACCAACAAAATTAAATGTACAGTAAAAACAGCAAGAAACCCTCCTAATTAAAATTAAAATGAAATCTGTAGGTTCTCCACCACCGGAAGCGGTGGCGCAGGTGTAGCTCCGGCGCGTCACATCCGTCGGCCATGTTGCCCGTTAATATGACATGTGACGTTCACGTGGGATAATGAGCTTAAAGCTTTTTGAAAAGCCATTAAGGCTGTATGTGTTGGCACGCCGATATTTCGAGCTGGCTTTGGGGCCTTGTAGATATTTAGGAAATGTGATTAAACCCTGATATTGCAAGGTATCAAAAGGTGTAATGAAATAGCTTTTAAAGTAAAACTTGATGGCTAGCTACGGCAGACTTTAATTTAGCCCACGAAAAAAGAAGAGGTGTTTAATTCGATTTTCTTATGTATTATCACGAGGCTGACGATTTCTGATGTTTTTTGATTCCTAGTGTATAGCTCCAAGTTGACCCCAAATAAAATAGAAAAACAAATGTAGGGTTGACAGCCTTCAAAACTAAACAAAATAAACTTCTTTTTCTATTATTGTAAAAGCAGTCAGCAATTTAAAGTCCGTGCTTGACAATTTGTCAGTACTCAATTTTTTGTTACACATCGACCCATAATTAGTCGAAATCAAGGTCGAAATAATTCAAGCTTTACGTCGCGTCGGTTCAATTTTATTTAAAAAAGTTTTAATCAGAGTTATATTTATGACGGCAGTACTTTGTTACAAGTTCATAAAACCAAGCTAAAATGTAGCCTTAACCCTTTTGCGGACACTTCAGCGTTTAAATTTTTCATTGTTATATTAGACATTATGTCAATTTCATAGGTTAAAGTATGGTGGGAATATTACAACCTCTGCCGCTAAAGGCTTTTAAACTTAGCAAAAATTACGGCAACTAGATATTAACTTAGATAATTTAATACAAAATCCTATAATATCGTGTGGTGCACCAACCTTTCTTTCTATAAGGGTGCTAAAGAAGTAATGCAATAAGAAGAGTGGCTGTAGAGTTAAGTATGTAGTCAAGACCAAGCCCATTGATTGAAGAAAAAAAAAGTCATCTCTCAACCATTAACCAAACTGTGATCGCTCACCCAACTCAATTGTGGCGATTATTGCCAATTCCTTCTTTTGAAGAGTCCTGTGCCTGTCTGAGAACTGGTATATGCTGATGGTGATGACGATGATGAATCAATAATAGTACACCAGTTCTATTTTGTTCTTTCTGTGGCTCCAACGGAAGACCAGCGATGTGCCCGTGCACACAACATAAGCTGAGATAGATGCCTTTCTGTCGGGACGGGACATGGATACTCGTAGACTTGTCCTACTTATTTGTGTTCTTGTTTTAGTGTGTGCATTTTATATTGTCATTTTCCAATCACGGGACTATGGAGTCCCGGACCATTATGATTTGTTTTTACCTCTTTTTTAATGTTATTTTTATCTTTATTTTTATTCTTTTGTAACCTACAGATAACTTAATACTAGAAACTATAATATAATGCCACGTGTGCCATAGAAACTAAAGGAGTACTGCTAGAAGTAGACATGCAGCAGCTGTGTGTGGTATAGGCTGATGATGGTGATGACGAATCAATAATAGCATACCAAGTAATTTTGCAACATTGTCAAGCGAATACAATGTCCGATACATTAAAACACGATATAAATACTGTCCGAAACACGAAAACGTTAATTACGCATGTCCAACACGCACTTAGCGAGTTTTGTAATTAATTATATTTCGCATGTGACGCGAAATAACCCTCCAGAGGGTCAGGAATGAATTAAAAACAAGCGAAGCTGATTATGGGGAAAATTTCTAGATGCAAATGGGCCGTGTATGGCATTTGATGGATTAGAAATTTTAGGGTTATTGCGGAATGTAATATTGACAACGCCAGGATGAATTTCTTCGGGGATTGTAATTAAAGTTTCTGCTGTGTGCCACCTATTTAATAGCACCACCCCCTCTTCCTGTGGGTGTTGTAAGAGGCTATCAGTGACGAGCAGCAGCGTCGTATCTCCATTACTGAAGTGCGATTGAAGAGTAATGGGCCTATGGGAGTGAGATGTGGTCGTTTACTATGGGTCTCATAAGAAGGCTCAAGATCACCCAGCGAGCAATGGAGAGAGCGATCCTTGGTATTTCCCTACTCGATCGAATCAGAACCAGTATTCTATAGTAGTCTTTGATCAGAAATGATGAGATCCGCAGGAGAACTAAAACAACCGACATCGCTCGAAGGATTGCATCGTTGAAGTGGCAGTGGGCGGGACACATAGCGCGGAGAACCGATGGCCGTTGGGGCGGAAAGGTTCTCGAATGGCGACCGCGTACCGGACGACGTTCCGTGGGCAGGCCCCCTACAAGGTGGACCGACGATCTGATCAAGGTCGCGGGAAGCCGCTGGATGCGGACAGCACAGGACCGATCGTTGTGGAGATCCTTGGGGGAGGCCTATGCCCAGCAGTGGGCGTCGTTCGGCTGATATGATGATGATGATGATGATGATTGCCAACCTGTTTATTACTATTATAATAATATGTGTGCATGAGCACTAGAATTCATCCCTTACACATTCACCCCTTATCCTTAAAAGAAAGATCACTAATAAAGAAAAACCTTATATGGAAGAGAAGGAAGTAATGCGTCACTGACATAACTTATATCAAAAAGAATTAATGCTTTCAAGCAAATAAAGTAGTTTTCCATGTCACATATCAATCTAGCTACAATTCGCGTTGCGACCGCAGCTCACTCGCTGCGACACGCAAGCGTGGCCGTTGCAAATACTTACAATTGCTGGACGTGTTTCCAATATACAATTGACCATTGCGTCCAGTAGTTCAAATTATACCTACTCACTCTGCGTCATAAAAATTGCACCATCGCGTAATTTTCATACAAACATGTTCAGTTCAGAGGCCTACAAATGTAAAAGTATCTGTGCTTTAGTAATAAATGTTATTGTAAATCAGTTATAGAAAAGTTCGATTTTGAATTAAGCATTTTAACTGACTCAAGAATTGTGTTGGATAGTCCATTTAACGAGAAAGGCTTTAGGCTATATAACATCACGCTGCGACTAATAGGAGCGAAGTATCAGTGAAAATTGTTGCAAAAATAATCGCGATCATAATAACAGAAATTGACGCGTACGAAGTCGCGGGCAACAGCTAGTTATTTTATATTTTATAAACAGTTTTTGTTTATTATACTTCATTTTTTATTGTTGATTGGCTACGCTTGGCTTCACACTGAACCCTAGGGTTGAGAGGAAGCCTACGATGGATCAAGCTTACCCAGAAGCAGCCTATTCACTCTAGTTTTAGCTGTTACAGTAGCTGCTAGTATCGAAAACCACATTCCACACAAGAGTTACTCAGGGATATACTATAGACTGCATGGGTTTCTGGACTGACTTACTTAAACTAAAATAGGTGTGTGCCAACGGAGAGGCGACCAAGAAATTGAAGAATAAGTATGATAAGACAAACTGCCAGATGTTCCGACGACATAAAGGCTTATGATGGGCAGCTTATACCCTGCTGTGGGCAACACATGTTGCTGAAGAATCTGTATCTGCTTTATAGTTTTTCCTGTAAAGGTTGTCTGGAAGAGATCGCTGACAGCGATAAGACCGCCCAAGTTGTACATTTTAATGTAAGAATCAATTTTTGTAATTTCTTTGTGGTGTGCAATAAAGAGTATTCATTCATTTATTCATTCAAGAAAAGAAGAAGAAGAACTATTTAATCACGAGATACACGTATTATCGTTGTTGTGTACGTTTCAATAGCAATCTTTAACAAATGCTTTTACTAACACGGAAATGTATAACAAATAAATAAGAATTGTACTATAAAATGAAAGGTATTTCAAAACATATACTCATCAGTCCTATTATTTATTATAATTATGACCATAATGGCACTGGGATTGAGAAGTGTTTTTCTAAGCCAAATATTTTTCACATTTTCAAATCGTTTCACAAATCAAATGAAATGATAAGTTTACAGAACTAATTTTTATACCATGTCTAGTCCATAAAAAACTACTAGGGTACTCTGCCGAGTTTTTGTCGTGCCTCAACAATGAAAACAAACATTCTGCAATGAATATGTGTCGTAGCGGAAGGAGGCGATTGTCGGATTAGCGCGTGCCCACTTCCGCACGCACGCACGTGCACACACACACATACGTGCATAATCTTAGTAACTCCAGGATTTACCTACATTTTGCATAGAATTAAAGATTAAATTGCTGGCGCAAGACATGAGTGAATTTTTATTCACATATAATTAAATCGACGACTAAATAATGGAATAATGGGACTAGCAAACACTAGTAAAGGTGTCTCTAAAAGGGTAAAAAATATATATACAAAATGATTCCTGGATAATTGAGTTTAGGCTTATTATTAGGAAACAGGCTTAACACTATGCATACTTATTTACATCTCTACACTCATGTATTGTGTTTAGCTAATAAAGAACTTAAAAAAAAAAATTCTCACTGAACCTACAACTAAAGATCTCAAGCATTGTTTCAAACTCAACTGCAGACATAATAAAAATCAGTCAGCAAATGAAATCTAATAATAAAACCGGGAAAATAAATTGGTTTACCGCAAGTAACGGGGCTCGTAAAAGAAAGCTGTGCCAACTGGTGTCACAGCGCGTTATGGCTATCCTGTGACGTCATCGTCTGGACTAACTGATTTAGTGGTGTCTGTGACGGTATTTAAAAAAAACACGTGCGTCTGCGACATAGATAATAGAAACTAGAGACAGACCTTTACAAGAATGACACTTCGAAATGTACGTTTTTAGGGTTCCGTACCAAAAGGGTAAAAACGGGACCCTATTACTAAGACTTCGCTGTCTGTCCGTCTGTCTGTCCGTCTGTCCGTCTGTCCGTCTGTCCGTCTGTCCCTCTGTCCGTCTGTCCCTCTGTCCGTCTGTCCCTCTGTCCGTCTGTCCGTCTGTCCGTCTGTCCGTCTGTCCGTCTGTCCGTCGCTTTGTCACCAGGCTGTATCTCAAGAGCCGCAATAACAACAAATACTAAAAACAAAAGAAAATAAATATTTAAGGGGGCTTCCAAACAACAAACGCGATTTTTTTGGCCCTTTTTTGCTTAATACTAATAATGGCAACAGGTAGGCACTAAAAATATTCAAAAAACGCTCAGTTGTATTTTAACTTTAATAATAAATACACATAATAGGTACACAAACAGAGTTTCAGTACCAAAATCTTAACTCCAGATCAAATTTTAAACCCCTTTTCACCTCTTTAATTGGACACTGTTAATTTGCGTGAGAGTACTGAACAACTAATTCTATGGTCAGATACTCGTACTTGTACTAGCAAAAATAAGACTATAAATTTTCTTGCTTAATTCGAATTGTTTAGTTGTTACTTAGTATCGAATTTTCGAACATTGCTCGGGTTTGTGATCACTAACCCGCATTTGGCAAGCGTGGTGATTATGCCAGTACTCATCATTGCTGTGGTAACTTGAATTCAATGTTGGAGGCCCTTTCCCTGCAGTGGGATGATTGTAGGGTGTTACTTTACTATTCTTTTAAACCATCAAAAGCTTGAAAAAATACCATGATATTTCTCCAACCAGGGTACACATTCTTACTGAACGACTCTGAATTCGGGACTTAGAATGCGCTTTAAAAACACATAATTATTGCCTGTGCATTGCATTGAAAATTGCCGACGCAAGCATAAATTAAAGTCCCCAAATTTACTCAAGCTGACTTAGCAGTAGAGACTTTATTAAAAAAAATAAAAAAAAGACAATAATAATTGGAAAATGTTTAGGCTTTTGAGATTGAGATCAGAAAATTATCCCTAACAAACTATTCTTTAAATGTGACATAACTTCAGAGACTGAAGCAGACAATTATTCGAAGATATTGAACTGTCGCCAACATTTATATCCTTGTGGAAGGCCTCTGACGCTAGTATATTTTATTCATTTTTAATTTTGCGATAAGGATTCAAAGCACATTGATACCTTTTGACAAATAATTTAGGACTATAGCATATTTATGCAAAACAGTATTAACTGATTTAACTGTAATTATTGGCTCAAATAATAATAATTTTAACAAATATGACATACATAGTATAAAAGCTTACTCTTTATTCTATGAACATGCAAAATTTTAACTAAATATGTACAACAAATCAATAGTTATGCCAATCTTAAAATGTTGGTGCATTGAAAACTTTCAAACGCGTTTATCTCGTAATGACTGTTATGTCACTTGATGCCCTTATGTTTAACAGTGTCCAATTATTAATATATCTAGCATAACAAAAATGCTTGTACAGATAAATGCGGTGCAAGTTTTCAAATTCAGAACAGAATGTAACATGTAACACTTCAAATGAGTCACATTGTAACAAGTTTAATTACTATCTTTCATAAAACTAATACCATTTCAGTTGCTAAAAAAATTTTAATTTGTGTCACCATTATAGTGAATTATTTTTCCGATTCGGTATTATAAGAAAACACAATTTTATTAGTAGAATTAATTAAACAATTTTTACTACGAGTAGGTATATAAGAGATATTACACATTAAAGCGACACTTGTATGTATTTCGCTACAGTGAAAAATATGTAGCTCCTAGGATATGATGTTAATAAATTCCAATCATTAATGACGTGAATTTAGGTAAGTTTTTATTTTAAGTAAGCCAATCAACGCTAAATATTTGATGATTCTGTACAATCGCGAAAGAACCAAAGATTCTCATTTGACTTGTCTATTTCAAGACACAGTTCTAGCCCACTTTTGATTACGAGCAAATTATTTATAAAACACCGCCAATTATGCTCCGTGCCAAGTGACGTCATTACCTCTGTTGCGGCTACGTCATCGACCTGACAGCTGTCAGATACAATGACGACAAACGGTAATGATGATGCGATGATCTCGCCGTGTTAATTAGGCTCTACGATGATTGAGAGAGTATTGGCATGATCGAATGGTAAGACAGACATTTTGTTGATAATTAGT
Source organism: Anania crocealis (assembly GCA_949315895.1). Taxonomy (NCBI): domain Eukaryota; kingdom Metazoa; phylum Arthropoda; class Insecta; order Lepidoptera; family Crambidae; genus Anania; species Anania crocealis. The sequence continues at coordinate 4,560,925 of OX438874.1, read as the reverse complement.
CCTTGGAAGGATCAGTCTTAATAAAACTTAATATTATGCATCGATAAAATATAGGGACTACATACACGGTCATACAATGATATTTTAAAATATAGATACCTTCATATTATATAGAGATTACCTTCATAGTAATTACCTACCTGCGTAATAAATCTGTTTCGAGCAATCCAAAACTGCACACATTGACCAGTTTCACTGATAAGCAGAACAAAGATGTAAAATAGCCCGAAAATGAAAGAGATGGCTACAATTTTAAATGATTACCTCTCGTGACTGCACTCGACGTGGACGTTGTAAAAAACGGCCTAATTAGGGCGTATTTGAGTCTTCACAACGCGCGCGATTAAAAGTTATAACATAATAATATCTGCTTCGTTTTATTACAATATCATTGCGGTCATATAAAAAAGTGTTAATTCGAACTGGGCAATTTTAACATCGACTTAAAATGGACAAATTATCGTATTTTTGCCCCTACATGTGAAGTGGAAGTTATTTTTTCTCATCTTTCCCAAAGCGTGTCGTAGGATAATACGAGTATTATGCCTTTGAAAAATATTGTAAGTCTCTTATGTGCTGTATTAAATGTAAAAGTTTTTTGTGAAAGTCAAATGCATAAAAACATGAAATCAATGTCAATCATCTATCAGGCAAAGATTCATAATAGTCCTTGCTCATAATTGGTGGATTATTTCAATTGTCAAGTTTGTTTTTTATAAAGCTGTTTTAACAATATTTACCTAACTTTTTTTAACCTAAATGTGACCAACCTTGAACAATTATCTTAACCAACCAAAAAATAATCTGAATTAGTTGATATGTATGGTAAAAAGTTATGCATATTAAAAATGTACGCAACGATTTTAAATCCTTTTTTTATCAGTTGGAACACAATCACAGTACATCCACACAACACTAGAACCACATTGAATTCTAACCGTGCCGTGTTCCTGTTATTCTGAGAAACGTAAAGTTGGACAATAGGCGTGGTTTACTCTGTAAAAGTTAGCTTTAACTTGCAATGGAAACGTGCTGTGAATCAACTTCGTTGGTGTTCAAAGACTGGCGTATGGAGAAAAGAGGGCACTCGGTTGACTGACTTCGATATTACGTGAGGCAGCTGATAGGTTATAAGATAAAGGATACGATATTGCGTAAGGACAGTTTATAGGTTATGAGATATACAGGGTGAATTTAAAATAATTCCTTGAACATTGAACCCACAAACTTCCGTATACCAGGCGACTGTTTTAACTAATTGAGCTAATAAAACATCGTCTGTGTCGATGAATAAAATTTATGAAGAGCTAATTTATGAAGTAAAAATTGTAAATCAAGCTTTCACCCGAAAATATTTTTTGTGATATAGTTTTTAATTTTTTTGGTCCTAGGCCTGATAAGTTATAAAGGGATAATCAAAAACGTATGAATAGTATCGTAATGAATAAATGAGATGCAAATAGCGTAAAAAAAGTGTTGCTAGGCGGAAGAATATTTTTTTTTAGATATTTTGCGGACATTTTCTAAGTGCTTTATCTTGACATATTTGTACTGGGCTATACCAAAAGAAAAAATACGTCATTTGGTTTTTGTCTCGTAGATTGATATATTTAAATTTGGAAGGTGGTTAAAATTTCATCCTGAATGTTCCAATGAACTACTACTGAGATATTTAAAATCAAAGAAACAAAAAAAGCACTAAAGTTAGTGTAGTTAAGAAAGAAATACTATTTTCAGGTTTTTCTTTGTTTCTTTGGTTAATAAATCATCATCTGGTATTTTTCTTTTGACCTTGCGGCCTTCAGTGGCATTTAAGATTGAATTTGCATTTCGGTAAGCATGACACGTGACATAAGCTGCATAATATATTTAATCTTGGACAGTTCGAAGCGATATTTTGTATGGGACTATACATCTAGTTTTTTTATAATTAGGGTTAGTTTCAGGTTCTAGTCACTTCCAGTCTCTCACATAACTGAGATAATTTGTTTGGTCTATTTTCTTTTGTAAGAACAAGTTTGTGTGATTGAGAAATAAAAACAATATAAATCATTTTTAATTTAATCTTATAGTTTTATATTTTACAGTCTAAGATAATATCCCATTAATATTCTGATTTTTAAAAATCGAATAAACAAAGTATGTACAAAAAAACGGTCAGTTCCATTTTCTAAACTTATTTTCACAAATAAACTTTTTTTGGTGTAATTAGTCGAAATCATTCAAAAAGTATTTCCAAATTCAAATTCAAACTTAAATCGTTAGTAATAAAACATCTATCCACGGAATTAAACAATGGGGACTACCGTTTCTTTGCTCACCAGTTGGCGCCACTGTAGACTGAGGTCCGGAGGTATAGCTGTCAAAGGCGATCGGCGCCGAAACAAAGTGTTATATCTTGAATCTAATGAAGGTTATATTGTTTATAAATAACTATCTTGATATCAACAAACTAACTTCTGAAATAGTTGCTCCTGAGGCAGCCTATTTTTGCGCTTTTTCTTAATTCCGCTTGTAAAGCGTTCACATTAATCGCCAAATAATCCATATTTGCGATATTTTACGAAGGAGATCACTTTCCAGCAGGTAAATTAAAGAAATTATAATTTATGCAATAAATTCCGCTAAAACCAGTACAAAGTGATATTGATATTGGACCTCACGCGACACTAGCGCCTCTAGTGGCAAATTCACTAGCGATAGCCCCCATTGGATCAGCGCAGAACGACCTTACTATTCGAAATAGTTTGGAGGCCATAAAATCCATCTGGAACTGATTTAAAACTAGTATTTGATGGATTTCTTTACGGCGTTGGATAAATGAAAAAAAGGTTTATTTCAGTTACCTATTTGGTGCATTGCAGTGACAACCCGGTTGGTGTGGTGATGCGGTGGTCCGCCTACTATGCGAGGGCCTGGGTTCGATTCTCGGTCGGTTCAATTAAGGAAACGATCAAACGCAGAACTGACATAAAATGTGAATCCAAGCTTAAGAGTGTGCATAAACAGGTAGGTCCTAGGTTCGATCCCTCGGTTAAGCAACAAGAGTTTCAAATTTTCGAACTTTGCTCACCAAACCGCATATGGCAAGCGTAGTGATTCTGCCTGTTACAATCATTGCTGTGGTAACTTGAATCCAATGAAGCCTTTGCCCTGCAGTAGGTTTATATAGGCCGTGTTTTTATGATAAACAGGCATTGAAACTATTTAGTTAAAATCTATCAGAAACCTTCGACATAACTGTCAATAAGTATTATTTATCAGATACAATACATGGATGGGGACGTCGCGCCAGAAAGTCGCATCGCGGCGACACCGGCTCTCCCTTGGGTGCTAGAAAGCTCGATATGTTGGTAGACTGGTCTAGCGATTCGTCCGGAAACAGTTGATCTTAACTTAACACCAATACAAGAAAAACTTCGACGCGTTTCGCCATCGCATCCTCAGGAGATGTTCGGTTTTCTCAACATCTTTTGTGTTGGGTATCAATAAATGCATTATCTGTACTGCACGCATTTTTGCAGGGCGGGCGGTTTTCTTGCGGGTAGTGTGGTGTAGGTACCTAGGTTGGTGTTAACAAATGGAATTATTAGCAAATTATTTTATACAATTAATATTTAGTTATGGATTTCGCAAAGTAACGTCCGAGTCTTTTAATGTTATGTTTACCTATCATAAAGCAAGGATTTTTTAAGTTCTAACAATAGTTCCCTTTATTTAGTAATAATAATAATAAAAAAAATTTATTCATCATTTCAATTACAGCATTTATCCTCTTAATCTAAACATAGTTGATATAATTATATTTGTAAATTTTAAACATGAGGTTAACGTTGACAGCTATACTGGTATAAGCCGTGATACAGCTGTCAGCGTAAGAAGTAAGAAAAAGAAAAGTATGAAAAATACTTCAAGATTAAAATCATCTTTAAAGAGTGTTGAGAGCTCGGAAAGAATTGGATTGATTTTTTGTAAATATTAATTAATTACTTTAACTCTTTTGGATAATATGGTTTATTACAATTCAATGTTGTGCTTGCTTGTTATTGAAGTGCAAATTTAGACATATGTTCTGTAAAAATAATATTCATTGATTGTTCAATCTGCATTTTGTTCCCGTGTCAAATAAATAAAATAAAAATAAAGATGACTTCTGAAAATTGTCTAGACAAACTTACTTATCAAAAAAAGAAATATGTTTTTAAAGATTTTAAACGAATACCCGAATCGAATGGAGTTATAAATTACAATAGTCATGACAGCCCCATTACAACAAATTCTTCAATGTTGAATCGTTTATTTTTAAAACACATTTTGAATTTCATTTACAGCTATCACATTAATTGTCACACTATGAACACAATAAACCAGACATTTTGAAGATATCCCAATGTCAAACGTCTATCTAGTCCCAATCCACGATTATCTGTAAAAATAGTACATACAACCGCGCTGTAAGGCATAAAGCGCATGTGTATCAGCGAATACTAGTGATGCGCTCATGCGCCACAGTCATATCGATACTAACGATACGTAGGCTGGGTATTCTTTACTCATTGGAATCAGAATCTAAAGGCACACTAGCACTAAATCGTATCCATACTTACTTGTCATATCTTATTCATATTTTCGTGCATTTTAATAAACCCATATGATCTCGTCTTTGGAAATTAATTGTAATTGAGTCGAGTGTCAAGAGTAAGGCGCTGGTCGGTTTTATTAGAAGTTTTTTTTCTACATTGAATCGTCTGGGAGTCGAACCCGAGACCTCGGAGGAGGCGACGCGCCTTGAAAACCGGTGTGTACGTCACCAGTAAGTTTTGTCAGACTGTCTCCGATTTACATGAAAGTTTGTAATCCTAAAATGGACGTAGAGATTGTTAATTTAAAAAAATCAAGATGTAAAAGAGCCAGGGCGATTGGAAGTTTGTATTGAGAGTCAATAATTTCTCAATTTGACATAGAGTCAATCGGGGGGCACGGCAGTGCCCCCGCCAAGTCGAGTGCGAAGCAAACACACTATACTATACTATCCTTTACTGGAACCATTTCGCCGCATTTTCAGGCCCCTATTTGAGAACCTCTGGATAAGACCAGAACGCAGATTTTTTTGTCATCCAGTAAGCTATAATCACATACTTAAAATCCAAATTTTCAAGTCTGTAGGTCAAAGTTCTAAAGTTAAGCGAAAGCAAAGTTTCGAATAGAACTAGTACTTCCCATAAACTCAAAGAGCTGAAATTTGGTGCAGAGTAAGAGTTTAATGGCCATATAAAGGAAAAACTTTAAAAACTAGGATAATCGAAGATCTGGAGTACCAGGTGACCCTGATTAGAAAACACAAGAGCCCAACTAAAGTATTAGAGATCGAAATACAGCCTTTACAAAAAATATTCAACTTGGTGGGCCGCTTCATTTGATGTCAAAAATCGAAGATCTGAAGTATCTGATGAAGAACCTTCAGCTGGTCTCAGCTGTATTATGCACCTGGTTTTGTACCCTTGTGTACCCTTCAACAGCCAAGTCACACAACATTAACCATAATAATAAAGAAACCGCAGTAAGGAACCTTAGACTTGGCACGACTTTGTCTAGATTTCATTACTTTTTAGAGATAAACAAGCAGCTCTATCGAGACTTAGCTAGTTTTTTACAGAATGTTTTTGATGGGTATGAATTGTGAAAATTTGCAAACAATTATTATATACCAAATGATGTACGCGCCACAAGCAATACAGGAATAACAACAGCACGTCAACCTACCACAAAACGTCAAATTTTCGCAATTAATATTGATTTCTTCTTGTTAGACTTAAAGTTGAAAATCAATTCAATGACCTTTAACTTTTTGGGTAGGTTGAACTGCCGTTGTCTGTACCTACATACTTTTTTAATAATATTTAAGACATGCCTCACTGGGCCACATAGAGCCATCTAGTTCCAAATTAAGCTACTGTTAAGTACCCTGTCGTATGGGGTACTAGACAACCGATAAACTTACTTATTTACTTTTTTTTTGTAAATACATACTTATAATACATAGAAAACACCCAGACCAGTACAAACAGACATGTTCATGCACACATATATTTGTACTGTGCGGGGATCGAACCCGCGACCCATGGCTCAGAAGCAGCGTTTATCACCGCTGATACAAATGGTCGTCTACTATACTATTTATAAATTGGTCTTGTCTGGTTCGTACATTTATTTATTCTTCATGACACAGACGAAATATGTGACGAAACACGTACATCACTACCGGCGGCATGGCTGCTGCTATTCGTGGAGGCTGGAGCTGCGCCAGCGCACGACACTGTGACGACGGTGACGTCACATCACTATTTTACCTACATACTACTGTTACTATCGTTATTACTGGTTTTAATCCTCTTTTAAATATGAAAAGCTGTTAATGTTGTTAGAATCCGATAACTTGTTTTTCCATTGAAATAATAGCCTATTATTATATGCTACGTGAAATAATTGTAGTTAAAAAAAGATCACCTTTGGACAACTCCATAAGTAAAAATATTAGCTGCCGTAGGTGGGGATCGAAGCTACAAATTTCCGCTTACCAAGTGACTGTTCTAACCATCTACTACGACATTTTTTTGTGTTGACGAATTCATTTAATTCCTCACCCCCAGGAGGCACTCCGGTGCCACGATAACAATTGATTTCAATTGTGTCTGGAATAACTCACGATCGAGGGATTAAGGCTATATTTGCTGACGCACCTTTAATGTCCATGGTAAGAAGATATTTAAAAAAATATTTAGCCAACGGGTTAAGATAAAACGTTTTTACAAACAAGTAAATTACCGGTTCAAATTCCAAATACAATTTATTGAATAAAAGCCTAAATGCCTTTAATGGGAGTTGGGACCAGCTACGACTCTCCATTTACAAGAAACTGCTTTAGCCATTGACATTTTTTGAATTTATTTATTACGGCCCAAAAGTGATCGCACACTTGTTTCTATCGCATCTTCGGACGTCAATATACCTGACGGAAAATATTGAGTGAATTTTATTCAGCTCCTCCGGCAGCTCTGCACAATTCATTGACATAAATCAATCTACTAATTAAATTAACACACAAAATACTCACGTTTTGCCTTAATTTATTTCCGAAATAGTTTGTAGCTTTCAAGTGGTCTGGCGATGAAAGTTGACACATACAGATGCGGCGAAACACTTACCTGAAATGAAAAAAGTATGATTAGTGAAAACTTGGTGCAAACACTATTACTGAGAAAATGTCATCCTTGAATTGGATCAGCGGTAGTAAACGCTGCTTCTGAGCCATGGGTCGCGGGTTCGATCCCCGCACAGTACAAATATTTGTGTGCATGAATATGTCTGTTTGTACTGGTCTGGGTGTTTTCTATGCATTATAAGTATGTATCTTCTTCTTCTTTGTCCTAGCCATTTCCCATTATTTGGGGTCGGCTCTCCTCGTTCTGCGGCGCCAGGACAGTCTGTCCTGGGTTGTCGAAATGCACGCTTAGGCATTTTACTTTTTTTTTGTAAATACACACTTATAATACATATATTATAAGTGTGTATTTACAAAAAAAAAGTATATAACTAAGTAAGTTTATCGGTTGTCTAGTGCCCCATACGACAGGGTACTTAATAGTAGCTTAATTTGGGACTAGATGGCTCTGTGTGGCCAAGTGAGGCATGTCTTAAAATATTATTGTCTTAAATAATATATAAATATATTATAATAAAAAAAGCAACTGTCATGTCCCTCAATAAAGGTCATTACTTTACGCTTAGTTTAAATTGCTATTTTTATTAAAAGGTCACTTTATAATTTAAAGTATGTACATATGCTACATTTTTGTAATATTTAACATCATCATCATCATCATCATCATATCAGCCGAACGACGCCCACTGCTGGGCATAGGCCTCCCCCAAGGATCTCCACAACAAATATTTAACAAAATTAGGTAAAAAAACGTTTTTCACTAGCACAGTTTTATCGAAGAAAAGCATGAAGTAAAACCTATTTTGAATCGGTATGTCATAAATATCGGTTCACTTCTCGTTTGACACCGACTCAAAATTGATGTAACTATTTCACTCATTTCCTAAGTATATATATTTTTTGCATGGTAAAAAAATTTAGTCATTTTATTTCTTAATAATTATTTACGAATATGTTAAACAGCTGTGCTTTTCACAACGGCTTCTGCTTTTGATTGTTTGTCTATTGGATCCTGTTTCGTAAACCGACTAAAACTTGTTTTAATTTAACGACAAATTAAAAACGTTATTGGATATAAACCTTTTAATATCTGTATATATTTTTTTCATTTCGCAAATAATCCGCAACCTGGCAACCCTGAACGCTAGTGTAGCACAACGCAGAGATAAGCTATTGTTCTGCTTTCATTGTGGCGCTATAAAATGGCCTCTTGCCGTCAAATGATCAGTTAACGATTGTATGCGCTAGATACGCAGTAAGAGCTCATTGTTCGCTGGTTCCTGTATCGGGCTGGCAGGAATGTCAGTTTGACTGGCAGCGATGGTTGGAGAATGGGAAAGGTAATGGTTTATCGACTATAATAATAGCATATTGTTTTTTTTGCCAATCGATTTTTAACTTAAAGTTCAACATATAAAAAATCAATATGCGTTGATAACATTTGATGTTTTGTGAAGTTGATGAGCTGTATCTCTGAATCTATGATATCGTAAAACCAAAAAATAACCAATAATTATAATTTTTGATAGGAGCTCAAAATACGCCTGCTAACTTAGAAGCTGACATAAGAATTTACTGACATAGGTACTTAATTTCCTTTAAAAAATAAAAGGCAATTTGTGGTTTGACCTATTTATTGGCAATTTAGCGAGCATCAAGCCTTTTCTGAAACATCGTCTGGTTTTTTATTCATCACTACAGTTTTTTATGTGCGAAAAAATTCTTTTTTGTGTTTCTGGTGCCTCCAACACATGCACTAAAGAGTTTTGTAACTTTTGTTGCTAATCTGGCACTGTACGCCACATCCATAGAGGAATTAAGGTATATTTTAATATTAGGGGTTAAAGTATGAAATTGCCGTTTTGTATGGACGAAATCGAGAAAAGTCATTTTTCCATACTAACAATTTTTTAGTTCTTTCAATAACGCCTGAACCGTTTTCGATGCAATTAAAGGTGAAAGTTAGACGGTTATAAAGCTACGCATTATAGTATTTAAATTTCTGAAAATCAAAGTATATAATACAAATATACTTAATTGAAGTAAGAAGGTCAGCTGACACATTGTAAGGGGTCTTTTCAACGACGTCCTTTGAAGTAATAGGCACTAGTATTGAATTTTTTTTAGTCAAAAGTTACTTTATTTAGTTTTTGATACAATACAAAAAGAATTATGCAATAATATGACTATACTTAAGAGCTAAAACAAAATAAAAAGTGGGAAAATAATCGGCAATTTCATACTTTAACCCCTATTAAACGCCCCGTTGGATTTGTGGCTTGAATACCGGGCCAAAATCAAGTTTCGAATTGTCGAAAATTGCTCGAGTTTGTGATCACCAAGAGCAAGAGTTGAATTGCTATGGTAGGTATCTTAAATCCGATGATGGAGTCCTTTTCATGTCTCCATCATCGGATTTAAGATGATGATTGAAGGTGTTTACTTTAAACACTTAACACTTACGGGGTTTAATGCAACGAACCGTTATTTAAAGGTAAATAGTAATTTACCTTCCCGACGTTTCGATCCGGTTGCACGAATCACGACGCCGAGCGCCTCCAGTCTGCCCGCGACCATGATTCGTGCAACCGGATCGAAACGTCGGGAAGGTAAATTACTATTTACCTTTAAATAACGGTTCGTTGCATTAAACCCCGTAAGTGTTAAGTGTTTAGTGTAAAAAGGTGTTTACTTTATACATAAGAAGTATTAATCAAAGTTCAATCGTCATCATCATGGAGTTTAGCTAATTTTATGCCGTGCCTTTCCACATGACGAATACGGGTCCCCTAAAGGCGTAGCTTAGAGGACCCGTATTCGTCAGTGGATCAAGGTAAGACTGCGATGTATGCCCCACTTTGTCCTAAGTATCTCGTATCGTCTAAACTATCAGTTTGTCGAGAATCGCGGAACATAACGCGTAAAACGGAACGAACTAAGAAGAGTTTGGTTTGTGTTGGTAGCGTTTGGCGTTAACACTGTTTGCTTCAATGTTTGGGCATATTTTCTTTTCTTTATTAATATTTTAAACAGTTTTTTTGCCTATTATGTTTATGTAACCTTTTTCGTTTCCTTTGAACTAGGTACCTACTCTTTAAAATTTTATTTTTATTTCGTTATTAAGTGTTGTTTTATTGTATCATTGTGTTGTCCGTAAACAATAAATGTATCTTATTTAAATACTTATTCATAATTCCGAATAATATTTCCACTTATACGAAGTCGTAAGAAACAGCTTTAAGCACTTTAGTAAAATCTCCTTTGTTTGGGAGAGGCTTATGATAGCTAGATTTTATAAAGTGGTACTAATGAAAAAAATCAAGCAAATGGACTTTTATTTTCAGTTTTTCCCTTACACATTTTCAAGTAAATTTTTTCATCCGATTATGAAATATTTTATTCAATACAAAACCTCTCCTGACCATTATAGACATAGCAAAAACGAATTATCTAATTCGGTGCAGTACATTTCAGTGATTCATTTTTATATAAATAAATTTTATAAATGGACGAAAGTAAGTATCATTCAAAGTTTAATGAATGTGTTAAAAAGAAACAATATCGCAGAAGTTTTTTAAATTATGACATCAACTTGATTTTTATTGATTACGATCATTAATGTACTAGTATATTTATGGATGCACATGGACAGGTAGAAAGCGACCTTAAAATAATAGGATGGATTGTGTCAGAAAAAATATGATAGAGAAATAGAAGGGGGTGGATGACTTACGACGACCGATAGGATTGTATGGAAGAGGAAAACCTGGCGACCTGGGAATAGGGCAAGTGAATCATGATGATGCTTTAAATTAAACGTTTAAAATTATCATTGTCAGAATCATTGGTACCTACATGTTCTAGCGCTGGCTAGGTACAATATGTTTTTAAGCTATTGCATAGCTTCTATCGCGGGCCTTGAGCGTGGAGACCGAATCCAGAAATTCCGTAACGAAAATAACCTAACCTAACACTCGGGGCGAGGCACGATCGAACAATTTTGAATTTCCGAAATTTAAAAGAATTTAGAAGAAAATAAGGATTTTGACAGTAAAGATTTTGCCTATGGTAACCATATCTGCCAAAATAACAGAAAAATTTGATTACAAAAGTCAAAATTAGAAAATACATAAAATTATAAAATTACCTAAGCTATTGCATAGCTTCTATCGCGGGCCTTGAGCTTGGAGACCGAATCCAGAAATTCCGTAACGAAAATAACCTAACACCCTCCCACTCCAACCGGCACAGCGGTGATACTTTTTAGTTTTATAATTACATAAGTTGATAAAAAATGCAATGCAATAGCTTTACCGCGGCAGTCTCCGAGTGCCACACGTCTTTTTTTTTTTTTGTAATATACCTATTTTAAAAATGACAATAGTGACCGAGTTACTAGCCCACATTCTGTCACGAAGCAGTGCAGCAAAAAATATTGGGACGCGTATTTGCAGAAATAGTACTGACTTTACTGATTTTATGCACCTTTTTTGTATTGGACGAATCATAAAAACTATTTACAATAATTTGACAAATACCAAACATCTAGAAACGTATCCCTATCATCAAAACAGATGAATACCAATAAAACCTTTTCAAAGTCATCAATCGGTTAATTAACGTAACGGTTAGTAATAAAAGCAAAAATATATCCTCACCAGATGGCGTTGCGAGAAACAACATGGCGGACTATTTATTTATCTGGACGGAATCACTGTTTTATGTGTTTCACTTGCATTGTTACAGAGATCTGGTTTTTACGCGATCACAGCGGAAAAATGGGATAATTTTCAGTGATACAAAAAGCTTGTCACTGTCAAAGGTTTTTTAAAATGATTGTCAAATGTCATAGGATGTGTCATTAAAGTTTGCTATCATCATAGACTCAGTATAATTTATGATTATATTATAATAATGTTGTTTTTTATGTTGTACTTAAATATTATATTTGCCCCTTTCGTGACATTGGTGGAATCGTGTAGCTTTAGCCAAAACACTGCCTTTACCAAAGAATAAAAGAAAAAGAAGGAATACCTTTTAGGTGTATTTTTTTCATGCTACGTTTCTTTGATCTCCAAATCCATGACACCGAAAGTTTTTTAAAATGCAAATATTTTATTCATTAATTCTTAATTTTGTATGTATTTCTGATTATTATTTATTTATATTTTTTACCAAAAGCGTCTCGAGCAACGCGAGGGTTCCGTAGCTGCACGCGCTATTACCGACTTAAGTATGTGATTTGATCCATAATTTTTCCATAGCTCGTAGATTTTTATACGTACCTACTACTTGTTTTACAGTAGTAGTCAAATTATTTTTAATGCAATTCATTTTAAATGGGATCAATCTGAAATTTTTCTTTGTACAAGTAAGTAGGTACCTACATTTTATAAGTTGGTCTTCACTCTTAAACTTGTTAAGTACTTAGCTGTGATAGTTTTTCTTTTAACTTAGTTCTCGCTGTCTGTCTTCCATGCGCAAGTAACCGCGTGAAATATTCATGAAGAAAATCGAAAAAAATCTCAAAAGAACGTGGCTCTATCTTTATTAGTTTTTGATTTATTTACTTGTTAAGTTAATGAGTAGAGTCACTTTGGAAATTTGTCATCATCGCCACTCTTGGCTGGTGGGATGGCGATCTTAGTTTAGCGTATAGTAGAGAGAAAACGATGTCTTCTGCTTTTTTGTGCTTTTTACGATACCTATAGGAAGAGAAAGGGTAGTGGTATTTGAGATGAAACATTTCGGCGCCTGTTAAAGACAAAGAGGCAGACACTTTCTAAAAACGTTCATGATTTATTGAATAGGCATCATATGCTGCAGTTTTGTTTATTTTGGTTGATAACTTTTTTAAATATATATTACGTAAAAATTAGTTTGTTAGGTATGAGTCAAATAAATAATAGGTGCATTGCATACAAAGAAAGACACAGAAATATCAGACAAAAGATTACTTTAAATTCATTTTGTTAAGGGATGTACTTACCTAGTAGTAGACGTATATTGTTAAAAATCGAGTAAAAACTTTGCAAAAGTTATTGGTCCCTTTTATTCTGAGATTAACTAAACTTTTAATGCGTGTTATGCCGATGTAACAAGGAAAAGTACAACTATTTCTTTGCTTTCCTTCTTTGGGTTCCGTAAGAGGCGGCTACTAGAGTCCTTTTAACATTGCATCATTGGCTGTCTGCGATTGCCAATCAACCTGCCGAAGCGTAGCGATTATTTCTCAATCGCTCCTATCATCATCATCATCGCGGTTTATGAGATACTGCTTGCGGACGGACAGACAAGTGGACTTTCGAACAGTTAGCTTAGTTTCTGATTCTATCACACAGGGATATTACCAAGCATGGCTTCCTCCATTGCCCGCTGTACGACCTTGAGCCTTCTTAAGATGCCCATATTTAGCAACCACGTTTCAGTTCCTTAGGTCATCACTGGCAACACGCACTAGTCAAAGACTTTCATCTTGAGCGACTTGAGGTAATTTTTTGAAGAGTTTTCGTAACTTCCCGAACGCTACCCATCCGAGCTAGATTCGACGAGAGATCTCTTTCTCGACCACCGTTTCGGTTAGCACTCTAAGAAATGAGAACTAGTTTGAATTTAGATCTCTGTAATTTAATTTTCTCCCGTAAAGTTAAAGCAATCATTTATCAGACGAAGGGACAGAGTTATAAATAGGGGCTATTTATTTTAAAGAATTCGATTGCTTTTTGTATCCAAATAAAACGTGTTTATTTAATGGTAAGGCGGTACTTTTAGTATTTTTTCAAACTAGTTATTTATCATGAAATTAGTCTACTGCTAGATAGGTATAGACTTCTCTAAAAGGAGTTTTCAGGCATAATCGCACGCTTGCCTGACGGGTTGGAGATAAGATGCTACGTGGTATTTCTGGCAGTACCTACTTCTTTAGGTGCTTCATATGAAACCCATAGGAAGAGGGGCGGTGCTATTCTTTACTGTGCCGGTGTACCGTCATGCAGCAGAATCACCAGGAGATTTTCCCACTAAGTAGCCCGAAAGACATCATCAGTGCGCTTCCTAGCGCATCAATTATCATCTAGATATTCTTAAACCGAATGACCTGGAGTGGATGATAGTTGGAAGCATGTTTGTGCTCTTTAGTTCTGGATCCGCTCTTAGTGTAAGATGAAAATACTTAGCTCCGTCTTATTGCAGACCTCATCAGACGCTGGCATCGATGCTGACGATCAGCAGAATCAGTTTCAGCAGGTCAAGAATATGCAGGAGTAAATGGTTCGACATGTTTGATACGTTTCGGATAAGGACAATGGAGTAGAATTTCCCTCATAAATCCCGATAGTATGGAGTAAATCGGTACAAAGTTATGCGTTGAACTAAGAATCTTCTGGTTTGCATTTAATTATTTTGTAGTGTCAAATAAACTACTTTATGTAATGTTATGAATGTGAAAGTTTATCTGTGGCCATTTTAATTTATTTGCTTATAAATTTTAATTTTATATAGAGATATTTCAGACATTTTGAGATGTAATTGTGGAGTAAAAAGGGATGTTTTTTTAAATGTGTTTTTAATCAAAATTGATATAGAGACAATTTACAACTTTAAGTAAATCGTGGGATATCCGAATAATTATCCATTGTAGAGATGAAAATTGGGTGGAATAAAATGGATGATTTTTGTATGGGGTGGGGTACGAATAATTTTCATTTCGATATACGGATAGTGATTGCGAATATTTATGTGACCTATTAGGAGCGTGATAAAGCCAGAAACATTTTAACCAACATTAACTATTTAAAACTTTAAAAAGTTGCAGCTGGGGCACTACTAGTATAACATAAATACTAGCTGAAAGTTACTAAATACACAGTATAAGCTTATTACACCGCTGGCAGGGGTTGCACCTTTAAAACGTTGATATTATGCCATTAACAAAGCGAATTCCCAGGAACGGCGCATAAAAGTTATCCCAGTTGCAAGAGCCCTGACCTCGCGAAATGTCAGGGGTCGTCAACTTGCGCTTTGGCCGGGAAATGTGTTGCTTTGTCCAAATGTGTCAGCAACTTATCATAATTCTTAGCAATAGCAAATAGCTTGTAGTTATCAAATAGATAACGACTAATTGGTATAGTTGTTTATAGGCCAAGACCTCGGGGCCTTGATTCGGCTCAGGCAACAACAGTTTCAAAGGCCTAATGCGGGTTTGTGATCACCAACCTGCAATTGGCAAGCGTTGTAATGAAACTTGTACGTACTCATAATTTCTATGGTAACTTGAATTCCATGATTTTTATTTTCGTCCGGCAGTTTGATAATTGTATTACGACAGGGTACTTAATAGTAGCTTAATTTGGGACTAGATGGCTCTGTGTGGCCCAGTGTGGCATGTCTTAAATAATAAATAAATAAAATAAATAAAATAAATATGTTGTTATTTTTCCTTTTAATCAAATAATTGTAAATCAGAATTTACACAAAATAATATCTCAGTGTCGCAAAACAAAAGTTTTTGAAATCTGGGTGCTGCCAGTGAAGATGGTCGCTGAATAAGGGTCTCATTGTAATGGTGTTAGGGTGTAATGTAGTTATACCTGCGCGACAGAATCAAAAATGAGGAAATTACATAAAAAGTTATCCCAGTCAACTTGCGCTATAGGCCTTAGCCTACACCATCATTGAATGAATGAATGAATGAACGAATTCATTCATTCATTCAATGATGCATTTATTATATAAAATAACAAAGACTCATGTAATTAGTAGTGCTTACTTACATATATTTTATGTTAGTAAAGATAATTAAAAATTAACAATACATGGTTTATAATGGCCATGCTTTATTATTGCTTTGGTGAATTCAATGTTTGGGGGCCTTACCCCTGCAGTGGGATGATTATAGGCTTTTACAGAATTAACAAATAATAACTCTCAGCGAAAGTTTTTTATCTGTGAGTGTGGCCAGTGAAAATGTATATATATAGTATACTATACGTATATATAGAATACTAAGGATCTCATAAGAAGGCTTAAAGTCAAATGTATTTAAGATATTAGATAGATTCAGAAAAGAGGAAATGAGTAGAACTAAGATAATCTGCTAAAGTGGTAGAGGGTTGAACAAAAATAAAGAACCGACGACCATTAGATCAGGACCCCAATTCTGCTAATTTACAAATGGCTCAATAGAATAGCAAATGACATTACTACCATATTAAATGTGTCAAAATATACAATTGCGATGCAATTGCGATTCTATTGAGCCATTTGTAAATTAGCGGAATTGGGGGCCAGGGCGAACGCACAGAATATGACGATCAGTGGGTTCCTATGCCCATTTTCGCCGGTATAGTGGTTAGTTTACTCATTGTGAGGCATTCCTTATGGGGTTTATTTTAAATATCACTTCTCTAGTAGTTTTCACGTCTGTAGGCTTGACTGAATTATTTATCATAAACAAAATTAAAAATTAAATTATTTTGAATTCAAACAACTAAGTTCATATTAAAATAACGACGATTGGTCGTGTTGACAATAGTAATGCTATAGATAAAATATTATGAACAAAGATTTTTTCAACACATACTAAAGTTCGGTTTGTTGTGTAAAAACAATTTCTTAAACTTAGAGAAAGACTATACATAGCTTTTTTTTAATTTATTACATATTTTACGCAAAAGTAATCTAAAGCATTGAAAATATAATTAATATAACATCGTGGTGAGGAGCTGCTAAAACAGTGTTGGTAAAAATTCCTACTTTTACAAATTACTAAGAAAAATGCATACCTGATGAATGCGTATCTAAATTTATAGATTATTAAAACTCTGAATCATTAATTATGTATCTGTAAATGGTGTCAACTCGTTTTAAATAGTTCACAGAAAGAGACAGAGAATGTAACCTGAAGTTCATCCTGGCCTGACCTCGGTAAATGTCAGGGGTCGTCAACTTATAACTCACTTTGCCCGGGCAATGCGTATTCGAACCACTTGCATAACTTTAAAGGACTTCATTACATAACAGCGTTGAAGAGTTTAGAAGAATTTTCTTTTAATTAGTGTTACTCTAACTGTCTCAGAAAAACTAACTTTGTATACAAATTTGTGGGACACTGCTGAAGAGACAGTATAATATTACGTCATAGTATAATAACTCTGAATGAAAAACGAAAGACCTGAAACTTTGATATTATGTAACTTCGTTAATTTTGGTTCATTAGGCTGTTTTTTAAGCAAACAAATTGCGGATACAACATGAAAATACTAAATAAGTGGGACAATCTAAGACAGTATTTTTTTTTACTATGTCATGTATTGTTTTTTGTTTTCTTGAATTGACGCGAATACTATACATTGAACTGAAAGATACATTTACGGAATTCGTTCGCGTTTATTAGGGAAAAATTGTTATAGGCGTTAAGTATCGTATTAAGGCCCAATTATGGAATAAAAAATGTAGGTCAAGTTTTCACCAGAAATTATTTTTTGCAACATACTTTTAAATTTTTACGGTCCTAAGCCTGTGAAGGTATGAAGGGGAAATTAACAACTTATGAATAGTATCGTAATGAATGAATGAGATGCGCATCGCGTAAAAATTGTGTTGCATTGCAAGGAGGCCGTATCCAAAATTTTAGATTTTTGGCGGACAATTTATAGATCTTGATATTTCTGTACTGGGCTATACCAAAAGAAAAAATACGTCATTTGTTTTTTTTTTGTCTAGTAAATTTGCATGCATTTGGTTGCATTAAAAATAGGATGGTGATTAAAATTCCATCCTGTATTTTGGTTTATCCCGACGTTTCGAACACTTTACGAGTTTGTGGTCACCGGTAGGTTTGTTCATTTTGGTCCTTCAAAGCTGAGCTTACACTAATTTACACAATTCGTTACGTATCATGTGGAAAATTCACCATAGCTATACAGGGTGAAATTTAACCACCTTCCAAATTTTAATATATCAATCTACGACACAAAAAACAAATGACGTATTTTTTCTTTTGGTATAGCAGTACAAAAATGTCAAGATAAAGCACTTAGAAAATGTCCGCCAAAAATCTAAAATTTTTAATTTTTTTTTTTAATTTATGATACGGCCTTCTAGCAACACTTTTTTTACGCATTGCGCATCTCATTCATTATTTACGATACTATTCATAAGTTTTTGATTGTTCCTTTATACTTTAACAGGTCTAGGACCGTAAAAATTGAAAACTATATCGCGAAAATTATTTTTGGGTGACAGCTTTATTTACATTTTTTACTTCATAAATAGGCTTAAAATATTATACTGACCGCCTATGAAAATTTTGGAAAGTGGTTAAAATTTCATCCTGTATATTTTTACCTGACACTAACCAATGGATTCATAAAAAGTTCAGAAACACGAGATTTTCATGATTTGTTTAGAATAGTTGCAAAAAGCTAGTATGCTATTTAAGGTGGTCTTGTGTTTTTTCATCAGCAGTATTCCACGTCCTGGATGTAGGTACTATACCAAGAACAAAATAAGAATAGTGGTTCAGACCGAGATAATAAAAAATGGGTTTACGTAATTTTTGAATTCTTACCTTCATTTCTGCATTATTATACTTTATATGATACTTTAGCAAGTTAATTGCAATTATAACTTATATCAGAAGGTATTTTTTAAACTTGAGAAATGATATCCCACCTGAGATCATTTTGCAAATTGAAATATTATTTATTACTGTAAGTTTAGTATCTGCATAATTTCTTGTAAAGGAAAAACCTGTCCCGGAAAAGTAGCACTTACAGGATCCAACTATGTTAAACCAGCCAGGAACCCATTGAAATATCTAAACAAAATTTTTATTCGATACAGCCTTTATCGAGAATTTGAAGTGACAAAAACATGAACAGAAACGACATTAACATTATGTTCTTTGGTAGGTACAGACAACAGACGTCAACCTACCACAAAACGTCAAATTTTCTCAATTGATATTGATCTTTAATTGTTGGACTTAAAGTTGAAAATTTCTCAATAACCTTTAACTTTTTGGGGTAGGTTGACCTGCCGTTGCCTGTACATTGGGCAATTAGGTTTTAACATTTTATTCTCACTTTAACATACGTATATGAAATAAATAATAGTTTACTTAAAATACGGAATTCAGAAGCACTTGATTCCCAAAAAAAAAACTCAAAAACTTTCAGTTGAACTCAATAGGCTACCCTCGCTTCGCATAGAAACAGTTTCTCTTTCTGTTTACTATTTAGTTAGTTTCATTGTCAGGTCTGAACAATTATGCTTAGATTGTACTTGTACAAGTACGCGAGGACTTGCGACGTTACGTAACCAGGAACCACTTTAAAAGTTTTATCTTGACACTAATATTATAAATGCGAAAGTGACCGTCTGTCTGTCTCCTTTTAGTACTTATATACTTAACGATGATTCAGTATGAAGATAGTTTGAGTTTTTGGGATGGAAATGGGACAGATTTTATCTCGGAAATCATCCAAAAAAAGTGCTTAAGAGAGGGATGTAAGTTTATTTATTTATCTTTACTAATCTATACTAATAATATTATAAAGCTGAAGAGTTTGTTTGTTTGTTTGAACGCGCTAATCTCAGGAAGTACTGGTCCGATTTGAAAAAATCTTTTTGTGTTGGATAGACCATTTATCGAGGAAGGCTTTAGGCTATATAACATCACGCTGTGACCAATAGGAGCGAAGCATGAGTTAAAAATGTTGCAAAAATAATCGCGATCATAATAACGGAAATTGACGCGGACGAAGTCGCGGGGAACAGCTAGTTGTTAAATAAAGTCTTAATCAATATGGTTTTAGTAGGTATGGAGACAGTAAAAATTTCTATGAATGGCATAACATTATTAAATATTCCCTGTAAAGAGGTGAAAAGGGGCGTAGAAGTGTATAGCAGTATTCACTATTTAATGATTTTAATACATAGTTAATGGAATACTCTTCTGATTGTGTCTTTTCTCGATGGTACTTTAATACCGGTGGATACATGGTCTTACCAATATGAATTATGAATATTTGGATGGATGTTTGTTTGTAGCCAATTACGCCAGCAAGGCTGAACGGTTCTAAATGAAATTTAAGACAAATATAGGTCATATACTGGAATGGCACATATACTATTTTATTTCTGGAAAAACAACAAAACAAAAAATACGTCAGTCATAATATAGATTTTAATTTTGCATACCAAAACAATATTATGTTAAAAACAGACATGCAATCATATCGAATGTCCAAATACAAACATTTATAAAAAAACAATTCGTGAATGGGTTAAATAAATAACGCCTTGAGCGCTACCCTCCTTTTGGACATTTTGGACCTTAAACGTGCTTGACCTTAGGTCCCACACCCGATAATATTTGGAGGGCGAGGACGTTAAATCCTGCAGTTTTGTACCGTTTTCAGATAAACAATAACTGTTTTAGAAAATCAATACACGATGAACATAATCAACAATAAGTAGTACCTAACTGTATTGATAATGAATTTATTCATTTATTTCTTTAAATTAATTTACTGAGAATAATTTTCTTTGGCCTCTGTAGATTTTATTTTACTACCCATTTGTATGAAATTTTGTTTAAAAATTTTATGGCAACAATTTCAAGTTTTAGAAGTGTGAGCTGGAAGGAACACCCTGTATTTTTGGGTGAGTTGGCCCGTAAAGAAATTAATTCTTAAAATTTAAGAACACGACACAATATAGAAAATATTTAAAAAAATTGGTAACTTATAGAGTGTGCACGAAATCCGCAATCAATCTTATGCTTCGTATAGTAACACAAACGTTTGCTTGTTAACAAAATAAAATGCATTAAGGCGACTAATAGAGCTAAGTGCTGCCGCCAATTGATTTAATTTTATTGCTTCTAAACAAAATTAATTCTCAAAAAACTAGAATCGAACAGTATCAGTTTAACAAATTACCTTTAGTATTTATTGAACCACTGTTAACTGCTTTTCATTCTGGCATTCTTTCGTATTGTACATTATTGCTAAAAGCGGCCGCTTTTGGCGTTAGCGATAAATTCGACTTTATGAACAACAAAATGTTTACTGTTATTCAATAAATACTAGACTTAATTTGCTAAAATGATACTGTTCTAGTTTTTTGAGAATTGATTTTGTTTAGAAGTAATAAAATTAAATCAATTGGGGCAGCACTTAGCTCTAGTTGTCCCCTTAAAAACATTTCATTTAAATGAAATACTTAATTAGACGTGTAAAACCTTGTTACAATAATATTTTGACAAAACCAAATTAAATATAAGTTGCTAAAATAAGTCTCATATAAAGTTTTCAAATTTCTGATATCTTTTATATTTTATGACTTTAAGGTTAATTTGTTATTCATTTTGCTACTTTTCTTTTTTTACTTCCTTCCTGTCATGTTCTTAAAATAATTTTTTTTTATGTAGTTTTGAATTGTAAACATTGTATGTACAGCCTATTATTTTATTATTGAAAATCCCCATAAAGTTGTAAAATATTATTGTTTATATTATTTATTTAACACTAACATACTACAAATACTATAAAATGTCTATTGGTCTCATTATTCGGCAAAACAGCGTGTAATGCAATTAATTTTATTGTAGCTACATGTAATTCTAAATGGAGTTAAATTGCAGCCTAAAACAACTCACCAAATCGATTTTAAAATCGTATTCAATCAAACACGCAAATATCAATGATAACATTTTTAAACATCACAAATTAAGTTAACAATCGAATAGACTTGATTAAGTTTGTTTAATCAATGTGGCACACATATATTGTGAGCACCACTGTGAAAAGTCGATCGCGGTCGCTAGCGACATCTAGCGGTATTTCCCGGAAACCAATATAGATCTTTTTACTAGCCGCTAAAATACTTAAAATAGAGTAAAAACTTTATTAATAATTCACTATTCCTAAAATATACGAAGGCACCTTACTAATAGGGTGCAATTTTATTGCATGCTCGAGTTTTTAAACTTTTGTCACATGTTTTATCTTTATAATGGAAAATAAAGGTCTGTCAATAAGTTTTCCGGGATACAATGGCCAATAAATCTATTAACTCAACACAAGGAAGTGTATGAAAGTAAGAAATCAATAGTCAATTCCTTGAATTGTGACTGAAGACAATATGACCTCGTTAGAAACATGAAAATAGGACACGATTTCTAAAAGAAGAACAATTAGATACATAATGTTGATGCTTTTATCTTAGAGCTTACATCTTTTAGAAAGGTTATAGGTTAGAATTCGATCGTCTGACATAAGGGTTTATTCACAAACCGTGGCCGGTTTTCAGCTGAAAACGGTTTCAGGCGAATACCAGGCGTAGCTCGGTTTATATTTGTCTGAACACCAATATTCCCAGTCTACTTACGGACCGTCCAGGAAACAGTACAGGGCCGACACCCCGTTTTATATACCTGTATATAACACCGTCACTCGCGCCGTTACCGGTAACTTATCGTAAACCTAGCACACACAAGAAACGAATTTTCGTAAGTAACAACAACGTACAAGTCTTATATAATTCCGTGCCGCCATTGCCGTTGACGCGCGCGATACTCGCCTCTACGCATACGTGTTTAAGTATACACCGTTTTCCGTGTATGATAGTTATTTCGGAGCTGCGCCAGCGATGGTGGCAACCTTGAAATCGGTACGCACCTTTAATTATAGCTGAATAACCTAGTTACAGGGACCATTTCGTGGGGCGATCGATACTCGCATGCGCGGTGTGGCGGTGCGACCGGTATTGTCGAGTGGTTCGCCTGACCTCGAGGTTCGACGGTGACTGCCGGCGTTGGGCGCGCGCAGGCGCCCTCACCCGCCCGCCTAACGATCCGACAGACCGACACAGAACAGGTGGACTGGCCATCCCTTCTGCCACACATCCAGAGGGAAACCACCTTTGCTTTATCGACTACGGCCAAATATGATGATATTAGAAAAAAAATTGCATATTTTAAGTGTCAGTTTGCAACAATATTCATTGCAATCTTACCGCTAGCGCCCCTAGCGGCGGAAAATCGAACCCGCCTGAAAGCTCTTCACTTCCGGTTTGAGTGCTGGTCACATTTGATTTAAAAGATAAATAAAACGGATTTAATATTCACATTCCACAAAGAAAAATTTGTTTATCTATCAATGGCAAAACTCATTCCTTCATACAAATATGAAAAGTTGTCGTAAAAGTCCGTACTTTTGCAATGGTACTGCCATCTCGTTGCAGTTTCAATAACTAAATGTAATTTTCAGCTAAATTCGTAGCGGAAAAGCGGAAACTACACTACCAAGTGGTTTATCAGTGTAGAAATTTGTTTCCGTTCACCTCAATAGATGTCACTAGTAAGAAAAGGTGTTTTATAATTCTTTTGATTTATCGAAGTCATACAACATAATATTGTATGAAAAATTTCATCATCATCATCATCATATCAGCCGAACGACGCCCACCGCTGGGCATAGGCCTCCCCCAAAGAACTCCACAACGATCGGTCCTGTGCTGTCCGCATCCAGCGGCTTCCCACGACCTTGACCAGATCGTCGGTCCACCTTGCAGAGGGTCTGCCCACGGAACGTCGTCCGGTACGCGGTCGCCATTCGAGCACCTTTCCGCCCCAACGGCCATCGGTTCTCCGCGCTATGTGTATGAAAAATTTAAGATCTTTAAATTTTGATTTAGTATAGAACTTTATAAATATTGGTCGTGTTATAAATCTGATTCCACTTTGCGTTTGGTTTTAATGAGGGCTATTGAGAGCACTATAACTACGTTTTTATCTTACCTAAATTGGTAACATTCCAGTTTCGAGAAAACGAAACTGATACTAAATTCATAATAACTTTACGTGACTTTAAGATTATTATTGTCAAATATATGAAAATGTCTGTTTGCACTGGTCTGGGTGTTTTCTTTATATTATAAGTATGTATTTACAAAAAAAGTATATAAGTAAGTTTATCGGTTGCCTAGTACCCCATACGACAGGGTACTTGATAGTAGCTTAATTTGGGACTAGATGGCTCTGTCTGGCCCAGTGAGGCATGTCTTAAATATTTGTGTATTATTATGTTGGTCTGTTTCCGATCACGGGACTATGGAGTCCCGGACATTTGGAAGGCGTACGAGGGGCCGAAGCCAACTCGCAGAGGCCTGTTAGACAACATTTATCTTTACGATGTGATGTGACACCTACCGACGATTATTCCTGTACGCACTATATAAATGCGTCCAAGGACAACCCCCGGTCAGTGCAGGACTATAATTGTAGAATGTGGATACAAAGGATACTGGGCTATGGGTTTGGGTGCTAGTGGACTGGGTAACTGGGACTATGGAAGGACTATGGCCCCTGCCTGACCTATGTTACTAACACGGATAAAATGGCAGGGGGTGACTTGCACACTCGTTTAATGGGCCCCCGAAAACGGCCGCTAGCACATAGTGACGTAGTTAAAATCAGTTAAAATCAAAAATCAGTTAAAATCAGTTTTATTTCTGCAAATAGGCCCCAGGAGGCGCTTTTACAGTAGCGACTAGGGGGCAACATAGCCTGAGGTGCTTGAGGAGTGGAGAGGTATAACACGGCTCTCAGGACAATCCCGGTAATCCGTTCAAGATCCCTACAAGCATCTTACTGCAATACTTCCTACCTCCGAGCATTTCTGCTCTAGCGACTCTCCACTCAAGCCTTATTATTATTATTATTTATATGTTTATTGATGTAACCTAAATAGTTTTTAACAAGTGTTCAAACCATAGTTGTTTCGCTACTTACTTAAATCTTTAAGTAAAAACTTAATTTTAAGTAAGTTAACTTTTTCTTGTGGTTATTGCATCGCAGTTATACGCAAAACCAGGACTTTAAACAAGGCGGGGTAGTAAAGAATGAAGTCGTCAAATTATTATACAGTTTCGTTTTATTATCAATTAAAAATGTACAATTAAACTCGTTTTTGGACATAAAGATAGCAATGTGTAATAAAGGAGATGTCCCATAATAGGCCCAGACATAGTACACCATTTTCAAAAATCAAGAAAAATTTACTGTTTCTGGGAAAAATACATATAAATTTATATAACGTATAATTTAGTGGTTCAAAAATAAATAAGATCGAATAATTTATCAAACTCCATTAGGCATTCCAAGATGGCGTCAATCTAAAAAAACTTTAAGTGTCAGTAGCTGTCAGATACCCCTTGTTACTTTGGCATATTCATTCGCTTCAAGTTTTTGTTTTGCTTGTCGCGTTTTAAATGTAGTTCATTATAACGACCTCATTTTCGATTTCTGGATTTGGTATTGATCGGCACATTACTTTCACAATGTTTGTTGTTACTACAGCAAGCGATGGCACTCGACTCTTAGATGCGCGATTTTGAAACTACCAAAACTGACGGACTTCATCAAAATGTCATCTTCCGCCATGATGGTTTTGTTGTTTTGTATTGCTATTTTCTTACTTAACTCTTTATTTGAACCACTTAACGAAGCCATTTTAAAATAATTGGATAATAACAAAATCTTAGAGGTGTATTGGTCTATCTTTTGGTGGGGTATACAGGTTCTGGGCCTGGCCTCCATACAATTTGGTACATCTCCTTTATTTTATGTATGTATAAATTAGTCCTAAATATTCAATAATAGTGGTCTGTTCAGTTTTAAATTTATAAAGCTGACAGAATTACGAAATTATTAGATAAATAGATTAACAATAAATTATTATTTTGTTATTATTACAATTTAAACAATTCATTTCTGTTGTATGGATATGTGTGGTCCTAAAAAAGTATAAAAAAAGTGTACTTATAATTTTTTTCTGCAGACGGAATATTAAAATACCTATTAAAATTTTTAAAAAGCAACCTTGAAAAAAAAATTAAAGTACATTCTCTTGTAGGTACATTTTTCGTACATACGCCATGTTTTATTACATTACAGAAACTAAAAAAAATACACTATGATCAAATGATAACTGATTTCATTCAGCTACAAGTTATTACAACATTTATGGTAATCTGAGCCTTGAATAAAACATAATGTTGCAATTAAAGTAAAATTGAGTTGAAAAACTCAGGCAACTTGAGTTACATTAAAATAAAGGAATATCATTATCCAGTGACCAACCCACATTTAGTAAGGGTGGTGATTATACCTGCACCCATCATTAGTTAATATTGCAAAGGATTTATTAATAAATGTAATAATATTCAGAACTTTTAATTTTTTACTGGTTCAATGAGTTAAATCAGCAACTAAACTTTTGGGGTGGGGGATCTACCTCCTAGTGGTCCACCCTGGGCAACGGCATCTTTGGTTTTCTAACCAATTATGACGGCTAACAGATCCCTCTGCGGTGGTTGGCTTCGTAAGAGGCCGCCTGGATGCTACCACCCTCCTGCCGGAGTCCAGCGCCAAACAGTTTTTCTGTGTTCCGCTTGTGTATGGGAGAACCAGTACCTCTGGGTAAGCTCGCTCCATCTTTGGCTTCTTCTTAACCGTTTAGTTAAGTATGTAATCGAGAGCAAACCCATTATTTATAAAATAAAAGGATCGTTATAGGCTGTTATTTCAGAAAATAGCAGTTGTTTGCAAGGGAATAACAGGAAATACATAAATAACGCCAGAAGAAGACATCAATCAACATCTTCACGCCACGATTGACCAAACTGCAATCGGCGTGCCTAGCGTGGCAATTATGGCAAATTTAAATTTTTGGAATGGCCAGTGTCCAGCAATGGTCTGATCTGATTTGGGCTGATGATAATGCTGCCACATATTTGTTTTTGCTATAACTGATTTGATGCCAACCTTGCCTGATATCAAATGATATGACAAACTATTTGTTGACATTAATAAAATTAGTTTCTTTTTTATATTTACTCACACTTATTGGAACTACTTAAAACTATTATCTAAGCTTATACGATAATACATAGTGGTTTGAATAATATAATTTTAATTGGTGTTAGCTCTACAAAACTATTAACAGTGTCAAAATTACTCACTATATAACAATTATTACACATGTATAATTTTGATTTTACTACATTATATCACATCATTCATTCAAAAATATATCATTAATTTAATAAATCAGGTCAGAGATCAAAGACCATCGGTTAAAAATAGAAAAACAATGAACCACAAGGCACTTTAAGATTTAACAGTGCGTTGTTTATCTTTCATCGATAAAATAAGAATAGTGATGTTACGGATACCCGTATCCATAACCGCGGTTATCCGGGAGAAGAAAGATCCGTGTCTGTATTCGTTACTTTTCTTTTACGGATTCGGATCTTTTACCTCATTAATTTCCAATTGATAGATTGAAAGGCTGTACAAAGGTGATTAAGGCAGAGTTAAGAAACTATTTTTTATTAGCTAATTGCATTCAAAGTATTTTCTGATTCTGATATTGTAATTTTTTACTTGAATTCAATTGATTTCATATTTTGCATGCCCAAGCTGGGTGAATGTGTCCTGTACTTAATGTGATGAAACCATATGTAAGATCTTTGTTGTGTACCACATTCTTGCGAAATAAAAATATACTATTCTACGATACTATACAATTCTTTTTTAAAACCAAATATTTGGCACCTTTACTAGAGATGCAAAATATTTGATTTTAAGAGTTAGTTATTAAGAGTTAGTTATAGTAGAGGTCCGCAACCAAAAAAAAGAAGCAATACTTGTAACATGTACTGCCTGTCGTTGCACTGTTACCAATTGAATAAGCAAAACAAAGATCCGTATCCGTATCCACGTATCTTGACACCAAATAACCGTATTCGGATCCATATCCACGGATATAGATTTTGAACAATCCGGTACATCACTAAATAAGAATTAGATACACTATCCCATCCAAAACGTCGCTTCGAACTGTCCAAATTTAGACTATCAATTGTCGACTGAACGGCAACGCTATTCTCTACCATTGCGATTTGACGTGATTACAATATTCAAATTTTGTTAGTAAGTTTCATTAGATAAACTACGAGTAGGTATTCTGTATAAGCAATTTTATTTGTAACAATACTATTTCAGATTTGGTTTTGTGGTGAGAAATAAACTATTTTATATTCTTTACTTGATTTACAGACATAAGGCTAAACATTGGGGTGTCTTAAGGTAATTGAGATAGGTGTGATTTTGCAACAATAGCGAGTGCAGACCACTGTACATCGGACTGGCTGG
Organism: Anania crocealis; assembly: GCA_949315895.1. Taxonomy (NCBI): domain Eukaryota; kingdom Metazoa; phylum Arthropoda; class Insecta; order Lepidoptera; family Crambidae; genus Anania; species Anania crocealis. The sequence goes on along the minus strand of OX438874.1, from coordinate 4,532,477 downwards.
CCTATTCACAGCCAATTACCTAGTCGAGTTAATCTTGTAAGATAAACAGTTTTAACGGTTGATTAAAATTTTATGATGACTTTGAAAATTTAATTTTTATTTTATTATGCCTTCTGGCAACTTGCGCAGCGGAAATTGTCTTTGCAACCTTGCTTTCCCCATCGATTCTTATACATTGATTCACTTTGACACGTTTTAAACACTAATATGGAAGAACTAGAGCCATTTTTAACTTTACCAAACGTCTATGTTCATTTTAACGCTTAAGCCCCAAGAGACAACCGGTTGTCTCGATAACAATTGATTTAATTGTGTCTGGAATATCCGATCGTCAAAGGGTTAATCAATGGCGAATAGCTAATTGCTATACTGTTCTAAATGAATCGCAGGTGCTTAGTGTTTCGTGGATTAAATGAAAACAACTAGATATTACTGTTAAACAGATTGAACAAAATTTTTGCTCTACTTCCCCGTCAGATACTTCTGTAACGGTTATGGGTCATTTAAGTGTTCTATGAGGATTTACTTAAGGTCGTAAAATGTCTACGCTAATTCACTAACAACCCGTTTTTGGGATATTTTATCATGCCGACATCGTCGAACATCCTTTCTTTGCCGGCTTAACGATTGTTTAGAAACACAACTACGGAACCATTCTCTGCACGTGACCCGTCACAAACGTGATTAAATTTCATGTTTAGAATAACTGGCTTCATCAATCAGTAAAATATTTTTTTTTCTTAGAAACTTTGCATCAAAACTTTTCTTGATAGCAAAAATAAGTTATTTCTTTTATTCTTGGAGGTAGTAAATGATAGATCCAAGTAGTAAGTATTTCATTTAATTGTTGTTTTTTATTATTCTGAGATCTCATCACACACTCACAATATATCTGCTTAATATTAAGGTTCATTCATAAAATGCTCTCTTAAACTAGTTGATTAGTCGTTAAATATTCTAAGAATAAATTACATATAATTTTAGGCCTCGTACCATAACTACGTAATTGCTTTATTGTACTCCTTTCTATTCTAAATCTAAATCTATGGTAACTTGAATGGCTTCTGAATTATGATGACGGTAAAAATGGACAAAATCTCGATAACACTGATTGAGTTTTTATACTTCAAGTTAAAATTATAAAAAAATGTTTAAAACAATAGTAAAAAGTATTCATTTCAGTAACCATAATTATTACAGCTAAAATATACTGCTATATCACATTAGCAAACGGCACAGAAATAGCAGTTACGTACTAAAATTAAACAAAATCTATTTACAATTAATAATATCTACAATTTACTAGGACAATTGCAATTTACAATTCGTTATGCTAACTACTTATTGACAAAATCTACCGAAAAATATTAGGACTTTTCACTGTTCATAAGCATTCATTTGAATATGAAAATACATGAGTAAAATATATAACACATGCTTAAAAACAGAACTAAATAATAAATAATAAAATAAGTAAAATAGTGATTTAAAAACCGAAAAATGTAATCAATATAGTCGATAAATAGGTAGCATGATCGAAAAAATATATCACGCCTCACAAAAATCGTTAACAATAATTTCAAATAACGTCAAACGGTTATTTTATTGTTTTCCTCGATTAAACATGGTGTCACAGTTTAAAAGATAGTAATTGCAATAAATCACATTTTTGGGTACATATCACAGTCTGAGCTACTCTCATTCCTAAAATACAAAAAGTTAGAGCGAGAGAGCGATACCACTAAGCATAATGCTCTTCAACACATGGAAGATAACAACTAGAGAATGATCTAGCTATGCACTATATATTAACATGTCATCCATATAAAACAATTGGCACCATAAACGCTAATACTTTCTATTACATTGTTTTTCAATACTGGTAAAGAATTTAAAATTCTATTTGTACGTATTTCATAGAACACGTATACTTTCGTTTTTTCCGAAAAAAAATGGAAATACAACTACAACAAAGTAAAGCTCATTTGATGAAATACATCACATGCATCTACGAGTTACTCTTGAAAACGAAAACATCGCAGCAATTTAACTGGCAGAAAATGTTGTCGTTGTTATGGAAATCTTGTCATTTACAAAGTTAGGTGTCCATCATTTTAATCACACTAGTGAGAATTTTCAGTTCCTCGTGGATAATATTTGATTCATTATACAAAATTTCAATTACCATATCAACGACAATATTGTTTGTGTAATACTACGGGTACAGACAACGTTGACACCAATTTGCATATTTTAACTCCAACCTTGATAAGAAAATCACAAAAGAATTATAACCAAACATAGGAAAAATCTTTTGAATAGTTCACTGGACGTTGTTACCGTATTCTAGACCGAAGATGGATAAGATGACGAAGGCGAGGCCTAAGAAGACTGATCCCAAAAGGTCACCAAGTGCAGTAAGGTACGGGATAGCTGCGTTGTCAGGATCCTTCTTTTTCTTCCACATGAGGTGGATAAGCATATACGCCAGGTAAAGTAGCACCATGACCTGAAAAACACATTCATCAGATTTTTCTAAAAACATATCTAGCTACTTCAGGTGGAGTTTGAACTCATGGCCTTTTGCTAGCTGCGCTACTGTTCTTTCAACAAACGGAGTGGAGCGGAAATGTTTTTAAGCGGATATCTTAAAAAAAAAAGTAAATGTGGACACATCGCTGTCCTGATCCCAAGTAAATAAAAAAGTAAAGTACATAATCAAGCTCTTCTTTTTCTGTAATCGAAAAAACGAAGTTACCACAAACACCCAGATGATTAAAAATAGAATAACGGTTGTCTACACTGACCTATCTGGGAATCGAACCTGGGACTTCAGAGCTAGCGACATCTTAAAAACCGGAGCCTAATAAACCACTCGACCACAAGGGTCGTCATTTGTTTGCATTAGTAGTGCAAAACAACTATTTAAATGTAATAGGGTAGCTGCTATTAATAGTAATTCATTTTGGCCTCCAGTCAACTAGATTGAGTCTTATTGATAGCTCCATAAAGTTTAAAATGTTTACCTGTAACATTGCGCACATGAGGTAGGTAATACCGAACGCTACTTGGATGGTGACCACTCCTTGGTATACAAAGTCAGCCACTGTCATGAAGATAATCTGACCAAACAAGGCGAGGATGATAAGCATACGAGCCACCTTTGCTGCAGTAGCTGAAATAAAGAAAATTATACATTTTGTTATTTGAGTACATTTTTAACACTTAAACTTATCAATAATGGCTGTTGCCCACGACTTCGTCCGCGTCAATTTCTGTTATTATGATCGATATGATATATTTAAAAATAATATAGCCTGAAGCCTTCCTCGATACATGGAGTATCCAACACAGAAGTATTTTTTCAATTCGAACAGTAGTTCCAGAGATAAGCGTGTTCAAACAAAGAAACAAACAAACTCTTCAGCTTTATAATATTAATATAGATTGAAATAGAATGACAATTGAATACAAAACTGTAGGTTTTGGTATTAATATTCATGTAGAAAAAAATAAAAAAAAATGGTTGCCTGCAAAGTCGGTTTTACGGGCGAAGATTTTACGTGACAACGTCTTTTCACTACAGACACAGCTGACGATACTTTAACCACACGTGTGAACTTGTATTATGACGCTTTCTTGTTTTTCCAACGCCAAGAACGTTCGAGAAAGACAAAGACAGAGACACAAGCATGCGCCGATTCAATGCGCCTAATTCTCTAGTGCTGCGCGCGCGGCAGACCGATCATAGTTGAGTGGGAGAGAGACGCAAGGCATTCGGCGGGCCTCTCTCTCGTTCGGTGACTCATCGTAACGTTACCGAGCGTTACACTTTTTCATAAGTGACTCCCAGCCGCAACCTAATTTAAGACGTTGTCACGTCAACAAATGTAAATCAGCATGAAAAGTTAAAATAAGGAACTCAATTGCTATCTTAATCTCGAATCTGATTATTGTCGGATTGTGTCAAAATTGCAACTAATACAAATCCACAAAATCCCAATATGTTAATCCGATATAAATTAAATCTAATGATGAGTCTTTTTCTTAAATAGTTTACGATTTGAACATGCAATGCGAAATTTATTGCACTTAATAGCATATCTTGTTCAAGTTCTGGCTGTGTCTCTAGATTGTTTCGTTTTAAGTTATTTACGTAATATAAGAACTAGATTGACATTTGACAAGGGTGCATATTTAGTATAACCTTTATAATGGAATACATACAACATGACTTAAATATCCATACAATTTCATGTCGACATAATTTGGCCGGGTTAAGGCGGTTCGCGTCCGCGACAGAGACAAGCAAACGAGACAGGAGACCGAGACTGGAGACCGCGACCATCACTTGACGCTATGTAATGTATGCGCGTCATTTCGCGAGCGAGACAGAGACAGAAGACAGAGAGAATACATAAGTGATGGTCGCGGTCTCCTGTCTCGGTCGTTTGTCTCTGTCGCGGCGCGAACCGCCACCTTTATAAAGTTGGCATTGACATAAAGTCAACGTCAATCTTTCAATCGAGAACAGTTTTAGATGTCATTTCTGTATCGGATTCCTAATATTCGATGAATTTAAAAATATGATATGAGTATTATTGTTAACTTAAAATTTGTACTTACTTCCAAAGAATAACGTCTTCCACGGCCATTCTACGATCCTAGTGCCTTCAGGCAACTGACCAGGGATGGCGGTCTGGTGCAAATGCGTGGCGAGCCTGGATGATTGTACGCAGACGAGATTGCCTCCGATCCCGTTGACGATGGGCTGGAAGACCTCGTACCCCCGATACCTGTCTACGGCTTGATCCAAGACGATTCCTCCGATACTGAAGATAATATTTTTGGTTAAGATCACAGGTGAAATTTACAAGAAATTAACAATGATATAGTAGAATTTGATTTTGATAAAACATATTGCTACAAGCCAAAAAAACTTTACAATTTGAGTAATCTTTCCTATTAAATGACTAAAAGCAGCATAAACAAACAAAACCGACGAATGTTTTTTTAATGACTTCACATTTAATCACTTTTGGAATGGCTACTAATAGAGTTAATCAAAACAAAACTGCTTAAAAGTGGATTCGGAATTCAAACATCGAAATGTAGTAACACATTTCTCAAATATTCTTGTCTATGTCCAGAACTAAGTAAATATCCAAAAATAAATTAGTGCATTATGGACAAATTATTCAATCTACATTTACACTCTTCAAATAACGGATGACAGAGAGAGATTTATAAAGCAAAGCACATATCAGAAAGTTTCCATCTTACCCGCTAATAAAGAGAGCAGAGATGACAGGGGTCCAGCCAGTGGTAAGGACAGTCTTCGTGTATTTGTTCCTCCACACCACAAATACCCATAGAGGAAGCAAGCTGTAGTACACGCACATCAGGGCGATCGGCTGCCATAGGGATACCTCTGTGGAAAAGACATTTCTATTGTTAACTCAAGCATTTACTAACGCTATACTGTCGGATACCACCACCCCTTCTTTTCATGAGTGTCGTAATAAACGACTTCAGGAGTCTTGTCAGGCGCAAGCAAAAAGACGCTCTAAATTAGGTAACTGCACGATTGGTTTTTCGATAAGGGTTAACAGAAATAAATTCTATACATATTTGGAAAAATTAGTTATTCTCTTTTCAGTTAAATAAAATGACATTAACTATATCCTTTTTGAATAATGCAGCTATGGATCAAACTATAAACATAGAAGTCGGTTTTAGCTGTATGACAAACATTGTCATAAAACTTACATACTCGTACCTAAATAATAATTAAGAACTAGTTGCACCGTACCATGCAAAAGATACACAGTAACATATAGAAAGGAGGATTTTGCTAACCTTGTGACGGTTTTGCGATCGCAGTTTGACGAATGTTGAAGATAAGTCCTTGAAAAAATTTCGAACCAACTCATATTAGGGGCATCATGTATCTTTAAGAATAATCTCCTACATATTCCTTTTTTTATATTTGTAACACACCGTGCGATAACGTCGACAAATTATTTTATATTTCAATACCAGTTGTTAGGGCTAGCCAAAATACTGTGAATAACCCGTTATAAATATACAGGGTGGCCCATTTGTGGTCCTAAATTGTAATAAGATTGGGTGACTGGGAATCGTAATAACTTAATTTATCAACAACATTGGCCATGAGAATTGCAAACCCATAAGCGAATACTGACAGCTTTTCAAGCCATGACTTTTTATGAAATATTGGATACTCTAAAAAAATATATTTAATAAATAAAAAGAATAATTCACATTTTCTAAAATTTAAAATAAAGACTTTAAAAACTAAAAGTGCGCCATCCTATATAAATGCCAAACAAAGCTACTCCGACACGGTCCATGCCATGATTTTATGACTATTGTCTGTTGATGATATAGGTACTACAGTTTATGGTTTTGGAGGTAAAACCATTGGTAATCACATAAACTTATATCTCTGTTTTGTATATTTTGCTGCCCATAAAATTGCCGTTCATTGAACTTCAATTAAATTGTTTTGTATTTAATGCTGATGATATGTGAATTACCGAAATGTATGGACGCGCATAATTTCCGGTTGACTGCACCAAATGATATTTAATGTCAGTCAAGTCTGTAACAGTCAGCAGAGGATTTGTTTTGAAGAAAATGTTTAAAATTTTTATGGAAAAATTAACCGTTTTAGCAAAATCTGCATGAAAAGAGTTTAAGTGCTAAACATGGGCTTAAACCTATTAGTATAAGATCCCACCATACAATGACCTTCACCGAGCTGTTTATTGGATGAAAAGTTTTTTATATACAATTAAATATGCCAAAAAATATATTGCAAATGGGTTGACTAAAAATATCAGTCCAGAGTAGAATTTTTAAAATTTGACAACCGAATTTCATGAATTTTTTTTTGCATTCAACCGTATACCACCGTGTTCATAAATGAATAATATTTATTTGTATTTAATTTTATTTAATTAACCAGACCGGTGCAAGTTACTAGTTCGATTTACCTGTTTATATCTGCCTACTCAAGAGTTGTGACGGGAAAAAAATAGTCAACCTAACGTTTGCATATTCTTTGGGCTTCATATTTTAGATTGGTATGAAATTTGTCTATTAACCAAACCAGAAAAAAAAAATTTTATATAAAAAAAATAATAATAATCATACTCTGGTCTGGACTGAAATTTTTTAGGCAACCCATTTGCAATATATTTTTTGGCATATTTAATTGTATATAAAAATCTTTTCATCCAATAAACAGCTCGGTGAAGGTTGTTGTATGGTGGGATCTTAGACTATATGGCAAAAACAGACCATTTGCTTGCATTATCTTCATTGGTAAACCCATCCAAAGCCGGGACGGACAGCTAGTGATTTATATTTTAAAATCGGCCTACAATGGCAGAGTTATTCAGTTAGTTTTTTGAGTTCAGTTACCAACAAGTAATTATTACTATTTGTTCTTTTACAATTCTTAAGGCCTACTGTCAGTCTTTTAATAAGAACAGATTTTCTATACGCAGGGAGTGCTGAGATGAGAGTGCTGTTGGGACTGCCTCGATACTGCAGCGCGTCTGGAGTGTTTGCTGAGGCTTATACTCAAGACTCCTATCAGTGGATCCGGGGTGGAAGGTGGCTAAGGGTCTCAACTGGTATTTGACTGGAGCCAACAAGCAATCAACCACAATGTTCACATTTTTCAATAAGTTCATGCAAAGTCGGTTTATTTGGTCAATTTTTTTTTTATAATAAGTACTTGTTTTTTATCACGGCTGCGCACGCGCAAAGCAAAGACTGTCGTTAGCCATACTAATGGATGATATTGAGAGAAGTACAGACATTTAATCACGAAATGAAAACTAGCATAACTGAAACTATAAATTTTCAAATAAAACATTGTTTAAAAAATCTCGACGAAGCAACCAATTTTTAGTTAGTATGTACATGTTAACTTTCGATTTGGCACCGACGCAATTATTGGCTAAGTTTCCAGATGTTTTCAGTCTTTATTATAATAAAAAATAATTAAATATGATTAACTACGCGCAGGCGGGATGGCAGTGACGCCAAAAATTATATATCCAGTCACTGAGGCGTTGCTTTTTTTTGCCATCTCAACTATATATATGTATATAAAACTTTCGTCTTTTTTCTAAGTAAGAATTTTAGTCTAGAGCAGAATCCTTACGAAGGCCGCACTCCTGCAAAAAATATTATCTTGTAACTGGGATAAAGTGTGTGTGTGTGTGTGTGTGTGTGTGTGTGTTTTTGTGTTTGTGTTTGTGTCTGTGCATGTATCGTAGTACCAATAGTTTTGATCTATTATGCGTTTGCTTAGACTTACGATTTTTTCTATTCCTCAAAATTGAATTATAATTGATAAGTACATATTTATATTCTATTTTTCTGATGTAAACATTATATACTCTATTTTACAATATCCAACTATTGTAAGTTGCACGTTCAAAGTTTTGTTAACTATGTGCGAATTTTCTTAGCAAAGAGTAACGTCGTATACGTACCTAATTCAAATATCGCTTAATGCCATTATTTTGACTGTTGAAGCACCGACTTTAATATATTTTTAGCACGTTTCGAAGATATTCCCTAATCGATTACCAACTTTAAGCCTAACGTAATAAAAATTATTATTAGTTGGAAAAAATATTTTAGTGTACGTGGGTAACACTGAAAATGTTTAGAACTGGCCAGTTAGAAACATTGCTAATGAAAATTTTTTTGGATTTCAATTTTAGAACTCTTTGGTAACCTAATATAGTATTGCATTCATTTGTCATTTGTTTTTGTGAATGATTTATTATGACTTTCGTTGTGGGCTTACTCAACAACAAAGCTATGATAGGCTGCGGTTAGCATTTCTTAATGAAGCCCCATCTCATGCCACTATTTACAATTGGTTTAACGATTTTAAGCATGGACGTAGCAATCTCAGTGATGATCCGCGTGAGGGGACGTCCTTTAACAGCGACTACTGAAGATATTATCAGTGCTGTGCGACGCATGATAGAGGAAGATAAGAGAGTGACCTATTAGCAGATACGGGCAAGCCTAGGCATTGGTATGAGTCAAGTTCAAAAAATATTACACGAACATTTAGGCGTCAGGAAGCTTTGTACCAGATGGATTCCCCGACTTTAACCGGCGACCAGAAACACCTTCGCATGGACTGGTGTCGCCAAATGTTAGATAAGTTCAACGGCGGTGACTCAAATGCTAGATTTGACATCGTCACAGGTGATGAAAGCTGGATATATTGCTACGAACCCGAAACCAAAAGACAATCAGCTCAGTGGGTGTTTCCTTTCGAGGATCGGCCAACTAAGGTAAAGAAAGGAAGAAGTCAAGGAAAAAAGATGATTGCCTCATTCTTTGGTTGGAAAGGTCATTTCGCGTTGTGCTAGAAGATGGAAGGACAGTTACTGCAGACTGGTATGTCAATCGCTGTTTGCCTGTTGTCTTTTCGACAAAAATTCGACAGCAGCTCCCTCGAAGCAGGATCCTCCTTCACCACGACAATGCTTCAGCGCACTCCGCAAAACGGACTGTTGTATATTTGACTATGGCAGGACCTGGCGCCCTGCGACTTTTATTTATTCCCAAGAACTAAAGATAAAATTCGAGGTATTCGCTTTACGATCCCTGAAGATGCGGTGAAAGCGTAAGAAAATGCCATAGAAGAAACCCCTAAGGAAGAATGGGCCCACTGCTTTTCTCAGTGGTTCCATCGAATGCGACGATGTGTAATGTAAAACAATAAAAGTATTGGCAACTTTCTACATTAAGCCGTTTTTCATTATCTAAACATTTTCAGTGTTACCTAGGTAACACTTAATTTTATATCAATGTTGTGTATTTGGTATAAATAACAATAAAGTAGGTAATAAATCATTACGATAATAAATCTTTAATGTATTTAATCTATAACTATCAATTAAAAACGCTTTTATGTTAATCTTGACAGGCAATGGATAATTAAGGTACCACTGATTATCTAATAATAGGAATCGTGTTTTTGTTGATAGGTACACAGGTGTTTTAACTGTAAGCCGATAATATTTTAAGTTGGTGGTAATAAAAATTGTATTACAAAAAATGCAATTGTCAGAAATTGTTGTCCGGCAGTCTGGCATTGTGAAAATAACCACAAATTTTAGTAATTTGTGGTTATTTTCAGGATTTTAGTCGGTAATTTTTTATACAAAAATAGGTTAGTATGGCATCTCTATCTTTCTACATTTTCAGGGTGTATAATGTTCTTTCAGTAATTGCGATCTATGAACTATATCTTGTAGCACGAAAAATTATTTTCTATTCATTATCTTGCTCCACCAATCCACTTCTGGACACAGTCTTCACCAAAGGAAAATTTTTTCTATTTGAGATTTAGATCGCGTTTATTAGAGGTTTACATTGTATTTTAGTTCATCCCGACGTTTCGAATACTTAACAGCGTTCATGATCACGGGAAGACTAAGAGCTTGTTCACGAAGGCGGCGGTGGCGGGCGCGTTGACGTTGCGATTTAGTGTTCGGTGTCGGAATCAGTAAAATCAGTTTTATTTCTGCAAAAAGACCCTTGGAGGCGCTTTTACACATCCCATTATTTTATCGTGCTCGCTGCGATCTCGCTCCGCCGAGGAATCGCCGATTAAAATCGCTCATGTGAAAGGGCTCTTAGATATATGCGTTTCGTACGTAAAAACTTGCATATTACGTTATATTACTTTGATATTTTGTGACCGCGCCTTCTAATTAACGTGAATAAGCACGGAGTTTTCCACTATCATCACGATTGGCAGAAGGATTGGCAACCACAACTGATACGACACTAGTGACGCACACCGCTATCATCATATCGATGACTAACCCATATCGATTTGATAATGAATTCCCATCTCGCGCTAGATCTAGATGAAACAGTGAATGACATACGCATGATTTATGAAATGTCAGGATTGCAATCTAATACTCTATCTTTGCATTTTGACGACACTCACCAGATTGGTTTCCGTTATCAGGCCCTTGAATAACAAAAATAAAAAATACTAAGTTAATCTCCGTATTTTCAATCTTTCTCAACAAGTATCATTTTTTAAAGAAAGCATTACCTACTCATTCCCGTTTTATTGTTTGTACGAATAGAAATAATAATATCAAGACATTCCACACTGGACCACATAGAGCCATCTAGTTTCAAATTAAGCTGCTACTAAGCAAGCTTATACTGTAGAGTAGGTACTAGACAAACTATAAACTTAATTTATTTTTCGTAAAAAGTACCTATATAAGTATATTAACAAAGAAAACATTCAGACCAGTACAAATAGATGTTCATACACAGATATATGTATTATGCAGGTATCCAGCCCGCGACCCAGAAAAGTAACTAAACAGTAGCATTTACTAAATGAGTATATAATATACTTACGTATTTGCTCGTACATATACTGCGCGGTGACGGCTAGGACGGAGTTGCTGACGATGTCTCCGATAGAGGCCGCTAGGGGCGTGGCCACGTTGTCAGGGTTCACTTTGAACTTGTGCGACGCGTAGATCACCATCACCATCACGAAGTCTGGAAGAGAGTGATGGAGTTAATGTTAGAAGGGTTTAGAAGATACGCTAACTGATGTGTTTCAAGGTCTAGTGCTTCAATGGAGACTTCGTTCTATGGTTCCACCCCAAAGACCTGAATCGGTTGCGGTTAGTGCGTAACAGAGACTCAGACAGACACACATCCGCTAGATAATATTAGTATGGACACTGCGCTCTTACTGTAGATGGGTAAAGACTTTCCTACTTTATACCACAGATAAGATGTTTATACGCACCTAATACGAAACAAGTGGTGGTTGCCGTGAAGATGGCGGACGCCGTTATCAGCAACACGTAGGGCCCGTGAACCGCTCGTTCCGTGATGGAGTTCACCACTATCGCGAAAACTGACACCACGGATGACGCTACTATTGCTTGGACCTGACGAAAAGAGAATGTCACGATAAAGTAAAGGCTAGATCTAAAACATAAAAAACTAAATACGTAATCAGGGACCTGGGTGCTCTTTTCATGTGCGCGACACTCAGTTTTGCCTAAAGTTGAAGACCTATATCACGCCTAGAAGGTTATATAAAGACTGATTGTAATCAAATTATTGTAATAAAATGGAGTCTTCTAATAGATCACATCAAAATTAGTTTTGTTTTAATTAAATCTCTTGAATTAATGCAAATAAAAATAACTTACTGTTTTAATCTAAGTTGAACTCACTTATATAATCAGCGTCGCAGAATGCCTTCGGCTATTGCAACCAATGCTGAGTGGAGGCTTTTTGGCACATTAATGTACACATGTACTAACTATGTTTATGTATGGCTTAAGGTTCGCAAGTGTTAAAAAATCTTAATTTTTTTATTTTTATATAAAAATAAAAAATTTAGATTTTTTAACACTTTACACACACACACGCTCACAGACGACCTCCGTAGCGGAGTGGAGTACACACCGGTCTTCAAGGTGTCGCCTGTTCCGAGGTCCCGGGTTCGATTCCCGGACGGGTCAATGTAGAACAAAACTGTTTTTCTACATTTCCTCGGGTCTGGGTGTTTGAGGTACCTTCTTTGTTACTTTTCCACTATACGAGTGCTTTAAATAGTTATTCAAATTGGGATCAGAACAATGTATGTGATGAGGTCTCCTTAAAAAAAACCTGGGCTTCGTTTTTCAGGTGGTTGAAAATGTTCGGTGTATTTTACGGTTGTTTTTGTACGTGCTTCACTCGGTGGCTCCATCGGAAGACCAGCGTTGTGTACCCGCGCACAACTTATGCTGAGGTGGATGCCTTTCTACTCGGACCTTGAGACTCTTAGGCCTGTCCTTATTTGTGTGTGTATTAGCGTGTACATTTTTTTTACCTTATTATTATGGTTTTTATTTTGCTACCTATTTTTGGCCTAGGCGATCACTCTAGGGCTCGGCAAATCTAAATTCTATCTTTCTAATTCCTTTTTTTAGCAAGTAAGATTTAAATGTTAAAATGCCAAATAAATTCTATTCTAAGTATACAATAAGCAATCTCTGACCTGAACTAGTGATATGTTTCCAACCACCATGGAGATGACTTCCCTCGTTGATGTCATGTTGCCCAGGTTGGCTTGGGTCGACAGCCGGGACGCGAGGCACATGTCCAAGTTACCTGAGGAGATAGAAGACCATACGAATTATTTGATGCGAATGTAGAACTACCGAGTTATTCCCATCCGATCCCCTGGTGGATCGGGTTTATTTTTTATTACTTTCTATTCCCGTCTGATCCCCTTTGTAGGGGATCAGATCTATACTATCTTCTATGTATACATATGTATGTAAATGGAGACTAATATGACATAGGATTATTAATTTTCGCTTTGTGACCACGGAGGCTGTGACGCGACCGACACGTCAAAGTAGTAAGTGGTGGTAGACACAGATCAGGTAAAGTAGAACCTCTTTTATCTGTTCTGTGGTGGTAATCATACCAGTTACGCAATGCATATCTCGTGATGATGTACTCAAATCCTTATGGCATTGTATTATACCAGTCAACTATTGTAGATGGAAGCGCTCATAGCCCAATGCTTCTTCGTGATCAGTTACTGTCACGAATGTTAAGCAACGATGGGAGCGGTCACTAATTGGATGGGTGACCGTTTGTGGCATCATACCTTGAGCGCTTCCGTGCTTCGGAGGGCACGTTAAGTCGTCGGTCCCGGCTGTTGTCATGAGATAACAGTCGTTAAGCCCTGTTGGAGGCCTTCAGGTGGCTTGAGAAACGTCCAACGGCAGGTGATGTTGCCACAGCGTCGCCCCCGCCGTCCACCAACCCGCACTAGGCCAGCGTGGTGGTACTAAGGCCTTCAGCCCTCTCCTTAAAAAGGAGAGAGACCCGTGCTCAGCAGTGAGCGAAAATGGGTTGTTACTACTACTATTGTAAATGAGCAATAAATTTCGATGTCACTAAACAGTGACTTGGAGTCGAAACAGTGCCATACTTTTGACACGATTAGTAATATCAAAACCCCCACGTTGGCCATATATAAATGAGATATAGATATTTAGTGTGGCTGTAAGTACTTCAAGATAAACATAACACCGCCATTTGTATTTCGGTCATTGAACACCCACCGTTCAAATTGCGGGGCGAAATAATTACTTTAATTCTTATTAGTAAGCTTATTTTTATATACAACGCTCACTTTGACAACAATCCCAGACGGAGACCATAAAAAGGATAAACTTAAGGTCAGAGTTGCAATAGAAATAGGACAGAGGTTCTCAAACTTTACGATCAGCCGCACCTTAGGGCGGTATCGATATGTCGCAGGGAAATGAGGATATCAGGGATTTCACGAAATCCCGGTAGATGTCGAATATTCTTGCCCCTGTGGGCACTAGAGCGAGCAAGAGAAATGCATGGTTCGATTTTTATTCGGTAGTATCCGCTTTTTCGACATTTCACTAGATATAGTTTAGTAGAACGACATATTATCACTGACGATAAATTGGTATTTTGTCATATCCCTAGATACTTTTAGTAAGAAGACGTTATAAACAGGAATATTCGACATCTACCGGGATTTCGTGATATCCCTAGGGATTTCATGAAATCCCTGATATCCTCATTTCCCTGCGACAGATATAAAAAAGAAGCTATAGCGCTCTGCAGTGTACTTAATGCTTGTTTTTTTTGCAGATTGTAAAATAAATTATATATTTTTAGTGTCAAAAAACAATCATCGACGACTGTCATAATAACTAATTATTAATTTATTGTTAACGTCAGTATTCAAGAAATAAACTTTAAGTGGAAGTTGTTATTTTGAGTTTATAAATAATGCATTTCCATGTAAACGCCTAAACAACAAACATATTCTACCATAATGGTGAGCTAGTTATGTACTTAACTGAATCGTTCCAAAATATTTAATTACACATTTCTTGTTTTGAATGCTATAAAACAGATTACAGCAACTTATTTACCAGTAAAAATCTGATTTGCTCTCCTGCTTGAAATTTAAGAGACTAGTTGCATAAACGAATCTAATTCTAGCGGTGCTTTGCGAAAATAACCTGTACGTGTACATTTAGTGTCTTTCCAATCAATCAACAAATGAATAATAATAATATAGGTGTTTTGTAAAATTTCAAAAATAAAAAACGGCTAATTTCGATGAAATTGCTTAGCAATCGTTGTTATTTATAATACATTAACAAAATTAACAATTAACAAAAACTTTTAGACTAAAACCACTTATTTGGCTAGAACAATCTTTAACTGAGGATAGGTTAAGCCTTTTAATGCGTTATTTTTGTGGCTATAACGAAATAGATCCCGTATTATTAACTAGAATAATACCTATTAGCTATGTATACTTGAAATACTGTACTCAATATCATGTGACGCCCCAATTTCAAATGTTAACAGAAAAGGTTGGGAGCCTATGATTTATGTAGGTAGGTACATACTTGTATTCTAAATATTTATACAGAGCTAAACTGAATATAGTGTTAGGTACACTAATTGATGTAAGTCGAACCGTATGAGATGAGACCCACCTAGGAGACGATAAACATGCTGATTACGAGCGGTAAATAATCGTAAAGATATGTAGTTAAAAGCGTTTGAAAGATACCGCAAAAAATAGGGACTTGGGTTATCTGGTTATTAACATCGTCATAGACATAGGCCTTCCTTAAGGATCTCCACAACGATTGGTCCCACACCACCCGCATCCAGTGACTTACCGAGACCTTCGTTAGATCGTCGGTCCACCTGGTGCGGCCGCCGTTACAGAACCCTTGCATCCCAACCATCGATTCTTATTACTATGGCTCGCTCTTTGCTACCTGATCTCAGCAATTTTCAAATCGATGTCGGTTCTTAATTCTCCTGTTTTCTCATTTCCGGTTCTATCACGCAGAGAAATACCAAGCATTGATCTTTCTATTGGCCGCTGTGCGACCCTGTAACGTTTTATGAGACCCATCTTAAGCGATTACACTGTTCCTTAAGTTATCATTGACAACACAGTGGTCAAATTCTTTCGTCTTGAGACAATGAGGTAATTTAGACGCAAAGATTTTCAGTAGCTCAGTGATTTGGTTATCAGCGCATATATTAAATATATTAAATCGAAAATCAGAGGCTACAATGAACGATAAAACAAAGTGAATTCTCATCGAATTATCAAGCAATAAAACAACGCCGAAGGACAGAAAAGTTGAGATGAAAACAAGTAGAGATCTTTAAAAATTAAACCGATGGAAAGCGTGAATTATACATAATTCGCTTCTAATTCTAAAAGAGCATTTCGGTGATTTCTTTTTTTCTAGCGTCGTACCTATAATTAAAAAAATGGCTGCATTGACCCAAGTGTTCTCGAGTTTTGCGCTTAGCAACACATTAAGCGATTCATTTTTATTTATATAAAAAGATTATTTAATATATATGTAACCCAACTGTTTAAAATGTACAAAATAATTATTATGTCACTGCATATTAATATTCATATCTGCCAGATGTTTCTTATTTGATTAATGTCTGTAAATTGTTAGCTGTTTTTTTTATTTAATGAACATATTTTTGGATAGTCAATACCCGGTATAAGTCATATACTTAAACTGTACATATACTTAAAGACATTTACTGGATATTTTTGTAGAAATTTTCTAGACCTATTTTAAGATGACATAGTTTGGGAAGCAAAAACTTTTTTTAATCATTAAAAACAGATGACGACCTAATAAAATACAGTAATATGAGTCAGTTTTATTCTTTACTTCTGTTTTAAAATGATATAGTTTCGGTAAGTTAGCTTCTTTGATCATCAAAATCAGGGGAAGATCCCCATACTTCCATAAAAGATATTATGTCAGTTGTAGTAATAAAATGACAAAGGACGCTTACATGGAGTTATAAGTTATATTTCAACATTCTAAGAAACTATGTGCCTTACAATATTACTGTATATAGGTAATTCCCCTGTCTTATTTAGAAATAGGTTCTTGACCGCAGAAACTGTTTGATTACATTGTTGAAAACAATCGATGAACGTAGACTTAGTTATTTGTTGTGATAACAAAATTGGTACTCAGACAATACCATAGGTATTCCTTATTGTTATCGTATGAATATCGTTCTAGTGTCAAAGCGTCCCAATCAGCCACTCTTGTGAATTCTGATGCCTTACTCTGCAACGCGATGCTCGTATTTACGGATATATCTGTCTCTTTCAGATACTTTAAAACATCGGTATGAGTGATAGATACAGATGGATTCGAATATACGGACATTGTTTTGAGGAGTAAGGCCTCTGGTGTCAGTGTTAAGCCTATTACAGGCCTCTGATATGTTTTGCCGACTTCCATCTTGCTACTGATGCCATGGACAATGGTTTAACGTTCTCTCTGAAGGACCGCTATAACTCCCCATTCTTTTAGACCCAATCGAATTTAGAAAAAGATCTTTCCCTAAATAGGTTCTATTTCCGATATATGAAAATGGACCACGAAATGAGAGATAAGTTTACGGATCTAAACTCGCGTTTATTTTACGTACCTATTTTGATTTATCCCAACGTTTCAAGTAATCAGTATTTTGATAGCATAGTATAGCAAATACTAAAGGAAAACCAAAGGTTTTTTAATCATAATTACTTTTTTTGTATTACTACTAAAGTATCTTAAGGAAATCCGTAAATATGTTTATTTTGAGTCAGCGCCAAACAAACTAGCAAAGGGAATTTTCAAGCGTTGACTCAAATTTAGTGTAACCTAGGTACATTAACTACCTAAACTACAATATCAGTGCGATTAGTAGTAAGACTTTTGTTGTAAAATCATTTTCAATGTATAAATTCAAAAAACTTATTTTCTTTTCGTTATTTCTAACGTTATTATATATAATATTATGTATTTTTAATGAAAACTCAGTATAGCGGCTTAAATAGGACTATTCATTACTTACTATTTTTCTTAATAAAGTTTTTTTATTTAATTGAGTTTAAATTTATTTCATATTCTATTTCTATTCATTTGTACAAAGCGAAAAGTCATTGTGTAAACCAATTGTGTATAATGTCACAAATAAATCTTAGTTAACATACTCTAAAATAACTACAGAAACATTCAGTAGACTCATAAATGCCAATGTCTGTTAGTCTGTACGCTTTTACCCCTAAACTGCCGAACCTAACGAAATACCTACCGATTTGATGACATTATCTATACTAATATTATAAAGCTGAAGAGTTTGTTTGTTTGTTTTTTTGAACGCGCTAATCTCAGGAAGTACTAATTCCAATTGGAAAATTCTTTTTGTGTTGGATAGTCCATTTATTGAGGAAGGCTTTAGGCTATGTATATAACATCACGCAGCGAACAATAGAAGCGAAGCATCAATGAAAAATGTTGCAAAAATAGTCGCAATCATAATAACAGAAATCGACGCGGACGAAGTCGCGGGCAACGGCTAGAAAGAGATAAATTTGACTTGGAAAAACGATACAGGCTATTTTGAATCCCAATGCTAGGCACAGTATAAAAACGAGCCATGCATGCATGCCTGCGGTCGTGGTTGCTTCTATGGCATGCCGCCGCACTTGGATTAGAATCAACCACGACCGCAGGCTGCACTGTAGTCTTCCGCAGCCGTTAGCCACAGTGTCGCTTGCGGTTGCAGTCAGCAGTCCATTTCGGACTTGTACCTTCACGGTGTTATTACAAAAAAATGAAACGGTGAAGCCTTGTCTAATTTTAGGACGACTAATTTAAAAATATGCATCCATGATATTAGTTCAGTAATATGTCAAACAACTCTAATTGGCCGTCTTACAATTGGACACGGTTTGAACGTTGTTTTATTTTTTTGTGATAACAACGTCATAATTTAACGACTAAAATAATACGAGCCGCGACAGCTCGAGCGATGCATTTCTTTTGCTACCACTAAGTGCCCCTATGGGTACTAGAGCAAGCGAGAGAAATGCATGGCTCGATTTTTATTCGGCACTTTCCGCTTTTCTGACATTTCACTAGATTGAGTTTAGTGAATCGACATATCACTGACGATAAATTGGTATTTTGTCATATCGCTAGATACGTTCAGTAAGAAAACGTAATAAACAAGAATATTCGCTAACTACTGGGATTTCGTCATATCCCTAGGGATTTCATAAAATCCCTGATATTTTCATTTCCCTGCGACATGTATAAAGAAAAGGATTTCGAAAACCGCAAAGCATAAAGTAAAACGATACCTATCTAATAATCGGACAAAAACAATAGGAGGAAAATACGGTACCTACGCTCTTACAATGGTGAACTTAATAAAGGATCAGTGTTCACAACTACATGATACAAACAAACACACAATACTTTGATTTATAGCCGTGCTACGGAAGGCATGAAAAGGCGTTAGTTTGCCTTTTGTCGCAAGATGGAAGCCGTAAAAACAAGTAACGTCAGAGGTCACGAGTCTATAGTCGGCGGCTTAGAAAACTTACGCTTTAGATAACCTTGTGGTATATCAAGATGTAGTGTATTAGCCACCTTGCCCCTCGCTTTAGTATATAAGCCCTACTGTAGTTGTAAGTTGAAGCTAATATCAAACTTAATAGTGCGCACTAAACACATCTTTCACTTGAGTCCATCGTCACACATTACAAAGATAAAAAAATGATTCGTTAAACTTTTGTGATTTTTTTTATTTCTTGAGTTTGTCTACCATGGTGGTCACCCTAAGAGGTGATTTTTATAAAATTTTGTTGTAAAGTTTTTGGTAAATGCTGTTAAAAAAAACCTCGATGTCCGTCAACCTAGCACATATGCAAAATGCCTCGAATTAAGATCCTGTTCCATTTCGTCTGATGGAAGTACCATTATATGGTAAATATTGTTTAATGTTTACTTTATGTTTGAAGAATATGAACGCCATTTCTCTATAAGGCATGCACAGGACATTTAACTGAAATCTTTCTCTATAATAGGTATTATAATGATAAACTAAATAATATTAAAGAAATTGAAAGGGTATCGTAAGAGGCTGCTAAGCGAGTACTACTCGTTACAAAAGGACATGGACGACACCGCCTTCTCTTCAAAATTGGCAAAACAAACAGCCTGCCAAGCGTACATAATAACATATGTTTCTTATTAATATAAATTATCACTAGTAACGCCCGTTGGTCTAGTAGGATGTCGGGGTACCGGGTTTGATCCCCGGGTTGGGGGACAAAAAGTTTAGATTTTCAAACATAGCTCGAGTTTGTGAACAGCAACTTGCTTTTGGCAGGCGTAGTGATTATGCCCGTACCGTGTGACTTGAATTCAATGATGGAGGTTTTTGCCCTGCTGCAGTGGGCTGATTACTTTCTTTAATAATAAGAAAAAATGATTGCACGGATATCGTAAAATGCGACTTAAATAGTACTGCCAGAAAAAAACGGGCATTGAATCTGCGTCTTCTTCACACCAAGCGAAGAATATGGTTATGAAATACCTTTGTTTCTTATTAATTTATTTAAATAATCATAATGGGACTGCTGTACAAACAGACTTTGGTTGTAACAAAACTGATCTTATCTGCCCAGGTGCCAATGTCGCCGTTATCAGCATTGTTTGATTCGCTATCAAAACGTTGTATAAATTAGTTTACCTAACATTATTTTAATGCAGTTAATTTATTGCGGGGAAAATACAGAAACAATTTGGTGGTTATTTAGGTGGAAGGTGTTAGGGAACATTGTGTATTTGATGTCTGTGTCTAAGTTATATAGTTTATTTTAAATCGATCAAATAACACCCCATATGGTCTAGTGGTTTATATATCGGTCCTAGATCTCAGGGTTTCAAGGTTCGATTCCCGGGTCGGGCAACAAGAATTTCGAATTTTCTAACATTGTTAAGGTTTGTAATCATCAAACAGGCAGTAGGCGTGGTGATTACTCGTATACCAATTAAATACCCATCATTGCTGTGGTGACTTGAATTCAATGATGGAGGCCTATGCCCTGCAGTGAGATGACTATCTATAGATCTTAACATTTATCGCACTAGATCAATGCAGATGCAACTCAAAAATATACTAACTTGAGTTAAAAGTTACATTCATGTTTCACGCTTCTGATGTTTAAAATGGTCTTGAACCAACAAAGACCATTAATATACATGTTGCCTTGTTGTTTGTTGACTTATACAAGAGTATTCTATTTCTTATATAGGCGGACAAAAAATATTAACTTTGATGTGTCTAATAATAGATGTTTTGATTTTTATCCGTTTTCATCTAGGTGTGCGATTTAGCCTAGTCGTTTCAAGATTCGCCGATATACTTATCATGGCCAATTATTAACCCGCCATATCGAGATGTGACCAAAAAAAGAAATGACAACTTATTTGTCGATATTCAATCAATGAAAACTTTTATCGAAATAGATATAAGTCGATTACCTATAGCATCAAACAAAAGGTAGAAAGTCTTTAATTACTTCACGTCATATAAATCATTTTTTGCAGGGATGATTGTCTACTAAAATTTGGACAACAAAACCTAAATATCTTAATCCAGTTACAGATATATAAATCGAATAAAAAAAAAACCGATTAAAAATTACATAGGTAGTCTTTGAAATGGTTTGGTTTGTTAGTTACATAGATTTAATATACTCTTAGTTAAATATCTTTTTGGCTTACATTGATAGTTTTCTTGATTATTTTACAATAACTTTTTTTTGGACCAATATTAAAGTACAAACAAATTACCTTACTTGTATTTTCTTCTTCTGTGTTCCTAATCACGTGTCACGTAAATCTTACCCTAATCGCTTGAACTATTATTCTAATCATGGACACGCATTAAAAATAAGAATTATAGAGACAGTCCCATACAAAAGTGATTGCTCGACGGTCCACGTTTCATGATTTAATATAAGTAACTTCCTAGAAATTGTTATCTAGGTATACATACATACTTTAATAATATTAGGGGTTAAAGTATGAAATTACCGTTTTGTATGAACGAGATCGAGAAGTCATTTTTCCATACTAACATTTTTTTTGTTTTTTTAAAAACGCTTAAAACGTTTTCGAAGCAATTAAAGGTGAAAGTTAGATGGTTATAAAGCTCCGCATTATAGTAAGTATTTAAATTTCTGAAAATCAAAGTATATAATACAAATATACATAATTGAAGCAAGAAGGTCAGCTGACACATTGTAAGGGGTCTTTTCAACGACTTCCTTTGAAGTAATAGGCACTAGGATTGCATTTTTTTAGTCAAAAGTTCCTTTATTTAGTTTTTGATACAATACAAAAAGAATTACGCAATAATATGACTATACTTAAGAGCTATAAACAAAATAAAAAGTGGGAAAATAATCGGCAATTTCATACTTTAACCCCTATTATAAAGCTGAAAAGTTTGTTTGTTTGTTTGTTTGAACGGGCTTATCTCAGAAAATACTGGTTCGAACTGACAGATTCTTTTTGTGTTGGATAGCCCATTTATCGAGGAAGGCTTTAGGCTGTAGAACATCACAGTGTGACTAATAGGAGCGAAGCACCAGTGAAAAATGTTGCAAAAACGGCGAAAATTATTTATATTTGAAGGCTGTCGTTGCGTGCGCTGCGTAAATGGTTCAAGTTACCCAAAAATGATGTATGAAAGAATTATTCCTCTTTAAATGATAAAAAAAGGTACGGGACAGAATATGTCTATCTTTTAAAAACTTTGCGATCATAATAACAGAAATTGACGCGGACGAAGTCTTGGCCAACAGCTAGTGTTTTATAAAGCCAAAATCGAACTTACATACATGATATTGTGTCATGTGGTGCACCTTAAAAAACACCACCCCTTTTCTTTATTTTTATATGAGTGTCGTAGAAGGCAACTAGAAGAAAACCGGCCGCGTGCCATCTCTCTACCATTGGCTAAACGTGGCGATTATGGCAAAATTATCTTTTTAGAGAAGCCCGAGTCCAGCACCGGTGATGATGGGTGATGACATGACGACGACTGTTTTAGTTTAAAGAGTAAGTACGAGTAGGTACTGACTTTTTATTGTTATTTTTTCTCGGGTCTTACATACAATTATGTTACACTGTATTTTTTTTAAGAGTCTCAGTAAGTCAATTGTATTCGAATGAGATATACAGTTTCCACCATTTAAATTGAAGGAGCACCCAAAGTTTCAAATGATCGCATTTGATGACTACGTTTTTCTGTAGGTGCTGTTTATCTGTTATTTTTATTGTATATTTAAGCTAATATTGACATGTTTATGTTTTTGTGCATAAAAAAACTATGTTTGAGAACCGAATCTTCTAAATTGCGTTAATTATGTTGTTTCAGATAACAGTGAGAAAATGTTTAACCTCGCATCAAAACAAACAAGGTTGAATCGTTGTGGTTATCACGAAGTTGTATGTCATTTTAATGCCAACCATTCAGCTATATTACGCCACTTGGAAGAATCCAATATATCGAGTTAGCAAGGTTTTCTGTGCTACCTATTTCTGCGTACAATACTTATCTACTGCAGGCAGAAACAGGGCTGTAGTTGCGCTACTGACTTGTATTTATGTGCTATGTTTTGTACTAAGTAATAATTAAAAAAACAAAAGGCACATTAATCTGTTGCTCTTGGCTTCTGTGGAAAGTCATAAGAACAAGTATGTCAGAGTCCTTTATGACTTGGAAAACCCTGACACCAGACTCCTTACGATAAAAGGTAGAGATAAAAAAAATACATGCTAGAACATACTTTGAACAAATCCACAAACTTACAAAGCATTACTTTTAACTGGGGCTGACGAATTAAGATGGTTTTTAATAATCTCGATTGGCTATAGCACAAAATAGAATTAGGTAAGATGGTTTTTATACGATCGTTTGACTTTAGCACAAAGTTACTAATTATTGGAATAAAAACTAAAATTACCTTTGAATGGCGCATAAAAAAAAACTATGCCACATTTTCTTTTAACTGATTTTTTACAGTCCAACCCATTCCATTCCGTTATTCATAATAACGCAAACAGTCTCATAAACCTATTATAGCTATTGTTTTGTCTCGTTCTTTCTTAGCGCTGTCATCATTTAAAAGAAAGTGACAAAACAGTGTTATAGCTGAAATAGGTTTATTATACTGTTTGCGTTATTATGAATAAGGGGGTAGATCTTTAATTATTCCTATATTTCGCCTTCAACAATTTTACTATGACATCCAATGACATCGGTTAACTATTTTGTCCCTGACTGTACAAAATAACTACACGTGTGTAGTGTACTCCGCCGATGACTGGGCCTTTAAGAAAATGACAGATTCTTATCAACATGTGTTTAGCAAGCGGAAACTGACTCACAATTTTTCGCAATGACTCTCTATTATATTATGTTTTTTTTTGCATACAATTTATATGCCATTAAAGAACGCTAGTTATCCCATGAGTTTGACCTTTAAATACCTAAATCGGTTATGTTTTTGAGTGTTGTGGGTGTGAGGAATGAAACGCAAGGTAAATGAAAAGGAAGGAACACGAAATGATATTTTAATTTAAAGTGTAGGTAGGTATATCATAGTATAGTATGCTGCCGGTTGGATTTGGATTTCAAATTCAAATTGTTTATTTACATAAAAGATGGTGACACAAAGATGTTTTAATTTTTTATGACTCATGTTTAACAATTAGAAATAAGTTGAAAAGGTTAAAATAAGTCAGAATAAAATTGCTTTTCTTTATTCCTTGATGTACATTTCTAAACAATTATTTTGCACTTTCAACTAAAGATTTATACACCGATCAGCTGAATTTTTGATGAAGCCTATATTTCAAATAAATAATAAGATGGAGAAACTAGAGACCCCAGTAGTAAAAGGCAACTAAATCCACACTGCCAGAAGATGGTTGACAGCCACGTCTTTTTCCCACCATAATTATGCCAAACTGTGATCGCCAGGCAACAACCCGTCTGCCAAGCGTTGGGATACTACAGCTACCTATTTTTGAAGAAGCTTCGTTTAGCATTGGACTAAAATTTATTGTGTTACGCCAGATATTTTGATCAAAACATTACACGTGAATGTTTCTGCTATCATGATAATGTTGACTTAAGAAAAACACTTTTTTTAAATCATTTCGTTTTGACACGTTATATAGTGATTGGCGACTGTTATCATAATTTCTACCTTTTGAGATTAGATTAATGATTGAAACATCTTAATAGCATATCAGATTATGTAAGACTAAGTTTGACTTCTGGTTATTTTGATAATGCTAAGATAAAAACAATCATATAAAATAAAATACTATTACCTACTTTACTTTGATTTTTCTAGCTTCGTTTGCAAATCAAATCCTTACTAATATGATAAATGCTAATGTCTGTCTGTTACACTTTTACGTTTAAATAAAGAGAAAGCATAGAAGCTATTTTGTATGCCACTGGTTTCCATCAGCGCGACATAACGTGTTCACACGGGAAAAGACGGGCAAAAGCTAGTAAATTCTAGAATGTCTTACCCTTCAGTCCTGAGAGAGATGGTACGAGAACAAATATGGCTGACACGTTGAGGAATACGTCCCAGTCCTGTAACAATTGAAACCTTAATTATTTATCATTAAAGACTACACGCCGGAAAATTATCGTACTTTAAAATAAAAACCCTTCCCTCGTATATCCGAAAGTACGATTATATTCTAATTAAGGATTAGAAAAGAATTTGTTCAAGATACTAACCCTGACAGTGCCCAGGACCAGACCTGCTCCGATGGTGCCGCATCCAGCGATGAAGAATGGCACGGCCACCTGCATCAGCGTGGTCCACCATCTTTCTTCTTTCTTCTAGAAGGAAAGAAAAGAGGTATTATATCAAACATACTGTTTATGTAATAAGAAAATATATTTCAGTGGTTAAAGATTTGCTACTTATTTAAAAAGAAGCTGTCAATTTTATTTATTAAGTCAAAATATTGAGACGTGTAAAAGCGCCTCCTAGGGCCGATTTGTAGAAATAAAACTAATTTAACTGATTTTTACTGATACTTTTTATAATAACACCGTTTAAATGTCTGAACGAATGATTGAATTTTTCCCCCTATGAAACCTCCGGAGAAATAAAAGTAAAATCGCTATCTTTCCAAGTGTTTTTTTATTGTTTTTATTGTTTAGTCTACCTACTGTGGTATTTAAGCTACCAATTTAGAGAGTCGGTTCCAAAACAATAAAAAAACATCCACAATACTGCAAAAAATACTGCTAATATACCAGTATATAAACTTGAAAAATTTTGTCTCAGGCGGGACTCGAACCCGCATCTCCTCGCATGCCGGGCGGGCGCCATACCGTTAGGCCACCGAGACACTGCGACACGGCGCGAATTTTTCAAGCAATATTCTTACGCTGTGAGCCAGCGTTGCTTCACCAAATGCTAGGAGTTTGCACCCTTAACACCCGAAAGAAACATCCTTGCAGATGCTTGACAGTCAGTTAAGATGAAACAGCTATTTATATACTTTATTTGATATTTTAGCAACTTAATTGCACTTATAATATCAGTATATAAACTTGAAAAATTTTGTCTCAGGCGGGACTCGAACCCGCATCTCCTCGCATGCCGGGCGGGCGCCATACCGTTAGGCCACCGAGACACTGCGACACGGCGCGAATTTTTCAAGCAATATTCTTACGCTGTGAGCCAGCGTTGCTTCACCAAATGCTAGGAGTTTGCACCCTTAACACCCGAAAGAAACATCCTTGCAGATGCTTGACAGTCAGTTAAGATGAAACAGCTATTTATATACTTTATTTGATATTTTAGCAACTTAATTGCACTTATAATATCAGTATATAAACTTGAAAAATTTTGTCTCAGGCGGGACTCGAACCCGCATCTCCTCGCATGCCGGGCGGGCGCCATACCGTTAGGCCACCGAGACACTGCGACACGGCGCGAATTTTTCAAGCAATATTCTTACGCTGTGAGCCAGCGTTGCTTCACCAAATGCTAGGAGTTTGCACCCTTAACACCCGAAAGAAACATCCTTGCAGATGCTTGACAGTCAGTTAAGATGAAACAGCTATTTATATACTTTATTTGATATTTTAGCAACTTAATTGCACTTATAATATCAGTATATAAACTTGAAAAATTTTGTCTCAGGCGGGACTCGAACCCGCATCTCCTCGCATGCCGGGCGGGCGCCATACCGTTAGGCCACCGAGACACTGCGACACGGCGCGAATTTTTCAAGCAATATTCTTACGCTGTGAGCCAGCGTTGCTTCACCAAATGCTAGGAGTTTGCACCCTTAACACCCGAAAGAAACATCCTTGCAGATGCTTGACAGTCAGTTAAGATGAAACAGCTATTTATATACTTTATTTGATATTTTAGCAACTTAATTGCACTTATAATATCAGTATATAAACTTGAAAAATTTTGTCTCAGGCGGGACTCGAACCCGCATCTCCTCGCATGCCGGGCGGGCGCCATACCGTTAGGCCACCGAGACACTGCGACACGGCGCGAATTTTTCAAGCAAAGCTCACAGCGTAAGAATAATGCTAGGAGTTTGCACCCTTAACACCCGAAAGAAACATCCTTGCAGATGCTTGACAGTCAGTTAAGATGAAACAGCTATTTATATACTTTATTTGATATTTTAGCAACTTAATTGCACTTATAATATCAGTATATAAACTTGAAAAATTTTGTCTCAGGCGGGACTCGAACCCGCATCTCCTCGCATGCCGGGCGGGCGCCATACCGTTAGGCCACCGAGACACTGCGACACGGCGCGAATTTTTCAAGCAAAGCTCACAGCGTAAGAATATTGCTTGAAAAATTCGCGCCGTGTCGCAGTGTCTCGGTGGCCTAACGGTATGGCGCCCGCCCGGCATGCGAGGAGATGCGGGTTCGAGTCCCGCCTGAGACAAAATTTTTCAAGTTTATATACTGATATTATAAGTGCAATTAAGTTGCTAAAATATCAAATAAAGTATATAAATAGCTGTTTCATCTTAACTGACTGTCAAGCATCTGCAAGGATGTTTCTTTCGGGTGTTAAGGGTGCAAACTCCTAGCATTTGGTGAAGCAACGCTGGCTCACAGCGTAAGAATATTGCTTGAAAAATTCGCGCCGTGTCGCAGTGTCTCGGTGGCCTAACGGTATGGCGCCCGCCCGGCATGCGAGGAGATGCGGGTTCGAGTCCCGCCTGAGACAAAATTTTTCAAGTTTATATACTGATATTATAAGTGCAATTAAGTTGCTAAAATATCAAATAAACTGCTAATATACGCTATTAAATCGACATTAGTATCAAAAACAACTTCCACGCTTTTGACTATTGCAACAACACCATAGTACAAGCATTACAAACAGTCGTAAAAGTGAATACATACATACATACATATTATCACGCCTCCTTCCCAACGGGGTAGGCAGAGACCAAGGCCTTCCACTTACAACGATCCTGGCATAAATCTTCCGCTTCTTCCACATTTATCAATCTTTTCATGCATACTCGTCGGTTTAGAGTACTCTTGACCTGACCTTTCTTCAGAACATCCCCGATTTGATCGTGATAGGTTCGTCTAGGCCTTCCTCTTCCAACGTTCCCTTTCACACTCGTCTTGTAGATCTGTCTAGTCATTCTTCTCTCATTCATCCTCTCTACATGTCCAAACCATCTAAGCATCCCTTTCTCAATCCTTGTGACAATATCTTCTTTCACACCACAACGTTCTCTTATCATAATATTTCTTATCCTGTCACTCAATTTCACTCCTAACATACTTCTTAGCGCTCTCATTTCTACTGCATTTATTCTACTTTCATGCTTTTTCTGCCATACCCAACTTTCACTTTCACACAAAAAGTGAATCATTTATTGTTTTTTAATTATTGCTTTTACTATTAATATTTTATGACTGAATTACCTCTTTATGAAATAATAAACCATGAGGAAGAAATATTTTGAAACTGATAATGAGTAATCAATCGCAGTCCAGTGATCGCGACATAGTACCGAGAAGGCTGGCCGCATTTCCCCGTTCAATGGCCAGACTGATACGTTGACCGAGAAATGCGCCAGCCCTCCTATCGCCTGTACAGTCGATCAGCCGCTTCGCTATCTGGCTGTACAGCCGATGAGCGCCAGGTCCCTCCCACGTATCAAGTGTCTTGACCCCAAATGGCTCAAACATGTAGGAGCTATGACGACCATTTGGATCAGCGGTAGTAAACGCTGCTTCTGAGCCATGGGTCGCGGGTTCGATCCCCGCACAGTACAAATATTTGTGTGCATGAACATGTCTGTTTGTACTGGTCTGGGTGTTTTCTATGTATTATAAGTATGTATTTACAAAAAAAAAAAGTATATAAATAAGTTTATCGGTTGTCTAGTACCCCATACGACAGGGTACTTAATAGTAGCTTAATTTGGGAATAGATGGCTCTGTGTGGCCCAGTGTGGCATGTCTGAAATATTTATTTATTTATTATTTATTTATGTAGCCC
This sequence comes from Anania crocealis, assembly GCA_949315895.1. NCBI lineage: Eukaryota > Metazoa > Arthropoda > Insecta > Lepidoptera > Crambidae > Anania > Anania crocealis. The sequence goes on along the minus strand of OX438874.1, from coordinate 4,502,889 downwards.
TACATAACTGCGACGCTTGAGGGATTCTGCTATTGCAGCAGCGGTACCAGCTTCAGACGTATAAACTTAATTTTAGACATTTAAACCCTGATTTAACTACAAAAACTTTTAAATAATTAATATGAAATAAACTGAAGATCTTTGGGGAATTTCCGTCCATATTGTCAATACAATTAAAAATTCAATAGCCCCTCAACTCGCAATAATTTTTAACAAATGTATTGATGATAGACAGTTTCCAACTTTAATGAAGTTTAGCAAAATTATTCCATTATTTAAATCCGGCGAGAAAAGTGATCCCGCAAATTTTCGACCAATATCTATCTTGCCAGTACTAAGAAAATATTTGAAAAAATTATATTTAGTCAACTTTTATCGCACTTTAGTTTGAATAAATTATTACATCACAATCAATATGGATTCAGGAAAGGTAGAAATACCACTGATGCAGGAGTAGCACCTCTAAAACACGTATTCGATGCTTTGGAGAGTAGGTTAGATGCTATAGGTGTTTTTTGTGACCTGTCAAAGGCATTTGATTGTGTGGACCATAAAACGTTAATTAAAAAACTCAGACATTATGGTGTTTCAAATGATTCGTTAGATTTAATTAACTCTTATTTCACAGATAGAACACAAAAAGTTTGCATTGATGGAAATGAGTCTGCAGAGTCAGCCCTTATCATGGGTGTCCCTCAGGGATCAGTATTAGGACCCTTGCTATTTTGAATATACATTAACGACCTTCCATATTATATGTATAATCTTTGTGAGATGGTATTGTTTGCAGATGATACTTCAATGAGGGGCAAACCATAATTTGACGATGTTAACAATACCCTCTCTAAATATAATCTTTTGCTTAATGCAAGAAAAACAAAATGTGTTAAATTTACTGTAAAAGAATGTTATTGTAAAAGATGAGCCATTAGACACAGTAGACTCCTCTACCTTTTTAGGTATAACTGTAGACTCTCGACTGCAATGGAGTGCTCATATCAGGTCTCTGTCTGGAAGACTTAGTTCTGCTGCTTATGCTGTGCGAAAGATAAGACAATTGACTGATGTTGGAACGGCAAGATTAGTATATTTTAGCTACTTTCACAGTATAATGTCATACGGAATTCTGTTATGGGGCTCAGCGGCAGATATTGAGTCTATTTTTATATTGTAAAAATGTGCTGTGCGTGCTATTTACGGCCTTCGACCCCGTGACTCTCTAAGAGAGCTATTCAAAGAGATCAACATACTTACAGTTGCATCTCAATACATTTTCGAAAACATTATGTACGTCCGTAAAAACCTAGAATTTTTTGTCAAAAATAGTGGCGTACACAATTTCAATACCCGAAATAAAGATAAACTTGCCGTTGCAGGATTCAGACTGCGAAAAGTGGCCTGATTCGGAATGGAAGCACTAGCAAGAGCCCTGCTGATGATGTCGTTTAGGCTAGCGCAATTATAATATATTTTAGAAGCTAAAATCAGTTATGAGGACCACCGTGGCGGAGTGGCGTACACACCGGTTTTCTAGGTGTCGCCTGCTCCAAAGTCCCGGTTCGAATTATCTAGAGAAATGGTATTTTTCTCTATTTTCTCGGGTCTGGGTGTTTGTTGTACCTTCTTTGTTTCTAATTTCCTCAAAATAAGGCATTGAATTACTTACTTTGGGGTCAGAACAATGTACGTGATATTGTCCGTATTAATATTAAACTTTAGAATCCATACAATGCGACTTTTATAAATCAACGAAATATGAAATTTTTATAAACTTTGAATTTTGATAACTTATATTTATCATTTTATGTAGGTAAATGTTGGCACACGTGTTTTAATTTGATAAGATCATTAATCAACATCAAAGCTATCATGAACCAATAGTACCTACCAATGTATAATACCTACGCCGATAAATATAAGAACTATACCTACAAGGTGTTGTAAAATGGTATATCAAGCCAAAACTGAACTTTGTTACCAAGGTAAAGTCAGAAATTTAATATCATCATTTTTGAAAAAAAAAATCATACTAATCGGAATCAAAAAAATTTGATTCGTATGAAAATAAAAAATTAAATGATGTTATTAAATTTCTGACTTTACTATACAATTTATATGCATATGTGAACATAGGCTAGTTTTGCTTATTACACCACTAGCTGTTGCCCGTGACTTCGTCCGCGTCAATTTCTGTTATTATGGTCGCGATTAATATCAACATTTTTTCTCGCTTTTGCAACATTTTTCACTGATGCTTCGCTCCTATATATCCTAAAGCCTTCCTCGATAAGTGGACTATCCAACACAAAAATAATTTTTCAATTCGAACCAGTACTTCCGGAGATTAGCGCGTTCAAACAAACAAACTCTTTAGCTTTATAATATTAGTCTTCGTAAATAACAATCGCTTTTTAAATAGTAGCGATAATAAATTGGGATTTTACTAGTATTGTCTTTTTAAATGCGTAATACTTCAGTCATGAACGTAGGTAAGTGCCTTATGGATACACTTCAAATTCACTATTGTATCTGTGCTATTGGTAATTAGTATTATATTATCTGTGCTATTGGCAATTGGCAGAACAATTCTAGAGTGGTAAGCGATTGCACTCCCTTATCTAATCGTCTAATAGTTATAGTTTCAAAACGCAAACAAAGGTTATATTTAATTAAAGATATTTGTGGTGTTGACCTGGGCCCCAATTCCGCTAATTTACAAATGGCTCAACAGAATCGCAATAGCATCGCAATCGTATATTTTTACATTACTACCACTACCTTATTAAATGTGTCAAAATATACAATTGCGATTCTATTGAGCCATTTGTAAATTAGCGGAATTGGGGGCCTGTAATATTGTAGCATCACGGAAAGATGCGACTAATGGAGAAATACCAAAAGATATAAAACCGCAGGTGTCGCCAAACAGCGAACGCCAACCCGTACCATATGCCGAACGTGGCGATTATGGCAAAATCCACCCTATGGAAATAACAAACTTAATCATTTCTGAGGTGCCTCGGCTACTGATTGAAAACGAAAACGAGTCAAACTTGTTTTCACTCGAATAAGATTTTCACAAATTTACTCGAGTCACTCGAGTACGAGGAAGACCCCGACTCACATGGATGGCTGCTGTAAATAAGGACATGCAAGATGCAAGCATAACAACTGAGACGACCCAGGACCGAACGTCCTGGAGAAGTATAACTAGGAGAGCCGACCCTAAATAATGGGATTAAGGCTAGGCCAAGAGAGACTCGAGTCACTCGAGTTAAAATCCCAGCAGCCCAGCAGTGGCCTGATGGGGCCTGATGATTATCGTGATAAATCAAAATTCACAAATTCAGAAACCATTATGTGGAAATCCATTTTAATCCAATAATAAGTATGGTATCAGTATATAAACTTGAAAAATTTTTCAAGTTTATATACTGATATTATAAGTGCAATTAAGTTGCTAAAATATCAAATAAAGTATATAAATAGCTGTTTCATCTTAACTGACTGTCAAACATCTGCAAAGATGTTTCTTTCGGGTGTTAAGGGTGCAAACTCCTAACATTTGATGAAAACAACGCTGGCTCACAGCGTAAGAATATGCTTGAAAAATTCGCGCCGTGTCGCAGTGTCTCGGTGGCCTAATGGTATGGCGCCCGCCCGGCATGCGAGGAGATGCGGGTTCGAGTCCCGCCTGAGACAAAATTTTTCAAGTTTATATACTGATATTATAAGTGCAATTAAGTTGCTAAAATATCAAATAAAGTAAATAAGTATGGTTTTTAAATTATCTGTTTATCTCTGACTTGTTAATACATACTTGACACTTAAACAGCACTACACACGCAAGCAAATGCGGAGCACACTTGTCCACACAAAACGCATGCACTACTGCAGATAATGTAGTTTCTTTGTTTGGTATGTATGGCAATGGAATTGGATTTAATTATGAGTACTGTACTTAACACCGATATCACAATCGAAATCTACATTATAGTTTTCAAATCAGCATTCCTCATGGCGTGATCCCCGGTGTCTGTTAATCTGATGGAATCCAATAAGATACAATCCTATTTATGTAACATTGATTCCTAAATTCGGCTGACTGTCTAGTTCGGATTAGAACCTTAGACCCTTGTATAGTCGACGGCATGTGTTTTTAGGGAAGGATTCATGGTCATAGAATAACAACTGATCAACATTTTCGTCGTTTAAAGGTAGCAAGGTAGCAGTATACAGCATACATCACTTCTTTTTAGCTGTCTGTCAAACTAGACGCTTACTAGTTGTTCCTGTTGCTAAGGTTTTGTCGGTGAGAAAATTATATATTTTACAAAGCATACTCAGAAATCACAAACCACAAAGCTATGACCCTAGTGCAATGAAGAAAAGAAGAAAGAAAGCAATAATAAACAATACAGTAAAAACAACATTTGCTTCAAAGTAATTCACTAAACAGTCAGAATACCTATATAATAAAATTATTAATAAAGTAGATATTTACAACAAAAGTAAGCAAGAATGTAAAATCCTGGTTAGAAACTTTTTGCTACCATTAAACTATAATGACACGGAGGCACTTCTACAACGTATTAAATAACATATCATAAAGCCCATACACACAAACACTCGTACACGCACGCGCGCGCGCGCACACACACACACACACACACACACACACACACACACGCACACACACACACACACCTTAATAAATAATGTTAAATAATTTCAGCTATGTAAGAGCGTTGTCACCTAATACAGGCAAATTTGATTTTTTGCTTAAAAGGTGACTTCGATCATCATATTTTAAATGTAAACATGCTTTGATGAAATAAATAAATTTGAAATTTGAAATTTGAAATTTGAAAATTAGAAATTTGAAATTTGAAAATTTGAAATTTGAAATTTGAAATCCTGTAGTAATAACTAACGGCGTATTTAAAAAACATTGAATATCTGCTTCTTCTAACTGAAACAGCCATTTAAGATACGCTAGACACGAGTGTCGAGTGTTTCTGAGTAATCATTTATAGCGTGCCATTAAGTTGGTGGCACTAACCCCCGTATTTATAAAGAAGTAATTACTTATTGCTTAAGAAAGTCATAACCTAAAGTGTTCATACCTAGTGCTTAAGTGAAAGAAATTGGTCACCATTAATAGTCATATTATTTGGCTGAAAATGCTAACTTTTGGTAGTTATAACTTCTAGTAATTTCTTGATTAAGGCATACAAATTGTCTCTCAAGTAATTACTTGTAGTAAAGTAATTACTTTTACTTGTTTATAAATACGGGGGTAAGACAGTTTGCAATAAAACCTGTATTGTGATCTACTCACAGTGAGAAATTACCAATAAATCGATAAAATTATTCTCTATTGTCTATGACACCGTCTATTATGTCAAGATTAATTAGAAACGTGTCCAATTCATGTTTTGCAACATAATATTATTATTATAGATCATTGACCCCTGGATCTATTGTTGTTTTCTTTTATACCGACTTCCAAAAAAAGAAGGAGGAGATTCCAGATCTCAATTCGTCTGTTTTTTTTTGTTACCTCTGAACTTTCGACTGGTTGAACGGATTTTTAAAAATCTTTTTTTATTTGAAAGCTGGTGCTTCCTGTGTGGTCCCATTTTAACGAAGTCATGATCTGATGGTGGAATCCGGGGAACTCTAGGGAAACCCTCAAATTTTATAAGCACGTATTACGTTTTTGCATATCTTTCTTAAGGCTTTTCAGTATTTGCGTCTGGTACTCATCATTTTATGTTGATTAGCTGATGATGGAAGGTACAACTCCTTAACAGTTAGGAGTAAGAGGATTATTCTTTAAATATCATAGGCGCGTATAGACGGACAGTTGTCTTCCTTTAGGTAATTCACGTGAGCTGATGATGGAAGGTCAAACTCCTAAGCAGTTAGGAGTTGGAGGATGATTCTTAAGATTCTATAGCGATGAGGGGGGGGGGGGAGTTTCTCAAATAATTCATACATTTTCATCTAAAAGTCGTCATCACTATTTTTTTGTAGGTACTGTTACCGGCCAACAGAGGATAAATATTTGTGTAATTTATTTAACACTAAAAAGACAAAAATGAATTATTTTTAAATAAAAAATTGATCCGAATTAAAAAAAACTCACTAAAAAGTACAAAATAACACAAAAAGAATGGTTTATTTTAAAACCTATTTACCTACTTACAATATTATTTAACCACTAACAACTAAACAGATTGAAGTCTGTGCCGAGCCCAAACAATACAATAACCGGCAAAGTGCGAGTCGGACTCGCGCACGAAGGGTTCCGTACCAAAAAGGCAAAAAAAACGGGTTTGTTGTATGGGAGCCCCCCTTAAATATTTTTTTTATTTTGTTTTTAGTATTTGTTATTACGGCAACAGAAATAAACAATTTGTGATAATTTCAACTGTCTAGCTATTGCGGCTCTTGAGATACAGCCTGGTGACAGAGCGACGGACAAACGGACAGACGGACAGACAGCGAAGTCTTAGTGATAGGGTCCCGTTTTTACCCTTTGGGTACGGAACCCTAAAAATGAAACAAATCAAATAAAGAATTTTAAAAAAATTGCTATGTTGGCGAGCGGCAATCAATTCAGTAGTGATATAATCACTCCTATTCTATTTGGCTCGGCAACGACTTCGATCTGTTAAGTTGTAAGCAGTTAAAAATATTGTTTGTAGGTAAATAGGTTTTGTAAAACATTGTTCTTGTGTTATTTTGTACTTTTTAGTGAAATTTTTTTTGAAGTCTGTTCAATTTTTTATTTATTAATCATCATCATCATCAATCCATATCAGTCAACTGCCAGCAAGCCTCTCTAAAAGAAGGATGTTGCAATAACGGCCACTATTAGCAGGCTTATTGGCTAATGGTGGATAGAAGGAGCTCGCACACATCTACATCTGGCAGTGTTTCTTTAGCCGTCTCCAGGACACCCATGGAAAGATAATTAGGTTCACCCTCGCACATCCTGGCTGATCACTACATGGTATGGGCCCCAACGTTGCTTTCGATGACTTGACGAGGGCAATCAGTAAATCAGTAAAATCAGTTTTATTTCTGCAAATAGGCCCCTGGAGGCGCTTTTACACGTCCCAATATTTAAACCTACCACTGCTTCGGGACAAATGTGGGCTAGTGCCGAGAAGAAGCAGCGCAAGAAACTCGGTCACTATTGTCAGCCTCTTTTTAAATAAATATGTTTACATAAGATATATGCCAATAGTATAATAGCCCTTTTTCATTAAAATTACTTTGATATATGATTTGAGTTTATGTACTGGGAGTTCAGCAATTGACAGTGGTAATTTATTGAAAATACGAATACAATTTCCCATGAACGAATTACCCACTTTTCGCAGTCTGAATCAGTCGGAAGAGATGTCGAGTGACACTTGTTTGCAGTGGTAACGTGAATTGAATGGCTTTTGCCTTGTTGGGGTGATTTATATGTTTTTTTTTTTCAATAAATGTGGACAACATCACATACATTGTTCTGATCCCAAACTAAGTAACTATGTAAAGCACTCGTATTGTGTAAATTAAGAAAAACGCAAGTAGGTACTACAAGCATCCAGACCCGAGAAAATGAAGAAAAACTCTTTTTTCCTACATTGTCCAGGAATCAAACCCGGGGTCTCAGAGCAGGCTTAAAAGTATCTCGCTATCGGCACTCACCCCGGATAGAGGCTGTTTCTCGGCGTCGGCGTCGGCGACCTTCTTGTCGGGAGGGTCGCCCGGGCTCTTGAGCTCCCCGCTGGAGTTTATCGACGCCATGCTGTATGTGGAGTCTCCGCCGATATCATCTGCAATGGGAAATTGTAATGAAAAAATCGTATATTAACATCACTATAAAATGAACTTTACAAATTCCATTGTTTTTTAATTTAAATTAAAAAAATGTTTCTTTTTTAATGTTTTTATGTTTTAATTGACCTTTCTTACAGCAATAGAATGGCAAGCTGACATACGTGAAGTCTAGTATAAGGCTAATTTTTGGGTCACGCTGATCGTACGCTGACCGTCAGCACCGAGTGCCGAAATGTATGGAAATCGCTGTCAGCGCTGAGCGCCGTCAGCGCTCAAGTTCATACATTTTGACGGTCAGCCCCGATGATCAGCGCACGATCAGCGTGACTCTAAAATCAGCCTTAAACAGCGATCATAACCAGAATGCTGCTACCACTCTTACGCACCAGGGAATGTTAAGGTATGAGTAGTGGATTTAAAAAATTACATACCTAGACCAATTATTATTAACCGTCAAAAACTGTAAATTAAGCCACTAATTTGAGTACATGATGATTGGCGGTGATTCTTATTTGACATAGACTCATAATTTTACACATTTCACTGGTTTAATTTAATGTGTAATTTAATTGACCCTATTTTTCTACCCTTCAGAGTTAATTTTAATTCCAATTTTTAATAGGACCTACTTTGAACTACGGAACGATATCGACATAATAATATCAAATCATTTAAAATCAAATACATACATATATTTGTAAGTCGGTTGATAACTAAAATCAATAAGATTTGTAAAATAAAATATTATATTTGATAATAATATTTAGCTGAAATAAAATAACGATAATGCGTTAGTTATTGCCGAGAATAATTATATAAGGAAATGAGTTGTTTACGCAAACTTCAACATGGCGATGTCACTTTTAATTACATGTAAACAAACATTCATAAGGTCCTTAAATAAAAGCGAGAGATAATTTACATAAGCCTAAGGGCAAATTGTACAGTTAAGTTTTAAAAAACTATGGTATGATCCTTCACTTTTATTTACTATTAGATTATGCAACATTGTTCAGGTATGTGTTCATCAACCCGCATTTGGCAAGCGTGGTGATTATGCCTGTACCCACCATTCTGCACCTTTGCCCTGCAGTGGAATGATTAAGGCAGATAGTCTTGACTAGTATTATATTATCTGTGGTCTTGCTATATACAAGTATTAGGTGTAGGCTTCTGACACATTTAAGTCAGCGCTAACCGCCCCCACCCGAGTAACCTTTTCTGCCTGAAATATTTGGAGCGGTCCCATTAATTTTGTTTTGATGCTCGTTTTACTCTTCTTTTTTTAAGTATTGATGATTTGCGAAAAAATCGACTGAAAACAAGAGATGATTTTTGTTATCGATGAAACATAATTTTTTCTATTGTTGTGTAATTCACAAATTTTCCTAAAAGTATTGTTCATATTTTTTCCTATCATTCTGACTTATTAATTGCTGTGTAGTTTTGTTATCAAAGATTACTAATGTGTTTACTTGTTAATATGTGTCAGTTTAAAAACATGAGCCTCTTAAGGGTAATCAGTATTTAATAAATAATTTATGTAGTGTCACGCTGGCAAAAAAGATTTGAAACATAAGTCAGCTGAAATTTTGATTTAGGAAATCGTACATATCTTAATTTAATTTTGCAATTAAATTGCTTAATAAATTGATCTTAAGCGATAAGCTTGAAGGAATCAACCAATATTTTTACAATACTCAATGATTTATTGCAATACCTATTGCATATTTTTGAATCGGTGCATAACGGTTGTCGGTGAAGTCTTGTTTGGCACTGACCCAATAGCTTTTTTCACCCTTTGCGTCAGTATACTTTTATGTATTAAATCCCTATTTTTGATTTTAAATGGCACCAATAACATTGTTAAGGTACTTACAATAAGGTACTTGAATTCATCATATTACCATACCCATCATTTGCTATGGTGACTTGAATTCAATGATTGAAGCCTTTGCCCTGCAGTGGGATGATTAATAGGCCGTTACTCTACATTCACAGATTAGATAGCAATTTTTGTTTTGTGGTACATACATACATACATACATATTATCACGCCTCCTTCCCAACGGGGTAGGCAGAGACCAAGGCCTTCCACTTACTACGATCCTGGCATACATCTTTCGCTTCTTCCACATTTATCAATCTCTTCATGCATGCTCGTCGGTTTAGAGTACTCTTGACCTGACCTTTCTTCAGAACATCCCCGATTTGATCGTGATAAGTTCGTCTAGGCCTTCCTCTTCCAACGTTCCCTTTCACACTCGTCTTGTAGATCTGTCTAGTCATTCTTCTCTCATTTATCCTCTCTACATGCCCAAACCATCTAAGCATCCCTTTCTCAATCCTTGTAACAATATCTTCTTTCACACCACAACGTTCTCTTATCACACTATTTCTTATCCTGTCACTCAATTTGACTCCTAACATACTTCTTAGCGCTCTCATTTCTACTGCATTTATTCTACTTTCATGCTTTTTCTGCCATACCCAACTTTCACTTCCGTACATGAGTGTTGGAACCAACACCCCTCTATGCACAGCCAGACGAGCTTTCATAGAAATCTTCTGGCTATTTACAAAGGCGTGCAGCGCACCATTCACTCTGTTACCAGCATTTACTCTCCTTTCAATATCACTTTCATACTTTCCGTCCCTAGTAAACACCGACCCCAAGTATACAAACTCATTCACTTGCTCCAGTTCATTACCACCAATCCGAATACATACTTCTGTGTTTTGTGGTAAAGAAAGCATAAAAAATATTAACATGTCGGATCAGGTATTTACAAGCTTTTCGCCTGCGGTTTTGACCGCGTAAAGTAAACGTTATAGTAAGTGGGCGGAAACCTGTGCCCAGCAGTGGGAAACAAAATAGCCTATATGCTTTCTCAAGGACTAATCTATATTTGTTACAAGTTTCATCACAATCGGTTTTGTAGTTTAGGCGAAAACGTAACAGACAGACTTACGAGCTACCTCGCATTTTTAATATTATTAAAGACTAGCTGTCCCCCGCGACTTCGTACGCGTCAATTTATGTTATTATGATCGCGATTATTTTTGTAACATTTTCACTGATGTTACGCTCCTATTGGTCGCAGCGTGATGTTATGTACCCTAAAGCCTTCCACAATAAATTGGCTATCCAACACAAAAATATTTTTTCAATTCGCCCCACTACTTCCTGAGATTAGCGCGTTCAAACAAACAAACAAACTCTTCAGCTTTATAATATTAGTATAGATAGTAGGTAAGGATATTGTAATTGTATGTGTGATGTTGAATATTATTATAATGTAAACGTTTACTGATCCTTAGATTAAAAGAGACATTAATAGTAACGTATTTATCTCGTATCTTATTCAAGAATTTACACAATTTACTATAAAATAGTTTCCGCTTCCGAGGAGCACAAATTGACCACAGAGCAACATTACGCAGAAGGCTAACTGCAAAGTAATGACGTGTTTAACGTTTAATATAGCTTTATAACGATTTGTGACGAATTTGACGGCACATTGCGAGTTGTTAGGTAATAAACATGACCCATATGTTTTCTTCATAATCATCATCAAATAACATCAATGCGCTGTCGGACTTATAAGCTAAAGATAAAAGTAACAGCCAATAATCATCCCACTGCAGGGCAAAGGCTAATACTAGAGATAATTTGCTAAAATGATACTGTTCTAGTTTTTTGATAATTGATTTTATTTAGAAGTTATACAATTAAATCAATTGGGGGCAGCACATAGCTCAAGTAGTCCCCTTAAAAGGTAATTATGAAAGTAATTAAATAAATAAATAAATATATATATATAATAATTCAATATATATATATATATATTATTTATATTATTAATAATATAATAAAATATATATAAATATATATAGTAATTCAATATCACGGGGTCCTAAGCTCGATCTCCTGGTTTGGGAACAAATGTTTCAAATTCTCGAACATTGCTCAGATTTGTGATCACCAAATCGGATTTGGCAAGCGTGGTGATTATATCTATCATTGGTGGTAACTTGAATTCAATGATGGAGGCCTTTGCCCTGCAACGTGATGATTATAGGCTGCTACTATACTACGAGTTACTATAATATAATACCTACTTAAAATCCGATTTAGAAGTTTTTTGGGCTTCCCAAACTGTTGCTCTTAGAGTTTATAATTAATCTTTATAATTATTATTTTATAGTTAGTTATATTTTATTTAGTGCCTTTTTTATATCATTATTATATGTTATTAAGATTAATCTTACCGAATCCAACCGAGATTTAGTCAAAGTAATAAATATCGGCAAAAGTTTTCTATCAACTATTGTTGATCCTTGCTGCCACAATACTTTTGAATTTAAATTAACAAATTTTCCTTTTTTTTTTTGTTATATGGTCAGGAGGTTTTTATGGAAGAAAATATTTGATAATTGTATGGCAAAAAAATCCACCCAATCTGTGTACAGGGTAAAATTTTTATGGCCATAAACAGACCAATTGCTTGAATTTCCTTTTCATTAGTAAAGCCGGGACAGACAGACAACTCAACTACGACAAAATACGACATTGAAAATGTACGAAACAAGATTTTCAGGACACTTAATTAAATACATTATTAACTGTGTAGAGACACTTATTCAAGCTTGAAAAACCGTAGTCTACAGCCTGTCAAAATCAGAACCCTCTTTTGAACGTAGTCGGTTAAAAAACCAAATCTCGATTGCATTCATCTGATTACGTTAATCAAAAGAAATAAACGTTTCTCAATACTCTTTTTGCTAAACAGAATCTGTAACGGAAAAACAAAGAATAATTTTCTCAGTACCAGATCAGTTCCAAGTATAACCAAGTACTGACCTGGTTTACATAATTGGTCACTAAGGCGGTGTTTAAAGAAATTGTCAATAATGGCAGATAACGGAAACGTGACCAGTGATTGGCGTGAGCGTTTGTTTGATGCGCACGCGCTGGTCATAGGGCTGTCAACGAGTTAAGTTTACTATGATAATTTATAATCGTCGAGCTTATAGTAACTGGCTTTAGCCTGTTACTTCGTCCACGTGGAATAGTTAGTTTAGGCAGAATACGTCCTTTTGAAAGGTCTATTAAATTTAATCTCTGTTAAAAATTAGATTAAAATCTGTTCAGTGGATAGAACTACTTAATCGCTTATAAAATTACAACACAACCATCTCAGGCATTCTATATAATCTAATATATTATCTCAAAGCGTTAAGGGTTGAAAGCTTCAGATGGCTTAATTTTTTCCGACATTTATCATTATATTTTAGACGATTTAAACAAAAACCAAAGTATTACTATCTATTGGTTAAAACCGCATGAAAACCACGCAGCAGTAGTTTATGAGTTTATCGCGAGTAAAAAGACAGACATGGTGCTTTGAAGGATTTTATAATATAATATGTAGCGATGACAGTAATAAGGCGTCTTCTTCTGACAGTACACTTTTGTTCACCTCTTACGAAACCCGGAGAAAAAGAAAAGGTGGTCTCTTTTAATTTATTCTTTCTTTTAAAAGTGGTGTTTTTTTCATGTTCCGAAAAACCCGAAACGAAATAATGTTTCAATGAATTAATTATCTTTATCATATCAGCAGTATTAAAAACACAAATGCACTAAATTGATCCATCAATCATACTTACAAATTTAAGCGGTACTAGATATTAGCAGTTTTAATATTGCGTTGTCAAGTGTCGAAAGAAGATTTCAAAGGAGATGTCCCAAATTGTATGGAGGCCAGGCCCAGAACCTGTACAGCCCACCAAAAGATAGACTAATACACCTACAAGGTTTTGTTATTATCCAATTCTTTTAAAATGGCTTCGTTAAGTGGTTCGAATAAAGAGATAAGTAAGAAAATAGCAATACAAAACAACAAAACCATCATGGCGGAAGATGACATTTTGATAACATCTGTCAGTTTTGGCAGTTTCAAAATCGCGCATCTAGGAGTCGAGTGCCTTCGCTTGCTTGTAGTAACAATAAATATTATGAAAGTTATGTGTCGATCAATACTAAATTCAGAAAACGAAAAAGAGGTCGTTATAAAGAACTCAAAATACATAAACGCGACAAGCAGAACAAAACCTTGAAGTGAATGATTATGCCAAAGTGACAAAGGATATTTGACAGCTTCTGACATTTAAAGCTTTTTTAGATTGACGCCATCTTGGAATGCCTAATTGAGTTTGATAATGTATTCGATCTTATTTATTTTTGAACCACTAAATTATACGTGAAATAAATTTTTATGTATTTTTCCCAGAAACAGTAAATTTTTCTTGATTTTTAAAAATGGTGTACTATGTCTGGGCCTATTATGGGACATCTCCTTTTAGGCGTGTCTTTGACATTTTGATTATTTTTATTGTATGATGTTTTTTATTCGGTAAAATTAATGCCTTTGCTCTACCGTTGGGTAAACTGCGATCATCAACCCGCCTGCCAAGCGTGGCGATTATGGCAAAATCTGGAGTGGCCTGTGTTTGATGTAGACTAGTGATGATGTCCAGCAGTGGACTGATGCGGGCTAATGTTGATATTTGGATTTCAATTGTGACAACCCTATGCAAGAGCAAAGAGTACAATCGATTGTTTTCAGATACGCATTGTTGGTTCTTGTTATGTAATATTGACTTACCGATTGCTATGTTATGTTGTTATGTTTTTGTTTGTTCTACCACTGGGTCTTATGTTGGTGGACTATATTAAATTTTATCTATTTTATAGTTATATTTGAACATTGGATAGTTACATTACGACTAGGTATATTGTAGGTATATAAAACGATTAAGATATTAGGGGTTAAAGTATGAAATTACCGTTTTTTTTTCGAGAAAAGTCACTTTTTAATACTAACAATTTTTTAGTTTTTTTAAAAAGCCCTGAACCGTTTTCGATGCAATTAAAGGTGAAAGTTAGACGGTTATAAAGCTACGCATTATAGTATTAAAATTTCTGAAAATCAAAGTATATAATACAAATATACTTAATTGAAGCAAGAAGTTCAGCTGACACATTGTAAGGGGTCTTTTCAACGACTTCCTTTGAAGTAATAGGCACTAGTATTGCATTTTTTTTTAGTCAAAAGTTACTTTATTTAGTTTTTGATACAATACAAAAAGAATTACGCAAAAATATGACTATACTTAAGAGCTATAAACAAAATAAAAAGTGGGAAAATAATTTCATACTTTAACCCCTATTATTATTTACATGATCTCCGATCCGTTAGGGCAACAAGAGGTTTGAATTTTCAAACATTGCTCCGGTTTGTGATCACCAATTCGCAATTAGCAATATGCCTGCACCCTTCATTGCGGTCAAATGCGGTGGTAAACTTGAATTCAATGATGAAGGCCTTTACCCTGTAGTGGGATGATTATAGGCTGTTACTTTATTCTGAATTCTTGATTAATCGGGTTGGTGATCACCAACCTTTAAGAACTGGGTATACAGAACTCCACTTTGGAACTGAAAGTTTTCCTACTCCTGCTCCTGATGCAACACAATAAAATTTGCTGTTGAATCAAAATCCATCATAATTTAAAATTATTGCTTAGCAGGACATTGGCCTTACATTTTGCCATAACTGCCGTGCACGGCTCAAGTTCACCATTCCCAATCTTCTGGCGCAATCCTTCAGTCGCTGATCTCTCACGACGCCCATAGGACGAGTAGATGTGACTCTAAGTTATGTGCAGCACAAAAATATTTTCGCTTAGTTCTAAATTAACAGATGTTAATTACGTCAATGAAAACATACACAAAAACAGCGGACACAATATCAACTAGGTCAGTGTGTTTCTATTACACCGTATATGTAACGCTATCTCATATTTGTTATAAGAGTAAATTTCTAGAAAAGCAATTATTAAACAATGACAGCTTCGATTTAGGTTCCACTTACGCACACAAACGCTCTAAATGTAGCGCTCATAGCCCAATGCTTCTTAGTGTTCAGTCTCTGTCACGAATGTTAAGCAACGCTGGGAGCGGTCACTAGTTGGATGAGTGACTGTTCGTGGGCATCATACCATGAGCGCTTCAGAGTGCACGTTAAGCCGTCGGTCCCGGCTGTTGTCACGAGATAACAGTCGTTACGCCCTGTTAGAGGCCTTCGGGCGGCTTAAAAATCGTCCAACTGTGGAATAATGTTGCCACACCGTCGTCCTTGCCGTCCACCAACCCGCACCAGGCCAGGGTGGTGGAACTAAGGCCTTAACCCTTCACCATAAAAAGGAGAGCGACCCGTGCTCAACAGTGAGCGAAATGGGTTGTTACTTTACTTTTACGCACACAAACTAGTAGCAATTATAACAACACACTCGCACTCTCTTATAGACAACGCTTGCACGCGATTGGGTCACGTTCATACTTGCGTCCATATTATGCACACCATCAAAGGTCCTATTTCGAAAAACCTTCGTTAAAATCACGTTGTCGCGCTACTGGCACTATTTTGCGCACATCAAGTGTTCTATATTGTGGAACCTTTTCTTGTTAGTAACGTTTCTTTTTACAAACAAAACAGCATGAATGGGCACAATGGCATGCAAGTCAGACTACCCATTTTTGTTGCAAACTAGCACCTATTTCAATGTCATTAAGATGCTCCGGTGTATAGCCTGATGTGCTACTATCGTATTCAATCAGCAGCACAGAGTCTGTGATCAGCAGTGTCGTCTGCACATATTATTTTCATAAAAAAAAATGTGATAAAAAAGTTGTTTAAAAGCAATTACAGAATAAAACGAAGTAAGTCAACAGTTAAAAGTCGGCGAATGACGATTGTCGTCTTATTTTAATTTGGCAACGACTTCAAGTTGATAGATCAGTGAAATTTTCATGAAAAAATTTATCAGAACAGTTATAAAATAGTTTTAATTCTTTTGACAGTCGTTACAAAAATAAGTACCTACTCAATTCCATTTTAGTCAAAGGTCACTTAGAGCAAATGATTACGGCTTTGTTTATTGTTACGGGCACTGACTATACTATCAGACATTGTGAAAAGTTCCTGAATTTCGATTAAAAAAGAAAATCATAAAATTGTTTCACGCCAATTTACTGAAATAAGTTTTGTAATATGGTC
Source organism: Anania crocealis (assembly GCA_949315895.1). Classification (NCBI taxonomy): domain Eukaryota; kingdom Metazoa; phylum Arthropoda; class Insecta; order Lepidoptera; family Crambidae; genus Anania; species Anania crocealis. The sequence continues at coordinate 4,485,925 of OX438874.1, read as the reverse complement.
AGGTGGTGAAATTTTATATTTTATAGGACATTTCTTTTTGTTACTTTTAAAATATCTTATCATTTGATTTATTAATTTGTTTTCATATATTTATCAATTATTAAATTGATTTACATTTTGAGGTAAAAAAAAAACTATCAATACAATATTTTCAATAAGTGACCTACTTTTAAAAATACTTGCTGTATTTGGCTGTATCTTCGGAATAGTGATGTCAAGGAATGGTAAGTAGATAAAGTTACATAGTTAGTTTAATTGTAAATGTATCTCGAAATATCCTTTTGATATTAGATTTGTATTCCAAAGGGACTAGTCTGTGTGCTGTAGTTTATACAAATGATACGTAACATAAATCATATATCTAAAATTCTGAAACCATAGCAAAGTGTGATGTCGCTAGTTATTTTTTTATTCTTATAAGCCATAGATATCAGAGAGGATAAGCCTAATAGAGTTTATTAATTAATACTATTTTTCAATGTTATCAATTTAACATTTTTTGTAATTATTTATGCAATCCGAGTGCCTCAGGTGCGACTCGAACTCACCTTTCCGAAGACCATGCTACTGTTCCAATTCATTGTGCTATCAATGTATTATATGGGTTTAGGAATTAATGAAATGTCGCTTGCCTATAAAGTAAATAAACGTGTCAATGACAGTGCATTAGTTGGAGCAGTCGGTCGCTATGCAGACGTTTGTGGGTTTGAGTCCTGACTAAGGCATTCGACATTTTTATACACGGAATAGTAGTAGTTCGTTTAACATGTTTCATGTGAAATTTTAAGTTTTTTAATCCAAATATATTTTTAATTTGGATCTCAAATAAAAATGCTGGGATAAATTTTAGTCCAATAAATTTTTGGTTCAAAAGTTTTTAATTTTATTATTTATTTTAATTTAAGATAATCGTAACTCTTATTTGCAAAATCATCTACAACATAATAGTCTTATTAAAAAAATTGCATACCGCAGCGTGTTTTGTGAAAGCCGACCGTGGCAAATCCAAGGTTGACGTTGCATTTTTTTTAGGCCCGTTACGAAAGCAAAAGAACTCACCGTTGCTCGGCTTAGACATCGAACGTCAGTTCAAATTCCGACACGGTTACAACAAATAGAATTTCGAACACGGTTTCAAAAAAAAATTTAGAATCGTCCACGCACTGTCCCGTCCCAAGCGGACAACATAACAACACTAACCCAAAGAATGAGTTTCTTTTTATTCAAATCATACAAAATCACAACACGATCATTCGGCTGATAATGCCACAGTATTAGCGAAAACCAAAGGATTTTATTTTGACATAATAATATTATCCGAAATCTTATCAATAAGCTGTGATAACTAAGAACTATACACTTGACAAATTTATCGTCCTAGGCAGCCTTTTATCGCATTAAGAATGATGTATGTATTGTCATATTAATGTTTTTCATAGTTTAAATAGCCTGTAAACTATTTAGGCTGAAAAATGAATAACGTGAAGTTTCACAAACAAATGTTTTTTTTTATCTAAACCTGATACTTTGATCCTGTTTTGACAATAAGCAATTACTTTATCTTATCAAACTTTTATTCCGTCCGTATCATAAAGATCTGATTAATTAAAAAGTAATTAACAAAAACGAATAAATAGACAAGTAGTTTACAAAGTACTGGGGGTGGTGAGATCTGCCTCCTAGTGGTCCACCCTGGGCAACGGCATCATTAGTTTTCTAACCAATGATGACGGCTAACAGATCCCTCTGCGGTAGTAGGCTTCGTAAGAGGCTGCCCGGATGCTACTGGACTCCTGCCGGAGTCCAGCGCCAAATAGTTTCTCTGTTTTCCGTATAAAAGGTCATAAAGATCGAATTCATCAAAACGTATTTAACAAAAACGAATAAATAGACAAGTAGTTTACAAAGTACTAAGGGTGGTGAGATCTACCTCCTAGTGGTCCGCCCTGGGCAACGGCATCTTTGGTTTTCTAACCAATGATGACGGCTAACAGATCCCTCTGCGGTAGTAGGCTTTGTAAGAGGCTGCCCGGATGCTACTGGACTCCTGCCGGAGTCCAGCGCCAAATAGTTTCTCTGTGTTCCGTATAAAAGGTCATAAAGATCGAATTCATCAAAACGTATTTAACAAAAACGAATAAATAGACAAGTAGTTTACAAAGTACTGGGGGTGGTGAGATCTACCTCCTAGTGGTCCACCCTGGGCAACGGCATCATTAGTTTTCTAACCAATGATGACGGCTAACAGATTCCTCTGCGGTGGTAGGCTTCGTAAGAGGCCGCCTGGATGCATGCTACCACCCTCCTGCCGGAGTCCAGCGCCAAACAGTTTTCTGTGTTCCGCTGTTGTGTGGGAGAACCAGAGCCACTTTCTGGGAAAGCTCGCTCCATCTTAACCGTAGAGTAGTTAAGTATGTATTCAGGAGCAAGTCCATTTATTATTTAAAAAAACTGATTCTAAAACTTACTTCTATGGTTTAAAAAACCTAAACAAAGTTTCTTTCACCCAAAACTATGAAATTTGGCCAGTAATAACGTCTTAAACTCAAGATATTCACAAAACAAACGCCTTAATGGTTACTTCCTTTGGGATCAGAACAATTAAGTAACTGTGATGTTGTCCAAATTTATAAATACCTATAAAAAAAGTCCTTTTAAATTTAATTTGATTTGAAACACCTAATAATAAGGTTACGAAAATCTTCGCGTCGAAATTACCTCAGTGTCTCAAGACGAAAGTATTTAACGTGTGCGTGTTGTCAGTGATTCATCATCATCATCATATCAGCCGAACGACGCCCACTGCTGGGCATAGGCCTCCCCCAAGGAACTGCACAACGATCGGTCCTGTGCTGTCCGCATACAGCGGCTTCCCGCGACCTTGACCAGATCGTTGGTTCACCTTGTAGGGGGCCAGTGATTCATGTGATAGAAAACTAAAACATAGTCACTTAATACGGGTCTCATAAGAACGCTCAAGGTCACACAGTGGGCAATGAAGAGTGGGATCTTGGTATTGGTGTTTCCCTGCGCTTAAGAATCAGAAATGAAGAAATCAGCAGGAAAACTAAGGTAACCGGCATCGTTCGAGGAATAGCGGAGCTGAAGTGACGGTGGCCAGGACACAGAGTAAGAAGAACCGATGGCCGTTAGGTGGAAGGTGCTGGAATGGCGACTACGCACCGGATCTATGGGTAGCCTTTCACTAGGCGGACCGACGATCTGGAGAAGTCGTTGGATGATCGTGCCGTGGGAACGATCGTTGTTGGAGATTCTTATGCAAAGCCTACGTCCGGCTGTGGGCGTCATTTAATGATGATGAACAAGATGATGCTGTAACTGATGCTCGGGTCAAACCTTGCCCTACTATTCGCTACTGATTCTAATACATTGAGTGTATCTGGTTAACCAGAACGCAGTAATTATTGTTAAGTAATTAGTTTAAATTAACATTCATTATAATATCTATTGTAAAAATTTTCAAAGTAAACGTGGGAATTTTGCATCAAATCCACTATTTTTCTTTGACAGTTGACTTAATTATAGTTCGTTTGGATTGCTGAATCATTTATCTAACAGTAGCCAAACTGAGATAAATCTGGCAGGACAATAATTAGTATAATGTATTTAATATGGATTACACTTGCTCTATTTCTTAATACATAAAATTTCTAATACCTTACAACAGATATTGATTTGATTGTTGTATGATCATATTTTGTTATTGTTTTTTAATTTTATTTCGGAAGTTACATATGAATGGAATGCCTAATATTGAAAAACACGAAAATCGATGCAAAAGAAACAGATTACTTTAATTATAGTAGTTACTTAATGCAAAAGATTGCCAATAACTTTTTGTTTTAAACTTTTTATTATACTTCTAAAAAATAAATGTTCCGTACGTGGCAAGCGCTATCAAGTTATAATTAAGTTACATAATCTTACCCAAAATCGTGTATCCTTGCATCCTTTTCAGATATCTATCCAAAGATTTCTCCAAATGCGATCCCATATTTAAAATTGACATTGCACTGTTAATTTTCACTTTAAACTCCACAAACACCTAGTTATAACGTCGACTGAATACTAACTGTATACGATTTCAGGAAATAATAGTTTCCTCATTAAAAACTGCGTTAAAAACATTCTAGGTCGGACTTCGCAAGCGGTACTCACTAAATCAAAGATAAAAACAACGATAATGGAATTTAGCGGGAAAATAAACTAATCTTCATAAGTTTATGCAAATATTCGAATTATAGAGACACTGGCACGTTTCATTCAAAAGAAGAAAAAAATAAACTAATGCACTGGCACGTACTTTCAAGTTTAGAACATTAATTTATTTAAATTTTTTTTCACCCCTCGAATTTGAAATAGGCGCTACAAAAAAGTATTGATTATTCAAACTATTCCAAGTTTTTATTGTCCATATAAAATACTTTAATCAGTTTTATTTAACGTCTTATCTAACTAATAGCTACTTCTTAAATGAAATCAAAATAACATATAATTAGAAGAACTTGTTTAATGAGTGATCATAATAGTGTAATCACAACATTTCTTAATACGTCTTTAAAATGGGTAAGTTTAATAAACTGGTACGTGTTTATAACGTGATACCGAACTATCAAATGTTAGTTGTTAGGTATTAAACTCATTTGTGTTCAACAAACATACTAGACCAACCCTATTCCTGTTAATGATGTGTTTGGCTGTTATCTCTCGTTAATTTCCGTGCAATCGAGGGAGAATTATAAATTATGATTCTGATTTACGAGTACATGAAACTGATTGTGGAGAACATTGTGAATAACATGTAAACAAGATGTTAGGATGACATATATCGTTTTTGTAGTAAATAATTCATTACGTTTGTAAATAGTGTCACAAAAAGAGCGTGCCAATCTTATGAAAATGAATTAATACAAAAAACTTTTTTAAATGTATTGCCATTTTTGAATTATTTCTTAGTTAAATTTTTATTAAAATTCCCATTTCAAGCTGCTGCTGTTTTGTTGCTATGTGCTCAATATATAGTTAAGCATTGTTAGATATCCAACTAAAGAAAAGAAAAATATTATGCATATCTGTGCAATGTGCATATATTATGTTAGTTTAAAAAGGTGTCATTTTATGAAAAATAACAATTAGAGATGTCGAAAAGTGTTACAGTTCACATCATAAGCTATATTTGCCTTGATTGGCTTGCTTTTTTGAGGCACGCTATATACCTCAGATCATTGATCTGAGCTAAATACGAATTCCTTATCAATACTGCTCAATGTGTCAGGATATAAATTCCTATAATATCATAATTTTAGACAAATGATTTAGTAGCTCTCCATCATTAGTCAGGAGCATTTCTTTTATAAAAAACATACTGTCTAAGTACTAAGTTAACTGTAAAAAATATTTGAAAATAATTGATGATAGCGCCTCTTAAATTGGCGGCTTAAATTCTTCATCATTTTGATCGATTAAACTCCTAAAAAAACTTTATGCCTGGTTGTACTAAAAAAAGTAATAGTAAAACAAATGTTAATGGCGCCAACTTAGAAAAAACGGAAGTCCTGGTTCAAATTAGGCAACTTCGCACTCACAGTTTAGATAAAGTTGTATAAATTCTATTAGCTCACTGTCCCCAAGGATAAAAACATGTCACAGGTGCCGAACTGGCGATACATGCATTCTAATGACTACAAGATTCGTGCTGTGAGAATTAAAATTATAGCGGAAACAGGAAAGACTACAAAAAGATCGTTGATAGTAACGGTTTTAATGTCATTTTTAAACATGGAAGTTGGAACTGCATTAATAAAATCTCCGCGATACCTTGCGGTACAGTTTTGAAACACTTTTGATGTGAAACATCTATAGGCGCACGTGAGACCGATTTCTGGCGTGGCGACGCGTCGCCACGCGCAATCGACTGTGCGTTTCTCTCTCACTCGATCCGGCGTTAAGCCATCTCTTTCGCTCCACTGAGCTCGCAACTTAACCAACTTAACCAACTTAACCAACTTAACCAACTTAACCAACTTAACCAACTTAACCAATTTAACCAATTTAACCAATTTAACCAATTTAACCAACTTAACCAATTTAACCAATTTAACCAACTTAACCAACTTAACCAACTTAACCAACTTAACCAACTTAACCAACTTAACCAATTGAACCAATTTAACCAATTTAACCAATTTAACCAATTTAACCAATTTAACCAATTTAACCAACTTAACCAATTTAACCAACTTAACCAACTTAACCAACGTAACCAATTTAACCAACTTAACCAACTTAACCAACTTAACCAACTTAACCAATTTAACCAATTTAACCAATTTAACCAACTTAACCAACTTAACCAACTTAACCAACTTAACCAACTTAACCAATTTAACCAATTTAACCAATTTAACCAATTTAACCAACTTAACCAACTTAACCAACTTAACCAACTTAACCAACTTAACCAATTGAACCAATTTAACCAATTTAACCAATTTAACCAATTTAACCAATTTAACCAATTTAACCAATTTAACCAACTTAACCAACTTAACCAACTTAACCAACTTAACCAACTTAACCAACTTAACCAACTTAACCAACGTAACCAATTTAACCAATTTAACCAACTTAACCAACTTAACCAACTTAACCAATTTAACCAATTTAACCAATTTAACTAATTTAACCAATTTTACCAATTTAACCAATTTAACTAATTTAACCAATTTCTGGAAAGTTGCATGTAGATCATTTTTCGAAAAATAAGGCCATAAAGAAGTTTCACTTCTTACGTGTGTACACTAGTACACGCACAACTTTTTTTTATTTTATTGACATTTTTAGTTCCTACCACAATCTGTTCTTTTCTGCATACTACTTTTACGAAATAACGTCGATGTTTCACATCTACCAGGCGTCCCGTGACGGCTCCATTTTTTTTATTTTTTATTTACCATATTTTGTACATTTTGTCTTAAGCTGCTTCCTATTTACAATTTTATATGCTCGCCTTTCGAAAATTGAAAAAAAAAAAATTGCGGATTTAAATTGTTCTATACTGTTTTAAACTTTCATGGTCACTATCGTAAGAGTTAGCTATTTCGAGATTTCTACCATGTACCTTGTTTTTTATGAGTTTCCGATAAACCGGAAACTCATAAAAAACAAGGTACATGGTAGAAATCTCGAAATAACTAACTCTTAAATTGTTCTATTGGTATTTTTATTGGTTATGTCATTTGCAACCGCGAAACAATCACTGTTGATATTTACTTTGTTTAATAATAAGTAATAACCAATATTTCCTTCGGAAGCTTATGTCCAGCAGTGGACTAGCGTTTGCTAATTGCTACTAACGCAACGACAAGTGGCTTTAAATGATCACCAGCTTTAAGGGCCCAGGTTCGGGTATTTCTATATTTTTTTGGATTTGTGTAATCTACCTACGATGTTTTTGTTTGATATTCTAGAACCAAACAAACTGTGCTACATTTATATTTATACATTCTAAAGTACCGTGGCTCCGTCACTTCCGGTTTATTGCGTTCCCGAACATATCGCTCTTCTTTGATCACTTGAGAGTTTTTCCAATAAAATTGTTATTAGTTATTTTGTATATCAAATTTATAATTTATTGACTCTTATTATCTTATCTGTGTTACTATTAAGTAATTTTTTAGGGTTTCAAATTATTATCTCCATTCCAAATTCGACAGAAAAACAGTGAAGACAGATAGACAGGTTTAAAATTAATACTAATGATACTTACTGCAGATAGTAAAAACTGGGCTGCCGTTGATATACGGCGAGTGGTCTTCGACTTTCTCGGATGGTTTGACGACATCGGGCGCTCCAACCATGCCTGTAACAATACGGATTGCCATTCAATATCTATTAAACAGATTCTACGAGTAGTTTCAACGGACTATGTACCTATTAAAATATTTTTTATGGGACTGTTCGAAATTCAATTTTACCATTTTTTTTAATTGTGTTCGAAAATCAATTTTACCGAATTTTTTAAGGAGATACACCACTATTTGTTGTGACGAAAAATGAGGTCAATTTGATTTGCTCAATGATACGAGTGCAACTGAAGCTACTGGAGAAAGTATAGGTCAATATCATGTAAACAAAAAAGGTTTTGGAGTCTGTTCCAAGCAAATAATTAGTGAACTTAATCAAAATTAGTGTTACTATTAAATAGTAGGTACTACTTAAATTTCAAAAATTTTATGGATATAAATAAGTCAAAATTGTACCATCTTATTTCTTTGGCAAAGGAATATTACCTATATTATAAGGAAATGATACGGTATTTCACATCTTTAGATTTGAAGTTTTTAGGGTTGTCTTTTAAATCACAATTGAAAACGCGTAATTTTTGTACTACCAAACCTTTTATAATATACGCTTCAGAGGTATCTTCAAGTGAAAATAAAAATAAATATTCCCGAGTTTGTTCTAAAATGAATCGGCACCATTAAGTATTGATCGAATTTATTTAGGTCGTAGTTTGACAGTTGTGGTAGCCGATTATGTATGTAAATAAAACTTAGGTTACCGAACGAGAACATTCCGATATATGGCTTCACTCAAATAACAAAATAGGTATAGTGACCTAGAAAAGCGCCTACTCAGTTAAATTGAAAACTATTGAAAGTGGCATTTCACTCGGAAAAACTTAAATATAATTTTTGTTGACTGAAGATATGGTTGCTTTTCAAATTCAAGTTGCGTTCCATGTCTCTTAGTTAAGTATTTTCTTAACTAGCTTGCATCTTCGCTCGCTTTTAATAAGTTTCGTGGCAAATGAGCTCAAATAATCAAGATAAGATTTTAACTGCGAAGCAGATTAACTGTTGTACAAATTTAAGAAAATCTTTTCATTATGTTACACTAGCAAACTATATGCTAATTTTATCAAGAATTTTCATTTTATATTTTAAATAAGTCAGAAATCCAGTAGGTACTCTTGAAATTGATCAAACAATATACCAATAAACGCGGTTTCTAAATCAATGTGTTAAAAGATGTGTAGGTATTAGAGAAAAACATTGGGCCTTTCAACACACCTACAATGGACTCGCATTTGATCAATATCTTTTCCCGAATCAAACCCATTCATCTCTTCCGTTTAAGACAACACAATAAAACAATTGCAAAGAAAATGAAACACTCTCTTAGACACGTACTTAGCTTATTGTTATAACATACACTAGCATTATGTGGGTCATAAACTCATTAAATACCGACCGTATCTAACAACATTTGACATGGACCTAAAGGCTTCGAAGAGTTTCCAAGAAAATGATTATACAATCAGTTTTCACGGAACAGTTAAATAGGTATTAGAAATTGCCGTTTTGTATGGACGAAAACGAGAAAAGTCATTTTTCCATACTAACAATTATTTAGTTTTTTTAAAAACGCCTGCCCCGTTTTCGATGCAATTAAAGGTGAAAGTTAGGTGGTTATAAAGCTCCGCATTATAGTATTTAAATTTCTGAAAATCAAAGTGTATAATACAAATATACTTAATTGAAGCAAGAAGGTCAGCTGACACATTGTAAGGGGTCTTTTCAACGATTTCCTTTGAAGTAATAGGCACTAGTATTGCATTTTTTTTTTTTAGTCAAACGTTACTTTATTTAGTTTTTGATACAATACAAAAAGAATTACGCAATAATATGACTATACTTAAGAGCTATAAACAAAATAAAAAGTGGGAAAATAATCGGCAATTTCATACTTTAACCCCTATTACAAGGCCAGTAAACTTTTCGTCGTTTTAAAACTGGCAGGTGGCAAGAAGCAGTGTAAGTGACTTTCCTACATATACGAGTAGCGATGACCTAGTTATGCCTGCGGGAAGCCGTTGGATGCGAGCTAAGATGCGCTCGGAGTGGTGGTTAGTAGACTTAGGAAATATTATTTTAGTTTACTCTCAGCTAGCTCTCAGGATTCTGAGCTTTATCGACTGGAAAACTGGGAGCCCGATATCCCTATCAGGAACACAATTAGGTATTTATCGAAGCTAGGAAACATCTAGATGATTGTCAGATCTAACAGTAAAAACCGCTGTAAATGCCATTCAACGAAACGCTCTAATAATGGCTTGTTTCTAAGTTGACATGGTCCTAATTCCAACCTCTCTTAGGGCCCATTTTATTGGGAAATCTTTTCCTGTTTCATTTTCATAATCAAATGCAAATATATAATGTAAACTTTTGACGAACATTGACACTTAGTACAACGTTATAAGGTTGGTTAATCGATAAAAAATAATATATTCTTTTATAGCTAAATAAACGTGGTTGACCAACACCTTTTATTACATTAGCCAATCAATAACAGCCACCATAAGTACATAAACGACGCCTAGTAAGTAAAAAGTAGTGAGCAAAAACATATTAAAATATGTATAATACAAATTCAATTGTATAGAGAAATAAAATATTTTAATGAAATATTATAGAAGTTATCAACTAAACATGTCTTGCGTATTCGCGACAATTACATCACTGCAACACAAAAAAATCTTTCAAACTCCCAAAATTACAAAAAACATCGCAGCTATAGGATTAAAATTTGAATTGAGTTCTTCTTCTTTGTCCAACCCATGTTCCCAGTTTATCTGGGGTCGGGTCTCCCTGTACATTTGCGCCAAAGAACTCTTTTCTGGGTTGTCTGAGTAGTAAGGTTGTCCCGGTCCATCTCTTTCCTGATGTTGTTCCACCAAGTGGCGGGTGGCCTGCCTCTTCCCCTGGCAGAGTTTGGTATGTTCAGCACTTTCTTAACCACATAGTCGTCTGCGCGTCTTTGGATATGGCCATACCAACGTAAGCGACTTTCTCTTACTTTTTCCACTATAGGGGCTACTCTGAAGGAACCTCTAATATACTCGTTGCGGACTTTATCCAGACTTTATATTATTCTTTATTTAATTTGAATTGAATTGTAAAAAAATTAACAAATTATATATGGAATTAACAAGTTTTAATCAGAGCTTCTTCGCATCTAAGTTCATTCTTAAGATTTTTAATAAAATAAGCAGTTACGCCCTTTATTCATTTGACTGGAGAATTAGAATGAGGTGTGGGTGTACCTCAAATGTAATACATAATCAGCAAAATCAGGACACGCAATCAAGGGCTATTGGTTAACACAATTAACAAACCATGCAAAGTTATTGTGATATCTATTTCAGAACGAATGGTGTTGATGAAGGCGCAATCGATTCGTTTCGGTAATATGAAACGTGATTATTTTGTGAAGTAAACATTACGGGCGGAAGCGGGGACGGTAGCGGAGCGATTTGCATTACCCAACACAAAAACTATCGCAGTGATTTCTTGTATAGCACCAACTCGAAGTTGATGCGCCTTCTTGTTCGCTATTTTCTATTTTGTTTTAGGAAGATGTAGCCCTATTTTTTTCCCCTTTTGAGTGTTTTCTATTCGTAATTAGGTATAATGGAAACAAAGGAGAACATTAAGGTTCCATACAACGGAAATACGGAAAACGGAAAAGAACGGAATCCATATAGGATGGCTTTACAAGACAATAGACGGTCTTGTGACAGACAGACGGACGGACGGACAGAATAGACGGACAACAAAGCCATCCTATATGGATTCCGTTCTTCCTTGAACCCCCTAGTAAAGTCACAATTCCAACAAAAAATACACGTCGAAATAAGAAAACGTCCTTTTTCAGTTGATAAGCGAGAAATTAACTGAAAACACATTCTTTTCGGGCATAAACTTTAACAAATTTCGTACAAGCGATAAGCGATAATCTAATAATAAGTTATGGTACTTTACAAGACAATAGACGGTCTTGTGACAGACAGACGGACGGACGGACAGAATAGACGGACAACAAAGCCATTCTATATGGATTCCGTTCTTCCTTGAACCCCCTAGTAAAGTCACACATCCAACAAAAAATACACGTCGAAATAAGAAAACGTCCTTTTTCAGTTGATAAGCGAGAAATTAACTGAAAACACATTCCTTTCGGGCATAAACTTTAACAAATTTCGTACAAGCGATAAGCGATAATCTAATAATAAGTTATGGTAAAGCTAATTGATCATTAACAATGCGACGTGCGTCATTCAATCCAAACAAATAAATCGATATGAGGATTGATTTTTCATACATTTACCCTACACTTGAGACCCTTGACATTTGGTGTCGGCCTAAAATAGATGAGTTCAAACAATATGAGAAATACGAACTAATCGCCAAGCATGGCAAGCGTTGTCGATCGCCGTTTAGCCAATGATATTATTCAAAACGAAGCAGATTTGTTATAAGCGCGAGCGTTGTGAAGACTCAAATACGCCCTAATTAGGTAGTTTTTTACAACTCAAATCCATTGCCCTCTTTAAGAAAGAAGCCTCTCAACGCTTCATCGATAAGGCAGTGAATCACCCCAATTAGCGAAAGCCGCCACGTACCCCCCCCCAGAGAAATGTCGCTGTCCGACGTCGTCGGCCCAGGCATGTACTGAACGACCCCGACGATCCGATCACCGCGTACGTCACAACAGCCAACACCTTAAGCACTTCAATTACTTAAATACACTAAAAACGCAGTTGTGTTGTCCGCCGAGGTCCGAGCCTACAGAGGCGCCCTTGAGTTCGCCGTCCAACCCCCTCCCAGATCAGACCAGCCAGAATGGAGCCTGATCCGGCATGCCACATCTCCGGTTCCGGCGGCGCCACCACTGGTGGGTTCGCCATTTGGTAGGGTGCCCTTAGCACCCCACACTGGCCCGATCACGCCCGCTAGTATGGGCCCCGGTGCGAGCGAGCCTGAGGCTTCGCTTCGCGAAGCCTCACCCTCGGCCGCACCGGAGTACCGCTAGCGTGGCGGACCTAGGCTGAGCGCTTTCAGCGCTCGCCACACTCTGCCCGATTTAACTGATTAAGCCTCCCATATGGGGTTTCAGTGATAGGTCCGTCAAAAAAAAAAAAAAAACGATACAAGGACTACCCAACACAAAAATATTTTTTCAAATCGAACCAGTACTTCCAGAGATTAGCGCGTTCAAACAAACAAACAAACTCTTCAGCTTTATAATATTAGTATAGATGTATTCTGAATAGAAAAATGTTCAAACACTACCGCAAATATACTGAAATTATTGTATTTCCATAGTCGGGTTACGATTTTTAAACTATTTATCTTTTTCCCTACACAATTATCAAAAATGTTCATCTTTAAAAACTTCCTCTCTCTCTCGATCATTACAAACATATGAAAATGTTTTTTCAAATTTGTTGCTACGATTGAAAGTTAAGCGCGTGGGTACCTACATACATTACAGTGATTTATTTTTATTCATATATATCGATTAAATTCAAGCTAAATATTTTTAAATACTTTAAAATTGCTTCTACCAGAGGAACAAAAATATAAACAATAAATAAGAAGTTCATTGGCAATAACAAAATTCGGTCCAAAAATAAAATTATACAAATTAATGCTAGCCAAAGAAACAGTTTTTACATCTATTGATACAGTATCTATTGATACAGTATTTATGTCAAAGCGGTTTATTCAACTTATATTAACAACTACTGTTTAAACAAATCCTGAATCTGATATTTACTGATATTTAGGCCTGTTACAATATTTAGACCGTTTTATGGTTATTTAGTGATTAATTCATGTCCTTGTAATATTATAAATGATAAAGTTTGGATGGACCTTTGTTATTCATTCACGCCGAAACAACTAAGCCGATCGATATGAAATTTGGCAAGCAGATAGATTAAGGCTGGAATAGCACATACGTTTAAAAATACCGTTCCCATGGGATACACATGATTTTTTTCCGTTTAATCCCTCGATCGTGAGTTATTTCAGACATATTTGAAATCAATTGTTATCGTGGCACCCGAGTGCCTCCCGGGGGTTGAGGGATTAAAGATCGAAATTCTAAGCGTACTAAATCGCGGGTAAAGCTAATAATACTCACAACTAGTTAAATTATAAAACCCAATGCTCCCTTTCGGGAACTGCTTGCTTATCGTTTACTTAGTGTACGAGTATTTACAAATTAGGATATAATGGGACTGTTATAAATTGTCGTTAAAGTCTCTGAATTTAAATTAAATTTATAAAAGTAGATAAAGTATTATAGTACAAACTATTAAATAAAAATTTATAAAAATTTATTTGGTTGTTTTATAATGGTCATCAATTTATTGTCTGGCATCCACTCGAAATAGATAGCTCATTTCACGATTTTTGTAAGTAAAATTTTTGTACAATGAAACACAAATTAGCATTTTGCATGGGAACTCTATATTTTAGTTTTTATATTTCATCTATGCTAAATCTTCCAGCCCGTAGAAACCTATGCCATATTTAAAAGACCTGCAAAAAAATGTATCATGTAAGTAAACGTCCACAATTTTTTTTCCGATAAAATTAAAATCACTGTTGCTTATTTTGGTAAAACGTGCAAAATGTATTCCTTAAACACCTTAATTGTGTCTGTTTCTCTCATTTTAGCATATTTTTTTTATTCCAAATCCGTCCACTTTGACCTTTATATCAATTGCATGACCTTACCTATTACTTAGAAGTTAGAACCTACAAAACAAACAAATAAGGTTGAAATTTGAGTGACTCCGCGTTATCAATTGCTAGTAAGGTGATATAGCGAATTCAAAGTATCCTGCTAGTAAGTAAATTGGTATCGCGATAAGCGATTATAGACCTTAATGTCACATTAGCTGGCTTTGAGTGTAAGTCGTTTTATAACATCTACGGACTAACAGGATTAAGGTATGATTATTCGCCGAGTGTTGTCGGCACATAAATAGAGCACAACCCCCTCTCGACCTATGGGTGTCGTAAGAGGCGACTAAAGGAGTACCGTCAGACGGGCCGCAGAGTCTTTGCCAACCACTGGCCAAACTTCGATCGCCAACCTGCCAAGCGTGGCGATTATGGAAATATCCCCCTTCTGGAGAGGCTGTGTCCAACAGTGGACTAATATAGACTGTTAGTGGTGATGTTAAAGATTCATATTTCTAATATAATTTTTAATTATTCCCAGACATGTTAACATTTCATACCTCTACCTTATTTTATACAGAACCCATCAACCATAAACGCTGTGAAGTCAGATAAATCAAAATCAAATTTAAAATCTTATTAAACGCGAGTAAAATCTGTAAATCTTTCATTACAAAGAGAGGAAATTCAAGAAAACAATGAATCTAAAAAGTCCTATCCTGTATTTACCAAGTTATCATACTTTCAATCGATTAAAAATTTTCTTTGCTGACCTGCTATCATATTGCACAGCTTTAATTTATGCCGGGCTTCTTAGTAATAATTATACAGCTTAGTATGATAATGGCAATTTGTTGCCAATTGTATGTACACAACCTACTTAAAGTAAAAATAGATTTAAAATCATCGCTGAACATAAGATAACATTTGATAGCCTATCTTTAGTAATTGATTTGCTGATCGTACCGAACATCGTGAATAGGGCTGGTAGTTTCCACTTCCAATGTATATTTTTAAATTTTTTTCTGAATGATAAAGTGGAAGATATTTAATTCGATGCGCAACTATTTTTAAACATATAAACAATAGGGAAAGGTATACACCGTGAAATTTTAGTGGTTGTTTTCCCGCAAAAGAACGATTTATCTTTAGTAGCACCATCGAATCGTGCAAGTTATTTTTTGAAAATAAAGATATCGTTGTTCTCAACTAATCAAAAAAATAATCACCAACTCAAAAGCGTGAGATACGATAGTATCTTTACAAAATGTGACGTGTTTGGGTACTGCTTGCCGCACGAAACCAATGTCCAAAGCAAAAGAAGCTCTACGCACTAAGTAATACAGCATAAACTGCACCGCGCGAGGGGCAATGACCCCGGCCGGTGACCGGCTGCGGCGCGGCTGGTACCATTGGTTCGAGGTTGCTTTCGAGTTTCGTTTATCACAATCGTGAAACTGCTATTTTTTTATTTGAATAAAAAAAACTGCACAAAACTATTGTACTACTAATTCAAATTCAAATTCAAATATTTTATTGCGTTCTATAATGTTACAAGGATGTTATAAAATATGATAAAAACAGTTCATTATAGACCCTGTTCGGGCACAACAATACAATTAGTAGTAGACAGAGAGGATGACGCCATAATTACATGATATTTCAGTACAAAATAACAAATAATAAGTGTATACATACTTTCTAAAATTGACTTTATATTCAATTTATAGATATCGATTAAATTTATATTAAAATAACAGCTAATCTCATATTTTTATCAGATTGTATTACTTATTAAACATTTTTATAAATTTGAATTTGACATAAATGAAATAAATTGTTATATTTGTGGCCATTGTATTAATTAATTTGATTATTATTTTTTTAATTTTATTAGATTTTTGTCATTTAGGTATTGTAACAGTGGGGATATGTGTATACCAGTAAATAGAAACAAACGGTTGGCAGTTTCTAATCAATTTATATTATTGAAACAAAATAAAACAAGGGGTAGGTACAAGCGAAGTAAATGACTAAGTATGGGCACAGATAAGGTAATCGTAAAGTAAACTATCTAACATTTATAATGGGACGGCTAGCTAACAGGGGTGATGGAGCAACGTATACTAAAGATCGTCGTGCGGTTCGCTAACGAAGCCAACACGGGAACAGTAATATACGCGCTGAGTAGTCTATGCTCGAAGAGAATCAGGCGCAATCAAAGACCGACCTAGGTCGATGCAAAGATGGTGCACCCGGAGCGCTCCGAACGTAGACTACTCAGCGCGTATATTACTGTTCCCGTGTTGGCTTCGTTAGCGAACCGCACGACGATCTTTAGTATACGTTGCTCCATCACCCCTGTTAGCTAGCCGTCCCATTATAAATGTTAGATAGTTTACTTTACGATTACCTTATCTGTGCCCATACTTAGTCATTTACTTCGCTTGTACCTACCCCTTGTTTTATTTTGTTTCAATAATATAAATTGATTAGAAACTCCGGCGCGCCTCGCGAGCAATACGCTGCATCGACTTAGGTCGGTCTCCGTGTTCTCTCGTTCCCGCTGAGCTTAGGCTGCGCCCCTACTCCGCTTCGTATGTTAAACGAGTTGCGTGTTGGCTTTGCTAGCGAACCGCACGCGCTCGGATAGTATACGAGTCTCAAATCGCCGCCATAGCCTTCTGCTATTTATTATATTATTATAGTTTTGCCCACCCGCTTTATACTTAATAAGTACTTACATTTTGTTTTGCATATTATACCTCATTCTAGTAATAAATCTTTATAATTATTTTAAACGTTGGTTCATATTTAACTACCCACTCAAACCCTGCTACAGTATTCATTTATTGTATAGTAGCAGTTATTTAAAAGAATAGATTTTATTGATTTTGAATATTTAATTTTATTTGATTCTTCTTTTATTAATTCCGGTAGTTTATTGTAAATTTTTATAGACATGAATAGTGGGCTTGATGAATGAAGCTTTAGATGGGCAGGCGGTAACATTAATTTGTTCTTACGAACACTTCTCAATGAATGGTTCGAGGGTAAATCCGATCGCTTTGTATAAAATTCGGGGTGTTTTCGGACGAATTTACATATTTCCAAGATGTACATACATGGAAGGGGAAGTATGTTAAATTTTCTAAAATATGGTTTGCAACTTTCTGTCTGTTTTGTGTAGGCGAGAATTCTAATTAGCTTTTTTTGCAAAATAAAAAGGCTGGCTGCATCGGTGCTATTTCCCCATAGAATGATGCCATAGTTAAGCCAATAATAAAACTAACATAGAATCATTTTACTGCGGGAAAACAACCAATAAAATTTCACGGTGTATTGTCAGCACAAGAAGAATACCAAAACCCTTCCTTTAAGCTTCGAAAGACGCGACAAAAGCCTAGTTCTCATTAGCCAGTATTTTACTTTCTAACCTACTCGACTAAATTTTTGGTGTTCAGAAGCCTTCAGCTACTAAAATACTCGTTACTCGACTAAAATACTGGCCTAATGCGAACTAGGCTTAAAGGAGTACTGCCAGAAGCAGGCGGAAAACAGCGTGATCTCTTCTACCATTGGCCAAACTGCAGTCGCCAACACGCCTGCCAAGAGTGCCAAGCGTGGCGGTTATGGCAAAATCATACTTTGGAGAGGCCCGTATCAAGTATTGAACTAACAGTAGTCAGTTGGAGCAAGGCCTGGCGATTACAGAAGATGATGTATGTATGGTTTTTATCTGCAGCTTCTGTAGAGTTATAACGGTTTCATGAGCAGTATGAAGTCTTGCGTTATCGTAATAATGGAGCAATATTATGGTAAGGATCAAGACCCGGGCTAATACATAGTTACAAGTATAGTCATAGATAATTTATTGCAACATGTTGGTATTATAGATACGAGTAGTAATAAAAAATAAGACCTATAAAACGTGATCACACGATCACGCTTTTTTACGGGTAGACTGAAATCGATAATTTGTTTAGGTATAGCTCAAAGCAAGTTGAAAAAGTAAACATTAAAGAGAAAAACATTGAAGTTGGCTTTACGTACCTTAACACACACATCTTAAAAAAATAGATCGTTCTCCCGTGATCATGGCGCTTGCAACAGTGCCGAAATATCGTGAACTTATAAAAACTAAGGTACATGGTATAAACCCCGAATCAATTAACTCAACTGATAGTGACCATGGATGTTAGAATCAGTACCTTAAAAAAATATAAAAAACATACAAAAAAAAATAAGTCATAAAAAGAAGAAAAGGGGTTATGCTATTTTCAATTGAAACTGCAATTTTTTTGCAATGGTTATAAAGTTGAAAAACTATAAGAGATTACTTTTCATGGGGTAAATTAAAGTATGTGTAGGTTATCACTGCCAATCTATACTAATATTATAAAGCTAAAGAGTTTGTTTGTTTGTTTGTTTGAACGCGCTAATCTCAGGAAGTACTGGTTCGAATTGGAAAATTATTTTTGTGTTGGATAGTCCATTTATCGAGGAAGGCTTTAGGCTATATAACATCACGCTGCAACCAATAGGAGCGAAGCATGAGTGAAAAATGTTGCAAAAATAGTCGCGATCATAATAACAGATATTGACGAGGACGAAGTCGCGGGCAACAGCTAGTGATACAAATAAATCAATTAGTTATTTCGAACATAAAAATAATAATAAAATTACAGTGATTCTGTTAAGACAACCCTAATACAGAGCACGTTTCAGGCGCTGGTGTTTTAAACCAAACACGAGAGTGAGCGTTCGATACGCTGCGAACAAAAGTTGCAAGCACTTGCGAAATCGTTCAGATAAAAGATTTATTGCTCTCTGTGCTAAGATGAGTTCAAGACTTCAAGGTGATTAAACAAGTATATAAGTATCTCGAAAACTATAACACTTTTACAGAGGTCTTTTTTTTGTATGATAACTGACCCTTACGCCTTACTTCTCAATTAGTTTGTCGTGGTGCTTACTGGACACTCTGTATAGTTAAAAAACTGTAACCCAACCCTACCCTGACTACGAAAAGCAATGATTTCATAGTCATCCTGTATATTTGCTTTATTGTGCAAAAATTTTTGTAGTCAGAGTTTTGTCTTCTTTCATTTGATCTCGTTATGACTGCTTTTTTTTTCAAAGACCCCAATATTTGTCGTCACATTTACCATGTAGCTTTTTTAACAAAAGAAGCCTATGTTACACGGACTGATATAAGGAATCGGTTGATTGATACCTCATACACCAAAATCGACTCAGTAGTTTAGCCGCAAATGTGGAACCCACATAAATACCCCACATACATTATTACCCTCCCTGTTGGCCTTGCCGTAGTTGGGTAAAAAAACGACATACCTAAAGCGAGTGTCCACATTTTTTTTTTTAATTCTGACACCTAAGTCTGTGTTCGAATTAAAGTACCTAGATACTCGTTTTGTGGAATATAGGATAGGAGAACCCCATTTTTGGGCCCGACTTTACAATAATGGAAATTATGCCAAAAAATCCCTTCTATTTTACAATGGACAGGTGGAGAAAATGGATAAAATAGAAATAGTTTTTCTAATACTTAAACAGTCTCTGTAAACCGTTATACACACTTAACTAAAACGTGACTATCTCCGTAAACGCTCTGTCACTTCATAGAGCGGCGCTTTTAACGTTTTAATCGATTTGGAATAAATCGATGTATAGTAATACTTTTTTACAATTGCATTTTTTAAGCTAAATAGTTAGTTTATTTGATATTTTAGCAACTTAATTGCACTTATAATATCAGTATATAAACTTGAAAAATTTTTTTTTTGTCCCGCCTGAGACAAAAAAAAAAATTTTTTCAAGTTTATATACTGATACTAAATAGTTAGTTTTCAAAGCCTGATACAAATATAAAAAACTTAGAGAATATAATTAACCTTTTTTGAAAAACGAAGTACACGTTATGTAACCATTAGGTATAACGTCTTGGCACTGTTTTTGAATTTTTTATTAAAAAAAAATATCAGAATATACATTGGTAAGCTATTTATTTTGCAACACGCTGTGACGCGCACGGACGTAGCTATGCAAGGTTCATTCATCCGGGACCCCATTTAGGTTTCGTTTAGAAGAAATAAATATTTAAATATTTAAGACAAATGCCTCAATGGGCCACACTGAGCCATCTAGTCCCAAATTAAGGTACTATTAAGTACCCTGTCGTATGGGGTACTAGACAACCGATAAACTTACTTATATACTTTTTTTTTCGTAAATACATACTTATAATACATAGAAAACACCCAGACCAGTACAAACAGACATTTTCATGCACACAAATATTTGTTCTGTGCGGGGATCGAACCCGCGACCATTGGCTCAGAAGCAGCTTTAACTACCGCTGATCCAAACGGTCTTCTCATAAATAGCTGCTGTATTATACTGACATTTTATAAGTAACGCCAATATCAATGAATCGTTTTTTTCAACAACAATAAATACTTTACTGATTTAAACTTTCATGGTCACTATCAATAGTTATTTGATTCGGGGTTCATACCATGTACCTTAATTATTATGAGTTACCGATATTTCGACACTGTTGCAAGCGCCATGATCACGGGAGAACTCATTATAAATAAACCCTGAATCAAGTAACTCTATTAAAGACTTTATTGTATTTACGAATTGTTAATTTACTTGAAATTATTATTTGATTAGATAACTAACGTGTTGGGTTTCAATAAATATCGGAACGTGTAATGAAAGTAATAACATATTGATCACGTACCTAATCTGAAGTTAGATTTGTTTTGTGCCTTATGTTAATGGTTATAAGGGTTTTATATAGTTCATTTTCTTGTGTAATTTTAGTAAAGAGGGTGAATAAAAGCAACAGCTGTTTTACAGGGCATATATTTACATTGAAAATGTCACATATTCATGATATAATTGGCTTAACTCTTGTCTAAATATTATTTAAATTGTAGTAATTCAGAATAAAAAGATTGAGAGATTTTCCTTGAAGTTTCGTTACATTATGGTCGGTGAGGTATACTGAGGTGAGGTCAAATATAGTTGATGCATATTATCCGCGTGTGTTGTATCAATTTTAACCTATTTTTATTTCTATATGTATAATTTAAGGAGGTATAATTTGTTAATCTTTGAACTATAATAATTTACAATAGTGGTATATCCCGAAAATTCTATTTTTTAATCGGTATAGGCCTTTAACCATAGCTTCAGCTGCTCCAAGCCCTGGTACAGACTGTATAAACAAATAAATCTTCCATAAATCCATTTGCAATTGCTTAATGACATTGCATTGCCAGTAATCGTTTTATTGCATTATTAATTTATCTAGCTGATATCGCAATTATTATCAAGCAAATCCAAATCTCGTGTGATAGACAAAAACCTTCTTATCAGTATTTTCTGCCTTCACCTAAACCGTCGGATATGAACCTCTCTACAAAGAGGGAAAATGAGGGAATTACCACGCTTGGTTGGGATACAATGGTGGACAGAAGACGAGACACTCCTTCTGGTAGTTGTACTTTAGTTTCCTCTTACGACAACTGTATGAGGAGAAAGGTTGGTTCTATTTGATTGGTGACCCATAAAACAATAGTCATACAAAAAATAAGAATTTCTTTCCACGTTTTGGGATGGTGGGATCTACCTCTTATTTGTCCACCCTGGGCAACAGCATATTTGGTTTTCTAACCAATGATGACGGCTAACAGATCCCTCTGCGGTAGTAGGCTTCGTAAGAGGCTGCCTGGATGCTACCACTGACTATGCTACTCCTGCCGGAGTCCAGCGCCAAACAATTTTTCTGTGTTCCGCTGGTGTGTGAGAGAACCAGTGCCTCTGGGTAAGCTAGCTCCATCTTAGGCTTCTTCTTCACCGTAGACTTAAGTATGTAGTCAAGAGCAAGCCCATTGTTTATAAAAAAAATGAAAAATTCTTTGTAATACTGCGTTAACGAGAAAGTACAATACAAAAACAAAAAACAAGCGTACCTATGTTATTGTCGAGAATTGTTATTTTATAAAAAGGTGATCCTTTTTTAAGAGACCATTGTTACCGAAACATTAACGATTTCATATTCAAACAAACATGTTTATTATTTATTACATAGACACAAGTGTTACAGTAATATTATATTATTTTCTATTTGGCGTAGCGAAGGTAGAAATAGTGACGCGCCAAATATTGTTATACGTTTCATTGTCTGTGCAATATCAAATAATTAATAATACGAAAAGAATGGAATGAAAAAAAAAATTAAATTCAATGAATTGTATGAGATACTATGTTGCTTGACCTCTTTATAATAGGATACCTACTCTATTAGGTTTATGCTTCGAGCAACGCGGCCTTCCGTCCCGTAACGGAAGGCCGCGTTGCTCGAAGGGTTTATGCAATATAATTTATGCTCACGTAATACGTTTTTGTTGGCTAATTGAATCTCATCAGTGGTAGTCAACGCGTGTTTCTGAACCATTGGTCGCGGGTTCGATCCCCGGCCCGCACAGTACGAATATTTTTGTACATGAACATGTCTGTTTGTACTGGCCTCGGTGTTTTTCTATGCATAATGCCAAGCTACTTTGTAGTAGCTTTATTTGGGTCTAGATGGCTCTCTGTGGTCCAGCGTGGCATGTCTTAAAATATTATTATTATTACCATAACTTTTACTATCATTAATTTTACCTTTTTGCCTTAAGCACTAAGCACCACCTTTCCCTTTCTTTACGGTTTTTTTTTCCTTCCCAAGAGATTGCTTGTCGGCGATTGGACCGCCTAAGTTGTATATCTTTATGTAAAAATTGTTTGTAATACCTTTATTTTGTGTACAATAAAGAGTACTCATTCATCCATTCATTCTATTGGCCGTAAATTATATGTTAAGGTATAAATAAGTGTCTAATCAGTAGGTGATGTGTTATTACCAAATTATTGTGTTGTGAACTTGTGGCCAAAGACGTGTGTCTAAACCTCAGATCATAAAAAGAAACCACGTCTAAACACACGTGTGACAGCCAAATTGTGTGTTCTGAAACAACAAATTCAGCTAATTGTCCGTTATTTAGTATCCAAATTATACAGGTATTACTCGTATTATATTACCTCTTTAATCTGCTGTGTTTTTGTTTACTTGTTTGTTGACTGAAGAGTCAACAAACAAGTAAACAAAAATGACAGCAAAAAGTATCGTCAAACTGGTTATTTTCGTGTAAGGAATAATTTTGTCGATATAAAATGGATATACATAATTAATACCAAAGATCACTTTACTTTGTTATGAATGAGTTTTTGAAAGAATTTACGCTCTCCTGCTTCTTTACTACACTTTAGTGTAAGTTTGTCAACGTCTCGCAAAACCAAGGATTCGCCATTCCGGTTATATTTTAAACAAATTTACTTAAAATTGATAATATTCGAAACTATTGATTTTTGAACCACATGTTTTAGGGTCTTTTATATTACTTTTACCTATAAAATATAACATTAAAGTTATGGGATATCAAAAAACGTACCCTGTAAAAGTATAGACCGGGTTCAACCAGGTTAACCTTAAGCAAATGTACAACAAAACGACATAGTGGTAGGTTTAAATTAGGACGTGTAAAAGCGCCTCCTGGGGCCTATTTGCAGAAATAAAACTGATTTGAACTGATTTTAACTGATTTTAGAACAAAAGTCAGTGGTTTCACGACTGTCGCAAGCTCTACTCAGGAATTGCGTCACTCTGTCTGTTGTAACTTTAATGCCCATTGTACAAGGGCTATGATAGTGATTACATAATCACAATAGTAACGTAACTTTATTACATTACCTATAATTCAATATTGAAAGCAGAAAGATATACTTAAAGTAATGAAAGTTACTACTTACAGGAGCTTATAATTTTAATTCCTCTAAACATATACGAGTACATCCAAACAAATAAAATAATAGGGGTTAAAGTATGAAATTGCCGATTATTTTCCCACTTTTTATTTTGTTTATAGCTCTTAAGTATAGTCATATTATTGCGTAATTCTTTTTGTAATTTATCAAAAACTAAATAAAGTAACTTTTGACTAAAAAAAATGCAATACTCGTGCCTATTACTTCAAAGGAAGTCGTTGAAAAGACCCCTTACAATGTGTCAGCTGACCTTCTTGCTTCAATTAAGTATATTTGTATTATATACTTTGATTTTCAGAAATTTAAATACTATAATGCGTAGCTTTATAACCATCTAACTTTCGCCTTTAATTGCATCGAAAACGGTTTAGGCGTTTTTAAAAAAACTAAAAATATGTTAGTATGGAAAAATGACTTTTCACAATTTTCGATCAATACAAAACGGCAATTTCATACTTTAACCCCTAATATAATTATAATAAACTTCATTATAATGGTTTTCAAAAAAAAAAAAACAATAAGTATGTGAGGCACAAAACAAGTAAAATATACAGTTAGAAAAAGAAAACGAAAAATTAATATATACAGGTCAGATAAACAATAAAACTACCTAAAGTCGATATCCGCCTCGAGCTGTCCCTACAGTAAAAGTGCCCATGACGCTAGCCGCTTAAAGCTTTTACTTAAAGTAATGTAGCCTATAATCATTCTTCTACAGGGCAAAGGCTTCAATGAATTCAAATGACCATAGCAATGGTAGGTACTGGCCTAATCATCAACTTGCCAAATGCGAGTTGGTGATTACAAACCCGAGCATTGTTCGACAATTCAAAACTCTTGTAGCTTGAACCGGGATCATAGCTATGAACCCCGAGATCTTGGCCCGGTGGTAATTAAACCACTAGCTAAAACAATGAGGCGTTAATATAAAACACCTATTCTTATTTGACACAAACTAACTTCTTTTTATTTCGGAAGAGTGCAGCTGGGTTATGGCAGCGTTTGGGAAGTTGCGTCATATACGAAATCGAGAAAAGCCATTTTTCCATACTAACAACTTTTTAGTTTTTTTAATAACGCCTGAACCGTTTTCGATGCAATTAAAGGTGAAAGTTAGATGGTTATAAAGCTACGCATTATCGTATTTAAATTTCTGAAAATCAAAGTATATAATACAAATATACTTAATTGAAGCAAGAAGGTCAGCTGACACATTGTAAGGGGTCTTTTCAACGACTTCCTTTGAAGTAATAGGCACTAGTATTGCATTTTTTTTTAGTCAAAAGTTACTTTATTTAGTTTTTATACAATACAAAAAGAATTACGCAAAAATGTGACTATACTTAAGAGCTATAAACAAAATAAAAAGTGGGAAAATAATCGGCAATTTCATACTTTAACCCCTATTACCTTCTCGTCGTCACTGCCGCAATGCCTGAAGAGTAGGGTGTTCAATCAGTGCGTCCTACCCGTGATCATGACATACGGAGCCGAAACGTGGAACATGACGGTCAGGCTGGCCCACCGACTGCATGTCGCTCAGCGAGCTATGGAAAGATGACAGATCTATGCTCGGTATTTCGCTGCGAAATAAAATCCGTAACTAGATTATCCGGCAGAGGACCAAAGTTATGGACATTATCCAAAAATGTAGCAAGCCCTAAGTGACCTAACATTGCATAGAAACTAATGAAATCGTGTGCAAGATGCTTTTGACGCCCACACGAACCCCAAATATTAATGAACCAATGTTTAAGCGCACTACCGCTACGAAGCTGTCAACACAGCTTATAAACAGTTCAAGTACAAGTCAAAAAACGTATACAAACAACTTATAGAAATGTCGTCACCAAATTCATCTCAATCCTAACAACCGAAGTCGAAGACTCAATTAGTAAGATAATATGCATACGTACAGCAGTTGAATAAATATAATTAAAAACAATTGTCTTCCATTGACGACTTTGATAAGTCTGAAATAAATGTTTGATTATTATATTTCTACTATAGCTATGCCTGTAACTTCGTTTGCGTGGACTACAATAGGATGCTTAGCATGTCTCACTCTTCTTTTTTACTAAATAATGTAAGTAAATAATGTTAATACACTAATTACCTAAAGTAGAAATAAAAATGAATGTATTCAAAGAAAAACTAACGTAATGTGCTAGAATAGTGCCTTTAATACTAGCATAAGGGTATTCAATCATTTGCCCTCGGACATAAAGGCTTAACAGTTACCAAATTTTAAATTAAAGTTGAAAAAGTGGTTATCTGGAAATGTATTTTACACTAGAGTTAATTGATACGGGGTTTATACCATGTACCCTAGTTTTTATGAGTTTCCGTTCTCCCGTGATCATGGCGCTTGCAACACTGCCGAAATATCGGAAACTCATAAAAACTAAGGTACATGGTATAAACCCCGAATCAATTAACTCTAGAGTCTGTCTAATGAAAGCTGAACCCAGGGTTTTTTGAAATAGCAACATTAACTATAATGACATATGACAATGTCATTCAAACTTTTGTTTGTTGAGGATTGATTGATGTTGATACTTGATTTCAGGGGGAACGTTTAAATCTACTATTAAAAGAAACATGTAACTACAATGGATTTATCCTAATTTAACCGTGTAAGTGTTGCGTGTAAAAGAATTAAAAGTCAACCGACTCTATATAAAAAGCCAAAGGCTTAATATTGAAATTAGTTAACATTTACCAAAAACAAAAAAACAGGGAAAGTATCAAAATTGTTTATTCCAAATATATAGGTAGGTGATGCCATATTTAGATTTTTTGTAATTCCTGCCTTTTCTAGTATGCATGGAAGTTTAAATCATGTATTTTACAGTCTAGGTGAATATTATGCATGTAAAACCTAAGCAAAATTGTAAGCATTAGCGACTTATTGCATGCCCGTTATGGGTACACTGTTGTTACCTCTAACCTGTCTTTCCAACTGCACATTGTACACAGTTTGAGCAATAAATTATATTCTATTCTATTCTATTCTGAAATT
The DNA here is from genome assembly GCA_949315895.1 of Anania crocealis. NCBI lineage: Eukaryota > Metazoa > Arthropoda > Insecta > Lepidoptera > Crambidae > Anania > Anania crocealis. The sequence continues at coordinate 4,458,442 of OX438874.1, read as the reverse complement.
TCTAAAATAAAAGTGCCTACCTACTTACGTTAGTCTACGAAAGTCCTGTCAAAATCTATCCAGTCGTTTCAGAGATTAGCCGGAACATACTGATAGACAGACATTTTTTTTTAAGCTATTGCATAGCTTCTATCGCGGGCCTTGAGCGTGGAGACTAAATCCAGAAACTCCGTAACGAAAATAACCTAACACCCCCCACTCCGACCGGCACAGCGGTGATACTTTTTAGTTTTATAATTGCATAAGTTGATAAAAAATGCTATGCAATAGCTTTACCGCGGCAGTCTCCGAGTGCCACACGTCTTTTTTTTTTTAATGTAACTCCTACTATTTATATTCTCGTGTGCATTTTGTGAAAGGCTGTTAATTTAAAATTACAAACAGAGACATTAAATTTTTAATATTTGTACCTATTACATATTTGTATGTATAGGTTTGTGTCCGTTGCTATGCAGACCTTAACATCCATGTTCTACGCAGGCAAATCCGTGGGAATAGCTAGTCATTAAAGTCCTTAGCAACTGATAAGAGGTGACGACACGCGAATTAATAACAGCATATTAACTTAATCACAGCGTCAAATGAAGGCAGGTCGCATTGCAATGTGGCGTCATCATTTTGCTTTGAATATGATATTTAGGTAGTTTAAATCATTTAAAGCGAAGATTTGATCTTCTCACGATAGCATTAGGTAAAAATATAACTGGATAATACAAGATCAGTTAGTGGAATCGCTCAGTAATTTTTTTCATTTCAAAATTTCTTTATTCAAATGACATCAATGATGTTTAAAAAGTAATCATTGACGGGCATACAATAAATTAGGAAAGAAAATGCTTTTTTTTATTTTTAAAGTCGTGGACCCGTTGGGATTCAATGTATGAACTAACGTTTTTTGAAAACAATAGAGCTATGAACCTTGGAAAATAACCCAACAAATCACTTAGGTAATCAAAAGTAAAGATGTACTTGAAAATGTTTTTTGTCAGTGTTTTTCGTATCGAAAATAATACTTTTTAAAGCCAACTATTTTACATGCCTCTGATGTGACTCGTTTACAAATACTATCGTGCGACAGAAGCCTCCCAAAGCACGACTATAAGTCCCGCTTTCCTTCCTGATTCAAGCCAATTAAGATAATCAAATTTCCCAAATTGAACCCTAATTGAACCTGGACATTTGCGTAGTAGGCAGAGTATCTGACCACTATACCAACTGGTGCTCTACCAACACTCCTGGTAGAACTAAGATGGCTTAGAAAAGTTGATGATAACAACACTTTTACTAAATAGCTTTACAATAAATATTCGGGCTTTCAGATTACGAAAAATCATACAACTTTCAGTGAAAGACTTTGATATTAGCCTTTTAATTCACACCATTTTCATCCCTTAACAAACTGGGCCCTGGTTTGTATAGGATCGTTTCGGTCTCCTTTAAATTACTCTTTTTTTCTACCCTTAGGTAGGATTTGCACCGTTACCTGTAACTTTGAGCTGTAAGCGGTAAGGTTATCATCGAATTTGATAAGCTAATTATGGATAAGATAATTAGATAAGAAAGAAAAATAATATCGTTTTGTTGGCAGCACAAAAATAGAATATCATTAACCCTCTCTTCCTATGGATTTCGTAAGAGACTTCTTAACGAGTGCTGCCAAAAGAAGATCGTGGCATAGTCTTTTTTTGGCATTATACATATTTTTTCTCTTTCCTCTCTCTTAATTTATGTGTTAATACTGAAATATAATTATCTGCCGTTGAATGCCAAATAAATATGTTTTTTAAGTGTTCTCTCCACCATTAGCCATACTTTGATCGCCATCCGCCCTTACAATATCCTCCATTTGTAGACCTATGTCCAGCGGTGGACTAACGCGGAATAATCTTGAAGGTCGAAAAATAACAACATAATTATTGTCGATTGTACATCAAATCAACATTTGAAATCACCTTTAGTTCATTTGCATGCAATTATACCTTTTTAGTAATAAGGGATTTCCTAGGCAAGCCAGCAAATAACAGATACTAATTGTAAGGGAAAAAGATGCTTTGAAATAGCAAATATAAGGAAAACAATGTTAAAATATTTCAGTCAGCCCGGTTATATTTGAACTATGAGGAAAATTATAAAAATATCCTAATACAGAAACCATAGGAATGAAAAGTTTCAATCGCATTTCATGAAATTTTGTTTTACTTTCTGTTCAAGTTAAAATATAACCAACTATACGAGTAAATGTGTCATAGGTCTATCGTAAAGCGAATTCAACCCTAAATACATAACTCAAACGTGAATACAACTATGATATTATTATTACAATAAAAATGTTCAATGAATGCTCACTTGGTGATGACGTTTCTTTGTCTATATGATTTTTTATCTTAGTTTTCATTTTAAAAGTTTTTTTTTTAAAGTCAGATAATCCTATATATCTTCCGAGCCTACAGGGTATGTGTTTTTCCTAATTTAAATTTGGACTAGTTTGAGCTATACGCTATCAAACAAAAAAACATCGAAATCGATCAGATTAGTTAATAAAAAAACGTGGTATTTAGAATCTCACTGTTTGGAGCATTTGTATTATTTATTCCTATGTTTTGTCTATAAAGGTCGCCACGTCGAAAGAGCAGGACCCTCCTAATACAAGTTTACTTAAAAGGGGTGTCCCACAACTATGTAAATACAGGATGAAATTTTAACCACCTTCCAAATTTTAATATATCAATCTACGAGACAAAAAACCAATGACGTATTTTTTCTTTTGGTGTAGCCCAGTACAAAAATGCCAAGATAAAGCACTTAGAAAATGTCCGCAAAAAATCTAAATTTTTTGATATGGCCGCCTAGCAATACTTTTTTTACGCGATTCGCATCTCATTTATTCATTACGATACTATTCATACGTTTTTTATTTTCCCTTTATGCCTTCTCAGGCCTATGACCGTAAAAATTGAAAACTATATTGCGAAAAATATTTTCGGGTGAAAGCTTGATTTACATTTTTTACTTCATAAATGAACTCTAAATACGATACCAAACGCCTATAAAAATTTTGGAAAGTGGTTAAAATTTCACCCTGTATAATTTGGAGCAAATAAAGGAATTTTGAATTGAATTTGTAACACTAAAAAGCATGCGCACCTGTTCTATTAAAACCGTATCAAGTTATGATTATTCACAATATTTGCAGCATTAGTAATATTTAGTCATATTTCTAACAGATTGAAATACATATTCTGTTTTACGTGCTCAAGTCACGTTTCAGAACGTAACTTAACATAATGTTTTTCACACAATGGAAATAAGTAGTAGTTTTAGTACGTTGAAGTAACGTCACTGGGTCGCGGGTTCATGTATGTTTTGCTTTGTTTGTTACAAAAGTAACAGGAAACAGTTACATAAATACTAGCCTAGAAGTCCTTACTAATAACTATGTCTGTTTGTTACGCTTTCACGCCTAAATCACGGAATCTATTTTGATGAAATTTGACAGTAAAGTAGATTGGATCTTGAGAAAAAATATTAGCTATTTTTTACCCCACCGCTGGGTATAGGTTTTCGCCAGCGTGAATTAACGTGTTGTTTAGGTAGAGCTGCGATTAATATAGTTTTATGCTTTAATATAGACTTTCGCTTGCAATCGAATAATAAAAGAGGAACTAAAAAAGATAATTAATTGTATCGAAGACTCCAATTATATAATCTAAGTAATAGGGGTTAAAGTATGAAATTGCCGATTATTTTCCTACTTTTTATTTTGTTTATAGCTCTTAAGTATAGTCACATTTTTACGTAATTCTTTTTGTATTGTATCAAAAACTAAATAAAGTAACTTTTGACTAAAAAAAAATGCAATACTAGTGCCTATTACTTCAAAGGAAGTCGTTGAAAAGACCCCTTACAATGTGTCAGCTGACCTTCTTGCTTCAATTAAGTATATTTGTATTATATACTTTGATTTTCAGAGATTTAAATACTATAATGCGTAGCTTTATAACCATCTAACTTTCACCTTAATTGCATCGAAAACGGTTCAGGCGTTTTTAAAAAAACTAAAAAATTGTTAGTATGGAAAAATTACTTTTCTCGATTTCGTCCATACAAAACGGCAATTTCTTCGTTGTGAAGACTCAAATACGTCCTAATGGTTATTATAGTAACAGGGTGTCGTTGCAATCGAAGTTAAGACTTCAACGTAACCAAAATAATAATAATAAATAATAAATAATAAGTAATAAATATTTAAGACATGCCTCACTGGGCCACACTGAGCCATCTAGTCCCAAATTAAGCTACTATTAAGTACCCTGTCGTATGGGGTACTAGACAACCGATAAACTTACTTATATACTTTTTTTTTTGTAAATATATACTTATAATACATAGAAAACACCCAGACCAGTACAAACAGACATGTTCATGCACACAAATATTTGTACTGTGCGGGGATCGAACCCGCGACCCATGGCTCAGAAGCAGCGTTAACTACCGCTGATCCAAATGGTCGTCAAATTATTAAGCATAACCATTTGTGCAGAAAAGAGTTCCGGAGGCACGCGGTGGTCCTTTAAATTGTTCCGTTTGGCATTATTGGTATCTTGTAAGGCCTCCCCACACTAGCGTCTCGAGCGTCGATGTCGTGGCATAGTCCAATCAGCCGATTAAGTAAATGCCGCTGCGCTTGCTTTGCGTCAACACTGATTGGTTGTTGCCTCGACGTCGACGCTTGAAAGACGCTAGTGCTGGGGGTCTCTTTACAAACCAGCGTAAAGGCTCCATGTTGGTGATCTCTGGGTCCTAAGTCGAGTAACAAGAGATTCGAATTTGCGAACATTGCTCAGGTTAGTGATCACCGACCCGCATTTAGCAAGCGTGGTGATTATGCCTGTACACATCATTGCTGTGGTAACTTAAATTCGATGATGGAGACCTTTTTCCTGCAGTAAATAATAAATAAAATAAATAAATATTTAAGAAAAGCCTCACTAGGCCACACAGAGCCATCTAGTCCCAAATTTTTTATATATAATATTTTTTAAGACATGCCTCACTTGGCCACACAGAGCCATCTAGTTCCAAATTAAGCTACTATTAAGTACCCTGTCGTATGGGGTACTAGACAACCGATAAACTTACTTATATACAAAAAAAAATAAAAAAAAAATAAAAAAAAAAAACTTTTTTTGTAAATACATACTTATAATATATAGAAAACACCCAGACCAGTACAAACAGACATGTTCATGCACACAAATATTTGTACTGTGCGGGGATCGAACTCGCGACCCTTGGCTCAGAAGCAGCGTTTACTACCGTTGATCCAAATGGTCGTCAGTAGGATGATTATAGATCATTACTTCACTTCACATTTAGCAGCGGGAAGCTATTAACGCAAATAATCATAATCGATCAAGGTAGAAATAAGACCACATCTACATGTCTTTCTTATCATCGCTAATGATTTGATAAGTAAAATATTATAAATATGTGATAATTATTTAAAAATGAAGCGATCAACTGATATGTTATAAAGAGATTAATGTCGGTTACAATGATGTATGGGTAGATAATCTATGCAAAGATTGTATGGTTGATATTAAAGCACTGCCATTGACGAATTTGTATGAATTATTCTGTGGGTGGATTTTTTTGAGGTTCCGCCTTCGTAGATAGCCACGTTTAATAAAACACTTATCAGTCCTTATAAAACCCTCATCATCACCGCCTCAGTCCACAGTTGGGCATTGTCCTTCCCAAATATGGTTTTAATATAAACACGCTTAGCAGTTTGGACGATGGAGAGAAAAAGGCTTCTGTTTTCTTCTGTTAGTTCTTTTTAGTCACCTGTCTGAAAACATACGCTTTTTATGTCGCCGTCTGATTGCGTAGGTACCTCTGAACCTTATCTTTATAATAAATAAATAATAATAACTCTTTCGGACAGTTGTAAGTGATTAACACATATATATTTAACTAGCTGTTGCCCGTGACTTCGTCCTCGTCAATTTCTGTCATTATGATCGCGATTGGGTATTTTGTTTATATTTATATATTTATTGGGTAACTCGAACCGTTTACGCAGCGCACGCAACGGACGCCTTTAAAATTATGAATAATTTTCCCCTTTTTTGCCACGTTTTTCACTGATGCTTCGTTCTTATTGGTCGCAGCGTGATGTTATATAGCCTAAAGCCTTCCTCGATAAATGGAGTATCTAACACAAAAATATTTTTTCAATTCGAACCAGTACTTCCTGAGATTAGCGCGTTCAAACAAACAAACAAACTTTAGCTTTTGACGACCTCCGTGGCGGAGTGGCGTACACACCGGTTTTCAAGGTGTCGCTTGCTCCGAGGTCCCGGGTTCGATTCCCGGACGGGTCAATGTAGAAAAAAAGTGTTTTTCTACATTTTCTCGGGTCTGGGTGTTTGTGGTACCTTCGTTGTTTCTGGTTTCCAAAATACGAATGCTTTAAATAGTTATTCAAATTGGGATCAGAACAATGTATGTGATGTTGTCCACATTTATTTTTATTTATTTATTTAGCTTTATAATATTAGTACAACTTATAGTATATATTAATAGCCCAGTAGTGCGATTCTCTTAGCGCAAATGCACACAGCTTTGGTTACAGTTGGTGTAACAGCAATGAACGCCCCATTGGTATTCTCTTTAAACGCTGATCGACATTAGCGCCGCATGGCTACCAAACAAAACCTACCTATGTAAAATAGGGGTGGTGAGATCTACCTCCTAGTGGTCCACCCTGGGCAACGGCATCTTTGGTTTTCTAATCAATGATGACGGCTAACAGATCGCTCTGTGGTGGTAGGCTTCGTAAGAGGCCGCCTGGATGCTACCACCCTCCTGCCGGAGTCCAGCGCCAAACAGTTTTTCTGTGTTTCGCTGGTGTGTGGGGAGAACCAGTGCCTCTGGGTAAGCTCGCTCCATCTTAGGTTTCTTCTTAACCGTATAGTTAAGTATGAAGTCAAGAGCAAACCCATTGTAAAAAAAAACCTATCAAAAAGCCTTGAAAACAGCGGTCGATGTGACGGCTGAGCCATCTGTGATCACAACCACAAGCGCAGCAACGAATCGTATTTAAGAGGAAACACAAGGGCCGTTTTTCCATACAAACGTAGTCCCCTGTTTCCTCCCTGGATAAAGCCAGGAGAGCAATATTTTTTATTAGGAAAATCTATTGCCTCGATTAGCATATTCCTATGTTTTCTGTTTTTTCATAAATTAATTAATTAAAAAGATATGAGCCCTCAAAAATCGAAAAAATTCGCCAGATTTTCCGCTGTGTTCAAATATCCAGAAAACAAATTTGGCAAAATTTTAGAAAAATAGGAAAACATACGAACACGGCCAAAGCCTTTCTTTAATTTTTAATGATAAAAGTATTCAAATCGGTCTAGTTTTGGAAAAGTAGTCTGGGGACTACGAAATGTTGATTTGGTGTGCTTTTAGTAGGTATTTTCGGTCCAAGAAGCAGTTGTCTCTATCACACTCTGCGGTGAAGGCATTTGGCACTGCGCGACAGCAATGAATTTTACAAATACCTATTTTTCAATTCTCTCACCCGTAGTGTTTCCTCTTAAGAGAATGCAAGGGCTGTTCTTCTTGAATCATGTTTGTGTGAGTTAGAATTTACTGGCTTCTAAAAGTCGCACGGTTCCGCCTCCACCAATAACACGGGTCGAGAATCCGTAATCATGTTTTCCTTGCGCGAGATTTGCTTTGAAAACATTTGCCTATGGGAAAATAAACCGTTGCTCGCTTGATACTAACATTTAAACATTCACTCTGTGTTTTGAGGGAAGGGGGAAATACGTACTATAATCTGATGAAAGCTAATACTAGTAAGATTTTGAAAATTTAGTAAAAGGCTAATAAAAAAGCTTTGAAGAGATGTACTTATGGTACCAGGGGTGCACACACGCTTAATTTATGTATAGTTTTTTTTTTCATTTTTTTAAGAAATCATGAATTCAAAATTAAAACAAAACAATATTCGTCATATCCTGCCTATACAGCATGTAAGAAAAAATACGAGCCAAATTCAAGGGGGTGGTTGTCAATCGAGTTTAGAATACAGGAAAAATGTATATTTTTTTAAATTATAAACTGCATCTTTGGTTTTCTTATCACAGTATTGCCAATAAATTAGTATATTATTTACTACAGGAAAGTCACACTACGTCACTACAAACGCAGTACGTAAGTTACTTAAATTGTAATAGCAACGTTATGTTTCTCCTCCTATGTAGATGACGAATCGCTGAATTGCATTGTTTCATTGAGATCAACCGTGCGGGCCTGTGGCCCTACGTACTGTGGCCAACACATCAACCTACCCATACATACATACATACATACATATTATCACGCCTCCTTCCCAACGGGGTAGGCAGAGACCAAGGCCTTCCACTTACTATGATCCTGGCATACATCTTTCGCTTCTTCCACATTCATCAATCTTTTCATGCATGCTCGTCGGTTTAGAGTACTCTTGACCTGACCTTTCTTCAGAACATCCCCGATTTGATCGTGGTAAGTTCGTCTAGGCCTTCCTCTTCCAACGTTCCCTTTCACACTCGTCTTATAGATCTGTCTAGTCATTCTTCTCTCATTCATCCTCTCTACATGCCCAAACCATCTAAGCATCCCTTTCTCAATCCGTGTGACAATATCTTCTTTCACACCACAACGTTCTCTTATCACACTATTTCTTACTATTTCAACCTACCCATAAATGTCAAATTTCCCCAAACGATTTCGAACTGTATCTAAAACTCTTAGAGATCAGTTTATGTTGTGAAAAAGTGACATTTTGTGGTAACTTGATCTGCCGTCGTGAATAGAGCAAGGCCCGCTACAAGAAAGTGAAGATTAACGATTTTGATGAGGTTTTGCTTTAATTATTTCTAAACTTATTACTATGGATGGATGGAAAGTTAACTTTTCTGTATAACAATTAAACGCAAATAAAAATTGTTTGCAACAAAAACAAAATCCTGTATTCTAAACTCGATTGACAACCACCCCCTTGAATTTGGCTCCTACTTTTTCTTACACCCTGTATTAGTTCACTGCTAGACACGGCCCTCGCCACGCTTGGCAGGTCGGTTGGCGATCTTGTTTGGCCAATGGGAAAGAAAAGACGCCAGTCTTTTTTGGCAGCCCTCATTTATTAGCATATTAGGACTCACATAGAAGGGTTGTTGCTATACTGGAAATGTGCCGACAAAGCATAACATAATTTAAAAAAAAACAGAACAACCATATTGTATTGACTTGATTATTGCGTAACTCAACAAATAGTTTATATTATGTTAATCAGTGAATGCATAAAAAAAATACATTGTACTCGTACGTAGGTATCCATGTAATTTGCAATAAAACTGTTTTAACACAATGCACATTCTTGTGCTTGTCCTTTTAAAATAAATTAGAGATTAGATAGACTTGTGTGCTCGAGAAAACCGCGAATCGGGAGTTATGAGTTTGAAATCGATATATTTTTAGTTATTATATCTCTCTATAAGCTATATAGAAGATAAGCGTTGCGGTTTATCGAATACTTAACCCATCGTGAGCACAGTCGAAACCTGTAACTACGATAGAAGGGTTGGGTCTAAGAGACCCGTATGAAAAATCGCCGTAACTTCAATATTCGAAAAAATATTATAATATTTAATTAAGAGATTTTGGTAAAAACACAAACAGCCCGATACTAAACTATCTTATCTATTATCTACTGAAGAAAAATTGTTGAAAATGGAAATTTTTAAAGGATAATAACTCTTTCAAACTACGGGTTAAATAGACCCAGTGCGATCACCGGGTTAAGTCTAAGTATTAGTCTAGCCTAGTAGCTATCTTTACTACACTCAAAAGTGCCAGTCAATATAGATATGATTTCTTGTATTTCACAATAAATTACTAATACCTTTTCGATATGGCATTAAGCAATCATTTGTTACAACAGTTAGTTGTTGCAGCTTGTAAATCGTCGGTATTATGTATGTAATATATTACACTTTCATGGCCACTAAAAGAAAGTTAAGTAACGGCTAATAATCATCTCATGGCAGGGCCAAGGCCTCCATCATTGAATTAAAAGTAGTACAGAAATTAAAGACGGTAATGATAGGTGCAGGCGTAATCACCACGACTGCATTGTACCCAAGCAATATTGAAAAATCGAAACTCGGGGGCCCGTGGACTGAACCCAAGATCCAGTCATCTTGTCCCTAAGCCCGAATCATCAGCTCTTGCGTCAGCAGTATGGTCTCTAGTTAAGTTAAGTTAAGGAGAGAAGAGTGATGTATTATTCTATTTTTTCTAACGGTGACAAGCCGATTACAGAAAATGTTTTTTTTTTTTTTTTTTTTAATGGACCTATGCTGTGGCAGAAGGCCGTTACAGCTTCACCGGGCGGGTTTTAGGCGAGTGCGGAAGGCACTCAGCCCAAAAGCGGCCTGCTAGCGGGTACCTCGAGCGCGAGGCGAGTCCTAGGCTTCGCGTAGCGAAGCCTAGGGCTCGCTCGCGCAGGGGCCCCGTACTAGCGGCGCGATCGGACCGTGCCGGGTGCTGAAGGCACCCGGCCAAGAGGTCAACCCGACTAGTGGTTGCATCACGTAGCTCGGCGCTGCAACACAGACTGGTCTGTGCATACAGACCGATCTACGCGAGCCCCGTTCTAGTGGGCCCGATCGAAGGGGGCAGACTAGGCCTCAAGGGCGCCTCTGTAGGCTCGGACCTCGGCTTGGGCCGTCGTCCGAAGGGCGGACTGGTGAGAAGCGGCCAGGTACATGTCTGTACCTGCCGAAATGATGCAAGAGTCCTCGCACTCGCCGGCGAGTGCGCTGATTCGATCTAGTGCTTGTCGGGTGTGTACTGTTGTGAGTGGTGAATTGTTTTACGAACGATGTGATTTTGTCGTCGGGATCTTCGAGAACGTTCCTCGGTCGGCGGAAACGGGCTTCGACATCTTTTTGGCACAAGTAGGTGGCGGCTTTGACTATGAGAGGATTCGTATGATTGACGGCTTTATCAAAGAAGTGTTGAGACGCTTCTTTCATAAAGCTGGCAATCGACGGAATGTTAAGGTCGCGATGCAAATTGTCGTTACGCACATACCACGGGGCGTCCGAGGCAGAGCGTAAGAATTTGTTTTGGAGGATTTGGAGACTTTCTAGTTCTGAGGGGCTGGCATGAGCGAACACTGGACTAGCGTAAGTCATCACGGGTCGAATACAGGCTTTGTAAATTGTCAACTTATTTCTAAGTGACATTTTACTCTTCCTGCCGATATAGTGGTAGAGCCTTGAAAAGTAAAAGGCTGCAGTCTGACGGACGCGTTTGATGTGAGGTTAAAAGCTCATTCTACGGTCTAAGGTGACACCTAGGTATTTGACTGTCTTCTCCCAAGGGATCGGACGGTCGTATAGGGTGATAGGTGTGAGACATCGTTTAGGATGTTTTGAAGCGAAGAAACCTCGAGTAAAGTACACTGCTGCACTTTTCTCGGGGTTTACCTCTATTCGCCACATCCTAAACCAGTCACCTAGGGATTGGGCTGCACGTTGTAGTGCCTTAATGATGTAACCGGCATGGTAGCCAGAGTGATAGAGGGCTGTGTCGTCCGCAAATAGAGCTAGCTCTACTTGCGGTGACCTGGGAATGTCGTTAATGAAAATTGAAAAGAGAAGAGGGGATAGCACGGAGCCCTGAGGGACTCCAGCCCTGATGGGGCGGGGAGATGAATAGGACCCCTCTACGCGGTAGCGAAAGGTACGATTTGACAGAAAGTCTCGAAGGATGAGCACGAGACTGTCGGGCACTTTGAGTTTGTACAGCTTGTAGATCAAGCCGTTGTGCCAGACTTTGTCAAATGCTTTCGCTACATCGAAGAAGAGTGCACCGGTTACCATCGGTTTGGATCTGTTGAGGCCGTCGAGAATGTGCTCCGTTAGGCGGTGCACCTGTTCGACACAAGAGTGGGAGGCTCTGAAGCCAAACTGTTCGTTGATTAAGAGATTGTTCGAGAAAATGTAATCTCTTAGGCGGGAGACGAGAACACGCTCGTATAATTTGCCCATAGTCTTGAGGAGACTGATGGGCCTGTAGTTGGCGGGCTTGGAGCGGTCCTTGCCGGGCTTAGGGATACCTATGACGTCTGCTTCTTTCCACGCGGTTGGAAAGATGCAGTTTGCCATGGCACTATTGAAGATAGCAACCAATAGGCAAATCAGTTGGGCGGGGAGGACTCGTAAGACTCTGTTGGAGATCCGGTCCGGACCGGGAGCCTTGTTTGGACGGAAACCTTTGATGATGGTTTGCACCTCATCGGCGGTGGTGGGTGCAAGGGGGCAGGTTGGAGGGAGGGCCGAGAGACGTTCGACTTCGCTGTCCACCATACTAAGGTGGGCAGCGTCTATAGGAAGCGTGCTAGGAGAGCACTGGGCCTCTAGGCTGTCGGCCAGACATTCGGCTTTCTCTTCGTCGTCGAATACGACGGAGTTGTCGGGTCTAGAGAGAGGAGGCATAGATGTGACTATATCTGACTTGAAGGATCTCGCCAACTTCTAATAGGCTTGGTGAGATGGTGAGATCGTTTCAAGTAGGCTATCCCACTGACTTTCCCGAAGAGCCTTAATACGTTCCTTTACAGATGTCCGTAAAGTGCGTAGAAGGGTTCGGTTATATTCGGTGGGATAGGAGTCATAAGCTCTGGTCGCAGCTCTCTTTGCCCTCAACAGCTCTCTCACGTCATCCGGCAAGTTCAATCTATGCCTAGGCATATCTGGAACTTGCCTAGACGAATCGCTAATAGCGGTCGTGATGTGGCAAGTGAGGGCATCGATCGCTTGGTTAGTCTCGTGAGGCGATCCTAACCTGTCTGGGATTGAGTTCAATACTGAATCGGGACTAGGTCCGAGATTGCTCTCGAGCCTGTGCCAGTCCAGTATTGTTTTCATGGATATCTGTTGGTCAGAGGGACCTAATTGGAGGACAACTGGGCGATGGTCAGAATCTAGGTCATGGTGGACTTCTATTGAACGAAGGCGCAGGCCTACATTCTTTAGAACCGCCATGTCCAAGATATCGGGTCTGTGGTTTACGTTAAAAGGATAGTGGGTCGGAGAAAGGGGGGCGATGATGTCAAAATTGAGGACTTCAGCGAGATCTGCTAACTCTCTACCATTGCTGGAGGTTGTTAAACAGTTCCACTGAGTATTTTTGCTATTGAAATCTCCGCCGAGAATGACGGAGGGTCCCATAGCAAAAAGAGCCTCATAGTCGCTCCTTAAGGGAGTCTTGTCGCCAGGTTGATAAATGGAAGCTATTATGACTGGTTGATGGCCGGTCATGGCTAGCCGACAGACAGAAGCTTCAACGTTTGTGAGCGTGGGAGGGTCGAGCGGAACGCAATGCAAGGAGCGTTTGTAATAAATTAGAGTGCCGCCACCTCTAGTGGGCCTATCGTTGCGAACTACGTTATAGTTGGCAATCATAGCACTACGAGGGAAGAAAATGTTTTAGCACCATAGACTACTTATATACAAAGGCTGTAGTAAGTTATACAGAAGACCTTGGAGTATAACCAGCTGCTTTGCTTCGCGTTTGTGATCTATGAGAAACCCTTTGATTGACACGTAGGGAGCAGAGGCGGTCTTAAATACGATAGCAATTTTTTTAATTATTTAGAAAATATCCACGAAACAATATAAAGCGTTACGAAATTCACCGGATCAACTAGTTATTTTAATATTTTTAGTAAAATTTATCAAAGCTATTTAGGACGTTAATGACTAACGCAATTAAACACAACGACCTGTGCAAAATACCATATTTCGTTGAACCTATCATCCGATTGATAAGCAATCAAGATACGATAAAGTAATTAGAATAACGCGTAATAAATTAATCATAATTATCTATATTCAACCATCTACATCATCATTTGTTAATTGATACATTTCTATCTTCTCTATAATCAAAAGAAAAACAAAAGGCCTGCCTGCCAGGCAAACTGACGATGCCTTTTGTTGCAATGCCTGCAATGCCTGCCTTCTTTATTAATTTATTAAGAAAAACGTTTTATTTAATGATTAAGAAAAAAAATTGTGGGCTCGTATACGCTTTTAACCGTATTTTTTTAAATAATTTTCCATAGATCCCTATTTTTCGACGGGGTCTTTTTTCTACGAAGTCAAACATTAAAAAATAAACGATTTACCAAAAAAAAAAAAAAGAAATACCGACCAAAGCTTGGTCATTCAGGAGGCTGTAATCTCTGCTTTAATATGAAACATAACTACTGATTGTAATTTAATGTTTCATTTACACTTCTGCTAAGTTTTTATTAATATTTTACCCTAATTTGTAGGACAAACATAACAAGCAATGCTTCGTTTATAAATAGAGTGTTTCTTCGAAAAGCCATTAGTTGTTAATTAACCTAATTTTCTATGCAATAACCGTAGAAAATCTTCCGGTAAACATTCCGAGGTATCTCCAATTGTGAAATGGCTTATTGTCCTTTTGATATCATTGCATTTTGCATTATAACAATCTTTGCTAATACATATTATAAATGCGATGGTAACTCTGTCTGTCAGTCTGTGTGTTTGTTACGCTTTCACGCCTGAACTACTGAACCGATTATGATGAAATTTGTTACAAAGATAGATTAGACGTCGAAAATGGATATAGGCTTTTTTTATCCCACAGTTGGGCACAAGTTTTCGCACGCCCGATATAACGAGTAATTTACGCGTGCAGAGGCGTAGGTGAAATGCTAGTACATAGTTTATTTTTCATCGAAAAAGAGTAGGTTCACATTACAGTACAGCACGTTTTTTTTTTTCATTATTACGTACTACGCATAACTTTTAAGGCGCTGCTAATGTGCCGGTGTTTTTTTTTTGTATGGTATCCTACCATACAAATAAAGACCTCAAGCTGCAGGTACCATTACAATTTCAGAAAAAAAAACAATCGTGTTACTTCGATCATTAAATGGAAGCCGTGAATGAAAGAAAGCAGGGTTAAAAAATTAAAAAGTATGAGTACTTTCTACTTGATATGACTGAACTTCCAGTCTGTCTTATGTCAAGGACAATTTGAAAAAACAATATTGTACAATTTCTATGTATGTGAAACGCCGTTTCTTTTCATAATTAAATAAATAAGTATCTAAACACAAATTAGTTTTATTTACACAACGTCAAATAAGTCTAGAAAGGCAGAAACGTTTTTATTTTCTTAGATTTGTTGGTCTACTCCCCGAACAGCAGATCTATTAAAACATGAAAAAATAAGAAAATGATTTTCCTCATACAGTTTTCCTACCACGCCATAATTATTCAGAGGCAGTACAAAGTTCATATTTCAAGAAAAAAACTATATTATTAATAATAGCTGCTGTCCGTGACTGCGTACACGTGCATTTTTTTATTTAAACTATTTCACGGGAACCGTAAATTTTTACGGATCAAAAGTATTGAAAGTGTGCTTTTTTTGGGCGATTTCCCATGTGGTAAACTTCCAACTTGGTAAACCTCAAACTATACCTACTAAAAAGTTGTGTTTGATAAACGTTTCGTTAATTCATACATTTAATCCCATTTCGAAAACATTTATATGTGTTGTATCCCGTTTGGTAAGCTTTCAGTTGAAATGGATACATTCAAGTAAAAAAAAAAAAAACACGAAACTGATGATAACATGTCATATATTTTTTTAAATATTTTTAATCACAAGTACAATAGTCGGATTATGTGTATGTATTATACATAATATTGATACTTAAAATCTGAAATAAGTGGCGCGTACAAATAACTTTTCCTAAACTTTTAGTTCTTTTAATTCTTTTAGTTTAGTTAGTTTAGTTTTTTTTAATTTTACAATAAAATAAAGCTAAATCAACTTTAAAAAAACTTAATTCCTTATTATTTTTCTGTTTATAATATTGATGCACAGCGCGTAACAAAATTTCAACGCCTCGTGCACTACTCGTATTAACAATTTTTATTTTCAACGCATAAAAATGAAACGTCGGGGTAAAGATAAAAAATAAATTGATAAGTTCAACTGATACATCCAAAACGTAATTTCGACGAAATGAGAAAAGGCGAAACGAAATTACCTAGTTGTAAGGTTTTCGGTAAAATAAAATTCGGTGAAAAAAAATCGGACATAAGATAGGTAGCCTATTCCATCTTAAAATCTATTTCCATGCCAAATTTTGTTAAGATTCGTTAAGCATTTCTGCCGTTATCAAAATCCATCAAAACATTCACATTTATAATAAGTGTTAGTAAGATTAATAACTATTACTCGTACAATATATTTTTAAGTATATAATAGGGGTTAAAGTATGAAATTGCTGATTATTTTCCCACTTTTTATTTTGTTTATAGCTCTTAAGTATAGTCATATTATTGCGTAATTCTTTTTGTATTGTATCAAAAACTAAATAAAGTAACTTTTGACTAAAAAAAAAATGCAATACTAGTGCCTATTACTTCAAAGGAAGTCGTTGAAAAGACCCCTTACAATGTGTCAGCTGACCTTCTTGCTTCAATTAAGTATATTTGTATTATATACTTTGATTTTCAGAAATTTAAATACTATAATGCGTAGCTTTATAACCATCTAACTTTCACCTTTAATTGCGTCGAAAACGGTTCAGGCGTTTTTAAAAAAACTAAAAAACTGTTAGTATGGAAAAATGACTTTTCTCGATTTCGTCCATACAAAACGGCAATTTCATACTTTAACCCCTAATATATATATGTGTGTGTGGTTAACATATTTGTTTTTTACATTCAAAGTCACGGTATAGCATAAGATCCATTTTCTAAAACTAAATCGGTGTAAAATAGTGTAAATAGGTAAGTAGTTATTTATTAAATTAAAATAAAATACTATACGGATTTACAGATATCAACAACGAACATTTTGTTTTGACATTTGAAAAGCCTCATTGTCTTTCAGACTAAGCAAGTTAGGAATAATTATTTTTTAATTATTAAATGCTTGGAAAATTTGTTTGGACTTAGTACTAGATAAGTACATGTGAGTAACAATGAGAAATATAATGTCGATAAAATGGGTGTCAGTGTTATTTTAATACTACCTGCTGCCCACGACTTCGTACTTAATAATAATAGCACCACCCCTTCTTGTTTTTTGGGTGTCATCATCAGCTTTAGTCAGTTTACTGGCCTTCCTAAAAGAAAGAGCTTAGCCAACAGGCGAGTTGACGATAGAACATAGTTGTGGGTTCGAGTACGCCTAAGGCAATAGGATTATTGTAGGATTTGTATGTAAATACATTATTAACGATATTTTTTTTTTGTAAACTAGCGGACCCTGCGATCATCGTATCGCCTTACACTAGTATGATTTAAATGTTATTGTCATCAATTTTAAAAATATATATATATATATATTTTATAAATAAATGTGGACAACATCACATAGGTACCTACATTGTTCTGATCCCAATTTGAATAACTATTTAAAGCATTCGTATTTTGGAAACCAGAAACAACGAAGGTACCACAAACACCCAGACCCGAGAAAATGTAGAAAACACATTTTTCTACATTGACCCGTCCGGGAATCGAACCCGGGACCTCGGCGCAGGCGACACCTTGAAAACCGGTGCGTG
Organism: Anania crocealis; assembly: GCA_949315895.1. NCBI lineage: Eukaryota > Metazoa > Arthropoda > Insecta > Lepidoptera > Crambidae > Anania > Anania crocealis. The sequence continues at coordinate 4,440,747 of OX438874.1, read as the reverse complement.
TACGCCACTCCGCCACGGAGGTCGTCATATAAACACTTACAATCAAATATGGCGTAATTGGAAAAAAATATCAAGTAATGCATTTTTTTTTTGTAAACTAGCGGACCCTGCGATCATCGTATCGCCTTAAACTAGTATGATTTAAATGTTATTGTCATCAATGTTAAATATTATTTATTCAATAAACACTTACAATCAAATATGGCGTAATTGGAAAAAAATATCAAGTAATGCATTTTTTAGCGTTAACTTAAAGTTTTTAATACTTATTATTAGAGATGGGCCGAGTACTCGGTTAATACTCGGTACTCGACATACTCGGCGGGTATTTTGATACTCGTACTCGGCCGAATAACTCGGTTTTGATGCCGAGTATACTCGGTTTAAGCAAAGCAATAAATTAAGGTAGATATAATTAAAACAACAGTGTTAATCAAAACGTATTTACCTATTACTAATTTGGGAAATCTTTGATTATCTCAAATGATAATTAATGAGTAGTGATGAGACAAATTAAGAGAAAGTTAATGAAAACCATCAATATTTATAATTTAATAAAGGTAAATTGTGATGCAGGAACACAAGGCTCTCTGCACGTTCTGGTAACAGCCTATTCCTATTTTCTTCGTAACCGTTTCCAGCCTCTGAAAATAATCGCTCGCTGTACACGGTGCTTGCAGGTGCACAAAGAAACACTAGTGCTAAACTAGCTCAGGATACCTTGTTTGGTGCCCTGCTCACCACTTGAAAGGACTCTTTGTCTTTTACCAACAAATTTTCTTTTAACTAGCGATAAAATTCTGGCAAGCAATGCGCAATGCCCAATGAGCAATGGGGCTTTTAGGATAATCGCGAAAACAGGTATTTGCTTGAACCGAGTTACTCGGCCGAGTACTTGGTTGGAAAAAAATTGAACCGAGTCAAACTCGGTACTCGTTCCTCGGCAAAAGTGCTACTCGGCGCATCTCTACTTATTATCCTATTCCCGACGAAGACAAATTAAAAAACACAAAAATCATAATAATCGGTCCAGCCCTTTTCGAGTTATAAATGGTGTAACTAACACAACTTTCTTTTAAATAATAAGTAAAGATATAGAAGATAAAATTGATGATACTCGTAGCAGTTGGAGTGAAGATGTTGTTGCTTATCTTCTGGCATTACTTCTTTAGACGCTTCTTTCGACACCTATAGGACGTGAAGCGGTGGTGCTACTATACTAACCGGCATTTGACACAGCACACTTACATACCTACATACATACATACCTACTCCCAAATATTCAAGACGTAGTGCCTACCGCAAACGTAAATATCATTTTTGTTATGACAAGGGATAGGCACTTGTATTACTTATTTGTAAATGAGTATACACTCTGAGTGACATGCTGTTTAAACAAATTTAAAGTTTAGTAAACAAATAAAAAATAAACAAAATATTTGAGATATCTGAATCCAAACCTTAACAGCTTTTATGTCTTATCCGTGAGAGATAAACATGAATTTTTATTATCAAGATATTCTTTCTGACGGATTAAAAAAATGCTTAGTAAGTTAAGGCATCCATAGAAAAAGAAGGGTTAGTGGTAAAATGGTATGTAACGATTGACTGCGGCTTTTCAAGCTTGAATATGACGTGCTTCCGAAGATCTTGTTTGTTGCATAAATACCAAATATCAGTAGATAATATATCGGTTTCTTATTATAAATTCTCATGCCATGGTGTTCGTGGTCGGACTCCTCTGAAACCGAATTAAATGTATTTTTGAGCATATTTATATCCCAAAAAAATGTGCTGTTCCCGTGGGATAGCTGAGAATTAAAAATTTCACGCGTACTAAGTTGCGTCAATTGATAGTACCTATTATAAGAACTTACTTTACTTTTTTTTAAATTTTGTTTCATACGAAATCATAAAATAATAAATGTGATTTTAAAAAAAATGGCTACCTTAGATACACGCTATTGCTATGAATAAATAGAAAAAAAGTGACTGATTCATGTGTTTCTCGCAAATGATACGCTGTATTTTTATTATCAATGATCAAAAACTAGCCGGAACAAGTTTAATCTAGGCAATGCCTGTGATTAGCTCGCCTGTATCCAATTTATAAACCGCAACGAATTATAATAAAAATGAGAAATACTTAAAATAGAATGGTGATGTCATTTTGAGGGGATTTTTTAAATCCTTATTCGAAATCTCGCTGAATTTACACAAGGAAAAGGTTATCTATATAATCTTTGGATAGTGATAAGTTCCAATTTACGTCGTTATGAAAGGTAGCGCTATCTTTAAATTACTGAAATGACTAATTATGGCGTTTATCACAAATTTTGACTATTACTTAGTGCTATTAACTTTGAAATAAATAAAACTACTACTAATAATTGCTATTTTTTGGTACGAAGCAATACCTACATTTTTCAAACGTTTTTGATGCGTTATTATAAAATGCACCCAACTTTTATTGTTAAGATTTATATTCTCTGCTTCTGATTTTAGTTTTTTTTTGTAAATATGAGCTAATTTCTACGTAACCATTTTATATTATATATCTAAAACTTCTTTCGATAAATGAAAGCGATGCATTAATAAAAAAAACGATGTAACAATTTTTTTCTGCATGCCAATGAGCATTTCATAAATACTTAGTCTTCAAAATGTATCAAGATTTAATTTAATTACAATTAAAACTATTTTAATTTAAAAATGAAGGTAAAGGAACGACCTATAACAATCCCACTGCAGCAAAAAGGCATCCATCATTGAATTCAAGTTAGCAGTAGGTACACATAGGCATAAGGTCAATAACATTGTGACAGAATGGTATTTTCCTAAAATTGTCTTTTGATGATATTATTATGGTGAGTACTTATTGCACTTTCTCCCATGAACTCTATGCTCTGTTACAGCCTGTATAACAGTATATAATAAATCTAAGTCTACTGCCAGTGAAGTAAATAGGTACTTAACCCTACTGCAAACATGGTAATATTATATTATGAAAAAATAGTTTTAAAAAAACATCAGTTAATCGAAATGATTAACCCTTGCTTGTTTCTACAGTATGTAATTAGATTTTAATTGCTTTCATTAAAAATCTAACTAATTCAATGTCAAATGATCGATACTTCTGAGAAATTAGGGTAAACATAGGTATTAACTGTCCAATTTTTGTTTGCTGGTCACCTAATAACTTCATTATTGTAATAAAATTAACCTATCTGTTTGTTTGTTTAATGAATACCTAATTAAGATATATTTACTAACTGATTTACTATTTGATTATTTTTTTATAGCTTAATCTTTTACTGCCACTTGTTCAGATCTTTTTAGTATTTTACGTCTATTCTCCGGTTATTATTCTTTCAAACGTTTCCCTGCCTCTAACTCCGTTCTTTTTAAGCCATTTACAATAGTGTTGTAAAAAATTACCATTTTTAATTTATACATATAACATTAACAAAAATATATATACTGTTTAATTTCAATTTATTTAATGTATCTAACTGTATAAAAGATTTAATCCCCCGATCGTGAGTTATTCCAGACACAATTGAAATCAATTGTTATCGTGGCACCCGAGTGCCTCCTGGGGGTTTAGGGAGTAAATAATATTGAGTAGGTATACAGATATCTAAGGATGTAAGAGAAATGGTATTAAAAATCAAAACCAGCCTTTGGAAACTCATTAAACGTCAAAATTGCATAGTTATGATTATTTTAAAATACACTTTCTTAAATAAGCCAGTATAAAATATAAGAAATATTTTTAAACGATTACCTATGTCAAAATTTTGACTTTACTTTAATATTCATTTGTATATGTTAACATATAATGATATTGGCTTGTAATACAATTTACTCAACATCCTATACATATAGTAAATTTACAAAGTACCTATAAGGTTAGTAATATTAAATTTCCCTGGAAAAATATATAATACACTGCAATTCATAATTTCCCTACGAGAATAACTGTAATGCAATTCATACGTCATAATTTTCTCTATGTAAATAAATATCTAGGTATCACAGTTGATAAAAAGATAACCTTTACTCACTATGAAAACATATCTGCACATGATAATTCTAATGTTTGATAACATTATGTGCATTTAAGCGGCATTACTAGGATCTCGACACCTAGTGAAGGTGAGAGCTGATGCGCTTCGGAAGGAAAGCCCTCATGTGCACACCATACATGCCAATAAACACTGCCTACCCTACTTATTTCATTTGGCTAAATGAAATCCCGATACCTGCACAGTTAAGTTTTTTTAAACTTAGGAACTGCATACACAGAATTGTTGTGCACGCTCCTGAGTCTTTATAGACCCACAATTGTGCCTTTCTAGACCTACTTAAACCTAGGTCGCGAATCCCAGGCACTGAACCTAGTACTTCTCTCAGCAACACGTGGGCTTGACACCCGCAGGGGAATCCATGAGTGCTATGAAGTATCGTTTTATTTTTTTAGGAACATTTACCTTAGCGTGTATTTTTCGTTCGGATTAAAAAAAAAAACATTGTAAAGCCATGTCAACTACTTTCGAGGATTATTCTCATTTATGATTTAATTTTAGTTATACTAAAAGTTGTCAATTTTTTTTGTTTGAAAACACGACTTGGCTTGAATGATTTAAAATTAATAAATTACCTATATGACATTAAAAAATAGTAGTATTTATTTGAGTTCTTCAGAAATCAATCGAGACAATAGGAGGCATACCCAGGTTATTACGTCAAGTTTGTTGTTACATAGATAGGTATGATAGGTATTTCTGAATACATCGGTTAAAAAAAAAAGAGACAGCAGCTATGCACGCAAAATTCCATAAAATAAAAAATAAAAATGTATTATTATATTATATGCTAATTGACGTAGACACATACCTTGCAAACGGTTTTAAATGTACCTTCAAGGAATTTCATAACACAATTATACATGCTCTTTAGTGCTAACGACCATGCCCATACAATATAATCGAGTGTTGCCAAACAATTACATGCTAAAAATAAAAAAAAGTAAAAAACCACTTACTTGCTGTTTTCCGCACACGTTTCTTATAACTAATATCACAGGATTTTATTTCATAAAAAAAAATATTTTTCTATTTACACACACAAAACACTTTTAAAATTATTTACACAAAAATATGTACACTGGCCAGTTATAGTTTTCGTGTTACATTCCCGTGCGTTTTCCTTTTTACATCTTCGATCGCGTTCTGTATTTGAATTTGACAAGTGCGTTCGTTCGCGCGCTTGCCGGCAGACTGCGGTTCAGGTAGCCAGCCGTTGCTTATACCACAATACGTCAGGTGGACAATTCAATGAGTGATAATGATAACAAAGCGTTGTCGCCAAGCTACCTATAGCCTAGGGGTTGGCCAGACCGGTTGCCGGTCAACGTTCGGGCGACGTATCCGTGGGAACGTTTTATGAAGTATGAGACTTTTTGCAACGCGGAAGACTTAGGGGAGGATGGAGTTTTTTTTTCTGTCTGAGTGGCCAGTATTAGATAGAAATGAATCTTGCAGTTCACATTTCTAACCTGGCTAGTATTGTGTGATGTTTTAGCGTAGACAATAATAATGGAAATACCTACATTTAACTATTTATAACAATGTCGAATTTGAGTTCTATAACATTTCGCGACAAACATTAATATCTGTCAAATGGTGAGCTAACAATGGTGAATACTGAGATGACAATGTCATAAAATACTATAGGTATTTAATTTTTTTTTAGAAGTTTGATGTTTTTGGTATAATGTCAATTTAATGATATCTTTATTCATAAAAACTATTTATTAATTTTAAAGTGACATAAATTCGTTTTTAAAATAATAAACTTATTTCAGTACAAAGCAGGTTGTAAAGTTCCATAAAGAAAAAATACAATTTGGAACTCTTTAGGATTTTTAGAGTTATTTAATTCGGGATTTATACCATGTACCTTATTTATTGTGAGTTTCCGATATTTCGGCACTGTTGCAAGTTCTCCCGTGATCATGGCGCTTGCAACAGTGCCGAAATATCGGAAACTCATAATAAATAAGGTACATGGTATAAACCCCGAATTAAATAACTCTAGTGATAGTGACCATGAAAGTTTAGGATTTTAGACTTTCTTTTTGTATTTTTTAAGTGGTAGACATACCAGCTTTAAATCGTCTAGTTCTAGGTATAAACCTAAATAGAGGAGTGTTGTAGGAAATTGCTGTTCAGTTTCATTAATAAATTGATTAAATATGTATAAATATAAATTGACCAGCCTATATATCTATCACAGGTCGAGTATTTCTTAGAATATTGAAGTTCTATGTAAACTTAATAAAACTGTTCACAAACAAACACTCGAAATTAAATGTGCCAAGGAAAGTAATTAATACGACAAACGAGATTAACAGAAACGCTCTTTATGGGTAGATAAGAGATTGGCAGTGTCGTGTGGTGCCGGCTTGAAATAGATTTGCCCTCTTCTCGTCTTATGGCCAAAATAAAAGTGCCATATGGCTAAATCCTACTTTTAGAAAGCCCTGAGCATAACACTGTACTGATGTGGGCTAATCTTATATAATAGGGGTTAAAGTATGAAATTGCCGATTATTTTCCCACTTTTTATTTTGTTCATAGCTCTTAAGTATAGTCATATTATTGCGTAATTCTTTTTGTATTGTATCAAAAACTAAATAAAGTAACTGTTGACTAAAAAAAAATGCAATACTAGTGCCTATTACTTCAAAGGAAGTCGTTGAAAAGACCCCTTACAATGTGTCAGCTGACCTTCTTGCTTCAATTAAGTATATCGATACCTTCAGGTTCAATTGTCGTATAAACCAAAACCGTACTTTCCAGGAGAGCCAAAAAACGTTTTTTTATTTATTAAAAAAATCATAACTTTTTTATTTCAGAAGTTACTAAAAAATGACCAAGAGATAACATTCTTAAAATTTTGCGATAGAAAAATCTAAATATTCAAAACATGCCCATCTTCGTTAGTTTTAAAGTTAGCTTGGATTTACGTCTTTAAAAAACACACTCGGTGGTTTATACGACGTCCTATAATGGATCTAAAAATATCTCTTTACGTCGTATTTGAATTTCTAGTAAACATGAGATTGCAATTGCTGACGTAAAGACCGATAGATGTAGATTTTTTGGTTTTTACAACCATTGATTATAGTGATTTATTTAAATGAATTAATAAAACATTGTATAAAAGTAATGCAATATTGACTATAAGCACACTTTTATTGTTTCGAGAATGTATAGAAATATATTTTTAGTGTTTTATCTGTATTTGGTTGATGTAGATAAAATAAAATTGCCAAAGTACGAAAATAACTTTCTTTTATTGTTTTTATGTTACAATTTTGTAGCAAAATTATGGCACAACATTAAGAATTTTTAATAACTCTAAGTAGAAAAAATCAACATATTGCAACTTAAAAGACGAAACTAATATTCACTTCTTTTATGCAATTATGGCAAAAAATTAAGACTTCTTTCCCGGTTTAGGGCTGCCGCCAATAAAATTGATTTCGATTGGTTGTGATGAATTTGAGACTTTTGAACAGGGAGTAGAGCCATGGTGTGCTCGGGAGAGGAATTTGTAGTTTTTTGAGAAGTTCAATGGTGAATTTATCTTTTTACAACTTTCATTATTGCTAAAAGTGACCATTTATGGCAATAATTAAAAGTTTGGGTACTTTTAAAGAAAGAAATTCATTAGAGAGCATCTCAAAAAGTTATAAATTGCTTTCTTGAGTACACTGTGGCTCGTTTTCTGAATTTATCACATTTAGTTGAAGTCGATAGGCAGCGGCACTGACCTGAAAAACAGCCTTATAGTTATGAAAATAATTCAAAGTAGAAATAACTAATCAACTTTGTTAAACTCAAAAAATAAAAGTTCCTAGACCACCAAACAAGATTCGTTTTTAGTGGCTAATAAAATAACATATTAATAACAAAATAAGCCTAGGCCTATGTAGAATATGCGAAACAAAATACTAGTCAATCCGCTCTTCCTCATCTTCTTCATCAGTTAGTGTGATAATTGTAAAAGTCAGTACGAAATCACTTTGGTATTACTCCATTATCGCAGAGACGTTTTAAGTCCCTATATTTTGCACCATAACCATGGACTTACGACATTGAAATCTTTGAATGCGTCTTAACACTCTTAACGTAAAAACCATTTGCAATTATCATAGAGTTTTACGCCCGGGCTTAAAAAAATGTATGGTCATTACATCTTAACAGAGTTACTAAAAACAACCACTCGGCTTTTACACTGTTTTTATGGAATTGGTTTAACTTTTCGGCAATGATTTTTTAGGTCGTATAAACATTTTTTTAGCGAATTTAAACATTTCGGATATACAGATCGATAGAGAAAAAAATTCTGATCAAAATGGTATATTTAACTCGATTTGGCCAAAATGGTTTATACGCCAATTGAACCTGAAGGTATCGATATGTATTTGTATTATATACTTTGATTTTCATAAATTTAAATACTATAATGCGTAGCTTTATAACCATCTAACTTTCACCTTTAATTGCATCGAAAACGGTTCAGGCGTTTTTAAAAAAACTAAAAAATTGTTAGTATGGAAAAATGACTTTTCTCGATTTCGTCCATACAAAACGGCAATTTCATACTTTAACCCCTAATATAAAATTCTCGTGTCACAATGTTAGTTACCTTACGCCTCCGAAACGGCTCTACTGATTTTTACCAAATTTTATATGCATATTCAGTAGGTCTGAGAATCGGCTACTATCTATTTTACATACCCCTAAGTGATAAGGGTTGTTCACCCTTAAACATTTTTTTAATTTTTGAACAACATTTTTTGTTTTTATTTTTCTATAATGTGTCATTAAAAAAATTGGTTGCCTGTAAAGTCGGTATACGGGCGAAAGTTTTACGTGACAACGACTTTGAGTGGTAAAATAATTTTAATGTGAATATTCATTCGTATAGTAGGAAGAAGGATGAAATAATAGTAACAATTTAAAACATTTATTTATACAAAGAATTATATTTAAAACATTAATTTATACAAAGAATCTCGCACTAAATTTCATATTAACAAAATTTTATTGAACTGGATTTTATAGAAGCGCAAGACATGAACCGGTGTGTATGCCTATCTCTCTCACTCTCTCTCTCTCGCTCTCTCGTTCGGTGACTCATCGTAACGTTACCGAGCGTTACACTTTTTCATAAGTGACTCCCAGCCGCAACCTAATTTAAGACGTTGTCACGTCAATATACATACAACCCTAAATTTTTACCTTTTTATCACCAACCCCTATTTTTTAATAGCCATTTTAGTAATTTAATATTTTTTATGGCAAAACAACGTTTGCCGGGTCAGCTAGTCATTTATAATAAGATAGTTATTTATTATGCTAATTTGTTTATTAATAATATGTTACAGTAAAACGCCCCGTTGGTCTAGTGTTTTAAATACCGGGCCAAGATCACGGGGTCGCGAGTTCGATCCCCGGTTTGGGCAGCAAGTTTTGCTCGGGTTTGTGATCACCAACCCGCATTTGGCAAGCGTGGTAATTATATCAGTATTATTCCTATATCGCTAGGGTAACTTAAATTTAATAGTGGAGGCCTTTTCCCCTGCTTCGGGATGATTATAAGCTGTTACTTTGTACTTACAAAATTCGTAACCGGTTAATATCGGTTTTAGAGATGTCAATCAAAACTCTAGGTTATTTTAGGTTAAAACAGCAACTACAACATCGCGTAAGCTGAGCGAGCGAAGCGAGCTGTGTCGCTTCAGCGGCCGGAAGATCACCAAGCCTAAACTTAACTCAATAAAGTACTTTTTAATACTTTTGACGGATTCACCAGTCAAAATTGTTAATAACCGGTTGAGAGTTTTGTCTGTAACAAATACAACGTACTGTGGTAAGAAAAGTAGATAAATCCAGTTTTATTTTTGGTAATTGACTTATTTATTTCAATTTAATTGTATTTTAACGAGGAGGTGTTAGAAGAATAATGTTCTTTCATAGGTACTAATCTATACTAATATTATAAAGCTGAAGAGTTTGTTTGTTTGTTTGAAAGTACCTACTGGTTCGAATTGAAAAAAAATATTTTTGTGTAGGATAGAATAGATTTATAAAAATAGGCTAAAATGGCTTTTTTTGTATGGGATGCCCCCCTCAAATATTTATTTTATTTTGTATTTAGTATTTGTTGTTACAGCGGCAACAGAAATACATAATTTATGAAAATTTCAACTGTCTAGCTTTCGCGGTTCTTGAGATAAAGCCTGGTGACAGACAGACATACGGACAGACAGCGAAGTCTTAGTAATAGGGTCCCATTTTTACCCTTTGGGTACGGAACCCTAAAAACACATTAGGTGTTTAACCTCTTACTCGACCTTTAAAACGTGTTGACTTTTTTTACGTCGTCGCTCCTTCCTCATCTTTGTCAAGAAAGGTACTTTCCCCAAGCAATGAATCATGGGGCATTTTTTACATCATGTAAATATTTGTAAATACTTTTTTTGCGTGTGTGTGCACAATTGTAAATTTTTATTGTGTATGTGTAAGTGCCTTCAGTGTGTGCCTTCATATCTATGGTTAGTCATATAGTTTGAAACTTCCAGAATTTGATGTAATTGAATTTATGATTAATACTCGTACTAACTGTAGTCTGCGAATTGTGAATATACAATCTGGCGAGAACAGAGCTTTCTTCAGGATAATTAACTTTATGTTATTTTCCAGCCTATAATCTATCTCCACGCTAAACATTTACTACACACATATCCGTTCAGCAGATACTTGGCGTGATTAAGTAAAAACATAAATTTAATTTTATTTCTGCAAATTGGCTCCAGGAGGCGCTGTTGCACGTCTCAATTATTTTACCTACTACTGCTTCGGGACACGTGAGGGCTAGTGCCTAGAAGAATCAGCGAAAGAAGAAAATAATTCCAATAAATCGTCAAAGTTTTGATAGTGGTCTTTTTAACACATACTATTAGTAGCTGTTGCCTGCGACTTCGTCCGCGTCAATTTCTGTTGTTATGATCGCAATTAAGAGGTTTTTAAAAGAATAAAGCCTTAAGCCTTTCTCCATAAATGGACTATCATACAAAAAAATAGTTTTTCAATTCGAACCAGTAGTTTCAGAGATTAGCGTGTTCAAACAAACAAACTCTTCAACTTTATAATATACAGGCGATAATAGGTATATCATTGTCTCTTACTCATTAACCTTACAAAAATAAAACATATTGACAAAATTGGAATTATTATGCGGCATCATACCAGGTTCCGGGTTCGATTCCCGATAAAAATACCAGTCGTGAGGACGTCACAGATAATGTAACCTTGAGTGTTTCGAGGAGGAAATGACGTCATACCTAATGATTTACGTAAATTCAAAGTTGCTGCGCCTGAGACTGTTTCATTTTCAGCGTATGTTAGTCCACTGCTGGACATAGGACAAAAGATGGAGAAAAGACTCTGCTGCCTGTCTTCTGGCAGTACACCTGTAGTTTCGTCTTACGATACCCATGAGAAGAGAAGGGGTAGTGTTAAGTGTTATACTTTTTATGAGCCGCTATTACTGCGAACGTGACTGCGTTTGATCTGGCCATATTTTCAACCGATGAAAAAACTAAGAGGATTTATTAATGTAAAAATTCCTTCATATCCCCGCGCTTTTCATTTGACTGTTGGCCGTTTTGTTATAATTGATTAATAAACAACGATTTGAACTTATGATTCGTAATTATTTTCTAATAATAAAAATGCGTAAGCTTGGTTCAGCTATCTCTCATCTAATCGGATTATAGTTTAAAGTTTTCCTATGAAAATTAAAATGTTATCATGATCTCTCTTTGCTATGATATATAAAACTTTATACTACTAATCGATGCATTTTCTCAGTGCTTTATAAATTCATGGCTATGACAGAATAACAGGGTTTTTCTGTGGATTGTCTACAAAAACTGATTCATAGACCATTTTGACTCAGAAATCGAGCCTTCTTACTATTATGATTACCTTTTGTAACCTTTGTTGAGACAAATAAAGACATCATTTCATCTCATTCGGGATTTGAAGTCACGACCCTTTGAAATATTTCTACATTTTCTCGGGTCTGGGTGTCTGTGGTACCTTCGTTGTTTCTGGTTTCTAAAATATATGCTTTAAATGCTTTAAATAGTTATGCAAATTGGGATCAGAACAATGTATGTGATGTTGTCCACATTTATTTATTTATTTATTTATTATTATTTATTAAATATAGTAGCATTTTTATTTAAATCCAACGGATTTAAAATAATAATATTTTGCATTGACTGACCCATTAGAATATTATATGGCCTATAGTTAGTATAAAAAACATATTACTTTTCATTATTAGATTGTACCATGTGCATTTTTTGCTTATTCTATGCAAAGTTGTTTACTTGTTTCCCTTAATAAATTGTGTTAATCATTGTACGCTTCTCAAAAATGTACCTTATTATAAGGATGACAATCATTACCTTGCCGTAACTCAGTCTAGCACTAGCACGGGAGGTAAAGGATTTGTTAATAATTTAGTACCCACGTATTTTTATGAAACATATTGTTTAGTTTAAACTGTATTACCGATGAGTACAAAATGTATTTTGTTATGCAGAATAAATGATTTTTGATTTTTGATTTTTTGAAATATAAAATCTCTCTACTTCTAATTTCTTACAAAACTTAGGTAAAAATTCTAACGATTGAACACTAATCCCACCGACTTTAGGCAGTCGTAAAAAGATCACCGTCAGTCGTAAACTTGACTTGATCATTACTAAAACGACTAGTCTATATTTCACATAAAAATATTGTCATAACTTCGTACATTTAATGTAACAATGGCTTGTTAATTATATTTTTATAATGGCGTAACCTTATCGCAATAAAAATGATAAAATAATGCAAGGCTAGACATGTTTATCGATATAGCAATTTAATCTATAATATAAAAGCGTAGTAAATTTTAACAGTGAAAAGAGGGGATATTTTATAATTCGATGCGTATTATGTTTACGAGAAATATCTGTGTTTTCATTGTATTTATTTTGATAGAGCATTAACTGATATTAATGTCAGTTTTTATGTTTGCACTCTTCACAGATTATAAATTATACATATAAGTAGTACAAATTGAAAATGCCTTATCCATGCCTTAACCATTATTAATTAAAATAATATTAATTACATTTCGTATGTTGTTCATATTTTATGAATTAGGAATTTAGTAAAAAACTTAAAACCAGGTTTTAATAATAAGTTATGTTTAACAATTGCTGGTGTGCCAAACAATTAAAAATAAAATAAAGCATTACCTACAGCCATTGATGTAAATCAAATAGGTACATTTAGAATGTAGTGATTACTTATAGGTAACCATTATTGATATCGAGCAAAAATAGGCAAAAGATGGCGTTTTATGTATGATGCCGCATAATAATTCCAATATTGTCAATATGTTTTCATTTTTGTAAGGTTAATGAGTAAGAGAAAATGATATACCTATTATCGCCTGTATATTATAAAGTTGAAGAGTTTGTTTGTTTATACGCGCTAATCTCTGGCGCTACTGTTTCGAATCGAAAAAAAAAATTTTTTATGATAGTCCATTTATGGAGGAAGGCTTTAGGCTTTATTCTTTTAAAAACTTCTTAAATGTTTATTTTATTTTGTTTTTAGAATTAGTTTTTATTGCGGCAACAGAAATACATAATTTATGGAAATTTCAACTGTCTAGATATCGCGGCTCTTGAGATACAGCCTGGTGACAGACATACGGACATACGGACAGACGGACAGACAGCATATTCTTAGTAATAGCACGCAATAGGGTCCCGTGTTTACCCTTTGGGTAGGTACGGAATCCTAAAAACTAGTAAGCGGAAAGAGTAAACAGGTCACAAATAAACAGACCATTTGCTTACATTATCTTCATCGGTAAACCCGAGCGAAGCCGGAATGGATACCTAGTTTACAATCTTGGTAAGATTAACTTGATTTTTGTAACCAAGTGATGTGTGGTGCCAGCACATACAAATAAAAGGTAATTCCCTTCCTATGGGTCGTAACTTCCTTCCGTAAAAGGCGAAAAGCAGCGTTTTCTTTCTGCCAATGCAATGGCCAAACCGCCATCGCCAGCCCGCCAGCCACACACGGTAAATATGGCTTATGAGCAGCCCCGTTTTATTGGTAAAACCACCACCATTTATTTATTTGTTAATTGTAGCGATTTTTTGTATGTTTTCATACTAAAGGTTTCTGTTTAGCACAATGAAAGAACACGTCACTTTTTTATTTGGGCAGTAAATCATAAATAATTATGTAAATTTGTTACTTTTTATTTTGATTTATGTCATCTCGACTAATGTTTTAACTGGTTCTCTCTCTTTCTACACGATTACGCCAAAGTCATGAATGGAGCAAGTACCCGGTGGATATTGAAAGAGAAAAAAACAAAAATTTTACAACTATTATATTAAAAACAAAGCAAAATTTAAGTATTAGTTATAAATAAATAAATAAATAAATATTTAAGACATGCCTCACTGGGCCACGCAGAGCCATCTAGTCCCAAATTAAGCTACTATTAAGTACCCTGTCGTATGGGGTACTAGACAACCAATAAACTTACTTATATACTTTTTTTTTGTAAATACATACTTATAATACATAGAAAACACCCAGACCAGTACAAACAGACATGTTCATGCACACAAATATTTGTACTGCGCCGGGACCGAACCCGCGACCCATGGCTCAGAAGCAGCGTTAACTACCGCTGATCCAAATGGTCGTCGCCTTAAGTTGTAACCTTAAGTCACAAGTTCACGTCAAATGAATGTCAAATGTCTTTAAGAAAATTTGACGTTCTGTTGTAGGCTGAGTTGTTGACGCATGTCTTTCTAAGACTGTTATTTCCTCATTTGTAAGTGCGTAATCCGACTAAGTACTTAATACTTATTATAAACGGGAAAGTTTGTGAGGATATACATATGACTGTTTGTTACCCTTTCACGCTACAACGACGGATCTGAATTAAATTTGGCATGGGGAAATTGTTATGTTATTCCATAGCATATAAACGACGACCTCCGTGGCGGAGTGGCGTATCGGCGCACACCGATTTTCAAGGTGTCGCCTGCTCCGAGGTCCCGGGTTCGATTCCCGGACGGGTCAATGTTGAAAAAATGCGTTTTTCTACATTTTCTCGGGTCTGGGTGTTTGTGGTACCTTCGTTGTTTCTGGTTTCCAAAACACGAATGCTTTAAATAGTTATTCAAATTGGGATCAGAACAATGTATGTGATGTTGTCCACATTTATTAAAAAAAAAAAAAAAAAAAAAACTACTTTTTATCCCGGGAAAAATGACGGTTCCCAGGGGATAATTTTAATACATAGTTTTAAATTCAAATTTTAACGCGTAAAAAAATCGCGTGCAAGAATTTGTACTTATCAAATAATGCCATGACCACAATGTCAAAGAAAACGTGGTCAACTATTGTAATAAGTTTTAACTACAAATGGACAATGAAATGATTAATTAAGTATTAGTAATACCAAGAAAATAAATATTTTACGTGTTGGTATTGTGTCAGGCGACATCACCGATTTCAATGATTCATTAATTTATTCGATGACGACATTTTTGTCGTTGCTAGGTAGGTAGTATAAGGATAGCGATTGAAAAACTTGAATTTATTTGGCGACATTACATAACTATTTGTTACATTTTTTGACTGTGTTTTGGTAAAGAAAATAAAGTTATGAAATTGCTAGTGTACCTAAAGGAGATGCCCAAATTGTATGGAGGCTAGGCCCAGAACCTGTACACATTACCAAATATGTTAGGGCAGTTAGTATAGTGTTATATAAATTAGGGCAATATACCTTTGTTAGTATCCAACATCTTTAAAATGGCTTCGTTTAATGGTTTATACAAAAATAAACTTATGAGAATAGCAATACTAAACAACAAAAACTATTATGGCGGAAGATGACACTTTGATGACATCTGTCAGTATTGACAGTTAAAAATCGCTTAGCTCGATTCGAACTAGTTATGCCTAAAGGACATATATTTGCGATTAAATCATATAACCTTTTTACGTGAGATTATGACGAGTGGTTAAGACGCTGACATGAGCCAAATTGAGCTCAATGAAGATTGTTTTGCTTTAAGCCTATGGCTCGTATTGTTGCCAAATTCTATGTAGTCGTAATTGATCATATTTTGGACCAGGTGGCTGTTTCCAAAACACGATTCTAAAAACTTTTCTCGATAGAAAAAAATCTCAAAGTAGCCTCTGAAAATACATAAATTACCATTTTTCTCAGCAGTCCGTATAACAATGATAATAAAATTTTGCTATATTGTATATTACATGTTGCTTAAGCAAATGGCTGATTTAGATTTTTAATAAAATGCCAATTTTAAATTGCACAACGAAGTTTGTTGTTTGGCACTTAGGCCCTTCTATTCCATGCGCTTTTTCTCTGTCACTCCTACGAGAATCGACAGTGATAGCTGTGGCGCGTTCCAAAGAAATTCAAAGACGAATAAATTTGTGGGCGTGTTTATTGCTCAAGGTCATCGGCTGCAGTTAGCGTCTTAATGGTTATGTCAATTTATGATAAAGGAAATCTGACAGCTACTGACATTTAGAGTTTATGGTTTATCTTTTTTTTTTCGTCAAACGCCATCTTGTATGCCTATTTGAGAGGAATATTTATTAGATTGTTTTTATTTTTGAGCCGCTGATTATTATACGTTATATACAGTTATTCGTATTTTTCCCAAAGTCAGTAGATTATTCTTGTTTTTTATAATACTACCTACCTACAATGTCTGGGCCTATTACAGGACATCTCTTTTAAATACAATTATAAAAAAACAACTACAGTCAGTTGTTTGTTGAGGATTAAAATCCCACCTGTAGCAGTGACAACTTAAAAATTATATATTTTTTTAAATTAAATCATAGCAATTTGCTATTTTAGTTTGTTAATTTGTGTACTTTTCGACACCGAATAAAGGCAGAACCATGCTGCCAAATCATTAGCATATTTTCATTCATAAATATAATATTATAATATCGTAAATACTTCCTTAAACAAAATTATTTGACCTTACCTGACCAAGAACCTTACTCATTGAAATGTGAGAGTGATTCACACATTTCAGTGCCCAAGGGAGTTTCACACAGTAATATCCAAATCAGATTTAAGCGACATTTTAAATTATCACTTTTGTGTCATTTATCCTACTTGCTAAAACATTATATTACATCATCTTAATATCGTTATAATTATCATGATCAATTTACAATAAAGAAAACATTACATCATAATTTTTTCATATTCTGCGCCAAAGCCCCTGTCTAATTTGCAGTCTAAAAATAATGTCACATAATGTTTTAAAAATGATTTTCAATACTTTGTTTCGATATCATTTAGTTTACCCTCGAGTATCACTAGATGGCGCTGTGTACCACTTAAATCGCGGTTGTATTTGCCTCACGCAGTTTTATATAGGCAAAGTAAACGTTATATGGAAATACACTCTTACTACTAGCTACGGATTGTTTTATTTTGATACAACATCCTAGCCTTTTTGGGACACTGGACATTGTGGTCCTTCGGTACGCCGAATACAAGGCTACCTTGAGGGAATTGTACAGTTGGCCGCTTCCTACACCGACGAGGTGACGGGCTGTCACTTATGGTGTTATTGTGGTGAAATCCTGCCTGCGGACAAGTGTTGGAGACTCCGCCAGAGGGCGCCTAAAGCAGCTTTAGTTACAAGATTCAGCGCCAGGGGGCGCTAAAAGCAGCGGATCAAATTGGATCATATTCGCACCAGAGGGCGGTAAAAGCAGCAGGTTTGAATACGGAGCGGTACGACTTGTGAGTAACTTTGAACATTGTAACAGTGATTTGGACTTAGAAACTTGTACTTTGAGCAGTGATATAAACTTGGACTTTGAAGAATTTAGTAGTGATTTGACACTTATAATTTTCGTGTTCGTGTGCAGGGACTTAGAATAGTTTGCAAAAAAAGTGATCAAACGGGGAATGTATGCCCAATTTTTTCTGAGTGTCAATTGTCTAAAACACTTAGAAAATATTTATTAAAATTTTACTGGACTTTGGTTTTTCTCGAACTTCGACTTAAGTTTAGCAGTTAAGTTCTGGTTTAAAGTTTTTGTACTGTTTGTTACATATTAAAATATCAAGTTTTTGTTTTAAGTTGTATTGTGCTGAGTCTTTATTAGTAATAACCTATAGTCGGATATTTTTGAATAACATTTGTAATGTCTATGGACGATCCAAGTATCAGTATGGAGGCTTTGTTAAACTTACAGGAAGATGTTAAGATAGCAATAAGTAAAGGAAAAGACAATTTTAAGAAATCGCCTAAGGTAAGAATTACACAAGCTTATGTAGAGTCGCGACTTGAAACATTGGAAGACCAGTGGAAAGCTTTCGTAGACACTCACCGTACCATAATAACGGATGTAGATACGACTGAGTACAAAAAATCTACCTACTATACAGGCAGTGTTTACGAGAGTGTCCAGGAACTCTATTGGGATTACAAGAGCTTACTTAAAGAATCTTTAGTTTCTATTTTGTCATCTACAGCTAGCACTAGTAACGATTCCAAAGCCTCTCAGCTTGCTTTTGTGGCTTCTGTCCCAGCAGTAAAATTACCTAAAATAACCATCCCTACATTTAGCGGCAATTACACAGAGTGGACTACTTTTAGGGACTTATTTGAGTCATTAGTCGACAGCAATGCAACGCTTAAAAACGTACACAAACTGCATTATTTAAAAGCTCATCTGACCGGAGAAGCAGAGCAATTATTACGACATGTTCCTGTTACAGATGCGAACTATGTAGAATCATGGACTTTATTAAAGAAACGGTACAGCAATAAAAAGTATTTATCTAACTGTTTACTAAAAAGATTAATTGGTCAATCAAACATAACAGTAGAATCATCTAAATCAATTAAAGAATTATTAGATACAACTTGTGATTGCTTGCATGGTTTGAAAAATTTGGGACTTATGACTGAAGCGTGGGATGTTATAGTCATTTACATAATTAGCGCAAAATTAGATTCCGAGTCTCGTAAGTTGTGGGAGGCAAAAATCAGTGTTACAGATGATCATCCTACGATGGAACAGTTTAGGGATTTTCTGGAACACAGGTTTCGTTCCTTAGAATTTCTAACTCCTAAACAAACCAAACCAAGTTACAACCGTGCAAGCGTCACTGTCAATCACGCCGTAACAACAGCATGTCCGTTTTGCTCCGAGCCCCACAAATTATTTAACTGTAAGCAATTTGCACACGCAACGGTAGAATCGCGTCGTGAATTTGTCCAAACAAATAGTTTATGTTACAATTGTATGTGTCCAGGTCATTCAGTTTTCACATGCCGTCAAACCTCTAGGTGCCGTGTATGCAAGAAGAAGCATCATACTCTTTTACACTCTAGTGCTCCAAAATCGACTGAAAATTGTGTTGAAAGTCCCTCAGTCGACAAGAGTGTTGTCGTAGCTGCTACTACATCGTCATCTAATGACGATATCAATCAAACTGTTGTAGTGTCACACTCAACCATTCATAGTCAAGTGATTTTGGCTACAGCGTTGGTTAAGGTAGAGTCTCGACCAGGTGGTTGCATGACATTAAGGGCCTTGTTAGATCAGGGATCTCAGGCTTCTTTTATTACCGAGTCAACAGTGCAAGCACTTGGCCTAAATAAAATACCAAGTAAAACCTTTATTTCTGGTGTTGGTGAACAAATTGACCCTATTGTGTCCACATCAATAGTAAGTTTAAGTCTCACGTCAATTTATGATCCCAACTATCATATAAATGTAAAGGCACATGTTTTAAAGAAACTTACCTCGGTAGTTCCATCAAAAAAGGTGAAACTTCAGATATACTCCAATTTTGTTCATCTAAAGTTAGCGGATCCAAAGTTTTATACTTCCAACAAGATCGACTTGCTTCTAGGAGCTGATATTTTTGGCCAGATTCTAGTCGATGGTCTATTCAAAGATCCTCCAGGCACATTGGTAGCGCAAAATACTAAGCTTGGGTGGATCTTATCTGGTCAAATTAATTCAGAAGCCTCGGATAGTCCCCACGTTTGTCATACTAACAGGGTCTTATCTATGCATACTCGTATAGACGATGATAATATGCTAAAAAAGTTTTGGGAATTAGAGTCCGAACCGTCAACTATACTCAAGTCGAAGCCTTTCACTGAAGAGGAAAAAGCCTGCGAAAGATTGTATGCGGCAACAACCTCTCGAGACGAAGATGGTCGCTACATAGTCAAGCTCCCCTTTCGCACCTTGAACCCTCAATGCAAATATGGCAAATCATTAGGTATCGCTATTCAAAGACTCCAATACTTGCAAAAACGGTTAGGTAAAAATCCTGAATTAAAACTTCAGTACTCACAAGTTTTGGCAGAATATCTCACGCTTGGTCATATGAAATTAGTGCCAGGGGATGAACGGACCAAGCCTGACGCTGTTTACCTCCCTCACCATGCTGTTGTGAGAGAAGACAAAACGACCTCCAAGGTCCGCATAGTTTTCAATGCATCCAGTCCGGGCACTAATGGAGTGTCGCTGAATAATGATCTCATGGTCGGTCCCACGTTGCAGCTAGATTTAAGACATATAATTATGCGTTGGAGGCGACACCCTATAGCTCTTATTGCAGATATTGTCAAGATGTACCGGCAAATTAAGGTAGCTGAGGAAGATGTCGACTACCAACGGATTTTATGGTGTGACGATTCTGGTGTTCAACATTACAGAATGTTACGTGTCACCTTCGGTACTGCCAGTGCACCTTATTTAGCAGTTAAGACACTCCTCCAGCTAGCTCAGGATGAGGGTCAGTCATATCCATTAGCATCTAAAAGGATATCGAAAGATTTTTACATGGATGACTTGATGACTGGCTGCGAAACTATTAGCGAATGTCTGCAATTATATAGAGAAATGAATGAATTAATGAACAAGGGATGTTTTGAAATGCAAAAGTGGACATCAAGTGATAGGAATTTCATGCAACAAATAGAACAGGATGGGAAATGTGACAGAGAAACAATGGAAATAGGATCAGGAAAGGAAGGTGTGGAGATCAATAAGGTACTTGGTTTGAAATGGAACAAGCAAAGTGATGAGTTCGAGTATACGGTCCAACTTCCTAAATTGAGTTTCCCTGTAACCAAGAGAAAAGTTTTGTCTGATATATCTCGATTATTCGACCCATTGGGATGGATTGCGCCATCTATTATACAAGGCAAGATTTTTATCCAAAAATTATGGTTGGCTGGGTTGGATTGGGATCAGGAACTGCCAGAACATCTTTTACAGGAATGGGTTACGTACCGTAATAAACTTTCTACGCTCACTACATTCACGATACCAAGATGGATGCACATGAAAAATGGTGATGCTCATAGAGAACTGCACGGGTTCTGTGATGCATCAAAGGATGCATACGCTGCAGTAGTATACCTCCGCGTGGTAAGTCACAATGGTGAGGTTCATGTTAGTCTCGTTACATCCAAAACGAAGGTGTCTCCCATCAAGGTAGTGTCTATACCACGCTTGGAGTTGTGTGGTGCTGTTCTATTGACCAAACTGCTGTCAGAGGTATCTGAGGTGTTAGAAGTCTCCAAAAACCACATTCATGCTTGGACTGATTCTCAGGTGGTGCTCGCTTGGCTTAGCAGTCATCCAAGCAGATGGAAGACTTTCATCGCTAATAGAGTTTCAGATATTTTGACTTCTCTAGATCGGAATCAATGGTCACATGTCCGTTCACCACAGAACCCCGCTGACTGTGCCTCACGCGGTGTACAGCCCTCTAAGAATTCTGAAATTCTACTTTGGATAAATGGGCCGCCTTGGTTGTCAGAAGAAACCATAAATTACAGTCCACTGAGTGGCAACCAAGACGAGGACACTGATCTAGAAGAGAAGAATGTTATGTGCATTGCAACTAGTATTCAGTCAAACGGACTTTGTGACAGATTCTCTTCATTCAGGCGGTTGATAAGAGTCCTTTCCTTCTGCCGTAGGTTCATAAATGCGGCTTCTGCCAAGGTGAGACATCGAAAAGTGAAGTATCCTACTTGGCTTACTAGTGATGAGTTGCAAGAGTCAAGTATGATCGTCGTGAAGGAAGCACAATTGGTTCATTTTAAAGATGAGATACAATGTCTGGTCAGGAACGCATCTATTGGTAAAAAAAGCACAATTCACAGCCTTAATCCATTTCTTGATCAGGACGGAGTCCTCAGGGTGGGCGGCAGACTTCATAGAGCTCAGTTGTCAGCGAATATGAAAAATCCCATTGTCATACCGTACAAATCTCATTTGACCGATCTTCTCGTGGCTGATGCTCATGAGCGTACCTTTCATGGTGGGCCTCAATTGATGCTAAATTATCTTCGGTCAAAGTACTGGGTTGTAAATGCTAGAAGAGCTCTCAAGTCATGTCTCCACAAGTGTGTGTCTTGCATTCGATACTCGACACGCACTTCACATCAACTAATGGGACAGCTTCCATCTGCTAGAGCGACTCCATGTCGTCCCTTTCAGCAGAGCGGGGTCGACTACGCTGGACCTATTATGATCAGGATAAATAAAGGCAGAGGATATCGCTCAGCCAAGGGGTATATTTGCCTATTTGTGTGTATGTCCACTAGGGCCATACATCTGGAAGCAGTGAGTGACCTAACTTCTGAAGGGTTTATTGCTGCGTTTAAACGGTTTGTAGCTAGGCGAGGTCATTGCTCTGATCTTTGGAGTGACAATGGGACGAATTTTGTTGGGGCTTCACGAGAGGTGACTGCTTTACTGGCTGAGGAAGGAACTTTAGTCAACAAAGACATCGCTGACTGGCTATCCACCAATGGGACTAAATGGCACTTCATACCGCCCAGGGCCCCTAATTTTGGCGGACTTTGGGAAGCTGGCGTAAGATCTACCAAGCACCACTTGAGAAGAGTCATTGGAACCTCCACACTAACATTCGAGGAAATAACTACCGTATTGGCTCAAATTGAAGCTTGCCTCAATTCGAGACCAATCTCGCAGGTTAGCGATAATCCTGATGATCCTTACCCTCTTACTCCAGGTCATTTTCTGGTGGGCAGTCCACTTGTGCTTCCACCAGATATGAATTATGAGTCGTCTAAGGTCAGTACACTCAGGAGATGGCGTTATTCGCAAAAAATGGTGCAGGATTTTTGGCGGAGATGGTCGCGCGAATACATTACCCAATTTTTGCAGCGTCATAAATGGTCTGCTCAAATACCTGAACCAAAGGTAGGCGATGTAGTTTTGGTAAAGGAGGATGATCTTCCTCCAGCACGATGGCTATTTGGCATAATAACTGCGAAACATCCTGGTTTGGACAATGTTACGCGCGTGGTTAGTTTGAAGTGCAAAGGTTCTTACATCAAAAGACCGGTTACAAAATTATGCGTCTTACCGGTTACAAGCTAAGCTGTCAATTTGTATCGTCGCTTTGCTTAGCGTCTTCCTGTCGAGTATTTTTTTAATGTATTGATGTTTTATAGGCTCCATTACTGTATATGTATGTATTGTTAAGTTTTTTAAGTATTCAAACATGTGTTTAGTTTTTTTGTATTCAAATATTCAAACATTTATTTGTTTAGTATTCAAACAATTAGTTTTAAGTTAGTCGTAAGTCAATAATTTTGTTTTGCAGGGCGAAGTGCAATCGCTCAATGTTAATGTTGTTTGGACTACCACCGTAGCTATTGTGTCTTTATTGTGTACATAAAACGTTATTAATTTTGTGATGGACATGATTGTCCATGGTGGGCGGTATGTCTAATTTGCAGTCTAAAAATAATGTCACATAATGTTTTAAAAATGATTTTCAATACTTTGTTTCGATATCATTTAGTTTACCCTCGAGTATCACTAGATGGCGCTGTGTACCACTTAAATCGCGGTTGTATTTGCCTCACGCAGTTTTATATAGGCAAAGTAAACGTTATATGGAAATACACTCTTACTACTAGCTACGGATTGTTTTATTTTGATACAACATCCTAGCCTTTTTGGGACACTGGACAGCCCCATTTTTTCAAATATATTATTAGTATTGCTCTTGTAAAAAATAAGTATGATGATACAGATAAAGATTTATTAAGCCCCGTACGTGACTGATCTTCTGAACTACAGGGACTTTACTGGTGTCAATGAACTTGCTCGAGTGGTTTACGAAGTAGTTTCAATTCAATAACTTTATCGTAATCGCAATAGAATAATTCAATCAAAGCTAGTATATCCGACGAAAAAAAAGGTGGTTCAAATCGACATTTGACACATAAATATCTTGGTAAGTAGGTATGTGTATATTTAATGAATGGGTAACTGATGAGAAAGGACTGATTTTATTATATTTTTTTGATGATAATTTTTTGTTTCTTAATACCTAATTCTTCTCTCTGCAAATTTTTGAAACGGCTATTTCGAAAACTATATTATGTAGATTGTCCATACAACCTTCATTTTTTAGGGTTCCGTACCCAAATGGTAAAAAAGGGTCCCTATTACTAAGACTTTGCTGTCAGTCCGTCTGTCCGTCTGTCTGTCACCAGGTTGTACCTATCTCAAGAGCCGCGATAAGGTAAGGAGCCCTTCGTGAGCGACTCCGACTCGCACTTGGCCGGTTTTGGATATTTTTAAAGTCAAATTACAATTTTTAAATTTAAAATACCTTTTTATGGACTCAACCGACCTCCGTAGGTTTAAAATTTCAACTAAATCGGTTTTTAGTGCCACAGATTGCTACCTAATAAAAACTTTACCTCTAAGAAAATAACACTGTTAAGATATTATACATAATGGTTACATAAAGTAGGCTTCGTTTGTCAGACGGTTAAAATAATGCACGGTTTTTTTTTAAATTATATAATGGGCTTACTCTTGACTACATACTTAACTCTATGGTTAAGAAGAAGCCTAAGATGGACCGAGCTTACCCAGTGGCACTGGTTCTCCCACACACCAGCGGAACACAGAAAAACTGTTTGGCGCTGGACTCCGGCAGGAGGGTGGTAGCATTCAGGCGGCCTCTTACGAAGCCTACCACAGCAGAGGGATCTGTTAGCCGTCATCATTGGTAAGAAAACCAAAGATGCCGTTGCCCAGGGTGGACCACTAGGGGGTAAAACATTAACGGACACAATGCTAGACACAATAGAAGTTTTATTGTTATCGACAGGCGGTTAGTGTCACGGAAAGTGTTAAGTAGGTATGTATCAGGTGTTATTATGATCCCACAATAAAGTTATTTAAAGGATTTTAAACGTTCTTATCGCTTTTTTATCTAAAAACTTAATGCTAGTCGTAGAACCGAGTGCCGGATTAGAAGAAAATTCAGAAATGACTTCCACCAAAACATTGAGTCGTTTGGCAAAAACATGTGGCGTCACATAATAGTTAGTGTACAAAGAGTAGGTAATCAAGGTTACTATTTAGCTTCCTTCTTTATGTGTTATTGATAAAAACATATTAAAAGTGTAATAAAATGAGATAAAAAATAAATCTGCCGCATTCTTTAGATAATTTTGGTAGTAATCATCCGGAAATCCTAAAATTTCCATAAACACCTAAAACCTTATCAACATACAAAACCACAAACCTCAATAGTATGGCTAAAGCATACTGAATTATGCATGGCGCTATAATAATGAAATAAGTCACAAATGTAGAGTCAGTGCCACACAAAAATTACTTATTACTTATTACATTACCTAATCATTTTATGCTTTTTGTTTTTTTTAGTCTCTCAGACCAATTTTCATACGTAGGTTATATGTTAGTACATATTATTATGACGGCACATCCCGTTGAATAAGTAGGTACTTAAATAAAAAACCTGCCAAGTGCGAGTCGGACTCGCGCACGAAGGGTTCCGTACCAAAAAGGCCAAAAAAAACGGGGTTTTTGTATAGGCAACCCTTTAAATATTTATTTTATTTTGTTTTTAGTATTTGTTGTTATTGCGGCAACAGAAATACTCGTACTAAATTTCAACTGTCTAGCTATCGCGGCTTTTGAGATACAGCCCGGTGAAAGAGCGACGGACAGATGGACTGACGGACATACAGCGAAGTCTTAGTAATAGGGTCCCGTTTTTACCCTTTGGGTACGGAACCCTAAAAATACTATTGTAAGGGTATGAGACGATTTGACCAATGTCAAAAAATAAATCAACCATTTCCAAGGAGAGAGACCCGTGCTCAACAGTGAGCGTAAATGGGTTACTACTTTTTTAACTTCAATTTTTTACATGTATGTGTATGTAAGTAGATAACTTTCAGCCTCCCCTAGTATATAACGGCGTCATCATCCCACTGCAGTGAATAGGCCTCCATCATTAGTTTTTCATCATTCAAATTACCACAACAATACAGGTGGTAGGTACCTATTTTAAAAACTAAAAACAGAGTTAGCGAAAGTAAATTAAAATCAGCAATAAGTTATCAAAGCGAACACGGGTGACCTCGCCCTGAAGGACGAGACGCGACCTTGACCTTCGGATAGACTGCAGAAATATATTACCTTGTTGTTGTGAAGAAAAACAACTTCATAACGGCAAATTTACTGATAGAAACATAAAAGAAAGCAAAGTTACGGCGTAATCCCACTGCAGGGCAAAGACCTCATTGAATTCAAGTTACCACAGCAATGATGGTTACAGGCATAATCACCACACTTGCCAAATGCGGATTGGTAAGTTGGCTATCGCATCGCCGATAGTAGAAATAAGACGCTTCTATTCTAGCGGTACTTACGACAGACTTAAGAAAAGAAAGAGGTGGTTATTTTCTTTTTATATTACCACATGGCACTGCTGGATTATTATTGGCCATAAGATTGTCCGAAAGATTATATAAATAAAGGACTACTTACGAGGGCGGGTCAATAAGTCCGTGACTTTTGGAATAATACACAGATTTTTTGATAAACAAATCATTTTATTTTTCAACGTAGTCTCCCTTGAGCTCTATACACTTTGTCCAGAGCTTCTCCAATTTTTTTATCCCTTCCAAAAAATATGATTTGTCAAGGTCTTTGTTTAAATAGGCCTTTGTTTGCGAGATGACTTCATCATTGGAGTCAAATCTTTTTCCACCAAGCCATTTCTTCAGGTTTGGGAACAAAAAGTAGTCACTCGGAGCCAAATCTGGAGAATAGGGTGGATGAGGGAGCAATTCATAGCCCAATTCATGGATTTTTGCCATGGCAACTGCACATGTGTGCACCCTTGCATTGTCTTGGTGGAAAAGAACTTTTTTCTTGGCCAAATGAGGTCGGTTTTTATTCAAATCGTCATTGAAGCGGTCCAATAAGTTGGCATAATATTCCCCTTTGATTGTTCTTCCCTTTTGAAGGTAATCAATGTGGATTATCCCACGTGCATCCCAAAAAACAGTCGCCATAACTTTATTGGCTGACAAACCCGCCTTGGCCTTCTTTGGCGCCGATTCACCCTTAGAAACCCACTGTTTTGACTGTTGTTTGGTCTCTGGTGTATTGTGATGGATCCCTGTTTCGTCCATGGTTACAAAACGGCGCAAAAACTCCTCCATATTGCAATTAAACAACGCCAAACCTTCCTGTGAAGTTGTTACACGATTGCGTTTGTGGTCGACTGTGAGCAAACGCGGCACCCATCTTGCGGAAAGCTTTCTCATGCCCAATTAATCTTTTAAAATTGAAACCACTGAGCCATGCGAGATCCCTACGGCTTCCACAATCTCTTGCACTTTCAATCTTCGATCGGCCAACACCATATCGTGAATTTTTTCGATTGTTTCGGGTGTAGAGACCTCAACTGGGCGTCCAGGGCGTTCGGCATCTTCAGTGCTTTTACGGCCACAACGAAATTCAGTAAACCACTTTTTTACCATTGAAATCGATGGTGCAGAGTCCCCATAGTATTTATCAAGCTTAGCCTTGGTCTCAGTAATGGTTTTTTTTCGCAAAAAATAATGCTTAATAAGCACACGAAATTCACCTTTTTCCATTTTTTCCTCAAGTTACTGGGTAGTCTGATAAAAATAGCTGTCAAACACAAACTAACTGACGCAGCAAGTTCAAATTTTGATAGGAATCAACTGACAGATACCTGTTGACAGGAGTAGTGTTGCTTTTTCAGTAAAGAGATCAGAAATTCAAAAAGTCACGGACTTATTGACCCGCCCTCGTATTTTGCCAAGCGCTACCGTTTGCTGGAGGCTTGGAGATCGCTATTTAGCAAATGGTGGTGAGAATAACTTCTGCCTGCCTGCTTTCTTCTGATGAAAATCCATTAGTCGCAACTTATGACACCCTTAGAAAGCGGTGAGGTAGACCCATGAAATATAATTCCCTAAAAATAAATCTGTTTGCATCCATTACTGTGAATGTCTATGACTCAACGCCTGGTAGTCAGAATGTTGATCAATTATATGAGGGCCTTTTTGGTTTGGTAAAAAATGAATTTGATAATCATTTTAAGCAGAAAAAAGTAAAAATCAACAAACAGAATTGTAAGTTTAATGAATGGGCTACACCTGGTATTTACAAAAGTAGAAAAACATTATATGATTTGTATAGTCTAAAAGCTGAATCTCAAAACCACAACATTATAGACCATGTTAAAAAATACTCCAAATTATTTAAAATAGTATGCGCCAAAGCAAAGTCAATTTATCTTCATAATTTAATTTCGGCTTCCAAAAATAAAGCGAAAACTACTTGGAATATTATAAATAAAGAAACATGTAGACTAAAACCAAGCAATCCTGCTTACTCTCTCAAATTAGGGGATAAGTTAATAAACACGAGCACAGAGGTTGCGAATACATTTGAGAATTTTTTTTCAAACATAGCTTCCTCCACTACTGAAGGGCTTGCTTCTTCCGCTGATCTAGCTGAATCCCTTCTCAAGTCGGCTGTCGATGAGTGCAAATTTTCATTTAATTTTAGACATTTAAACCCTGATTTAATTATAAAAACTTTTAGAGAATTGAATATGAAAAAAACTGAAGATCTTTGGGGAATTTCCGTTCATATTATCAATACAATTATAAATTCAATAGCCCCTCATCTCGCAATAATTTTCAACAAATGTATTAATGATAGACAGTTTCCAACTTTAATGAAGTTTAGCAAAATTATTCCATTATTTAAATCCGGCGAGAAATGCGATCCCGCTAATTTTCGACCAATATCTATCTTGCCAGTACTAAGTAAAATATTTGAAAAAATTATGTTTAGTCAACTTTTATCGCACTTTAATTTGAATAAATTATTACATCACAATCAATATGGATTCAGGAAAGGTAGAAATACCACTGATGCGGGAGTAGCACTTCTAAAACACGTATTCGATGCTTGGGAGAGTAGGTTAGATGCTATAGGTGTTTTTTGTGACCTGTCAAAGGCATTTGATTGTGTGGACCATAAAACGTTAATTAAAAAACTCAGACATTATGGTGTTTCGAATGATTCGTTAGATTTAATTAACTCATATCTCACAGGTAGAACACAAAAAGTTTGCATTGATGGAACTGAGTCTTCAGGGTCGGCCCTTATCATGGGTGTCCCTCAGGGATCAGTATTAGGACCCTTGCTATTTTTAATATACATTAACGACCTTCCATATTATATGTATAATCTTTGTGAGATGGTATTGTTTGCAGATGACACTTCAATAATTTTTAAAATTAAGAGGGGCGAATTATCATTTGACGATGTTAACAATACCCTCTCTAAATTATTGCATTGGTTTGCTACGAATAATCTTTTGCTTAATGCAAGAAAAACAAAATGTGTTAAATTTACTTTGCCTAATGTAAGGTTTTCCGCCACAAATGTTATTGTAAAAGATGAGCCATTAGACACAGTAGACTCCTCTACTTTTTTAGGTATAACTGTAGACTCTCGACTGCAATGGGGTGCTCATATCAGGTCTCTGTCTGGAAGACTTAGTTCTGCTGCTTATGCTGTGCGAAAGATAAGACAATTGACTGATGTTGGAACGGCAAGATTAGTATATTTTAGCTACTTTCACAGTATAATGTCATACGGTATTTTGTTATGGGGCTCAGCGGCAGATATTGAGTCTATTTTTATATTGCAAAAACGTGCTGTGCGGGCTATTTACGGCCTTAGACCCCGTGACTCTCTAAGAGAGCTATTCAAAGAGATCAACATACTAACAGTTGCATCTCAATACATTTTCGAAAACATTATGTACGTCCGTAAAAACCTCGAATTTTTTGTCAAAAATAGTGACGTACACAATTTCAATACCCGAAATAAAGATAAACTTGCCGTTCCAGGATTCAGACTGCGAAAAGTAGGTAATTCGTTCATGGGAAATTGTATCCGTATTTTCAACAAATTACCACTATCAATTGCTGACCTCCCTGTACATAAATTCAAATCATATATCAAAGTTGTTTTAATGAAAAAGGGCTATTACACTATTGATGATTATATAAATGATAGGAACGTTTGGCTTTAAATTGTATCAGCTCGCACTGGCATATATCTTATGTAAACATGTTTATTTAAAAAGAGGCTGACAATAGTGACCGAGTTTCTTGCGCTGCTTCTTCTCGGCACTAGCCCACATTTGTCCCGAAGCAGTGGTAGGTTAAATATTGGGACGTGTAAAAGCGCCTCCAGGGGCCTATTTGCAGAAATAAAACTGATTTTAACTGATTTTAACTCTAAAGTCTTTGGTTGCCTATCTCCGCATAAAACTTGGATAAAACCATAGACTTAGTTTAGTAAGGTTAAAACAACAGAACAAGGAAAAAGGTTAGAAAGGCGCGCCACAGAGGTTATGAACAAACGCTGATACTTCTGTCCAAACAAGAATGAATGTGAGCGCTGTGATTGGTTTCGTTCAACGTCGCGCAACCAATTAAATAGGTCGCTTGATTGGCGTTTTTTAAGCTCGTTTTAAATGTGTGCGAGAGCTTGTGTTTATTATGGCACAAGTACTATGGGGTATAAGCGGCAACATCGGTTCTCATACAAATGGCGCATGACAGCCATTCTTACCTTTTTAGGGTTCCGTACCCAAAGGGTAAAAACGGGACCCTATTACTAAGACTTCGCTGTCTGTCCGTCTGTCCGTCTGTCCGTCTGTCCGTCTGTCCGTCGCTCTGTCACCAGGCTGTATCTCAAGAGCCGGGATAGCTAGACTCTTGAAATTTTCACAAATTATGTATTTCTGTTACAGCAATAACAACAAATACTAAAAACAAAATAAAATAAATATTTAAGGGGGGCTCCCACACAACAAACCCGTTTTTTTGGCCGTTTTGGTACGGAACCCTTCGTGCGCGAGTCCGACTCGCACTTGGCCGGTTATTCCATGTTCTGTGGATAAAACCTAGATTATATTTCCCACAATAGGTAACTATAATAATCTTTTGCATACCCGATTTCCTTCGTGATCTAACAGGGTTTACCATTATTTGTTTTTCCCCTGACGAACCATTTTGAATGCACCTCAGGTGCGCATGCGCAAGAGGAAAACGCGAACAATGGAACTTATTGAACTAAATGGGATTTACCTGCCAATCCTACAGCTTCAGAACATGTCTTTGTATGTACGGGAAGAACCATTATATTGAAACCAGTCTTTTATATGGCATCCATTACGTATTCTTGAGACGTAGGTACACAATTTTAATACCAGATATAAAGATAAACTTGCCGTTCTAGGTTTCTGTCTAGGAAAAGCGGGACATTGTATTCGCATTTTCAACGAATTACCACTTTCAACACCTCGCTGGTCTAGTGGTTTAAATACTCGGGGTCCCGGGTTCGATCCCCTGGTCGAGCAATAAACAGTTTCGAATTTTCGAGCATTGGTTTTGTAAACCGCATTTGGCAAGCGTGGTGATAATGCCTGTATCCATCATTGCTGTGGTGCAACTTGAATTCAACAATGGGGTACCTAACTTGAATTTAATAATGGAGGCCTTTTCCCTGCAGTGGGATTATTAAACCTTACCACTGTCTATTACATCTCCCTGTACATATACTTACTTAAATCGTATGTCATACTTAATTTTAATAAAAAAGAGCTACTAGAATAGAATAGAATATAATATAATATTAGGGGTTAAAGTATAAAATTGCCGTTTTGTATGGACGAAATCGAGAAAAGTCATTTTTCCATACTAACAATTTTTTAGTTTTTTTAAAAACGCCTGCCCCGTTTTCGATGCAATTAAAGGTGAAAGTTAGGTGGTTATAAAGCTACGCATTATAGTATTTAAATTTCTGAAAATCAAAGTGTATAATACAAATATACTTAATTGAAGCAAGAAGGTCAGCTGACACATTTTAAGGGGTCTTTTCAACGACTTCCTTTGAAGTAATAGGCACTATTATTGCATATTTTTTTTTAGTCAAAAGTTACATTATTTAGTTTTTGATACAATACAAAAAGAATTACGCAATAATATGACTGTACTTAAGAGCTATAAACAAAATAAAAAGTGGGAAAATAATCGGCAATTTCATACTTTAACCCCTATTATATTGCTCAAACTGTGTACAATGTGCAGTTGGAAATACAGGTTAGAAGTAACAACAGTGTACCCAAAACGGGCATGCAATATTCAACATTAGTTTTGAAGTCTTACATATAATAACAAGTAGCTAACGCTTACAATTTTGCTTAGGTTTTACATGCATAATATTCACCTAGACTGTAAAATACATTGCCAAGTAACCACTTTTTCAGCTTTAATTTAAAGTTTGGTAACTCTAAAGCCTTTATGTCCGAGGGCAAATGATTGAATACCCTTATGCTAGTATTAAAGGCACTATTGTAGCACATTAGATTAGTTGTTCTCTAAATACATATGTCATATTTATATTTATTGCGGACATTTGGACGCGTTGTGGATTTGTTTTCAAAATATTCTGGATTTAGCTAAATAAATACTGATGCCTCTAGGATAAAAATATTACTTAGTGTAAGAAAGCCCTTTTCCTTAAATACATTTCGTAATGTTTCGTCTGAAAGGAACGTATGGCTTTAAATTGTCTTAGCTCGCTTTGGCATAAATACATATACACACACATATACTAACTGACCCGGCAAACGTTGTTTTACCATAAAAATGATTAAATTACTAAAATGGCTTTTTAAAAACCCCTAGTTGGTGATAAAAGGGTAAAAATTTAGGGTTGTATGTATTTTTTAATGCCGCATTATAGAAAAATAAAAACAAAACATCTTGTCCAAAAATTGAAAAAAAATTGTTAAGGATGAGCAACCCTTATCACTTAGGGGTATGAAAAGTAGATAGTAGCCGATTCTCAGACCTACTGAATATGCATATAAAATTTGGTAAAAATCAGTAGAGCCGTTTCGGAGGCGTAAGGTAACTAACATTGTGAATTTGTGACACGAGAATTTTATATATATACCTATATAGGATATTGTAAACATAATTATTTAAAAAGATCTGAAAATGTGACCGAGTTTCTTAGCCTGCTTTTTCTTGGCACTAGCCCACACCTGACCTGAAGCAGTGGTAGGTTTAAATATTGGGATGTGTAAAAGCGCCGCCTATTTGCGAAAATACAACCGATTTTACTGGTTTGGATTTTTTATTGCGGCTTCGCTCGTTTTCATATTCAAAAAATAAAAGTTGTCAAACATTAATGAAATTTTCATTACTTTTCAAGGTTCTGAACTGTACTAAAAGCACAACTAATAGTTTTTGCTGTTAGGAGTCTGTAGGCTTACAAAGGTAAAAAAATAGGTACTTTACTCTTTTCTATTTCACTTTATTCCGTTTATCTCGAAAACGCGTGGATGTCTAGAGGTGAAATTAAAACTATATAAATAATCAAGTCTACAATAATGAGTTAAACAAACAAACAGACAAACAAGAGTTACGAGTTACTTTTGCATTAAAAATATTAGTAATGATATGTACGGTACTGATGCCTTACTCTGCAACAGGAAGCTCGTATTTACGTATATATCTGATTCTTTCAGATACTTTAAGACATCGGTATGAGTGATAGGGACTGATGGATTCGAATATACGGACATTGTGTTGCGATTTGCGAAGTAAGGCCTCTGAGCCAACATTCATCGTCTAAACTAAATTCTTTAAGTGGTTTTTTTTACTACAGAACCTCTATAATATCAGATGTTCAATTTGCTTGGTCACATCTTAGTAATTACCTACTAATATTATAAGTGCGAAAGTTTGGATATGTTTGCTACTAAATCACACTAGAACAGCTAAATTAATCTGAATAAAAGGTAGACTGCAAATAAGCAGGAATAAACAATGTAGGTATATACCGAAAAAAAAAAATTGTGGTATTGTGGGCCTTCGAAGTCGCGGGCAGCAACTAGTATAATACTGTAGGTCTGTCTAACAAAAACATTAAGTAAGTACCGATACTATTTGCCCAATATCAATCTTGAAAGAAATGGTGCTTATCTAGTCGCCATGACATGGATTTCAGAGATTAAGAATTAAAAATAGGGCATTAGGTACTTCAAATGTCAATCGTAAACAATTATCTGTAATGGAGTACTTGAAAACGTTACGTTGAACGTAAGCACGACAATATTAACGAAATAGATCATTGTCGAAATTTATTTAAATTTCTTAAATATAAAACATGCGATAACCCTAAAAATAGCAATAACAACACTATGTATGTCTTCAATAATTTCAACTAACTCAGCAAGTGGTAGCGTGGCCGAGCGGTCTAAGGCGCTGGTTTAAGGCACCAGTCTCTTCGGAGGCGTGGGTTCGAATCCCACCGCTGCCAAGTTTTTTGTGGCTTTTTATTTATTAGTTAGAACGTTAATAACTATATTTTTAGTTTTTAATTTGATAATAATTACTCTAAATTGTTATACGAACCGTGTATGTTACAAGCAGTGTTTCAATACAGTATTGATAATAATACTGATATTTTATATAAAATAAAATAAAAACCAAATTTTATCGCTATTTTTTCTCGCCTTTGAAAACCACATTTTTTTTACTTTTTATCAATACCTGTTGGTAAACATCATGGATTATCTGTTTTAATAATAATTACCTATTATGTTTTATCTATTCACAGACAATGCTATTATAGGTCAAAGAATTACAAAGTTTTAATTATTCTTTTTGTTTTTGTAAATGTCATTCTCATAAAATTTTATTCAAACCAGTTATTATTTTCTAGCTACGCTACTTCCAGTATTTATATTTTAAATTATTCTCATACAGATGCGCGACACTATTATTTTTATTACTTTATTTAAACTCTCTAACATACACTAGATGGCGCTTTTAAATAAAGCATGCTGAGTGCTTAGGTAACATTTTCATTATTTTAAAAGTTTATTTATTATCGTAAAATTTGAATTTTGAATTAACAACAACATTCACAATTTATAGGATATTGTGTGTGTGTGTGCGAGTGATTTTAATGTTCATTAATATGGAGCTACATTTAAATCCGTTGATCCGCTGGAAAAGGTCCTAATTGCTTGCTTTCTTTTCAATATATTGACCTTGAACCCATAGTTATAAAGATGGATTTTGTTAACTTACTGATATTTATTGATTTTCTATTTTCCGTAGTCCCTCAAGTCCCAAAAGCTAATTAGTCATATAAAAAAGGGACCATCTAGGAGTATAAAATTAAATTATATAATATAAAATTTTGGGAACTGAGGGAGTAGTAAAAGGTTTGATAAATGGAATCATGTCGTAAAACACATACCTAGACTGTGTATGAAAATAAATACTACGGTGCCAGTAATTTAACATTAATTATGCATCTCGCTTTAAATAAACTATTTTATTTTATAGACATTGGCTACAGTACCTACCTACTTATTAAAATTGTCATCAAACTATATTTAGACATGCACTAAGCATTTAATTATACTGAATAATTTGCATATACCTAGAAATTTTATTTCTGTTCTCTAACAACTCGATACGGCACAATCAACTTAAAAAGACCAATACTCAAAGTCAACATTTAGTTAATCAAAGTGAACTCTACGAATGGCATTTTAGAGTTGAAAATAAAATAAGTGATTGTTTTAATTTCTTTTAGGTTGATCGACCGCATAATAAATTATATTGTCGTTGTCGATGCCGATATGTTTACTGCCAAAATCGAAAAATTACAAAATCTCATTTAATACAATAACCGTATTATTGTAATACAGTGCTAATGATTTAAATATTTATTAAAGAAGTAACTTACGTATGTGAAACTTTAATTTAATATTCAGATTTTTGTTGAAATCTTAGTACCTTTATTCTGTGAAATTTAGAACAGAATTCAACATTATATTATTAGGTGAGCAGTTATTTAGAACGTTAGTAAAAAATAACTGTAGTTTTTTTATAATTTCGTCGTAATTTAAGCCAAAAAATTTGAGGGAAAAAAGAGCGACTTAAAGTTATTAATTCTGTCTTGGCGTATCATTGATTGTTCTTTTATACCTATAGATTATATTCAAAATAACTGAACATAGATTACCACCTATAGATCTACGCATTAACTTAAGGCAAATGTATTTTTTTAAGCGCAACTTATTACTGCTAATTTTGATTTTATAATGATGACACATGGCTGAAATATCAAATTTTACTAAAAGTTTAGTAATACATTGTTTTTAAATTTACTTTAAATATCTATTTCATCTATTACAGTAAAAAAAATAAAAAAAGGTTTGTGCATAAAAATCAAAAGCATCATTGAATTGCCCAACAGACTGAAATGATTCATGATTTGCCGTAGACCACGTGGTGTGGACTTAAGGCATCCGCGCGCTATCGATTATTTTAATTTTAAAAATCCAGTGACAAAGAATAGTAAAAAGTAAAAATTTCTAAAAAAACAAAAAAGCCAATGTGCAAAAATATATTAGGAATATCTACACACAACATCCACTATCACTGGTTTCTAGAAAGCACATTATCGCATTCCACCATTATTATAACACTACGCTACACATTCTAAGTCACTATTAAATTCACTATTTGTTACATTTCACCGACAGTTACGCACTCACCATTACATGGTCGAAAATAATGAATCCGTGCGTTCTGTAAAGAGGCTGACGTCAAACTGTCGAAAGATTTTCGGCTTGCATTCGATTTTCAAAAACAGCTGAGACCGATCTGTCACGACCCTTACGCGCATGAGTAACCCAGTTAAACCTGGCTCTAATTAAAATGGTTTTACTTGTCAGATTTAGTTGATTCAAACGACACTTTTCGAAAAAGGAACCGGAAAGTCAGCATTTTTCAGCTTCGCGAGTAATTTTATTACTGAAATAATAGACGCCATTTTAGGTCGCGTTTTCGCTCACTGCGCATGTGTGGGGGTTAAGGGCAAGGGTTGCTTCGTAGACGTCTACGTTACGGCTAATAATAACTTGTACGAGGGTCAACCGAGGTAACCGCGAACTATGCGGATAGCTAGGAAATATGGCTAATAATAAATGGAACGGATGGATAAATACTTCTTACAATATTTTCTATTAGATAAAAAGAAAATAATATTAAAAGTTTTTACTTGCTTTATCCTCCACTGGACTGGAGCTTTTATGATGATTATATACCTATAACTTCCTAGTCCGTAGTTCATGTGATGTTTCTTTTTTGCTTTTGCTATTAATTAATTGTTGGGTACCAGATCATTCCATCGCCTTCCATACAGTCAATACTAATTTCTATAGCAATAACCTTACTTGTAGTTTTACTTTAAGACACATAATAGGCAGTTAAACAGCAAGCAGAACATGAAAAATAACCTAATGGCTGCTTGCATGAAAAAAGGCCCGTAAATCAGAAAAATCTGTTATATTTCTGCCTGTATTTTGACCTACTGCCACATTATTATTACTGGCTAGTGCTGAGAAGAGGTGCAAGAAACTATGTCGCTATTTTCAGCATTTTTCAATAAGTAATAATATGTTACCAAAAAAGACAAAGGTGCGACTTTGAACAGTTTAGTCCTTATCCTTACTAATATTATAGATGCGAAAGTAATTCTGTATGTCTGTCTGTCTCTCACGCTTTCACGTCTAAACTACAGAACCAGTTTTGATTAAATTTGATAGGAATACAGATTAAAGTATCGGCGGCATATAAGGCCCGTCTAACTTTAAAACGTAATAAATCATGTGTTTTGTGATAATAAACCATACAACTAAGTTTTTGTTTAACAGTATTTATTCTGACCATGAAAAAAATTTAAAAGTAACAGAAATGAGTACTTAGGAAAATACTTAGGTCTTTAAAACTCCTTCTTTGAGCCTTATTAAACTCTCGTATTTTAATAAAGTCCCAAGATAAACAATTAAGTACTTTTTAACACTAATAATTGGAATGGTTCCCTACTAATTTGGTTAAACTAAAACAATCAACAAAATCACTTCTTTTTTTGTAGAATACAAATAAAAGTCTACTTAGACCTTCAGAAACGACATAATTATTTTAATATGTATCCCGCTGCTGGGCAAAGGTATACGCGTTCATGCGGGCAGAGCCGCGGGCAAAAAGCTGGGTAATTATATATATTTTGACTGTTATATGTTTATATATGTTTTGACTGTCATTATAATATATATCATATTGTCATATTATTGGATATTTACCTCCTTATTTTTGTAAGTCTATGTCAACTACACCTTTGCATTTAAGTATTTCTTTGTATGTATTGCTTTTATTTGCTTCTATTATTAATCTAATCTAAGTATAATCAAATGAAAGTCTTGGCTTATGTCCACTAATTATATCTTTACTATAAACTGTTCTTGCTCTTATGTATTTATTCTTGACTTTTCTTGTTACCTGCTATTTATTTATGTTACCTCTCCTCTCCTACAGGGTTGCCTGGAAGAGATCGCTTGCAGCGATAAGGCCGCCCTTGCTCACATTAGTTATAAATTTAGTTTTAAGTCAACTGTTTGTACCAATTTTTAATGTGAGCAATAAAGTGTTATCTATCTATCTATCTATCTATAATCTTTTATCATGTTCCAAGACCAAGACACATAAGTTTTATTGTTATCAAGTCTTCTTTGTATGTCTCAAAGAGTCTCAGCGCTCTTATTTATTTGTTAAAAGTAAAATTTCTCATATTATCAACCTTCGTTAAGAATATTTAAAATGAAATGTTGACATGTGCAACTAAAAATAAGTCTTACATTCAAACTAAACAAAATAAAATTGGCTCATAAAAATTCTTAGGAGCAATGAAACACATGCTTTATCAGTACGGAAGCATGGTAACTAATGGCTCCAAGAATGTGTGTTTCACAAGCGAAAACCTTTCGTTATTAAGGTTTAGTCATTGTTAACAAATAAAGACAGGCAAAACAGAGGAAAATTCCGTGATCAATGGAAATGTGTTAATTCTATATTAGAGTAACGAAATAGGATGACTATCTAGAAATAAAAAAAACAAGTATAAGCAGGCCATTTATGTCTTTGGACGGCTAGAAAATTGCCATTGATTGTTGGTTTTGCACCTACTTGATAGTTGCAAAACATTTTAAATTTATCAGTTAATCTTTTTGTCGAGCGATTTGCCAGTTAATATATTTTTTTTTTATAAATAATGGGCTTGCTCTTCACTACATATTTAACTATACGGTTAAGAAGAAGCCTAAGATGGAGTTACCCAGAGGTACTGGTTCTCCCACAATCCAGCGGACGCGGTCTCCGGCAGTAGGCGTACATCGTATGTGAAATGAATAAATGACAAACGACAATATTAGAACCCAAACTTTCAGACCAATTTTATTAGTCTAAGGATGACGAATCAACGTGTTATTATTATAAGCAAAACAAAACAAGCCCTTGCGTTGCATGTTGCATTGCATGTTGCATTGCAATTAGCAACATTAATTAAGAGGCCGGTAACCATTAATAAATACTCACGAAATAAATAATTCAAGAGAAAGTAAGTAGGTACCTACCTACTTGTAAACATACAGAATCAGTTTATATTAATGTAGTTGCTAACGTACAATACTGTAATGCACCATTATTCACTGAACAAAGAAATATTTATTTATCTTATCTTAAAAAAAAAAAAAAAAAAACTTCTTATATTTCAGCATAGGTACAATTCATATGGTAACGGATTCCGTTATTTATATGTGGTTGTATGCAACAAAAGAAAAAATAAACGTTATAATACGTCACTTTTCACAACTTCACAATTATAAAGTCAAATTTATGGTAATACGAGTACTAATAATCTCTTCCGGTGTTACATTATTCATTGTGTTGAAGAAAAAGATAGTTATGCTTACCTACAAAAAAGATTTAAGAAGTAGGTATAATATGACGTCATTATTCCCATTATGAATTCGGTCCACCCTTCCATCCTTGCCCTGCCCTGTTGGCTTAGTGGTTTAAATACTGGGCCAAGATTACGGGGTCCCGGGTTCGATCTCCGGGTCGGGCAACAAAAAGTTTCAGATTTTTGAACATTGCTCGGGTGTGTGATCACCAACCCGCATTTGGCAAGCGTGGTGATTATGCCAGCGCCTATCACTGCTGTGGTAACTTGAATTCAATGATGGAGGCTTTTCCCTGCAGTGGAATGATTATAGGCTGTTACTTCCTTCCTTAGGTCGCTAGCTAAATATAAATATCTATATGAATATTCCGAAATGGGAACAGGGCAAGTGATTGATTCCGCATGAACTTAAGGCTTACTCTGGTCACTCGACTTGCGACTTGCGTATTTCGTACCTATACTCTTCAACTCTACACTAGCGCCAAATTACATTAAAATTTTCATGGAATTAAACGAATCCGAAATTGAAAATGGATTGTCACCAAGTAGAGTGTCAAGAGTAAGCCTACCAGTCTAAGTTCAGCCAGCAATTCTGTAATGCAGCCCCGGGTCGACCACTATTTGGGTTCATTGCACCTCTCGGCCTGATGTGCTCAGCCCAAGGCTCAGCCCCAGCACAGGGCATAGCGTCATCCATTAAAAATCCCTACTTGTATGTAGAAAAACAAACACTGATCTTAGGTCATATCACAATCCCTCCCTGTCTTGAGGCTCTAAAAAGTCGCTAAACATCACTTGATTATTGGACAAATAAATGATAGTTTAGGTATAATTAAACAAATCTTTTATTTTTTAGGAAATTGTCATACCTACCTTACTTTTTATCATTTTAAATATGTACCTGTTCTACTGTTTTTACGTTACCAACTGCTTAGAGTGTCAGGTTACCTGAATAATAATACCAAACTCAGGTATTATTATTTTGATACAAAGATTTACTGTCGGTACCTAAGTGATGGTGTCTTCGAGATGGTTTTAAGCTCAGGTTTTAAGCATAGATTTAAATATATTAAATCCATG
Source organism: Anania crocealis (assembly GCA_949315895.1). NCBI lineage: Eukaryota > Metazoa > Arthropoda > Insecta > Lepidoptera > Crambidae > Anania > Anania crocealis. Next base: position 4,399,174 of record OX438874.1, on the reverse strand, counting down.
GTTTTAAGAGCCTTCGCGGCGTTTTTGCCTTTCATTTTTATAGTTTACGCAAGCCACGCTAACTGTTTTGAGTTCAGCTATGCGCATGTAGGTCAGACGAATCGCATTGATAATTCTTTATTATTATTAGTCTCACAAATACAAAGGTATTCATCGGAGTCGAGATGAAGCGATAGTCGGTAGCAAGTTCGTGTAATATCTTGACAGAGTAAATTATTTAGTATTGTAGACATCGACGTAGATACGACGTAAAATTTTAATGATCTTGCTAAAAAAACATGACATTATCTTTTAATGTTTTAGCTTGTAGTTACCTAATCTACATTTATCCTATCTGTTAATCAAGATTTTTTTTTTAAATACTGTCTAAATAATTCTAAAAAGTAATAATTATTTAGGAACTGTAAATGAAATAGGTTGAACTGTATGTTGCATAATCCTTATGAGAATAATTTCTATTTGCCAGAGATGTGCGGGGCGCTTCCCGAGGCACCATTGTGCGTCGAGCCGTGGTATCAGTTAGGTACCTACTGTACTGTAGTTTGTGTATTGGAGGCTGGAACCGACTGGTTTGTCGCGTACAGATGGCAAGGGACCCGACGGCCTTACATTGGTTCCTTGGCGAAGAGGTCGCTGTCTTTTATGGGACGCAACATGCGTTAGCACCTTTGCTGTATCAAATTTACGGCATACCGTAATATCGGCCGGTTCAGCTGCGGAATATGCCGCCAAATTAAAACATTCCAAGTATGCTGCTTCGGAGACCGCGTATGATTTTGTGCCTATCGCTGTGGAGACGGGTGGGCCTTGGGGTGATGAGGCACGCAAGCTTTTCAGGTAGTTGGGAGTTTGGGACGAAGATTAAGAAATAGGGGCAACGACCCCCGCTCTGGGTCCTGGTTAGTTCAACAGGTTTCCATCAGGGCGCAGAGTGGGGATCCGCTGTGGTCAAGATAAACCATGGAGCGGCTGTTTCGTGTATAGTATTTTTAAAACGTTAGGAACACTTCTAAGTGATGTGTGTGTAATATTGTGATCAATGTTAAAAAACCTACACATTAGTAAATTTCTGTTATTATAAGTAGGTACACAAAAAATATGAAGACTACTGTTTTGCTTTACTTAATATAAAGCTTAATAGTAATTCAGAGCAATTTGCTAAAATGTACATCAGTTTCACCCTATAATTGTTGTAAAAATACACAAAGTCTGTACTAAATAAAGCACAGATAATAAACCTACCAAAACAACAGTTACCTACGACCAACTACGACTGGGAATCGAACCCTGACCAGACATTGAATTCGAGTTAATTATACTTCCACCTCTGTAATGTCACAAAAGGGTAGGTAGGTATAATGTTAACTAGCTAAACTTGATCCATTGATTTGTTGTTCAATGTCGAACAAGTTTGGGGCAGAAATAATAAAAAGTACCTACCTACTTATTTATTAAAATCGCACGCATTAAATTATATGATTTCCTTCATTTTAGCACAGATTTTAGCTTGAATGGTGGTTTAATACCACACAAATATGAAGTCAAGCAAACAAGAGTAGTAATGCACAAGAGAAAAAAATACCCAGTTAAGGATTAAAAGGTGGGTTGGGCAAATTATAACATGGAATTATTAATTTCAAAAGTATTAAAAGATAATTCTTCTCAGAAATAGCGAAAAGCGACATCTTGTGTGGTTTTGAGTGACTGTTAGTTTAAGCATTTAACTGACATCTATAAGAGAAAAGATAAACAACATCTTATTGCTATTATGTAGTTGCTAGTTTCACCACAAGATGGCAGACTAAAGATTAAAAGCACCTTAATGTCAAGTGACAGCTGCGAAACTGACACAGGAACTTATTTTTGTAGAAAGAAACTAATAATCCAAAACGGGCAACGGCTGTGGTGTTTGAATTTTCAATTTATTTTTAGTTAATTAATTCTAAAATAGGTCAGAGGGTATCCCTAAGGAATAGTTAAATGTGACAAGATGGACAAACTTAGCTCGAAAAATTCACAGAAAAATCGTAAGTAGTCTATGAAGTTCTAGGTATCGAATAAAATGCACGTTTTCTGGCTAAAAATGTGTTTATTGCTTTCAGGATTTTTGAAACTGTCTCTCAAGAAAAATAGAAGAAAAGAGGATGAATCTATTAAATCAAACTGCAGTTCTGACGTTATAGTACTAGACGAATCATTTGAGAAATTAAGATCTGATTTTCCTAGAAAATTTAATGTAAGTTATTTTTCCTTAAGCTTAACATAATAAAATTTACAGCTAGTGGGGCCTCAAGCAATCACTCCAATGCCTCCTTTGACTTAAAGCCATGTAATTCCCCTCCATGCGGGAGATGTTAGCCTAATCATTATCATCTCAGTATACCTACCTTTGGTTTTCCCGATCAATCTTTTTTGATATAGAAGATATATTGTAGAAGTGTGTTAAGTAACATTAAGTACCTAAGTATCAATTAGATATTCAATAATATTGTTAATATGTTTTTCCACATCTTCAGGAGACACCAAAAATATATTCTCCGATAGTAATAAATGACTCCTGTGAATTATCTGATGACTCCTTGCCGATGGTACAGCTAAAAGATGCAGAACCTAGTAAGTTTGGAAATGTAAGTCAAGTTTATCAAACTATCCAATCCAATGTACAGATCAATCAACCTACCACAAAATGACAAATTTTCTCAAATGATATTGATCTCTACTTGTTGAACTTAAAGTTGAAAATCAATTCAATGACCTTTAACTTTTTGGGTAGGTTGACCTGCTGTGTTGTCTGTACAATTTTTTTTTAATTATCCAGGTATATTAAAATATACTAAGTATCACATTATTGACTTGATTATCCATACGTACCTCAGTTATTTACCCCCAGTTTGTGTTACAAAATCTCTTTGTAGACAGACATAGCGCTATCTGCCTACTTGTTTATACCAACCGTTTTAAAATATTGATCTAGATCTATAGACAAAAATCAATTATGTTTGCTCTGGAAATATGCCAATGTAAAAACATAGACAAATGTTAACCACACATTAGTTTATGTGATTTATCACAGAATTCAGATCCCTATTAAATATGTAGGTACAATAAAAGCATTAAATAGTAAGTCAGTAAAAAAAATCTGTAATATCAGTTTTATTTGCAAATATTTTAAGACCATACTGCTTTGGAACTATTAGTGCTGAGAAATGTACCTTTTTGAAAAAAACTTGAATTTGTTTAATTTTTTTATCCTTATACTAAATTGTCACCAGTATTCTCCTTTCCTATAGAGTCGCTGCATCTCTGAAGATTTGTAACACCATAATCATAGAAAAAATACTAATAATAGACCAATATGTAGCATTTTAAACATTGAACTCTATGATACGATCATAAGTTGAGTAAGATAGTAAAATCAAGTCACTATTATGTTTGTTAATTAACAAAAATATAGTTTAAAAAAAATTAAAAAACCACGCTTTTATAGCAAATCGAACTAAAAAGTAGAAAATAATTTTTAATTACAAAGAGTTTATATTTCAGTAGTAGAAGATCGAACAATCAAAATAACTAATTACTTCAAAATAAAATTATAATAAAATTTAAATTATTAGGAGAATACATACTTAATTCAATTCAGACTAAAAAACGTGCATTTTACTACATTTTCATAACTTTTTACTATGTTTTAATAACTCTCCGCACATAGATAGTTGCAAGTATATGTATAGATATTTCAATTAATTATTTGCGGACATGTGATAGTATTGAAATGCCTTACGAACAACACGGTGAAAATGTAACTAGCTTGAAAAAGTATCTGCCTCCGTTGTGTTGTGTCGAGTGCCTTAGCGAAAGAGTAAGATCAATCCTGGCGGTCCTAATAAGGATATTGGGAAACTGTTATTAAATTATTGCATTGTCATCGGTCCTCGATACGTGTGCAAAGTTTCAAATTAATCAAATTTCTGGAAATAGGTGAAAACTATGCTCAAAGATTCCATTACATACATACATAGATACATACAACCCAAGCTAATAAAAGCGTTGTAAAAAGTATCTAATATTTAACATGTTTAATTTAAGGTATCATTCAACAAATCAATAGACGAAGGATCGCCACAATGTACGAAACAAACCAAACCCAGTATAGGCGGGTGGTCGCCAGCACAGAGTATCATTTGTGCCACACCCAAGTACGAAACCGTACCATCAACACCCAGAAATGTAGCGAACGAGTCCCACGAAGAATGCTCGTTAAAGAAAATCCAACAATCCCAGAAGAAGTTACTTAGTGATCTATATGGAGAAACATGGAAATCAATACCTAAACTATTCAAAACCATCTCCCAAAACTGTGAAAACTTTAATGGTGTATCGAAGAGATTACAGTTTGACGATGACGAAGATAAAGAAAATATCAGACTTGATCTACAAAGGAATAAAGAGTTGTACTTGACTGGTTCAGATGCTAAGAAAAAATTTGATAATTTCTGCGAGTCAGGGAAGAAATCGAAGAAGAAGTTGTATACAGAGAAAGTTCCTAGCACACCAGACGTCCCGAAACCAAAGCCAGTTAGAACGAGAAATGTTAATAGTACAACGAAAAAGGGTAAAGCTGTGTCCGTGACCGAGTTAGTTGAGATAATGAAAAAAGATGTTAATGAGTTAGTAAAGAAAGTAGAAAACGTAACTGTGACACCGTCTAATGAAGTGAAGAGACTTAGTTTTGTAGGTTCTCTAGCAGGTAAGTTATGACATCTTTATAATTTATTTTATTTAAGACTACCATTGCAAAATTTTTACGCCAATAAGGTTATTTTGTAAATGTTGCACATTCAAAACATAAATCGAAATAAAAGGCCATACTAACATTTTTGATTTTTAATCATACACATACATACATATTACTTACATTTTCCTTGCTTTATAGTTGTTTCAGAATGAGAAACATTCAAACATATTAGGCATAGTAAATTAAAGTAACTGCCTAACCATCCCACTGCAGGGCAAAGGCCACTATCATTGAATTCATAGTAGGTATCAAAGCACCAGATTTTAGTGAACATCAAAAAAAATCCTATACGTTTGCAGACAACGTCCCCACCTGGCGGTGCCACCCCGAAGCTTTCCAATACCGCGACAACTACAAGGGGCTCCGCGAGCAACTCACGCGCAGGCTATACGTAGAGTTCAATAAGGAGGTGTTCTCGAACGAGCTAGAGGAAGATATGCCGGTCCTGTGGGATTCCAAGCTTAGAAGTACCGCTGGGTATGTGTGATGTTTGACAGTTAATTTTCCTTTACTCCAAGGTATTTATTATACACGGTGCAATGGGGACTACCGTTTCTTTGCTCACCAGTTGGCGCCACTATAGACTGAGGTCCGGTGGTATAGCTGTCAAAGGCGATTGGCGCCGAAACAAAGTGTTATATCTTGAATCTAATTAAGGTTATATTGTTTATAAATAACTATCTTGATATCAACAAACTAACTTCTGAAATAGTTGCTCTTGAGGCCGCCTATTTTTGCGCTTTTTCTTAATTCCGCTTTTAAAGCGTTCACATTAATCGCCAAATAATCCATATTTGCGATATTTTACGAAGGAGATCACTTTCCAGCAGGTAAATTAAAGAAATTATAATTTATGCAACAAATTCCGCTAAAACCAGTACAAAGTGAATGATATTGGACCTCACGCGACACTAGCGCCTCTAGTGGCAAATTCACTAGCGATAGCCCCTATTTCAACCACCTGTAAAACGAAGCGTCGTTATGCAACCATTATACAAATATAACATCTTGACAGTGGGCGTGGGCTTCAGACTGCGAACTGTAGGAAATCCGTGAATTAATTGGAAATTATATTTGTATTTTCAACAAATCACCACAGGGTTATGCTGAACTTCCTTCACATAAACTTAAATAGTATGTCAAATTAGTTTAAATGAAAAAGGGCTATTACACTATTAATGATTATTTAAATGATAGGAACGTATGGCATTCAATGGGGGCTATCGCTAGTGAATTTGCCACTAGAGGCGCTAGTGTCGCATGAGGTCCAATATCATTCACTTTGTACTGGTTTTTGCGGAATTTGTCGCATAAATTATAATTTCTTTAATTTACCTGCTGGAAAGTGATGTTTTCGTAAAATTATCGCAAATATGGATTATTTGGCGATTAATGTGTACGCTTTGAAAGCGGAATTAAGAAAAAGCGCAAAAATAGGCGGCCTCAAAGAGCAATTATTTTAGAAGTTAGTTTGTTGATATCAAGAAGTTATTTATAAATAATAAACTTTAATTAGATTTAAGATTTACACTTTGTTTCGGCGCCGATCGCCTTTTACAGCTTTAACTCCGGACCTCAGTCTACAGTGGCGCCAACTGATGAGCAAAGAAACGGTAGTCCCCATTGTCGTAGCTTGTACTTGCTTAAACCTTTTGTAAACATTTATTTTAAAATAGGCTGACTGACAATAATTATAGTGACCAAGTTTATTGCGCTGCTTCTTCTCGGCACTAGCCCAGACTTGTCCCGAAGCAGTGCTACGTTTAAATATTGGGACGTGTAAAAGCGCGTCCTTGGGCCTATTTGCAGAAATAAAACAGATTTTACTGATTTACTGATTTTATTCATTCGATGGAGGTTGTGCTAAATGTGGTGCACCCTTATGTCAAATTAGACACTTTTTAACGCTAATTGTATACAGGCTGAAATTTTAACTACCTTCCAAATTTTAATATATCAATCTACGAGACAAAAAACTAATGACGTATTTTTTCTTTTGGTATAGCCCAGTACAAAAATGTCAAGATAAAGCACTTAGAAAATGTCCGCAAAAAAATTTAAAATTTTTGATACGGCCGCCTAGCAATACTTTTTTTACGCGATGCGCATCTCATTCATATATTACGATATTATTCATAAGTTTTTGGTTTTCCCTTTATACCTTAACAGATCTAGGACCGTTAAAATTAAAAACTATATTGCGAAAAACATTTTCGGGTAAAACCTTAATTTACATTTTTTACTTCATAAATGGGCTCTAAATACGATACTGAACGCCTATAAAAATTTTGGAAAGTGGTTAAAATTTCATCCTGTAAGTAGAAATTTTAATTACATGAATGTTTTCAGTACAACAACAAATAGATTGATGAAGAATTCAAAGGGCGAGCGTAGACGAACGTCCACCATCAAACTGTCGACGAAAGTGCTGGACAATCCGCAGCGTCTTCGAGACACGCTCATACACGAGCTGTGCCACGCCGCCACCTGGCTGATAGACGGGGAACTACGCGCTGGCCACGGTCCTCTGTGGAAGAAATGGTGAGAATAGGCCACTTTATTTATCCTTTTTTTGAGTAGATCTTAAATAAATAATTATTGCCTGATTAGACGATAAAATTTGGATCAGCGGTAGTTAACGCTGCTTCTGAGCCATGGGTCGCGGGTTCGATCCCCGCACAGTACAAATATTCGTGTGCATGAACATGTCTGTTTGTACTGGTCTGGGTGTTTTCTATGTATTATAAGTATGTATTTACAAAAAAAAAAGTATATAAGTAAGTTTATCGGTTGTCTAGTACCCCATACGACAGGGTACTTAATAGTACCTTAATTTAGGACTAGATGGCTCTGTGTGGCCCGGTGTGGCATGTCTTAAATATTTATTTTATTTTATTTATTTTTAAAATATATTTTTAGTGACTAGAAAACCGCAAAACCTTTTCTTGAAAGTCTAAATATCATACACCGACGAAAACGCTGTTGGCCATATTGGTCTATAGATTGTCTGTTCTGTGATTAAATGAGGGTCAAAACAAACATTTAACATTTAACCGACATTCAGATTCGTATTATCTGGGTTTACGAATCTAACATCTATGTTTTCTCGTATCAATAAAAAGATGAAGATCATACACTCGGATTAGGGGTTATTAAAAATATTAGGGGTTAAAGTATGAAATTGCCGTTTTGTATGGACGAAATCGAGAAAAGTCATTTTTCCATACTAACAATTTTTTAGTTTTTTTAAAAACGCCTGAACCGTTTTCGATGCAATTAAAGGTGAAAGTTAGATGGTTATAAAGCTACGCATTATAGTATTTAAATTTCTGAAAATCAAAGTAAATAATACAAATATACTTAATTGAAGCAAGAAGGTCAGCTGACACATTGTAAGGGGTCTTTTCAACGACTTCCTTTGAAGTAATAGGCACTAGTATTGCATTTTTTTTTTAGTCAAAAGTTACTTTATTTAGTTTTTGATACAATACAAAAAGAATTACGCAATAATATGACTATACTTAAGAGCTATAAACAAAATAAAAAGTGGAAAAATAATCGGCAATAACCCCTATTATTAAACCTCAATCACTGCACATTCTCAGTCATTTAAAAAATGTCAATGTCAAAGTTTAAGCAATCTAACGAAATTTACTCGTAATATCCGCCATGAAGTTTTCACCTTGAAGCAGCGCACTGGACGACGCTCTGTGGGTAGGCCCTGATGAACCGACGGTCTGGCGAAAGCAGGGCTCGGAAAACGTTATATTTTTCGAAACGTTTTTGCCTTAAGTACCTAAAAACGTAAGTGTTTCGTTTATGTTCGAACGGAATCACAAAAAAAAACGTTTTGACTGGGAACGAAATTTTAAATCGTTCTTGCTCAAAGTAACAACCTATAATCATCCCACTGCAGGGAAAAGGCTCCATCATTGAATTCAAGTTACCACAGCAATGATGGGTGTACTGGCATAATCACCACGCTTGCCAAATGCGGGTTGGTGATCACAAACCCGAGCAACTTCGAAAATTTTTGTTGCCCGACCCGGGATTCGAACCTGGGACCCCGAGATCTTGGCCCGGTATTTAAACCACTAGACAAACGGGGCGTTCTTGTTCCTTGCTCAATAAAACGTTTTTAACCATTTTAAACCGTTTTTGCCCATGTTAGGCCATGCAATACGAACGAACACGCGGCACGCGCTGTCTCGGTTCAGCTGTCTACGGATTAAACCGTTTTATTTCGTTCCCACATTACGTTCTCATTTCGTTTTTGTTCCGAACAAAATGTTGAACAAGGAACTGTCCTAACCTAAACGTTTTAAAAACGTTATTTTGAATAACGTTTCCGAGCCCTGGGAGAAAGTCGCGGGAAGCTCCTGGATGTGGCGCGAGATTGAATGTTTTGGAGGTACATGTTCCATCTTTAAGGTCATGGCACACTATACCGGCACCGCACCGGCACGCCTCAACCCAGCAATTAGCTTGCCATTCAAATTAGAGCATTAAGTTGTGAGTCGTACAATATATTTTGTAATATTAATATGAAAAGCCAACGGCGAGCAGACAGCGCGCTAACGGCGTGCTTACAGCGAGCTGGCTAGGACGCCGCACACTGGTTCTATATTTAAATAAAGTGGACTTAGAGGTCAATGTTCATATTTAAGCTTGAAATTTTTTTCACATATTCCTCTTTTGATTCTAAATCACTTTTACTGATTCCAATTTTTCTCAAAAACATGCCAATTTTGAGACATAAATTGTTGGTATTTTTTTTTGTATGGAGAAAAAGTTATTAACGTTTGTAGCTCCAAAATGCGTGCATGGATCAAAATTCCATCTAGTAGGCATTAAAGCCCATATTATTCTCTAAGATAAATTTATCTAACTTTTTTCCGTAACCTTGCAACCTTCGGAATTACAGGCGCTTAAACATCAATTATAAAAAAATAGTTTATTTCGACTCTTTTGCAAATAATATACAAAAAATCTTTGAATATCGTTAGGGTCAGATTAACCTTAATTTATTTAGTACATTGTAGCACCCAATAATCATTTTTTACATACTAATATTTAAAAAAATTTCAAGCTTAAATATGAACATTGACGTCTAAGTCCACTTTATATAAATAGCCGCAGCCGTGCTGTTGCGATACCGGTACAGTGTGCCTTTAGCCGTGTCGTTTGGCTGAGGTTATGATAATCGTGAATTAGGCGGAGCTTCCACATAAACGGAGCTGGGCGGAGTGTAGCGGTGTCAAAATATTATGTCATTAGTAGGATTTCGAGCACTGTTATTGAGCAATTCACGACTGTCTGTCTGTCTGTTCGGTTCAGCTAAATGTCATCGATATGAATGGCATTAAGAGGGGCAGTTGTCAAATTCAAATTCAAAATATTTATTGCTAATTAAGTGTATCCATAGATCTTAGAAACTAGACAATAGAGCTAACTACTTAATTACCTTATTCAGGTGTTGCAAACTTAAAGGATATCGATTTTGTTACAAAAAATAAAACAATGTTTAAATCGTGTCTAATTAAAAGACGGCCAATTAGAGTTGTTTGACATATTATTACTGAACTAATATCATGGATGCATATTTTCAAATTTGTCGTCCTAAAATTAAACAAGGCTTAAACCTGTTTATCTTTTTTTGTAATAATAATCACACTGTATCTGTCTTGATGCTATACTAAACTGAATTTGGACTCGGGTGATATTTGATTGTTTTTCCAGGGCATCCCACGCGCTTCGCAAGTTCCCAGAGCTGGGTGAGATATCAAGATGCCACGATATGCAGATACATTTTAAATACTCGTACAAATGTACGAAATGTGGATACAGGTATGTTCCCTAAACATTTTGTCTATAGTTTTGGTGGTTAAAATAGAAAGGATACATTTCGTTGTATAAGGAGTACTAGAAGACGGGCAGCAAGGCTGAACTGCGATTACCAACTCGTTTGGCAAGCGTGGCGTTTGTGGAAATAACCTCTTTTTAAAGCCCGTGTTCAGCAGTGGACATAAAAAAAATAGGCTGTTTTCTGAATATTGTAAAAAAAATTTGCGGAGTCCTTATTACGGCAACATACCTAAGTCATCACTGTAATAATATAACCATGACAGAATAACAGGGTCTATGTGTCCTGCAAAAAGTGAGTCATAGACCATTATGTGTCTGAAAATCGAGCCTTCTTACTAGAGATGGGCCGAGTACTCGGTTAATACTCGGTACTCGGGGTACTCGGCGAGTGATTTGATATTCGTACTCGGCCGAATAACTCGGTTTTGATGCCGAATATACTCGGTTTAAGCAAAGCAATAAATTCAGGAAGAAATAATTAAAACAACAGTGTTAATCAAAAAGTAATTTATTACTAATTTGGGAAATCTTTGACAATTTCAATTATGATAATTAATGAGTAGTAATGAGACAAAATTAAGAGAATGTTAATGAAAAAATTGGTTGTTTGTAAAGTAGGTTTACGATCGAGATGTTTACGTGATAACGTCTTATTGGTGATATAAGTTTTTGGGAAGTAAGGAATTAATGAAGATAACAATATTTTCAAATTTTAAATTACATCTTAAACATTCAACGAAAACTTAACCGCACGAGAAAATCTCCATTCGTTTGTATGCCGCTAGAGTGAGAGAGACGGAAGATCGGTCCACTCACTCGAACGCTATGCCAGCCTCCGCTCGTGAGGATTCCGCATGACAAGTTTCACGGAATGACTGGCAGCGCTCGAGATGAGACGGGAGATCGGTCCGTCTCTCTCTCTCGTTATACCTGCGATCGCGCTCGTGAGGTTTTGGTGTGACACAAGTTTCTGAACATGTCACCCGACTAAAACGATTTTAAAGACGTTATCACGTCAAAAATGTCAATATTTAATAAAGGTAAATTATGATGCAGGAACACAAGGCTCTGGTAACAGCCTATTCCTTTTTTCTTCTTAGAAGTTTCCAGCCTCCGAAAATAATCGCTGGCTGTACACGGTGCTTGCAGGTGCACAAAAAAAACACTAGTTCTAAACGTGCTCAGGATACCTTGTTTGGTGCCATGCCCACCACTCGAAAGGACTCTTGTCTTTTGCCAACTAATTTTATTTTAACTAGCGATCTGGTACTAAAGCAATGCGTCTTTTAGGATCATCGCGAATACAGGTATTTGCTTGAACCGAGTTACTCGGCCGAGTACTCGGTTGGAAAAAAATTGAATCGAGTAAAACTCGGCAAAATTGCTACTCGGCGCATCTCTACTTCTTACTATAATTCTAATTTCCAATTTATTTATTTCCAAATTCGCGGGCGAGCCATATTTGATATATTATAGCCTTTTTACTGAACACACAAAAATTCCTCAGCATACAACGCCACTCGAAATCCATTGACACAACGAAGAAATGCTGCGGCTACTGTCGAGGTACATTCGAGGTGATTCTCAATAAGAAAAACAAAGATGGCGTTGTCGTATCCACCCCCGCCCGCAAGGGGGAGGTAACCGAATTTGCCAAATTCGTCAAAAACAATTACGGTTCATTTAAAAATGGTAAGAGCCACGCTGAGGTTATGAAACTCTTGGGTGAACAATTCGCAGCTCAGAAGAAAGCGGTTACGTGACGTTATTAACCATAAGATTGAGTTTTCTCTAACACTATTCGTCTGAGGGACTATAGCAGGGCTACCTGTGCTTTTATGTAATTTGTATCGTCTTAAGTGACTAATCCTTTAGCGGGCCAAAGGTTGAAATATCCAACCTTATTGACATAAAGTCGAAAATGAATTAAAAAATTTAACTCTAAGACTAAAAAAATCTTAGACTTGCAACTGGTTGGTCAATTTACGGCCCGCTCCTCTTCACTCCGCCTGACTTTGCTACAAAGGAAATGCAGTTTTAACGCTGTATCAATAAAGTCTATTTCATTAATGATGATCTTTGTGACAGCTGTCAGTGCACCGCATTTAGTCTTTATTTTAAAAAAAAATACGATTCATGCATCTAAGACTGCTATCAACCATAAAACTTAATGTTTGGAAATCTTATTGCCAATGAATTAAAGGTTACATTACCCGTGTCGCATTTTTCAAGGAATGGACTGTGATATGACCATTTTAGATCTCTGATTTTCAATAACTTCAAGAAGATTGAGAATGTTTACTTGGATTTCATTATTAAAGTGAATTTCCCTACTGACTACTACTTATATATAATTTATATAAATACAAATAAATGGTACAAATGTATCAGTAAACACATGGATGTTGTAAACTGAATATTGTCTACACATTTCCATACACACTCATATTGCACAAACAATATAGTCTCTCAGACGGTTTAAATTACCGAGAGTATTTACATAATAATAAAAGAAATGTAATAAAATTTTACTAAAGGGACCTGCATTACATTATAATAATAATTACAATGAAGTACTTTTGCATTCCGTTCTAACATCAATATGTTACTGACATTCTTATGATGAATTGAATATATCAAGCTATTTCGTATTGTTGTGCATTTTCTGTTAACTTAATAACGAAGGTACTTCATAATATTTTTTATTTTTAGACCTTATATCGCGACTTTGTATAATTTATACATTCATGTTAATTGACAAAAACTTTGAAATCTTTACTTAGATATTTGTATAATGCGGTCAAATTATACTGTGTATTTTATAACTTAAATGAAAACGTATAATTCCTGTTCTAAAATAATATATTTTAGATCAATGTATTAGTCTTATAAGGTGAGTATATTTTTTGTATAATTTTATTTGCGATAAGAGTATATAAATACTAGTTTTTCACGACTGATTTCTTGTTTTACATATAAATTATGAATTTTAGACCATTGTACTGGCTGCAATGAACTTATAAAGTTATTATGTTTAATTATATTATCAATTGTAAGGAAGTCTTATTGTTGTTAGTGTTATATGTTGTAATATTTCGGCGATCATATTACATATTTTTCTACAGGATGTATAAAACTAATGACCAAAGCTACGTAAAGTTCTCGAGGACTTTTAATATCAATATTATAATTGGCAGCACGCAACGCCAGACTTAGACTTAGTGTGTAGAAGGAGACAATGCGCATGCGTGTGCACGCAGTTAAAAGATAGAACAAGAACAAAAAAAATCTTAATGATGGGAAGAATAAGTAATTATATCGCATTGGTTATCAATTTTGCACACATTGTAGACTATATATATTTTTATACATTTGCTAACTCAGTTGTTCTGAACCAGATTCAGACTTAAATACTTGTGATGTAAAATTTTTGAGGTATTATTTACTCATCATAAATAATATGAAATTCTTACGACTGTACATATATTTGTGTATAAATCTATTTTAGGGTTTCGATGTAATTTCTGCTATTTATTAATTAATATTTAGACTTCATACGAAGTGATCGTATAGTATAATTTTGTAAATATGCGAATAAATATTTTGTATGATAACAATTTTTTCTATGCAAAGATCCTTCCAAATCAGTTAGAAATAAGTTAAAATCAGTTTTATTTCTGCAAATCCATGAGACGCTTTTACACGTCCCAATATTTAAACCTACCACTGCTTCGGGACAAATCTGGGCTAGTGCCGAGAAGAAGCAGCGCAAGAAACTCGGTCACTATTTGTCAGCCTCTTTTTAAATAAATTCTTACATAAGTTTTAATCAAGTACGAGCTGAGACAATTTAATGCCATTTCTATAATTTAATCATTAACAATGTAATAGCCCTTTTTCATTAAAAATACTTTGACATGCTGAACTCTACCAAGTGGTAATTTGTTGAAAATACGAATACAATTTCCCATAAGCGATTTTCCTACTTTTCGCAGTCTGAAGCCTGGAACGGCAAGTTTATCTTTATGTCTGGTATTGAAATTGTTACGTTACTTAACTTAAGAAATAAATGTATGTTCTTCAGAACGTAAATAATATTCTCGAGAATGTATTGAGAAGACACTGTAAGTATATCAATCTCTTTGAAGAGCTCTTTCAGCGAGTCACGGGGTCGAAGACCATAAATAGCCCGTACAGCACGTTTTTGCAAAATAAAAATTGACTCAATATCTGAGCTGAGCCCCACAACAGAATTCCGTATGACATTATGCTATGAAAGTAGCTAAAATATACGAATCTTGCCGTTCTAACATCAGCAGAACTAAGTCTTCCGGACAGCCCCCTAATACGAGTATGAGCACTCCATTGCAAATGAGTCTACAGTTATACCTAAAAAGGTAGTAGAATCTACAGAGTTTAATGGTTCATCTTTAACAATTATATGAATGGCAGCAAACCTCACGTTGGGCATGGTAAATTTAACACATTTCGTTTTATTTGCATTAAGTAAAAGATTATTTGTTGTAAACCAATGCAATAATTTAGACAGGGTATTGTTAACATAGTCAAATGAAGATTTGCCCCTGTTAATTTCAAAAATCATTGAAGTGTCATCTGCAAACAATACCATCTCACAAAGATTATGTAAATAACAGGGAAGGTCATTTATATAAATTAAAAATAGCAGGGGTCCTAATACTGATCCCTGAGGGACACCCATAATAAAAGCCGACCCTGAAGACTCGGCTCCATTTATGCAAACTTTTTGTGTTCTGCCTTTAAGGTAAGAACTTATTAGATCCAAGGAATCATTCTATGCACCATAATGTTTAAGTTTTTTTAGTAATGTTTCATGGTCTACACAATCGAAGGCCTTTGAAAGGTCACAAAATACACCTATGGCATCTAGTTTACTCTCTCAAGCATTAAAAATATATTGTAGGAAAGCAACCCCAGCATCGGTAGTATTTCTACGTTTTCTGAAGCCATATTGGTTGCTATTTAATAATTTATTTAAACTAAAGTGTGATAAAAGCTGATTGAACATTATTTTCTTGAAGATTTTCCTTAGCCCTGGCAAGATAGATATAAGTCGAAAATTGGAGGGGTCACATTTTTCGCTGGACTTAAAAAAAGGAATGATTTTGCTAAACTTCCTTAAAGTTGGAAACTGTCTATCATCAATACATTCGTTAAAAATAAGGGCTAATGAACTTATAATTGTATTGATAATGTTTACAGAAATTCCCCAAAGATCCTCCGTTTTTTTCATATTAAATTCTCAAAAAGTTTTTGTAATTATGTCAGGGTTTATATGTCTAAAATTAAATGAAGAATTGCACTCATCGACAACAGACTTAAGAAGGGTTTCAGCTAGATCAGCAGAAGAAGCAAGCCTTTCAGTAGTAGAGGGAGCTATATTTGAAAATATATTGTTATTAATCTCTTATGAGTGTGACCTGGCGACTTCTGGGGGAAGAGCGCAAGATTTTCTGGTAATTGGCGAATGCTGTGAATTCCACACTAGACTAGGCCTGATCATGTCTTTATAATATTTAAAACAAAATTGTGTTAGTTACAACACTTGAAAACGGCTGGACCGTCATATGATTATTGGATTTGTCTTCATCCGAAGTAGGTAAATAAGTAGGTACTTATAGGAAATATAACATTCATTAATTAAAAAAGTCACTCTTCTACCACCAACCCCTCATAATAATACCTTGTCGAAGCGTCAAGCAATTAAATAAGGTATGTTCGTGTTTATAACCATAACCCTTTAGTCTAGGTGAAAAAAATAAATAAAACAACAAATATTTTATTACCGTTTTTATTCATTTTTACATATTAAATGTCACTTATCATTTCGTCCTTGATAAGGTAGGTACAGTCTTAGACATATTTGAAAAAAAAGGTATAATTTACATACAACAAATCGTGTTTAAGTTTGACGGGTACATCATTGTATCCCAATTTTTATATACAAAATTAAAATTAATCCAAGTATGGTATTTCAAATATACCTACCACACTTACGCGTTATACATATTTACATAGATGGAACAAGCAATGTTAATTATCAAATCATATTTATGTTAGTACAAAGAAATTGTATTTTCTCATAAATAATCTTTGATTTTGTCTAATTTATACAAATATTTTCATTACCTATCTAAAGTAGTGTCAACATTCATTTGAGATAATTTCTATATTAACACGTTTTCAACATTAATGTATTCTAACAAGTTATCTTTATGTTTTTTTATTTAATAATAAAATGGCAGGATAATGGTATAATGACATCTCCACAGACAAGTACCGGTTATATTCCCGTTTCGTATAAATTATACATATTGTGTATAAATGGAGATATCTCCGTATTTATGATTGCATTCAGACGTTGTGCAATGCTGGTAAAATTGCTTTATCTAAGTGATGTTACTAATGCCGCATTTCTAATGTTAGGAAAACTCTAAAGTGGTAACATTTAATAGGACATCAGATATTATTTTACATCGCATAAATAACACAATGAGGAATGTTACTGATTTTAGTTAATAATGCGCTCTCAATAAAACAATATAAAAAGTGTAATCAGATTTATCATACAACTGAATATACAAACTTATACAAGATCAGAGTTTAAAGGTCTTTAGTTTTATACAATATGGTGTTCTATGACGTCATATTCTTCTATTTATACAATAAAAATAAAACTGATATAACTAAAACAAATTTGGTTATTTGAATATTATTAGTGCACAGTTGATATGTTGTTATAAAAATCAGCTACATTCCACATTATTCATTCCCCATTCTATTAAAAAACAATATTTAAATCACACATTAAATTATAACAAAATTATTGCAATTATGTGTTTAATAAATCGGAAACGTGTCATAGAATTATTATAAAACATTAATAGAAATTGAAAAATTATAAAAATCAGTGGCACAAATCTTTACTTTAAACAATTACACACGAAGGATAGTAGACCTTATGCATATTAGACTATGGACTGTTTTGTTTCAAACAAAATTTAATATCAATATCACATACAGTTTAAATCTATAGGTATAATAATTATTATATAAAATGGAGCATATTATTAAATACGTATCTATTAAATGGCAATAACTAGGGTTCTGCTTTGTAAGTGTATTTAATGTTTGTCAATAATAAAATTAGTCATCTGTTAAAAATTATTAATATATCTGATGTGAAATAGTTACCTACTCTTCTGGGTAGTTGTAATTAAGTCATTAATACTATGTGTCGTTTAATTTAATTTATATACATTTTCATTTGAGAATTATTTTAGTACAGTCAGCACGTCAACTTACATAGAAATATCTAAATTCTTCAATCTATTCTGAACTTAAAAACTAATGTATTCAGGATCAAATAATTTTTGTTATAAAAAGGTTGACTGTACAATTAAATTAAGTGTGGATATCTCATACATACTTTTGATCCCAAGTAAGGAGCTATTCAAACACTTTGTGGCAATCAAAAGAAACAACGTAAGTACCACAAAGATCCAGACCCGAGAAAATGTAAGGAAGTGTTTTTTTTTTTTCATAAAACTGCAAGCTTGGAAACTGGTGTCTAAGTCACACAATGAATTGTTTTAGTCAAAATGTTAAAAATATTTTTACATAATCATTTATGCTAACCGAGAATTTTTCGCGTCTCAAACTTAAAATACGTTTTAAAAAACTGCAAATGAATCGTTCAAACATCCTTCCAACAGTTTAGACATCTATTATAATTAATTTTCTCAACATTTAAAAACAGCATTATTTCAATAGTTCCATTTTTTTCGAAGATATTTAACTTAAAAACTAAATGGCATAATCTGTTCAAGACGATGCTAGCAATTTACAAAAGTCACTAACTTAATAATGGCTATATACATTAGGCTTTAATTATTGTGGCTTAAATATCGTACGTCCTAACAAGACATTTACATAGTTACACAGACGTGTGACGTCATACACATAGTATTTTAAGGGCGGGCCCTTGATCAGAAGCCGAGTTCTGTCGCTCGCGACAGAGAAATGGTGAATCAGGTTTGCGATGCCCCGTCTTCTAGAGGGCGGAACCTGACGAAGCCGTCTTGGGCAACGAGCATGCTGTTTCCCGCCTCGTTGGTGTGTATCTCGTCTTGGGGCTGGGAGTACGATCCCTCGTACGCGCAGTTCCGCGGCGCGGGCTGCGGTGCCTGCCCCAACGCACAAGGGTAACTCCTCTCATTAGGATCCTCAGAGAAACCGTACAGGTCAGTCGATTTTGGCCTCTCGGGAAACCCGTTGCCCTTCCCTCGCTTCTGACTCCCACTAGAATTGATCACGGACGTCGAAGGGGAATTCCGACGCTGCGAATTCCTTATCTGATCTCCGTAACCCCTGTTAGGATTCAAGGTTTGAATGCCTGACGCATGGTAAGACGCGTTCTCTGTGTTATAGTTTCCGTAATCATCCGGCATATGCGGCTGATGGTAATGGTGACCTATGGACGAATCGTAACCCATCGTCATGCAGTTCTGAACGTTCTTGTTCTTGACTCTATGCTTTTTCCGAGGATTGCTGTTCGTTCTAGAAGACACTCTGTCGTAGGACATGTGCTTGAAGTTGTGGGAGCTACGGTTGGAACCGCTGTTGTAGTTTTGGTTTTTGATGTCCCTGATGAAATCGCTGTTGCTGCCGTATTGGATGACGTTGTACTCGTGGTCTAAAGGTTCGTCTCCTTGTAAGGACTGGATGGGATCGCAGTTCGAGTAGTGGTCGTCTGACGCTGATTCGATACCATTGTACCCGACCATGTTTGGGTGCGGTTTGATCAAATGATTCGTCACCCCTTGACTGGATGTGGCGTTGCTGGATTCAGTTGAAGTGCTGTGCCCTGCGTTGGCTATAGAACTGTGGCCTGAATAGTTCTCTGTACCAGAGTTATTGTCACAGTTCCCGGCTAGCGTGTTCAGTTGGAACCTCGGATGTTCCGGGCCGCAGTACTGATCGGGCAACGTCGGGTGATGTCCGGCCGTTTCGTATATCGGCTTTCCCATCCTGACGTTGTACGTCTTAAGATTGGTATTTGTCCCGCAAATGGCTGGGTAGTCAGACTCAAACTGCTCATTGCTTGATCCAGTCGTGCAAGGGAACAGACCTAAACCTGATATTTTGTTGCCATCAGTCTTCTCGTGTTGAAGAGACGTTACTAACTTCAAACTAGTCACCCATGAGATGAGAGCTACTATACTGATTTCTATTAGACGCAATGAAAACTGGTACCCCCATTGTAGCCAGTTGAATTTGGTCATGTTCATGTGGTTTATACCAAAGATCCCGTAAATTTGGAGTAATGCCATCAGAACGAACAGCAAAGCCGTCGCTAAGTTTATATGTATCGCTTGGTAGAAATTTTTAAATCCCACCTGGTACGTGTTGCTCTTCCTCTGCAATATTGATTTCAACTTTTTATATACATAGAGGTAGCATATGCCCAGGATTAGACATGCTAGAATAAATATTATTTGACAAGTTAGACCTAATACCCTTTTTTCGACCCCCTGGGGAGTTCTATAAATTGTGTTACTATTTTCGAAGATATGTAATACTAAGCACGAGAGTATGTGCAGGCAGCCACCAATTATGATCGTCCTGGGACGAAATAGGAATGAACAACACGTCGTCTTAAAGTTAATGCTATTCGTTAAGAGGAACAGAATTGTACAGGAGAAAGCTATGGTCAAGAATATCTCTGGGACGTGCAATAATATTTCGCTTAGGAATATCGGCAGAGAATTCTTGATATTGTAAGGATCGTAACACATGTAAAATATTCTCATTAGGCAAACGAAAACAAGGATTAGATGTAATATTATGAAATAGTACTGTGTAAATAAATGTGTTATTCTATTATAGACTATGATTTTGTATATTGAGTATATAGCTAAAATTGTGAATATGATTGTCGCAGAGTGGACGTGGAGTCCCCAAGCGAAAGGCCAGGTGATCCCAGGCCTTTGCACCGGCCCAGTGTTCTTCTGGTCATGTTTCAAGATCTTCTTGTCTGAATTAACGTTTGCTAAATTGTGATATCGCTCCGTAGACATTTCTGGGTCTCTCAACTCGAACCCTATCGTCGTGGCTGGGGTGTAACTGTCGTTTTTCCTTTCATCTAATTGTTTGTTGGTGGCGTATTGGAGATTTCTCCTTGTGTTCGTTTCACCATTTTGATCTATGATTAGAGGCCTATCTAAATTGTTCATGTCTGGGTCTAACACGGCTAAAACTGACCCTTCCGTTGAGGGGTCTCTATTTGCGTCGCTGAGGGTGACACTTGCATCTTTGGTGATGAATATGTCGCTTTTCGATGTCCTCTCCTGGTTGTGCTGAGGTTTTGCGGTGACCGTTCTCAGTAGTACATCTGGGATGTCTTCTTTGCGTCCGTTGGAGCCGGAGAGTATGCGGGATATGGTGGGGATGTTGAGTGAGTTCGGGACGAAGTCTGTGAAGTTGGCCTGGTCCGTCCCGTGTTTCACGTCGCTGTCTAGTTCGTCAGGCTGAAAAGAAACAATCTTTATTAACAACAGTAAATAATATGTATGTGACAATTGACAAGGGAATCACAAGTGCTATATATTTTACCAAAATGGACATGTTACAGTGAATACTTATAACCGACCTAAACTATTGTACTACTCGCTTCGCTTGGCTAAACTTAGGGGACAACGAAACTTTCTATTGTCTAGAACTAATTTTTCTTTTTTCCTTTTTGACGACCATTTGGATCAGAGGTAGTAAACGCTGCTTCTGAGCCATGGGTCGCGGGTTTGATCCCCGCACAGTACAAATATTTGTGTGCATGAACATGTCTGTTTGTACTGGTCTGGGTGTTTTCTATGTATTATAAGTATGTATATACAAAAATTAAAGTATTTATGTAAGTTTATCGGTTGTCTAGTACCCCATACGACAGGGTACTTAATAGTAGCTCAATTTGGGACTAGATGGCTCTGTGTGGCCCAGAGAGGCATGTCTTAAATATTTAATATTTTTTGACTAGAGGCCAACTTACTTCAAGTAATGATAAAATAGCAAATTTTACGACTCAAACTTCTTCTTGTTGTAGTATGATTATCTTTCATGGACCTTTTGTTTACCAAGCCGCCTATTGGCTGCAACCGTGAATAGTATATGGATCACTACAATATTATACTAACGTCGTCGTCCACCTAGATTAACTTTACTTTCAAGTCTGCAATCTATTTAGGGCTATCCAGACTGGCTACATCTGATCTCTCTGGATACTTAAAGGTGCTGTTTCAAGTGATGGTGATTTTCTTCATCGAAAAACCCTGATCTTTCATTATGTGTGGAATTTACATATTGATGGATGAGATAACCGCCTGCCCTAGGGCACTTCTAGTAACAGATGATCGTACAGCCTGCACTGCAGTAGTAGGTAGATATGACAAGAACTCAGGATACAGATCATCAGAAAGACCTATCTTCAGCAGGTGATCGGAAGATATCACAGATTCACAATACCAACCTTGTGGCTAGGGGTGTTGAGTGCTTTCTTCTTCTGCGGCTCGAGTCCTGCAGGGGGTATCGGAGGCGCGGGAGGCGGAGCCGGCACTTGGGGAGATGATGTTTCCTGGAAATCAATTTTTATTGGTTGAATTCAAAATGTTTTTTAACATTGTTTCGGGGTTTTTTGTTTCTTTGATATTCAAGTAGTATTTCAGCACTTGCAAGTGTCTGAGCATTGAACACGCAAGAACTGGAGTGATGCCAATATTTTTTTTGGAAATCGTAAACCTATTTCCTGTACAACTAATGATGTGCAGAAAGATAAGCAGGAAGTGTCATAGGGCCGGTTCTGCAACCGCTACACCAACCGGGCCATGCGATGATGATAATAATAAGAAAAACTGAATTACCTGTCCCGGAGGCCTGATGGGGATCCTCTCGTGGCCCGGCCCGAGGGAGGGCGGAGGGATAGGCCGTCTGTTGAGATAGTTGTTTCCATCCGTGTTTGTGCCTGAAATTTAGTAAAAGGAAAACATTATAACATAGTTTTGAAAACGACTATTTTTATAATTGCAATAATAAAACTAAACTTAAGGTTTCATACGTTTTTATTTTTAAAATATTATTTCATTAATGAATCACGTTTTTAATTGCGAGTCATTTAGCTGAAACTGCAAATGTATTAATATAAAACGTTTCTTACGAAAAATTAATCAATTCTTTGCAAACTTATTGTTGTTTCAGTTGGAATGATGTCAGACGCAGGTGTAGACCCATCAGTCCACTGGGGGAACTGATGACCTGATTTTAATTACAGGAAACCGTTTGATACGATTAGCTTAGACTTGGTTGGTTGGTTCTAACTTCTGATGACGACCTCCGTGGCTGAGTGGCGTACACACCGTTTTTCAAGGTGTCGTCTGCTCCGAAGTCCCGGGTTCAATTCCTGGACGGGTTAATATAGAAAAAAAGTATTTTTCTACTTTGTCACGGGATGGCTGTTTGAGGTACATACGTTGTTTTTGACTTCCACAACACGAATGCTTTAAATAGTTACTCAATTTGGGAACAGAACAATGGATGTGATGTTGTCCACATTTTTTTTTCTATAAAAGGCCAGTGCCCTGCAGTGGACTGATGATGAAAATGAGTAAACAACTTACCTCTAAGTGTCGGCTTGTCGGCGAATGGGTTCCTGTACTCGGGCGGCAGTGGAGGGGTGAAGAAGGCCCGGCCAGGGGGCGCGTACGAGGGCACGGCCCCAGCGCCCACCCCGGCGAGAAGAGCCGCGCCATGGTGTTGGGGGGGTCTGCAAACAAAAAATCGTTTATCAGTTATGATGACAGATGGTTAAATAGGACGAGGAAGACCCGGCTCACATGGATGGCTGCTTTAAATAAAGGTTTTATCTTTTTGACCAAACTGTAATTACCCGCCTGTAAGAGTGGTCATTATGCCCAATTCGGCTTTTGTAGATGCTTTTTTCCATCGGTGGATTTATTTGGATTGATCGTGATCTAGCATAGCCAGCTTTTAATATGATACCAGCATGGAAACGGCAAAATATAAACTTCCTTGTACTAAAGATACATTTTAAGATTTAAAAGTTGGAAATCAATTGCAAATTTTCCTTAAACTCATGTTAACCACTAAAATATACTAAAATAAGGTTTCATTAATAAAACCGCTAACATAACCGCTCCGAATACCACAATTTGGTAGCTGTATCGCCGTAATAAGGCATACCATTCCGTTAATGCTATATTGAAATCGCAACGGACGGATTTGCATGGCATTGTCAGCGGGTTTAGAATCGCGTATCGCGTATTCTAATGTATTCTACATTTTCGCATTCTAAACATTCTGAATTTAAAATTCGAACGGATTTTAGTTCGGTTGTTTGTTAACCGTTCGGCTGCCGGAATGCAAATGGTTATGTGTCTTTTTAGGCTGTGCAGATGTAGCAACTTTAGGACAACTGTTTGAGATGAAACCTCATTGACTAATCGCGTTGTAGAGTGTGAAAGGATATGTTCAATTCCAGGATTCGGGGAAATTTAGATTTTTTTCTCTGCATCTCTTCGAAACTAAATGTAGGTGAAGCGTCATCATGTTCGATTCTTGGTTTAAGGCAATTTGGAATGAAGATTTTCTTTATGTACCTACTGATAGTGACAAAAAATCATTGCCTTGCGCCTTGTTCGTTACATAAAGGTATTAAGAATATTATAAGCGTAATCGTTTTGCGCAAAAAAAAAACATTTTTGTTTTTTGTTTTGAAAAGTTTCAGCAGTAGTGTAGTCTTGCCAATCAATACATATAGGTTTAATTTAAAATCATGTAATTTTACTACCAATGATTACTTATGGCAATACTCGCACCATGTAAGTGTTCGCGTAGATATAAGTAGGTACTCGTAAAAAGTCGCAATTTAAGTTGCCGGTCTGCACACAACCGGGTTGCTAAAATTTTTGTCTAGGCTTCGTTAGGGTTAGACAGAATTAGTTTTTGTTGCACATAAATACCTAATATCCTGACTTAAATATTTTGTGGTTTCTTCCAAAAGAAGGTACCTACATTTATTTTTGAAATAGTTTTGACTATTGCAACAAATGCAACAAAAAAAACAGTAATAAAATTTGACTCAACGGAAAGGACTCAAGGACAACAACTCATTGTTTGTATGTCACCGACTCCAAATTGCTTTCTTATTTCAAAGCAATTATATTGTTAGACAAAAATTAAGGAAAAATGTTATTTGCGTTTTTGAAGAATCTATTTATTTTAAATTTTCCTTTTTAGGTGACAACACAAAAGTACTCATACTCATAACTTTCATTATACCTCCTTTTAAATATTAATCCATGATACATAAATATTAACACCTAGAATCTTCTAGGCAATACAGTATTAGCACAAAGCTAAATAAAAATCATTATTCCACAAACCAGCCTCTAGTTGTTAGCAAATAATTAATTAGTAGCCAGATCCATTTAAATTATATTAGATTTAAGCTTTTCCCGTGAAATTTGGAATAATCCTTTTAGTTTGCCTGAATAATGTTGCCAGTTTTAATAAATCAAAATATGCAGAGGAGTTTGATTATATAACTATGCATTTGCATTTCACGACTTACAGTTTAATCGTGTTACCTAATAACTAATAGTACCTCGCGACTATGACTGCACAAGAGACTTGTTATTCTTTAAAATCTGAATCTCAGTAAGCTTTCATGTTTCTTACTTCAATGAACAAAAAAAAAACAATAAATTTCTTCTAAAGGATAATTTGCCTTCTTAAGCACAAATTCAAAACTCATTTTATATGGTATTGCGTTAAAAAATAAACTTATGTTCTAAATAGATAGATTATTTGAAATGGCCGTAAATCAGTATAATTATTATGGATAACTATTTAATTTCGAAATCAAATGTATGTAATGTATACATGTACGAGTAATACACATGTAATTAATGTTTAAATTATTTAGATTTTTTTTTCTGCAGGAATTGAGTGTCTCGCCTATTATAGTCGTTATAAATATTATACTTCGTCTTTAAGTGATTCAAGGCAATCTCGCAAGATTCCTAAACAGGAATAATAGAAAACATTTGAATAAAAGCTTTGAATAATTATAGATTATGTTCGAGAGAGATTGTGTTCGTTGGAATCATTTCAACCCAGTTCTTACCGCAAAATAATTATTTAGCGCAAACTCACAGACGGTCTGATCTACAAAGTGCTATAGATTTTCTTGTTAAGTCACTGACCCTAATCGACCAACGTTAAATGAGCCCAGAGGCACTACTTCTACTGAGAATGTAGAGTTCTTTGTGATTCAGTACATTCCAGTATGGAAATCAGAAAAATTGGCATTTAGCCATTACTCCACTATCC
This sequence comes from Anania crocealis, assembly GCA_949315895.1. Lineage (NCBI taxonomy): Eukaryota > Metazoa > Arthropoda > Insecta > Lepidoptera > Crambidae > Anania > Anania crocealis. The sequence goes on along the minus strand of OX438874.1, from coordinate 4,373,076 downwards.
GCTTTATTCCTTTGCCCGTGGCTTGCATTTAAATTTCGTACGATATTAAAAAAAGATGGCGAAGTGAGCGGATTCGAGTTATTACGAATTTCATGATGATTGATTTTAACAGCAGACATTCGACGAGTATTCATCAAAGGTACAGAATTTCATCAAGAACAATAAAATAATTTCATAACATAGATCACAGTCACAAATAAAACTAAGCGAGTTACTGAACGCATAATAACGTCGCTGTTAAACCACTTTATGAATGAAACTTATTACGATGCAATGAAACTCACACAAAAAGTAATAAACCATTTGGTAAACCAGAAAATACATAAAACATCAACGTTAACAACAACAAAGAAAACGTTTCAAACAATCTTTCAATCAAAACTTTTAAAGATGGCGCCGATGCAGTACGATGAAAATCCGTTCGAAAAATGGCGCGAACTATTAATCAGATTTTAATGGATGTTCCGAGTTTTATAGCGGTAACTCTAGCGAATTGCACAATCCCTCATTCCTATACCGGGGGCGGTTTCAGTTCTGCGACTTGTTTTTTAAACCGCAATGTTATGGAAATAATGATCTCGCAATATTCCAGATTTAACTACCTCGTAACGTAAAATATCTTAGGACGCTGTAAAGTAAATGGTCTATGTCTTGGATTATTACGTTAATACTTAAATAGACTAATAAACCAGACAGGCAAATATAATGGCTTGTTTAGGGTTTTGTAGATGCAAAAACTCTCCTAAACGTGAAACTTAGCGTGCATAGTTTTTACTAGCGTTATTCTTACATTTTATTTTTTTGTCATATAAACTGTAGGCAAACATTTCTTAAATCTTTTGAAATATTTAGCTGCCAACTTTGTTCTCCGTAATGCACTGCAATTTATTGCAAAAACATAGTTCGGCGTATCGGATTAAACAAAAACATTTTACCCAAGTTCCTAAGTAAATAAAAGATAGAGTCTATACCAAATTGGCATAGTCTCTAACTCAGAACTGTCTCCATTTTGATTCTTTATTCTGCAAATTGGCTAGGTGGTACGATGCTCTGTTATTAGGTGTTATCTTCCGCATAATAATTATATCATTGTTTCATAATCAGTACTTTAACAAACATAAACGCATATTTCAGTCTTAAATAATACTGCACTATACATTCCCAAATACATATTGCTACCCCTCACACATCACATAAAACTTGCAAGAAGACACTTCAATAAAAGATAAATAAAAATGTTTTGCGAGTGTAGTTAAAACAATGGTTAGATTAATGATAGCGCGCTAAACCGACGGGCTAGGAATACTTGGGAAAATATGCGATCTCGAGCGCCCGAGTGGAGTAAGATAAAGTAACGCAAATACATTTTGAAATAGGAATGGACGATATTTTATTAGTGTTCTGTCATTTTATTGGATAATTTATTAGTATTCCGTGATTAAATTAGATAATAGAATTAATCACGAATTGCATACTAGGTACATATTTTAAATTGAATAACGGTTTTCAGAGTGCCTTGTACGTATACCTATACAGCTCTATATCCTCGTATAGATTCTCGTTTATTCATGTAATCGGATAGTGACGAGATAAAATTAAAAAGTTATGTAGGTACCGGTTTGGTTTAAGAAAGATGCTGACAGTTTTTTGCTGCAAGCTAATTTAATAACAATACATATCACTGAACAAGTAATCACTACTTGTAACGGTAAATACTGTATCTCGAAAGTAAGTTTTTTCCTGTGTCTATGGCTTGCAGTGAACTCAGCCAATGTCAAGAAGTTTTTTGCTATAGCATGGTAGTACAGTCAAGGTAATTAATTGCCAGATTCAACTCTGTTTTATTATGCCGGGCTAAGAAACCTAGCAAACTTAATTTATTTCACTGTACATTTTAGTTAATTCGGTAAAAATGTCGTTTTGATGTTATTCTCAGAAGTGATTCTCTTTAAAATTGTACCATCGCCCAAATTCTGGATTTATATCAACGTTTTGACAGGGCAGAATTAATGTTTCAATCATGCTTAGGGGAGCCTTAAAAACGGATCTAGACAGAAATCCTTAAATCTGCATGGAGACTGACACTCAGATTGTTTAAACTCTTACTGAGATAAATCAAATTTAGTGATGAGTAATAGTAAAAGATTTAGGTTCTCATTAATTTTATAACTGTCACTGTTCCGATTCGAAACAAAATTTGATTATCGCGTTCTCGAACTTGGTCCGAATTGATTTTTATTTAGAATTTTCCGAGCACGCTAAAATCGATTTCCGTTTAATTCGGAATGAGGGGCAAACCCCGTTACAGCAACCGTAGTAGCGGATGCTCTGTAGTTGGTACTCATATTGTCACGCATTCGTCGGACGTGAGTTATTCTTAAAACTTTCGTCTTCTTTCTTAACATTTGTTCCAGTTCCATTTGTTCAGATGTGGGACAACATCGTTGTGAAACCTACAAATAGGAACACCACTTCATGTGTAGGAAGGGTCCGAAATGGTCTAGATCCTATTTAAGCGTTTCAAATCATTTAGCCATTCGCAAGTTTAATCTAAATTCCAAATGTGAGATGCAAATGAACTGGGATAAATTACGAGAACATTGTTTATTAAGATCTGGGCACTATAGGGTATGTAGATACATTATAATTTCCATTTTTATCACGCATTCATACATCTATTGTAAAGATATGATAGATTTAATAAATACTCAGCCCGTCCGCGTCGGATTAATGCAAGGGAAAGTGTGTTACAAAATTTATCGTTCTCGATTGTTGTTTAACGAAAATATATGATAAATGTATATCTGTTGGAAACTTGAAATCATAAATCAGTCAATTTATTGTTCCCACTCGAAAATGGGTTACGGAGTAACTTTACTTTGAACCGATTCTTATTAATTGATTTTATTTCCTTTTCTTTTCAAATGGTTCGGTAATTGATAGTGTAAAGCGAAACTGAACACTTGATAGCTAAAATAGATTTCATATCTATACTAATATTATAAAGCTGAAGAGTTTGTTTGTTTGTTTGTTTGAACGCGCTAATCTCTGGAAGTACTGGTTCGAATTGAAAAAATATTTTTGTGTTGGATAGTCCATGTATCGAGGAAGGCTTTAGGCTATATAACATCACGCTGCGACTAATAGGAGCGAAGCATCAGTGAAAAATGTGCAAATATAAAACAGAAATTGACGCGTACGAAGTCGCGGGGAACAGCTAGTTACAGTAATAATTCTGCTTACATCAGATAATTTCTTTGAAAAGGGAATCAGTGAAGTCTAAAATTTGCGAAGATCTCTGAGGTGCGTAATAATAACCGAAAACAAATATCCATTTCGGACTAGTGTTGTAGGTAAGACTTACGTAGTCTACCAAACCGTTAGGTAGCCTACCGGAACGTGGTCTACAAAATCTAACTATCTAAGGTAGCCTACAGGTAGCCTACGGTAAGCTACGTAGCTATTGGTAGATTTATCATCATTATCTTTATTTGGTTAGGAATGAAATTTTATAGTACTTACCACAGTTAAAAAATATACTACAACACTGCAAAAACTTTCTCTAATGTTTATTATCAATATGAAAGTAATATCTTCTAGCAAATAAACAATTTATTTTTTAGTATTAAGTAGTTGTTAGCTTTTGCAGGCTACCATAAAAAGCAGTATGCTACCGATTGTGTAGGTAGGCTACACTTACACGAGGTCGCAGGCAGAGCTCTGGTAAGTAATAAAATATAACTATATAAACCGCTAGCCGAACGATTCTCGGTTAATAAAGGGTTTAAATAGGTTTAATAGGTAATTCCTTGAGATTTGTTAAACATAAAATAACGCTCCATTAAATATCTAAGCGAATTCCATGTTAACATCACAATTCATAAAGCAAATCTAAAATTATAACTCCGTTACTTATTACATAATGAGATGCAGTAAGCTCATTCTAACCAGTTTCGATTTATATATGTAGATTTAGCATTTTATAGTGATTTGTTCGTGTGTTAATTGTCATCATCAATTTATACGACTTTATCTTCAGACTGTCATGCATCCGTCGTACCAACTCAAGGAGTGATCACGTTTTTACTCTTTTTAATGGCGGTGCTCGAATTCTGTGATATTTGAATTTCGAGCTCTGTGGTTGGTCAATTTACGCTCCGATCCTCTCTACTCCGTTGCGCTTCTGTGGAAACTCAGCCCTAACTCTTTCACCAGTGGTGGCAGATTAGTTGCAATCCTAATTTCAACTTTACGATCTTATGATAATATTGCAAACCAATTAAAAGTACCGGTTTAAGGGTTAAAGACAAACCCGTGACAACCGTAAGTTGTGGATCTACTAAATCTACTTAGATTGTGGTTATTACTCCGCGAATTATCACGTTTCTTCGTGTCAGTCGTAATAACTCGACCATTTGCATAATTCGCTAAGACAGTTGAGTAACTTCGTATTGCGAGCTCGAGTCACGTATTTTATTAAAACACTGTTAGTAAGAAATAGAATGAAACTCAGAGATTTGCGATGACGATTTGAAGAAGCTTAACTTTTGCTACCTTTTTAAGAGGTGGCTGATTTCTGTTTTTTTTTTTGTATGCTCACGCATAACTTTTTACTCAGTTGACCGGTTTTAATTATTGTTTCTGCTGGATAAGGTATAACTTAAAGTTGATCCACTTAAATTTGAAAAAGATCGAATTTTCCGTGGTGCCTAAGGTTAGAAAAATGGTCGATGGCCCTGAAAACTTTTTTATCAATATCAGTATCAGTATTTAAACTTGAAAAAATTTTGTTATAGACGGGACTCGAACCCGCATCTCCTCGCATGCCGGGCGCGGCGCTTTAACCATTTAGTCACCGAGACACAACGTTATAGGCGTCAATTTTTCAAGTATATCCTTATCGCTGTAAGCCAGCGTTGACTTGCATAAAATAAAATATATGAAAGTATTTTTATATCAAACCTACCAAAAACCGATGAAAAGCGGGAAATATGTCACCAACTTCAATGCCAAATAAGCAATCACAGACAATTGGTGACTTTACCGCTACTCATCGGTAATTGTTTTTGTTGAAAAATGCATGACGTATAAAGGCTAGTTATTTATCTATTTCGCCCAATTCCCACTAAAGTTTAATACTTTTAGAGTGCTCAAAGTCATAATGCTGTAGCCTTATGTGCTACTGTAAACATGTAATTACAAATAATCAATAAACATTATGTATTATTTTCATTCCGGGCAAATCTCAGAGTCATTTTCTGGCTGTCTGCGTATTGTCGGGACTCAAATAACGCTTTCACAAAACAAAAACAGCAAGTTTTTCAATGGCGACAAGAAACTTGGTATGGTTCCAAGTTTTGCTCAATTGCTTCGGGAACTTTGCTTTTAGTAGGGCCGCACCGGGATCGCGGGATCCCGTGATTTGCGGAATCAATATTATGTTTTCTTCTAGATTTAAAAGGAAATACAACGGCCGTTTTTCCATACAAACGTAGTCCCCTGTTTCCTCCCTGGATAATGCCAGTAGAACAATATTTTTTATTATAAACATCTATGGCCAGTATTAGCATGTTTCTATGTTTTCTGTTTTTTCATAAATTAATTAATAAAAAAGATATGAGCCCTCAAAAATCGAAAAAATTTGTCAGATTTTCCGCTGTGTTTAAACATCCAGAAAACAAATTTGGCAAAATTTTAGAAAAAGGAAAACATACGAACCCGGCCAAAGCCTTTCTTTAATTTTTAATGAAAAAAGTATTTAAATCGGTCTAGTTTTAGTAGGTATTTTCGGTCCAAGAAGCAGTTGTCTTTATCACACTCTGCGGTGAATGCGTTTGGCACTGCGCGACAGCAATAGGTTTTACAAATACCTATTTTTCAATTCTCTGCAGCGCCCGTAGATGTTGAAAAGACCTCCGTGGCGGACTGATATACGCACCGGTTTCATTCAAGGTGTCGCTTGATCCGAGGACCCGGGTTCAAACCCTGGACGGATCAATGGATCTGGTCTTCGTCTATATTTCTCGGATCTGGGGGTTTTGTAGTACCACCGTTGATTGATTTCCACAAAACAAGGGCTTTAAATGGTTACTTTGGGATCAGAGCAAGGTATGTGCTGTTACTCACATTAATTTTTTTATTAATAATAGGGGTTAAAGTATGAAATTGCCGATTATTTTTCCACTTTTTATTTTGTTTATAGCTCTTAAGTATAGTCGTATTATTGCGTAATTCTTTTTGTATTGTATCAAAAACTAAATAAAGTAACTGTTGACTAAAAAAAAATGCAATACTAGTGCCTATTACTTCAAAGGAAGTCGTTGAAAAGACACCTTACAATGTGTCAGGTGACCTTCTTGCTTCAATTAAGTATATTTGTATTATATACTTTGTTTTTCAGAAATTTAAATGCTATAATGCGCAGCTTTATAACCATCTAACTTTCAACGGCAATACAAATACAAAACGGCAATTTCATACTTTAACCCCTAATAAATAAGAAGTGATTACAAAAACAAAGTAGGTTATAAACGTAACTAAATTCTTTTGGTTTTTTGTAATTATTCCTCATCGAAGTTATGAATGTCTATAACTATTACAGTACCTACGTTGATATTGCTTGCTTGGTCTTACTGGGAATTAAATATTAGTTATTACTGTTTACTTTTCAGAAACATGGTATGAATACATTATTATTTTTAAACTTCCGTTCAATACATGTTTCATAGGAATGAATTTTAAATAAGCTGCTGCTATGTGATTTTATGTTTTATTTCTATTAGTAAAATGGTATTAAAATTTAAATCAACATTAAGATCTTCACAGTGAATCAAAATTGGTTTTCTTTTTCATATATTTCAGTAAAATTGATATTGCATTTTTCATTTTCATAACACATTTACAGCAAACGAGCAGATCAAAGTCGGTAAAATAATGCATAAACGCTATCATTGTTGGAAATATATACTGCATGTATTTCATAAGTTTTGTTTAACACAATACGAATTCAACAAAGCTTGTACAATTAATGCAGGTAGAGTTAATTTGCACATTGTAAAATAAACAGTTTGTTAACATAATTCGCGCAATTCAGTTTCGTTTATTTGCTGTCAAAACTGTGTGTGTTTGCTGTGACGGCAAATGAACAGGGTTTGTTAGATTTCACAGCTAAATGCTTTGATAAAATTCAATTGCATGCAAAATGGGAACCAACTAGGTAATTTCATCGGGATGTATACTCCTTAAAACAAATGAATGTTAATTAAATACAATTATTTAATAGCCCCAGCTGCAGTGGAATACCTATATTGTTTGTTTTCGTTTGTTAAACAATTACGAGTGGAATAAAGAGAAAATTTATTAAAATGTGAGAATAAGAATTTAATTCCTACTACGAGTACTCGGGAATTTACTTGCATCAAATCGATTGTGATGTGTTTATAGTTATGAATTACTTGACGAACAGACAACAGTTCAGTTAATAAGTCACATAATCACATTTGCGACCTTGTATTATCGTGATGAAATCTCATTAGATTTGATGATTTGTGATGGTGTACCGTAAATTATGAACATTATCTATGAGGTTGATGTATTTCTGAAAGTAACGTCAGCACACTTCGAAATGTCTACAAATTTCAAAGACTAAAACGTGAAATAACCTACCACTTTAAAGTTTTAACCTTTTAATCCTTTAATCAATTTATTGTAACTAGGTTTCATGTATTGATATTAAGTAAATAGTAAATATTTTCCCGGACAGAATTTAAAACATTTGAAGACACAATAAGTGTAATTGTTAAAACCATTTTTTTATCTGGGGTTCACCGGTATTTTTGATCCCGGTTATCGAAGAACGGCATCGTTGGACATCCCTAGTTTTTAGTCAAATAAGGCTCGGATCACATAATGAACAAGTTACCATATCCCAAGTTAGACGAAACTCGAAGTGACTTGAATGATTGATCGAAAAAATTTCGCAGTAATCCTAATCGATGTGTATTACATGTACTCGACGGTGTGTTCAGAAAATGGTTTGGTTTCTATTTCAACCGACGAATAAAGAGGCTTTGTCACTTCGAAGTGTATCTTTTTTTAATGTAATGTAGTAAGAACTTACTAAAAAAACACATTTTAGGATAGGGCCAAACAAAACAACACCGTTGGCTGAGTCATCTCATCATCTCTGTCTGAAGGCAAAGATCAAATATTTGGGATTTATTACGATAATTTTTCTTGTCAAACGGTTTACATTTGACAAAAGGTTTTCATTCAAGATGCCATTCATGGGTTTATTTGGATGTTATGTTATAGAATAAAAATACAAATGACCCGGTTAGTAAAGCAGTGCGTGGTTTGCCTACTTGCCAGGGCATCAATTTGCAGACAGGTCAATATAATAGGGGTTAAAGTATGAAATTGCCGATTTTTTTCCCACTTTTTATTTTGTTTATAGCTCTTAAGTATAGTCATATTATTGCGTAATTCTTTTTGTATTGTATCAAAAACTAAATAAAGTAACTTTTGACAAAAAAAAATGCAATACTAGTGCCTATTACTTCAAAGGAAGTCGTTGCAAAGACCCCTTACAATGTGTCAGCTGACATTCTTGCTTCAATTAAGTATATTTGTATTATATACTTTGATTTTCAGAAATTTAAATACTATGATGCGTAGCTTTATAACCATCTAACTTTCACCTTTAATTGCATCGAAAACGGTTCAGGCGTTTTTAAAAAAACTAAAAAATTGTTAGTATGGAAAAATGACTTTTCTCGATTTCGTCCATACAAAACGGCAATTTCATACTTTAACCCCTAATATAAGAAATTTTTGCTAAATAGACTTTGGGCTTTGAAAGGTGTGATTTTTGCCCGAAGTCGGTGATCAAACCTAAGACCCCGAGAGGATTTGTGTAAGAAGAAGTACAAATACCTAATCCTGAACATTTGGAATTCGACACAGAACCAGTTTCACAGAGTCACGTCAACGGATAAATGTTCGAAACTTAAACTTTACGACATCAAGGAACTCTTGAGTTCGAGTCAAAAATGGCGCTTAACTTTTGAGCAGAGTACAAGACTTACGTCAATTAATTACTTTGACTTTGTAAGGAGTTATAATGTATTTAATTGTTACTTTGTGCAACTGTGCGTAAGTATTTTGAGTATTAGGGGTTAAAGTATGAAATTGCCGTTTTGTATGGACGAAATCGAGAAAAGTCATTTTTCCATACTAACAATTTTTTTATTTTTTTTAAAAACGTCTGAACCGTTTTTGATGCAATTAAAGGTGAAAGTTACATGGTTATAAAGCTACGCATTACAGTATTTAAATTCAAAGTATAGAATACTAATATACTTAATTGAAGCAAGAAGGTCAGCTGACACATTGTAAGGGGTCTTTTCAACGACTTCCTTTGAAGTAATAGGCACTAGTATTGCATTTTTTTTTAGTCAAAAGTTACTTTATTTAGTTTTTGATACAATACAAAAAGAATTACGCAATAATATGACTATACTTAAGAGCTATAAACAAAATAAAAAGTGGGAAAATAATCGGCAATTTCATACTTTAACCCCTATTATTTATGTTAAAATTGATTTTGTAAATTATTTTAAAAGAAAAAACAATTCTTTGAATTAAATAAAAGATATTTTATACCAGATTAAAATCCGGATGTTTTGAACACTTTACAGCGTGGTGACGGGTAACTTATTGAACCTATTTGTAATAGTAAAATTCTTCTTATAAGTTCAAGGAACAGGGGAAGTCAATGATGAGTATTCGCGTAATATCATGAAATTAATATCCTTGAATTAATTTTTACCATTAAAATGAGAATGTTTATCAATGAGCCTTTTAACTGTGTGCTGAAAGAAAATATTAAAATATTTTTTGTAAAAAAATCTCTTTAAAATCAATTAGATCTAACAGTAAGCTTCATCTCTACTACTCAATTAATAAATATACCTTGAAGTTAGGTTGGCAGATAAGTACATAAACTTCCGACTATTACCAACTCACGCAGAGTTATAAACCATCCAACTTGTTTCATACACAGGACAGTGAACCATGAATAACTTGGAAATTTTAAACTTATAAATAAACTTGGTTTTAAGAATCAACTTAGTTTACAGAAAAAGTATTACGTTTTTGGCTTATATTATAAAGTTTCTTAATCACCATACTTGCCAAATGCGGGTTGGTGATCACAAACCCGAGCAACGTTCGAAAATTCGAAACTTTTTTTGTTGCCCGACCCGGGAATCGAACCTGGGACCCAGAGATATTCGCCCGGTATTTAAACCATTAGACCAACGGGGCGTTTGAAAATCACAGTATACTAAAGTAATCCAACTGAAATGAAATCATTATCGTAAACCCAAGATAGCTTTTATACTTAAATACCGTTTTATACTCGACGCATAAAAATTTTGATTCCTTCCGCACAGTTTCGCTTTGTGATCGTAAAAATCTCATAAATCTCTTCTTATCTCACGTTAGAATTAGCAACTATCAGGGTACGTTTACATTAGGCTCGTCTGAGGTCTTACTCTGCATCTGCTTACAACTCATGCCAATGTGTCCGTATGCATTAAATTTTATGTCTCTTTCACTCATGCCTTGGAGTGAAAGAGACGTAGAACGGCGCGTCTGAGGACTTCTTCTGAAACTCTAAGTCCTTACGTTGGACTTTTTACAAAACTTGCATCCGCCCCGTGATGACTTACGCCAGTCCGGTGTTTGCTCACGCTGCCCCATCCCTCCTTAAGAAGTTTCAAACACTTCAAAATCTCTTTTTGCGTCGGGCCGCGGGTATCCCGTGGTTCGTACGCAACAATAATATCCACCGAGATCTCGAGATCCAATCCATTGCCCTCTATATGAAAGAAGCCTCTCAACGCTTTTTCGATAAGGCAGTGAATCACCCCAATCCGCTCATAGCGGAAGCCGCCACGTACACCCCCCAGAGGGATGTCGCCTTCCGACGCCGTCGGCCCAGGCACGTGCTGAACGACCCCGACGATCCGATCACCGCGTATGTCACAACAGCCAACACCGCCTTAAGCACTTCAATTACTGCACAACACAGTAGTTCTCCACACCGCACCCGTCGGAGGCGGGTGCGTGGTCCCGCCTTTCATTTCGGCCGTCACAATCATGTGCCTGGCCGCTTCTCACCTGCCCCCCCCTCGGACGGCGACCCAAGCCGAGGTCCGAGCCTACAGAGGCGCCATTGAGGTCGCTGTCCGATCCCCCCTCCCAGATCGGGCCCGCCAGAATGGAGCCCGACCGTGATCCGGCATGCCACGGCATCTCCGGTTCCGGCGGCGCCACCACTGGTGGTTTCGCCATTTGGTAGGGTGCCCTTTGCACCCCACACTGGCCCGATCACGCCCGCTAGTATGGGCCCCGGTGCGAGCGAGCCTGAGGCTTCGCTTCGCGAAGCCTCACCCTCGGCCACGCCGGAGTACCGCTAGCGTGGCGGACCTAGGCTGAGCGCCTTCAGCGCTCGCCACACTCTGCCCGGTTTAACTGATTAAAGCCTCCCATATGGGGTTTCAGAGATAGGTACGTCCAAAAAAAAAAAAAAAAAAAAAAATTGGACTTTATCTATTTTACTCATGCCAATGTCTGAAGACTTACTATGTCACTTTGTCCTTACCCTCTTTAACTCATGCCAATTCGACGCAAACATTTTTTGTTATGTTTAACACGGCTTAATGCCCAATTTGCTATAAACGGCCCCTTAAACTTAAAAAAAGAACCACTATGAAATGTCTACAACTTTCAAAAATTAAAACGTGACATACCTAATACCTCAACAATTTAAAATTTTAAACTACCCAAATATTTCCGACTTATCAAGCACCTATAATTCAACGACAGATAAATTTTGTTTAAAAAAAATCTACGTTTTGATCTTCCAAAAGAGTGGCATTCTATGTAAACGCCCCTTTGCCTTAGTATATTAGCAACTATTAAAACAGCCTCGGAATTCACCTGCGATCCAAAAAAAGGTATCAAGTCGTAAATCTCAACTTTGTAATTTACAACCAATTTGGCTGATGTTTTGATCTTAACTCCGATATCCCAGCCATCAAATTGGGTTATAATATTTCCGAGAAATATAAATGGTTATTTTAATTAGACCTGACTTCTCCCATCATACAAGGCGTGTTACCTTCATTAAACTTATGACTTCGGGCTTACAAAGTTTTAGTGTGCTATAAGAAAACCTCGTTCAGTTAGTTAATAACTTATTATAAAAAAAGGATTACATTTCGAATTTCTACTTAAGTCAACGCAAAGCAATTGCTGTTGGTTGATTGTCTGGCATCGTCTTTTAAAAATTGGTACTACTATTTAATTGGTATAATAGCCTGTTATCCCAGCTTATCTGTCATTAGGATTGCTATTTTTTTTTTAATTTCCGATATATCTTAGGTAACACAAAATATCAAAACCTTTAAACCTTATAAAAACCATTGTCGTATCTACATACGAGTAACACAAAAAAAAAACTCGTATTGCTTATAACTAATCGGTCACTACTTGAGCTGAGCTAATAAAGCGATAATGGCTAATTTCTGGTAAATGGTTAAAAAAGTACTTGCACTCACTCAGCTCGACTTTAGCAATTAAAACCGGTTGTCATAGTTTTTCCTAAAAAATAAAGAACGCACAGCCAAGTAATTGAGCTAAGCTGAAAAAGCGATGTTGTCTTTGGCATTGTAACTATTGATTCCTTAGACACAAGACAACAATATTTTTTTACAATTTATTTAAATGCGTATCTTCTTCTTCGACGACCTCCGTGGCGGAGTGGCGTACACACCGGTTTTCAAGGTGTCGCCTGCACCGAGGTCCCGGGTTCGATTCAAGGACGGGTCAATTTAGGAAACGATCATCGTTTGTTCGGGTTCGAGTCTGGAAAGGGGTTATAGTCGTGCTTCGGTAGGCTCGTTAAGCTAATGTTCAAGGCTTCTGTCGTAAGATGGAAGCCGTAAGAACAAATCACGTCAGAGAACGGCTTGGAAGACTCTGACATCAAATCATCCTTGTGACCGTTGCGTAGTAAATGCGAATAAAATCCTACAAAAGAACCTGTTTAACCTACCTAGGCTTATGATAGGTTGGGTTGCTGTTCGTCTTGAGTATGTCTGCGTTCGGCACCGACGTCGGCAGTGCGTGCTCTCTCTCCAGCTCGCTCTCATAGCTCTCAAGCGGCACGTGCTTGCCGGGAAGCGGATCGGCTGAAACAAGAAATTGATAGTTAAAGCTTTGTGTCACTAGATGGCGTTGTACGCATTTACCTAGCGGAAGAGGCCAGTTGCATGTGTTTATTTTTAGATTATTATCAATAAACTTGGATTAGACAGATCACGTCACGGGCTATAAATATTCCAATGCAGGAAAAAAGGTTACCATCACTGAATTTAAGTTACCAAAGCAATGAAGGGTAAAGGCATAATTATTCATCATGCTTGCAAAGAATGGATCAAACTACGATGAAAATTATAACAGATATTTGCAGAATAGAATGTAACTGAACTGACAGAATTATCAATAAGGTTTTAAAACTTTGTTTTATATAATGTATGCTTACATAATAATATTATGTTAGCTACATAGTAATCAGGAAATAATCCGATCTAGACAAAACAATTTAAGACAATCAAGCAACTGTTGATTAAATTTAATTTATTGGGAAGTACCGTATCTATGTAATAATGTTATACCATAACGAAAATAATTGAGGTCTTAGGGGCGTTCTAAACTATAAGTATCTCATACTAAGAAGTGAATCACAATGACCAACCTTATAATTTTATTTATTAAATTTCAAGGCTCTACGACAGGTTTACAATATCTTTGAATATGATTTAATGCAAGAATTAGACCCCCAATGGTTCTAATAATTGCGACAACGGCAGGTCAACCTACCCAAAAAGTTAAAGTTCATTGAATTGATTTTCAACGTTAAGTCCAACAAGTAGAGATCAATATCAATTGAGAAAATTTGACGTTTTGTGATAGGTTGACGTGCTGTTGTCTGTATAGGCTTGCTCACTCTGTGTCGGTGCGGGTAGTGTGGTGTAGGTACAGACTTCGGCAGGTCAACCTACCCAAAAAGCTAAAGTTCTTAGAATTGATTTTCAACTTTAAGTCCAACAGGCAATACCGTCTTCACCATAAGGGCACACGGGGCCCGTGCCTAGGGCCCACATTCTCAGGGGGCCCCGAAGGACCGATAATTTCTCTTACGCATTTATTATTCAAACATTTTTGACGGGCACAATAATACACTTTTTTACAAATCAGTCATCAATTATAATAAATGGTCATACGAGTACTTAGTAAAAAAAATATTATAATTCGCTTTTTTTACTTTCCAAAAGGGCCCCAAATTCTTGTGTGCCCAAGGGCCCCAGCCTAGTTTAAGACGGCCCTGCCAACAGGTCCAAAGAACAATGCCTATTTTTCACCTGAGTATGTATAGAAATGAAACAAATCTTAAAATTAAGCTTTTTTTATTGTAAACTCATTACGCTTATCATTTATTAATCAGAAACGCAGGAAAAAAAGATTTTTGATATTCTTCTAAACTTCTTAAAAAATGAAAATATGGTTTTTGAACGTTACTTGTACAGTTGTTACGTTTCGTTTTAGTTACTGACGAGTGCCGACTGGAGACTGACTTTATCTATTTAAACTAGTATTATTACTTATTGTTTTATTTTTAGTACTTTATACTTTCTATATTAAATTCATATAAAGATTTATTGAAGTCCATTATTACATATAATACGAACATTATCAGTTGAAAACAGGTATACGTTTAATTATTCTAATAGAGTGAAACGGATTTTTTTTGACGTTTGACAGCCGCCTGTCATATTCGAATCGGCGCAGTCTCTTTTGTTTTGCGTTTGCATCTCTTTGTGTACTACACACCTACACACTTTTTGGCACTTTACCAACATACATATTTACCTTAGTGGAAGTTCTCCGTAATCAATAGGTCGAATGATTCAAAGTTATAGTTAATTAACTTTTAAACACTAGGTAGTAGGTTTAGTACATTTAGTACATATGTACTGCCGGCATATTTCCATAGATATTTTTGACGATAATTTGGCCGCGGCAATTCCTAACCTATAAAGTAGTAATTCGTTTTTTTTGTTATTCCTGGCGTTTAACTGGTAAAAGTGAAAACAGGGAATTATTCCCTAATCTAGCACGCAGTATTCCTGCTATACTTGCGGTCTATACATAAACTTTCATTATCAGGTTTTCAAATGTATGGAAAGTGGGCATTGATCTTTGACGTTTTGTTGTAGGTTGATGTGCTGTTGTCCAAACAACCAGGCACCTCCCACTACAGGCATTATAACGTGCCTCCTGGATTGGTTCTGGTCAACTACATAATTATGTAAAAAAGTTTAAGAAATAATAAATTTTTATTTTATTTTATTTGTCTAGAAACAGTCCCAGGCCTGTGTTAACTAACAGAATTCCTGAACAAAATATTTTAATTCATATTTTGTAATGGGTTTCCTAAATCTATTAATTTAACAATTTTATATACCTACCACAGCTTCAACAAAAAAATATTTTTATCTCTCTATCTTACATGTGTGAAATATTTGGAAAAAATCAACCTTGCTTAAATAACAATATTTACGAACGGCTTAGTAATGTGCCCATAGTAAAAACTTGATTCCGTTAATTTAAACAAAACAAGATAACGTTGGTTTTGTTAACAAAAAGCTACGGTTTGTTCACAGCGATTTATAATCATTAGCTAATTTGGTAGCCGTGTGAAAATCATTTTTTGTTACTAGCGGATATTATTTTCGTAAATTGAGTTTTTAGGTTCGCCTTTGTTATTATAAATGTAATTTGTTATCTAGCTCTGACAGTGTCGAGTGGTGCCGGCACATAATAAGAACAGCACCAACTCTTCTCTTACTATGGGTGTCGTAAAAGGCGACTGTAGGAGTCTCTTCTACCAAATGAAAACGGTCATTAGGGTCTTCTTTCCACCATTGCCTCTCAAGAAGAATCTTTTTGTTATTTCCAGGTTTTTTTATTATAACCACTTTCTTATGTATGCTCGACAACAAACCGAATAAAGCTCAAATACATCTAAAAGTCATCAAGCTTACTTTTAAGACATAAATGGTTCCGTCAACCACAACTACCTACTTACCTATCTATACAAAATTATTACTCCTAACACCTCGCTACAAAGTCACATCGAACAATATCTCCGGATGCACGGTTGTTAAAAGCAACCATTCTCGAAGGTCCGAGATAGCTGTATGTGTTATTTCTCAGTATTTAAATGTTTAGAATGCCATTTGAAGCGCACTTAACGAAGGCAGTTTTAAACATTCCGGACGACTTTATTCTTATCTAAACAATGGAACTTCGAAGAATTCGACTCGCTCGAAACTTTTATACGTTGTTACCAAAACAATTATTGGGAAGATAAATCCTAATTACATAATTGCCGTTAAACTTGCCTATTGTGGCGTTTCATTACAAATTACTCAATCTATAATTCAATTCGGATCGAAGCGAAACTAAGCGTTGCGTAGGATTTTTATTTGGCGATGTAACTGGCTGTATTCTTTTTTGTTTTTTTTACCTGTGTAGTTCAGGTACTTTTTGTTTAAAAAATCACTGGCAGGCTAGAAGCGTTTTTAGTCCGATGTCAAAAAGTCATATATTAAACGCTACGTAAAATAAATTAATTTGAAATTGGAGCAAGGAAATATCACGTCGTTCCATTTTTAAAATAGGTATAAGTTTCGTCGTAAACAATAAACAGCCAGTACCGTCTCCGATTCTAGTATTTGCGCTTCTCACGGGCTATCAAATTCCAAGTTCACTCGAATGAGATAAAAGCCATTGTTCTTAACGTCAGGTCGATAGTGTTTCGTTACTGCGGACACCGTGTAAAGTTTATCGTGGCCAGTCTTTGTTCGGTGACCCAGTTCTATAGTGATGTAACGATTGAATTTTCGAAAACTAAATTTGGAAGTCCAACTTCGTTTTTTAAAAGTATAACGAACAAAACAACTGGCAAGTCAGATGCGGTCATGCAAGTCATAAAAAAGAAATGGTGCGATTATTTTTAATGGCAAATGTAACGAACGACCCGTTCCGCCTTTGCTCTTTTTATTACGAACATATTAGTTACTTGCAAACCAATACTTTGAAATTTCTCCAATTTCAAATTACCAACATCCAATACTTATTTCAGAAACTATCAGAACAGATAAAAACATAGAAACACTTATGTGTTATCTGGCATCTACCTAAATTATAATTACGATTACTCATTACTTAAATAAAACTGGCGTGGAAGAAATAAATAAATAGTAATTAGTGCATACATCCTAGCGTCTAGAACTTAACAAAAAATTTACTTATTTAACTTGACATCAGTGATGTTAAAATACTTTTAAAAAGTTGAAATAAAAATATAAAATAAACGTTAAATGCATTCGCAATAATATTTATAGGAAAACAGACTACATATTGAAATATCAAGCGAATATGTTTTTGGTGCACCGTTTGGCGCAATGCAACTCGATTACTGCTTTGGGTTATCTGATATTTCAATTGCTTTTTCGATACAATATTGAAAATATAAAACTGAAATGTAAAAAATATACTGAAATCTTAGGAGTGCTTTTAACGATGTTAGTGGATAAGTATTCGGAGAGTTACTGATATTAGGTGGGTATATTAAAAAAAACCTTGTACAGTTTAAAACGAGGATTATTGAATTTTTTGTTAGTAGGATAAATAAAGTTAAAAGTAAAGGTAAACCTATTTATACGTCCCATCATTGCAGTGGTAACTTGAATTCGATGATGGAGGCCTCTGCAGTGGATTGACATTGATATAGGCCGTGACTTTATTATACGATATCGATACAAATAGGTATCGATACCTAACCCAAACCTCGACTAATCCCATCCTTAACATTATGATTTCGGCATACGAGAAAGCGTAACTAAAAAGTACTCGCATTTCTACGGGCCGCAGTAGAAATGTATACGGTAATGCTCTTTAAATGATTACTTTTTAATAGTAATTAACATCTAATCTTTTAAACTTTTCCACATGTTTTTAAAAAATCTGAATGAAAATTAAATAAATACTTTTTGGTAATGTTCTCATTCATTGCTATTTACTTAAGCGTACGCAATCGTTAGAGGTATAACTAATTGAACATGTGTTTTCGTTTATTCTACGTTCTTAAGACATAGTAACTAAAATAAATACGTTGTTTCATGTCTCTGCAAGATACTGTATAACCACGAAGTAGGCAGTTTAACAAATAATCTCTATATATTGAAATGAAAGAAAATAAAAATATTTACGCATTTAAGCACTAGCTAGCTATGACCACGAACGCTGTGAAGTATTCGTCAGGATAAACTAAAATATAATGAAAACAGTATTGTCCTCTATACATGCTTAAATTGTAGTGGGCTTACTGAGTCAAACTATGCTATATACGCTCGCATTTCTAGAGGCTGACAAGACAAGTGATCGGTGATGCCTTTGCGTCTTAAAAATGGCTGACTTTAAAAAATGGTTGATAAAAAATGGCCGCGTCTCGACTGATATTTATGAAGACGCGATAACTACATAACTACGTTACTTTCGAAAAAAGAACTCGAAGGTTGCATATTATCTGTGGTAGATACTCCTTATGGCACACCATCCATAATATATTATAAACACGAAGATGTATTTGTTTGTTACCTCTTCACGCTTGAATTGCTGAACCGATTTTGACGAAACTAGGTATGGGCACCGGATAGTTTGAGTACCGGAAAAGGATATAGAGTAAATTTCATCCCAAAAATCATTCTGGAAGGGGGTGAAAAGAGGTATCTTATTGCATGTAATCATCTTTCATTATCATTTGATGTCTTATCTTAATTTTAGGCTACACAGCATACGATAGCTTAGTTTTCTTCTCATCGTATGGCTAAAATAAATCTAAAATAGGTAAATCCTATAAGATAGGATATTGCAGTACTCTGACGAGACTCTTTTTCATATCGAGTAAAAGAAGACACTATAACAAGAACCCAACTCATCTAGACCCAAACCAATTGAGAAAATCTCGTCCCCAAATTGAAACAACCGGGACTGGAATCCGAGACTCTAGCGTTGTAGACGGACATCAATTGCGTCTCGATACGGCATCAAAAAACATCATCTTAGTTAATTCCAAAAATGACTCGACAACCAAACCGCAAGGGAGCTCAATAATAGTTTCATCACTTCCGACAATCTAAGAAAAACTCAATGACAAATAAAACACGAATACAATTACCAATATAAAGAGAGAAATAAAAAAAACGCCGAAAGAAATCGACAATGAGCAATAAAATCAGTTAAGGTCGATGACTCAGCAATCGGTAGGTGCGAATTCGAGTCTCGGCTATGAACATAGCTAAAATAGATCGGCCAATCCGTTTTAACACTATCTCAAACACAAAAAATGTATGACCACTAGATAAAGTATCGGTACCGCTTCCCGCATCCAGCGGCTTTTCCAGATTGTCTGTCCACCTAGTGGGAAGCCTGCCCACAGATCGTCAACTGAATGGTTCTTAAAAATCTTAGAAATCATTCAGAGATATCCTAGAAATACGCTAAACTCCTACAGGATCATAACACCGCCGGCGGTCGCGATACGCGATAACAGTTGATTTTGATTGTGTCTGGAATAACATACAATCGACTGGTTAAAATTATGGTAACGCAACGTAAGCTCCAAGTAGCACCATAAAACTAACGGCCTGTAATCATCCAACAGCAGTGCTAAGATTGAATTCAAGTTCACCACAGTAACGATGGGTGGGTATAATCACCACGCTTATCAATAGTGCAGGTCATTACAAAAACCGCAATATGTCAACTAAGTGATATAATAAGAATAAGAAACATTTACTGATCATAGACGATATTACAGAACAAGACAAAATAACAAAACAAACAAAACAAAAAACTAATCAACAACATAAAGTAAGTATTTTTCTAAATTTTCGCTAGTTGTATGTTTCCGGTTGTTTGATTGTAACGAAAACAGTCACCTAGTCATATACTCATAACCTGTTTTTTTTATTGTAATATGTTACTAACTTTATTCACAAATACTGTAAAACTTAATTTTTAAGACCTTTTTTCTAATTTATTGGGCAAGCTATGAGCACCTATAATTGACTGTACATTTAGCAGATACTATAATTGTTATCTATACTAATATTATAAAGCTGAAGAGTTTGTTTGTTTGTTTGTTTGTTTGTTTGTTTGTTTGTTTGAACGCGCTAATCTCAGGAAGTACCGGTCCGATTTGAAAAATTATTTTTGTGTTGGATAGTCCATTTATCGAGGAAGGCTTTAGGCTATATAACATCACGCTGTGACCAATAGGAGCGAAGCATGAGTGAAAAATGTTGCAATAATAATCGCGATCATAATAACGGAAATTGACGCGGACGAAGTCGCGGGGAACAGCTAGTCTTTAATACCCAAGATATAATGTAACAGTTGTTGGTAATCTTAATAAATAAATAAATAAGTGGCCAATTAGGTCCCAGCCTCAGCATGTGCTGTAACGATCTGAGGCCGCTACAGCGCTGGTATTCTGGTGGGACCCATAGGAGTGATACAACTGACGAAGAATAAAAAATGAAGGAGAAAAAAGAATAGTAATAGCAAATAGCAAATAGTAACATTATTGTGAGGCAAATTTGATTTGGCTGTTTTCTTTTAACATCTTAGTTATGACTCAAAAAAATGATGAATCAATCACGATGAGAATTAAAGAACAGTAGTCTAACATTAAGGTTTGAATTTGTATTGTAATTTTGGGTCAGCCGTATAATTACGGGACCGTTCCCAAGAAAGCAAAAAGTTGGATATTTTATATTAAAATGAACATGTAATTAGGCGAAATATTAGATTTAAATTGTAATATATTGTTCAGTTCGCACATTAGCGTTTTAGATTACAATCATAAGTTGTGAATACTTTAAATAGTTTCTTTTGCGTATAATATAATTATGTTTGCTCGTAAACGGAATAACAAGGTTAGAAAAAGGTCATGCTTACAAATCCTGTCTAAGACAGTTTGAATGTAGTCGGTGCCGTGTGATGATGGCACAAAAATAGCACCACCTCTTTTCCTATGGGTGTCTGAAGGACGACTAAAGAATCAGAATCTTGTTAAATATTTTAGACGTTTTGTTACGGCATAATTTATTGAGTTCAATGCGTCTTGATGCTGATGTTAGGTTTCTTCACAAAATATTTTCCAAAAAATTCGCAATAACTATGAAATCTATTTTGCAAAAAAATTTATTTCATAATTTATTAAAAGTGGTACCCAACTAGCTATTGAATTTTAAAAAAATAATTTTTGTAGTGTTTTTGTATTTTACGAAACATATTTCCTAGTTTAAATCAGTTAAAAATTAAAATTTATAAATTAAATCAGTTAGCATGAATATTCTATGACTTGTGCGAACGAAGTTACGGTTGACGGCTAGTAATGAGTATTAGTAATGCCATTACGAATTCAAACAGTATTCAGATACGAACATAAATGTCTAGATTAATAGATGATTCAATCACTCCAGTGGGTACTAGAATAGTTTTGATGTTTTGCTATAAAGATATGAGTATATTACATAAAATATACGTACATATAAAACGTTTTTGTCGTTAACTCTACGTGGTAAGGTTGAAAATGGACGTTATATGCTCACGCTTATGGTATCATGGTTCTTGGAATCACAAATACAGATTTTCATGTTTTGAATGTTGAAGACTCTGAACCATGCATACATTGTCGGTTTGTACAGCTAAATTAGATTTAATCCCACGATCGTGAGTTATTCCAGACACAATTGAAATCAATTGTTATCGTGGCACCCGAGTGCCTCCTGGGGTTTGAGGGATTAATTATGCTTATTGGCCTGAAATAACATTAGCGCCACCCCTTCTTGAGTCTATGGGTGTCGTAATAGGCGACTATAGGAGCAATGCCAGAATAAGAATGGCAGCAACGTCTTCTCTCCACTATTTGCCAAACTGCAATGCCAACATTGCCAACGCGCGAGTGGGATTATGGTGGGATTCATCATTTAATCCAGCGGTGGACTAACGGGACTCGAGATGATTATGTTAAATGCATTTACCATTTATTGTTAGTGCCTGAGCGTTCTAGGAGTCTTTCCTTCAATATTCAATATTTTGACAGCTCTAGACAATAGATTCGGTGTCTGACACATAATAATAAAAGTATGTATACATATTTCATTTCAATTTAGTTTATATTCAAATTCATAATGAACATTATTGTATTTCAAAAGTTGAAATGGACTCCGAATTCACATGGATGAAAACTCAGAATATAAATATCCTGCGAGGCATAATACTCCATTGTCATGCTGTCACAATAATGTCATTCAATTATCGTCCTTATTATTAAACCCATAAGAATCTCACTAACACCATCGCACGCGCATTCCCGTGACTCATAAAAATAGGGTTGAAAAAAAAAACGGAACACTTCAATTAAATTGAGTCCAGACATCCAATTGTTGCATCGATTCAATTACGAAATGGTAATAGTGAAGTGCATCTCTTTCCTTCTTGTGGTGAGGAAACGGGACAAAGAAACGCCATGGATAATAGTGGCGGATGTCTTTTTTTTTAATAAAAACAGAACAGGACTTTTTTTTAGGGTTCCTCATATAAAGTACCTACCTATTTAACGCGAGGTTAATTTGAATAGGTTTAAAATTTTTTGTGAGTTAATATAACGTAACTTTATTGCTACTACTTACTTGTACTACAAATTAGCTATTGGTCCCATAATATGTCTTGCACACATCAATAAAGTTTCTACAACAATATCAATTAATACGCCAGCTATCACGGACATGATTCCACACAAACTTCCACAGCATTTAAATATCTGATGGAAGAAACCCAAAACATACACCTAAAATCGTAATCCTGACCATCTATCGGCGATATTTCCCAGTAATTGCATACGTAAAATAGAATTACAACCATAAGTCTATACCCGAACGGTTCCCAGGTACACTAAGGTTTTACCCAGACCCTGAGGGATAGATACGTGGACGATAATTTAGACGTGAATAAGTAAAGACTTACTTCGATTCGGAACGTTTTTCTAGTGTTGTTCGGTGAAATGGGACACTTTTTCTATTCCTATATAAAAGCATTTTAGTATAGAAAAAAAAACACAGGTAATATCATCCCTCTGCAGGACAAAGGCCTCCACCATTAAATTCAAGTTATCATAGCAATGAGGGGTATAGGCATAACCACCACGTTTGCCAAATGCGGATTGGTAATCACAAACCCGAGGAATGATCGAAAATTCTAAACTTTTTGTCCCTGGGATCGAACCCTGGACCCCGAGATCTTGGCCCGGTATTTAAACCACTAGACCAACGGGGCGTTATTTTTATAGAAATAGGAAATTTATTATACATTAAACTAAGTTTATATTAACAATGATTACTGTTTCTTTTATCTAACAACTAGCGGACCCTGCGAACTTATATCGCAATTGTCAACATTAATTGTGTTATATTCGTTAAATTTTTCATTATTTGCAAAGAAAACAATACCAATCTTTGCTATAGTACTTCATACAATTATCTCAGCTGAAGCCAAATAGGTCAAACACTGCATATTCTCTGTGTCTAATTCTAACTAGATACTGTAATCAAATTAGGGTATCTCCTAGAATGACCAAACGCGATCGGGAGGGAATAATACCAGCTAATTTGCTGATACTATAAGGCAGTCAGTAATTGGGTATGCAAGACAATCCATAAATAAGTAATAAGTAGACTAGAGGAGACTTATTTTTAACCTGTATCGTTTGATGCATGGTTTCGTTTTAAATAAAAATATTTTTACTATTATTTCTTATTCGTATCTTTCAGGTTTTATGTGTCAGTAAAATTATCAACATTATAATCTCAGTCGAACGGCGAGTCGTTTACTTGTAAAATTAATAAATATGATGCACACAAACCATTAAAAAACTAACCTATCCGCAAATACAGTACCTATAAAACTACACAAACTCAACCAAATCGTTTTGTCCTGCCCAAGCATCCTCATAAAAATAAACATAAACAGACGCTCACTTTCCCGGTGTCATATCTTGCTCCTTCACATAATAGATACCTTGATAAGATCTACGAGATACGGTTGTCCCGAGTTTTACGATTGAAAGAACCAGCTCGAATAGACCGCGGTTCATTCGGTAATCCTATATGCGTAAATGGACTGCGATCCAACGTATATAGATGTGTATATTAAACTGCATGTACATAAAAAATACTGAATATTTTAAAGAAATTAAAACATACCTACCACTTTTTTTATTTTACAATGTACTTTAGTGTCATGGAAAGACGTACATTGGTACACTTTATGGTTAAAAATCATTCGCGCGTCATAGACCAACTGTTACAGGGTTGATTTTCCCAAGCAAAAATATAACTGTGCATCTCTTTTATTGTTAAAAAGGTAATAAGTGAGTCCATGACTTCAACCTTATCGCTATTTAACACATGAAACTTTGTCAAAGCTGCTAGACAACTTTCTTGGCCAAAGAAAGTACAATGAGTTTTCGTTCCGTTCAATTCCGTGTCCGGTCTAAAGGACCGCTCTGTCTATCCGATATGGTTCATTCAACAGAAATACCAGTGTCCCGTCCCAAAATATATTTCGCACCACTATTTTGCACCTCTGCCGTATCTCGTGAAATATTCGCAAAACGTTTGCCTCTGGAGTGGATGTAATAAATTATTTCTCTAGACTTTCCCAGATAACAGATCACAAAAACACGTGTAATTTTTGTTTTTGGCTTTCCATATCAGTGTTAGGGGAAAATGTTGGTGTAAATGGCAAAAAGATGATGTCAGATTTTAAATCGACGAAAAACTAAACAGATTAACATTTAAACGTGATTTTTTCCTTTAAATAACTCATAGCTTATTTCGGAGTAGACCGATCTACATATTCTATTGGCATTCTCAATCGTTGTCAACATTTATTTATTAAAAAAATACTCATAATCTCCAAATAAGTAGTTACTTTTGTAAGATATCAAAAAAGTCTTTCTCCTTTGTGTAGGTTTGTAGAACCTTTTTTTTAATCAGATATATAGTTTTGGAGTTAATGAATAATACCAACATACGAGAAATTAATGATAAAGATACCCTAGACACAATAAAGAGGACTATCTAATGAGACTTACTATCATTATTGCGACAAAAAGCGAATATAAATCTTATACACCATCGCAGAATCAATTATACGAACAATACTCGACCGTTCGCGATATTAAAAGGGAATAAATAAGGGACCGTGTCTACTAAGGTATTCAAAAGGCAATAAAGAAGATAGTGGTAATAGCGGAATCCTGTAAGTTGTGCAGATAACATTGGGAAGGCAACAGTACGAATAAATCCGAGCCAAGTAGGGTTGCCATTGCCAACGTAAGTAGTCAAGTTAAAATCGAAGTTAAGATTAAATCGAGTCAAAATCACATAATAAGACAATAAAGAAGTATTAACAATTTTGTGTTTATACTCGTATACAGCTGAAATAAGTTTTTAAGAATTACCAAAGCACCTGAATTAAAAATGATGTAACTCAAAATTTTTGTTATTAAATTATTGTTGTGTTTTTTTTTTAGATGTGATTATAAGTAATATTTTTAACTACTACAGAAATCATGTAAACTTGACAACTTATTACGTATTAACAGTACGAGCATGTCTTAAAAATCATTTATCCGAAAATATGTCAGTCTATATTCTTTGAATTATTTGCATAAAATCTAACGGTAATCTATCGTACTATATTAAACCAATTTAAGGATGCTTAAATAAAGAAAATAAGAGAAGAAGAAGCTTATATCGCATAGTACTTGTACGCAAATTGATTTCATGGTAAACAAATTATCAGAAAATCAGTTATTACAACAGTTTACTTAATCATAATTAATAGTAAAGAAAACTTTTTCGATGCATTATAAATTTAAATTATTTCGTTATTGTATTAATAATTCTTATTATCTCTCAATTTAACAACACTAATTAAGCATCTTAATAAATTCAATCCTAATCCGAATCAACAAAATACAACAAAATACCTTAACACCTGCCAGCCCTAATCCTCGAAGAGTTTACATTACACAGATCCTATTAAATATTGAACAAAAGAGGCTGTTTTAATAAATTCTCGGTTCAGACAAAAAGTACAATGGAGAACCAATATTTGACGCAAGTAAATTAACCCAAAAAGATAAATAAGGAGCTCAATAAGAAACGGACCATTAAATAATAGGGGTTAAAGTATGAAATTGCCGATTATTTTCCCACTTTTTATTTTGTTTATAGCTCTTAAGTATAATCGTATTATTTCGTAATTCTTTTTGTATTGTATCAAAAACTAAATAAAGTAACTTTTGCCTTAAAAAAAATGCAATACTAATGCCTATTACTTCAAAGGAAGTCGTTGAAAAGACCCCTTATAATGTGTCAGCTGACCTTCTTGCTTCAATTAAGTATATTTGTATTATATACTCTGATTTTCAGAAATTTAAATACTATAATGCGTAGCTTTATAACCATCTAACTTTCACCTTTAATTGCATCGAAAACGGTTCAGGCGTTTTTAAAAAAACTAAAAAATTGTTAGTATGGAAAAATGACTTTTCTCGATTTCGTCCAAACAAAACGGCACTTTCATACTTTAACCCCTAATATTAAATCTAAAATCGTAATTACTTTACTGTAGGATATTTAACATTGTTGGGATTATTCGGGCTGAGAGAGATTACGATTAGGAATCTGCATATCTTGTTATTGATTTAACCGTGTTAATAACCGGGTTTATTGTTGAAAACGATATTGTTTACGAACACAAATTTGTAAATGGATAACCGATCCTTTGATGATAATAACACAAATACTTCAATTGAATTTGGAATTCCGATTACCGTGTGCCGTCAAGTTGGTCCTCTAATGTTCATCAAGCTACAAAGAGAACGTTAAGTTTATATTTTAGATTAAGACCCGAGTTCACCAATATTTAAACAGCCGGTAAACATAGATTGACGATTAATTTGACACAATTCCCATATAAAATATGTCAAATAATATTTTAAACGCTGTTTAAATTTTAACCGTCTGTTGGTGAACGGGTAAGGGTATACCTTAAAGTTTAATAGTGATCATCAGAGATTCAGAAATAAGTAGAAGCTTAACGTTCCGCTTCATAAAGCCTGCGAAAGTTAGAATAACATACCTATTAGCGGCATATCGAAATTACAGAACAGATTATTTATGTGTACGAACTTAAAAAACATTTCCTTTGTGACCTTAATAAATTATCGAAATAGAACGAGTATTTTTGAGGTTTAAAACTTGGGACAATACAAATATACTTAAATGTTTTTTCAAGGCTATTAATAACGTTTTAATTCACTAACGACCATAAGATCATAGTTAAGAGAACCCAAAACGATTTTCCTAATATAATTCTTGTTTACTGTAACCCAGAGTTTCCGAAACCAAGTCAGTAACTTTATAACGCCAGTTGTGGGCAAGTTTGAAACTGTGACGGAATTTGATGATAACCCAATGATAAGTCCCTAATGTAGGGTGCGTCAGTCGAAAAGGATATTGCAAACTAGAAGATATGCTTTAAATTACACTTAAACTTTCACATCTAAAAACCACAACAAGCTCAAATCATTTAACAAATTAATAATCCAATGCTATAATTACAGAAGATACTAATTAAATAAATATACAGAATTGATCAGACATTATTTAAGCGTGATTGTTTACTAAAATTTACCCGCTACAAATGTTTTCTCATTTTAGTTCCTAATGAAATAAACGTGATTAAATACACTTTATCCTTTCATTATGGGCGTTAGGTAGTAAAATCTACAAGACCATAATCCTAAAACCATATTTCTTAAATTAAAGAGAGGAAATCCTTTGTTTTCTTACTTAAACCATTCTTAATGTAGGTATAAAGATCGTAGTAAAGACATGGAATCAAACTTTATCAATTTAAACCACAACATCACATTATTATTATAACTGCTGTCAATTTCGCCCGTTAAATCCTATATGTTTATTAACAACGTAATAAAGGCCGCGACTCCACTTAATGTCGTCACCATATAGCTTCGCGATCTACTAACATCGCTTTTAATGTGCTCATTGCTTAACTAACTTGGAAAACTTGAACACTTAGACCGGGGTCTTTTTGCTTAAAGATTTTCATTAAACTTATAAGTTTAGAAATTAGCACATAAATGGTTTTTGAGATAAAAACAATGGTTTCTGAGTTGAGACAGTTTTCATGTACGTGTGACGAAGATTAGATGTTTGATAAACGAACAAGAGAGTTAAGTAGATAGTAATATAACAATAATAATAATAAATTGGGAAGGAGCCGCGCGATATCATAGTGTGGGATGTTTGAAAAGATAGAGCTTATTTGAAACCGTCCCTTTTTAGGCGCAAAGCTCCATTATAAAAAAATATTATCTCTAGATTGAAACAGAATAATGAACAACAGTTAAGAAAGAACCCTGTAAGTGCGAAAGTGCACGGAAGGAGTCTCCCCGAGCGGTACATTTTATATTTCCCAATGTACTCGGCGCACCCTGGACAACAATCTGCGAGGACAGCTTAGTCGGTCACGCAGATTGGCTGATCCTTCCACCACGACGGAATCGACACGATAAGACGAAGTGCGTAAATCCTGTTTAGAATTCTGCCAGTATCATATTGATACAAAAAATTTCTCTTACAGTTGCACAACTTAGGTCTTATTATGAAATAGAAATTCTCATGCCTTGTCCAAGGACAGTTAATAAAAAAAGTATAGGTAAGTAACATCATATAATCGTCCCACTGCAGGGCTTAGGCCTCCATCATGGGTTGAAATTGCCACAGCAATGATGGGTACCTGCAAAATCACCCTCACTAAATGCGGGTTGGTGATCATTCTAACAAAACATGGGCGGAATCAGGGTTTTTATTTGGTACTCGTTAATTTATTATGTTTCTGTGACAGTAACAGAAATGGCGGCGTTATGTCTGTTTACTAAACAAAAACAATTCGACCCAGTGATTTACCACTGTTGTGCAAACAATTCGGGTTATTAGTTTACGAACGATAAGCTGTTACAGTCAGTTTCGACCTATATTTAGTCAACGACAATTATTTTTTGCATTCAAGTCAAGACAAATTCCATCTGCCTTTCAGTATCATCATAACTGATGACGTATACATTGACCAGTCCGGGATTCGAACCTGGAACCCGACAGCTGGTGTCCCTTGCAAACTGGTTTCTAAAGCCACTCAAGAAGTATGTTTCTCAAAAAATTGTAATGCAATAGAGAGAGATTTTTCTAGTTGGTAAACTATATCTATACTAATATTATAAAGCTGAAGAGTTTGTTTGTTTATTTGAACGCGCTAATCTCCGGAAGTACTGGTTCTAATTGAAAAATTCTTTTGTTTGATTTATCGAGGAAGGTTTTAGGCTATAAAACACCACGCTGCGACCAATAGGAGCGAAGCATTAGTGAAAAATGTTCCAAAAATAATCGCGATCATAATAACAGAAATTGATGCGGACGAAGTCGCGGGCAATAGCTAGTTATTAATATCGGTATTAATAGACTAATAGTATAACAATGCGCTGTTTCATTGTAACTGATTGTTCAGTATTTGTAGTAATATTTCCTTCCCAGTTTGAGATTAATTTTCTAATATAAACCGATCGATTCGCCTATCGGAAAAAAAACTAGTGTCTTAAATTGAGAACCTCCTTTTTAAAACGTCTGTCAAAAATGCACACTCAACTAGACGTACGTGATAAACATACCTATTTGCTACCAAGTCCGTCGGAATTCTGTTGTTTTAACTCGACATGAAGTGAAAACTTAGCGAAACTTCACGCGAAGTAGTTAACCGTGGAAACTTTAAGTGCATATTTATTAAAGTGTATTAGAATTCATAGGATGGGCGGTTAAAAGACGCGGGACTGAACGAACTAAGATGTTTTTCTTTTTAAATATCTTACGACGTGACCCATCTTCGTACTGCTTCAGAAATATCAAATGTTTTGTTAATATAGATAAATTAAAATTCAGTTTAGAAAAAATGCTCAAATTTCAATGTAACGGTCTACATTATATTATTATTATTCATTCATAGCTCCAAGTAACGTATGACAATTTTATTGTATGTATAAAAGAAGATAGACGACAACATAGTGCATCATAAGATAAGATTTGTTCAGTACAACAAAATTAAAACATAATATTACAGGGACAAAAATAAAAAAAACACCACTAACTATGGTAACTCATCACCATCAAAAGAATCATTTTGACGTAATTGCCAAGCTTGGCAGGCGCGTTGGTGATTGCAATTTTCCTAATGGAGAAAAGAGAGAACTCTATTCCTCTTTTACGATACGTCCAGAAGACGACAGTTCTATCCCATTTTAGGCTGGCTCTTTTCCCCAAATAGAAGTTAAAGAAAGATATTCCAGTTAAACATATCTACAATAAAATATCATAGATAAATCAAATATTTATTCCGTTCAATGACTACAATTTATTCCAATGTTTTTTCGATACCATTAACTATAGAATTGTGATTTAAACCAAACACGCTAGAGACAGATCAAAGGTTAACAAGGCAAGTGTTGTGCTGTCAGTCCGATATACTCTTGACACTTCAGAAACTTTATTACCTTGTATTAAGAGTCATTGTTGGTAAAAAGTGTGTATATTTTGACGCCAACTGTTATCAACCAAAAACTGAATTACGGTAACCGATTTTTTACTTTATCCATTACTAATTAAGATCTATAGTATGGTACCTTTCTTATCATATGGGTGTCGTAAGAGGCGAGAAGAGTACTATCCGAAAAATGCAACGTCGTTCCACCACGCTCAACTGATCGTAGTTTCAACCATCCTGGCACTCGTGGCGATAATGTGCTCCTTGTGTCGCGATAAAATGAATTCTAACCGAAAAAAATCGCGCACGAGGCTGTACAAACTAAAAAAAGGCCCATAATCATCAAACTACAGGGCAAAGACCTAAATAATTGAATTCAAGACACCGCAGCAAATTGGTACAGGCATAACCAACTCCTCAAATGCGGGTTGGTGGTCCCAAACCCGAGTAATGTACGAAAATTCGAAAGTCTTTGCCCGACCCGAACCCACCCAGGAACCAAAGATCTTCACTTACCGTTAGTCAAACCACTGGACCAAGAAAGCTCTAGTTCAATATAAACAGTTCTAAAACAATGTCAGAAGTAACAGATATCATAAATAGGATCACAGTGACACGCCATTACTTATAGACGGTGGAGGACTTGGCTATTTTCGGATACAGCGGAAGTGTTTTTTGGGGATAAGTTAGTGGGGCGGTCCTTTAGATGTCAGGAAAGTTAAATTTTATGGTATAATAATGTCACACTATTTATATTTAGTTTTAAGTAACAACACTTCTCTTATTTTTCTTTCAATATGTTACTTTCGATGTGTTTTGACAGTTGTAAATGGGAAACTGAAAGGTTAATAAAAAATATTTTTTTTCGCTGGTATAATGGATGATACTCGTATCATGTTTAAACATATTGTCACTAATGAGAAAAATTGTCAATAATTTACTGTTTTTAAGAATTTGTAATGAATACTTAGGTTGTATAAAAATCTTTACTCGAGAGCCGGCTTATAACAGAACAGCGCCACACTTTCTCGTCTATGGCTGTCCTTAAAGGCGAAAGGTGTGCCGTCAGACGAAAACGAGCCGCAGCGTTATCTATTCATCACTGGCTAAATTACGGTCGCCAAGTCGCCTGCAAAGCGTGGCGATTATGCCAAATCCTCTTGGAGCGCTATGTACAGCAGTGGACTAAACAATTATCCAATTTTTTTGTTATGAAAGTCAAACAAAAACTGACGGTCATGTTCCTGAACTCTTGATGTAAGGAATTGACATCTAATACCTACGAGTAGTAACGTACGGTATCCTTAACAAATCGAATTTTGGGATTTAAAAACTAGAAACTCACAATAATCTCAACTTATAGACTGACTTGTGTTGCCCAACCGTATTTCCTTTAATAAAGCCCATCTCACTTCTGTAAAAACGGAGAACACAAACCATATGCCGACTGCCGTATGATTTGTTTTGACAACGCTCACCAGTTTTGGGGAAGCTGCACTTTTTTTTTGTGTTTCACAGAAACATGGGATAAACAAACAAGTTTTATGTGAATTTTACGCGTTTCACTAGTAAAACTGCTATTGTTACGATTTGGCTGGCTACAAAGCTGAGATGATAGTTTACCAGGATATTAGCTTTTGGATTTTAAAATTCTGAAGACTGCTTCAGAATTTATATTTGCCAGTATGTTGACTGCAACATACTGGCAAATATAAACTAAACTAAAAAAAAAACTAAGGTCTATTCTATCTATAAAAGGATTACCAATCGATTTAAGAATTTGAATCTAATAACAATAGCTGGCAGCTTGTGTTTACAAATGACTCGCGACGTAAAAAAGTAAAGATTCTAGGCTAAAAGAAGAAGTTAATGGATTTTTGAATTTAGAATTGACAGTTATTCAATTAAATTAATTTTGGTTACGCTTTTTGCTGGTGTGACATCCAATAAAAAAGGCATATTGCTGCCATTACATTCCAAACACTGCTTTAAAATGTTTTCTTATAATTAGAAAAACCTAATTTATGTATCTTTTTACTATAGCGATATTTACCAATAGGTAGCTCAGGATAAGCGGGTCTATTCCCGAATTAGTAACCAATTGTATTGTGTCACTGTCCATTAGAATGACGGTGACAAAGGTAGAATGATGTATTTATCCCGTTTTTAAACTTGATTATTCATCATATCAGCCCAGTCCACAGCTGGTTATAGGCTTCCCTAAAAGGAAGTTTTTGCGATGAACGCTACGCGTACACAGTTAAGTGGCCATCTCCTTGGGCATTATTCTTATGAAGGGGTGGTGTATTTCTATTTTAGGCTGCTGACGGCACATAAGTACTTAATTAAAAACGAGTACTTATTTTATCTGATTTGATTGATATACAATTGAAAAAATGTTTCTAAAAGATGAAAGCATGGAAAAATGGAGTCCAACGTGTGACACGCCTTTGATGTATGGAGTAAATAATAGCGAATTGTTTCCTCCTGCCAGAGAGAAACGTAAAAAACATTATTTTCTTTTTTTGTTTGTTTGCTAACGGTGCGTTATTGGGTCATTTTTTCCCTATTGTTTGTGCTCTGAATATTTGTTCTCGTGTATTGACTTGTTTCAGCAATAGTTCAGTCTCAAGGGAGTTTGCGGATTGGAGTCAATATCGGTTCGAAGTAAGCCATTTATTATGAATTGCTTAAGTTGTTTTGAGTATTAATGGTTAAAACATGATAGAAAACTTTAGGGGAAAAACGGGGTATTTTAAAAAAAACACAAAAAAAAAAGTTTTTGAATTAGTATCCATTTTTTTTTGGTAATCATGACTTTCTTTAAGGTTGTTTTGATGTATTCTAATGTTGTATGATTCAGATATAGCCTAAACTTAGACCTATTAAATACATAGATCGAAAAAGAAAATCAAAATCAAATAAAATAAAATAAAATATGATTAACAGGCAGTTGCATAAAAAAGCCCAAAAAATTTGACCACTTGAACACATTAAATGCGTAACCGTGATATAATAATATCAAAATGAAAAAAAAAGAAAAGAAATGTCAAAAATGAACATTGTCAAATGTCAGAATGGTCTCCTTTATTTAATTCTAGAAATCTAAAACATGTTGAGCAGATATTTTTTCATTAATAACTGAAAATATTTACCATGTTATAATTTTTAATGAGTTGTCAATACTTTCAGATACTGATACTTCAAATTTTGGGAAATGACACATTATATTAAGGTAGGTATGTAGGTACTCACTATATTCGTGTATGGACAACCAAATCGTTATAGGAACCTTAATATTAATCCAATCATAAAACACGAAAATCCGGCGAAACCGTTTCATCGGACATCGCAATCGAAACAATACAAATCAATGAAATGAAAAACCATTCAAACGTAATTCACGGAATGACCAAGACAATTAATATGTTTTGCGGACTGTAATTAATGTAAATCCGTGTTTAAACTGTTCGAAACCAACACGATTGTTCGGTGGAAACTGTTGTGGGCCCTTGCATCCCTGAGGCATGCCAGTTCACTCAGATAAACGGTACTTTGTTAGTTAAATAATAAACACAGTACAATTACCGCACGGCTCACAGATTTAGTAACGCTACTCTTCAACAGATGGCGTTAGCAGCACCGACGCGGCAAGACGAATAAAGATGCACGGTAAATAATTTTAAGCGTTTCTCTTTTACTTAAATATATACAAACAAACAAAATTTATGATGTTCAGAATTTAATTAATGGAAATATTGGAAACGTCTGCCAGTTTCAAAACAAATATTTAATATTCTGCGAAAATTAGAAAACAGTTGGGGAGTTGTTCGCTTGAGCGAACAATATTGTTCAATTAAGTAGTTTTATGTAAAAGGCGACTTTATTAAATTTTAAATTTAATAGCAGCTTGCTTTATTTTGAAGATTATTAACGCTTTAAAGTTAATTCGATTATGAAATATTCATTGTTAACTTATATTTTTCCTTATTACTCGTATGAAGCTTCAGTGTAGTTTTAACACACAACAATAATAATTATAGTACGTGCCGTGTCATTTATGTTTATAAAAAATTGTATCTTTATTGATCTGTATTTGAAAGGGTTGTTACAATATTTGCAGCGACCCTTAAAATATATTATTGCAATAGTTAAAAATAATTTTGCCGTTCCGTGGTTTATTAGTTTTTAACTAAGTAGATATGCTTGAAAATAATCATGCTTTGACTTTATAATTGGCTTTTCTGCAACAGATGGCGTTAGTAGCAAAGTTACTTCAATTTTGCAAAATGGTGGTTCTGAATGTATTATACAAAAATATTTTTTTCTTCTTTAGCGGATTACCAAGCGTTTCTAGAGCTTGTAGTTATTGGTATAACAGTAAGATTAAATGTAGGCAGCGGCTGTATTCCTGAAGCGGTCCCGAGATAAAGCGGGTAATATAAAAAGCCGATGTAGCGACAGCAAAATAATGAGCGTTGAAGAATTTTTCTTTACTTCTTGACAACAAAATAATAGAACATGTTTTTGCTTTAAGCTAGAAAGTTCTGACTAATTTATTCATGAGATGTACAACTTAGGCAGTATTATTATAGTAGACTACACTTTCTTACCGTTCATTACAAACCATGACATGATAAAACGTGGCAATTTTACTATTTTTATGTCAACATTAATGTTCTTTCTTTGTCGTATACAAAACAAACCTGACAACAGAAGAATTAAGAACAGAAAGTCTTACATAATGGCCCAAAAAGTGATCGCTAACCAGTCTGCCAAGTATAGCGATAGTGACAAGAGCCTCTCTTTGGAGAGTACTATTGTCCAGCAGTGGACTGATATAAGATGATGATGATGATGATGATTCATCAAATATTTTGTATTAGAGATTTCCAGTAATATTCAATAAACTGTTGTTTGCTTGCACATATACCTATTGAAATCATCTCAGCGTATATTACTATATCATCTAAATGTAGTTTCGATTATGATTAACTTGATTCTAATTATAATTTCGCCCATAAACCGTAAACGAGGAATATCCCATATCTGAGATTAATATCTGTTTCAATAACAAACATTTGAACCGACCCGCGAATGTATTACGGAAAACGATTGAGACTGATCGATTCGGAAATTCTATCCAAAATTGATAATACGAAGATATAAACACAGCATTGAACATATTAAATGAACATGTATTATACATCAGTTGTTACTCACTTTATTTAAGTAGAAATTCGAAATTTTCAGCCAAAATGTTTAGAGTACGGACTTCACGAACCATGACTTTTTTTTAAATGCCCAGACAGTTGAAATTTGCCATAAACTAAAAAGAGGTGACAACACTTAACTAGTTTTTAACTGTGAAAGCTGTACTTTTACACTATAAGAACTTTATTTCGCTTGATTTCTATTAAATGTGTTACAATCCTTTTTTTAATGCATATTGGAAACGTCTGTTAGTTTCCTAATTAATATTTGATAATCTGTAAAAATTATAAAACAGAACATGAAAGATACTAATCGTCATAAGTAACACGTAATAGTTTCTCAGGATATCAGCTGTCTCTTAACCCACTACGTTAACCGCAAACCCATCTCTTTGATGTTATATACAAATAATAGTTACAAATACATATATACGTGATCACTTCTGAGAATCATTAATACGACTAAACCAGTGGAATTCATATTTACAAACGCCGACCTCAAATTAACTAAGTTCTACTAATATTTTATGGGTTTTTTTAGTACGTGTGATACAGGACCTATTTCACTTATGACTCATATAAATTTTGGACTGGAGATAATTTCGAGGGCAGGAAAATTAAATACGATAGTATCACTAACGACCCTTGAACGTAATAGGAATATGGATGTATAGAATTAATGTTTTTAATTTTGTAAAGGAAATTGATATATTATAATAATATATCTGATGATACCTATTGCAAAAATATTAAGTCAGGGTCGCGATATAACCAATTCCTATGCGGACGGAGACATGACATATGCACTAGTAAGTTGTAACTATTCTCTTTCTGACTAAGAGTTGTACTTGAAAAAGGTTATTGTATATCAAATATTTGTCAAATAGAATAAAAATAATCAAATTCATTCCAAAAAAGCCTTGCTTTTGTTTTTGTGGTAGGCGATATCAAACTCCGGTACGATCTTACGATCTAAAAAAAGTACGACGATCGTACAGGAAAAGCTTTACCTCTGTATGTTGAACTTAAAGCGAATTTTGTGCACGTAGTAGTTACAAGTCAAATATTATAGGCGTGAAATACATAGGCCATCAAGTAGTGTTAATCCCTGGATGTCGTAAGAGGCGAGAAAACAGTACCGAAAAAAGACAAATGGTAGCGTCTGCCCTTGACCACTGGACAACCACCTGACTACTATCATAAAATAAAATGACAATAATAATAGGGTTCACGTGTAAAAAAACCTTGACATACATTGATGGTTAAAAGGTATCCCAGGTAATAATAAACAGGAAAATTAGCCATAAGATATTTTCCTCTACTAGAGTTATAGGAACAATAGGTGTTTTCCAGGTCAGGACCTCATTCTAAAGTCGTGATACGATCCCAGGGATCGTTTTTATCTTATTTATTTTTCTATTCATTTTTTTTATATTACACAGATATCTTTGCTGACGGTACCGAAGTCGTGCGCTGCGGTCACGTCGCCTTAATTCGGTTTGATACGGTTTGCTACTTTCTAAAAAATAACTTAAAATATCCAGTGTGATTGGAAATATTGGGAGGTCAGGACGAGAGGACGCTTAGGAGCCCTTATTGAGGTGTGACACTGAGTTTTTGTGTCATTGCCTGTTCAGGTCAACGAACTATATCATTCAAATTCAAATTCAAATGAAGTCATGAGTTATGAATGACGTATTATAGGTTCATCGTCGCAATCATTAGCCCCATCTGGACATAAGCCTCTCCAGAAGGAGCATTTTGCCATTATCGCCACGTTTGGCAGGGTTCGGCGATGGCTCGGAGTTGGTCCAATGGTAGAGATAATGTTGTTGCCCTTGTTCTTCTGGTAGTTGTACCATTCTTCTAGCCGTCTTTTACGACACCCATAGGACGAGAAGGGGTGGTTCTATTCTAGACTGACACCGTACGGCAGCCAGGATAGCAGATTACAAGACATAATTTATATCTTTACCCAGATATTTCATTAAACTAAAAATAACGAGCGCATTATTCTCGCAGATTTATAATGGTCATTCACTCAATTATAATTAATGGACGTCTACGTTGATTGATTGAGAATAAATTAATTACAAAGATTAATTATTGTTACTGTAATCGACTAGTTTTATTCGTTATAAATTTTATCTTTATAAATACTGAAGCTATTATAGTGAATGGAATAACTTGACTGACTTGACACTTCGAAAAATATTTAAAAATGATTAACTACTACTCCGCGGTAGATGGCGTTCGTTGTCGAATTTATAACATAAACAATATTGGATTAGAGATTCCTTTTTTCAAACTGCTTTTGTTTTGCAGTACCTACTTTTAGGTTCTCTTATGGTTTTAGCTGTATTCAAATAGGATTCTCTAGGTTTGTTATCTGTTAGCATAATATCATAATTCTAAGAATGGCGAGTTAAACCTAGTATTTAGAGAGTGTAACACCTGCTTGAGTGACTTTAAAATGTCGAAAATTAACATCCATTTTAGCCAACTCAATTCAATAGCATAATTTACGATCTCCACAGTAATAAAATTCATTATCTGATCTCCAAATCTTGATCCATAAATAAAAACTACGGTAAAGGCTAATTGATTAGTTCAAACGAGATTTTAGTTGAAAATAACATTAATTAGCTCACTAGTGAAATAATGTCGTGTTACTCAATGTGTGTCTATTTTGTTCATATGTGTGGTCTGGTTAGGGTTGTCAATCATAGGTAAAGATAAATGTTTTTTTGTTGTTATAAAAACTTGAAAGATTTTGTTGAAAATATTTTTTTACTTTTTTAAGCAAGATTTATTTATTATTCAGATCTTTTTAGGCATTGTAGAAACATTAGATGACATAAAAAAAGCAAAATCTAACTTAAAGAGTTTGCAGTGTTCCCAAAACAAAATAATTAAGACTCTTTTCAATTTTGACTACCTAACAAGTACACACATCATATATGAAAAAACAAAATTTTGAAACCTTAAACAGCTATATACTTATACAGTCTGCATACTTATTAGAAAAATACTAAAAAAGGAAATACATTCTGATATTATTTTAGAGAAAAGTTATAAATACAATTTAAGAGACACAAACAAAATAACTATAAAGAAATCAAGAACAAATTACGGAAAAAGCAACATCATCTGTGGGGGTGCAAAGCTATATAATAAGTTACGTATGTAATGTAATGAAAATCGTACACCGAGAACGTTTGTTTCGGAAATAAGCAACAATAGATAAAAAACTACACGTGTGCTACAAAGTATTAAAAAAGTTATAATTAATTACATGAAGTGGACACTTCCGTAAAAAGGTATCAAAAACTCTTTTGCGCTTAAGTCATCTAAAATACAACAAAAAAATATATTCCTAATAACTTAAAAATACAGAAAACGTAACTTACGATCATAATTAAAGCACAACTTTTTAAATGTTCCGACGGTTACCACTTTCACCGCGCCCCTCATAACAGCTAATAACCCTCTATTGTTTACCGAAACTACTTCAATAAAAGTTCCACGCCCACCGTTGCCGTATCCCGAAATTCCCGAAGTTGGAGCGGTTAATCCAGAACGTGGTTTGACGCGCCCACTCCGAGGATTAGACTTGTACAACTCGCCGAGTTGGTTTCTGACGTACTGATCGTATATTTGCTATCTGAGGCTCAATACATTTATGCTTTTGGTAGTCTCTCAACTATGATAGCTTTGACACTTTTTAAGGAATCCTCAAGGATTCTCAGATAGGATTTTTAAAAATCGCTTGTTAAAATAAATGTAAATTTTACAATATTACATATTTTTCTCAATGATGCAGACATAATGATGATTTCAAATCTGGCTGTTTTTTAAACTATTTAAATTGGACATCTTAGTGACAAGACATACCTTATAACAAATAAATATGATCAACAATAAATAAGAAATATTTATCCACCTATGCAAATTAAATGGATTAATAAACACGTGTCAAAATTAAACAACAACCCACAAGTTTTCGAACGGAAACTCAAACTTTAGAAATGGGACATACAAAAAGTTGAGTTTATTTAAAACAGACTTTGACGTATGTTTAAACTGTTATCTGCCAGATGTTTGAAGCTAGGCTAATTTATAACGTACCCTATGCCAGTGACATGACAGATAACACAAACAAGTTTTGTGGTTTCAAACGCGTAATTACTCTTTAATAATCGCCTACCCCACGACGCTTTTGATTCATCAATTTAGGCAAAATTTGGTTGGTTCAGGGTTGCATTCAAATATCTGTTTACACAAGATATAGATAAAGATGATGTTTTTACTCTGCCTGCCATCCTTGAAGGAATCAACAATCTTATGTAAGATGTTTACGAAGTAACAGGTAACGATTTTATGCAGAGGGCGTCTCCCAACAACAGAGAATTCTCGGTTAAGTTATTTTAAATGAATCTTTGTCATAACATGTCACATGGTGCCAGCATACTAAAATAGTATCACCACCCCTTGCCTTCCAGAAGTACTGCCAGATGAAGACGGGCAGCAGCATTTCCTATTTATTATATTATTTACATATGTCAGAGAAGAAATAAAGATATTTATTATTTATTTTTATAATATTAAACAATGTCAAAGGAGTAGGCGGGTTGACGATCTCAAACTAAGATCCTCCTCCTTTTGGAGATTTGTCCAGAAGTGGACTAATATTGGCTGATGAAGATAAAAAAGAACATAGAATTAAGTGCGTACATATTTAAATAAGTTTTTTTTACTTTAATATTTTGTTTATTAGTTAATATTTTGCTAAATACTATACTTACTATACGAGATACTATACTATACGAGAATTTTTTGCACTTTTCTGACATGTGCTTAATTGCATAGGTTTAAAAGTTTTTTCGTAATTGATTTAAAGTCAGTGCTTTACAAAAACATCTTCACTACACTTTTC
The DNA here is from genome assembly GCA_949315895.1 of Anania crocealis. Lineage (NCBI taxonomy): Eukaryota > Metazoa > Arthropoda > Insecta > Lepidoptera > Crambidae > Anania > Anania crocealis. Next base: position 4,332,036 of record OX438874.1, on the reverse strand, counting down.
CAAACATGTGCTACGTTTGCCATCCCTAAAACTATAGGATACTATAGGATATAGGATACTATCGGAAAGAATTCCAACTCTATCAAAGCCTAAAAAGTAAACGATAACCAGATTTAAAAACATTTTATCCACACGGCAACCCTACCCCTGATGCACGACCCGTATTAAATCGAACTGCGTACTAATTGACGCAACGGCAGTCACATTTAACTAGATTTAGGAGAAATACCAGTTGCAACCCGATCGCCATGGGTCGTGTTCGAATTCAGTTGGTTGTAACGAGCGATAAAAATAAATTCAAGTTTGTTAAAGAACCTACATTTGTTGGTTACATTACAGATATTAAAAGGTTGAGTAAAATTGTAAAAGCTTATATAAACATTTTTAATAGACAATAACATTTTTGTGCACCCAACAAAGTACATTAACAAACCATCCTAAAACTTATTGAGAATAATTAAATAAACAAATCTGTTCTTGTCGTGTATCTCAACGTTTACGAGTCAACAATGAATTATTACATCTAATTCGACAATCAATCTGTCTAGTAGAGATAGTAAAACAAGGTGTTAAAACATTTACGACTTTAGTTCTTCTACTCGCCGAGAGATGGCGCTAGGCGTTTTTGTCCTTTTAAACCGCAGATATTTTCGTTGCGCATCATTTTTTCAAAATCAGAAAACAGTTTTTGGTTTTTGCAATATCCTGTGGCCTCGTATCGTTCTTATTAGTTCCTTCAATTTATTACGTATAGTTTTTATAAACTTCACACCTTATTGCTATAAATAAATTACACACGAAACTAACAGCTTAACGTACAATTTATAGGTAATTGATTCGATATAGTAAATTAGTTTGGTTTAGTTCTTAGTTTAACGGCTCTCTGCGTCGGACTTTTGCTATATCTGGCCAAAGAATACACTTTTGTTGTTTTTAAAGTAGGTATGAAGAAATACTTGTGATGTTATAAAGTTTCACAGCAGTGTTTTCCTTCTGTTAGTTATGATAGGAAGTGCAGTAGGTTTTGAAGACTTCAAACATTTCCGAGAAGCTAAAGTTTAATTTGATTTTTCTAGTTCAGAAGAAGTAATATAGAAAACTGGTGCACATTTCCTTTGGCGGTGGAGAAATATTGAGATTCGTTCAGATATCTTTTCAAATGGAACTCAAGAGTCTTAGAATTTGTTTAAGGATTTAGATGTGGAAATTCATTTGAACATTTTGCATTTTTAAGTAGGTACGGCTTAACCATGTAATGTAGGCAAAAGCAAATTCGTTGTTTTTTTTTCGTAAAGTTTTAAACTATCCTAAACTAAGAGTTTGGCAGCCGATAGTAGGTAAATTATTTTATTGCCATTAATGCCTTCTTAACTGTATTTCAGACAGTACGGATCACCAGGAATACAGGTGCCATTTCTAGTGGTTTATAGGTGAAATACCTAATAATCGTTTCATATCAGTAACCTCTTAGATTTAATAGCATTTCTCAGATTACTTCAGCGCTACTTGAAAATTCTGTCTACTTTTAATCAAATTTACTTACCTGAATGGCAATATTTCATGAGCAGATATCTCCCTTGCGATCCCAACTCTTTCATACATTATTACTTCGGATCGCACACATTCTCAAACGGATTTAATGGAGGATAAAAATTTTCAGCATATCTTCCATTTGAGCTGCAAGAGTCAATTCTACCGTTTCTGGACATGTTTCATTCATTTTGGAAAGTGATTTAGAATTCTGAAATTCAGCAAAAACGTCAATGTAGAAAGACATTTATGAGGAATCCGAAATTGTTTCCAATGTTTTTATGGACAATACGTAGTGTTTTAATGATAAAAAAGAAAATATTATCAAGACTGACAGGTATTGCTCACGACTACGTAGGGCGTAGAATTTTAAATCCCGTAGAAACCATACATTTTCAAAATTCAAATAAAAACCCAATTCTACCAAATAAATTTCATAAAAATCGGTCGACCCATTTCGAAGGAACTCGATCACAATCACCGTGCCACGAGTTTTTTATATTTAGCGAAGACATCTTCTTGTTTTTTCTTGGAGATCACAGAATTTGTGATGTTTTGTGAGACATGATTCCTCATTTATCAATACCGTAGTTTTTTAATCTTCTACATTATCAATGTTAAAAACTTTCGCATCTAAAATATCTGAGTGCTGAGCGAACATACATGCATGCTGTTTCCAACGGCAGTTTGAATGTACCGATTAATTTGAATTTTATGGTGAGGGCTACTTTTTTACTGTCCCCATATTATAGGGGTGGGGAAGGAATTAGCTTTTTATATCCCTCTGATCGGTGACAGTTTTTTCAGTGTTATTTTTTACTCTTGACTAATTGCAATCTCCAAATTATACCTTGACGATATCTTTATTTAAACGTTTTTTAAAACGTTTCCCAACAAAGATTAGCGTCAGATATTTTATATTCGCAATCATAACATCAAGTTCGTTTTAAATTACGAATTGATCCAAATCAGTAAATCTTTTCAATTTAATGATATTGGTGGTAAGAATCGTGTTAGTAGGTAGTTATTATCATTCATAAATTTAATTATCCTCATCTCCAATCAAGATTTATGGATTAATAATTTAGAGTTCCCATTTCTTGCATCACTCACCAATTTATCGGTGCGTGCACTAAGACCTATAACTGTAATTACTCATAACGCAAATGAGACCCGGCCCGGTCCAATAAATCTTAAGATAACATGTAATTATAGTGTGTAAGCTATTACAACGGTACTCACCTAAAACTACCAATATGAAACACAAACTTATGTACAAGATCATCAGGAATCTTTGGTAACTAATAAACTAATATTATCACGAACGGCAATCATCTACTTGATTGTCGATTTTTTATATCACAGTACACATCACTAGCTACAAGATTTCGGTCGCACAGGGATCCCATCGGTACATCACTACATTACGAGCACAATATATTTTTTTCGTGAGGCCGATTGCATTTCCAACTTTTTTTCTCCAAAGTTTCGGTCATCGTTCGGCGAGTGTCCGTAGGCACGCGTCACTTTTCATCACTTTTGCACAGTAAAATTTCGCGGTATGAATCGATTTGTAACACTTTAATTTGTTTAACAGTTATTTTGACGATAGTTTTTGAGGAGCGACGGGCGTGCGTCCGACGTGGCTCGCGGGCGTGGGGCAACTAGAGATACTAGTATGAAGTTGCTTGGGATTGGTGAAGAATGCGCCGCGCATGTTGCCGCTCTGCGCACACTGGCCGTATAACCGTTCCCGTTAAGAGAGTCCCACTTCATTTGACTGGTGCAGCCAAATCGAGGGTTACATAACCCGGTCGGTTATTATAACCAGATAGGCTGTGCATTGTTGGCATCGTCACCCTCGGTCTTGGTCGTTCCGTTTCCATACGTAGGAATCTCCACACGCTCAGAATATAGTCTTGCGTCCCTTTCTAGCGGGCTTTCGAATAAAAAAACAGGTAAACTCGCCCGGTGTTCGATGGCCAGAGTAACAATCTTACAATTATTTCGAGAGTTCGGATTCAGCTTTGCATGCATGCCATTTTATGAGTTCGTCGTAAGTTTTTACGAAGCTAAGTTTGATAAAAGTTTAAGTTAGTAATATTAGTACCCTCATTTATCAAAAGCAAACTAAATAAATACACAACCTTTATAATTTGATAAAGTTAATATTTATGTTAAAAACCGGTTTCATCCGGTGAAAGACCTCAGGCACAATCGAAATACCAACATGTTCAAAATATGATTTTACGCAGAATTACGTAATTTAGCCTTAATTAACGTGATTTCTGAAACGTTGTTCTATTAAATTTAACACCCTCTGTCGCACATGTAAGGTCAATAGTAACAGACAGTTTGACGTATTATCGTCTGTTTAACTCCATATTTAAGTAGTGTGTCAAAATAAACCTAATTTTAGGATAATTTGATTATGATCATAGAGTTTTGCAACGGTTTGGCGGTAAATCTTAGTTTTGCTTATTGTTTAAGGAAGCTATTTCCCGTCTTCTTCTGGCAGCACTTCTTCTATTTTATACTAACTGATAATACTAAACAGATCATGGAATTAACATCTAATTTCGAATACCTACATAATTTCACTATATTTGTATTAATCGTTTACGTCAACTATTGGTTTTACATCACTTACACTCACTGGTTCAGTCAACCTCTTAAGTTTATTGTATTTTTTCTTCTTTATTTGGAAAAGCAATTTTTATAATCATGTCAGAGTTAAGAACATACTTATTGGTAGGTCTTATAATATGTCGTAGTCGATTTTTTATTCCGAAAAAAATTATGTTCACCGAGAAGTAGTCTCAATTCCTATTTCCCAAATCATAATTTAATAATCAAGTACAATAAATTGTAAAATTTTATTGTTTTGGTTACGTTAATGGCCTGCCTCTACAACAAAAATTGGATGACAATTTCATTTAATTACCTAAAATTAAATTAATTAAAACTCCAAAAATATGTTCAAAAACAACGAATATGACTTTATTAATTCCCAAGAATGTTATCGTCATCTAAAAGTCTAACAAAAGTAAAACTTACCTAAAATGGGAAAATTTTTATCGCCTCTACAATCTCTAGAGCAGGTAAAGTATAATTAAGATTATCCCAAAAACAGGAGTATCGAATAGTTAACTGTGGTAAAAACCGCCTCCTACGTCGAAAAAAGGAATAAAGTAAAAGGTAAAAAGCTTAGAAGTAGTAAGCAACGAAAAACACGACCAATTGACTCAATGTTTGTTAATAATTGCATGAATTTTTAGACTAAGTGTGACAGAATAGTGTATTTTTTTAACTTTACAATCGTTCAGATTGTCAACAAGGAGTTTTATAGTCGAAAGGATTATGAATAAGAGCCTCATTTTTTATTTTATTGCTTCCGCGATCATGGCGCCTGAAATAATATCGAAATAAAGAACCCCGAAAATAATTTACTTATATAATAGTTATCATGAATGTCAAACTTATTTGTACTGTGAAATATGAAAATAAAACGATTAGAAAGTATTTTAAAAATATAGACGAGGTCATTTAACAACTAAAACAATAAAAGCACTTCAAAGAAAATGCATTATTTAACAAAGGATTTTGCGTGCATTGATGATGATAATGAATCGCCAAAGCAGTATAAGCAACTTATTAATTAAAAATCATATTATTTTACTCTACAGAATTTTTAAGCATTGTTGTTAAGCTTATGATAATACAAATAATGGTTATAACACCTTGGACACCGAGTAACATAAATTAGGTACCTATACGGGTGAAATTTTAACCACTTTCCAAATTTTAATATAGCAATCTACGAGGCAAAAAACAAATGACGCATTTTTTCTTCTGGTATAGCCCAATACAAAAATGTCAAGATAAAGCACTTAGAAAATGTCCGATAAAAATCTAAAATTTTTGATACGGCATCCTAGTAACACTTTTTTTACGCGATGTGCATCTCATTCGTTCATTACAATACTATTCATAAGTTTTTCAATTTCCCTTTATACCTTAACAGGTCTAGAACCTAAAAAATGGAAAACTAAATCGCGAAAAATATTTTCGGGTGACAACTTGATTTACATTTTTAACTTCATAAATAGGCTCTAAATACGATACTGAACACATATAAAAATTTTGGAAAGTGGTTAAAATTTTATCCTGTATGTTCCCTTTTCGCTAAAGCACCAGAATGTAACAAATTGTAGACAGAATGTTATTTTTTATGAATATAAGCAAGTTAATGTTAGAAGTACGAAAGTAAGTGCTTTAACTTGACTAAATTAAAATTTAATGATGTAGTCGTAATGATCTGAAAAAAACATTATATTGTTGCAATATTCACGTAAACAAATACATTTCTAAATATCCCTTTTATGTTTGTAAAGTTTCTAAACTATTTCCTTATACCATAAGGCGAAACTATCAGGTCTCAGGTATTTAAAAAAGGTTGGCCATTAGAATTTTGTGGTTCGAAATTCGAAACAGATAGCGTTTTTTTATTTATTTGGCGATGTAAAATGTCAGCAAAGGTGAAATAGTAGCCCTGAGTCAAATTGCATGTCACACTTGGGGTCCATTGTAGCGGTCCCACTTTTTTAGGAACTCCTAGACCCACCGCTACCAGTGGGTTTGCTAGCTGTTTAAACCCAACATTGGGCTGGTAATCTAGTACGGCTAGCTACTATGATGGCTCATCGTATAGAATCGATAGAATCCTATATAATAGACGATTAATCTAATATGTGAACATCTCGTGTTTGTATTCAAACTTCTCCAAAACGGATTGACCGATTTTCTTTAGTATATTTAGTAGGTCTGAGAATCTTAGGCTATTTTTTATCCCGTAAAAAAGTATTCTGTGGGATAAGAAAATTAAATTCCAAATGTCAAGTGCAGTCGCGCCCTACAACTAGTTTTACTATACGAACGAAATCTTGAAGGGTCGTAAAAATCCGTGTTTATTACGCAAATTAATTTTACTACCTACTTAACATCATGTTTTCATGAATCGCAAAAAACCGACAAGAAATTTCTGATTGAATCGGACATCGTAAAAGCTTGTACAGTCAGCACATCAAAATTAATGATATTCAACCTTATGTATATAACTAAAAAGGTATAATTTCAAAAGTATTTTTCTACTAGGTGTGTTTGTAGGAATACGCTATTTCACAGAGAACAAATTTCTTGAAATGGTCTACAATTTATTTTTGTTTATTATCTCGTTAATTATTAACAAGGTACTATCTTTTAACGAGAGTGGCGTTTGTTTTAAAGGTGACCACAGCTCTGAGGACCCAGGTTCGATTCGTGAAAGGGTAATTGAAGAAAACTACTTTTTTATCGTTTCTGATCGCATTGTTTTTGATTTTATAAACAATCGTTTAAAATAGGCATTTTTAAATTTGAAATCAACATACATACCTATTATAGTTTTACGTGAAATATTTACAAGTATTTATCTTGTTTGTCAGACGACTGTCAAAATAATTTTAAAAATGTACACACACTCTCATTGTTCGCATTAAAACATCGATGTGAATCATCAAACAATATATGCGTATCGAAATTGAGACCTATTGTCATTTAAAAACAAATAATTCCACTGTCAAAATTCCTATCGCTATCTCACACTATATCATATCATAAAGTTTAGTATAAGGTCGCCATAAGTGTTCACACTGTCTCTGCGTCTACGCATGTCACAAAGACAGAATTCGTAATCAAAACGAGCTCACCGAACTGGTAAAAACGCAGGTAGATAGACCTTAACGGATACCTTACCCTTGGCTTGCCAAGCGAATATGAGCTTTATTAATTGTCAAGCACCAAAGTTCACTTGGATTCAGCAGACTCACGGCAAGATGGCGACAATAATAGGACATTCCTTGGAAGAGGGTGAAAATGTGTAGGCAGAGACAATTTTAATGCAATAGTTTTTTATGTGTGATTTATTACCACTCTATTTATTAAAAAAATATAATGTTTTATTTAACTCCTATTCACAGACATATAGGAAATATTTGTGTTTGTGGGTCTATATGTCTGTAAAACCTTTTTGTAAACCTTGTTCTTAAATAAATAAAGAAATAGAAATAATAATGATCTTAGGATACGTTATTTCGTGATGTCAAAAAAAATTAAGTAAAGTTGTATTGTGTACATTTCCAAATAATCAAAAAACATGTTTAACAAGTCTGTGACTATCACAAATTCACGACTCAGGCTGAACGGGTTTTTTTTCTAAATTTTTTTTATTTTTATTTTATGTGTGTAAAGGAAATATTCTCTCTTTCTTTTTTTCTTACATTACAAAACAAAATGACCAGTCTTTAAAATAGAAGCTTTGATAATCCTACCTAAGCCCGTGTTCATTCCTTGCAGGGAGGACTTACTGAATACACTTACACTGTATCTGACACCACAAAAGACTCACAGTTATAACGTCATATAACAAAGCAATATGAACTTTCCTTCTACGTGACAAAGACGTGTTTAGCATGGCAGAATTTTGGCCTAGTATAGTTAATTGAAATCTATGGTGTAATAACTTTGGAGTGCATAAAATTGTTTGGTCATGGTGTTGCCAGGCATAATGTCATTTTTCGCAGTTTCACGGGTTTGGGCGCGAGGGTACTTTTTTGGTGTGAACAAGTTTTGGTCAACTAAATTGAGGGGACAGACCTTCATGGTGAAGGCGAAAGTGAGACAGACAGATTACTGTTTTTTATACTAACATACAATTGAGATTGAAGAAAAAAAAAACGCTTTTCAGAATGGCGCATGGCTATTAATAAAAATAAAACTATAGTTTTTGTAGTATAAAACTGTTAATGAAAACATTTTTACGTAAGTACCTAACACTTAAGGGCTAATCTTTCAATAGTCAGATAAATTGTATGTGTAACACAAAATATGCGATGATTACTTACTGATTTTTCAAAAGTAAATCGTGTATGGATTCGTAGCATTTCTGGTTGTCTTTTTAAATCAATCATCTTATATTTTACTGTAAGTACCTATATGTTACAAAAAATATCGACCAGCACAAATAAGGCTAGTTTTGAATGGCAAATAAAATATCACTGATACTCGCCATGCATTTTTAGGGTTCCGTACCCAAAGGGTAAAAACGGGACCCTATTACTAAGACTTTGCTGTCTGTCCGTCTGTCCGTCTGTCCGTCGCTCTGTCACCAGGCTGTATCACAAGAGCCGCGATAGCTAGACAGTTGAAATTTTACAAATTATATATTTCTGTTACCGCAATAACAACAAATACTAAAAACAAAATAAAATAAATATTTAAGGGGGGGCTCCCATATAACAAACTCGTTTTTATGGCCTTTTTGGTACGGAACCCTTCGTGCGCGAGTCCGACTCGCACTTGGCCGATTTTATTTATCATGATGTATGTATATGTAAATACATAATTGTTAGGTTAATCGTGAAATGCAAGCCGAAACCACCATTTGTTAATACATACATATATGCGCATGTCCTGTTTCAATTTCGTATTAATTCCATCGCAAAACTATACTTTTAAGGGTGTACAAGTATACAAGTTTTAGCATTACTTTGTGATTAGTGCGATAGAATAAAGGAAACTTATTTAAACATCCATGGTCACTATCACTATCGGGAACTCATAAAAACTAAGGTACATGGTATAAACCCCGTATCAATTAACTCTAGTAAAGAAAACTTATCTCTTAGCTTTTAGTTCTAACCAATGTTCTTTTGTTTCACTATTTTTCATATAAATTCTGGAAATTATTATAACTAGTGCAAAAATATATAATCAACATTATATTACTGTTCTGATTTTCTAGTTCATAGAGCCCTTTGAGTTTGGATTTATCTTTTAAAACTACGAACGAAAAAAATCTAGCTGCCAAAATTTTGTAATGGCGTTCTTAACTATGTAATAAGTTTAATACTCGGCCAAATGATTAATGACGTAGTTCATTTTATTCGATACACCTGCAAAACGAGTTGGGGTGAGTTGTTTATTATTGAAATAAGTTTGAAGATACACGGGTAGATAGTATGGGCGGGCAAGAGAAACCAATGTCTGTGTTTTGTTAGCTTTCCGAGACACATCTCAGTCTAGAGTTTCCCGATGGAAAGCGAAATATGCCGACACTCTCTACCCGCCATGGAAAAGTCTCCCTCCGGGCAGAGATTTGCCGTGGCCGACCTGGAATACCCTTAACAGGCTGCGGACTCAGGTCGGCCGATACAAGGACAACCTGTGCAGGTTCGTATTTACGGGTATTCTGTCTCTTTCAGATACTCTATGACATAGGTACGAGTGATAGGGAACAGATGGATTCGAATATACAGACATTGTGTTGCGGTGTAAGGCCCCTGCTCTCATGAACTAGGTACACGTTATATCGGGCAAAAGTCAGTAGTAGCATACAAAATAGCCTATGTCCTTTCTCAAGATCTCATCTATCTTGTATCTATAATCATAAATTCAATCCGCAACACAATGTCCGAATATTCGACTCCATATGTCTCTCTTTCTCATGCCAACGTCTTGACAGATCCACCCGGGCATCGCGTTGTCTCTGTGTTGCTACTAAGCTCATCATCAAATTTAAGAGCTTTGCTCTTGCCGTATAAGTTTTTTTATTCTTCTCGGTCCTCCGCCGTTTTCTTGAACTCCTGACACGACATTTAACTTTCATTTTTTTGTTGCATATAGTTTATTCTTGGTCTACCTGCTCATCTCGCTACTAATCTGTCGTTTGAAAAAGATACTAAGCCAACTTAGAGCAGGTCCGTTCAAAATACCCTTCCGTGTGTTCACAAACTTATATCAACCCCCGACAATCAAACCCCGGGACTCATTACTCGATTTCACACTTTGTGCGTAAAATTTTGACAGCTGTATGCAAATTTTGTATGGAATTAGCATTTTTTGGCACTAATGAAAGGTGCTACGGCAGATCATACGTGAGTTGCCTTTGTACGAATTTGAATAACTTCCTGGGGGATTTCGGACTTTATTTGGTTTTTGAATTTACATGCAATGTAAATGTGGCGCGTGAATTTTGTTTGTTGAATTTGATTTTGTTGCACGCAACGTAAGGCTTGCTTTGATTGCCTAATGTTGCTGTATCAACTTTTTATCTACTTTTCGAAATAGATTTAAGTGTAAATAAGGGCTTACATTACTCCATTTTGTTTTAACTATCAATTTTTATTTTAAAATCTCAATCTTTGTATAACCTCCGCGCAAAAAGCCAATTCGATTCCCGGTCGAGTGAACTAAGGAAACGATAATTTGTAAATCAGTTTTGGGTCTCGAAGAAGGCACGTAAAACCATTGGTAGCACCTTTTCTCGAAATATAGAAGACACGACAGACTCCTTGAAAAGGTAAATCACACAAAAAGAAGAACCTTTGCATGATGAATTATTAATGAATGAATGAATACTCTTTATTGTACACAAATAAAAAAAAAACAGTTATTAGCAGATGATTTTACACAGAAATATGTACAATATAGGCGGTCTTATCGCTTATGAGCGATCTCTTCCAGACAACCTTTGGGTGAAAGTATTTTTTTTATAGAAAGGGGAAGGTATATACGATGATACAGTAAGAGAATAATTATACTATGTATACACCTATTATTTATTACATAAACCTAAACAAAAATATACCTACATAAATATCTATTATAACTATATATAAATACAATAAAAATACATATACCTACTTAAATAATAAAATTAAAAATACGCAAGAAACGACGTCATGACCAACTAACAATGTTTAATAGTTTACCAAATTAATGTAGCTTTATCAAAGTGCCAGATAGTGCATTTTTAAACGCTTTTTAAAAATTGCTATCGACTCTGATTGTCTGATAGCCAAAGGTAGAGAGTTCCATAAGCGAATGGACTGAACTGTACACGACTGGGTACAATAGCTAGTGGAGTGTGGGGGAAATTTAAGAATCAGTTTTTTTGATGAATTACTAAGATATACACATCCAAAATCATAAAACATTTGTATTTTTACAAGTTCACAGAGTTTATCTATTTCGATTTTATAAACCATTGCTGAAACGAATGAACTGATTTTCATCTTTTGCTAGAATAGAAAAAGTCTAGGTCAATAGCTTGATATTGAAACTTTTTGTTTGATATTGGAACAGTTTTTTGTTTGTTGTTTTTATTGATTAGCCAGTATTTCATTTTAACGGAGGTTTTTAAATCGACCTAAATTTGAGAACTCAACTGACCGAAACGCATCTAACATGGTCAAGGATGCAGTCACATATTTTTAGCAGGTCGAAGTCTCTTTAACTTTTTTGGGTTACGATCAACTGATTTGCAGTAAGATTTTGCAGCTTGTTTATTGTCAAAATTATGTCTCAGGCGGGACTTGAAACCGCATCTCCGAAATATTTTTATAGAAATTATTGCAATGGGGACTACCGTTTCTTTGCTCACCAGTTGGTGCCATTGTAGACTGAGGTCCGGAGATATAGCTGTCAAAGGCGATTGGCGCCGAAACAAAGTGTTATATCTTGAATCTAATTAAGGTTTATTATTTATAAATAACTACTCGTATCTTGATATCAACAAACTAACTTATGAAATAGTTGCTCTTGAGGCCGCCTATTTTTGCGCTTTTTCTCAATGCCGCTTTTAAAGCGTTCACATTAATCACCAAATAATCCATATTTGCGATATTTTACGAAGGAGATCACTTTCCAGCAGGTAAATTAAAGAAATAATAATTTATGCAACAAAGCCCGCTAAAACCAGTGAAAAGTGAATGATATTGGACCTCACGCGACACAAGCGCCTCTAGTGGCAAATTTACTAGCGATAGCCCCCATTATATTGCTAAAAATATCATTTATAGTATAAAAACACTTATGATTATTTAAAGCAAATATTACTCAACAAATGTGCTTGTAATTACTCAACAAAAGTAGTGTTTTAATATAATTTATTTCAAACCTAAAATTCGCTTCTAAAACCAATGAATCAGCTCACATATTTTTCATAACTATACAAACTTTTAATTAGCCACTCAAATTAAAAGCGAATTAAGCGAAATACTCCTTAAATGCGGTTTTATAGCACGAATTTTCTGGTTTAGACCGCTATTAACTGCTTTGAACCGGTCCCCGGTGGATTGTAAAACAAAAATGGCGGGTTGCGGAGCATAATTCCATCATTTAGGTCATATTAGTGGTGAGAAACTGGGCGTCTCGAATCTGGTCTGACATATGCCTTTGTTGCGGTGACCATTAATTTTTATATCTTCCGGACCGTATTTAAAAATAGCTACATTAGCTAATGGCACCGCTTTTTTGTAACGTTTTATGATATTATAACACTAATTTGACATATTCTCGTATGATTTAGATTGCCGTTAGGATCGTTAAAAGTTTTAAATTTTTATTTTTATCAAAGGCAGGTCAATTCACCTAAAATAGTAATTTCAAATTACTGTCCAACGCATAGAGTTCAATATCATTAGAGAGCAACGGACTTTTTGGCAGTAAGTTTTTGAGCTGTCAACTGCGCATAGTGAATTAAGTATAGTTATTTATAAAATGTTATTTTCGTGTACAAATGAACGAATATTTTCGTGTACAAATCGACGTAGTAGTTACACAAAAGACAACAGTTGCATGAGATTCACCAACAGTTTACTGTGTACAGAGTACTACATTCAGAATCAAGCAAGTATAAGTTGTGTGCTTACATAGATGCCGTTTCATGTTAGTTTCAAAGAATTTACTGAATATTATTCGAATTCGTGTGAAATTTCAATTAATTAAAGTGACATTAATACTAACACATAATTTCAGAAAGCTTTTAGCAATTTTAATGATATTATTTTTCCAATGGCTAGCTAAAAGTCCTAGACCTAGTGACAGCATCGACATTTTCTTCTCAAAAACAATATTTAAAATAAAAATATCTAATAATATTTTGGTGTCACGGATTTAATAACATTGAATGAATTAATAAACACTTTATTGCACATAACACAAGAACATAAAATAATACATAACAATATATACAATTAAAAAAAAACATACAATACAATTATGAAATCCTTGATATTGTAATGATCACTTCAATCACAAATTGTATCAAATAATAATAATAATTATTATTATATATTTATTGCGGGCAACATAGGTCTATGGGTTAGTACTAATTCAGAAACTTAAAAGTAGGTGTTAGTATATACATATTATAATTGAATCTTACTTTAATAAGTCATGTACCTGGGAGGCATCTCCCGCGGACACCAACCAGCAAAGCTATCACTAGCTAACTCGGTCATTGTCCGCAAGAAATGCCTCAAAATAGGTGCATGCGGATCCTCTGCCACCGTTTTCAGGATGCTGTTGTTACTCCCCCGCACCCTGCCCATCTATAATGAATCTATCATAATAAATCTATTATGTAACAAGTAACAATGCTAATTATGGAAAATTATCGATAAACTTTTTTATTTCAGAAAACCGGTAATTTAAGACTATATTTTTTTTAAATGAGGATAATATTGGTCATGGGCGTACACAGCAATACTAGGCAGAGTATGCAATATATAGGATTTAAAAATCTTAACTATAGGAGTAATGCAGAGGACAGTATTTTATTTATTTGACGAAGTAACCAGGGTGTGGTATTGCTTACTGCCATGAACGCCACTGATCTTGTAGGAATGCAACTGTCCGTAAAGTTCAATAGTAATGGTTACCCCACAAGATGTCCGCTCACATCACCAATTTTCTGCTAGGGCGTCCGTTTAAATGCACGCAAATACCCGCGGTTGGGCGCACCTGAGGCCCTACTACGCAACGAGAAACTCTCTGTCTCTTTCAGGCACTTTAAATCACTGGAATGAGTGAGAGAGAGAGACACTTCATTTCTATGAATTAGTAATACTGTCTGAGACTTCAAACAAACTAATTATAATAACTTTAAGTACCAGTCCAATATCTCGGGGTTCTGGGTTCGATTCCCGGGTAGAGCAACAAATGTTTCAATTTCGAATATTGCTCGGGTTTGTGATTACGAGCCCGCATTTTGCAAGCGTGGCGATTATGCCTGTACCCATCATTGCTGTAGTAACTTGAATTCAATAAAGGCCTTTTCCCTTCAGTGGGATGATTCAAGGCTAATACTTTTACTTTACTACATGTATAGAGACAATCCAAAATCTATATATTTGTAATAGAATTATAAAAAAAAATAGGAATGAACTCTGAAAAGCTGCAACACTTGATTCCTGAACTGACCAAGTACTAACAAGTTAGTATGGAACTCCTAGTTGGCGAGTCCGACTCGCCCTCCTTTTTCTTTTCTTCATCATTGTGAATAGCACCATTTTTTCATCACCTTCCAAATTTTTTATAGACGTTAAGTATCTTATTTAGAGCTAATTTATGAAATAAAAATGTAGGTCAAATTATCACCCGAAAATATTTTTGTTAACACACCTAGTTTTCACTTTGTTATTAATTTAACTACTTTTTTTTTACTTTCCTGTCATGTTTTATATATAAAAAATTTTTCGTGTTGTTTTGAATTGTTAATATTGTATATACATTAAACATAGTTTTTTAATTTTTACAGTCCCCCATAAAGATATAGTGGGAAAATTAACAGCTTATGAATAGTATCTATTTATATAGTATATAATTTAGGCGACCATTTGGATCAGCGGTAGTTAACGCTGCTTCTGAGCCATGGGTCGCGGGTTCGATCCCCGCACAGTACAAATATTTGTGTGCATGAACATGTCTGTTTGTACTGGTCTGAATGTTTCCTATGTATTATAAGTATGTATTTACAAAAAAAAAAGTATATAAGTAAGTTTATCGGTTGTCTAGTACCCCATACGACAGGGTACTTAATAGTACCTTAATTTGGGACTAGATGGCTCAGTGTGGCCTAGTGAGGCATGTCTAAAATATTTTATTTTATCCTAATGAACGAATGAGATGCCAATCGCGTAAAAAAAGTGTTTTAAAGAGGCCGTATCAAAAATTTTTGATTTTTGGCGGACATTTTCTAGGTGATTTATCTTGTCATTTTTGTACTGGGCTATACCAAAAGAAAAAATACGTCATTTGTTTTTTGTATCGTAGATTGTGTAATAAACATCAGTATATAAACTTGAAAAATTTTGTCTCAGGCGGGACTCGAACCCGCATCTCCTTTGTTTGTTTTTTTTTTTCAAGTTTATATACTGATATTATAAGTGCAATTAAGTTGCTAAAATATCAAATAAAGTTGTGTAATAAAATTTGGAAGGTGGTTATAATTTCATACTGTATATAAAATATAATAATGATAATTGATACCAGAGCAATTTGCAGGTCAGTAATTACTCTAATTAATCACGCCGAGAACTTAATGGCCGGGATTTGAACCCGCACCTGAGCCTGCCTTCCGGATGTTCTTATTTTAAATTTGTATTTATTGTAGCCGTTAGTCAATACTGTTTGATGAAATTAAGTAACAGGCACAGGATAACTGTAGGGTTAATTTGAAATTGGTCTATAAAATGTCTTGTATTTAAATTTAAATTATTTCAAATAACTTTTTTCGTTTTGTAATGTTACAAAGGTGTCCTGAAGTACATTAATCTATACTAATATTATAAAACTGAAGAGTTTGTTTGTTTGTTTGTTTGTTTGAACGCGCTAATCTCCGGAGGTACTGGTTCGATTTGAAAAAATATTTTTGTGTTGGATAGTCCATTTATCGAGGCAGGTTTTAGGCTATATAACATCACGCATCAGTGAAAAATGTTGCAAAAATAATCACGATCATAATAACGGAAATTGTCGCGTACTAAGTCGCGGGCAACAGCTAGTATAATATATAGCTCGGGCACAGCAATATAAATGGTAATAGACATAAAGAATGACGCCCTATTAATTTATTTGATAACATACATACATACATATTATCACGCCTCCTTCCCAACGGGGTAGGCAGAGACCAAGGCCTTCCACTTACTACGATCCTGGCATACATCTTTCGCTTCTTCCACATTCATCAATCTTTTCATGCATGCTCGTCGGTTTAGAGTACTCTTGACCTGAGCTTTCTTCAGAACATCCCCGATTTGATCGTGATAGGTTCGTCTAGGCCTTCCTCTTCCAACGTTCCCTTTCACACTTGTCTTGTAGATCTGTCTAGTCATTCTTCTCTCATCCATCCTCTCTACATGCCCAAACCATCTAAGCATCCCTTTCTCAATCCTTGTGACAATATCTTCTTTCACACCACAACGTTATTTGATAAACCGGAACATAAGTTTTATTTAAATAACAAGAGGTATTTCCTCCTAAATCTATGCAAAATATAAAAACGATCGCTGTCTATACAATATGGAGCATTATCATTGAGGGCGTTTGTTAAAGAAATAGACCCCAAAACAAAGCTTTATTTTTTTTTACCGTCTGTATGTGCGGTTGTTGTACTGATTTAATTCAATCGGAGTTTTGACTATTGCATTACTATAAACTTGGAAGTGTTTATTTTATTTCAATCCGCTCTTATACGTATAAAAAACCCATATCCAATTTAGTTGACCTCAATATGGTTCAGCTTAGAATGGACAGGTGTGGGACACAATCACGCGTGTACGTGTAAGCAAACACAAATGGGTCATCAGTCCACCTGATGGAAGGCCCAAACCGAGAATCCTTCACATACAAATCTTGGCAAAATTGTATTTTAATAAAAAAAGTGGAGGCAGCATCAAAACCCTGAAATTAATTGTTTACAAAAATATTTATAGTCATAGATATTGCTTATTCTTAAAATAAAAGAGGAAACTCGTTATCCTATTCTGACAGAGATATCTTAGGCTTGCCTTACACTGGTAGAGTTCAAGCAAGGATAACAGAAGATCATAGCTGTTGTGTTTTGCTATCTTCAACCTTGAATACATAAATTTCTATCCAATTTTGAACAGGATCAAAAGAAAGTAAATATTTTGTTTTAAATCAGTTGATTATGAAGGATTGAATAGCCTATTGTATGAGGAAAGTCAATGGTTGTCAAGGAAAAAAAATACACAAGTGTTTTTAAGTGAGAAAGTAAGAAAATCAGTTCTGAAGGGCGCTAAGATAATTAAAATATTTCGAAATTACTTAGATATCTTAAAAAAATCCATCAGAAGACATCATTGACCAAAATTCATTTCTATGACGTCAATTGTCAAAGCTATGCTTTAAAATAAAAATAGCTTCCACTGGTTGCGAACCATACGGGGTACAGTCAGACACCAAATTTGCTTTCTCCAGCTTCATTAGCCGAGGGAGAGTTATCGCGTTTGCGCAGAGCTGATTTGGGCCATCTACAAAAGGTTGCCATTATAAAAAAGAAATATCCGAGGCCGACGCTGATAAAAAATTGTTAATAAATTTAAAAAGGGCACAGATTTTTAGGGTTCTCAAAAAAATGGGCGACATTTCATTCCGGTGTTTTATTTTTGTGTTGGCACCACTTAAGGGTGTTGGATTACACGGACATTGGCTGAAATATGTCATTACGAGGCCGTGAACTTCAAGCTTGTTAAAAATGTGTGTTAAATAGAACATCTATGATATTTACGAAATTTTTAATACAAAATAAACAATCTTGCGCTATTGTGACTTTTAAAAGGTTTGTTTTTAATTATCCATCTTGTTACATTTTTTTAAATTAAAATAAATAAAAGGTATTCTTTGTTGATGGAAGAGCCCTCTTCTTACATCTGTCACCATTATACCTAGCATAGAGGTAAGTTCTGGACTTTCACTTTTTGGTTTGTTTCCCATTTTTATGCAATAACAAAGCTAATTATTATTATTTATTGTCAAGCACTAACCCTAAATGAAATTTATGACTTTGAATCTTGTTTTTAAATTCCAATTTATAAAACAAATATTTAGAGAAATAAGCATAAATATTACGATTAGACTGATGCCCTCTTATTACAAAAACATCGTTAGTAACGGGTTTAAACCAGGACTTAAAAGTCTAGGCTTATTACGGTATTAAGGTTTATTACGGTACTAAAATTATATCGTATTACAAATCGTAGCCCAACCAAGGACTAGTTAGTACCGAAGATCGTCACTGGTCTAAATCAGATCCACAGATTATAAGCAGCAAATGTCAGTTTATCATACATTCATTCGTTCAGCGTTCAATGCGCCGTTTCTTTTTACAAGATTGTGTTATTTATTTAAAGAAAAAACAATTACTAATAATCACTTTTTTAATGGAATTCGTACTATTTTACTTTCTACAGTTATTAAAAAATTTTAACAACTGAATTTTAATTCTATGGTCAAGTTTTTTGAAAGCTAACTATCTAGCTAACGTAAAACGGAAACGAGTAAGCGGCGCGCGTAATTCGAGTACTTCTGTGATCTGTCATCGCAGTAGCATTTCCATTTTCCAGTAAAATCATATAATAAAGACGCTTTGTTTAATAATAATTCGTGCTACTCAGTACAAAACTTGTGGTGTGATTGTGTGGGCGTACCTAGCTCTAATATAGGTATGGAAATAGCAAAGAAAAAAAGGGGTGAAAATTGGAGTACAGAGGAAAAGGTTAGTCCAACTTAGTTTACCTAAATACAGCTTATTTAATGAAAATGAGCGATTTGTTTTTGTTACATTACTTTAATTAATACTTTCATGGTTATTCTAGGAAATATTACGTACACTAATCGCCCAGTCAGCCAAAATACTTGAAGATAAATCCACAAAGACAAATGTAAATAATTTAAAAGTCAAAGAGTGGAAAAATTTAACAAATAAGTAAGTATCTACTTATTTCTTGTCCAATGAATTGATGTGCTGTTTATTAAAATAATTGTGATGCTTTTTTTTCAGATTTAATGAAATTACCGGCAAAAATCGCACAGACACAGAAATAAAATTAGCGTGGAAAAGAATGAAGTTGGCAGCCAAAGCCAACTTGTCTCTCCACCGAAAAGAACAGTTCCTGACAGGAGGTGGCACAAAGCCCCCATCCCCTTCTCCTGAGGACTTGCAAGTCATGGAGATTGCTCCTCATGATTTTGTTATAGAGGTCAATGACTTTGATAGCGATGCTATGGTAAATACAACTAAATAAAACAATGCATTGTTATTTTTTTTTATTAATTGTAAAATGATTATCTAGAATAATTACAATCCAAATATTTTGTGTTTCAGATTCAAAATGTGATAACAGAGTCTGAACCTATTCCTGGCCCTAGCTCACAGGCTCAACCAGGATCAATTATTTTATTAGATGAGGAAACTCCAGATCCCAATGTTATAGAAAACGAAGGTAAACTAAGCTTATAATGATATAATGTTATAATTTTATTCATGCATAACTAGTACAAACTTTGACTTCTATATTCTGTACAACCGGAGGGCAGGAATTAAAAATATTTATAACTTAATTTTTCATATTATTTTCATTTAAATAAGCCCTGTATTGGTATGTTTTTAGTGATTAAACCTAACAAAGAGATAGAAGAAAAATGGGTTGATCATACACAGAAAGAAAATGTAAAATATATGCCAAAAATCACAAGAAAAACTGGGCGAAAAGTGTTCCAAAATAGGTGTGTTGAAATAAATATATATAATATGTACAATTAAATAATTTATTTTAGTTAAGGAGCAATTTAAAGAAAATGAATTAAATAAAAAAAAAATGTCAAATTACATATTATATACGTTTACTATCTTATTATAGGGTAACATTACATGCATGTATATTTCTGATTACAGAAGTGAAGAAGGGCGCCAGGCTATAGTAAATAGCAATTTAGATTTTAAAAAAAGGCAAATAGAAATGCTGGAAGTGGAGCACGCCTACAATAAAATAATTTCAGAATTGAAAATCAAAAAGCTACAATTAGAAATAGCATTATTGGAAAATCAAATTAAGACTAAAAAAGACAATGCTAGTCCTGAAGAATAAAAAGTAAGTTCAATAAAGATAAGTGCTAACATAAAACAACAATTACATTTTATCTGCTTCAGAAGTCAGTACTTTAAACTTTCCCTGATACATATCATATCCTTTTTGACACAATCAATCCATCTCTTTTTAGGTCGCCCTGTACCCGTCCATTCATCAAGTCATGTTCATCACTCTTCTTGTTACGTGCCTTTCGTCTCTTCTCATCACATGCCCATACCAAGACAGGCAATTTCCTTACAACTTTAATACTACTGGTGCTACTTTTATTACAAAAAATATTATAAAAGTTATGAAAAAGAATTATATTTAAGTTGTTCTTACAAATGTTTTCTCTGTGATTATTACTATGTTAAGACTGATTAACTAGTACTTGTAATAAATATTATTAAAGTTATAAAAAAAGAATTGTTATTTATCTTGTTCTTACAAATGTTTTCTCTGTGATTATTACTATGTTAAGACTGATTTTATAAGTAATGTAAACTACTAACTAAAGTAGTACTTGTAATAAATATTATTAAAGTTATAAAAAAAGAATTGTTATTTATCTTGTTCTTACAAATGTTTTCTCTGTGATTATTACTATGTTAAGACTGATTTTATAAGTAATGTAAACTACTAACTAAACTAGTACTTGTAATAAATATTATTAAAGTTATAAAAAAAGAATTGTTATTTATCTTGTTCTTACAAATGTTTTCTCTGTAATTATTACTATGTTAAGACTGATTTTATAAGTAATGTAAACTACTAACTAGTACTTGTAAAGAATATTATTGAAGTTATAAAAAATATTTGTTATTTACCTTGTTCTTACAATTTTTTTCTCTGAAGTGTTACAAAGTTAAGGATGTTAAGATATGACTAAGTAAAAGCTGTTTTTATAAGAACTGGGACAAAGTTTATTTTTAATACATACATAATTTTATTTAAGAAAAATTTGTTTCAATAAACTGCCTTCTCCTTATATTCCCACGAACTGTATTTAAAATGTTATGAGGGATGGGATGTGTAGGTATTTGTTGGCTACTGGAGGATTGCTCGTCTATATCATCTTCACCAGGAAACAGGCCTTCACTCATATCGATGGCTATGTTATGAAGCACAGCACATGCGACAATGGTCTTCCTGGCAGTTTCAATATCACCAAACATTCCTCTTAGCAAGCAGCGGAACCTTTGCTTCCACAGACCAAAGCACCTTTCAACTGTATTCCGAGTTTGTATGTGGCTCCTATTATACCTTTCTTCAGCATCTGATGTAGGGTTTAGCACTGGGGTAAAAAGGTATGAGGTACAGGGATAGCCACTGTCACCCAAGAGTAACCCTGTGAATGCACCAGCCTCAAACCTTTGCTTCAAGCGGCACTCCCGAAAGATTCTTGAATCATGCACACTGCCACGCCACCGTGTCACAATGTCCATAATTTTTAAATCTGCATTGCATACCACCTGAAAGGTAAAATATAGGTACTTACCTACTAAATAAAAGTTTGATTTGATTTAATAATGCAATAATTTCAAAGTTATTTCAATAACTACCTGTACATTGAGCGATGGAAATCCTTTTCGATTAATATACAACTGACCTCCATCAGCTCTGATTTTTTTTATGCGTATGTGTGTACAGTCTATTGCACCAATTACCCTTGGGAAATTTGCAATGCTCCGAAACCTTCTAATTACTGCTTCTTGCTCATTCAAAGTAGCAGGCATTTTAATAAATCTGGGTGACATACGTGCCAGAATTCCTGCTATTTTCTTGCAGGTTTTACTAATAACTGGCTGAGATACACCGTGTAAGTCACCAGTATCGTCTTGAATCTGCAAATTAAACAACATTAGCACATTTTTACTGCAGCGTCTAAGCTAAGTTATTGTATCATTTGCATTGCATTACAAGGTTATACCACTTACTTCATGGCGAGCCCAGTTCCGTAGTGCACATACTACTTGCATCTCAGGACTGAGAGCATTTCCTCGAGGGTCGTAGGCTAAATCGTCACGCAATAAGTCCACTATCTTCATCCCAAACCTTTTAGTGAACCTATATTTGTAGCGAAAATCTTCGTCGTTTAAATCAAAAGGATTCAAACGAATACGGTATCTATTAGAACGCCGCTGCATTCCCAGGTCCTCCAAATCGTCGAAATCCATTAAATCAATGGAATTAATATCCATTTTTGGCGATTTTACAAATAAAAACACAAACGCGAATGTCAACTTTTGAATTAAATTTGACTTTTAGAGGTTAGTACCGAAGTTAAACTAGGGGTCATGGCGGTTTAACTTTAATACCATAGACGATCCTCGAACTAACGTTAAACTTCATTTTGTAATAGCGTTTATTTTAGTCCATGGTTTAAAACTAGTACAAAACTCAGTATTAAGTTTAAACCTTGTTTTGGAATAAGAGGCATGGAGTTTAAAACAGTCTTTAGTTATAGTATAGTTAACCTCTGCCAAAAAACTATCAATGGCCAATATTACAATGAAACTAGTAATAATACGATTGCGAGAATCATTTGTAAGAATAGCATTGTAGGTATGTCAATAATTTAATCGGCTAAAGAACCAGTCTTTGAACGAAAACAAAGAGCGCACCTTAATATCCGATTGGAGGCAAACAATCCTTGCATTTCATTTCGTTTGAGCCGAAACACTGTAGGGTTGCCAACTCAAAAATTAATATAATTTACAAAAATATTTTAGTCCCCCAAACTAGGCGAATAGCTGTTTAATGAGTTTGTAAACAAAGAATTGCGTAAACATGGACAAAGTTACAAAAAAATAATTTTAATAAGAGATCAGAATTAGAAAGTAAACTCTTCAAGTTTCTTACCTTGCACACTTTTTCTTTTATTCTTAAACTTCAAATGTGACTTAATATTCAATATTATTATTATATGCCCACATCAGATAACTGATGGGCAGAGGTCTGTTTTGGTGAGCCAATAGCAGGATTATGCTATAACTAGTTGCTGGCAATCACAGTTAGACCTATGGTGGCGCTGCTGCTCGTTCTCTTCTGCATGGCGGTACTTCTTTAGTCGCCTCTTAGGACACCCATACAAAAAGGGTGGTGCTATTATATTTTGTTAAGTGCGCCACACGTTAAATTAATCATTAGCGTTGCTAACCACGTCTTATCCCACGGTAACGGTGAAATTTTTGGGATATAAACATTTCCTTACAAAATTTCGTTCTTGACAAACATCCGTTCAAACTTTCGCATTTATAATACTAATGAGATTTAAATGAATACCTACGTAATTATTTTATTTTTCTTTTCCTAGCTTTTCACTAATAGTTTAAGACACAAAATTATTTCTGAAATATTAAAAAATAACCGATAGTTGGCACCCCTAGCAATCACCACATAGTATTGAATCGGTATCGAGCGAATGGGCAACGATGGAAGTATTTTTAAAGCCGCGAGTCTCGTTAATCGATTATTGAATCGAGTTAACGCGATTCCGAATAACTAGAAGAATTAAAAGCGCTATGTTTAACATTGCCTTTTTTCACGGTACGGAATTTGTAATTGATTTTCAGATGAAAAGAGCTCAGATATTACTAAGAATGTATATTTTGAATTATTCTTTACTTTTGTCTGTTAAAAATAAACATTGTAGGCTTGTAGCGGAAATTGACGTACAGTGGTCTGCTTAGCATTTTACATTTTTGTTGCAAAATCGCTCCTATTTCAACTACACAAGACACCTTAGTGTTTAGCACGTGCGTGCTGTCGTCTGTATATTTTCAACTCATATCATTTCACTGCTGAACACAGGACTCTCCATATGGAATAATTTGCCATAATTGGTAACTTTTAAGGAATACTGCTAGAGAAAATTAAAAATACAATGCCTTGAATAATAACAATAACAATGATGTACAGGCAACGGCAGGTCAACCTAACCAAAAAGTTAAAGGTCATTAAATTGATTTTCAACTTTAAGTCCAACAAGTAGAGTTCAATATCAATTGAGAAAATTTGACGTTTTGTGCTAGGTTGACGTACTGTTGTCTGTTTAACTGACGGTGTTATTGCTAGCAGCGATTCTTTCAGACCTTTATTCTTGAAAAAGGTACTGCAGTTTGTGAACAAGGAAAATCACGAAAACATTTTTTACGAAGGCGATTCCCAGAATATCCAGGTATAGATCTGTTTATCACAAATTGTTGATCGGGCATTGATACGCTCTGTTATTAAATTAGTCAATCTACAATGCCCTTCACAGGATTAGTTTTAAAAGCTTAACAAAACTGACTATCTGCTGAGTCACAGTCCCATAGTTTGACCACCCTTACCTAACTAATGATTATACATTGATAAATTGATTATTCTCAACTAGACACGCGGTCTTACTAAATCAACTAAAGTAAATTACCCTTTGTACAAAGTAATTTTAAATTTAATTCAACCTTAAACCATCGACAATAAGATTCATTTTATACCTACTTTATGTTGGGGGCAGTATTGTATACAAAACGAGAGAGGGTGGCCCATATGGTGGACTTTAGGGGTCCAAAATCTATTCAACGAACTGTGACTTTTAAAATGCGTATAACAGTTGTTTTTGCTTCTATTTGTTAGGAAATATTTTACGTACTTTGATATTTAAGCAATTTAATTGCAATTATAACATCAGTCTCAACTGACTAACTGTCGAACTTCTGCAAAGATGTTTCTTTCACCCGAAAGAAACATTAACATTTGATGAAACAACGCTGGCTTACAGCAGTTACAGCGATACGAATATGCTTCAAAAATTGACGCCTTTTGTGTCGGTGGCTGACTTTGTAAAGCGCCGCGCCCGGCATGCGAGGAGATGCGGGTGCGAGTTCCGCCTGAGACATAATTCTTTCAATTTTTAGTACATATATTTTACGGTTTAAATATAGATAAACTAGTCGTTGCCCGCGACTTCGGATGACGCAAAACTTTGCTACGAGCTTTATGTTGAGATTAAAAGTAGCCTAAGTATGTCCTATTCTAGAGTTTATTAGACTACGTCTGTGTCAAATGCCATCCAGATCCGTTAAGCAGGCGGGTTGGCCATTGCATTGTGGCCAATGGTGAAAAAAAGACGCTGGTGCCGGTCATCTTCTGGCAGTAATCCTTTAGTCGCCTGTTCTTTTTACTTAGACCTGTGCTTAGACAAACATGCGAAGAGAAGAAGTGGCGCTATTAGTTTTAAATACCAGCATCAGACATCTGAATTGCTTAGACGTCAAATTCATAACATATACAATTTATGCACTTGTTAAATTTACTCGCTATCTCCTGAATAAAATGTGATCAAATCAAAACATTTTTTTAATAAAAACTTGGTCTTATAATAAAAGGTGAGTTAATTATTATTCTCTCAGTGCCAGAAAGCAAACTACATTTCATTTAAAAAATGAAAATTTATAAATTTCTTGCACTGTTCAATAATTTCATTTAAGTTATTGAAAAGAAAATAATAGAACGTGCAATTTGTAAGTAACACACCCTTTTGTTTATTTTTTCTGTACAAAGAAGTTTAAGAAAAAAAACACCCTTAAAAATTTAATTTTAAATCGCATACTTTTTACCTTTCGTTCCTTTTGTAAGACATGAAAAAGAAAAAATATTATTATTTAAGTTTGTCTCCAATAGCAGCGGATCTGATAACACGGTAAATGTATTACATATTTGTAGAAGTATGTTAAGACGCTGACTGCAGCCGATGACCTTGAGCAATGAACACGCCCACAAATTTATTCGTCTTTGAATTTCTTTGGAACGCGCCACAGCTATCACTGTCGATTCTCGTAGGAGTGACAGAGAAAAAGCGCATGGAATAGGTTGTGCAATTTAAAATTGCCATTTTATTAAAAATCTAAATCAGCCATTTGCTTAAGAAACATGTAATATACAATATAGCAAAATTTGATACGGACTCCTGAGAAAAATGGTAATTTATGTATTTTCAGAGGCTACTTTGAGATTTTTTTCTATCGAGAAAAGTTTTTAGAATCGTGTTTTGGAAACAGCCACCTAATCAAAAATATGATCAATTACAACTACATAGAATTTGGAAACAATACGAGCCATAGGCTTAAAGCAAAACAATCTTCATTGAGCTCAATTTGGCTCATGTCAGCGTCTTAAGTGTAAAAGTTTGGGTATATAAGTAATTGTAAGTATGTAATGAAGAGGATAGAAATATATAAAAGAAAAGTAAAGTAACAGCCTATAATCATCCCACTGCAGGGAAAAGGCCTCCATCATTGAATTCAGGGTACCACAGCAATGATGGGTGTATTGGCATAATCACCACGCTTGCCAAATGCGGGTTGGTGATCACAAACCCGAGCAACGTTCGAAAATTCGAAACATTTTGTTGCACGACCCGGGATTCGAACCTGGGACCCCGAGATCTTGGCCCGGTATTAAAACCACTAGACCAACGGGGCGTTATAGAAATATGTAACAGGATTAATTTACAACCTTACAAGGATGCCGATAATTAGAACAACTTTTTGTTTGCGACTATCATAGATATTGCAAGACGATCTCCTCCAACAAAAAAGTCTGATCAGCTGAAATGTTTTGATAGTAGAAATTCCCAAATTGTATTTTCCTTGTCTTACTACACAACTACACCAACCGGATCGTCAATCAAATCGTGAAAATGTTTTTTACCCCAAAGTTAGTAATTTTCAAGCACTGCTTTTTTTGGAATTAAAACAACGACGACATCATAGAAAGATTTTTTTTTTCTACATTGACCATTGCGAAATCAAACCCGGGATACCATGAAAACCGGTGTTTACGCCACTCCACTGCATACGTTGTAATTATTAAAAAGCAAATACAAGTACAACGAATTACATTACAAGTACCTACTCAAATCGTAAACGCTCAACTTGGGGACTCACCCTCGGGAGAACACAGTGAAAAAGAATCTTTATCACTGCATTCTATTTTATTTTCCACTTTTCTTTCCGTTGAATTTTAAAATGAGAGTAAATTAACTCTTGTTTCTAATTAGTTATTTTTATTTGTGCTAAATACTTAGAAGCTGAAGTGGGTTGATATAGTTTGCATATACGAGAACCAGTTAGAAGTAATTACAACTAGAGATTTAAGCAATTTTTGTATTTGAAAAATAGACTACCGTCAGAACTCAGAAGAATGCCTATAGTTCGTACGGTAAGTGGTCTATCATCTTAAGGTTGAAAATCATTAGCGCCTCATGAAACAGGGGCAGGCGCGCCACAGAGGTTATGAGCAAATGCTTGTAAATTAGCGCTGTGATTGGTTTCTTTTGACCCTATTGGTCGCGTGATGTCAAAAGTATTCGCTTGATTAGAGTTCTTTGAACTCGTTTATGCGAATCGTTTCTCATACAAATGGCGCATGACAGCCTTTCTAACCTTTTTCCATGTTCTGTGGTTCAAACCTTATAACTATTTTATTAACACATGAAACTTTGTCAAAACTGGTAGAACACTTTCTTGGCCTTCATCATCATCATCATGAAGTCCATCGCTCTGCTTAACATAGGACTTTTTCATAATTTTCACGCTTATAAGGAATCAGTGATCGCAATGTGACTATCAAATTAAAACATAAAATAAAAAACACTCACTAGCTTAAAAGTATTAGGGGTTAAAGTATGAAATTGCCGTTTTGTATGGACGAAATCGAGAAATGTCATTTTTCCATACTAACAATTTTTTAGTTTTTTTAAAAACTCCTGAACCGTTTTCGATGCAATTAAAGGTGAAAGTTAGATGGTTATAAAGCTACGCATTATAGTACTTAAATTTCTGAAAATCAAAGTATATAATACAAATATACTTAATTGAAGCAAGAAGGTCAGCTGACACATTGTAAGGGGTCTTTTTAACGACTTCCTTTGAAGTAATAGGCACTAGTATTGCATTTTTTTTTTAGTCAAAATTTACTTTATTTAGTTTTTGATACAATACAAAAAGAATAATACGCAATAATATGACTATACTTAAGAGCTATAAACAAAATAAAAAGTGGGAAAATAATCGGCAATTTCATACTTTAACCCCTATTACTAGTTTCAAGATTCACGATCGTTTGAACCCGGGCTATTCGCATTAACCCTTCTAGAGCGGACACAAAATTAATAAATAAATTAACTCTCAAACACGTCTCATTTAATTCTAACGGGGAATCCTCAGCAATATTCATCGAACCTCTTGAGAACTCAGAGGGCAGAGGGTAAGGTACCGAATGGGTTAGTATTACTGTTCTTGGAATTTGGTGAGCGGAGTTACATTTTAAGCTTCAATGGTGTGCGTCAATTAGCTTCGTAAAGCCCGCGGCTTCTTTCTCGCAAATTTTGTACTGTTTAAAAATTAATAATACAGTTAGTTGAACAAATATTCGGCTGCTTTGGCTGACATTTGACTATACAGGATGAACTTTTAACCACTTTCCAAAATTTTTGTAGGCGTTCAGTATCGTATTTAGAGCCCGTTTATGAAGTAAATAAAGTTAGTAAATGTAAATCAAGTTTTCACCAATATAGTTTAAATTTTTACGGTCCTAGGCCTGTTAAGGTATAAAGGGAAAATCAAAAACTTATGATTAGTATCGTAATGAATGAATGAGATGCGCATCGCGTAAAAAAAGTGTTGCTAGGCGGCCGTATCAAAATTTTTAGATTTTTGCGGACATTTTCTAAGTGCTTTATCTTGTCATTTTTTACTGGGCTATACCAGAAGAAAAAATACGTCATTTGTTTTTAGTCTCGGAGATTGTTGTTTAAATGTTGATTACAATTTGAAAGGTGGTTAAAATTTCATCCTGTATAAGTCAAGGGATTATTTATAATTAGTTGTAGCCAGCGACTTCGTACGCGTGGAATACCGAATTAAAAAACTATACCATTTGAAATAAACGTTTTTTTTTTCGTGCTAAGATTCAGCCAATATGCTATTGTCACTTCTATCTAATCTATCTGCTTACGACATTGTATCCGGATGTGATTATCCTTTTTAACGTGATTAAATAACCCAAAATTTTTCATAATAATGTTAGAAAGATTTAAACCTGAAACTTTATTGCATAAAAACTGTTTCAAAAACTTTTATTATTAAGTTTTTTCAAAATATCTAAAATATCAAATGCTGAAAATTGTTAGTGTTAAATAAAAACATGTGGCTGCTTTATACAGGTCTCATAAGAAGGCTCAAGGTCGCACAGCGGGCAATAGAAAAAGCGGTGCTTGGTGTTGCTCTGCGCGATAGAAACAAAAATAAGGAAATCTGTAGGAGAACTAAAAAATACTGTATACCTGTGGGCGAAGTGATCATGGCAAAATCTTTCTTATGGGGGAGGCCGCATCCAGATGTGGACTGGTCTAGACTGATGATAATGATGATAAGATATGAAAATAAATAAAATAAAAAATAATTTTTTTTTTTTTTTTTAAGACATGCCTCACTGGGCCACACAAAGCCATCTAGTCCCAAATTAAGCTACTATTAAGTACCCTGTCGTATGGGGTACTAGACAACCGATAAACTTACTTATATAATAATTTTTTTGTAAATATATACTTATTATACATAGAAAACAAATAAAGTTTTCCATCCTCCCCCTAATGTTTTAGCTATCTAAGTAACACTTTTAAATGCAACTAACTTGATTACAAACTTTTTTACCCCAGAATTACTTTCCAATTCAGTTTATTAACTTGTATTTTTAATACATCGTTTAAATTCCTGTTCCCGTCAAAGTTAAGTTTCACTTGGCTCCTTACCAAGAACATTAAGTTAATAGATTCGGCGATAGCATAAATGGGTTAAAATACTCGACTTTTCAGTGATAATCTAAAATTTGAGGTTTCTTATCTCAAAAGGAACAAAGCAATCCTCAAGGATCCTTAAAGGATTGCTTTGTTGTCTGTCTGTCTATCTTCTGCCGAGACCACAGAGCAATAAATACAAGAGAATGGCGAAGACATCGCAAATGTATTCTTATTGCTGTTTACAGCGTTTTCCCAGAATGGCCCAGAAATTTGTACACTGGGTGGTAAAATGTCGTAAGTGCCACTAGAAAACTCATATTTTTACGTTGAAATTGCATGCTGATTATTATAATAACACAAAAACTAGTACAAAAATAAAGCACGAAATGGAATGGTGGCTACCATTCCATTTTCAACTTAAAGTCAAACACACACAGTTCATTACTGATTCATACAATTTGAGGTTTTGTGGTACGGTGCGGATTGACTGTACACTCGACAGCACATCAACTTAAACAATTGAACTGCGATAACAGCTTTTATTACGTAGGGCATAAAGGCGGTCTCAAGGTCAACATGTATAGTCTGATGTGCCGCCGTGTGTACATTATAGCGGTGTTTTGGGTTCGTCCAACATTGACTCATTAGTGAACATTACAACCGTTTTATGTACAATCGAGCAATTAGTCGCCTCATTACGAATCTATTGTTTCTAGTTGTTCAACCATGTTACCGCAGTTCGAGATTTGACTCGCCGTTTTTGACGGGAGCCGTTCCAGTCGCATGATCTGTTAAATCATAAAGTTTGGCATAACAGTATGGTATACCGTTTCTTGCTTATACATAATTATAATGGATATAAACTTAAAGTGCATCATTGTGCCAAAAGACGTTATGAAACTTTAAGGTATAAGTTTTTAATTTCTGTAATCCAATATGGACCTGTTTTTAAAACACAAACATTATTTTCGATGGACTTAAAAAGTATTGCTCAATTCGTTTAGTAGTAGACTAAAAAACATAGCAAATGTGATTAAATATTCATTAATAGTTCTTAATGAATACACGTGACTGCCTAGAATGTACGCCTTGACATTTTAGTACTATCCAGATACAAACCTTTAGGAATGTTTGCAAATATTTGGGCACGGCATGTGAGTAGTAGGTTCCGGTATTAGGTAATGGTTTTGTCAGTATACACAAGTATGGTGAAGTGAAACATGTTTTTGTTGTTGCAAATTAGCACTTTTTGTCAAGTACATAAGATGCCCCTGTCTTTAGCCTGATACACTGTTGTCCGTCCAAACTTTCTATCGACAAAAACAACAAATTCAGAATTCTAGCTAAGATTCCTTCATAAATTTAGAACAAATCCTAATTAACTGAACATTGTAACATTATCTCCATTAATAACCTACGCCTAATCGCAAAGTTATAACCTCCTACTTCCAGAACTGGCCCAGAAATCTCTGGGAAACTTCTCAGTACTTGATTTCCGCATATTTGACTATACAGCCTTTAGGACGAAAGTTTCTCTGTTATTCAATTTAATTATTCCATTGTCGTTCTAAATTTCTAATGGAAATCATTAGAATTCAAAGTTGGGGACTTCTGACTCTTGGATTCTTGGTCAAAGATTGCAAACAGTATAGAAGACAAAGGTCCTTCGAGTGCTTTAAGCAATGTAGGATTGCAGCGTTGAAGTATTCAAGTTACATTAAATTTGCACAAGAAAAAGACTAGTCCAGAAAAATGTGAATAAAATAATCTCTTACAAAAAAAACCATATTTAAAAGGGTTTTCTTAATCTTACTTTAAGAAATTTTCTGCATCCTCTTTTTCTGTTGAAAAGGATTAAAACCCTACGCTCAAATCATTCCCTTCAAACTAAATACTCGTATTTTTATGACAAAAACCTCGTATCCTTATCAAGAAGAAGTCTTTACACTCATTAAAAAAATGAGGTTAGCAAATCAGTTGTTTTGAGAATTGTTACAAACACGTTATCACTTAGCAGTGAACAGAAGCACAGTCTAGAGATTTCATGCTAAAACACGCCTGTGTTTTTTATTTTTATTTGCGAGATTAACAATACAATATCTGCAAAAGAGTAGAGGTAGCCGTGTGCTGGTTACATTTTATAGTTTTTCGAATCTTGCGAATTAGAAGAAGAATGGTAAACAAATTGGAATATGGAAATAGGTGAAAGAATTAAAATCACTTGTTGTATCGCGTTCTTTGTCCAGCTCTCGTTGATCTGTACATACTTGTATGTATAGTATGTTTTTACATTTTATTTAATTAGTTGTATCCCTGCAGCTTTGCGTTTGGGTCTTAGAAAAAATGGGAAATTTTATTCACCTAGGTGGATGTCGATGTCCTTAGAGTGTGTTTGAAAAAAGGGCCTCTTCTGCAATCTATGCTTTATCTATGATCCTAGTTTTCATTTAACAAGTCGTCCGAGGTCATTATCTAAATGGAAGGATCCATTCTAGGTTTGGAGATGGCATGGCGTATTTGATTTGAGCAAGTTTGGAGTTTTCGGTCTAGTTTAAAGGACTAGACGGTGTTAGTCTTTGAAATTTAATAGATACATTCCGATTACTTCTCTGATGAAAATGTATGAATTCCTATAGATAGCCGAAATACGTTTTGATTAGTTAAACCTTCGTAGCCTTCAATAAATTATTCAACTCAGACAATGTCATCAGAAGCCGTACCTTCTAACTAAAACAAGATTATAATTATAAAGTTAGCTTCATAATAAAAACTATTTGTCCGTCTCCGATTCAATGGGTTTGGAAATGAAGATAATACAAGTAAATGGTATGAAATGGCATGTATCTATACCATTTACCCATTTTTTATGTAGATATTTCTAAAACGGTTTTTTTCATACAAATATAAAACATTTTGTTCCACACAAACTTTTTAATTAATGAATAACATAACAAAAAATAATTATAGAATTTTGTGCAGTTGATCGTAAGTTATGCGTATAGAATAGAATAGAATAATAAATAAATAAATAAATATTTTAAGACATGCCTCACTGGGCCACACAAAGCCATCTAGTCCCAAATTAAGCTACTATTAAGTACCCTGTCGTATGGGGTACTAGACAACCGATAAACTTACTTACATATATATATATTTTTTTGTAAATACATACTTATAATACATAGAAAACACCCAGACCAGTACAAACAGACATGTTCACACAAATATTTGTACTGTGCGGGGATCGAACCCGCGACCCATGGGTCAGAAGCAGCGTTAACTACCGCTGATCCAAATGGTCGTCAACAGAATAACATTTATTTGCAAAAATACATTACATAGGTACATTTCGGGGATTAATTTTGTTTAACTATACACATGTTTAGAATATCGCAAATAGTTAAATAGGTTAAGGCATCTTTAAAAGTGAGTTTCAGTGTACTAGTTGCTTAAAAATGATAATACATTAAAAAAAATTGTCTTTCTGATAAATAAATAAATAAATGATGTCCTGATAATCCGATTATTTTTATCGTCGGTTTAAACCAGCCACTAATAATCAGCTTTCAACCCTCAGCCGCATCCTTGCATCGCAAGAAGGCTATTAGTGAAATGCAAGAGCAAAATGCGAAAAGCGGAAAGTTAACGACGCTCTTTAAAAATCCACTAACCGCAGGATGTACCGATAGCAATAAAGTATTGCGATCGAGGACGAGGAGCGACAGCAAAAACGGATCGGCTTAACGCTGCATATTAGAGAGATTTGTCGGTTGTCGATGCGAGTTTAGTCGGTGTTGTTAAAACGATTCCATTTTGGAACGAAAAAGGTTCTTAATTCGGTTTTGAAAACTTTTTTTCTCTTGTAGCCACGGCCCATGCTAGCAGCCAGTGTTGGTTCTAATTATATTTAAAAAGAGAACTTGATGCATAGATAATTAATATTAAGGCTACAAATTTTCAAACAACTAAAGACATAAAAAACAGTAAAAGCACAGTCGAACAAGTGCTTGAAACTTTATAAATAATCCGAACTGGAGGACTACTAACAAGATATACATAAAAGCCATTTTCATTTTAAAAACGTTACAACCCACAACCTTCTGCGTAGCGGGCGACTGCTCTAACCGATTGAGCTACCAAGACATTGTTTCATCATCATCATCATCAGCCTATCGCAGTCCACTGCTGGACATAGGCCTCTCCAAATGCACGCCACTTAAGTCGATTTACGGCTTCTCGCATCCAGACATTGTTTGTGTGGACGTATTTATTGAAGGCTAAAGGCTAACTAATCAAAACATATTTCGGCCATCTATCGAAATTCATACATTTTCAGCGAGGATCTGTATCTCAAACAGAAAAGTAACGTAAAAGAGAAGTAAAGTAAATATATCTAATAAATTAAAAAGACTAACACCTATACAAAATGCACGTCGTAGTCGTAATAGGTTATTATTTCAAATGATATTAGTAACACCACTAACCCCCGTATTTATAAAGAAGTAATTACTTATTGCTTAAGAAAATCATAACTTAAAATGTTCATACCTAGTCCTTAAGTGTAAGAAATTGGTCACCATTAATAGTCATATTATTTGGCTGGAAATGCTAACTTTTGGTAGTTATAACTTCTAGTAATTTCTTGATTAGGGCATACAAATTGTCTCTCAAGTAATTACTTTTAGTCAAGTAATTACTTTTACTTGTTTATAAATACGGGGGTAAGTCTTCTGTCTTCTAGTCTGGCGAATATCGAAATTCCAATGCTAGAATTTCTATGTTATTGAAAAAAAATACTGGCTCTTGTAGATTCTAATCCACGACAAACCTTTTACCACCTAAGCGTCTCTTTCTAATAAAGACATAAAATTTTGAGTGACCGTAAAGAACCTCTAATCCAATCACATTTATTTAATTGGTACTTTTAAACTGCATCCCTAATTTTTGGGTTAACAACATCGTATACTACCCCCGATCGGAGACATTAACATCCGGCCTTGTACGCTTTTTCGGGTGAGTGGAATCTGCCACAGAACCCCGAAAAAAGGTGAGTAAGGCGATGTAGGCAGGACAGGCCTGCCACAGAGGTTATAAGCAAATGCTCATTCTTCTGCCCAAACATGAATTTAAGTGAGCGCTGAGATTGGTCGTCAAAAGAATTCGCTTGATTGGCGTTCTTTTTTTTTGACGTGATAACGTCTTTAAAATCGTTTTAGTCGGGTTCAGAACATGTTCAGAAACTTGTGTCACACCAAAACCTCACGAGCGCGATCGCAGGTATAACGAGAGAGAGAGACGGACCGATCTCCCGTCTCATCTCGAGCGCTGCCAGTCATTCCGTGAAACTTCTATATAATATCTAACAATACTGTATTATGTTGTTTTGAAGAGGTTTGAGAGCTAAGTTTGGTATAAATTTAACATTACATCGGAATTTTATGCAACTGATTCTCTAATTTTATGCTGTGATAAATTATATGTCCTATAACTTATACCTAAGCTACATTACTGGAAAGTTTCATTAAAATCCTTTCAGTAGTTTTTGCGTGAAAGAGAAACATACAAACTTTCACGTTTATAACATTAGTAAGGATAGGTACAGACTGGGTACACATATGACATCATATTACTATTGTATTGTAAGGTATTATTTCAAATTACATATTAAAATATTTAAGACCCAGTAAATTAATTTCCCTTCAATATCCGCTACAATATCATTAAAATATTTAGATATAGCTTATAAACAAATAATTAACAAGCGATGTTTTCTCTAAACTTTCCTTTTCCTTGAAAGATAGCAAAAGATAAAAAGGTTACCCGCAAAAGTTACTGAAAACAAATCAAGGATGTCTTTACAATGAGCGGGGAGGCGTTAAAAGCCCCCGGCGGTCCCGAAGGAAAAGGGACCCATAGATCGAGCGGGATTTACACAGTTCTACTGAAATCTATGCACATAGTAAAAAAGCTGTCTACCACAACTTATTTCCGAATTTTGAATTCGAAACTATCGAACGTGATCAGTCCTTTTTTCGGATTAAAGAAGCCTTCCAACTTACCAAAGATACACATACAGTTTATAAAAATCTGTCAAATCGATTCAGAGGAGTTCGACAACAAACACTCTTATCATATCTTAGGGAAGATTCTGGCACGCAACAACTATTTTATTTTCTTTATTGGGTTTCCTTACAGTTATTACACAATACATTTACATAATTAACAATTTCCAACATGTCTTATACTAGGTGCATAACTAATTACAAGGGAACACATCATGCATTATCTGTGTATGAAAAACACAAACATATATAGATATAATATTATCATTTAAATTTATTTGTAGCGAAATTCATAATCCGATCACGAAAGCCAGTAAAAGAGTCTGAACAAATGTCTATCGATGCGCTGCACTCATTATATAGTTTACTTATCCTGGATACTTTATTTTATTTTATTTTATTCTATTGATACACACAACAAATTACAATCCCAAAATGTTTCAATCAAAAATTACAATCAATATATAAACAAGACCGTAATCCTTAAAAATGTGTACACATTCACAACCATATACTTAACTTAAAAGAAAACAAAATTAAGGAGAATCAACATATAAACAAGGAACAAAACAAACCATTAAAACAACATATCAGAATTTCATCACAAATCATTAAAAGTGAATTAAATAACTACATAAAGAAAAAAATAATAATATCAAATTTAAGAAGAAAAATTTAAAACTAATGAAATAAAATTAAATCAAGTAATTGTATCAAAAATAATAACAATTTAAATAACAATAACAAAAAGGAACAAATCAAGATATAGATAAATTAATATTAATTTGACAACTTACTAATTTAAATTACATTTATCATTACACCAACAATATACATGCAAAATAAAAATTATGAGCAATGTCAACTATGTTGAATTAATTAATTATATTGAATATAGTGGAATTAAAAATTAAACCTTATAAGTCACAATTACAATAATTATCAGAAGTTATTTTCAATATGCTCTTTTTAAATGTATACATTTTCATGCTATAAATGTCCAGGAAACCGTGCTCACCCACAACCTCATTGAATGTGCGACACATTCTGACAACTGGATTATAGTACGAAGTATTATTTCTATATACACAAAGTGCAAAAGATTTTAGATTTGGATTACGAGATTTGTATCTGGTATTAAAGTTCAAAAGTGACAGAAGCAACGGAGAATCCATAAATGAGTTTACTATTTTGTATAGACATATAAGATCAAAATATTTGCGACGGGACTCAAGTGTTTGCAAGTTGAATCTGCCCATTCTTTTATTATAGCTCTTAAACTTTCTACCACATCCAAGCCTATAACAAAGTACACTAAGAAACTTTTTTTGGACTCTCTCGATACGTTCTATGTGCACTTTATATAAAGGAGACCATATAACTGTGTTGAACTCAAGGATGCTTCTTACAAGGGTCTTATACAGGTAAATTAGACTATTTGCATCTTTAAACTCCTTAGTGCAGCGCGAAATGAATCCAATCATACCGTTACATTTATTAACCATGTAATCGTAGTGGGCGCGAAAAGTAAGTTTAACATCAAAATACACGCCTAGGTCTCTGACTACTTCTTTTCGTTGTAGTTTGTAATCGTGTACTGAGTAGCCATACAGAATCTTTTGCTTTTTACAGGTAAACGAAATTACAAAACATTTTTCAACATTAAGCTCCATATGATTTTCCGCACACCACTGTACCAGCATATCAAGATCCAGCTGAAGTGACATTAGATCATTTTCACTGTTGATTTTCGTATAAATCTTCAAATCATCGGCATATAACAGGCACGGACATTTTAGACGCTCGACAAGGTCATTAATAAATAATATGAACAGAAGAGGCCCCAAATGAGAGCCCTGAGGGACGCCCGAGGCAGCAATAGTCGGTGTAGACACATAACCCCTGATTGTGACAAGCTGGCTCCTACGGTCGAGATATGATTCCACCCAACGGTGCAAACTTCCATGTATACCGTAAGCCTTCAGCTTGTCACAGAGAACAAAATGGTTCACTCGGTCAAACGCCTTAGCAAAGTCAGTGTAAACAGAATCCACTTGCTCTCTATTTGCAAAAGCGGCGCATATATAGTTTTTGTACTCCAATAAATTACTTGTAGTTGATACGGGAGAGTTTGAACCAAATTTCGTCCTACGCCTTGGTGGATTCATGGGTTGAAGAGGATTTCTAGGGAGACGTGTGGGTGTCCGAAAGCAGAAAGAACTAAGCAGAGGTGGGCAGTCTATTTTGTTTCTGAATAATTTGTAAAAGAACATAAGATCGGAAATCTCTCTCCTTGCTTCTAAAGACAACATTTTGAAATTTTGAAGTCTGCTTTGATATGATTTTAGCGTTCGAGTTTTACCCACTGAAAACGCCATATGCCATAAAAACCTCTTCTGTACCCGTTCCAAGCGCAGTGAATGTGTTGAAAAATGTGGTCTCCAGACAATACTGTAATATTCCAATATGCTGCGCACAAAACTATTATACAGCAACATCTTAGTTTTAATGTTTTTTAAAACCTTACTATTACGTATCATGAAACCAAGCATTCCAGAAGCCTTCTTTGTTATATTGTCAAAATGTGAGATGAATGTAAGCTTGCTATCCAATTGCACACCCAAATCACGAATGTTATCAACTTCATGTAGTTTAACATCGTTGATCTGGTACGATGACTGCACTATATTGTGTTTGCGAGTGAATTTGATATGTGTGCATTTAGTAGCGTTACTATATAGAAGTAGTATGGGATATTGTGCGACTTATTAAAGACTGACTAATCTGACTTTCTCGCACTGAGATACAGCCTGGTGACAGGCAGACGGACAGACGGACGGACAGCGAAATCCGGTTTTACTCTTTGGGTACGAAACCCCAAAAATACCTAAAGACTTGAATTGAACCAGCAACCACCACGGTGCGTGTTAACGCGTTGCTAAACATCGTCACAAAAACAGACTGGATTAGATCAAAAAGTAATTCGCCTCTAGGTAATTCTACAGTTACCATCTCTTTTGATTGTAAACTATATCCGCATTTTGTTTACGTATTCGTAAAATAAATCGCACAGTGTAAACGCCGTTTAGGGAGCGAAGAAAAGGGCCAAATAACACTGCACTCAGATAAAAATCTGTACCAAAAGAACAAAATTTTCGGCAACTGAAGAGGCCATTAATGGATGCTTTCGAGTCTCCTGCCATATTTTACGTAGTGGAAAAAATACTAGTAAGGAAGCCTTTTATGTTTATTACACAATAACTCTGCTGGCTTGAAAACCAAATAGAACCACCTCTTTTCTTATGACCTCTCAGGAGGCGACTACAGCTGAAAGACGCTGCTGCTTGTCTTCTTCTGTATTATCAGTATTTAAACTTGAAAAAATTGTCTCAGGTGGGACTCGAACCAGCTTCTCCATGTATACCGGCCGCTGTGCTTTTCAAGTTTCAATACTGACATTATAATTGCAATAAAGTTGCTAAAATATAAAGTATTCTTCTGCATTCCTTTAATGGTCTCATACGACACTCATATGAAGAGGTCATTTATATGTTTTCAGCGACACACAGGATAATATTTCGGTTACCTATATAAACGCATAACGTTTTTCGCCATTAACTAACAACGCATAATGATGGTGGCCATAATAGTCATTTGCCATAAACCATTAAAGCATAACTTTATTACGCATAACATCTTTTGGCTGAAACCTTGAAGGCATTCATAGATGGGCATAATTTTGAAAAGCATAAGTAAATAAAGGCATAACTTTTGTCGACCGTAATATTCTGAAGACATATTATTCAAAAAGCATACATTTGATAGGCATAACTGACAATATCCCTAAACTCCTATTCAAAATTATTATAATAATTGAAACTATGTCAACAAAAATTATGCGTATCAAAGCGACATCTAGATTATGTATCTTTTGTAAATAGTTTTTGAGAACAATTAAAATGATATTTTAGGGTTAAGTTGAGCAAAAAATGGCAGTATTCATATGGAGGGGGGGAACTGGTCGTTTAGGGTCACTGTTCTAACCTAACCTAACCTACACTTTTTCAAACCTACTGGTAATTCCTTAGGTAGGTATAAATTAAACATGCATCATAAAAGTAAACATTAAATTTATGGATATTTATAGATATGTTTTATAAAAGTATGGCTTCACTGAGTTATGCTTTATAAAAGTATGTCAGACAAAATAATGAATATGGTCATTTATGCATAATTGAAATCTGCTTTTCAAAGTATGCTTTATAAAAATATGAAAATATAGATTTATATGACTATGGCTTTTATTAATATGCCTTTCAACAAATCTGCGTTATTATGTTTATGCGTAATAATAACTTTTCTAAACACTATTATGATAATTTGTATGCCATTATGAT
The DNA here is from genome assembly GCA_949315895.1 of Anania crocealis. Lineage (NCBI taxonomy): Eukaryota > Metazoa > Arthropoda > Insecta > Lepidoptera > Crambidae > Anania > Anania crocealis. The sequence continues at coordinate 4,291,283 of OX438874.1, read as the reverse complement.
GTATGTCAATTGAACTTATGATAATAAACATTATGCGTTTCAGTATGCGTTTGTCACCTAATATTTCGCATATCTGTAAAATATTTAAATGACATTTAGTTGATCTGTCATAAATAGAGTAGTACCCTACTTAGGGCGCTGTCAAAATAGGCGCTATCCTAACTCCTAGATCTCTCAACGGCGTGTCTTGACGCGCAGGCGATTTTGAGCCTTAAGGTCATAAGTTAGAGTGGTATTGGCTTGAACGTCAGACCACTGTTGTCTTACTTGAGTTGAAGAAGCATTACTTAAAATTAATTTAATTAACAAAGTAGTATACAGCATTAAGCCGTATTCAAACCGTGCACCCTTTATTTATCGGGGCTCGCAAAAACAGCGGCCGGTATATTAATAGGGCAGTTAACCACAGGACTCCGGGCGTTACCTGAAACAAACAAACGTAATTTGTTATTAGGTTATTCTAATAGCTGTCGGAAAAATATGGAAGGTTTGGTATTGTGGGACTGTCAAAGACAGCCTATGAATGTCAAGTATTTTCTATACAGGATGTTAGAACCTATGTTAATATACGGAAGTAAATACTATGACGTGTTAAAAAAATTAAAAGATATATTCTTTTAAATTGGTTTCCGAGTAATTGAGTTTAGTTTGGAAAAATACAGGTTTTTTTACTGAAATATTTTAACATGGATTGGTTCCGGCTAATAAAGCTATTTTTTTTTTAATTCTACTGTTTCCTAGAAAAAAAGGTCTTGATGCGCAGACAGACAGCGCTTTTATTTAATGAATTTTACTGTCGAGTCCTTGGCACATTTACTCACTATCAAAATATATGCTAGTCGTGAGTAAGTGTGAACAAGACTTGCGAAAGAACCCAGGACTGTTCGACGTGTCTTCCGAAGCACAAATTTTAATATAAGTCTAAAACCACAGCTAAGTGATACATGGCAATCTAGAAATTGCTTATTCATCTAAAAATTGTATATTAGTTAAGAAAAGACTGTAATCTGTATGTGTACCTTAAAAATTTTACCTGCGAAAAGATAAATTCCTAAATTTACTCGACCGGGAATCGAACCTGTTACATTTATTGAGCGGTCCACCAAACCAATCGGGTCGTATAATGTATTTATTGTTAACCTATTAACTTATACTAAATGGAAGATGTATGGTTTCCATATCGCAAAATAGGCTTTCGGGGATTACATACTTGACGTCTTTGTGGGTATCCGATTTAGTTAAGTTCTTTCAAGGATTGTACCTACTTACACAATCTTTTTTGATTGCTTTAGGCGTTTTAATATTATTTCTTAATAAGATTATTATATACAGGGTAGGTAGTCCAAACGGTGACGTCCAAAATTCACAGTTCATAACTGATTACACCGTAAAATTCTGAAAATTTAAGAAAAAAAATTATATCTCGGAAACTAAATTAAATTGGGTAACTTAAGACTTAGGGTTTATTTGGATAGCCCTGGAAGTAAGAAATACAGAAAAAATTTTGGACGTCACCGTTTGGACAATCCTGTATATGAAATAAATATTAAGTACAGCAAGTGTTTGATAGTAAAGAAAAAAAAAGTGTAAAAGTGAAAACATTGGTCTTGGATTTAACTAATTTCAATGAATTTATATTTATTTCTGTAAAAGCCATAATTACAATCAAAAGTAAGTTCAAGCTTTATTCTACCATATTTTAGATCCAGGGTTTCTATTCTAGGGTTCGCTGACAAAACAGATAAAATATAATTGAGCATAATATGAGTATCTAACTTATTTTGAGCCGGTACCAAACAAGCAATTTACGACGATCATATTTAGACTTCAAAGTTGTAATTAAGGGCCCTTGCCCACGGCAACTTTTTGTAGTGATGCAGTAGCGATTCTGTCGCGCGTTCGCATCGATACAGTCGCAATGCGGTCGCTAGCTATGTGCCCTCGCCCACATAAATACGATTCAGTCGTGATGCAAACGCGATACTGTCGCGCTTCTGTCGCGATGCAAACGCGATCCGTTCTCTCCCCATCGCGCGATGCCGTCCGACACGGGTCGCGCGTCCACATCGATACAGTCGCGATGCTGTAGCGCGTTAGTAGCGCGTTGGCATCACTTCTGTATTGCGTTGCAGATGCGACTAACGCGCGTTAGTAACGATGCTGTCGCTCGTTTACGAAACGCGCCCTGGGCGAGGGCCCTAACTCATTTAATGTTTTACGCCAATTCTATTGTTTTATAAAAAGTTTTCCAAATAAAAAGGAAATTGATAAAATCCGATTTCAATTTATCACCTGATACTGAACTGTATCCTTTATACGTTTTAACCCTAATGGATATTATAATCTGTGTATCCCACGATTCATTTCCAATTCTCTTAAACCCACTCCGTATTGTTTTCAATTTTTTCGCAACACATTGTAATGAGAAAAATCAATTTCATTTAAAATTTTAATCCTTTTGAAAACACTGTGGTTTTATTCGAGTCTGCATTTATCCGACACGTAGATACAGGGTGTGCGCAAGATAAATAATTTAAATTATATCATACATAAATTCCTTTATTTTAACAGAACGAAAGCTTGTTAAATTATACAATTAATCATGGAAACAGTTAAATATTTGTAGTTTTGAAATCATTTAAGATTTAAGCAGATTATATGGATGAAAGGGAAGTAAGTATAATCTGTTCTTCATAGGTATGTCACTATATATGGTCTGTCTAGTTCTAGCTTAACGCCCCTTCAGTCTGTGGTCAGAGTACCGGGCCACGATCTCGGGATCCGGAGTTCGATGCCAGGTAAGAATTTGGAACAATGCTCAGGTGTTACCAGCCCGCGATTGGCAATTGTGGTGATTATGGCCTATGCCCATCATTGCTGTGGTTGAATTCAATGATGGAAGCCTTTGCCCTGCAGTGGGATCATTCTAGGCAGTTACTTTTATTAGCTTGGGAAATTTCCTGGTCTAAATACGTTTGATAACAGGCATGCTTCTGCAAAACTAGTTTAAAAAAGAGATGTCCCGTAACAGGCCCAGACATTGTACAGTATTCTAAAAAATCAAGAAAAATCTACTCTCTTTGGAAAAAATACAAATAACTGTATATAACGTATAATTTAGCGGCTCAAAAATAAATACAATCTAATAAATATCCCTCTCAATTAGGCATACAATATGGCGTTTGACGAAAAAAAAAGATAAACCATAAACTCTTAAATGTCAGTAGCTGTCAGATTTCCTTTGTCAATATTTGACATAACCGATCTTTTCAAGTTTTTGTCACTCGTCATAATCTCACGTGACAAGCTAATATTATATCTTTCGCAAATATATATCCTTTAGGCATTACATAAGTTAAAACTTTTTGTTTTGTTTGTTGTTAATACAACAAGCACAAGTAAGCAAACATTAACACTTGTTCGAATCGAGATAAGCGATTTTAAAATTGTCAATACTGACAGATGTCATCAAAGTGTCATCTTCCGCCATGATAGTTTTTGTTGTACATGTATTGCTATTCTAATAAGTTTATTTTTGTTTGAGCCATTAAACGAAGCCATTTTAAAGAATTTGGATGATAACAAAATGTTGTAGGTATATTGCCCTAACTTTTGGCAATGTGTACAGGTTCTGGGCCTAGCCTCCATACAATTTGGGACAACTCCTTTACACAACCTCTATAGAATTGGAACTGCACGGCGCACGAAGAGATTTAATAAAGAGCGATTTTGGTAAAACAAGCGGACGCTACTAATAATTATAACCATTTATTGTGCGTTATGTAGTTACACAGACTACAAAATATCCAGAGGTGTTTAACATTGAGCTCACAACGATGCGAGCGAGATTCAGACCGCTGCCGCGCTGGGCTGCCATTGATTTATATTATTCTTTTTAATAACTAAACGTGTCTCAATGGTGAGGACAAATAAAACCTGTATTATTATTGAAATATTTGTTAGATATGTTGTAAAAAACCTTTTAATGTGGTTTCAAAACAGTTACAATCGTTATATTAGTTCTACTAAAACCTTACAAATGATTATGACGACCATTTGGATCAGCGGTAGTTAACGCTGCTTCTGAGCCATGGGTCGCGGGTTCGATCCCCGCACAGTACAAATATTTGTGTGCATGAACATGTCTGTTTGTACTGGTCTGGGTGTTTTCTATGTATTATAAGTATGTGTTTACAAAAAAAAAGTATATAAGTAAGATTATCGGTTGTCTAGTACCCCATACGACAGGGTACTTAATACTACCTTAATTTGGGACTAGATGGCTCTGTGTGGCCCAGTGAGGCATGTCTTAAAATATATTTATATTTATTTATATTTATTAAAGTGATCTCTCAGAACTCACACACATACCTACAGACAGTTGAAAGATTTTTATTCAAGGAGTCGTATTTTCAATGTTAGCATTTCATTGCTGAATAAATCTGTTGTTTTAATCTATTTTACGGCCCACCCTGTATGAGGATATACATAGCAGAGATAATACGATTGGATTGCGCATGTTATCTGAACACTATAATTCGAATCTAGATACTGGAAGCTTCTTAGTACCTTGAAGTGTTGTTCAGCTCAGCTTTTTAAGTAATTTCATTTGTATACTGTTGCACAGTTTGGCAGAAAGCTAGCTATTGTATTATATAAAAGCTGTAAATTTCTGACTGTGTATTTGATAAATGAATTTTATTGAATTTAAAAAAATGGGAAAGATAGTAGCAATATTAGTAGTAGTAGATCAGTTGCTATTAGTCCTGTGCTGGACACAGGCTTCTCAGAAGGTAGGTTTTTGCCATAATCGCCACGTAAAGCAGGTGGCGATTGCAGTTTGGCCAACAGGGGAGAGACGCTGTTGCTAGAATTCTTCTGGCTCATTTAGTCATCTCTTACGACATTCATACGTAGATAAGGATTGGTGCTATTCTTTTTATACGCTAACACATGACTTTGATGCTTATTTGACACCAAGTACGGTTTAAATTTTTTTTTAGCCAGCAAAAATCCTCTTTTAGTGGTAGGAAATAATCCCACCATTAAAGATGCACTTTTCTTTTCTCATATCTAAAATAGTCAATAAACTTTTTAACTTACAGTTATGCGTGATCAACATACTAACATTCATTCGTCGGTTAAAAATCTAGCAGCTAAAACATCGGATATGATTCACAAGTCTCGCACTAACCGTCCTTCCAACCTCAATTCTTTGTATGGCGATGAATCACAAAAACATTTGTGACTAGACCCCTGATATTCTGGCCGCGCTTTGAGTTCTTTCAAAGGCGCCTCGATATGGCGGCTCAAGTTACACTGGTTTCGAAATACAGGTTTCCATTGTTTTTTTGTTTATCGGTTACGAGTACTTTCCAATATCGTAATGGGTCAAGTGTTCGCCTGCGCCTGCGACATGATTCACGGCTCGTGTGGTATTTTTAGTACCAATTAACGATGTTTTGGTATATTCGTAGATACAAAACAATGATGTAGAGTTCGATATCGAGAGTTGATTATCACATTGTATTTTAAAGTCATCACGATTACCAGCCTCTATTCAGCAGTTCATTGCTGAATACATATTCTAAGCTTTTAGCTATAATCATACAATCATAAGTATTTTTATTTTATTTTATATATTAGGAACTATTCTGTGTCTCGCCAATGGACATACATAATAGTTATAGTTCAAGGCAAGACTTTATATCACTTTACTTTTCGACTATCGATATACTATCTGTTGTGGCTCTTGCGACAACACTACTTGAAAGAGCACAAATTGCGGTTAGCCGTTTTGGGTAATATTTTACCAAATACTACATTTTTATCTATGTACTTTAAAATTTGAATTATCGAGTGCTGTATTAGTCAGTGGAAAAATCAAAGACGAAAAGCGTGTGCCGGCTCTGATAAAATCTTTTATATTTATATAGTGCATAAAGATTGCGCTTTTGAGAAATCCTGGGAAGTATTATGTACTCAGAGAGTAAGAGGCAATAGTGAGTGTTTAGAGGTAAAAGGAAAATCTGTCTCAGGCAGAGGATTATCGTGAAGATAATACTATTCCTTGAATGAATAAAGGATGGCCTTAGGCGGGACTCGAACCCACATTGAGCTTTCAAGACGTGAAAACGTTAGAAGGAGAAGTGATGCTGCTAGTCTTTAGAGTTGTATAGGTACCATTTAAATATAACAAAGCTTCTTACGATTTAAGAACTTAAACAAATACTAACAAATTCGTTAAGTAAAGGACAGAATTTTTGATGTTTAAATTTAATGTTATTATTCGACACAAAATGCTTTGCCGGTCATCATTACTATCATCAGCCCACATCAGTCCACTGTTGGACAAAGGCCTCCTAATTACCACACTTCGGTTGGCAGTTGGTGACATTTTGGCCAATAATCGATAGTAGACGCTGCTGGCCGTTTTCATCTGGCAGTTCTACTTTAGTGGCTTCTCATGACACTCTTAAGAAAAGAAAGGGTAAAGAGGCTTTGCTCTTCTATTTATGCGGCAACATTACACGATACATTTAGGTAATGTTAATAGTTGCATGCTCCCGTATAAAAACTTTTAAACGTTTTGAGTCGAAAAGCTCTTTTATTGATCGTATAAAATGCAAGCTCCAATAATGTTTAAGTATCACTTTAATATTAAAACTTTATCAAGTACCTATAAAAAGACTGAAACAAGTCAACAAATAAATACGTCGTATTGATACTGAAATCCGTTTGCATTCCAACCAATGCTAACTGATACAGCTTGCATTTTCAATATTTCAAAGCAAATCCCGTCTGGTTTTCAAGCGAATCCCGTGACACTTCTAAGTGATTGGTGAGATCATCTTGTTTACCATGTCAGGGGAGGGGATAAGAGGGTAAATCCTAGAACAATACACTATCGTATCTTTACTGATTTTCATCTGCTGCTTTTTTGGTATAAAATATTTATTTTGTCGAACATTTTGTATTTCAATTTCAAAATGGAGATATAAAAAGACATTTGCCTTACAGTATAACCTGACTTGACTTCTTGATGGATAGTTTACGACTATGCCTTGCCAAATGTGGGTTGGAGATTACAAATCCGAGCAACGTTCGAAAATATGAAACTTTTGTTATTGTTGAGATGAATATATAAGTCACAGTTTTAGAATAATAACACAGTCAAACATCAGTCAGTCATCGACGCCACAGTTATCATCAGTTACTGCTTTATATGTATGTTTATTCCTGTTTCAACTAGATTATGCATTGTTAAGTACTTACTTTGTTTACTTAGATGATGTGTGAAATAATACCAAATATTTTCTTATTGTTACTACAAATTTCACAGAAACCATTCTCATTCAGCCTTCAAAGACCATTTTCAAGGAAGAAAATCGCATTTGCATTTGAATCGAGCTATAGGAATTCAAATATCATAGTTTCGGTCTATTTTAGTTGCCAATTTGTGCGTCTGCGGTTGGATCCACACCTGAAATAGACGCAGTAAGAGCATCATTAAGGGAATGATATTGAGATGACTATACCCCCTACACAGAGAACTAGAAGATACACTAGCGCCACTCCTCTGATGAAATTTAAATATCTCGTAACTGAGACGGATTCATTAATAACGGCTCACATAGGATATGAAGCTTAATAAAAGGTAGAAGAACATTTTAAACGCTCTAACCGCTCCTAACTGAGTCGTCACGTAATAAGTATGTATTTTTAGGAAGAGACGCTAGCATGGGATTATTCCGTCCCTTGAACGCCTCGTCTGACCACGACATAAATAGATTCGCTTTAGAGTTTGAAAGGAAGGCTGTGAAGCCTTCTGTCATACTATGATATTAAGCTAAAAATGCACCAGCCATATTCATAGTAAATTGTGTAACCAAAACACAGCGTGCAAGGTGAACTTACTGTACCATCGTAGACAGTGACCAGGGCAGAGGATCGACAAATTATTTGCGCTAGTCTTGACTTCGAATGGGATTTTGGTTCAGCGGTAACTGTCAATGCTATGATACCACAGATTTCTTGGTTGCGTTAGGGTTTAATACTGTCTTCAACATGCCTTTGGTAAGATAAGACCGTCTTTGATATGCTGTAGATCTGTTCATAAAAATTCCATGATTTGAGGTTAAAGAATATTCATTTCCCATAAAAAACCATAGAGTCACATACATGAGAAATTAACAATTTTAAACGTAGGTAGTCACAAGATCACTGTCCAGCAGCTAACAGGTGCAATATTGGGTATTAAGAATGGCCTCCCAGGCAAGATCACAGCAATTTTTTTATATAACGTAGCTCACCGTAGCACCGTAAAACTGCGAGGTCTGTCAGTTTACAAAATAACGCGTAATATTAAATGTCTTTCTACTTAAATCTATTTAAAATTAGTAATAAAATTAATAAGAATGTTTTTCTTCATCCTAAATGCTAAATAAGAAACAATCTATTGACCTTGTTCCCGCTATCGATAATATCTTCTTATAAATTATGACGATCATCATAACAGTTGTTAGTATGAAGCACGCATCGGCTAAATCGATTCCGATTCGATTAAACTCGTTCATCTCTCGGACATCACGATTCAAGATTGTTATACAACCCACGTTTGATATTGCGTTACGAGTCAGTCAGGTCTGATATTGAAGACATAATTCAGTCTAGAAAGATTTTAATGCTGTTAGCAACGATATTAGAGGTGTTATGTATTTATACGTAGGTTGCATACTGTTGCATACCTGTACTATATAAGATACAGGGTGACTTAGATTTGAAGAACAATCTTAAAGGATGTTGTATCTCATCTGTTTATGACAGATTCGATTTGACTTTTGTTGACACATCTCCCCAAATTAGTTCCTCATCGTTTAATTGTTTCTTCATAATAGCTTAATGTCAGAGTTTCCGAAGCAGCATATTAGAGGCTTCTGAAGTAATTTCTACGATTTTCATGCACTAGAAGCCGGTACTAACGGCTTAACGTGTCTTCCGAAGCACGACTCTACTTCAGATACCTTACTCTGCAACACGAAGCTCGTATTTACGGATATATCTGTCTCTTTCAGATACTTTAAGACATTGGTGTGAGTGTTAGGGTCAGATGGATTTGGAAAAGAAAGGCCTCAGACTCGAGCCGTTTTAAAATCGAACTTGAAGCCTTGTGTACTATGCAGACCACCTCACCACTACACCAGCTGCGTCGGCTAGTTAGTAGAGTAACGGCCTATAATCATTCCACTGCAGGGCAAAGGCTCTATCATTGAATTCAAGTTACCACAGCAATTATGGGTAGGAACTGGCATAATCGCCACGCTTGCCAAATGAAGGTTGGTGATCACATGTCACCGAGATCTTGGCCCGTTACTTTAACCACTGGACCAACGGACGGGACGCTAATAGTGGTGCAAAAATAATAGGGGTTAAAGTATGAAATTGCCGATTATTTTCCCACTTTTTATTTTGTTTATAGCTCTTAAGTATAGTCGTATTATTGCGTAATTCTTTTTGTATTGTATCAAAAACTCAATAAAGTAACTTTTGACTAAAAAAAAATGCAATACTAGTGCCTATTACTTCAAAGGAAGTCGTTGAAAAGACCCCTTACAATGTGTCAGCTGACCTTCTTGCTTCAATTAAGTATATTTGTATTATATATTTTGATTTTCAGAAATTTAAATACTATAAAGCTTATAACCATCTAACTTTCACCTTTAATTGCATCGAAAACGGTTCAGGCGTTTTTAAAAAAATTAAAAAATTGTTAGTATGGAAAAATGACTTTTCTCGATTTCGTCCATACAAAACGGCAATTTAATACTTTAACCCCTAATATTTCAGCAAAAACGCAAAAGCAATAGTTGAAAACCCAATAAGTACGCCGGTTGCCATCTCACGGCGTAATATCGGCCGTACTTACATAAAATCGCGTATTTGCGAGGGTATTACGCTTAAATTGAATTCCAGACACATGAGCGTGAATGGCTAACAGATAGGAGATTCCGCGAGTGTTACATCCGATATGGAAGTATGATTTTTATTAATACGATTATTCAAAAGAACCCAGCTGCATAGAACAACGGTGAGCAGAAGGGCCATAAGGGGCCTTATTCAACTAATTCAATTGCAGTTCGATCGTGATTGAATTGAGCGATTTTGACAGTTAGCCCATACTAGAACTGTCAAAGACATGTTTTTCAATTACGATTGTGATACGATTTGGTTAGCTGAATTAGGGGCAAGGACGACTTACGATTTTTTTGACGGTATTCAATATCACTTGGATAAGTTATTATTATGTTTTTTTTGTTTGTTTTAAGTCTGTTAAAGTAACGTAAATTTTAATGTAATGTTGCATGCCGCGTAACGCCGGCAGTAGTGTGTCGAGTCATTGGAAGCTGCCGGGTTCCTTCTATCAAGCTTCGGACCTTTACTTACTGGTACATGTCACGGGGTCGGCTGGGGTGTCGGCTGGTGGGTCTATCTGCTTCTGTCGGACCCACGCTCCCAATCAGGGTCTCCGCTGAAAATCAGCGTCGTGATAAGCCTCTAGCTGTCTCGACTAATGTTAAGCGGGAGCCTTTTTGGCACTTATTGTTTCTTTTTTTAATGTTTACGCTTTGTGTTTGTTGTTGTGTCAAATAAATATTTATTTCTTTCTTTCTTACACTTTGATAAATGATGGGTACAGGCATAATCTAGTGCTCGGGTTGGTGATCACAAATCCGAGCAATGTTCGTAAGTTTGATAATCTTGTTTTCCGTGATCGAACCTAGGACCCTGAGATCTTGGCAAGGTACTTATTGATACATGTTTTGGCATGTGATGCCGACACATTAAAAAATATCACCACCTTTTCTCTGCCGATGGGTGTCGTAAGTCTAAAGGAATACCGTCAGAAGACAGGCAGCAGTATGTCTTCGTTGTTTAGATTGCAACATCGCCAATATCGTTTAATATGTTAGAAACAATTTAAAAATCAAAAGAAGAACAATCTCAGTTTAAAGATTAATTGAAAAAAAAACAGTCTCCGCGCCGCTGATTGGGCGAGGTGGTGGGGGAAGGACAAAGGCGCTAGCACTGCATGTTTCATTACCACTATTGTGCAAGCTAAGACGCCGTGCAGACGTGCAGCATAGTTTTATACAAAGGCGTATTCACTAGCCGGGAGCGAGGTTTGAAGTATTCAAATATTGATATGGAATGGGGAACGGAATTGCGGTTTGGCTGTTAAAATTTCATTTGTGTGTTGTACGTTGCATGCAAAATAATGCAGTATTAAAATACGTTATGATTTAAGATTAAGATTAAAATCTTTTAAAAAATCTGATCTTAGGACTAAGATGAAATTATGAATAAGGGCTCTTAGTAATAACACTTGGTAAGGGTGTATAGAATTTTCTAATACCTTTTAGTAACAGGATTTGGTTTAATGGTTTAAGCACCGGGCCAAGGACTCGGAGCCCTGGGATCGATTCCCGGGTCGGCAACAAAATTTTCGAATTTTCGTACGTTGCTCAGGTTTGATATCACCAACCGATTATGCCTGTACCCGTCATGTCTGTGGTAACTTGAATTCAATGATGGAGGCCTTTGCCCAGCAGTGGGATGCTAATAGGCCGTTTCTTTTCATAATCCGTTGGTCCCAACTTCTGTAGCAAATTGGAAGTCACGTCAAAGCCCTGTCAAGGCAGCTAGTAATACCCCGATAAGGGGTCGTCCACATATTACATCAACATTAAGGGGGAGGGGCAGGGTCTAACTTATTGTGACATTGGACAAAATAGATGGAAATTATCGTAAAAATGCGTGACAAGGGGGGTAGGGGGGGGGGGGGTTTAAATATCGTGTGACGAAATTTATGGATGACCCCTGACAGGATAATCGCACTTTAAGAAAACAACTACTTACTTTGACTTCTCCTCCATTATATTTTTATTTACCCTTTTTTGTACAGACAATATCAAGTACAAAATGGCGGGCATTCTCAATAAGTCAACCATGGGGCCAAACAGAAATATCTCAGACAGTTTTGTGCAGTGTAAACGCACCTTCTGTCAGGTCGATTTAAAATCGGAATATGCAATGAACTATCGATTGGGGAATGTCGCTCGAGTGAATAATTTGCTAAGACTTCGTCGGACGTTGGCACCCGTCCCTAAGGACTGGGAAACAGTGCTATTACTACCATTAGGCTTAGTTATCTATTTATATATACTTAATGGGCTTTTAGCTATTTAAAAACGATAAAAAGGTTACCAACAAGAATAAATACTGCACCGACCCCAGATGACCTAGTGACCAGATGACTAGTAGACCAGGAACAGGGCTAGTGAATAATAAATGATGAAAAAGGTTACCAACAACTTGAGTTGATACAACTTTGTCTGAATGATTAGAATGTCTGCTATTATCAATATACATCACGTTATCTTCAGCACACATCAGTCCAATGCCGAACACAAGTATACTCGTAGACATAGACATAGGCAAAAGACGCCTACACAAGGCTGGACATAAGAACAGAAATATAGACATTGGCAATTATTTGTAAGACACCCACACTTTTAAACATATAAAGGAAAACAAATAGAAAACAGGAAAACACAAAAAGATAATGAGAATGTTACTGATAGCGAAATTGGATACCAAATAATATAACAACATATCCTTTTCAATGTATGCAGAGAAGAATATCACGTTGTGCAAAACATAATTTCGAATGAAAAATCAAACACCCTCAAACTTTGTCGTAAATTTTGCTTGTATGTAAAATTGATTACACTTTTCGTTTTGTTTGTTGAGGGCACTATAACTACAAATTTATCATAAATTGGTAACAATCCTCGTTCGAGAACTATGATGTGGTGTCTAACTATCACCAGGTCAGCATGTTTAGGCCTCTCCAAAAGGAAGACTTTGCCTTTCACCACACTTGGTAGGCGGATAAGCAATCTAAGTTTGGCTACTGGTTGAGAGTATGCTGCTCCTGGGTCATTTAACTACATAGGCAGAAAATGTATCAGCCATAAATTGCCCAAACAAATAACATTTGCAGAAACAACAGCATCCGTCATTACCATCCAAAGTCTTTCTAGATCAAAGGGCCTCTAGTCATCCAGACAGGAGCCTGAGGCCGACAATGGGTTTATCTTGTAGTAACGCCGGAATCAATCGCGAGACCAAATCGGGGGTACTCGATGCAAATGAACAAGCCCAATTACGGATCCACCCTGCGGCGAGAGATAAGGCTGGCTGGAAACCGGAGATTTGGTCGGACGACTTAGTTGCAAACGACAACCGAATTTAGGGAGATAGGGTTAACTTCCGTTGGTGATCAGTATAAGGCCGTTTCGATGCAAAATATTTTGTCGATATTTTTTAACGAATTTCATCATCAATATTCTATGGTGGTCCACTGAAGAATTTTGCTACTATACACCGTGCATTTTGAACATTCTGACAAACGAAGCCCACGATATGTAACCACTTTGTGTAACCTCTTGGCAGTGTTTTTAAAAAAAAACTCCAAATAATATCTTAGACAAAAACTTAAGAGGTGGCAAGGGACACCCGGATGGAACGAAGTTCCTTTTTAGTGAATTGTAATAAAATTTTATGTTATTTTAAATAAATAAGCTCTCCCTCTCTCTCTCCCTCCCTCTCTCTCTCCCTCTCTCTCTCTCTCTCTATTTATATCTCTCTCTATCTCTCTCTCTCTATATCTATATCTATCTCTATTTCTATTTTTATCTCTATCTCTATCTCTCTCTTTATCTTTATGAGAGAGACAGAGAAACACGCGCACACCGCACGGCTTACAACTATAGCAAAAAGTGTCGTTATTATTTTTTCCGTCTAGCCCCCTTTCGCAACGCGCGATAAGGAACTTCGTTCCAATATTAACTCAGCTATTCATTTTTAAACACGCTGCGACGCACACGGACGTATCTTAAATAGTTATAATTTCCTTAAATTTTTCTAAGACTATTTTAATTTTAACCAACTAATGTAATAAAATGCGAAACTTTATTAAACTTTGTCTCTCTGGCTGTCTGTTAGCTCCTCACGCTTGAACCGCTGAACATATTTCAATGAAAGCTGATATGTGAATAGTTTGACTCTCGGGAAAAGCAATACAACCCACAACACGATATAAACTTACGCAATTGAAGTCGTGATCAGTGCGCCTACGTATCAACAAGATAAAAAAAACTTCATATTTTTATTTATATATTTTTTTAAGGAAAAACACTTGCAAGTTTACAGATCTAGTCCAACACACTTACAAGCTTAAATTACAATAAAATTGTCATGCAATAAGATTTCAATATAATAATAATTATTTAAATGTAAACCAAATTAAGTCAAAGAAGAAATACAAATAATATTAACCAAAATTATCAGTCATAAAACACACAACATAAAAATAAAAAGAATCACGATATTATCAATTCAATAATAGTAAAAAATGACACAAATGTAAAATATATAAGAAAGAAATAATAAATAATCCGTAGTTAATCACATTAAATGTCATCTACAACCTTGCAGAATTGATTAAAAATATGTCCAATTTGGTCTGCAAAAATATCAATGTCAGTGCGCTGAGCGAGCAAGTCCCCGATGAGAAGCAGAGCGCGGGCGGTGGGCGCGTTCGCGGCGCGCAAGAAGACGCGGCGGGCGGCTCGGGGCGGTTTGTAACCCTGACGCATCCCGACGAATATTTCTTGGGACTTGAATACCTACACACCCCAAGATAGTTGGACTGTCTATGATATTTCTAATAATAAGTAGGTAGTGTTTTATAAGGAGCATTAGCCGCCTATACTTAAGGGACTCCATGTCAAACATGGCAGTGACAGACATTGATGGGTACAGGTAGGGGTAGTACTCATAAATATATTCATCATCATATTAATGTGTTGGTAAAAAAGTCGCATCGTCAGCATTCTGCCTTATCGTTGACCCTAAGCCCAGCATAATTATGTACTCAGGATGGGTTTTGATTCTGCTCCCGTGACGTCCGCCATTAGAGATATTACACCCGGGGACATACACTACATGACTATGACTGATTACTAAGCCACGTAAACTGTACTGTGGTTTTTGCACGTGTGATTGATTGAACATTTGAGGATATCAGATTGTCTGGTTGGAATTCTGCTGATTTTGGATTTTGACCCTTATTGCTTGATGATATGTCTAAAGATAGCCTGGCAATGACTGCAAACTCATCAGACTAAAATGAGTCCATCTCCATAAAACAAAAGTTATTCTAACCAATTAATCACATTACAGCGACACCATAAAACAACACCAAAATAGTGTTCAAATAACCCTTTCTTTTAGCTTTGCTGTAGTCAGATAGAAAGAAACAACGAAGCAGTTTTAAAAATATATGTACAGTCAACAGCACATCAACCTACCACAAAACGTCAAATTTTCTCAAATGATATTGATCTCAAATGAAAGTTGAAAATCAATTCAATGACATTTAACTTTTTGGGTAGGTTGACCTGCCGTTGTGTGTACATACGAAAACAACACTTTGAAGCAAAAACATTCAAATAAAGTGCCACTACACGCTTTGGAAGCCCAGCGCAAAACAACCACACTCAGCGTAAGTCGTGGCCAACTATGTAAGTTTACGCTAGTTTTAGGTGGCCCCTCTTGAAACGAATACCCATTCACCTTAGTCCGTAGGTGTCTCAGACAGACCTCTATACAAGATGTATGTGTAACAACAGCCCCCTCTGCAGAGGATGCATGGAAGCACAAGAGACGTCACAGTATGTGCCTTTTTTTATAATAATCAATGGGCTTGCTCTTGACTACATACTTAACTCTACGGTTAATAAGAAGCTTATGGTTTAACGAGCTTACCCAGAGGCACTGGCTCTCCCACACACCAGCGGAACACAGAAAAACTGTTTGGCGCTGGACTCCGGCAGGAGGGTGGTAGCATCCAGGCAGCCTCTTACGAAGCCTACCACCCAGAGAGAGCTGTTAGCCGTCATCATTGGTTAGAAAACCAAAGATGCCGTTGCCCAGGGTGGACCACTAGGAGGTAGATGCAAAAAAATGTCCATATATCGACTCCATGTGTCTCTTTCACTTATACCAATGTCTTGAAATATCTAAAAGAGGCAGATATACGGTCTTCGTTTTGCGTGAGAAGGTACCGAATTCATTACAGACGTAATAGTAGAAGTCACAGACAGAGCGATGGTAACAAGAAAAAC
This sequence comes from Anania crocealis, assembly GCA_949315895.1. NCBI lineage: Eukaryota > Metazoa > Arthropoda > Insecta > Lepidoptera > Crambidae > Anania > Anania crocealis. Next base: position 4,275,033 of record OX438874.1, on the reverse strand, counting down.
ATAATTTTGAAATATTAATCATCGATCTTTGAGCTTGTTCAATCTACTGAGATATTACAAATATATAATTAAACATTCATTCCGTCTGTACAAATAATGGCCAGGCCGAAAGCAATAAAGAGGGAGCTATGTATTAAAAAATGAGTTCTGCAAAGCTAAAGGCCAGATATTAAAAATTCGGAGCAAAAGGCGGCCGACGTCATTTCATTAATTAATTCTTCCATAGTTTATGAGCTTGTATCAAACAATCTTTCCCCTTGACTACTCGAATGAAAGACAGACCGGAATCAGATTGTGCACAGTGAAAACGGTGCGATGAAATTATAAATTATTTATATCATTTTTTTCAATCGTTAGTGCATTATATGTACAAACGATGTATTTACATTATGAGAGAACAATACAATTTAACTTATAGACGTAAACTGTAACAAACCAAAGTTTTATAACTATTTGGAACTACAGTATCAATTACAAAATGGATCAGTCCCAGTCTATATTTTTTTAAGGTGTTAAATACCTTTACTTTCTAGTTTACCTAGACACAGTATTTTAATAGCTAAAAGATCGATGAAATACATCATTTTTCATTTTTTTGCGCATAACATCGCTTGTCGTACAGCACTGACCTAACAAATATTATATCTCGTTTTTTTTCCTCCAAACTCTGAGAATTCCCATCAAGATCAATCCTTTGTCCCCTAGTTCGTTTTATTGTTTGTCGAAATGTCTCAAACACCACACAAAAACTACTGATGCCATTCGAAAGCCCGTCTGTTATGAATTTAATATGAATTTTAATTCGGTTAGTTTTTTGTTAGTACCAAAGGTATTGTTATAATTATAAATGCTTGAGATTATTTGTAAGTAAGAAAGTATACATTATAGAGAACCGGCAAATTTGTACGCTTACTTATATCATTTTATTTATTTTCTGTATAAAATAGAGTAGTCGTCTAAAAACATTTAAAACATTTTTAGCAAATTTTTTGTTTTTTATCATTTTGATACTTAAAATTGTCTGTGAATCGTACAAAGGTAGGTAAGTACTAGACTCTGTCTAATGAAAGCTGAACCCAGGGTTTTTTGAAATAGCAACATTTACTATAATGACATTATGACAATGTTATTCAAACTGTTCTTTGTTGAGGATTGATTAATGTTGATACTTGATTTCAGGGGGAACGTTTATATCTACTATAACCGTGTAAGTGTGCGTGTAAAAGAATTAAAAATTAACTAATAAACTGACTGTTTAAAATTTAAAAAAAAAACCGTACGTAAATACTAGTGTATAATAGGGAATATGCATGAAAAGAAATATTATTTTACTATATTTATAAAAAACTATAACCGTGAAGTCACAGCACATGTCGAATCTCCTTGTCTAGCACGCGACTATAATGGGTATTTATCAATATTTTGATGATTCCCCATCATCGAAATATTGATAAATACCCATTATACTCGTAGTCTTAAAATAAATAGTTTTTATTATAAGTATTTAATTTTAGGTAATATTTATTTTAAGACTAAATAAAAATATATGCATATTCCCCATCATCATAATCATTAAATAGGAAATGTATCAAAATTATTTATTCCTACCTACTTAAGTTGGTAATACCATACTCGTATTAAGTTTTTTTGAATTTACTGCCTTTTGCTAGGTTCAGCTTTCATTAGACAGTCTAAATATTAATACATAGATGTGACGATCTTTTTTCAAAAAGTCAAATCACCATCAGTAAAAACATCATTATCCTAAAACAGTCTACTATCAGTCGCAGGCCTCTCCAAAATAATAGTTTAGCCATAATCGCCACGCATGGCGGGTTGGCGACCGCAGTCTGGCTAATGGAAGGAAGACGCTGATGGCCGTCTTCTTTTAGCAATACTCCTTTAGTCGCCTTTTAAGAACTACAGGAAAAGAAGGGGTGGTAATATTATATTAACCTGCCTGTAGGGGTTCCTAAGACTGTACTCGGGATCCTAACATTTACTAATGCTTGCTATGATAGGGATAGGTTACTACAAGGAGTGCTAAATAAAACCGACCCGTATGAATGTTTGTAAGACACTGATTTATTTGCTAAGTAAAAATATGTAAATGATATAAAGTGTCGCATCAACAAATTCCATAATTTGGGTCGCGGCACGCACACATTCATGATAAAGTTAAATGTACGATGTTAGCTCGTACATCTTGGCCCTCTAGAGAGAGCAAAATATTGATTTGTTAATACGTTATATAAGATAAAATGAAGTCTATGCTAGATGATATAAAATATTTTACATGGTACAAGGTGATTGACAATATTAATTTTGTTACAAATGGTTAAATAAAGTATTGTATTGTCCATGTTTTCATTATTTCACTCGCGTGATTCTACACCAGGGATATTAAATGACACCGAACGAGACGCGATGGGTGTCATTGGAGATGTCCCTTGATCAACACTAACACAGCTTACTGATTTACGCAGTAAGTTAAATTCACTAGGCACTGCGGTCATACTGACTGAGTTGCCGACACTTTCCACTGCACTGTGAGGAAGTGGTGCAGCAACGTGCTGCGCCCGCGCCTTCCGACATCGTCTAATCCTTGAGTAGGCTAGTATACTTGCTGCCAATAGTAGTACTGACACGATAACGTATGTTATCGTGTAGTGATGAACATCGTGAATGCTGAGGTCAGAGTAAGATTGTCCTTTCAGGTCCTCTATTTGATCTTTCAGCTGCTTCCACATGTATGTATGATTTTCTGGTACCATCATATCGTCAGATATAGTGCTGTTATGATGTTGTTCAAAATAGATAACTCTGGGACTTTGATATTATTTTGTACCGCCATGTGATTCACGTAATTGTTGTGCGTATAAATTGATAGGTCATTGTCCTTGAGGACACAACCATGCTCTAGAGTAACAAGGCCGTTACCTGATAATGATGACACCGAAATACCAGCGGTGCAAAAAATGCGTACTCTGCATTCTTGGCAACACGAGAAGAGCCAGTCGTTCCGGGCATGCAGTTTAATCCACCTGTTAGTGCAACTTGATTGTTCGTATCTACAAGCATTACTTATATTTAATTGGCAGACTGATTGTTTCATTTTCATATCGTACATTGGTGTATCGAGCGAACATAACATTCGGTCTTCTGTGGCCCTTAAGCAAAGATGCAGGTCATCATCGGATAAGAACATAGCTGTATCTTTTCGGAGATTGAAGGCTATGTAGGGATGACTTGGAGTAATGTAATAAGATCTTTGATTTTTGTTTTGAGGAACACTTATAACCCGATCGAGTTCATAAATTTCCTTGCTTACAAGAGGTATCCTTATTTCGATGATCAAATAACTGCTAAACAATCTTGATGACACCTTTAACATTTTATAAATGTCAGCAAAGCTAGTTCGTTCAACCGGCATCGTGAGGTCACCCTGTAGTTGACTTGATATAGTAAATATTTGAAATTTTAGTTGGTCAGGTGATAATAGATGAGTATCAATGCGCCCATGTTTGATATCAGTGATAGTATTTATTAAAGTTTCTTGCATGCGTCTTAGATTCGAGATAATTATGTTAGCCACTAAGGCTGATGACGTCACATATACATCATTTTGGACAACTAACTGAACGTGATTGATTTCGTCTGATAGGTTACGGAGATGTTCCTTGACGAATTTGAACTGAGTGTTCATAATCTTCTCGTTTCGTTGAATTATGTTATACTCGGCTTCGAGCACTATAGTTTGATTTCTCATTAAGTTTTGTAGGTGTTTTTCGTTATAGGTAATTTGTTCTATATCTTTCGCGTACTTTTCAGCGAATCTTTCATCTAGAACACCAAATAGTGAATTGGCAATATAACCAATTCCGTTCACCAAGCCACGTTTCTTCCTATTTCTAAACTGATTTTGTAATAACATATTATAGTGTTGAATTTCGCTCAACTCATGCTTGAGTTGAAACATAAGCGTCCGATATTGGTTAGATAAACCTGTACACGATTTTTGAAGATGATTTATGTAAGACTCTATGTCTGATAGTCCTTGATAGTAGGCTGATAAATTGTAATAGACAACAAGTTTCCACTCATCTCTTATGTACTGTAGGTTTGCAATTTTGTCAAAGTATAGGCCGTTGTTCTCCATCATTCGAGTAACATTATAAGGTTGTTGACTTTGTTGTACAGTCGGCGAAATTAACATTGTGAAACATAATAAAGTTGTTAATAATAAGCCCTTAAGACCCTTTTTTCGGCATTGCTTAGTCTGATGTTGATTAGCGATCTGCTGATGATCTTGCTGTGTAGAGTGTAGTTTCTGTTCTGAAGATATTTCATGAACTGGTAATATGACTAACTTAGTCACTGGCCGTTTAACTATGTTATTTTTTGTTTTTACGGAAACCACCCGAACGTAACCATCCTTTCCAGGATGTACTTCATGGACACGACCCATGAGCCATTTTCCTGGAGGTAAATTATCGTCCTTAATTAAGATAATGTCATTGATTTCGAGGTTCTTGCTTGGAGTTTTCCATTTTGAACGAGTTTGCAGATGCTGTAAATAATCTGTCGACCACCTTTTCCAAAAATGTTTTAACATACTTTGTATGAGTTGCCATCTACTGGGCAGGTTCATACAGTCATCACCTTGTGGTCGTGACAACAATGACCCTCCAATAAGAAAATGGCCAGGAGTCAAGTAGTTATCTTCGGGGTTTTCGGTCAAAGGGAATAGCGGCCTAGAATTAAGACAGGCTTCTATTTGTTGGATCAACGTAGTAAACTCCTCGTACGTGAGTCGTTGTTCTCCAAGCGTCCTCTTCAGGTGCCGTTTGAAACTCCTGACGGTTGATTCCCAAAGGCCTCCTGCCGTTGGCCATCCTGGTGCGTTGAATGACCATTTAATATCCCACTCGGCTATGCCGTCAAAGAACTCATTATTGAAATTTGACGTTATTTCCTTATATTCTTTTTTGAGTAATCGATTGGCTCCTACAAAGTTAGTGCCGTTATCACTGTACATTTGAGAAGGAGTACCACGACGTGCACAGAAACGACGGAATGCTGCTAAGAAGGCTGGCGTGCTCAAGTCAGAGACCAGCTCTAGGTGTACAGCCTTGGTGGATAAACAAACAAAAATTGCTATGTACCCTTTATTGCACCTTATGCCTCTACCCTTACTAGCCTTTAGGTCTACATGACCTGTGAAATCAACACCAGTGTGGGTAAATGGACGTGATGGTGTAACCCGAGGATAAGGTAGGTCTGCCATAATTTGCTCTCTCTTTTCGGTGCTATATCGTCTGCATTTGACACACATTCTGATTTGTCTCTTAACCGTGTTCATACCACTAAGAATCCAGTACCTCTCCCTAATGTATGAAAGTGTAAGTCTTGGACCTCCGTGAAGAGTGGTGATGTGTCCTTGACTGATAATAAGATCGGTTAATCGACTATGATTTGATAGTATAACCGGGTGTTTAGCAGAGCTGCTTAAATCTGAAAAATTTAATCGTCCTCCCACTCTTAATATTCCGTCTTCATCTATATATGGACATAAGCTTGCTATTTTGCTCTTAGGTCGTACATGACCTTTGCTCTTTATATTAATCAAATCGTCTTCAAAATCCTGAGCTTGAGTGTACTTGATAACAATGTTATAAGCATTTTTAATTTCAGCTGGTGATAAAAGCTGACCGTGCTCCGACGGCTTACGGCGTAGTCGCGCAACGAAACGTGACACCCATGCTATTGTCCTCACTACTCGAGTAATTGAATTATTATTTTGCAATAATTCTGTAATTAATGTAGGTCGTTCGTGGCATAAGGCAGTGTTTACACTTACTTGCTTAGCCTCTAGATTTGGTATCTCATATTTTTTGTTCATACATTTTTTTGCGTTAAAGCTCAGAAGCCATTTAGGACCCTGCCACCATAATGAATGCTCTAATAAGGTTTTAACTGTTACTCCTCTTGTGGCTGAGTCAGCTGGGTTCTCTTCTGATCGTACATGATTCCACTGCGAACTTGGAATAATTTCGGTAATTTGATGGACTCTATTTGCTACAAATTGCTTCCAGCGGGTGACATCTCCATGAATCCAGCCTAAAGCCACCATGGAGTCCGTCCATGCGTATATTGATACACGATCTTTAGGTAGTGATTGAACAACTTTCTTCATCAGTTGTGATAAAAGGTGAGCTCCGCACAATTCGAGTCTTGGCAGTGACACTTGTTTGTTTAGCGGGGCCAACCTTGTTTTTGCGATAATTAAGGTAGATGTGTACTCTCCCTTACTATCGGTTGATACAATGTAAATTGAACAAGCGTATGCCTTCTCCGACGCATCGCAAAAACCGTGTAATTGAAATGCTAATATTGTATCACCGAAATATCGAGGTATAGAAAATTGATTAATATTTTTAAGTTCGTTGCGTAGTTGAAGCCATTCTTCTTGCAACTGTTGGGATAATTTATCATCCCACGCCATACCACTTGTCCATGCCTTTTGAAAAATAAATTTTGCTTTAATTGTAAGAGGAGAAAGCCAACCTATCGGGTCAAATATTTTGGAAATATTTGATAGAAGCTGTCGTTTTGTATGACTAGTTTCTATAAGGTCAATTGTGTTTTGAAAAGTAAAGTCGTCCGTAGATGGATGCCATCTTAGTCCGAGAGTTTTACGAGACTCCGAACATTTAAAATCAAAGGGAATATCGACTTGCTCGGGTGATAAATCAGAAACTAATTCTTTGGCATTGGCTGACCACTTTCTCAATTTCATCCCTGCTCCCATTAACATTTGAAGTAATTGATTTTGTAATTCCTTGGTCTGTTCAATAGTTTGATGTCCACTCAAAAGATCATCAGTGAAAAATGAGTTCTCCAATGCTGCTGCTGCTAAAGGATATTTTGAAGCTTCATCTTTGGCGATTTGTCGTAATGTTCTGATAGCTAAGAATGGAGCTGCTTTTGTTCCATACGTTACTGTTGTGAGATGATATTCGCGAAACGGTTCAGATGGTGAATCACGCCATATGATAGATTGTAAAGGTTGATCGGATTTCCTTACAAGTATTTGTCTGAACATCTTCTCTATATCCGCAGTGATCACGTATCTATGCTGTCTCCACCTTAAGATTAGATCTTGTAAGTCGACTTGTAGGTTGGGACCACATTCCATCAAATAATTCAAGCTACGGCCTGTGGTGGTCTTTGATGAGCCATTAAATACAACACGTAGCTTCGTAGTGCTAGAATCTAATTTTAGCACTCCATGATGCGGTAAGAAGCAACAAGGTCTTTCTTCACTATAAGCCTCTCGCATGTGGCCTAATTGCTCATATTCGTGAATAAACTGCTTATAACTGTCTGAAAGTGCGCTATTTTTTGCCATTCTATGCTCTAATTGCTTAAACTGTGCTATGGCTTTCGCCTTCGAAGAACCTAAGCATTCCTCAAATTTTGGCTTCATAGGAAGCGCTACCACATATCTACCGTTGTCTAAACGTGATGTAGTAGCCTGATAGAAATCTTCGCAATACTGTTCCTCTCTTGTCAAAGTGCTAGTATTTTCATGTATATCTTCTAATTCCCAGTACTTTGATATTTCTTGCAAGTTATTGATGACGACGTGACAGTTAAAAGTTTTAACATTGCCAGAGAGGATCCAGCCTAGTTTAGTCTGCTGTGCTATTGGGGCTTGTATAGGGCCTTTGATCAAGCCACTCATTATGATTTCTGAGTAAATGCTCGCGTCTAAAAGTATGTCTATTGGCTTTGATACGTTGTAATCAGGATCTGCTAAATCAATACGTTGTAGGTGAGGCCAACATTGCTTGCTAAATGTGCTATTAGGTAGGTTATTAATGACACGTGATATTACTAGTGCTTGTGTCGTAAAACTATAATCTTGATAAATTGACTGACATTCAATCGATACGACGCCCTTGCTTGACTTGGACCCGTTTCCTATGCCTGATACCGATGCATTATAACGCTGTCGCTGCAGGCCAAGCATCTGTGCTGCGTTTTCAGAGATAAGAGCTATTTGTGAGCCCTGATCAAGTAATGCTCTAAGGGTGTGGTAGGTGCCGTTAGCTGCCTTTACCCTCAATGCTAATGTGGTTAACAACACTTCCTCGTCATCGGAAGCAACGTGGTTAACGCTATGCTGTTTCTCAATACTTTTTGTTGCTAAAGTAGGTGTTAAATTTAAGTTCGTCAAGTTTGTTACTGTGTGTGTGGATTGCGTAAATGCCTCGTGTAACAAAGTATTATGTTCGTCATTACATTCCTTACACCGCTTTTCGGAATAGCATTTACCGGCATGCTTATACAAGCAATTCTGGCAAATTTTATGTTTCGCAACCAACTTAAGTTTCATTCCTGCTGACATGTTGATAAATTTGTGACATCGATATAATTCATGATCGTGTGAGCATAATGGGCAATTCGAAGTATAGGTTGGAGCTGCTTTATAAAACTTAGAAAAAGGCCTTCCTTTTTCTTGCTTGTTGGTTGACGTTTTTAAATGATGCTGATATGGAATACTACTCTTGGAAGGTGTATAATATTCCCTATCCTTCTTATGAATAGGTTCAAGGGCAATAAATTTTGCTTCTAAAAACTCCATAAATTCTTCTAATGATGGTAACTCTCTAGGCGATTTGCGCGCCTCTTTGTAGTCACTGTAGGTATTCATGTCCAACTTTTTAGCTAAAAGATGTACTAACAATGGATCCCAGGTGCTCGTATCCACTCCTAAATTATGAATGGCGTGAATACATTCGGTGCTTGTATCATACAATCGTTTCAACTCATAAGATGTTTGTTTGCTGATATTGGGCTGATTAAGAAACGTTTCGATTTGTTTTGAGAATAATAATTGTGGATTATTATACCGATGTATGAGTATATCCCATGCTGTATCGTAATTTTCCGCTGATATTGTAAGATGTTGTATGAGACGCTCAGCCTCCCCCCTAACCTTACCCTTAAGGTGTTGCATCTTTTGTGTTTTAGATAAAATGTTGCTATGGTGTATGGTTTCCGTAAATAGGTCATAAAAGGTAGGCCACTGAGTGTATTTTCCCGTAAAGACCGGAATATCTAACATTGGAGTAGCTTGGTGAACATGAAGAGAAGAACATAATTTTTGGTTTAAGATTTTCTTAATGCGCTTATATGATGATTCGTGAGTACTCAACTCTCTTTCGTAAAAAATATCACCTCCTTGTAATATGTTATCAATTTCTAAATGCATGCTATCTATGACGCTCCATCGCGTCTGTAAATTACGCAATTCATCCTCTATTTCCCACTTTTCGCTAATCTCATTCAGGTTAATGCTCTGGATAAGCCGATTTAAGGCTCGAAAATTAGTTCTTTGCTGACTTAACAGTTCAATAATTTTCCCGTCAAGCTGTATTGCCTTTTCTTCCTTCCCATAAGAAGGCCCTGCACCGTCCTTCCCGTAGGAAGAAAGCGCATCTCGAAATGCTTGATAAAAATCGAATGCTTGCTGGTAAATATTTTCAGTAAAGTACTGCTGTGTTTTATCTACAGAACCTTGTAACTCTATATTATTTTTATCAAACTCTCCCCAGATGTTATCAATTGCTTCTAGACGCGTTTGAATATACTCTGCAGTTTTTCTATGCGAAGGATCCTTTCTAAAATTAGTTTGGATCGATTTTAGTCGGTCTACAATTTCCTTTTGGCGTACAATAAGATCCTCCATTGTCAAAAACAGGAAAAAAGTGATAAAGGAACAATCTTACTTGACTGATGATGATGCGTTCGGAATCTGCTTCCGACACTAGCTGCTGGTTTGCTACTGTCTACTCCCTCCCGAATCCCGAGAGGATTAGTCCTGATAGTGATGATACTGCGACACCCGACGCTCGCCAAGTGTCTAGTGCTGATGATGCTGACTGTCTCAAGCCGTATACAGGCTCAAGAAAGTGTTGAAGAGTAAACTGGTATATTCACTCTTAACTTCGTTTACGAAGTTGCTGAACTGTTTTAAATATGCTAGTCTTAATGTCGACGAGTTCCACAACGGCATAAAACGATCACACGCGTCACTTTTACACTGTGTATTTGATCACCGATGGGCCCCGCAATCGTATGCTCGAAGGACCAAAAAAAATGTAGGGGTTCCTAAGACTGTACTCGGGATCCTAACATTTACTAATGCTTGCTATGATAGGGATAGGTTACTACAAGGAGTGCTAAATAAAACCGACCCGTATGAATGTTTGTAAGACACTGATTTATTTGCTAAGTAAAAATATGTAAATGATATAAAGTGTCGCATCAACAAATTCCATAATTTGGGTCGCGGCACGCACACATTCATGATAAAGTTAAATGTACGATGTTAGCTCGTACACTGCCAGCATCCCACGACAATAAATTTATTATTTCGTTTTATTTTAAATTTTTAGGTTATAACCATAGATTCCATAAAAAAACTACATAATCAGCGTCATATAAGTGTCTTAAAGAAATGTGTACTCATTTGACTTTATAATAAGGTGCACATATACAACTTATATCAATCGAATAGATACAACATGATATAAAACTCCATACTATTGCATGTCGATATAATTTGGCCAAACACATCAACGTTAATATTCCATCGAGGCCAATTTTATTAATTGTCATTTTTGTATCAGTTTGTCTTTCTAGTTCTTATTATACAGCGTGTTAGGTAAATGGTATAGCAAGCCGATACCAGCCTGGTTGATGCATTGGCAAGCTGGATGCATTCTGATGCCTTTTATGAGACCCATAGTAAAATCGATGGTTTAAACCGTCTTCATTTACTAACCTCGACGGTACTTTCCAAGCCTCTCGGCCATTAAGCCGCTTTGAATAATTCTAGACTGATTGTCACCGGTATGACCGGGATCCCAGTCCCAGGAGACTCGGTATGACCGGTATTCAGAATCTGCTTCTAATGGAACGGAAACTTGCAGACTCTATGCCCGGGTGAACATCTAGGGAATTGTAGCATTGTTGATATTGTTTTGTTTTGATAATTTAAGGGATCCGTATTGAAAGGGTAAAAACGCTAATACTAAGACTCCACTGTACGTTTATTTGTCTGTCACCAGGCTGTATAAAAACTGTGATAGCTAGACTGTTAAAATTATTACAGATGATGTATTTTTATTTCGAAAATTTCCAACCAAAAGTCAAACAACAAACAATAGTTATAGAGGACAAATACTCATTTAGTTGTTGGACAAACTATGTGCTACTAACGTGTATTGATGCTGGGTTAAAATCGAATGAAACCACTTCTTCTTTTCATATGGGTGTAGTGAAGAATGACTAAAGGAGTACTTTTGCCAAAAAATCTAGCAGAAAGGTCTTCTGTCCACCACTGGTAACTATCATCGCCGACCCGTCTGCCAATCGTAGTGATTGTGGTAAACCTTCTTTCTAGAATGATTTATATCCAGCAGTGTGTTGATTTCGATTAATGATTATAATGATTCCTATCTGTGGACTGTACACTGCACCATGCACCATCAAAATCACTGTAACATTGAAAAAAACTTAACAACTTTGACAACAAACAGGTTAAATAGTTAGCCGAACACGTTTTCAAACTTAACAATACATAAACTACCGAAACAAACGAAATATTAGAAATAGAAACAAGGAGGAACACTACAATGAAAGACAAAACATTCGCTGAATTAACACATTTCACAACAAAACGATCCGAACTCAAACAAATTTGAACTCTATTCAGTTTCACTAAGCGTTAATAATGACAAATAGGGCTGTCCCATTCATACTTCATGCACAGATGGATGGCAAAAACACACCTTACTGCATTGTCATAAGAGTGCACTATTCAAGCTTTCACCATTATTGTCAAAACAGTAATACCACAATAATGACACGAAGATACTCAAACATGAATTCTCGGAAGGTACACTTCCATCCCTAATTTGGTTGACGGATTCTTTTGTGTCAAAATTGACAGTAATTATTTAAAAGTAAGCTGTTAGCGACAGATACGGGGACAAAAGGTTAAAATTTACAGCCAATAAAAACGTTTGTTTGAAAATTTATTGATGTTTTTTTATGTACACTCGACAGCACATCAAGTTAAACAGTTGAACTGCGATAACAGCTTTTATTACGTAGGGCATAAAGGCGGTCTCAAGGTCAACATGTATAGTCTGATGTGCCGCCGTGTGTACTTACACGCAATACGTCTCAAAAGTCGTGTTTTGTTTTAACTTAGACGATTTATAGATGTATAAAAGAAGTATTAAAATTCAATAGTGTGATTGGATATCTAAATCAAAAGATACTAACCCCCGTATTTATAAACAAGTAAAAGTAATTACTTGACTACAAGTAATTACTTGAGATGCAATTTGTATGCCTTAATCAAGAAATTAGTAGAAGTTATAACTACCAAAAGTTAGCATTTTCAGCCAAATAATATGACTATTAATGGTGACCAATTTCTTTTACTTAAGCACTAGGTATGAACACTTTAAGTTATGACTTTCTTAAGCAATAAGTAATTACTTCTTTATAAATACGGGTGTAAATGTCTAGTTCTAGTGGGTTTTTAATGTTTATTGCGGTACAAAAGTCGTAGTTTTTGGTATTTTAAACTGTTCTAACCTTTCATATCAATATGAGTATTCTGTGTGTCATTTGTATATTTCATAGTGTACTTGATTTTAAATGTGTCTTTGTACAGCATAGAATTTTGGTTACTTTATTAAAATACAAAATTATCATAAAATAAATTAGCTTTGAATAAATATATATGTGATTGTGCATTCTGTACACTATGTATGTGTGTATTCATTAGTTTCTCAACAATTTAATATGTTTCCCGGGATTTAGAAAAAACATACTCGTAGGTACTAACTTTTTATGTTATCCTTATTATGGAGACGATTGTTTCCAACAGTGGGCTAATATACTCGTAGGTTGTGATGAACTTTTTATTAGATTTGAACAAAAATCTTTTCAGGGTTGTAGGAATTTTTTTATAAGCCTAATATTTAGTTTTATTAGGGATTTCGTACAGCCTCCTGAGTTCTGTCCTAACACTAACAAAATGGCGATACATAACTAAACAAAGTAGTATTCAGATATAATTATGTTCAATGCCCCGTTGGTCTAGTGGTTTAAATACCGGGCCAAGATCTCAGGGTCCCATCCATGATCCAGGTTCGAATCCCGGGTCGGGCAACAAAAAGTTGCTCGGGTTTGTGATCACCAACCCGCATTTGGCAAGCGTAATTATGCCAGTACACTCATCATTGCTGTGGTAATTTCAAACACCCAGCATTGAATTCAATGATAGAGGCCTTATCCCTGCAGTGGGAATGATGATTAGGTATAGGCTGTTACTTTTTTTTTTTTTACTTTATATGTTCAATATAAAACATTCTACTAGATAGTACATGTACATACCTATAGTATAAACACTTTTATGATCTAAGGCGAATGTAACTTAGCAGTTTACTCAGTAAGTTTACTCAGCGAAATTAAGGAAACTAAATTAAAAATATACAAAGTGTATATGTATAATTTTGCACTCGCCTTAGCAGCGCACGTACTTTATTTGGTTTAATAGGACATACAGACATGCAGAAAAACAGTATGAATTTACCAGGTTTAATATGAGTACGATTCCAGCTTTTTTAATAAAGTCCCGAACGATTGCAGTCGCAAAGAAAATAAATTTAGCACACAGTAAAAGTAGATGCAGTATTCTTAGTCAATATACAAAAATAAATAGTGGTTGTTTACTATTATGCTATCTTAAATTCATAATAAGTTTGAAACAGCAAAGTCAACGGGCATTATGACGTTTACTATGGGCTCATGTTATCTGATTATATTATAAATATGCATAAATCATAATTTTTGAGTTAACATAATGATAGCATTGTTGTTTATTTATTTATTTAAGCTTTATTGCACAAACGAACAGTTATTGTACAAAAGGTGGACTTAATGCCACGTGGCATTCTCTGCCAGTCTACCATCGGGCTAAACAGAAATGCTTAGTAAGCGGTGCGATAAAAAAAAAGTTATTAAATAAAATTATCATTAAAAAAAATACTAAACTACAAAAAGTACATACCTATACTGACATATAAACTAAACACTAATATTTAGACAATTATTATACATACTAAATAAATGTAAAATATTAACATATACATACATACACCGTGAAATTTTAGTGGTTGTTTTCCCGCAGTAAAATGATTCTATCTTAGTAGTACAATAGATTTGTGCAGTTTTTTTTTTATTCAAATAAAAAATAGCAGTTTTACGATTGTGATAAACGAAACTCGAAAGCAACCTCGAACCAATGGTACCAGCCGCGCCGCAGCCGGTCACCGGTCGGGGTCATTGCCCCTCGCGCGGTGCAGTTTATGCTGTATTACTTAGTGAGTAGAGCTTCTTTTGCTTTGAACATTGATTTCGTGTGGCAAGCAGTACCCAAACACGTCACATTTTATAAAGATACTATCGTATCTCACGCTTTTGAGTTGATGATTATTTTTTTGATTAGTTGAGAACAACGATATCTTTATTTTCAAAAAAATAACTCGCACGATTCGATGGTGCTACTAAAGGTAAATCGTTCTGTTGCGGGAAAACAACCACTAAAATTTCACGGTGTATACATAAATAGCTCAAACCATTAACTAAATGCTCTAAGATAAATAGTGACAAAAATATATTAATATAAATGACGACAAGTATGGTGAAAGCAATGTTCATGTTGATGATTCCAATTGTTAATGACTATCTCTTAAAATGTCTGTTGACTATGACTTAAAATTGGAGCCATGTTATTGGTCCGCGTAAATGAATTTTTAAATGTTTGATTTACTTTATTCTGTAGCTTTACATTAAAGGTGGAGGGGAGGTTCCGTATTTGATGTATTTTTTTAAGTTCCGGACCTTATGAATTAAAATATGAAAGTTCCTTATAAAATCCACTTCTCTAAAAATAATTTTAATTTACTTGGATGAGGCACTTGTTTTACTTCGATCGATTTTTACTTTAGAACTTCTTGTTTATTTAATGAAGTAGGTTTATTTTTATCTTGCACGTTCATCTTAATCCATGGACTACTACTCGAGCCTACTGTTTACTACTTTACTGGTGCGTAGCATCTGAGTGCAATATTATTTAGCCGTTTGAGAGAGCTAATAACTTCTCTTTATGAATTGCAAAACCTTTTGAAACTTGAAATAAATTAAAAGAAATCATATCGTACCAATTAAGTACTGAGTTTTCTAAGAAGGTTCTGATGACTAATGAAATGACACATGCCTGTCTAAAAGGAGCAAGTTGACATAATCAGGGCTCGGAAAACGTTATATTTTTCTAAACGTTTTCGCCTTAAGTACCTAAAAACGTAAGTGTTTCGTTTATGTTCGAACGGAATCACAAAGAAAACGTTTTGACTGGAAACGAAATTTTAAATCGTTCTTGCTCCATAAAACGTTTTTAACCCTTTTAAACAGATTTTGACATATTAGGCCATGCAATACGAACGAACACGCGGCACGCGCTGTCTCGGTTTAGCTCACTACACGGATTAAACCGTTATAATACGTTCCCATTTCTGTCATCCATTAGAAATAAGGTAGACTTTTCAGCCTCCCCTCGGACTAAAATCTAATTTATCTTGTTCTTAGCGAAACCAGTGGATAAAGCTAGTTCCAAACATATCATGCCTCCATTAATTCGAGAGTAAATACAGAAAGTAAGATACGCGAACGGCGGGATCCGAGTTCCCAGCACGGCTACATACACTTCCGGTTCACTCGCGCGCCAAATGTAAGGAATCTAAATAATATTCACGGTGAGAATACACAGTCAATATAAGGGTAACAGTAGGCAATGATGAGCCGAAAGGTATTAACAGGTATAACAACACCAACGAGATGTGGTTATTGTATTTCAATATTATATAAAAAAATGTATGGTTCTTAGGACAACTGCTGTACTTTTATATCACCACTATCTACTTAAGAGTAAGTACTCTGAAATTTCACATCCTAAATGTCAAATCAACTATTAAATTTTTTATGATAAGATGATTTTTAAGTGTTAATAGCATACAAAAAAAATATTGTTGCACTAAAGGTAAACTGGGAGTACCATCGTCAAGAAAAAAAATCTCAGTAGGCTTTAAACTGATATGCCATAATGTGACTTAAGGACAACTTTTCAAGTGCCTACTGCAGCAAAAGATACTGAATTGGTGGAATTTCCACTATTCATAATAATACGTCTATTTCTCGTAACCGCGGCGTGCATTAAAACAACGACCACCATACTCAAATTTTGTAATTAATGAAAAGCTTTTAATAGATCGGTTGTATTTGTATTTTTTTAAATTAATTTCAACCGTAAATCATTTCGAACTTGAGTTACTGCGTCTGTTTTTATTCGACTACGTTTCAATGGTGCTTTTAGCAACGAAAAGGGAAGATATTTTATTCTTTACACTTTTTAGTATCAGTATTCGCTATTGAGAAATATTTCTGTGCTTTACTTATTGGAAAATATTTCACGATCCTGCCAAAATTTTCCTTTTATTTAATATGATATTTTCGAGATCTGCCCTATCAGGTCCAATTTTGTTAGTTACGTACTTTCATTTTCAGGGGTAAGTAAACTTGAAGTAAAACCACTTTATAACTTTATTTCACGCAAATAAACTGCTAGTATCTATAAAAAAAAACATTTTTTTTAAATGCAAACAAAAAGTATTTACCGTTTTCACAGTTTTATCGCAATAAATTGCATTGAATTGAATTGAATTAAATCGACTGTCCTAGGTTCTTTTGGTCTGTGCACACTGCACAATGGACTTCGGAATTTTCCACGGCTTTTTAGGAAATCATAAGTCGTGTGCAGCCAACTGCCAAAGTACTAATTTATATTTAATATCTGACATGCTGATTTTCATTAGGTAAAAAAAATATGGGATTGACATAGACGCTGTGCTCTCAAAAATCCCGTAAATAATGATATAAACAATAAATGATTTGATTTCAAAATAATGAGATTTGAAAAAAACTGTCCTAGGTGGTACTTGAACTCACAACCACGCTTACACAGCATAAAAAGACTTAAAAAATGTTTATTTTTTGATACTTAACATGCCAGCGCCACCGTGAAAAAATGTCTTGTAAGCTCAATTAGTAAGAACTGTCGCTGAGGACTTGTATTTTAGCAGGGGTTCAGTTGTACTCGTGCACTGGAGGAGTGTTATCAAAAAATAATAATATATAATATATCAGTTTTATTTCTGCAAATAAGTCCAATGAGGCTCTTTTACTCCCAATATTTAAACCTACCAATGCTTCGCCTTTTATCAATACGCCTATAAATAGTCTATCAGAATATGAATTTGCGTAAGTTACGTTGATGATATCACGATGACAGTAAAAAGTCCTACACTAATGCATTTTTACGTAACCAGGCCAACGGAATATGCAAGCAATCTAGCCGAGTCTTCCGCTAGGGTCGATGTTTAGACCTACATCTTATATTGTTGAGAATATGAAAAAAAATATCGATGAATTTTTATAGTAGGTATTTGAAATAATAAAATAAACAAACGTGGACAACATCACATACAACATTATTCTGATTCCATATTCACTATGGAATCAGACTGATTTCGACATTACGAGGGTTACATACAGGATGAAATTTTAACCACTTTCAAAAATTTTTATAGGCGTTCAGTATCGTATTTAGAGCCCATTTATGAAGCAAAAAATGCAAATCAAGCTTTCACCCGAAAATATTTTTCGCAATATAATTTTCAATTTTTACGGTCTTCGGCCTGATAAGGTATAAAGGGAAAATCAAAAACATATGAATAGTATCGTAATGAATGAATAAGATGCGAATTGCGTTAAAAGAGTGTTGCTAGGTAGCCGTATCAATAATTTCAGATTTTTTGCCGACATTTTCTAAGTGCTTTTTTATCTTGACATTTTTGTACTGGGCTATACCAAAAGAAAAAATACGTCATATGTTTTTTGATTTGTAGATTGATATATTAAAATTTGGAAAGTGGTTAAAATTTCACCCTGTATAGTTAGAAATTCAATATCTAACTATATGTAACCCTCGTATTGTCCGGAAATCGAACCCGGTACGAGCGGGCAACACCTTGAAACCGGTGTGTACCTACGCCTCTCCACCATGGAGGTCGTGGATAATATTTTTAAAACAATTCCGTTAACAATTATACATAAATAAATTGCAAGTGTCGTAGCTAGTGTAGTAATAATACGTAAAATAGTAGAAAATTACTTACATGGGGATAGGCCTAATACTCGTATTTATGAAAATAAACACTGTTGTTCTCGAATCAATTACATTTAATAGGTTTTTTTCAACCAACACGCCACCATCACATGAGTAAAAATGACGGTCTTCCTGTCTCTCCAGTCTTATTTTTCTATTTTCCTTTTTAATTATAATGTGGCCAGTAACAAACTTTTTATAAAAGTTTATTATAACTTATTGTTAATACATAAATGCATTTACAGTTAACTATGAGATTATGACTAAGAGATTATACTTACAATTACAATATTATATTAAAATATTTGTAGGCTTACAATTATTAATATGAAACTTTTTTCTAATTATCGATAAGTCTTCTATTAATAGAAACACCGCTAGTTCCGAGACGAGGAATGCAGACATCACGCGCGAATAGAAATCGGTACCGATGAGCAAAAATTCTAATCACTATTAAAATCAAACGTGCGATGCATAATAGCTCTTAATTATCAGATATTAAATACTTAGATCGGATGTAAACTATTTTAAACGTTTATTAAATAGTGCCTTCGGCTGTGGCTTTGCTCGTGTCGGGTATAGATTTCATTACCAACTTACTTACAATTAATGCATGTGAGAGATACAGCTAAAGTTATTTCTGTGTTCAAATGATAGCCTTACAAATATTATAAATACAAAGTAACTTTTTTTGTCTGTCTGTCTGTAACACGCATAAACGAATGAACAAATTTTGATGGAATTAGACGTTGACAAATGACAAAGGCTTCTTTGGCGTAGCGATTATTGAATGGATGGTGAATTTTCCTTATGCAGAGGTTGAGTCCAGGTGTGGACTTATGTGGGCTTGTGCTGTGGTAAAATACATATGCGGTTATGGCTGTCCTTCTTCTGGCAAGGTACTCTTTTAATCGCCTCTTACGACACCCACGACGGGAAGAGGTGGTGCTATTCTATTATAGATCAGCACCGCACAGCACACCCAAAACCACACAACCGTTCAAAACATACTCAAAGAAATGAGCGCTACCATTTCTCACACACTTAAAGCGTCGACAGATCCACAACAGCAAAAAATGGCGGCATCGTTTCCGTACTTTATTAAACAAAAAATATGCAAAAAAACACGCACTTACCAATTTTTTTGACTTGGTCCAAATTTTACCTTGTTTGATTTAAAATAAGGTTGGATATCGTTTGAAAGTTAATCACAGGTGGTCCAAGTATGGATTAGGGTAACAAAAGTTAACAAAACTTTAATCTCAGATTAGGTTGAGACTGTTAAGTTTTTTTGTTGGAAACAAGATACCTTGTTGATCCGCAAAATGTTTATATAGGCGTTTGGAACCGTGAAATAAACGTTAATATTGAAATAAAGCTATTCGGTACGGTTTTAAGGCGTGTTATTGACATGCATTCCTTTTTTGAAGTTCATTCGTAATGTTCCTGATTCAATTTTTTTTTTATTTGAACCTTTCTGATTGCTCCGGCCATTGTACTAAGCGCCACAATTAAAAAAAAATGTTATCTTGTGACTGACATGGAATGGGGGCTATCGCTAGTAAATTTGCCACTAGAGGCGCTAGTGTCGCGTGAGGTCCAATATCATTCACTTTGTACTGGTTTTAGCGGAATTTGTTGCATAATTTATAATTTTTTTAATTTACCTGCCGGAAAGTGATCTCCTTCGTAAAATATCGCAAATATGGATTATTTGGCGATTAATGTGAACGCTTTAAAAGCGGAATTAAGAAAAAGCGCAAAAATAGGCGGCCTCAAGAGCAACTATTTTATAGTTATTTATAAACAATATAACCTTAATTAGATTCAAGATATAACACTTTGTTTCGGCGCCAATTGCCTTTGATAGCTATACCTCCGGACCTCAGTCTACAGTGGCGCCAACTGGTAAGCAAAGAAACGGTAGTCCCCATTAAAATTAAAGTCTCAGATAAGACAAATTGCATTGTTTTTGCATCATTGCTTCGAAATTGCAATAACATACTGGAAGAGCGTTATTCACAAACTTACTTTAACGTTAAACACACACACACACACACACACACACACACACACACACACACACACACACAAACACACACACACACACAAACACACACACACAAACACACGCACATGCACACACGCAAACACGCACGCACACACACTCGCAATATTTTAATACGGTACCTTGTAATATGTTGTTAGTAATAGATTTTTAATCTGTAGCTGAAGTATCTCTGTATCTGTATCTGTATTTATAATCTGTACTCGAACCCGCATCTCATCGCGGGCGCGCCGCTTTACCATTTCAAACGGTATGGGTATGGGTTCGAGTCCCGTCTGAGGCATATTTTTTTCAAGTTTATATACAAATAATTACTATACTTTAATACTTTGTAGGCTGTAGTAATTTTATATAGATTTGTGGTCTAACTAATAATAACTAACAGACTAAGACGATATCTCATCACAAAACAGTTGTCCGCAGCTAACTCCTAACTAGCAACAACAAAGCGTTATAGCCGGGTAGCGGGTTCGATGCTCGGATTAATTAAACAGTCGGCGTCTCGTAATAACACGATTCCAGGGGACACTGCTTGTATCCTTCAGTTAGCTCCTTGCGTAGGGTTGCCAGTGATTTGTTTGGCATGTTTTTGGGTATTTTTTATTTAGCTATAATGTACAGACACTATATAGGGTAGTTTTTACCCTAAAAATTGCTATACCCTTTTATTTTCTAAAATATTAACCTTTAAGGCGTGGAAGTAAAGGGAATCAACAATTTAAAATACAATTTCTAAAATAAAAAATTTTCGACAGTATTAGGTTGGATATTTTTTTTTATTCTAGGTATTTTCAATTTATTAATTATAGATGTGCTCGTATGTTAGTACTAGACCATGAGGTTTTAACCTTGAAATCACCCATCAAACACAATGAAAGAGAGAAATGTGTATGGGGAATATTTTTTTTCTTAATTCATTATAATGATTATAGACAAACTGTGCCCGAGACTTCGATCGCGTGGACTACAGGATTTTTTGCATACAATTTCTCATACAAAAGTAGTTTGTAAATTTAACTATTTATAAATATAAAGACCATTAATGCCAAAAAAAAAAGCTTTAGAAAAAAAACAACCAAATAGCCAGCCCTATCGTTAACCGAGTTTGCTGGGAAGGGTTATGTTGTTACCAGCTTAGAGCTAATAGGAGTTACAACTACAAATTAAATCACGGCCCGACCGGCTTAGTAAGACTGAGGTGCATTTGGGATAGAACTACCTTGGTTTCCAGTTAAATATTACTTGTATTATTAATATCTACTATTTGATGTCTCATCTACCCTTTGATTCAAGTCGCGAGTTCGATTTCCGCTATCCGAATACTTATTTACCATCAGAGATGAGCAAAATACGTCTTGTGATAATCAAAGAGTCAATAAAATAATTTAAATCACTAAAACATTACTAAATCTCAAATAAATCAGTAGTTCTAAGGAAAAGGAAAGGAAGAGAGCATGACAGAAGTATGTATTCGGATTGGTGGTAATGAACTGGAGCAAGTGAATGAGTTTGTATACTTGGGGTCGGTGTTTACTAGGGACGGAAAGTTGAAATTGATATTGAAAGGAGAGTAAATGCTGGTAACAGAGTGAATGGTGCGCTGCACGCCTTTGTAAATAGCCAGAAGATTTCTATGAAAGCTCGTCTGGCTGTGCATAGAGGGGTGTTGGTTCCAACACTCATGTACGGAAGTGAAAGTTGGGTATGGCAGAAAAAGCATGAAAGTAGAATAAATGCAGTAGAAATGAGAGCGCTAAGAAGTATGTTAGGAGTGAAATTGAGTAACAGGATAAGAAATAGTGTGATAAGAGAACGTTGTGGTGTGAAAGAAGATATTGTCACAAGGATTGAGAAAGGGATGCTTAGATGGTTTGGACATGTAGAGAGGATGAATGAGAGAAGAATGACTAGACAGATCTACAAGACGAGTGTGAAAGGTAACGTTGGAAGAGGAAGGCCTAGACGAACCTTTCACGATCAAATCGGGGATGTTCTGAAGAAAGGTCAGGTCAAGAGTACTCTAAACCGACGAGCATGCATGAAAAGATTGATGAATGTGGAAGAAGCCAAAGACGTATGCCAGGATCGTAGTAAGTAGAAGGCCTTGGTCTCTGCCTACCCCGTTGGGAAGGAGGCGTGATAATATGTATGTATGTATGTATGTTCTAAGGATCCAATTAGATCTTTCCAATCCAATTGACTCTTCACTAGTAGTGGGTACGTTTTTCTATGCAATGTGTAAATCATTTCATAGAAAAACCTAACAGAGAGTGACATACGTGCGAACTAACGAATATTTTTCCAATCATCTTCTAACCCTTTTCGTTTTGTTATGCCATTCTACAGTAGTCCGGTCACTCGGGCTACATATTTTCAAACTCCCCTTTATTCAACCCTAATGTGAATCTGTGCTGCCTTTAAATGAAGAGTAGGACAACCCCTACTTTTCCTATGGGCGTCTTAAAAGGCGACCGAAAGACTTCTGCCAGAAGAAGACGAGCAGCAGCGTCTTTATTGGCTTAACCGCATTTTCTTATTAGCCAGCCAAACCTATAGTGATCATAACAACTCCCTTTCTAGAAGCCGTGTCAGGAATGGTCTGATGATGATGACGATGTGGATTTTAGTACTAAAGATTTCAAGATGTACAAGTGATACACCCTATGGGGTGGTGGGATCTACCTCCTAGTAGTCGACCCTGGGTAACAGCATCTTTGGTTTTCTAACCAATGATGACGGCTAACAGATCCTTCTGCGGTGGTAGACTTCGTAAGAGGCCGCCTGGATGCTACCGGCTCCTGCCGGAGTTCAGCGCTAACAGTTTTTCTGTGTTCCGCTAGTGTGTGGGAGAACCAGTGCCTCTGGGCAAGCTCGCTCCATCTTAGGCTTCTTCTTAACCGTATAGTTAAGTATTTAGTCAAGAGCAAGCCTATATTTAAAAAAAAAGTGATTGAAATAGATGGAACGTTATTTCAAATCACTCCGGAGTTAAGCATATCTATTGAGTGTATTAACCCTATGGTATGCGAAACCGTCACCAGCATTCGGTCTATCAGACCCCGACGACAGACGCGAGGCCGTACAAGTGCGTAACCCTACCCCGAAGCCATTGCATTGCAGGTGTGTTCGGGCACTGTGCCTTAGGGATGGGACGGGTACAGAATGTCCTAAGACCCAAACGTGTCCCGATTGGAGCGTCTTAAAAATTAGTAAAAAATATTTAGCATTTTCATGCCCCATTGGTTGAAAGGTTTAAGTATCGGGCCACGATCTTCGTTCTGGGTTCGATTTCCGGGTCGGGCAACAAGAG
This sequence comes from Anania crocealis, assembly GCA_949315895.1. Taxonomy (NCBI): domain Eukaryota; kingdom Metazoa; phylum Arthropoda; class Insecta; order Lepidoptera; family Crambidae; genus Anania; species Anania crocealis. The sequence continues at coordinate 4,251,282 of OX438874.1, read as the reverse complement.
TTTCGAATTTTCTAATTCTGCTCAGATTATCCGCATTTGAAACACATGGTGATTATGCCTGTACCCATCATTGCTGTGGTGAAAAACGGTCAAGTGCGTCTCAGGCCTCCAGCATAGTAATTTTATGTCGCTAATGCCAAATTACTTTAATTTGTTGTTCCATAATTTCAGATCGTTCGTAAATTTCCAACGGAATTTGTTAGAAATTTTCTTACTGCAAAACGTTTTATGAGTTTGTCGACTGCTTTTAAACTTGTAAACTTTACTTAACTTCTGTCAGTTTTCTTGTTAACTTCGCTGTACGTACAGGATGTACAAAGTTAATCATTATTTTTATTTTTATTGTAGAAAACACGTGCTCAATTCATCAAACACAAAAATATAAACTATCCAAATATCAAACGAACATGTTAGCAGCGTGACAAATCAAAAATTATTACAAAATTTTATGTAGATAAAAAAGTTTACAGTTCACTTTTCCAATACATATTACATTACAGTTTTTTTTGCAAAATCAATGATTACTTAATAGCAAAATTATTTCTTACGTAGAAAAATCTAAACGTCAACATTATTTAAGGATTAAAACTTTTTACAATTTAAATGTAGCTACTTTGACACACATAATCACTTTAAAATGATGCCCTTACTATACAGGATGTGAAATTAAAGCAAAATAATATTTTTGGTTTTATGTTGTGCTGATTTTCAATGTTATAAAAATAGTACTTATAAAATATCTAAATTACGTTTGAACGTCTCATTACAGACCCTTAAGCCTTTGGCCTTGTTTTCTGTCGCATGATAGAAGTTGTAAAAGCAAGCTGCCAGTAGCCTGTAATAGGCACCTTATAAAATCATTGAAGAACAATCCAAACGACATAACAAAGAAAAACAAATGTTTTTCAAATTTGGCTAAATACATACTTCTGAAATTAGGCTTTACAATTATTTTACATAATTATACTGATACAATTCACCCCCGTCCCACTTCGGGACAACATGCCACGTTTTCCCAGCACTATTCACCACAGATGTCGATACGGCCCGTTTTTGCCTTAAAGGATAAAAAACTAATGCCATTATCTGACTGACATGCGTTCAGTCAACTGTGAAAATTGCCAAGATCTATTATGAAGCTATTATACAGCTTTCGGCTGTAAAGAAGCAATTTAGGTAATCCGATTTGTCATGTGAAACAAACATGGTATTTGTTTGGCTTGATGTATTTTTATTGGTAAAAGATAATATTATGATTTACGGTTAGTTTTATTAGAGATTATTTGTAGTAGAATATTTTCGAATTGCCTTTTATTTACTTTTTGAAAATATATCGCTGTGTATGGTCATGACATGTATAAAGTTTCACAGAGTCGATTTAGTTTTTTTTTATTAGTTGCTCTGAAATATTTAAATATAGAATAATATTCTATATTAAGACGCTGACTGCAGCCGATGACCTTGAGCAATAAACACGCCCACAAATTTATTCGTCTTTGAATTTCTTTGGAACGCGCCGCAGCTATCACTGTCGATTCCCGTAGGAGTGACAGAGAAAAAGCGCATGGAATAGACGGGCCTAAGTGCCAAACAACAAAATTCGTTGTGCAATTTAAAATTGGCATTTTATTAAAAATCTAAATCAGCCATTTGCTTAAGCAACATGTAATATACAATATAGCAAAATTTTTTTATCATTGTTATATGGACTGCTGAGAAAAATGGTAATTTATGTATTTTCAGAGGCTACTTAGAGATTATTTTCTATCGAGAAAAGTTTTTAGAATCGTGTTTTGGAAACAGCCACCTGGTCAAAAATATGATCAATTACAACTACATAGAATTTGGCAACAATACGAGCCATAGGCTTAAAGCATAACAATCTTCATTGAGCTCAATTTGGCTCATGTCAGCGTCTTAAGACGATTCTAAAAACTTTTCTCGATAAAAAAAAATCTCAAAGTAGCCTCTGAAAATACATAAATTACCATTTTTCTCAGCAGTCCGTATAACAATGATAATAAAATTTTGCTATATTGTATATTACATGTTGCTTAAGCAAATGGCTGATTTAGATTTTTAATAAAATGGCAATTTTAAATTGCACAACGAATTTTGTTGTTTTGCACTTAGGCCCTTCTATTCTATGCGTTTTTTCTCTGTCACTCCTACGAGAATCGACAGTGATGGCTGTGGCGCGTTCCAAAGAAATTCAAAGACGAATTAATTTGTGGGCGTGTTCATTGCTCAAGGTCATCGGCTGCAGTCAGCGTCTTAATAAGTAAGGATAGGTTGCTTAAGGATTGAAAAATCCAGTTTTTGTAAATCAATGATGGAAAATATTATTTAATTTCGATTGGATTCCATACAAGCAATCAACGACTATCTTCTTGAGGTATATATTGTTCAAATTCTTATTTAACCAATAATTCGCTTGCGTATTTATTTTTTGTGTTACTCTTAGGATTGTAATGAAATTATTCTTCTCAATACGTTTGTCCAACAGAAACCATGTATATATTTTTCCGTAGGTATATGCGCTTTTATGTGTATTATGAAAATTCGCTCGCAAGTAACGTCGCCTGCATAATGCGAGCCGACAGCCGTCGCGTGCGCAGTCGACTGTACTCGGTTACATATAGGGATGCGACAGAATTTCGATACCGGTTTGGAAATTGATACCGATTCGCAAATGTTTTTCAATATCTGGTGTTATGCAGTTTTAGCGGATCATACAGATTTACTATAAAGATTTTCGTCTTTGTATCTTTGAAGCGAATAAAACTAAGAAACTTAATTAAATTAAATTTTGATGAAGTTTGAAACACTGAAAACTAGTTATGAGGGAATAGTTTTTGCCATTAAATCCACCCCTTGAAGGAGAAGAAGTACCTATAAGTAGGTGGTGTATGGACATAAAATTTATTTTAACTTAGTGTAGGTACAGATTTCCAAAAAGCGGTTGTGAGATTTCAAGTGATTAGGAGAGCGATATAATCGGAAACGAAATATAACTGGGAGTGCGATATCAAATATAAAAAATTGCCTAACCCAACTTTTCAACCTCTGGTCAAATTAATTATTTATCGGTTAACCTCGAAAAGACGTTGCGTTACAAATAAAAAACCTTCCTTTTCGCCGATGAATGTATTGAGTATCAATGAAAACCGTTAAAATTAATATCGGTAAGAAACCGGTAATCCAACCCTTAATTGAAGCCCTATTTGCGTTTATGGGTCGCAGTGATCACACACGCCAGGCATGTCGCAACATGTTGCTAGTTCACACCTGTGGCTTAAACACGAAAGCAATTTATCTATGTAACTTTGAAGAACATTTAAAATAAAAAATTTGAAACCAAAACTCATCAGCCACCAATGTTTTTACTTTGGTACTTTTGTTTTGCAGTCCATCACTATATTTAATTGCTCCATTGTACTAAACCATCTAATGTACTAAACCTGAAAAGCTATTTCTTGGTTAGTTTCCAGTATTTTCAATCATTAATTTTTTACTAATTTAAAAATTAAATACAAAATAAAATTCGAAAACTTTCCACCTCGCTTCGTCTTTGATGGCTAATTTCAGCGAAAAATACTACTTTATTGTTATTATTATGAAAGCTTTGAGTCTAGCGCATTCTCTGAAGCTACTTAGAAACTAATAAATTATTAGTTTAGATTTTTAATATTAGGTTTACAACTAAAGTTCTTTTAAATTTAACTTCCATTAAAGTTATGAGGCTGTTTATTTTATTCATAAATACACAGTTCATAGAAATCTAGCTGCAAGAAAAAAAAACGAAGCAACTATCTACATTTTTAAAAAAAAAATTCAAACTGATCCGGTCGCAATTTTGCAAAAAATCATAGCAAAAATCGTAACTCGAGAACTACGAAAAATCGTAGAACATACATAGGTGATTCAGATACCTCTCAATACGAGGCACCTAAAAAAAATGTTTGACGACTGACGTCACTTTTCTGGCCAACCTGTATATGGGTATATTCCGTATTTGCTAGTCGCAAATGCCGGGTTATTTGATACATAGTTTTCATGTGTTTTACGTATATATACCAACTTTACAAATTTTTACTGGAACTTGTACAAACAACAAAGTGTTTCTTAAATATATTTGTACAAAGTTTCAAATTCATCTAAACCTTCGCATTTATGATATTATTAAAATTGCATAAATACTCACCCAATTAAAAATACCACGTAAAAACCCATTTAATAATCGCTTATACTCGTATCTCAACATTTTAAGTAAACAAATCAACATCACGTATTTTCAAAATTCACTTCAAGTATAATATTCAAAGTGATTCAATAGAGATTCGTATTGTGCGAAATAACAAAGACAAATCTCAAATCTAAATACCCATCGATGTTCCGAATTAACTGAACCGAGCACAGTTCCCGTTTGTGCCGTATTCCCGAATATCGTGTTCAAAACGTCCCTGCTCCAGTCCCGATGTCTTTGTACTACTATTCCGTCAAAGAGAGTGCAGTGTTTTGTTTAGCTAAGTTTAGGCGCAAACGACAGATAGGTGCAGAAGTCGATCTATATACAAAATGCGATAAACGGATAAAGTAACGCACACAAACGCACACATGGACACGCACACGAAATCTCGGACCAGTTTGGACTATTACGAGCGTGAGTGCCATCCGCTAGCATAGACACAGCTCACCGACGCGATATCTCAAACCAGATGCTTTATTCTGCAACACGAACCTCGTATTTACGGATATATCTGACTCTTTCAGATACTTTAGGACATCGGTATGAGTGATAGGGACAGATGGATTCGAATATACGGACATTGTGTTGCGGAGTAAGGCTTCAGTTCGGACCATTACGACCTTGAGTGCAATTCGCTAATGTCACGCATTTGTAAAGTTTTTTTGTGCAATAATGTAGCAAGTTTAGTTATTATTGGTTTATATTTCTGTTCCATTCTCAACAATAAACTCAACTTATACGAGTGCCAGTAATGTAATAGTTTTTGTGTATAAGCCTAAGTCGACAGCCCTAGCGCGTGTAGGTATGATAAGTGAAGTACGTTCATGAGATTGAATTCTGTACTATCTGTTTTGCGGTATAAATGTTTTTGTCATTGAATATTTGTATGTAAGTTGTATGGACTGTGGTGCGGACACTTGAAAGGAATATCATCAAACTTTTTCTTCCTATGGGTGTCGTAAGAGAGTAAGACTCCTTTAGTCGCTTAAACGAGTACCTACGGCCAAAAGGTTTTCTTTTGAGTGTACCTATTCTTTGGCAGAAGGCCGTTGATAGCTTCACCGGGTGGGTTTGGGCGAGTGCGGAAGGCATTCAGCCCAAATGCGGCCTGCTAGCGGGTACCTCGAGCGTGGGGCGAGTCCTAGGCTTCGCGTAGCCTAGGGCTCATCTGCGGAACGCAAGGGCCCCGCACTAGCGGCGCGATCGGACCGTGAGGCTAAGAGCGGTAGCCCTTAAGTCGCCTATTCGTGATACACGACATTACTGCATGAGAATATTTATCGGTGGCTTCCAAATCAAAGAAGAATCACAAGACTTACATAATCTTCTTTCAATTATGTCTCAGGCCATAGAGTACGTATCAGTAATTACCTAAAACAAAAAAAATGCGTTAGTAAAACAAAATTATTTAGATACAGAGACAGGAACTTAGTTGCATGATTCGACATGATTATTTGAGGTTTCCATTTCAGCACTGTGGCAAGCGCCATGATCACGGAAAAACTGTTCCTCGATAACAGACTTGTTCCGTGATCATAGCGCTTGCAACAGTGCCGAAATAACTAAAACAGACAACGGCAGGTCAACCTACGCAAAAAGTTTAAGGTCATTAAATTGATTTTCAACTTTAATTCCAACAAGTAGAGATCAATATCAATTGAGAAAATTTTACGTTTTGTTATAGGTTGTCCTGGTTTTCTGGACATGATATAAACCACGAATCAATTAACTGTAGTGATGGTGACCATAAAAGTTTAAATCAGTTCATAGTGTACCATTATACTTAAGATTAGAATACAGGAATATATCTTATTACGATTTAAATCTCAGCGTACAAATTTTTTCACATATATACAATTTTACACAAAATATTTAAAACAAAACGTTTCAAATATTTTGTGTAAAATTGTTATGTTTTAAACCACTTAACTATTTCGATTACATTATGTCAGCATGTCATTGATATTATCAGTAAAAAAAAAGTTCTTTACATTCAGAACAATATTTTAACCCCTTGACAAAAAAGTCCCTAAAAACTTATTTACATAAAAAAAAAACTAACGGTTGACACAAAACGACCTAACGAAATCGTTATTACTTAAAACCTTCAAAGACAAACATTTCGGTAACTCGTACAACATTCATAAATGAAACAAGTAGTCGTAAAATTTGTACGAATGGGGTCCCATAGACCAGTTGGCCCCCTGGGTCGTTTTGGGACTGTGAACCATACGCAGCGCAGCGTGAACGAACATTAATAACCCTGGTTCAATATTTGGATAATAATTTAAATTAAAAAATAGGGTGAGCTGCATACTTCTATCATGGAATATATCTACCCATATTAACCAGTAATAGGCAAAATAGTTGTATAAATATAAGATAAGGTACTGTCGTCTGTAACGAAAATGATACAGAGAGGAAAAATATATTTTATTTTATTGAGAAAATAAAAAAAAGTTACCAAAAAAGTCGTAAGTACCACGATTAAAAAACATATCTTTATATTCAATATTTCAAAGAGATTATTGTTTTGAATCTATTTCTGCTGGTGTAAATTAAAAATAAAATTATTTAAATAAAAAATACTGCCTAAGGTGGGGGGCACTGTCTTGGTAAAAGTAGCGAAATTAGTTAGACCAGTCTCATTACGACCCAAAATATTTTTTTCCATGGGACTTTTTTTCCTATTTAATAAAGAGTATGTTGTCTACTCTAAAATACAGCCTGTAGGAGTGTTTTATTTATTTCACTTACCAGTCGGTATATCCATACAAAAAGTTTTCCGCACTATAAAATTTCGCGACACAAACCGGTTACGAACAAAAAGTTAGTGCTCAAAAATAAAAAAGCCCTTAAAAGTCCAAGTTTAAACGGCCACAATCCCTTTCAAACAAAAGTTGAAGTTAAGCCATTCCTGGACTATGGCATTCGGCAGGGTTGCCAGCTTATGGACCGTCGCATCGCGATGGGTAATGTTTTGGGAGGAAATTCCTTATTTCTTAACTCTCAGAAATATGAAAGTTGAAGATATACACAAAATCCAACACAATACTTTATTAATCATCATCATTATGGGCCTTCATCATTTCACTGCTAGACACAGGCCTCTTCATAAGGAGGTCTTTGTTATTATAGTTACGCTTGACAGGTAAGCTGGCGGTTGAAACTTGGTAATTGTTGTAAAAAGGACGCTGTTGTCCATTTTTTTCTTATAGTTTACTTACTCTTCTAGTCACTTGTTAGGAGAGCCATAGGAAATTTATGGGTAAGTGTTAACCGTCACCACGCGTCATACATACACAAGTTAATGCAATATCTCAAATAGACGCAGATCTATTTTAAATAAGTATAACTACTTACTCGTACTTTACCATCCAGTGTCGTGATATTACCAGTTATTTCTACGACTATTACGTTTCCTTTTCCTTTTAGTGTAGGGATACACTCCTGAATTACTAATAAGTGATTTAATTTGAATGGGTTTCCTTGTGTACAACAGGTAGTACTTAATGTAAAAGTAGGCTGCGGCATGTACTACAAGTATCAAAAAAAAAGACGTGTGGCACTCGGAGACTGCCGCGGTAAAGCTATTGCATAGTATTTTATCAACTTATGCCGATACAACAAATGCCACCTAAAGGCGGGTTGCTGAACTGAAGAGACAAGCGTGATATTTCAAAAAGTCATTAAAAGTTCTGCTATTCATCGATAGATGGAAAAACTAAAAAGTATCACCGCTGTGCCGGTCGGAGTGGGGGGTGTTAGGTTATTTTCGTTACGGAATTTCTGGATTCGGTCTCCACGCTCAAGGCCCGCGATAGAAGCTATGCAATAGCTTAAAAAGTTTAGCTTTTAAATAACTGCTGAAATAAATTTTACACTGTCTACGGTAACAACTTTAAAAATATGTGTACTTATTGCGTGCCCTATGCGTGCGAGACTCACTCCATACTAAAGATCTGGCAAGAATATAATTTTATAAAAATATCTAGGTAATTTTTAAGAACTAATGCGGTAACCCTGTCGCCGACTACGGCATTTGGTCGGGAATCCTTTTGTAACAAGTTCGCCCGTTTTAGAAATAATTTCAAATGAAATTTACATTTCGCAGACATTTTTACGGTAATTATCAAAGAGCCCAGTTTTCAAGTTTCTTTGAACAAGGAATTTGAACGTGTCCGCGATTTAAGTATACTTAGATGTCATTAATTGTCTTAGTTAATAATTGAAAAAAAAAATAAAGTAACAGCCTAAGATAATCATTCCACGGAACCAATGATGGGTACAGGCGTAACCTCACGCTTGCCTAATGCGAGTTGGTTATCACAAATCCAAGATAATATGTTAGAAAATTCGAAACTTGTCCGACCTGAATCGAACCGAGATTACTAATCCACTAGACCAATGCGGCGTTCATCATTGGTTCAATTATATTTAGGTAACATACAGATAAACTGACTGACGGACATCGCAAATTATAAGATACTTAACGTTTATAATACGAAAGATTTTTATAGGATCTCTTATTTTTTCCTTTGTAGGAACGGAACCATCATTATGTTACAGTCAAAACTCATAACCGGTCAAAACCACATTTAACTACAATAATCAGGCAAAAGTGGTTTTGAGCGATGCCCTTGGTTAAAAACAGTATTGACTGATTTTCGTAGTCAAAAATGGTTTTAACTAAGGGCATTGGTCAAATCCACTTTTAACTGCTAAAATATTGGGTAGATCAGCGGTAGTTAACGCTGCTTCTGAGCCATGGGTCGCGGGTTCGATCCCCGCACAGTACAAATATTTGTGTGCATGAACATGTCTGTTTGTACTGGTCTGGGTGTTTTCTATGTATTATAAGTATGTATTTACAAAAAAAAAGTATATAAGTAAGATTATCGGTTGTCTAGTACCCCATACGACAGGGTACTTAATAGTACCTTAATTTGGGACTAGATGGCTCTGTGTGGCCCAGTGAGGCATGTCTTAAAATATTTATTTATATTTATAGTGATAGTGACTAACTTGTATCGATTAAAAGTGGTTTTGACTGAGATTGTCAGTCAAACTACTATAACTGGTAATATTGAATAAAAATCATAGGTAAGTATTACAAAATTGTTTAATTATTGAACAAATGAACATTAATTGACATAACGTATTACTTACTTAAGTAGGAAATATTAGAATAATCAACATAAAAATGTAATACCTAGTTTTTGTTAAACATATGAAAATATTAAAAGAAATAACTAAAAAAATTGATGTTGTACCTATTTATTTGCACAGCTTAAGCTGTTATGGCACTTGGAGTTACATAAGGAACCTTTTTTCTTGCGCAAAAATCTGTTGTTGTTATTTATTTATTTATTTATTTATTTATTTAAACAAGCAATCTTGCAGGCTTACAGAATGATCCAAAGCGCCAGCAAGGTAATTGAAGAATACACGATTATAAAATAATTGTCAAATATCAAATAATTAAATTACAATTAATTCATGCAATTAATTAATCTAATGTCAAAGTCAGAAAAGTAAATATGTCAAAACACAAATCAAATATCAAATCTTAAAATTAAATTACAATCAGTTCATGCATAAGTAGATCTAATGTCAATGTCAAAATAGTTAAAAAGTCAATAAACAATCATAGAACCAATAATTAAATTAGATGTCAAATAATACAATAAATACAATTGTTGGATCAAAATACTACAACATCATTGGCGAATGTGTAAACTCTGTTGCGAAGGTATCCCAAAAATTATTGTATGAATTTTGACCGATATTCTGAACTATAATCATTTTTGACTGCAAAAACAAGTCAAAAATGTTTTTGACTAAGGGCATCGTACAAAACCACTTTTGACTAGAAAAATCAGTCAAAAATGTTTTAAACTAAGAGCATCGGTCAAAACCACGTTTGCCTGATTTTTGTAGCTAAAAGTGTTTTTGACTGGTTATAAGTTTTGACTGTAACAGTTTTTTGTATCGTAGATTGATATATTAAAATTTGGAAGGTGGTTGAAATTTCATCATGTATGTATAATAAAAACGAAATACATAGACCGATAAAAAAATGGCACCTAAAACTGTCCTCATTTGAATGATTGTAGTTGATTTTATGTCAGCGTCAACTTTATAACCCGGCCAAATTATGTCGGCATGCAATAGTATGGATATTTATTAGGGGTTAAAGTTTGAAATTGCCGTTTTGTATGGACAAAATCGAGAAAAGTCATTTTTCCATACTAACAATTTTTTAGTTTTTTTAAAAACGCCTGAACCGTTATGTTCGATGAAATTAAAGGTGAAAGTTAGATGGTTATAAAGCTACGCATTATAGTATTTAAATTTCTGAAAATCAAAGTATATAATAGAAATATACTTAATTGAAGCAAGAAGGTCAGCTGACACATTGTAAGGGGTCTTTTCAACGACTTCCTTTGAAGTAATAGGCACTAGTATTGCATTTTTTTTTAGTCAAAAGTTACATTATTTAGTTTTTGATACAATACAAAAAGAATTACGCAATAATATGACTATACTTAAGAGCTATAAACAAAATAAAAAGTGGGAAAATAATCGGCAATTTCATACTTTAACCCCTATTATGTCATATTGTAACTATTGGATTGACATAGGTTGTACTAAGTACTTTTAGTTGGGACATTTTTGTGCCTCTTATTGTTTTTGTATTTTTTTATAATAACATCAATGAACATAAAAATCGCCATAAACTAATTTCATTCCAACAGAATCATTGCACAATAAAGACAAACAAAACGTCTAGCAGTGACTATAACTTTTATTTTACTCTGAAAGTTTCTTTAAACCCTAAATTTAGAAAGATCCAGACAAAATTCAATTAATTAGGTAATCTATTTTTTATTATGTACCCTCTTTGTTAAACGAAACATCAAATGTCCATCCAGAGGCCTTACTCCGCAACACATTGTCCGTATATTCGAATTCATCCGTCCCTATCACTGATACCGATTTCTTAAAGTATCTGAAAGAGACAGACATATCCGTAAATACGAGCTTCGTGTTGCAGAGTAAGGCATCAGATCCGTTTAATTTGCTAACACTAAAAGGTTTTAGCTTTAAATACCTAAGTTTTGCTTGAGAAGAGAAACAAATTATTCAGGTAAAATAAAATGTACAGCTGATCTATATTGCTCTTCTTTGATTACTCAAATTGCGTCTTAAATGAAAATGATACCATAAATCACATTTTTTAACCAAAAAATCAAGTGTAATTAAAATGATTGTAGTTTTGACGCTTACTTTTTAATTGTAAGTATAGCTTGTAGTTATTTGCTTAAAATCCGTATAGAAAAATTTACCCCAAAGGATAAAATAATAAGGTTTAAATCAAAAAATAAAAATGCAATCCAATCCAAAATAAATAACAACACATTGGTTTCTAGAATTACGCGAATATACATTGATATGAAAAATATATTTATGTTTGAGTTATGCCGACATTTTGAATGCTGTAAGTGTTTGAATCGTCGGGATACAAAGATTTAGTGCGAAATTTCTACATTTTGAGATTCTCTAACGTACTCCAAAGTACCAAACACACAGTTAACCCAACCATGTTGCAATAATAGGGCAAAAAGCCAGTTAGCAATTACAAAGAAAATGCCAACTTCATAATAATGTCAAATTACGGTAGGCGTTGCGAAATCATGCAACGTTAGTTTGCGAACGGCCCACGTATTTACCTAGCAATTTCATGAAATCACTAATTACACGGTACGTAGGACCCTCACAAAGGGGGAGATCTTAGCTTACTCTTTTAAAAAAAACACACTACACGACTATCGCTCTAAAAACCATGCCAACAAAGCATACATTCCGATTCCAAAAACTCACTTGGGACTTTATTCTCGGGAGAAAAATCTGAATGCGTTTCTAAGGGATGCTCAGATGCACCTATTCTATCCGAATCGAAAGGAATCAACTACTTATCTGATACAAACCAATATCGACTTTAGATTCGATAGATAAGGATCAAATTTGGTTGTTGAACAATTAGAATTTCATGCCCTTAATAGGGACAGGTCAATATGCCTTTGGGATACGCGATTCTATTGAACTCAGTTCGGTACATCCGCCCTTTTTTCGACGCAGATGTTTGTAAGTGCGCTCTTCGGTATTGTGAGCGAAACACGACTGAGTGCCCAATTATATTGTTAATTTTCATAATATTAAGCTTTGAAATATTACACGCTGGCCCGAATAATAAGCCATTATGAGCCATGGTAGATTTGCAGGAGTGTCATGTTACGTATAGGTGTGCAGAAATTAGCACAAAGGTCCGAATGAACGCGCTAAAAAGTGGAATAAAATAAAATGAATGTTCAATTAACATCAAACAAGTACGTATCGTGAGATATTTGCGTTTTTGATTTTCTTTTGTTATAAGTAATAATTACGGGTAGAACAAAAATCGTTTTAGATTATAGAAATTAGGTTAGGATTTCCCTAAGTAAGATGTTTGATCAAATCAAATGAAATCAAATCAAATCATTTATTTCTAAGAAAGTGGTACATATATGATCTTAAATAAACATAGTTCAGCACATTCTGCCACTAGTGGCGTAGAAATCTCTGATCATGAATCTCTGAAATGATCTAATATACTTGAGTATAAAGTTGTAATTAATATTTATGCCTGTGGCTTGAGGCTACTGTTGGTCTAGTGTTTTAAGTACCGGGTCAATATCTCGGGGTATAGGGTTCGATCTCCGGATCAGGCAATAAAAATTTCGAATTTTTTCAAATGCTCGGGTTTGTCATCACCCAACTGAATTTGGCAAGCGTGGTGAAAATATCTATATACCTACCCATAGTTGCTATGATAACTTGAATTTAATGGTGGAGGCCTATTCCCTTCAGTAGGATGATTATAGGCTGTATTCGCTGAAATTATATTTTTTATTTTATATTTTTTAAGACATGCCTCACCGGGCCACACTGAGCCATCTAGTCCCAAATTAAGGTACTATTAAGTACCCTGTCGTATGGGGTACTAGACAACCGATAAACTTACTTATATACTTTTTTGTTTTGTAAATACATACTTATAGAAAACACCCAGACCAGTACAAACAAACATGTTCATGCACACAAATATTTGTACTGTGCGGGGATCGAACCCGCGACCCATGGCTCAGAAGCAGCGTTAACTACCGCTGATCCAAATGGTCGTCAAAAATTGTAGATCAATTTTAATTCACAAATAATGTGATTCAATTTTAAGTCATTTAATATTTGTAATGTAGTTCCAATAAAACCTTACTTAAAGTAGTTTATAGGCACGAATTCGTGTGTAGGTTTAACATATGCAAATTTTATCTGTTACACAAGATTAAATGAAATTAATCTTCATCGACTTCATCAAAATCCTAATAGCTTAACAACCGCCGGCCGATCATGTTTAGAATGATTATGCCTAAACCAAGATTAGTAGATAGACCCAAAACAATGCACGGGTTTATTATAATTTTCGCTTGAAATTTAAGTAAGGTACACTCATATAAATGCGAAATCGTGTCTGTCTATTTGTAACCGATTCATTCTTGAAATTTTGCATAGAAGAAGTTTAGGGAAAGTGCAAAGGATAGCTGGTATCCTAGAAATCCATTTTTAAGGGAATGAATAGGTGGTTGGAATTATGTAGGTATTATAAGAAATGAATAATTTCTTAACCGGTTAAGAATACATTTTTATGAAGAATTTTGGAACTTGGAAATAAAATCTACAACCTTCCACTAACGGGGCGACACCTATCAGATGTTGGAGGTACCTCCGGGAGTGGCTTTTTTAAGGAATTGGACCTTCTATTTACGCAATCAATTTATTTGCTAAAAAAACATTGGAAGAACGTATAAATATAGAAAAAGCTAGTAAAATATCTATACGTAAGTATTTTTCATTTAATTATCATCCTATAAAACATGTCTCCCAAAAACATGAAACATTTCAATCCTATTCTAAGCATCGTGATAGTTGTACAGTCAGTTGCATAAGTGTTCACTTTTAGGTTTCACCAACCTTATGTCGTTGTAGTAAGAGTCAACATTAGTCAGAATACATACTTGCAGCTGACTGTACAATGTCTAGAACATTTTATTACATACAAAGGTCACGATTAAGGTCTAAGGACACGACTGGCAAGTACCCCGCGATGTTTCCAACGTTTGGTGAATAATATATTTGAAAGGAAAGCCCTAGACAAATTGTTGGAGAAATGTTCAAGCTTTCACGAAACAAGATGAATAAAATAATCTATTATTAACATAATACACCCTGTGTATGTTTCATTATCAGCCCGCATCAGTCCACAGCTGGACATAGACATTTAGCAAAGTGCCTCCAATGAAGCCCGACCAGTGATTATGTTTAAAGGTCATGTCACCTATACCGGCATCGCACCGGCATCACCGCCTCAACCCAGCAAATTCAAATTAGAGCATTAAGTTGTGAGTCGTACAATATATTTTGTAATATCGAGGCGACGCCGTGCTGCAGCCGTGCTGTTGCGGATGTGATGTAACGACCTTTATTCATCCCACTCCTGCAGAGGCCGCCATCATTGAATTCCAGTTTTCTCAGCAATATTGGGTACATGCTTGGAACATGCGGGTTGGTTCGAATTTTAAAACACTTGTTGCATGACCCTGAATCGAATCTAGGACCCCAAGATCTTAGTCCGGTATTTCAACCATTATACCAAACGGGGCGTTGGTATCATCATCATCTATCGCAGTCCACTGCTGGATATAGGCCTCTCCAATTGCACGCCTCTGCTTCTCGCATCCAGCTCCTGCCAGCCATATTGCGCAAATCATCAGTCCACCTGGCCTGAGGGCGTCCTACACTACGTTGGTTGGTTGGCGTTGGTAATGTTGGTATACTACCTTTTAAATAAAATTGTGTCCTCTATTCCGTTCTTCAAAGCCCTAAGCTACTTATCGTATTTAAAACTTTTTCTTCAACTAAGTATTGAAGTAATTATTTGTGATTCAAACTAAGAAGTATTATTATAGTTCGAAGAAAATCCAATAAGAATTTTCTTTGGATTCTAATTGATAGGTAAGTTTAAAAGACATTCTTATTCTGATATTACAAAAGCATGATTAGTTTCGATTCATTGGCTAAAAGTTATCTGCTTCTATATTACTACTTAAGAATGCTTAAAATTTTACAGTGCATAAATTGATTACTTTGATATCTTATTATATATTTACTAATGTGTAAGTATACGGAATCAAATAATTAGTAGGGCTTAAAACTTTTTGTAGCCTAAATGGCCGTATTTTTTTCCGAAGATTTTTTCATAGCTTCACAAAACTGAAGACCTGAGTTTACAGTTTTAATTTCAACTCGATAACATCCCGCGTCTCCGAGATAAACGTATTGACAGACAGAGGGACCGGACAGAGGAGCAAATCTATACTAATATTATAAAGCTGAAGAGTTTGTTTGTTTGTTTGTTTGTTTGTTTGTTTGTTCGAACGCGCTAATCTCCAGAAGTACTGGTTCGATTTGAAAAATTATTTTTGTGTTGAATAGTCCATTTATCGAGAAAGGTTTTAGGCTATAAAACATCACGCTGCGACCAATAGGAGCGAAGCATCAGTGAAAAATGTTGCAAAAATAATCGCGTTCATAATAACAGAAATTGACGCGGATGAAGTCGCGGGGAACAGCTAGTCATCGTATAAGAATGTGGATCCTTCCGTTTTTTAAGGTCACCAATCATCATCAACACTTCCTTAGTACGGAACCCTAAAGGCAACATGTCAAAACATTCATGAGCAATGACATCGTAAACCTGTACCTTCAAATAAATGTACCTGTGAGATGGGTTCTAAATAAATGTTAAAATACCTGTGAGACGGAATACTGAAAATAGCAGAATAGCAGTTAAAAGTAATAGTGGACATTCACGCAGTTTTATTGGGGCTGGAAGTGTTTACTTTAACACCTTCAGCCGATAATGCAATGAAGATCTATTTATATATCTAACTATCGACATAAATAAAAATTGAATGTGAAGCGTCAACAAAAAGGAAAATCATTGTTTTTCTGTTGGTACATTGCACATAAACAAAATTCACCTAGTTAATTTCATTATATTTTACAGATCCTTTCAACTCGGCTTAAATTGAAAGTGCTGTTTGATAGTTGAAGAGGCCCTTGGCCCTGCCAATGATGGAATCGTAATTGTTTATAATGAAAATTGTTTCCATGAGCCCTCGAACAAAGGGTATATTGTAAATTAAGCTCAAAGGTGATAATACAGCTTCAATTAATTCTGTATTCAGAGAAATAATTTGTATTTAAGGATACATTTTCATGCTTGCAATCGATACAATTTTATACTTAAACTACGGACCACCCCGGGTTTTGTTTTATGTAATTAATTATCGAAAAGAAATGCATGTGTCATTAACATTATTACACTTTACAATTTTACAAAGTACACTTTCGGTGGTATAAAAATGTTATGTGAGTAAATAAAACGTAGATGTATCGTTACAAATATTACGATCTTTCATACATACAGCAATATATATATATATATTTTATTAAGTGTTATATTCCTACTGGTATTATACTTAAGATAAATACTCAAGTACCCTGTTTCACGTCTAAACTACTAGACGAATTTTGATGACATTTTGTCCAAATATAAATTAGACCTTGAGAATGGACAAAGACTATTTTGTATTCCCTTATTAAGCAAATGTTTCTGCACGCACGAATATAGTGCATGATTTAATTACTTGTAGTTAACGAAGGCAGAGCCGCGGAAAAAAAGATAGTTTTCATATTTCTATTAGCAGGAAGGAATCAATTGACAACCGAAAAAAAATCACATTTGAATCAAACAAAACACAAATAAATCATGTTAATGCATTTTCTTATAACAAGCAAAACACACTTTAAAAAAAAATGCACAATTTAAAAAAAAATACAAATCGCTTGATGCCATATGGCATTCTCTGCCAGTAGGTAGTATGATTCCAAAAAATCCCAAATAAATAACAACAATTAGGATTGCCAGTAATTGGAGCAAGGCCAACAATGCTTTGAGGGGTAGAAATATTAATTAAATTTTATTTGTCCGGACCATCGACAATTATAATTAAAATGGGATAATCTTTCAGTATAGATGAAATATGGCTCTCGTGTCAAGGCCAGGCTTGGAAAGGATTCATTTAAAATAAGCGGAAGATATAATATTTATTAGTTCGAGAGCTCGGAAGTCAGTTTGTTATAAAATTAATAGATTCAGGCGTTACTTTGCGGAAATCCATAACTAAATAAGGATTTTGAAAATTAATTTTGCTAAAGATTTGTTAACACGGCCAAGTTACCTTCACCACACTACTCGCACTAACACTGATTGAGCAAGCACACAAATAAACATTTCCTGCATAAAATAGTGCTTGCTCAATCAGTGCTAGTGCGAGTAGTGTGGTGAAGGTAACTTGGCCGTGTTAACAAGCGGAAATCTATAGCAAAATAATTTTCAAAATTTATATTCAGTTTTTTTATAATTAATAATTCTTGGTATCTTGCGATGCCAATACTTTTTTTTATTGATGACGGGCTTGCTCTTGGCATCACACTGAACCCTGGAGTTGAGAGGAAGCCTACGATTTAGCGAGCATACCGCAAGGAACACAGCGAGTGTTGTTTGGCGTCGGACTCCGGCAGGACGGTGTGGTCGCGATCTAAGCGCGGGCCCTTGCGGAGCTTGCCACCGAAACGTTAAAGGAATCGCGCCACCCCTTCTGTTCCTACGGGTATCGTAAGAGGCGGTAGAGCTGTAACGAACCGTATGTATTCGGTACTGAGTAACGGGTACTCCATGTAGTACCGAGTAACGAATCGTTACTCACGTTCACTCGTTACGAATGCATTTCGTTACTCGCATTTTCCGTATTAGGGCCGTTGATGCGTGTGTTGTAACGTTTGCTGATCGTGTTTTATGAATGCGTGCCTTATTTAATTAATTTAAAAAAAAACAAGACAAATTAAATAAATAAATAAATATTTAAGACATGCCTCACTGGGCCACACTGAGCCATCTAGCCCCAAATAAGGTACTATTAAGTACCCTGTCGTATGGGGTACTAGACCACCGATAAACTTACTTATATACTTTTTTTTTGTAAATACATACTTATAATACATAGAAAACACCCAGACCAGTACAAACAGACATGTTCGTGCACACAAATGTTTGTACTGTGCGGGGATCGAACCCGCGACCCATGGCTCAGAAGCAGCGTTAACTACCGCTGATCCAAATGGTCGTCAATTGCACCTTAATTTTGTAATTTAGAAGTATTTTATCTACATATTACGATTGATCCGATTCCGTGATATCATACTTTATGTATGATATCACGTACTAAATACGACTCAATTTTTTGTTCCGCACTGTGTTATTAATGAGGTCTCAAGAGTAACGGTAACGTAACGATACGAAAGTAACGTGTTATTTTTGTCGAAGTGACAGTTCATACGGGTACAGTATATTTCGTTACTTTTACACCTCTGGAGGCGAGTGAAGAAGTACTGCCATAAGAAGACGTACAGCAGCGTTTTCTGTCCACTATTGGCCAAGCGTGATGGTTATGGAAAAATTTTATTCCTTTTGGTGAACCTTTTGTCCAGCGGACTGACATAGGCTGGTGATGGTGATGACGAATTAATAATTCTTATTGTAAATACTAGACTTGGAGTAGCTTGCAGTAGAGTGGCGAGATCCTTAAGCAAGGCCTCTGCCCAACAGTGGGCTGTAGCACGTGGCTGTTCCTTTGTCGGTCAACTTGTATTCGATATAAAATCCATCATTTGTGGTTTAGATCGAGATATTCTATTCGCTCTCATCTCTAGTACTCGTACAAAACTAATGTCAATTATAGTGATGCAAAGAAATAAACATTTTTGTGTACATTCAATCAGCGTTTGCTATTGAAACCGCAGCCCGACCACATTACTCCCACAATATTATGTAGTTCACCCTTATGGCGTGTTTATAGTACTAGCGGTAGCGGGCGGAAGAGCATCTGGCGAGAAATGAACAAAAAAACTAATATCCTAATAATCCTTTGAGTAAAAACATAAGTAAATAACGGGGCATTTGTTCCAATCAGATCTACTGAAATTTGACATATTTATCAAACAGAAATAATTATGATTTTTTGTGTATTTCGATTAAACACATAATTTTTTTACGGTGTTGAACAACTTAATTTCAGCAATTATTTTATTGTTTTATATGTAACATATTGTAATGACTGACACATCATGATAAACTCGTAACACTAATGATTTGAATGTTTTTTTTATGGTCGAAGACAAAAAATTTCATTAGGCCTTAAATGCCAAAAAAATCAAAATCATAACCTTGAACTCTGCAGTTCCCGCTCCCGCCTTAGCTTATGGAACATCGTCACATCCCTACCATCGATCAGAATATCAGATATATTGGCTTAGGGTTAATTGGCACTAGACTCCGCTGCATAATAGATGACGACCTTTCTTGATTAAAACATTTATGCAAGATCACTATTAAATAGGACAGACATTGGAATAGTTCTACATGTATTAAGGACGGATTGGGATGAAATTCTAAATTTTTGGGACGTGTTGGCGCCGTGGATGCATCATTCTCTGCATAGGATTCTTGTTAGTTTGAAAGTTAATTTCTATTTTAACTTTCATGGTAACTGTAAAAGCGTTAATTGATTCGGATTATACACTATGTAACCTTGTTTTTATGAGTTTCTGATATTCCAGTACTGTTGCAAGCGCCATGATCACGAAAGAACTGACTATCTAAGCTACCTATTACCTCACCTCTGGCAAAGTTAGCGTTGCTTAATTTTTATAACTAAATTTAATTATGATTGATCGATCCTGCCTAGCCCCGTTGGCTTAGTGGTTTGAGTAACAGGCTAAGGTGTCGAGGTCCTGCGTTCGATCCACGGTCGGGCGGAGACAGTTTCGAAATTTTCAAAAATTTCTTATATTTTTGATCACCTGTCCGTGTTTGGCAAGCGTGGTTATTCTGCCTGTGCCCATCATTGCTGTGGTAACTTGAATTCAATAATAAAGGCCTATGCTCTGTATTGGGATGATTATAGGCTGTTACGTTATTTTTTTATACAACCCCAACCTTGGACGATAACTTTGATAAACTATAAAATCGCTTTCGCCACTGTGCTACCATCCTTAACAATATTAAAACTGTAAGTAAACTAAAAACTCCACTCCAACAAACTCCAAAGTCAAATTTCAAAACATGAATTCATAATTATTTTTATATTGCATTACAGAACCACAATACGAAAAAGTTTTTATTGAACTTTTTCAACTAATCTCGCGAAGCAGACTGACAAATCATGCAAGTGGGACTAATCAAGCGATATTAGAATATTGCACGTGCAATTTGTCCGAACAAAGTTATGGTTAAAAAGTACTTATTTCAGAATATTTGATCATCATCATTATCAGCCTACAATAGTTGAGAACAGGACATAAGCATCTCCGAATAGAGGACTTTGGTATAAATAATAAAGCTTGACATGCGTATTGGTGATCGCAGTTTGGCCAATGGAGGGAGACCATACATTGCTCCCTGTCTTCTTCTGGTAGTATTTTAGTCGCATTTACGATCCATTTTTACAAAGAAGGGTGGTGCTCTTTAGGACGGCACTTCTCGTCACATTCATAGCATCTAAAAGTAAAAGCATACATTTGATTTCGATCTAGCATTTTGGTTTGCCTTGAACTCAAAGGCTTCCTTCGTTCTCTTTTCCTGGTTTAGGTCAAAGGAAGAAAACTTTTTAATTTGAAAGCATGAGTACACAATAATTAAAGAATCCCGTTCTTACAATAGGTGAGGCGTTTGGAAAATTTTCCGCAAATTCCGTATCGATAGTTCAAGAACAATAAAAGTTTCAAAATGGATCTTTAGTGAGATATATTGACTAATACATATATAATACTTCACTGTTAAAACATTGCAATGCACTTTATTCAGGATTTCCCAATACAGACGTACTGCAATTACGTTCTACGTCAAACCGCAGCCGATCGCAGCGGGCCGCGACCGCACCGCGGCGTAATCGCAACGAAAATTATTGCAAACGAACACGCACGAATAGGATCTTTATACGAAGCGACTGGATAAAACCGCACCTGTGGCTATGAATTTACTCTGAGGCGTAAAGGGGACTTGTCGAGAACCATATTTGTATTACTCCATTTGTAAGCGCAACGACTGTACTGCTTCTTGCTGCTAGACTTAAGTTGTGGCTATTTTACAATGCATGAGTTGTAAAATATGTTTAATGTGTCTTTGTAATCTCCTGTCCAATATAGAGTAGCGCCAGTCCTTTTTGTCTTATGGGTGACGTAAGAAGTGACCAAAAGAGTACTGCTGCATAGATTTTTAATCTTTCTTGTTGCATTGTTACACATAAAACTTCACACTAAAACGGGATTAACACTTATGGACTCGCTAATGGGTCCAGTGGACCCAGTCCCTTGTATTATATTGAATAAACTTAAAAATTACGAGTTTTCGACGTTGCCGTTCTTAGTACCTTTCGACCATAGTATAGGGCATGTGAAAAAGATTTGTGTAAGTTTTTATAGCTTAGTTTGATGAAGAAAATTGTAGAACTCTGTTGGAAAATGATTTTATCCCAAAAATTACAATCCGTAATTTGTTGATTTTGAAAGTAGATTTTGCTTGTTCCTTTGATGATTGATATCTTATTCATTTTTTAGTAGATATAGTTTGAAATATATCGTTACAGAATTTATAACCATTAGTCTAAGCTTAGTCAAAATTCCTTATATTTTTGTACTGACCAGTTGATTAAGATAAAACAATTAATATTCGTATTTTATTGAATATTTGTTTACTTTTTGAACATTAAAATCAGTTAAAATCAGTTAAAATCAGTTTTATTTCTGCAAATAGGCCCCAGGAGGCGCTTTTACACGTCCCAATTTAAACCTACCACTGCTTCGGGACAAGTCTGGGCTAGTGCCGAGAAGAAGCAGCGCAAGAAACTCGGTCACTATTGTCAGCCTCTTTTTAAATACATTTTTACAAGGTAAGGTAATTTTTACAAGGTTTAAGCAAGTACGAGCTGGGACAACTTAATGCCATACATTTCTATCATTTAAATAATCATTAACAGTGTAATAGCCCTTTTTCATTAAAATAACTTTGACATACGATTTAAGTTTATGTACAGGGAGTTCAGCAATATCCTTTGGTAATTTGTTGAAAATACGGATACAATTTCCCATAAACGATTTTCCTACTTTTCGCAGTCTGAAGCCTGGAACGGCAAGTTTATCTTTATTTCTGGTATTGAAATTGTGTACGTTACTTTTCTTAAGAAATAAATGTATGTTCTTACGAACGTAAACAATATTCTCGAGAATGTATTGAGAAGACACTGTAAGTATATTAATCTCTTTGAAGAGCTCTTTCAGCGAGTCACGGGGTCGAAGGCCGTAAATAGCCCGTACAGCACGTTTTTGTAATATAAAAATTGACTCAATATCTGCCGCTGATATTATATTAATAACGATATTAAAAGATACCAACCACTTTCATTAAGCAGTTTTGAAATAATCACGTGATATTTTCGGGGTCCACTGGACCCGGGAGCGAGCGTTTGTATTGCAATTTAAAGCGCGAGTCCTTAAGTGTTAAAATACAGGTTATTATACCAGTACCAGTCTGCCCTCGACTATGATTCATACAATCGGATCGAAACGTCGGCCAAGGTAATACTGAAGAAGTGAAGAGTGGCAGAGAGAAGGGTGGCAGTTTTTCTGTCAACCGTTGAGCAAGCCTGACGCTGGGATTCTTGCCAAGTCCTCCAATGTTAGCTGAAAATTAATAAAGTATCCAGAGTCGTAACGTGTAAAAACCGCTAGGTCAAACCGAACGGCCATTACCGTCTGTCAAAGGACGAGGTTTGAAATTCGGTGTATTAAGTGATTGCAACTTTATTATGCGCTCTGGGCTATTGCTGGGCTGGTGATAATTGTTTATACGTTTTGGTTAAATGCAAAAGGGAAAATTTTTAACAAGAACGATGCCTATTGTTTCTTCGCTAGATATCGGTAGTATCTATAGAGATGATTATTTCTCGTTATTTTTAGAGAACTTTTGCCTTGCAGGCATGTCAGCTCCATCGCACCTTAAGTCTATAATAATAATAAATACTTGCAATAATTGAATTATATTATCCATGATGGTTTCATTGCAAAAAGTGTTGCTCATATATGTATGATTTCTTATATTTTCTAAAATATTGGTTGAAATCGATATGAAGTTTCTAAACCAAATGAAAAATCGATGTCTTCTGCAGTTTGCTCATAAGTATGATATGAACTATGTGCTTCACGGACACAAAACATTAAAGCGAGCCCGGTGGCATACAAAAAAATAATGATGACATTAATTTTATTCCCATTAGCACCGGGTTCGATGCCCGTGCCATTTGTTCCCGTTGTTAGTTCGGATTGCGTCGCGAAATGTGAGGAAACTCACTTAAATCTTTGTTCCCTTTGTTAAATTGGCTTCGCTCAAATATTATGTTTTTTTTTTATTCACGTCATATAGAAAATGCAGTCAAAAAATGACATATCTCCCTTTTGGGTATTAAGGTACAATAAAAAAGGGACTATAGTCCCTTTCGGGAATGGACCGGCTATTTAAAAAGAAGCTGAAAATATTGACCGAATTTCTTAGGCTGCTTCTTCGCGGCACTAGCCTACACTACCCGAAGCTGTGGTAGGTTTAAATATTGGAACGTGTAAAAGCGCCTTCTTGGGCCTGTAAGATTTTACTGATGAATTCCCTGGTCTAAAAACCTAACATTGGTGAAGTATTTTGACGACTTCCATGGTTTGCAGTCTGCATCAGCGACGTTTTCAAAAAATTTTCAATATCTATATTTTCCTATTTCTGGTCCTTTTTCAGGCCTTGGTCTCTGCCTACCCCGTTAGGAAGGAGGCGTGATAATATACGGTTTAAAATTACTTTATTTCTCATAAAGATATTACAATCACTTACACAAGAAAACAGTTCTATAACACAAATACTGTTGACGAGCGTGGGTTGATAAAAACACTATAAACAATTACCAGAACTTAAGTAGGTAGTATGCAAATAATGGACCACAGCGGCCGGCTCTTCCGCACGGTTAGACATAATCACAGGTTAATCTTTATCCATGCTTTGTTGATAATTTATACAAATGTAGTTACAAATATTTGACAGCCTACACGAAAACAAATAAAAAATACACACATCAATTAGATAAATATAAGGTTGCAACCACTGTTTAATTTTTGTTGATTCCTGTCTATATTATTATTTTTGGAGAAAGTTAACTTTCAAAATGTGTTGTTTAAATATTTTTTTTAAAGTCGTAACAGATTTTGCTACTTTTATATCACGAGGTAATCTATTATATAACTGTGCACCCTCAAATAAAATATTTTTTCTTCCATAGTTCGTACGAGGTCTATGTAGAATGATGTTATTTGCCTGTCTTGTAATCCTTTCTTGTATTTGAACTTTGTGAATTGAATGAACTAAGTTGACTATTTATGTCTTTGTTTAAAATCTGTATGTATGTATGTATGTTGTTCATGTATCTTTTAAATAGTTACTTTGGGACTGCTGCCGACGGGCCAGATGCCAGTAGACCAGTAGACTGCCAGACGACGTTCTGGCAGTATTATTTTAGTCCATTCTATTTATGTGCCTGCACCACACCGCAAAGTAACAGCCTATAATTAAATATCGTGAAATATGTAATAGTAAGTTTAGAGATATAAATTTTCCTGAAGAATTTAGACATTGTGGGGACAAAACCTGTAAAATTATGAAACATAGATGTATTCTTGATGACATGTATAATAATATTGTTGGTATATTGGCGGACGCTTCTAAGCAGACCTGCTCAGTCAAGGCAGTTGGTCCGCGTGAGGGTCGGGGCAAGTGCAAGCGTGTGGCTGGGTGGAATAGATACGTCCGTAGCGCCCACCATGACGCTAAACTTAAGAACCGAATGTGGTTGATGTATAATAGACCTCAGTCGGGTATTATTTATCAACAAATGTGCGAATCTCGTAAAATTTTTAAAAGTAGGTTAAACTGGTGTTTAAAAAGCCAAGATCAGATCAAAATGGACATTCTGGCTACACATTGCGCGTCAAAGGATTTTAGTAAATTTTGGAAAAGTACGAATAAACTTAACATTAAGCCTGGTCTGCCAGTAGGTGTGGGGGGCCGGACGAAACCTAAAGAAATAGCTAATTTGTTCATGGAACATTTTAAGGTTCAGTCACCCCTTGGGCCCTCGCACTCAGTGCTCGATGATGGGACCAAAGAAGACAAAGACAAAGAACCCATCCGTGTAACGGCGAAGCAGGTGGGGGCGGTCATAAACAAAATGTCAAGAGGCAAATCGCCTGGTCACGATGGTCTTAGCATCGAGCACCTTAAACACGCAGGGGTTCACTTGCCCAGGGTTTTAGGCATGTTTTTCTCGCTCTGTCTTAGCCACTGTTACTTGCCCTTGGCCCTTATGAGAACTGTAGTTGCCCCGATAGTTAAAAATAAAACTGGTGACATCTCGGACAAAAATAACTATAGACCGATCTCATTGGCCACTACTATAGCAAAAGTGCTTGACAGTGTGCTTGATTCTCATTTAGAGAAATATATAAGGTCTCATGATGCTCAATTTGGGTTTAAGCCCGGACTATCAACGGAAAGCTCAATCCTAAGTCTCAAGCACACTGTACGATACTATACGGATCGGTTGACTCCTATTTATGCTTGCTTCCTCGACCTCTCCAAGGCTTTCGATCTGGTATCGTACGACATCTTATGGGGAAAGTTGAGGGAGCAAGGTGTCCCGCCCGAGCTGTCACATATATTGCAGTATTGGTATGCTAACCAAGAAAATAGTGTTAAATGGGCAGACACTTTTTCTGAGGAGTATAGATTGCAGTGCGGGGTGAGGCAGGGTGGGTTGACGTCTCCCAGGCTCTTCAATCTATACATAAATGAGCTCATCGTCGTCCTTAGCAGTATGCGTGTCGGATGTTGGGTGGATGATGTTTGTATCAACAACATAAGCTACGCTGATGACATGGTGCTGCTGGCGCCAACGATGGGTGCACTCAGAAAAATGGTAGGTGTGTGTGAAGCGTACGCTGAATGCCATGGACTGGTTTACAATGTAAAAAAGAGCGAATACCTGGTGTTTAAGGCTGCCAAGAAATGTCCAAGTGAAGTACCAGAACTCAGGTTAAATGGAGTAATGTTAAATAGGGTCCACCAATTTAAATATCTCGGACATTACATTACGGATGACCTTAAAGATCAGGTAGATATCGAGAGGGAACGCAGGGCGTTGGCGGTGAGGTGCAATATGTTGGTCCGCAGGTTTGCCCGCTGTACCGATCAAGTAAAAATCACGCTGTTTAAAGCGTATTGTCAGAGCTTATACACGGGTAGCCTTTGGACCACCTACACTCAGAAATCGCTAAACGTCCTGCGTGTCCAATATAACAACGGTTTCAGGGCGCTGTTGGGCTTGCCCCGCTTCTGCAGTGCGTCGGTAATGTTTGCTCAGTCGCATACTGACGGCTTTTTTGCCGTCTTACGCAAGAAAACAGCATCGTTACTGGACAGAGTACGGGCGAGCTCTGACAGCATCTTGAAGACTGTTGCGGAGAGGTTTGACTCTCCTATAATTAAGCATTTCGTTCGGTTTTTGACCAAACAGGTAAAATAAAGCCCTTTTTTTTTAAACCGAAAATGATACCATTATTCGTGTAAAATTTAACTAAATATTATTGTTAATTAATTAATTCAATTTACTTTTCCTGTACTAATATAGTTGTTTAAAAAAAAAAAAAAAAAAAAAAACTAACCAAATGGATCTCTGTAATCTTTATGAATAAATAAATTATTATTATTATTATTATAATCATCCCACTGCAGAGAAAAGGCATCCATCATTGAATTCAAGGTACCACAGCAATGCGGGTTGGTAATCACAAACCCGAGCAACGTTCGAAAATTTTTGTTGCCCGACCCGGGTATCAAACCTTGACCCCGAGATCTTGGCCCGGTATTTAAACCACTAGATCAACGGGGCGTTACACACCGCAAAAAGTAAAGGATCACGTATCACATCGTTTAAATTACTATTACAAACTTTTCGATTAATTTAGTTTGCAAGGTTAGATTTACAGATAGGTACATAGTAAAATATTAGGTCAGTTTATACGAGTACCTAGTTATCTCGCACCGAACTGGTAATCAGGCGTTCGGAACGCTTCTTGTTGGAAATCGCATGTTCCATCTGAAACCTGTTTCCACCTACATCAAACACGAAACATGTTGTCCGTCAATCGCAATGGTAGGGTTGGCACACGCTTGCATAATGTCAATTTAGTAATTACATTTTACTAGCTGTTGTCCACCAGAGCGTAGTCACAGATAAATGTATCCTTTGCCATAAACGTAGACTACCATTATGCAAAAAACCATGTCGACCTCTTTCAATACGAAATAAAAACACAGGAACCGTACATTTTTCCGGTATTTCACTTAGTCTATATTTTTATGCTATTCCTGACCAAATACTATATCTTCGCCTAATTTCATTCAGATCTATTATGCCGTTTTGGCGTGGTTGATTAACAACTTCTTTGGTTTGTGATCACCAACCTGCACTTGGGAAGCGCAGTGAATATGCCCGTCCCGTCATAGCTGTGGTAACTTGAATTCAATGATGAAGGCATTTTCCCTCTAGGGGATGATTGTAAGCTGTTACTGTACTTTTTTAATGAATAAATTGCCAGTAAAAAATTAATTTATTTGTTTTTTAGTTTATAACAAAAAAAAAAGTTTACATTTCTCGCAAGTGCCAGCCCTACTCCAATGCAACTAGCTCATTCTAATTTAGCCCGTCCAACTGCGGTAATGAGATTTCGGTCTTTGTTTTACGTTCCCATTCCGCGATTGCGTTTGATTGGCCCACTGCGAACGAGTGCGAACGAGTGCGAGCGAGTACGAATCAAGCTTGACTTGAAATTGACTAAATTCATGTGACTAAATTCATATGATGAACGAACATAGGAGGCTTTAGTAACAATTCTGATTGAATTGTCATAATATGACGGTAACAGATATTGTGTCGCGTGGAGTCAGCATCATCCCTTGTCTTCCTATGTGTGTAAGAGGCAACTAAAGTAGTAGGTAGGTACTGCCAGAAGAATCCGGGCAGCATAGCCTTTTACTTACCATTGGCCAAATTGCGACCCTCCGCCAAGCGTGGCTGTTATTGGCCAAATCCTTATTTTAGTGAGGCCCGTGACTAGCAGTGGGCTTATAGGCTGGATAAGATGATTATGATGTCATATTAAATATATTCTCTGTCATAGTCGAAATACGACTCAAAGTCCTCCATTAACAGCCTATAATCATCCCACTGCAGGGAAAAGGCCTCCTCATTGAATTCAAGTTACCACAGCAATGATGGGAACTGGCATAACCACCACGCTTGCCAAATGCGGGTTGGTGATCACAAACCCGAGCAACGTTAGAAAATTCGAAACTTTTTGTTGCCCGACCCGACGATCGAACCTGGGACCCCGAGATCTCGAGGTCGAGAAAAAAAAAGAAAGTAAAAAAGATATATATATTCCAATGGTTGTGTAAAAACTATGAGATTGACGGATTGTTTATATACTACGTGGATAACTGTTCGGTAAATGATGTAGGTATAATAATATGTTGAGCTTTTAGAGTTAAATGACCTCAGCTGCTAACCCTCTTCTTCTGGAAGTACTCATTTAGTCTTTTTAGAGAAGTCAAGTATTTTTAGAGGCTAAAAACGGCACCCTATTAGGTACTAAGACTCCGCTGTCTGTCCGTCTGCCTGTCCCCAGGCTGTATCCCAAGAGCCGCGATAGCTAGACAGTTGAAATTTTCACAAATTATGTATCACTGTAACCGCAATAACAACAAATACTAAAAACAAAACAATATAAATGTTTAATAAATGCTTAATCCCATACAACAAACCTTTGTTTTTTTGGCCTTTTTGGTATGGAACCCTTCGTGCGCGAGTCCGACTCGCACTTGCTCGGTTTTATTTATGTACCGGAACCACAGTGCCTCAAAAATTCATATTTAAAGGATAATTTGTTTTATTCTCATTTAAAAATCAGTTAACAACCTGTATATCATCATCACATAATTAATGTTCGATCTCAACTTACAATTATTAGCAAAGAGATCCAAAAGCGGCTTAGAAATTAGCATAAATATTACACAATTTTATACCATTTAACATATTATTACATCGTATGTTGGCAAATAGTAATCCAACAGTGAAACAAGTGTTAGCAAATGTATTACGAAACTGCGAAAGATCGTGTCAAAAGGTTAGGTTCGACCATTTAAAACGATTCGGACGTAGTAAGAACTAATGCGACAGTCCATTTTAAATTCGTTACTAATATTTGGGGTTAAAGTATGAAATTGCCGTTTTGTATGGACGAAATCGAGAAAAGTCATTTTTCCATACTAACAATTTTTTAGTTTTTTTAAAAACGCGTGAACTGTTTTCGATGCAATTAAAGGTGAAAGTTAGATGGTTATAAAGCTACGCATTATAGTATTTAAATTTCTGAAAATCATAGTAAATAATACAAATATACTTAATTGAAGCAAGAAGGTCAGCTGACACATTGTAAGGGGTCTTTTCAACGACTTCCTTTGAAGTAATAGGCACTAGTATTGCATTTTTTTTTAGTCAAAAGTTACTTTATTTAGTTTTTGATACAATACAAAAAGAATTACGCAATAATACGACTATACTTAAGAGCTATAAACAAAATAAAAAGTGGGAAAATAATCGGCAATTTCATACTTAAACCCCTATTATTATAAAAAAGTAAAGTAACTAATTGCAGTGCCCTACAAGGCCCATTATGTTACTCATTATTGTGTTACATTATGGAAGCAATAAATAATTGAGTATGATATACTCAATTGAGTATTGAGTATATCATCCCGCTGCAGGGAAAAGGCTTCCATAATACAATTCAAGTTACCACAGCAATGATGGGTACCAGCATAATCACCACGCTTGCCAAACTCGAAACTTTTGTTGCCTGACCCGGGGATCGAACCCGGGACCTCGAGATCTTGGCTTGGTATTTAAACCACTGGACCAACGGCGCGTTACTAATAATATTAATGCGAAAGTAATTCTGTCTGTCTGTCTGTCATTCAGTAGTTAAGGCGTTAAATAAAATTTGCCACAAATATAGCGAAAATATAAATCCGAAAGTAATTCTGTCTATCTGTCTGTCATTCAGTAGTTAAGGCGTTAGATCAAATTTGGCATATATATAGTTTAGACTATTATACTCATGAATTTCGTCATTCGTTATTCGACTTCGAGAAAATTTTATAAATCATGTGTTTCTTGTTTGTTTGACAGACAATAATGACAGTATTTTGTACACTTGTGTGTGTGAACTTGCCGATGTATTCGGCCTAGGTCTAAGAAGACATCCACATCTTGCAGAACGCAACCAATATGAAACAGACCGGGATCCTTTGGGCTTTTGACTAATTGGTATTAGGTTGCTGATTTATTTTCCAACGAATTTTCAGAAAGGTTCTTATTTATGTTACGTGTATATTAGAACTGTAGATTCGTTTGGGATTAATTTGTTTTTCTGTTTGTTCGTTTAATGTAACTTAAGCTGCCCGCGTAGGCTTAAGAGTATAAAAGCCTTGTATTGGAAAATAAGAGATAATTAGGTTCAGACCATCCATTAATGTGGATAATTATATGTATTTAAGGTAAATGATATTAAAAAGCGATACCAGACTACGAAGAGAGGCTAAAAAAATATTTAACTTAGCATTAAAAAAGTACGTAGTTGTTTTTTTTTATTATTTGTAATCCTACGCAAATAGGAATGTATCCAGTAACACTGGTTACTTAATTTATGGACTTTTACTTATGCAACACACATACCCAGCCTCTGCTCGTAAGTCAACATATAAGTCAACGACAATTTATATTTTGTATGAAAACTATATCGACATGTTTCGAAAGTTCAGTATAAAAAATATAATTTCTAAAGTCAAATATCAAAGTTTAACTTCGCCATAATATTTATATGCATATTAGGCTCAATAAATTACCGTTTTGGTAGCAAGTAAAAGTACTTGAGTATAACAAACATCCCTACAACTCATGACCGACGACACTTAACTCATCATCAAAGACATCAAAAACATTAATTATAAAGATAACAAGTCTCGCAACTTAGTTCTTCTACCGTAAAAAGTTGTTGGATCTATTTAACACTAAGTCTGTTAATTTATTTAGTCTCTACTAGGTACCTTGCTTCAGACAAGGCACCGTTACGGTTAAGTAATCAACTAACCAAACAACATCTTAAAGTAACCATATCAATATAAAAAATATTTTATTTTTATACAAATGGATTGACTTAGCAATTGCACTAAACAATCTAATCAAATGCAATATGTAGGTATTGCTTGTGAGATACCATGTGTTTTCACTGATCTACAAAGACATAACTTCTGGATGACTGGTGGACTCTCTTAACACTTGCATGCATGTAAACAAGCAGGATACTGTTCTCACTCCTTACTATATTCTATTTGTAATCATCATGTTGTATTCTAGCAAATAAACGATTGATTTGATTTGATGCGTGTCCTACCGTGATAAGTCATCATTTTTATTTACGGCCACGTTTTTTCAACACTATAAAGCTAATTAATAACGTTAACAACGTTCTATTATAACCGCTAATACATTATTAGTATTGTAGATTAATGTTAGGTACTGTTGAAATTGCATTGTGCAAAACTAATCATGCTAAACGTCTGTTGCAAAGAGCCCAACGTTTGAAGGGAGCATATTATAATGGCTAGGTTAGGATAGTTAAAGATGAAATCGTAGAAGCAACAATGACGTCTAGAATTATCTATAAAGAATGACCTGTAAATCGCACGTAATTATGGGTTGACGGATCAAAGATAATTCTTCATTTAATTATGCTTTAACGTACCTGTTGGTAATAAATTCCTACTATTCCTACACATAACTTATTTTCTTATTATTTTGTGTCAAACCTTTGCAGCACAGCACAGTCAAGTGAGACCTATTTGCGAAATGCACACTGACTGGTTTGGCTAAATGTCGTTGAATTTAAGTGGACAGGTTTTTATTTTCTTCCTCTCTTAGGAAGGAAATAAAAACCTGAAAGAAGAAATCTTGTGTCCTGTGATGGTCGAAACCTGGATGGAATTGTCCACCATTTGCAGTGGCCTTTGTCCAACAGTGGACTTAGATAAGCTAGTGATGAAGAAGAGAAGGGTGATACTTTTCTATTTTTGTCTGGGCATCGATGGTTTTTTAAAGACCTATAATCTATACTAATATTATAAAGCTGAAGAGTTTGTTGGTTTGTTTGAACGCGCTAATCTCAGGATGTACTGGTCCGATTTTAATCATTCTTTTTGTGTTAGATAGTCCATTTATTGAGGAAGGCTTTAGGCTATGGGGAACAGCTAGTACATTATAAATCCCGTTACGTAATACAAACTTATAAACACTACAAAATAAATAGATGAAATAATTGTTTTAACAAAAAATACATTCATTTAGTCAAGGATTTCTTTAGAAAGTTTCTATGTTTTATCGTTATCTCTCATTATTACAGGGTGACATTCATACGTCATCTCCATTCATGAGTTGATTTAGGATTTAATAGTGTAAATTTAGTAATGAATGGTTTAATACAAGTATAGTTGCTTGAATACAGTTAGAATCTAAATCTTCGCAAGTAATCTTAGCAATCGTAATGTCTGAGTCAATAGTGTAGGTTATAAGATAAATTATATCTTGCAACAATTCATCCTCAGTCTGTGGACATAGTCCTCTCAAAAAAGACTTTACCATAATCGCTACGTTTCCGATGTCTGAGTACCAGTCACCTTCATCGCCACACAACACGGAAGCAGCGCCACATAGGTTATGAGCAAATGCCACTTATGCCCAAACATGAATGTAAGAGAGCGCTGTGATTGGTTTATTTTGACGTCGCGCAACATTAAAAGAATTCGCTTGATTGGCGTTCTTTGAACACGTGTATGTGTGCGAAAGCTTGTGTTTATTATGTGCACAAGTAGTAATGGGGCGCAAGCGGCGACATTGGTTCTCGTACAAATGGCGCATGACAGCCTTTCCAACCTTTTTCCAGTTTATGTGATCATCACTCTATATCAGTCCACAGCTCAGACTTAGGCCTCTTCAAGAGGTGGCTTTTGACATAATCGCCACGTCTGGCAAGCGGCCGTGTCTGCCTTTCTAACCTTTTTCCATGTTCTGTGATCATGCACTCTATATCAGTCCACAGCTCAGACTTAGGCCTCTTCAAGAGGTGGCTTTTGACATAACCGCCACGTCTGGCAAGCGGCCGTGTCTGCCTTTCTAACCTTTTTCTATGTTCTGTGATCATGCACTCTATATCAGACCACAACTCAGACTTAGCCTCTTCAAGAGGTGGCTTTTGACATAATCGCCACGTCTGGCAAGCGGCCGTGTCTGTCTTTCTAACCTTTTTCCATGTTCTGTGATCATAAACCCTTTATCAGTCCACAGCTCAGACTTAAGCCTCTTCAAGAGGTGGCTTTTGACATAATCGCCACGTCTGGCAAGCGGCCGTGTCTGCCTTTCTAACCTTTTTCCATGTTCTGTGATCATGCACTCTATATCAGTCCACAGCTCAGACTTAGGCCTCTTCAAGAGGTGGCTTTTGACATAATCGCCACGTCTGGCAAGCGGCCGTGTCTGCCTTTCTAACCTTTTTCCATGTTCTGTGATCATGCACTCTATATCAGTCCACAGCTCAGACTTAGGCCTCTTCAAGAGGTGGCTTTTGACATAATCGCCACGTCTGGCAAGCGGCCGTGTCTGATGCCTTACTCTGCATCACGAAGCTCGTATTTACGAATGTATCTGTCACTTTCAGACACTTTAAGATATCGGTATGAGTGTCAGGGACAGATGGAGACATTGTGTTGCGGAGTAAGGCCTCTAATTCTGTTTTCTTCTTCGGCCGTCGTAAAAAAAACATCAGAGTACATACGAGTATTTCAACTTAAAAAAATATGTCTCAGGCGGGACTCAAACCCGCGCGTCTCCATGCATACCGGGCGCAGCGCTTTACCAATGAAGCCTGATAAAGGCGACTTAGTGATCCTGACAAACAGACTATCCTAGAAGGAAAGTCATACGAAGGAGTCTCCTCCTCTTATTCATAGACAAGTTGTGAAGGTAAATAAATGTTGGGATTTCAGATCTAAAGTCAAGACACAGCCATTGCCGTATCGATGTAGGCTCGTAGTTAACTGTTGCATGCCGACGATTGCGGTTTGCCCCAAGTTCGATGTTCGGCGTTGGACAATGCCGTGCTGTTATGCGGTTTGTGAGTAATGTTGGGACAAATCGAAATGCCGGGACGGGATAATTTCTATGCAAAATGTGAGCAATCGATTTTGAATCCTCTCAATTATGAAGACCGGTGAGAGTAGTGGAGTAGTGCTCACGCCAGTTTACAACGTATCGCCTGCTTTCGAAGTCCCAGGTCTGATTACCGGGCGGGTCAAAGTAAAAAAAGATTTTTTTTATTCAAGAGATTAGCTCGCGTTTTTAGTTTGTGGTACTTTTGTTGTTTCTGATTGTTGTATGTGATGTTGTCCACATTTATTTATTAATATATTAGTCAAAAGACGCAGCATACAGATTTTTTTGGCTTACGGTGATTATAATGTATAATTAATACTTAGAAGTATTTTGTTGCATTTTTTATATCTAATCTAAGTTAAAAAACAATTTGATAATTTTCCACGATATATTGTCAGATTATGTAGAAGTTGTTCACACTATATTACTTTTGATAGACAGATACATAAAAAAAGCTTTAACTTTTACAATACGATCAAAGAATGATCGCCTGACGTTTGACCGTGGCCAAAGTCTACCTTTAGTTACTCTATAGAGAAAAGGCAATGTTCAGTGATACTTATCCTCAAACGAATTGTATTATTAGCATTTTTCATTGATTTGATACATTTTGAACGTCGCTCGATCTTTGCGCACTGCGATTCCATAAGTCAATGATTTTCGCTAAAAACCGGTTCTATGCTTTATTGGCTCTACATTGCTTTACAATTCATACAAATTCTAATCAGCATGTCCATGTACGAGTATGTATTGATTGAATCACAATTATGACAAAATACAGAAATCGGTGGTCAAAACGTAAATCAAACTTAATTTTATTTCAGTTTAATAGTAAAGATTAATTATCTCCTAAAGGATCATAAGACCGCGGCGCGGTCGCTATAACAATTGATTTTAATTGTGTCTGGAATATCATACAATCGAGGGGTTAAAATGAATGAACGTCCCGAACAAATCTTTAACCAACACATCACTAGTAACGAACTGTTCACGAACCGTGAAGTTACGTGAAATTGTATTATCGTCCAATCGGGAACGTAGGGAAATGCAAATTATGTGTGGTTTTATTTCATAATAGATTCTGATGATCTGTTTGTTTTATTGTTATAGTTGGACAGACAAAGTCAAGCTATAAATATACCTTTATGCCTTAATGTTGTGTGAGAATTAATGTCGAAACAATAATTCGCAGCTTAAGCTGCTCAAAGCTTCGAACTATGTCAGATTGTAATATTAACAGTTTGCTAAAGACAAAAAAGGAACGCAGTTGTACAACACAAAGTGTAAAACAAAAACGAGCAAAAGAATTAAAACGTGAAGCCGATAACGTTTTAATTAGCATCTTTTCTTATTGAGGACCACATTTTTCTCACTCTTTGATAGCATTGAAATTATTTAAAATCATACAAGCAGACTTGAATGATACACTGCAATTTTTTTAAACTTTAATGGCATAAGCATTCAAATCATTCAGCCTAGCAAGCTTAGTTTAGTTTTTTTTTATTGTTACCAAGACATCAAGTCATACAGCCTAGTCATAATTTGACAAACAGTGGCCAAGTAAAAAATACGTAACCCGTTCACTGCCGCAGGGGACATCTGACGCGAGCGAGTTTTTTGTTTGTACGAAATCACTTTTACCATCAAAAAGATACTCCACTGCTCTACAGTGTCTGGTGAGTTGCAGCTAAGTTTGAAAATTAGACAAAACATAACGCTCACTGTGAGGGAGTAGAAATACCAGTATTTGTAAATAAGTGCATTGTAAGTATGTTAAGTTTCCCTGAACGCACAGGCAACGGCAGGTCAACCTACCCAAAAAGTTAAAGGTCATCGAATTGATTTGCAACTTTAAGTCCAACAGGTAGAGATCAATATCAATTGAGAAAATTTGACGTTTTGTGGTAGGTTGACGTGCTGTTATCTGTACTTTAACCGTTTTTTAAAAAATTTAACTAGGAAGAAGGTTTTGTATGAAACGTTAAAGCTAAGAGTTTTTATTAATACTGACCGAAGTCATGGTACTATTTCCGCATAAATGTTCATGGGTCTAGGTGTATAAGAGGATGTCTCTATCGAATTTTATATCTTTGATAATTGGTGCGTAAAATTTTTGAGGAAAAGATATTTTTGGAATTAACTGTTAATCTCAAGGCAGTCAACGTGTACAAAATTGTTTAACTGTCTGATAAGTGTTTTGAAAAACTCGTTATTAAAGATTGATTCATATTCTTCATTATATCTATCTAGCCAACAAAAAAATATGAAAATAATAAAAAATCAAAATTGTCCTAATCTCCCAAACTGCCTGCAACATATCCATGATGGCGGCAGGCAGCAATCACTTTGATAACGTCGGGTAGTCGTAAAAATGTGACGACGTCACGTACACACTCCAGAGGTGTTATTATTCGAGCATACGACTCTTAAGACGACGAATATGTTAGTGAAATGTA
This sequence comes from Anania crocealis, assembly GCA_949315895.1. Classification (NCBI taxonomy): domain Eukaryota; kingdom Metazoa; phylum Arthropoda; class Insecta; order Lepidoptera; family Crambidae; genus Anania; species Anania crocealis. The sequence goes on along the minus strand of OX438874.1, from coordinate 4,213,888 downwards.
CCCACCAAAAAAGTGGGGCGGGGGATTTCGGTAGATTAGATGAAAAGGAAAATAAGTAAGTTTTAAAAGGAAAATAGGTAAGAACATGATTGTAAAGATTATTCGGATGCCTCAGGTAGGACTTAAACAATTATCAAGGCGGAGAAATGTACTATTAAATATTCTTAGACAGCAGGAACCGTCGCATAATTTTGTGATATGCCAAAGGTACGGGGCTAGAGGACTGAACCACCCTCCATGTCCTGAAACGCCATTAGTTCAATCGTCCATAGTTCAGTTTCTAGCTGGGGCTCCACCCAGTTTCTAGGGAAAAATGGTCTTCTCAGGTCTCTAACATACGGCGAAACGACTCAGCGGTCTGTATGTCACTTTACCAAAAAATTGACTATTTAACAGCTACGCTAAAAATTGTAGTTAACTTTTAGCAAGATAACACGAATAAAAATTTTTTTTTTTCAGTAATCTAGCCAGAGACTAGGAAAAGTAGATACTTCAGCTTGTTATAAGTGAACAAAATATGTGTTACTTGATTATTATATTTGTTGACAAACAATCTTTGGGACTCAGTCAGTTAAGAAACTAAATAAGCTGACATAAAAGTTCTTAGAAAGGTAAAATTCACAAAAAAACATTCAAATACATCTATATGTATAGATAGACCAAGACGGTTTATTTTACAACCGGCTAATATTTAAGTAAGTGACTTAAAATGTATGATATTAACAAAAGCAATAATTCCACAACAAACAAAACGAAATTGTTTCCAATATCCGATAAAAGATGAAACACTGATTTATCTTTTGGAGGATATTGAATTCACTGATTTGTTTGTTTAGTTATTTCGCACAAAATCGCTTTGCCTATAAATTTGTATAAGTTCTTTAGTACTATGTATTAAGAGGAAACACAAGGGCCGTTTTTCCATACAAACGTAGTCCCCTGTTTCCTCCCTGGATAATGCCAGTAGAGCAATAATTTTTATTATAAAAATTTATGGCCACTATTAGCATGTTTCTATGTTTTCTGTTTTTTCAAAAATCGAAAAAATTCGCCAGATTTTAGCCAGGCTAAATTTTAGAAAAAAAGGAAAACATACGAACATGGCCAAAGCCTTTCTTTAAATTTTAATAAAAAAAGTATTTAAATCTGTCTAGTTTTGGAAAAGTAATCGGGGGACTACGAAACGTTGATTTGACGTGCTTTTAGTATTTTCGGTCCAAGAAGCAGTTGTCTCTATCACACTCTGCGGTGAAGGCGTTTGGCACTGCGCGACAGCAATACATTTTACAAATACCTATTTTTCAATTCCCTCGCCCGTAGTGTTTCCGCTTAACGTTAATCCGCGGTTCCACTTTTATGGGGCCTTTTAAACCATAGTTCAATAGTATAAGGCCTATTGCAAACTAAAATCGCGACGGTTGATAGGATAGCTAGGGAAGAGGTTGTTTTCCGAAAGGGTCAATGTAAAAAAAAACATAAAAAATTTCCATACTATGCCTTTACCCATCAATGCTGTGTAACTTGAATTCAATGATGGCGGCCTTTGCCCAGCAGTGGGATGATTATAGGCTGTTATTTAATATATCATATTTTTTCGAGTTTAGGTATTTGTGGTTCTTTCGTTGTTTCCGATCTACTCAAAACCAGTGCTTTAATAGTAGGTACCTAATTACATCAGAATCAGAACAATGTATGTGATGTTGTACGCATTTTTTTATTTAATCCGCTGATTAACAGCGTAAAGCCTTGAAATAGTCAAAGCAGTCAGCCGGTAAACACAACCTTCCTGTGGACGGTTCTAGTCCTAGTCAGTCTAGGACTTAAACTACCTAAACTGTCGATTTTTTTTTTCACTAATTGTATTTTCATTTTGGAAAATATATTTTATTCGTAAATAAAAGAAATCAATACCATGATGCAATACACAGACATAACAATAGGACCCTCCTAATCTAACCCCACCAGATCCACTATTACGTGTTTACTTTGGGCCTAAATCAACTGGCTCTATTCAGCCATTGTTTATTTTTCATTACGACATGTGCGATGGCAGTAGTTGCATTAAATTTGTATTATTAAAATCTGGAGAACAGAAGTGGAGTTTTGGTACCCCAGGCTGTTTAGTGTTGTCGTTTGGGAGTGCTTGAGTCAATTTGAGGGTTGAATTCGTTAAAATATTTCGAAAATATGTATAAGCTCATAGCCCAATGCTTCTTCGTGATCAGTTTCTGTCACGAATGTTAAGCAACGATGGGAGCGGTCGCCAATTGGATGGGTGACCGTTTGTGGCATCATACCTTGAGCGCTTCCGTGCTTCGGAGGGCACGTTAAGCCGTCGGTCCCGGCTGTTATCATGAGATAACAGTCGTTAAGCCCTGTTGGAGGCCTTCGGGCGGCTTGAGAAACGTCCAACGGCGGGGTGATGTTGCCACAGCGTCGCCGCCGCCGTCCACCAACCCGCACTAGGTCAGCGTGGTGGTATTAAGGCCTTAAGCCCTCTCCTTAAAAAGGAGAGAGACCCGTGCTCAGCAGTGAGCGAAAATGTGTTGTTACCTTATGTGTAAGGCTTTTTAGAGATAGATATGATTTTTATGTGTTATCTCCTCCAGGATTATAAGACCGCCGGCGGTCGCGATAACAATCAATTTCAATTGTGTCTGGAATAAGTAACCCACAATCGAGGGATTAAAAAAGAAATTTAAAAATAATTGTACACCGTCGAAGTCACAGTTGGATGGCGTCATCATCAAAACGACACCCACTGCTGGGCATAAGTCTCCCCTAAGAATCTTCACAACGATCGGCACCCCAATTTGTCAAGGGTTAAGAAAAGACGCTTCTGCCATCATAACTAACAATCATAACTTAAGGCGACTACTAGAGCTAAGTGCTGCCCCCAATTGATTTAATTTTATTACTTCTAAACAAAATCAATTCTCAAAAAACTAGAACAGTATCATTTTAGCAAATTACCTCCTGTATTTATAGAATTGCAGTAAACTTTTCATTAAAAAAAGTGAAGTAACAGCCTATAATCATCCCACTGCAGGGAAAAGGCCTCCATCAGTGAATTCAAGTTACCACAGCAATGATGGGTGTACTGGCATAGTCACCACGCTTGGTGGTTGGTGATCACAAACCCGAGCAATGATCGAAAATTCGAAACTTTTTGTTGCCCGACCCGGGATTCGAACCTGGGACCCCGCGATCTTGGCCCGGTATCTAAACCGCTAGACCAACGGGGCGTTCGCTAGACCAACGGGGCGTTAAATTTTCATTTGGTTGTATCTAACGCCAAAAGCGGCAGCTTTTCGCAATAATGAATAATGTACAACAATACGAAATAATGCCAGAATAAAGCACACACACACACACACACACACACACACACACACACACACACAAACTAATTTTATAAATTGAAGTTATATTAATTTGTATAAAAGTTGTGACACATTTTGTAATCTACAATGGAAGAGGGCACTGCATATCTGAAATACAGGTTTACCTAGCTCAGATATCAGGGACTTCACGAATGTTTGTATTAGCCTTTTATGTCAATAACTTATTATTATTATTAATAAAAAGCAGTTAATAGTGATTCAATAAATACTAGAGGTTATTTGCTAAAATGGTACTGTTCTAGTTTTTTGAGAACTGATTGTTTCGAAGTAATAATATGAAATAAATTGGCGGCAGCACTTAGCTCTAGTAGTCCCCTTAGCTAAATACTAGTATTAGATAATGTGAAAGTTTGGTCGGATGATTCTATCTAGCCTGAGGATCTAGTAAAGTCATAAAATTGATATAATTTTTTATATATTTTCATTCATATCGGAATCTCCAATATTTAGTTTGTATGAAAATAAAGAAAATAATGATATCAAATTTCTGACTTCACCGTAGTATTTATATGCGTATGTTAACATAGGCTAGTTTCGGCTTTATATACTATTTACTTAACACCCTGTATAATATTCAGTAAAAGTTAAAGTAACAGCCTATAATCATTCCACTGCAGGGAAAAGGTCTCCATCATTAAATTCAAGTTACCACAGCAATGATGGGTACTGGCATAATCACCACGCTTGCCAAATGCGGGTTGGTGATCACAAACCCGAGCAACGTTCGAAAATTCGAAACTTTTTGTTGCCCGACCCGGGATTCGAACCTGGGACCCCGAGATCTTGGCCCGGTATTTAAACCACTACAGTACTAGACCAACGGGGCGTTGTATGTATAATATTCAGTAAGGATTAGCAAAACAATAATAATAAATATGCTTAACCGATATTGAATGTTAGACTATAATTATTCCACTCAAATTATAATAACAGCCATCGGAACATCATAAAAATACGCCCGCGCCATAGCAAAGTAAATAATGATCGTTCTTAATATCAAATTACATGCTATAGCCATACAATCAATTTGAGTAGGTAGGTACAGTTGGCCGAAACATTTTCGACACACGCCATACATGTTTTGAGACTGTTTTTTAAGCAAATAAAAAACCTAGTCACACAGTAACAATATTTTCACGGCATAAGTTATATGGCATACAATTTTGGTAATAAATATTTTATTTTTAACGGACAGGGAACAGAAACAGAAGTGAAGTTTCTCAATTTAACGTATAAGGCATCATAGATAATTTTCATCCAAGATGACAACGCCAAAATTTGAGATTTTTATTAGCATCGAAAGGATATGGTCGAAATTGGGTCCCGTTACAATAATGAGAAGGAAATTCCACTTTAAAGATGGAAACTCGAGGGCAAATAAAAAAATATCCTATGTTTTTTTCCCATTCCTTATTTCTATACCATCCTATAGGTATATAGATAATATACAATTTTCTGTCGCATTTCTTAATTCCTCCATCAACTCAGTTGAAAAAATGATCGTTTTGCAAACTGCTTCCTTGCGGTATTCCAAACATTTCTAACTCCCTTCTCGGACGGTTAGCTTAACGTGTGGTTATATTTGACATTTATCTGACAGCTGGCGTTCGGTCATGGTGGGTAACCCCATTGATGAAGGAGATCTAATAGTTTCAAAAAAATGAACGTCTTAAAGCTGGCCTAGCTCTATTTTTATCTATACTCACGTTATTGATACTCGTAAAAAGAGGGTTGGGAAAATTATAGAAAGGGTTTGATAATAACAAATTTCAATTAAAAAAACCTATAAACTAAACGTATGTACAAGTGTTTGGTGAAAAATAGTAGTTAACATCAATTGCTTCTGACAAAAAATCAGAAACAACAACAGCAGGTACTTTAAACTGTATAATTTTGAATGAATGCACAACCTATTTCAATATTGAAACATTAAAATAGGTATGCGAAATATAATAACGAAGAACAGTTTAAAACAGCCAACAAAACTGATGTTTGTTTTAATAATTTCCGAACTATAGCAACGGCAGTTAAATAAACAAATTGTTGTAAAACGAACGTTAAAACTGGCACGGTTGAACGATCACTCAAAAAACATTAACTGCTACTGTTCAGAAAGTTTTTTATCATTTAAAACGGCATTTTAAAAATAATATAAATAGAACACGAGTTACAAAAAATGTACATTTAGTGATGAAAAAAAAATTTTCGTTCATAATTTGTTTCGAACATTCTAAATTTGAAATAATATGTCGTTTATATCATTATTTTATTTTTATTTATGTTCTTGCTGACGTTAGCTTGCTTTAATAAATAAATTTCAATTACTTTTTCTAGCCTTTGCATCTTTTAAGCTGAACAAATTAAGTTTCAGATGATATTAATAAAAATTACAATGCCTTAGATTAGAAGACTTGTCTACCTATTTCTGTACCTGGTTAGCAGGTATAAAATAGTAAGTAAATACTATTTACATCCTAACACAAACGACTGACGTACGATGAATCTCGTTGATATTTTGTATAGCACCGACACAAAGTTATTATTTGACGACCATTTGGATCAGCGGTAGTAAACGCTGCTTCTCATGGGTCGCGGGTTCGATCCCCGCACAGTACAAATATTTGTGTGCATAAACATGTCTGTTTTTACTGGTCTGGGTGTTTTCTGTGTATCAGTATGTATTTACAAAAAAAAAGTATATAAGTAAGTTCATCGGTTGTCTAGTACGCCATACGACAGGGTACTTAATAGTAGCTTAATTTGGGACTAGATGGCTCTGTGTGGCCCAGTGTGGCATGTCTTAAATATTATATTCACCTCGATTGTAAAATTTTTCGGTAACCTCTTACTGCGGACACAAGATCGAAGGAATACACATTACACAGCCTATAAGAAGCAATAACGCGAATCGGAACAGATTATCAAAGAAATAAACGTTCCGAATCAAGCATTCGCCATAACCGAACTCTATTCAATAACATCCCGACTGTAAAAATAACGTTTTATATAGCGAAAAAAGGCGTTATCGTTGTAGCGTTGCGCCTTCGCGCGGAAAATGAAAACTAAATAAAAGCGCGGAGGCCCCGTCAAATATTGCCAAGCATCTGCTATCAAAACTTCACGCGATCGTACACGGATTAAGTTTAATACGATAAGCGACATATTGGATTATGTTACTTTATAATATTATTCCTACAGACTACCATACGGTTGGATCCAATCGATTAATAACTCAAAGAACAGACAACGGCAGGTCAACCTACCCAAAAATTTAAAATAGATTTTCAACTTTAAGTCCAACAAGTAGAGCTCAATATCAATTGAGAAAATGTGACGTTTTGTGGTAGGTTGACGTGGTTGTCTGTACAAAAAAAAAGGAACGTTGGTCCAGTGAGATTCAAGTAGGGCCTGGGCCAAAACCTCGGGAACTTCGGTTCGATTCCCGGGACGGACAACAAGAGTTTCGAATGTTCTACATTTAATTTATTGGGTTTGTGATCACCAACCCGCATCTAACAAGCATGGTGGTCATGCCTGCACCCATCATCGCTATGGTAACTTGAATTTCACTATGGAAGCTTTTACCCTGCAGTGGAATGATTCTAAGCCGTTACTTTACTATCATACTAGCTGTTGCCCGCGACTTTGTACGCGTGGAATTTTTATTTTCTTTATAGTATTTTGATCCCACGAGAACCGTACCTTTTCCCGGGCCGAAAAGTAGCCTATATGTTATTCCAGCCAATAAACTAGCACCGTGCCAAATTTCATTCAGATTTGTTGGATCGTTTTAGCGTGAAAGAGCAACATACATACATACATACATACATACACTCACGCCTTTTTCCCGGAGGGGTAGGCAGAGACCACATCTTTCCACTTGCTACGATCCTTACAGACTACTTTCGCTTCATCCACATTCATTAATCTTTTCATACACGCTCGCCGGTTTAGGGTACTCTTGACCTGACCTTTCTTTAGAACTTCCCCGATTTGATCAAGATAAGTTCGTCGAGGCCTTCCCCTTCCAACATTTCCATTCATACTCGCCATATATATCTTTTTAGCAAAGAGCAACAAACATCCATACATACTATATCGTTTAATTTTACCAAACAAAACATTTTGAAAGATCAGGTGTTAAGTAGTTGTATTACTTGTATTGAACGACATTAATTAAAATACAAATTCTTTTTAATTATGGATTTCCGCAAAGTAACGCCTGAGTCTATTAATTTTATCAAATTCTATCAGTATATAAACTTGAAAATTTTGTCTCAGGCGGGACTCGAACCCGCATCTCTCTCATCTCTCTAAAATATCAAATAAAGTATATAAATAGCTGTATCATCTTAACTGACTGTCAAACATCTGCAAAGATGTTTCTTTCGGGTGTTAAGGGTGCAAACTCCTAACATTTGATGAAACAACGCTGGCGTAAGAATATGCTTGAAAAATTCGCGCCATGTCGCAGTGTCTCGGTGGCCTAATGGAATGGCGCCCGCCCGGCTTACGAGGAGATGCGGGTTCGAGTCCCGCCTGAGACAAAATTTTTCAAGTTTATATACTGATATTATAAGTGCAATTAAGTTGCTAAAATATCAAATAAAGTATTTTATCAAATTCTTTTTACCTAAAGTTAATAGGAATAGAGTCGATATTCGTACGTCAACCAAAAAACTTTTTTTTATATGCGTAGGTATTTTTAACAGTTGTATAAATATCGTATCATTTCGTATCACATCGTATCAAATCGAATCAAATTTAATTTTGAAACGCTTCAAAAATACGTTACATCAAAGTCGTATAACATCGTATCTAGACGTATCAGACTCTGTGACCGTTCACATGGGTACCGTTGGGCCAGATATTGCTTCCAAGCGACGGTTTTCCCTAACTTTTTTTTTGTTATAATGGCGACAACTACTTTAGTCGCTGCGAGAATGTCTGAGGACATTACAAGGCGTGTTTGGTTTGGTTATTGTATTTCTGAACAGATTGCCTTCGATGTACTAGTCCTTTGGCCCATGACTTTGTTTGTCTTGATAAACATTTTCAAATTTGATAAGGTACCAAAACTAAAATTTCGCGTCTTTTAGGGTTTGAATTACTAGTTTACTGGCTTCTTCTTTGGCTTTATAATATTAATAAAACAAAGTTGCTTGTGTTAGTAGGACTACTTTCAAGTCAAGAATTGGTGGACCAAATTCTTTTTGAGGATTTTTTGGATTATAATCCGCCCTGAATTGCTAAAAATCTGCCAAAACATTTGAATAAATAATTTAGTACATTAATTTGCTGCAATTCAAGGGGGCTTTAAATCCAAAAAAATCCTACAAGATAAGAAAATATTTTTACGTATGTAGACCTTTCTTTGATCATGACAGAGACTACAAAGGGGGATATACTCATTCCCCATTTCTACGTAGTATGTTAACTATTATAAACATTCTCTTTGTTCAGATCGATGATTCGCTCATTGTCTATGTTCATGTGTTTTCAACCGACTTCAAAATGGAGGAGGTTATAAATTCGAAGCGATTTTTGATCAGGCACAGTCAAATCAGGTAATAATTTTCCAAGCTGATGCTTTCTATCCTGTTGAATATTTAGTGCCAACGATTGATTTTATGTCCTAGGTGTGTCCTGTATGTACATTCAAAGAATAGCACCACCTCTTCCTATAGGTGTCGTAAGAGGCGACTAAAGGATCACTGCCAGAAGGAGATAAGCAGCAATGTATTTCTTTCACCATTCGCTAAACTGGGATCGCCAACCTGTTTGATAAGCGTGGCAATTATGGCAAAATCCTTCTTTAAGTAAGACCTGTGTCCAACAGTGGACAGGTATAGGCTGGTGATGATGATCGATAGATACTAAGACAGAACAAAGTCAGGGTCAGCTAGTGTCACTAGGATGCCCTAGATAAGAAATCAAATGAAATCGAATCAACAGCCATTGTCCGTCAATTGCTGGACGATTTCCTTCATGTCACGCCATACATTTCGATCCTGGACTTCCCCATCCAGCCAAAGAAAAAGAAATATGAAAATATTCGAAATTATTATAGCAGCAGCCTTTCTATAAAAAAACCTCAATAAGAATATTCATAAACCTAACCCTAAATAACAACTATAGCATTAAGAAAAGACATTCCAATACAAATTTCAGTAATTATCGTAATTAAGGATCTACCCCCGATAATTACCGATAGATTGCAATTCCGTTTGAAGTTAGCGTGACGATTAGCCATGTGTATGCATTCTCACGTGCGGAGTAAAGCTTGGGCTTGCTTGCAAGCAAGAAGATGCCGAATTGAGTGACGTTGGCCTTAAACACACACATACACACACACACGCGCGCGCGCGCCAACCTTGAACTAAGTAAGTAAAATAACGGCCTCAATCATCCCACAGCAGCGCAGAGGCCTCCATCATTGAATTCACGTTACCAGATCAATGATGCTACAGGCATAATTGCCAAATGCGGGTCGGTGATCGCAAGTCCGAGCAAAGTTCAAAAATTCGCAATTATTGTTCAAGCGGGGATCAAACCCAGACCCCCGAGATTTTGGCCTAGTACTTGAATCACTAGACAAACGGAGGTTTATCTCTTTCTGTGCGAGGATTTGTATGTGTTTTCAGCTAATGAGTAGAGATGATACTCGAAAATGATGACTAGTGTAAGTATGGCCAGAAGAATACAGGCACCAGCGTCTCCTCTTCACTAGTGGCCAAGTAATGCCAAGCATTGATTATGGCAAGGTCCTTCGATTGGAGAAGCCTTTGTTTAGCTAGGTAGACAGAGGTGGGCTGATAATTGTGAGCATAAAATATCAATTGTACACGCAGAGAGGATTGCAATCATTGATATTGTCGCGGACATGCTAGATGCTTCGAGATATCGCTAGAGGAATGTACATAACTACCTAAGTTGAACCACAAAGTAATAACAAGATGTTAGTGCAAGCGACATTGGACCTTAAGTTTACAGATTAAGGCGCAAAATGGTTTAACTCACTAGAGTTGTTTACGTTTAAACGTCCTCGTGATTTTTCTGGAAAATGAACATTCTAGTATGTACGACCGGCATCGATGTTGAGATATATAAATAACAGGACTTAAGACTTACAGTCAGTTCATTCTGAGCTTTCGGTGCGATACCTGTGAAAAGTGATCTAGTGCGAAGTAACGACGACTTTAGCGATACCAACGGATCTAAGGACTACTCTAAGGATTGGCTAATATTGTTTTGGAACCAACGACCTCAGCGACCTACCGGACTACGATTCTTGTGATTTGGCTTGTGTGATAGTGTTTGCGACCTGTTCATCACCTAATAAATTCTTCTAATAAGTCAACGCTGTTTTATCCAAATCCCGAACTCCACGTTCGTAACAATATATTTTGAAGATTTACATATGTATTTGAAGATTGAAAATTTGGACTGTCACAGATGAGAATCTAATCCACGTCTATACACTTACCGGCTGACTGCTCGTACCGCTGACAGGTACATATTTTCGTTAAGTTTTTCTGATGATTTAGTAGATATTTTGATATTTAAGACGGAGCAAAACTCCACATCCAAGAACATCAAAACTGGTTTCAGCCATTTCTGATTTGTGTGTGATCTTACGAACACGACTAACGGCCATTTCCAATAACCTATCTATCTTCAGTTTTGGCATATCGGAGATAGAAAACAACTTCTGTCTTTGTTTCTCTGGACGGCAAAAACAGAGATAGAAACTATACTTTATTTGATATTTTAGCAACTTAATTGCACTTATAATATCAGTATATAAACTTGAAAAACTGACGTTCAAACATCTGCAAAGATGTTTCTTTCGGGTGTTAAGGGTGCAAACTCCTAACATTTGATGAAACAACGCTGGCTTACAGCGTAAGAATATGCTTGAAAAATTCACGCCGTGTCGCAGTGTCTCGGTGGCCTAATGGTATGGCGCCCGCCCGGCATGCGAGGAGATGCGGGTTCGGGTCCCGCCTGAGACAAAATTTATCAAGTTTTTATACTGAGAGATAGAAACTGTTTCCTATCTCCGATATGCCAAAACTGAAGATAGATAGATTATTGGAAATGGCCGTTAGTTTGATTCGGACAGTAAACAAATAGTAACACGCTTTATTACAGACCACAGCTTTACTTGATGAAATATTAAATATGTAGAGCAGAATGTTGCTGAAGGAAGGTTTAATAAGTCACAATAAATAATTGCCTTTTAAACAACAATTCAATATCTATTCAAAGAAAGGAAACATGGTAATTCTGCGACTAATAAATATTCTTTCCATTTTTTTGGTATATTTTGTCTAGTATGTTAAAAAAACCACTAGAATGATAACTAGGAAAAATATGTGAACCTTCTTCTCCTTATCGTGTGATTACACAAAACCCTTATACACTTACAGACAAAGCTAGAACGCGATTGGTTGCATCAATGTCCCATAATTTATGCATCTACCACGGCTTCTATAATGCAGAACCCTTTTATGTTTTTATGTGATTCTTAGAAAGTGTTAATAGAGTTATGTGTGATTTATAGTGTTAATATTATCATGAAAAAAAAAACGCAAGAGTTGATCCGACGATATAAAAAATACAATTCTTTTAGATAAGATATTTGGTTCAGTATTACAACTCTTGTACAAGACCTCTCCCTTCAGTAGTGAGGAAGACGCATGTTATTTCAACCGACGAAAATAAGAAGAGTTTTTTTTTCAACCGAAAACAAGTAAGGACTTCACAAACGGGATAATGGAGTAGATAAAGCTTAGCACACATACAAATGACACTGTACAACGATTCACCAAACAGACATTACTAAAAACAATAGATCGGAGAACCTAATTCTCTGATAAAACCAATTAATTGGTAAACCAGCGGAATTGAATTCAAATCGTGTAGAATTTCAAAGCGCAGTGTCACAGCCGAATGAAAACAGACAGCTCATAGCACGGGGAAGATTCTAATTAAGACCATTAGTCTACTCGCCCACACTTGACTTTTTCTAGGACCGATGTTCGGGCCGACTTTTCTATAGCCAGCAATATTAAACCATTATATTATCAGAGGAACCTCAAGAGAATACAAAAATTGGCAAAAAACGATTTTAGCAAAAAAACTTAAAACTTCAGTCATAATCATGTTATTGGAACAAATTATCTATACTAAAAACATAACACGAATAGCTCTGCTGTCTGTCTGTTACACTTTTACGCCTAAACTTCTGAACCGATTTTGATAAAAAGCTAGTATTATATTCATATCAATGTAATGCAATCAATTTATTAACAACAAACCCATTTTGGTAAAAAGCTAGTATTGTAAGTATATATTACGGTAATGCAACGAGTTTATTAACTTTAACCCATAATCTTGATACAATGTTATATTAAAAAGAAATCAGCTTTGCATAAATTTCGGCGACATTAACTGGCTGTTTATCTTAAACTGTGTCTACAATCATTCGGAACGTTTACAACGGTCCATTGTCGTAAATACAATCAATTTCAGTGCTTTGCAATTAATTAATCAATTGATTTCATTGAGAGCCGTTCAACTATGTATATTTGAATGAGATCTTAATTAGCTATGTGCGAATACCTGTATCTGAACTGATATTTGGTTATATCATTTTACTTTGACCAAACTTATCAGTACAATCAAGTTAGAAAAGAATTAGTGGAGTAATAAAACTCATAACATGTACAATCAACCTAGGTAGGCCGCTAGGTGGACCGTCTATCTGGTGATGGTCGCGGGACTGGATGCAAGCGACTGGCATGGGACCGATTGGGGTGGAGATCCTTAGGGGTGGACGTCGTTTGGCTGAGATGATATGATCAATTTACGACTTGTAGCACCTTTAGAAGTCTCTACCAAATCGCAGCAATCATTAAGTAAGTAAGAGACTAAATGTAATTATCATCATAGCCCACTGCTGGATATACGACTCTCCAAAGGAAGGATTTTGGTATTATCAGGATTATCAGGCGGGTTGGCGATCTCAGTTTCACCGGTGCAGAGAGAAGACGCTACTGACCATCTTCTGATTACGTTACTTACTCCTTTAGTTGCTTCTTACGACGCAACGCCCATACGAAGAGAAGAGGTGGCTATTCTGGTTCTGAGCCGACAAGATACGGCACATGTTATTAAACAATATATATATTGACGGAAATTATAAATAAAGTTAATTCAAGAAACACGCTGCTACACGTGTTTTTCTGGAAGTACGTCTAACCATAGGTCGAAAAGGGAAGATTCTGGTTAAAATTTAAGCCAGCACAAAACGGCATCAAAACAAGTCAACACCAAAAGAGGAAAAATAAAAGAATATGAAAAACACCTTTTTACCATCTCACCAAACTATTCCCATAACAATACCCGATGGGGCTTCATTCTGGGTCACGGCCCAATTGTCCCAAATATTTTGGGGAAAACCTTTCAAAGTACAATAGATTCCTGCTTCATAATAATGAAATTTCCTTATGATGTTGGTTTAATCAAGTTTTCAGACATTAGAATTTCACGCACACATAAGGCCGAGAGAGGTCGTGGCTGGTTTTTTCCGATAAAAAGTTTTTTTTTGTATGTCCTACTTGGATCATGTGAAAGAAAGTAAAGTAATGGCCAATAACAATCATCCCACTGCAGGGCAAATGATGGGTACAGGCGCAATCACCACATTTCCACATTCGAAACTCTTGATGAATCTCTGATGGGATCGAACCCTTAAAATCTTGGCTTGGTATTTGAACCACTAGACCAACGGGGCGCTGTCACTATCTTGTGAAGGGGTTAACCAATTTTATAAATATAAAGATACTCGTTTATAAAATTATTTAGTGGTTACATTCGTAATTTCGTTTCATGTCGGCACATCAAAGGAATACCGCCAGTCATAACCCCTTCTCGTGATATAGGTATCGTAATAAGCAACTAAAGGGACACGGCAAACAAAAAAAATAAATATAACACAAGAATTAGATTTAGAACTGCACAATTCAGGCAGTCTTATCAGAAGTTAGCGATTTCTCTCAGAAAAACTTTAGGTTGTCAATGTTTGGGAATTTTAATGGAAACTAAATCATTTGTCGCTTTGAAACAATTGAATGATTAAAATGAGCATTGCAAACAAGTACGTTTCTTAGAGAAAAACAGCTTACTTACTTCTAATTTTTTTATCATTCGTTGGCCAAAAGATATTCCCCATGTCGGATTGAAATTAATATCAGAGTGTAATCAATTAATATTCTTAGGAGCAGCCCACATGAAACAAAGAATCTATTCTTATCAAACACAAAATAACTTTATTTCAAACGTCTCCCAAAAGCTCAATCGCATTCGCAAAAAGGCGCCAATAAAAATAAACTTATACTCATTTACTACGCAGCCGCGATATCTATTTGCCGAAAACATCGAGATAGCCGGATAAACACCGAGTCAACAGAACTCGGCGGCTAAAACTAGTATACAACTTGGCATTGTCATGTAAATTCGACCCGAAATACAGTTCGGTTGCAAAAACTTTGGACTTGGGTCGAAATAGATAGGAAAAAGTAAAATCACAGCCTGTACCTCTGCAGGGCAAAGTCATTGAATTCAAGTTACCACAGCAATGTACAGGCATAATCACCACGCTTGCCAAATGCGGGTTGGTGATCACAAACCCGAGCAATGTTCGAAAATGTGTCCAGAAATCGATTGATATAAGCTGGTGATGAATGTATGAATTATTTTGATAAAAGACTTCACCCGAAAGTATTACCTGAGCGTCTATTTATTTATTTAAAACATAAAAGATTTTTAATATCGATATGGTTACTCTAAGATGTTAGGTTTATCTCAACTATCCAGAAAAAACGCAGTAAAATAAGACAGAAAAAAAAACAATAAGGCTTAATATTAACATAAATTTATATGTAATTATAATGAAATGAACACATCTTATTTCTCCATAGTCTGTCCTGTATCAAAAGTTTTTTAATATACCTATACATTTCTTTTTAAAGTTGTCTAATGTAAGCGCGGCCATAGGCGTGATTGCAAAAAAACTATTGTTGTCAGAGTACTGTCCAGGACAGTGTTAATAAAAGAAAACCACAATCGAATCTCATATGTTATACTTACATATTTAGTCCAAAGTTTACCGAGCTAACGTCTCAGTATCGCCTGCAAAACGCAGTTTGTACAATTCAAATAGTACAGTCGGCATATAAAGCCGTACACTTGACCTACTTTATAAGATAACAGCTACGGATAGTGGTGGGATGGTTGTCATTAGTAGTTTCGGTGTATCGATAGAACAGTTTGAATTTTATTTCTTTAGATACCTCCTCAGGCGACGTAGAATCTCGACTAACTTACTGATGTTAAAAAGAAGAGAAAATAAATCTCATATAAGATAATTTTTTAATTACTATGATTGAGGAGGGTTGAAGAATTACTCACTATTTGGGGAGGATTTTGGACGGAATCACTATAACTTTGGTATTTAAATTATAAGTCGATGTAAAAATTTGAAAGATTATAACTAAATCACGCCAAAACGGGTAGATAGTAGACCTAAATAAAATTTTACACAGGTAGAATATAGTTTGGAACAGAAAATGGGTTACTTTTTTTCATGGAAAAATACTCGATTACCGTGGGATAAATATGTTTGTTTTTCATATTGAAAGGGATCGACATGATTTACCGCATAGTGGCAGTAGAGGTATTGTTTTTAGCATAGACTACATTTTATTCGTGAACCAAGTTGCTGGTTACAGAAAGTTGGTAACGAGTACTGTATGTAAAAATTTAAGAACAATAACGTTTTTGGGTGCTTCTTAGCTGTATTAAAATTTGGTTGCTTCGGCAACTAGTTTTGATTTTTATACGATGTATGTCCAATCATTTTTAGAAAAAAAGTGCCACCGCAGTCAACGTAATATTAATACGGCTGAGAAGTACCCATTTAGAGGTGTCACATAATTTTATCGACAACAAACTAAATTCATTTCTCATCCTTAGCTCCTAGCCCGCCATGAATATCTGATCAGCTAACATTTTGAATCTTGCGTAGAAAAACACAAAATTTAGCGAGAATTTACTTCCCGTTCGACAGATAAATGAACATTATTAGGAATTTCTTCATTTTTTTGTATAAATATTTGAAAGTGTTTCAACAGACGATGTTTACGGAGACTTGTTAAAATTAAATAAGAGAGGAATTCTTTTAACGTTCATTGTTATAATTTTTATGGTTCGTTTGATGTACTTCAATGAAGTTTATTTGATTAATCAGTGCCCTAAGGTACAAAATTATATATTGTATTTCAAAGTAAATAAAAGGCATGTCGATAACATTAGATTTATTTACAGTAGATATACAGTGTAGTCCGTTTAGTACGACTTCGCATATAACAACCAACCGTTTTTAGCGACGTAAGTATAGGCACATGTTTGGTTTTCATATGAACCACTATGACGGTACATCCGTTTATTACAACTCCGCTTACAGCGACCGACCGCTTTTAGCGACGGAATTTCACATAAAATTGTCCGGTTACAACGACGACAAGCTTTGACGTATTTACAAATAAAATTGTAAGTAACAAACTATCTTCACCCCGCACACAAGGGGGGTGCGTGCCTGCAAGTCGCTGATTTGGATGCAACTGTTTATTTACGGCAGTAATTTGTGAGTGATGAGAGAGTCCATTGAAGAAAAAAGTGTTATAATACAACGTTTAGAAGCTGGCGAGTCTAATGCAACGATTGCGAAGGAATTCGGTGTAAATCATTCGACATTATCAACAATTAAGAAAAATAAATACCAGATAGAACCTTTGTTCAATGCGAATGTTTAAAAACCTAAACGCGTGAGGTTATCAAGTTGATTTGTCACTTTTACAATGGTTTAAGATGCAGCTAATCCAGGAATACCCGTAAATGGGCCTATGCTGCTTTTTTTAATAAAAAAATATAAAAAACTAGCTGTTCCCCGCGACTACGTCCGCGTCTATTTCCGTTATTATGATCGCGATTATTTTTGCAACATTTTTTACTCATGCTTCGCTCCTATTGGTCGCAGCATGATGTTATATAGCCTAAAGCCTTCCTCGATGAATGGACTGTCTAACACAAAAAGATTTTTTCAAATTATAATTTTATTTATAAAATTTATAAAATTATAATATTAGTATAGATTGTCAGTTCGTTTAGTACGACTTCCGGTTAGTACGACGTAATATCACCGGTCCCTTGGCCGTCGTTACAACCGGATTCTACTGTATTTACATTTATACATTAAATAGACGATTCTGATATAAAAGTAACTATTTATAGTAAATACCATGACCCGAGACAAACACCAAAAAATATTTTTTTACATGAACATGACCGGGAATCGCACCAGTGACCTCAGAAACTAGCGTTCTCGACCGCGGATATTGTCAAACACCATTTATTGACATTAGTTTCTCTACTCCTACAGTCAACATTGTACTGGAGTTTCAAAAAAATTTAGTTTTCAGGTTTACTGATATCAACAAGTAACAATAAACCACTAGTTTAATGTCATGTTACGGTCATTATGCTGTCGGTACCGGGATACTATTAAGTTCACAGTCGTGTGAGACATTTGGCGAAATGCCTAATGTTTCTGTACTAGTAGCCAAATAAATCTGACCTCTCCTAACGACCGCACTAAAACTCTAATAGAGCTCTGTTAAATTGGTCGTCTTTTCATTATGACCAGTTAACATGGGCTCTGTCTTTATGGATTAAGTATTGCAACACAGGTCTATTACTGGTGAGTAAACTAGTATAACTATATCCACATGCAACTAGGCAAGTCACAACTTAATTTCAAACTGTGTAGTTTTAATTTTAAAGTAGAATTTCGTTTGTAGCGGATGAGGTGGGTATTTTCCATGTTTTATTCTCTATGGTTTGTGCTCTTGTCTACGGTTCAGCAAGTTAATCTGTCAAAAGGGTTTGGATGCAATATTATGAGAGTTGAAGTAGCGACATCTGTTGACGAACAGCTGTTAGTTTTTGATGAATGGAGTTTATTGGATACTAGCGCTTGCCCGCGACTTCGTCTGGAATTCGGAACCCGGTTTTATAACTGTTCTGGTTAGGGTAACTACAAGAGCTATGTGCTACCCCCAATTGATTTAATTTTATTACTTCTAAACAAAATCAATTCTCTAAAAACTAGAACAGTATTTGCAAATTACCTCTGGTATTTATTTAATCAGACCATAGCTTGCATCATTTTCATTGTTGCTGTGAAAAGCCGGGACGAACCGCTAGTAATTTCATAATACACCATTTCTATAGATTGTAATAAATGGCTTAGTAAAATACCTTAGCAAGGTAACTTTGAAATCGCAATTACGCCATATCTCATTCTTTTATCTTTCAGTTGTTTGAGGAGGATCTCATTAAATTCCTCGCGAGTATCTGAAAAACCTCATTTCCCCGAACAGACGGACGGCTGGAACGATAGTTCATTATATAGCCTTACAAACGGAGATAATAATAAAATATCGCTTTGTAAACCTATTGGCAGATAGTTTCTAAGAACTCAGAAAGTTCCTACTAAGTAGAAACCTATATCATCCCACTGGAGGGCATGGACCTCCATAATTGAATTCAAGTTACCACAGCAATGAAGGGTATAGGCATAATCATCACCCCTGTCAAATATGGGTTGATGATCACAAACCCGAGCAATATTCAAAAATTCGAAACTTTTTGTTGCCCGACCCGGGGATCGAACCCCGGTCTCCGACTCTTTGCCCGATACTTGATCCATTAGAACAACGGGGCGTTTTTTCCTAAGTAATGCAGTACAATAAATAAGGCAGCGAAAAAAGTGTAGGACAGTGCCCGTCTACCAAATATGAACACCCTGATTAACAACTCTTAAGTGTCTATGAAAGTTTAAATAAGTGTACAAAGTTATGGAATACAAGTGCGAGATAGTGCTCTTTAATCTATCCAGCTAAATAATTAAGTGTTTAGAAGCCCATGGCTCTAATACAATAATACAGAAACATGCAGTAGCTTTATTACATCGGTTTGGGTCAGTTCAACAAAATATGTCCCCTATATTTGCATGAAGCGATCCTGTACCAGCTCCACATAAAAACCAGTTTGTCCAAAACGTGTAAACAACACATTCTCTCATGTTTCGGTCACACAATGAGCAGAGGCAACGAAGCAATCTTGAAAATTATAGGTATAGTGTCATGGAACACCGAAGGCAAAAGGTCGCGAGGTCGTTCGCCGACGAGAAGGACCGACCAAATAAAAGACCTAACATCCTTCAAATTCTACGTGGTGGTAAAGGACTCGCTAGACAGAAACCGGTGGAGGTTGATCATCCGCTCTAGATGCAACCCCGAAGCTGCCCATAATCCTCAGACATGAGGGACCAATTACAGAGAGAGATAGGTGCCTTTTCAAGTTTATAAGGAATAGGCTATAAAAAAATGATCATTAGTTAAGCTCTGTCAATGTTATTTAAAAAAAAAAGATTTCAGTCATAATATCTAATTGAGAAGGCTTCAGGCTGTGAGTCGGCAGAGTTTCATCAATGTTTTTGGTATTACTTCCAACATCCGAGAAAAATATTTTTACAAATATTTTAAAATCTGTTCTTTCAGGAATTGCTGATGTTAATTTAAAATAAAATGCCTTAAATATAACGGTAAGTTTTAAACTTCAATGGTATACATAGATATAGACCTACTGTTTAAGTGTATACTATGTTGGGAGGCGGCCAATTGGAGGTACATAGTTTATCAGTCCTCACGTAGCGGCTTGATTAAAGTTTGCGCCGAGCGATCAGATTGCGAGGCGCGTACAGAATTTTTATTTTTCACTTCCCTCTTTCTCTTAGAGAGGGCATTGTTTTTTGATTTGTTGTACTCGAGAAATGTTGACTACTTGTTGCGATATGTTGTTGCGTATGCGCAGGTTGATCTGAGTTGAGAGAGCTGTCAGTCGCGTAAAGGACGGCATAATATGATGATTTGAAGCAATAAAACAATGCATTATAACCCTTTATCGCCATCTCTAGCCTGTATCAGTCCGCTACCTTTTTCAGGTGAAGGAGGTGGCTATTGAGCGACTTGTGATCCAGGGAATGGTGAGGGTACAAGGCCTCAAGGAGATTGCCTCAGAGGTGGAGCGACTATATAAAAGCGGCAGTAAATGACTCGTCATCACTACATAAATATACAAAAAAGGCGTAATTAAGAGAGGCGAGCGAACTGCAAGAAAATGTACAGCAACGTCTTATCTACGCTTTTGAGAAAATTTAGATACCGGTTACGGCAATTTTTTTCTTTAAGAGAGGAATATTTCCTGTGTGCAGATACTGGGCTGATTGTCTGGGCTGCTAATGACGATGATAAATAATAAAATCTGATGTAGATATGTGAGGAATTTCGTCGATTTTTAACATTCTTCTAAGTCAATAAGTTTCCATGCACCATTCCATTTCCATGTACAAACCAAACTCCGTATAAAACTCCAAATTTCTGCACAACAAAACCCATTGGTAAATCACGGAGAATAAGTGGTATTTGTTAATATGCGTCCGAAGGAGCAAAAGGTCTGGAACGAGGAAATATTTCTCTTTTAAAACCTGTATTTGAACCCACATGCGCCCTGATTGCTGCGCGCCATTCCGATAAGACTGATGTACGAAAGAATGGAAGAGATAATAGGGGTTAAAGTATGAAATTGCCGATTATTTTCCCTCTTTTTATTTTGTTTATATCTCTGTAGTATAGTCATATTATTGCGTAATTCTTTTTGTATTTTATCAAAAACTAAATAAAGTAACTTTTGACTAAAAAAAAATGCAATACTAGCGCCTATTACTTCAAAGGAAGTCGTTGAAAAGACCCCTTACAATGTGTCAGCTGACCTTCTTGCTTCAATTAAGTATATTTGTATTATATACTTTGATTTTCAGAAATTTAAATACTATAATGCGTAGCTCTAACGTAGTAATCTAACTTTCACCTTTAATTGCATCGAAAACGGTTCATGTGTTTTTAAAAAAACAAAAAAATTGTTAGTATGGAAAAATGACTTTTCTCGATTTCGTCCATACAAAACGGCAATTTCATACTTTAACCCTCTCTCAATACTCAATAATTTATTGCAAAACCATAATGTACAGAAAGATGTTACAATTAATAAAAGACCAGTGTTATGGACCCTGTCGGGCACGCAACTTAGGGCTAGGAGAGAGGAAGCGTCTTCAACTAGGCGATAAATACAGTAGACTATTCTGTTTATAATTTGAATTGTATTTCAATAAATGTCAATAGGATTAAATTAAATAACTTGAAGTTTATTTTATATTATTTATCGATAAAATATTCATTTGTGCTATAATAACATTTATTAACTAAATATTGTTTCAAATTTTAAGTGAATTTAATGTCATTGTTTTCATTTTTAAGAATATCGGGTAATTTATTGTATATTTTTATAGAAGAACTAAAGGTACTTGAAGAATTTAATTTTAATCGTGAAGTTGGCAACGTTAATTTCTTTTTATGTCGTAAGTTGTATTTGCATGGTAAATCTTCACGTTTTGTATAAAAAAAAATATATTTTCTAACAAATTTACTTATCTCTAAAATATACAGGCTGGGTAGGGTTAATATTTTATATTCAAGAAAGTACGGTCTGCAGCTATCAGTCTGCAACCCCTAATATTATGCAAAAATACTGTTGATGCACCAATAGTTGACCAATCACCAAAAGCTGACTACATAGTAAAACAACTCAAATATAAGTCAGTTATATATTTAAACAATGACAAGGTTTACTATGTCGAATGACATGCGAAAGTTTCTCCCATTTGTTGAAGTGAGTGGTCACCTATTGGTATATTTAAGTACCTATTTTTATCTTTACTTTTTTACCTATTTTTTCCTATGTACATAATAATATTCAAATAACTGCGTACCTTTATCTGAAATAAATTGACCTTATTTTTAATTACCCACCATTGCTGTGATAATATGATCTCACTGACCATAGCTTAATTTATTTTTATTATTATTGCCACATCAACTCTTTCGTTGATCCAAGTGAATTCGAGGATTCTTTCCTTTGGATGTTTGCTGTATTGTACTGCCGCTAGCAAATAGTGGGTCTTTGGGATCGGATCGAAATGGGAAAAAGTGGTGCCTTTCACGGGGTTAGGATTGGTCAAAAGAGACGTTTTACCGTACACAATGGCCGGCAGTTATAAATAAACAGATTTAAGGCTTTCCTAAGGCTCTTAGCGGTCCATTGTTGGGTATCGGCAAATATGTCCCGACGGATGGAGGGTAGATAGACTGGTTCTTGATATAGATAAATATTCTGTATTGTACATAAGTTATAGAAGAATAGGTACAGGTAATTTTTTTGGAAATGCACAATTTAAGTGTTTTAATTGCTACAAACGATAATTATCTACTTGACAACCATATTTCTTTGTGATTTCATTTGGCTTTGGTGGCTTTGATAGGATATAGGTATATAAACAAGAATAAAACACGCACGCACACACAAACACACACACACACACACACACACACACACACACACACACACACACACACACATACACATACACATACACATACACACACCACACACTTACACACGCACACGCACACACCATACTTAAACGTATTTCGCATGTAACAAATATTGTAAATTAAGTTCTTACCATGGCATTTAAATTTTTAGAATTCTTTAGTCTGGTGGAAGGCGCTAGCGACTGTCATACAGTTTTACCATAAAATTAGTACAGTCGCTAACGTTCAAACTTATCTTAAAATAGCAGTTGCCAAAAACAAATATTGTACTAGTTAAGATACCCATGTTGCATGTAAAAATGTATAAATAAACTTATTATTATTATTATGTTGGTCTGTTTCCGATCACGGGACTATGGAGTCCCGGACATTTGGAAGGCGTACGAGGGGCCGAAGCCAACTCGCAGAGGCCCGTTAGACAACATTTATCTTTACGATGTGATGTGACTATTATTAATTGTTTCCCTTTTTAATAAAATATAAAAATATATATTTCAAGACGTACGTTACCGCACTGGGCCATACAAAGTCATCTAGTCCCAAAAATATTAAACATAGGAAACGCCTATACAAGTACTAATAGAAATATCTATACCAGAATAATCAATATTTGCACTGTGCGTGGATCGAACTCGCTAACACATAACTAAGAAACAGCATTTACTATCACTGAACCAAACTGCTAATCCTTTGCAATCGCAACGAATCCTTGATCGAAAACGATTTACACTTGACTGTTGTCACCATATTATGCATCAGATTCGGTAACAATCACAGCAATATCAGCAATAAATAACTTCGACTTAAGCAGGTCTGATTCGTCACGGTCCGATAAAACACGCCTGAGCGGAATGGAATTGTCGAGACAAATCAGTCATATCGCAGCAACATACGCGCGCACATGGCATCTACTATGCAGCCTTGATCATGCCCAACGCACTTCTTCTTCTAATCTGGGCGACAACAGTCTACTCCGTCGGTGAAAAAGCAAACCAAGCATGCAGAAACTACGGGCAGAGCATGCTCGAGTGTCACAACGTCCTCTTCCCAATGTCAAGAGTCAGAGTACCCATAGATTTCCTCCTATACCCTCATATGGTACTGATAGGATTCCGACACACCATCACAGATGTACCGTCTTGGAAATGTGGTGGTACACTCATTAGTGAAAAATGGGTGCTGACAGCGGGGCATTGTCGTGAAGACCCAAATAGCGGTAAAGCCAGTGTGTTGAGGGTCGGGACTGCTACTTTCGAGTTTGACGAAGTTGATGAAATGGCTCAAGAAAGAGATGTTGCTGAAATTGTATCACATCCTGGATACAATCCACCGTCAAAGTATAATGACATCGCTTTAATGAGAGCTGAACCTTACTTTATTCTAAGCAGAGACATACGAATAGCGTGTTTGGACACTGACACTGGTATTGTTCACAAGAACCTAACAGCAATTGGTTTTGGAGTGACAATATCTGGTGGTATGTCCGGGAGTCAAACGCTGATGAAAGTGGACGTGGACATTATAGATAATGCGACGTGTAATAGATCCATGAGGTTCATGATTCGACGGAAGATTTTGGCAAGAGGAATAGTGGATGACCAGCTATGCGCTGGTGACTATGAGCATGGAGGCCGTGATACGTGTCAAGGTGACTCGGGCGGGCCCTTGCAAGTGATGGAGGAAAGAGTGGATTGTATAAAAAGTTTTCCTCTCCATAAAGTTGTGGGGGTGACATCTTTTGGGAGGGACTGTGGTAGGAAAATGGCTCCTGGTGTTTATACAAGAGTGTCTAGGTATATTGATTGGATTGAACGTGTTGTGTGGCCGTAGATTGGTTTTGGATTGAGACTTTAAGTTGATTATGTGAATGCTTATGGTTTTGTGCATTTCAATTACTTTCTTATCAGTGACTGTGGAATTCAGTTTCCAGAAGGCATATTTAAAGTGAACATCGCGAAGGTATTATTCAAATGTAACCAATCGCCACAGTTTAAAAATGATTACAAACTGTTTGTCGTTGCAAGGTCAGTGTTGTAATAAATCTGTGATCTAAGATAGGTATAGCATGACTTCATTGGAATTTGTATATTTTTCAAGGAAACTCAAGGACGCTTAGGTAATATTTAACATTTTTAACGAACATCAATTTAAACTTAAAGTCAAAATGACGTTATTCAATAAATATAATACATACTTAAAGTATTTGTGACTTACTGCTTCTGCAATATGCTTACGATTGCAGTTCACGTAATCGATAACTTACCTGAAACAAAGTATTAAGAGATTATTATATAATATCATATTAAAATAGCCATCGATGGCAGTAGAGTGTTATATTATTATGTATTAGTACGGCAATGATGATTAAAAGTCTTATGTAGTGTACAGAAAACATTGATATGAGATATGACTATAATCTATACTAATATTATAAAGCTGAAGAGTTTGTTTGTTTGTTTGTTTGTTTGAACGCGCTAATCTCAGGAAGTACTGGTCCGATTTAAAAAAATCTTTTTGTGTTGGATAGTCCATTAATCGAGGAAGGCTTTAGGCTATATAACATCACGATGAAAAAAACAATCGCGAACATAACGGAAATTGATGCGGACGAAGTCGCCGGGAACAGCTAGTTGAAAATACAATTTTACACCACAAAACAAGGTAAACATTTAACTTACGAGAAGCGTGACATACGCCGCAAATTTTGAGTCGCTGCCAATCAAGATATAACCGACAGTCATCATGCACTCAAAATTCATGGCTCATTTGACGTTTTTAGTCGGTACAATATTTTGAGTAAATAAACCATCAGCTTTGCATTGTGTTTCATAATAATTGTTTTTTTATTTGATTAAAAGCTTGTCGACATAACAACTTGCCACACGACAAATAAATACCATGAAAAATCATTTATTTTAACATGTAAAAGTAAATTATTAAATTATGTACGGCACACCATGTTAGTTCCAAATACTGTGAAATGTGAATATAAATTAAATTAATTTTTCGCAACAATGTATATTGATTTATAATTGGAATTATTTTATGTTACATACCAACATTTTTCTACACTTTATTTTATTTTATTTTCCAGCGCTTTGACTAATTTATATCAAAACAATGTAAATGATGTGGTCCACTCTCTACCATAACTATGCCTTTGGCATTTGATTAGGAGAGAAACTATGCTTCTGCTCGTTTTTTAATAGAGAAGGAGTGGTGCAGCTCTTCTTTAAGATACATAGCTTTTTGGATGGTGGTGAAAAGCAGTCTTCTAGCAGTCCTTTAGTCACCTCTTATGACGTCTTTATGATAATAAAATGTAGGAGGTACTATTCTATTTTAAGCTAACACTCTATCTCATTATTCCATCACTAGCCGTTGCCCGCAACTTCGTACGCGTAAATTTTTGTTATTATGATTGCGATTATTTTTGCAGCATTTTTCACCGATGCTTCGCTCCTATTGGTCGCAGCGTGATGTTATAAAGCCTAAAGCTTTCCTCGATAAATGGACTATCCAACACAAAAATATTTTTTTAATTCGAACCAGTACTTCCTGAGATTAACGCGTTCAAACAAACAAACAAACTTTTCAGCTTTATAATATTAGTATAGATATTTTTCCAAAGTGAAAACATGAAACTTAAAAACAAACTTGTTTAGTGATTCAATACTTTTTTGTTTAACGTCAACCGCTCACAAGCTTTGCATGTTCTACAGAAATTCGTACCTATTATGTAACATTGCTACGCCAATTCAAAGATCCGAGATTATCCCGCTCAGTACAACATGTGTTAGATACATATCTCCCTAACTTGCGCTTTCTTTGTAGTATTTACACTGTGCGATTTGTTTTTTGGTGATTTATCATCTCAGTCCAACGAAGTTCAAAGTTTGACATAGGCCTCCCTTGATATCTCAAAGATGATAAGTCTCACGCCACCAGCATTATCCCAAGAGTTGGTAGCCTACAAAAAGATCTTACAGGGCGCTACCGCCGTTCCAGAACCTTCCGCCCCAATGGCTTTTGGTGCTTCTTACTATATCTACCTACTTCTTACTTGTTGTATTGTGTAGATTTGACAACCTCCGTGATGGCGGAGTGGCGTACCCGCGTTCCCGTTCGCCCGCTCCGAGGTCCCGGGTTCGATTTTAGGACGGGTCAATGTAGGAAAAAAGTGTTTTTCAACATTTTCTCAGGACTGGGTGCTTACGGTACCTTCGTTGTTTGTGGTTTTCAAAATACGTGTACTTTAAATAGTTATTTAAATTGGGATCAGAACAATGTATGTGATGTTGTCTACATTTATCTTATTTATTGGAACGAAGTTCCTTATCGCGCGTTGCGAAAGGAGCCTAGACAGAAATAATTGTAACGACACTTTTTGAGAGAAATAAAGTTAAAATAAAATAAAATTTTATTACAATTCCTTTACTAAAACTGAACTTCGTTCCATCCGGGTGCCCCTTGACACCTCTCAAGTTTTTTTATTATCTTACAGTGCGCGACCGCCGTTTCATAACCTTTCCGCATTAACACTGTATTATTGTGCCATCATCTCCGTCAAAAGACACACACTGCTAGACATAGCTCTCCCCTAAGGATTTCCACAACGGGCAGCCCCACGCCATCGCGCCACCCCCATTCGATGCGCGGTCACCATTCCAGAACCTTTCCGCCCCAACGGCCATCGGTTCTTCTTACTGTGTATCTCGCCCACTATCTACCAGCTCAACAATTCTTCGAGTGATGTCGGTTAGTTCTCTTACGGATTTCCCCATCTCTCGCAAGAAAATGCTAAGCATTGGTTCCATTGCCTGTTTATTAGACCTGTATAATGCGATGCAGCAATGGTCCGCCTTACAGAACATGGAAAAAGGTTAGAAAGGCTGTCACGCGCCAATTATATAAATATCGATGTCGCCTTTTTCGCCACACTACACATAAACGAGTTCAAAGAACACATATCAAGGGAATTCTTTTCTAAAGAAACCAATCACAGCGCTCACTTACATTCAGGCAGAAGTATTACTAAGCTTATAACCTCTGTGGCGCGCCTGTCCCGACCACATCGCCTTTGTAACCTTTTGGAACGAAGTTCCTTATCGTGCGTTGCGAAAGGGGGCTAGACGGAAAAATTGTAACGACACTTTTTGACCGACACTTTTTGCTATGGTTGTAAGCCGTGCGGCGAGAGAGAGAGAGAGAGAGAGGGAGGGAGAGGGAGATGGAGAGGGATAGGGAGAGGGAGGGAGGGAGGGAGAGGGAGGGAGAGGGAAAGAGGGTAAGGGAGATTGAGAAGGAGAGGGAGAGGGAAAGGGAGAGGGAGAGAGAGAGAGGCAGTGAGAGGGAGAGAGAGATTAAGAGGGCGAGGGAGAGGGAGAGAGAGAGACAGGGAGAGGGAGAGAGAGAGAGAGAGAGAGAGAATAAAAAATAAATTTAAAATAAAATATATTTTTTTATTACAATTCCATTTACTAAAAATTTTCCATCCGGGCGTCCCTTCACACCTCTCAAGTTTTTTTCTTTGTTCTGTGGTCCGCCTACAATACAAAGGTTTCTGAAACAATTTTGGAAACGATTTTTCTAAGTTTGCTTGGGTTTAGATTTTTTGTCAGTTAAACTGGTGCTTTGGAAGGCACGACAAGCTATTGTCGCAACATAGAAGTCGTAAAAGCAAGTCACGTCAGAGCCCTGTCATAGGCAGGTTGGAAAACTCTGACACCAGATCATTCTTGAACGATAATAACGCAAAAAAACGTAGGCCCGTGTAAATCCGCCCCGCCAACTAAATCCCCGGATTACGGATGATGCCAGGTATTTTCGCGTCTTCTATACTTATCTGGCGAAATCTTACTGTTTATGCTGAAGAGATTCCATCTAAGCAATCTTGCTGTATTATTAAGACCTAATTGTACCTAGGCGTTTCTTCCAACTTATCATAAAATTAAACATTTCGGTACGGAAGGGTTTTGGAAACCTCCTCGTTTTTCGTTAGTTAAAAATAAGCAATCCAAGTCAGGATTAAATTAACATCGTTATTCAAAGGAGGCCATTTTTGAACTAGTCAGAGGAACCTCTTAGTCGTTCTAAATTTGTATTTTAACAAAAACATTGTACATAGTACGTGTTGTTTTGAGGTCTTGAGAAGTAATGAAAACGGGTTCGAGGCGATAAGGAGAAATGTGTTATCATTTATGCCAATGATTTAGAAACATCTTACATTCGTATAAAAATATACCGATTTCTGAAGGTGTTAGACGTTTCGTTCCTGCCACTATTTGAAGAGGTGTCGAAAAAAGCGGCCATTTTTGATCTTATTTTGTCCCCCTCTCTCTCTCTCTTAAGGATATTTACAATGGTCGGTCAGGCATCCAGTGCTGAAGCGGCTTTCCACAACCTTCACCAGATTGTCGATCTGGTGGAAGGCACAATGACTGGATCAGATCAGATCACCTTCGGTGTAATGATTCTATTGTTATCTAAATCTTGTCATCATCATCACATAATGACGTGGATTGGATTCTAACCTTGAAGATTCACATTTAATTTTATGTAAAAAAAAAAGTTTTTTAATGTGAAATATCTCAGAATGTGTACAAACACCTCACATTGGCCCTTTTTCATTGGAGGACAATTTTGGGTCCATTTTTTCATAATTGCCAATCTGCCTCGGACGCCATCTTTGGAGACGAAATCGCAGTGGCGATTAAAAATTCTTAGAATTTATTTATTTTTACACAAACCATTTCATCTCACAAATCATTACTAGAGTGGTACGGATTAGGTTAGCGTGGGACGTCCCGATCGTTAGTGATTTTAAAATTAATGCTGTAAAATAGGATCTGTATCAGTTGAGGTAAATTTACAAACGTATGTGGCTTTTTTGGGACGTTCCAGGAGTAGAAACAATTTTTGGACAGTGAATAAACACCCATGGATATCGGATAATTGGTGCAAATATAACATGATTTGGTACTTGATATACTTTATCTAATAAATAAGAAGTCAGCTCCTTTTTATTGATTAGACCGAAAATTGTATGTAACGCTGCCCATGACACTGTTACCTACCCAATAGTTGTTTTACGACATCGATTCTATATTTCGAAGTTTCGCAAGACCGATTAAACTGTGAATTTCAAAACGTATTCCCTGTGTTACATTTATTTTTAAAGGGGTGCAATGCATAATATCCTGTGGTGCAGGGACGTAAGGGTTAGCCAGAAGTTACAAAGTTCAGTAACTTCAATTGCCAGCCTAACAATCGTAGTAATTATGTCAAAGGCCTGTGTCCCACAGGAAACTAAAATAGGCTCTTATTGATGATGACGATTATTAAAATAAAACTTTTTAGTGTCCCGATCTTTAAGTCTGTGGGTATCATTATGTCCCGTAATTCAAGTCAACGCTTTTAACTAGTCAGTATGATTCATCGAATAATGCCAGACTAAACAAATGAGCATTTGTTTTTTGATTTACTATTTTTAAGGTGTATTCTAATGGTTTCTTGACACCATTCCAATAATACCGTCTCATGAGACGGTATTTTAATATCAGCCATCAAACTAATGTTATAAAAGTTTAGATAGATGTATGTTAATCATGGAAGAACGGCTAAGGGCTGGAATAAAATATGGGTTACTACTCGTAGTAATCAATTATTTAAAAAACCATAACTTCAAACTACATTTCCCTATAGAAGAAGCAACTGAAGGAATTTAAGAAGTCAGGCATTAGCGTGTTCTCTTCACCTAAAACAGAACTGCGATCGCTACACTTTTCAGCAAGATATGGGGCTAGATGAGGGCATATAAGTAAAATAAAGTAGGAGCTGTAAATTCATCACGTGAGGCCCAAAGGACAGAGGAGGAATCCGAGAAAAACACACTGGACAGCCCCGTAAGTGTCGAACTGTCGATCAACTGAGACAGAGTTACGATTCCGTGGCTGAACTGAACTGATTTTATGCTAATTTTTGACAGCCCCGTTGGCGTAGTGTTCGGTGTACCCCCACTACGCTAGTGTCCCGGGTTCGATTCTTGATGAGGTCAGTTAGGAAATGGGCTTTTCGTTAAGCTTAGGTATGGAAGGGGTGGGGGGGGGGCTAGAGACGTTAGAGAATGTTATTTGGTACCAGAAAAAAAAGTAAAGTAAGGTAACAGCCTATAATCATCCCACTGCAGGGAAAAGGCCTCCAACATTGAATTCAAGTTACCACAGCAAGGATGGGTACAGGCATAATCACAACGCTTGCCAAATGCGGGTTGGTGTTTGTTGCCCGACCCGGGGATCGAACCTGGGACACCAAGATCTTGGCCCGGTGTTTAAACCACTAGACCAACGGGGCGTTGGTACCAGAACTAGATACATACTCTGATAAAAAAACGTCACCTGAACTGTCCTCATTTCAATGATTGATGTTGACTTTATGACAGTGTCAACTTTATAACCCTGCCAAATTATATACTTTATTTGATATTTTAGTATCAGTATATAAACTAGAAAAATTATGTCTCAGGCGGAACTCGAACCCGCATCTCCTCACATGCCGGGCGGGCGCTATACCATTAAGCCACCGAGACACTGCGACTCAGCGCGATTTTTTCAAACATATTCTTTACGCTGTAAGCCAGCGTTGATTCATCAAATGTTAGGAGTTTTCACCCTTAACACCCGAAAGAAACATCTTTGCAGATGTTTGACAGTCAGTTAAGATGAAACAGCTATTTATATACTTTATTTGATATTTTAGCAATTAAATTGCAATTATAATATCAGTATATAAACTTGAAAAAATATTATGTCTCAGGCAGGACCCGAACCCGCATCTCCTCGCATGCCGGGCGGGCTCTATACCATTAAGCCACCGAGGCACTGCGACTCAGCGCGAATTTTTCAAGCATATTATGTCGGTATGCAATGGTACGGATATTTTTGTGATGTTGTAACATCATCATCATCATCATCATCATGGCAGTCCACTGCTGGACTATAGGCCTCTCCAGTTGCACGCCACTTAGGTCGATCCTCGGCTTCTCGCATCCAGCTCCTGCCAGCCACCTTGCGCAAATCATCACTCCACCTGCATGGCCTGAGGGCGTCCAAACTACGTTTGCCGAGAGGCGG
Organism: Anania crocealis; assembly: GCA_949315895.1. Lineage (NCBI taxonomy): Eukaryota > Metazoa > Arthropoda > Insecta > Lepidoptera > Crambidae > Anania > Anania crocealis. Next base: position 4,181,716 of record OX438874.1, on the reverse strand, counting down.
TCTCCACTCAAGAACTCGTTTACCCCAACGGTTGTCGGTTTGTTGTCCAGAATGTAATTTGGCACAGTAAAATATATTATTTTTGAAAATGACATTTTAAACTGCTTCTAGTAATATTATAAGCCTATTTCCAGGTGAAATCGCGGGCGGAGCGAGTTTCAGTGAACATTCAGCGAATAGTTCCCATTTTCCTTCGTAAAATTAAAACGAAAAACTTATTTACGAAAATATTTACCGAACAAAAATTGCTTTAAGAAAGCCCTCAGATATTTCTAAGAACATCTCAAACTAAGGAGTTTGTTGGGAAAACTTATCTGCTTTGTAAATTGCCAATTTGTATACGGCCTTCAAAATATGGTTTCTATATAAAGACTTTGTAATTTAGTCAATAATAAATATCACAAAAAACAGCGGTAATAATCATAGTTTTTTTAAATCCTATTACTTATAAGATGAAAAATGATCTTTACAAAACTCTACTTAAGAAAAACACGAAATAAGGCAATAAGTTTGAGTTGATTTAGCGATTAATTTCACGCTTACGCTTTTCGAATGGTAAATAATATATGTAAGGAATGTTTTATTTTAATTTTTTTAATCAGCCAACTCAATTTTCCAAATACCTACATTGATTTTATTTTTAAATATGTTTTCCAAATTGATCAAAAGGGGTTAAAAATTAACAAATTAACAATTGCTATTAGTATTTCAATTTTAAAATCAGTATTTGAGAAAATTTTTGTCTCAATCGGGAATCGAACCCGCACGCGGCGCGGGGCTTTGTCAATTTAAGCTACCGAGACATAACGTTGCTGCGTTCATTTTTCCAGTATTACAGTAATTGGTATGCATGGGGATGCGGGTGCGATTTCCGCTTCAAGTTTATATACTGATAATATAATTGCAATTAAATTGCTAAAATACCATAAAATATATATAGACTTTGGACAACCTTTAACGAGCGTAGGCGTTTAAAAACTATGTAAAAAAAACGAATTTACAAACTTTTTTTTTTTCGTCGTTTGTATTCTCTCTGCTCTTGTAAATTAATTCCTCCATTTAATCGGTCTAAAGCAATTGAGGGTCCAACACTAAAATTGAAAGCCAACATGAGGCCTCGCAGAATTCCGAAGATCAGAGCTAATGAAATATCTCGGTTTAATCATCTGGCTATTGTCCGCTTAAGGATAACCACTACCATTGGTTATTTCGACAGTAGTTTCTCGAATATCAAAACCACATGTGCCTATAATCATCCCACTGCAGGGAAAAGGCCGCCATCATTGAATTCAACTTACCACAGCATTGATGGGTACTGGCATAATCACCACGCTTGCCAAATGCGAGTTGATGATTGGTGATTTAATTGGTGTAAAGCATCATAGATAAATAAATAATAAGTAAGTTTATTGACATAAAAGGTTAATAAAGTAACAAACATTCGTGAAGTCCCTGATATCTGAGCTAGGCAAACCTGTATTTCAGATATGCAGTGCCCTCTTCCATTGTAGATTACAAAATGTGTCACAACTTTAATACAAATTAATATAACTTCAATTTATAAAATAAGTTTGTGTGTGTGTGTGTTTGTTTGTGTGTGTGTGTATGTTTGTTTGTGTGTGTGTGTGTGTGTGTGTGCTCGAGTTTTGTGTGAATGTATTTACGTAAATATGTTTTCGGAGTAGGTCTTCAGTATTCTGATAATCTAGGGAAGATAACCAGTTACTGACTTTCGATTTACATTCATATAGAGACAAAGAGTAGAAGCCTAATAGTTTATTGGCTTGATTATATAAATAAGCTGATAGATAGAAGCTCTGCCGTCTAGCCTGTGCTGAACGACTTTTAGGAGGTTCGATTACATTTTTTATTACACGCCTATCATTAGCTTTATTATAGATAAATGGTGTATGTTTATGTTGCCTTACAATAGTGCGCAAAATGAATAATTGTATATAGATGGAGCAGATCATAACCGCTTGTAGACTTTTTTTCCAGACACAAATAAAATGGGGACAACTCCCCCCAAAAAGTCTACAAGCGTTTATAGAAGCCAAAAGTTCAAGTTTTCTGACGTATTTTATTTAAAACGCCTAAACCCCTTACAGCTGTTTAAGTACCGGTCCAAGATCTCGGGGTCCTGGATTCGAACGCCGGGTCGAGCAACAAGATTTTCGAATTCGAACATTGCACGGGTTTGTGATCACCAACCCGCATTTGGCAAGCGTGGTGAGTATGCCTGTACCTATCATTGCTATGGTAACTTGATTTCAATGATGCATGCTTTTTCCCTGTAGTGGGATGATTATAGGCTGTTACTTTTACTCTTTTGGTCGCCCACCAACGCCCTTAGGACGAGAGGTGGTGCTATTTTTTATGTGACAAAATAAAACGCTTTCAATACAACGTGTTAAGGTATAGATTTGCGTTTGAAACCGTCAAAGCGTTTGCCATATGAGTGACGGTCATCAAATATGCAGTTCGCTCCTTAGCGTATCTACTTTTGCCCTGTAGTGGAAAGATTACCGTTACCTTTAACTCTTTCGAGTTTCAATAGTAAAATATCCTCAGCACGGAAAGTGTCAGTCGAATCAAACTTTTTCAATCATCGGGCGGTTTGTTCGCAATGTCACTTCTTCAGCTCGAATTTATTACTTTTCAATATTTCCGACGTTTAAGGGAACTGGAATGTTGTAATTTTAATTCCATTTCAAAACTTTTAGTTCTTCACAAACTTGCAAATTACAGACAAAGTACTTAACGGTCCAATTACGGATTAATAAAGTTGTTATACTTTGTAACGGAATTTAATTTTTTGGTTTTATAATGTTGTTTTTCTTTGTAACGGTTTTTTTTTAAATCGAAGTATGAAATATACTGATTTAAACTTTCATGTACCTACTCCTTTAGTTGCCCCAAACGACAACGTCAAGAAGAGGTGGCGCTTAAACCTTTTAAACAAGCACCACACGGCATACTGTACTATAAATCAACAGTCGTCAGTCGTCAGGATCGGCCGTTTCCAATAATCTATCTATCGCTAGTTTTGACATATCGGAGGTAGGAAACAGTATCTATTTTTGATTTTGCCGTCCAGAAAAACAAAGACAGAAGTTGTTTTCTATCTCCGATATGCCAAAACTGAAGATAGATAGGATATTGAAATTGGCCATAAGTTGAGCACATTAAAACAATCTATCTCAGGCATCAATGAATGAATATCTTATCTTCTTGGAATAGCAAGTACGGTCAAAGATCAACAAACGATCAATAGACCGTCCACTCCTATCATACCCCACTTGGGTGCCGTCAAAATGCCTACAAACTAAAACAACAGTCCTTGGGATATGCAAATCTAACTAAATACTGAAATAGTAGATTGCAGAGGGTCAGGATTTGATTAAGTTTTATAAACCTCCATAATTTATTAGTTTCTTAAGTTTTGCTTGTGGACGAATGTTTTTGTAGTAGTAGAAACTATGAAATTAATAAATGAAAAAAATCGTATAAAAAATAAAACCGACGCCATAGAATATTCTTCCATAAAGGGTCCTTTCAAATAGATTCGGTGCAGGACATTTATTGGTGATTTTTGTTTGCAATACAATTTTATTAGGTATTAGGAAAGTTTTAGTTTTTTTGTAGGTAAATTAATTATAATTTACACGTTGGATTTTTTTTCTAAATGGTAAAAAAAACACGTGAACATATCTACATAAAGAAATATGTATACTTCTTACTAATACTTTTTGAATTCAACGATGGAGGACTTTGCCCTGGAGTGAAATGATTAATAGGAGGATTACTTTACTTTATTTTACTTTTTACTAAATACAATAAGTGCGAAAGTTGAACGGGTGTGACTAAAGGCTTAAGTAGCACACTACCTCCTTATTTTCAATTGTGGAAAAAGGTACTGCCGTGTTTTACTATCTAACACATTCAGGAGTGTGAAGTCGTGGAAAAGAGCTAGTATACTCTTTTTTGATCAATAAATAGATACCTACGCGTCAAATATGAACTTATTGTAGGTAGGCTGAATATGTCTATGTAACCTAATAGTACCTACTGTTTTGAAATATGATATTCTGATATTATGTACGTATGGTAATCAAGGCGAAATCAAGGGTGCTAATATTAGGTTAAGATAGGACAGAATGCGTCTGACCCTAATGATATGCTCGGCATATTAACATAAATATGTTAATGTGCCCGTCTCGTGTGAGAACAAAAGGGTGTTTGCATAAATATCCTGTTTGTGTGTGCATTTTGCTAGTTGCTAGTTAAATTCTTAGTTTTGTTCGAAGTAATGTTTAAGCATGAAAAAAAGGCATAGGAGACATTACTTAATATTGTTTGGTGCTAACTTACAAACATTATTTACACCGAGTCTGGTTTTAAAGAGTAAAAAGTATTTTTTTAAACTTATGTTTAACTTATATTTTCCATTAAATTGAAACTAATTTACGATGCCAAAAATTAATTTTGGATTGGTCATCGACTCAAATAAAATAACGCGTATTAAAGACAAATAAAAAAATAGACGAATAGAAAGCCTTCTTTATTTTTATTGGGTTCCTGCTCAGCCTTCATCAGTCTACTGCTAGACACTGGCCTCCCTTCAAAAGTATTTTGCCATAATCGCAATTTTCCAAATAGTTTTTGGTATTTTTGATCTGGCACCACATGACTTTATTTCATTAATAATATCTACGATTTTTTATTTACATTAAGGTTCACTTGTCTTATGCGCAGTCATAATTTTTGAAATTTTTCACTTTTCATAACAATGCATGAATTCTTGTCATAGATTAAGTGGTACAGATCCGACAGTCGACACTTTTAATTTATTCTGCCTACAAAAAGCCGAGTGCGAAACAATTTAGCGGAGTGCGCATTACGCACCAGACGTAAGCCTGAGCCTGAATGGCGACCACGTAGGGCTGTCTCTCATTAATTTAAACAACCTATTTATACAATTTTTAGATATTTTTTTATGCGGGCCGTTATTGTGGTTAGGCAAGAAGAAACAAAATTTTTCTCTTTTCACTAAATGTCTAGTTGTTTAATTTGTCGAAGCAAAAGATGAACAAAATGTTATCTGTTTAATGTAACGGAGCCGTAAGCATTATTTTAAGATCATTTCATTAAAACATGAAGGAGTTATTTGAGATTTTTGTTTATACAGTATTTTAGACTTGAAATATCCAATCATTCAAATCGATCTAGTTGGATGTAGGTAATGTATAGTAAAAATATTTGGACTTTGAATTAATTATTATCAGCCTATCATAGTATCTGCTGAACGCAAGTCTCTCTAAAGGTAGAATTTACGGATACAGTCGCCAGGCTTGGAAGGCGGGTCGACATTCGCAGTTAAGCCAATGACGGAGAAAAAATGCTGCTTGCCGTCGGGTACTTCTAGAATCTGGATAGAATGAGAAGACGTTGTTCTGTCCTATTTATGTGTCAGGACCATCTTTTCAGACCAACAGTCTTCTGCCATGTCGATCCCAACAAAAACTATTGAAATTAATTATTTGATACGTATATTCAAGAGAGAAGCGATGGCATGGCATAAGGATTCTATTATACAACTCAATATAATTAAAATTAATCCCTCAATCCCCAGGAGGCACTCGGGTGCCACGATAACAATTGATTTCAATTGTGTCTGGAATAACTCACGATCGAGGGTACAGGAATCTAGTAAACATATTGAGTGTCACACCCAGCGATGAATATATTTATTACGAGCATCAGATGTGATGAATGCTACGTAGTTACGAAGGTAGTACCAACCCTACGAGTGAATCGTAAAATGCACAATCCCCGTAATAGGCAGGCGATCGGATAACAATCGGATTAATCCGCAGAATCGCGCGCACCGATAAATGCACAATTAATTTGCTACTACTACTTTGTAGTGATCATAGGATAAATAGCGCAGAAGGTCCTCTGAGTAACCGCGAAACGTTTAGGCCCTAAATTCATCGACCGCCACCATGCCAGGCGACATTTTTGAGAACCAAGCGCCAAACATTACCGATCATAGCATTCGGGTTATGGCGGTTATCCTTCCGTCAGAAAAGTCCTACAAGAGGCCTAATAATAAAACTTTGACAGTTTTAGGAATGTATAGTGGTCCATCACATATTCTCAGCCAAACGACTTTCGTTGCTGAACATAACCCTTTTCTAAGAATCTTCAAAGTGATCATCATCGATCAGATCGTCAGTCCACTTGGTGGGACCTACCACACACATGAGCTACATCGCCAACCCACAGTTTGTTATCCAGTACGCGGATGCCATTTAAGAACCTTTCCGCTCCAACTGAACAGTAATCGGTTCTTCTTAAATGTCTTCCGCCCACTGCCTCTTCAGTTTAGCGAAGCCGGTAATATTAGTTCTTAAGAATTTCCCCATTTCTGATTCTATCGCGTAGGTAGACAAAATAATATAATTTCTTGCTGTGCGGCCTTGAACCTTCTTTGACGCCCACAATAAGCGGCTTCGTCCCAACTCTACCCGATCCCATCTCTACCCGATTTAAAATTACCTAACAAAAAATCCCAACTCTACCCGATTAAATTTTTGCTAATAGAAAAAAGTATGTGTACAGTTAAAACGAAACAAAAATTTAGGTATGAAAAAATGTTTCAATCATGATATTATTATGATTGTGGTGACGATGTCAACGATGTTATACTTGCAGTTCAAGAAAAAGGGTCATAGTTTATCACCATCATACTACGTTCCTAACACAATCTGTGAATTTGCATAATTAGTCAATTTTAATTTTTTTTTGACATTTGTTTCGTATCACTTGTGTCGTTTAAAAATATTATTTTCATTATAATCATTTTAAATGACGATTGTTCTTAATGTTAAAAATGTTTAAAAATATGTATCGTTTAAAGGTTTTTCATTTTGACTGTACTTTTTATCATATCGGGTAGAGTTGGGATTTTTTGTTAGGTGATTTTAAACCAGGAAGAGATGGGATCTGGTGGAGGTGGGACGAAGCCCAATAAGCGACCACGTTTCAATCCCATTTAAATTAAGTACGTAAAATATATATTTTAAGCTGGAATAACAGGACGATTCCTTTAGAATAGTTTTAAAATTAAAAGCGTTTGAAGAAGCGGGCAACCGCAAGTAAAATATAAGTAAGTAGCATTCAAAAATGCAAATTAAAACAACATTCAGAAGATTGATACACGCAACTGGCATTGTATTGCTTTCAATGTTAAAACATTACAAAATGCGGCCAGTTGCGACAAAAATGCGATTTCAAATCGCATACGACTCTAAGAGCCGTTTATACATGAACTTTGTGAGTTTGCCGTTATAAGGGCTAGCGAGGACTTTCGACATTTGGCAAAGTGAAGAAAAGTTTGTTTGCAATAAAATAGTACATATAGTGTTAAGAATAGTATAAGGTTGAGAGAATTTTACTAAAAGATGGTGTGCAATTTAAATGAAATACAATTAAGTTAAGAAAAAAGCATTAACTAAATATTTTTAACACCATATTTAAAGCAATGTTGCCAATGCCATTTTTCTAACTAAAATTTGTCACAAAACGTATCTTTCTTTTTGAGATGGAAAGGTCTCACATCTTAGGATGTATATGGTAGGTAGAGACTTATATTCTTAAATTGACTCAATGTTCAGGATAAGTAACTCCTTTTTAACTTCTTCTCCTAGCCTTTTTTGTCTATTTTTTTCGCATATCTATCGCAAGTTTCCATTGGGAGGTTAACTGAAGTGTTTGCATGAAGCATTTGCTTCTATACCTCCTTGTTGTTCTGTCCCTTAATTTGTGTCCGCCTTTAAATTCCGAAAATACGTTAGTTTATGACACTGGGTCATCGTAACTAAATGTAGTTATCTTATCAATTTATGTATTTGTTCCGTGGTAACATGACTTTTTTTTTATGACCGTAATTTTTTTTCGATTTTTCTCTTCTTTCTTCAATTTCCATCGCAAGCTCGCATCCGCCCTAAGCATTTGAAACAGCTCGTACGTACAATAAATCTCGCGCCGCGTGTGACTGATGATGGTCTGGCCATCTGATCGATGTTACCCTGTCAGTTTTGTTTCTGTATCGAACAAGTGGTTATGCGGTTACATCCCAAATCAAACCTTTTTTTTCGCTTTGTAAAGGTACAGTTTTAGGATTTTTCGGAAATGGGTTCTTTGGTAATTTGTTTTAATTAATTGTGTTCCATTAACGCCTCATGAGTCTAGTAACGCCATATTAGTCTAGAAACGTCCCTTTGAACTAGTGGTCTGAGGACCGGGCCAAGATCTCGGGGTCCTGTATTCAATACCCCAAATATCAAAAGTTTAAAATTTTCTAACATTAGTCGGATTTGTTATCACCGCATTTGGTAAGCGTGGTGAATGGTGATTATTCCTGTACCCATTGCTGTGGTAACTAAAATGCAACGATGGAGGCCTTTGCCCCGCAGTGGGGTGATTATAAATAGACTGTTACTTCAATGTTCAGTGTGGTGCCAGTATCTACACTTCTCTTTCAATGGGGGCTATCGCTAGTGAATTTGCCACTAGAGGCGCTTGTGTCGCGTGAGGTCCAATAACATTCACTTTTCACTGGTTTTTGCGGGCTTCGTGACATAAATTATATATATTTTATTATTTTACCTTTTGGAAAGTGATCTCCTTCGTAAATTATCGCAAATATGGATTTTTTGGCGATTAATGTGAACGCTTTGAAAGCGGAATTAAGAAAAAACGCAAAAATAGGCGGCCTCAAAGAGCAACTATTTCAGAAGTTAGTTTATTCATATGAAGACAGTTATTTATAAATAATAAACTTAATTAGATTCAAGATTTAAGACTTTGTTTCAGCGCCGATCTTATAAAGTCGCCTTTGACAGCTATACCTCTGGACCTCAGTCAACAGTGGCGCCAACTGGTGAGTGGTGAGTGGCGACAAAGAAACGGTAGTCCCCATTCCAATATCGTAAGAGGCGACTAAAAGAGAAGACTACTGGCAGATGATGACACAGCGGTTTATTCTTTTTACTATCAGATAGACTGAAATCACCAACTCGCTACCAGACTGAAGTTGGCTGATGATGTCCATCTTCAGCCTACTTCAGTCCGGTAGCGGTTGGCAATTAACCAATTGTAGAGCCTTGTTGGTCTTTCTACGCTTAATATGGCAGTTATTAATATTTTATCCAGCTCCGAAGCAAAATCAAACCTGCTGATGAATAAACAAAAAATATGGTCTTGATAAAATTTAAAAGATGAGGATGTCGAAAAAAAAAACCGAGTTTTTTAAATGATATAGGGTTTAATAGCACATAGACTACCTTTTATCCCAAAACAATTGATGATTCCCGTGAAATAGTTTCAATTTTTTAATTACACGCGTACGAAGTCTAAGGCAATAGCTAGTCGTTTCATAAACAACAATATCGCGTCAAAATATCCAAAATAACGCAACAATATCAACCCGCCACATTACATCGGGCGACATAAAAAGAGCATCCTAAAATCCCACTTCGAAACAGCTCGAGACCAATCTCAAACTTATAAGAGAGGGAATCCTCTCAAATCCCGCGATCCGGGATCCCAATCCCGGGAGAAGATGTAATACCTCATATTACTTTGGCGAAAGAAACTAGCGAATTGAACGATTGAACCCGACGCTAGAGCGTTTTGATGCGGGAATAGTGAAGTTCGATGCGTATCGATTATTCGAATACTCATTCGATACTAAAAATAATCGATCTATGACAAAAAGTGAAGTGCCTATTATCATCCTATCCCATCGTCCTATCATCCACTTCAAGTCAAATTCCTCAATCATTGAATTCAAGTTACACAGCAAGGGTAGATACATAGGGTAGGTAGGCATAATCAGCACGCTTGCCAAATGCGGGATGGTGATCTAGGTTGGTAATTTTAAATTCGATTTTGACGAGGCTTTTACTTGTTACTTTTATGACAGTAATTTAAGAGCTACTTTTATTTCAGTACTTTTGTTTATTCTATCTAATAATTTAAAGACTTCGTATTTTAAAATTAAAAGTTAGTGAGACAGTCGCTGGCACTGCTAGCTTATAATAAAAAACAAAAATTTCATGGATCAATGCAAAACCCAACAAAGCGTCCAACTATCGATACTAAATTAAATCATGGCCATCTCTATGAGAGACATTTCTCCGGGATAGACCCGGGATTAGCGGGATCCCGGTATTGTTGGAGTGATTCTATTTGTTTTATAGTGGACTTGGCTGATTTAAAGTGTTTGGTGATTTCCGAATCCGATTCGCTTGTATTTATTTGAATAATAATGTCATTTGTCGTTGTTCGTAGAGTTTTCTTGTTGTTTACAATTTTTTTGAATAAATGATACTTGTTTATAACATAATTGTATTGAAACAGGTTTGTGGATTATGGTTTGTATGAAGTATGACAGTCTTGTATAAGAGGGAAATATATTGTATATTGTATACCAGCTGGCTGCACTTGACTCGGTAGAACGCAGAGCCAGAAAGATTATTGGAGACGATGAGCTGGTGAAAACTATGCTACATAGTCTAGGCCACCGTCGCAGGCCACAGTTCGGAGAGTGTGCGTTTGAGCTGCATGAGCTCATTCCGCCTTCCCCTTTCTATCTTCGGGAATCTAGGCGCACTGCAGGTTATCCCTTCCTGGTTGATGTACCGCGATTGCGTACCAAGCTCTTTTCCTCGTCTTTTTTGATGCGCTCCGCCAAGGAGTGGAATGCCCTGCCTGCGTCTTTTTTCCCGAAAAATTATAATCCTAAGATTTTTAAAGCAAGAGTGAATAAATATAATATATATTATATCGATAGTTCATAATAATGTTATATATAAAATCTTATACTAAATACGACTAATAGTACCTTTCTGAGTTAAATAATATGTTGTGCAATAGAGAATATCTGTAATTTAAGTTTATATTAATAGTAAGTACCTAATATTAGATTAATGCTAGCCCTCGATATTGCAATACCACCCAGGTGACTAAGTCGTAAGTACTGTAGTAAACATAAGAACATCAATGTAACCGACACACTTAGTAAGCAATAAACATTTTGAATTTGAATTTTGTAAATTTGAAAGTAAAGTGAACTAATTATGCATTTAATAGTTTGTGTGTAATAATAATAATAAAGCTTAAAATACTAAACAAGCTTAAAACTAACTGACATACATATAGCCTCTGTTGCCAAACAAGGTTTTTTTTTAAATCCTGTATTTCGGCAATCAGCGCCTCTCCACCTCTATTAATGTTACATTTTATAGGCTAGATAGGTAGAATAGGCTGCTTATGGGTCGATGAAAAGAGTCGTAGATTCGAATTTGTATTTTGTTAGTTTTATTAATAATGTTACTTAAACATATATAATATGATGCCAATGGGTTATTTTCACTTTAAATAAAATTAATATATAATATATTTCTTTAAATCCTTTTCTCAGAGAGGCCTATGTCTGACATTGGAAATGATAATGATGATGAACTTATCACGTTTTTATTTGTTAATATGTACCGAATGTATGATTATTTCTTGCTTCTTTACAATAACATACGATTGGTTTTCGTACTACCAGCACATGCTAAATAAAAATCCTATTAAATTATGTAAAATCATGTAAAAGTGGAGTGTAACACCGAATAATATATGCTATAAGAACGCCACAAAACAAAATCAATGAACCCACCCGAGACGTGTATCTCAAAAGCAAATTTTCCTCGCCACGTAAACAATATAAATAATTGAATTCGAAGCAAAAATTACAAAAAAACAAAAGGGTGCTTTTATACCAAAGAACACGCAGACAGAATCACGTATTAGGGGTTAATATTTCAACCCAATTTCGTTCTAGACGTGAGGGTAAGACGCGGGTTGAAATACCAGTGTGAGAAATACTAAGGAGAAAGGGATGCATCGACCGAGACAGGGTTAAATTTACAAAACATTGTAGTTTTATTTAGTAGACTTTACTGTGTCGTATTTCGTATTTTATAGTGTGATACGTGCTCTATTTCTGATTGAGATGAAGATTTTATACACTGTGCTATTTTAACGTCCTTCAGCTGAAAACTGAAGAACTTACTAGACAATAGTTACAGTACTAAGTAAGGTTTCCAAAACGAACTGAGAACATTCTTACCGCTCCTGGGAAACTGGTTACTTTTTAAGACGCTGACATGAGCCAAATTCAGCTCAATGAAGATTGTTTTGCATTAAGCCTATGGCTCGTACTGTTGCCAAATTCTATGTAGTTGTAATTGATCATATTTTTGACCAGGTGGTTGTTTACAAAACACGATTCTAAAAACTTTTCTCGATAGAAAGTAATCTCAAAGTAGCCTCTGAAAATAATAAATTACCATAACAATGGTAGTAAAATTTTGCTATATTGTATATTACATTTTGCTTAAGCAAATGGCTGATTTATATTTTTAATAATATGGCAATTTTAAATTGCACAACGAATTTTGGTGTATGGCACTTAGGCCCTTCAATTCCATGCGCTTTTTCTCTGTCACTCCTACGGGGATCGACAGTGACAGCTGCGGCGCGTTGCAAAGAACAAAGAACTTCAAAGACGAATAAATTTGTGGGCGTATTCATTGCTCAAGGTCATCGGCTGCAGTCAGCGTCTTAACGGCCTATAATCATCCCACTGCAGGACAAAGGCCTCCATCATTGAATTCAAGTTACCACAGCAATGATAGGAGCAGGCATAATCACCACGCTTCCCAAATGCGGCCAAATGGGTTGGTGATCACAAATTCGAGCAATTTTCGAAAATTCAAAAGTTTTTTGTTGCCCGACCCGGATATAGACCCCGGAACCGCCGAGATCTTGGGCCGGTATTTAAACCACAAGACCAACGGAGCGTTACTGTTCAATTTACATTATGTAGCTAGCCAATTGTCATGCCTAGTATACGTGAAATAAAATGTAAACTACGTACAAACGATATGAAAATAGCCTTTGTCACTAATTATGACAGAAACCTAACCTATAATATCCATGGTAGAACTACAGACTGATAGTGTACGTGATGCCAACATACGTACTGTCACTAGGGCTTGGGTTAATGACGGCAAGGGTCATGATTCTTGTAACACCGCTGCAACACGGTCACCTCACTTGGGCTGCTTCGAGCGGCAGATACGTTGTACCCAGGGTTCACAACTATTACGGAGATCGGACACTGAACAAACGATTACCATATTTGTTCAACGCCCTGCCGCCCGAAATAGCAAAATTAACAAAACAAAAAGATTTCGGTATAAAGCTTAAGAAATACTTTATCAATAAACTTACTTAATATATAAGTCGAGATTTTATATATTGGATGGGTTTGTTGATAAAGTATTTTACGTAAGTTAGTTTATTTAAATAACTTAAATGTTAATTTAATAATATATATAATATTGTAAATTATACGAGATTCGCACTCGCAGACAACCACGAAAGTGGTTTGCGAGGCACAAATTCTAATATAAATTAATGTACCTACTGATAATAAATAAATAAAAAAAAAATAAAAAAAATTAATACGGAATAAACCACGAGTGTTTCAGAGAGAGAGTTTTTATTAAAAACAAGCGGTCTATCCCGGCTTGGCATGGTTTTACCGATGAAGATATTGCAAACGAATGGTTCATGATTCATGGTAACAACGTTCACCCGAAACACTTTTTCCAAGTGGATATTTATAAAACCGTTTTGTTTTCATCTAATTATCAAACATTTTCTTTCATACAAAATGTTTCCTACCCATTACAAACATTAAAAAAAAACAAATTGGTGCAGTCTATCGGAAGGAAGTTATGCGCGTACATACATTTTGTTAATTCATTTTGTTTTTATATCTTTCTCCAGGCAACAATACACGAAAATATTCCATTATAAAATGTAAATATAGATCTTATGCGACTATTTTCCAGCAAGTTATATATAATCATCATCATCACTCATTGAGTTATACTAAACACAACAGCGTAACCAATATACAGGGTGAAATTTTAACCACTTTCCAAATTTAAATATATCAATCTACGAGACAAAAACAAATGACGTATTTTTTCTTTTTGTATAGCCCAGTACAAAAATGTTAAGATAAAGCACTTAGAAAATGTCCGCTAAAAATCAAAAATGTTTGATACGGCTGCCTAGCAACAATTTTTTTACGCGATTCGCATCTTATTCATTTATTACGATACTATTCTTAAGTTAGTTTTTGATTTTCCCTTTATACCTTATCAGGTCTAGCTAGGACCGTAAAAATTGAAAACTATATTGCAAAAAATATTTTCGGGTGAAAGCTTTATTTACATTTTTTACTACATTAATGGGCTCTAAATACGATACTGAACGCCTATAAATTTTTTGGAAAGTGGTTTTAAATTTCACCTGTACTTGCTACCTTTTTATGTGAATCGGAAAACATAACGCAAACATTTTGTGTAAACAAGTCAAAATTAACGGGGAAATTTAACGAATAATGTAAGAATTTAAAACAACCAATAACCATAGCCGTAATTTTAAACCGATTAAAAACTGTGGTTGATTTTCACAATTTATAATCGGACGCCATTTTAAAAGTATTCGAGCAATCCGATGTGAATCCGTTACATGAATTTAAATTCATTAAAACACTAATTATCCGCAAATAATTAAGAACAGCAATGGCGGGTAAAGGCATAATCACCACGCTTACCAAATGCGGGTTGGTGATCAGTGTGATCACAAACAAGTAATGTACGAAAATTCTAAACTGGATAGGTACAGGTTGGAAATTATAGTAGATCATGCTGACATGAAGTGGCAGTGGGCTGGCCATATTAGTCGCGGAACCGACAACCGCTGGGGTAAACGAGCTCTTGAGTGGAGACCGCGTCTCGGCAAACGTAGTGTAGGACGCCCTCAGGCCAGGTAAGGTGATGATTTGCGCAAGATGGCTGGTAGGAGCTGGATGCGAGAAGCCGAGGATCGACCTGAGTGACGTGCAACTGGAGAGTCCAATGTCCAGCAGTGGACTGCGATAGGCTGATGATGATGATGATGCTAACATATTATACTTTGTTTGACTAAATAAAACTATACAAATTTTAATGTATTCGCTGATACATGACCAATAAAACAGTTTGTAGAACTAGTTCTGAATAAAGTTTCAGCTGTGAAACCTATTTCATTAGTTTCTAACTTCTCCAATGTATTCGGTTATTGACAAAACTTATAATTGGGACGTGCTTCGTAATTGATACAATCCAGTGGTTAAGGCGTGAATTAGCTGATAATTTGATGAAAGTATTAACAAATGAGAAACTGTCCACACATTATTCAGTCCTATATGATGAGAATGGAATAGAACAGAAAACTTTTATTAGGCTTAGGTATAATTAACAAAAATGAAAAATAAATACAAATCTATATAATACTGTTTTCTTGAGTTTACGCGAACACTATACATTGAAATGAAAGATAGTTTACGGATTTAGAACGCGTTTATTTTTGATTTAACCCGACGTTTCGAACCCTTTACAGCGTTCATGACCATGAACGCTGTAAAGGGTTCGAAACGTCGGGTTAAATCAAAAATAAACGCGTTCTAAATCCGTAAACTATCTTTCATTTCAAATCTATATAAATAAAATTAACCACTGAAAATATGTATGTACGTCAGTTAACGTAACTTCCAATCGACATTACCAAATAGGATAATCCTTTTTCTTTCGTGTTTGTTAATTACAAGCGAAGGTTTTTATGAAAGAAATTATTTAATAATTTATGAAAAAAAAACTGTTTTAGTTTCAATATATACCTGCGCCTAATTTTCTTAAAAAAGTTTTAGACATATCTACTTAAAAGATGTGTTTTGGTTGGCAGGCTGGTGATCGCAATTTGGCCAATGGTGGAGAGAGAACGCTGTTGTCTTCTCCGGCGCCTTTTAATGCACCCATAGGGAGAGAAGGGGTGGTGCAATTACTTTAGTGTGCCATTACACCACACAATACACGTACAGCCTCAAATGGCAGCGAAATCTAAATATTTCAAGCTCAGCTAAAACGCTAGCTGATCGTAAACCGCGAATCTAGAGAATAAAACGCCAAATACAACACCAGGCCGATAGCAAGTACTGTCACCATTATTTAGGAGACATAAAGACTTTGTAACCCTTGCATTGTACTTAATAGAGACTCTGGACACCCATGTGCCTTTTGTACAAGTTCTTATTCAAAGTTTCATGATCAGTATCATAATAGTTATTGATTAAGGTTACCCTTGAAACTTGTTTTTCGTTAGTTTCCGATACTTCGATGTATTAAAAGATTCGTATGCTCCTGACAACTAGCCGCATAGACAACAGTTCTTTGATGGAGGTGATATGACTTTACGAAAGCAAATGTGGACAACATCACTTACATTGTTCACACGTAATGTGGAAATCAGAAACAAAGAAGGTACCATAAACAAAGTAGAAAAGCACTTTTTATTTACATTGACCCGTCCGAGAATAGAACCCGGGACGAACGATAAAAAGTATAAAAGTAAATTTACCGGTTGCCCCATAGCATAAACTAGATGATTATGTGTGGCTCTGTGTGGCCCAGTGTAGCATGTATTAAAATTAAAATGTGGTCACCCTATCTTAAGAAGCTGAACAGCAAATTGCTGGTTGGCACCAACGCTGGCCAGACGAGGATTTCACTGGAACACTCTTGGCACCACCTGCGCTTACCAATGAAATATTGTGCGGCATTTGTTAGAGTTTCAATACAAATCTATACTCGTCGGGGGAAAGCGTGGAAACAAGTTACTGCTGAGTAATGCGCTAATGAATAGGTTTAAGGCGGCGTACTTTCAAGAGGCAGCGTTTTTTAGTTTTTAAAACCCATTTGAGAACTAGAAAACATCGTTTTAAAGTCTGAAAAAAAAATATGTACCTATTAGTTAAGAATCTAGTCTAGTCACAGTCGCTATCGGTTACACGATTTGATTAACTTGGCTGGATAGAAAAATATCACAAACCTACATCAAATTGGGTGCAATAAATGTATTGTTTCTGTGGTAAGTATTAACATTTATCGATTTCAGTTAGGAAAAGAGAAAAATAGGTACAAATTTTCAATTTAAATATTGACTTTTTTTTAACTACAAAAACGCTGTCGGCCATGTTATGAAGTCATAGGGCTCTAATTAAACTTCATGGCGGATCTTACGTGAACTTCGCTTCTTTGTCATTGACATTTATGACACAAATGACTGAGTAGGAAGTAGATATATAGACAGATAAAATCTTTATTTGCATGGCAATAAGGCACACATCAGGAAAATAAAAGCACACAAGTAGTAAATTAAAAATAATAACAACATTAAAAAAAATAAAGACAATTACATATTCTCAGTTATGTGTGCCGAAGCGATGCAAAAAGGCAGTAGGCTCAGTGTTTGCACTGCTCAAAAAAGCAGGAAAAGTACAGTGATTGAGGTTATTTTTGTGGTCGTAATCATTTTAAAATTTGTTAAAAACAATAATACAGGTATTACTGTTACTCCTTCCTCTTTTTATTGATACGAGAGCAGCGAGAGCAAGAAGGGATGTTACATTCGTGAAGGCAGAAAATTGAAATCTAAATATTGGTCAAATATCAAACCTTAGTTTTAATCCATATAACGCCACATAACAGATAATCTATAGACAGAAAGAATTTTCATAGTGTTTGAAAAGTGGACTTTTAAAATACAGTTTTGCGGTTTTCTAGGCACTAAAAATGTAGAGTATAATTTTTTTCGTCATAATACGAGTACATGGCAATAATTAATCATTAAAGACCTACTTCAAATAAGAGTCACTAAAAAAGAAGCTACTGCCTATTTGTCTGGTGTTCATAATGAAGTAATCCTTTTAGTTGATGTACGGTAAGTAAAGTGAAAGATGAAGCGAAGGCCTGAACCACGCATTGCTCTCTCCATTGCCCGCTGTGCGACCTCTAGCCTCCTTAGACCATACATCAAGCGACCACATTTCAGTTTAAGTCATCACTGGTAACACTTTCAGTTAATTAATTATTAATAATCATAAACAAACATGGCCATCCGTATTCCCTGGACGACGCAATGGATCCGTTTAAACCTAAACACAAATCGCAATACAAGTAATTAGCCTCCGATTCGCTTGTCGGTTATTTCCAATCTATTTGATTTGGGAATGCAATCGAGTTAGTTAATAAATTCCCCAATTGACGGGTTACTGGCTGTGTGTTACACCGAACGTTCTAAATTCGGTTTAAAAATATATTGGGTCACAGTACAAAAAAGTAAAGTATCGGCCTGTAATGATCCCACTGCAGGGTAACGGCCTCCATCATTTGATTGCATTCAAGTTACCTTAGCAACCCGCACTAGGCCAGCGTGGTGGATCTAAGGCCTTAACACCTCCCCATAAAAAGGAGGGTGTTCCGTGCTCAGCAGTGGGCGAAATGGATTGTAACTTCACTGCCTTAGCAATGATGTTACAGGCATAATCACCACGCTTGCCAAATGCAGTTTGGTGATCGGGTCACAGTTATTCAAATACAACACGTATTCGATTGGTAACTGAGGCCCTACGACCGTCAATGTTCGTAAGTATGCGTCTATTTGTCTCTGTCACATACTTAAGACATTGGCTTAAGTAAAAGAGACAGATAGAGTCGAAATCAAAATATATGCTGCATTCTATAACGTTGCAAAGGTGTTACAAGTATATTAAATATAGATCATTCAGCAGACCGTGTTCGGGCACAGTGTGCGAAGTAACGCCTCTGAGTAGAGTTTCCGAGTTATACTAGAATTTATCTAACGTGTAAACGTAAGTTTGTATGGCACTGATGCAACGCCATCTATTGACTACTTTGCAAAACGGGACCAGTGTCAGAGTTTGCAAAACAGGTCCAGTGTCACACGAACGTTTAAGCTTCCAGTGAGCCTTACTCGTTCAAACTCATAAAAAAAAGCTTTTACTTCAATTATTTAATTATTTAATTATATAATCTTATTTATCTCTCCTACAAGTTAAGGTTATTTAAAAAATATCCCAAATTTAAAATAAATCAATTTTGTAAAACTTTTTTTTACTAAAAATGCTGTTATTAATAAGGTATCGGTGTGACATGCAGTCTACAATATCGCGGCTACATTAGCACCATTCGATTCATTTTGGTTTTGGTACCGTTGAGGTATTCCGATACTATTGTACACGAATGGCTTCCACGAATCGAGTATCAACATTTCGAAGTCGACGAACGATTGTCCGGGTCTAGTATTACGCGGATAGATTGTACGGTTACCGGTTCAAATTCTCCTTAGTGTAGATTTGGTTGTCACAACTTAGACTTCTGGGTTGCATAATTATTTTAACAAAAGTAAGGTAACGACCTATAATCTTAACCCTATAGGGCAAAGGCCTTCACCATTGAAATCAAGTTATACCACAGCACGTCAAGTTATACCACATTAAGGGTACGGGCATAATCACCACGCTTGCCAAATGCGGGTTGGTCACAAACCCGGGCAATGATAGCAAATTTGGAACTCTTGTAGCTGGACTAGGGGACTCCAAGATCTTTACCTGGTACTCACACCACTAGTGCAAGGTGTCGCCTGCTCTGAGGTCCCAAGTCCGATTCACGGACGGGTCAGTAACGAAAAAAATATTTTCTTTATTTTCTCAGGTGCGTTTGTGGTGTGAGTGATGATTTGCGCAAGATGGCTGGCAGGAGCTGGATGCGAGAAGCCGAGGATCGACCTAAGTGGCGTGCAATTGGAGAAGCCTATGTCCAGCAGTGGACTGCGATAGGCTGATGATGATGATAATGTTTGTGGTACTGTCTTACTTCTGAGTTCCATAAAACAAGGGCTAATTGCTACTTACTTTTGTCAGAATAATGTATTTGATGTTGTCCACATTCGTTTATTATTATTTATTTGCGGCATTTCATGCTAACCCTTCTCTGTCAAAAACACAATGAAACAAACTACATAACGAAACTTAAAAACCGCAATATTTAAGGTACTATAGTCAAATAAAATACTGAGCATTAGTTGTTATTCCCGGATCCGAGGGCAGCGACAAATAGCCGCCGGCTCCATCCATCTCGCTTCAATAAATAGGGCTGGCGACATTTAAAAATGAAACAAAACCTTTTTCTTGGACAACCATTGATATCCATACTAATATTATAAATGGGAAAGTGTGTGTGTCTGTTTTTTATCCGTCTTTCACGGCAAAACGGAGTGACGAACTGACGTGATTTTTTAAGTGGAGATATTTGAAGGGATGGAGAGTGACCAAGGCTACTTTTTGTCTCCTAATTCTAATAATCTGCCAGTACCATTCTAGATTTAGATAGATTCATCACTGAATGTTTGCTAATGAATAATTAAGTTAAAATTAGTTTTCATTCTGAAAACAGGACCAGAAACAAAAGAAACCAGAATTGCAATTATTCTAAATAATACTCGCATAATAAAATCATTTACTGCCCAATATTTACAAATTAATACTTTTTATGATATTTAAGCAATTTAATTGCAAATATAATATCAATATTTAAAATTAAAAAAATATTATTTCTCAGGCGGGACTCGAACCCGCATGCCGGGCGAAGGGCTTTAACCATTCAGCTTACAAACAACTATTCAATTTACAAATTAAGTCTAGACTGCGTAGGTAATAAACAAAATTTAAAGTCATATGAGCAAAATATTGAAAACCATGAAATGATTAATTTATATTAGGGGTTAAAGTATGAAATCGCCGTTTTGTATGGACGAAATCGAGAAAAGTCATTTTTCCATACTAACAATTTTTTAGTTTTTTTAAAAACGCCTCAACCGTTTTCGATGCAATTAAAGGTGAAAGTTAGATGGTTATAAAGCTACGCATTACGATTATAGTATTTAAATTTCTGAAAATTAAAGTATACAAATATACTTAATTGAAGCATGAAGGTCAGCTGACACATTGTAAGGGGTCTTTTCAACTTTTGTATTGCATTTTTTTTTTAGTCAAAAGTTACTTTATTTAGTTTTTGATACAATACAAAAAGAATTACGCAATAATGTGACTATACTTAAGAGCTATAAACAAAATAAAAAGTGGGAAAATAATCGGCAATTTCATACTTTAACCCCTATTATATTATTTTAATATGGCAACAGGCACTGGCAACCCTAATCATTGTAGTTGCAAGTTAGCACTTTTTTCCAGTGTTGCGGGAGTCGGGTAAAGTACGCTGTGGATTTATTGTTTTTATTTGTCTCTGTTTATACCCGCGTTTTCACTACCCGATAGTTTTTGCAAGTAATCGGTTCGCGTCTCAGTCTTTCCGTTTAAGATTCCGGTTTTATGTTATTAGGGCATTTGGTTTTGTTGAGGATCCTTTACTTAACTTTTGTTGGGGTTTCGTTAACACTATTTCCTGTGATCGATTTTTTTCTTTATTGGCGTAGGATATTGTTTTGGTTATACTTATTAGGTCTTATAGTTAGGAATCAGAGAAAAAGTTTTTTTTTTAAATAAATATTTAAGACAAGCCTCACTGGGCCACACAGAGCCATCTAGTCCCAAATTAAGCTACTATTAAGTACCCTGTCGTATGGGGTACTAGACAACCGATAAACTTACTTATATACTTTTTTTTTGTAAATATAGTTATACTTATAATATAGAAAACACCCAGGCCAGTACAAACAGACATATTCATGCACACAAATATTTGTACTGTGCGGGGATCGAACCCGCGACCCATGGGTCAGAAGCAGCGTTTACTACCGCTGATCCAAATAGTCGTCAAGATACATTGATGACAATCAAGGTGTTTTCACGTAACTACTTACTGATAGTGTACTTATATAAACAACAATGAGAGGGATCTCGATTTAACGCATTAAATATTTTGTTATTTAAAGCAAGATCTAGCTTAACTTTTTCAGAGGATATGTCGCGGCCAAAAAAAACATCAACAAAATTTGTTATCGTTTCAAAATTAATTACTTACCTATGTCTCGTCGGTTTAAATTTTTTCAATATGTAAAGGAGCTTGCACTTGCACAATATACACACAAAACTATCTTGAATGTAACATACACAGTCATTATAAAATATGTTCTGTTTAAAAATAAACAAGTTCAACAAAATAACTGGTGTTAATACTTTATAATACCGTGGTTAGGTTTTAAAATAAAAAAGAAAACTAAACTATTTCCGCTCCAAACAAAAGACCGGCGAATTTTAAAATTTCTAACAAATTCGAAATTCGAACATATCGCAAAGTCGGCAAAGCAAACATTGGATACAATCCGCCCGCTTGCATCTTTCTTCGCGGATTACGTCAGGACAGTTCGATGGAACGCCGTTGCCCGAGTTCCGGGTTTAAAAACTTAAAAACAATATGTTGGAACTTGGGAGTTTGTTTAGTGTTGTACATTTAATTTCACTTGGCATATTTGGTTAGTTTTATTTAATTGATTGCCTGTAATTGAAGAAATCATGACCTTCTGGTCTAGTGAAGCGGAATACCAACACTAAGCTTAAAATCCCATATAGCTAATGTTATTATTATCATCCAAAACATTAGTTTTATAGGAATTAATAATAATACATTTGTTCCTCATTCGTTCATGTGTAGATCATTATAAATGTGTTTCGAAAATATTTTATTAACATCATAATCAGCAGGGTAAGTGACCCCAGACTGCAGCACACGTCATGTGCCTCTCCAACCAATTTAAAATCCTCCTTGGATTCTTCCATAATCGCCATCCATGGCAGGTTGCAGGTTGGTGTACAGAGGACGCTGCTCTCCCTTCGAGAGGTCTTCCACTGAAGGCAGTTCTTAAGTCCTTATGTCGCCCATAGAAAGAGAATGTGTGGTGCTATTTCTTTTGTTCTACCTTGTCGACAATAACCCTATCAGTAAAGGATAGCTAAACTCAAAGCAAATAAAACCTCTTCAGACTGCAATGCACTGCAACCCTTCTCAATATTTTTTACACCCTAAACACTATAAGTTCAAGTGAGATGCAAATAGTAAAACCGCAATCAATAACAAAACTAAACATCACAAGTCGTCATAAATTCATTTCTTAACCGCAGACGGTTAAATGTACATACGACAGCACATCTTGACACTGGGGTATCTTATTCGGTTGGAATAGATGCGATATTGCAACAACAATGTATAGTTTGCCAATGTACTTACAGCAATACAGCACGTACCCCCAAAGTCCCGCAGAGGACGCGCTTGCCGAATTCAATTTACGAATGCGACGGCCTAACGAACGGGGGTGTCCACACGGCACGTCCGGGCATAGTGTATGGTAGCAGCCAGTGTTATTATTATAGTTAGATACACGGCAATCACACGGCCATTTCATAAACAGACCAGGAATATGTCATTATAGTCCGCTGTTCCGCGTCTTGGGTATGTGAGGTGTAGTGAGGTGTAAGAAGTAAAAAATCATGACTAACAAAAATATATCGATACGAAGTTGTGCATGTATTGTATCACTATTATTTTTAAAGACGATTTTATGTGTTATTATTTACAAAAATCAAACTTCCCTAAAATTAAAACCAAATCAGTTCAAACAAAAAATAAATAGAAACCATTAGCAACCAGTTACAAATGGTGTACCAGAGCATGAAGTAGGTATTTGAGGCTATGGGCGAATGCTTATACGAGTAGATACGAGTATAGTGTCAAACAAAAAAAACAAAAAAACATTCCGTTAAAAAACTATTAAACGTCATTTTTGGCTAGATTTGCGTAAATGCGTCTACTTTTATTTCATAGTCAGGTGTGGGTTCAAAGCCCTCCGAGATAATCTAAATTTTATTTGTGAATTATTGTTAGAAAATTGTAAACATGGGCAAGATAGATAAGTGCAACCGCAGATATTAAAATTAAAAACGTTCCTTGCTCAGAGTATATAAGGTACGAGTACATTACATTTGTATTTAGATATACTCTAAGTTTCCTTAATACTAAGTAACCTTAATTAAATTAAACTTGGAAGTGGTTAGTATATTAAATAGCTGATTCCAACTCATCGCATTGCATAATTTCAAATTCACCTCTACAGTTCAATTCTCAAGACATTTCTCATAAAAAAAAGAATAGTAAAAGTTTGTCTGAGAAAACATTGCCATAAAATTGCTTACATTTTAACAATAGAACGTTCTATTTCAGGAGACAAACAGCAAAACTTGTTCATCCATAAATGCACTTTCCCTCAAGTTTATTCGAACATTTTCACCCGTATAAAAATATAATTCACCGCGCTCAGTTGTAAAATACTTATCGTATACCATAGTTAGTGTCATTAGTGTCAACTCACAAATGGCGGGCGTCCCGTTATTGTGTTATCTGTGCCCGGAAAGTTGCTAATTACGAAAAAAGAGTTTCCACTTCCGTCCGGCTGCAACGGACTGGCTGGAAACAATTTCGTTTTAGAAACATTTTTGAATTTAAAATAGAAAATTGTTTGAAAAGAGAAACAAAATTTCGTATTGCATTTTTAATGTTGTGGCTGAAACTAAAAATGTAATTTAAAAATTGCATTTTAAATCATTAAGCCATTTTTAAAATATTTATTTTTTACCTGCTCGATTCAAAGGTAAAAAAGAGAATATGGGCGTACACAATATTTTTAAAATAGATAGAATGTGTGCCTAACGAATTTTGCAAACAAACATTATTTTAGTTTATAAATTGTTCGCAATTTACGTAGGTAATTCAGGGCTGTGGTCTAAATCACTCAAGCCAAACTGATCGAAATAAAAGTGGTCATTCACAGATAATGCCGCATCTTTTCACAGACAACAAGCCATAACCGGATCATAAACATAAACTATCCCAGCGACATCTACCGCCGATTGTGCAACTATAAATAAAGGCCGTTCTCAGTCACATTGGCAAGCAATAAGCCTATAACGAAATCGCCGAGAATTCCTTATATTAGTTTTCGTAAAGTATCGTATTGGTATACATCTCCTGCTAGCTACCCTGTATATAGCAACTTCGAATTGAATTCACTTTATCACAGTGTACGTTATGCATTGCTCGCTCAGTACCGGTTCATTCTATAGTAATGTATACAAAATGCGTAATGTATCTGAAATAAATAGACGTTGTCGTTGTTAGTTCAAAGAAAAGGATCAAGATAGGATTGATTCATGATCGCAATTACCTTCGAATGCTGTTGGGATGGTACCCACTCTGATCCAATCGACCAAACTAGCTTGACACCCGCGGCGCTTCCTCTCAAAGTGCTTCGTGTACAAATTTAAAACGGGCGAACACGCCATAGATCAAGTTACGCTGGTCGTATAAAACTAGTCGCGCGTCCAGGATTTGCTTGTATCGGGGATTTCTTCGTATGAATCGGTCTTTGTTTGTTAGAAGCTATAAATCCATCAGGCGTTTAGTTACACTTGATTCAGGATTGTCTTCAAGATCTTCGCACTGATAGAGTTAACAGACAGTGAATAAAACGGAAAATTCGATTTTAATTGACTGGATCAAACTGGTTAAGGCCGGTTTAATCAAAGTGGTTTTGATACTGAATAGTTTTTATTCTAGGCAGTTTCTTGCAATTAATATTTTTAGATTTTTTACTATAACGTACCTAAATATAATTAATGACACCCATACGAAGAGAAGGCTGGTATTATTATATTTTAAGTCAGTAAATAAGTAGGTACCAAGGCTGAGGTTGGCCGATCTACGGACGCAGAATCGAAAGTCCTTCAAAATATAAAAAATATGATTGTGACAGTTCTACCTATTTGGAATAAGTAAAAAGGCTAACAAAAGATCAAATTAGAAAGGGAATAACAATTTTTGGCAGCAAACAGGCAAAAATAAAATAAAAGAGAGGTAACGCTGCCAGCGTTTTGGGCACCATACCCGGAGGCAGCGCTGGGGATGATATCTTTTAGATATTATGATTTTTTGTGTTTTTTTTAAAATTATTTTTATGTTTTGTAAGTGAAATTTTAGTGACCTTCTTCTGTAATTAATTAGTTAATAATGAAATAGATAATAAAGTAGAATGTCAATGTAATATGTAAATCTTAACCAAAATCATTCATTTAAATCGTTATACTACAACAGCGTAGGTAAGTCTAGTTTCGACGACCCATAATATTTACCGAATTGTACCGAATATCATCAAAAATAAAATAGAAATGATTGTCATAAGAACCAAACGTTAGATCAATCGGTCAACATAAAGAGGGTTAAATTTAAAACACTTAATTTGACCTAAACAAATACGACAAACTAAAATTGTTT
The DNA here is from genome assembly GCA_949315895.1 of Anania crocealis. Taxonomy (NCBI): domain Eukaryota; kingdom Metazoa; phylum Arthropoda; class Insecta; order Lepidoptera; family Crambidae; genus Anania; species Anania crocealis. Next base: position 4,155,341 of record OX438874.1, on the reverse strand, counting down.
AAAAATACACTTAACATCACAGAAAAATCAAAAAGGTCTTTGAAATCAGTTCAAACAAGATCGACGCGAGAAAAACTACAAATAGTACCTAGTAACTTGAGAGCATGAAGAAAATTAGCTCGGTCGACTGTCCCTGCAAACACAATCAGAGGCGGAAGGCGCCGACTGTACTCTGATCTATCACTTTCTAAATTACACGACACAGTTTCACCCTGTATACCATACCATCGACGGTTTTGTTCCGCGCGCGGGACTCAACCATCAAGCAAGCAATCGATGTACGCCGAATAAGAATACCGGGTGGCTGGGGATTTATGAAAGGTCGAAAGATGGTGAAGGATGGAGATCTAATATACAGGTAGGGGAACAATGTGAAAATTCTAAGTGGAGCGCTCTCGAAGTATGCGAATTCAATATCGGCGGTAGAGAAATAGACGTTTCGAGATTGGGGCAAATTTTATAGATTTACAGCGCAATATTAGTTTAGTTTCGCAAATATAGTTTTCTTTTAGGGTAATATGAAGCGACCAACCGAAAAAAAGGAAGAAGTTTTTAACCTTATCAATATTTATTGCTTTGACAAATTTTTATGACTATTTTGTTCAATAGTAGGTACATACAACAGCACGTCAACCTACCACAAAACGTAAAATTTTCTCAATTGATATTGATCTCTAACTGTTCGACTTAAAGTTAAAAATCAATTCAATGACCTTTAACTTTTTGGGTAGGTTGAGCTGCCGTTGTTTGAACATCTAAAAAAACATAGATAATTTTGACACATAAATAGAATTATAATTATTTTAAGCAATGAATTTTGTGTCGGTAACAAACAATATAAACAATAACTTGAAAAGCTCTCTTTTGTAATGATAAGTAGTTTAAAAAAAATATATAATTTTTTTCTTTTAAAGTTGAGTGAGTTTAGTTATTCACCAGTCTGGATACATTACCTGTAAAGAAAAAATATACATAAGTAAAGTTTTGAAATCTATTACCATTATTAATAAATAATGGTATTTTTTTATTTTTTTTTATTTAAACAATTATAATAAAAAAATTATTATCAAATATAATTGTTTGATAATAAATCTAAGAAAGACCAATAAATGAACATTTTTTGTGTAAGGTGTCAAAATGGTCATTTACATCGTCTTTTATCTCTTTATCCTTTGGAAAACTAAACTATTTAAATTTTTTGACGACCATTTGGATTAGCGGTAGTTAACGCTACTTCTGAGCCATGGGTCGCGGGTTCGATCCCCGCACAGTACAAATATTTGTGTGCATGAACATGTCTGTTTGTACTGGTCTGGGTGTTTTCTATGTATTATAAGTATGTATTTACAAAAAAAAAAAGTATATAAGTAAGATTATCGGTTGTCTAGTACCCCATACGACAGGGTACTTAATACTACCTTAATTTGGGATTAAATGGCTCTGTGTGGCCCAGTGAGGCATGTCATAAATATATTTTCTTAAATTTTTCGAAAAGGAAATAGTCACAGCATACATTAAATACTATGTAAATAAATCATTAATATATAGCTTATTTTATTTTTTTATGTAGATTGTTTTTCAGTCTTCCCTCGTACAACATGGCCTAGTTTTACTAATAACTATGTGTGAAATATAACAGTAAATTTGAGTGTAAAATAATATTGAAATGGGCACATCACAGCTGTCGATGGGGAGAACTTTTATTATTGAAAGAAACTTCGATCTTGTGTTGCTAAATTACTTAAGGACCACAGTGCATAGAGATAGGAGTAAGTGGTAAAAATAAAATACATACACATTTTGACGACCATTTGGATCAGCGGTAGTTAACGCTGCTTCTGAGCCATCCCGGTCGCAGGTTCGATCCCCGCACAGTACAAATATTTGTGTGCATGAACATGTCTGTTTGTACTGGTCTGGGTGTTTTCTATGTATTATAAGTATGTATTTACAAAAAAAAAAGTATATAAGTAAGTTTATCGGTTGTCTAGTACCCCATACGACAGGGTACTTAATAGTACCTTAATTTGGGACTAGATGGCTCTGTGTGGCCCAGTGTGGCATGTCTTAAATATTTATTTATTTATTTTATTTATTTATTTCCGCCCGTGATAATGAACGCTGTAAATTGTTCGAAACGTCAGGTTAAATCAAAATTAAACGCGTACTAAATCCATAAACATATCTTTAATTTCAATAAAAAACATATGTAGCGATTGCGCACCGGGTAACGATTTGTGGGTAGGCACCACCATGTGGACAGATCATCTGGTGAAGGTCGCGGTAAGCCCAGTGGCTTGACCCTTATAAATATACTGGATGCGGGTGGGTCGAGACACGAGACTGATCGTTGTGGATGTCTTTAAGAGTAATAATTTTCATAAATAATTGAGTCACAGTACAGGAAATAAAACAAAATCAATTCAATTATTCAGGCAAATTGCAACTAACAACTACTATCCTTCTTCTCTTGTTCCTATTCCGTATTCCTTTTAAATATCCATATAACTTTTAAAATCCTAAAATAAACCAACACGATCAAAGACGACATACTGCTTCAACGCTGTACTATAAAACGAAAAGTTTTCAAGTTTTTTTGCCTTTCTAGTTAATGATTACCTCTACCGAAGGAACTTCTTTGTTCGCCGCAAAAGTTTTTTCAAGACAGGAGAGTAGTTTAAAAATACAGACGAATTGAGGCATTCGTCTCAATGATTTACATTGTTCTCTTTGTTATTTGTGGTCTGGCTGAAAATTCGCTAAAACCACTTTAATGATATAATTCTTCGTCAGAACTGCCTTAGTAATGCGTGTTTTTTTTTTTAAATGGTGTCTGTAGGTTGAGTTTTATTTTTGTTTTAAAGATTCAAAATATAATAATTATGGTTTTCCTATTACCTATAATTATTATGATCTTGTTTTTACAACTCTTGCTTATTTGTTACTATTTGGCTTAACCAGCTAAAAAACTTTTTATTTATTGGAAAACTTATGACAAGTGTTCAATAACCCCCTTCAGACCTGAGCTATTTTTTTTTTAATTTACCTTTTTGGCAATGGTATTTGGACAAATAATTTTGATTTTGAATATGTATCCTACTTATCTACGAAGTAAGTATATGCATACTATTAGTATCGCTAAGCAGGTCACAATATTTTTTTTTAACATTACATTTGTATGTGCTAAAAATGAAATTGTTTTATTTCCTTTAAAACCGACCAAAGCAACAATCTCAAAAAATGTTTTGTTCACTTATTAAATATTAAGTTGTAGGCTCTCGAGTAGAACCCGGGTTCGGCCGGGTCGGGCAACAAGAGTTTTGAATTTCGAAAATTGCTCCGGTATGTCATCCCAAACCCGCATTTGGCAAGCGTGGTGATTATACTTACACCCATCATTGCTGTGGTAACTTGAATTCAGTAATGGAGGCCTTTGCCCTGCAGTGAGATGATGAAAAAAAAGGCCTATAGCCATAACCTTTTTTTTTTAACATTCAGTATCCCAAACACACGTGATGTCAATAAATATCCCTGACAGTAGGCGCTATTTAGTGTGTACCAAGACTATAACTCACGAAGCACGCAATCCTCAGTTTGGTCTGATGGATATCTGACAGGGAAAGAGGTGTTAAATATATCACACGTGATAATGTTAACGGAAATGCGTAGAAGCCTCCTTCAGAGGTTTAAGATGAATAATCAAGGTAGAACTGGTGGCTATGAGATGCTGGAGTTACTATAATTATGCTTCGTATGGTTTTTACGTTTTTTTTATTCATCTATTGTTTTTAATTTGTCCTTTTCATTTGTTTTGAGTCATGTGTGCTAAATTAAAGAAAAATCGAAAATAATATTCTAGAAAAATAATTTTGACTACCTAGGACTCAAACCCGTGCTCTAACCAATTGAGCTAAAAGATATTGTCGTCGATAGTGCCGATGAATTTATTCACGATTTTGCGCTGTAATCCAGCGAAGTTTCATCAATGCATTTGGTTATGTAAAATTTTATATCTTTCTAATATTAAAAATTTACAGTCGGTTAAGATGAAATAGCTTCATAAATGTCTTGAAACTGTTTCTTAAGCTACTTATTTAAGGAATCGTAATTTTTCACCAGCAATTTTGCTTATAGTTCCGCTGTATAAGGGAAAAGGGTCATAGCTAGACTGCAAAAATTATCGCGGTATAAGCCTGCTTAGTGTCGTTGGCAAACTGTATGCAAAGGTATTGATTGAGAGAGTGACGAAAGAAACTGATGAGAAAGTATGGGATGCTCAGGCAGGATTTCGAAAGGGAATGGGATGTACGGATCAGGTCTTTTCCTTGCGGTGCATAGCTGAAAAATCTTTGGCTAAAAACCAGAAAGTCTATTGCGCATTCGTGGATTTGGAAAAGGCCTATGATAGAGTGGTGGGGCATGAATTATGGTCAGCACTATCCATGTATGGGGTGAACAGTATTTTGATACACTGCACTGAAATCCCTATACAAGGATTCTAGTGCTTGTGTCAGGATCAACGGGGCGTACACTGAATTGTTTAGCATCGAAAAAGGTTAGGCAAGGATGTGTAGCGTTTGTTTCATTTTGATAGGACAAATATAGACAAATCAAAAGTGTAACATTTTGATAGGAGATGAAAAAGTGGAGCAAGTGAAGGAGTTTGTTTATTTGGGATCAATGTTTACAGCGGATGGAAGGTGTAATAGTGATATTGAAAGGAGAGTAAATGCCGGCAACATGGTGAATGGAGCGTTGCACGCTTTTATGAGCAGTCAGAAGGTGTCCGAAAAGGCCCTCCTGGCTGTGCATGGAGGGGTGTTGGTTCCAACACTGATGTATGGGAGTGAAAGTTGGGTGTGGCAGAGAAAACATGAAAGCAGAGTAAATGCAGTATAAATGAGAGCGTTAAGAAGTATGATTGGAGTCAATCTGAGTGACAGAATTAAAAATAGTGTGATAAGGGATCGATGTGGTGTAAAAGAGGATGTAGTGACCAGTATTGAAAAAGGAATGCTTAAATGGTTTGGACATGTTGAGAGGATGAATGAAAGCAGGTTGACTAAAAAGATATATATGGCGAGTATGAATGGAAATGTTGGAAGGGGAAGGCCTCGACGAACTTATCTTGATCAAATCGGGGAAGTTCTAAAGAAAGGTCAGGTCAAAAGTACCCTAAACCGGCGAGCGTGTATGAAAAGATTAATGAATGTGGATGAAGCGAAAGTAGTCTGTAAGGATCGTAGCAAGTGGAAAGATGTGGTCTCTGCCTACCCCTCCGGGAAAAAGGCGTGAGTGTATGTATGTATGTAATTTTGCTTAAAGAACATTCAAAACATGAAAAAAGACATCGAAAGAGGTCATTCCGATGAAAAATATATGCAAGGTCATATAAATGTATAAAGCATGTTATGTCTTATACGCGTCAAATCTCCTCTATTATTTCGTCGGTTCAAAAAAACATAAAATATTTTACGGTTACGTCAAAGATCCTTCGCGCTAAACATTTTAGAGATCAAAACCCACAAAACATATCAACAATACCGTCAACGATATTTCAACGTCCCAAAAAGGGTAAAAGTTCGCAAAACACGATTGTATGGGACCATTGTGGTCCCAAACACCGTCTATTGGGCATTGGGCATAAATAAGCCGTTAGGTCCCCAAATGTATTGTCCCTTTTCGTATATTTGCGTTTAGTTTACATTTCCACTATGTTAGGCTAATATACGAATGAGAAAGGATATTTATAGTAACGCATGGCTACCATAAACATTTTAATACAATTATAACGGCCTATTGGTCGAGTGGTTTAATTACCGAGCCAAGATTTCAGAGTCCTGTATGCGATCCCCAGGTCAAGCAACAACAGTCTCGAATTTTCGAACAAAGCTCGGGCTTTATATGCCTGTAATCACTGCTGTGGTTACTTGAACGTTTAAAAGGCAGTTATTTTACTAGTATACTATACATTGAAATGAAAGATATGTTTACGGATTTAGTACGCGTATATTTTTGATTTGACCCGACGTTTCGAACACTTTACAGCGTTCTTGGTCACGGGCAGACTAAGGTTAAAAAACTACCGCCTCTAATTTTTATCGTTAGTTATGTTCCTTTTCACACAATATGAGCTACCTGTGTCCGGAGTCTTCGCAGTGTTGCCATGGTTTGTGGGCTTCATTGATGGTAAGACGGGGTCCCAAGCAGCTGGTGAATTCCAACCATCTCCTCTATTGAAAGTAGGATAGTTTTTTTAAATCATTTTTTCAAATTACCCACTTTAAGACGAATAACACCGCTGTAAAGGGTTCGAAACGTCGGGTTAAATCAAAAATAAATGCTTACTAAATCCGTAAACATATCTTTCATTTCAAAATTTTTCTAGTAGTTTATATAAATACATAAATTAATACAAAGTAACCCCTGGGTCCAAACATTTCTAGAAAAATATGGCCGTATTCATCCTACACGTTTGGTAATGCAATAAACGCATCTCAGCCTCGTCCGAATGCGTCGCGCACTCCCGTTACAGAGATATGAATCAACACAAATGTGTTCCTGAGCGGTGCACACATTATTCACAGACGGAGAGCATTATAATCGTGTGTGGTTACCAGGAATGTTCGTAATACATCTGCATCAGTTTAAGGGGACATGTCACTTCGTAAGAGAATCAGAAATGAGGGAATCCGTAAGAGAACTATGGTAACCGACATCGGACAAAGAACTGCTGAGCTGGATTGGCAGATGAAAAAGAATTTTAGAATGGCGACAGCATAACGGATAGGACTCCCACTTACTCCCACTAGGTGTGCCTAGGTACTTAGAATAAGCGTTATTATTCTAAGCCTAGGTACTATTTAGTTCACGAAAGCCGCTGCACGCTGGTTTGACAGTCAGTTAAGATGAAACAGATATTTATATACTTTATACGATATTTTAGCAATTTAATTGCAATTATAATATCACTATTTAAACTTGATAAATTATATCTCATATGACTGTCAAACAACTGTAAAGATGTTTCTTTCGAATTTTAAGAGTGTAAAACTTCTAACATTTGATGAAACAAAGCTGGCTTACAGCGATAAGAATATGATTGAAAAATTGACGCCTGTGACGTTGGTAAAACGCCGCGCCCGGTATGCGAGGAGATGCAGGCTCGAGTCCCGCCTGAGACATATTCTTCAAGTTTACTACTATTTTTTGAATCACTGTTAACTGCTTTTCATTCTGGCATTCTTCCGAGTACATTTCTGCCAAAAGCGGCCGCTTTTGGCGTTAGCGACAAATTCGACTTTATAAACAACTAAATGAAAAGTTTACTGTGATTCAATAAATACTAGAGGTAATTAGCTAAAATGATACTGTTCTAGTTTTTTGAGATTTGATTTTGTTTAGAAGCAATAAATTAAATCAATTTGGGGCAGTACTTAACTCACTAGAGCTAGGCATAGGTAAGGAGCTCATAGGTAATATGCCTCTCTTGAGGGGACTACTAAGTCCCCTCAAGAGAGGCATATTACCTATTATGTCCAGCAGTGGTCGTCGTTTGCTGAGATGATTATACGAGTAAGATGGTAACATAATTACTGTTTTGTCATAAATGCCATCAAATAACATCATACAATTTTTGTAGATGGAAGGCCCTTTGGCTGGGCAGGGAGAGAAACACGAGTAGTGAAGGTGAGTGTTGATGTACGTCGGAAAGGGGCCCCTTAAACCAACACCCGTGTCACAAGTCCCGGGAGCTACTCGGAGTTTCTCTTTCTGCCACACGATGGACCCGGCACCCGCACGGTGAATCCATGGAACGCTAAGAAGTTTGTCTCTCTAATGGCTGCGATGCATTTATAATATAAATCAGTGCATACATTGGTGTCATATCTCTTTGTTTGTTTTCTTTTTCAGTTTTGAATTTAGTACCAAAAACTAACTTCATACCCAAAGACATAAAATATACAGGGTGTGTACTCAGCGCCTCAAAAGATAAGCATTCCAAGATAGAGAGTAATGAGATTGGGCAGTGTTTCGGAAAATCGAAGCCAGTGGATGTACTGATAAGAGTGATAAGGCCTTCATAGAGCCGGTTTAGTGTCTCATGAGTGAGTCCGGTTATGAGAGGATATTTGACGATCGGTTTTACGTAAATACCTACATAAAATAGTTAAGTTACGGTCTATAATCATCCCAGTGCAGAGCAAAGGCCTCCATCATTGAATTCAAGTTACCATAAGAATGATGGGTAAAGGCATAATCACCACGCTTGCCAAATGCGGGTAGGTGATAACATACTTGAGCAATGTTCGAAAAGTGGAAACTTTTATTGCTCGACCCGGGGGTTAAACCTGAACCCGAATGTTGGCCCGATACGGGGGGTCCAATGCCTAAATCTTAAATAAGAAAATACCAAAATGTTTACAGATAAGTTTTAATAAGCCACCAATTTTAATCAGGGATTGTCACATTGTTTGTGGTTTTATTGTGGTTTTTTCATAACTAACAGTTAACCGCGACTGCGTTCATAATACTTTATATAGCGGAAAATCTATTTAGCTATGTGTTATGCTAGCCTGTGATCGATTCCTTAACTAGAGTTAATTGATTCGGAGTTTATACCAAGTACCTTATTTTTTATGATTTTCCGATATTTCTAGAGTTCCTTCGTGATCGTGGCGCTTGCAACAGTGCCGGAATATCGGGCAGTCATAAAAAATATGACTTAAAAAACCGACCGGCCGAGCATCAATGTTCGCTCGCGAACCGAAAGTTCGCTCAGTGTTGTTCGCCGTAGTTCGGAGATTCTGCGTCTCGTCGTCTCTCATGGCTGTCCGGCAGTCAAACCGGAACTGAGCTTTAGCGACACCTCGAAAACCGGTGTGTACCTACGTTTTTCCTCTATCTACAATTTATACAAATTTTGTGAATAAAACCTTATTACATATTTTTGTACTTTCACGCCTCCGATGATTTTACATCTTGTATGATATAAAGCGAATATTTTCGCCCAGTAACACGATGCTGTGCAAAGTTAAAATTTCATCGAGAGATATCTCGATCGGAGTTTTTGAATAATATGTAAATTTTAACATCTTTGGTGTGTTGATTGGATCCGTCGTCAATTATGGTGGCGCAGAATAAAATGCAGATTCAAATGGCGTCGTGTTTACGATATTGCAGAAAATCCGACATAAAAGATGTGGGTTTTAATGAAAAAAGTACCAGTTTAAAATGTATGACACAAATATGTGTTTCAAGTGTTTTAGACTTAAGAGAAATATGTTTCGGATGGTTTTTTAAAAATTGATGCGTTTTTAGACTTGCCTAGTTGACAGATTTCAGTGATTTATTTTTTAAATATTGTTTATTTAGAATGTATACACTGTAAATAAAATCTTATAATGATATTTGTCTAATACTTATAGAATTAACTTTTAGTTTATGAAACCATCAATGAAATGGCTAGGAAATTGGATTTTTTCCAAAAGGAACACTAAACATTTCAGCAGTTTGGGTACACATTTATCTTTCAATCACATCAAGAGACGACACGGAAATTAAACGTACAAAAATAATATTTGAAACATACGGAATTTAATTTTTGATCATCAACTCAGAATAAATCTCCGTATAAACCCTTGATCTAATATAGAAGAATTATTCTTTAATTAAGCCGGAGTTCCGTGAGTGCGCAAGTCGCAGTCGCGATAACGAGTCGCCGACGCCACGTCATCTGCGGCCACTAGTGGTTTGGATCCGCGCCAGAGCACGGAGTGCCGGGTAAGACGCGGTTCCGTTGCCACGATTATGTCTTGTAGTCATAAGATACAACAAGTCTTCTTTTAGCGGTACCGATATCATATAAAAGCATCTTAAGGCACCCATATTGACGAAATGGAGAGGTACTTTGTATTTAATTTGAGGCTAGCACCACAAATGCTTTTACTTCGACGTTATTTTATCACCAAACAAACAGAGAACACGACTGGTGACCGCACTATCATCAAACAAAGTCACGATCTAAATGCGGAAACAGTTACAGAAAAATCTGGTTACAACGTCTGTACACGGTATGTCCATACCGTATTTTATACATACCAAATTAATTTATTCGGTTATTTCATTTCAAATAAGTTTTGTCTTGGCTTTCTATTCATCAAAAGTCGGTTTCAATTGAAATTAACAGCATCGATTGAAATTCGGACTTGAGCGCTGAAGTTTTGGACATCGGCTTGCCTTATGCAGGTTACAATGGGTGCGATTGCAAAGCTAATAATTTAAATTTAAATCTTCAAATTCCACACAGCATTGAAACTCATCGTCCTTATTCCATTTTGATTTTTGTAATTCAAACTACATTTTCCCGCCTATCCGCGCGTGAGGCGATAAATCGCACGGACGGAACTGCACTCTAAACACCGTCAACATGTAATGGATACATTTAACAGGACTTGCAATTTATGCAAGAGACCCAACATAAATTTGAGCGGGTACCGAATGCATTTGGTCGAAATCGTTCCTCTAATTTTAATGGTGAGCGCATTTTTGGTGCGTCCGGGAAATGCATTTAAGGCGAAGTGCACTATTTGTCATGTTATGGTATGGGAATGGCGTATAATTTTGTCTATAACGAATCGTAGTTTCTTAATGATTGAAAAGCATATATCATAAATTCGATTGATTAAAAAATTAAGGATACACAACCAGTGACATCTGTCTCTATAGTTGTGTATGTTGATCATAATTATGCACATCTGAGCACCCAGACTATTTTGGTGCTGCTTCGGTTACCTTAGTCTGATATTGACCTTTAAGCCAGGTATGTAAACTACAATTTGTATGACGCTTTACGTAGCTGCTTTGACATGATATGATGGTGGGATGATAACCTCTAGTGCGCCTAGATTCCCGAAGATAGAAAGAGGAAGGCGGAAAGAGCCTTTGAGTATGGTTTAATACTCAAAGCATGCAGCTCCTCTTGAGCTGACACACTCTCCGAAGTACAATCTGAAACACACACACACACACAGGCAAACAACTCTGCGACGGTGGCCCAGACTATGAAGATTAGTTTTCACTAACTAGCTCATCGTCTCCAATAATCTTTCTGGCTCTGCGTTCTACCGAGACAAGTTCTATCTTTAATTAAAGTCTAGTGGTACTCGACCAAAATGTATTGTACAAGTGATTTTCTTGATCATATTTGTTAAATTTGTAGTCTAAAACATACAGTGTGTTAGACTTTTGAGCCGGTTAAAACAACATGATGCAAAACTACAGTCACACAGCACCTAAGTGCCTACACTAAAAGCGACAACCCCATTCAAAATAACGAATTAACTTGCAGTTCGCGCCATCGGCGTTTATTAAACGGACTTAAAACAAAGGGGCTTATAAATTGCCGCAACAAATGGAGCCACTAAGTTGAGATAGCATCAGAAGACAATACGAGCCGTACATAATTTATTATGTCGCGCAAAAACAAGGAACCGCGGTTTCATGTTCGACTAGCTGTGACAGACGGACTAATAGGATGGACAGCTTTTGCACCAACTAAGCAATATATTTTCAATTCAACGAAAAGGTTTTCTTTCTTTTGTTAATTACATTGATTTTTATCATTATTTGTGTACAATAAAAAGTATTCATATCATAATTATATCATATCATTAACCACATAGGATTTGAAATTTTCTAAACACTGCAACGGGATTCAATGCAACTATAGTTATTAATTTAACGGAAATATTATTTACCTTGACGACATTTCGAAACGGCCACAACGGAATGGGCCTTTCCAATACAGTAATGACTTCCAAAACTATCGTATCCAAGAAGATATAAACTTTTCGGCATACTTATTATCTGATTTTATCAAAATCCTTTCAACGGTTTAGCGCTATATGAATCAGATAGAATAACATAATTAGTTTGTATTTGAGTACGGCCGTGTGGCGACGACCTAAAAATAGTATAGCATATAATATATGGGTGTCGTAAGAAGTGATTTAAATAGTAATAAGATGGGTAGCAGCGTCTCTGTCCATCACAGCTGTAAAATTCTCCTTTTGAATAGGGGCGGCCCTGTGGCAAGATGCTGGTCGCGCGTTCATAGGCCTTCATTGCTTGGCCTATGAATGAACACTGACACAGGACAGATCTCACACCTCTTACTTGGATTCATTGGCCTGGTGAAGATTCGATAGGCCAGAAAGACTTGAAAGTGGCAAATATTTCAGTAAGAAGTTTTAATGGCGTTTTCAAATTAAATACATATTTCTGTTCGTCATTCTTAAAGACAGTGTGTAATCAGCCAACAAACTAACACAACCCCTCGTCATTGGGGCGGCCGCCTAAAAATTGGTTTCGGCCCGTTGGGGCGTTATATTAATTCGCATAGATGGGGTTAGTTGGGGTCAAGGCTGGGTGACCGGTTAAAACCGTTGCTATTTAATTGATAGTGTAAAGTTCATGTGTTTTGCTTAACTATTTGGTATTTATAGACTTCTAATCTTGTCCGCACAAGCATGTATAGGTACTTACATGAGTATTTCGTCAGGAAAACACAGGCATAGGTAATTTTTCGTCAAGAAATAGGCAAAGTACTAAACATGGCCGATAATGCAGGGCATCTGGCCTTAATCATTTTATTCAAGATACCACAGCAGTGATGGGTACAGCAGGCATAATCACCACGCTTGCCAAATGCGGGTTGGTGATGCCAGAGAAATGTTCGAAAATGCGACACTCTTGTTACCCCTTTTAATGTACCCAGGGATCAAACCCAGGACCCTAAAATCTTGGTCAAGTACTTAAACTATTCGAGCAATCTATTTATATGTATATAAAAATGAATCCCTATTTCCCTTGGTCATCGCATCACGCGTGAATGGCTGGACCGATGTCGCTAAATCTTTTTTTTGTTTTGTTTGTTATTGTCAGGAGAATGTTCTTATGAAAGAAAAAAATAAGAAAATTGCGAAGAAAATTATAAAATGTAAGAAAACTTAATCACCATACTAAATAATTTGTTATGTAACCCTAGCGCTTTTGACAATTTAAACTTTTTAAAGTAACATTAGGGTGTTTGACATAACATTGACAGAATGCGTGCTTGTAAACGGTTACAATTGCCTGTTCGGTTAGCATTTGCAATGTCGATAAATAAATTAGTATGGATATATTTATTAAATTTATTACCGATTCATAGTTAAGACAGGACAACGTCGGGTCCGCTAGTAAGTTAATAAAAATTTCATATATTTCGGTACACTATTTATTCTTTCAAAGCATCATTCTTCTGTTTGTTTCTCTTAACTAGACTTTATTCTGACAATCCAAGATGGCGTCTTGTCAAGCGAGTTCATTGGAAATTTGCACTAACAAAAGCTGCAGTTTATACTGCGATGTATAAGATCCGGAAACTCTTCGCTAAAACGTAACGACAAAGGATTAGATACCAAGAACAGACTAGAAGTGAGGAGATAACTTTTTAATACAAATTTTACCGATGAAAAACATAAGCGATCTTTTACTATACTTATAGGTAATTAGTTTTAGGTAATAGGAATTTAAATGTTGTCTATTGTTATTTTATATAGAGTAGATGGGTGTATTGTTTGTGTGTGATGGATGACAATCCAACAATATTTTAATAGCTAGGATATTTTACTTTAAGTTTAAAATAACAACATAAAGTTAACATTGTACAAACACACTTAGAAGTACTAAGTGAATATTCTTACTCCCACAAAAAAATCAGTTAAAATCAGTTTTATTTCTGCAAATAGGCCCCAGGAGGCGCTTTTACACGTCCCAATTTAAACCTACCACTGCTTCGCGACAAGTCTGGGCTAGTGCCGAGAAGAAGCAGCGCAAGAAACTCGGTCACTATTGTCAGCCTCTTTTTAAATAAATTTTTACAAGGTAAGGTGATTGTACAAGGTTTAAGCAAGTACGAGCTGTGACAATTTAATGCCATACATTTCTATCATTTAAATTATCATTGACAGTGTAATAGCCCTTTTTCATTAAAATTACTTTGACATACGATTTAAGTTTATGTACAGGGAGTTCAGCAATAGCCGTAATGCTTTGCAAAAGAAAAAACACCATGACAATCTAAATGACTTCGTACGCGAGGAAATCTGAATTGGTAATCCTACGGGAACCGAATTAGCCTTTAAGCTATTTTAACCTGTAATCTTTTTCCGTGCCAAATTTCATTCCGATCCGTCCAGCTATTGAGTAACAAACATCCCTCAAATATTTATCATGAACTACTAATATACCACATTCAGATATATTTTAGATCAACAACTGAAGTCGTTATTATTTCGCCCAGTTCGAGACCAACAGATGATATTGTGAAAACGCAATACTGTTATAATTCTATTAAGGTGAGCTCACACTGCGTTTCAAACATGGCATACATACGGTAGACGAATGGAATACGGAAACGCTGCGTTTAAAAGACGAGAAATACTCAACTTTATTTATTTATTTAAAACTTTATTGCACAAAAGAAATATAAATGTACAATTGGTGGACTTAATGCCATGTGGCATTCTCTCCAATGCGACTCGACTATTGGGATGTGCAGAAAAGTTTTGAAGGCGGTGCGACAGATAAAACTAAATGACAAATCTAAAACTTTGTTACAAGAGAAGCATCATTATCATCAGTTCATACATATGGGTCCATCGTCATCAGCATTAGCCCTCATCAGACGACAACTGAATTGTAAATTGTACTAATCTAAATCTTACTCATGTGTTATTTTTCAATTTTATGGTGTGCAATAAAGTGTATCTATCTATCTATCTAACTGAAAACAGGTTTCTTCAAAATGAGGATTTTGCCATAAACGCTGCTCATGGCAAGTTCGTGACCGCAGTTTGGCCGATGGTGGAAAGTAGGCTGTTGCAGTCTTCTTCCGGCAATGTCTACTTCTTTAGTCGCCTCTTACGTCACTTCACGTACGTTATGTGTCATTTATAGCTCTTCAATCAATAACATTTTTGTTACTTACTTATGGCATAGTTAATCCCAAGAAGAATTGCGTTTATTGGCTTATTCTTTCTAATAGCAATTGCTAGAGAGGGTATATTAAAGCGAAGTAATTTTACCTAAAAGTTAAAAAACGTAATATTGGAATGTTCGAAACGTTAACAAATCTAATTGAATAATTCCTTCCTTATACTAAAACGTAGCGTGTACACCAGCAAATATATGCTGCGTGTATACAAATATTCACATTCTATTTTCTATCCAAAGAGTTTAAATAAAATAAATTCAAGCTTTCTTGAAAGCACAGCAGATACGAAGCATTATGTTATTACTTGAGAAGGTGGTACAGTATCCTTTGTGTCGTCTTTTGCAAAGCGTATAGGGCTTTTCAGATACCTATTAGTACAGGACGTGATAACCCAATGCGTGTGTTTTGACTGTCTTTAAATAGGTACATAGAACGATAAGCAAAACGAAAACGCGAGTAACTGGCACATTGTTATCACCGTCTTTATCACCAGCCCAAAAAGAGATATAAAATGTCTAAATTTGTCATAATCGCCACGCTTAGCAGGTGGGTCGGCGAGTTAGGCCAATATGAAGGGAAGACGCTGCTGCCCGTCTCCTCCTGGATGTACGCCACTCCGCAGTTTAGGTATGTTTGGTGGCGCGCCTTCCATACGCGCATGGCGTTAGCTTGTCGTTCGGCTTCTAGATCGCATCGCGCATAATTATTAAGCAAATTTTCTGTATTTTTTGCAACAAACAATGCCTTCTAAACGATCTTCTTAGGCTGCCAGCCCACGTCCGACTTTTTGTAGGACCGATAATCGGGCCGATTTTACTATAGTAGGCAGCAGCATACACAATCATGACCGATATTTTGTAGGACGTGTGCGTTGCTTCATTGCTATCAGTACGTTCTATTTATCTCCTACAAAAAATCAGTCACCGATTATCGGACGTGAGCGGAGAGCCTTATCCGTTTAAAAGATATTGTTGCGTTTACGGGTGTCATTTTTTTATTTAGTTCAATATACCTACCTAAAATCGACGAGTGGGAACCCTGTGCTCTTGGTTTCTAGGCAGAGCGGTCCTAAAATATGAACGCTTGTATTATTAAGTTTAAATTTCGCATGCAAGCAGTTAACGGTCGACAGAATAGGCAAATTTTTATACCTTAACTGTAATTTTGTTACAGAGTGGTTCTTCTGTACGCTAGTATTATTAAAGTTAATTTGTGTCACCTTTCTTATGACACCCATATGAAGAGAAGGTGGTGCTATACTTTAAGCGAGCCGGCACCACACGCAAATGTAGGTATATACTTTTTAGTAAGCGCAAGAGGCAAGTCCAAGTAACTGGCACATGTTATTTGCAGTCTGCTAAGCACATCCCTATTTTGTAATTTGTAATTTTATCATATGATTTTTATTTATTTGTTTATTATTTATTTATGGCAGTGCAAGTGCACATGCCAGGTGGAGTGATGATTTGCGCAAGATGGCTAGCAGGAGCTGGATGCGAGAATTCGAAGATTCACTTACGTGGCGTGCTCATGAAGTGCAAGTGCTTATGTAAGAAAAAAACAAATACAAACTGCAAATGCTACTAATTTACACATAGCACCGCTGGTATAATTGATTTGATAGTACAAGTGCTTGCTCCTCGCACAAGACTTATCACAAATCAAACAATAGTTAAAATAAGGCCACCCATGAAACTATTGCATTAGATTGAAAAATAAACTGCTAGAGCCTTTTGTTCAGTATGCGTAATAAATAATAATAGTTTACCTTTAATTAAAAATACATTTATAGGAAAATACCGCAGCATAATGAGCTTTCGAACCCCGAGCAAAAAACTAAGTGAATGTCAACTATTAAAACGGCTAGAAAATGTTCAGGAGTTTGCACAAACAATCAACAATTTCAAACACAATTTCAATTATTAGTATCAGAAAAGAGCACTTGTTTAATATTAACAAGCTTTTCGAGCACAAAACCTTATTCAGGTTCTTTTTTAGTTTCACAATAATAAGTAGAATGTTATCAGGTATTGTGTTTCGGTGGCAAAATAAGCAGGACTTTTTCGGGTAATATGCATTGTATAGACAACGGCAGGTCAACCTACCCAAAAAGTTATGGGTCATTGAACTGATAGATAGATAGATAGATAACACTTTATTGCTCACATTAAAAATTGGTACAAACAGTTGACTTAAAACTAAATTCATAACTAATGTGAGCAAGGGCGGCCTTATCGCTGCAAGCGATCTCTTCCAGGCAACCCTGTAGGAGAGGAGAGGTAACATAAATAAATAGCAGGTAACAAGAAAAGTCAAGAATAAATACATAAGAGCAAGAACAGTTTATAGTAAAGATATAATTAGTGGACATAAGCCAAGACTTTTATTTGATTATACTTAGATTAGATTAATAATAGAAGCAAATAAAAGCAATACATACAAAGAAATACTTAAATGCAAAGGTGTAGTTGACATAGACTTACATAAATAAGGAGGTAAATATCCAATAATATTAAGGAAAATAGCCGATTTAACATGCGACCTTGTTCAAAAGATGGCTATGCAGCATAGATTTCAAAATTTCTAGTGACTTTGACTCTCGAATGTCACGCGGCAGATCATTCCACAAGTGCGTAGCCTTCACAGCGAAAGAACCTCTAAGATAACCAGACTTAGTGTGTGGCACATGAAGTATATTGCCATACCCAGAGCGTAGTACACGACCTAGATCGGCACTTCGAAAATGAAAACACTCCTTCAGATAGGGTGGAGAGCGAGGGTCAAATAACACATTATAAAGTAGAATAAGAGCATGCTCATCCCGACGGAGCCTGATGGGCAGCCACCCAAGCCTCTGCCGATACACAGAGACATGGTCGAACTTGCGCAGCCCATACACGAATCTGATTTTCAACTTTATGTCTAACAAGTATAGATCAATATTAATTGAGATAATTTTACGTATTGTGGTAGGTTGACGTGCTGTTGCCTGTACATATAGTCGAAGAATTTAAGTTGTGACTTGTGAGTAGTTTTACAAAGTAAGTAAGTAAGTAAGTAACAGCCTATAATCATCCCATTGCAGGGAAAAGGCCTCCATCATTGAATTCAAGTTACCACAGCAATGATGGGTACTGGCATAATCACCACGCTTGCCAAATGCGGGTTGGTGATCACAAACCCGAGCAACGTTCGAAAAGTCGAAACTTTTAGTTGCCCAACCCGGGGATCGAACCTGGGACCCCGAGATCTTGGCCCGGTATTTAAACCACTAGACCAACGGGGCGTTAGACTAACGAGTCGTTTTGCCTCTTACCAAACTAACATACATTTCTTTTTAATTTATCTTGTTTGGTGTGCAATAAAGAATATTCTACGAGTATCTATCTATCTATCTATCATATTTAAATATTATTATGGCAACAGACACTGGCACAGTTTTACAAAATCTCTTTTTGCCGAGTTTTGAGAGATCATACTGTCGATGACAAATAAGTGTCACACTCATAAGTGACATAGTCCGGCAAAATTGAAGCGATTAGAATCTTCTATAGTTATAGCGTATAGTTAGTAGTGAAGGCGCCTCCTGGGGCCTATTTGCAGAAATAAAACAGATTTTACTGATATGCATAAACTTGAAAAATTTTGTCTCAGGCGGGACTCGAACCTGCATCTCCTCGCATGCCGGGCGGGAGATGCGGGTTCGAGTCCCGCCTGAGACAAAATTTTTCAAGTTTATATACTGATATTATAAGTGCAATTAAGTTGCTAAAATATCAAATAAAGTAGATTTTACTGATGATGATTTTATTGATAGCTGGATAAATTTGTGGAAAGTACATAATTAATAGGATTTATGACACTACCCAGTAAGGTGGTCGGTTGATACCCCATCTTTGACAGTTAAAATCTTTACTAGTAATAATCTATACTAATATTATATAGCTGAAGAGTATGTTTGTTTGTTTGAACGCGCTAATCTCAGGAAGTACTGATTCTAATTTAAAAATATTTTTGTGTTGGATAGTCCATTTATCGAGGAAGGCTTTAGAACATCACGCTGCGACTAATAGGACCTAAGCATCAGTGAAAAATGTTGCAGAAATTGACGCGGACGAAGTCGCGGGCAACAGCTAGTTATTAATATAAACGCGAAAGTAACTATGTCTGACTGTCTGTCTGCCACGCTTTCACGCGTAAACTACTGAACTGATTATGATAAATTTTTATACAGAGATAGATTAGACCTTGATAAAAGACATAGGTTATTTTGTATCCCACTGCTGGGAGCAGGTTTCCCACTGCTGGGGAAACGTTTCTGCCCTTGCGATATAACATATACTTCACGAGGGGAGAGCCGCGGGCAAAATGTGTTATTTAAAGCATTTATTTGATTGACCGATTAATTCGATTTCACTACGAATTTTTAAATAATGATGTTTAATGGAAAATTCCGTGTTAATATAAAAATATAAATTTAGGCTTTTCTTTGCGTTAATCCGTTAGTAAATATGAATTATTAAATATTTCGCTAATCATTTCCGCTCGTTAACACCGGTCTTAGTACCTAATCCACTCTTCCTTCACCCACACAGCTACAATCTGCTACTTGTTGGGGCCGCGAAGGGAAAATATAAAAAAAAAATATATATATCAGTTCAATTTCAATTCAGTAAATAATGCCTACCAACATCTTTAGATTTTTATAGGAAAACAAAAACAAGCGTCTTTTGGCAGTTCGAAATTCGAATCCAACGGCTTCTAAAAATCTTGACCAGAAGCCCTACTACGCAACGCGATGACCGTCTAACTAAACGGATCTATCCATCTCTTTCACATACTAAGACATTGGAATGAGTAAGAAAGACAGATGGAGTTGAGTATACGGATAAGGAATATTTTATATCCCTGCTGGGCACAGATTTCTGCCCAAACGGTTTAACGTTTACGTTTAACGTTTACTTTACGCGGGCAGAGCCGCAGAAGGAAATGTAGTCAGTTCGTCATTCTCGACACTGAACCTTATATTGAAGATGCAAAACAAAACAATGTTTCAACGCCTTCCTCATTACGTACCTACTCTTATGTTAATTGAATGGCAATCGAACATTCCGTTCCGCGTGCCCTCGTTAGTCTGACCACGAGCAGTTAAGTCTATTAGAGGCTATTAGAAACATTTAATAGCTTCCAAATAAAATACTAGACGGAATGGCTCCTTGGGGACGACTGTCACACCGCAGTGTAAAGAGGGAATACTAAGCTTGAATATAGTATTAAAATCTTAGAATGACACCTAGAAGCCGCGTCTGAACCAAAACGTAAGCGTAATCGAGTGCCATTTAATTATCCTTGTGTGCGTAAGCTGAATAAATCTACGCTCTTCTAACGCACACAAATATCGCTTCAGTGTTACCATCATCGGGCGTTTACCCACAAAAAATGGGAAAATGTGTTGTTTTGTTGTACGACGATTTGCCATGTGTTTGGTATGATCTTTAAATACATAAGAAAATATGATTAAATTCATAAGTATATTACATTTTTATTAATCTAATGATGAATGCCGCCGTTCAATGTGTTCAAGACACTAGCTCGTCATCAACACAAGTTGTGTACGGTGGCCAGTAAGACTGCCTTATTAAAAAAAAGTGTATTTTGCATTGCACCACATATTTTTAACAAAATTCCTGAGCCCATTCGGAACACTGAAGATCTGAATCATTTTAAGCGAAAGCTTCATGAGTTCCTTTTAGCGAAATTGTACTACAAAATAATTGATTTTTTGACAGACCGCAGTATTTAAATCTCTGTCCGATTTATTAATAAAGACGCATAGTATTATTGTTGAAACATTATTAAATTGTGTAGAACTATAACTAATATTGTATGCCCATTGGCGAGACACAGAAGATCTGACTTGCTATATTTAAGACCTTTATTACCTGTGATACACAATAAATGAATTTGAATTTGAATTTGAACTTAAATTTAAATGCCTGTATGATTGTATAAATTCACATTAAGAAATTATTTTCATAGAATTAATAACACCAACATTTGCTCTTAACAGTATTAAATAGCAGATATGGCAAATACAATATTTTTCTCAATATTAAAAACCAACTAAAAAAACTGTGTGCAATTTTTTTTCCCACAACTAGCAACACTGATGTTGATAGGTTTTGTGTTTCTAATTATTGGTTTTAAATTCGATTTACGTACAGAAAATGTATAAAATGTAAGTACTTACATGTGAAATGAAACTTTATCACTTTCTTTTTGTTTCTCTGATATGCTAGAACACTTCTTTATAGTGCAAACAGTCATTTTAAATTATTTTTCGCGAGCTGTGTTTGGCTTAGTGTGACGTTGAGCACTGACAGCTCGCGGAAACTTAGCCAGATTTGGCTACGTTTTAGTTGCGCGTTTTTGTGCTAACATTCGGTTTCTAGGTGTTATTATTCTAAGATTAAAATATTATTGCGCCATACATTAAAAATAAAACAAAAATACACATCGTATTCAAAAGTTCTGCTTTTTTGGTCTTGAGTTACACTTTTTATTTTTTACTAGCTGTTTCCCGCGACGTCGTCCGCGTCAAGTTCTGTTAATAAGAATTCGATTATTTTTGCAACATTTTTCACTGATGCTTCGCTCCTATTGGTCGCAGCGTGATGTTATATAGCCTAAAGCCTTCCTTAATAAATAGACCATCCAACACAAAAATATTTTTTCAATTCAGACCAGTACTTCCTGAGATTAGCGCGTTCAAACAAACAAACAAACAAACTCTTCAGCTTTATTATATTAGTATAGATACGCAGTATTTTTATTTTTTGATAATGAATAAACATCAAATGGCCGTGCAATGTCGTTTTACGCCATTTAAAATTGGTAAAACAAAGTTAAACGATGTAATGAAAAAACAATGTGCAAGTAAAAGCTAAAATATGATTCAGTTGGTCGTAAGTACCTCCTTGTCATCATACAACTCTTCTCGTCTTATCTAATAGGGCCTTAGTCAGATGAAATAAGAAAAGCGTGAAATTTCTATCAAAAGTCAACAGCTCATGCCTTAAAGTGTTGATTTATTTAAACTTTTTGCAAATAAGTAAAAAAATATAGAAAAGATAGACTAGGTCATAGCATTCTCAACTAGTTAACCATTGGCTAAAACAGTTAAGGGAAAAAAAATAACAACAAACAAAAGTCTGGAGAAATATATCATAAAGACACTAAAAAATACATAAAAATTAATTTCTTATACAGCTAAAATAAACATATTATAAACTACATTCGAGTACAAAATATACAACATAATATTATTATAAATAATAAATAAATAAATAAATGTGGACAACATCACATAAGTACATTGTTCTGATCCCAATTTGAATAACTATTTAAAGCATTCGTATTTTGGAAACCAGAAACAACGAAGCACCCAGACCCGAGAAAATGTAGAAAAACGCATTTTCTACATTGACCCGTCCGGGAATCGAACCCGGGACCTCGGAGCAGGCGACACCTTGAAAACCGGTGTGTACGCCACTACGCCACGGAGGTCGTCATTTTCGGAGGAGGTATTAATTATTCAGCTTACACTACGCCCTACAATAGTATTTTTAATAATCAATTCTACAATAGTAAAGAAATTCCCGTTTCGCAACTTCGGTGTAACCGGGTGAATTCCTAACCGTTTTCCCATTACCTGTAAACAAATCGGCATCCCACGTGTACAGGTTCAAATGGTTGTTTATTCACGGGTATTACCCGGATGGGTACTCTTAACGGCTGTTCGGATCATCACGATAAAAGCCTGTTTATGGTAACTTATATTTAGAGTTTATGTTTACTTGCTGTCTCATTCTTACGGTATGACTATCTTTGAAGAATCCTTTCAAAATAGTCTGGTGTTAGGGTTTTCCAAGCCCCCTATAACAGGGCTCTGCCGTGTCTTGTTCTTACGACTTTTATCTCATGACAGAAGTCGGGACAAACGGCTTAACGTAGCTGCCTACAGAGAGTAACCCTTTCAGATCTCCAAAGGGATTTTGCCATAATAGCCACGGTTGGCAGTCAGCTTTTCAAGCGGTTTGGCTAATGGTAGACAGAAGACAAAGCTGCGAGCATTTCTTTAGAAGAGAATGGTAGACAGAAGACAAAGCTGCGAGCATTTCTTTAGAAGAGAATGGATGGTGATATTCTTTTTGTGCTTTAATACTTGCAATGTTATTGTACTTTAATAATATATTATTCTTTCAACTTTTATTTCCCTAAAATACCATTTATTACTCAAACCTTAGATAAAAAAGTGCTCATAAATTTTATCTTTTCGTATTTTTTACCAAACTATATTTCAGGAATTCCGAATACTACATCAACCATTAATAACAACCAACCATGTAACAATACAACAAAGCTCTTATAATATTCAAGAGTCGTGCAAAACGAAAAAAATAATTTACCGAATAAAAAACTCAGAAACATAGATCACATCTCGCGTTTAAGAAATATTAAATGATAATTTATTTAGAGAATAAAACATTTTGCTAAATAAAAGTACGTTTGGGGGAAGTTTCGAAGATTGTAAATTTCAGACCCGAACCATTGTCGGAGTCTGAGGCAGAAAATTAATTGTGAGGCCTAACAATATATTTGTTAGCGTCCTTAATTCAGTTCACCCTCTATAAGTAGGGATGTTTGTCGTCAGTATATTTGGGATTTTAGGACATATTTTTTTGACAAAGAGTCTTGTTGTTTCGAGTCTTAACCATGGACATTGTTCTTTCCAAAAGGAGTATTTTTCCATTATAACTTTCTATCGCTAATACCGGGATGTAGAGCGGCGAACGGGATG
The DNA here is from genome assembly GCA_949315895.1 of Anania crocealis. Lineage (NCBI taxonomy): Eukaryota > Metazoa > Arthropoda > Insecta > Lepidoptera > Crambidae > Anania > Anania crocealis. The sequence continues at coordinate 4,131,441 of OX438874.1, read as the reverse complement.
TAGAGGGGCGAACCACCATCTTTCACCCCTAGCCAACCCCACCTTCACGCGGCGCATCCTGCTGGACGACAAACGAGGCTCTGGCGATCGACCGACCGATGGCGGTATAGCCATCCAAATTCAAGGCATAGTTAAATATAGCAGGCCGGTGACGGTCAGCAGCGTCACCGGTGCGAGAAGCTATGCCCTGCGATCGCCAACCCGTCTACGCAGCGTGGCGATTATGGGCAATACATCAAATGCAGACGCAAAATAAGCCACGGCCCCCATTTCCCGGCGGTCCCGCTATTCCTGGTCATGGTGGCGACCACGGTCACCGCGGGACGGGGGGTGCGAAGAATCTCCGGGTTACCTAAGTGGCGTGCATTTGGAGAGGCCTATTTTATTTATTTATTAATTAATTTATTAAACAAACAATGTTTATAATTGGTTTTACAGGCATTTATACCCACAAAGCCGACTAGTCGGCTTGACTGTGGGTTCTTAGTATAAAATTAAAAATAAAAGGGACAACAATTTACAATAATTTAAAAAAGGAAAAAAAAAAGATAGGTCTACTCTACTTATAACTATTAATCCACATTTGAGTAAAGTATGTCCAGCAGTGGACTGCAATAGGCTGATGATGATGATGATGATCGCTAATACCTATGGTTTAGCGAAGGCAGTTAGGCCAAAGGTGGAGTGAAGACGCGGCGGCCCACCTTATTCTGGCAGTACTGTCAACAACATCACATACATTGTTCTGATCTCAATATGAATTAATTTGCTTATTTCAAGCACTCGTTTCTTGGAAATCAGAAACAACGAAGGTACCACTAGCACTCCGACCCGAGAAAATGTAGAAAAACACTTTTTTTCTACACTGACCCGTCTGGGAATCGGACCCAGGACCTCGAAGCAGGCGACACCTACAAAACCGGTGTGTGCGCCACTCCGCCACGGAGGTCGTCTTTTGTCCCACCTTTGTTGTCTAACTTCAATAAGTTTAAACTTAAACCGTTAGACAACACAATTTACTAGTGATGTAACCACATGTCAGCACAACACTATCTTCATAGGTGCTTTGTAACTACATTGTGGCTTTAATTAAATTTGGTGTCCCGCAGTGCTGTGGATATTGTCGCTCGTGTGAATTTACAAGGCATTCCCTGTTACCTCACGATATTAACAAAAAACCTGACAAGCTGGAATATGACTTGATAACGAAGGGTCTGTACAAGTATTTAGGACTTTACATAGATGTAATTAGAAATACAATTTCTTGACTAAAAATTATTGCTTAAAAACAGGATATTAAAAAAAAAATTAATGATCATCAACCCACATCGGCCCACTGCTGAATAAAGGTCTTTGCCAATGATGGAAAATAGACGCCGCTGTTTGTCTTTATCTATAAGTACTCCTTATGTCGCCTCTAATGACACCCATAGGACGAGAAATGTCGGTGCTATCCTAGTTTAGGTCGGAAACACTCAGCATTCTTTTTTTGTCATATGGCGTATCTTTATTACTTCCGAGAGCCAACCAAAATCCCTAAGAACCTGACCAGTATGTCTGTAGCTTAGCGCGGACGGCAGAACAACTTAAGATGGCTGATAATTGCCATCATCCTTATTACTTAATTTGAATGTCAAAAACACATCAATTCGCGTTCAAAAGGCGGTATCTAGGAAAAATCTTGTACAAGGCAAATTGGAGTGGTGCTTGTCTTCAATGCGATAACATCTAAGGGTACAAGTGTACATTTCCCGCGGCCTTAAGTCCGTAATTGGATACGAGGCTAAAATGAGCGCTCCGAGCCGCTATGTGATTGTTCTGGGCCTTTTTAATAACAACCCCACTTGGATCCAAAGATGAAGGGTTACTAGATGTGGCCATATCTGGATTGCCATCAGTTTTGATAATAGTCTAGTGTGATGCCGGCACATTAAAAGACTATCAGCCCTTTCCTTCATATGGGTATCTTAGAAGTGACTTAAGGAGTAGTGAGTGAAAAAGACAGGGAACAGAGTCTTTGCCTTACTATTTCCCAAACTGGGATCACCAACCCATCTGCCAAGTGTGGTGTAGTAAAGGAAAGTAAGTAACAGTCTATAATCATCCCACTGCAGGGAAAAGGCCTCCATCATTGAATTCAAGTTACCACTGCAATGATGGGAACTGACATAATCACCACGCTTGCCAAATGCGGGTTGGTGATCACAAACCCGAGCAACGTTCAAAAATCCGAAACTATTTGTTGCCCGACCCGGGGATAGAACCTGAGACCCCGAGATCTTGGCCTGGTATTTAAACCAAAGTTTGGTGATAATGTCAAAACCTTCCTTTTAGAGAAGCCCGTGTTTAGCAGTGGACTAATATAGGCTGTGGATGATGATGATGATTATCAAATAATTGATAAAAAAACTCTTTGATGGTATTAAAAAAACACTTGACAGGATTTTTTGAAACATTGAAATCATAAAAAAAAACTAAGTGAATAATCACCCGGACTTACCTACGAGTATAACCAGGCTCTTAAAAAACTTAAAAAATATTTCCTTTAAACGGAATCTAATTGTTTAATGTATGACATAATAGGTTACTAAAAGGGTACTGCCAGAAAAAGACGGGTAGCAGCGTCGTTTCTTTACCATTTGCCAAAATGCATTCGCCATCTCGTTGCTATTATAACGTGATGCTTTTGTGAAAAAGTGTCACTTCCAGTTCTTGATTATCCAGGTACATTGTCGAGGCCTACGCGCTCTTTATTGGCCCAAGCTCGTCCAGATAGTTGGATATGGTTGGATCTAGCCCATTCCTGTACCGCACGGTTATTATATAGCTCTGGACTGCTAGAGGTTTTCTCAGAAATTTTCATTTCTACGCAACACTGAAGTACCTACTTCATTTTTTATACTGATTTAAACTTTGATCACTATCGCTTGAGTTAATTGATTCGGGAATTATACTATAAACCTTGTTTTTCATGAGTTTACGATATTAAGAGGAAACACTACGGGCGAGAGAATTTAAAAATAGGTATTTTTAAAATCTATTGCTGTCTCGCATTGCCAAACGCATTCAACGTAGAGTGTGATAGAGACAACTGCTTCTTGGACCGAAAATACCTACTAAAAGCACACCAAATCAGAACTTCTTAGTTCCCCGATTACTTTTCCAAAACTAGACCGATTTAAAAAATTTTTTCATTAAAAATTAAACAAAGGCTTTGGCCGTGTTCGCATGTTATCCATTTTTGCTAAAATTTAGCCAAATTTGTTTTCTGGATGTTTGAACACAGCAGAAAATCTGGCAAATTTTTTCGATTTTTGAGGGCTCATATCTTTTTTATTAATTAATTTATGAAAAAACACGAAACATAGAAACATGCTAATAGTGGCCATAGATTTTTATAATAAAAATTATTGCTCTACTGGCATTATCCAGGGAGGAAACAGGGGACTACGTTTGTATGGAAAAACGGCCGTTGTATTTTCTCTTAAGGCACTGTTGCAAGCGCCATGAGTTAAAAAAAAATGTAAAACATCACAAACCTACATTATTTTGATCCCAATATGAGTAATTATTTAAAGCACTCGTATTTTGGAAACCAGAAACAACGAAGGAACCACAAAGACCCAGACCCGAGAAAATGTATAAAAACACTTTTTCTACATTGACAGTCCAGGAAATGATACCCGGGACCTCGGAGCAGGCGACACGTTAAAAACCGGTGTGTACGCCACTCCGCCATGGAGGTCGTCAAAGAACGGTCGTCGAAGAAGTTGTTATGAACAGAAAAATCATTTTTCTGCTCTAAACAAACAAATACGTTTGCTACGCATAGGTAGTGATGTCACTTGTCACGCGAAAGGTTGTCTGTAAAATTTGAAAACTATAGGTACTTATTGCGAAAAATATTTTCGGGTGAAAACTTGATTAACATTCTTTACTTTATAAATGGGCTCTAAATACGATACTGGACGCCTATAAAAATTTTGGAGTGGTTAAAATTTCATCCTGTATAAATAATACGTAAGGTCTTACGATTTTAACAAGATTGAACTGACGTAAAATATTCAACGCCTAGATGTTAGGGAACTTTCAGAAGGGCTAAATAATTCAGAACTAATTAACACGTTTCGGAAACTTCTATTTCGCTAATTATGCACGTGTATTCAAAGTTTGTAAAATAACTTTTGTATATACGAGTACAATACAGAAAGTTAATACTTTTGAAGATTTACTACCTACAACCGAATTAATCATTTGAAGGTAGGACCCGAATGGCGCAGTGGTTCGGTGTCCCACAACGCAAGGATCCTACACCTTACTTAATGTAAAAATTGTTTGTAATCTATTGTATCTTCATTTAGTGTGCAATAAAGAGTATTAATTAATTAATTCATTCATTCATTTATTGACAATGATGAATAATTGTTCTGATCCCAATTTGAGTAAATCAGAAACAACGAAGGTACCACAAACACCCAGACCCGAGATAATGTAGAAAAACCACTTTTTCAACATTGACCCGTCCGGGAATCGAACCTGGGATCTCGGAGCAATCGACACCGTGCTTCGGACGGGCGTCAAGCCGTTTTGGTCCCGGTTTGATGCAAGATGGAAGTCCTAAGAACAAGTTACATCAGACGTGCGTGACCTTATCATCTTCGGAGGATAATCACCCGATAATATTTTATTATACAGAAAGTATATTCGTTACTAGTACCCATATTGCGTTCCTTAGATTGCATTAAAAATTCACTATTGTGTAAAGGTAGGTACCTACTGTCGGCCGAGAAAGTGGTTATCACCCCTAAAGGTAGACTTCGGAGCAATGCGGCTTGCGGCTTGCGTCGTGCGACATGCGTCACTTGCGGCCCACGCGGCCAAGAGTGTATAGGTAGACTTCGGAGCAATGCGGCTTGCGGCTTGCGTCGTGCGACATGCGTCACTTGCGGCCCACGCGGCCAAGAGTGTATAGGTAGACTTCGGAGCAATGCGGCTTGCGGCTTGCGTCATGCGACATGCGTCACTTGCGGCCCACGCGGCCAAGAGTGTATAGGTAGACTTCGGAGCAATGCGGCTTGCGGCTTGCGTCGTGCGACATGCGACACTTGCGGCCCACGCGGCCATGCGGCTGTACTTTGAATTAAAGGAGTGTATGAAACCCTTTCCGAGCGAAGCGTCGCGGCCGCATGCGTCGGTCGGAAAGGGTTTCATAAACTCTTGGCCGCGTGGACCGCAAGTGTCGCATGTCGCACGACGCAAGCCGCAAGCCGCATTGCTCCGAAGTCTACCTTTAGAAACCCTTTCCGACCGACGCATGCGGCCGCGACGCTTCGCTCGGAAAGGGTTTCATACACTCCTTTAATTCAAAGTACAGCCGCATGGCCGAGTGGGCCGCAAGAGACGCATTTTGCACGACGCAAGCCGCAAGCCGCATTGCTCCGAAGTCTACCTTAAGGTTGAAAGTCATCCGCGCGTCAAAGAAAAACAGGGTTGATTTTCCCATGCAAATATATTCTGACAGCAGCTACTCATCATCAGCCTATTGCAGTCCACTGCTGGACATAGGCCTCTCCAAATGCACGCCACTTAGGTCGATCCTCGGCTTCTCGCATCCAGCTCCTGACAGCTACTAATAGGTACTAAAACGTCCTATCCCATATCGCTATTTTACTGACACATGAAATTACACCAGTTTCTTGGCAGACCGTACCTACAGGATGGTAAATAATTTAAAAACTGTAAAAACTTTAAATTTGAAGCATTATTTGAAATAAAATATTTTTATGTACGGCTTAAGGTACGCATGTGTTCGTTAAGCTATTAAGATTTTTTATTTTTATTTTTATATTTTTTGGTTGTTTTTGTCCGTGTTTCACTCGGTGGCTCCATCGGAAGACCAGCGTTGTGTGCCCGCGCTCAACATATGCTGAGGTGGACGCCTTTCTGCCGGGATCTTGAGACTCGTAGGCCTGTCCTACTTATTTGTGTTAATGTATTGGGTGTGTGCTTTTTTTTTAATCTTATTCCTATTGTTTTTATTTTGCTACCTATTTTTGTACACCTTTATCGGCCTTAGAACTCTGGGTCTCGACAAATAAATGTTTCTTTCTTTCTATTATTATTACAAAAAAAAATTACAGTATCCTCCATAGGTTACATTTAATTACTATTATGTAAAGATTCCTACGGGATGGTAACGGTAAATAAGTGTCTCAATGTGCATTCTTTTTTTTTAATAAATAATGGGCTTACTCTTGACTACATACTTAACTATACGGTTAAGAAGAAGCCAAAGATGGAGCGAGCTTACCCAGAAAGTGGCACTTGTTCTCCCACACGCCAGCGGAACACAGAAAAACTGTTTGGCGCTGGACTCTGGCAGGAGGGTGGTAGCATTCAGGCGGCCTCTTACGAAGCCTACCACCGCAGAGGGATCTGTTAGCCGTCATCATTGGTTAGAAAACCGAAGATGCCGTTGCCCAGGGTGGACCACTAGGAGGTAGATCCCACCACCCCAAGATCCCACCATTCATTTGATACAAAGGTGCACTTTTAGTTAAACCTATTTAAATCGAACAGCATGACAATAAAACTATTACAAATAAAAATGGCGTAGTATCTCTTTCTTAAGCCTTTTTAGGTTAACGATAGACATAAATCCGAGTAGGTACATACTTAGCAAAATTAGTGGTACACGATCAAATCTTTTTATGATGCCATAAAACGATATGATGGTACCTATTAACGTGGCCTATGACCTATCATAGACAAGCAGGCGGGGTAGTTTATTAATTTCGCTTTTAATGACGTGTTTTCAACTAACGAAAAAATGCGAAGGTTGTTAGTTTGACGCGCATCTTTTTTATTATGTATTACGGATACATTCTTACTGAGCACCTTTTTCAATAGTTTTCACATTTATACCTACCTATTTGAAAATAAAATTTTAAACCAAAGAGTAGTTAATAGTTATTCACCTAAGGATAACAGGGAGCTAAAAATAAAATATTTAAACAGTTTTCTATACAAAATTAAACCTACGAAAACCGTTAATTAAGTCATCAACTTCTAGTCATCAGAATTCGACGATATATTCCACTGACTCAAAATTAGCGATTTATTTCATACTTTTTGACGAATACTTCTTTTGGAAAAATCTATATTATATTCAGTAGTGCTCATAGAAGAACTGAAATACAGTCGATCTCCAACTGTAATACTCGACTCGAACTTTACCTTTCCGCCATACCTATGACTGCCTATCGGCAAATAAGTTGTAATTTACACTAGCAACAATATTAGATTAAAAAATACCGATAAGGGCAGAGGATAAAATAAACCCATAGGACGATAAGAAGTCACTATAGTTTTTCAAGTCGGTCCAATACCACCATTTTTACTTTGCAAAAGATTTAGATAACACAAAAAAACTGGCTTCGCGTAGGTATTTATTTTACCAAGAACAAAGCTAGAACACTACGAAATTCCTAACACACGTCCACATCTCGATTCCCAACAAAACTAGCTCGACACCCGACATTCCCTGTGTTCCTGTTACATCGAGGACATTAGTGAACAACGTGCAGGTAATATCTCTTCAAGAACCAGTGTGAACTGGCACGACATAAGAGGGATACCAATACAAAAGTGTACGGACACGAGTGTTAGAAGAGCTCAGGGTGTGTTGGACGCCTTAGCTGAAGACAGGTAGGGCATACGGGCCGATATTGTGATTGGGGAAGATGCGATTTTATGATTCTAAAGTCAGTCAGTATGTGGGTTCGAAGCTGTTTTTAAGCTATTAAATTGTCAGAAGGTTATGGGTTCGAGTCCTGCCTGAGGCAGTCGAAGTTTTAGTTCAATAATAATGATTATAAAAAAGTACACTCGCGTTTTTAAACCTAAAGTTTGTTTTAATCGAGCCCCAGTGGCAGAAAAAAAAAACGAAGTTACCCTTATTTCTTTATTATCTTTTATTAAGCTCCATACAAATTTTTAATTATATAAAAAATCAGCGAGGCTTTTTATGAATACTTAAAAACAATATCAGTATTGAAAGCGCGCGCCCCAACTTCAGCCACTTACGTCGCCAAAACAGTTCGTCTCTAAGACGTCCATTTAATCCTGACATCCATCACTGCTGCCGTATTTCCCTCGTATCCAGCGGAATTCAGGTCACGAGGGGGGCGGGGAAGGTCCTCTAATAGTGGCTGGGTTATTAATCGGAATGATGACTGTTTAGCTGAGACGTATGGAAGTTAAATGTGTCATGTGGTATTGTGGGTTCAGTATTCTGTATGTAGCAGGTCAACCTGCCCAAAAAATTTAAGGTCATTCAATTGATTTTCAACTTTATGTCCAACAAGTACAGATCAATATCAATTGAGAATATTTGACGTTTTGTTGTAGGTTGACGTGCTGTTGTCTGTACTTTGTTCATATACATTCCAAAGGTTTTGATACTCGTAATATGAAAATAACAGTTCATAGTACAGTAAGTACCTAGTGTAAAAAAAAAGTAAAGTAACAGCCTATAATCATCCCACTGCAAAAGGCCTCCATCATTGAATTCAAGTTACCACAGCAATGATGGGTGTACTGGCATAATCAGCACGCGTGCCAAATGCGGGTTGGTGATCACAAACCCGAGCAACGTTCGAAAATTCGAAACTTTTTGTTGCCCGACCCGGGGATCGAACCTGGGACCCCGAGATCTTGGCCCGGTATTTAAACCACTAGACCCACGGGGCGTACCTAGTGTAAACATACATAATTGAATTGAGACCATTATACTGTTATAGTAAGTGGTGCGAAGGCGTCATTCAGCCGACCGCGAGCGGTCTATGGCGCTCAAGTGACGATTTCTAACAATGATATTCAGACCTCTTATAATAATATGTGTAAAGTAAGTAAGGAAAAAGGCCTTCATCATAGAATTAAATTTACCAAAGCATCAAGGGTACCACGCCTGCTAATTCGAAAATTCTATACTCGTGTTGGCCGACCCAGGGATCGCACCCAGTACCCCGTGATCTTGGCCCGGTACTTAAACCACTAGACCAGTGTTTCCCAAACATTGTTCTGCCATGGCCCGGTAAATTTCACAGTGCCCCTTTGTGACCCACTTAATACTTTTAAAACCAAACTGGTTCCATTAGGAAAAATAATACACATTTAATCACTAAATTTTAGTCGAATACTTCGCAAGCTGCCTATGTTTTACTAAAGAATTCAAGTTTCCCGAAAATGACGATAGTTTTAGAAGAATATTTACCACGCGTCGATCGATAGTGGGTATTTTTTTATAAATAAGGCGGGAATGTTGCGACCCGGTTTTTTTTTTTGATGGCCCGGTACCGGGTCGCGACCCGGGCAAAGGCAAATGGGAAACGCTGCACTAGACCAACGGGGCGTTGATGAGAAAGTATATGTGTAATAAAAAGTAAATAAATCAACAAAATATATTACTCGAACTACAAATTCAAATCACACTACCCATACAACAATTGCTGTCACCCAAAAATCTTTTCATATTTCGTCGACCGTAACACTTTGACCGTTTCCAGTTCATTTACGGGGAATGTCGCACTTTGGCAGAGTCATCGTTTAATGGCCTGAGTGATCGGGGAAAGTTAGAAAAATGTCAGGACAGTTTTTTAAAGGACATCTTTGCGATAATATTGAGTGCTGTCAACTGAAGGTTTGGGCGTGAAAGGGTTTTTTAGGAAGAGGAAAAAGAGGCTCTAATCAGTTTTATCAACCGAAAAAAAAATTAGAAGTTTCTCAATTATAGACTCATAAAAAATCCATCCCTTGAGAAAAAAAAAATAAGTTGGTCGCCTTGAAAAAAAAAAACACAAAACTAAATTATGTCTCAGGCGGGACTCGAACCCGCATCTCCTTGCTGGCTTACAGCGATAAGAATATGCTTGAAAAATTGACGCCTGTGAAGTAGTGTCTCGGTGGCTAAATGGTAAAACGCCGCGCCCGGTATGCAAAAAAATAGAGTTTTGCAGTTATCTTTATTTTCATCGCACCCGAGCCCGACGATATAAAGATCCGATAGTCCAACCTCAAAGCAGAAAATCTATCGACACGAAAAAGGAATATAATGAAAACTGCATACATAATGACCTAAGGTGAGTCCGGAGTCCAAATGTATTCTTTTGATATTTAAATCATTGACTAATGAAATGATCCTGAGGGAATACGGATATTCCGGGCCGATGCAAAGATATTTACAGTTCCTGAACTTTGTATGGAGTTTTGAGAAATTGTGATTTTACAGTGCATTTTCGTCAGACTGAATTTAAAGGTCCATTGTACGTGCATTTTAGACAGAGACGTCATTAACATGGCATTCTAAATAGAAGGGTTTTGACGACCTCCGTGGCGGAGTGGCGTACACACCGGTTTTCAAGGTGTCGCGTGCTCCGAGGTTCCGGGTTCGATTCCCGAAAGGTTCAATGTAAAAAACAATTGGTTTTTTTTTATTTGGGGTACCTTCGTTGTTTCTGATCACCAAATTACCTAATTGGAACAACCCATTTTCGCTCACTGTTGAGCACGGGTCTCTCTCCTTTTTAAGGAGAGGGGTTAAGGCCTTAGTACCACCACGCTGGCCTAGTGCGGGTTGGTGGACGGCGGGGGCGACGCTGTGGCAACATCACCCCGCCGTTGAACGTTCCTCAAGCCGCCCGAAGGCCAACAGGGCTTAACGACTAACATCATGAGATAACAGTACATGGATCAGAACAATGTATGTAATGTTGCCCACATTTATTATTAATCTATGATATTTAAAAAGTAATAGATATGTTACATGCGCTCTCAATATGCGTACCTAAAACGTCACAATTGTGACGTCTTTTCAAATCCATGAAAGAGAAAGTAATTGTTCTTTTCACGAGTATGACAAGGACAAAATAAGAATTACGCATGTGTGCAGTAGTTCGCAAGCGGCACATATATTTCGATAGTTTTGTTAGGGCATAACCTATCTATACTTTTTAAATATCATTGTTATTAATTAATTATTTATTATTAACGATATACATTAGTCCACTGATGGACACAGGCAATCCAAATAGAAGGGTTTTGTCATAATAGCCAACGAGTTGGTAATCATGGATTGGCTAGTGGTGAAGACACTAATGTCTTCTTCTGACGGTACTTCTTCAGCCGCTTTTTGCGACGCCCACAAGAAGAAAAGGAGTGGTGCATTTTTTTTGTGCAGGCATTAAACGAGTTTATACCTACAAACAACATTTAATTTGGCTGATTCTAAAACCGCTGGTCACTTAATTAATTGATGCGGCGTTTAAAAAGATTGTACATGGTTAAACCCCGAATCAATTAACATTTAATTACCTCACAAACATATTATGGCCGTCACGATATTATGTGTCAGTGATACTGTCAAAATAAACTAGTTAGATATATAGATAGAATACTCTTTATTGCACACCATAAAGTTCACAAATTACACATGAAAAAAGACTAAGAATTGTACAATTTAGGCGGTCTTATCGTTTGCAGCGATCTCTAACTAGATGAGTAATCAAAAATATATCAACTTAAAAAAAAAGGTAATTCTCAATTTTACATATGGATATATCATGTTATGACTTATGACACGTTTTTACCAAGTAAATCGATTACAATGATTTTTTGCGGGAGTGTAAAATATGTCACCATTAAGTCGACGCCAAATAAGAGATCACCGGCAATCATGATACTCAAAACCGGTGGCTTAGGTATATTGGTATTGGTATCGGGCTCCCTTTTCTGCATTTAGGCTCCACTTGGCCCATTATGCGTAGGGGGGATTGGGGTGGTTAGTCCAACCACCCCAACTCCTTCCAGAAGCACAGAAGTCTTTTAGGACGTTCACAGGCTTTTGAAAGGGAACTCGGTGTGCCGAGGATAGATGCCCGGTGGGTGGCTACCCCTGTGCATTCCAGAATCACATGGGCAGCCGATTCTGCCTGTTCCAGGCAGCCTCTACATAGGGGGCTGTCTGTGGCACCAATGGTGAAGAGATGGCTTAGGTATAACAAGTTTTCCAAAAGATGAAATTTAAAAATAGACATGACATGTTACATAACATGACATCTTGAAGCAAGTGAAAAGCGTCGCTTGCTTCACAAGTGTGCGCGTGCGCTATTCCTATCCTACGATTAACTCAAAGATATTGCGACTTAGCAGCAAGACATGAGTTAAACGCGTACGAGTCTCGTACGTTGTTTTAAGTAAGTTTTTTAGCACGGGACATGCTTCACATGTATAAAAGCGAGAAGCCATTTCGACTACAGACAAGAGCGTAGTGTTTTAAGGAAGACGCACAACTGCAATAGGCCGAACCTCATCAGGAACTCAGGAGGTTGTCTATTAGATGATTTACCTGTAACAAAAAAAAACAACATATTATGTCAAATCACAAATTTAAACTCTCTCTTGTTATAAGAAGGACTCGGACGGCGGTCTGTGGGTATTCCACCTGGGTATTCCACCAGGTGGACCGACGATCTGGTGAGAATAGCGGAAAGCCGCTGGATGAGGGTGGACCGATCATCGTGGAAATGGGTGAGGACTATGTCCAGCTGTGGGCGTCATTTGGCTAAGATGATTTTTATGATGATGATCAGTAGATTTTTTCCGAAATTACTGAAACCTGTGATAAGATAACCTTTCGTTAGTAGTAAGCGATTGCAATAGCAAAAAACGTAATAGTTAAAGCAAATAAATTATTTTTAAATAAAAAAATTGAACCGGCTTAAAAAAACTCACTAAAAAGTACAAAATAACACAATACCTAATCCTATTCTATTTGACTCGGCAACGACTTCAATCTGTTTAGTTGTTAGTAGTTAAAATAATATTGTAAGTAGGTAAATAGGTTTTAAAATAAAACATTGTTCCTGTGTTATTTTGTACTTTTTAGTGAGTTTTTTTAAGACGGTTAATTTTTTTTATTTAAAAATACTTTATTTTTCTTTTTTTAGTGTTAAATAAAATTACACAGTTATTAATCCTCTGTTGGCCGGTAACGGTACCTAACATAAAAATAGTAAAATGACGACTTCTATAAAAATGTATGAATTATTTGAGACACTCATCGCTATAGAATCTTAAGATTCATCCTCCAAGTCCTTACTGCTTAGGAGTTTGACCATCTATCATCAGCTCACGTGAATAACCTGAAAGAAGACAACTATCTGACTATACGCGCCTATGATATTTAAAGAATAAAGATCCTACTCCTAACTGTTAAGGAAATGTACCTTCCATCATCAGCTCATCAACATAAAAGGATGAGAGTACCAGACGAAAATACTGAAAAACCTTAAGAAAGATATGCAAAAACGTAATACGTGCTTATAAAATTTTAGGGTTTCCCTCGATTTCCCCGGATTCCACAATCAGATCTTGACTTCGTTAAAATGGGACCACATGGGAAGCACCAGCTTTCAAACAAAAAAAGATTTTTTTAAATCCGTTCAACCAGTCGAAAGTTCTGTTTGTTACAAACATTAAAAAAAATACAGTCGAATTGAGAACCTCCTCCTTTTTTTGGAGGTCGGTTGAAAAAAGATTACCGCCAATTTCACGGCGGCGAATAATGTTGGTCGTTGATAGTTCGTTTGATATGGATTCTAAATTTGAATTCATTTTCTTCTTCTCTTTTTGGGACTCTCTTTGGAAATGGGATTTTATAAGCGTGGTGATTATGCCAGTTCCCATCATTGCAGTGGTAACTTGAATTCAATGATGGAGGCCTTTTCCCTACAGTGGGATGATTATAGGCTGTTACTTTACTTTACTTTATGTTTATGTGACTACACCACAGAGAATGAATCAAAATAAATGACAAAACCCTCATAAACTTGAGTTAAACGGGTAAATGAATCTTTCATTTGAAAAATAAAAATAGTTCCCAGCAGTAGGTTAAGTGAAAACGAAAGCTGCACACTCCGAGGCCCGGTGCCGACGGGAATGTATAAAAAAACATGTAACTAGGAACGTGAGCGTGTCACATGCAAATACGGACGTGCGGCGGACATTAACGGGTAGCGGGTTCGGGGCCCGGCTGAGTGTTGAGCTTAGCGGTTATCTGACTAAACTTATTAATGTCAGTGATTTTAGTAAATTTAGTAAGCTTAGTAACTTTAGTAATCATAGCTCAGTCTTATTTTAGTAGATAATTTAAAAAAGCGAAAGTTTGAACGAATGTTTGTAACTTATTCACGCCAGAAAGGCTGAACGGATGTGAATCAAATTCGGCTTAGATACAAACTGTATATATATTTATATTCATATTCAAATACAAATTTAATCAAATACAAGTATAATATTTCAAATACAAATTTATTTATAGACATTGCAAATGTTAACCGCACTAGAAATTGTAACCGTTTGCAGCACGCATTCTGTCAATGTTACTCGTATGTCAAACGTCATAATGTTACATTGAGAAAGTTTAAATTGTCAAAAGCGGTACGGTTACATTACAAATAATTTAATATGATGAGTAATATTTCTTAAAATTTCTAATTATCCGCGCAATTACAAATAATTTTGTATGATGATTAATTTTTCTTAAATTTTCTCCGCTCAATTTTCTTTATTTTCATAAGAACATTTTCCTGACAATAACGAACGAAACAAAAAAAGAATTAGCGAAATCGGTCCAGCCGTTCACGCGTGATGCGATGAACAAGGGAAATAGGGATTCATTTTTATTACAAAAGATTATTTTATAGGTTTATGTATGAAAAGCTTTTCCATCACTAACCCGCAGTTCTCTTGCCATCGTGTCCTATATCTTACGGTAAAGTTTCAATGCATGAGATCGAATTTAAATTTCAAAGGCCGAAACCGAGGCTTATTTAAGGTTCGTCTGCTATTTATTATTTCAGGCATATTCCGTAGTTTCAAACTAAATAACCACACTTGTGTAGTCCTGTGAAAATACTTTGTGGAGCAAACATGAAATGGCTGATAGTTTCGTTAAAGAATATATTAACGCGAAGCATGTGTTTACTTACATAAAATGAAGGCTCTTTAGGTAACTTAGGCACTCAAAAATTAATGCAAAATTGTGTTTGATAGCTCATAGTTTGTTCCATTAATATGTTAAACTTCTATTCTCTTTGTTTATTTAGGCACGTAATACTAAAGGTTTTGTTTAACTTCTGTCATAAGTTATTTACCTGTCGCAGTCTAGGTTTGTATGGGACAACAAATCAGAAACAACGAATGTACCACAAACACGAAAATGCACCGTAAGAAATTTATAAAAACACATTTTTGTATGACTGTATTGACCCGTCCGGGAATTGAACCCGTGACCTAAAAACAGGCGACACCCTGAAAACCGGTGTGTATGCCACTCCGCTATGGAGGTCGTTATTAATATGCGTGTCATGAATTGTACGGAACTCTCGACGGGGAGTCCGAATAGCACTTCCTCGGATTATTGTACTTAATTACGTTTTTTGGGAATTATTATTCGCATTCGAAAACGATATCCATAGCCGACTGAACACAGCCCGATATTAATTCCAGTAATCGGTAACTGTAAATGGTTAATGGGTATAACAAATTTGCGACAATTCGCTCGTCCCCCGCGCCTGAGGCTCTACTAGGCAACGCGAAGCCCGTACAGACTGACCTATCTGTCTCTTTCAGACGCTCTATGACATTGGTATGAGTGAGTGAGAGAGATGAGGGCGAAAACGGACATTGCGTTGCAGAGTAAGGCCTCAGATGTACGATTGTTCTGTCAGCGAAACTAATTAAGGCTAGTGATGTGACCTATGTCAGTTACTGATACCGAATTTGATGACCACTGACATTGAAAAAGCTTCTTGACAGCCAGCGGTTCAGTAAACATTAATGATGTGGACAACATCAAATTGTTCTGATCCGAATTTGAATAACTATTTAAAGCACTCGTATTTTGGAAATCAGAAACATCGAAGGTACGAGTACTATAACAAACACCCAGACCCGGACGGGTCAACGTAGGAAAAAAGTATTTTTCTACGTTGACCTGTCCGGGAATCGAACCTGTTTGTACGCCGCTTCGCCACAGAGGTCGTCAAACTAGTGACATAAAGATATCCAGTAATGCATTTCGAAGCAGATTTTCACAATTATTACGACTTAACATAACAGAACGCCTTATTGGTGTAGTAGTTTGAGTACTTAGCCTAGATCTCGGGGTCCTAGGTAGTTCAGGTTTTTAAATTTTCTAACATTGCTCGGGTTTGTGATCACCAACCCGCATTTTGCAAGCGAGGTGATTATAATAGGGGTTAAAGTATGAAATTGCCGATTATTTTCCCACTTCTTATTTTGTTTATAGCTCTTAAGTATAGTCATATTATTGAGTAATTCTTTTTGTATTGTATCAAAAATGTAACAAAGTAACATTTGACTAAAAAAAAAAATGTAATACTAGTGCCTATTACTTCAAAGGAAGTTGTTGAAAAGACCCCTTACAATGTGTCAGCTGACCTTCTTGCTTCAATTAAGTATATTTGTATTATATACTTTGATTTTCAGAAATTTAAATACTATAATGCGTAGCTTTATAACTATCTAACTTTCACCTTTAATTGCATCGAAGACGGTTCAGGCGTTTTTAAAAAAACTAAAAAGCTGTTTGTATGGATAAATGACTTTTTTCGATTTCGTCCATACAAAACGACAATTTCATACTTTAACCCCTAATACCTGTAGCCATCATTGCTGTGATAACTTGAATTCAGTGATGTAGGCCTTTGCCATGCAGTGTGATGAGTTTAGGCTGTTTCTTCAGTATTCGATAACAAAACTAGCTGACCCCGCCAACTTCGTATCGCCTCAGAATAATATTTGGATTTTGACGTAAGACGTCACACAATGTCATTGTCATGGAATATGGCGTTTACCTTACCATGTTACACAGAAAATTTGCAATAAAATAAGGAATATTGCAATAAAATAAAGGATAGCTTACATCTCAATTTATAGTCGCAGTAGACTATTGAGCTGTAAGCTATCCTATCTTTCAAGTTGAATGAAATTGCACACGGTATGCAAATCAAATTTGAAATCGGTTCAGTTGTTTAGGAGTCCATCGCGCACAAACAACGTGACATGTAATTTTTATATATAAAGATTATAAATTAATTCACAAAATGTTACACTCAGTGTGCATTTCGGCATAATCCTCCTCGTTTGAGAAATTGAACTTCAAGAATTGAACCGACAAAATGTGAAACAAGCCACCAGTTATAAATCGTTGCCAAACAAGCAATCATTGACAACCATCATGAACCAATTCATTGTGCATGGTGTCATTTAATTTTTTTTGAAAAAGTTTTCTCAAAGAATATAACTAACCACACCCACATTCCTGTCTTTATAGAATAACAAAACGATTTCATACAAAGAGATTAAAGTGCTTTTACCATTCAAATTGTGTTTAATCTTAAGTTCAATACCTATCTCTAACAACGATAAGTCAATTCTCAAAGGGACGAATTCGCTCCCTCTTATATTAAATTGAAACTATTAAGCCCTTGTCATGTGAATTGCTTAGAAGGCGTTGAAATCGAATTCGCTTGTAGATAAAGTACTATATACATACAAACATGCAACTACTACTAAATACTACACACATGCAAGTAAAATATGCAATGGATGTTACATGATAACAGATGGGCGATGGGCTAGGTACATTTTTAGTTAGTCCTTAATTAAAGTTGTTCCATTATAAAACATAGTCTCAAAATTCATTAACTCCATTCTGAAGACCATAGCGGGGAGATATGACTCTCCTATAACTCGCCATCTTGTAAGGGTTCTGGTCAAGAGGAACACTGACTGACCCGCCGCTGCCATCTGTAGTTTTATCTGTTTTATTGTTTTGTGTATTTGTTGTTACTAATGTAGCTTATAAGATTTTACTAATAAAATGGACCTGCGTTGTCTGATTTGATGAATAAATTTAAAAAAAATTATAATGCCTATGATAGGAAACGAACCAAACTCTTAAAGTTAATTTGGTAACTTTTTAGAGTGTTTTACCATAATAATCTATACAAATAAAAATGAATCATCGAAACTGTGCACGCGCATGATTTCCGATCGACAATCTCATTATAATATTATAAACGCGAAAGTTTGTAAGAATGTATGTATGTTTGTTACTCTTTCACGCTAAAACTACTGAACGGATCTGAATGAAATTTGGCACGGTGTTAGCTTATTGGCTGGAATAACATATAGGCTACTTTTTATCCTGGGAAAAGGTACGGTTCTTTTGGGATAGTTTTAATAAACATTTTTAAATTTAAAAATCCACGCATACGAAGTTAGTAGCAACAGCTAGTATTTGATAATTCAGTTCCTTTCTATTTATTTTCCAGTTAATTCGGGTTAACCAACAAAACATTGATATACGAGTAGTAGATTACATGACTAGTACTTAAACGAAAACAAAGTTATTCTTGTGCCAACAACATCGTCAACCACAGATTGATAATTATAATTTTGACGACCTCCGCGGTGAAGTGGCGTACACACCGGTTTTCAAGGTGTCGCCTGCTCCGACGTCCCGGGTTCGATTCCCGGACAGGTCAATGTAGAAAAAAAGTGTTTTTCTACATTTTCTCGGGTCTGGGTGTTTGTGGTACCTTCGTTGTTTCTGGTTTCCAAAATACGAATGCTTTAAATAGTTATTCAAATTGGTATCAGAAAAATGTAAGTGATTTTGTCCACATTTATTTATTTATTATTTTTATTTTATAATACTAAGTATACTTTATGTTTTGATAGTTATGTTAACAACAATCAGGAGAAGGTTTACATGAAAGTATGCATATATTTATTAGTAAAACCGTGCAAAACCAGGACGAAAAGCTAGTAAAAAATATAACATAATACATATACATAAAACACCAAAAATGTAAGCCCAGTATCAATTTTTCGATGCAACTACCATCAAAAATAATATGACCGGAATGTTATACGGAATATTTTTATCTCTTCGCGGTAAGGTTGAAAATCCTAATGCATTTTGCGAGGGGAGAGTGGGGATCAATTTTAACGATGATTGGTTCCGTCCTAATGACCATAACGGCTGATCCCGAAGCTCGAACACCTGGTCACTTGCGAGCTTTCAGTGAGGCACGGGGAGCTTAATTTTTAACCACTTCGCTATTGGTAATGTGTGGCATTGATATCCGTATGCGTTAGCTAGTTCAATTTAGATACCTAAATTAATATGTACAAATGAGCATTTTTATCTCTCATACATACGCATAAGAAATTAAAAGACTCATTTTATTATGTACATTTTATTATGTAAATTAATGAACTATGACGACAGTAGTGACCGAGTTTCTTGCGTTGCTTCTACTCAGCACTAGGATGTTAAAATATTGGATAGAAGCGCTTCCACGAGCTTATTTGCAGAAATAAATATAATTTTACCATTTAAGTAATTGGACACAAATTTCTTAGGGATTTTTTATATTCCACATTCTAACCACTATACCGGACACTCAAAAAACTAAAAGCCATCTTCGATTAAAATATAAAATGCTTCTGACAGTACTAAAAGACTATTATGTATAGCCTTCAGTACACCTAGGTCCCTTCACCTTCGTACACATTAAAGTTAATATTACCCACTCAAATGTAAACCCAGCGAGCATTATAATTACCTCGGCTCGTGGGAAAACCTTTGGAATCCGCTATTGCCTTAACAAACAATACAATACCGCCCATTCTAAATAATATAGACATGTTTCCAAAACATTACCAACTAATTCTTCCTCTGGCCTCCGTGGCGGAGAGGATTACACACCGATTTCTATGGTGCATACTCCAAGGTCCCGGGTTCGATTCCCGGATGGGTCTGTCGAAACTATTTTTAAATACTTAAAATTTCCGGACCCAGGTGTTTGTGTTACCTTCGTAGTTTCTGTTACCTAGTTACTTTGAGATCGGAACAATTTATGTGATTTTGTCCTAATTTGTCACCCATGTAACGAGAAACAGTGGTGCTGTTTTATTTCAAACCGGTATACGCTACATAATCTCGTCTAAGCCCTTAAAGTATGCGTCAACATAAAAACTTCCTTTTACATTTAGGTCCATAGAAAAGGCAAATATTTGGCACAAGTTATCAAACTAGCAAATATAATTTTAAATGGCTACCATTATCTATATATATAAAAGAAAGTCGTGTTAGTTACTTCACTTATAACTCAAGAACGGCTGAACCGATTTAGCTGAAAATTGGCAGGGAGGTAGTTTAGAGCCAGGAGAAGGACATAGGATACTTTTTATCCCGTTCGACATCATTCCCGTGTGACTTGACATGTAACGTCAGTCACTATAAAACGTGGTATAACAAAAAAGAATCAGACTTGGAATAACAAAATTGACGTATAATGACAGCTATGTAATGACGTATGGATGACTATTTGATATTTGTAAGAAATCAATAATATAACTATTTCTATTAAATAAATAATTAACATTATTGCCCAATTGCCCATTCGTATAAACAGTGAAGTGAACTATAAAACTCGGTATGGTTAAAAATTTAAGTTTTTAGGTGAAGTGAAGTTTAATTAATAATGCCGCGACCAAGACGATCGAATCTTTCCCGACAAAGCCGTGATGCAAGAAGAATACGAAATACTGCAAATGAAAGGACTGAAGAAGAACAAGAAATTGCACGTGAACAGCGCCGCGATAGTATGGCTCGACTTCGTGCTTCTCAATCACGAGAGCAAAGTGAAGCAGCCCGTGAAACAGCTCGGTTGGCAATGCAGAATCGTCGAGCGAACAACAGAGGTCAACAAATAGATAATTTGCGACGCAGAACAAGATATTTATCAAGTGCTGATTTGAATCGAGCAGCGTTTCAATACGATTGCAGCAATGATTACAGCTTGCATCCTAGCGTTTGCATTGGGCAAATGGACGTAGTTTGCGAGTATTGTGGTGCATTAAAGTTTTCCGGAGAAACGCCTGGATTATGCTGCCTTAATGGTAAAGTGAAATTGCCATTGTTGACTCCGCCACCTGAGCCATTGTATTCATTGCTTTGTGGCGAAACACAAGAATCACGCCACTTTCTTGCAAATACTCAAAAATACAATGGTTGTTTCCAGATGACGTCATTTGGGGCAGATATTATCGAAGAACGGGGATTTAATCCGACATTTAAGGTATTTATTTTTGTACTTATATAGAATGTAGTTAAAGAATAACTTACTTTATCTATTGGTACCTATGTAGTATATTTGCTAATTCTGAACTCTACTCTCCCACCGAAAAAAGTGTTTATAACCCAGTTAATACTGTCTGGTTTTTATTTTGTAGATACAAGGACAGATTCATCATCGAATTGGATCATTACTACCTTTCGAAGATACACAGAATAAATTTTTACAAATATATTTCATGGGCAACATGGAAGAACAACTTGATCGACGCCTAGAGATCAATGCAGGAATGAAGCGAGCAATTCTTCAAGACTTGCAGTGTCTGCTTCATGAACATCATGCGTTGGTCAGGTTGTTTAAGAGTGCTTTAGAGCGCATGCCAAGTGATGACTATAAAGTTGTTATCAAAGCAGATAAACGACCATCTGGAACACACGAAAGGACATTTAATGCTCCAACAGTAGACGAAGTTGCCATCCTGATTGTTGGTGAACAATTGGAAAAACGCGATATTGTGCTTACACGTCGCGATACTGGGCAACTGCAACAAATATCTGAAACTCATCGATCATATGACACATTGCAATACCCGCTGATGTTTTGGCAAGGAGAAGATGGATATTATTTTAATATTAAAATGAAAAATCCATTGAATGGTGAGTATCAGTATCATAATTTATTTCATTTATTTGTGAAAGACACTGATTTAAAATAATGCTTATTAAAAAAATGGTTAATGTCTGTATTGTTTGCCTTTAAAATTTGCCTTTGAAATGGTTAATTATCAAATTTTTAATTTCAGGTGAAGAAACTACAAAGAAAGTTAGCTCAATGAATTATTACGCATATCGTTTGATGATTCGTCAAAATGCTGACAACTATTTGCTGCGGTTTCGTCGATTGTTTCAGCAGTATTGCGTTGACATGTATGTAAAAATAGAAACGGAACGTTTAACATTCATTAGGTTGAACCAAGCCAAACTGCGTTCTGAGGAGTACATCCATTTACGTGATGCAGTTAATACTGAAGGAAATGCAGCTAATATTGGTCGATTAACTATTCTGCCGGCGACATACATTGGTAGTCCACGTCATATGCATGAATATGCACAAGATGCAATGACATATGTTCGTCATTACGGTCGGCCCGATCTCTTTATTACTTTTACCTGTAATCCAAAATGGATAGAAATTACTCAATTGCTGCTTCCCGGACAAACATCAAGTGATAGACACGACATCACAGCACGTATATTCAGGCAAAAAATTCGGTCCCTGATGAACTTTATTGTTAAACAACGCGTCTTTGGAGATACTCGATGCTGGATGTATTCAATCGAATGGCAAAAGCGAGGCCTGCCGCACGCACACATTCTTATTTGGTTAGTGGAAAGAATTCAGCCTGACCAAATAGATGATATCATATGTGCTGAGATTCCTGATTATGAAGTCGATCCAGACCTACATGATGTTGTTACTACTAATATGATTCATGGACCGTGTGGTGCCATCAATCCCCAATCACCTTGCATGGTCGATGGAAAGTGCTCTAAACGATATCCACGGAAATTAACGGCGGAGACTGTCACTGGCAATGATGGTTATCCGCTGTATCGGCGTCGATCACCAGATGACAACGGTCGAACTGTCACAACGAAAGTGAAAAGAATGGATTTCGTTGTCGACAACAGTTGGATTGTTCCATATTCGCCACTTATTTCTAAATCGTTCAAGACACATTGCAACGTTGAATACTGCAATTCAGTTAAGTCCATAAAATATATTTGCAAATATGTCACGAAAGGCAGTGATATGGCGGTTTTTGGATTGCAATCCTCGAATACCAACGATGAAATTTCACGCTATCAAGTTGGTCGTTATGTGAACTGTAATGAAGCGATTTGGCGTATATTCGCATTTCCCATTCACGAACGTCATCCTACTGTTACGCATTTGGCGGTGCATCTGGAGAATGGTCAACGAGTATATTTCACGGCTTCGAATGCTACGCAACGTGCTGAAACACCTCCAGCAACTACATTGACCAGTTTTTTTGCAATCTGCCAAAGCGATCAGTTTGCACGAACTTTGCTTTACTCGGAGATGCCACGTTATTATACTTGGAATGCTTCATCGAAGAATTTTCAAAGACGGAAGCAAGGCGATGCGGTTCCTGGGTATCCAGATGTGCGTTCTACTGATGCTCTTGGTCGTATGTATACAGTTCATCCAAAGAATAATGAATGTTTCTATTTGCGGTTGTTGCTGGTAAATGTGCGTGGGCCAACGTCATTTGAGTCACTACGAACTGTTAATGGTGTAATATTCCCAACATATCGTGCTGCATGTGAAGAATTGAAGTTATTAGAAAACGATAGTCATTGGGATACGACAATCGCTGAAGCCATTATCTGTGCATCTCCAAGTCAGATACGCACATTATTCGCTATCATAATTTCGACATGTTTTCCATCAAACCCATGTAACCTGTGGCACAAATACAAGGATAATATGTCAGAAGATATTTTACATCAAATTCGTGTCAGTTCCAGAAATCACGATATTGAGATGAATGAGGAGATACATAATCGTGCTTTACTCTTGATCGAAGATATGTGTTACCTCATGTGCGGTAATTTATTAATCAGGTTAGGAATGCCAGCACCATATCGTGAAATGAATGACGCATTTAATCGAGAATTGGAACGGGAACGTGAATATGATCACCAGGAATTAGATTTAGTAGTTCAAACGAATGTACCCCTGTTGAATTACCAACAAAAGAAAGTTTATGATACTTTAATGAAGGCAATCGATGATGAAAATGGTGGTTTATATTTCCTAGATGCCCCTGGTGGAACTGGCAAGACATTCCTCATGTCATTAGTTTTAGCAACTGTTCGGGCGAGATCTAACATAGCGGTTGCAGTTGCTTCTTCTGGAATAGCAGCCACATTGTTAGAAGGATGCCGTACGGCTCATTCAGCATTCAAATTACCGTTAAATCTTCAAACTATTGAAGAACCAACGTGTAATATTGCAAAACACTCAGCAATGGCCAAAGTTTTAGCGGTATCGAAAATCATCATCTGGGACGAATGCACAATGGCGCATAAACGTGCATTAGAAGCACTTAACCGAACATTAAAAGATTTACGCAATGACTCGAGATGTTTTGGAGGAGCAATGATTTTACTTTCTGGTGATTTCCGCCAAATACTGCCAGTAATTCCAAGATCTACGGCTGCCGACGAAATAAACGCTTGCCTCAAATCGTCAAATCTATGGCGCCATGTGAAGAAACTGCAACTGACAACAAACATGAGAGTTGCATTGCTTAATGATACATCTGCTGAAGATTTCTCGGAGCAATTGCTGACTATCGGTAATGGTCAAGTACCTGTCGATGAATCGAGCGGATTAATATCATTTCCAAATAATTTCTGTAATTTTGTCTCATCAAAAGACGAACTTATCAACAATGTATTTCCAGAAATTATTTCTAACTACAAAAATTATGAATGGATGAGTGAGCGAGCAATTTTAGCGGCTAAGAATAAAGATGTAGATGACCTAAACAACATAATTCAAAATAAGATCATTGGAACAATGCATTCATTCAAATCTATTGACTGCGTCACAAATGAAGATGAAGCCACCAACTATCCAATTGAATTTTTAAACTCTTTGGACGTGCCTGGCTTACCACCGCACAATTTACGCCTAAAGGTTGGCTCCGTAGTAATCATGCTTCGAAACATAAACCAACCAAAACTGTGCAACGGTACGCGTTTGGTGGTTAGAAAATTGATGAACAATGTAATTTACGCTACGATAATGATAGGAAAATTCAAAGGTGAGCAAGTTCTCATTCCGAGGATACCGATGATCCCAACCGATATGCCGTTTGAATTTAAAAGACTTCAATTTCCGATACGTCTTGCATTTGCCATGACCATCAACAAATCACAAGGCCAATCCTTAAAAGTTTGTGGTTTAAATCTAGAACATTCATGTTTTTCCCATGGTCAATTATACGTGGCATGTTCACGGGTCGGAAGACCATCTGCGTTGTTTGTTTTTGCGCCTGATAATAAAACAAAAAATGTCGTGTATCACAAGGTACTTAAATGAAGAGCAACCTATGTACTAAAATACAGAAATAATTATGAATGATTGATGTAGAAATTTAATTTTTTTTGTATTTTTTCCAATAAAAAAAAAATCTGCTTATTTATTGACATTAAGGCGGAACAAAGTTCGCCGGGTCAGCTAGTAATATAATAGTTATAGGTTCAGGTTTAGGTTAGTAATACTTTGGTTGTTTCTGAAGTTAAAACGTTGGGTATATTAAATAATAAAAACGAATACAATTTTAATATAAAAAAAAATGTTAACCTATCCTTATCTTTGCCAAACGCTAAATGGGCCTCCCATAAGCTTTTAAACAATGATTGCTTCTAAGCCACCCGTATTTAGCGACTACTCGATACTAACACCAGATCGTTGGTCAACCTGGTATTGGACTACCTACAGGTGACCGGACGACGGTCCGGTGTCTGGTCGCCATTCCAGTTCCAGAACCTATCTGCCCCAGGCGCCCCAGCGGCCATCGATTCTTATCACTATGAGATGGCCTACTGCCAATTCACAGGTACTAGTTACCTAACTAGAATTGCACTACCCCTTCTCGTCCCTGTCAGAGCCTAGGCTACTTAAGGAGTACTGGCAGAAAAAAAAGCGTTTTATCTCGTCTACCAAATGGCGGCTTATTTGCCAAAATCTTCCTTTTGAAGTATTATACCTACCCACACGTGTGGAATAATGCGACGAGTATAAAAGATGTACTTACATAATTAAAAAGGTGTTAGCTTAATCATTTTCTGACAGTTAGGTACTACTTTTTCGTACTAATCTTTCGCGTTGCATAAATACTTATTTAAAAACTTATTAGCAGGATTTAAACGCGAAATGTGTACATTTTTTTATTTTTATACCTGAAAAAAAAAAAAAGAATTTATGTTGGCCTTTAAATCCCGTTATACGTTTTTAAATAGTTTCTGGCAGTTGTCATTTATTTTTTGAAGCAGACCGAGTTCATTGCCCTATCTCATATGTTTTGCTGAAAGATATTCAACTTAAGGTCAAGGTGAGGTCAACAGGCACTTAGGCTATCCTTAATCAAACAAAAGTAGGATATTGGTTCTGAAGGTGGTGTGTAACTAACTCTATCTTACTAATGGATTAGAACTAAATTCGGGTTCGGTGAATAATACAAATACCTACGAAGGCCTTGTGATGCATCTCGATAAGTGTAACCGTGTGGTGCTGACTTATACTAGAATAGTAGGTAGGTACTACATCTTCTCGTCTTGTGGGTGTCATAGTCTCGTAATAGGCGAATTAACGCCACACTCACAGACGTTATTTAATTTTAGTCTTAATCGTCTATTAAATTGAAATACCAAACAATGTCGCCCTTAAAATTTCATGCATAAGGTTGACATTATTTGACGTCTCACATTAATGGACGATTAGGACTAGACCTAGCCACCATTTTGGATAAACTGCGACCACGAATCCGCTTGCCATGGATGGCGATAGTGGCAAAATCGTCTTTTCAGAGGGATGCTATGTGTGACTTGAATTGCTCGGATGAGAGCTGTTGTGTGCCCAGAAAATAATTGTAAATCTGATCTATGTCCAGCAGTGGGCTGATTTACGCTGCTTGTAATTGTGAGCCTAATTACTAAAACCTAGTTCGTTAACACTTTTCACACAGACAGACAGCTACTTTTGGCACAGATGTTTTTTTTAAATAATTATTATCACCAATATCACACACACCATAACATAATTTACTATCAATAGCCACTCTGAATAATAATGAACTTATATCACTATAAAACTCTTAACATCAATAAACTGGTCATAGCAGGACGAATAAAAAAGCAGCGCCCGCGCATGTTTGTTAAAGCGAGACATATACACATTGCGGGCGTGTTGGAAAGGGACGGGAAGCTATTGATCGTCGATCACGGTACTGATAAATAGTATTACATTATGTTAAAGTTAACCCTTCATAGTTAAAGATGATGCTCGTTACTCGGAACGAGAGTTATAATAAGCGCGATATTTCTTTGACAATAACTGATTGCTGTTTTAAAAGGAATAATTTGATTAAAAGCATAGACTTCGGAGGTTGATCTATACTGATTATTGTATAAAGATTCATACGTTTGTTTTTCAAATATTTAACTCGTAAAGTGTTAAAACGATTATATGCGCACCGACAAGGAGTGGAATGCCCTGCCTGCAGTGCCTGCATATGTTTTCCCGAAAAACTATAACCCTAAAATGTTTAAAGCAGGAATAAATAGGCTGCTTCTGGGTAAGCTCGCTCCATCTTAGGCTTCTTCTTAACCGTAGAGTTAAGTATGAAGTCAAGAGCAAGCCCATTGAATATAAAAAAAAGAAAATTTATTAACTTTCATAAAAATCAATAATTGGCATACGTTTTATAGTTTCTCAAAAACAGAATTTTGTGGAGAGGACTCAAATGACTAACTGTTTATTTATTAATCACCATCATCACCGACAGCCAATTAATTAATCAGTCCAATGCTTAACACATACCTCAAAAATAAGGATTTTACCACAATCGCCATACACGGTTGGCTATCACAGTTTGGCCAATGTTGGAGATAAAACGCTGCAAGTGCTGCAACACGTCTTCTTCTTAAATACACCTTTGGCCGCCTCTTACGACACCAAAAGAAAGAGAAGTGGTGGTGCTATTACTTTTATTTGCCAGCACCACACGGCACGGTCTTTTATTTAGGCTGCCCCACGTCCGACTTTTTGTAGGACCGATAATCGGGCCGATTTTACTATAGTAGGCAGCAGCATACACAATCATGACCGATTTTTAAGCTATTGCATAGCTTCTATCGCGGGCCTTGAGCGTGGAGACCGAATCCAGAAATTCCGTAACGAAAATAACCTAACACCCCCCACTCCGACCGGCACAGCGGTGATAGTTTTTAGTTTTTCCATCTATCGATGAATAGCAGAGCTTTTAATGACTTTTTGAAATATCACGCTTGTCTCTTTAGTTCAGCAACCCGCCTTTAGGTGGCATTTGCATAAGTTGATAAAAAATGCTATGCAATAGCTTTACCGCGGCAGTCTCCGAGTGCCACACGTCTTTTTTGTAGGACGTGTGCGTTGCTCCATTGCTATCAGTACGTTCTATTTTTCTCCTACAAAAGATCGGTCACCGATTATCAGACGTGTTGTAAGCATCCCTGTTTACCACAGAACATGAAAAAAGGTTAAAAAGCCGATGAAGGCGGGGCAGGCAGGATATGAAAAAATGCTTGAAAGTTAGCGCTAAGTGACTGGGACATACAGTTTTTACAGAGACAAAACAAAGTTCAAGATGGTGGTCTTCCTAATGTCAAATAATGAAACGCTTAAGTCCAAAATTAAGGAAGTTTATTGATTTCAGAGCTATCAAAACAATAATAATTCAAAAATGAATATTAATCTGGATTTTCAGGCTTTAATTATGATATTAATTATCGGATTAGAGAGTTTTCAAATATGTAATTATGTAAAAGATTTCAAATCATCAAGAAACATGACGATATTAGGTAATCAAGATATCTTTTCTGTAAAAAAATATAGTTAATGAAGGTAAACTCGAAAAATATGTAGGTAGTAACAGTAATAGTATTTTTTATTTGCATAAGTACATGGTATAAAAGATGTTAACATTCGATCCGTATGAATGTAAGCATTAAATTAAATTATCATCATAAAAATAAAAAAAATAATGTGGACAACATCAAATTACATTGTTCTGATCCCAATTTGAATATCTATATAAAGCATTCGTATTTTGGAAACCAGAAACAACGAAGGTACCACAAACACCCAGACCCGAAAAAATGTAGAAAAACACTTTATTTCTACATTGACCCGTCCAGGAATCGAACCTGGGACCTCGGAGCAGGCGACACATTGAAAAACTGTGTGTACGCCACTCCGCCACGGAGGTCGTCATCATATACTATCTATATACTTATAGTTATACTGAAGAAATTTAACTACAATTTGACTTACCAGGCACCTTACCTTACCTGTACAATAATTATACGGCGGTAGAAATAAATGATAAATGGTCATATGGTAAGAAAAATTTGACTATGTCTTTTCTTTTATTATTGCAGAACTGACGAGTTTTTTTGTAATAACAACAATAGTCTGACATACGAGCGAAGCGGCGCGCGGGGAGCTATCGCGCCGTACGCAACGCGTATCTATAAATAGCGCAAGTTACTAAATTATAGTGCGCACTTAACACACGATGATTAATAAAATATGTATGTAACTTTATTGTTTAATTGTATTCATATCCTATGCTTGTTTGTTTTATTTACAAGAACAAGTCTGCCGTTATAATATTGTATTAATATTTTTTTGGTTCGCTTTCATCATTAGGCTGTTGGAAAAGGATTTTGACTTTAAGCCCGTAATTTGAAATGATACTCAAATCTACCAGTACCAATAGTTTCAGTTGTAACTCCTTTGGTTAATAATGTTAAAATTACCATATTACTCGTGATTAATAAATACACAACGGTTATATCTATTGTAATACTAATTTACTTTGTTCGTTCAAATAAATATTAAAGTATAATTTTATTTAAGTATGATTAAAAAACTGGGAGTCAGTTTCAATTACACACATACTTAAAAATTACTCATTTACCACATCTAAACAATATACCAAATCATCTAAAACAAATTCGTTATATCCGTCCTATCGGCATAAGTGCACAAGCGCGCATCCTAAACTAGCGAACATTGTATAACCGTCGCCGTGAGACAAAAACATTGTCCGTCTCTTTCTTGCTGCTCGTGCCCGCTTCCACGACACGTTTCAAAATGGCCGGCGCCTTGCAGTCGTGTTTCATTGCTGTTCGGAAGATATACGCTCGCGCCTTTTTGTATTAATTAGTTAATTTTGAGTGGTTTAAAATAGTGTTAAGATGTCTAAAAACAAAACCCCACACCCGAATCCGCATACGGATCGACTACTTCAACGGATTTACTGTAAATGGCAAACAAAACCAAATGAACCAGTGTTTGAAGACTATCTAGCTTACGATCCCGTTAACCGCCGAGCACGTAACATAGCTTACTCCCTGACAGGGCTTGCTGATAACGTTTTGGAATCTTTAAAAAAAGGTGAGGTAATAGATTTATCTAAAAAACCTATTGACCGTGCTGTTATTCAAGAACAACTTTTTAATTTCTACTTATCAGAAGAAATCTTACCAACAACGAAACAGTTGTTTAATGCGCTCAGCTGTAACAAGGCATTACCTGCATACATTGACATAGTGAGTTTCAGGAAACTTTTATTTCGAATGGATTATGTGTGGAAAAAAATAAATACCAATCTTTTCGTTGTATTGGAACGACCAGAAGTGACTTACGAAAGGTACATGTTTTTAAAACATATTTTGGAATATCAGGAACAAAATATACCCATATATTTCGTGGAAGAATGGGTCGTTCCTGCTGACCCTAAATCATATTATGAAACAGCGGGAACATGTTATAATATTCGCAAGAGCAAAGATGTTATAATATTCGCCTTCTCCAAATCAGAGATTGTATTTGACAATTCTGTCTTACCACTTAACAGGTCTGAGAATGATTATAAAAATTGGATATTTGACCATTTGATTCCATCTTTGAAGCAAGAAAGTGTTATTGTTACGAACAGTGACCATTTTAATACAGACTTGTTTGGTTACCCGACGATCAATAGCTTAAAAGGTGATATGACGGAATGGTTAGAACGCCATGATGTGCCGTTTGATGAAGACATGACTAAGTCTGAGCTTTGGGCGTTGATCAAGAAATACACGAGCATTGATGTTAAGATGACCACTTTGGACACGTTAATTCGATCTAGTGGTCATATTCCTTTGCGTATTCCTCGGCACATAAATATGTTAACCCCAGGGAAGTATTTGTATGATCATCTAAGGGATGTAAATATCTTGACACAATTTTATGGTGTGACGTCAAATGAAGATGATCGGCATGATAACATACATTCGCGAATGAGTTCGATAGATATTGCAGCGTTGGGAAAATGTGTCGATATAGGCATTACTCAGTATAAAAAGACGTTAAGCAACGATGTAGATTTGGATGAGAAGCTCGACGGCTTAATGATGGAAATGGAATTGAATGATTGCAACAGTGATGACGATTCTGATGTACCCTCTGACAGTGATTGTGATTAATTTTTAAAAACACATTAATAAAGAGAAGCTCGTTTTAATTGTGAAATCATTCCATAGTTGTTTAAATAATAAAGGACACTTGCATATAATAAAAATAATAATAAATAATAAATAAATATTTAAGACATGCCTCACTGGGCCACACTGAGCCATCTAGTCCCAAATTAAGGTCCTATTAAGTACCCTGTCGTATGGGGTACTAGACAACCGATAAACTTACTTATATACTTTTTTTTTGTAAATACATACTTATAATACATAGAAAACATAGAAAACACCCAGACCAGTACAAACAGACATGTTCATGCACACAAATATTCGTACTGTGCGGGGATCGAACCCGCGACCCATGGCTCAGAAGCAGCGTTAACTACCGCTGATCCAAATGGTCGTCAAATAACATCTCTAACAACTAGTTTTTTATTATTCCAACGCTAGCCTGGCGCTATTATGACGCAGCAATTCTCATTACTGCATCATTATATAATAATGATATATCACCTAAATTAATATATACCATATTTTCTCAAAATATGTTCGGCATTTAATTTTAATTTCAAGATAATTCTAATTTCAAAAGTACAAAGATTAGACCTTAACGAAGGACATAGGCTATTTCGTATCCCACAGCTGGACATAATTTTTCACTGGCGCGATATAATAGTAGTTTAGTATACCTAATTACGCAGGCCGAGGTAAAAAACCGGCCAAGTGCGAGTCGGACTCGCGCACGAAGGGTTCCGTACCAAAATGGCCAAAAAAACGGGTTCGTTGTATGGGAGCCTCCCTTAAATAT
Organism: Anania crocealis; assembly: GCA_949315895.1. NCBI lineage: Eukaryota > Metazoa > Arthropoda > Insecta > Lepidoptera > Crambidae > Anania > Anania crocealis. The sequence goes on along the minus strand of OX438874.1, from coordinate 4,099,084 downwards.
TTATTTTATTTGTTTTTATTACAGTAACAGAAATACACAATTTGTGAAAATTTTAACTGTCTAGCTATTGCGGCTCTTGAGATACAGCATGGTGACAGAGCGACGGACAGACGGACAGACAGCGAAGTCTTAGTAATAGGTACGGAACCCTAAAAAACTAGTTTTACGATAAGAAGAAAGGCCACTGTAGAAAACGCCTTCCTGTTTGATCATCGTAATGATTTGATCTGATTAATGTAACTACGGTATCTATCGGTATTAATGTAACATAAAATAAATATATATAAAAAAATCTATTGCTGTTTTGTCGAGAACGACAGGGCCGATTTACCTGATTTTGTTTCTGAAATGTTTTTCCTAGTCCAGGGAAGGTGTAAACGGTGAGAAAATATGGAAAAATTGCGAGGAGGATAGCATGAACAACTATTTCATTTTCCCATGTGAACTTACTCAAGTTTTTCACTCAAGCGAAAGGAGAGACACCTAATCTTATTAGGGTAGGTGATGCAAAGTACACCGGGTCATGTCTAGTAAGAAATAAATATGACAAAAGCAGTTTTAAATTTTTATTTTAAGAAACATTACAAACACATGTAACAGATAATCAATAAAATGCACTTGCTATTCCAAATTCAGGATCATACTTCAAAACTTCTCTGTAATCGGTCAAATGTGCTAATTCATTGCTATCACCGCCACTCATTATATTATCTATGATCGTCTCCATAATTGAATCCTCCGTCAGATAAAGATTTTCTCTCAAAACCATTGCCTTCTCTAAATATTTCCAATCCAATCTAATGCTTGTCGTCGTCAATTTCTTTTTACGTTCTATTTCAGAAAAAAAACCAAAAATATCCAAAGTACCACCATATAGAAAAGATGGCCGCACAACATTTTCGTGACCAAAACAAGTGGTTATATTCCTTATTATATCTTTTCCATTTTCATAGTAACGCTTCACTAACTCTTGTAATTCTTGTCTATGCATTTTTGGATCATGCGGAATTTCCATCTCGTTTAAAAAAGCGACCAGCTCAGTTTTAGGGCTGAACGGATACAACTCCCGCTTCGTTTCTGAACGTACAAAAACACTAGGTACATTTACTTTATTCCCAACGTAATGCAGAAATTCTTCGTATTTCATTATGTTATCATCATACAGTACACCCATTTTGGCTGACACTGCTGCCATATAATTTGTGTCAGGATTAATATTCAAATATACAATATGCTTGCCTGCTTCCCTATGGCGTTTCATCGTTATCAGATATGCAATTCTTTGTGCTCTACGTTCGTTTTTTTCCACAAATATAGCTTTGCTGGTGTCAGGTATTGGGCTCCACACGAAACCACAGTGAGCCAAATCGAAAAATGTTATTTGATCATCCAGCGTTTTCACATAAAGTAAAACTTCGCCAGCATTGGGAGGTCGGTTCTGGATATAGTACCATTCATTCAGCATATCTCTTAATTTGTTCAAATTGATCATACTCATTGGGTTCTTACATTTGTAAAACTTTTTATAAGTTATTGGTTCTTTACTATAAGTGTTATTAATCTCCAGACCTGTAACTTGCTTGATATGTCTAATTAATTGTGATTTTGAAATTAAATCTTTTTTACTAGCTAAAACAACGCTTATTGCTATTGTCATTTTAGTTGCAATATCTTTAGTCTCGTTATATTCTTTAGCCATAATAGTGAATGGTGATCTAAAACAAATAAATCCTTATTAATATAATAAAAACAATAGTAACTCTGCACGTATGTCTGTCTTACCAAACCAATTGATGAAATTTGATACAAAGATATTATATTAGAGCTTTAGAAGTGACAGAAGTATTCGGTTTGCTGTTGGACACAGATTTCCGCTTACGTGATATAAAGTGGTATTCACACATGCAGAGTGGCTGGCAAAAAATCTAGTTTTTAAATAAAAATAAATTCATCAAAGAAGCAGCGGCCTTACTCTGCATATCTGTCTCTATATCTATATCATATATACACGGATATATCTGTCTCCTTCAGATATTTTAAGACATCGGTATGAGTGATAGGGACAGATGGATTCGAATATACGGACATTGTGTTGCGGAGTAAGGCCTCAGGCTTGACAGGAGCTTCAAACTAAGTGAAATCAGTAAAACAAGTTTCATCCCTATAAAAAGGTTTCAGAAGGCTTTTACACATCCCAATATGTTATCTTATTACTGCTATGAACAACTATGGGCAAATAAAGCTTATTCTAGTGCGACTATGTAATAAACTAAAAAACTGCTTTTTAAAAAATAAAAAAAATATAATCTTTGTCGTGTGCCGACACGTATCTGCTATTCTTTAGTAGCGCCATATCTTGGGACGAGTAAAAGCGCCCCCTATTTCTCGGGTCTATTTGCAGAAGTAAAACAGAACAGTAGCGTAATCCCTCATGAGTCTGTTAATACATCAAGTCAAACTTGTTTTCTGGTTTCATTGTATACAATTTTACTGCGACAGAAAAATCACAGCTCACGGTAGCAGATAGAAGAAAATTGCACACTTGTCCGGGCCGAATTCAAGGATGACTGAATGCCAGTGTAGAAAGGTATAGATATACTATTCCGTAGCATAAGTAAAGAAATAATAAAGAAATAGCACAATAAAAAAAAGATATACCTAAGTAACATATTAAAAAAAAACCTAACTAATAAAAAATCTAAATTTAATAATACTAATAAAAAATTGTAAAAAATGTATTTTGCATGCTATTTATTGATGGCAGAAAAAGCTGGACTCCATAACACAATTACCACCTAGATGTAAATAAATATTCATATCATTTTATCCTTTTGTTCGTTTTCTTATATTAAAAGGAAAAAATGATCAATTAAATTATTGTTTAAAAAAATAAAATTTTAATATTTATTTAATGTTTGGGTTTTTTAAATATGAAATTTATAAGTCTTCTTGAGCTTTCTACAAATAACCAGTCTGTAAAAGCTATTTTTTGATGAGAACGAACGAAAATGTTAGGTTTCATTGTATAACAGTTCGACTTAAGTCCTTGGCAGGTATTAATTATAAAAAGCCCATAGAAATATTCCGTCCAAAAGAAAAAAGGGAAATACGGCGCATACAAGTGTGCGGTCACCCTTGGTTATAACTATTTCAAAACTATTTTCAAATGACCAAGTTTTGCAAATACTTACATATTTATAATAAAAACATTTTCTATGCCCAAATATCAACTATTAATATTTCGTTACATTTATGCAGTTGATAACAACTTTTAAATAAAAAAATATATTCTTTCTAATATTAAATTTATCAAGAATGCTCCAAATCGATACATCGGATAATAAAACATGACTCGTATCGATATTTGATGGCATCCCTAGCAGCGACGCGCGAACACAAAATGGCGGCACTCGTCGTTATGCAAAGATAAGTTAAAACAAAAACAAAACGCGGTACAAAGCGATTAACCTTAATTAAAAAAAGGCTTAGTTATATTTTTAAACTTACCTATGCTTCTGTACTGTAAAATGTATCTTAAATTTTTGACAGAATGAATGAATTTTTGACACGAGTGTTGCTTACGATCTTACATTGCTGACTAACACACACTGGCTTGGTACTGGTAGGTGTGAAGGGGCGCGGCGTAAGGAGCGCCCTCCCCCCCTCGTCCCGCGCCGACGCACAGTAAATACTTTCATTGTGTATAGTTATCCAATAAACTATCTACCATAATGATAGATTTAACCAATCAGAAAAAGAGGTATTCATATCAGAGTGTTTTTTTTTTATGACAGTGTGAAACTATTTTGAGGTTTTAAAATGAGATTCTTGATACCGATGACAATTTGTTTTGTTATGATGACAATAACATTCCAAGTTAAATTTTTTAAGATCTTTTCCACCTCAACGGTTAGGGTCGGCTTCAAAAAAATCACTCAAATTTTAGTTTTTTTTTTCATAAACTTATTTTTATGGGAGTTCTTTTGAGTTCTCTTGAAATAAAAACACATAGGTACAATAATTTCTTTATGTGCCTAAGTATTAATTTTAATTATATTACTATAAGCCTAAATATGAAAAATCTTTTACAACAACAGAGGTTTTATTTTTTCGCGGTGAATACAAAATTGAGAAGACAGACTCCAAACAGTTACTGGCAAATAAATAAAGCAGCACCACCCCTTCTCTTCCTGTGGGTGTCGTAAGAGGCGACAAAACGAGTAAAAAAATATACTTAGGTACAAACAACGGCAGGTCAACCTACCCAAAAAGTTAAAGGTCATTGGATTGATTTTAAACTTTAAGTCCGACAAGTAGAGATCAATATCAATTGAGAAAATTTGACATTTTGTGGTAGGTTGACGTGCTGTGGTCTGTACAAGAAGACATTAAAACAGTCCCAAAATACGTCAAACCGTAGGTAAATAAACATTAAATTCAAATTCTCCGTATTTGAAACGGAGTCGGATTTAGGAAAGCGCATTGAACACATCCGACATTGAACCTTATATCTGCATTACACGTTCGAAATGTCAAGATTTTTCTATAACTCATTCATGGGTTCCTCAGATTAATAATATTGTTAAGTTAAGTGATAATCTTACTAATCTTAGAATTGCGAAAGTTAGGATAGGATAGACTTTTGTTACTCAATCAGGTCAAAACGGCTGAACGGATCTGGATAAATCAAATCAAATCAATAGGTAGATAGATTTTGAGATGGAGATAGGTTTTAGGCTGAAACAACATACATGCTACATTTTGCTTCGGAAAATGTTAGTCTCCCGTAGGATATAGTACCATATTCCACGCATACGCATAAAATGAAAAAGATGACAATAATTTAAACATATTTTTGACTTTTCTTCGATTACTCAAGAGATCAAGAATAAATAGCCTATGCACTTTCTTAGGGTTTAGTCTTTCTATGTAGGTACTATATTTTACTAACGCCCGTTGGTCTAGTTGTTTAAATATCGGGCCAAGATCTCGGGTCGCCAGGTTCAATCCCCGGGTCGGGCAACAATAAGTTTAGAGTTTTAAAACGTTGCTCCGGTTGGTTATCACCAACCCGAATTTGGCAAGCGTGGTGATTATGCCAGTACCAATCATTGCTGTGGTAACTTGAGTTCAATGATGGAGGCTTTTTCCCTGCTGTGGAAAAATTACAGGCTGTTACTTTTTACTTGTACTATATTTCATTAAAATCGATTCAGGAGTTCCTGCGTGAAAGCGAAATAAACAAACTTACGTTAAAATTTATAAGCAGGGATTAGTAAAAAATATAATAAGATTTATTTGAATGAAGTAAGTATTGGCACTGCCAAAAACTACTTTTAAAAATCTAATATCCGCTTTCCAAAACGTTAGAATTTGCCAGTTCTAATGTATTATGTGTCTCAAACGGAGTGTCTCAAAACGCCCCGTTGGGTAGTGGTTTAAATACCGGGCCAAGATCTCGGGGTCCCAGGTTCGATCCCCGGGTCGGACAAAAAAAAGTTCGAATTTTCGAACGTTGCTCGGGTTTGTGATCACCAACCCGCATTTGGCAAGCGTGGTGATTATGCCAGTTCCCATCATTGCAGTGGTAACTTGAGTTTAATATGGAGGCCTTTCCCTGCAGTGGGATGATTATAGGCTGTTAAGACGCTGACTGCAGCCGATGACCTTGAGCAATGAACACGCCCACAAATTTATTCGTCTTTGAATTTCTTTGGAACGCGCCACAGCTATCTCTGTCGATTCTCGTAGGAGTGACAGAGAAAAAGCGCGTGGAATAGAAGGGCCTAAGTGCCAAACAACAAAATTCGTTGTGCAATTTAAAATTGCCATTTTATTAAAAATCTAAATCAGCCATTTGCTTAAGCAACATGTAATATACAATATAGCAAAATTTTATTATCATTGTTACACGGACTGCTGAGAAAAATGGTAATTTATGTATTTTCAGAGGCTACTTTGAGATTTTTTTCTATCGAGAAAAGTTTTTAGAATCGTGTTTTGGAATCAGCCACCTGGTCGAAAATATGATCATTTACAACTACATAGAATTTGGCAACAATACGAGCCATAGGCTTAAAGCAAAACAATCTTCATTGAGCTCAATTTGGCTCATGTCAGCGTCGTGTCTCAAATGATATAACTGTATTGAATCAATTTGAATTGAAACCAATACAAATCAAATTGTCATCATCATCAAACTAAATGACAATGTTATATTCTGTTATTAACTTTATTAGAAAATTCAAGATGGAAAAATTTTAAGAAGTTTACAGAAAAACTGACATTTCTAATGTTGATCCCTAAAACAATTTCACCTCCAGCCCGAGGCGAAGAAAAAATAACATTATACAGCGATATTTCCCCCGGTTTAATAGACGGGAGCAAACCAAGATTTATTTATTCTAATAACGCAAATGTGGGTAGATAGAACGAGATGGAACATCTATATCTTCCTAAAACGAGATGCATGCCGTTTCTTTTGCTTTCTAGCGGCTTTTAACTCGTAAAAACGGGAAGGACCGAGTACTGATCCTTGGGGGAGGTCTGTTAAATGTCTAGCTGGGAACAGAAAATCTAGAATTCGTTCACTATTAGTATGTAGTAGCGAAGTTGGTATTAGCAAATATAATAAGTATTTTAATGACTAAGTAGGTTGTTTTTAAAATAAGTAAGAAATAATAATATCCTTTTTTTTAATTACTTACCATAGAATAACAGTATAAGTGAACAAACATAATGATAACTGATGCAGTTTCATGGTATATGTAATAATGCAGGAACATTTTAAATGTCTAGGTTCTTTGTCATGTTGCTTTTTAAAATAGTATCTAGATAATTTAAGCTCGAATATTTTTTAATCACATGGAATCAAATCGGCAACCTCCGTGGCGGAGTGGCGTATACACCGGTTTTTAAGGTGTCGCCTAGTCGATCCCGGGTTCGATTCCCGGACGGGTCGATGTAGAAAAAAAGTGTTTTCCTAAATTTTCTCGGGTCCGGGTGTTTGTGGTACGAGTGCTTTGATTTGTTACCTGTTACTTAATTTGAGATCAGAATTGTGTTGTTTGTCCACATTTACCATTTATCATCTGTTTTTGTCTAGGGCCCTTATTCTGCTATTTCAATTACAGTTCAATCGTGATAAAATTGGACGATTTTGACATTTAGCCCATACTAGAACTGTAAAAAACCTGCTATTCAATTACGATTGTGATACGATTTGGTTAACTGAATTAGGGGCTAGGTGTATTTGATTGAACACGACATCTAACAAGATGCTTCTGAAATTGTTCAGGCAAATCTCTGGGACACCAGACCTAACAATTAAACTATTCGCTAACAAACATCCAGTTAGTCTAACTCTTACACTAACTCCACCACACTATCGGGATCTTACTAATTAAACTCAAAGTAAGAAAGCACTAAGTTCACCGGCACGGTAATTGTAACCTGTCCGAACCAGGCATCGAACTGATACCCCATCGCCTAAGCCACGGAGTTAATTAAATAGCCAAACGAACATTCGTATGATCATATGATAGTATCTGGTGGCCGTACAAGGGAATCTGAATTTTAAGTTTAGGGGACAAGGTTTAAAATCGATTTGGGATGCTTTTTTGAATTGCACAAGGTCCTATTGTGCATAGGGTTGGCGCCTGGAGGTTACAGATAGGTACGGAAAAAATAATACATTAAGGTGATTGCCCAAATAACTATGGACTAATGTACTGACCCAAAGATTTTTGTGTCATGATAAAAATAGTGTCATTTACTATGTAATTTAGGTTTGACAGACCTATCAAATTATATTTATTTTCGTTTCCGCAGTTTGAAGATATTGATAAAAAATCATTTTATTTGGGGGTTATAAAATGTCAAGGAAAATGTACTCTTATTGCGACTAAATAAGGTTGAAGTTTGACACCAACAACAAAACTTCGCTGTGTACGAACAGAAGCCATGTTGAATCACATTATTAAAAGTCCTGTCTTTATCACAATATTAAATCACGGGAATACAAAAAATATTCGCCGACAATATACTTTTTAACGGAGGATTAAATGGCTTAACTGAACGCATAAAAACAAACATACACAAACACCAACAATGTCAGATGTCACTGTCATTATGAGATGTAAATGGTAATTGGTGCTTTACAGAATAGTCTAAACTTCTTATCGTATTATTATTAGGGCTTAAAGTATGAAATTGCCGTTTTGTATGGACGAAATCGAGAAAAGTCATTTTTCCATACTAACAATTTTTTTGTTTTTTTAAAAACGCCTGAACCGTTTTCGATGCAATTAAAGGTGAAAGTTAGATGGTTATAAAGCTACGCATTATAGTATTAAAATTTCTGAAAATCAAAGTATATAATAGAAATATACTTAATTGAAGCAAGAAGGTCAGCTGACACATTGTAAGGGGTCTTTTCAACGACTTCCTTTGAAGTAATAGGCACTAGTATTGCATTTTTTTTTAGTCAAAAGCTACTTTATTTAGTTTTTGATACAATACAAAAAGAATTACGCAATAATATGACTATACTTAAAAGCTATAAACAAAATAAAAAGTGGGAAAATAATCGTCAATTTCATACTTTGACCCCTATTATCAGTCTCTGGCGTGACTGGTTTTTACCACTTCCATCTTACGACAAAAGCCTGGAGCAACGACCTAACAAGTCTATCGACGCACGGCTGCAGCTCCACACCTCTTTCAGACCCGAGCCAATTGAGGAAAGTTTGCTATAGTTTACTGCAAACAAAATATATAAGATTGTCTATTAAAAAAAGACCAATAACTGCCTAATTCGACATCTTAGAGTGAAAATCTCGTAAGTGCAAAAGAAGAAACTCTTCAAATGAGTGAGTAATTAAAAAATTTTGCAAAAATGCATTACCGAGGTATTCATTCTAAGGCGTCGCGTCGCTATGTGGATATAGTCCTGGATAAGAAATTCAAATAAATCATACATTTCCAATTCGTACACAATTTTTTTATGTACACTGTAACTGTTTTAAACAAAACAAACAGTAATTTTGTCTTGTCAATATAAAGTAAGCAAGATAATTTTCAATTTCAATGATAAATCCTCATTAACAATATTTTTGTTATTTTATTTTTCTCATCACTATGGCAACCTTAATTGTAGAACCGAAAACTTTGTCATTCCAAAGTCATCTCTAACTTCAAGATTTTAAGGTTTAAAATCATGGAAACCTTGCTAAAGGAATTACTCCATTAAGAGTCCTAATCGAGAACTGAGCGCGGAATTTTTCAACGTTATTTTTTGTAACTCCTTCGATCCTTATCGAAAGGTGTTAAAGTCGACTTTCGCTTAACAGTTCAGTTACTGGGAATATCTGGATATCTCAAATTACAAGGTTAGTAGGGATAATGCGGTTTTATGATTTTCTGCGGACGAATCGGATGGATTTCAATATGGAAAGTGTTTATTGATTGCTAAGCCATCGCCATTGGAGAATATCGTTGAGTGTGCAGTTTTAATACTTTGGACTTGATTCAGTTTAAATAGTTGCCTTCTTGAAAATGTGCTTTTTTGATTAAATTTAAATTAAATTTCAATTCCATCATCAGTCTAGATCAGCCCACAGCTGGACACACCCAGAAAGACACATTATCCTACTAATATTACAAACGTGAAAGTTTGTGAGCATGGATGTATAGATGAATGAATGAATGAATGAATGAATGAATACACTTTATTGCACACCACAAAGGAATTACAAAATTTTATTCTTACAGTAAGATGTACAACTAAGGCGGTCTTATCGCCATCAGCGATCTCTTCCAGACAACCCCTACAGGAAAAACTATAAAGAAAGGGGAAGGTGGTGCTAAGTACTTAAGACAAAATGTAAAATTAATACAATTTAAGTTAATAATGATGGAATTTAGTCAATAAAAACTTATTACCTACGTATTAAATAAACTTAAATACAACACAGCTACATAAATAAATAAATATAAATACATATTGAAACAAAATACACTACATACACTTAAATACATACTTGATATGAACAAGAACCCGTCGTGTCTAGGTGACCAAGAAGCGATTAATGTGACAAAAGTTGTTTTGATCAAAGCGCTAGAAAATACGTTTTGAGCCTGGTTTTGAAAATTGTTAACGACTCAGATGGTCTGATAGTCAGTGGTAGGGAGTTCCACAAGCGAATGGACTGTACAGTGAATGATTGAGAATAATAGTTAGTGGAATGGGGAGGAAATTTTAAATGTAGTTTACTGGAAGACCGCACGGAAGACTGAAGGAATTGAAAGCGCTCTTTAAGGTACGGCTGAGACTTTAGATTGAATAAAATAGTAAAAAGTAAGGAAAGAATATGGAAGTCCCGTCTAAGCCGTATAGGGAGCCACTTTAATTGAGTTCTGTATTCGGTAACATGATCAAACTTCCGCAGACCGAACACTATCCGTATACAGAAGTTTTGTATAATCTGTTTGTTGCTCTTTCACGCTAAAACGACTCAAAGGATCTGAATGAAATTTTGGCACGGTGTTAGTTTATTGACTGGAATAACATATAGGCCACTTTTTATCCCTGGAAAAGGCACAGTTCCCCAGGGATAATTTTGATACATAGTTTTTAATGAACAGATCTGAATGAAATTTGGCACGGTGCAGCGGTGTTAGTTTATTGGCTGGAATTACATGTAAGCTACTTTTATCCCGGGAAAAGGTACGGTTCCCGTGGGATAATTTTATTAAATAGTTTTATATTCGATATTGCAGCCTTTCGAAGTCCCACTGCAAGGCAAAGGATTCCATCATCTAATTCAATTCACCGCAGCTATGACGGATACATACAGGCATTATCACCATGCTGCCAAATTTGGGTTGGTGATCACAATTCCCGGCAATGGTGACCTACCCTGGGATACCCAGGACTCGGAGATCTTAGCCCTGTGCTTAAAACTACTAGACCAAAGGGGCGTTTTAGACCGATAATTTGAGTTATTTTGAATAAATAGAATTAAATTAAAATAAATGTGGACAGCATTCATAGATAAAATTAAGATTTAGATGAACAGATCGGAAATTCTCCTACAAAACTTGGCTGTGCTTAAAACTACTAGACGAACGGGTTTTTGACAAAAAAATGTGCAATTTTTTAATAAATCAAATAAAATTAAAATAAATGTGGACAAAATCCATAGAAAAAAATTAAGAATTAGATGCAAAGTCCCCTACAAAAATGAAACATTGAAGAAAACGTGTTGTACTTCAGCTAAACAAATCAGGTTATATGAACATTAGTCTTGTTGTTCTAAGTTGTTATAATTTTGTGCCCTATTCTACATTAGTATCTTCATTACTACTGTTTTTAATTTAAATCCCATAACACAGATCGCAAATTATAACATCAATTACACTCCGCATATTGGGAGTTAACCTATTACAGAAACCCGATATTACGGGAGACCCTTAACAGCGAACACGTAATTAGGACAGGCCGCGGGAGATCCCTTCGTACTAATTGATCTCAAATGTATTTCAAATGTTATATCAATATTGTTTAACGTTATTAATAACGGTATACGTTTATTTACTTGGAAACCATTAGAAGGATTTCAAACGGCGCCGTGGTGAATAAAAAGAAACTTATTCATTCATTTCAGGGTTCTGCAGCTATGAAGGAACTGAAAACATTTTTATTTTGTTTGATCATTGATTGTTTGTTGATTTGTTGATTAGCACTTGGCATACGATACGTAATTGGGCCTGTTGTTGCAAATATTCAGATTCAGATTCAGATTCATTTATTTATGTGACGAGACCCAGAGAAAAAAGAAATACATTAAAAACGAGGTAAAAGCAAAATAATAATAATAATAACAACATAAAAAGTCAATCAAACAACACACCAAAACAAGAACACAAACAAGTAGGACAAGTATACGAGTCTCAAGGTCCCGACAGAAAGGCATCCATCTCAGCGTATGTTGTGTGCACAACGCTGGTCTTCCGTTGGAGCCACAGAGTGAAGCACAAAAATGAGTGAGCAAATAAGAACTGCTGTTTTCTTAGTTTACTTACAAATGGCCAATATGAATTTTATTATGTTGTATCTGTTTTTGTGGTGCGTCTGCTTCATGCAATTATTATTGAAGAAGATAAAAGAGATGTCCCGTAACAGGCCCAGACATTGTACAGTATTCTAAAAAATCAAGAAAAATGTACTGACTTTAGGAAAAATACAAATAACTGTATATAACGTATAATTTAGCGGCTCAAAAATAAATACAATCTAAAAAATATCCCTCTCAATCAGGCATACAAGATGGCGTTTGACGAAAAAAAAAGATAAACCATAAACTCTAAATGTCAGTCTGTAGCTGTCAGATTTCCTTTGTCAATATTTGACATAACCGTTCTTTTAAAGTTTTTGCCACTCGTCATAATCTCACGTGAAAAGCTAATATTATATCCTATTAGTACAACAAGCACAAGTAAGCAAACAATATCACTTGTTCGAATCGAGATATAAGCGATTATGAAATTGTCAAAACCGACAGAGGTCATCAAAGTGTCATCTTTCGCCATGATAGTTTTTGTTGTTTAGTATTGCTATTCTAATAAGTTTATTTTTGTTTGAGCCATTAAAAGAAAGCTTTTTTAAAGAATTTGGATAATAACAAAGTGTTGTAGGTATATTGCCCTAACTTTTGTCAATGTGTACAGGTTCTGGGCCTAGCGTCCATACAATTTGGGACAACTTCTTTAAATCTTTAATTGTTAGTAAACTTAGTTTTAAGGTCAATTTTGTATTTCTCTTACAAGTGAATGTAATTCCTTTAGAGAAATAAATGTGTTAAACCTTTTTAATCCCTCGATCGTGAGTTATTCCAGACACAATTGAAATAAATGGTTATCGTGGCACCCGAGTGCCTCCTGAGGGTTGAGTGATTAAGACCAGCTCGTTCTTGTGCCGCAGTGATCAACAAACCGCATTTAGCAGGCGTATCGATTATGCCTGTACCTACCCATCATTGCTATGGTAACTCGAATTCAATGATGGAGGCCTTTGTACTAGTGGGATCATCCCACTACAGGCTGTTAAGTACTTTAAACGAATGTCAACGCACCATTTTCTCTAACTGGTAATCAACTAATCAAGCGGTACATTAATCGCTGATTAGTCTATCACACACAAGCATAGTGAGGCCCTAGACGCAGCTAGCCCATAATTCGGTTGTAATTAGTCAGACGTGTCAATTAATTTGCATCGTATGTAAGGCGAAATACAGACGACCGATTTGCTTGTGCCAAAGACGATTAAACTGAACACAATTTTGCGAAAATGTCTCTTTGATCAGTTCCTTGTTTAAGTATAACATTTGTGTAAATAAATGTAAACAAAAGCACACACAGTGTTCTACTTAATACTCGTACATACAAAAAAAACAAACAAAGTCCATGCATGACCTCTTTCTTAAAAATCAGACACAACGAAGGTACCACCACAATTTTTTTTTGTTTTTAAAAACGAATGTAACCGTTATGATTTTTGCGCTTAAATATCATCAGAATCGTTATCATAGTGAAATTAAAAAAAAACAGTTTTCATCAGTCGATTTATCCAAAATGGAATCAAGAGCATAAATGCGGGCAAAAATCGTATCTGTTTACAGAATAGTCAATATTAAACAACTGATAAGAATTCTGATAAACTGTTGATAGCATTGTAGTGAGAAACGTAAACAAAGGGTTCATTGAACTATTTCGATTAATGTCCTTTGTTCAATATAATAAAAACTACGTCACTCTTATTCGTCAATAGTGATCTTATATCGTTCTCACAATTTGTATGTGATATTCGAAAATATTTTTTATTAAAAACCACTTCTTTTTGTATTTTATCCCAGTGTTTACACAACAATAGGTCTCTCATGCATTCTCAATTAAAACAATTGTTTGTGAATGAATTTAAAGTTGAAATTGGAATGGGATGATTTCACTTGTATTAGAATTAATGCTTTCAACCTGCTGGCTACTGCTGACAATAGATTGACAAAAACTTTAAAATGGTCTCAGCATTACCGTTTTATTGAATTTACAATAATCTTAATCGAAATAAATAAAATAAAAAAATTAAAATTGAATTACAAAAATAAAAAACGAATTGGAATACCGATCAAAAATCGATAGTCGTGTTCACCCTAACATAGTTCGGCTTTGATTTGACACGTGCCTAATGACATTGGCAATGTCTGACAAACCAAAGGCTTCTAAGCTTGTGAACATCTTCACCGTTATTCCATCAGTCTGAGCAAACTATGGCTGACCGCAGATTCCCTACTAATATTTTACATTTTAATTTGTTTGTTAAAAAGATCAAAATGGCTGCAAGTGTTTTCGCTGGTACCAAAAGTGGACTTTTTAAATAAGATTTTGCCGTTTTATAGGTACTTAATTATAAGGAGATATTTATCCCGTCTTAATCATTTAAGATCTACCTAGCATATTGTAAAACACGTTTTATTTATTTCCTTTAGGGTGATGTAGATACTCGAAGTTGGGTTCAGGATTTTTAACAATTGAAAGATAGTATGATATTTGTGAAACAGTACTCAGTCAATAATTATTACAACAGATCATCGATTAAGCATGATCTAGGAACAATAATTATTGCAACAATAGGTTCATTAATTGACAAGTCAAACCAGTAAGTAATTACTGTAGGGGTCATGTCTATAACACAGTTACGGTGTTATACTTAGTATTTGATTAACATGGATGTGGTTACACTGATTTAAACTTCATGATCAATAAATAAAATAATAAATAAATAATAAATGTGGACAACATCACATACATTGTTCTGACCCCAATTTGAATAACTATTTAAAGCATTCGTATTTTGGAAACCAAAGACAACGAAGGTACCACAAACACCCAGACCCGAGAAAATTTATAAAAACAAATTTTTTCTACATTGACCCGTCCGGGAATCGAACCCGGGACCTCGGAGCAGGCGACACCTTGAAAACCGGTGTGTACGCTACTCCGCCACGGAGGTCGTCAATGATTGTCGTCAATAACACTACAGTTATTTTATTCGGGGTTTATACCATGTCCCTTGTCTTTATGAATTATTGTTGTCATATTTCTGGGCGAGGGGACTGATTCCTAAGATACAGATTCGTCTAGTTTACGAATCAGTCTTTAATTTAAATATGTACCTTTGTTATCAATAAAGATATTTGAATTTGAATGAGTTTCTGACATTTCGGTACTGTTGCAAGCGCCATGATGACGGAAGAACACAGAGGAAACTGTTCTATAAGCAAATACATTGCTAGTGTTAATTAAAAATAAAATTCCTTGAACATAACTTCTTTACGGCCTGAAGTGGGACTCGAACCCAGAATCTTCTGCTTACCGAGCGACTAAATCGAACTATGTCGCCAATCATTTGGTGTGAACTAATTCAAGGCCTATCCCTGTAAGTCAGCGGCGTTACATCAATGTTTTCGGGTAGCAATCGCCTGTACCTACATACAAAGTTGTACGGAACCCAGTGGGCGAGTCTGATTCGCATTTGTCCTTTTTAGGGTTCCGTACCCAAAGGGTAAAAACGGGACCCTATCACTAAGACTTCACTGTCTGTCCGCCTGTCCGTCTGTCTGTCCGCCTGTCCGTCTGTCTGTCACCAGACTGTATCTCAAGAGCCGCGATAGCTAGACAGTTTAAATTTTCACAAATTATATATTTCGGTTGCCGCAATAACAACAAAATACTAAAAACAATAATTCATTTCAATAAAATAAGTAATTAGTTTCCCATACAAAAAACGCCATTTTATGCCTATATTTGCTCAATATTAATATATGGTATTAGTTATAACAGGTAGGCACTACATTAATTAAATTTATGTACCTACTGTTGTTTATCTAGGGATGATTTCTCCTCAAATCCCCCTCGTAGTTTTAGGGACACTTCTTGAGGCGAGTAAATGTCCCTGTTTTGCTAACGTCCATATTAGTGGTCGAGGCAGTAATCGGCGGTAACAATGTTTGGGGAGCCTGGGGAAGAGCGGTGTATGTCCTTGTTTGTCCGGGTATTGAGCTGAAGCCGGTTCGGAACAATGCGGATGCTGTATTAGAAATGATATACAGGGTGGTGAAATTTTCATTCACTTACTACATTGTCACAAATATTACACTACGCAGCCCACCAACGTAGGTATTGCGTCAGGATCAGAATAAATAAATGTTGTGTTAACTTCATACATTTATTAAGTCAATGGTTAACTTACTGCTGAATTAAAATGTATTCTGATTCTGACGTAAGGGCATGTCACTAAGTCATCGTGTGAGATAATTTATCTTTGTAGTTCCTGCCATGTCAGTAGAGATACGGTCCGATCGCGCCGCTAGTACGGGGCCCCTTCGCGGGCGAGCCCTAGGCTTCGCTACGCGAAGCCTAGGACTCGCCTCGCGCTCGAGGTACCCGCTAGCAGGCCGCTTTTGGGCTGAGTGCCTTCCGCACAGCATAGGTCCTTTCAAAAAAAAAAAAAAAAGTCAGTAGAGATGGCGTGGCATACGAAAAATATATATACGAGAAACAAACATTACTAATTAACTGTTATCTTTACCAGTCTAATTTACTGTTGGTCTAACCGTGACCATGGACGCTGTAAAGGGTTCGAAACGTCGGGTTAAATCAAAAATAAACGCGTTATAAATCCGTAAACTATCTTTCATTTCAATTACTAATTTACATTTTGTGTCACGTTTTTTCAAGATATTTTAAAGGGTTATTATATTAATATTCGGAGATAAATAACAATTAAAAAAATGTGTGACTAACATAATTATGATAATTTGCGTAAGAGAGTAGTCTTAAAATTGTTTACAATTGATGAAAAAAAAAGGAGATAGTCTATTGACGACAAAAGTTATATTTCATTCATCTCTAATATAAGCCGCCATACTTTACCAGTTTTGATGTAACGGTTGACTACGACTAAGTCATTTGATTTATTATGTGGAATAATTCCTTACTTATTTACTCTTTTGACTGTGGTGCTTGTGTTATTTATGTCAAAAAAGAGTTATCTTATCTGACAAACTGATAAGAAAAATAATTTAATTCACTTTGATTTCGTTTCTTTTCCACAGAAACAGAACTTTTTACGAAAAAAACAATAAAGGTTGTTTTTTGATCAAAAATAAACGGGCACTGAATTCAAAGACTGAAATAAATCGAACGCAAAAAACCTATCGATAAATTTTTATTTTAAGCGCCCATTAAATACGAAGCTTTATCGCCCCGTATGTTACGTCAGACACAAACAATAAAGGCAAAATATATTGTAAAGTAAGAGAAAATATGGGTTAATCATTATTTAACGTTCCGCCATAGCAAATGTTTGGCGAGTCGTAATAACGGGAATTATAAGAACACAAAACAGGTGACGCGGAGAATAACGCAACCCTGTATGAGAAATACACTTAAGGACAAAGAAAAGGGAACATCAATTTTATTATATTGCAACGTAAGTGATCTCGTTACTTTTGGCGCTAAAATATCATTCAATTATTCAATTCAAGATACCACAGCAACGATAGGTACAGGCATAATCACCACACTTGCCAAATATGGGTTGGTAATCACAAGTCCGAGCAATATTTAAAAAATCGATACTCTTCGTTTTCCGACCGAGATTGTAACCTGGACCCCGACATGATGGCATGGTACTAAAACCACTAAACCTACGATGCAATGAGGCGTTATTACGTCAAGTATAGTATTAGTATTGTATAGTATCAATAGCGTCGAGTATACGACTCAAAATGAATAAATACCAATAACCAACATCCGTATCCCTAGGCCTGAAGTGTACAAACACATCTGTACACCGAAATTTACAATCAGAGTTATTGTTGTAGGATTTTATTTGAATAATTTAAGAAGCATCTTGAGCCCGATCTTATCGTTTAAATTGCTCACACACCCCCCTTAAGGTTGTTTTGGAAGTGGGAAAGTGTGGAGGAGGCATTATAATAGTATTCATACATCAATAATATACGACCATCTGTGGCGGAGTGGAGTGCGCATCGGTTTTCCGCGGTCCCGGGTTCGATCCCCGGAGGGACGTATAAAAAAACTGTATTTTCGTCTGGGTAATTGTGGTACTACAATTGTTTCTGTAAATTTCTTAAAACTTATTTAAAAGAAGTACCATCCAATTTGAATATCGAAAGGTAGTAGATTCAAATCTCAGCTGAGGCTGTGTTTTTTATAAAATATGTTTGGAAAAAACTTGCATTGGAACTGCTATAACATTAAATAACTCAGGCAAAGGTGTTGAAGCAAATTACAGTGTTTGAGTGAACGTGGTCTGAGATATAGGTGCAATTTTGAACCTTATTCCTTGGTGCTAAGAACTAATCGTTACTGTAGTGAGCAGATTGCGTAGATTTCTGATAATAACGATGCAAAAACACAGTAATTTAAACTCTAAATACCTTAGCAAAATATACTAATAACGTTGGATCAAATACACACAATAAATAACGAGAAAAAATACGAATCGTCGAAGCGATGAAATAAAAGGTGGAGAATAACAAAGATGAAATCAGATTTAATGTTTAATCGTATTTTGACTTGGGATAAAATGACCAATACTAATTTTCAACAAAAAAAAACCCAAAGATGTGTCTTTGACATGGAGATGATCTGTTGTAATGTCAAATGATTTCTTAAGTGTAAATATTTAATGTTTAAGTAAAAAAGTAAACAGCCAATAACTGCAGGGAAAAGGCCTCCATCATTGTATTCAAGTTACCACAGCAATGATGGGTACTGGCATAATCACCACGCTTGCCAAATGCGGGTTGGTGATCAAGCAATGTTCGAAAATTCGAAACTTTTTGTTCCCAGACCCGGGGATCGAACCCGGGACCCGAGAGCTTGGTCCGGTATATAAACCACTAGACCAACGGGCTCACACGATGACCACGTCTTTAATGTTTGGCGACAAGAAATTAAACATAATTTTATGCATTTAATTTGCATTTATAAGGATTTCATATTTTATTTATCCCAAAGTTTCGAACACTTAACAGCGTTCGTTGTCTTAGGTAGACTAAGTAAGGTATTAAGGTAGTCCTCTTTAGAAGGTAATTTAAAAACAATCTTAAAAGTATTGCCTGTAACTATCCTCAGATATGTTCCTATTAACACAATAATAAGCTAATTCGTCCTGAGAATTTCATGGTGTTGCCTTGGTTCGTGGACTTCATTAATGGCAAGACACAATCTAAGCAGTTGGAAGTTTTAAAATATCCTCTCTTTACTGTTATGTATCATCCTATGCCTAGGAAACCATAAAAATTTAAAAAGGTTACATTTTTTTTCACTTATTGTATATTTTGAGAGTTTGATCGAAATTCAAATACCTTTGAATAAAATACTAAACATAAAAAGATTATTATTAAAATCGATCAAATGGAATGGTCGTGTTACTTACATATAGGTACTTATAAGAAAAATAAATGCACTCACAATGGCAGCTTTTGTAGAAAAACTTCAAAAGAATTCATATTGAAGATAACATACCTGAAACAACAAAAATAATATTAGTTAAAGAAAGAAAAAAGCGCCATCATGACAGGACATGCCATTCATACAATGCCAGGATTTATCATGCATGGTCGTATCAAAGAGTCCATTGTTTCGAGGTTTGCACCCTGTTTTGCCTTGCCTTGTTTTAAATGAGTCTCCAACATTTCGAAACTATTGATCACAACACTGAACATAAAACAAATATGTGCAAAACTACGATATAGCAAATCAAATTAACTCAAATACAATTTTTTTTGGCTCAAACATGATTTAAAAGTTCTAAAAACTAAAGCTAATATTTGAAAAAGTACGGCTCAATAAACAGATACACCGCTGTGAACAAAATGAAGTCGTTCTAAAAAATAAACCCGCCATTTGCCATCGTTAAAACGGCCGCAATATTTAAAAATAAAAAAGGTACCAACCCTCCAATGACAAATGTGGGTCGCAGAGGCCCACCGCGAGAGACGTCAAACGCAGAATGCATCGGACGAATAAAAAAGAACAACACTACCGCTGAGCGGGGCTTTAGAGATCTGTGCGATAGTTTGAAGTACTATTTTTCAAAAGTTAAAATACTAGAGGATTTGTTTCAAAGAGACTTTTCATGGTTTCATTATTATATGTAAATGTAACTTATATATAATAATGAAAATGTAGCGGCTTTGATCTACAAAACGAATGTTGTATCATCATCATCATTATCATCATCATCATCAGCCTATTGCAGTCCACTGCTGGACATAGGCCTCTCTAAATGCACGCCACTTAGGTCGATCCTCGGCTTGTTGTAACGAATGTTTTATGTATGGCGTAAATTAGTATTACCTAAACATTAGTAAGCAAGCTTTAGGAACTTAGGTTTTATTTTTCAATTATTGATTGGTGGTGCACTGGTGCACTACAAACAAAAAAAATAAACATTATCTTTAATTTGCATCAAATATTAAAAGTTCTGTTCAACATAGAGGCAAATTACTTTTAAAATCTCAGGATATCCTTAGCACTTCAATAAAGTTTATGATAGCTAGGGATAATTGAGGCCGCTTAACTTACGTACGCAATGCTTTCGTACAGATTAAGGACAGTAAATGTACTTATTCAAATCATGTAATGATTTAAAACGATGAAAAAAAAAAGATTTTCAAATGACATAAAATAAATTATTGTGTTAAACTATGATAAACTATGAGTTATTTTACAGAAACTGTATTCCAAACAAATTCATAGAACTGACCACACTCGCAACACTAAACAAATAAAAACATACGTAAAAGCCAACCTTATTAGCTCGACTCGGAATTGCAACCGAAATAGGAAATTATTACGTTAAATTTTTAAGCAGCGCGTGCGGGCGACGGATTTTATGAACAACCTGTCAGATTTCAATATTACGGGGCGCAGGTGAACCGCGGGCATTGGCGGGTTAAATTAAACATTCGATATTTAAATGTTGCGTTTGTTTTTTTCTACTAGACCGGTCGTTAGTTGGCTGCATTGAATGATCTTTTAACATAGAAAATTTAAAACCTTTGCGACATTACATTACAAACAAAGAGGATAAGAATTGAATATGTTGCTTAGGCAGATAATTTGTCATGTGACACGGGCCTAAAAGATCATGGAAATTGCCATGTGGTACTGGGCCGTTACAGAATAGCTCTACCTACGCCATGTTCTATCGGTGTCACAAAGGGCGCATAAAGATAATTTGCTGTCAGAAGAAGACTACCAATCTAATAATCAGCAATGAGTTGATGTTGTCTAGAATAATTTATATTACAAAATTTAACATGTAAATATCTCTGTTTCAATTTCATAACTATGCAAACAAATAAATTATTACTTACAAATAAATAGGTGTATATATCGTAAACACATTTAGGCCTCTACATAGTAACTTAATACAGGATACCTCATTAATGAAACATTGCCTTTACGAACTAAATTTAGAAGTAAGATTATCCCAATAAATTCGTTAATTTCTCTGAAAATTTCCTTGCAAACATTACTTAAGCAGGAAAATCCCGGTTCATCCGGTTATAATAAGATATTTTTGCAGTCAAATTGCTTAGGGACAGGATAGCAAACGGTTTGGAAATTCCGCTTTTTTGTGCTGATATCAATTTAGTTTTTTAACTAAAATAAACTGGTTTTATCTATCGCAAACGGCGTGTTTGTTGTATTGTACAGACACCAGCACGTCAACCTACCCCAAAACGTCGAATTCTCACAATTGACATTGATCCCTACTTGTTGGACTGAAAGTTGAAAATCTATTCAATGACCTTTAACTTTTTGGGTAGGTTGACCTGCCGTTGTCTATACTTACCCATTATATACGGTGCATTTAAGCCACCTGGAAAACGAAGCCACGTTATGGCAGTATTATTTTAAATCTACCAATAAAAATATTTTTTGGAAAATATTAAATAATTAATTCGGCCTTTTAATTTTGTAACACACTATTATTATTTTGCTGCGGCGGGGTCCCGGATAAATGAACCTTACACAGCTACATCCGTGCGCGTCACAGCGTGTTTCAAAATAAATAGCTGCACCAATATTTTATATTTTTATAAAAATAAAAATTGTTAAAAAAATAAAAATAACATTCCTAGATGTTATACATAATGGTAACAAAGCATGGGCTTCGTTTTAAAGGTAGTTGAAATTGCACTTGTAAATGAAAGAAAGAAGAAAGAAAAGAAAGAAATATTTATTTGACAGAAAAATAAACACAGCACAAACATACGAGTATATTAAAAAAAGGAAATAAGTGTCAAAAGGTTTCCACTCGGCATTAGTCGTGACAGCTAGACGCTTATCACGACGCTGGTTTTCAGCGGGGACCCTGATTGGGAGCGTGGGTGTGACAGAGGCAGATAGACCCACCAGGCCACTACCCAATCCCCCAGCCGACTCCGAAACCTGTACCAGAAAGTAAAGGTCCGAAGCCTGACCGAAGGAACCCAGCAGCTCCCGATGAGTCGACCCGCCACCGCCGTCGTTACGCGGTATCCATAAAAATTATGTAATTGATTTAACAGACTTATAACAAAACAAAACAAAACAAAAGTGAACATATTAGATATAAAAGAAAAAATAATAATAATTATAATACAACAACCCAATTGGTGGTTTGTTATTGGCTCCATGGATGGGGCCGAGGCCGTAAGGTAAGGAAAAAAATTGCATACCTTAAACCATAGACATAGAATATAATTCTACGTTTATGCCTTAAACCAAAGAGTAAAATAAATATTCATTTTAAAACTGTTCTTGAAGCTAATGAATTGCTAGTATGAATAAAAAATACAAAGCCCACCTTTGGGTCGAGTACCATTTCAGGCAGATGAAATATTTATTCCAGGACTTAGATTTAAAAAAGACATCCTTATTTTGTTTTGATCTAAGTTCAAGACATTGTATTCTCAATTAATTTAGTTAAGAACGTAAAGGAAAACGAAGACCTTCTTCTGTAGAAAACTTTACAATACCAGTTTTAAGGTATTGTGTGTGCGTGCTTGCGTGCGTGCGAGTGTGTGTTTTGTTTTTGTTTGTGTGAAAATATATAGAAATTGACGCCTCGTTGGTCTTGTGGTTAAAATACCGGCCGAAGGTCTCGGGGTCGGGCAACCAAGTTTCGAATTTATGAACATTGCTCGGGTTTGTGATCACCAAACCGCATTTGGCAAGCGTGGTGATTATGCTAGTACCCATCAATGATCAATTACCACAACGTGAATTCAATGATGGAGGCCTTTTCTCTGCAGTGGGATGATTATAGGCTGTTACTTTACTTTTTTATATAGAAATTAGGCACTAACGTTTACTGCTGTCATTAGTTAAGTCATTGTCAATTTTCGACCCTGTGGCTCTATTAATAAAAAAGGATACCTAAATATTTAGAACAGCAAAACATTTTGGGCTAGCCAATATTTTTTCCTGACCCAGTGTTTGCTGACTAAAGCTAACCAATTAAGTTTTTCGCTAAATAAATATTTATTATTTAAGTTAGGTTAGTTTTGTGTTAGTGTATCGAATAACAGCCTTTTTACTGTCGAAACAAACTGGAAGTCCTCAATTTGGTACATTTAATTGTGACAAATTACGGTGCTCTTTGTCGGTACAATATATGTTTATTGTTTTGTTCCTTAAATAAATTGTTCATAATGTTATCCAAGATACAGTTTACTAGACACATAAAATACTACCACATTAATTATTATCGTGCCATCTTGTGTTCAAAAATATAATACCACCACATCTCTTTATATTGGTGGCATAATACGAGTAGGAATAGCATCAAATCTTCACAAAGGGTGACTTAAGAAATATCGCCAGAAAAAGACGCAGCAGAGTCAATTATCCATTATTAGAAAAATGATAGATATCCTGCTTTTCAAACAAAAAACTAACTGTTTATTGATTAAAAGCGATTGAAAATCATATTCAACAAATAGCTGAAGTTAATCCGCATTTTAAGGCATTCATGAGTTTTAACTGTAAAATAATATACTTTATCTGATATTTTAGCAACTTAATTGCACTTATAATATCAGTATATAAACTTGAAAAATGTTTGTCTCAGGCGGGACTCGAACCCGCATCTCCTCGCATGCCGGGCGGGGAGATGCGGGTTCGAGTCCCGCCTGAGACAAAATTTTTCAAGTTTATATACTGATATTGTAAAATAATAGTTTTGTAATTATTTGCGTATGTTGTCATACACCAAATTATCGCACTTTTTTGTCATATTGAGAACTGTGTCTAACAGAAGTGATATGGTCTGACGACTACGATATTGCTTATTATCTTAATCACTTTTTCTTTCCCTAGGGATCCCTAAAACTTGCGATCAGAATCACAAAACCGTGAAAAATTAAAACGTCCAAACCGAACACGATTCGTCGAGATATATCTTCCGTTTCAACTATCTCGGACAGAGGAAAAAAGACGGCGAATGCGGGCGACAATCCCTGGCAGTCATATCTCAAATGTTTGGCTGTGTGCCAACGCGGTTGTGTTATTGGTGGTTATTTAGTGCGGGTTCGATGTTCGGGACAGTTAAGTTTTAGATGCAAGTATTGGTTAGTAACGTAAAATATGAACGCAAGATACGATAGCTATTTTTGGTCTTGGTTGCAGAAACAATTCTCGGTTAGATGAATTTATCGAAAGACATTTTCAGGGTTAGACTCGTAAGTTATATTTGCTTCATGAACACATACGTAATAAAGAAAATACGAATCTCAAGAGTATGAACGTTTTGAAGTTTCGCGACGGGATAAACCAAATTAAAAAAAGAAGGGTTAAGGCCTTAGTTCCACCACGCTGGCCTAGTGCGGGTTTGTGGACGGCGAGGGCGAAGCTGTGGCAACATCACCCCGCCGTAGGACGTTCCTCAAGCCACCCGAAGGCCTCCAACAGGGCTTAACGGCTGTTATCTCGTGACAACAGACGGGACCGACGGCTTATCGTGCCCTCCGAAGCACAAAAGCGCTCATGGTATGGTACCACAGACGGTCACCCATCCAACTAGTGACCGCTCCCAGCGTTACTTAACAATAGTTATAGAGACTGATAACTAAGAAGCATTGGGCTTTGAGCGATTTGGAGATACAGGGATATAAGTAGCGCAATTTGAATATAACAGTACATGACTGGTTATTTTTAAGTATCGTTGACTTAAGCTTACAAACCGTGAAATAATGACAGTATAATAATCACTGACTGTAGGCAAGTGGCAATCAAAACGCCAAAATGTAACATTACAAGTGACATTTCATGGGAAATTGTTGGTACACTTTTACTTACTTAGTATTATGTTCACCGCCATTTTGTTAGGGGTCTGATGCGAAAGGCAAACATGCTTGTGTTTGAATATGGTGGGAAACGCCCTTGACAGTTCAATGTCTGGTATAATTAAAAGGAAGGATGGTAATCTTTTCTTAATTTTAAAGGCCTCTTAAGTGACTTGTTTTAGGGCTTCCATCTTGAGGCAGAAGACTCGCGTTCCATCTATCTAGAGCACGATTAATAAAAATAACAGATAAAATATTGCGTCCTTAAACCGGGAATTGAACCCGGTACCCTTGCGTATTAGCTGAGTTGAACTAAATCCGTAATAAAGCACCTTTTAGGATTATCATTATACTAAGATGGTACCGATTCTAACACATTATTATTATTAATTAGTGCAAGATGCCTGATGCAAGCAAGGAGATAATTTAATATGTTAATTGCATTCGTTTAGTTTATTTACATAAGTCTCTTTAACTTTTTAGCTTGAAACTATCAAGATGTTTGAGTTGACTACACTTTCCCTGCTACTATCACTTCTATGCACAGACAACAGCACGTCAATCTACAACAAAACGTCAAATTTTCTCAATTGATATTGATATCTACTTGTTACACTTAAAGTTCAAAATCAATTCAATGACCTTTAACTTTTCAGGTAGGTTGACCTGCCGTTGCTGTACCTGCATTCTCATTTACCTATAAAACTGAGAAAACACATTCTATACCTCTCTCTTCTCTGGGGCATTGTTTAAACCGAACACTAAATGTTTCGTTCACCCAATACAAATTCTGAACTTTTATCCAAATAGATGGCGCTAGTAAATAGATTAGTGTTTGAAAATGCACCTTGACACGACGGTATAAGGACTTAGAGTCAAGTTTAGTGAAATGGTGCGAGTTTTCGTTCGGATTGTATAACAATGTCAGGAGATTGTCGCAATGCGAGTGCACCAGTGTTGATGTTTAAGTAAAAATTTTGATAAAAAGTTTTATTAAATAGTTTTCATAGATCAGTACCGTAATAATTCTTAAATGAATTAAAACGGTAAGTGAGGAATTACTTTGGTACCTAACTGTATCTTTTTTAAATCAGATACAGGCTACGACCTCATATTAGACTTGCCAAACATACACAAAATAATCATGAAAACCGGTAAAGGCATTTCGAAAGAGTAAAAGTTAAAATAAATATAATTTTTAACATATGATATAGTTTTATCTCAATTAGAATCTTAGGTATATATAATATGTTATGAATGATAAATAAATAAATCTGTTAGCGTCTTAGGTTAACTTACAAAATGGTATTTAAAAATTCAACAGTTAAAAACTGTCAAAATCAGTAACAAATTTTGAGTCAACGCCAAGCAAAAAATCACCGACAGTACCTTTTGTTATGCACCGACTCAAAATTATCAATTAATGTAAATATTTTCTCGGTTCAACTTTTCTATGATTTTTAGGGTGGTGGAATCTACCTCCTAGTGGTCCACCCTGGGCAACGGCATCTTTGGTTTTCCAACCAATGATGACGGCTAACAGATCCCTCTGCGGTGGTAGGCTTCGTAAGAGGCCGCCTGGATGCTACCACCCTCCTGCCGGAGTCCAGCGCCAAACAGTTTTTCTGTGTTCCGCTGGTGTGTGGGAGAACCAGTACATTTGGGTAAGCTCGCTCCATCTTAGGCTTCTTCTTAACCGTATAGTTAAGTATGTAGTCAAGAGCAAGCCCATTATTTATAAAAAAAAAACGAAAACTTTATTAAATAACCCAACCGCTCACGATTGGCGCTTCCACTTTATGAAAATTTCAGCATCTCCAGACCTCGGTGCTGGATTTCCCAAGAGTGTGGGTTCTTTAAGGTTTCGTACAAAATTCAGTTCACCTTGTCAACGAATATTTCTTTTTTTTTTCTAATGTGTATTGCTGAATACCACATAAGTGATGCGTAAGTTACTATTATCAATATTAGGGGTTAAAGTATGAAATTGCCGTTTTGTATGGACGAAATCGAGAAAAGTCATTTTTCCATACTAACAATTTTTTTAGTTTTTTGAAAACGCCTGAACCGTTTCCGATGCAACTAAAGGTGAAAGTTAGATGGTTATAAAGCTACGCATTATAGTATTAAAATTTCTGAAAATCAAAGTATATAATACAAATATACTTAATTGAAGCAAGAAGGTCAGCTGACACATTGTAAGGGGTCTTTTCAACGACTTTCTTTGAAGTAATAGGCACTAGTATTGCATTTTTTTTTTAGTCAAAAGTTACTTTATTTAGTTTTTGATACAATACAAAAAGAATTACGCAATAATATGACTATACTTGAGAGCTATAATAAAAATAAAAAGTGAGAAAATAATCGGCAATTTCATACTTTAACCCCTATTATTAATACATTAGTATATTACTGAACTTTATTCTGACGATCTGATTGGTAGGGTGGTGCCTCGCTTGCTTATTCAATTGTCAGAAGAATATCTCTTAAGGACTACTAGAACTAACCCCCGTATTTATAAACAAGTAAAAGTAATGACTTGAATACAAGTAATTACTTGAGATACAATTTGTATGCCTTAATCAAGAAATTACTAGAAGTTAAAACTACCAAAAGTTAGCATTTTCAGCCAAATAATATGACTATTAATAGTGACCAATTTCTTTCACTTAAGCACTAGGTATGAACACTTTAAGTTATGGCTTTCTTAAGCAATAAGTAATTACATCTTTATAAATACGGAGGTAAGTGCTGCCAGAAATATAATTTTCAACTGTCTAGCTGTTGCGGTTAGAGCTGTAACAAACCGTATGTATTCGGTACTGAGTAACGGGTACTCCGTGTAGTACCGAGTAACGAATCGTTACTCACGAATGCATTTCGTTACTCGCATTTTCCGTATTAGGTCGCAAAAATATCATTGATGCGTGTGTTGTGACGTTTGCTGATCGTATGTTTTATGAATTCGTGCCTTATTCGGTTATTTGAAAAAAAAACAAGACAAAATGCACCTTAATTTTGTAATTTAGATGTATTTTATCTACATATTACGATCGATGCGACTCCGTGATATCATACTTTATGTATGATATCTCATACGGAATACTACTCGATTTGTTGTTCCGCACTGTGTTACTAATGAGGTATCAAAAGTAACGAGTAACGTAACGATACGAAAGTAACGAGTACTCTTTGTCAATATAACGAGTTCATACGGGTACGCAATATTTCGTTACTTTTACACCTCTGGTTGCGGTTCTTGAAATACCATCGCATGAAACTTTGGTTACAGAACGCTAAGGTAAATAAGAGAGCTAAGTCCTGCCCCCAATTGATTTAATTTCATTACTTTTAAACAGAATCAATACTCAAAAAAGTAGAACAGTATCATTTTAGCAAATAACCTCTAGTATTTATTGAATCACAGTAAAATTTTCATTCAGTTGTATAAAAAGTCGAATTTGTCGCTAACGGCAAAAACTATCGCTTTTAGCAATAATGTACAATACGAGAGAATGTCACAATAAAAAGCAGTTATCAGTGATTCAATAAATACTAGAGTTTATTTGCTAAAATGATACTGTTCTACTTTTTTGAGAATTTTTAAGTAAAATAGTTATTTACTTTAAAAAAAAATAATTTAACAAAATTCAGACATTTCATGAGCAAGTCCGCGTCGCACTTAGTTTTTTTTAAACGGTCTTGGGTTTAGGAGAGGCAAGCGAAAAGCTGTTGTTGCTTACATCAAATTTTTTTACTATATCAGTGCTTACAAGCTTTATCTTTCAAACAAGGTTTCAGCATATAACACGATACCTCACCATCAACAGCCTTCCACAACTGGACACGGGCCCCTCAAAAGGGAAGACTTCGCCATAATCGCCACATTGGCAAGCGGGTTGGCGATCGCAGTTTGGCTGGTGATGGAAAGAAGACGCTGTTGCCCTTCCTCTGGCAGTACTCCTTCAGTCGCCTCTTACGACACCCATAGGAAGATGTGGCGCTATTCTTTAAATTTGCTGTTACCACTCACACACATGCCACTACCCAACATCACGACACCCATAGGAAGAGAAGAGGTGGCGCTATTCTAGCAAAGTGCCGGCACCATTACCTATCATCATGTAAAGATTAAAAACTTAAGCAGAAAGTAAAAAATCTAAAGTTTATGGCAGACATTGATTTCCACCTAATCCATTAAATCCATTGCTTGAAATTCCTCATTAATAAAGAAGAGGAGGTGTTATTTTCGTATCACTGTCATTGAACGGTAATAACAAAGGTATTGCTTTCATCAAAATTCATTTATTCAGTTTAAGCTTTGCGCTACCTCATGAATGGGAAATGAGGATGTTTTGGAAAAATGAGAGAAATCTTTTAATAATAGTGTCATTATATTGAAATCTTTTGAATAATTTTACTGGTCTGTCTCAAATGATGAGATTGTATGAAGTCTTCGTACGAATTTCTCTTTCTTCAAACCTTTAACTACTTTTCCAACAACGAAGAAAAATAAGGATGTTCCCAATGAATAAATAAATTCAGAGGGCACATTACATACGTTATTCTGACGACAAATTAACAAACTATTTATAACACTTGCTTTGACAATGAATGTAGTAAGTAACAGCCTATAATCATCCCACTGCAGGGAAAAGGCCTCCATCATTGAATTCAAGTTACCACAGCAATGATGGGTGTACTGGCATAATCACAACGCTTGCCAAATGCGGGTTGGTGATCACAAACCCGAGCAACGTTCGAAAATTCGAAACTTATTTGTTGCCCGACCCGGGATTCGAACCTGGGACCCCGAGATCTTGACCCGGTATTTAAACCACTAGACGAACGGGGCGTGACAATGAATGAGCCAAATTTAATAATATTAATGTATAATTAATGAATTTTATTGCAATGTAATCTAACCTTCATTTAAATTTGTCTAACTTGCATTTTAAAAAACAATTTTCCCGAAGAGTGCAACAATAGGATTGCCTGTTTAGAAAAATTTAAACTTTACTCCTAATATACCTATTAGAAGAGAACGGACAACGGTTAGAAGCGTCTTCCATCTTCTTTTGGCTTAACTGCAATCTACACTTCAGATTACCTACACTTACAACTGGTATTTTTTCATTTTTTGTCGATAACATTTTTGTGTAAATTGTAAAAGGCGGGTTGAGGAGTAGGTACCCCTACTCCTCAACCCGCCTTTTACGATATATTTTTGAGCACCACATGAGTTTTTGTACTCAGAGTTTAAGTACATTCTTATAAAATTAAATTGTTCTTAACAAAATTAAATGTCTGTCATCAACAGTCACGTTACCAGCGAACAAAGACAAAATATTTTTAAAACAAAATATTTTTAACTCACTAGTACCCACGACATCATGTTAAAAGTATTCGCAAAGTTAAATTACTCTAAAAAGTTCTTATCCTATTAATAACAAAGTTAGTAAAAAAGTTTTAATAATATAGGCATTGAAAGAGACTTGAAAAAGTTTTTCAATGGGAATTTAACCACTTGCTTGGAGTTCAAAATAAATAATACACGAACAACATAAAACTATTTAGAAGAAACGATATTTATTGGCATCTTTAATTTACTTATGTATAGAGCTTTACTTTACGGCTATTTAAAAAATTCACGACTCTGAAATGCCTACATAATTTTTATTACTAAGTTGACACTTTTGCAAAATGGCGACATCTAAATCTTTTTCAAAATGGCGACGCGTGTTTAACGTATGTACCACTGTTTCATATAGGTATTTGTTTTGCGAGGAAGTTGCAAATAAAAATAGTATTGTTTTCACCAACGATGGCAATCCATAACAATTATTTTGAGATTATCATTTTAGCTTCTATTAATAACGGCGGGAGCGAGAACGCTTTTTTATACATTAATTACGGGAACAGGAAAACGGGAAATATCCTGGATTAATTAATTTTTGTAACAAGTCCCCAATGGCGATGGTATACATCGTTGTTTTCATACATGAATTATTTACTTTTGGAAAGTATTTATATTTTACAGTAACACACTATAGGCTAAATGTTTTTCGTTTTGTAATAACATTCTGTTCGCAGCAATAATGTAGTGGTGGTTAGTACCAAAGTTATAAAATAGAGTACCACTATGTTTCTCGCCCTATGGGTGTCGTAAGAGGCAACTGAAGGAGTATTGCCAGAAGGAGATGAATCCGCCAAGTGACATTTAGGCGATTGGGCAAAATGCGATTCGGACTACCAAGCGTGGCTATTACCTATGGCAAAACCCTTGTTTTGAAGTACGCTGATGATGAAGATGCATCAATTTATGCCACATGTGTAGTGGTAAGAGAAAACGTCGCTAAAACTAAAAATTTAATAAAATGTTATCGCTCTTACGTTGCTTATCATATACATATGAACGAGTATAGACCTAATAATTATCATGCCTATTAAAAGTAGGACTAAAGAAAATAGATTAACAAATTGCTATAGCCCAAAACTTGCGTTCTGAACATGCTCCATTGAATAGATTCACATTTTTGATGCGTAAAGATAGTCCGATAGATAGACTCCCACACGTGAACTAATTACGAAAAAATAACACTAAAATGACTCTAACAAGAAATGAAACCTGCACATTTCTGAATTAATAGACCGCGATGGGTCAATCGCAATTTCCCCCCAGATGAAAATTACCCCAATAGAATGAGAAGCTTGTAAAACAATTCATGTACAATAGATCACCTTACGTTCTTCCTGATGTTTCCCATTACAGCGATAAACGTTTTCTCTTTTTTTCTTTCAATTTACGACCGTGTCTGTCTGGGTCATAGACAACTAACGTGTTGAGACGCCAAAAGACGAGTTACGGGCCGGGACGTCGAGAATAGAGCCGGACTCACGACACACGGTCCCCTTATCGGGCCTACCCGGGCCCCGCACTAGCCTCACAGTGGCTCCCACACTGGTCCTACACTAACCCTGTGATGGCCCCACATTGGCTCAGAGCCTCAGCCTCAGGAGTTCCCTACGCAACGCGAAGCTCGTATGTACGGATCTGTCTATTTGATATTGGTATGAGTGATAGAGACAGACGAAGTCGAATATATCATGCTGCAGAGTAAGGCCTCTGATCTTTTTACCACTTGAAAAATTATGATCTAGCGTAGCTTTGCCATATTAAATATACAAATAACTACCGCAGTGGTTTGACGAAATACGTGGTAGAATGGCGTTCTTACAGGTTTTCAAGGTATCACCAGCTCCGAGGTCCTAGGTTCGATTTTTTTTTTATTTTTTTATTTTTATTTAGGTACACCAACGACAGTTACAATAATACAATTACATTTTTAAACCATATTCTTAAGCTAAATGCACTATCATTTAAAGGTATACACAACTTGCTTAAAATATAAATCGTTGCCTGGTAGTATAGGCTATTATGAATAGTGCAACTTAAAACTAAAGGTTATCTTTATGTAACAATGTAAAGGTTTGAATTAATCTGAAAAACAGTTTTAAATGTAAAAATTAGCTGCTGTGGCCTTGAACTTGTGCAGGGACATGAAATTTACGTCAAGAGGACCGCTTAATTTGTTATAAACCTTGCAGATCCGTGAGATAGGAGAGTTGGCTCCTAAAACAGTTTTTCGAAATGGGTGAGAGAGAGGTTCAATAGGTTTGCGTGGTATTCTTAGTGGCACTTTAAAGTTAAACTTTGCGAGCAAGGATGGACTACGCACGTGGTGCCTAATAACTTTATATAGAAAGGAAAGGTCGAGTAGTTCTCTTCGAATTTCCAAGCTTTTTATTTTCAGGTCACTTAATATGCTATCGTAAGAATGATTTCTTTTGTCTCTGAAATGTGAGAATACCAGATGTCTAACAAGACGCTTCTGGATGCGTTCTATACGGAGTATGTGCGAGGCATAGTGGGGTCTCCAAACTACACTCCCAAACTCGAGGATAGGTCTTACTAAGCCATTAAATAAAGCAATTTTAGTGGAACTTCGCTTAAATACCTTGCCATTTCTGATTATAAAACCAAGCATCTTAGACGCCCTACCAACAATATGATCCAAATGGGGGGAAAATGACATTTTACGGTCCATCATCACTCCCAGATCTCGCACCACAGTCTTTTCTTCTAGATGAGATCCTTCAATGCTGTAGTTTGATGGTATAGGGTTCAATTTCCTTGTAAACTTAATATGTACACATTTTTTTACGTTAAGTTCCATACCATTTGACCAGCACCATTCCACTAATGCATTGAGGTCACTCTGAAGCAGTAAAACGTCATTCCATGATTTAATAATTCGAGGACGAGTGTTTGAAACAAAAATATTAAAAATAATTGGTCCCAGATGGGATCCTTGGGGAACACCAGCAGTGACATAATGTAAGTCTGAGCGATACCCATTAGCCACAACATAAAAGGAACGTTCGGACAAGTAGGACCCCAACCAAGCAAGCAGATTACCCGCCAATCCGTACGCTGATAACTTCTTCAGAAGCAGTTGGTGGGACACCCTATCAAATGCCTTGCTGAAGTCGGTGTAAATCGCATCAACCTGCTCGCCGCAATCCACATGGCCAACAACGTCCTCTACATATGTAACAAGGTTAGAATTTATAGACCTACCCTTTGTGAATCCGTGTTGATTTGGATTTAAGTACTTCTCAAAGTAGATTTGAAGAACAGGACAAACTAATGATTCGAAAACTTTGGCTATCGTGGGTAAAATTGAGATGGGTCTATAGTTCCTTGTGTCATTGGTATCACCAGACTTGTAGATAGGTACCACTTTTGAAATTTTCCATGCATCTGGAAATTTTCCAGAGGACAAGGAGTGATTCAAGATAATACAAACAGGGTTAACAAGAGAGGACGCACAACGACTGATGAAAACTGGCGGGATTTCATCGCTGCCAGCACCTTTTGAAACAGACAAGTTAGATAGTTTATCGAGAATTTGCTTGTGGGATAATTGTAAAGTAGACAAACAGTCACTGCTGCTCTCCAACGATATAGATTTGTTAAAAGTAGTACAACTAGGGGTGCTCGAGTTTTGTACCGCAGTGGAGAAGTGAGAGGAAAAACTATTGCATATTACTGTACCGTCCGTCATCTCGATCTTACCATCCGTCATAACTGCTGGATAGGTACCAGCACCACCTCTTTTCCCTTTTATGTAGGACCAAAATAGTTTAGGGTCCTTATTCATTCCGTCTTCTACTCGGATAAGATAGGAATTGTAACACTCAGTTGCTAGTTTTTTACAACGATCTGTTAGTACACGGAATGATATCAGGTCGAGTGGATTATTATATTTCTTTTACCTTCTTCTGTACTTGTTTTTCTCTCGCAGACGCCCTATCAATTCCCTACTGTACCATGGTGGGTACTTATTTGATTTGGGCTTAACAGAGGGCACATGGTCAATTATTGTTTTATTTACTACATTGAGAAACAATTCCAATAACTTATTAACGTCTGTTTGTCCCGCGAAAAGAGAACTCCAATTTACTTTGGCCAGTGTTTCATTAATAGCCACATAATCAGCCCTGTGGAAGTTGCGCCTAGTAGCAGCGTTAGGCTGCACCCTTGGGCCATCATCAAAACAGATTTCTATAGAGAGAGGTGGATGTAGCGGGTCAATGTTACACAAAACGTCCACGGCCTCAGCAACCCTACACGATGAAATCCTAGCCAGTACCAAATCGAGAGTCCTTCCCTTGACATTTTTAATACAATTATACTGTTTTAAATCATTGACATTGGTAAAATCTACAAAAAACTGATATAAGGTTGATAAATGATAAGAAGGACGCCCGATCAGTCCCCAGTCCAGATATGACAAATTAAAATCACCAAGCAGACAAACATGCGAAGTAAGATTTTCAGAAACATAGTTAAAATTATCAACAAAACATTTAAGCAATCCCATTTGCACAGGAGGTGGCAAATACACCGCACACAAGGTTACAGGTTGGGCGTCCTCAATCATCACCCAGACATCCTCACACTCGCTTTCCCAGCTTTTCATTCTTCTAGAAAATAGACGTTTGGCTACTGCGATTAGAGCTCCTCCGCCCCGCTTGTTCTGGTTGGATCGCAAAAGTTCCCTGTTCCTCCTGTATACGGCATATTTGTCACCAAAAATTTCACAGTCATGGATGCTGCAATTCAGCCAAGTTTCAGTTAAGACAATGACATCATAATCCGAAGTAAGCAAATTTTGTAAAAAACCGTGTGTTTTCGTTCGCAAACCGCGAACATTCTGGTAGTACAGTGTTAGAGGATTGAATTTTATTAATACAGTTGGCTTGACACATTACAATTTTTTACATATTACTTAATTTTACTTAAAGTGTCCATGTCTTTAATATACAAATACTTGGAGTCATCGGTTTTCCTCATAAAGACTCGACCATTTCGAACCCATACATATTTAAAGCCCTTTTCTCTGCCAGTAGTCCTAGCTGCAGCATGTAGGGATTTGTTTGTAGGGGATAAGTGTTCAACTATAAACATAGGCGTCTTGTTTCCATTATAGTCTAAGTGTGAAGTGTTAAGCTTGTCGGTCAACGCTTTTTTCCGGTTGAAGTTAATTGACGCGGCCAAGAAGTTGTCACGGATCCTTTTATTAGCAAACTGGGCAACGATCGCCTTCGGTCTGGAACTCTTAGGGTTAAGTTTGGCAATCCGCGTGCAATTAATTATGTCCTCATTTCTGACATTGCAACCAATGACATTTCCCAGCTTAACTATTACTTGCAGCAGGTTTTCATTCTGCATCTCAGGGACGCACTGAATTTCAACATTCGTGCCTCGTGCATTCTGTTCCAACGTGTTAACACGAGCATGAAGGTCCTGAATATCACACTTTAGTTTGTCGTTTTCGGTCTGGAGCTCGACCATCGCCTCCCTTGTCTCTTTGTGTTCCATGAGCAACGACTCGTACTTGGAATTCATAAAATCCATCGAACCCTTGATATCTGCCAGTTCCTCTTTCACCGACTTAAGTTCAGAACGCATAGAGCTCGTTTGACTATTTAGTGAATCTATCTTGGATGATAATTTTGAAGAATATTCTTGGATGATAATTTTGAAGAATATTCCTGCATGATGCCTCTCATTTCAGCCGCTGATACTGCTGCTGATGCAGGTGGTGATTGCAGTGCTTGCCTTTTAGATGCACGCATTGTTATATTCTGATTAAATCGCACAGGAGTATTATCATTGTTGCTAGTTTTGGGACGCTGGGCCACACAAAGAGGGCATTCCCATGCAGAAACCTCATCCGTAGACATGTTGCTGGAGCAATTTATGCAAGCCGTATGATATTTCATATTACAAGTGAGGCACAGGAAATAATCGTCAGCGTCAAAATTCTCATCACAGCACCCCCACTCTTGATTGACGGAAGACATTTTGTAATGAAAAAACACTATTACCAGTCCAAAAAAAAAAAAAAAACTAGTGTCGGTACAAAATAGAGAATTTAATACAATATAAAGAAAATGCAAAAAAAAACTTAAAAATAAACCCACAAAAAAAGTCGGAAGGCGAGGCTCGAACCTACGCAGTTCAGATAGTTAGCGCGTAACTCTCGACGGGCGAATCACTCGGCCAAACGTGTATACGCTTAAAGCGGTGAAAAAGTTTATTGGTTTGTTAAAGCCACTAAAGCTTAAATCAAATGATGGTAGATGTAACTTTTGTCCACTTGTTTTATAACACTGACCACCAATGCCAATTACTTGCAAATTTAGAATGGAATATTTTGATCAGTTTTTTAAAGATTAGTCCTCAGCACAAGCACTATTGTTCACAAATCTGTTCACACAAGTTCCCCACACCACAGCGCGTAAGACGGTATAAGTTTACGCGCAAACTTTAAAGTATTTACACTGCGTCTAATTATAATTATCGGAGATAAACAAATTACGTGTTCACTAAGCAACGGTCTAGTTATAATTTTCCCGAATGAAAGTGTTATTCTATATTTTCTCGGGTCTGGATGTTTAGGGTAAGTTCGTTTCTGATTTCCACAAGAACAAGAGCTTGGAAGTAGTTACTTTGCGATCAGACTATGTATCTCTGCAGTTATTAAAAAAACTAGTAGGAATGTGACAAAGCATGAAAAGTCGGCATCTGCGTCGGCGTCTATTTCAGACATTAGTCTCTGGTTTGG
This sequence comes from Anania crocealis, assembly GCA_949315895.1. Taxonomy (NCBI): domain Eukaryota; kingdom Metazoa; phylum Arthropoda; class Insecta; order Lepidoptera; family Crambidae; genus Anania; species Anania crocealis. Next base: position 4,061,460 of record OX438874.1, on the reverse strand, counting down.
ACGAATCCGGCGAAAATTCTCTAATTAATGGTTGGCTATTATTTTTCTCGTTAGAGTACCTTTTAACTGTAGGATGTTTTTTTTGTTAAAGGGTTTTGGCCTTTTGTGCACAAATAGACTGGTTAGGTCTAATGGTCCGTGAGTTACAGTTATAATTTTTATTATGGAGCCAAATTCTTTATTTTAAATGCCTTGGCTTACATAATCAAGAAATCACAGACAGTTATCAAAATTTGTGGTTTATAGTGTGCCCTAGTCGTTTTTGTTTTTGTTTTATGGCATAAGTCAAAAGCATACTGTGCCGTAATATAAAAATATACCCTGAACCTGTCCAAGCCGTCAGCGATAAATGCAAAACGGGTAACAAAACAAGCGAATTACCCGGAATAACGGGAATTACCATATTTCATGGGTAATTCCGCCGGTCGCCGTTAGCCGTTAGAAAATGTTTAAATAAGCAGAAGTCTTTTGGAGGAAAGCAGGTTTATTACTCGCGACGGGAGTAGAGCATACTGCTGCTTGGCCAGGATGTACGATGGGATTTGGATATGGCAATATTATAAATTGTCAACGCCGGCATGGATAAAGGTACACACCGCGCAGGTTTCGGTCAAGTAATTAGTATCAAGTTTCTGGGCACAGCAGAATTGGTGTAAACAAGACCTATTTAGACCTGAGCGGTATTCGCTACCGCCTGCGGTAAAGAAAACCCGTTGGGTATGTGGTGTTACTGTTTACACCAATCCCGCTCATGCCGCAGAACTTCAATGCTAATTACCTGATCGAAACCCGCGCGGTATATACCTACCTCTACCCACAGAGGCAGCGAAGGGCAGGGCAAGGTGGTATGTGGAACTCCCGGACTTCCAGCGCTCTGAAAAGGGCGAGCTGCTCCTGGGAATGTGACCCAGGGGTATACCCACTAAAAACCTCGAGTCGCCCGCCGCGCTGAGGGCAGAGTCTGTGGTGACTCAACAGTCCACGGACCCCGCCAGCGGCCACCTCCGCCCTAAAAAGGGTAGACCTCTTCAGGCAGCGAATACCGCTCATGTGTGATTATCCCCTTATATTACCCCATACCCAATGGGTTTTCTCTGCAGCAAAAACGTCCCGTTGGTCTAGTGGTTAAAGTAACGGGCTAAGATCTCCAGGTCGGGCCACAATAGTTTCGAATTTTCGAGCATTGCTCGGGTTCATGATCACCAACCCGAATTCGTACCCATCATGGCTGAGGTAACTTGAATTCAAAAATGGAGGCCTTTGCCCTGCAGTTGTTGATAGGCCCCTACTTTATTATTTTTAATAAACTTGAAAAGATTGAATATTCTTTTTAGCAATTCAATGGCTGGAGTAAATTGAAAAACAATTCCTGGACCAAGATTTGACCTTGACAAGATCAGCAGTGTCTTTTCTTCCAACATTTGCCAGACTGATCGCCAACCCGCCTGTACTGATTATGAAGCACAAACCCTTATGAAGTTTTACCCCACTTATCCTTTTTTACCGATGGGTAAGACCCTACTGAAGTAGGAGACGGGCAGCAACGTTCTCTTTCTGCCATTGGTATTTTTCATTGATCTGCCAAATTGCAATCGCGGTTGCTGCCAAGTGGGGCGGTTATGGCAAAATCTACGTTTTGGATAGGCCTGCGTCTAGCAGTGAACTGAAATAGGCAGTTCATGATGATGATGAAGAACACATACCCAGCAGGTCATCTGGCTGACATAGCGATGATTTAATGTTACAGTAGGTTCCGTCTGACCTTCAGAAGACTTTCAGTTCTTCTGTAAACTAATTCAATATTGATGATCATAATAAAGGACACATACCAAGCTAGTCTTTTGGCTGTGATAGCGATGATATGATGTCTAAAGCAGACTTTAAGTTTTTCTATATCCTGATTCAACCGAGACATCATCAAATCAATGCGACATCCACGTTAGACATTCCCTTCTAACCTCTTAGACATTAGCACCCTTTTTAATATCCCTCCGTGACAAGGGAGGTAAGGTGCCCTTTAGAGGCCGGCCGGCATTTTGCGGAGCCATATTTTGGGTCAAAATACCTCTGTTCTCGCTATAGTGTCAGGCAGTCTATAAACTATACTAAAGTGCGGGTTTATTAAAAACTTGGGGAGAGAAGGGTGATAGTAGGGGATTAAAAGCGTCACCTATATGAACTACTAGCTTTTCCGCGTGAATATGTCCGTGTGTAGGTACTTTGAAATTGGGGTCAGATAGATGGTCGAATAATGTGTGCATTTGAAAAAGATAATGGTAAGCCATGTATCGTCTTAGTCACGGGACTTCATAGAAAATATAACTGTTAAGTATGTCCTGTACCCGTGAGATTTATTTGTAGTTTTAGGATAAATTGTGGCTTGTATATTTTTATGAGCTATAATATTGTTAGGTTGCAAAAATTCAATTGTTTTTTCCTAAAAGAGCAACATCCGTATAAACCTACGAGTTTAAATATCAGTACGTAGATAGTACATGTGTTACGTATGTGTGATGGCTGCAAAGTGAACTTCGTTCGGGGAAACGTGTTCAGAGAGATTTTTTTCGTTAGGATATGTAACTTTTTAATAGTAAATAAATGTTAAAAGTCGAAATAAACTTGGGTAGAGCTGGGTTAAAAGTAGGCTTGTTAAATTTAGTTTAATACGATTTTTACTAAGCGGTCATGATTGATTCATAAAAGCACTAATTAGTTTTAAATTATTTATTTGTATTCAAGAGATATAGCTATAGTGAAAGTTGAGTCAAAACGCAAAGAAAAAACCTTGACTTAAATAAACGCTCATTTTTTTCTATTTCGTTTTTTTTAATAGAAATGCATACATAATGTGTGAACATTTTGAATTCTTAGTTCTCCTATAATATATAGCCCGTTAAATTCTGTCGGACGGACGCACAACAGAATCGTTTTAAAACTATTTATATTTACTTGTTATTACTCTTATTGTTGTGTTTTTATTGCCAAATTTCAACTAGTAACTAATACTAGTTGAAATTTGGAACAATATCTGAGAAAAGTACAGTTCCCGTAGTGTAGTTTACTAGCTAGTAATGTAATAATTATACAGGGTGTTCGGAAGAACGTTGAACATACGAAAATGGGGGGCAGGGAAAGTGGTCTGTTAACTAACAAGGTAGGTCTCAAATATTTTTTATATTAATTTTATTTTAAATTACTGGCATTTTTCGCTTTTGTACCTTTAAAGCCGTTTTTTTTTCTCAAGGCTAGATCTATTTGTTTTTATTTAAACTTTGGCTTTAGCAATGTGCATTGTACTGCTTTTAATTTTAAAAGACTCTACCAACCACTAAGTCTCTATAACAAAAAAAACTCTAGCCATAAAATATGTTAGTCGGGTTTGAAGGTACAAAAGCGAAAAAAATAAAATAAAAAAAAACTTGAGACCTAGGTAAAATCTTTTGGGCTAGTTATTTAACAGACCACTCACCTCAAAACATCCTGTATGTATTCTGACAAACGTAGACATTCAAAAGAAGGTTATAAGGTTGTTTATCCGCTAGCAAAGCATACATTTTTTGATGCTTACTATAGGTACAAACGTTTCCGACAATCTAAACGTTACTGAATAAAAAATACTTCGATTCCAACTAGTCGATACGCTATTGGGGCGAACTGCATATTTGATGCCCGTCACTTGTATGACAAACGCTTTGACGGTTTCAATTTCGCAAATCTATACCTTAACACGTTGTATTACATACGTATTATTTTATCATACAAATATGCACCACTTTTCTCTTCCTATGGGTGTTGGTGGACGACTTAAAGAGTTTTGCCAAGAGAAGACCGGCGGCAGCGTCTTTTCACTATCATTGGCTGACTGACGCTGCTGCCAGACATCTTCTGGCAGTACTCCTTTAGTCACCTCTTATGAGACACCCACAGGTAGAGAAGGGGTTTTTCAAGGGCCTACATCACACGATATTACATTTAAGAAATCTTTTTTAGTTCTGTCTGTCAGGAGAACGCCATCACAGCTTCCACCGCACCAGAAAGTATAAAGTTCGGCCTGTAATAATCAAAATAAAGTGATATTGAAAGGAGAGTAAATGCTGGTAACAGAGTGAATGGTGCGCTGCACGCCTTTGTGAGTAGCCAGAAGATTTCTATGAAAGCTCGTCTGGCTGTGCATAGAGGGGTGTTGGTTCCAACACTCATGTACGGAAGTGAAAGTTGGGTATGGCAGAAAAAGCATGAAAGTAGAATAAATGCAGTAGAAAGGAGAGCGCTAAGAATGTTAGGAGTGAAATTGAGTGACAGGATAAGAAATAGTGTGATAAGAGAACGTTGTGGTGTGAAAGAAGATATTGTCACAAGGATTGAGAAGGGATGCTTAGATGGTTTGGGCATGTAGAGAGGATGAATGAGAGAAGAATGACTAGACAGATCTACAAGACGAGTGTGAAAGGGAACGTTGGAAGAGGAAGGCCTAGACGAACTTATCACGATCAAATCGGGGATGTTCTGAAGAAAGGTCAGGTCAAGAGTACTCTAAACCGACGAGCATGCATGAAAAGATTGATGAATGTGGAAGAAGCGAAAGATGTATGCCAGGATCGTAGTAAGTGGAAGGCCTTGGTCTCTGCCTACCCCGTTGGGAAGGAGGCGTGATAATATGTATGTATGTATGTAATAATCCTACCGCAGGGCAAAGGCCTCCATTATTGAATTTTAATTACCACAGCAATTATTGGCACAGGCATAATCACCTTGCCAGATGTGCGTCGGTGATCAAAAACCCGAGCATGTTCAAAAATTCTTGGGTAAACTTAAACTTTGAACGCTGTAAAATGTTCGAAACGTCGGGTTAAACTAAAATAAACGCGAATTAAAATCCGTAAACATATCTTTCATTTCTTGTAGCTCTGCCGGATCGGATTTTGGGGTGGTGGGATCTACCTAGTGGTCAACCCTGGACAACGGCATCTTTGGTTTTCTAACCAATGATGACGGCTAACAGATCCCTCTGCGGTGGTAGGCTTCATAAGAGGCTGCCTAGATGCTACCACCCTCCTGCCGGAGTCCAGTGCCAAACAGTGTTTCTGCGTTCCGCTGGTGTGTGGGAGAACCAGTGCCTCTGGGTAAGCTCGCTCCATCTTAGGCTTTTTCTTAACCGTAGAGTTAAGTATGTAGTCAAGAGCAAGCCCAAACGTTATAAAAAAAACATACCCAGGACCCTGAGATCTTGGCCCGGTTAAACCATTAGACAATATATAAGTTCAAAAATATTATATTTCTCCTTTGTCAGATCTTTTCTTGACTTTTGCAGCACTATTTGGAATCCGTTTTATGAAATCCATATAAAAAGAATAGAAAATGTCCAAAAAAAATTTGTTAAATCTATTAATTATCGGAAAAATATCTCCAATGAGTCATACACCGTTTCATTAAAAAATAACAAATTATTATCCCTTTACAATAGGCGCAAAATGTTCGATATAGTATTTCTGTATAAATTATTCAATAACCTAGTCGACTCATCATTGTTACTGAGCAAGTTGTCGTTTATTTCCCGGGTTCGTCTGCCGGTGCGCTCCTCACGTCTCAAACCACTTTTTGTTATCCCACGATATTATACTCGCAACTCGTTTATATATCGTTCCACTAACGTCTACAATAAATACTTCACCAGTATAGATTTATTTAATATATCATTATCAAAGCTCAAATCTGTTATTTTTCAAAGATTACTAACTGAATAAAATAAATTTAATGTAAAATTAAATTCTGTTATAGTTATGTATTTTAACCTTTATCTTACTTGCACACCCACCACTTGTTAATTAGCTATAATAGCTTAGTGAATTAGTTCATAATGTCTTCTAGTCCTAAGAGGGGCTCAAAAAGTAATGAATATTGTAAACGTGTAGTTATAGGCGCTATAGGTCTTTAGTTATACTTATCTTAACCACATTACTGTTGTTTTTATATGAATGTTGTTGCCTTAAATAAATTAAAAAAAAAAAAAAAAAGTAACGTCAAATTGAGAATCTCTAATTTTTTTCGTCGGTTAAAAATCCATGCTTCTCAAGGAAGCGTACGGAATCGAATGAGCAATAACTTAATACCGGTCTTCCCCGTCTTCCGGTCCATCGGGCCGCACATCAAAGCATTATGATTGACAGGGCATTGATATAATATCAACATACGCAAGAGACACAGTCGGAACAATGTTAGTAAGTCATCTTCGGACAATGAGTTAGTCGCCACAGAGCGGGAATTTTTTTAAACGATTTTCTAGTTACGATGGAATAAATACGGATTTAAACCAATAAGGACATGTTTAAAGTCTTGATGATAAACTTTAATCATAAAAGGATAACTTGAAAAAAGTTTTCTTACATTTTCATGTAATACGAGTAATATGTAGTAATTCGTTAATTGTTTAACATTTGTGTGCAATCTAATTTAAAGTTTACTTTTCCTTCTAGTAAGTATAGGGATACCATACAAATCTAGAGTGTTTTTTTAAATCGCCTATTGCAGGCCTCTAACCAGACTTTGTATTATTGATTGACCTCATGATTGACCTGATGATCTTACAAGACACAACGAGACCTAAAGCTTAATTTACCAACCGAAGCACAAATAGATATCTTTTTAAATGCTGACGCCAATGTAGAATCGACCAGTATGGCAATCAAATCCGAGACTTTACTGTAGGCGGGCCACCACCCGCCGCTGTATCGCAACAGTTTTATTTTTAAACTAGCTATTGCCCGCGACTTCGTACGCGTCAATTTCTGTTATTATGATCGCGATTATCTTTGCACCATTTTTCATTGATGCTTTGCTCCTATTAGTCGCAGCGTGATGTTAAATAGCCTAAAGCCTTCCTCGATAAATGGACTATTCAACACAAAAAGTTTTTATAATCCGAACCAGTACTTCCTGGGATTAGCGCGTTCAAACAAACAAACAAACAAACTCTTAAGCTTTATAATAATAGGGGTTAAAGTATGAAATTGCCGATTTGTACTGAAAATCAAAATTGTCTATTTTTTAATTTTTAACAAATTTATTTAATCAAAATATTTACCATTATTATCTATACATTGCTGCCATCTAATAGGAAGGTCATTTATGCCTTTGTGATAGAACTCTGAGGATCTAGACTGCACAAACTGTGTGAAAGCATTTTGTACTGCCTCCTGGGAAGAAAACTTCTTGTCACGTAGATAATTATCCAAATCACGAAAAAAATGGTAGTCCGTTGGAGCGAGGTCTGGCGAATACAGAGGATGTCGAATGGTTTCTAATTGCAGTTCCTGAAGGGTCAAAATGGTTTCTTGTGCTGTATGAGGTCTCGCGTTGTCATGGAGCAATAATGGTGAAGATCGATTCATGAGTCGGGGCTGTTTTACTGCTAGTTTTGCCTACATTGTTCGGAGTTCGGCACAATAGACATCTGCCTTTATTGATTGACCAGATCGGAGAAAACTATAGTGAATAACACCATGCTGAGACCATCAAACAGTTACCATTACCTTTTTATTGGTAAGTTTTGCTTTAGGACACTGTTGTCTGTTGTGGCGTTTGACCTGGGGTCAGCCATTGCATTTTTCTTTTACGGTTATCATAAAGAATCCACTTTTCATCACATGTCACAATTCGATTTAATATTCTTTCATTTCTGTACCGATTCAACAAGGCAACACAAGTTTCAACACGCGTTTCTTTCTGCACATCAGTCAAATCATGAGGCACCCATTTTTCGTATTTTTTTATTTTATTCATTTGACGCAAATGAGTCAATATTGTAGGTAAGGTTACGTTAAACCATGCCGCTAATTCCTGGGTAGTTTGACTAGGATCGGCTTCCACCATCTCTCTTAATTCATCGTTAATCACCTGTGTGGGCGGTCTTCCTCGTGGCTCGTTCTTCAAGTCGAAGTTTCCATCACGAATGCGTTTAAAGCAAAATCACACGGTGCGTTCATTAGCAGATCCCTCTCCAAACGCAACATTGATATTGCGGGCTGTTTCTGCCGCGTTACTTCCGCGTCGGAACTCGTATTCAAAAATCACTCGAATTTTCGCAGTATCCATCTTTCTTGTCTGAGTTAAATAACAAAAACAATTGAAAGTAGATATTCAAATGTTTCACATTTTTTAAAAGAAGAACATCATAGAAACCATGTTAAAAAAGTTTCATTCGAAAACCTCAAACCATAAAGATTCTATGTCAATTCAAAGAACCTATTACAATAAAACGGCAATTTCATATTTTAACCCCTAATATTAGTAAAGATCACACCAAATTTCTACTTGGTACTTTTTCATACACTCAATGCATCAGTTGACCTACTACATAGATACATTTTAACTATGGCAATGACATCCAAATCTCCAGTATTAACTTCGGATGACAGGCCGGGTGTGAAATCTAAGGTAGACACGGTGTTAAGATGGTCAGGACGTACTTAGATATAATATAGTTTAATATACAAGGGATAATGGATAACTGGGTGATAGTTAACATAATTTACCCATTATATATACAGGGTGAAATTTTAACCACCTTCCAAATTTTAATATATCAATCTACGACTCAAAAAACAAACGACGTATTTTTTCTTTCGGTATAGCCCAGTACTAAAATGTCAAGATAAACCGCTTAGAAAATGTCCGCCGAAAATCTAAAATTTTTGATACGGCCGCCTAGCAACAATTTTTTTACGCGTTGCGCATCTCATTCATTCATTACGATACTATTCATTAGTTTTTGATTTTCCTTTTATACCTTAACAGGTCTAGGACCGTAAAAATTGAAAACTATATCGCGAAATATATTTTTGGGTGACAACTTGATTTACATTTTTTACTTCATAAATAGGCTCTAAATACGATACTGAACACCAATAAAAATTTTGGAAAGTGGTTAAAATTTCATCTTGTATATAATTCCTATGAATAAACCGAAACATACTTGATGTGGGATTTTTTATTGTATTTTGCCTGAACCTACTTCAGTAGAGGCTGAAATGCTATATACGCTAAAAAGGGTGTAGGTAGGGCTTATGATATTACAAGCCTTTGTTAACATGTGCCAGTTTAAGCAACATGTTCAAAATGTTCGTTTCCGCACTAAATTGAACTAAATATTCTGAAACCGTTTTCTAAAAGAATATAGTTTTTGAAATATTGATATCAAAAAACGGACATCGCCATATTAAATATTTACAAAGGTCTGAATTCATATGTAAGTATTATGACACTTGAAGTTATATAATAAATATATTTTTTAAGACATCACTGGGCCACACAGATCTTTAGATACCAAACAACCGTATACTTTTGTAAATAATAGGGGTTAAAGTATGAAATTGCCGATTATTTTCCTACTTTTTATTTTGTTTATAGCTCTTAAGTGTAGTCATATTATTGCGTAATTCTTTTTGTATTGTATCAAAAACTAAATAAAGTAACTTTTGACTAAAAAAAAATGCAATACTAGTGCCTATTACTTCAAAGGAAATCGTTGACCCCTTACAATGTGTCAGCTGACCTTCTTGCTTCAATTAAGTATATTTGTATTATATAATTTGATTTTCAGAAATTTAAATACTATAATGCGTAGCTTTATAACCATCTAACTTTCACCTTTAATTGCATCGAAAACGGTTCAGGCTCTTTTAAAAAAACTAAAAAATTGTTAGTATGGAAAAATGACTTTTCTCGATTTCGTCCATACAAAACGGCAATTTCATACTTTAACCCCTAATATATGCTCATCATTCATAGAAAACACCCAGACCAATACAAACAGATATGAACTTAGACAGTTGAAGTGTTGTGTATTTAGTTCATAATATACTCGTATTATCATAAACATATCAACAATTTTCTATGCTTTTATAAATACACATCTCCAAGTTGACTTCAGAGTACCTCCCTTCGCTTCATTACCCCTTATTTATACGGAGGTCTCAGATTTGGACTTTTTGTCCTCAAGTCTTTATTATCCACTTCCACCCTCCACAGTTCCTCACCAATGAATTATGCAGGGAGTGATCTGCCGTTTTTGTGTGACCTCCTTGCCCTTCGGCTGGCGGGACCACTAATAGACTGAAGTTAGGCAACCTTTTGAAATTTTGATGGAGAGATTCATGTGTCGCAATGCAGGAGTGTAGTTTTATGGTTCGCTCGTGGTGAGATTTCTTGGGATTTTTTTATTAAATGCGATTTCATTATAGCGCACAATAAGGAGATTTTTGCCGCTTTCGCAACGCGATGCGGGCGGTTGCAGTGGCAAAATTGGCAAACGATAGAGAGGAGTGACTGCTGATTATTGCCTTTAGTCACTTCATACGATACCAATAGGAAAATCATCAGTAAAATCAGTTTTCTTTCTGCAAATAGGCCTCAGAAGCTTTTACACCTCCCAATATTTAAACCAACCACAGCTTAGGGACAAGGCTAGGCAGAGAGAAGCGCAAGAAAAACGTTTATATTGTCAGCCTCTCTTTTTAAATGAATGTTTACAAAAGGTTTAAGCAAGTACGAGCTAGGACAATTTAAGGCCATCTTTCCTATCATTTACAGTAATCATTAACAGTGTAATAGCCCTTTTTCATTTAAATTACTTTGACGTACGATTTAAGTGTATGTCCAGGATAAGAAGAGGTGGTTTTATTATTTTTAAGACGGCACTATACCGCAATTATAGGAACTTCATCGTGAAGGAAATGTATGTGATGTTGTTCACATTTATAACACGAATTATAAATAATAATAATTAATCGTTAAAGATTTATAATTGTACTTTGATTTGACTTTTCGAATACTTGACAGCGTTTGCCCGGACAATGAACACGGTCCAATGTTCATAACATCGGCATACATCAAAATACAATATCAAGTCTGAATAACCGCTAGTCAAAGCCGTAAATATATTTTTATTTCATTGACTAAAGCATTTGTAATCCTGATATACGGTTATAGAATAAACTACGAAAGAGATCCTTTGTTTCCATTTCATTTTTAATAAAATACTTTTTTAGAACTTTATAAGCGCAGCAAAAAATTTTTTTAATCCTGCTGGTACTGCTAACGCATAACACACATTATGCAGAGGGTCTTTTTAAGCACAAACAGTTAGCCATGCTAAAATAGTGCGGGTTTGATTTCGGGGAACTTTTTACCTTTACCATTAAACGTGGCTAAGAACTTCCATTCCGCTTTTTTCCGCATCACATTTTTCCTGAGTGCGTTGGATGAAAACTATTGATGTTACGGTGCAAAATGTGAAAAGTTGGAAGTACATTCGTGGATGACATTGAATGGTTATAGGAGAAATTTCAGGTCAACACGACCCGGAATCAAAAACTAGAACACAGAACACAGAACCACTAGGCTTAATTCCTAGTTGCATGGTTGCTTTTCATAGTTGCTTTGATTGCTAAATTGTTAATCTGTTCTGCAGGAATTTCATTGAAATTCATAAAAATGTATTGTTACCTGTTTAAAGTCAATCACAGCGTTTATCTCAATAATCTCACTTAAAATTATATTGCGAACAAAGTAGTTGGTTAAATATTTAGTAAGATTGTCAAATTTATTTGACTTAGTAAGCCATAATATGTAATTGTTCGCTGGCAGGGCATTCCACTCCTTGGCGGTGCGCATCACATAAGAAGAGGAAAAGCGCTTGGTACGCAATCACCAGGATAGGATGATAACCTGCAGTGCTCCTAGATTCCCGAAGATAGAAAGGAGAAGGCGGAATGAACTCATGCAGCTCAAGAGCACACTCTAAGAAACACAATCTGTAAAATACGGACAGGCAGGCAACTCTGCCTAATAATACTTATATCTCACTACCTAATAATAATACTGCGAACTAATAGTCAACGCGAAACGCGTCTTTGAGTTAGGCAGACAGATTCACCTTTCCCTGACAAGGATCTTATTTAATATCAAAAGTGTTTGACAACATACCCTCACATTTGACCGTTGATGCCGGTCAAAATTCGAAGTTACCTGCACTTTCCCTTCAAACAAGTCAACCAAAATTGACTTTTAACCCTTCAATATAAGGTGTAAAACTAAAAGCATAGTCGAAATATTCAAACGAAATTGAACTCTATAATATTCATGGTGTGATACGCAGGCATGGTGTGTGTCCGGAATGGAAGGACCGTCACTTGAGTACAAATTGTGCCTTACCGTAGCTTATACTTGGGGTAGGGTTTCAGTGTGAGCGAGTCTACAATATTATCCATAATCCGTTTCTTTTTTTCATCAGCCCACATTGCCCCACAGTTGGATATAAGACTCTTCAAAAAGGAGGATTTGGCCATGACAACCAGGCTTAGTAATTGGGTTAGCGATCGCAAATCACAGGGTAGTAGATAAAAGACGCTGCCTGTCTTCGTGTAGCAGTATTCCTTTAGAGGTATCATACTATACCCAAAGGTAGGCCTAGAATAGAATTACACCAACCCTTCTCCTATGGGTATTATCAGAAGCGATTTAGTTTATATATTAATGGTACTATACAGTATAGTTTGTAGCCCTTTTTATTTTATTAAATATTTCACTTATCAAATTATTGTTACTTCAGTTTCATTAGGTTTTGTCTGTCGCACCGCCTACAAAACTTTTCCGCTTAGCCCAATGGTCGACTGGGAGAGAATACCACATGGCATTAAATCCACCAATGATTGTACATTTATATTTCTTTTGTGAAATAAAGTTTTAATTAAATAAATAAATAAAATGATCTCGACAGATAAAGACGGACGGTAGCGTCTGTGGCAAAACTGCGATTGTCTACTTGTCTCCCAATCATGGCAATGTTGTCAAAATCATAATTTTGGAGATGCTTATGTCATCCAGTAGACTGATGTGGACTAGACATTAAGAAGACGATGCTATTAAAATAACATAAGGTTGAGTTTTATTCAGCTAAACAGGTTACAAACGCTCAACACTGGCCCCACCTTTACCTAAAGCAACCCCTAATTGGGGGGTGCATTAAACGCTTATGTCCATATAAAATGATTTATACACAGCCCGTGTTCGCCTAACGAGTGGCCATCTCCCTCATCTATGGCAAATAGATCCACTAAGTACTAATAGTACTTTGTTAAGGCTTTCAAAGCTCAAGGAAGCAAGCAACCAGTCAAATAAGTGTTGGGCTTCAAAAAATATACCAGTCAAGTGTGTTTAACGAAACCACGGAATCAGACAGCAATTACTATTTTTGTAACATTACGTAATAATAAAAATATATACATACATACATACATATTATCACGCCTCCTTCCCAACGGGGTAGGCAGAGACCAAGGCCTTCCACTTACTACGATCCTGGCATACATCTTTCGCTTCTTCCACATTCATCAATCTTTTCATGCATGCTCGTCGGTTTAGAGTACTCTATAAAAATTATTAGTAAAAATATATTATTATGAAAACTCCCTTGCATCATCCCAATAACTCAGTACCGACAGCACAATAAGTGCAAAACTGTTGTTAGCGGCAGTAGATTTATCGCGCGCATCGTTTTTGCTGACCGTCCGGAGTACGTGTTGTTGACGGTACACATGGGAATGGCTTTGTTTTGCTGACACTACTCAGTATCTTAGTAGTTTTTGTGTCAAATGTGTCAGAACTCGTGAGGATCGAGTATGATATACAGCGTGTATTGTAGTCATATACAGGGTGTATCACTTTGGTATTCAGAGTTATAAAGAAGAAGAAATTTATTAGCTTTAAATATATTTCTACTCTTGATTGTAGAAATGTTAATGTGGACAAAATCACATACAATTGTTCTGATCCCAAATTGAGTAACTATTCAAAGCATTCGTATTGTAGAAATCACTATGCCTAGTATGAGTTTTGATAGTATTCTAACAGTTTGATCGTCTCGTTTTATTTCCATACATTTTACACCAGCGCCTCTAGCGGAAACTAATATGAACTAAAAATGGCAGTATGAGTTGCATCGATAAAAAGTTTTCGTTATCTTTGTCAGTATTCGAGTAGTTTTTGATAATTTGGTAGTATGAGTTACCGATTTGACATCTATCATTTAGTAAACGAAAACGAAAACCAAAAGTTTGATAGTTTTGTTTGTCACTGAAAATATTCTAGTGAGATAAATAAATAAATAAATAAAAATAAATATTTTAAGACATGCCTCACTGGGCCACACAGAGCCATCTAGTCCCAAATTAAGCTACTATTAAGTACCCTGTCGTATGGGGTACTAGACAACCGATAAACTTACATAAATACTTTTTTTTTGTAAATACATACTTATAATACATAGAAAACACCCAGACCAGTACAAACAGACATGTTCATGCACACAAATATTTGTACTGTGCGGGGATCGAACCCGCGACCCATGGCTCAGAAGCAGCGTTTACTACCGCTGATCCAAATGGTCGTCTAGATCATACAAAATAATTGTTTTAAGTGAATTTCGGTGTTGAAAATATCTGCCCGATGGTTTTTTGCGTGGCAAGCGACGCAAGACGAAGTGGCAAATGAAGAGAGACGCTACAATATTGAACAACGGGAATTATTCTGCCCCAGCCGTATTTCGGATACTTGTTCGTATTTCGTTCACGTCATAATTTTCACTTCAAACGACACTTTTTTTTAAAGAAAATGGATGTAAATTTTATTCCTAAATTGTATTTAAGTAACAATATTTTAACTTCGAAACAAACGACACTGACTGACACAACACAAACTATCGGCAAAACGTCAAAGTGACTGAGTCTTGCGTCTTTATCTATTTCATAGTGTAAAAGTGAGACAAAAGTATTAAGAGTGAAGTTCGTTCTAATGTTTAGACGATGGTTGATAAAGTTTAAACTGTTATTGAAAAAAGGCACTCATACTACCAATGATTATGAAAACTGACAGTTTGGCGTTCACACGAAAACTGTGTCAGTTTACGTTTTGGGAAAACTCGTACTAGGCATACAGAAACAAAGAAGGCACCACAAACACCCAGACCTGACAAAATGTAAAAAATACCCTTTTTTCTACATTGACCCGTCCGGGAACCGAACCCGGGACCTAGTAGCAGGCGACACCATGAAAACCGGTGTGTTCGCCACTCCGCCGCGGAGGTCGTCAATCATTTGTATACAGGGTGTACCAGAGTGTAGCGACATCACCTGCCATATATAATTATGTATTATGAAGCAGCTAACGCTATGGAGAAAGAATTAAAAAAATCGGAAAATACCATGCTAACAATAAGACAGAACCAATTTGAATTAACTTTGGTACAGACATAATTTAATACATGAGAAAGAACATAGGCTATTTGTATCCCACAGTTGGGCAAAGGTTTCTGCCGCGATATATATAACTTGTACCTCATATACGTAATAAACGCAAGCGTTATGAAAAATCACCGCCATTTTAACTCTTAACCTTTTCATTCAGTTCGTAAACGCCCAAAATACATCACAGCCGACTTAACCCTAAAAAGCGGGGTACTCCATCAAACCGTACCGGAACCGGAGCCGGTCCGGAGATCCGTGATAACTCCGGACTCCGGAAAGCTTTTCAAGGTGAACCATACACGTGGCACTGAATCTATACTAATATTATAAAGCTGAAGAGTTTGTTTGTTTGTTTGAAGGAATCTCAGGAAGTACTGGTTCGAATTAAAAAAATATTTTTGTGTTAGAAAGTCCATTTGTCGAGGAAGGCTTTAGGCTATATAACATCACGCTGCGACGAATAGGAGTGAAGTATCAGTGGAAAATGTTGCAAAAATAGTCGCGATCATAATAACAAAAATTGACGAGGACGAAGCCGCGGGCAACAGCTAGTGTAGAATAAACGAGATTGCACTCATTGATGTAACGCAAAAGCTAGAACATTCTATGTCAAAAAAGTGTCCCAACTAAATGTAAGTACACCCATTTGACATAAGGGTGCACATTTAGTAAAACCATCAATCGACCGCAATCAACGCCCCGTTGGTTAACGCCCTGTTGGTCTAGTGGTTTAAATACCGGGCCAAGATCTCGGGGTCCCAGGTTCGATCCCCGGGTCCCCGGGCAACAAAAAGTTTCGAATTTTCGAACGTTGCTCGGGTTTGTGATCACCAACCCGCATTTGGCAAGCGTGGTGATTATGCCAGTTCCCATCATTGCAGTGGTAACTTGAATTCAATGATGGAGGCCTTTTCCCTGCAGTGGGATGATTATAGGCTGTTACTTTACTTTTTTTTTTTATATCTATGAATATCCATACTATTGTATGTCGTCGACACAATTACATTTCAATGTCAATCGTTCCACCGAGGACAGGTTTAGGTGTATTTTTTCTATTGATCCGAGTATTATAAATCGTTGATTGCAAATATGAAAATGTGCATATACAGAAGGTTGTGTTAGATGCAACCCTTTACTGCTTAGATGTTTAGATAATCTTTATAAAACTAAGTGGCCTCTAGAGTGGCGATTATGGCAAAATCTATCTTTTGAAGAGGTTTGTGTCCAGCAGTGGAATGATATAGGACATTGTTGATGATTATAGCGAAGCGAAGCGCTGATAGCCCAAAGCTTCTTAGTGATCAGTCTCTGTCACGAATGTTAAGCAACGCTGGGAGCGGTCACTAGTTGGATGGGTGACCGTTTGTGGCATCACTCCATGAGCGCAACCGTGCTTCGGAGGGCACGTTAAGCTGTAGGTCCCGGCTGTTGTTACAAGATAACAGTTGTTAAGCCCTGTTGGAGGCCTTCAGGCGGCTTGAGAAATGTCCAACGGCGGGGTGATGTTGCCAAAGCGTTGCCCTCGCCTTCCACTAACCCGCACTAGGCCAGCCAGTGATACTAAGGCCTCTCCTTATGAAGGACAGAGACCCGTGCTCAACAGTGAGCGTAAATAGGCTGTTACTTTTATTTGACGACCATTTGGATCAGCGGTAGTTAACGCTGCTTCTGACCCATGGGTCGCGGGTTCGATCCCCGCACAGTACAAATATTTGTGTGCATGAATATGTCTGTTTGTACTGGTCTGGGTGTTTTCTATGTATTTTAAGTATGTATTTACAAAAAAAAAACAAGTATATAAGTAAGTTTATCGGTTGTCTAGTACCCCATACGACAGGGTACTTAATAGTAGCTTAATTTGGGGCTAGATGGCTCTGTGTGGCCCAGTGAGGCATGTCTTAAAATATTTATTTATTTATTATTTTATAGTGACTCAAAAACTCGTATCATGACCAGAAACTCACAAAAAACAAGGCACATGGTATGGTAGGCACGATGAAAGAACTTACTCTTAACACCTATACCATGTTTACTTTGTAGGCATTAAATAACAAAACAATGCCAAAAAGCTTAAACATTTACATTAATTAATTAACTTTTCAACAGTCACTCACTCCTCTAACCCATCCATTTTTAATCGGAAAAAATTACTCACTAAAAAATTCTCAGTTCATAAACGAACTGAGTTCATCGAAACATGATAGCCTGTTAGTTATAATCCACTCATATCCTTAGAGGAGCGCCATAACAGTGTTTCAAATTATCTATCCAAGTGTACTCGTTACAAAGATAATTTGTTTGCTACCAACCGTGAAATTTACAAGGCGAGGGAGAGCGTATTACGAGCACGGGCTAGCCTCCGGGCTTTTTGTTAGGCATAAAACTTGAACGGTTCGCCGGATGGGCCTTCTGTTGTAACGTATTCAGTTTGCTGCGAGGCACACAGAGAATTTAAAAATTTTCTTACTAGTATCATAAATTTGGAAGTTTGAATGAAATTTTGTAACCTTATCACCCCAAAACGGCTTGACGCATCTAAATAAAACTTAGCACGGAGATAGGCTATAGGCTAGAATAGCAAAGCTACTATGTATCTTGAAAAATTTTCGGTTCCCGTCAAAAGTTTTAAATTCAAATTTCTACTAGTACGAAGTCACGGAAAAAAAAGTGGACTAAACGACATTGTTCTGATCCCAAACTGAGTTATTTGAAGCAATCGCATTGAGGAAATCAGCAACAACGAAGGTACCACAAACACCCAGAACCGTAAAAATAAAGAAAATATCGAACCCGAAGAATCGGTGAGTACACCACTCCCCACGGAGGTAGTCTATCACTTGTACACAAGGTGTACCTCTCGTGTGACATCTTCATACATCTGTATTATGAAGATGAGGTTATGGGGAAAGTATTAGCCTATACTTTGTATAGGAAAAAATCATTTTAGAAAATACCATGGCATCAAGCAAGACAAAAACGTATACTGAATTCCATTGGTCAAACTGCAAAGTGGTATACTGGTATTTGTCTAGAAGTGAACGCGAGATGAATAGACAACAGTTATTACAAGGTGTAAAGGTAATTTTACTGTATATTTGACATTGTAATGCTTTTTTTTTGTATTGTATAAACCCTAGAATCAAGGAAGTAAAAATAATAAAATATTTTTTATTCTGATTTAAGGAGAAAGCTAGTGATTTGATTACCACAAGATAAACTTTCATATACTATTATTTTAATGTCTTCAACTGGCCATTTGCAGTAGAACACGGTTAGCTAGAAGAACTAAATAAAGCTTTATTTATAAACCGATGAGAACCAACACATTTTAACAGAACATCCAATTAAGCAGATAAAATAATTTTAAAAAGTTACTAAATCGAGTTACACCTTCTGTTTCTACAATCATATCTACTCTGTGACATTGCACAGATTATAATTTCGTTATTAGTTTGTCATTGTTGTAAACAAGCGAACCGTGCGTGTCATTATTTTGGTAATTAGTGATGGATTGTGGACAATTTCGAATTTGAACGAGTCTTTAACTTGATTAGTTATTATTTAATTTATCATAACTAAGTAAATACATATGATGAGGATAAAGTTAAGGGTATTTCAACCCAAAACTAGTCTATGTTTAAATAGGCGTGAAAAGACTATGGCCAATGCAATATTTTAATTTTGCCTGAGTATGTGAGTAAAGTAGGTAAATGAAAAATTTTGGCTTTGGCCATAGTTTTTATATGTATAATAGATGACCCAGCAAACTTTTTTTGTCTTACAAATTAAGGGTTATTGGTAAAATATATATGTATATCATATTAATAAAATTATTATTCTACGTACAAAGACAAAACCTAAAACTAAGAAATCTTAAAAAATGGTCCCGTCGTTCTTGAGTTAAAAATATTACTTAATGGTGTAACTACCACGACTTTGTTTCATTTATATAGCAGGTTAGTTTATAACAAATACAACTTACCTACTGAAAGAAAAAAAACTGAATAAAAATGTTTAAGAAAAAGGGTTGTTGAAGAAAATACACGGATCCAGTGGGATTTAAATTTTGAAAGATTTACGCGTACGATGTCCGGGCAATAATTACTATAAAATAAAGATAAAAAAATACATAATCTACGCTCTTCTATTTAATCAGCTTATATCAGTCCATAGTTAGACACAGGCGTCTCCAAAAGAAGGATTTGCCATAATCGCCAATCTCGACAGGCGGTCGGCGATTGCCGTCGAGTTAAAAGTGAAAAAAAATCCCTGCTGCCGTATTCTGGCAATCCTTTACTTGCCTCATCTAATCTTACGACACCCGTAGAAAGAGAAGAGGTAGTGCTTATCTATTTTCACACGTATAGATAACTAAATCGACAAAAACATCGTTAAATAAAGCCTCAATATCATTCCTTCACTCTACCCGCACTCAGGGGAGACTGGGCTATTATTTCGACTCCAATATGTCTTGTCGAATTATTTGACGCGTCATGTATGGTACTCGTATGTTTCGGTTGTCACATAGGATTATGCTTAGGAAACCATAGTTAACATGGTGTACTAGAGCATGGGACAGCTTTCTTACTAATTATAACTTCGAAAAATAACAATTCACGTTTGACATGACTTTCATACATACTAGCTGATGCCTACGACTTCGAACGTGTGGAATTATGATTAAATTTAAGTTATCTCAGGGGAAACATATGATTTCGGGATAAAAAGTAACCTATGTGCTATTCCAGCGTATGATGTATCTCCGTGCAAAATTTCATCTAGATCCGTACAGCCGTTCTGGAGTGATTGGGTAACAAACATCCATCTAAACATTTACATTCATAATATTAGTAAGATATGGTACAGCACAGCACTAGTGTTGGCAGCGGCTGGATTCTGGCGGTTGATTATATGTACAGCTGGTCATCCTGGCTTCACCAACGAAGACCAACTTAGGGGTCATCCATAAGTTACGTCACACGATTTTACGAAAACTTCCATACTATTTTGCCCAATGCCACCAAAAGTAAGACTCCCCCCCTCCCTAATGTGTGACGTAATTTGTGCACGGCCTCTTATGACCAAGTTTACCCTTTACACACTTTTCATTATGACACTTCAAAAACAGCTTTCTTTTTATACAGGGTGAAATTTTAACCACTTTCCAAAATTTTTATAGGCGTTCGGTATCGTATTTAGAGCCCATTTATGAAGTAAAAAATGTAAATCAAGCTTTCACCGAAAATATTTTTCGCAATATAGTTTTCAATTTTTACGGTCCTAGACCTGTTAAGGTATAAAGGGAGAATCAAAAACGTATGAATAGTATCGTAATGAATGAATGAGATTTGAATCGCGTAAAAAATTGCTCGGCGGCCGTATCAAAATTTTTTGATTTTTTGCGTATATTTTCTAAGTGCTTTATCTTGACATTTTTGTACTGGGCTATACCAAAAGAAAAAATACGTAATTTGTTTTTTGTCTCGTAGATTGATATATTAAAATTTGGAAGGTGGTTAAAAGTTCATCTATTATGAAAAGTATTCTTCTATACGAATCTCAGCTGACTATAAAAACATAATAAAAAACAATTATCCGATTTTGGTGCCGTCAATCGGAAGATGCCAATACGAATGCATAAACAAGTGAACTGTATACATTATATGATAAATTAGTAACTTAATTGCAGTTATAATATCAGTATGTCACTGTGACGTAGAGTCTCGGTGGCTTAATTGGTAAAGCGCGACACCCGCATGGAGATACGGGTTCGAGTCCCGCCTCAGATAAAATTTTTCAAGTTTAAATACTGAATTTGTATACAGTTAACACATGCAGAATTTAGTTACATAAATAGCTTCAAGTTAAATAAAACAATCCCTCTATTACACTTATTTGTAACTCTTAGTGAAGAATTTATTCCCAAAGTGTATAAAAAGCGTAACTTTTCAACGCTAGAGCATCGAAATCATAGACAGAGAACTTTGTTTACATCAAAAATTGTCAGTACTATGCCTCTTAATGATGGCAAAGACGCCAAGCTGGCAGGCGAGTCATCCCTATTTAGAAACGGACTTCAGAAAATTTAGGAACTTAACATACTGTCCATTGCACGAAAAATTCGAAATTTAAAAATAGAAGAAATAGAACGGGCAAATTCGCATACGAATTATCATACTAAAAATACTATTGCATGTGAATTCCTGCCATTATAGAAAACATATCATTCTAGAATATTCTTATTCGTCTATAAAAAGCGGGATCTATCATAGTAGGTAATCTGTGCCCGGACCGCAGTTTTGATTTACGCGAGCAGAAGCATTGGGAAGCGCTTCCACCAAATTGTTATTGCTTTTTGCGGAATTAGCGAAACGCAACCGGCGCGGCGTAGCGCTTTTTTTGCGCGCTTGTAGTACCTACAGTCGCGGGGTTAGCTGTTTGTTTTTATGTATGGTTTTTTGATTGATAGAGAAATGTTAAGGAATAAAGTGTGTGATTATTTATTAATAGATAAGTGCGATAGTTATTTTTTATCAATGAAAAAAAGTAGGTCCTTAATTCAATGAAAATTGTCCAAGAAGACTAATTTCGAATTTTTTTTTATGATTAGTATATAGTTTAAAGTTAAAAGGTCCAAAGGCCTCGATCATTGAATTCAAGTTACCATAACAGTGATGGGTACGGACATAATCACCACGCTAGCCAAATGCGGTTAAGTGAACACAAACCCGAGCAATAATCGAAAATGTAAACTCTTGTTGGCCGAGCCTGGGTCGGACCCGGGACCCCGAGATTTCAGTTAAACCACTAGACCAAAGGGGCGTTGATCTATTGGTTTGGGCATAGAAATGGGTGTCATAACAGGCGTCTTCAAGCTTACCGAATGCGGGTTGGCGATAATGCGGTATATTCAGTTTCTGTAGATAAAATACAACACCTCTAATGCATTTCCATGCACAGAACATCGCAACACACAGGACAATGCGACACGAACGAGATAATTAGCAGCCCCCGGCTCTTCTTGTAAGTAGATCAAAATAAACTACAGTCCTAGGCCACTACCATTTGCAACTCGAAAGGAAAAATACGTTATCGTTTCATAAGTTTGTAAAATACTTGTGTCTAAGGGTGGTTATAGTAGAAAACATCGTTCGTTTTGAACTTCCTGACAAACTAAGCCCAGGTTATATTATTATAACCCCTATGTATAAATCTTGGCAGTGCTTATTTAATTTATTGTAACAAATATCTTAGAAAAATAAAAAATATAATTCATTTTGAAACACGATGTGACGCACAAGGACGTATCTATGTAAGGTTCATTCATCCAGGAACCGGCCCAAGCAAAATAATACGTCCGTGCGCGTCACAGCATTTTTCAAAATGGATAGTCTTGTTTTTTTTACATTTTTAAGGACTAATTTAACTAATAAAAAAAAAACTTTTCCAAGATGTTATACATAATGGTAACATAACAAAGCAAACCCGGACACTGTTAGTGTAGTTTGTCGAGTTACTGTACAGTCAGCTACAAAATAATGTATACCCTTATGACTATAGATGACTTCCCAACTGGCCAGACGACGCTGCATGCTTTTTATCTGGTCATAACTGTAATAGGCGCTTGGGTTACTCTGACATTAGACTATCCTGGCAGGATAGTGGTACCTACAAAAAGAAAAAGCTCTCAAAATTCGTATGACCTACAGTGAAAGGTGTGCATTTTCTACCGTGTTACAATAGTAAGGGTAGTTCAACCCAAAGAAAGTATTAGGTATTTTCGTTTGTCGCTTTGTGCCGGATAACAGAGGGAATGCTTCGAGCTTAACAAGGACAAATATCGCTTTTGGCCGTTTGAATGGCAAAGGAATATTCGGATCGAGTGCTCTGTTATACTGGCGTCTTTGAATCTGACTAGGCGCTTACTGAACCTGCCTTAATCGGGTTTAGACGTAAACTACGGGTATGCTATTCCGAGTCCGGTAGTTTCGTTTGGACAAAAAAACCTAAGAATATAAAGGCAATGCTTGAAAATGCCGCCGATTTTCGGAAGCTTGTGTGTTTAAATTATTTTTTCGTATATACTAAAAAAAGTAGCTTACAAAACGCTTTTTATTTTATTTTGGATTAACAAGTTTATTTTCATGCAAGCACATGAAAATATAAACCTATCTAAAACAAAGAAAGATAATTTACAAAAAAGAATAAACACAAAGGCCTATAATAATCTCACTGCAGGGTAAAGGCCTCCATCGTTGAACTCAAGTTACCACAGAAATTATGGGTACAGGCATAATCACCACGCTTGCCTAATTAGGGTAGGTGATCACGGGGAGTTAAGACAAGATGGTGACCAAAATCACTAATTAAAATTGGTGATTTGGAATACTCACATCTGACACTATCTTCCTCCCTCGATCGTGAGTTATTCCAGACACAATTGAAATCAATTGTTATCGTAGCACCCGAGTGCCTCCTGGGGGTTGAGGCATTTAACAATGCGTAACAATATAAGAAATATCAAAAAAATATACAAAGTTACCTTTCAACTCTTCTTATACTAAATTACCAACCCGTTACATAAGACGCAACAGTCTGAAACTGAAATCTGCGTACCACGGCCAGCCAGCCGGCAAATGGGGATTTCAAACCTTTCCAAATTAGGGGGTGAGTTTTTTATTTTTAACTTACGGCCGGAATGGCGATAAATAACTTTTGCGAGTTATTTAAACGGAATCTATGAAAAAATTTTAAAGGGACTCGAAATTCTTGGATGAGGTAGAGCTTATTATTGTTACGGGATTATTTAAATACGCTAGTCATTTTAAATTATTTCATAAATTGAAAGAAAACGATATAGAACTAATCGAAAAAAAAATTTTTTTTCAACATGGTTTTAGATCAAACACAATAAGCAAAAGGAGAGCTATGTAAATTTTTAGGGCCACACAAAGGAAAGTCAAAATACTATTATAACTTTGTCACAAGTGTAACGATAATCCAATTTCAATTACATATTCATACTTGTAGTTTATAAAGACTATAAATTATCTTAAATATGCCAAAACTTAACGCCCCATTGGTTGATTGGTTTATTAGGTCAATCTACCCAAAAAGTTAAAGGTCATTGAATTTTGTGTTGATTTTCAACTTTTTTCCATACTAACAATTTTTTAGATTTTTTAAAAACACCTGAACCGTTTTCGGTGCAATTAAAGGTGAAAGTTAGATGGTTATAAAGCTACGCATTATAGTATTTAAATTTCTGAAAATCAAAGTATATAATACAAATATACCTAATTGAAGCAAGAAGGTCAGCTGACACATTGTAAGGGGTCTTTTCAACGACTTCCTTTGAAGTAATAGGCACTAGTATTGCATTTTTTTTTAGTCAAAAGTTACTTTATTTAGTTTTTGATACAATACAAAAAGAATTACGCAATAATACAACTATACTTAAGAGCTATAAACAAAATAAAAAGTGGGAAAATAATCGGCAATTTCATACTTTAACCCCTATTATTTAGAATTTTCAAAAAATGCTTGGGTTTGTGATCACCAATACGCATTTCGGTATTGTGGTGATTATGCCTGTGCCCATCATATCTTTACTGACTCTAATTCAATGATAGAGGCCTTCACTTTGCCTTCAGTGGTATAAAAGCCGTTACTATGCCATAACTTAGTAACAGGGTACCTAAAACCGTTCCTAAAAATAATAGAAAATACACCATAACTATGAAATAACATAAGTATGTTCTTAAGCCAAATCCAATATTAACAAATACTTAGAAAATAAGTCAATAGTATTGTTTGGAAGTAGTTTTTTTCCTTTCTCCTCGGCCACTTGCGACCGATCCTTTTAATGGCCGTGTGTTACACCGAAGAGATTTATATTACGAACGTCAAACATGGTGAACACATAAATATTTTTAACCCCTCGAATCTAGACATAATAAACGATCATTTAGATCAGCGGTAGTAAACTCTGCTTCTGAGCCATGGGTCGCGGGTTCGATCCCCGCACAGTACAAATATTTGTGTGCATGAACATGTCTGTTTGTACTGGTCTGGATGTTTTCTATGTATTATAAGTATGTATTTACAACAACAACAAAAAAAATATTTATGTAAGTTTATCGGTTACGACAGTAGCTTCATTTGGGACTAGATGGCTCTGTGTGGCCCAGTGAGGCATGTCTTAAATATATATTTATTTATAAACAATTATGATGGCGACAACTTGTCAAAAGACTGTGATCTATGACTACTTGATAAAACTCGGTTGTTTATTTTCGTTAAAAAAGTTATGGACGGAGCTCTATTTACAATATAACTAAGTAATACGCCATCTTGGGTGCTACGCCATGTTGGATTTTGAATGACATAACACAGTAAAGTTTACTATTTAGGAATTTTGTATACACGTTTAATTTGAATAATAAAAAATTCCATCTCAAACAGTTGAAGACAATTGCTTTCAAATTGGGTTGCAAGATTTCACCCGAACAAACATACATACAACGGAAGCTTATAAAAGTAAGTTTATTCGGTGTAATAGAGCCCCAGTTCCATCGTGTTTTTGTCCCACTGGGAAATAAACAGTTCAGTGAAAATTCTTATCGCTATCCCAGATAATATCTGTGGGGGACAGTGCCTTTTAGGGGAGGCTTCAACTGGGCTTAAGACTTATTTTTTTTTTAAATGGTAGGCCTTTCCTACTCCATTAGCCAAACTAAGATCGCCAACACGTCTTCAAAGAGAGACAGATACTTATGGCACCATTTAAAAATAATACGGACTAGATTAAATACATAGTTCTGAATCCAAAGTACATAGTAAAAACATATTTACACATATAAATAAAGCACCGGGGAAAAAATAGGAAATCCACTTTTTCTACATTAGCCCGTCCGGGAATCGAACCCGAGACTTCGGAGCAGGCGATATCTTGTAAACCGGTGTGTACCCACACCACAGAGGTCGTCACGACGGTCAGAGGACGATTCTCCTTTTAGAGATAAACACACTACACACAACGGTACAATAAATGCGACAATACATTGCTAAATTAACCCTACGAGAGTTATAGACCCCCGATAGTGCTTAAGGGTTTTACGGACCCATCAAAACCAGAATACTACTGTCAAAGGGTTTTCCTACCTGTCATAAACAAGTACAAAGTTTTCCTTTGACAACCCTATATAAATTACACCGGGATCTTCAACCTTGCCACTCGGTGATAAAGTGGGTAGTAAGATAATTAGTTTATTTTAGATATGTAGGGAATAATTGAGGGATGGCGCATAGAAAATGAAATTAGATTTTCGTAAGTCAATTTCAAAGGCACTCCTGTGGGTTGGTTTAAAATTTTTGATAAGATTGATTAGTTAGATAACGGTGTAGGCCGCCATTGTTCAGTTTAATAGCATACCTTAGATCATAACCTTGGTTTTGGTAGCAGATTGTTATAGTATAGCACCATCCTTTCTTGTTCTATGAGTATATGAGTGTTTTGTGAGGTAAGAGGCGACTAGTGTAATGCAGTCAATAGACGGGCAGAAGCGTAAATAACAAAAAATATCACGACGACGTGTGGCACTCGGAGACTGCCGCGGTAAAGCTATTGCATAGCATTTTTTATCAACTTATGCAATTATAAAACTAAAAAGTATCACCGCTGTGCCGGTCGGAGTGGGGGGTGTTAGGTTATTTTCGTTACGGAATTTCTGGATTCGGTCTCCACGCTCAAGGCCCGCGATAGAAGCCATGCAATAGCTTAATTTTATAATTTTATGTATTTTCTAATTTTGACTTTTGTAATTAAATTTTTCTGTTATTTTGGCAGATATGGTTACCATAGGCAACCATACTGTCAAAATCTTTATTTTCTTCTAAATTCTTTTAAATTTCGGAAATTCAAAATTGTTCGATTGTGCCTCGCCCCGAGTGTTAGGTTAGGTTATTTTCGTTACGGAATTTCTGGATTCGGTCTCCACGCTCAAGGCCCGCGATAGAAGCCATGCAATAGCTTAAAATATCTATGATTAATATTGATTCATCTATTCATTTCGAAAACTATGTGACGCACACGGACGTATCTGTGTAAGGTTCATTCACCCGGCCGAACCAAAATAATACGTCTGTTCGCGTCACAGCATGATTCAAAATGAAGTCTTATTCTTTTTAATATTTCTAAGAGTATTTAATTAATAAAAAATAACACTGCCGAAATGTTACACATAACGATTACATAACGTGGGCTTCGTCCGTCAGGTGGTCAAAAATGCACCATCAGATAAAAGGGTGATCCCTGAGGTCCTGAGGTTTGAAGCCCGGACGGGTCATCATAGAAAAACCATTTTTTTCTATAACGTTGTGGGTCCGGTTTTTAGTACCTTCCTTGTTACTGACTTACACAAAGCTGTAATAGTTATTTACTTTAAGATGTATGCGATGTAGTCCACATTGACTTATTTATTTAATAAACGAGTAAGTACTATACCATACCCTTGAAGAACATATTGAAGATTTTCAAACCCATCAATATGAATAATGCGTTACCTGAAACAAATAAAATTGGAATTAATATTTTGTTAATTACTAAACGCCCCGTTGGTCTGGTGATCTCGGGATCCCGGGTTCGAACCCGGATCAAGCAACGAAAAAGTTTCGTGCTCGGTCCTGTGATCACCAACCCGTATTTGGCAAGCGTGGTGATTATGCCTGTACCCATAATTACTGTGGTAACTTGAATTTAATGATGGAGGCCATTTCCCTGCAAGGATGATTATAGACCATTACTTTACCTCATCCATCAACATCATCAGTGCGAGCCGGCGACGTATTCCCCTTAGAGCACCCGCCCGAATAGCACCTGCGCCAATAGCACCTAGCCTAGTCCACAAGGAGCACCTGTCGCTTTGGGCTGGTGCTCTTCGTGGATTCAAATTTTTTTTTACATTTTTGTCCACAAACCACACCTATAACACAGCATCCTAGTGCTGGCTGCTAATAATAGGGGTTAAAGTATGAAATTGCCGATTATTTTCCCACTTTTTATTTTGTTTATAGCTCTTAAGTATAGTCATATTATTGCGTAATTCTTTTTGTATTGTATCAAAAACTAAATAAAGTAACTTTTGACCAAAAAAAAATGCAATACTAGTGCCTATTACTTCAAAGGAAGTCGTTGAAAAGACCCCTTACAATGTGTTAGCTGACCTTCTTGCTTCAATTAAGTATATTTGTATTATATACTTTGATTTTCAGAAATTTAAATACTATAATGCGTAGCTTTATAACCATCTAACTTTCATCTTTAATTGCAACAAAAACGGTTCAAGCGTTTTTAAAAAAACTAAAAAATTGTTAGTATGGAAAAATGACTTTTCTCGATTTCGTCCATACAAAACGGCAATTTCATACTTTAACCCCTAATATGTATTTAATAGACAGGACGTTATTGTATGTTGTAGGTGCTGTTCGTGGACAAAAATGTAAAAGAAATTTGGATCCACGATGAGCACCAGCCCAAAATATCGATATGTTCTCTTCGTGGACTAGGCCAGGTGCTATTCGCGCAGGTGCTATTCGGGCGGTTGCTCTAAGTGTGTTCAGGCCACTACCAACCTCTTTTCACTTTTTAAATTGACGCGACCATTTGAATAAGAAAGCACCGAACGCGCGCAATTCAAAATTCGAATCTGGTGAAAAACAAATGAACGCAAGTTACGCACATTGCAAACTGCGCCCCGCTATCACTGTCTGCTGTTCCCGTTGTGTTTTTATATCTTTAATAAATTTGAAACATATTGTATACTAAGTCCAGTAACATATTAAATACTAATAGTATAGTAACATATTGTATACTAAGTCCAGTAACATATTATATACTAATAGTATAGTAACATATTGTATACTAATAAATTTGAAACATATTGTATACTAAGTATATGTAAAAGCTGCATTTCAAGATTAATCCGATAAACAAGAACCCATAGACCAATACTAAATAAAGGAAAGGTGGCCACCCGTCGGAGTCGACTCAAAGATATCTAATAAGTACATATAATATTGATACCGAAGCCGCTGCAAGTAAGTGTTTTATCTGACTTCTTATGCTAGCGAATGTTTGAATTGTGTTAGAGATAGGAAGTGGTATAATATACTTTCAACTTCCTTATATTTTTCCCCTTTAATATTTCGTTCCTTCTTTAACTATTACCTTTGTACACCTGCACCTTCGTACTGCTCAAAAAACTGCCTTTGTCCTGTGGGTAATATTGCATTTGGCCCCCACAAAGTGGAATACGTCGAGCTGGCCATACCCACGTCTGGCACGAAGGTTTGCGATCATACTTGGGCTAATGGCGGAGAGAAATAGATCATACTGTATTTGATATACTAGTACGAGTATAGCTTGCGATTTTAATACGACATTCATCAAACCAGCTTTTTCGCGCAAGTACGTACGAGTTTTTATTTGAATTTATCCCTAGGGAACCACATGTTTTTTAAGGATAAGAGTAGTCTATGATGTATTTTATTAATTATTGTACGCCGTAACTGTTATGGTCCTATTTCAAATTAAACGTTATTTCAACAAACAACAATTAATCTCCATTAGAATCCGCCATATCTCGACTCAGCCAGAAAATAAAAACGGCAACAAAGTCTAAATGATAAATAGGTTTAAAATCCATCGCGCAAAATGCGGTAACTTATAAAAATCATTTTTTTTTCTCGTCCTGTATCAGTGAGATTGCGAGTTCAAACTCTGTTTTCAGCGGATTTCCTCTTTCGACGCAGACTGAATAAAGTGTACGGTAGGCAGAATAATTTCACGCCTTTCATTATTTATTATTAAACTATGAAAAAGTTTTGTTAAGGAGTAACTATGATTTTTTTTATTTTACAATCATCCAACTGCAGGGCAAAGGCCTCCATCATTAAATTCAAGTTACCACAGCAATGATAGGTATAGGCATAATCACCACGCTTGCCAAATGCTTCTCTCGTCTACTTAAGGTACCTACTTTATCATTAAAAAACGCAAAATTATGGAAAAATATGTCGTGTGCCAGACAACGCGCCACCCTTTCTGTTCTCATGGGTGTCGTAAATAAATAAATAAATAAAAAAAGCTTTAAATGCTTATGATGCTATAAATAATTAAAATTCCATTAAATAAAAACAGAAAAAAGTAACTAATAAAATAAAAATAAAAAAATCTTTTTGCCATCCATACACCACATGGGTCCTGAATCTCACCTCGGTCATCCATCTTCCGCGAGTTCTGAATCATTTGTTACGAGATGAGGCCGACTGTACCTATAGTACACTCGACCCCACTTTCACACACTTTTTATATCTCTAAGACTTTATTGAGTTACATTTTTACCCACTTTTGAAATGTTACTGACTGCGCAAACCGCTGACTCATGACTTTTGAATAATTCAGTGTTTTATCTAATGTAGTTAAAATGCTAGATTATCTTAAAAACGCAATTCTTGGAATATAAGTTTCGACTGCCTTAGGTGGGACTCAAACATACAACCTTTCGGTTACCGGGCGACAGCTCAAGTCAGTTGATATAATTTGTTTTGCCGAATTTATTCAAGACTTTACGGTACAGCGTTTCCAGGTGTCGCCTTCTCTGAGGTCTGGATTCGATTCCGGGATGGGTAAATGTATGATAAAAAGGATTATACTCTTGTTTAAGAGAGAGAGATTATACGTTGTTTCAATTTCCACAAAAAATTTTTTCGTTATTTGTACTGACTTTGGGATCAGAATAATGTATGTGATGTTGTCCACATTTTTTGTGATTGGAAATACAAAATGTTTGCAGACCAAGCCACTGGATAATGATCTATAAAGCAACGATGACCGTGTCGTGTCATATAAACAATGATTGTCCACGCTGTCATTGCTCGATTGTAAAAAATGGCTTTTTAATTCGATTCGACGTGGCGACATTAATTTTTATTTATGGGTCATTGATCTTAACACGTGTTTGTGATTGACTTTTTAGTAGCATCTAACAGATTTATTTACAAAAAAATATATTTTATACTGATGGCTATTGGGTTTTGCAATGGCGACCGTGATCAGAGGGACTGATTAGCTGGTGTAGAATTACGCCTTCGAGTAATCGTGGAACATAAAGAAACAGAGTTATTTTTGTTCTTTTTGATTTTCTAAATACAGCTCCGAATAGATTTCGATTACATAATTATGGAACCATCTTTGAAGTGTGACCTACCTAACAAATAAACATTAAAAACAATACCAGTTGTTTAGGCGCAAATCATAACGGGTACAGTAAACAGACAGACATAGTTACTTTTGCATTCTAAAACCCATATGGAAAAATCGTTCTTTCGGATTAAGCATAGTGATCATAATGCTCCTTTCGTTGTGCAATAGAGCTTTTACAGTTCAAACCACAGAACACGGAAAGAAGGCTAAAAAGGCGATGTAGGCGGGGCAGCGCGCCAAAGAGGTTATGAGCAAATGTTCATACTTCTGCCCAAACATGAATGTAAGTGATTGGTTTCTTTGAACTTGTTTATGTGTGCGAAAGCTTGTGTTTATTATGTGCACAAGTAGGTAGTGGGGCGCAAGCGGCGATATTGGTTCTCATACAAATAGCGCGACAGCCTTTCTAACCTTTTTCCATGTTCTGTGGTAAAAACGAGCCTCATAAGCTGTAGTCTGTTGTAGGAAGCGCTCATAGCCCAATGCTTCTTCGTGATCAGTTTCTGTCACGAATGTTAAGCAACGACGGGAGCGGTCACTAATTGGATGGGTGACCGTTTGTGGCATCATACCTTGAGCGCTTCCGCGCTTCGGAGGGCACGTTAAGCCGTCGGTCCCGGCTGTTATCATGAGATAACATTCGTTAAGCCCTGTTGGAGGCCTTCGGGCGGCTTGAGGAACGTCCAACGGCGGGGTGATGTTGCCACAGCGTCGCCGCCGCCGTCCACCAACCCGCACTAGGCCAGCGTGGTGGTACTAAGGCCTTAAGCCCTCTCCTCAAAAAGGTAGAGACACCCGTGCTCAGCAGTGAGCGAAAATGGGTTGTTACTTTTAAGCTGTAGTCTGTAAGTGATGACGCAGTACTACTACTTGGAATCAAACTGTGTACTATGCTAACATATATATGGAGTTAAAATCAGTTAAAATCAGTTAAAATCAGTTTTATTTCTGCAAATAGGCCCCTGGAGGCGCTTTTACACGTCCCAATATTTAACCTACCACTGCTTCGGGACAAATGTGGGCTAGTGCCAGGAGAGCCAGTGCTCAATCGGCGTGAAATATAACGAGGTAACTTGTAGATACAAGTTGCGAGTACATCGTTCTGCTTTCAGTTTATGCTTATTTAAATGTTGTACATTTAAATGTATGCATTCGTTTTCATAGAAGCACAATTTTTTTTAACCAACGTCATTTTTCGGAATTCCTTTGACCGATCAACTGTGTGGTAATGTTGATTTAATAAATATGTTTCCTTAATAAAGATAGATTTTTTTTTTAATATAAAGCCACATGAGTATTCATTTACTCCTAACCGGTATTTTGTGCAAAAATAAGCTTATTACGATGAAAAGAACAAAAAAAATATCTTCAACATTTTGATTTCATATTTAATTTAAATGAGGAAATCCGTATTAAGATAACAAAGTATTGCTTAGCTAAAGTGACAATGGGCGGGTCACATATTAAAAAGTACCTACTTACCCAAAACCGGTTGGGTTTATGGGTAAGCCTCATATCAGGTGGACTGACGACTCTGTAAACGTTTTGGAAAGCCCAGTCCCCTATTTCGCGTAACCAAATCGTAATTGAATTGCAGGTTTCTGACAGTGCTAGTATTTGCTAAATGTCAAAATCGTCTAATTCAATCACGATCGAACTGCGATTGAAATAGCTGAATAAGGCCTCTGGGTGCATAGGGCGCGGAACCGTTTGTCTTGGAAATTGTGGACTATGCCCAGCAGTGGACGTCCGCGTCGTTTGGCTAAGAGATCATGATATACTTTTAGCTATATAGAAATCATTCGAATGGATCAAGTCCGTCAGGTAGATACTAGCTCTACGCCCGCAGCTCTGCCCGCGTGAACTCCTCGTCATATTGCATATAGAAAATAGATAGAAAGGCTTAATACATTCGTGTCTATGAAACCATGGAAATGCACTTGCAAAATTTCATCAGTCAAACCGTTTAGTAGTTGACATCCCTACCGACAGCAGCGGTAAAAAGTAGCCCATGTTCATCTGGGATAATGTCGGCTTCTAATGGTAAAAGAATTTTTCAAATCGGGCCAAAATTTCGAAGGCTTTTCAATACAAACAAACAATCAAATCTTTCCTCTTTATAATATTAGTGTTGAAAACAAACAATCAAATCTTTCCTCTTTACAATACTTGTAGAATGAACAAGAATATCTAGACTTACGAACAAATTACCTTGTTTTTTTCTGTCCGATAAAACACTTGACACTGTAATTCACTCGTCTCAGAAATTTTGATTTCCGAAATCTCTGCACAACAACATAATTAATGCGGCACCAATTAAATTAATTAATTATGCCTAATATTGTTACGAAGTTCGCACCATATTTGAGTTTCTAATTACTTTCTTTGTTTTCGATTTATTGTTCTGTCGTAAAAAATTTTATTTGTATACACTTCTGCGAATGAAATTTCAAGGTTCAATTATAAATAATATTAGGTCAAGCTCTTCTGCTGGATCGGAATACAGGGTAACTTTTTTTTATTAGTTTTTTATTCGCACTTAAATAAAAGAAAAAATGCTCTTTAGAACAATACGAGGAAGTGTCACCGGCCAGTGTAATCATTTTTAATCATGATAAAAACTTGAGAGGTGTCAAAGGACACCCGGATGGAACGAAGTTCATTTTTAGTGAAGGAATTGTATTTTTTTAATTTTTTTTTTATTATTCCGCTCCCTCGCCCTCTCCCTATCTGTTAGCCGTCATCATTGGTTAGAAAACCAAAGATGCCGTTGCCCAGGGTGGACCACTAGGAGGTAGATCCCACCACCCCAAAATTAAATTATTATTTTTTCACTAATACATGGCATTTACATTATTTTTTTAACATATGCTAGTTTTGACTTGTAATACCGTGTACCAAACATCCTACATACCACGTACTTGTATGCACTCGAACCTGCGTGCTATAATTAACAGTAGTTCTCAACACTCCTCACGTTTTCAAGTGATTTGATCGGCGTCATGTTAGCGCTAGCTGATGTTGGAACTCCTTAGCATACATGCCACCCTGGTACTTCTGAACTAAGTGTCTGAACTATGATTACCACTTAAAGATAAGACAAGTCTTATGTCACTTTGGTATCATGTTAATTTTCCATGTCTTAATTAAGCTTTTGTACCAACGATGACAGAAGAATTTTCCAGTTATAAGCGTTTTAAATAAGTATGTTTTTCAATTCCACGCTGAGCGTAACGCCAAATCATAAACAAAAATGGCTGAAATTGTAATCAATATTCAGACGACTGTTGATGATGACTGCTTATTTAGCATTGACTTATTATTAATTAGACCGTAAATTATTGCAAACCAGTGCTAACCAAACGTTAAAGTTTTCTAACAATAATTCCCATAAATAAACAAAAGTGCTCAATACCTGGCTACGGTTTTTAAGCAATTAATATTTTCATACACACCCTGTATACACAAAACATACTGGACCTCAGCAACTCATAAGACGTTAGCAGCAGTGACGTATGTAGAACAAAACTCCAATATAAAGTTGCGGGACAGATATTGCGGGAGTGTCACTGAAACATTTTTCATTACTGCCCTCCCCACTACCCCCTTTCGCACTTATTGCCCAACTAAGGGGTGTTTGAGTTAACAGCTTTAGTTTGTAAGCTATTTGTACTTTTGGAGATATTGCTTGCAGATTTTGTTGATGTTATTGTGAACGGAAAAAGGTTGGATTTCATTTTCGAATCTTACTCTAAGAATGCAAAAGTGAGTGTGTTTGTTTGTTACCGCTTTTGGACACTTGGGACACAGATATAATAGTATGTTATACATTGGACAGATAGCAAAAATAGCAAATCTTGTAACATTTATGCCAGCAGAAAAGTAAAAGAAGCACCAACAGCTATACTCTTCATTTGGGTGTCGTAAGAAGCGACGATTACCAACTCGTCTCTCAAGAAAAGCAATGAAGGCAAAATCCCTCTTTTGGGGAAGCTCATGTCCAGCAGCGGACTTGTTAGGGCCGAATGATGAAATTTAAACTAGAGATTTTTTCAATCCAGCTCGGATGGGCAACGTTCGGGAGAACACGAAAAATATAGTAAGAGGGTTTAAGAGAAAGTGATTCTTGGTGATTCCCTAAAAAGGATATTTTTAAAAGGACATGTAGCAAGAAAATCCTAATGGCCGTTGAGCGGAAAGGTTCTAGAAAGGCGGCTAAGCTCCTGACGACGATTCGTTAAGGAAACACCAAGAATTTTCTTAGTGTTTTGCGACAATCTAAAGAAGTTCCATGGTCACTATCACTAGAGTTAATTGATACGGGGTTTATACCATGTACCTTAGTTTTTATGAGTTTCCGATATTTCGGCACTGTTGCAAGCGCCATGATCTCGGGAGAACTGATGTCTATGCGGGTGGTATCATCTTTATGGATATCCTTAGGGTAAGCCTATAGCGAATGATAGTATGTATGTATTTGAGCTTAAAATCAAAGTTAGCTATTAGGAAGCCACGGTTAAAAAGAAGTAAAGCACAAAAGCTTAAATGTCGATCAAAATGTTTACTTATATGTAATCTTTGGATCCCGGAACAAGATGTCTCATATTTCCACTAATTATTTAAACATATTTGACGTCAAGCGTAATTATACAAACAAGTAAACAAAGCGATTGTTATTGTATAAATTCGGATCTACAAAAGAAATTTCCCTCACATTTCGGAACAATCGCCGACACGTGTTTGGGTGGAAACGGGGGGTTCATAGATTTTATTTTTATTTTTAAAATTATGTTTTCATTTATGAAAAGAGGTCCGGAGCTACAAACAGAACTTGTTTACTATAGAAACCTTTGATATTGATGTCGGAATCAAAACATCGGATTAACAATATGATAAAAAAATATTATTTGACGATAGGAAATGGAGTTGCCAAGCAAATTGAAATGGAAGCTTTTGATACTAAAATTATGTGTAATATACGTAAAACACCTGTGTCTGAAATCTTGCATTAATTGCTCGAAATCTTGATCAATGACTCTAAGTTTAATAATCCTTAAATGAGAAAATCCCGTAGCGGGAGCTTGCGACAGTTGTGGACCTAACTGCTCCCATCATTGGCCAGAGTGAACACTTGTCTCCCTCCTCTTGCTTGCCTTGATTGGCTAGTTTAATTCACTAGAACAAATATGCTCACACAGAAAGGAAGTATTACAGAAGATACTTGGATTATTTTGAAAGCCTCTTGTCGCTACGTCACTATGTGCTAGCGGATTCGCTATCGTTTTCAGAGGCCCATTAATCGCAAGTATAAGTCACCACCTGCCAGTTCATCCATGTAAGTAAACAAAGGTCAGGCCTTGGCTATAGTCTGTCTGATTGTTCTTCCGTGGTCCTTTCACAGTCTATTAGCATCCAAAAGCCATAGCTCTGTATCTTTTTATCGATTTCTGCAATAGTCCATTGATATATTTGTAGTGTCTAAGGAAATATTCCTTAGCTGGTGTAACATTGCATCATTAAGATTAATGTTCCCGTCTTCCAACGGTCCGGGACTCTGTAGCACAGAGATTGGAAAAATAACAATTAAATAGCGCTGTTTATTTAGCTTAGACCAGTGCACTAGCGTTATCATAACAATCATCATCATCAGCCTATGACTACAGATGGTCAAAGGCTTATCCTATTTTGCCATTATCGCCACGCGTGGTAACTGGACTATCAATCGCAGTTTAGGTAATGGTAAAGAGAAAACTGTTTCCCATCGCCTAGATGCAGTAACCCTATAGTCTTCTCTTACGATGCCCATAGGACGCAAAAGGTAATTTATTCAGTCGGACACCACACTATAATTCATACCCAATTTCCCCTAAAATATTAGCGGGAAATTTTAAAACATAACTAACGAAAATCGTTAAAAACCACGCGACAACAAAGAAGATAATAAATTGCTGGGAGCGCAGCGTTTGCCGATATATTGGAAAAATACCCAATTCCTGGCGAAGCGATGCCTGGGGCATTAGTGACGTCACCGCTGCAATCTTAGTGTAGCACGCCGAGAAAATAAAAGACCAACATATCTGTTGTCACTTACAATGCAACTCCTAAGCAGATTTACATAAGTTTTCCCGGGTTTCACATACGTTTGACTGATGGCAGGTTAACGCAACAAACGACTTATCAGTTCTGTAATCCGGTTTAAATAAAGAGTTATATGAACATATTAAAGTTTTTTTTTTAATTTTGAATAGAATAGAATAGAATACCTACGCTTATTTGGCACTTCGAAATTAGAATAAAAGAGATGTCCCATAACAGGCCCAGACATTGTACAGTATTCTAAAAAATCAAGAAAAATCTACTGAGTTTTGGAAAAATACAAAAAACTGAATATAACGTATAATTTAGCGGCTCAAAAATAAAATACAATCTATTGCAATATGCAGTGAAACAACTGATTCTTCGAGATTACTTTTATATTATATTAGAATTAGAC
Organism: Anania crocealis; assembly: GCA_949315895.1. Lineage (NCBI taxonomy): Eukaryota > Metazoa > Arthropoda > Insecta > Lepidoptera > Crambidae > Anania > Anania crocealis. The sequence goes on along the minus strand of OX438874.1, from coordinate 4,023,404 downwards.
ACACAACGTACCGTGATGATCACAGAGTAGTAGTTAGAGAGGACATAGACTATATAAACCGGAAAGGCGCACAATTTACCACAGAGTAAACAAATATTTTAACACTCCTACCAAATTAGAGCCTTTCTTAAAAAATAGCGCTTACTTTACATACTTTAAATGTTTACAATAAGTACAATCAGTTACTCACACATGAGAGAAGCTTTAACATTCCAATATTATGTCTCAAAAATCTAAATTTATCTTTAGGTAAAGCCTTTGTAAAAATATCAGCATACTGATTGTCTGTGTGTACATAATTTAAGCTAATAATATTTTCATAGTACTTCTCTTTAATAAAATTATACTTTATGTCTATATGTTTACATCTTTTATGAAATTCACTATTTTTAATTACTGTAATGGCACTTAAATTGTCAATGTTCAAACACACAGAGTTTTGCTTGAATTCACATAAATCACTAAGTAGTTGTCTTAACCACACGGCTTCTTTGGTAGCTGCACAGGCAGCCATGAATTCGGCCTCTGTTGTGGATAAGGCCACAGTTTGCTGACGCTGAGATGACCAAGTGACAGCAGCTCCATTTTTGAGAAATACATAGCCTGTTATCGAGCGTCTAGTTGCTATGTCATTGGCAAAATCAGAATCGCTATATCCAATCAAAACTGTACTGTCAGAGTTAGATGTGTAGCATAATCCGTAGTCTTTAGTCTCTTTTAGGTATTTTAGTATTTTCTTTACAGCATTCCAATGAGAGTCATCATAAGAATGTAAGAAACGACTCACCTGACTCACAGCAAACATAATGTCAGGTCTGCTTACTGTTGCTGCATGTATAAGAGCTCCTACTGCTTCTCGGTAAGGATATTTTTCCTTAAGTGCATCATCAGACTTCAGCAGCTTCACATTCGGATCAGCAGGAACACTGTTGGGGTTGGCATCTTGCATGTTGAACTTTTTCAACATTTGGTTAATATATTTACTCATGTTTGGTTTGCAGTGAAGTCCCTCAGGAGGTGTCATAAATATGTTTTCCTTCAACTCGCCATACAGAAATGCAGTGGTAACATCAAATTGAATTATTTCTAATTTTTCTTGAGCTGCAATGGACAATAAAAGGCGGATAGAATCATACCTTACCGTTGGTGAGAATGTTTCATCATAATCAATGCCTGCTTTTTGAGCATATCCTTTTGCACACAGTCGAGCTTTGAAACGAGGACCTGTTGGTTCATCTTTTACCCGGAAAACCCATTTGCATCCAATTGGCTTAGCATTCTGAGGCATTACTACCAATTTCCATGTTCCATTCTGATGATGAGATTCTAGCTCTTTCTCAATTGATTTTGTCCATGTTTCAGAATCAGCTGATGTTACTGCATCATTGTAATTCAGTGGGATAGGAATATCTTCGCTGTAGCACAAGTAACCACTTTCTTGATCATTCAAGTATCTTGAAAACATCTTTCTATTTCTAGGTCTCAGAGTTATATTAGATGGTGGTGGTGTTTCAAAGGATTCACCAGGTAAGTATTCACTATCTGTACTATTATCTGGCTGAGTTAAGTCTTCAGTTACAGTGTTTGTGGATTTTGATGTATTCTCAGCATCAAAGCTCTCAGATGTGTGCTTGTCAATTTGATCAGATGATGAGTCACACATTGAGCTATCTTCAATGAAATCCACCGGAACATAATTTCTTTTTACTGTAGATTCAAGAAAGACAGCATTTCTATCTTTTATTACAGTTCTGGAACCAGGAATCAAAAATCTGTATGCTTTTGTATGATCACAATAACCAATGAATTTGGCTTTCTGTGCTTTTGGATCCCATTTCCTTCTCTTTTCTTTAGGAAGATAAATCATTGCATCACACCCAAATATTCTTAAGTGACTGACATTTGGTTTGTTTCCGGACCACATTTCTTCTGGTGTCTTGTATTGCAGTGATCGAGTTGGAGTTCTGTTAATTAGGTAAGTAGCAGTGTGTACGGATTCAGCCCAATATTGTTTAGGTAAGTTGGCATTAATTAACAAACACTTTGCTTTTTCAATTACTGTTCTATTCATCCGTTCAGCAACTCCATTTTGTTCCGGTGTATAAGGTGTTGTAGTTTGATGGATTATTCCAGAGGACTTTAAAAACTCAGTAAAATGGAAGTTAACATATTCAGTGCCATTGTCTGTGCGGAGACACTTAATGTAGCATTCTAATTGTTTCTCCACAAGGCCCTTGAATTCCATAAACTTTTCCAGGGCTTCTGATTTTTTATGTAAAAAATAAATGAACACCTTTTTCGAGTAATCTTCTATATATATAAAAATGAAAACTGATTTAATGACTGACTGACTGACATATCAACGCACAGCCCAAACTACTGGGATTTAAAATCTGAAAATTTTCACCGTGCTTCCTTTTATAGTGTAGGTGAGCACTAAGAAAGGAATTTTGGAAATTCCGCCTCTAAGGGGGTTAAAAGGGCCCCATAAGTTTGTATGAAACTCCCTCAGTTTTGAAGCTATGTCGATGAAAATTGGTATCCAGCTACATGATTAGAAATTAAGAATTACGTCTTTCAGGATTTTTGAAAATTTAATCTTTAAGGGGATAAAAAATGGGGGCAAAGGTTGTTCGGTTCCGCGTCATATCCAAACTCTTTACATATTTGTACTCTCAGACTTTACTTAGTTTGTTATGACATTCAATGTGTCAATCAGAAAATAAATAGGTAATTTCTTACAAACAGAATGGTATTATTTTAGAATTTAATAATTGGCGCCGAAATGGATGAATTAACTAAATTAAAACGTGTGGAACTTTAATAAAAGGCTGTATTACAAAATTCTGCATCCAGATACAAACCCAACGAGAAATTTCTGATTATGAATTGAAATAAGTGAGTGACCAGTTGGTGACCAGTGACAAATGAACAAAATTACCAAGAATAATTTGGAAGAGATACGACTACAAATAATATTACTGATGACCCACAGTTGGAATCTGAGATTGAAGAAAAAAATAACCTTCAGGATACTACAACACAGCTTAAACTAAAACTGCAGAGTTTCAATTCGATAGCACGCAACAATTCCATGTATGCAGAAGGTACTGAGGAGCAAAGGTCGGTCACAAACAAATCTAAGGACATCTAAATTGAACTCAGTACCATTAGACAAGGACGAAACATTCAAAAACATCATTAAACGGTTGTATACTTACTTAAAACTGAACAGATGTGATGATATTATCAATACAAGGAAATACACGTTTCTGACATCTTTGAGCCCAGAATTACATCATAAAACGTATTATATTATATTTATGTACTCCACGGGATCCTTGTGAGTTAGAATTTGAGGAGTTAGTTAAAATTCAGTTAGTAAATTATCAACAACTCAAAATTGGACAGATTATGAAGATTTAACAATGGTGTTTGACGGAACTCTTGTTTGCATATCAAACTATAAAGCTCAATTAGTGCTTCAAGAAAATGTGACACCAATTTCCATTTAGCCGCGACGTATTCCATACACTTTTAAAACATGAAAATAAAACGCTGAGAAAAAAAATCACCTCACTTCATAATTCCGTGTTGTTTAACTTAGGATTAGCTACCACCACCCACCCACTAATGACCAAGCAGCAGTAATTAATAATGTTTTGCTGACATCATTTGAGGTTGAAGAAATATAACAATGTATAGACACAGTGGTCAGTACAGACGAATCAGTTCTCTATCCTGTCAAGTTTCTGAACACTATTTATCCTACTGATCATCCTTTACCATTCATGCCTCGAACCCACATCCCACATGAAAGTTTTGTGAAACTACGTCAGCTTTTTGGTATAAATTTTGTGAAGTTATAAGGATTTTTTTATAATTTAATATTTGAGGGGGTGAAAGCGGTGGAAAATTGTGTGGTTAATTATTTGTGTTTAACATCATATTGAGGTACTTGAAACTTCGTCTATCGATCATGAAGGGTGAATGACATAGGACTGCCTTTTCCAGAGCTCTACATCGATGCTGGTACTACACCGTCTAGCGGCCGGTCCTAATAACCTATCTATCTTCAGTTTTGGTATATCGGAGATAGAAAACAACTTCTGTCTTTATTTCTCTGGACGGAAAAATCAGAGATAGAAACTGTTTCCTATCTCCGAAATGTCAAAACTGGCGATAGATGGATTATTGGGACCGGCCGTAAGTCGTCGTCTACCTAGATGTCTGATCTAGGTCTTTTATCCAAACGTAGTATGCAAGCAAAATGTCTTTGTAAAATCGCCTTTTTAACGCTTATGGATCGAGAAAAATGGATTTACCTACTTGTTTGGAAATTAATAATGTGGTATTTTACACAGGACCACTTCTTCCAGGGCTCTACGCCAGTGTTGACCATATTCGAATAAAGCCTTGCAAGCTGCTTTGAATGTTTTGATGTACTACAGTATTGACAGTTTTTAAATTTTCAAATGATAGTGTACTTTAGATTTCATGTAAATGAAAAAACAGATGTGGTGTGAGCTCGCTTGAACCACGGTACGCTAGGAGAACCAACACCGGATCCCTAAAACGATAGTTTAAATCGGCCCCTTTCAATCCAACTATTGTATCAACGGGCCCCGAACGACGTATCGGCTCCCACTAAGTGCCCACCACCACCTCGCCCGAGATGGGCACCCTCGGCACCGTAGGTAAAGGAAGTGGAGGAAAAGAGTGGAGGAGAGGGGGGTGAGTCGTGACGAAAACTTTGTAATAGATAAAACCCACGCGCGCGAAGCCGCGGGCATCAGCTAGTCGTCTATAAATGTGATGTAATATTTTGCACCACCAAAAGAACTTGTCTCCATCGGACCACAGATATCAGAGTGCACCAGTTCGAGTAACTTTGATGTTTTTGAGTCACTTTGTTTCAGAGGTAAACGTGTCTGTTTGCCTTCTAGGCATGTAATACAAGTTAATTTATCATTTTTCTTAGATAATTTAACACCTTCAGTGTTATCTACTAATTTTTCAAGGTCTTTAAAATTCAAATGGCCCATGCGTTGATGCCAGAGGTAAACATCTTGTTTGTCAACATCAGATATGTATGCCTGTTCACTTTTCACATCCAGCCTGTACATATTATTGACTAAACTTGCCGTTGCAACAATCACATTATTTCTATTTAATATCACACAGCCTTTACTGTTGAATTTTACTTGTCCCCCATTTTTTATTATCTGACTGACTGACAGTAGATTTGTTGACAATTCTGGTACATACAGTACATTTTGAAACAGAATTTTATTGTACTGACCTTTATCATTACACACATCTAAACTCAGTTGTCCAGTGCTATGAACTGATAATGACTTGTCATTTGCTACCTTGATTGTCTTGATTAGTGGCACCTTCTCATCTTGCAATAAACTTTTATGTCTGGTCATATGAACTGAAGCGCCAGAGTCTATGTACCATGGATCCTCATCAGAATTTGTTGTTACAGCTATGAACGCAGCAGCATAACTTGAACTTTCATGATTTTTCTTTTTAGGTTTAGACCTGCACTCAGCAGCGACATGGCCATACTTATTACAGGAGTAGCATCGAGGTCCCTTTTTGAATAGTTTCTTAGAACCTTTGTACTTCGAATTTGCAACAAAAGCCGCTGTGTCATTTTCACTCATTCTGACATCTTGTAGAATTTTTGATTTGACAGAATCTGCACTTATTTTCATGCCTGAACTTTCTATTGCAATAATCATAGGTTTATATGTTTCAGGTAGACCGGAGAGAAGCATTGTACCGAGCCACTCGTCATCCACTTTAAAACCGATATTGCGGAGTTTGTGAGCCGTGGTCATGATCTTGCTCACGTATTCTTCTACATTTGAACATCCAGCGAGAGTTGTTGTGCATAAATCTCGAAGCAGACCCACTCGGCGTGTTAGCCCTGAGTCGTCAAAAGCGTTTGCCAAGCAGTCCCATACCTCTTTGGCAGTCGTTGCCTCTTGAATATGGACGTAATTTACAGAGTCCACTAGTAAGATTATCTTTGATTTCGCCTTGAGGTCACGTTTGGGATCGATAGTTTTGCCCCCCACTGGTTCAACACAGTCCCACAAATCTTCATGCTCAAGATACGTTTTGAGCGCAAATCTCCAGGTGGAATAGTTTTCCCGGCCAGTTAACTTCTCGATTAAAGCTAGTGAGCTGCTTGACGACATTTTTTAATGTTATTTTGGCGAACAATGATATTTTCACAGTATGTAAAACCGGCGTGCACTTTGTGGTTATCTTTTCGGTACTGCGTAATTTTGGTTTTATCTTTATGGCGTTTTGCACTGTGTTCACATTTATCAGGGCTTCCTGGGCCCATAACCTATTGCAATATGCAGTGAAACAACTGATTCTTCGAGATTACTTTTATATTATATTAGAATTAGACACACAACGTACCGTGATGATCAAAGAGTAGTAGTTAGAGAGGACATAGACTATATAAACCGGAAAGGCGCACAATTTACCACAGAGTAAACAAATATTTTAACACAATCTAATAAATATCCCTCTCAATTAGACATACAAGATGGCGTTTGACGAAAAAAAACCTAAACCATAAACTCTAAATGTCAGTAGCTGTCAGATTTCCTTAGCACAAGCACAAGTAAGCAAACAAAATCACTTGTTCGAATCGAGTTAAGCGATTTTGAAATTGTTAAAACTGACAGATGTCATCAAAGTGTCATCTTCCGCCATGATAGTTTTTGTTGTTTAGTATTGCTATTTTTATTAAGTTTATTTTTGTTTAAGCCATTAAACGAAGCCATTTTAAATAATTTGGATAATAACAAAGTGTTCTAGGTATATTGCTCTAACTTTTGGCAATGTGTACAGGTTGTGGGCCTAGCCTCCATACAATTTGGGACATCTCCTTTACAAAAAATAATAATAATCAAAAAGGCCCACTCAGCATTAATCGCAACAGCCGAAGGCATACTGCGACGCTGACTTCAAAGCACATATCAACCCATAAACTGATCTAGAATAACAGTGATGAATCTATACTTTATACTTTTTATTATATAATATTATAAAGAGGAAAGATTTGTTTGTTTGTTTGTTTGTTTATTTGCATCGAATAGGCTCCGATACTACTGGACCGATTTGAAAAATTCTTTCACCATAAGAATCCTGCTTTATCTGCGATGGACATAGGCTATAAATTACATTATCAAAAAAGTAAGGGATCCGTATGAAAACTTCGATTATATAATAATAATAATAAAAAGCTTTATTTCTTACCACAAAGTATACAACCGAATTATGTAACCGAAGGTGTGAAAAGAAAATCATTAAATTGCGAACGCTGCGAAAACTATTGACAATAGAGCAAAATAATGTAAGTACTACAGTTTTGTAAAGGACATCATTATCTACAATAAAGTCCGCAATACTATATGTCTAACTATAACAGATACGCCACTATAACTCTTTTTTTATGTAAGATTAAGGACGGTACAAAGTAGGTTACATTATTCGTACCTTGGTATTAATCCTTATCTAAATAAACAAGTTCATATTCAAGGTTATATCAATACCTGTAAATAACTTTTTGAATTATTCAAATCGGACATACTATTCAAAAGATATGCTCGCAGGGAATCCAAAATTTACGCGGACGAAGTCGCGGGGGACCGCTAGTATGACATAATTAGGCATTCGTTTTACAAAAACATTTTTAAATCAAGAACTTAAGCTGTCCACCATCAAAAAAGTGTACCCGCCATTTTGCTCCACTTAAAAATTACGTTTTCTTTAAAGAAATACAAATACCTCTGTATCCCTCAATTATCTTCTATTACTTTCTTATAATCAAGAGATTTTCCCTAAAAAGGTCCTTTTTAAGGCCTCTTCGGGTTTCTGATAACAAACTAAATGAGCCGGTCGCTTTGTTAATTAAAATATATCTTAATTGAATCTATTTGCTTTAATTAATGTTGGCTTAAAATAGGGACGCTTTTTTTGGGACACGTTTTGTAATTTGCATGTCCGTGATAATATAGAAGTTGATGTAAAATCTGTGCAGACATTCAGGTTAGTAAATAAGTAATTAAAACGGCATGATTACCTAAGTATATATATATTTTTAAGTTTGTATAAAAATAATGAACATATCAAAAATGAAAATCTCTGTAAAAAAAAACTGCTAATGATGTAAGTCTAGCACCTAATTTATATATTTTTTTTATTTGATCAGATAGCTTCAAATATATTGGGCCTTTATTGTTGCATATAAAGTTGGTTCTAATTTAATTAGAAAGAAATAATCTAATCTGAACATTTGTTTCCTTTTTTGCACCGCCTATTTTTCTGCTTGGGCCCATGGTCGACTGGTAGAGAATGCTACTGGCGTTAAGTCCGTTTTTTGTACTTTTTACATTTGTGCATCTCTTCTTTATTGGCATCCGCAGAATACCAGTAGCCATGGCAACTTTCAGTCGTTGTGACCGTGTACTTAGGGGATACCATTTTGGTACTTGTTCTTTTATGTATTACCTATATTTTAAACAGAAATAGTAGTAAAGAAAGAAAAATGTTTATTTGTTAACCAATAAACATGTTTCTTTCTTTCTTTATCTATCTATGTCTGTTTCAAATTTCATTCAGTTCCGCTTACCCATTATTTTACAAGATAGTAACATAAGGCTTCAAATATTACTCCAAAGTATTTATAAATACTTTTCATATTCAATTTTTTTAATACCCACCTCCTTGACCTTTTTTAAAACGGTGCTAATGTAAAATGTGTGTAACGGCTGTCTGTCTGTCATCATTGTAATGCGATTATGTGATTTGTTACACTCTTACCTAACTTATTGGGAAAGGTATTACAAACAGAGATTGATGAACACTCGACTCGGCTAATGTATGTATTCGCCTGTTGAACGAGACCGGATGTTCATTACAGACATACTACATAAATAATTTTGTTACAATATTATGTGTTATACTAGCTATAAACGCGACTTTGTTTGCGTGGACGCCATTCTGCTTTGACCAGACCAGCAGAAGATCTGGGTCTTGAGCAGTTCCATCTCCTCTTCGTCCCTCCAGCGACACCTAGGACTTAATTTATCATGTGATTTAAGTTTTAAACAGGGCCCCAATTCTGCTAATTTACAAATGGCTCAATGGAATCGCAATGGCAACGCAATCGTATATTTTGACATTACTACCATATTAAATGTGTCAAAATATACAATTGCGATGCAATTGTGATTCTATTGAGCCATTTGTAAATTAGCGGAATTGGGGGCCAGGTAATTTAGCAGTAGACTGGGTAGTTGGTAAAATTCGAATGCAGTTTTCCATAAAATAATTCCCAACTTTGCAAAGTGTTTCTAACGGAGAGTCAACCTTACGTACATGACTGTAGATCTTTGAAAAAGCAGCGAAACTGGTCATTAATTGTGTGCCCAGTATTTCATTTCACATCTATGTTTCATAGCGATGTTATTCGGGTTTCTCGTTACCGCAGCAATAACCAAACATTACGTCCACCGCCATTTTGTTCCCGAAAGAAAGTGCTGTGTTCATCAAAACCTGACTTTAGCATCACACGTTGGCCACTGAATGTCGTAAGGGTCAAACAATTATGTACCTTGCCCCTATTATCGTAAAAAATAATTTTCTTTGTACAGCAACCAGCATCGGACCTTAAGAATTTCTGCTTGACGATACACAACCTTATCTAGTGGAGTTAAAGTCGAATTATTTTATGCGAGTTCTAGCAGCTTTTGTTGACCTCCGATCTTGTCTGGATAAAACGTGTAGCTTTTATGTTATTACTAACGGTAATGCCAGTTTAATTAATGATAGACAGTTAAAATAATAGTTGAAATTTCATTTGTAATAACTAATATCATATTTCAATTAAGTATGTATTTTAAGTTTGTGAAGTGAAAGGATATGTTCAGCAATACACGTGGTATTTGTTGAAAATGTGAAATGCAATTTTCCATGAATAATACTACTTAATTTAAAAAAAAAACACTTGACTATCGAAGTTTTTTTACTTTTTTATTTCAAACCAGCTGTGCTCGTGAACTTCAAGATGCTTAGAATATATCGGTCCAAAATTCCTAATTAAAATAAATCAATTTCTAAAATAATAGTAGCCAAAGTGATTTCATATGACATAACTTAGCTAAGAGTGAAAGGTCCGTCTAAATGAGCTTCCGTTTCAGAGATTAGGAATAAACATACAAGCAGACAAATATTTTTAAAAGTAGATTTTTTGCCGCTTATAATTTCATATACATTTAGTTTAGCTGTTAATTTGGAATAAGAAACAGACACTTTTTATTATTTATTAGTACCTATAGTAAGTAGTTAAGTAATAAACACAGATTGAAAACTACATGGCAACTATTACATTTAGTTACTAGATTGCTAACATATACTAGGTTCATTAGAAGAACTCAAGTTTTCCATCATCATGGCGTTTGCAACAGTGCCAAAATATCGAAATCTCATAAAAACCAAGTTTCATTGTAGAAATCGCAAAACAACTTACTCATATAAGTGTTATTTAGGGTTCCGTACCCAAAGAGTAAAAACGGGACCCTATTACTAAGACTTCGCTGTCTGTCCGTCTCACTCTGTCACCAGGCTGTATCTCAAGAGCCGCGATAGCTAGACAGTTGAAGTTATCACAAATTATGTATTTCTGTTACCGCAGTAACAACAAATACTAAAAACAAAATAAAATATATATTTAAGGGGGGCTCCCATACAACAAACCCCTTTTTGGTACGGAACCGTTCGTGCGCGAGTCCGACTCGCACTAGGCCGGTTTTATTTCATTTACTATATTAATAACCGTTTAGATTCCCTTACAACAACAGATAATACAATCTCATTCCCATCACAATGAGCTGTGATGATAAGAATTTAATTTTTAAAACAAACTTAAGTATAAAACAACGGCAGTATTAAAGTGGGGGAAACAAACAGACTGAAACTTGGAGCTTCGTTGCATCTTAGCTAGGAGTAGGGATAAAGTGCATAAGCGGCGCGATTAAATTGTTTTAGAAAAACAAAATATTTTCCACACCATAACAGGACAAGCTGTTCAAAAGAGGCTTTATTAGACGCAATCACCACGCTTCGCAGTCAACTTTTTTCTTTAAAAATGTTCTTATACAGTTTAATTGTATTATCATTCAATCCTATGAGATAGAAATATTTCTGTCATAATTTGCTGATGATACTAATACTTCCATCTTCCTTCCTTCCTTCGGTCGTCCAAAACAAACATCTCCCAATCTCCATAACTTGCTTTTACGACTACTATCTTGCCTTTCAAAGCACCATTATAACCTTTTCCAGATCCAAGCATATTTAGCAAATATCGTTTCATATCTTAACCCAACCCGGTATGAAATCCGGGACCATTGCATAGCACCTAAGTGAATCCTCTAACCACTTTAACATCCGGATCGTCGTGCCTCTTTCTTGAAAACGTAAAATGAAATAAAATAGTATCTCGATCTAACCGGGTACCAAACCCGCGACCTTTGCATAGTGACTAAGTGGATCACCGCTTCAATGTACCAACCGCATCATCGTACCTCTTTTTGAGTAGGCTTATAAAACCGTATCTATACTAATATTATAAAGCTGAAGAGTTTGTTTGTTTGTTTGTTTGTTTGAACGCGCTAATTTCAGGAAGTATAAATAAAAATAAATAATAAATAAATAAAACTATTTATTTGTCTCAACAGCATAATTACAATTAGGTAACTTAAGCTAAGCAGCAAATAAGTCACAAATAAGCTAATAGCCAATGAGACAAAAGGGTCTACGACTCAGCAAGTGACGCCAGGAATAAATTAACGTCGCTGATATTCTGTCGCAGCCAATCAGTTAAAGTTATTTAACATTATAAAAAATCAACTTAAAGTAAATTAAATTATTTCAAAACTGCGACGCACCCACGAACCAAGATGTGTTTAAAATTCAACCGAAACTCGATGATTTAAAATACTGACCCGCTCACCCCTCGCTAGCACTGTTAGGGAGACCTGCCTCCTCAGCCTGTTTCACAAGCAAAGCAAAGTATTGGTTAGAATTGAAAAATTCTTTTTGTGTTGGATATTCCATTTATCGAGAAAGGCTTCAGGCTATATTACGAGGGCGGGTCAATAAGTCCGTGACTTTTTGAATTTCTGACCTCTTTACTGAAAAAGCAACACTACTCCTGTCAACAGGTATCTGTCAGTTGATTCCTATCAAAATTTGAACTTGCTGCGTCAGTTAGTTTGTGTTTGACAGCTATTTTTATCAGACTACCCAGTAATTTGAGGAAAAAATGGAAAAAGGTGAATTTCGTGTGCTTATTAAGCATTATTTTTTGCGAAAAAAAACCATTACCGAGACCATGGCTAAGCTTGATAAATACTATGGGGACTCTGCACCATCGATTTCAATGGTAAAAAAGTGGTTTACTGAATTTCGTTGTGGCCGTAAAAGCACTGAAGATGCCGAACGTCCTGGACGCCCAGTTGAGGTCTCTACACCCGAAACAATCGAAAAAATTCACGATATGGTGTTGGCCGACCGAAGATTGAAAGTGCAAGAGATTGTGGAAGCCGTAGGGATCTCGCATGGCTCAGTAGTTTCAATTTTTAAAGATCAATTGGGCATGAGAAAGCTTTCCACAAGATGGGTGCCGCGTTTGCTCACAGTCGACCACAAACGCAATCGTGTAACAACTTCACAGGAAGGTTTGGCGTTGTTTAATCGCAATATGGAGGAGTTTTTGCGCCGTTTTGTAACCGTGGACGAAACATGAATCCATCACAACACACCAGAGACCAAACAACAGTCAAAACAGTGGGTTTCTAAGGGTGAATCGGCGCCAAAGAAGGCCAAGGTGGGTTTGTCAGCCAATAAAGTTATGGCGACTGTTTTTTGGGATGCACGTGGGATAATCCACATTGACTACCTTCAAAAGGGAAGAACAATCAATGGGGAATATTATGCCAACTTATTGGACCGCTTCAATGACGATTTGAAAAAAAACCGACCTCATTTGGCTAAGAAAAAAGTTCTTTTCCACTAAGACAATGCAAGGGTGCACACATGTGCAGTTGCCATGGCAAAAATCCATGAATTGGGCTATGAATTGCTCCCTCATCCACCCTATTCTCCAGATTTGGCTCCGAGTGACTACTTTTTGTTCCCAAACCTGAAGAAATGGCTTGGTGGAAAAAGATTTGACTCCAATGATGAAGTCATCTCGCAAACAAAGGCCTATTTTGAGGACCTCGACAAATCATATTTTTTGGAAGGGATAAAAAAATTAGAGAAGCGTTGGACAAAGTGTATAGAGCTCAAGGGAGACTACGTTGAAAAATAAAATGATTTGTTTATCAAAAAATCTGTGTTTTATTCCAAAAGTCACGGACTTATTGACCCGCCCTCGTATATTACGCTGCGACCAATAGAAAGAAAGAAAGAAAGAAAGAAAATTGATTTATTTGGCATCAGTAACAATAATGTAGCACACATTAATAAAAAATAAAATAAAATAAAAACAACAAACAAAATCACAATTTAAAAACAAAGACGCCAAAAAGGTCTCCTGCTAACAGCTAGTTATAAATAAAAGTGGGATAAAAAAGAGTTTTGAGAAGTACATATTATACCCCTATACCCGCTCCGCTCATGACAAAACGCTGCAGCCCGGGAAAAACTATCGTAAGTCACGTAGGTAAATCGTGATTTCTCTGCAGCACCGCTTAGCTCCTCCACCATTTTATTGTACACGTATTTAACAATGAAATAAGAATTGGAAAGTGCAACTTTGATATTCCGAACGAGAATTGAAGATAGAATATTAAAATCCATTTGTAGTAAGCGCAGTCTTGTTGCTAGTTTTTTAAAAGTCTAAAATTGGATGGGGGAATTTCTATTTGATTCGGTTGAAAATTCAAATTGGGTTTTTGGATTCGAAATACTGCAGAGCCTAATAAAATTGAGAAACTTGCGCTGTTCGTTATCATAAATGTTAAATTTAGGTACAGTCAACTTCAAACTACTTAAAAATGTGAAATTTTATATTGTAAAGTAAGGATATATTTAGAAACATTAATAAAAATATGACAGTTTATCGTTTGTGCGTACAGTACCCACCCATATCCTAATCTACTTAGTAATCGCTTAATTTAGGACTAGGTGGCTCTGTGTGGTATGTTTTAAAATATCATATTTTAATGATTTTTTTTTCAACCATGAGTCCAATTAAAAAAAAATATAATAATATTGACATACGAGTAGTTATCACATGACTAAATGACACCCAGAGTAAATAGATCAGGCTACCAAATGCTCGCCATACATCTCGCACTTCTAAAAGCAGGGCGCACTGTACTGACCCACTGCTATTAAGGTGAGCACCACTCGACGTGGGACCCTTAAGAGCCGACTGAGGTGCAAAATTAATTAGTAGCAACATGGTGGCGAGGTCAACGCCCTTTGTGCTGGTGAGCAATTTGGTTTTACACCAAAAGTATCAAATACTTCATAAGCAAATGGGTACCGGCCTAAATTGTTATAGCACTAACTCTTCTCGTCGTATAAGCACCAAAAAAAATACTAAATCAGTAGGTAATGGTGAACTCCGTGGTTAAGTGGCGTACACAACGGTTTCCAAGGTGTCGCCTGCTACGAGGTCCTTAGATCGATTCTCGGAAGGGTCTTAGCACTCGGCATGAATCTATTAACTAAGTGGCTTCCGCACAAGAATATTTTTACTAAACAAATTAATCTTGTATTAACGATACGGGTCGGAATAATCTATCAACGCAATAATTATATTTCTAAAAAACAATGTTTTCGAAATATAATTATTGCGTTCAAATAAAGTTCTACTTGGAAAACTGAAATAAAATAAGTATGTTTTTATTCAAATGGACGAAATGAAGGAATTCCATACTTTTACTAAAAACAACAAAGGTTAGGACGCACCTCGACTTTATAAAGAGTTCTAGAAGAATTTATTTTCAAAGAGCTCTCACTAGATCCGCTCTCAGAAGTTACGCGAAAATATCCAAAACGGTCAAGTGTAAGTCTTGAAATAAGGATTTAATATGTGAAGATTTCTAACAGGTATTAATTTAATAAATATTAGGGGTTAAAGTATGAAATTGCCGTTTTGTATGGACGAAATCGAGAAAAGTCATTTTTCCATACTAACAATTTTTTTGTTTTTTTAAATACGTCTGAACCGTTTTGGATGCAATTAAAGGTGAAAGTTAGATGGTAATAAAGCTACGCATTATAGAATTTAAATTTCTGAAAATCAAAGTATATAATACAAATATACTTAATTGAAGCAAGAAGGTCAGCTGGCACATTGTAAGGGGTCTTTTCAACGACTTCCTTTGAAGTAATAGGCACTAGTATTGAATTTTTTTTAGTCAAAAGTTACTTTATTTAGTTTTTGATACAATACAAAAAGAATTACGCAATAATATGACTATACTTAAGAGCTATAATAAAAATAAAAAGTGGGAAAATAATCGGCAATTTCATACTAACCCCTATTATATGAATGAAATAAGAGAATGAATACCAATTCATTGTAAATATTAAAGTTGTAAAACTTTCCAAAAATTAATAGTTTACGACGCGACCGAAGAATATACTTATCAATTCTTTTAATCTAATCTAATATTTAATTTGTATTAAGTATTAATGACATTTATATTGATTAAAATTGTAATTATGTATTTGCATACTTCATATGGCTGGATGAGTGATTCTAATGTAATATGTTTTGTCATCCTGGTGTACCTCATTAAAGAGCAAATAAATTATTCTTATTCTTATTCTTCTTATTCTTTTTTGTAACAACCCATTTTCGCTCGCTGCTGAGCACGGGTCTCTCTCCTTTTTAAGGAGAGGGCTTAAGGCCTTAGTACCACTACGCTGACCTAGTGCGGGTTGGTGGACGGCGGGGGCGACGCTGTGGCAACATCACCCCGCCGCCGAAGCCGCCCGAAGGCCTCCAACAGGGCTTAACGACTGTTATTTCATGATAACAGCCCGGACCGACGGCGTAACGTGCCCTCCGAAGCACGGAAGCGCTCAAGGTATGATGCCACAGACGGTCACCCATCCAATTAGTGACCGCTCCCATCGTTGCTTAACATTCGTGACAGAAACTGATCACGAAGAAGCCTTGGGCTATGAGCGCTTCTTTCTTATTCTTAATGAGCGTTTATTAGGACATTTGGTTGTCCTTGAAACTTAGTGCAGACAACGGCAGGTCAACCTACCCAAAAAGGTAAAGGTCATTGAATTGATTTTCAACTTTAAGTCCAACAATTAAAGATCAATATAAATTGAGAAAATTTTACGTTTTGCGGTAGTTTGACGTGCTGTTGTCTGTATTTCGATTCCCGCCTGTGACAAAATTTTTGAAGTTTTATTAATACTGATATTGTAATTGCATAAAGTTGAATTTCAATGAACCCTGGGCAATCTTAACATTGGCATTTAATAACAGTATTGAAAATTACTTACATTGGGTTAGATGAATGTAGGTAATCTTGTTCATGTTTTTTTTTATTCCTAGTGTAATGTTAAATAAAAAAAGATGGATCCAGTATTGTCTTAAGGAACCCTAAAAATTTCACCTCACGAGCGGCGGTGAAACGAAAAATATAGTGCAGTGTGCCAACATTGCCGGTTCACGCTTGACTGTTTCACGCTGAGCTATGCATATAAAGCAGGAACAGTGCAAAATGAAGACCTGTGTCATCTAAAAATATGGGATTTTAGAGAAAACGTCTTGAGAAATATTTGATGGATCTATGGGTTTATGGTTTCCGAAATAGTTGTAGAGAAAAATTGTTCTTCTCATTTTGGAAATGGAAGGCCCTTGCGTGGAAGTGTCCATTCCAACCGCCATAATCTATCTAGACAGATCTGATATTTGTTTAGACGCGTGCCCCATACACTGTATAAAGTTACTACCTACCGACTAAGATGCCACTACTTAGCTAACTCAAAACAATAAAATTAGGCACATAACAGAAAAGACGTCAGGGGCCTTCCACAAATTACGTCACACATGAAAGGGGTCTTACTTTCTGATGACAAGCGGGGAGGGGGGGGGGGTCTGAAAATCTCAATGACGTAATTTATGGATGACCCCTCATTTGAAATAGGGGGTACTTATATCAATTGGAATTCAAATTAATTATATCAAAATCAAAAATCCATTTTCTGAATAGTAGTGAATCAAGCGTGAGGTCTAATAACATTAAGTTTTCACTGGTTTTAGCGGGCTTCGTTACTTAAATTATAATTTCTTTAATTTACCTGCTGGAAAGTGATCTCCTTCGTAATATATCGCAAATATGGATTATTTGGCGATTAATGTGAACGCTTTGAAAGCGGAGTTAAGAAAAAGCGCAAAAATAGGCGGCCTCAAAGAGCAACTATTTTAGAAGTTAGTTTATTGATATCAAGATAGTTATTTATAAATAATAAACCTTAATTAGATTCAAGATATAACACTTTGTTTCGGCGCCGATCG
The DNA here is from genome assembly GCA_949315895.1 of Anania crocealis. Classification (NCBI taxonomy): domain Eukaryota; kingdom Metazoa; phylum Arthropoda; class Insecta; order Lepidoptera; family Crambidae; genus Anania; species Anania crocealis. The sequence continues at coordinate 4,005,805 of OX438874.1, read as the reverse complement.
CCTTTGTCAGCTATACCTCCGGACCTCAGTCTACAGTGGCGCCAACTGGTGAGCAAAGAAACGGTAGTCCCCATTGTTTAGAACGCCCCGTTGGTCTAGTGATTTCAGCAATAAGCCAAGATGATAGGCTCCTGTGACCGGCAACATAGAGAGTGATCACCAGCTCGCATTTAGCACGCTCGATGATTATGCCTGCACCCGTCATTGCTGTGGTACTCTTAACTTGAATTCAGTGATGTCCTTTGCTCAGTGGGATGATAATAGACCGTTACTTTACTCGATAACATCGATTCACGGCTCCTATCGATTCAAGAATCAATATATAGGAATCAATTTCGAGGTCTACTGTTCAGCCTTAACCTTTAGGAAGGGTGACGTTCATGACCAGCTAAAGATTTTTGTAAGTACAGTGAAACCTGACGAAATAAACATATCCTAACATTACCCCCCACGGACGCTCAGCGGGTTACTAATAACCTTTTTAGTGTTACTATGATAGGACCTTTTAGGAGCAAGGTCTCAATATAATTAAAGTTGATTCAGCAGGTCGTCTCTGATAATCTCTGATTTAACTATGACAATTTAAGTCGGGCGTCCGATAACAACTCACAGTTCGTTGTTTTTTTTGTAGGTAATTTTTTTGTTTAAATTTTTTTTTATTGATGTTGTTTATGTCGTTTGTTATATATAGTGTGTCTCTAGACACATTTACTTATTGTATATGGAATACCCACATGTATTTTCATTTAATAACTATAGGTATTTATGTGACTATAAGGTCTTATTATTGACGTGATAACGTCTTTAAAATCGTTTTAGTCGGGTGCATGTTCAGAAACTTGTGTCTCACCAAAACCTCACGAGCGCGATCGCAGGTATAATGAGAGAGAGAGACGGACCGATCTCCCGTCTCATCTCGAGCGCTGCCAGTCATTCCGTGAAACTTGTCACGCGGAATCCTCACGAGCGGAGGCTGGCATAGCGTTCGAGTGAGTGGACCGATCTTCTGTCTCTCTCACTCTAGCGGCATACAAACGAATGGAGATTTTCTCGTGCGGTTAAGTTTTCGTTGAATGTTTAAGATGTAATTTAAAATTTGAAAAAATTGTTATCTTCATTAATTCCTTACTTCCCAAAAACTTATATCACCAATAAGACGTTATCACGTAAACATCTCGATCGTAAACCTACTTTACAAACAACCAATTTTTTTTTTTATAAATATGTACCTTAAAAAAATTAACCCATTCAAACATTTTTTTTAATTAGTATAGATCTAAATATTCATACATTTTCAGTAATTTTGTTGTTATTTTTTATACACATAAAAACCTTTTCCTATAAATTGCATGAGCCTACTGTGTCTCTGTTAAAGTATTCTCTAACAAATGTTCCGAACAATCAAACCGAACTTCATTATATCGAACACAATTAGCGATTGCTATAGCGATAGCGATTCGATTGCGATCCGATGGGATCACGACTCTTAGCCAATAGCTGATAAGTCCATCAAAGGTAGGGCTTAATGGTCCAATACTCGGATGTACGAAGAGTTTGAAGTGGACACGGTTGTTTTTTGTAATGGAATGTCTTACTGAAAGGCCAAACAGCCTCAAACGGGTAACCGTACATAAATAAAAAAAAGACGTGTGGCACTCGGAGATTGCCGCGGTAAAGCTATTGCATAGCATTTTTTATCAACTTATGCAATTATAAATCTAAAAAGTATCACCGCTGTACCGGTCGGAGTGGGGGGTGTTAGATTATTTTCGTTACGGAATTTCTGGATTCGGTCTCCACGCTCAAGGTCCGTGATAGAAGCTATGCAATAGCTTTAAAATAATCAAATTAAACTACTAACTATAAATTTTGATTTTCTTGAGAATGTCAGATAATACGCTTTACGACATAAACGGCCTTAACTTTTTAACGTTAATTTAGACCCGTATAAACATGAACAAATCAATGAATATTACTTAACTACAAATTTGAATATTACGCGAGTGTCAGATGATACGTTTTTGCGGTATAATTAACCGTATCTTTTTTAAAGTTAATTTAAACGTAATTTTCCCTCAGTTTCAAGGGACTGTAGACCTGAGTATATGTTATTATTTCAACTCAATACTTTTACGGGTTCCCGAGATAAACGGTCTTAACAGATAGACAGACGGACGGAAGGACGGCCCGAAAACAACGTGATCCTGTAAGGCTTCTGTTTGTTTCTTTTGAGATACGGAACCTAAAAAAAACCATCTAGATTCACAATCACAAAAATTTAACTCCTCGAATTGTCAGACATTTTTTAACAGGTGTACAGGTGATGACGATAAAAGGCCCAAAACGATAGATATACTGTTTTCTTAAGTTTACGCGAACTCTAATATTGAAATAAAAGATATTTTTATGGATTTAAATTAAACTCATGTTTATTTTTCATCATTATTTTGGTTTATCCCTGCGTTTCGAACACATGACAGCATTCGTGGTCACGGGTAGAATAAGGTGTTCTTCGTCTTATAGTAGGTAATAATCATTGAATTCAAGTTATTATAGCAATGATGGGTATCGGCATGATCACCTCACTTGCCAAATGCGGGTTGGTGATCACAAACCCGAACAATTTTCGAAATTATAAAAATTTTTGTTGCCCAACCCGGGGATTAAACCCGGGACCTCAAGATCTTGGTCCGGTATTTAAACCACTAAACCGAAGGAGCGTTAAATCATCCCACTGCAGGGCAAAAGCCTCCATTATTGGGTTCATGTTAACATAGCAATGATGTTTACGGGGCAAGCATAATCAGTAGGTAATTTAAAAATCATGTTTAAAAATTATCGCCTCTTTTTTTATCGTCAGTTGTGTTCCTATTCACGCAATATGAACTAACTATGTCCGGACTCCAGACATAGTTAACTCCGGAGTCCTTGTAGCGTTGCCATGGTTTGTCGACTTAATTAACGATTGGTTTGTAACCAAAAAATTGCATACTTGTTCAAAATGCCATATCAAACACTTCACCTCAGTAACTTCGTACAGCGATGTGCTCTTATAGAGAATTCGATACGGTCTCTAATGGATGTATTGCAACATTACAGGTACGCGTTACGCGCTCGCCTCTATTGACTGTGGTGTAAGGTTCAAATTACCTCGGGCAAGGTGTGGCGAATCTTCATTAGACATTTGAACCGGCGTAGGTTATAGACTTAGATTAACACGACGACCTCTGTAAAATTTCTAAGGAATTCATTTAGATAATTATGTCGTGTGTTGGACATAAATTGAAATACGAGTAATCACAGAACATTGAAAATGGTTAGGAGATTTAGGGTATGATTGGTCAAGCCTAAAAATTGTTTCAATTCGTCAAGCAGTTATTTACATCCATTTTTATTTTTAGTTCGTCAAATACTAGTTAGGTTTCGTTTTGCTAAAGCATGTTTTGACAAGTCTACGAAAGGTACTACGAGTATCTCCTCAAGTCTGTTGGTAGTTTTAATTTGTCAAACCCTAAGAAGCTCTGATTCGCCAAACCTATTATTAGTTCTGATTTGTCCGGATTTGTCAGGACCCAGGTCTCTCTAAAAGGTGTATTTTGCCATAATCGCCATGCTTGACAAGCGGCTTGGCGATTGCAGTTTGGCCAGTGGTGAAAGGATCGTTAATTCGCTTCTGCCCTTCTGGCAGTTACCCTTTATTCGTCTCTTACGACACACATAGGAAGAGAAGGGGTGGTGCTACAGCACTACGGGACACAAAACTAAAATGACACTTATAAAACCGTCCAAGTGCTAGTCGAACTCGCACACGTACCATTGACTAGGTAATAAGAAATACACCCTTAATTTTTATTTTTTTTAGTATTTGTTGTTATTGCGGCAACAGACATTCATAATTTGTGAAATTTCAACTGTCTAGCTATCGCGGCTCTTGAGATACAGCCTGGTGACAGACAGACATGTCAAAGTCTCAGTAATAAAGTCCCGTTTTTATCCTTTGGGTACGGAACCCTAAATACCAACCACAAAACTTAATGACTTAAAACTAACCTACATAAAACTATTAACATTTATTCTCTAAAATGTTTGAACACTGACAATAATACAACTTTAAAACTATAATTATTCATAAATAAGTTAACATAATAGGATATTACAAACCCTAGAACTAAGCAAACTGTTTTGAAGATACCCGTGGGACTATTTAGGTTAACATCCAAATAAGACCTAGTCAACCTTACCGCTTCAATTTTAAGATTCATTTTTGAAGTCCTCGACCGACATAGGCTATGAGATGCCAATGATTTTGGTAGAACCAGGTTGGTGGCAAGCATTTTGAAGTGGAGTAGGGTATCCAAAATGGTAGGTTTGATCTGGAAATTATTATTTTTAATATAGTACTGTTACCCAAAACATATTCCTGAATAAAAGAGGTGCTGACTCAAAAGTTTTTAAAATTTTTATTATTTTTTTCACAACAAAAAAAAATAATTACGTGTGGTTGAAGGTAAAACTATGTGATAGATGTTACTTTGAGCTTTTTCGATATATTAGGAATTTAGGTGTAAATGATATTATTGGTTTTACTCAAAATATGATACGGGAATTCAATTTAAGATGGTTAGAGCACAAAAAATAACTCAAATTACATTCCAAGAGTCATTAAAAGCTCCTCTATGTAAGAAGTATATTTCAAATTGAATAAATTTGCAGCAAATAACACTTGCCGCCTCATTCAACTATAAGATTAGTTGTTTGTTTTCGAGTAAGGATTAACAAATAACAATTAGGACAAACTAACGATTTACAGATTGGAGACAAGATTCTGAATACTGAAATTAACCTATCAACTACGAGTATAAATTACTTTTTTAGTGTATCATACTAACTATAAATGACTTTTTTAGTGTATCAGACACAGGGGAATCCTCAAAAATTATACAATACTAGCTTTTGCCCGCGACTTCGTCCACGTGATGTAGTTATTTTTGGTAAATTTTCACATCATCCCCCCTTTTTTAAAGTCGGTCAAAAATCTTAGCTAGCCTATATCCTTTCCCAAGGTCTAATCGACCATCGTACAAAATTTCATCAAAATCGGTTACGTGGTTTTTCAGTTTATTTATTACAAACATACACACACACAAAAATACAAATAATCTTTATAATATGAGTGTAGATCGCCCGACGATGTTGTTTTCAATCATAACTATATAAACAGGTATTGTTTGGGTTAACTGCTATGGAGTACTCTGTAAGGCCGCGCACACGCGTAATACTATTTGGAAGATTTATTTCGAATTAAACGAAAGTAATTGAAATGAAGATAAATGTTGATTTTATTTATTCAAAAAATACCTACATAAAATGATATGTGGTTAATTACCAACTGTAGGTATTGTAAGGACGCAAATTCTACGCAGGCTTTTTTTTTTATTATTATTATTTTTTTTTATAGAATTTTTTTTTCAATTACAATGTTATCAATGCTGCAATAAAAAAAAGCCTGCGTAGAATTTGCGTCCTTACAGTATGTAAGATTTTTAAGTACTCGAAACACCATTCAATACGTCGCTATTTTTAAAGTTTTTTGATGTTTCTATCTAATTGATTTATAATTTCTGCTGTTCAAATACGCACTCGTTGAGTTGTGTTGACTGCCGAATAAAGAAAACGAACAAGGGCGAGTCGGACTCGCTCACCGAGGTTTCCGTACAAATTTGTTACCTATTATAAATAAATCAGGGATCAAGTCTCGCAGTTTTCCCTAAATATTAATATAATATATTTTAAAATGTATTGTTTACAGATTTCTTCTATGACAACTTAAATAAGATTTTTTTTAAATTTAATATACCCAACAAATTTCGATTCCTATGAGAGTGTCGAAATACACATGTTTTGCGGCATTAATATTCTTGTTATTTCCGTTAACATCGAAGATTATTTTTTTAGAGCTACCAGTCATTACAGACATAGATAAGTATATAATTTAAATTTCAATTTAATACATATACGTGTTCCCAAGATAATCAGTCTTGACAGTCAGGCAGACAAACAGACAACAAGGACTGTATGAGTTCCGTTTTTTTCTTTTGAGGTATAGAACCCGAAAAATTAAAAATAATTCACTGTTAGTCAAGCAAAAAGTACCTACGATGCAACTTATCGTCCGTGTGTTAAAAGCCTTAGAGTAAAAAATGGTAGCAGACCCAACGGTACCTTAGATTAGGCGTGTCATAACTGAGTTTGACAGGTTATCGAGCTGGACTACGTCTGTCTGTCCGTCATTACAGATAGACGCGTTGGATTTCTGGATTATTATGTTCGGAATAAATCATTTTAGTCCGTTTTATGGCTTTATAACGTTAGAATTTTAACAAAAAAATCATTAAACGGTATGTTTATATTTTTTGTTTATCGGCAACATTAGTTTAGACATAATTGGTAAGTTTAACGGTAAAACACTTTAAAATTAGTAAAAATTAGTTTTGTTTCATATACATAAAAAATATTCTCATCAAATTGAGCGCCATCTTTTTAGAAGTTATGAACTGCTACCATTCCAATATAAGTTTCAAATAACGAATTACCACAGCATTTCCCGTAACCGTTCGAAACGTCAAACATTTTTCTTAAGCCGGCGAACGCGGAGAAACTTAGCCAGCGTAAATAATGTTGGAAATTCTGTAAATGTGCAATGTTCAATGCAACAAGCGTACAGATTTATAACTTTTTCCAACCGACGAAAATAATAAAGGTTTTTAACCAAAAATGTTACTTAGCAAGCATCACAGCCCCGTCGGTCTAGCGGTTCAAATACCGGGCAAAAATCTCTGGGTCCCGGGTTCGAACCCCGGGTCGGGCAGCAAAATTTCGAATTTGCGAACATTGCTCGGGTTTGTGATAACCAACCCGCGCGAGCGTGGTGATTATGCCAGTACCCATCATTGCTGTGGTAACTTGAATTCAATGATGGAGGCCTTTTCCCTGCAGTGGAATGATTATACGCTGTTACAAGCATCACAGACTACCACCGGCACCGACGTTACCGATGACAAAGCTAAAGTTCCCGAAAATAGAATAGCACCACCTCTTCTTCACTATGGGTAATCGAGAGCGACTAATAAAGAAAGAAAGGGGGCAGCAGCGTCTTCTCTCATCGGCTAAAATGCAATCACCAACACCAACCCACCTGCCAATAAGTATAAGCGATGACTAATCTAGGCTGATGGCGAAGATGAAGAATCATGACGATGATGGGATTATTTTCCACGAGTACAACACCGGTAGGGTGTGACGTACAGTCTATGCTTCTACAAAGTTGTCACCCTACCGAAAGCCACTGGGAAACCGACGAATTCACAGCTAAATATTAATTGAAATTGCAAATCTTTCTCATTAATGAATTCACTATTCATAACTTTTACTTCTACTAATTAAAAGATTTTGATGGGGTTTTTAAGGGTTACCTACTATTAATAATTTGACGACCATTTGGATCAGCGGTAGTAAACGCTGCTTCTGAGCCATGGGTCGCGGGTTCGATCCCCGCACAGTACAAATATTTGTGTGCATGAACATGTCTGTTTGTACTGGTCTGGGTGTTTTCTATGTATTATAAGTATGTATTTACAAAAAAAAAAGTATATATGTAAGTTTATCGGTTGTCTAGAACCCCATACGACAACCAACAACAACAACAAATTGATTTCAATTGTGTCTGGAATAACTCACGATCGAGGGATTAATAGTAGCTTAATTTGGGACTAGATGGCTCTGTGTGGCCCAGTGAGGCATGTCCTAAATATTTATTTATTTATTTAATAATAAACCTTACTATCCTGTCTAGTGACCTATTATACCCAATTATGTGTGGTGCGGGCCTAAACAGAATTGCCCCACCGCTTCTGGACCTATGGGTGTCGTAAAAGGCGCCTAAAGACGCCTAATGAAGACAGCAGACGGTAGCGCCTTTTCCCAACAATCGGCAAACTGGGATCACCCCGCCTGCCAAGTATGGCGATCTCAGATCATTTCTTTATATGATCTGAGATGGCGAATATGACAAAATCCTTTGATTGTAGAAACCTGAATCCACACTTACTTAAGCTGGTGATACATTCATACAAATAACATAACATAAAAACGTTTCACTGTGCCTTTGTGAAAAGACAATAAAATATAGTTAAAATTCTGTCTGCGTTACAGTTTCACTCGAGACAACAATTTCGGCTCAGCGGCCACTGGAGTGGTTCTCGAAGATCCGATTACGCGCAAGTGGACTGTCTGCAAAAGCCCTTTACTGGACGTTTTGATTTATAACTCTTTCAATTCTTAAGAAACAAGACAGTGACAGCTTTCAGTTTTCTATAGGTGGGTACTTATGGCAAAATACAAAATATATACAATATTATTTAATATGTGACCATAACTGATTTAGACTTTAATAGTCAGTATCAAACCCTAGACGGGTTTAATTACCGGGTCAAGAACTGGAGGCCATAGGTTCGATCCCCGGGGCGGGTAACAATAGTTTCAAATTTTCGATCATTTCTGGTGTTTTTCATCATCAACCCGCAATCGGAAAGCGATGACACATTCAGCGCTATGGGGGTCACCGGTGACGTCCAAACAATAAATATTTTATTGTGTCTAGTCCGTCGGCAGTTAAAGGCTTAACCTGTACATGGGTACAGTTCAGCAGCAGTGATGGCACTGTTGTGGTATCTTGACTTCAATGATGAAGGCATTTGCCCTAAAGTGGAATGATAAAAGGCAGTCTAGTTTACTCTTTTAGTCACTGTCACAAGGAGTTAATTGTAGCAGATTTATACTAAGTTTTTCTGTAATTTCACAGCGCCTTTAACACTGCTGAAATATCTGAAACTCATAAAAAAGAAAGTACAGACAACAGCACGTCAACCTAACACAAACATCTTTTTTTTCCCTTTAATATTTATTTCTACTCATTGGACTTAAAATTGAAAATCAATTCAATGACCTTTAACTTTTAGGGTAGGTTGATTTGCCGTTGTCTGCACATAGTTCAGTAAAAAGATATTTAAACAATAGTACCAAACATTAGACCTATATCAGCGGTGACAAAAACTTACATAGCGACAGGCAACTAGAGACAACGCCATCTATTGCCAGTTTTGCGAACTAATAGAACTTACATTCTAACAAGCGTTTCTATATCTATTTATTGACGATTCTACTAACAAACACGATAAGTAAGAGGAACCAAGATCTATTTTAACCTCTATCTCGTCATACCACTTAGATTCGAACTTTAAACCATGTCTAATCCATCTGAATGACAGTTCGAAAATACTCTTTTTATCAGACCAGTCACCACTCAATGGTACACGAACAAACAAACAGCGGATAAGTAATGTGCGACAACGCGCATGCGATTTATTATACTATTTGTGTCTATAGGCGATAGCAAATGATCAGAGGCATTATTCTTCTGTACAAAATGGCGAACGCTAAATATATAGGGCTAGAATTGTAAGAATATATCGTGGATATTGCAAAATTTATTGTGTTGAAACATTACAAAAAAATATACTTAATTTATTTCAGACTCACTTTCAAAGCACCAATGGATAACATATTTTTCTAGGATAGAAAAATTTAAATGACAATAACTAGTACTTACCCTATCTTTAAAAACAATCTCATTTGTAAATGAAGTCGCGTTGCTTTTAAACTTAAAAAAAAAAAGACTTTACTCCTAAAATGTTATTTTGAAAATAATAAAAATTTGGTATATCTCCTGAGCCAGTTACTAAAAGCTTTTATTTTAATAAATATTCTTAAATGCTGGTCATGGTTTAAAGGTCTTTGAGTGGAACCCACATAACGGCGTATAAAAGTTTCTAACTCATATCCCTTACCTTAGCTACATGTCAGCATAAACAATATCATGAACAATTGGATAAAGCAGTCAGTATCCCTTCAGCGGAAGCTTGCAGTTTCAAGTTGCACCTTAAGCTGCCTTTTTGTTTATCAAAGAATCATATTTTCACTTAACACAAGCAGTTTTATCTATTAAAACTGTTTCCAAACAACTATTTATCGTCATTCAAGTTCTATCACCATGTAAGTCATTTATAGGAACTTCTTAGGAGAGATAAAAAACCTTTTTGAATAATTCCCAACCGCGGCTGACATGGCTCAACGTATGGAACTGGACTGGACTTACGAACTATTACCATAGAACAGTGGCTTCCCTGCTGTGTTACTTTTCCGTAATTTCAAAAGTCTTTATTGGTCCTATTGAGAGGATGAATGAAAGCAGGTTGACTAAAAAGATATATATGGCGAGTATGAATGGAAATGTTGGAAGGGGAAGGCCTCGACGAACTTATCTTGATCAAATCGGGGAAGTTCTAAAGAAAGGTCAGGTCAAGAGTACCCTAAACCGGCGAGCGTGTATGAAAAGATTAATGAATGTGGATGAAGCGAAAGTAGTCTGTAAGGATCGTAGCAAGTGGAAAGATGTGGTCTCTGCCTACCCCTCAGGGAAAAAGGCGTGAGTGTATGTATGTATGTATGTTATTGGTCCTATCTTGAATCTGATTGGGCGAAACGAGGCGTCTTTCGATTCACTGGCGAATGGCATCAAAATGTCAAAACCGCCAGAAAATGAGTTACGTGGTGTCATAACTTTAACGACGTAATGTGAGTACAAGACAATTGCAAGAACATACTATGAATAACAGCATCAATGTAGGTAACTGACAGACCGGTTAAGCTTAACCTTTCGCCGTCGGTGGGCCCGCCTGAAGCCCTGACCATCAATCGATCCCCTGTCTGGAAGCCGACGATTTGTCAGCTGAGAGGTCCATTGGTTTCCTACAATACACCATTTTAGAACTATCACTTCGGATTTACATCAGAATGGATATCTTTAATTACGGATTTGTATGTAAGATTGCTGTCAGTATCCGAACACTGAGAGGTTGCACATGTAAAAAAAAATATTATTTTAAAACAAGAATTCGTTTTTGAACATCAGTGCATATATTATTACTGTAATATATAGTCACTGTAAAATTGTGAGATCTGTCAGTTTACAAAACAACGCGTGACAATATAAATAAACTATCGATGGGTTAGGTTAGGTTAGATCGTAATCTATCAACGTTCAATTATGAACTGACGAAGTTTTCAATTTTTCGGTGATATATTGTGGCATGTAGATACCTCATCTCTCATTACCTTCTCATCCCATTGTCATTTTTACATTTTTTATAGTTTTATGTATTTTCTAAATTCTTTTAAAAACTTTTTGGTTCTCTCATTTTTATATTCTTATGTTGAAATTCAAAATTGTTCGATCGTGCCTCGCCCATGTCGGGCGAGCACGTCAATCAGCAGTCAGTTGACATTCAGCTTTCAGCAGACTTCAACTTCTTCTTATTCTATTGTTGTGGACTAAACATTATTATTCTCAAATTGGGAGAATTATCTTGGACACTCCTATTTATTGATTACTTATGGATCCTGGTACGGTCACGTAGGCCGCCGGGCCTTCTCCACCTAGTGCTGTTAGATCCTGGCGGTCACGTAGACCGCCGGGCCATCTCCATCACTTCGGCTTGATCAGGCAGATCGCCGGACTACCTCCCCTCCGCTGCGCAGTTGGGTCCTGGCGTGGTCGACCGCCGGGCCACCTCTATTTATCAAACCTCTAATAAATTGGACTTTCACGTGTAAATTTAAGTTACGTATATATTTTATCATACCTTTAACTCTAATATATTTACTTTATGTCTTGTCTTGTATTTTATTTAACTCTTAGGGAATAATTATAGGGAGGTAGGTTCCACTTAACTTCCCTCTTTCCAAATTTTCTTTTGTAGCGCAGCAGAACCTAGGTTTCTAAGGGTATCCCTCTTCAAGGGTACCCCAGATATTCTGCTACGCTATAATGTACAGCCTAGTGAGATTAGGTGTCGTTTGGGGCAGGCACGATAAAGGAAAGCACTATTCATATTATCCTATAGGTGCCCTGAGACACTACTAAAGGAGTACTGCCGCAAGAAAAGAGGCCTAATAGCGTCTGTTTTTTTTTTGGCTAAACTGACCACCCAGATTTAGGCCCAGTAATAAGTGTATAGTTTCAGTAAAAGATTATTTCTTGTAAGGATTACTTAAGATGTTACAGAAAACGTAAAATAAATGCTTTTTACATATAAAACTACAGTCGAAGTACGCCGAAACAAGTCCAATAGATCTGAAACGTACATTTTCCAGGGCTCTAAAGGTTAAGTATGTCGTTTGTGACCGGTCTCCAAAAGGACGAAGCGTTAGGTCAAATACTTATTACTTCACGTGAATCATATTAATCTTACCAATTCTTACTAATGTTTTAATTGGATTGATTTGTTGCTGAATCACGCCTTCAAACAAATATGAATGTAGGATTTAAAAATGTTTGTCAATGATTTCTGAACGAAGCATGTGTGTGAACGGGATGGATGAATGATTAAAAACGAGAGGTCTCTCTCTTACGACGCCGCCATTACCGATGACTGCAGGACTGTTGCGTATAATAACAAAATTTAATAATATACCGAGTTGTATCACCGAAAAAGTGTTTTCATTTAGACCCACACCTACATGAATGAAAATAAAACATAATAATATAGACTACATTATTGATCCCAGAAAAAAATACTGTTCTAAATTCAAAATTTCGCGCGTGCGAACTCACGGTAAACAGCCAGTATTAAACTATATTTATTTGTAATCCAGATACAAACGGTCGTTAGTCCGGGCGTGTTTGTTGTCTGTGAGTATTAATTTACCACTAAATATAGCTTCAATAAGTAATGACACAAAACGACACAGGAAAATGTGTGAATAGCTCATGTCGAAGCAACGATTCAAGGCGCGCGGTCGGTGAATTGTCGCTAGATTCTAAATAGATTGATGATAAACAGAATAGGCTAACATGATATACTTCTTCAACCTTCGAATATGTATCAATCTGATCTTATCTGATCTCTTTTTATATTTCACTGAACAACACTAAAAGAAGAAAATAAAATTATATTTGTTATAGAACTTTGTTATAGAAAATCATAGAAAATTTACCGATGTTTATGATTGTTTTTGTTTTGATTAGTTCGGCTGAGGTATTTTTATCACATAAAAAAAAAAACGTGTTAAAAGGAACACACAAAATAACGCTTTTAATAGAAACACTCATCTATATTTCTATGAAAGGAAATGACAAAACTGTAAAGATTCTGAAAATACATAATTATAATTGAAATGTAACTTTTTTTTAAGAATAAAACTATCTTAACCCAAGGTAAACGATCTGTGGTAGGCCCCTCCACCAGGTGGTCCTACAATCTGGCGAAGGTCTCGGGAAGCCGCTGGATGTGGGTGACGAGGGACCGATTGTGGTACAGATCCTTAGAGGAGGCCTACGTTCAGCAGTGAGCGTTGTCTGGCTAAGATGGTGATGTAAAGTAAGTAAAGTAAGAGCCTATAATCATCCCACTGCAGGGAAAAGGCTTCCATTGTTGAATTCAAGTTACCACAGCAATGATGGGTACTGGCAAAATCACCATGCTTGCCATATGCGGGTTGGTGATCACAAACCCGAGCAATGTTCGGAAATTCGAAACTTAAACTTTGCTGCCCGACCCGGGGATCGAACCCAGGATCCCGGGATCTTGGCTCGGTATTTAAACCACTAGACCAACTGGGCGTGATTGAGATAATGATAATATATTTCTTTGATAATTTTTGCCCCCACGTATAACTTTCATCAGCATTTTTCACAAAACAGCAGCATTTCCAAATCTTCTTACCCATTCCACTCTGTTAAACTTGCTTAATCTATATTACAAAACGAATGCCACGGTTATACTCTCGACAAAGACATTCCACACAAACAAACCTCTTGGACAACATCAATGGAGCATTAACTAATGCATTGTCTGACACATATAATGCTTATTAGACCATTATACTGTTTGCCAATACGAATTAATTAATTGTGATTATTTCGGCGAACTCCCGTCTGTAGTGATATACTCGTATTACATTAATTTCATATACATATACATATGTAGATGGTTTGCAGTTTGCATTGATAGACCTAATGTGCATGGGTATTATGCCTACCTAATATTTACGGCAATTCTAATTTGCTGTTTATTACAAAAAGGGTTTCTGTACTTTCATTAAAATAGCTGGTGTAGATCTACACAAATAAATCAAATTCAAGTTATTTCCAAACAACCGTTTTTCACTAAATGCATGCGATGCCAATATAATAAAAAATATTTTTTTTTAAATCCGTTTGTCAGTATTATCGGCTAAGCTACTGCTTTGAAAAGTAACATAAGTTATTTTTATTAATTAAAAAAAAGCGAAGCCACGGTCACAACAAGTGACATTATAAAGAACTAGCGACCCGCGCCGGCTTATTGCGACAGTTATTTAAGCACTTAAACTTTATTAATTTTATGAATAAACACGAAAAAAGTCGCATTCAATAAAAAACAAGCATGCGATAATTTTCGCACTTGTAACTCGAGTTACAGCAAAGCAACAGTATCGTCGTTACGGCCCCGTGTTCGACACCACACTCAGACGAGTGGAGGGCACTCAGCCAGAGTGGAGGGGACGCGTACTGTAAGCTTGATTGACAGACTAAAGTGTTTATAATAACGATTTCAGGTTGGAGATTTCTGCTTACAGAAGTAGCTAAGTTATTGGGATTCAATTATTTAGTCTTCAAGGCCAAGGCAACGAAAAGGTTAAGATTGATCTTGTTTATTTAAAGGTCATATTGTTTTATTTATTCATTTAGGTAAATTACATCTCTTTCCTCAAATCTAAGTAAGGAATGTTACTTTTAAGAAACACTTTTAACCTTTACAGAAACAATCCAATGATTGCATAGCTATTGAGCTATAACATACCACAACAAAAGTTAAAACGCACGATTTAAATCTCTGGTCACACACAGAAGTGAATTGATTTATACCATGTACAGACAACAGCACGTCAACCTACCACAAAACGTCAAATTTTCTCAATTGATATTGATCTCTACTTGTTGGACTTAAAGTTGAAAATCAATTCAATGACCTTTAACTTTTTGGGTAGGTTGACCTGCCGTTGTCTGTACCTCGTTTTTAATGAGTCCGATATTTGGTCTCTAATGCTAAATTGAAATGGAATTAGTAGTCAAAAACATAGCGGTGTCTTAGCAAGTATATTAATCCTGGTCTTATGAGTGTTGTTAAAACATCTCTAAAATAAAGACTTATCGCGTCATGTTAAGTAAAGTAGCTTATTTTTCGAAAATATTTATAAATTTTCCATAGCTATCACCTAATACAAATACCTTTTGCCCATGGCCGCATCCGTTAGTATTTATTACTATGTAGTCCATCGTGAAAACTTACCTGAAAAAGAAATAAACAGATTAATAACATTGTTACAAGGGAGCAAACTCACAACTGTTGAAAAATGCCTTACTAGGAATAAGGATGCTAAAAATACCACAGAGTAAACCATAAAATAATATTGATTACTGTTTGTTACTTCTTCACTCGCTTAGGTCACCCCCCTGAGTCCAGCGCCAAACAGTTTTTCTGTGTTCCGCTGGTGTGTGGGAGAACCAGTGCCTTAGGGTAAGCTCACTCCATCTTAAGCTTCTTCTTAACCGTATAGTTAAGTATGTAGTCAAGAGCAAGCCCATAATTTATAAAAAAAAGTAGTTACTTGTATATTATGCTCATTTTTATAACTTTTTTTAAGGTGGGGGAAATTTATTTACGCATAGCACTTGACTAGATAAACGGAATAGAGTTTATGCTTCTTATCGGTTGCATGCATACATCATGTAGGTACACACGTAACTTGAAGATAACCAACCAGACTTACCGTTGCAATCTATTTTAACTGTATTAAAACCATTTTTGACCGTTCTGATAGCTATACATACCTACTAGATTAGACAGTAAAGATATAAACAGAACATGAGCCCCAACAAACGGAATACGGAACAGTCCGTACCGTAATTTAGGGGTTTCGATCGGCAATAGAATTGCTAACCTCAATCTTGGGATCGGAACTAGCGGTCTCTTTGGGACAAGGGTTGGGATACAGTGAGTGTGCATCTGCATTAATTGATTGAGTTTTGTTACACGTTTTTGAGAATGGTAGTAAATGTGAACCAGGATGATAATCAGAAACATTGCGTAAAATATGCTGGCTTACAGCGCAAAGCAATGAATAACTTAGTAGAATGAAAAAAGTAGCCCAGTAAGCTAAAATATAGAATAAAGCATTCCTAATTAAGGCAGTCGGGATATTTTATTCAAGGCATCGTTGTTTGAGTTCATTTCCGATGTTTAATGGGGGTTTTTATTAGCAATGAAGGGGGTTCCCCCTATTCTTATACTGGGTCACAATGCTTGTTGTGGATGCTTAGATTTTTTGTTTCCTTTTAAATGGTATTATAAATAAATTTTAAGATAGAGTTTCTTGTTGCGTTATAAGATCAAGATACGAGTAAAACATAGCGCCACTAGGTAGCGGCTTTATCCTGGCTGCTTAGTTTATTTAACGCGTGCATGGCATCAGCGAAGATCCCGAAATTGTGGAGGAAGTCGAAAATTGTGGCCTTACTAAAACCTGGGAAACCTCCATCTGACCCTAAGAGCTATAGACCAATTTCTCTCCTGTGTCATACCCTCAAGCTCTTCGAGCGACTAATACTCAACCGACTCACAGGTACCATTGACCCCACTCTCATCCCAGAACAGGCCGGATTTCGGCCGGGAAAATCATGCACCAGTCAGGTGCTTAACCTCACTCAATTCATTGAGGACGGATTTGAGCGGGGCATGGTCACAGGTGCTGTATTTGTCGACCTCTCAGCAGCGTATGACACAGTGAACATAAAAAAATTGCTGTCTAAAGTATCGAGTGCCACAAACGATCCCACTTTCGTGTCACTGTTGAGTGAGCTCCTTCGTAACCGCCGCTTCTGCGTCCATTTACATGGAAAGAAGAGCAGATGGCGATGTCAGAAAAACGGCCTTCCCCAAGGAAGCGTCCTGGCACCACTTCTATTCAACGTCTACACGAATGATCAGCTCCACCACCCTAACACTCAGCGATATATCTATGCCGATGACCTTGCACTAACCTGCCAAGATAAGACCTTCGAAACCGTAGAAAGTACACTGAATCTTGCCTTGGAAAACCTTCATGAATATTACGAGCATAACGCTCTAAGGCCCAATCCAAGCAAAACCCAATCGTGTGCTTTCCACCTACGTAACCGCGAGGCAAACAGGGAGCTGAGCATTTCCTGGAAAGGCGTCACCATCCAACACTGTAACTTCCCTAGATACCTGGGAGTGACACTGGACCGCTCTCTGACTTACAAGACCCACTGTAGAAACACAAAACAAAAAGTTAGTTCCTGCAATAACCTACTGCGCCGTCTCTCCTCCACTAACTGGGGAGCAAACCCAACGGTTATGCGCACTACGGGACTAGCTTTGTGTTTCTCAGCAGGAGAATACGCGTGTCCAGTGTGGGCTAGGTCAGCACATACCAGAGACGTGGACGCAGAGCTGAACGACACCTGCCGCATAGTGACTGGCTGTCTTAAGCCAACTCCGGTCGGTATGCTGTTTCCTCTTGCGGGAATAGCTCCACCCAGAGTCCGCAGAGAAGTGACATGTTCGCTTGAAAAACAAAAACAGGAAAGCGACCAGAGACATCCACTCTACGGGCTCTCCCCCGCCACAGGTCGGTTGCGAAGCCGCAAAAGCTTCCTGCGATCTACGCAGCCTACCGACGAAACCCCTACTGACATGAGGTGCAGGCTTTGGGCAAGCGAGTATCCACATTCACTGTACCCCCCCGATGAAAATCTGCCTCCAGGCTATAAGGAACCTTGGCCAACCTGGAGAAGTCTAAATAGGCTGAGGACCCAGGTTGGTCGAAGTAAAGATAGCCTGTGTCGGTGGGGGTACTCAAGCAGCGCAGACGCCAGCTGTGAATGTGGAGAACCCCTGCAAACCATGGCTCACCTCACTAACTGTCCCGCATGCCCGGCCACCTGCTCGCGTGAGGACTTACTTGTCAGTAACCAGAGGGCTACCACGGTAGCCACCTTCTGGGCAAGTAAGATCTAGCCCGTGTTCTTGCCGACACGAAAGAAGAAGAACTAGGTAGCTTCAAAATAGTGTGTTTTGTATTTTTTTATTCCTACATAAAAAAAGACAGTGTAAGGACGCAAATTCTACGCAAGCTACGTTTTTTTGCAGCTTTAATAACATATTCTTCAGTAAACGTAAGTATTGCCTTGGAAAAGTGTGTTTCCATACCTCATGTTTTGTAGCCAGTCGACAAGGTTCTTTATAAATTTCTGCAAGCCGGGCATAGACTTAACCTAGCTTTTAGTCTTGTACTATGTGTTCTACAAGACCTAAAGAGCATCCACCAAAACCATCGACTTGCAACAGCCCAAATCAATACGAACCTTAATTACATATAACATAGGCTACAAATAAAACACACCTATAAAATTTTAAATAAATGTAAGTAACTTATTGTCAATTAGCGTAAATTGCTTCTATTGCATCGACCCCATAAGGCTATCACATTAATATCTTAGTTATATTAATCATTTGCGCCTATATTATTATTAAAGGATTTTTTAACACTTTCCTCTCTGTGTGCATAGCTCCGAAACCCCTAACGGGCAGTTAACCCTCGCAAGGCAGACCACCGTTGTTTTTGTACCACCTGATCGTTGAATTAGCACGTTATTTGCGGATTAGAAGCGTTGTTACGCTTTATTTATAACGGTTACCGCTATTAACCATTACCGTTGTAGTGTGTGCGTTGTGGACGAGACTCTATCAGAGTAGTTTTTATGTATTGTCATTAACAAGTTAATAACTGTGCTGTATGTATAAGAGGATTAAGTGTATTTAGTTAACTATTTGGTAACGCTATCGTTATTAACTATTAGTACCTATATCTGCAGGTTAATTTATTCTCTAATCACTATTTTGTTGTTAAATACAAAATTTTGCATTAGTACTCGGTATTGTATACAGGGTGCGATACATCATTAGTTTTGAAAATTAAACAAATTCAAAAAGTGTCTGACTTAAAATATTAGTAGTTAGAATAATAGAAACGTTTTAGGTTCAGACCCTTTTTGAAGAAGTAGAATTTTATACGAACCCTCAGCTTTTCCAGAAGCAGACGAATTTTCCAAAGGACGTTATTTTTTTAATACCATACTGTTACAACTGACCGAATACGGTATTTCAAATATCTCTCAATCCCTAAAGCTATCATATCCATCGATTTTTTAATTGTAAGCCCATTGCTCTGGAATAATTTAATAGCATTATATCGTACTTTGTTTATTTACAACAAAATTCACTCGGTAATTGGGTTTGAGAAAAACAAGAAAGTTTTTCGTGTTTAAATTAGAATGAGACGAAGTTCGTTGACAATTCAATCTACTCATGCTAATTTATTTTCGAGGAAATAGGGGGTTTAGGGGGTCAACTAGGGAGATAGGGACATAGGGACGCCCGTCAAGAGTTATTGTATAAGACTCACTTCACTTTTTATATAATCTTGTGACATTTAAAAAACGTTCAACGTTTTAAGTGACTTGAGTTGCAAAAGGAGGAAATGTGTGAAAATGTGATTGCAAAAGGAAAAAAACTTTGTGCGTCTTTGAGACTTCTGATGAAGTTTCATTTCTGTCAAAACTGGCAACTCGCCCAGTGCGGGATTTTCTTTTTATAATTCAATACACTTTACAGTGATCTCTTCCCGACAGCCTTTGGATAGAGGAAATCAATTGAAAAGAGAAATAACGGTAAAGTAGAGCAAATCAAAAGGACAAAAAAGACATATTACATATTATTATACAATGATATTTTCAAGTATAGATATTATTATGTTACCTTCATAGTATGTAATTCGCGTCTGAAATCTGTTCCGAGCAATCCAAATCTGCACACATTGACAAGTTTCACTGATAAGCGGAACAAAAGATGCTAAATAGCACGCAAATGGAAGAGATGGCTATAATTCGATAACCGCTCGTGACTGCACTCGTCGTGGACGTTGTAAAAAACCTTATTAGGGCGTATTTGAGTCTTCAAAATGGGCGCGCTCATAACATGAATCTTCTTCGTTTTAATATAATATCATTGATTATGTATACATGATAATATTCAAAGGCAATATACATAAAACGCCCCGTTGGTACTAGGCAAGATCACGGGGTCCTAAGCTTCGTACTTCCGAACATTGCTCGGATTTGTCACCAACCCGAGCAATATGCTATTAGCAAGCGTGGTGATCATGCCTGTACCCATGTTCGCTGTGTTTTAACTTGAATTCAATGATGGAGGCCTTTGCATTGCAGTGGGACGATTATAGACCGCAACTTTACTTTAACCTTTCACTTGGCATTTCATCTCAAGTATCCGATACTTGAGCACCAATTAAAACCGCACTTGTGCCACCATTGAGATCACCATTGGCATACCTTTGGTACCAGATACCTTACTCTGCCACACAATGGTCGTAAATTCGAGTCCATCTGTCTCTCTCACTCACAATAATGTCTTCGTGTATCTGAAAGAGACAGACAGATCCGTATATTCGGACTTCGTGATTCGTAGTAGTGGTTCTGGTTAGTCTTTTATCCTCGACCTCTTAAAAAGGTTGACAATGCCTGCCTTGTTAACCTTATCACCGAAACTCACTTTGAAAACGTTTTCCGGGTTTTTGGAGATACCTATCTTATCATTTCGTTCGTAAAAAAGGTATATTTATTATTTAAGAGCAAATATATTGCTTTAAAACAACAATGCAAGGTAAAGATTGTGAAGTGAGACGTAAAATTATTACAAAATTTATTAATATTAATTTAGAAATGTGAAAGTATGGTTAAATTATTGTTACTTAATCGTCATAAAAAGGCTTTGCAAGACTCGAAATTTGGCATGGTGATAGCTGGACTGTGTCATAGACTACTTTAAAAAAAAAAGTTAAGTATTGTGCGATAGTTAAAACAATTCGCAAAAAACAAATTTCGATTAACTTGGTAAGAAGTGATTTTGATTTCAACATACAAACAAACAAACTCTTCAGCTTTATAATATTAGTATAGATTACTCTTAAGAACTCTTCGCCGCCTTAACCACTCTTTTCCAATTCTTCAACTGTCCTTTACTGAGGTTGTCTGGAAGAGATCGCTTCCAGCGATAAGACCGTCTAAATTGTACAGCTTAAAATGTATTTTATGTGACAAAATCCTGTATGGTGTGCAATAAATAGTATTTATCTTACCTTATCTTATCTTTGTTTTGACTCCAACCTTATTCACAAGTCACCTAAACTCTAACATCTACGCCATTCAACTAGTTCTTTATGAAACGAAGCTTTAACCACCCAGTCGATATCACTGTTACTCGTATAACTTAACTTTTTTTTACTTAGCTGTTAACTTTTCGATAGCATCTTATGTATGTATACATATAGATAGAAAAAATACTCTTCTTTTAACATCAGGAAATTAATAAGAACAAACATTTAATAAACTTAAAATAATATATTTACTAACAAGTTATCACACGGAAACTCATTATAAAGAAACAGTTGAGTATTCTACCCAATTTCTGAAGACGCGTCTTAACCTTATAAATTCCGAATTCAAGCAAACTTAATTAAAATCCTTATCTACTCCGGGTACTTTAGACCCGGGTACGAACGGGTTAACCGGACGTCCCGAAACACCCGGCAATTTAACACTGTCCGTGTCAGACGAGTTAGTGAAAAAGCTACAGAGATGGCCATTTTTTATCGATATATTTTATCGAATTATCAGTTATTGATGGAGTTTAATTAAACTCGTCTAAAATAAGTATTTCATACTGGTACTGGTTCAGAATATAGTTTTTTTTAATTGGAAATTTTATATTATTAATTACTGCATTAATTTCACAAAATATATGTAATTAAATAGTTGAACCAAATGACATAAACATATTCAGAAAACCAATGTCAAATGATTTTGGTGGAGATAAGGAAATAGAAGATATAAATTAAATATAATAAAATGGAACAACCGACTTCTTACATTAGATTTAATTTGAAAAATGTAACAAATCAAATCAAATTATCAAAAGAGACACTAAGTGTTTCACCGTGTGATGAAGATGATATACTAAACTTTACATTCAAGGTAGAGTTACTGTAAAACGTAGTAGTAATTTAGCTAACATCGTTATATAAATCATAGCACTACGTAATTAGGCTATACTTAATTCGTATACAAATTCGTTAATCAAATTAGAATAATCAAATGGACTTTTTTAATCAATAATGTTCAGAATGAATAGAAAATATGTACCTATCGATAATAATCCAAATGCGATTCTTCCCTATCCACACTTAGCTCGGATATTGTATGGTTAGGGACAAATGTACCCGGACTTACAATTTTATGAGGACATTTTTCAGTTCGCATTTATGGGTTGGCGTTTTTAATTTTTGTGTGAAAAATGGCGGGTGGAACAAAATAAATTATTACTTTAATTATTCCGAAATAATAATTTAAATAATTTAGCATTCGAAGAGTTTGTTAAGTACATAATTAGGTTATTAGAAAATATCAATTCATAGTCAACACTTCCCTTTGTTTTTAATACTTATTATTTGTCAAGTATCAAGGCTAGCTATATTAATCTTGAAATGTAAGGGACAAACGAATAATACGTATTAAATGTTACAAACCATTATTTTAGAAACAAACAAATTTATAAAAGATAGTAATATAAAGGAAAAAAGAGAAAAGAGGAGAGATCTGTTATTAAATTCAGTTGTAATATAATGATTGCTTTAATATAAAAGTGTAAAAGTACCTACATAATAAAAATATACCATCTAATAAGGTAAAAACCTTGGTATATGCCCTAAAAGGGAGTCCGAATTGCACTTGCCATATTTAAGCTCATATTTAAGTCCTTACGAATTACGATAAAATCTTTCTGTTTTTCTATGTTCCTCAACACTGAACACACTCGTTAAAGTAAGTTATCACATGACATCCCAAAAGAATCTCTTTCACAGACCAAAATATAAACAACAGATTGCAACCCCCGAGAAACGTGTTAACTCAAAAATTATGCATTCGCGACAACACATGGCGAGTCCAATTTTGTGTGTACACTCGGCGAAAAATGTTTTCAGGTGAAAAGTTTGTTTCACCGCGACCACAGGCTGATGGGAACGGCCATAACAAGGCATACTAGGTACGCAAAAACTTTTAAAATAGAATAACTTAGCAATAATCTATGCAACTACCTCAGATAAGTTCTTTCTAAACTTCGGTTTTTTCTAACTAAATCCAGTTTATACAAAAGATTTTCGTATGTATAGGCTATAATATTTATTTTATTTAAAGTGGAACTTTAACAAAATAGACGACAGTCCACGATAAGTTAGTTCATACACAAAAAAAAATTCAAAAATGTAATAAAATATCGCATGATTTGACTCGCCTTTAGCAACATGCATTCAATTCTTACAAATTGAGAAAAGTCAACCATATGGTTCCTACTATAATCAAATCGGCAGAGGCCTTACTCTGCAACTCAATATCACTATATTCCACTACAGCTGTCTCTTTTACTCATGCCAATGTCTTAAAGTGTGCGAAAGAGGCAAATAGATCCATGTATACGGGCATCGGTTGCTTAATAGAGCCTCAGATGCAACAGTCAAATTTATTATCAACCCTTCCACCAGAAAATCGCGTAACTAATGGATCCACAAATGGGCAGGCTGTCTTATTTGCGCTACATGCCTGTTTTGCCGAGATCCTAGTTCAACGTACTGTCTCCCATAATTTTGTTTCTGTTACATCATAACATATTTATCTTGTAATCTACTTGAATGTGTACGACTGAGCGTACCGCTCTTGTTTCGCTTTGGGAATCACAATGAGTCGACTTGTGTTTCATATTATACCCTTTTGATTGGATAATTAAGTGTTTAATAAGGTTTTACATAAACTTAGTTACTTTTAGCATTAACAAGGTCGTCTTCAACGTTAAAATAGCTCGAATCCCAGGTTCGATTCCCGGTAAGGGTGAATAAAGACTGAGATGTTGCCTTTTTTAAATGGGGTTAGGTCTGGCTGTGCTGATGACGATTACTTCATTACATAAGGATGTGAATTCCTACCTCAATAAATAGTGCAAATTCCTACCTCAATAAAGCTTACAAAACAACACAATAACGCTTATAGAATAACATAGTACCCCAAGGTGCGTTAAGCTCACCTCGACAAGGGCGACAGATGATCCGCGATGTCCCTGTATCAAAACCTGTCCACCACGGATTCTATTGAATGAATGAATAAACACTTTATTGCACAAAACACATGAACATAAATACAGACAAGATATAATTGTAGGTACAATAAGGCGGCCTTATCGCTAAAAAGCGATTACTTCCAGACAACCGTGGAACCATTTATTTTTGGCTTATCTACGTTATCCAGATAACGTTTTTCAAGTTTATATACTGACTAGCTGATGCCCGCGGCTTCGCACGCGTGGGTTTTGATCTGTTACAAAGTTTTCGTCACGACTCACCCCCCTCTCCTCCACTCTTTTCCTCCACTTCCTTTGCCTACGGTGCCGAGAGTGCCCATCTCGGGCGAGGTGGTGGTGGGCACTTAGTGGGAGCCGATACGTCGTTGCCGACTTACCGGGGCCCGTTGTTACAATAGTTGGATGAAAGGGGCCGATTTAAACTATTTAGGGATCCGGTGTTAATTCTCCTAGCGAACCGTGGTTCAAGCGAGCTCGCACCACATCTGTTTGCATTTACATGAAATCTGAAGTACAATATCATTTGAAACTTTCAAAACTGTCAACGCTGTAGTACAACAAACCATTCAAAGCAGCTTGCAAGGCTTTTTTCGAATATGATCAACACTGGCGTAGAGCCCTGGAAGAAGTGGCCCTGTGTAAAAAACCACATTCTTAATTTCCAACCAAGTAGGTTACCATTTTTCTCGATCCATAAGCGTTAAAAATGCGATTTTACTAAGACAATTTGCTTGCATACTACGTTTGGATAGAAGACCGGTGTAGTACCAGCATCGGTGTAGAACTCTGAAAAAGCCAGTCCTATGTCATTCTCCCTTCATGATCGATAAACGAAGTTTCAAGTACCTCAATATGATGTTAAACACAAATAATTAACCACTAAATTTTCAACCGTTTTTCACCCCCTCAAATATTTAATTATAACAAAATCCTTATAAACAACATAACAAAATTTATACCAAAAAGCTGACGTAGTTTCACAAAACTTTCATGTGGGATGTGGGTTCGAGGCATGAATGGTAGAGGATGATCAGTAGGATAAAAAGTGTTCAGAAACTTGACAGGATAGAGAACTGATTCGACTGTACTGACCACTGTGTCTATAAATTTTTATATTTCTTCAGCTTCAAATGATCTCAGCAAAACATCATTAATTACTGCTTCTTGGTCATTAGTGGGTGCGTGGTGGTAGCTATTCCTAAGTAAAACAACACGGAATTATGAAGTGAGGTGATTTTTTTTTCAACGTTTTATTTTCATGTTTTAAAAGTGTATTTTTTTAAATATGGAGGATATTAAATAAAAAGATTATTTGAATACGTTAGAAAGGCAGTTTCACTAAACAAACTTTGCCAGGCCCCCAAAAGCGGTGCGTCCTAGAAAAAATAAATCGTTACCAAATGGAAGTTTATCAAATTATCTTCTAAATGGAAGCTTGTCAAATGGTCTACCAGTCTATATTGATTTAATCCACCAGTCAGCTGCTTAGTGTTGTTGCAACACACCTGTTACCTTTTCCTGCCTGAGATACGGGTCTATGCCCAGTTCAGGAATTATTTTTGTACTGCTTAATATAGGTGATAATGTCATACGGTACAACAGTGTAATTCTATACACTTTTTTCGATTTCCCAACATTTGTCTCTACCGTATAAACAAAATTCGGTCTAGTGCAAGTCGGACTTGCGCACGAAGGGTTCCGTACCATTGACTACGAAAACAACAGTAGGTACCTACATTAATTTAGTTAATGTAGTGCCTACCTGTTACCATTTATTGATATCAAGCAAAAATAAGCAAAAAATTGTTTTTTTTGTGTGGGAACCTCCGTTAAATATTAATTTAATTATTTATTATTAAAGTTAGAAATATTATAACTGAGTGTTTTGTGAATATTTCAAGTGCCTACCTGTTGCCATTATTAATATCGAATGAAAAAGGACAAAAAAATCGCGTTTCGATTTTTTTGTCCCTTGAATATTTGTTTTATTTTGTTTTTAGTATTTGTTGTTATTGCGGTAGCAAAAATACATAATTTGTGAAAGTTTCAACTGTCTAGCTATCGCGGCTCTTGAGATACAGCCTGGTGACAGGCAGACGGACAGACGGACAGACAGCGAAGTCGTAGTAATAGGGTTCCGTTTTTACCCTTTGGGTACGGAACCCTAAAAATGAAAGTTCTAAATAATACCATTTTTATGGTAAGTACCGATATTTATTTTCTGAAT
The DNA here is from genome assembly GCA_949315895.1 of Anania crocealis. Lineage (NCBI taxonomy): Eukaryota > Metazoa > Arthropoda > Insecta > Lepidoptera > Crambidae > Anania > Anania crocealis. The sequence continues at coordinate 3,979,132 of OX438874.1, read as the reverse complement.
AATAGTATTATCTATATGTATATATACCAATATACATATAGATAAGACATCCAATAGGAATTTTCAAGTTTTGTGTTTTCGTTACATAGCCTCCTTATTTCTTCGTCAATTTTGTCCTTCAGGGCATATGGAATACGTCGCGGCTAGATGAAAATTGGTGTCACATTTTCTTGAAGCACTAATTGAGCTTTGTAGTTTGATATTCAAACAAGAGTTCCGTCAAACACCATTGTTAAATCTTCTAGTAATCTGTCCGATTTTGAGTTGTTGATAATTTACTAACTGAATTTTATCCAACTCTTCAAATTCTAACTCACAAGGATCCCGTGGAGCACAAAAATATAATATAATATGTTTTCTGATGTAATTCTGGGCTCAAAGATGTATGATTGACGTGTATTTCCTTGTATCAATATCATCACATCTGTTCAGTTTTAAGTACGTATCCAACCGTTTAATGATGTTTTTGAATGTTTCGTCCTTGTCTAATGGTACTGAGTTCAATTTAGATGTCCTAAGATTTGTTTGTGACCGACCTTTGCTCCTCAGTACCCTCTGCATACATTGAATTGTTTCGTGCTATCGAATTCAAACTCTGCAGTTTTAGTTTAAGCTGTGTTGTTAAGGTTATTTTTTTCTTCAATCTCAGTTTCCAACTGTGGGTCATCAGTAATATTATTTGTAGTCGTATCTCTTCCAAATTATTCTTGGTAAATTTGTTCATTTGTCACTTCACCAGCTGATCGCTCACTAATTTTAATTCATAATCAGAAATTTCTCGTAGGTTTTGTATCTGGCTGCCGAATTTTGTAATGCAGCCTTTAATTAAAGTTCTACACGTTTTAATTCAGTTAATTCATCCATTTCGGCGCCAATTATTAAATTCTAAAATAATACCATTCTGTTTGTAAGAAATTACCTATTTATTTTCTGATTGACACATTGAATGTCATAACAAACTAAGTAAAGTCAGAGAGTACAAATATGTAAAGAGTATGGATATGACGCGGAACCGAACCAACTCTGCCCACATTTTTTATCCCCTTAAAGATTAAATTTTCAAAAATCCTGAAAGACGTCATTCTTAATTTCTAATCAGGTAGCTGGATACCAATTTTCATTGACTTAGCTTCAAAACTGAGGGAGTTTCATACAAACTTATGGGGCCCTTTTTACCCCCTTAGAGGCGGAATTTCAAAAATTCCTTTCTTAGTGCTACACTATGAAAGGAAGCACGGTGAAAATTTTCAGATTTTAAATCCCAGTAGTTTGGGCTGTGCGTTGATATGTCAGTCAGTCAGTCATTAAATCAGTTTTCATTTTTATATATTTAGATATTGTAATCGTACGCATCACATTGCTAAATAACCAAAGTAACAAAACCTTCTTTCGTTAAATTTTAAATATTTATTAAGACTGGCCATCAAGAATGCTGCCTCTTTGTTTTAAGAACATGTATTACTTTTTAAATTGTTGATAAAGCGAACTGTCATATACTTAGACTCGTAAAAGTTTATGGAGTATCGTAAAATTTTCTCCTGAAATTTTTGTTTAGTTGCATACACCGTTTTCGGCGCCCGACCGTGTTGTTAAGTATTAATAGAGTATAAACTTTTAGGAGCAAAACAGGTGATGTTATAAAATATGAAAGAAATTGCATACGATGAGTCGCAAAAGTCGTTCACCCGACTTTTGCGCAGTAGCATTGTACCTGCTTTACCTAATAAAACTTTTCTGTCATACAAAAAATTATGAAACCAGGTTGTTGTTGTTGTTGTTGTACAGTGGTCAACTACGCAAGGGTCCCGGATTTGATTTCCAGTCAGGTCAATTTAGAAAACGATCCTTTTTAAATTGACTTGACTCTGAAAAAGGCTATAATTGTCTAATTAAAAGTCGTGCCTCATCAGACTATTCTGGAAGATTAGCCATTAGAAGTAAAAGATGAATAAGTCACCAGGTACATGGTAGAAACCTAATCAATAAACTCTACTGATATTATGACCATGAAAGTATACTAACGACCGATTGCTCGAATAACGCTTCTCGTCAATTCTTAACATAGAAGTTGAAATGCGTTAACGTTTAACGTTTTAAAAAGTCGTTTACTACAAACATAAGCGAACTCCTTAAACATGTTTTTGTGATAATGGCCGTATGTCTGTTACTTTTTACCTTTTAAATTCAAATTTAGAATGCCAACCAGAACATTGCACTAATGATTTTCATATTTTTCACGGCCGTTAAATCAGCATACATTTCGCAACAAATATATTTGTTCAGGACGACAATAACAGTCTAAGGGTTCCGTGTAAATATATGTATGTTAAAGCCAGGGTTGGCACATTTGAATACTGAATATTCTTTGTATATTTTATCAAAGGAATGGGCAATTAATACTGCTGATTGCAATTAAATATTTTTTGTAGGATTTTATTTAAGTTTATTAGGATTGTTGTGTCGTTCGTGTAGTGGCAGCAAAAACAAAATAAAATCACCCCTTCTCTTCCTATGGGGTTCGTAAGAGGTGACTAATGGAGTACCACCAGGAGATAGGCAGCAGCGTCTTCCCACCATAATTGGCCAAGGTCTCAAACTCGCCAGCCAAGCGTGATTATTTATGCCAAGATCCTTCTTTTAGGGAGTCATGTGTCCAGCAGTGGGCTGACATAGGCTGATTATGATGATGATGACAAGAAGGACGACCTCCGTGGCGGAGTGGCATACACACCCGTTTTCAAGGTGTCGCCTGCTCCGAGGTCCCGGGTTCGATTCCCGGACGGGTCCATGTAGAAAAAAGGGATTTTCTACATTTTCTCGGGTCTGGGTGTTTGTGCTCTGTGCCTTCGTTGTTTCTGGTTTTCAAAAAGCGAGTGCTCTAAATGTTTATTCAAATTGGGATCAGAGCAGTGTAGGTATGTGATGTTGTCCACATTCTTTATTTATTAAATTATTTTATATTTTATACTAACGGCCCGTCCCGGCTTCGCACGGGTGGACCCTTTAAGTTTTAGTAAGGATCCCTTATTTTTTCTAGCAATAATCATAGCCTATGTCACTCAGGGTGAATGTAGCTTTCCTATGGTGAAATAATTTTTGAAATCGTCACAGTAGTTTTTGAGTTTATTCATTACAAACATACACACACACACACAAAAAATACAAATCTTTCCTCTTTACAATATTAGTGTTTATATCAACGAACGTTGTAACGTTTTGGGTACTTGACAGATCGATAGATAAAATCGTTATTTGCATTGCAGCGTTTGCAGTCACGGATAAATAGTATTCGCGTTTATTTTAGAAACCCATATTATTGCTGGATTAAAGAGGAGTTGAACCGACGGAAATCACGTTTATAAAATTCACAATAGTCATAATCTATACTAATATTATAAAGCTGAAGAGTTTATTTAATCTCCGGAAGTACTGTTTCGAATTAAAAAAAAATGTGTTGGATAGTCCATTAATCGAGGAAGGCTTTAGGCTATATAACATCACGCTGCGACCAATAGGAGCGAAGTATCAGTGAAAAATGTTGCAAAAACGGGAAAAATTATTGATATTAATCGCCATCATATAAACAGAAATTGACGTGGACGAAGTCGAGGGCAACAGCTAGTAAGTCATAAACCGTGGAAGTTTTTTTTATTATATCTGTAGCCCTCTATTCCCTCCCATACTCATGACGGCATTGTTCCAATATGTGAGGTAAACCTTCTTAATACCTTGTATTGTAATTTACGAAAACAATACCATTTTTTTCATGTTAATGTAAATTTCCTTGACGTATTCAATATATTTTAATGAGTACAGTAATTATTAAGATTTTTCTCGGAAAAAGACGTTTTTAATAACAGATTGATCGACATTTGAAAGATTTAAAGTAGCTCTTCTGACAGTTTTGCTCGTACTATGTCATATTTTAAGTAACTTTATCTATCAATTGTGAATTATTTTGCTTATAATAACCGCTCGTAAGCACCCTAGGTACCTACACCACACTACCTAAGCCGACACCGAGTGAACAAGCATAAATACATGCAAAAAAGTCGCCCGCCCACTTTAAGAACTGCATGCAGACCATGTAGTACAAATAACTTATGAAAAATTGATAGATACTCGTATATGAACCATATACTTAGGTACTCATTAATATAATTAAATTTGTCTTTTTAATATCACGATTTTTAAGCTATTGCATAGCTTCTATCGCGGGCCTTGAGCGTGGAGACCGCATCCAGAAATTCCGTAACGAAAATAACCTAACCTAACACTCGGGGCGAGGCACGATCGAACAATTTTGAATTTCCGAGATTTAAAAGAATTCAGAAGAAAATAAGGATTTTGACAGTATGGTTGCCTATGGTAACCATATCTGCCAAAATAAAGTCAAAATTAGAAAATACATAAAATTATAAAATTAGACTATTGCATAGCTTCTATCGCGGGCCTTGAGCGTGGAGACCGAATCCAGAAATTCCGTAACGTAAATAACCTAACACCCCCCACTCCGACCGGCACAGTGGTGATACTTTTTAGTTTTATAATTGCATAAGTTGATAAAAAACGCTATGCAATAGCTTTACCGCGGCAGTCTTCGAGTGCCACACGTCTTTTTTCTTTTTCTTATGGCTTTATAGTTATAAAATTTAACTTTAGCCTTTTTATAAATTACATAATAAGTTTTTTTTGAGATATCAAAATTTGTATATATTTTTCATCAAACCGGCAACCCTATCCCGAGGGTTGTGTTATCTAAATAGGCTATAATGTTCCGCTGAACACACGCCTCACGCCTGACGTAAGATACCCCGAGTTATTTCAAGGAGTTACCGTAATTCAGGGACTTAATCAAACGTGTGTAACAAATTGCACTTAGATACAGATTTCACTAATGTAATTAAAGATGACAAATTTACTGTGTATTACAATCTTGTTAAGTACTCAAGCTTGGCCTAAAATTGACAATTAATATATCTCATATTATTTGGCTTATTATAACACCTCTAACGAATGAAAGAATGCATTTTATTTCACCAATGTGTTTACTCTTATTATAGAGTACTAGCTGTCGCCCGCGACTTTATCCGCGTCAATTTCTGTTATTATGATCGTGATTATTTTTGCAACTTTTTTTACTGATGCTTCGCTCCTATTGGTCGCAGCGTGATGTTATATAGCCTAAAGCCTTCCTCGATAAATGGACTTTCCAACACAAAAATATTTTTTCATTTCGAAACAGTACTTCCTGAGATTGGCGCGTTCAAACAAACAAACTCTTCAGCTTTATAATATTTGTATAGATTAAGTAAAGGAGTGTTTAATCATAAAAGTACGTTAACAGCTAAAGCTAAATTCTAAAGAATTTGACGTTTTTAGAGTTATTTTAAGAAGAGTGCGTCTTACAGCACTAATATAAGGTAACGTGGTATTATAGTCGTATTATTTATAATTTCAATGATTTTTCTAACTTCAATGATAAACATAATATTAAGTTTGACCAATCAAAGACCACAAACGAACAAGGAATAGGACATTGGATAGAAGAAAAATGAACGTTACACTAACCTAATTAAGGTTCATAACATCAATTCACCCGACTGACCGAAATTTAACCATTACAACCAAAAAGGGTTGAATTTTGTCACAAAAAGCTTAATAAATTTCAGAACGAATGACTCGGCGTCCGTAGATCATTCATTCACTCGCTTAATCTAATTATAGAACAGAATGAATGGTCGGTGAATGAGTTGCGTTTTTGTTTTGTTATCTTTTGTAACGTGGTCATGAAAAAACGTTTAGTTAAAACATGGTTAATTATGATTTATAGTGGTTTGTTGTCTTTGATTAAATGGTTGTGTTTGAAGGAGAAACAGGTCATTATTAAACACCAAGCTGTCAGGCTCTGTTTCAAATTATTTTTTGTTTTGAAAATAATTAAAACCATTTTTTTTAACGAAATCGACGTTTAATGGACGTATATCCCGCCAAACAATAATGGTTAATAATATAACAAAATATTATGTTTTACTAATATTACAAGTTTATTACATTTCTTTGTACTTGTGAAAGTTTGCGTAGGTTTATAATACTCAGTCCCACTAGACCGGCTAAATAAATAGATAAATAAATAAATAGATCCGTTTGAAGTCAACACAAATAGGTATAGATTAAAGGAACAGCACAAAGGCTACCTTTAATCTAGAAAGAATCACATGATTACGTTCGTGGAATAAAATAATACGTGTTTATTTTTTACATTAAAAGGGATCAACATAACGTTTGTGTAGTGGTTAGTTTAGGGGTCTCCATGTAGCTTAAACTACAATTTTATCCGCAAGCGAAGTCGCGGGCAACAGCCAGTAATTACTACATTTATAAGGATTTCCATACTATGAGAAGAAAACTAAAACGACATCCTAAATAGGCACATCCTTAATAGGCCATTAACTTGCATAGTTTCACTTCGTACAATTTCACTAACTCCAAAATAACCAATTAATCTTGAATGATATAATCACGCCATAAAATAAAGACTTTCAAGACTGACTATACTTTGTATAATTACACTTTAATCCTTTAACCATCGCCTTCAAGATAAAATGGGGATTAAGTGAAAAACTTCAGTCTCTTCCTTGCAAATCCTTAAGAAGATAGTTAGGTGTCGAATATCATAATTATTATGCTGTACCTAGGTATGTATAGAGACTGCTGGCTGCAAGCGCTTATGATAAAGCTAATACTTGGTGATGTGAGTGCGTTAGCCTTGTTATATTTTTATCTTTGTTATATAAATATTGAATACACTTGGGTTTTAAGACGAATTTAACAATACCTAAGTTGCCAGAATTTATCTAGCCGTTCAGAAGTTACGTGGGTTATTTACAAACATACATAAATACAAGATACGCGAAAAGCATAACCATTCCTTGGCAGTCGCTTAAAAAGCAAATCTATTTTCTTAAACTAATCACAGATTACATTTTATGATATTTTCCCCTAGCTGTCAGACAATTGACGTCAATTAAATCATTTTTTTTCCTCTTATTACCGGCCAATAACTTTGAACAGAGCGAAGTCTGTTTGGGCAGCTTGTTAAAATTAAATGCTTGTATAATAATATATCTTATGTGTTGTACCACACAAAGTACCAAAATCTACATTTAGGTGACAATAATCCAATTTATTTGTCGGGACCAAAGAGCTGTAAAGCTTTCAACTTTATTACCAGACCCTGAACTTCTAACTTGTTGTGACCTAGTTTTGTTGGCGTACTAAAACACTTGGGTTTACTGTTCTTAACTTCGATTCATTGTTTCGTTGGTCTGATAGGAGTACCTAATTAAATCCAAATTTTTTTTTTTTTAATTTTCACTGAATCGCGAGTTCATCTGCCTATACGCTATGCATATTTTTTCAAATAGAATTTACATAAAATTTTATCAACACTCAAAAAATATTACTAGAAATAATAAGCTAATCATTTTTCCTTGCTCCTGTAAAGTTCACCTTGAAATGTTACATATTTTGATATATATTTCTTTAAATTAACGGTTTGTAAGATTTCATTAAGAACACTATGCATGGCTGTCAACCGTTAAGTCAATGAAAAATCAAACTTTTAAGTACGAGTAAACGTTAGAAGAAATATGGCTGCATGTAACCCAGACGATTATTTTTAAAAATGAAGGATAATTTCCGTTCATGAAATTTGGCTAGTAATAGCGTTAAAACTACATAACATAATTCAATATTTATGATATTGTATGTGGATACTAATAAAATAAGGTATCAATTTTTTTTTTAAATCACCAATGGCCACTTCAATTTTATCTTCCATTCTGAGTTTGGACTATCGTTTTCAATTCGTAGATTTTGCATTATGGCACCATTTACACAAGATTTCTGTTTAGCCCATTAATACTCGTACCTATATCTCATAAGGGTATCTCTTGTTTTTTTAGGGTTTCCAAAGGGTAAAAACGGGACCCTATTACTAAGACTTCGCTGTCTGTCCGTCTGTCCGTCTGTCCGTCGCTCTGTCACCAGGCTGTATCTCAAGAACCACTATAGCTGGACAATTGAATTTTTCACAAATTATGTAGTTCTGTTACCGCTATAACAACAAATACTAAAAACAAAATAAGTTAAATATTTGAGGGGGGCTCCCATACAACAAACGCGATTTTTTTGCCCTTTTTTTGCTCGCAATTTGTGTACCTTCTGTTTTTTATCTAGTCAATGGTACGGAACCCTTCGTGCGCGAGTCCGACTCGCACTTGGCCGGTTTTATCTTTTAAATTGTGCAACAAAAATTATTTTAATTAATAATCTCAGACAACAAGATCCTTAAGCCTGCACGAATTTTAACAAAGTGCTATCGCTCAAGCATCTCAGGATGAAGGCTACTTAACACCAACTTTAAGTAGCAAACTTAACTTTAACACTCCAATAGATGACAAGGAACTTTCCAGTCTTAAATTACCACCTAACTAGTTGTTGTCAACTCGATCGGGTTCAATTTTAAGGTACGTAGGGCTGTGTGCCGTTTGAATGAAAAATAACGATGTTTTCTATCGAAGACGTAAAAAACATCAGTCAAGTACGATAATGGCGAAGAAAAACATAATGGTGCGATAATGGTAAATAATAATTAATTTACTGTTTTCCTAATTCTAATGTTTTAGAATTAGGAAAACAGAAAATTATTATCAGTATTTAAAATGAAAAAATTATACGCTATACCAATATGGCGTTTTACCAATATTGCTAAATTGGTGAAGCGCTACGACCGGCATGCGGGTTCAAGTCCCGCCTGAGAGAACTTTTCAATTTTAATTACTGAATATTATCATTCCGATTAAATTGCTTCAATATCATATAAAGTATTTGTAACAGTGTTATTATCGACTTGTCGATATTATCGCAGCAACGCTAGGCGAGCCTAAGTCTCAGAGATCAAGAGGTTAACTATGCGAGAGGATATTTCAAACTTGAACGGTGATGTTATCCAAAACTATCAGACATGAGGTAAATAGAGATATTTGTTTACGGATTTACTCTTGTATAATAAATGTGAACAACTTCACATACAATTTTCTGATCCTTAAATTACCTAGTAACTATTTAAAGCACTTGTACTGAGGAAATCACAAACAACGAAGATACCACCAAAAAAAAACAAAATAAAATATATTTTTTTTCTACATTGACCCGTCTAGGAATCGAACCTGGGCTCTCGGAGCAGGCGACTCCTTGGCGGTGTGTATGCCGCCTGCCAAACGTGGCGATTATGGCCTAATTTTTTTTTTGTTGACGAATGTGTAAAGCTGTGTATAGATACAGGCTAATGATGATGATGACGATTGTCTTTGTATGGGGTGAGCTAATTTCATCCAAAACAAAAAAAAAAGTTTTAACATATAAGTATTCTGGTAAAAATAAAAAAAATTGCCATAAAAGACTGGTTTTTGTCAGTGCCTTCTTAAAAGCCATTACAATGTCAACATTAAAAATCTAGTATTTTCTTATCATCAACTAATTGACAACTGACATAAGTTGGTACATCGATTGTTAATGTTACACAAAGCATTAAATACATTAGACTTTATTTCCTATTCGACAAAGTCGAAAATGGTGAAAACAATAAAACAAATGGGCCACTTTATATGCTTGTCCAGTGGAGTGACAATTGTTGATCTCTGATCATCGTACATTTGAAGAATGCTTCTGTCAATTGGAAGTCTTTAGGACACTGGTTCTCAAACTTTAACCTATTTTTTTTTCTTTTCGAATAAAGATGACAACATCATTATTTTTTCCTTTTCTTCATAAAGTCTGTGTGTAATGCATATTATATAGAAAGTTACGTCAAAGTGTACATTCAAGTTACTTAACTGACTATCCTTTAAGTATATTCATATGATAGGAAGAAGGAGAACTTAATTTATTACTAAGAAACACCATAAAGAGTTCTTTATGCGGTTAGCCAAAATATAATTCTTAAATAGGTACATATATATGTAATTCTTTTGTACATGTGCTTGTTACTTAACTCCACCTAAACATTTGGACTAATTGGGATAAAATTTTGTGTCTATTTTAATTGGTTCCTCGATGTTTGGAAAATATAATTGGACCCGGTAGGTGGCGATGCTTTTGCGAGCAGTACTACATTTGCCGGGTAGTAGGGTCCACTAGTAACAACATGATATGTGAAAATGTTACTTGCCATTACAAGACTACCTTCATGAATATAATTCTTTATTGCCTCCATTTTTAATTTACATTAAATTTCATCAACCTTTTTTTTTACTCTTTACAATTGCCATTGAAAAATACCAGAGCGAGATACAAATTTAATTTAACTTTTTTTTTGTAATCCATAAATAAGTAAAACTTTGGGAAACCCTGGCAGCCTTCAAGTGACACGTACCGTGATTGGTCGGAATGAACGCTCAGTACCGTCACAAGTCAGAACTAATCGACACGGGTCGTCAGCCTTTTTGTATTACATGCTGATAAAAAGAAAACGACAATTTGTTTCGATGTTCGGTCAAGAAGTTTTTTTCTTTCGTATCGATTTGGTTCACGTTAAATATTACTGTATTTTTATATGTTGGTACAAGGTAAAATCCTTTTTAGGGTTCCGTACCCAAAGAGTAAAAACGGGACCCTATTACTAAGACTTCGCTGTCTGTCCGTCTGCCTGTCACCGGGCTGTATTCCAACAACTAATTTTGTTATCACAATAACAACAAATACTAAAAACAAAATAAAATAAATATTTAAGGGTACACAATACACGCGATGTTTTTGCCCTTTTTTGTTCGATATTAATAATGGCAACATTGAAATCGCTTGAAATATTCACAAAACGCTCAACCGTATTTTAACTTTAATAATAATTAATAATATTAAAATAAAATAAATATTTAAAGGAGGCTCCCAAACAAAAAACGCCTTTTTTTCCCCATTTTCGCTCGATATCAAGAAATGGTAACAGGTAGGCACTACATTAACTAACTGTTACTTACCTACTGTTGTTTACCTAGACAATGGTACGGAACCCTTCGTGCGCCAGTCCGACTCGCACTTGGCCGATTTTTTAAAGTAGAGTGATGTTTATAAAATAGATACTAAGAACACAAACAAATGTTTTACAAATTGCGATAGTAAACTACACATTACAATTGTCGGGCGAACAGAAACCTGTGCCCCAGCATTGCATATAAAACGCCTAAGTCCTTTTTCAACGACATTATCTATTTTTTTTTACGAAATTTATTAAAACTCAGTTCACAGGCGTGAACAGCGTAACAGACAGACAGGGAGAGTTTTTTCTTTCGCATTCTTTATAGTAAGGATTTAATTCAGAGACGTCGAATGAAAACTTCCGTCTTGTTAATCGGTAAAAACATAAACGCCAATTTTATTTATTATTACAGACAATTATTTACTAAACATAACAGATAAATAAGTAAAGCCAACCTACACGAATTAATTGTATGTTATTAACCCCACCCGTCCCACTCGAATACTATCGAATAAATTAGAAATAATATAATGTTTTCCTAATCACAACTCATCGATTTGAATGCCGTAGTAATTAATTTTGAGGGAAATTAACATTTTATACCGCTCTCCAGTACGTGGGAGGCGCAAAGTGAACTGACAGATTTTTGGGGTTTCTTACGAAATAGAGGAGAGAACCATTAAAAGTTTTTGTGTCAAAATACCGGCAATTTCTTTACGCGGCAGAGACGTGGACAGTGCGCGAGTTGGAAAAGGGGAAGATAGATGATCTGGAAATGTGGTGTTGGAGGAAGATGCTCGGAATATCATGGACGGAGTTCCGCACCAACGTGTCCATACTCCGAGAGCTCAACATCACACAGCGTCTGTCAACCATAGTACAGTCGCGCATACTACAGTACTTTGGCCATGTCTCAAGACGTGGTAACGACTCCATATACTCCACGCTGGTTGTACAGGGAAAAGTGGAAGGAACCAGATCGCGCGGCAGGCCACCGATGCGCTGGACTGACCAAGTGAAGTCCGCAGTGGGAGGCCGCGTGTCTGACTGTGCCAGACAGTCTGCCAACCGAGAGGGATGGCGGGAGATCGTGAAGAGAGCTGTGTCCGCCTCTACCACTAACACGGACGCCTCAACGTGACCACGACCGCTCTGCCAAGAGCGAAACGACTGAGAAGAGAAGTTAAAATACCAAAATACCTGACGATAATTGTTTGTGGGCAACAAAAATGGTTACATTCCATATTAATTTAAGCTAAAATACTTTTTTTAAATTAAAACATAATATCGTAAAATTTTCTGTCGATGCCTTAAAATCGATGATTTTTTGTTAGGAACAGAATCAAAATTGTTAACTTTTGGTATGCGTTTCGTCGGATACATTTTTTGTGCACAAAAAACTTTTTTTTTATGCTGTCAAAACTGTTGTAGTCATAATGAATGGGACCAATATTAAGCTATGCTATACCTTATCAATTAAAAAAATCTGAATCGTTGTATTTGGTCAATAGTTATGCGTAGTACAAAAGAAAAAACAATATTCGCAACTTAGTGTGACAACATTTTCGTAGTTTAAATAAGAATTATGATTTCTCTGCGCAAGCGCAAGCAATTGTCACAAAAATGTGACTGCCTTTGGATTATAACAACTTGGTACTTAACACTCGACGATGTGGACTATACCTTGAATAAAATTTAACACTGCCTTGGGCAGGAGCCGCACCCACAATATTCTGATTGTATTTTAATTTAAACTAGCAATTTGATTGCCGAAAAAAAAGATATTTTGATAAACTTTATTAAGGGTGTAGCCAAAAACGTCGATTGTTTTACAGCGTTTTTAATATTACGGAACGGTCATCCGGCGGTATGTGATCTAACATGACCGACATTTTATTCAGAATTTACTTTTTAATGACTTTCTGGATTATTGGTTTTTAACGAAAGCTCGGAGGTCGATGGTTCTGATCTCGTTTGTTAATACTCGATCGGATTTGGAAACTGCATTAGCTGTTTTTAATACGACATTCAAATGATTTAGGAGTCGACTGGTTAAGATTTATTTTGTGTATCAGAAAATAACGACAAAAAAAAAGATTTTATTGAAAACATACATTTCAACTGATTTTAGAATATGAATTAAAATGTTTCTCTCGGATGTTCAGGTACATAACCAAAAACAAATGATGAAACTCCGCTGGCTTTTAGAGTAAAATGTCCTAAATTTATTCGACGACATAAAAAATGGAAGTTCAATTGGTTAAAGCAGTCTTAGAAAGGTTGTGGGTTCAAGGCCCACCAAAACAGTCAAATAATTGTATTTTTAAATATACATTGTGGGATTGCTATAAGTTGTCTTAAATAATAGGCTTTTTTAATGCTGTAACACATACAACACAGTTTAACAAAGGAAATTAAGCTGAGCCATGTAATAAGTCTAAAACGAACGCACTACTATATAAGTGACACTGATTTTTGCCTTAAACATTGGTTTCTATTAAAACTTTTTTATTGAAAAGTGTTTGCGAAGAAATTTCGGACATCAAATATTGGAATAGTTCGGATTAAACTCAATCTTTTTATATACTTCGAAGTCATTTTGTCCTTTGTTAGAATCCTTCGGATGACTGCACAGCACCCTTACCCCCTATGCAATTCATGTTTGGTTCGGGATAGTTGTCCGGTAAAAATCCGACCTAACTTAAATTTAATACGAATGCTAAAATTTATTTTGTTAGAAAAACGATGGCGATCAATTCATATTAATTAATGTTAAAAATGCGAAAGTGTGTATGGTTGTTTGTTATCTCTTCTAGCTATAAAAAGCTTAACAGATTTCAGATGAAATTAAATTTAGTATACCTCGACATATTACTTTGAGTCTCAGAAAAGGAGATACAACAGTTTTTGTTATAGAAATCAGACTGTAAAGAAGCAAAAAAAAGAATGAAAGTTCATATTATGGGGATAATTTTTCAATTTAATTTAACATTCCGCGCATGACAGTTTGAGGCACTGAAAAAAAAAAACTATGTGTGAAATTATGCATCTGAGGCCCGGTTCGATTGCCGGACAGGTCAATGTAGAAAACAATTTATCTTTATTTTTCATGTGACTTGCTTTTTCTAGTACCTGACCTTTCAAATTCTTTTAATAGTTTGGTCTACCAAACTTGATTTTAAAAACTTACGTCAATATGGTGCATCTAATAGTTTCCTTACATCTAAGAGTAAGCTTTACAGACAGAATACAAAAAAATAGAACTAAAGAGTCAGCTTTCATCATGGGTGTTCCGCAAAAATCAGTGACCGTGACTAGTGTCAGTTTTTATGAAAATAATAAAATAAAACATTGAATATGATTTTTTTCACAAATAGCTTGTAATGTCAATGGAATTTTCTATCTGAACATCAAAATTTTAAAAGCTTTCATTGGTAATACTTAAAAAGAAATCAATAAATTATTCATAAATAGGAAATAACCTGTTTTCACCTGATGAAAAAAGGATAGGTTCTCAATTTAACTAGTATATCTACATTTTTAATATTATTTATGAACATACAACTTTTAACTGATTGCGATGTAAAAAGCTTAAAAAAACTGGTTAGAAAAATAGGGATCACAGACTTAAAAAATCATCAGATAACATTAAAAAAAATTGGAGCGACTGTAAGCGTGAAACATGCCATTTTTTTAAAAAGACAATTTCTAATCGTTGCCATCGATATAGAGTTTTTTACCACGCTTTTTATATTACTACTATGATCGGTGTTTCAAATAAGTAATTTATTTTTCATCCCACCACCTCGGAAAGAGTATTTTTGCTATTCGATATCTGAGTGCAAAAGCGGAATTTAGAACATCGCGTGAACTAGGTATGTGATTTCAAAACATCATTAAACCTATTTACTTTCATCTCCATTGTGCCGTATTTATCATACAAGCTTTTTTTAATTTGTTGAAAACTCAGACTCTTAACCTCCTTACTGTACTTTTGTTTTCAATTTGCTTTGCGCTCGCCATTTTGTTTTGAATTCGTATTGTTATAAATAAGAAACTTGAAAACAAGTAAAAAAAAACGAAAATTACTGATTCCAGCGACGAAGAAGTTTATTTTAATACTTACATATCATAATTGGACCATTTGGATCAGCGGTAGTTAACGCTGCTTCTGATCCATGGGTCGCGGGTTCGATCCCCGCACAGTACAAATATTTGTGTGCATGAACATGTCTGTTTGTACTGGTCTGGGTGTTTTCTATGTATTATAAGTATGTATTTACAAAAAAAAAAGTATATAAGTAAGTTTATCGGTTGTCTAGTACCCCATACGACAGGGTACTTAATAGTACCTTAATTTGGGACTAGATGGCTCAGTGTGGCCCAGTGAGGCATGTCTTAAATGTCTTAAATTTACTAAAATAATGTTGTAGTAAATATGTACCTAAACTAAAATAAAAGTATCTTGTAATTGTAAATGTTTTATTTTGCATTTAGTCATTTCCTCGCTAAGGGGGGATGAAAAGTTACGTGTTGCACTCGAGTGCAAAGATTTTTCACCTTGTGGTCTTTTAATTCCCTCGCTAAGCTCAGGATTCTAATTTTTGAATCACGAGCGCAGCGAGTGATTTTAGAATCCTTTACTTGCTAGGTCATCAAAGTTGAGCACGCGGTTAAAAAAGAACTTTGCACTCTTGTATAACAAATAACTATTTCTCATTTCGTAGGTAATATTTTAAAAATATTGTTCCCCGCTTCAAAAGAAAATGATCATATTATGCATGTTCTAGGATACCTACAAAAGGCACAAAGCGATTGCAGGAAGATGTCGGTCATAACATGTGACGGCCGGATATTTTCTGGACGTGTATGTACGACAAAGACCTTTACAACAATGGCTCCCTTTTTGAAGAACACAATAGCGTAAGCGAAGAAAGGTTCTTGGCCCAAAATCGTTTTGATTGAGCAAATATATTGGGAGGAAAAATTACACTTTACCTAAGGTTAATGACCGAAGTATGAGGTACCTTCCTGACATTATATTGTTGTCCTAATATTATGTACAGACGGCAATACATTAGGCCAAACACTGGGGCATCTGATACAGTAGATATAAGAGCGATTTTGCAATAAAAATATATATTGCAGTATACATAAAATGTACGTCAAAACAAATTCCTTCCATGAAAAACACTGAATAAACTTAAATCAAGCAGATATTGAATGATTATTGTTTTTAAAACTGTTTTAAGCAAATACATTACTGGTGTAAATTTTAAAAGCAATTTTTTGAACAAAATAACCAAAAAGAAGAAAAAAACTTTACTGTATATAGTGAAAAAAAAATAGTATATTAGATAACAAGCTGAACTTTCATAAAAAGAACTGTCGGTACAATCAAAGTTCACAGTTAATAACATATATTTGTCCATACGGATACATTTTGTTATGCTATCATAAATTAACGGTTGCCATCAAAATACCAGTTTTTCATTCAAATTTTGCATTCTAAATGATCACTATACAATACAAAAAACCTTTTTAATATACAAAGCAAACTATTAAAAATGTTTAAATGGACTACTCATGTACAAAAACCGGTTTTTCAAAACTAAACTTACATAGATTAAGAAATATTGCCAATCGAATGCATTATAGTGAGGGGACTAATTAAATAATGAGATTATCGATAAAATTATAGGTACATTAATGAATAAGTAATTGTGAAATTGTCTTCAGTGGAACATAGAATTTTTATTATAGTAGTGTCAGATGACTGTCACTGCGACAGTGTGGAATCAGAAAATTTGATTAGACGATTCAACATCATCATCATCATCAGCCTATCGCAGTCCACTGCTGGACATAGGCCTCGCCAGTTGCACGCCACTAGATCGATCCTCAGCTTCTCGCATCCAGCTCCTGCCAGCCACCTCTTGCGCAAATCATCACTCCACCTGGCCTGAGGGCGTCCTACACTACATTTACCGAAACGCGGTCTCCACTCAAGAACTATTACACGATTGGTCGAAGGGCATTTTTTTTTTTTTTTTTTTTATTATAAAAAATCTTTATTTTGGAACAGTAACAGGATTCGGACGTTAACTGTCGAACTGAGCATTTGCTCTCAAGCCTACCGCTATATCCTGGCTAATACTATAAAATTTGAAAGTAACTCTGTCAGTCTGTCTGTTACGAGTTGTATGAAATTTGGCACAAAGATAGATTGGACCTTGAGAAAGGAGCTAGTATTTACATAATATTACACTATTTAAAAAATTTAAATAATAATAAGAAATACCTTAAAAGTACAAGAAGTACCTACGGCTAGATCTAGGTTTTATCTGATCTTCAAGTTAGAATATCGTTAAATAGTTTTACAGGATTTACAGATCTACGAAAACAAATCTAAGCTACACTTGAAGTTGCTATATCCAATATTCTGCAAATAATTCGTTGCTCAATAACCAGTCAAATTTTACTCTTAAAAATCTGTTAAAATATGAAAATCATTGATATTTCCGATATACGCTGGCAGACTAAAAAAGTTTTACAAATTCCACCAAACGAAGCGACGTCAATTTACAAATTATCTCTTCAATTTCAATATAAAAAGACAATACAGTTGGCTGACACAAAAGGAGATATCGAAGTTGGACAGAACAAAAAAGTATTAACGAAAAACCCGTATGGAACACACCGAAAGCCGACCAAAAATTATTTAAAAAGAATATGGAAGTTTGAGACCAGTTTTAAAATTATACAACGAATTTGAGATTCAAATTGAAATGGGATGTCACACCACACTCGTCGGCGCATCCGTAAAACAATTATATGCCCATTCGTTAAAAAATGAAAAAAAAGAGTCGGAAATAGGCGTAACAAAGTAACGGTTTATGCGAACCGAAATGTGCGGACGTTAAAAATTAACGCTTCGGCATTTTCATGCGAATGTAGATAAAAAATAACGATTTCAGGATGCATTTTACTAAGCTTCAGTCCAAATTTGACGAGTTTTAAAACTATAGTGTAATCTGGGAATACTTTTTGAAATTCTGGCTTATATTAAAGTAAACGCCTCATTGGTCCAATGGGGACTTTCCATTTCCACTCCGTTCGGTGCAGACGTCCGTCTGCCCGTGCGCCCCTACCTTTCCTACCGGTGATAGGCGAATGCCATACACCAGCACTCGCACTCGCATTATTTTGCATCGTTGTGCATTTATCTGTTATTAACTGTACTCACTGTTTGTATCAAAACAGTGATACTTTAAATAACCAATCGCGTTTGAGTTGGTTGATACCTTACGGTGGCAACGAAACCAACTGAGCGCTCCCGGTTCGCTCTCCGGGGCCTCCAGGCCCTGGGAAAACCGCAGTCCCGGACCCATTGCACTTGGGCCTAGTCCCAAGGGGAAGGGAAGAACGGCTATCCATTCTTCTTCTTCTTCGAGTCGAAAGCAAATTCAAATTTTATTGGACCAAAACTCAGCCACTTTTACTGCCCTTTCATTGGCCTGAAGGAGATCCCCGTGCGAGCAGCTTTCGGGGCACGCAGGGCAGGATAATAGGTGGTCCATTGTTTGTATGGGATAACCACACTCGCACCGATCGTCCAGAACACCAGAGAACCCCCACCTGCGCAGATTATCCTTACTCCGGCCGACCTGAGTTCTGAGTCGGTTCAATGACTTCCAGGTCGGCCATGGTAAATCATGCCCAGGAGGAAGAGACTCGCTGATCGGGACGAACCCTGCAAGTTGGCATTTTTCCCGCCAAAGGGTACAGCGTGCCTCTGACGCCGTAGATCGTATTGGAGAAACGCATCTTAAAAAGTTGTTCCGGCTCTTGAGCCTTTGCGGCACAGTGGAATACTGGTGCATAGGATGGCGCGCATCATCATCCAATTTGGCTCTCTCGATGGAGCTAGCCACTTCTCGCCGGATATCTGGGGGCGCAATTCCTGCCAGGGGATATAGCTTTTGTACCGGTGTCGGCTTAAGGCAGCCTGTAATTAACCGGCACGTTTCATTTAAGGCTATATCCACCTGTTTCGCGTGGAAAGAGCGAGTCCACACGGGGCATGCGTATTCACCAACGGAGAAGGCGAGAGCTAGACCACTGGTCCGCAAGACTTGCGGCGAGGCCCCCCATTTAGATGATGTTAGTCGCAATAGAATATTATTACGAGCACTGACCTTTTTCCTGAGGCTATCCATTAGGGATACCGTTCACTCGCCGCCCCCCCTCCCCCCTGCCTCTGGTGGGGGGTGTCTCTTGTTTCTTTTATAGTCTTTAGTCCCACTAGTCCCAGCCACCATGGTTGATCTTTGCACTGAACAAGCCATCAGAAAACTTCTGGACACAAACCCAGACTTCATTGATTATGTCCGGGATCTTATTCCCCAATTTACTGGCTATACTCACCCCTCTACCTTGACTGGTCAAACCACCCCTAAGGACGCCCAGACCACAGATGGAATGGAGTACGTCTGTTCAGCCCCACCTACCATGAAGAGGACCTTGTCTGATAGGTCCACTTCTCCTACTCAGTCCCAGAACTCTTTTTCCTCCCTCCCCCTTGACGAGGCATTCCAGCCTGTTACAGGGAAGAAGAAGCGCGGGAAACGCACCAAGAATCGGAATTCACCGGTCCTTGAGTCCCCCGCGTCACCTTCCCCCGTACCATCCCCGGACCCCCCGGCCACCCCCACTGTCAATATCCCTCTGCATCGAGCAAGGACTGCACCAAAGGTGCCCCCTGCTCCCGCTGCTCGCCCAAACTTGCGGTCTAATCCCGCTCCCGCCAAGCCAAAGGCGCCCCCTCCGGTTTTCCTTAGATGCAAAGAGAAGTGGACTGAAGTGTCCCGGCTTTGCATCGAGGGCAAAATAAAATACACCCGTGCTTCCAACACGGGTGAAGCTATCAAAATAGAGGTGCCAAGCATCTCAGACTTCCGTAGCCTCATCGAGCTGCTAGCTCATAGGAAACTTCCCTACCACACTTACGCTCTCCCTGAAGAGCGTAAAGTACGCGCGGTTCTCCGCGGTGTCCCAACTGAGATCCATATGGATGAGGTCAAAGCCGACCTCACAAAACAAGGTTTCCCTGTTGAAGCTGTACATCCAATGTACGGCCAGGGAAAACGTCGTTGTCCCCTGGTGTTGGTCGTCATGACCAACTGTCCCCGCTCCCGTGATTTGTTCAGGCACAAAGAAATTGTAGTCTGCGGCCTGTCCAACATCAGGGTAGAACCCCCGCGCAGCCGCGGGGTCCCAGCCCAGTGTCACCGTTGCCAGCTCTATGGGCATGCGGCAGCAAACTGTACAGCCCCACCAAGGTGCGTTAAGTGCCTTGGCTCCCACTCCACCAGGGAGTGCGAACGCACGCGCGACACCCCCGGGGAACCGGCGTGTGTTAACTGCGGCCTTATCGGCCACCCCGCCAACTGGCGGGGATGTGCACGCGCGCCGCGCCCGAAACCCCAACCTCCCATGAGGTCGCAGGTTGGCCCCCCTACCCACTCATTTACCAACTTCCCTGCTCTCCCGAAATCGGGCGGCAGGGAGGCAGCTCCGGCCACTAAGCCGGCAGGGAGCTGGAGGAAACCCCTCAATTCACCACCCAAACCTCCCCCCTTCACCCCGCATGAGCGGGTCCTAACACCACCGCAAAAATCGCGTTCACACAACAGTGACGACGACGATTTCACACTGGTGTCCGTTTTTATCGATAACATCGATATTGATGAAGTCAAAGAAATCGCAAACAAACTGCGAAATGCCCGTTCCACCCGAGACATCATTATGACTCTCAGTCATCATGAAAGATGTCTAAAAACCATCAAAAGTCTTAAGCCCCAGGTTAACTAAGCCCCACCCTATAGGACCCTTCAGGTCACCCCCCAGCCCTCTCAATCGACTGTCACCCCTTCTGGGAGTCAGTCGATAATAACTTATTTTACTCAATCCCACGTTCATTTGGACGATGGCTCCTTAAATTCAATTATTCCAGGCTCGCATTCTTCCCGAATGCCAGCCCTCTTCAGTGCGCACTTCGCCTAGGTGAGTGACGCCCTGCACCACACCCCCTCCAGGGGGTGTGGTCGCTCAGATATGCTATAACACCCTTTGGTGATAGCGATTATAGGTGGTGTTTAGTGAGTAGGAGTCTCACATAACCTCACAGCCGGCTGTGAGGTATCCATGAGGATTCACCACCTCCTTCCCCCGTGGGAGGGTTGCCGGTCGAGCGATCGTTTCAATAGGAAACGACCGGTCGTCCGTGTGCAAAAAAAAAAAAAAAAAAATGGTCTAATGGTTAAGTAACGGGGCAAGATCTCAGGGACCTGGGTTCGTCCCCCAGTTCGAGGACCAAGAGTTTCGAATTATCGAACATAGCTCAGGTTTGTGATAACCAACCTGTATTTGGCAAGCGTGGTGATTATGCCTGAATCTGACATTGTTGAGTTAACTTGAATTCAATAACGGAGGCCTTTGTCCTGCAGTGGGATGGTCAATAATGGTCATAGGCTGATACTTTACATTTTTTTAAGTCAGTTTGTTTTTTGCCACCATTCACTGATCGACTGAGCAGGTTCATTTTTACCAGAAGGATCTTGTGCTATAAACATCATGATTGACAGACAACTTGACGAGCGCAGTTTGACCAGAAGTGGAGTGAAGACACCCCCTTTTTTTCTGATGCTAATTCATAAGTTGCTTCTTTCACACCTATCAGATGAGATGGGATGGTGCTAATCTATTTGATTGGTACTAGTTGTTTCTGTACTATTGTAAACAGATACTTAACTGTGAAATTTATATTAATACTAGCTGTTGCCCGCGACTTCATCCGCGCCAACCGATTAATATGAATATTTTTCTCTGTTTTTGCAGCATTCTTCACTGATGCTTCGCTCCTATTGGTTGTAGCGTAATGTTATATAGCCTAAAGCTTTCCTCGATAAATAGACTATCCAACACAAAAAGAATTTTTCAATTTGAACCAGTACTTCTTGAGATTAGCGCGTTTAAACAAACAAACAAACTCTTCAGCTTTATAATATTAGTGTACTTAATACATTTAACAAAACAAAAATGCAATACTTATTTTTTTCACTGATCACGTCAGCAATATGAAATGAAACTGATTAATGAATTCATTGTTATGAATATTCACATTTTCCCACGCTGCGAATTTTCATTGATAATAATAAAAACATGTCTGAATTAATTTGGGGAGAATACATTTCATAATTATTGAGTTTGTTTTGTTACTCTCTCAGTTTCAAGCACAACAGAGATAGGGGAATCAGTAGGACAACCTTCTATACGTAATAATGGCACATACATCATACCGTAGCTACCTCTATAAAAATTATATTAGATACAATACCATTATCAGAGGTCCAATCACAGTGTGGGATACAAAGCCATGATAATCCGTACCTGCATCATGGATATTTACGAAAATACTAAATAAAATAAAAAAAATATTTTAGACATGCCTCACTGGGCCACACAGAGCCATCTAGTCCCGAATTCAGCTACTATTAAGTACCCTGTCGTATGGGGTACTAGACAACCGATAAACTTACATAAATACTTTTTTTTTGTAAATACATACTTATAGTACAAAGAAAACACCTAGACCAGTACAAACAGACATGTTCGTGCACACAAATATTTGTACTGTGCGGGGATCGAACCCGCGACCCACGGCTCAGAAGCAGCGTTTACTACCACTGATCCAAATGGTACATACTACGTTTTGACAAAATGGCCTCCATATTCCAAGGGTAATACAGATAAAAGTGACGTCACCGTTTATTAATTTTAGTTGTTTGTGATGAATCAATAACAGTGAGTAATTTCATATTTTTTTCCTCCCACAGGTAACAAAGGTCTGCTCGTTATATTTGATATTCATCAATTAGTAACTTACACGAGTCAATACAATATTCAAAGAAGAAAAATAATATTTCACTACCAATTTCGACAGAGTGATTTTATGTTAAAAAAAATTTGTTTCCTAGCGCATCTGAATCGTCCAGTTACTTAATTTATTTAATTAAATGCTTTAACCACGCAATAACAACAGTTACCCTTCTAACACCCCATTGGTCCAGTAGTTTAAGTAACGGGTAAAAATCACGGAGTCCTGGATTTGATTCCAGGGTTGGACAATGAGATTTTCAAATTTTCGAACATTGCTCGGGTTTGTGATTACCAACCCGTATTTGGCAAGTGTGACTGGCAAGTGTGACTGTCATGATTATACCTTTTCCCTGCAGTTAGATGATTAAAGGCTGTTACTTAAATAAGTAGGTACATACCTAACATATAACATTCATAACCGGCCAAGTGCGAGTCAGACTCGCGCACGAAGGGTTCCGTACCAAAAAGGCCAAAAAATCGCATTTGTAGTAGGAATTTTGTAGCATTCGCTATGTAGGTTTTTTTTAAACAAAAGCTAGCCTATGTTACCCGAACTATAAAAAACCGGCCAAGGAGTAGGTTTCGCGCACGAAGGGTTCCGTACCAAAAAGTAAAAAAAAACAGGTTTGTTGTATGGGAGCCCCCTTAAATATTTATTTTATTTTGTTTTTAGTATTTTTTGTTATTGCGGTAACAGAACTACATAATTTGCGAAAATTTCAACTGTCTAGCTATCGCGGCTCTTGAGATACAGCCTGGTGACAGAGCGACGGACAGACGGACAGACAGCGAAGTCTTAGTAATAGGGACCCTATTACTAAGACTTTTACCCTTTGGGTACGGAACCCTAAAAACGAATTCATATGTGAACTGTGGCGCCACATTATCAATTTATAGTACCACGTGCGGAAGCTGCAGGCGTTTAAACAAGACCTCGATATCGACATGTCGATAAATCAATTGCCGCATCACTAACGAGGAAACCGAGCCACTATGCTAATAGAGGAGTAATGAATTTGCATGAAACAAATCTGCTGTTCACTCATTATTGTTATTGGCTATTAATATCAATCGATGAGTCTTCGAGTGTGGTCTTAAACGATTGTAACGGGCTCTACAGACATTATATTTAATGGCCTTAAATAGGCCTTAAAATATATTTTTTTAATTATTTGTTGTAATTTAATTGTTTTTAAAAAAGTTTCAAAGTATACAACGAAAGATTTATTAGAATTTTTAAAATACGCGTTATATTGAGTTAGTAAAATTTTTCCCTTTTATTATAAATTTGAAAACTGCATTAGAGCAGTCAGCTGCAGCAAGTGGTGTCCACATTTTTTTTGCGTCAATAAAATTCGCCACTAAAATAAATTCCAGTATGCGGCCACTTATTTCACAGATAAGATCAATGCAAGACACTAACAGCACTTACTTTAACAAAGCTTGCATTCGAAGCTTTAGTTTAAAAAAATATTACATACGTAAAGCTGGTGAACGATGCAAGTATAGAAGATTCAACATCGCAGCTGTTTTACAAACAGTGGTAATAATAGAAATTACTCAGTATGGTACCTTAAATAAAATTGCATCATCATTCCGGTGTTCATTTACTTCACAAAATTTTTTGTTTATCAGTTATACCTTTAAAATAATATGTCGATTGTTTTCAAAATCAGCCTGTAGTGTTATCAGACTTCCTGGTATGGTAGCGGGCTTCCTTTTACCCATTTAGGATCCAATCGGCCCATTCTGCGTAGGGACTGGGATCCAACCATCCCGACTCCTTCAGAGGCACAGAAGTCTCTTGGGACGTTCCCAGACTTCTGTAATCAGCTTTCTTGATAAGCAGTGTTTCATAACAATTGTCTATCTATGCTTCTTCAGTTAACCGGTAAGTGATTTTAATTCGTAATCTCTAAAGATAAGAGATGTTTATCAATATCGAAGGTTATCGGTGAATTCATTTTATCGACATTTTAAAACAAGTTAAATGCATTAAGGCTATTGAGAGGGCAATTTACAATTGATATTTGCCGGTGTAATAAAAATACTTTTGTCGGAAGCAATCGTATAAACAAATTGATATTCAGGGTTTATTTAAAACAATAAAATCGGATACAGAATAAGAAAGCCTCAAATAAATTAATCGTTTCTTTATAGTTACAAAAAGTTACGACCGGTCAGTTAGTAGGTATGGGACATTATGTACTTTTTGTTTGACATTAAAATATTTTTATAAAAACTGGTTCTATTAAAATTAGTTTATTTTATTCCACTTACAGGTAAAATATTTCACAAATAGCTTACGAAACAGTAAAATTTAAGTAAAGTTTAATTTACTGCAAAAAACTTTTGCAGTAAATGAAATTTGTATTTTACACTGCGTAGACTTATCAAATATGTTCAGCAGTGGACTGTGATAGGCTGATGATGATGATGATGATGATGAGACATATCAAAAAGATAAGCTTTTGTGAAATTGTAGGACCCAATCCATTTTATAAACTACATCGAAATAAATGTCAGAGTCTTTCAAGCCGCCTATGTTAGGCCTCTGACGTGAATCACGATAGAGGCCTAACAATGTTCATACGACTTCCATCTCTCGACAGAAGCCGGGATCAACGTGCCTTCTGAAGCCACTTCCAGACCCGAGCCAATTTAGAATCTTTCCTAAACTGACCTAACAGGGTATCCAAAACTTCTTTCTGTCCACTGCGAGACGGAACAGTTCCTCGACGGATTTGATAAGTCCACTCTCGGATATTTCTCAGCCACGACTTTTTCCGGCGTCCAACGCACCTCTTAACTCATCTTAACTAAGTAGGTATAAACGATCATACATAACTGTGACGTAATCAATCGATATTAATCAATGCTGATGCTCAGCTACGCATTCCTCCAGGGCCGCTCGAACGCATAAATTATAAAATTAATTATTGGACCACAATGCTAGGTTTGTTATAGGACATGGAACGATAATATAGAAAGGTTAACTAGGAATGGATGAGGCAAAGACGATTACCATCCCATGAAACGTGGGGTGTTTGTGGTTTTTGACAGTATTGCAGGCCTCTAACAATCTAGTGCTATTGAACATTACACTACATACGAAAACTTATCTTTGAAAGTCACAATCATATTATACACCGTGAAATTTTAGTGGTTGTTTTCCCGCAGTAAAATGATTCTATCTTAGTAGTACAATAGATTTGTGCAGTTTCTTTATTCAAATAAAAAAAAATAGCAGTTTCACGATTGTGATAAACGAAACTCGAAAGCAACCTCGAACCAATGGTACCAGCCGCGCCGCAGCCGGTCACAGGCCGGGGTCATTACCCCTCGCGCGGTGCAGTTTATGCTATATTACTTAGTGCGTAGAGCTTCTTTTGCTTTGGACATTGATTTCGTGCGGCAAGCAGTACCCAACCACGTCACATTTTGTAAAGATACTATCGTATCTCACGCTTTTGAGTTGATGATTATTTTTTTGATTAGTTGAGAACAACGATATCTTTATAATCAAAAAATTACTCGCACGATTCGATGGTGCTACTAAAGGTAAACCGTTCTGTTGCGGGAAAACAACCACTAAAATTTCACGGTGTATTTCAAAATTTCGAAATATCCTTTTTATGCTCATCGGAAATTCTCAAATAAGACTCATACGGTTTTTTTCTCCAAAAAGTATGAATTATATATTTTTTTCAGATTTTTTATTGGGATAATTGATTATGATCACACGAAATGATTCGATCAATTAGATTTATTACATAGCCTTAAGTTAAACAACATTCCTTGTCCTATTGATAAAAAGCGACTGAAGGAAACGAAAAGAAGAAAGAAGAATGTTAGAAGAATCTTGGATTGTTAACCTTCTTGCCAAGCATGGTGGCCCTATGTTCTATCTATAGCAATAGCCAAACATCCTGAATATTTAAATTTAAATTTTAATATTCCTTGTCCACGCACGGGCTATGTCATGGATGCCAGGAGGGGGGGGGGGGGCATGAGATACAATGAGACGCACAACCGCCGAACCGCGACGAACAACACCGAACGAACGTTCGGTTCGCGAGCGGAAATCGATGCTCGGTCGAACCACTCCCTTCAATATCTTCATAGTGTGCGGTCACTGTTGTGGTACTTGCCCCGAATTACACTCAATCCTATAAAACAGTCCGCTTTTTATTTCCACCTGGTCTACCACCGAAGGCACCAACGCTTCTCCTTAACATCCTTTTTTATTAATTCCGTATTTCAAAATTCCTTCTTTTCCAATTTGAATTATCCAATTTTCATTAGATCGAAATAATCAAAATAATAATATAATTTGGGATTTTTGAACTGTTCCGATCTAATGAAAATAATTGACCGAAAAGAAAAGCATCTACAAGTCATACAATCATTTATTTTGTAGATCCAGGTCCCACAGTTACAACACTTGGATGTTATAATGAATATGCATATAGTGTTATTTGTGTCTCAGGTACCGCCTCGGAAATATACGACGCATGTTAGGGCTGCCTAATTAGAGTCTGGGTGTTCTGGGCTCTAGACAAATTGAACCTTAGTACTAAATGATGTAATAAGTGGAGAACAATTATCTTAACAATATTACAAATACCAAAAATTGGGACTAAGTATAAAAAGAAAAGTTGAACTGATTACGATGAAATTTGGCGAAAATATAGATTGGAGGTCGGAAATAACACACAGGATTTTGGAATGAAAGATAAGTTTGTAGATTTAAACTCACGTATTCTACATGCTTTGGTTTATCCCGGCGTTATGAACACTTTACAGGGCTCGTGGTCAGGGATAGACTAAGGTGTTACTAATTCGTCTTATAGAAGGTAATTTTGATACCGCTTCTACTTTTTAACGTCGGTTATGTTCCTATCCATGCAATAACAGCAGACTGTGTCCGGAGTTATTGCAGTGTTGCCATGGATTGTGAATTTCATTGGTATTACGGCCTTACGGGGTCCCAAGCAGCTGGTAATTTTAAACCATCTTCTCTATAGAAATTACAGTGTTTTTTAAGTTATATTGCTTTTCCAATCTTACAAAGAACATAGCGGTTTTCTTTGAAAAGATCTTGTGCTATAACTCCTAAACCAAAAATGCGTTTGGTATACACAGGTTGACAACCCTACGCATAACAACTGAGTAGTGAAGATATTACGTAATGTATGCGAGTGAACTCCGTCTGATGTTATTTCAAAACGTTACAAACTAGACTTGATTAAACCTAAAAGTTACGACTATTTATACGAGACCTCCTTTGATTCAGCTTCGAATTCTTTATTAAGCTTTTTATTTTTATTTACATTTGTCAGAGTTATAGTTATAGGCAGATTTGCTGGTAGGCGGTACCAAGAAAATTAACCATAATAGCCCCATAGTAATTCAATACCGTCAAACAGATAATTCACAAGTGATGGAAACAAGCCTCTAAAAAGATGATATTGCCAAAGATAGATGGCCATACCTGACGGGTTAACGATTGCATGTGATTACTTTTACCAAGCTGAAAAACCCAAATGATACTGCAATGTAACATACACCTAACGCCATCTCTTGGTTTAAGTCAGAACTACATAAATTATAAACTTCAGCTAAATTGAGCTGCAAAGCTTTATATACTCTTGACCGAATTTAAAAACTTATGTGTTTATAATCTTACTTATTAGAATGTTTTCTGTATTCCTCGGTTGTTTTCCAGTACTTATGCAGAATAGGAAAATGTTAAAATAAACTTTAAGCAAATAAACAAACACGTTCCCGTTTGTTATTCCTACTTGAGTGTCTCGAGTACTTCTAAGGTAAAAGCTAGAGGTAGATAAATACTTGCCATGGAGGAGCCTCATAAATCGACCTTATGTGTAGGGCGTAAGAGCCGTTTTGATATGGGGCAAATGTTTGGAATAATTGAGAGCACCTCATCAGATGGACAATGGAACATAATCACGGTATAATCTTAACACAGAGAGGGGTAGAAAGATCGGTGCATCATACGATTAATAATGTTCAGAATAATAATTGCTTTCCTAAGAGACCTATTACAAAATTAAGACAGTTTAGACAGATAGACAGAAAACCAAAACAAATTAACGTTTACAAAGGAAATAAGTGTAAAAAAAGGTTCCCGCTAAGAATTAGTCGTGACAGCTAGAGACCTATTACGACGCTGATTTTCAGCAGTGTCTTTTTTTCCTTTATTTATTTTATGCTGTTCTGGTTTAATAATACTAATGACTGTCGATAAATCGTTTGTACGAGCACAAATAATTAAGTGTTTTTAGAACCGTGAAGCAGTTTGAAAAACTCTGACATCCAGTCGGGCAAGGTCAAACTATACGGAAAAGAAGAACTGCGTGGACTGAGGAAGTTTTTTTATTGAGTAAATTATTATAACTAGTTCGATTTGCAAAGTTTACAAAACAAAAGCGTAAAGGACTAATATCAAATACAATTTTAAATACAATATATTTGATATTCTGGTTAAGCATCGAATGAGTGTTCTACTGTGTGTATCTCAACTGTGGCATAACTTATCTGTCGAAACGTAAGAAACTTAGGTCTGTGTGTGCTATTTAGTTATGGATAAGTATTTGCTGAGGGTAGGTGAGGGAAATATTGCTATGTGGGATCCATACATCCCTTGAATAAACTGATAAAAGCTTGTGTTAGCGATAATAAACCTTTTTTTTACGAATAGAAGCAGCATTGTATTATCATCATCTCAAAAGGAGGATTTTGGCTTTTTCTCAGTTGTGGGTTCGAGTCCCACCAAGGCAGTAAAATTATAGGACTTTTAGTTTTTCCACTAGTAATTTAATTATGCAAAATGGTTCTTTGCCTTTAAATAATATAATTAGTAATACAATATTTGCCAGTTCAAAAAAATATTAATCTGCTCCCGAAAATCCCATTTTACATGCAAAGCCTATAAACCAGCAAATGACTTTCAGACACTTCCCGGTATCAGAATTTATCGGCCGTATTTTCACACACCAATTTTGGTTATCAATAAATTCCAAAAAACACCCCACTCAATAACACTTGACAAATAAGTCATACACACGGATGGGGCGTTTGGCGAGCGCGATAGCGAGATGACGGTATACGTCACCTGGAAGCGATAGATCACGTTTCACTTTTTCAGCTTCAGAAACGATGGGACACACTGCCGGTACGATTGATGAACAAGAGTATTTTCCTAAAAAATACAACCTACTATAATGATAATTGAAAAAATGTTTAATAACTTGAGAACGGTTAACCAGATATTGATGATCAATGATTTGTTTGATAGTGTCGCCCCGAATTCTAGAACAATTCCAATAAAATCACGACAAATAAAAACAATCAATGAAACGTTTGTTTTATAATAATTTTCATTTGACACACCATACTGTGATGGTGTGATGACTTGACAGAAAAATACCAATAGAATCAGAATCAGAATGTTAGAATGGACACCACACGGAGAAAAAAATATTTTACAATACTACCAGAACGACTTGTATAAACAAATCTATTTAAAATTAACAAAAAACGGCGAGTGCTATCAGAATTAATTTTAAGGATAAATAGTCGCTTAATTGCAAATACTAAAAAATCTGGTAAATAAGTTAAGTGTACGAAACATGTCAAATAGTATCAGTTACTACTTTCTTTGTAAAGATCAAAATAATGAGTTAGTAATGGGCACAACTATTTTAAGTATTGCTAGCAGTACAAATTTGATATAGTAAAGTGTACCGAAAAATGTGTTCAATGTATCAGAAAATTCACGTTACTAAAAACTAGATTTTTAAAATATTATTTACAAAATGTATAGTCGTCACGTATAGCACTATGCGTTAACTTCCTCAAAATTCAGGCTAGTAAAACTAGACCTTTTCCCCCGTGCAATTTAATTTAACAATAAGTTGACACTTTGTTTATTTAAGACAGTGTGAAGTTCGTTAGGCCAGCTGGTAGAGAATAAAACATAAGACATACATAAGTAGTTGCAGCCCCGTGTTACAACCTTTATAGCCACAACCTAATGGTTTTGAGTTTAAATTTTAACACATGACTTAATGTATTTAAGAATCTGTGTAGGTATGGAATAAACCAACGAGCTTGGGGTTTACTTGCACATTAACATAACACTGGATTTATACGGCTAAGGTTAAAACTGTGACTTTTTCTGTCCAAGAATTACAGAATACTAATAATTAACGCTTCAAATGTAATCCATTGCAGTATTCGTTGTAATCTTTATGTGCTTTTCTAAGAAAAAATAAACAGCATACTTCTTTCAAACCCTTCATACAAATAGTCTAAAGTTGTCCGATCGTTCAGACCGTGAGTACGAGGGGCAATCTTGTGATAAATAGTACACCGTTACAACAATATTGGGCTACAAAATCGACCTCTAACCGTCATATTAGGGTCCCGAATAGACCCGATTTTCGCCAAGATCCAAACCAGATTAGGGGTATTGGTCTATTACTTAAATTCACCCATTTTGTGGAAACTGTTCGTAGGTAAGGTAAGTCTTTTAAATGAACTTTACGCTTGTAATCTGATCTAACCGTATCTTAATGTTAAATTAAAAAAACTTAAACAGGAATACAATTACCAACATCATAAGCCCATGTCAATCCACTGCTGGACTTAGCGTCTAATGGATTGTCAGAAGAAGACGGACGCAGCGTCTTATCTTCACCTAGTCAATCTGCTTACGCCATGCGTGGCGATTATTACATAATCTTCCTTTAAGTTTCTACAGCAATGATGGCTTCAGGTATAATCACCACCATAAATGCGGGTTAGGCATCGCAAACCTGAGCAATGTTCGAAAATTCAAAACTCTTTATACGATACTAGCTGTTGCCCGCGACTTCGTCCGCGTCAATTCCTGTTATTACTTGGTTATTTATTTTTTGGGTAATTTGAACCGTCTACGCAGCGTAAGCAACGGAAGCATTCAAATATGAATAATTTTCCTCGTTTTTGCAACATTTTTCACTGATGCTTCGCTCCTATTGGTCGCAGCGTGATGTTATATAGCCTAAAGCCTTCCTCGATAAATGGACTATCCAACACAAAAAGAATTTTTCAGTTCGAACCAGTACTTCCTGAGGTTAATTAGCGCGTTCAAACAAACAAACAAACAAACAAAAAAACAAACAAACAAACAAAAAAACTCTTCAGCTTTATAATATTAGTATAGATTTAAGCAATTTAATTGCAATTATTATATCAGTATTTAAACTTGAAAAAATTATGTCTCAGGCGGGACTCGAACCCGCATCTCCTCGCATGCCGGGCGCGGTGTTTTCTTAACTCTTGTTGCCCGACCCGGGTTGCAAACCCGGGACCCGGGTCTTGGCTAGGTACTTGAATCACTCTACCAACCGGGCGTTCCTTTTAGAGACCTGTGTTTACCAGTGGACTGGCTCATTTACATTAATTTTAAAGAAAAAATATCCTTACCAATATTATAAATACGAAAGTCTGTCTGTCTGTATGTTACGCTTTCACGCTTAAACGTAAACCTAGATTAAACCTGGAGAAACTTGTATTTTTCTTCCCACTGCTGAGCCCAGGTTTTTCCACGTGCGATACTCGTATAACGTGAAGTTCGCGTGGGCAATAAATATGTGTTCAATTCCTTTCTTCCATACATTCGTACAACAATAAATTATCATTTAGACACCGTTCAATTCCTAATAACAATAAGTTCTCATATTAAACCGGCATTAGTATATTTGACAGACGACACTGCCATTATCTATAGACCTATTTTCTACAAGCAATTCGCCCCTCTCTAACTGTTTCCAATGATGCCCCGAGGGGAGAGGAGGGTCAAAAGTAACTGGTCGTTTTTCTATACAATAGGCTTGGTATGTGATATACGGGGGAGTTTTATTTAATATCGTGTTATTGATTTATAGCTGGCATACTGTAAATGGGTTCGGTAGTTTTTTTTTTATAATAATACAGTCTTCATTAACATTTAATTTGCGTTTCTTACGCTTTATTCGTTCGGATAAAGCTGGAACACTGTAATTAAAAAAATAAATGTTAAAATAAATTTATGAGTGTTTCCCTTTTCTATCATTCTATATGTATTATATAATTCATTTTATTAGTTTAAATTATATCTTATTGAGAAATGAAGAGGCGACGTGATCGCTTTGCGACCACGCAACAAAATAAAGTTTAAAAAAATGCTTCATGCATAAGTAGTATAATTCAAGAAGACTTTTGTTTACTTTATGTTGTGCCATTGCGCTGAGAAGGAACCTTGGATCAAATACATGCATTGTTATTGTTATAAATATGCAGTTAAGTCTGATTATAATTGTTGCTATGATTATAAAGTCTTAAGCTTACAAGTATATTTGGACACTGCAAAGCTACTTGGCAATCAAATGAAATGATGTGACAGAATAACTTACATATGCCAGCTTGCAAGGTAGTCTTAAGGGTTTAGGTATCCCATTTAATGCAATGGAGGTTTTATGGCAATCGCTTTAAATGTAAAACAGATTTGCCGCTATTAAGATAACAGTTAGCACCCTCAACATAAGCAGAATAACATAAGCACTATCTTGCTAATAACGTCTAACGTCTGTCTTGTTTCGCGCATAGTGAGCCTACTGATTTAACTGTGATGTTATTGATATATGACCCGAAGTGAGCGTTGGCCCATATTGGCCCGTTCTCCCCAAATTGTGTTGTGAAGGAAATGTAGGGGTTTCGCATTTTGTTCATAGAAAAGTGATTTGAGAGTGAAATCATAGTTTTGTTGAGTCAGTTTTTGAAAGAATAACTCAGGAAAATTGATTTATGTTTCGAAATAACAGGAACAAGAAGCAGTTCATACCGAAAGCTATAGCACATTGTAACTCAGTGTCACACAAATATTTGAACTAGCTGTTGTTGTGTTGTTTGACAACTCTACATAAATCAAAAATAATTAAGGAATAAACATGAATAAAGCCTATTCCTATGATGTACTTACTTAGTCAGAGAAGAACTTCCGTGAGGACCAGTGCGGAAATATCGAAGACTAAATAAAAACATGTTTTAAGGCACAGCTGACAACTATACCGAGTTCTGATTCATCTTTTAAATGTGTAATGTTGTAATTTCGTCATTGCCAGCCTATACAGGGTGAAATTTTAACCACTTTCCAAAATTTTTATAGGCGGTCGGTATCGTATTTAGAGCCAATTTATGAAGTAAAAAAATGTAAATCAAGCTTTATTTTTCGCAATATAGTTTTCAATTTTTACGGCCCTAGGCCTGATAAGGTATAAAGGGAAAATCAAAAACGTATGAATAGTATCGTAATGAATAAATGAGATGCGAATCGCGTAAAAAAAGTGTTGCTAGGCGACCGTATCAAAAATTTTAGATTTTTAGCGGACATTTTCTAAGTGCTTTATTTTGTCATTTTTGTACTGGGCTATATTAAAAGAAAAAATACGTCATTTGTTTTTTGTATCGTAGATTGATATATTAAAATTTGGAAGGTGGTTAAAATTTCATCCTGTATAAGTCTACAGCTGGACACAGCCACGCCACGCTTGGGAGACGGTTGGCGATCGCAGTTCGGACAGTGGTTTTCTTCTGGCAGTACTCCTTTCGTTGCCTCTTACGACACCCATAGGAAGAGACATTGATGCAATTTTTTTAAACACACGACACCATGACTACAGTGCAGTGCTGTACCGAATTTTTTTAAGGACATGTGTCTTTCCATCGTCAGTCAATATTTTTATCAAGATATTTTTAAGAACATTTTTATTGAATTCCTTTGACCCAGAATTGAAAATGCAGCGTTCATTATATTTCATACGCCGTGGAACCTTTTAGCAGGAAGTAGCAAACAAGAAAGGGGAGGACGTAAATTGAATAACGTCCCTTTACCATGAGCATCCTAACAAATGTCAACCTAAAAAACAGGGTATAAATAATATGACATCAAACGTTGTTATAGCTTCTCCGAGCTGTAAGGAGTTGACAATGTTTTGAATTTTGAAGCCTCGCCGTTTCAGGGAAAAAACAGCTCATGGACAATTTCAGTTAACATTGTTATTCGTGCCAAATTACATACAGATCGGTTGGGTAATTCTGGTATGATTAAGTAACAAAACAACATTTAAATATTCGCTTTTATAATAGGTCCTAAGCAAAGTTACTAATTAATGCTCAAAAGTTCGCACAGCGGCCAAGATCGTAATGCTTGGTATTTCCCTGCGTGACAGAATCAGATAGGAGGAAGTCCAGAAGAGAACTAAGATTACCAATATCGCTCGAAGATTAAGAGCTCAAGTGACTGCAGGCGGGAAACATAGTGAGAAGAACCGATGGCCGTTGGGAGGAAAAGGTTCTAGAATGGCAACGGTGCATCGGATAGGACCCCGACCAGGTGAACCAACGAACTGGCGAGGGTCGTGGGATGCCGATAAATGCAAGTGGTGCGGGACCGATAGCAGTAAAGGTTCTTAGGCAGAGGCCAGTGTCTAGCAGTGGGCATCGTTTGGCGAATAGTAAGAATCCTAAGAATATCATTATTAAGTAAGATTTTATAAACTAGTTTCAAATCTTATCTACAAGTTGTGGCATTCATTTCCTGCCTGTGACTTAAAGTAAGTCGTAATTCCACTAAGCTAGAGAATCCCAAGCTTGCTGAGTCGTGGTCTCCATTTAAGAACTCATTTTGGGCCATAGATTCTTTCTCAGAGTGCCCACGTCAGCATCTTTAGTCATGAGAAACAGGATGCATTGGTTGAAAGGTTTACCTTCAAACTTTGTAGTTGAAGTGACGAGAAGGCGAAATGTTTCTATTTAAGTATATTTGGCGTATTCCAAATCGTTGTGACCAGAAAAGGGGACGTTGCAACATTTAATACAGCATTAAAAAGCCCTGTTTGAGTGTTATCTGAAATTAAACACAATCAGCTTTTGTCTTCGCAGATTAACTCTTGAGGGTTCCTTAAGGATGTCAAGAGACAGCACTGATAAAATACCATTGTACTGCTAAAATTCTTAGACAGATTTTCGACTTTAAAACAAAACGTTAAGGCCGAAACTAAGCGTATGTTTGGAGTACTGCAGAAAAGGGGTGGTTTGAAGTTTAACATATATAAAACAAACCTAGACAACTGAATGAAATTAAGTGTCTGGCGCGGTTTCGGCATTTTCAGTTCGTAATTAGTTTTTAGGGTACGAAACTAAGGAAGCGAGCATTGTTTTAAATGAATTGAGTCTCTAATTGTAACTAAATAGTTTCAACTTTGAATGAATGCATATACAATTCATCGAAGGATAATGTCCATGTGTTGAATTGTAATTCTTAACGTTTCATAATTGTAATGCCCTAGCAGGGTGATTTAAGTAACTTTTTAATATTTCAGACCTTGACAATTAAAGAAAGCAATACATAAATGATTATAATTATTACTTTTGATGACATTCGATTAAAAATATTTGAAAACCGTCGACAGATAATGTCAATAAAAGGTGGACAAGAAGAGGTCTTGTTTTACATATACCTACACTCAAAAAAACTTACCATCTTGACATTCAAAAGTTGCGAGTACCTATTTTTTTTTATATTATTGTGTTTTCTGTGCTTAAGTCCAAATAAAATATTTTGCAGGACATACCTGTAACAATGAAAAAAGGGTAAGTTAGTAACTGATTTAAAATTATTTATAAACTAGCTGTTTCCCGTGATTTTTTCTGCATCAATTCCTGTTATTATGATCGCGATTAAGAAGTTTTCAAAAGAATTTAAAAGAAGAAAGATTAATGGACTATCCAACACAAAAATATTTTTTCAACTCTCACCAGTAGTTCCAGAGATAAGCGCCTTCAAATAAACAAACAAACAAACTCTTCAGCTTTATAATTAAGATTATTTGCTTATACCTATGGGAGGATGTAAGAGACTCGTAAACTGATTTAAATTTTCATGATCACTATCATTAGAGTTAATTTATTCGGGATTCATACCATGTACCTTGTTTTTTATGAGTTTCCAATATTTCGGTACTGTTGCAAGCGCCATCTTTTATTTTATTTTATTTATAAACAATGGGCTTGCTCTTGACTACATACTTAACTATACGGTTAAGAAGAAGTCTAAGATGGAGCGAGCTTACCCAGAGGTACTAGTTCTCCTACACACCAGCGGAACACAGAAAAACTGTTTGGCGCTGGACTCCGGCAGGAGGGTGGTAGCATCCAGGCAGCCACTTACGAAGCCTACCGGTGGTATCTGTTATCCGCCTTCAATGGTTAGAAAACCGTTCCCCGGGTGGACCACTTGGAGGTAGATCCCACCACCCCTAAAAACCTATCTTGTAAAAAGGTCATTGAACCACGTCATATGCTTTTAAGGTATATCAACGGAATATCACGTCGCACAACCATCAGAATATATCAGCCCACACCTGAACGCCTCTTCAAAAAGAAGATTTAGCCAAAATCGCCACGCTGGTGGGTTGGCGATCGCAGTTAATCCAATAGTGGAAAGAAGAACTTCTGCCCCACTTCATCTGGCAGTACTACTCCTTTAGTCGCCTCTTACGTAGAGATGTAAGGCCGGTATAATACCAAATGTGCACCAAGGTATTATACCAAAAATACCGTATTAAACGGTATAATACCATTTCATACGGTATTTTTGGTATTTTATCATTTAGAACGTGTAATAAGTAGAAGTCTCGTGTACGTTAGGGAAATTATTAGGAAGTAAGACCAGCTAGTTGGTCTTCGGATACGGATGTGCAAGTTGTGCAACTATCCCTACCTAAAAAAATATCTTTTACCCGACATCACGTCATTAAGTACGATATTTTTGGTATTTTATCTTTTAGAACGTGTAATAAGTAGAAGTCTCGTGTACGTTAGGGAAAATAATTAGGAAGTAAGACCAGCTAGTTGGTCTTCGGACGCGGATGTGCAAGTTGTGCCACTATCCCTACCTAAAAAAATATCGTTTTACCATAGTGACTCAGCCGCCATTATAACCTTCAATATTTGATAGTGTTGCCACGCGTCTGAAGTTCGTCAAGGCATTGTACTTTTACTAAGAACGTCTATGCGCATCAAGATTTCACACGAAACTGCAATACGCGGCGCGCGCGCTGCGTTTTAGTTGAGTGAAAGAGAAAGAAGGATTTCACTCGTGATGTGTTGCACAAAGTGGCAACGTCGCGCAAGCGCAAGTCCCGCGTCTTTGTTATATGTATTGTGCATTCCATTTATGTAAAAGATTTGTTAATCGGTAGCGTAAGTGCGATTAATTTAAATAAATAAGGTAAAAAAAATGTGACGTAGTTGAATTGAATTTATATGATCAGTAAATACACCGATGATAAGTAAAAAAGTCAAGTAAATTGCATTTGGTAATCAAAATATAAAATACCAAAAATACCGTATATTGTAAAATACCTGAAAAATACCGCTCATTTCGCATTATACCGTATTTTTACATCTCTACTCTTACGACATTTATGGGTAGAAAAGTGGTATTATTTTATGATGTGCCAGCATTAAAAGAAAACGTCTCAACGCAACAAAAACCTTAAAAACTCTTTGCATGCAACGAGAAACTTAGTTAATTTTATATCTTATTCAAACTGAATACATCTGGTTTGTTTGCGCTGAGTTCACTCAAGTGGTTTCCACGTGGCGCGGGGTAACTTCAAAATAAGGTTTCAGTGACTAATAAATATTTCACTAAGTTAAGCCTAACTCTGGAGGCGGTAGGCTCAACGCACATTAGTGCAACGCGTGTGGAGAATAATATAAAACCCATATAAGCTTTAAACTTGCAAGAGCTACATCACTATTCATACAATAAAAATACTTTGAAATGAAAGATATGTTTACGGATTTAGTACGCGTTTATTTTTTATTTAACCCAACGTTTCGAACACTTTACAGCGTTCATGGTCACGGACAGACACGTACTAAATCCGTAAACATATCTTTCATTTCAATGTATAGTGTTTGCGTAAACTCAAGAAAACAGTATAATAAAAATATCTTTATGCTTTAGATTTAAAACAAGCTTCAGTTAAGCTACAAGGGTTACTACACTATCCGAATATCAGTAAATTTTAATATACAAGTTTGTTTTTAAAAAAAAAACCGACAATTATCATGCAACGACTCAAAATTGAAATATTTTTCACCATTGGAAAGCGACAAATAAACATAGTGGCTTATTCCATACTATCCGCATGTTACATTTTGTCAAAACTATTTTTTCTCTATGTTTTTTTTAATTTATG
The DNA here is from genome assembly GCA_949315895.1 of Anania crocealis. NCBI lineage: Eukaryota > Metazoa > Arthropoda > Insecta > Lepidoptera > Crambidae > Anania > Anania crocealis. The sequence continues at coordinate 3,939,835 of OX438874.1, read as the reverse complement.
GGGGAGAAATAAAGTTATACCTGATTAAAAACACTGTAAGACCCTGCGACTTTCCATGCAGTACAAAGTTATGGACATATACAAAAAAAAAAAAATTTAATCATTTTGTTGAGGGACATACATAAAGAGTGTAATAGATTAAGAAACCTACTCTTCGCTTACACGTGGATACTAAAGTAAGGTAGCACAACTGATACTCTTTATGTTATAGTAAAGACTAGTTAAAACAAAATCAGAATTGGCTCATCCGGCTCGACAATTTTCTGAACGGCATATTATTTTAAGTGTGCGAAGATCTTTATCTAAAACCACGCGTGTTTACTCCGAAAACATCTGACAAACAATCCTTCTAGTTCAATTCGGAGTCTTATTTCTAATCGAATAGGGTTTAAAATGTCCAGTCAGTTCCTTAGCTCAATTTTAGGTAGAAAGAAAATAGCGGAGTAAAGCTACGTTACTTACCAAATTAGTGAGTATTGCTTGAACTGTTTAATAACAAATAAACATCCTGCTTGAATGAAAAGAAACAATTTGAGTTTATTTCAATACAATGATAAGATTTTTGTTATTCTTGAAGCTGGAAAAGTCTTAAGAGATCTTTTGCTTATGAACCTTCCCGACAAAATGAACGTAAAATTGTTTTTTTTTCGTGACGGTAAGTATTAACATATTATATTGAAGATTAGTAGCAAGCAGATAAAGAATAAATAATAAAGTTTTCAGCTGACAACATATTGAAGCTAGGTAGTTTTTTTTACTTATATTGGAACGAAGATCCTTATCGCGTGTTATGAAAGGGGACACAAGGCTAGACGAAAAAAATTAAGACCAAAAGTTGTAACGACATTTTTTGCTATAGTTGTAAGCTGTGCGGCGTGCGCGTGTTTCTCTGTCTGTTTGAGAGAGACAAAGTGAGAGAGAGAGAGAGAGAGAGAGTATATTTATTTAAAAATAAATTTAAAATAAAATAAAATTTTATAACAATTCCTTCACTAAAAAGGACTCGTTCCATCCGGATGTCCATTGACACCTCTCAAGTTTTTTCTTTTTCTTAAAGCGGGGGCATAAAACATACAACTTTAAAAAATAAATTTTAACACTCGTACTTGACTCAAGCTGTCAATTTGACGTCATGTCAGCCACCACTACATTGACTGACACTTGAAATTGAAAACCTTAGCTTTCGCATTGAGTCAGAATATAAAAAAAACTTGACAGCTAGTGAATCTAACCGACAGAGACATAAGGGAGAGACAGTTGACAGTAATTCGAATCCAGCAGCTTTTAACGAATATCAATTGTCTAGAAAAGTTACTTTTGTAAAATTACCGTTTTAAATTTGGTTCCATAAGCAGCAATTATTAATTGCAACGACGCACTCATACTATCATATAGACGAATCTCAGACGCGATTAGTTGCCAAAAAACAAATTGCCCGCCCAACAAATGACGCGCCGTTCGAATTTTACAATAAGGAACGAGCCTTATATTCTAATACCACTGGTTGTCTGAAAGAAATCGCTGTTGGCGATAAGACCGCCGAAGTTGTACAACCTTTTGTTTTAAATTTTACTGTAATTTTTATTTTTATTTCTGGTGTGCAATAAAGAGTACTCTATCTATTTATCTATTCTAATTTTGTGAATTCATTTTTGCGTTTAGTTTCTATTGCTAACACGTGCACTAAAGAGCAGGTAAAAACTGGATAAAAAAATTATTATTTCGGCTTTTCAAAATTTAAAAACAATTTTTATGAAATTTTACCTCAATTTACGTAAATTTAATTGGACCATCTGAATAAAAAGCTAGTGTTTAAAATATAGACAGTCAATTTTCGGTTCAGTGGCTAGATAATTCAAGTTGACAGGTTGAACGACTATGAAAGACGTTACTTTTGACCAAACACTGATTACCGTTGGACGCAACAATGAAAGACAATCACTGGTCCAATTGGAACTTCTCAAGATGACGTTTCCCTAAATAAAAGCGCATTTCACATAGCGCCAAAACTCGAGACGCTTCCTACTTTACATCAAGAAACAGCTTTAGTACCTATGTTTTATTTAAAACGTGTCTCAAACATCAGATATAATAAAAAATATCCATAGAATATCTGTTTAAATATTTTATAGAAATCACCTGTTTTCTTCTTTTTTTTTTTCCATTTATTTTGGCACAAACAGTCATATTAAAAAAATAGTTTTACTTTTTAAGTCTTAACACACAAAAAGACAAAACAGTGCCGAAAATTAATCACAAAAGTTACAAATACTATACGAGCTGTGTAATACTACTAAAATGTATATAATGGAAATCCTAACTGATATACTATTTCTTAAATACTTCAGACATAATATGTTACAATTGTAAATTTTGAATATCTATTAACACTTGCAAGTTTAGCACGATATATTCTAATAAAACGTAAGAATAATATATCAACAGAGGTATATTTAGGTTATTATAATTTTAGATAAAGCGAGGTATGTACTTATTAACTACTTCAATTTTTCAATAATTTTGCGTTTAAATGTAACCAGAGAGTTATTGAAAAGATCGAGTTCTACAAATTCTTTGTTATACATGTTTAAGCAACGGTTGAAAAAGCCATTTTTGGTATATTTCTTTTTAAAACGAGGTGGCACAAATGTATTCATAGCGCGCAATGAACGCAGAGGTAAGCGGACTTTAGCTAAAAAGTTTATTTTAGACAACAGCAGTGAAGAATCAATTTTAGCGTTAAGTATTTTATACAGAAACATTATATCAAATTGTTTACGGCGATTGGCCAGAGATAAAAGACGATGAGAAGAAAGTGATGCTTCATACGATACGTTTTTAATGTTATTACGATAATTTAAGGTTTTAATAAATTTCTTTTGAACTCTTTCAATTCTGTCAACGTGGTGCTTAAAGTGTGGATTCCAAACAACACAACCAAAATCTAGTATGGATCTTACAAACGAAAAATAAAGTATTTTGAATGTAAACGGGTATCTAAAAGGCTTACTTATCCTATTAATGAATCCTAAGCTTCTAAAAGCTCGACCGATAATGGTATCGATGTGAGCGTCAAAGTTGACTTTGCTATCCATGATGATCCCAAGGTCCCGAATCTTTTCAACACGTTTTACTTCTGAACAATTAAGCACTTAACGACATTAACATTAGAGTTTATTATTGCTAGAGAGCTTTATTGTAAGCTATCTCGGAGCTTTGTTATTACTGTTCAATGTTACAAGAAGCTCGAAGCTCTTTATATTTTAATGTTATTAAGAATTATAAAGGTAGTAAATTCTTATAATTAGTCTCTTCTAAGTAGAGATTTCTCGGCAATGGATATAAAGAAAACAGATCAAATAATTAACTAACAAAAGCTAGCACTTGCGTAAGTCTTTCTTAATATAACAAAGCTTTTAACATCGATGTCAAAATGGCTGGTTTAAGAAAGCCCAGTCTTTCTCAATCGATCCAATTAATCAACCCAACAATGAGTCAAGTGCTAATGCCGTGTTAAAATCGATTAAAATCATCACTACTTGTCTTCTCTACGCCATTGGCTAAACCTCAATCGCCGAAAAACCTTTTTTTTATTATTTATAAACAATGGGCTTGCTCTTGATTACATACTCAACTATACGGTTAAGAAGAAGCCTAAGATGGAGCGAGCTTACCCATAGGTACTGGTTCGCCCACACACCAGCGGAACACAGAAAAACTGTTTGGCGCTGGACTTCGGCAGGAGGGTGGTAGCATCCAAGCAGCCTTTTACGAAGCCTACCACCGCAGAGGGATCTGTTAGCCGTCATCATTGGTTAAAAAACCAAAGATGCCGTTGCCCAGGGTGGACCACTAGGAAGTAGATCCCACCACCCAAAACAACCTAATAATAACAACAAAAACCTATTTCAGGAGGTAATAAAGTCCACCAGAGGACTATAATGACCTGCTATCTGTTCAGTGGGCTGACATTGTTCTCACTATCTTTCCTCTCTCTCTTTTAAAACCAACACCGAGATTTTATGTTTAAGTTACTTCTAACACAGACAACAACATTTTACACAATAGTTTAATGTTTCAAAACATAAATAGACTTTGAATATAATAGGGGTTAAATTATGAAATTGCCGATTATTTTCCCACTTTTTATTTTGTTTATAGCTCTTAAATATACTTAGTCATATTATTGCGTAATTCTTTTTGTATTGTATCAAAAACTAAATAAAGTAACTTTTGACTAAAAAAAAAATGCAATACTAGTGCCTATTACTTCAAAGGAAGTCGTTGAAAAGACCCCTTACAATGTGTCAGCTGACCTTCTTGCTTCAATTAAGTATATTTGTATTATGTACTTTTATTTTCAGAAATTTAAATACTATAATGCGTAGCTTTATAACCATCTAACTTTCACCTTTAATTGCACAGAAAACGGTTCAGGCGTTTTAAAAAAACTAAAAAATTGTTGGTATGGAAAAATGACTTTTCTCGATTTCGTCCATACAAAACGGCAATTTCATACTTTAACCCCTAATATTAAAGAAAACAAGCTCTTTTCGTATTCTTGAAAGATGTTTTAGAAAACTTTGGGAAACACAACACGTGAAGAGAAGTCAAACAACAGAATACATGTGATGCATAAAAAACAAAAATTGAAAGCAAACTTCAATACCCCTGAAAACTTCATTTGCCTCACACCTTTTGTACTTTCCAATATACTCAATGGACCCACCCTTTCCTTTGTTTAGGGTTGTCGAAATTGAGTTTTTAAAAAATATTTTTGCTTTCGCAAATTTCAAGTAATAAAATATTTGAAAAGTTTCGAATTTTCGAACATTGCTCGGGTCCGTATCCACCAATCTGCATTTGGAAAGCGTGGTGATTATTCCTGTACCAATTGGCAAGCGTGGTGATATTGCTATGGTAGTTTGAATTCAATGATGGAGGTATTTACCCTGCAATGAGATTATTGTAGGCCCTTACTTTATTTAACTTTTTTTAAACGCTACAATACTTTAATACCTTTTGGAAATTTATTCTATTAATTAATTAATTGATTTCAATTGGCTTGTCTGGTGTGGAATTAAGATAATTCTATCTAATGAATAAATAAATAAAAACACAAATTACAAAAAAAGGTTTAAGAGACTTAAAATTAACCCGAATTCTAAAAACTATCTTAATTTTTATTCAAGGAACCGTTTTTCAATAAACGCTAGCAATTTATTTGCTTAAAGAACAGTTTTCAAAATATGTCTCAGAGTTTATTTGACAGCCCTACGCACCCCATCCGTTTGCTTAACATTTCTATATGCATATGAATCCCTGTTATTTTTGATATTCGTTGTATATCCGATATTCGTAACGCTGAGTTTGGATTACGAGTGTAACAAAATACGTTTTCGTATAGACTTTTTTTTTCATTTTCTAACTAAATTTGTTCTGTATCTACTTAAGAATGTCATTTGGATGAAGATCCTCCTTTTGGAGAAGATTTGTAACAGACAAATGATGATGAAAGGTTTTATAGTATAGGATCCCACCATACAACGACCTTCACCGAACTGGTTATTGGATGAAAAGTATTTTATATGCAATTATTATTAAATATGCCAATAAATATAATGCAAATGGGTTGACCTATCGCAGTCTACTGTTGGACATAGGCCTCTCCAGTTGCATGCCACTTAGGTCAATCCTCGGCTGGATCCTGGCAGGAACTGGATGCGAGATCCAGCTCCTGCCACTACCTTCGACCAGTACGTAGGTATTGCCAGTTATGGCTTACGGAACTGAAATGTGCTGGCTTAATATGGGACTTATAAAAAGGCACGAGGTCGCACAGCGGGTAATGGAGACTCAAAAACAAGCATCTGCTTGGCATTACTCTGTGCGATAGAATCAGAAATAAGGAAATCCGAAGGAGAACTAAGATCTGCTGATAACTCTGAAGATATTGCTGAGCTAAGTAGCAGTGGGCGGGATACACATCAAGAGGAACAGATGGCCGTTAGGTCAAAAGGGTTTTGGAATGGCCACCGTGCACTGGACAAGGATCTAGTACGAATCGCAGGTTCGTCCAGTAGATGGCGTCGTTTAGTTCAGGTCATAAATATGATGATGATAATAAAACCAAATCAAGGTATTTTATGATATAATATGATTTAAAACTCCCCTGTTTGAGAAGCTAGGTCGAATGGTTGAAGAGTTTACCTATAGTAATCAGGTGCATTAGATCACGCCAATCATGCAGCGTTAAATTTAATAATAATCCCCATAGTACGTACCTATAATTAAACCGAAATCACAAACATATAAAAACAAAGAAAGAGTCTCTTTATCTGGATTGATGACAGTCCACAAAATACTTCTCCAAAAGAATGATATTGCACAGATTTGCCAAGCTTGGCACGTTTTACTAAGTAATAATGTTGAATTACTGTAAATGTTTCGTTATTTTTGGACGATTCCGTAAAGCCCAAAAAGTAATGTTTGCTTTACAATTAAATAAAAAAGAAAGCATGTGATCCTTGCGGAAGTGTGTGCTCAAGGCTTTTCAGGCCAAATATAAGGGTCTGAGGCCAAACATGTGGCTTTGAGGCTCAAAAGTCCGTGAGCAAAGTTTACAAACATGTGTTACAATTGGGATCCCATCGTTTGAGTTTTGGTGACATATTTCCTGTAAATACGCTAATTTATGATTCTCTATTTTTTCAGGTAATTTGGCACAAATTGTACAATAATACTACATTTTTTTAATGTGGACAACAACTGTCCTGTGTCACGTGATTAAGTCATAAAATACTTATCATTACCACCCCTTCTCTTTCATGAACACTGTTAACATGAACAAGCGTGTTCTGCAGACGCGCAACCATCTGAATCTAACTAACTCTCAGAAATCAAGATCATTATAGTTACTCTGTAATAAAACATCAGGGTTGCTATCAAACCTCAGTGCAACCTAATTCATAGAAGGCATGTTGTGGATTTATGCCTTCCATCCACGACAAACACTGTCCTTATACTCCTTCGTACTTACGGGATCACATCCAATTACCATCCCTAAGGACACGCCAGCCCTCAAACTGAGATAACTAATAAGACAAATATGGCAGCAGCCAATTACTTTTGTTAGTGGTGACTGGCAAAATTAATTGCTGTGCCAATGTTTGAGTGGAAATCTTCGGTGCAGTACAACTAGCTCTTAACCGCGGCTTTACACGTCTAATGTCTCTTCTTCATATCGTGTTATCCTTTAAGAATGAAAGATAGATAGAAAGATAATAAACTTTATTGTTCACATTAAAATTGGTACAATCAATTGGACTAGAACTAAATTGATAACCTAATTCATGATATTGTGTTCGTATTTTTCAACCAGCTCCTTCCAGACTTAACTTAAGCCATACAAAAGATCGTTTCTCAAATTAACCTGATCGGGTATCGAACCTGAACCGATTAGGAGTAAGCAGGTTACAACAATACAATACTACACCATCCGGGCGTAAAGCATGTATCAACATCTGCATTAATGTTCGTTCGTTTATTTGTTTGAGACTTGTCTTCTAAAATATGTTAAATAGAAGTATCGCGTCACTCCGACTAGATAATTTATTAAAATTATTGATAATTAAAATTAATGGCTTTCATATATTGGCTAAGAAGAAACAATAGACATATAGAATAAAGATAATAAACATAACATTTAAAATAAGATAATACGAGACTGTAATTTGCCGACAAACTGCACAACAGTTTGGCAAAGAGTAAGTTTGTGTAATATTGTAATTTTTCTGAAAGAAATAAAAAAAAAATACTATTAGCCTACATAAGTCTAATGTTAGAAACAGGCCTATCCAAAATGAATAATTTGGCATAATCGTCACACTTGGCATGCGGGTTGGCGATCGCAGCATGAAGAGTTGATGCTCGTGAATCTAAATTTGTAAATTTATACCTCAGGCGGGAATCGACCAGCATCTCCATGCATACCGGGCGCGGTGCTTTGTTATTTATTTATTTAAACTTTATTGCACACATTTACGAAACAAACATTTACATTGACGACCCGTTGGTCTAGTGGTTTAAATACCGGGCCAAGATCTCGGGGTCCCAGGTTCAACAGGCAACAAATAGTTTCGAATTTTCGAACGTTCCTCGAGTTTGTGATCACCAACCCGCATTTGGCAAGCGTGGTGATTATGCCAGTTCCCATCATTGCTGTGGTAACTTGAATTCAATGTTGGAGGCCTTTTCCTTGCAGTGGGATGATTATAGGCTGTTACTTACTTTACTTACTTACTAACGAAACAAATGTACAAAAGGTGGACTTAATGCCCTGCGGCATTCTCTGCCAGTCGACCATTGGGCTAAACTGAAATGTTTTGTGGGCGGTGCAACAGATAAGAATAAAACAAATATTTAAAAACAATGTAATACATAAATACAACATATAAATAAATGCAACATATAAATAGATACAATATATACCTAAATTATATTATATAAAATATACATAAATCATAAATCTTTATTTCAATTCAATATGGTATATACAAGGTCTTAATTAAAAATGTCGATGCACATATTGGGCTACATAAATTAGCATGCAAATGTCACAATAAAAATATACTAGAAGTTAAACAATGTCCAATTAAATTATAGATCCAAATAAAATAATATTAAGAAATACATAATGTCATTATCATCAAAACAAACAATGACGAAAATAGTGGAAGTATAAGGTCTATGATGACGATTGCTATGTACGTAGAAAATGTGACCGCACATATTTCTTGAAAGCATATTTACGAGAAGCGTGTTTAATTCTCTCGGGCAGTGAATTCCAAAGTCGTTTTGTTCAAGTTTTAATACTGAGACAAACTTCTTAGCGTTCCATGGATTCACCGTGCGGGTGCCGGGTCCATCGTGTGGCAGAACTCCGAGTAGCTCCCGGGACTTGTGACACGGGTGTAGGTTTAAGGGGCCCCTTTCCGACGTACATCAACACTCACCTTCACTACTCGTGTTTCTCTCCCGGCCCAGCCAAATCTGGTATGAACCTGCCAATGCAGCTTTAGACACTCGCTCTAGTAAAGAACTTACTGCTGTTCTGGCAAAGCCAAGATCAAGGTTTATAATTGCAATTAAATTGCTAAAATATCTTAATATATATAGCGAATATAAATTACGTGTCACATTATTTGTCCGCGATGGCCTCCTAAATTACTTAACCGATTTTAATGAAATTTGCACACCGTGTGCAGTTTGATTCAACTTGAAAGATAGGATAGCTTACATCTCAATTTATAATCGCACCATTATTTTTTTCTAAATTTTCTTTTTAACATGGTTAGGAAAACGCCATATTTGATGCCAATGACACTGTGTGACGTCTTATTAGGTATATTATTCTGAGACGATACAAAGTTCGTGGGGTAAGCTAGTATCATAAATTCATAATATAAAGTATTACGTTGTCAGAATCTCATTAGTGGCCTCTTAATCTACCCATAGGGCGAGAAGTAGTGGTGCTATTTATTAAGAAGGCACGACACGCCAAATAACCTATTGGAATAGTTCCCAAAGGGCTAATATCATAATATGTAATATCCTTCCAAAATGGCGGAATAAATTCTAAGCAAGTTACACATGAAACTAGTTACACTTTCAATTTAGCGATAGTTAGCAACTTGTAGCAACTTGCAACTTGGCTAACTTGTTCTAACAAGTTTTTAGGGTACGTACCCACTTTGCGGTGATCCTTGGCTTCTTAAAGCCGGGTTTATTTAGGGGTGGATTAGTTTCAGATACGGGTATTAACTTAATGACAGTGTTGTGTTAAAATATTTGGGTTCTTTAGAGAGAGGTACAACTAGAAAGAATGTTATAGGTTATGGTATCCTTTGAGATATGATCCCATTTAAATTTCACGCAAATCAGTTATTTTGTATGTAAATATTTTTTTTATAATTATTAAGAAACACATTATGTATTTAGTAGTTTTTACAACAAGTATGGTATAGGGTTAAGACTCTTTAGATTTGGTTGTGATTTCGATAAAAAAGTGGAGCATCATGATCGGCCCTTAACTGGTAGTGCATTATTGCTGCTTCAAATTAAAAATTTTATGATAAATAAATACTATAACTAAAAAATAATAGTACACGATCATTTTAAATATCTTGAAGTACAGATTTGCACTTTCCCTTTAAAAGCTTAAAGCTGCTCCGATATCAAAGCTCAACGAATAACCATAGACAAAAAGATATAATTTAAACCCTTGCCCACTGCTAAAAGAAATCTCAGTTACTTACAAACTTTATAGAGATTTACTGCACCAAACAGAAATTTAAATTTACACTTTCAACCAAAGCACTAAGGTTCAAATTCTTATGCACATAGAAAGGTCATTCGAGACTAAAATTTATACCTACCCTCATAAGGAAGGTATGAGCGATGGGGTCTATCTTTATTCATGGGGGGTATTTATAGAGAACCTTCTTTAGTACGCGACTTTTCTCGTGTGAAACTCGAATACGAAAACCAAGTTATACCTTAAAAACTGCGATTTAAAACAATTTTTTTTATTCTGTTTTATAGTTTGTTTTTAAAACAGTATTACCAACTTTGTTGGAGTTGAAATTCATCAGAGTTACTTCAGTTGTTTATCCTGTGAGTGTCAACAGACAAACAGACATACAGTTTGATTTTTGTATGATATTGTATGGAAAGATTAAGTATAAGTCATTTGTCAAACCATATTTTATGGGCCGTTAAAGTGGGTCTTAGAGTTATTAAGTTTTGATGATTATTTCAGATGGTAGTAATAATTTTATGACATTTTATTGTAATCAGATAATATGAGAATAATGTCTGATATCAGCTTATAATATACTTGAGTGAAGATGAAGAATTTAGGTGATTAAAGTAAATGTCGTTTCGTACAAAGCCATTTTATAGTTTGATCTTTACACTGAGGTACGATTTATTTGTATTTATTACAGTGAATGGTAGATAGATCAACTCATACAATAGCAAAAGATCTTCAATAGGAATTATTTATGGTATTTATGTATTTTTAAGTAACTAGCTTACTTTTGTTGCGTAACAAGTTAGTAAGAAATCTTAAAAATACACATTTTACACATGAGACTTTACAGTGACTCAACCGAGTCAAAACGTCGGGAAGGTAAATTTTATTTACCTTTAAATAATTAGATCAACATTAATGGCGAATACCTAACACACCTGCGATTTGCCGATGATGTAGTTCTTATGGCTGAGACCTTGGAAGACCTGAACATTATGCTCGAAGATCTCGGTAATGCTTCTCAAAGAGTGGGTCTTAGGATGAACATGGACAAGACGAAAATCATGTTAAATGCCCATGTTGCACCCGCTCCAGTTAACGTTGGGAACATTGCACTCGAAGTTGTTGACCACTATGTTTACCTGGGACAGATAGTCCAGTTAGGTAAGTCCAACTTCGAGAAAGAGATCTCTCGTCGAATCCAGCTCGGATGGGCAGCGTTCGGGAAGCTCCGGCATATATTCGCGTCCGAAATACCTCAGTGTCTCAAGACGAAAGTCTTTGACCAGTGTGTGTTGCCAATGACCTATGGGAGTGAGACGTGGTCGTTTACTATGGGTCTCATAAGAAGGCTCAAGATCACCCAGCGAGCAATGGAGAGAGCGATGCTTGGTATTTCCCTACTCGATCGAATCAGAAATGATGAGATCCGCAGGAGAACTAAAACAACCGACATCGCTCGAAGGATTGCATCGTTGAAGTGGCAGTGGGCGGGACACATAGCGCGGAGAACCGAAAAAACCGATGGCCGTTGGAGCGGAAAGGTTCTCGAATGGCGACCGCGTACCGGACGACGTTCCGTGGGCAGGCCCCCTACAAGGTGGACCGACGATCTGATCAAGGTCGCGGGAAGCCGCTGGATGCGGACAGCACAGGACCGATCGTTGTGGAGATCCTTGGGGGAGGCCTATGCCCAGCAGTGGGCGTCGTTCGGCTGATATGATGATGATGATGAAATAATTATTTCTTTTGCATTGAATGCCGTTAAGTTTACGTTTTTTTCAGGACCTACGCTGTGTGTGGCTTATGGCCGTTAACAGCTTCACCGGGCGGGTTCAGGCGAGTTCGGAAGGCCCAAATGAGGCCTGCTAGCGGGTACCTGGAGCTCGTAGCGAAGCCTAGGGCCCGTCCGCGCAAGGGCCCCGAACTGGCGCGTGGCGGCGCGATCGAACCGTGTTTACGTCAAGGCGACTACTAGAGGTAAGTGCTGCCACAAATAGATTTAATTTTATTACTTCTAAACAAAATCAATTCTTAAAAATCCAGAACAGTATCATTTTAGCAAATTACCTCTAGTATTTATTGAATCACTGTTAACTGCTTTTCATTCTGGCATTCTTTCGTATTGTACATTATTGCTAAATGCGGCCGCTTTTGGCGTTAGCGCTAAATTCGACTTTATAAATAACTAAATGAAAAGTTTACTGTGATTCAATAAATACTAGAGGTAATATCGAAAAGAAAAAATAACTATGTGAAGTCTGGAAAATAAGGATTATAATGATATGAAAATTAAATTTCCACGTATTTCTTTCATAATTAAAAAAAAAAGGTGAAACTTGATGAACTGATATTTTTTCAAACAAATTAATCATAAATATTTTTTTATGAAATATATCCCAACCCATAATGGCGACTACTAGAGGTAAGTGCTGCCACAAATAGATTTAATTTTATTACTTCTAAACAAAATCAATTCTTAAAAATCCAGAACAGTATCATTTTAGCAAATTACCTCTAGTATTTATTGAATCACTGTTAACTGCTTTTCATTCTGGCATTCTTTCGTATTGTACATTATTGCTAAATGCGGCCGCTTTTGGCGTTAGCGTAATTAAAAAAAAAAGGTGAAACTTGATGAACTGATATTTTTTCAAACAAATTAATCATAAATATTTTTTTATGAAATATATCCCAACCCATTATACTCTTATTTAATTTGAAAATGTAACTAGACTATATTGACAATCTATTCATGTTAGTATTACCTTATTTCATTATCTACTTATATTAAAAATAAATTAACAAACATACCTCCTCCCTTAGAATTTAAATACGGCGGGGCAGATTAACCTGCGTCCAATGTTCAAATTCACTATTATCACACGTGTTATCTTACTTAATTCGATTAAAAAAGAGTAAACACTTAATATTTATAAGCATATAGTTTCTAATTTTACAAAGAATCTAATTAGAATCTAATAAGAATCTAATATAAACACAGAAAACGGCCACTTGTTAGAATACGACATTCCTTCGTTACTCTCAACTTTGTATGGTGATTGAAATAATTAAGACAATAAAACTGCAATTACTTTACAAAATATAATAGCCCGGTTTATAAACATTATTCTAAAACACCATAACACTAAAAATACACACTTAAAGTTGATAATTTACATTATTTTCGTCCGACCGTCCGCCATAAACGGCTGATAAGAAAATGACGTCACCCACTTGAAGTTTTATTTTTTTTCACAAACATCTATGGCTCGGTCCTATGGTTTTAAATTGTATTCTCACTGCCTTGTGTCACAGTATTTGGCCAGAATCTCACAGATTAACAAGAAGTAACGTTATATTTAACAATAAGCGTTTTTTTTCGAACCTTTGCTCACTGGGTGGTTTAGATCCCGGGACGAACAACTGTACTTTTTTTGGGTCATTTATCACCCGTGACGCACTTATGGTTAAAGGAGAATGCTTATGAGTCGTATCGTCTTTGTACGTCGATGTGCTTGAACTAAATGAATATCAAAGACTATGTTTTTAATTTTCACAAAACGCTGTAAAATTCTAAGCCATAAAAGAACACAAACAATAATTAGTACTCAACTTTATTTTTAATAGCCGAGTATTTTTATCTTGCCTTCTTTCTACAACTCGTCTCCTCGGTGTTGCAATTTTCTAACAGCCGTATTGATTGACACAAATCTAATCAATGTACTTGTATGTATGTCCTTCAAATATCGAAATTGTAAAAAGTGATGTACCTACCTAAATTTAAAATACAATTCTTGAATAAAAATAATGACTGCTTTAGATGCGACTCGAAGCCATTACCTTCCACTTATCTACCGAGTGCTCAAGCCTTATTGTGAACTATTGGTTTCGATTATTTTATTAAAGTTTGCTGCTGCAAAAGTTTCATCAAAGTTTTTAGTTATTTTATCTTGATCTATAGACCTATGTCCAGTAGTGGACTATAATAGGCTGCTGGTGATTATAGATAGTTATAACAACTTGTGAAACTATTGAGAAATTCAAGCACTAACAAATAGCCTTAGTATTGTAGTTAAAGGCAATTGCATGTGCAATAGACTATGGTATCTTAAATGTTTCCCCACAAAGGAGACTTAGGTTATTTCTTGCAATCATTTCTACCCCGGGGGAGACAAGCTATGAAATAACAATCGTTATTAACACCCAGACTTGAACCGTAATTGTGGCAACGCCAGAGGAAATGGTGCGAAAAATTACTTACTATTGTACAAGAGTTTTTGGGAAGTATTCTGGTAACGATCGAGTATAAGCTTAATATTTAGTACGGTCTTGTGGTTATATTTAAACAATGGTTTCTAAGTTACATGTTTAACTGCGTGTATTAAAAAAACATTTTTTATAATAAATTAATTATGTAAATAAAAGGAAACTAAGAAGAAAGAAAAGCAAAATATATATACCAATTGCTGTATCCTATTGTGTATGAACTGTTATCGGAGCTAAAAGGATGTTATGAAAACTTATGTCAAATCAATCAAATTCATGTCGTTCGGCTTAATTATGAATTAATGACATTCTATGACACTGTGTAACGCAACTTTTGAACCATTCTGAGCAGTTAAGATTTTTTTCTTTCACAATCTTACTCATTCGCGAATGCATAGCATTAAAAGGACATATCCAGAACGAAGACTCCATGCTGTAACAGTGTTATAGCTGCACATATTGGCATTATCAATCTAAATAAATCCCTGCGCCTACGTTTGCATAGTCTTAAACTACCCTTAAGTACTGTTCAACAGAGTACTCGCAAAAGAATATTCTACCATTAAAATCTACTACTCAATTCCTTTATTTAGGTAGGTACTTAGTGTTTTTTACGGTGTATAAGCTTAAGCGTATTTTCTAGAATCCGAGCACAAAGTCCTTTAAGGTGGTCATGCCAGCAAAATTTTCAGTCGCAACCTCCTCATTGCGAGTGATTCCCGAATAACTCTCGTGACTCAACATTGCTAATTGTGCGAGCAGATGGGAGTAAGAATTCATCGATACACAAAGTTATTGCGGTCAAATTTGTACTTTATGCCATTGTAATAGCGACTATTATGCTTCTGTTTCGGATGTCAGAATATTCCGACTGGCAAATTCTAGTACAATCAGCAGAATTAGATGACTGATTAATTGAAATAAAAGTACGGCATTAACGTTATTAGTAAACTTTTGTCATTTTTCTTCTTGATTTTTTCGTAAAAGGGTAATCTAGTGTTAGAATTATCCAAGCTGCCTACGTGAAAGGGATAACTTGTTTTTACTTCGAGTTCCATCTTTCGACTGAAGTCAGGTTGGTCTAGTGGTTTGAGTACCAGGTCAAGATTTCGGCGTCCAGGGTTCTAGGCAAAAAAAACATCAGTAAACAACATTAATTACTCCGAATGTAGGTTATGGAGATTCCTGTCATATTTTATGAAACCACCAAATTTATGACCTCTGCTTTTAGCCGGAAAATATTTTTTCTGCATTCGTTGCGGTTCCAAATGTGTCCGGTGTTCTGTGTTACGCGGTTTTTCAAGTAACACATGTTTAGGGAAGTAAATTAGGCACATGGTGTTTCGTGATACGCCACCCACGATAATATTGGAAGCAGGAAAATCAGTGAAATTCAATCAGTTTTTACAGCGCTTTTACACGTCCCTATATTTTAACCTAGCACAGCTTCGGGACAAGAGAGGGCTACCGAGAAGAAGCAGCACAAGAAACTCAGTCGCATCTTACATTATTATAAATATTATTTACTATTAAAGAAATGTAACGACTTACTATCATCCCAAGGCCTCCATTAATAATACCAACTTACCACAGCAATTATGGATAAAGGCATAATCACCAAATCAGATGGTGATCACAAAACAAAAAAAATCGAAAATTGAACTCAAATTACTCGATCCTGGGATCGTATCCAGGAGTCCGCGATCTTGGCCAGCTCCTTAACCACTAGACCGACAGGGCGTAAGAGGCGCGTTCAGTGTTAACCTGTTGTATAATTAAATACTAAAACTTAAAACTTTTAAAGGAAATCAATAACATTGCAAAACAAATTCTTACCACATCATAATCATCGCTATGCCGACTCGTAATCGGTTGGCAAATCAAAACAAACATGAACAAAACATTATGAGCAACCACTTTATCGATGTACCGATGTATTTAATCGATACATCGTTACGTAACGAGTGAAAGGAGCCAAGCCTCGACCCTGCGACCCTAAGCTGCCAGCCACTCAGCACTTGCCTATCGTGTTAAAATCAGTTAAGCTGAATTGGGCTTTAACAGTCAGATATAAGGTCTAAATTAAAATGAAATATACATATAGCAACATAACTTACACAATGACCATGTTTTGTACTTTCGTAAGGGTATCAGGTTCAATTATTAGAATGTTTACTGTTTTGACACTTTTTGTATATGTATGCTTTAGCATTACAATTTAGTTTCTTTTAGATTTATAAGATACAATCGTAAGTTATTTAAAAATATATCCCGAAGGAAAAAACGGGTCTTCATCTGTAAAAAGAAAAAACGATTCTTACAAAAAAAACCAGAACAACTCCGTCGACTTGAAGTCGTGGTCAAATAAGAATTCACCGAAAATCATAGTGCACAGACTCAAGAGGAGGCTAATTTCTTATAAAACTCTTTTTCTGTAATTCTAATCATGGCGCTTCTAACAGTCTAATTAAGTACAAAAAAATATAATATTCCAAAAATTTAACGCAAATTTATAAAAAAAATAATGTACAAATAATAAGCTATCAAGGTAAACAAATGTACATCACAATAGCAAGATGGAAATTGCATATCCTCTCCACGCTCAATTAGGTATGTATAGTGAGTGACAGTCCGTCCGTCTGTCTCAGACAAAAGGTTAAATGTTTGTTCAAATGATGTGATGCGCGATTTTGTTGTCGAAATAAAAATTCTCATCGGATCTTAGTTTTATCTCGTGTCTTATTTGTATTTAGCCTTTGACATTTTTTACAGATCAAATTTTATATTGTCATTAATTAGTTAAGTAAAATTTTGGTAAAATAAAAAAAAACAATTTTTAGTAGCACCACAAGGCGATGATAGTTTTAGGTGATTTGTTGTTTGGCGCTGACTAAGAATTTGAAGTTTTATTCAAGCTTTTCGTTGGTTTATATTATTTATTATTTTTAAAAGCCAACCCGACGGATAGCCGATAGTGTCAGCTATTTTTAATTAAAAGGAACCGGGTACACCTGGTACCCTAAAACCTAAATTGTCATAAAATATATCTATACCTACATCAAATTTTTATTGTATAAAAATTTAAAACGCCGGTTTCTTTTCACCCTTAAAATTCAGTGTATTAAATTCAAAACACGCCCAGTTGAAGGGTCAGAATCGATACGCAGCCGATCGCAGAGATTCGCTTTCCGAGTCATTTGGCAGCTCGGAGGCCATCGCGATCATGATCCATCACCATCACTAAACACGCTTATGTAGATCGTAAAGAACCGCCAGCTCACTAAGAGTTCACAAGTAGCATAGCCAATAAACCATCAAGGAGTCATTGGACGAGCTTCCAACACTGACATCGAGACCCAAGCTTCTGTCCTGTAGTTCGCAGGTGCCTAGCAATTAAATTAGATTCTCAAAACACTACACTTCACTGATCTGTCCTATACTTAGGATCTAGATTGGGGTAGTGGGATCTACCTCCTAGTCCACCCTGGGCAACGGCATCTTTAGTTTTCTAACCAATGATGACGGCTAACAGATCCCTCTGCGGTGGTAGGCTTCGTAAGAGGCTGCCTGGATGCTACCACCCTCCTGCCGGAGTCCAGCGCCAAACTGTTTTTCTGTGTTCCGTTGGTGTGTGGGAGAATCAGTGCCTCTGGGTAAGCTCGCTACATCTTAGGCTTCTTCTTAACCGTAGAGTTAAGTATGTAGTCAAGAGCAAGCCCATTGTTTATAAAAAAAATAAAAAAAGATATCGCACCGCTACCCGCGCCGCCTTTGCACACGTCCCGCAACCGCTGACTTCGAGACCGAAGACTCTGACTTACTTTATTTATTTATTTATTTTATTTACGCCTTAGGTCCTTTAGGCAATTGTTTCACCCGGCGAGGAAGCTAACTATCGGTTAATATCTTGCTAATGTAGATAATAATATACATTCCGCACAAACAAAAGAGATGTAGGTATACATTATTAAATTGATCGCTGACTGTTCACACTGCCGGCGAACACTCGCTCACTAGTTCTATTAATAATAGGGGTTAAAGTATGAAATTGCCGATTATTTTCCCACTTTTTATTTTGTTTATAGCTCTTAAGTATAGTCATATTATTGCGTAATTCTTATTGTATTGTATCAAAAACTAAATAAAGTAACTTTTGACTAAAAAAAAAAAGCAATACTAGTGCCTATTACTTCAAAGGAAGTCGTTGAAAAGCCCCCTTACAATGTGTCAGCTGACCTTCTTGCTTCAATTACGAGTAAGTATATTTGTATTATATACTTTGATTTTCAGAAATTTAAATACTATAATGCGTAGCTATATAACCATCTAATTTTCACCTTTTATTGCATCGAAAACGGTTAAGGCGTTTTTAAAAAACTAAAAAATTGTTAGTATGGAAAAATTACTTTTCTCGATTTCGTCCATACAAAAAGGCAATTTCATACTTTAACCCCTAATATTATAAACGCGAAAGTTTGTAAAAATGATTGTTACTCTTTCACGCTAAAACGATCCAACGGATCTAAATGAAATTTGGCACGGTGTTAGTTTATTGGCTGGAATAACATGTAGGCTACTTTTCATCCCTGGAAAAGGTACGGTTCCCATGGGATTTAAAATTCCACGCGTACAAAGTCGCGGCCAACAGCTAGTTTATCATACAACACTCGCTTCCCGCTGCTAGATAATTCGTTTCAAGTTTCTAACACTACCAGCTTCACGTTCATCGTCGGCTGTGGGACAAGTGTCACAGTTCGTTGATGCCTCACGACCTGATGAGTAAGCGGTAATTGGGGCTATCGTTAGTGAATTTGCCACTAGAGGCGCTAGTGTCGCGTGAGGTCCAATAACATGAACTATTCACTGGTTTTAGCGGGTTTCGTTACGTAAATTATAATTTCTTTAATTTACCTACTGGAAAGTGACCTCCTTCGTAAAATATCGCAAATATGGATTATTTGGCAATTAATGTGAATGCTTTGAAAGCGGAATTAAGAAAAAGGGCAAAAATAGGCGGCCTCAAAGAGCAACTATTTCAGAAGTTAGTTTGTTAATACCAAGATAGTTATTTATAAATAATAAACCTTATTTAGATTCAAGATTTACACTTTCTTTCGGCGCCGATCGCCTTTAACAGCTATACCTCCGGACCTCAGTCTACAGTGGCGCCAACTGGTGAGCAAAGAAACGGTAGTCCCCATTGCGTGGGTTCCATTAGAAAAGAAAGAAAGTAAGAAAGAACCATTTATTTTTCGAGACCCAGAGCGTACAAAAATAGGTTGCAAAGTAAGAACAATAATAATAAGGTAAAAAAGAAAAGTACACACACTAATACAGTAACACAATTAAGTGGGACGGGCCTACGAGTCTCAAGGTCCCGGCAGAAAGGCATCCACCTCAGCATAATATGTTGTGCGCGGGCACACAACGCTGGTCTTCTGATGGAGCCACAGAACAGTAATGTAACGGCCTAAATCATCCCACTGCAGTGCAAGGGCCTACATCATTGAATTTAAGCTACCACAGCAGTGATGGGTGCAGGCATAATCACCACGCTCGGCAAATGCGTAACTCTCGGTCGTCAGTCGGTTGATTGGACCCAGTAATCCGAGATCTTGGCCCGGAACTTTAACCATTAGACCAAGGCGTTAGCACAGAGTAATAGTCAATTGTAAAACTTTAAAATATCATAGTTCAATGGGTTGGCGGTATTCTTTTTACTATACTTAAAGGGCATGGCTATCATGGTCGCTAAACACTCCTTTGTGGCTTAATGTGAGCAATAAATGCACAATTGAATACGAAGTGAAGATTTGTTGCGTAATATGACGAACGTGCTGCACGAATAAAATATCACGAATTAGGAGGTCGCGTCTACGAATGGACGTGGAGTAAAAGCGATGGTTAAATGACATTGGTATCTTTGATTGAGATGACGTATTTGTAAGTAAGGAATTGCGCATGCTCTTGAACTAAGTTTTTTTATGGACGCGGTTGTTATTTGGCATATTTAATTTAATAATTGCCGAGTTGCATGTAATTAGCTTTACTATTTAATGTTTCAAGAAAAGATAGAAATAATGAAACATTTATTTGTCGTATTATAACAATGTTATTGCAAAAATATTAACACAGAGCCTTTGAGGCAAGATACAGATGATACTAACTTTTGTAGAAAATGGTTTTACAAAAGTTAAGCTAAGAACGAGACGATTCAATTGTAACCACTAACCAATATACAAATATTTTAAATTTAAGGCAGCCTCGATAAACAGCAATGTCACACATCATCTTTGCTGCATCAGACGGTACAGCTAAAATACTTTGGACATTACCCACGTCTACACAATATTTAGTCATGTAATTTGATTTACAACACAGTACAACAATACCTAGAACTAATTTACTTGCCAGCGAAACATTAGTACCGACGCAAATCAGTCGCGAACATACCCGATTCTTATGGCTTCTCCCTCGCCAATCTCTGCCAAACGACGACTTTATGCACCCAAGTAACCAATATGGTGAACGTGAATTTAATCACAGACGCTAGGATTGTGGTGGGATTAATCCTGTGACGCGGCGGGAGCACACAATGCTATGTGATTGGCGTTGGATGTGAGAAAGATAATCGTGGATGCGGTATCTGAGAGAAATATTTTTGCTGCAAAGTCTGCTCACTCTGCACTGGAACTTGAGAGAAGTAAAAACAGCGGCCCGTGATTTGACTAATCACAGATTTTGAGCACAGTTCACAGTCAAAGTCTCAGCTCCACTTATCAACCAAGGACTCTAAGAATGACTCGTATGGGGCATTGGTTAAGCAAGGGGTTCCTAGCTGCCGTAGATGTAAAAAGAGGTGGTTCTACTATATTTTAGAGCTAATTTAGTTAATTTCAGATGCCACATCCATTTCCCTTCATAACTGTACGAACTGTAATGCGCCTGCACCGATGTCATCAAAGTAACGCGCTTTGTAACGGCCTAGCCGTTGATATTAAATTTCTTGTAAACATATGGGTGCGGCCTTTTGTTCTTAACACCGGGTATTAGAGTTGGATATTGCACGAAATATCTGTATACTTTATGACGTCTAGGCAGAATGTGAAGGCAGTCGTTTGAGGTATACATGAATTTAGATTTAACGATTTAAAAAAATCGTAGACAGCATAACATACTCACCCACCCTATTCTGATTTCCAAGTAATTAAACACTTGTTTTGTGGAAAACAAAAACAACGAAGGCACCAGGACACCTAGAACTAAGTAATAGTAGAAAAGTACTTACATTTACCATTATGGTCATTAGTCACATCACATACCCTTAATAAATATCCCAAAGGTTACATATATTTATAGATCTAACTTACCGTTTGTCACATGAAGGTCATAATCAATCTTATCAATCAATCAATATACAGGGTTACCGGTAATTCGATACATTCCTTTGTAGGGGTAAAGTAGAGATCATTTGCAATAGATTTTGTCATGATGTACTCTAGCCGATAGTGATTACTTTTTAAGAAATTCAAGGTTTTGTGCTTTTATTTTTAAATTGCTCCCAATACATGTCTTCTTTTGTTGCTATTTTTATGTATGATCTGATACCTAACATCCTCAACACTTACTCCAAATAACAATAAGATGTAGAAATACTCTAAAACTTTATGTAATGCACGTGAACTCGCTCGATATTTTTTTTTTCAAATTTTTTCATGTGACAAAATCTATTGAAAATGAGCTCTCCTTTTAACCCTCCAAAGGAATGTATTGAAAGTAGTGTTATTAATACTGAATCGATTTTTGATAGTGTATATAGTTTGTTTAAAATACATAAATGTTTTTAATGTTAATTTTTGTTTGAGTCAAGTGTCCATTGCGCAAACTCCACATTGCCTCTACAAAAGTGTCATAGCCAGAGTAAAACCAATCGATCAGAAGAATCCTGACATTTCAACGTATCTACAAATAAAATTATTTAGCTCTTTTGAATAACATTGTCAATAAATAATAATCAATCTTAACACCCACACTTCTATTCTATTGTTGTACCACTTTCAATGGAAATAAGCCTTATATGTGTTTTACACTAGCTCTTGCCCGCGACTGCGTTCGGCTGCCTCAATTTTCATTAACCTCCGAGGAGGAGTGGAGTAGACACCAGATTTAAGGTGTCGCCTGCTCCGGGGTCCCGGTTCTGAGTCCCGGACGGGACAATGTAGAAAAAAAAAGGTTTTTTCTACATTTTCTCGGGATTGGGTATTTGTCGTACCTTCGTTGCTTCTGATTCCTACAATACGAGGGGCTTCAATTAGTTACTTACCTTGGGATCAGAACAATGTATGTGATGCTGTCCACATTTATTTATTTATTTTATATATTGTTCTTACCAAAACATACTTACCTCATACCCTAATTTGTTTGTTCATAATATTAATATACAAACTGTTGGCGTAGGTTACTTTTAAGACAAATTATGATATAAATAAATATATAATCATCATCATCAACACTAGCCAATATTAGTCCACAGCTGGACAAAGTCTTCTCAAAAAAAAGGTTTAGCCATAATCGCCACGGTTGGCGATCGCAGTTTGGCCAATGGCGGAGGATAGACACTGCTGCCGGTCTTCCTCTGTATACTTCTTTATTAGCTTTATTAGCTCATAGTAATAACGATGATATAAAATATGGTATAAGCGAAAAAAGAAAGAAAAAACGGGCGCCTAGAAACGAGTGAAATATTCACATGAGATAATGTATGCCTCAGATTTCTTTTTTGTTGGCATTTGTTTTGAGTAAAATGTAAGTTTAAGACGAAAAGGACGTACGTGGTTTTTGAGATGCAAACATACAAACATACAAATATCTCATCTTTTGTATTGATACTGGTGTAGATGGAAGATTGAAGAGAGATAAGTGAGAATTTATTGGTTTGCCCAGTGCGTGGGCATGATATTTACACAGATCGACATTTTTGTGTTTAGCTGTGTAGCTAGTTATGTTCATACAGTACTTATATGACTCTTTCATCATCTTCAAAATTTTTTATAGGCGTTCAGTATCGTATTTAGAGCCCATTTATGAAGAACTAGCTGTTGCCCGCGACTTCGTCCGCGTCAATTTCTGTTAAATAATTGCGATCATAAGATCGCAATTATTTTTGAAACATTTTTCACTGATGCTGCGCTCCTATTCAATTCGAACCAGTAATTCCTGAGATTAGCACGTTCAAACAAACGAACAAACTCTTCAGCTTTATAATATTAGTATACTCGTACATAAAATGTAAATTAAGTTTTTACTCGAAAATTTTTTCTCAACATATTTTTAAATTTTTACGGTCTTTAGCCTGTTAAGGTATGAAGGGAAAATCAATAACTTATGGATAATATCGTAATAAATGAATGAGATGCGCATCGCGTAAAAAAAGTGTTGCTAGGAGGCCGTATCAAAAATTTTAGATTTTTGGTGGACATTCCCTAAGTGCTTTATCTTGACATTTTTGTACTGGGCTACATCAAATAAAAAAATACTTCATTCGTATTTTGTCTCGTAGATTGCTATATTGAAATTTGGAAGTTAGATAAAATTATAGTATAAGCTTAAAGACAAAGAAATGCAGCAGGATAGAAAGGAAATTCTCTTAGAATATTAGTATAGGTCCCTTCATTTATACTCTAAGGGAAATTCTAGTGAGGTGTTCGTTTGCTTGTCATTGTTGAATATGTTTAAGTTTACGTTTAATGACTTAATTATTGCAAAGTAAATAAATTATTTTTTCTTATAAAATATGATAAAAATGATATCACACTATATTATTGTAAATAGTGTTTTGGGCTATGCAATTTCCCACTTCGACCAGTGTTCGGTCTATTCTGGCAGTCACTACAAAACTTAGTCCAGTTAAGTGCAGGATACGCCTACGTCTCACTATAAACAAAATAACAAAACGACTTATGTCCATCCAACATAAACCTTTAGATTGCAACTTCTCTCAGTTCATCTCTTATTGTTACTATAAACATATTATCACCCATTATATACGGAAAGTGAGAAAAAAATCGGCCATTCAACGTTAGGCTGGGCGCACACCGCCCAAACAGATAAGGCACGCACAAACTTTAATTAATCGTCCACACTCTAGGGAAACGCGTGCTCGTGGCCTAAGACTGTGTGCACACCAACGGATTAACCTAATTCCTTTTTTTTTCGTTCAATTTAAAATCTAAGCCCATTGGCATAGCTTTTACACATTGGAATCTAAAACCTTCGGCATAGATTTAAAAAAAGTATAAAAAAAATATGTACGAAAAGCTATTTGAAAATCGATGCAAGATGGTTGTCAATAATTTTATATTATGATTGGCACTGATCCAAAATTGGTGGCTTCTTTAAGACTGACTTTCGTCGATTAATTATAATTTTTTTGGAAATTCTTTTAATACTGTCAACAGTGTCAACCCTTTTTTTACAATTCCAATAAATCCATGAACACGACTTTTAAAAGGCGTAAAAAACGAATAATGAAATGTCGTTGCTTCAACTTTCATTAACACATCAAGATTTTTCCTTAAATAAAAAAAAAAAAAAAAATACTTCTCATTCCTGTAAATGTTCAGTGTGCACAAACCCCAACTGCCTCCAAGACTTATGGCGGTATTAAGGCCTGTCATGCGGAGTGGGGAAAAAATAGTCCCCCCTATTTGTTGTGTGGAGGGTTATATCTTTAGGTAACGCACACTTAGGTGCGAATGGGCTTGTTATGTGTTTTGAGTGGAGACATTTATATGTAGTTTCATATGACAGTAACAGTGTTTTGGTATACCTAAATGTTTTGCTTTATATTTTATAATAAACAGGAACTAAATAAAAAGGCTTACAATAAACGCCTTTTTTGTGATCGGTTTTAATAGACTTCGCTATCTATAAAACAATTATAAAAATGAAAACAGTCTGCAGTTTATTATGTCATAACGCGTAAAATATAAAACATATTTGATGAAATACTTATGATGTACCTTTTTTAGTTTTAATTTGACGACCTCCGTGGCGGAGTGGCGTACACACCGGTTTTCAAGGAGTCGCCTGCTCCGAGGTCCCGGGTTCGATTCCCGGACGGGTCAATGTAGGAAAAAAGTGTTTTTCTTCATTTTCTCAGGTCTGGGTGCTTGTGGTACCTTCGTTGTTTCTAGTTACCAACTACGAGTGCTTTAAATAGTTATTCAAATTGGGATCAGAATTATGTATGTGATGTTTGTCCACATTTAAAAAAATTATAATAATAGAGCAAGTTAATTCGAAGTAGGAATACCAACGCCTTTCCATATTATTCGATATCAAACTTTTTACACATATCTGAACTAATCAACCACACACTGGCCGCCAAGAAAAATAAATCACTCCAATCTCACGACTGAAAATTCAAATTTCAAATTTGTAAAAAAAGTACGCTTCGAATGCGTTCCGAATGCTGGCTCACATCCGTATTACGAATCATGATCGAGACCAGACATAATCCAACTCGACAAAGTTTTAGAAAACAAGGTCGAGACTTGAATTTCCTATGGAGATTCCAAAGCGGTCAGTTGCTATAGTAAAAAGTAAAACGGTACCCGGATTTGAGGATCAAGACGTGCCGGGAATGCGTTGCGTTCAGAATAGCAATAAAAATCTGGCCGCGAGAGCTATCTCGCGTTCCGTTATACGCTTGTTGAATTTCCAAAAATAACTTTTTCAGTTTGACTTTAAAATGTAATGCCATCAAAGAGTTTATAAAGGATTTTAAATAAAGAACAAAATATTGTTTCTGGTTTCTTTGCTTGGCATTAAAATTAAATGGCCAGTATTTTAAGGCAGGGTTTTTGATTACAGTTTTTAATTAATTTCAATGGATGTTTATTTGTAATCAAAATGGCGGTCAACTTATTTAACATCTGCACCTCCTGTGGTTTTCGCGATCTTTTGAACTCGGGGTCGTTAAAATGACAAACAATTTATTACTTGCTTGTATGGGCAAGGCAGAATGCGGTTTGATGATAAGAACGCATAATGACATCATGATTTGCGGATTGCATTCAAAGTTAGGGTTAGTGATGTTCTATTTATCGATAGTTAGCATAAAGCTTAAGTTGAGATAGCTTTTAAACAAAAAAGAAATCGGTTGTCTAGTATCGTTTTAATGTAAATGAGTTGCTCATTAATATGTCACGAAATATACATACCTTTGTGATTTTTAGATCTATTTTAGTATTCATAACGCTATTATACTAACAATAATGGGATTTTGTAATTATTATTAACAGAAAACACTGAAAAAAGTTACATATTCAGTAAACCTTATTTGTTTAGTAGTTATGCAAAGTGATCGATTCATCGACAATAGTCGATATCTACGTCTACACAGCACTATTTCGATCGTTTAACGCAATGAGTAATGTTAAGAAGGCCACTCACGACGAAGCTTGCATTCAAAATAGTATTACTAATGCTTTGATCTTTGAATACAAAGTTAAATGAAGATTCATTGGAAAATAGGTATTTGCAATAAGCAACAACATGGCAAAAAGATTAGGAAAACACTAATAAAAATAACAGAAATATTAGGAAAGACAATAACATATTAAAACTTAACACTTCACGGGAGTTACGGCAACCAAATTAAGTATATTAAGGTAAATAGTATTTAACCTTCCTGACGTTTCGATCCGATTGCACAAATCATGGTTGCGGGCAGACAGTATGTTGTTATGAGGAATGTATGGAAAAAAAATCTTAAATAATATGTTACATAAGAGCGAAATACGAATGTATATTTACTAGGTAGATCAATGTTAATTAATTTTTAGTTCAATATAGTATAGGTAGCACAAAGATTGTTCTATTTCAATTTAAAGGATAAATCTAGAAAAGTAGAACTAACAAATTAAAATAAGGAATTCAATAAATTTCTTGGAAAAAAAAATTACGACACAATGTCTGTTAGAAACCCCAATAAATCATCACCTGAGAAATCATTAATAAAATATGCAGATGCACCGACTCAAATTAAATTCAATCCCAGTCTTCAGCACTTAGGAATTGTCTAAAAAATACAAAAAAAAAGACGTGTGGCACTCGGAGACTGCCGCGGTAAAGCTATTGCATAGCTTTTTTTATAAACTTATGCAATTATAAAACTAAAGAGGTCACTCACCTCTGTGCCGGTCGGAGTGGGGGGGTGTTAGGTTATTTTCGTTACGGAATTTCTGGATTCGCCCCGAGTGTTAGGTTAGGTTATTTTCGTTACGGAATTTCTGGATTCGGTCTCCACGCTCAAGGCCCGCGATAGAAGCTATGTAATAGCTTAAAATTTCTTGAACTAAACGCCACAAAATCCTAGAAGGAACAAAGAATAAAACAAGCCATTAGCATCTTACAGAACGTGAATGAACCAATCACAACAGATTTGGTCTCATTAATAACAATTACATAGTTCCTTGTTACAATAACATGTCATTAGTCTGATTTGATAAATTAACGCTAATAATCAAGCGAAGACATTTTGACAAGGTACTAAGTCTAATATTAATGAATAGGAAGGCTATTTGGGTCATAGTTACGGCGTGCTTGCATTAATGTTGGTCATTGGCCCAATTTGGGGCAAATCAATTATGTTACTCTCAACGCGAACTGAGAAAACCATAACAACGATTAGTACACGGCCTATAATCAACCCACTGCACGGCAAAGGCCTCCATCATTTGGATTAGCGGTAGTTAGCGCTGCTTCTGAGCCATGGGTCGCGGGTTCGATCCCCGCACAGTACAAATATTTGTGTGCATGAACATGTCCGTTTGTACTGGTCTGGGTGTTTTCTATGTATTATAAGATAAGTATGTATTTACAAAAAAAAAGTATATAAGTAAGTTTATCGGTTGTCTAGTACCCCATACGACAGGGTACATAATAGTAGCTTAATTTGGGACTAGATGGCTCTGTGTGGCCCAGTGAGGCATGTCTTAAATATTTATTTATTTGTTTATTTATTTATCATTCAAGTTACCACACCAATGATGGGTAAAGGAACATCATCACACGTGCCAAATGCGGGTTGGAGATCACAAACCGAGAAATGTTCGAAAATTCTAAAATCTTGTTGCCCGACCCGGGCATCGAACCCAGGACCCCGAGATCTTAACCCACTAGACCAACGGGGCTTTATAAAATAATAATTGAAATTAGAATGTTTTTTTTTCTCCAATAATAAAAGTAAACTAATTTCAATAGAGAAGATGGTTGGAATTTAGCTTGGGACCCTTACTATGATGATATTTTTTACGAATAATGCATACGTGCTAGTCGAAAACGGGCACAAAGGTTCCGTATAAATTAGGGTTATTTCTTAAAATATATACCGTTGATTAACATCGATGACTGATAACGTTACTCAAAATAAAGCTTTTATTTTTATGAATTAATCACAAATATAGTTTTCTTATTTTTACCTAAGTAACAGACGATATTACTTATCAAATTTTGTAATTTTGATTCAAAGCTTTAAGGGATTGCAGACCTTACTCAGGTATAAATTTAATTGTAAAAAAAAAAACATTTTAATTAAAATTTAATTTCAAAAAGAAAAACGGTCTTCACAGACCGACTGACGGACGGACAACCAAGTGATCCGTTGTTCCTTTTGAGGTACTAAACGTTTATTTTTAATAAAAAAGTAGCTCCTTCCTTGTCATAAATTTCAAATTAGTAACCCATAATTTTATACCTAATGCATTTATTATGTTAGTGCAATGGGGGCTATCGCTAGTGAATTTGCCACTAGAGGCGCTAGTGTCGCGTGAGGTCCAATATCATTCACTTTGTACTGGTTTTAGCGGAATTTGTTGCATAAATTATAATTTCTTTAATTTACCTGCTGGAAAGTGATCTCCTTCGTTAAATATCGCAAATATGGATTATTTGGCGATTAATGTGAACGCTTTAAAAGCGGAATTAAGAAAAAGCGCAACAATAGGCGGCCTCAAGAGCAACTATTTCAGAAGTTAGTTTGTTGATATCAAGATAGTTATTTATAAACAATATAACCTTAATTAGATTCAAGATATAACACTTTGTTTCGGCGCCAATCGCCTTTGACAACTATACCTCCGGACCTCAGTCTACGGTGGCGCCAACTGGTGAGCAAAGAAACGGTAGTCCCCATTATAGTACCTATAAAAAAATTGTTTGTTTTTTTTCTATGTATTAATTGAAATTGGACTAACTTTTTGCTATTTATAACAACCAAAGCAAATCTAATTCAGTAAATCTAATTAATTGCTCAAGCCGGCTTAAACATTCTCACTGATATGAATCCGAATTCAATATTCATAAGAAAGTGCAACTAAAACCTAAATATGCTACAATTCATAACCTTTCTAAAATACACAAAGAACAATCTAAACAAAACTAATTAGAATGGGCGTTCTAAATTAGCGCTAAGAGAAACAAAAACCGCTAGTCGAAGCGTTAAACGTACACTTCAGGCCCGCGTTTGCGGTTCTGCGCGAAAATAAACACAAAGGTTTGGTTCACATGACGATCGCGATTATCCGTTTTCCTATGTGACATTAATTATATTTAATTACTAGCTGTTCCCCGCGACTTCGTCCGCGTCAATTTCAGTTATTGTGAACGCTATTATTTTTGCAACATTCTTCACTGATGCTTTGCTCCTATTGGTCACAGCGTGATGTTATATAGCCTAAAGCCTTCCCCGATAAATGGACTATCACTATCCAACACAAAAATAATTTTTCAAATCGAACCAGTACTTCTGGAGATTAGCGCGTTCAAACAAACAAACTCTTCAGCTTTTTAATATTAGTATAGATTATTTAAGTTTAGTTCCTAATGATTGGCTATACTGTTTTGGAATTCCTATATTGCATTACATATTAAATTTCTTAAAGCAACTTTATATGATATTTTAAGCAATTAAATTTAAATTATAATATCAGTATTTAAACTTGAAAAAATATGTCTCAGGAAGGACTCGAACCCGCATCCCCTCGCATGCCGGACGCGGTGCTTAAACCATTGCTTAAAATATCATATAAAGAATTTATAATAGCGGTTTCATCTTAACTGACTGTCAAACATCTGCAAAGATGTTTCTTTCGGGTGTTAAGGGTGCAAACTCCTAACATTTGATGAAACGCTGGCTTACAGCGATAAGAATATGCTTGAAAAATTGACGCCTATGATGTAGTGTCTCGGTGGCTAAATGGTTAAAGCGCCGCGCCCGGCATGCTAGGAGATGCGGGTTCGAGTCCCGCCTGAGAAATAATTCTTCAAGTTTATATACTTATATAATTTAAGTTAATAAAAAAACTTATGAAAGAAATAACAAAACATTAAGATTCCGAACACGAACTTCGTGGTGGAGTGGGCGTACAGACCGGTTTTCTAGGTATATCCCGTCCCGGGTTAGATTCCCTGACGGGTGAAAAGGTAAAAGCACTTCAATATTGTCTCAGCTCTAGGTTATTTTGGTATATTCGCTGTTTCTGATTCGCGCAATATAAGTTATTATAATTATTTATTTTGGGACCACAACAACGTAGGTTTAAGTGGTTGTCTACAATTAACAAAACGGTACGCAATTTCTTTATATATCGGATATCCGATAGTTTCGATTAAAACTACGCAGTTTCATATCATCCCATCTTAAAGCCTCAAGAAAAAAAATCATATAAAGAGAAGATTTTGTTCATCCATGTAAACCGTCTCTTAGCTCCCTTGTCAGTACTAAATGGAGGTGGGCATGGTTTATTTATTCCGCCATATTTCGCGCTAGATTTAGTCGCGGCGATGAAACATTAATGCCGGGAATGCAGTTAGCGGGATTACTCAAAAATGCAACCGAGAAAGCTTTTTAGCGTTCCTGGTACAGAGGGTTTAGGAAATAATTGTTAAAATAGGTTTCGCTACTTGAATGTAGGTACAAATGGGGTTATTTTGTGCCTAGTATACTAGTACATGTATTACATAAAGTAAGTTAAAGGCGAATAATTATTACAGCAAGGTAAAGGCCTCTATCATTGAATTCAAATTATCATAGCAAATGATGGGTATACAGGCATAATAACCACGCATGTCAAAAGCGAATTTGCGATCACCATGTTCGAAAATTTGAAACTCTAGTTTCCATTTATCTATCTATATTATGCCTATACCCATCATTGCTATAATGACTCGAATTCAATGATGGAGGCCTTTTCCCTGCAGTGGGATAAATATAGGTAGGTCTTTACTTTTTTACTTCTCGTACAAAAGCCCACAGAAGAGGCTTGATGCGGAAAATCTATGTAAAATAACTAATCAACTATGAAAGTACTCCTTTAGTCGCATCATAAAATAAATATAACAAGAAGTTCTATCTTATCTAAGGCGATCAAAACCTTTTCGGTTGTATAATACTCGCAAATACACGATGAAGTAATGTCCAAAGCAGCCCTGTTTGAAAATACGATTTATTGAATAGAAAAATTTTGGATTTTTTTTATAGACAATGGGTTTACTCTTGACTACATACTTAACTCTACGGTTAAGAAGAAGTCTAAAATGGAGTGAGCTTACCCAGAGGCACTAGTTCTCCCACACACCAGCGGAACACAGCACAACTGTTTGTCGCTGGACTCCGGCAGGAGGGTGGTAGCATCCAGGCGGCCTCTTACGAAGCCTACGTAGAGGGATCTGTTATAGCCGTCATCATTAGTTAGAAAACCAAAGAGGCCGTTGCCCAAGGTGGACCACTAGGAGGTAGATCCCACGACCCCAAACCTTCGCTAACCGGGCTGCTCTATCCAATTGATCTACCAATACATTGTATATATCGAGGAGTCTTATTTACTCACTAACAAAATCAAAAGTAGCACAATCCCATCTCATTATGCAAATAAAACAAGCATTATACACTAATGTGTCATACAAGCCATACATTGTATGACGGACGTGTTGTATGGGCGTACGACACGGTTTTCGGTTTCACTTGCTCTAAGACAATCCGGCTCTATTGTTTAGTCAACATGGATAAGTTGCGTAAAAGGGCGGCTGCGTTGACTGAGAACTTGGGAACAATTCTTTCAAGAATCTTAAAAGAGGCAAACTAGAATAGTGTTTAGATTGTTGTAAAGATTTTTAGTGGAAGCCTAATCGTTTATTTAATTTATTATGAATGCTGCATTTAGCATGCATTAGATTTTATTTCTATATTTAAATTTCAAAGTTTCCGCCGTCTTCCCCTGTCAACTCTAGTTCTATCATCAACCTGTAAGAGATGACTTCTAGCAATAAGACCGTCCAAATTGTACAGTCCTTATGTATACCTTGTGTTATATTTTTGTTTGGTGCACAATAAAGACTATCTATCCGTTATGTCCAGCAGCCGGCGTTGTTTGGCTATAAAATTTAGGTTTGTTATAATGTGGACTAAAAGTCTATTTTTGTCTACTTTAGAAGTTCTATTGTTGGCGGCCATATATGAAGCCTCGTCTTTTAATGTGTGACTATCCTAAAATGATAGTCTGGCGTTAGAGATTTTCAAGAAACCTATAATCAATCAATCTAGAAAAGGTTGAATCGTCCTGGAAACTAAACCTTGCCTAGAACACCAAACCACTCTACCTACCGGGACTTTATTTTGTCTTATTCAGTGTTTTTTATTTACTATACTTGACGCAAGTCTATACTCTTAGTAGTAGCATCTCGCTAATGCAGCTGACCTTTTTATAATGAATTTCGTATGTCAGTGCGCACGATCGAGGCCACAGATAACATCGAACAATAAGCCGATGCACTGGCTAAAATCGAATGCATGGGAAATTGTGTTTTTGTTGCGCAATAAATATAACTGATTATTGTAAGTTGCATAAAATTATGTTGTTCCTTCGTTCAAAAACTTCTAAATCGATAATAACAGTCTTAGATCTAAGTTAGGTACAGCCCGAACCTGAAGACGTCAACTGCGTTTATAGGCCTCCACTACGGATCTCCAAGACGATCGTTCTAGTGCCGCCGGTACATCTAGTAGGGTTCTTACGCACATAAAGTCGACCGTGGCAGTCTTTAATAAAACAATTACGTTAAATATAAATGCGTACATCATTTAATACATGCACTGGTTTGATCCCAAACTAAGAAATAACAACGAAACCTATCAAAGAAATCTGAAACGGCGAAGGTACCAAACGCACCCTGACTCGAGAAATACTCGTACTAAGAGAATTGCGGTTCAAAGGTTGTAGAATATATTATTTATATTAAAGAATGTCACACGTTTCTCCCGATTCATTGGAATAGTTATTCTGGTGAATTATAATATATCTAAAAAATATAAATCAAAAAAGTAAAGTAACAACCCATTTCGCTCACTGTTGAGCACGGGTCTTTCTCCTTTTTAGGGAGACGGGCCTTAGTGCCACCACGATGGCCTAGAGCGGGTTGGTGGACGGCAAGGGCGACGCTGTGGCAACATCACCTCGCCGTTGGACGTTCCTCAAGCCGCCCGAAGGACTCCAACGGGGCTCCAAGGACTGTCATCTCGTGACAACAGCCGGGACCGACGGCTTAAGGTGCCCTCCGAAGCACATAAGCGCTCATGGTATGATGCCACAAACGGTCACCAATCTAACTAGTGACCGCTCCCAGCGTTGCTTAATATTAGTGGCAGAGACTGAACACTAAGAAGCATTGGGCTATGAGCGCTCCAAAACAAATCACTATAAGTCACTTAATCGCCCTCTTGGCAGGCGGGTTTAGCACAATTGGGTAATGAAGAAAAGAAGACTACTGCCAGTATTCTAGCAATGTCATTGTAGTCGCCACTTATGACACCCATGAACCGAGAAAGAGTGTAGATATTTTCTTTTCGACTTACACAACACGACACTTTTTGTTGTTCAGTCAGCATCATATTTCACTCTTTCCCAAACTCTTTAGGTCTAAGTATACTTTATATGATATTTTAGCAACTTAATTGCAATTAGAACACTATATTTAGGTCTATTTCAAAGTTACAAGTTTCTTTGTCTGCAAGAGATTTTCTAACGATAATAAACAAATCGTAATTTTGACATGGTACTACACTATTCACTACTAAACCAACATTTATATTATAAGGTTTCAAATCAATTCAATAGGAATTATAGACGTCATGGACTCCAAAGCTAATGGAAAGGTTTACAGAACAACCGCAGAACCCTAAAGATATCAAACACAACGTAGTTACGTAGGTGTTATGTGTCATAGTCAGACGCAAAGACATTTTAGTTTGATCGTCGCTAAAAGCATAGAAGCATAGTAATAAACTTTGCACCGGCCTGTAGTCGAATGGCATCACCCCTTATTGACTTGTGGGTGTCTTAAGAAGTGACTGAAGGAGTAATGCCAGGAGAAGACGGGCGTCATTTAGTTGAAAGAATAATGATGACAACGATACGTATTAAGAGGTTTTTGAGAGATCCAGAGAGAGGACGATACTCCTGGTATTGCAGTAGGTAAGTGTAAATGAGCAGAAATGTTTGACAAAATAATTTTTAAAACACATTTGGTTGCTGTTTTCCACAAAATACTGCCCAAAAAAAAATTCTATCAATGGCATTATTAATACTTTCAAATTTTAGAGAAATGTTTTAATTACAGTTTTTGTATCCGTACTTTTTAAACGTATTTATTCAATTTAATCGTTTATTTGCTTTTAATAAGGTAAATATCTAATTTTGTGAGTGTTGTTACATTTTTGGTAAGTAGCGCGCCATTAACATATTAAAACAAGTAGTTATAGGTTATTGCACTAAAATGTTTATTTTTAAACTAGGAACTTTCTTCGCAAACGTGTGCCTAATGCTTCTATGCTTTTACTGTTCACCGAGTTTAATGCCCAGATTTATAAACACGTCCAAGTCGTTAATGGAGAAATCTCTGAAAGGTTAAAGGCGAGTCTACACTTGCAATTTTAATAAACCAACGATCATAATGGCGATATATTCGGCTGTGCGATTCTACATGACATTTCATTAGCAATAAAGGGTGAAACTGAATTGATGGCTTCTAGAAATGTGTAAACTACCAGGACAAAATACTTGACGTTATGTTCAGTGGTTCTTAAGACTAGGATCTGCTGATCTATATCTGCGCGTGAGTTTACCCGGTTTGCAAAGGAAGATAAATTCCATATCACTATTATTGCAAACTTTTTAGTTACCTATTTTTTTGGCGTATTCTTTTTTAGCCTACGAAAAAAAGAAGGTGCTTAATTCGTCTTTTACTGTTTACCATGGCAATCGATTTCGCTTCCACCTCGCGACCGAGGTCGTCAAGCATATCAAGCGTCAATATGTATATTATTATAGATCCACAAACAAAAAACAAGTTGAATTTATGTGTATACACACCTTTAACCTAAGTCATAGAAGCCCAGAA
This sequence comes from Anania crocealis, assembly GCA_949315895.1. Taxonomy (NCBI): domain Eukaryota; kingdom Metazoa; phylum Arthropoda; class Insecta; order Lepidoptera; family Crambidae; genus Anania; species Anania crocealis. Next base: position 3,903,795 of record OX438874.1, on the reverse strand, counting down.
ATACAATCTTTATGCCCATTGACAGAACACGGGTCATAATTTGCCGTAAGCTCGCACTTTGGAATAGCTTTTGAAAGTTAGTCGGATAATAAACGGGCCTTTTCTTTACTTGTAATTTAACATTGTGTTTGTTAGGTACTAGAAATATCTTGGAATAATGATATGTGTTTTTTAAACCTAAAAAAACGAAGCCCACGTACCATTATGTATGACATCATGGCAGAGTAACTACCCAATTGGTGCAGTCAATCGAAAGTTTCAGTGATTTTTTATATATGTAATAATATATAACATAGAGATAAATAGATTTAAATTGTCATGTATTTTTTAACGTTGGGCTAGCTGAAGGTTGGTATAAACTACCTGTTTGACTAAAATACATTTGATTATACTTTTCAATAGTCTATAAGTAGTGGTTTGAATACCGGCCCAAGATCTCGGGTCCCGGGTTCGATCCCCGGGTCGAGCAACAAAAGTTTCGAAGTTTCGAATATTGCTCAGGTTTGTGATCACCAACCCGCATATGGCAAGCTTGGTGATTATGCCTGTACCCATCATGTTACGGTAACTTGAATTCAATGATGAAGGACTTTTTTTCAATATTAGGACTAGATGGTAATTATATAGATATTTTATATTTAATTAATTTTAGTTTCAAATCACATTCTAATTTGTATATTATAATAGCTACTTAAACTTATTTCAAACTTTTTTATTAATATAACTTTATATACTTTATTTGATATTTTAGCAATTAAATTGCAATTATAATATCAGTATATAAACTTGAAAAATTATGTCTCAGGCGGGACTCGAACCCGCATCTCCTCGCGGGTGATGCGGGTTCGAGTCCCGCCTGAGACATAATTTTACAAGTTTATATACTGATAATATCTTTATATATATAATTCTTCTGTGAGTGTGTATGTCACTGAACTTCTCTCAAACGACTGGACCGATTTTGATGAAATTTTTTGTGTGTGTTCAAGGGGATCTGGGAATGGTTTAGATTCACAATTTTGTCGGGGATAATGTAGGGTAGGGGTAGGGAAGGGTTTAGGGTAGGGGTGGGGGTAGGGTAGGGGTAGGGTATGTGTAGGGTAGGGTAGGGTAGGTTAGGGGTAGGGTAGGGGTAGGGTAGGGTAGGGGTAGGGTAGGGGTAGGGTAGGGGTAGGTTAGGGGTAGGGTAGGGGTAGGGTAGTAAAATATTAAAATTTTATAAAATATATACAACCCTAAATTTTTACCCTTTTACCACCAACCCCTATTTTTTGTTAGCCATTTTAGTAATTTAATCATTTTTATGGCAAAACAACGTTTGCCGGGTCAGCTAGTAACTTTATATACTTATAAATGTATAGGCTGAAATGAATATTCATATTGCAAAAAAAAGTAAGTAACTATTTAAATCATTGGTTTGTGAAAATCAGAAACAACGGTAGTACCACAAATACTCAGACCCGAGAAAAAAAATCTACATTTACCCGTCCGAGAATCGAACCAAGGACCTCGGGGCAAGCGACACCATAAAACCGGTGCGTACGCCACTCCGCCACGGAGGTCGTCTTAACTTAGTATTAGTATTTCCGTTCTATGTTGTACGTCACTCTGGAAGCCGTCTAACTTATCGGTCACCCATCCAACTATGACAGCTCCCGACGTTGCTTAACTCTCAAGTATCATTCGATCTGTGTAACTCGGGGCTTGGTCGTTAATCAGGCGTGTTGTCTGTCTGTCTGTGCCAGTGAGAGTCGCATTAGTCAGACGGGCTATTCTCAACTTGTTTGCGATATTGAAGCTGTTTTTTAGTTACGTTTGCACTGGCTTACATCTAGATCTAGCCTTCTCCTATGTAAGAGTAATAAACTGTGTCTGTCAAACATAATAACAGATTCATTAGTATGTGTTAATAGGGTTAAGATCCTACTAAGTTTTTTTATGAAATTACTTAATTTTGATGAAGTTAATAACGCTTTTCTTACAAATTTAAATAAAACCAACTAGAGCTACGCTCTATCGAACAGAAAAACAAAGAAAAAGTTATGTGTTGTCCTACATACATATGTTTATAGAATGCTTATGGCATTAAGTCCACTAGTTTTGCTATCTTTGTATTTATGCAAAATTAAAAAACTAAAAAACAACGCTTTTATAACTGATTGAACTAAAAAATTAAAAATAAAACTGTAGTAATCAATTGAAAAATTTATATTATTGTACAAAAAGCGTGGGGTGCTTGTTATGATATCCACAGATATAGTAAATTATTGATAAAATATTTACAACAATCTAAATCAAGCACGCTTTTTGTACAATAATATGAATTTTTCAAATGATTACAACTGTTTTATTTTTATTTTTTTAGTTCAATCTGTTTTAACTTTTTGTATACTGTATTTTTTACTTTTTAGTTTAGTTTATAAGATTAGATTCCTTCTTTATCGACTGTAAGTCCAAAGCTATGCAGGAATCGTAATTGATACTGATCGCGCGCTAGCTCTATCACTTTTACTCCAGAGGAAAACTGGGAAACTGTTATTAAATTATTGCATTGTCACCGGTCCTTGATACGTGTGCAAAGTTTCAAATTAATCAAACTTTTAGAAATTGGTAAAAAATATGCTCAAAGATTCCATTACATACATACATTCATACATAGATACAACCCAAGCTAATAAAAGCGTGGTAAAAAGTGTTAAATAAATAAATAAATAGACTTTCTTTGTAAAATTTGAGAATCACGCTAAAAAGTGATAATAGCCGCCGCGGTTATGACTGTTGGGCGATTCTGCGTACTGATACTAACTGTAGTTGAAATCATATTATTTTTCTATTGTCAATTTGATTATGATATGTCATGTGTCACATGTATACTATAAACAAAATGTTGTTGCCTACACACTGTCATTGTTTTGAAGTACGAGGTGTGAGAATAACTACTTGCTATAGGCTCAAATCAGCACACCAATATGCATTTCATTGCATTTTGTTTTTGTTTATATAATACTGTATATTATCTAATTTGAATGTAAAATTTTCAGAATATGGGTTTTATCACCTGAAATAAAATAAAAAAAATAAAAAATCAATTACCAATTTCCAATTTTACTATATTGACCGGTAATAGACCAAAATAATTACTCTACATGTTTACTTTAGCCATCATCCGTGCTGGAGTGGCGTACTTTGGTTTCTCAAGGTGTTGCCATGACGATGATTTGGGGACGAGTCAATGTCAATTTTTATATTTACTGTCAGAGCGATGCGTCAATCAAAAGACCTATGCATAGTATTTCCGTATGCGATAGAATCAGGAGTGAGTAAATTCTTCGGAGAACTAGGCTAATATACATCGCTCGAAGAAATACCGAGCAGCTGTGGCTGTGTTTGACACAGCAAGAGGAACCGATGGCCGTTGCGACGGAAAGGTTCTGAAATGGCTTCCCCACACAGGACGACGATTTGTGGTCGCGGGAAGTCGCTATACGCTAGTAGCGTGGGACCGATCGTCTTGGAGATTATACGGGACCTTATGAGTCGTAACACACATGATATACAAACCTTATTTTTTAAATAATACTGTTATTTAATTTTATTTATAATCAATGGCTTGCTCTTGACTGCATACTTTACGTTTAAGAAGAAGCCTCAGATGGAGCGAGCTTACCCAGACAGTGGCACTGGTTCTCCCACACACCAGCGGAACATAGAAAAACTGTTTGGCGCTGGACTCCGGCAGGAGGGTGGTAGCATCTAGGCAGCCTCTTACGAAGCCTACCACCGCAGAGGGATTTGTTAGCCGTCATCATTGGTTAGGAGGTAGATCCCACCACCCCAAGTTATCTTGTGTGTTTTTGTAAACCTTAGTCTATCTAACCAACTCGTTTAAAAAAGAATTTAACCCAACCAATTCAAAATAAACAAACTGTAAGTCTCTTGAATAAATTCAGTGACATAAGAGGCTAATTATTTCCCCATCATCCCACAAACCGATATGGGCAAGCCAATATTTTTAAAGGCGGATTTTGGGCGTATTGCTTGTCATCGTTTGTCCGGAGTTACGGCATTTTTGACTGCAGTGTTAGCGAGAAGAAATGGGCGATTTAAAAATGGCGCCTTAAATGGAATACTTTAAAAAGAGAATCTGTTTTTAAGTATACACGCTTTAACAATATACCACTGGCCACTTGAATAAAATATCATTTTGAATTTGAAATTACCGACATGCACGCGTTTGAAAAAGATTTGAATAATTTTGTGTTTTAAAATGAGTAGAGATGCATATTTTTGAGTAGGTACACAATAGGCATGGGTGCAGATACAATGCCTTAGATTCATACGGGCGGAAACTGTTATCAAAGTTATCGGTAATTTTATTATGGATTTCATCTTACCTGAATCAATTCATTTATATTAACAAGTTACACTCAACGCAAAAGATTCTCACCGTAAAGAATAATCCTTTGCCGTTTACCAGCGTACGCCTATACCTCGTACCAAACTGAAAGTCCAACAGAGATGGAGATTAATGATTTAAATCCCTCCTCTACGTACGCACCTAATGCGATTATCTTGTACCAAAACAATGGGCTCACACAGATTTTTATTTATATTACTCACAAGTGCTTGTGGACATTGTGGTGTGTCATTAATATTGTTGGAATTGCAAGGCTTTTTGGAATACGTAATATTTTTGATTGGTATAAATGAGTATACTAAGATTTGATGGATGGTAGACATGACAATAGGTGAGCTGAACGTGTTTAAGATACAGATGGGGGAACCTAAGTTATGGAGTTCATGACGTTGATGAAGTATATCAGTAGCTAGAATGATGAAGTATGTCATAGAAGTAGCTTATTGATGAAGTACCTAATAAGATACGAGTAAAAAGATGGGTGCTGTAAAAGGTGACTTAAGAAGAGCTACATAAAGTAGACAAATATCAGTGTCTCCTCTTTACCATTGGATTAACTGCTATAGGCAAACCGCCTGAGAAGAATAGCGATTATGGCACAATTTTTATGACAAGTCAGATTCGGAGAGGCCAGGTTTGACCAGTTAACTGATGAAGACTGCGTATTGATCAGACCAGTATTATTGACTGGTCAGTCTCTCAGTCGCGTGTCACAAGTTTGTGCCGGCGCGTTAGTACACCTATCAGGTTCGAAATGATTTTCCATATGTAGGGGAATAAAAGGCATTGGGAATTGGACTCTTGGATGCTTTAGGTTACACTTTTGGTCATTTAATTTTAGTCATTCATCACCGCCTGTATCAGTTTATTGCTGTAAACAGGCCTCTCCAAAAGGAGAACTTTCGATCGAATCTCTCCCAGGGAAGTCCCTGGGAGAGATTCGATCGAAAGTTATCTGAGTATGCAGCACAAAAGTTTTCAAAAACTTTATTATAGGAGTAATGTAGGTATAGTAATTTTATGTAGTTAGACGTAGAAGGTAGGGTAGGCAGTGCTTACTGGCATGTATGGCATGTACGCCACGATCTCTCTCAAACGAGGATTCGGTTGGCGATCGCAGTCGGGGTGGTGGGATCTACCTCCTAGTGGTCCACCCTGGGCAACGGCATCTTTGGTTTTCTAAGCAATGATGACGGCTAACAGATCCCTCTGTGGTGAGACTACGTAAAAGGGCTGCCTGAATGCTACCACCCACCCTCCTGCCGGAGTCCAGCGCCAAACAGAATTTCTGTGTGCCGTGGTGGTGGGAGAACCAATGCCACTTTCTGGGTAAGCTCGCTCCATCTTAGGCTTCTTCTTAACCGTAAAGTTAAGTACGTAACTGTAAGTCTTCTTCTTACAGTACTCCTTTAGCCGTCTCTATTGAGACCCATGAAAAAAATGGAGTGCTGTACTTGTAACATCATTGGTTAGATTTTATTTATTAAAAGTTATGTGTCAAAGGCCATACTTTCCGTCGCTTAGTAAAAGCACAAGAAAATTCGCATTCATAATCTATTTGTGACTTCTATTTGTGATTATGTTGAATGGGTACCGAATAAATTATATTTGCCCACACTTGTCCTACAGTTTAATTTAGTCTCACACAAAACAGGACTAAATCTAAACAAACAATGGCTACAGTATACGCTTAATAATTGTCGAGACCGTCCTTCTAATGACCTTGTCTCCGCCTATGTCCACATGAATAGTGAGCAGGTATTGTTGACTCAGAGCCGATGACTCAGAGGCAATTTGAGCAATCCATTTATTTGGACAATTGAATTGATGTCTATAAATTTTGAAGACTGTCAAATTTCAGGGTCAATATCATTTAATTTTTTTGAGAATTGTACCTAGATTTTCTCAACTCATAAAAAATCCGTTTGAAATGTGTGTAGCGCACCTTTTCGTTCAATGGGTGTCGTAATAGGGAGTAAAATAAGGAAATGGAAATGAGCGTCTCCTCACCAACCCACCTGTAATGGCAAACTAAGATACCTTTGTCCAGCAGTGGACTGATGTGGGCTGATATGATGTAGCACAGGTAAACGATTAAGGTCAAGAGGACACACCGAGGTATATTCCGAGGCTTAGGGTTGTATTTAATTTAATGCTTATAATTTATCGATACTAAAAAAAATAAGTTTAAAAGACTAATAAAAATACTTTCGACACGTAACCTTTAACAAGCAAAAGTTCGTATCAAGTTTTTGGTAGAAACTTTTCTAACGAATAAATCTTAAAACTATGCATAACTGTAATTAAGGAGTTAAAGTGTTCTTGTTGAAGATAGCGGGTCCAACTAATTAATTGTGACCTTAATTAAGACTTACCCAAGTTACAAGTTGAACGGTATTTGTTGAACTTACCTGAAACAAAGGATTACAAAATTAGCATAAAATTTTAAAAAACTGTAACCGGACTTCGAAAATGCATTGATTTCAAATTCACACTGTTTTGTTTAAACATTTTTGGACTCTTTTTTTTATAAGTCATGAGCTTGCTCTTGTCTTCATACTTAACTATACGGTTAAGAAGAAGCTTAAGATGGAGCGAGCTTACCCAGAGGTACTGGTTCTCCCACACACCAGCGGAACACAGAAAATCTGTTTGGCGCTGGACTCCGGCAGGAGGGTGGTAGCATCCAGGCGGCCTCTTACGAAGCCTACCACCGCAGAGGCATCTGTTAGCCGTCATCATTTGTTAGAAAACCAAAGATGCCGTTGCCCAGGGTGGACCACTAGGAGGTAGATCCCACCACCCCAAAATATATACTCAATATATTGTTGTCGCATTCGCCATGTAGTTTTCTTTTCAAAAGGTAGCCTTTGTTACCCGGACTATAATAAGGAATCGATTGAAACCTCATTTACCATCGGCTTAGTAGTTTTGCCGTAGACGGGTAAAAAGCAAATTTATGGCTGAATAGCTAAAAATATATAGGTACTCTTTTTTTCCTACGGGTATCGTTAGTGGCAAACATTCTTTATTTGCCATACTGTCAGAGAAGAATCATCCTTCCACATTGGCCAAACTGCGATCAGTAACGGTTGGATCAGATTGCCAAGCGTGGCATTATAGTATGATTTGTATGGATGAATGTGTGAATGTTTGTTATTATTTAACGCAACTAGAAAATGGATTCAAATAAAACTTTAGAATAATACAGCCACTATATCAGAATAACATAAAAGTGAAGAACGTCCTATAATTATCCCACTGCAGGCAAAGGCCTCCATCATTTCATTCAAGTTACCATAGTAATGATGGGTATTTTAAGACATTTAAGACATGCTACAGTGAGCCACACAGAGAAGACATTTAAGACATTTAAAACATGCCACAGTGGGCCACACAGAGCCTACTAGTCCCAAATTAGGCTACTATTAAGTACCCTGTCGTATGGGGTACTGGACAACCGATAAACTTACTTATATACTTTTTTTTTTGTAAATACATACTTATAATACATAGTAAAACACCCAGACCAGTACAAACAGACATGTTCATGAACTCAAATATTTGTACTGTGCGGGAATCGAACCCGCGACCCATGGCTCAGAAGCAGCGTTTACTACCGCTGATCCAAATGGTCGTCGAAAACGGTATAAAAAATCATATTGGCTATAATGTAGTCTAAAGTTCCGCGTAGTCTGTTTGACATCATATGGTATGGTATGTGACATGGGGTGGTGGGATCTACCTCCTAGTGGTCCACCGTGGGCAACGGCATCTTTGGTTTTCCAACCAATGATGACGGCTAACAGATCCCTCTGCGGTGTTAGGCTTCGTAACAGGCCGCCTGGATGCTACCACCCTCCTGCCGGAGTCCAGCGCCAAACAGATTTTCTGTGTTCCGCTGGTGTGTGGGAGAACCAGTACCTCTGGGTAAGCTCACTCCATCTGAAGCTTCTTCTTAACCGTATAGTTAAGAGGAAACACTACGGGCGAGAGAATTGAAAAATAGGTATTTGTAAAATCTATTGCTGTCGCGCAGTGCCAAACGCATTCACCGCAGAGTGTGATAGAGACAACTGCTTCTTGGACCGAAAATACCTACTAAAAACACACCAAATCAACGTTTCGTAGTCCCCCGATTACTATTCCAAAACTAGATCGATTTAAATACTTTTTTCATTAAAAATTAAAGAAAGGCTTTGGCCGTGTGCGTATATTTTCCTTTTTTTCTAAAATTTAGCCAAATTTGTTTTCTGGATGTTTGAACACAGCGGAAAATTTAGCGAATTTTTTCGATTTTTGAGGGCTCATATCTTTTTTATTAATTAATTTATGAAAAAACAGAAAACATAGAAACATGCTAATAGTGGCCATAGATTTTATGATAAAAATTATTGCTCTACTGGCATTATCCAGGGAGGAAACAGGGGACTACGTTTGTATGGAAAAACGGCCGTGGTGTTTCCTTTTAAGTATGTTGTCAAGAGCAAGCCCATTATTATAAAATAAAAAATGTAGTTGCTTATCATGTCTATTTTCTAAACAAACATGCGATTCTCTCTAAACCCAATTCTGATGTTTACGTGGTCGAAATCGCGGTTAAAAGTACGTTAATAAAAAAACACTAGCACCCACTAACCTTAACCCAATCCCATTGCATTATTTTTATAATACTAACATAACTGGGCCAGTTTTCGTTGCAACATAGTTCGGTACGAAAACCAATATTTACGTATGCCAACAGAAAATAAACATCATCCAACATAGTCGTCGAATTCAACATTTTTTGCCCATCGTAAAGTCGGTAAGCTGTGTAAAACAGTTGAACTGTAGCAATAAACCTAATTATATGAGTATAAAAATACTGAAATTCTGCGGTAGCCATCAAAACGGCTGGATGTCACACCGAAGCGTAACCGATCTGTGATTTAAGCCTGTATATGTCTAAAACACAACCCAATTAAATACGCCTAAATTACTAAGACGAAAGACTTTAGATTACTTTAAGATATCTGACATAAAATACATATCAAAATCAGAATCAGAATTTTTATTTGGCTTAAATGTGGTACAGAGATGTTACAATTTAAATACAATTTAAGATCACACATTTTACCATAAAATGGCATGCAAAAATATACAATTAATTTAAAAATTTAATGTCACATCATAAAGTCTTAATTTAAAATTACGTGCGTTACAACATCCGGGCTTTAAAAGTCTCAAAAAATTCGTTCATTGAATAAAAACAACTTTCAACTAACCACCTTTTGAGAGAAAATTTAAATCTGTTGAGGGGTAGCACTTTCATGTCGTCATTTAATTGGTTAAAAAATTTTATGGCCATGCAATACGTGCTCCTACTGTAAAGAGCTGTAGTTTTCACAGGTAAAACAAGATTGTTGGGATACCTTGTATTAAATTTACAGAACTCCTTTTTTGTGATGAACAAATTTGAATTTGTTTTAACGAATACACATATTTCAAATATATATATGCAAGGAACGGTTCGTAATCCAAGCTTCTTAAATAGAGATCTACAAGATGTCATACTGTTGACATTACAGATAGCTCGTATGCATTGAATACTCTGTTGATGTGATAAGAGTTTCCCCAGAGAATAATACCATACCTTAGCAAGGAATATATTTGTTGGGTACTGTGGACAATATCATTTCTTTAGTTTTCAACTGATGGAAAATTAGAGGAGATTCTCAGTTAGCGATAAGCGTCCTTTTTGAAAAAATATTTTATGATAATATTAAAAATGGGTATTTCATAAAAACCATAACAGAATAAAAAAAACATAATAGAATACAACTTTTGGGAAGCCACCAATTGAGTCAGTACCTGGTCTACCAACAAGAATTGACTGGAAATCCCCATGCATAAATTCAAAATTGACGTTTTTTATTGAAAAAATTTTTTTCATATTTCATAGGTAATTAGAATATTACAACACGGTGTAATAGGGCTTTGCACACGAACCTCATTCGTGTTACACTTAACGATCAACGTAAAAACTCAAAACTCATAAAATAAATACGTTTAAACACTCCAACCTCTTTGGGTTTATATTTTAGCAATTACTTGTTTATATTAGGCTTTCGTTAATATAAGGGGTAAATTAATTAAAGCGTAATTCATTATGTGGTCTGATTATTTCACTAAAAGTTTTGCATTTTGGATTGCACGTGCCTACGTCGATGTCGTCGTTAAACTTACTGTAAATTTGTAGGCCATTCTTACACTTTTGAAACATACAAATTGAAAAATACCTATATCAAATTTGATTTAACCAGTTCAAATGCTATAGATAAAAATAAAACCAAAATCCTTTACAAAAACTTAAGCAAGAATACTCATTATATCGCGCGAGCGAAACCTACGCGGCAGTACCTACCTACCTTCTATCCTGGTGCGATACAAAATACCTTTGTCTTTTAATAGTCTTATTTATCTAACTTTGACCCAATAATGGTCTAATTAATCTTTAAACCGAATTTTAGCAAAAGCCTTAGTCTTTTCTCATTACTCTATGTTTGTACCAAATTTTAATTAAATTTTTTCAGTAGTTTAGGCGTGACTACGTAACAGACTGAGTTACTTTTTCATTTTTAATCAAAGAAACTATGACAATGATTAGAAAAAAGTATTCGTCGAATAAGGATCTTCTTTTTTTATCGGTTAATAAGTATTATCCAATCGTAGTATTATAATAGAAATAACGATCAGCAGGTTTCAGCCGAATCGTTTTAAATTAATCAACTGAACGATTTATTCGGCCGGCTTAATTAATTAATGACATTCTAAATTTGCAAAACGTTAGTCAGTGATTTTAAGTATTTTCACACAGCAAGCAAAGCTATATGGTGGTGTGCTGATGTTTGAAATAACGCCCCAATGGTCGAGTGGTTTCAGTACCAAGTTAAGAGGAAACACAAGGGCCGTTTTTCCATACAAACGTAGTCCCCTGTTTCCTCCCTGGATAAAGCCAGTAGAGCAATATTTTTAATAAAAAAATCTATGGCCACTATTAGCATGTTTCTATGTTTTCTGATTTTTCATAAATTAATTAATAAAAAAGATATGAGCCGTCAAAAATCGATAAAATTCGCCAGATTTTCAGCTGTGTTCAAACACCCAGAAAACAAATTTGGCTAAATTTTCGAAAAAAAGGAAAACATAAGAACGCGGCCAAAGCCTTTTTTATTTTTTTATGAAAAAAGTATTTAAGCGGTCTAGTTTTGGAAAAGTAATCTGGGAACTACGAAACGTTGATTTATTGTGCTTTTAATAGGTATTTTCGGTCAAAGAAGCAGTTGTATCTATCACACTCTGCGGTGAAGGCGTTTGGCATTGCGCGGCAGCAATAGATTTTACAAATACCTATTTTTGAATTCTCTCGCCCGTAGTGATCCTCTTAAGATCTCGAGTTTTGGGTCGGGCAACAACTGTTAGAAATTCATACATTGCTCGGCATTTTTATGACATTATAAAAAACAACTGAAGAAATGCATGCCGAACAACAATAATTTACTCGTATATTCATTTATTTATTTATTTACACTTTAATGCACATACAAAGCTGTACAAATGACGGACTTAATGCTAAAGCATTCTCCGTGACCTCCGTGGCGGAGTGGCGTACACACCGGTTTTCATGGAGTCGCCGCTCCGAGGTCCCGGGTTCGATTCCCGGACGTGCCAATGTATAAAAAACGGGTTTTTCTACAATTTCTCGGGTCTGGGTGTATGTGGTACCTTCGTTGTTTCTGGTTTTCAAAATACGAGTGCTTTAAATAGTTATTAAAATTGGGATCAGAACAATGTATGTGATGTTGTCAACATTAATTAATTAATTAATTATTTATTCTCTACCAGTCAAGCATAAGGTCAAGGTTACAGGTTACAGGTATATTATTTTAATAATCACACCAATTCTGTGACTGCAAATTGTGCAAAACTCATGTGCTCTTTAATCTAACTAAATAAACGTAAATCTCACGTTTTCACTAATTTAAAGTTATTTTAACTGAGATAGCTTGTTTCACGGTATCGAATATTAACTATTTTTTATGTATTAGTGGCTAAAGTATGAAATTGCCGTTTTGTATGGACGAAATCGAGAAAAGTCATTTTTCCATACTAACAATTTTTTTTAGTTTTTTTTTTAAAACGCCTGAACCGTTTTCGATGCAATTAAAGGTGAAAGTTAGATGGTTATAAAGCTACGCATTATAGTATTTAAATTTCTGAAAATCAAAGTATATAATACAAATATACTTAATTGAAGCAAGAAGGTCAGCTGACACATTGTAAGGGGTCTTTTCAACGACTTCCTTTGAAGTAATAGGCACTAGTATTGCACTTTTTTTTAGTCAAAAGTTACTTTATTTAGTTTTTGATACAATACAAAAAGAATTACGCAATAATATGACTATACTTAAGAGCTATAAACAAAATAAAAAGTGGGAAAATAATCGGCAATTTCATACTTTAACCCCTATTATTTATGATTGGTATCATATCGAGTAAAAATTTTTAATCTCTAAAAAACTATACGGTCAATAAAAAGTAGCTAGCAATAGCTATCAGTACTTTAAAAACATAGCTTAGCATCAATACCGGACTACAAAGTTAAGCATTGGATGGTCGGCAGTATAATTAAATCTGGCGGCTTATTGTAATTATAGATAAAATCTCGCCGCGTCGCACCTTCAGATTTAACCCCTTAGCGGGACTGAGGCCTTACTCCGCTATACGACTACATCTGTCTCTCTTACTCATTCCAATATTTTATAGTGCGTGAAAGAGACAGAAACATTTGTAGATACGAACATCGCAATGCGTAGTAGAGATCCTGCTAATTGAGAATCGCTAATTAATGTACTGAAATGAAACCGGTTGGGGCCAGATTCTTGAGGAATACAGTTAATAGGAGAGAAAAATTTAAACTTTTCCTGGATACTAAGACCGTTTATTAGGACAAAATTTCACCAATGTCGGGTTCGCCAAAACGCAATGTTATTGTGATAAATATTAATAAACATAAAATTAATTTAAACATATTCTTGTGAATATCACGAATTGCAAACGACACAAATATAATATATATTTAATAATTGACGAAGAGGGATTCTAGATCCTTACTAACTGATATTATTAATGCTAAAGTTGTTAACTTTTCACGCCAAAACTACTGAACCGATTTCAACGTCATTTGGTACAAAAAAGATCAGAACTTGAGAAAGGACAAAGGCTGTTTAGTATACCACAGCTGGGCACAGGTTTACGCAAAGTCGCGGGTGAAAAGCAATGGGGACTACTAGAACTATAAGCTGCCGCCTCAGATCATATAAAGAAATAGATATGAAATGGGGGCGTGGCGCGTGCGAATCCAATATGGGCAAACAGAACTATTGCACTCCGCACAGTATCGGCACAATATACATTGAAGGCTTGATACTAACAAGCTGTGTTGTGAGTACTATGCGACTGCGCAATGTATCGAGGTTTAATCGAAGTGTTCACTGCCCGACGTGTGCGTCGCGACCACACTTTGTCGCTACAAACACTAATTTGCACACACCAAATGACGCATTGTGTAAGCGAGTAAGTGGTAGCCGCTGTGATTGGGTCCATGTTTGTGTGCGCACCAATGAGCGTTGTAAATTGATATAGTGTGATCCTTATGCTTACAACAGTGTTATTGTAGTTGCGTTGCATACATAAATAATACGGAGACACGGGTTCGCTAAGGATTTACGAGTAATTTCATATCTCCTTTTTTATATGATCTGAGGCTGCCCCTAATTGATTTAATTTTACTACTTCTAAACAAAATCAACTCTCAAAAAACTAGAACAGTATCATTTTAGCAAATTACCTCTAGTATTTATTGAATCACAGTTAACTTTTCGTTTAGTTGCTTATGAAGTCGAATTTGTCGCTAACGCCAAAAGCGGCCGCTTTTAGCAATGATGTACAACACGAAAGAATGCCAGAATGAAAAGCAGTCAACAGTGATTCAATAAATACTAGAGGTAATTTGCTAGATACTGTTCTAGTTTCTTGTGAATTGATTTTGTTTGGAAGTAATAAAATTAAATTAATTGGGGGCAGAACTCAGCTCTAGTAGGAGTCCCCTTAATCTTGATCCTACTTTCTTAAAATTGTAGTAAGCAAAAAAACAGTTAATACAGAAAAAATGTGTTGGTAAAAACCTGTCCAGTTATGGAAACCTTAAACCATTAAGACACTGACTGCAGCCGATGACCTTGAGCAATGAATACGCCCACAAATTTATTCGTCTTTGAATTTCTTTGCAACGCGCCGCAGCTATCACTATCGATTCCCGTAGGAGTGACAGAGAAAAAGCGCATGGAATTGAAGGGCCTAAGTGCCATACAACAAAATTCGTTGTGCAATTTAAAATTGCCATATTATTAAAAATTTAAATCAGCCATTTGCTTAAGCAACATGTAATATACATATAGCAAAATTTTATTATCATTGTTATACGGACTGCTGAGAAAAATAGTAATTTATGTATTTTCAGAGGCTACTTTGAGATTATTTTCTATCGAGAAAAGTTTTTAGAATCGTGTTTTGGAAACAACCACTAGGTCAAAAATATGATCAATTACAACTACATAGAATTTGTCAACAATACAAGCCATAGGCTTAAAGCAAAACAATCTTCATTGAGCTGAATTTGGCTCATATCAGCGTCTTAATGAACATTTCACCTGACTGTGGACCAACGATCTGGTCAAGGTCGCGGGAAGCCGCTGGATGCGGACAGCACAGGACCGATCGTTGTGGAGATCCTTGGGGGAGGCCTATGCCCAGCAGTGGGCGTCGTTCGGCTGATATGACGATGAACATTTCATCTACTTTGTCTCCTGTGCCAAAGTCATGAAACTTACGAATTAACATGGCGCAAGAAAAATTACGGCGCAGTAAAAACGAAGGAATCCCAATTTAACGACGAAATTAAATTGGAATGCCTCCATTGCGTGCACAACACTATATGTTACATGTATCTCGTACATAACCCGCTATGTATGATCGAGTTACGTGCGAGCTCGCATTAAATTGGGGAGAGATTGCTTCTAAGCCCGCGCTAGGAAAGTGCGAGTCGCGATCTTGTGTTCCTCACTTACACCGATATTCAATCTTAGGTACTAATGAACATACAAAGTTCTCTTTTCTGGTAGATGTGATGAAAATAAAACGATCTCCTTTTTAGTAAATATTGTTTCAAATCTCTTACTTGGTGGAGACGTTTCTTCCCATAGCCCTTTTGACCTGGTACTTACACAAGTGTTTTTCTTTGAGGAACGGACACAGATTTAGTAGCATATTTCATACTTTTCATGTGTTTATTTTGTAAGCATATTTAGAGTTCCGTACCCAAAAGAGTAAAACCAGAACCCTATTACTAAGACTTTGCGGTGTGTCCGCCTGTCTGTCACCAGGCTGTATCTCTTGAGATAAGAGAGAAGAGCCGCGATAACTAGACAGTTGAGATTTCAACAAATTATGTATTTATGTTGCCGAAATAACAACAAATTCTAAAAACATAATAAAATAAATATTTAAGGGGGGGCTTCCATACAACAAACGCGATTGATTTTATTGCCCTTTTTTGCTAGATATCAATAGTAGCAACAGGTAGGCACCTGAAATAATAATTATTATATCCTGTCAACTCAATTTATCGATTCTTAAGTTTTAATTTTTGTTTTAAATTTACATTCACCTATTGCGAAGTCACTAATGCTTGTTATAGAGAGGTGTAGTTGTCTAAGCATAGTAAACATGATGTCATACATATATTTTTTGAAAATTCTAATTTCAATAACTTCCAAACTTTTAACTAAAAAAAAATCTACTTGAGGCGTTCGTTTTTTTAACGGTAATATCTTCATAACAAACTTAAGAAACTTTCTCCTACAGGTAACCGCTGACTTATATTATTATGTAGCTTGCTACTTGTAGCTGTTTCAATAGATAATATATTCACATGTTACATTACGGTGTAACACGCGGCCAACCTAATGCGTTTTATTATGTGTGAACGAAAATTTGATACCACACTCGCGTGATGCCGGCCCTAAACGCTCGCAACTCGCAAAGTGGATTCCGACGATACCTGCGATTTAGTTGGGATAAACGATTTCGATTGCGACGGTGTAATAGGCAGACGGGATTGAAAACGTTATTAGATTATGGGGAATCCGTATTTTTAATGGTCGAATCGAATGGGGTACCACCACACGGGTGACAACCTTAGGTAGATTATGATGGCCTTTTTAGTTGTAAGGGCGACTAGAAGAGTACTCTTGGAAAAAGACGAGCAGCATCGTCTTCTTCACACCATTGACTCAAACTGCGACAGCCATGCCCCACCTCATACAATGGGTATTATAAAGGGTGAATAGAGGAGTAAGTAATTCTAGGAAAAGACGGGCAGCAGAATTTTCTAATCACCTATTGATACAATTATGACTGCGATTCCCTACCTTATACTATGGGTGTCGGAAAAGCTGTCTAAAAAGAGTACTTCTAGAAGAAGATGGCAGTAGCAGACGCTACTGCCGCTCATCATGCAATAGGTGCTATAAATGATGACTAAAGGAGTAATTCTAGGAAAAGACGGGAAACAGCGTGTTCTTTCTATGGCCAAGATGTGATACCGCACCTCATACCACAAGAATCATGAAAGATGACTAACAGAGTACTTCCAGAAGGAGACGAGCAGTAACTTAATGAGTTTCTAGAAGATCTTCAAGAGGACGATCTTAACAAAATTGGTACGCTTTGCAGGCCTGTTGGCGGTCATATGGCTTATGATGAGGAAAAGACTCTGCTCATCCTGGCAGTACTCCTTTGGTCGCTTTATACGACACCCATAGGACGAGAACAGGTGGTGCTTTCCTGTTTCAGGCCTTTGGTACCGGTACATAGAGTTATGAAATGGTTTATAATTTAAATTTTACAGATAAAATCGAAATATTCCCGTTTGAATTTCCGTATAAAAATAAAAATTTAAACGCCACATTTGACTAGGAATATTAGGTTTTTGATAACCGACGCGGGTGCAACTAAACTCAATATGGCTGCCGCAAAGCCTGCCCCAAATTGAGTAATATCGAACTTAGAAAGGCTGCCTTTAAAGTAACGTCATGAAGGGTGGCTTAATATGGCGTTTTAACTTATTTTACTGCATGAAGTAGTTGGTAGAAGTGGTAATATTAAAAACATCATGTTCATGAGATACAGCCTGGTGACAGACGGACAAGCGAAGTTTTAGTAATATGGTCCTGTTTTACCGTTAAGGAACCCTAAAAACCGTAAGTGTCAGTAGAACTCGCCTGCCGATGATTCTGTAAAAAAATCTTGTAATTAGCTCAAGAATAGAGTCTCACAGTTTTTTTAGAGATTATCCAGTTTTTTTATGGTTTAATTACTTATGTATAGTTTTAAGATTATTCCCTATACTTGAAGTATAAGACGGTATTACTAGAGTAATTTATAGTTCTAGAAGAAATAACCCTACATCAGTATTGAAGCTTGAAATTTTTTGTCTCAGGCGGGAACCACCTTTGCCGAACTTTTAACGCCAGAGACAAAATATTTAAGTCTAATACAAATATAATAATTGTAATTAAATTGCTAAAAATATGATATAAAATTTTATATCAGTAATCATTTTGCATCATGGTAATGGTAATAGGGGTTAAAGTATGAAATTGCCGATTATTTTCCCACTTTTTATTTTGTTTATAGCTCTTAAGTATAGTCATATTATTGCGTAATTCTTTTTGTATTGTATCAAAAACTAAATAAAGTAACTTTTGACTAAAAAAATGCAATACTAGTGCCTATTACTTCAAAGGAAGTCGTTGAAAAGACCCCTTACAATGTGTCAGCTGACCTTCTTGCTTCAATTAAGTATATTTGTATTATATACTTTGATTTTCAGAAATTTTAATACTATAATGCGTAGCTTTATACTCATCTAATTTTCACACTTAATTGCATCAAAAACGGTTAACGCGTTTTTAAAAAAACTAAAAAATTCTTAGTATGGAAAAATGACTTTTCTCGATTTCGTCCATACAAAACGGCAATTTCATACTTTAACCCCTAATATTAACGACTGTATAGTCAGCAAAGTGATAGCAGAAACAATCTGCCATCCAGTTTATAAGTAACTAAACATATCAATGGATACAGCTAACCACAAAAAGGTATACCACTGAGTAATCTCGGCAGATACAATGAGGCTTCAGACGAAATCCCCCACTAAACCCGGTGCCGTACCTGTCTATGCATAATATGCGTCTGTCTGCCACTCACAATGGCCGCCCTCCAGTCACTTGCAGGTGGGAGATGCTTGAATACTTAAACGACCCTTCAGGAGTCCGCTATGGTGATGGGAAACGCGGATGTCACATCAAAAAGAAAATCTTACGGAGATTGTTGGCTAAAAATTTAAAGTATGGAATAAGCGTGAAGTCTTGAATGAGTGAATGGATGAATAAACCATGAATGAATGAATGAATGAATGAATGAATGAATGAATGAATGGATGAATGAGTTAATTAAAACTTTGTCTCAACAAAAAGGTACACTGTAAATGACTCACTTTTTGCAGAAAATCCAGACAAAATAGTTTTTTTGAGCCGGTTGGTGTGTTATTTATTTGCTGTCTGTGCCTGTACCAATCATTGCTTTGGTACCTTGAATGATGAATGTTTTTGCCGTTACTTACTTACAATCGAAAGACGCTTTCGCTTATGATGATACCCGCTATCTTAAGAGACCCCTATAGACTGCATACGTGGGGAATAAGAGCCGTTGACGTCGGCTGAAAGATTAATCTTACAAGGAAATTGTTTTTTGTAGCGTACTCTGAGTTTCCCTGCTTGCCCGTGACACTGACGAGCATTAACTTGAGAGCTGGTTTAAATTATTTACAAGTCGATTTGGAGTGACATACGGCGTGTTTGGGAACATATTGAAAAAACACTGTCTTGTCAGCCGAAAAAAAATGTATGACGCATAAAACATTACCAAGTTGACCGATTTCAGAGTTTGTTGAACTAACATATTGCAAAAGGGATGCCCATCATTGCTGTGGTAATTTGAATTCAATGATGGAGACCATTGCCCTGCAGTGGGATGATTATAGGCCGCTACTACTGTTAACCTAAATCATTATGGATCAACATTTTTCATCTCTTATTAATGCAGGATTTTTTATAAATACCCGATTGCAAATTAAACTAAATGTATTTCTTCCCGTATCACGTAGACCACCGTTTTCTAAATTTGCCCAAAGATAAATTAGTGTTGCCATAAATGTATCCGGGTCCCGTTTGCGGCTAATTGCCCGGATATGTCCGGTACTATGTTTATCTGGATGACATGTTTATGACGTTTTCCATGTTTCCATATTTCTATTTCATATTAGCTGATATGAAAGAGACGGAATGAGTTATCAAAATTGTTTTTGTAACACAGATAAAACGTAAAAGGGTTGTTACCAATTCTAGATAATAGTGTAAAACTTTAAGTTTAATTGGCTTTGAATGGCAAAAACTAACGAAATCGAACAAGATCAGAGTGTCAACACTGAAATTTTTATGCCTTAAGACTACAATGCACCCATCACTTTCAGACCTAAGTAAATTCCACTAATACTAGCACCACCAACATATATAATCAGTTCACGGCTGGACTCAGGCCTCTCCAAACGATCGCAGTTCGGTCAATGGTGAAGGGAAGACTCTTCTGCCCCTCTTTTTCAGGCCGTACTCCTTTAGTCGCGTCTGACTACACCCATAGGAAGAGGAGGGACGGTCCTGTTCTTTTCATGTGCCGCCAAACAAACATTGATTTAGAGATGATATTTTCCGGGACCGGGAAACGACCTCGGGACCACTGCACTATGTACTAACTGTGTCGGCAGAGTATGACACTCACACGTGATATATTGCAAATTTATGTTATAATTTCAAGCGCCATTTTACAGTCGAAGCGAGTGAAGCGACATAAATCATGACTCATCTTAAACGTTTTCCAAGATTATGCAAAGTTATAAAGATAGCTATTTGGAGTAACGGTATTTAAACAGCCCACGCGTCACTTATCACACAAACTGAATCTCGTCTGTCGTCTCTTTGCGTTGCACTAAAAAAATCACTGATTCCAATCGGTCAACACATCACTACAGCCGGCACCGCCATCATTCCAAAATCAACCTTATTAGATGCCGGAAAAAAAGTAAATTTGAATAAAACGGTTTTTATTTTACAATGATAAATATTTACCAGACATGCACAAACGCCTTCGGATTCTAGGAAAGTAGTTTGTAAATCAGAAGTACCGCACTTTTTTAAGAAGCAAAGAAAAAACAATATGAGTTGTTTTTTTTTGTGTTGTTTAGCGACTGCACGTGAGGTTTATAAAGGTAAAACTGCTATCTCGTGTTACTTTCAAACCATGCCAATATGTAATTTAATAACCTAAAAATTTTGTAGGTTCCTATTTAATAAATATAAGTTTTAATAGTTCATTAATTTTCTGGTAATAATTTTGAGTCTACACATGTCAAGTTTGGTATAAAATTTGATAAAATTTTCGCTTTTTTCATGTGCGATTTTATCGGCCCATATCAGTCCACTGCTGGACAAAAGCTTCTCCAAGTGGAGGATTTTGCCATAATCACGACGCATAGATTAGTAATTTCATTTCTAAATTTAGGATACCTACATACTTAGGTACCACCCTGGTTGAGCTGCTATCAAATAAAAATAAAAATGGCTAAAAACAGACAACTATAAGCGTAAAACACCTATTAGGACTTAAACACCATCACCACTGCACAAACATCCGAAGCCACCGATGACTCGCCCAAAGTCGAGGCGGGCGAGTGCGCGTCCCCCGAGCCGGGCCCCTCGTCGCCGGCGGACGAGCCCCGGCCGGACTCCGAGTGCACGTCGGAGGCCGCGGCCGTGGCGCTGTACGAGCGCGGGCGCTACTCGCCGCCGCCGCTGCCGCCGCCGCTGCCGACTCGATCACCTGTACTAGGAAAACATGTAAAAAGACCTTTCACTTGCTGTGCACTCAAACCTATAATCTTTCTACTAACCAAATAAAGAACTGGACTTGTCCTGATTGTCACGCTGTCAACAAGAAAGGCGGTGATAATTCCCAAACTCCTGCAAAAGCCTCAGATCTGGAAAACGTTACATTACGCAACAAATCTAGTCGGTCCGTATACTCACCAATTAACCCTACACTCATGATTGACGACATAAGAGAGGTTGTTAGGGAAGAATTATGTAAAGTCAAAGAGTCAATTATATCAGAATTACAGGAAAGTCTACGCTATATGGTAAAGACCGAATTTAAAAAAATTTCTGATGCTATCACTTGCTTGGAGACATCTGTCTCATTTGTTACGGAGGAATACCATTGTATTAAAAAAGAGCTTGCCTCTACTACTTCATCAATGTATTTATTGCGTAATGAAAATGAAAACTTAAAAGAGACCGTCCGAATTATGGTAAATAGACTTGAAGGCATAGAGCAACATAATAGATCTTGTAATCTTGAAATCCAGTGTATACCAGAGTACAACAATGAAAACATACCGACAATCATAAAACAATTATCTAAAACAATTTGTTGCGATCTGGTTGATGCTGACATACATCATTACACACGAGTCGCAAAGAACAACAAAGTGGACCCAAGACCTAGATCCATCATAGTTAAACTAGCAACCCCACGTATTCGTGACAAGTTTCTGGCATGTGCAATTGTTTACAACAAAAAGCATAGCAATGACAAACTGAACACGAGTCATATTGGTTTCGGCGGAGATAAAAAACCGATATATGTAGCTGAACATCTATCTCCCGTGAACAGAGCCCTACACGCCGCTACTCGCCTGAAAGCTAAAGAGAACGGGTATAAGTTTGTATGGGTAAAACTCGGTAAGATTTTCATGCGTAAAAACGAGACTTCTAATCACGTTTATGTAAAAAACAAGGAATTTCTGGATAACTTTGTCTGGTAATTTTATTCATTATTATATATTAATTTATCTTTCCTTGAGCCTGGTTTTGTTTTACATATTATGGCTGTGATTTGGATATTATATTTACAAAATTCAATAATTTAAAAATTTATTACCAAAACGTGAGAGGTTTACGCATGAAGACTCATACATTTTATTGTAACTTGTTATGTTTCAACTTTGATGTGATTGTACTTACAGAAACTTGGTTAAAAGACAATGTTTACGACTCAGAACTCTTTGACGATCGATTTATTGTTTACAGACGCGACAGGCATGTACTTAATAGTACAGGTAAAGTTAAAGACGGAGGTGGTGTACTTATAGCAGTTTCCAAAAAATATAACAGTCATCGTATTGAAATATTCGAAAGTAGTACGAACGAAGACTTGTGGGTAAGTTTAATTTTAGACAATAAATCTTATACTTTGTGCGCTCTGTACCTTCCACCTCCGGTCAAAAGAAGTGATATGGACTCTTTTGTTAATAATTTTAACAAAATCACAGAATGTCATAATATAAATAATATACTGTTAATTGGCGACTTTAATCTCGGTTGTATCACATGGCCAGGTTTACCGTTTTCCACCGATTCAGTTCCTAAGCATAATGGTTCTAGTATTGCGCAGATTTTGATGGATTTCGCCTCTCTTAACAACCTCACTCAATTCAATAATGTTTCCAATTCTAATGGGAAAGTACTAGACTTGGTTTTTTCTAACTATAAGAGTGTAAGCGTTGAGAAAACGACTGATGTGCTTGTGAATGTGGACCGTCACCATCCTCCAGTTACTATTGATGTTGCATTTGAAAGGCCGTACAGACATATACACAGTGAAAACCAAATTTATAGATATAATTATTATAAAGCTGATTTTGAGTCAATTATAGAAGATTTAGAGAAGATTGATTGGCTCAGTGAGCTAAACAGGTGCGGTGATGTGGATGCTATGCTTGATCTATTTTATGATAATTTGCATGTTCTAATTAGTAAGCACGTACCTAAAACATTGAAAAAAAAAGATAACCATCCCAAATGGTTTCCTAAAATCCTTATTAAGCTATTAAAACAGAAACGCAAGCTTTTAATCAAATATAAAATTCATAAAAATCCTCTAGACCACATTTCGCTTTTGGTTTTGAGTAAACGTTGTGCTGCATTGGCCACTCGTTCCTATAAAATTTACATAAATAATATTGAACGACTCATCGCAAGTAATCCTAAATACTTTTGGTCATACATAAAAAACAAAAACAAATCAGATTCTCACTATCCCTCAGAAATGACTTACAATAATGAAACAGCAACGAACGGACCTGACATCTGTGAGCTTTTTGCAAAAAACTTTCGGTCCATTTACACTAACTTTACAGCACAGGATTTTACCTTAAAAGATTCTCACCTAATAAACAATTCTTTTTACTGTAGTATTTCTAATATGCACCTTACAATGGAGTCTATCCGCAATTTATTAAAAAGACTTGACTTTTCAAATGGTCCAGATGACATCCCACCCTACTTTATCAGTAAATGTGCTGATTATATTGCTCTACCGCTCCACATTATTTTCAATAAATCTCTCAGTAGTGGGCAATTTCCAACCTTTTGGAAGATTGCTAAAGTTGTTCCAATTTACAAAAATGGTGATAAAAGAAACATTAGTAACTATAGACCAATTTCAATACTGTCAATCATCCCTAAAGTTTTCGAGGTGCTAATATATCCACACTTGTATGCTCAAGTTAAGCACCTAATTACTGATAGACAACATGGATTCCTGAAAGGGAGATCAACCAGCACAAATCTCATTACTTTCACTAATGTCATCGCTAATAATATGGACTCCCAGTTACAAACTGATGCTGTCTACACTGATTTTTCCAAGGCATTTGATAAAATTTGTCACGAGATATTGTTACACAAACTGTCAAAATACGGGTTTGGCGGTCCCTTGCTTCGTTGGTTACGATCATATTTATCTAACCGCTCTCAGTATGTAGTTTTAAAAGGCTATCGATCAGAACCATATTTTGCTACATCAGGTGTACCCCAGGGTTCACACGTGGGCCCCTTACTCTTCGATATTTTTATAAACGATGTTGTTGATGCCATTAGGCACAGTGAGGTATTTTTATATGCAGATGATCTAAAGCTAATCAAAGCTATACAATGTGATGAGGATGCTAGACTTCTGCAATTAGACCTCGACAATTTAGTTAAATGGTGCAAAACCAATGGAATGTCCCTTAATATTAAAAAATGTTACCATATTAAATTATCTCGTAAAGCTAGGTGCCTCAACACACAGTACATAATAAATGACACTAAATTAGAAGAGGTTAATACCATTCGTGACCTAGGCGTTATTATTGACTCAAAATTAACATTCCTTCCGCATATTGATGACATAATTACGAGAGCCTCAAAAACACTTGGATTTATCATTAGAAACGCTAAAGTGTTCAAAAATCCCCTGTCTAAAATTGTAACTTACAATTGTTTCGTCAGAAGCATTCTCGAGTACTGCTCTGTGGTCTGGTCCCCTCAGTACAGTGTGCACCAGCTTCGCATTGAACGCATTCAGAAGCGGTTCACACGGCATCTTTCGTTTAGTTGTGGTTTGGCTAAAAAAGTCATGAGCTACTTTGAGCGAATCCAACACTTTAAGATGTATAGTCTTCTTACTAGACGCAAAATTTTAGACCTTACTTTTCTTTTTAAGGTAGTTAAAAACGTAGTGGACTGTCCTCCGCTTCTCCGCAGTATTTTTATTAGAGTCCCTCGCCAACCACCACGTCATCCACTCCCACTATTTGGTAAGCCTATCGCGCGCACCAACGTCCAATCTCATGCTGCTTCATACCGCTTGCCAGAAGCTTATAATAGGTTGAGTGACGGTATCGACATTTTTCACGACTCTCTCACTGAGTTCAAAGCTAAGATAACCGAGTTGTTAAGGGAGGTGTAGTCCTATTACTATGTTTAGGTTTTATAAACCATTTGGATCAGCGGTAGTAAACGCTGCTACTGAGCCATGGGTCGCGGGTTCGATCCCCGCACAATACAAATATTTGTGTGCATGAACATGTCTGTTTGAAAAAAAAAAAAAAAAAAAAAAAAAAAGGTCGTAAGTTTATCGGTTGTCTAGTACCCCATACGACAGGATACTTAATAGTAGCTTAATTTGGGACTAGATGGCTCTGTGTGGCCCAGTGTGGCATGTCTTAAAATATTATTATTATTATTATATTGTAGAGCTCATTTATTTTATACATGTTTATATACTGTCCTTCAAAATTTTAGTTTCACATTATAATTAGTTTCTAATTTTAATCTAACTCCGTCCGTATTGTGCATGATGTGGCCGCCTTAAGAAGATTTTTACATTTTATGAGTATCACCTATGAAGATTATATAAGTAATTTACCAATGTAATTATCCCTGGCAGTCCAAATTAAATAAATAAATAAATAAATAAACTATTATTTATTCCTGTGATTTTTTCCCTCAGTCGAAAATAACCTATCAAATCCTAAAACGAAAGCAGGCGAAGAAACACTCATCCTACCCTCTTAAGTGCCAACTAATTTCTCGGAACGATTCCTTTGTACAGTAAAAAGCGTCATTAAACGCGAATTACCTTATTTTTAATACCTATAATAACACGAGTTGTGTTCGAAACAGACCAGTTCTAGTATAGACACCGAAAAATATCATCAACCAACACGACACCACGGACATAGTTTTTTTTCTGAAAATCGTCGATTTCATCATTTTATTCTGATAGAGGAGAAGACGAAACTAGGTTACAGACACCAGTATTCTTTAGTTCGGAGTTGATGGTAAAGTTGTCGTACAGTTACGTTTTTGACAGACACAAACTTCTTAGCGTTCCATAGATTCACCGTGCGGGTGCAGGGTCCGTCGTGTGGCAGAAGGAGAAACTCCGAGTAGTTCCCGGGTCTTGTGACACGGGTGTAGGTTTAAGGGGCCCCTTTCCGACGTACATCAACACTCACCTTCACTACTCATGTTTCTCTCCCTGCCCAGCCAAATCTGGTACGAACCTGCTAATGCAGCTTTAGACACTCGCTCTAGTATAGAACTTACTGCTGTTCTGGCCAAGCCAAGGTCTTTCAACAGGTTATAGAGATATTTTGCTGGTATACCTCTCGCTCCTACTTTTACAGCATATAGACTAACAATATAACCGTTTTTCGTTAATTCATTTAGGAGATCATCATCATCACTCCATTACTACATGACACGCGTTATTAAGAACATCGCACTAATCACAGTTAGGAGAAGGTTAGTTTATTCATCATATCATCAAACTTATACCTTACTGCATTGTGACAGGTACGAACACTCAACTTCGTAACTATGTAATTTCAATCAAGAGGCCGGCGATTTAGTTTCAGACACATTCAGCCGCGGAGGTGAATACAGGGCCACTATCATCACCACCATTGAGAAGACGTTGCTTCATCTAGTAATGCATCTTTAGTAGCATCTTAGGACACCTAAAGAAGGTGAAAAGGGATGGAACTTTGATTCTATAATTCAATGACCTTAGTTAAATAACAATTTTCTCGAGCGGTGTCTATAAAAGTAAGTTGTTTTGAAGCAAAAATGCAGTGCTTTACGCTCAATTTATTATTTTCATAATGACTGTGATATTTCGTATTTCGCATTCTTTGCGCTTAATAATTTTGCTAAAATTAATATAATTGTGTTAAGTCACAATAACAATCTTTGATGACTGTATTTAAAGAGTTTTTTTAAATGGACATAAAACTTGTTGGATTGCCATGTGATAGTTACGAGTATTACTGACGAGGACCAAATAAAAACATGAGAAATAGTTTTGTTTTGTTGTAGGTTTTTATGGAATCGTTGAACAACTATGGTCGTGGATTTTCCTTTTCGCCTACGATTCAAAATTAGTGGTTCATTTTGTGCCAACAGAAATGTCTGTTTACCAAATGTCGGTAAAACTTTCGCCAAAAAGATTTTACAATTTTCTGTTGAAACATACAGCAATAAATAAAACCCTATAGCAACAAAGAAAACATCGAAAAAGATTAACACAGTATAAAACTACACCTCCTTTTTTGCTTGTGGACTATACCAAGTATTATATTCACGTCACGTAAAACATTCTAGTTTTGATGTGAAACATCTATAGGCGCACGTGAGACCGATTTCTGGCGTGGCGACGCGTCGCCACGCGCAATCGACTGTGCGTTTCTCTCTCACTCGATCCGGCGTTAAGCCATCTCTTTCGCTCCACTGAGCTCGCAACTTAACCAACTTAACCAACTTAACCAACTTAACCAATTTTAACAATTTAACCAATTTAACCAACTTAACCAACTTAACCAACTTAACCAACTTAACCAACTTAACCAACTTAACCAATTTAACCAATTTAACCAATTTAACCAACTTAACCAATTTAACCAATTTAACCAATTTAACCAACTTAACCAATTTAACCAATTTAACCAACTTAACCAATTTAACCAATTTAACCAATTTAACCAACTTAACCAACTTAACCAACTTAACCAATTGAACCAATTTAACCAATTTAACCAATTTAACCAATTTAACCAACTTAACCAACTTAACCAACGTAACCAACTTAACCAACTTAACCAACTTAACCAATTTAACCAATTTAACCAACTTAACCAACTTAACCAACTTAACCAATTTAACCAATTTAACCAATTTAACCAACTTAACCAACTTAACCAATTGAACCAATTTAACCAATTTAACCAATTTAACCAATTTAACCAACTTAACCAACTTAACCAACTTAACCAACTTAACCAACGTAACCAATTTAACCAATTTAACCAACTTAACCAACTTAACCAACTTAACCAATTTAACCAATTTAACCAATTTAACCAATTTAACTAATTTAACCAATTTTACCAATTTAACCAATTTAACTAATTTAACCAATTTCTGGAAAGTTGCATGTAGATCATTTTTCGAAAAATAAGGCCATAAAGAAGTTTCACTTCTTACGTGTGTACACTAGTACACGCACAACTTTTTTCAAAGAAAACCTTAAAAATCTTTCGATTCGAAGCACGTAGACGCATTTTAACTTAAAATACATTTCACTTACAGTTTTTCGAGTTGTTGAAGTACTTTTAAGTTTTACGTCTGACTGTACAACAGGTTTTGCATCTCAACGTACAATTCGGCATTTAGGGTGCGATGATGCTAGAAAATTTAACTCTACTCCTACACCTTACCCTGCTGAAGGGTAGTTTCGTCGTAGGGTTGAAAATTTCGGTACCCGTATTCATTTAATATATCCGAAAATAAATTGAGTTATGTCATATAAAAATAACACGCATGCCAACTTTAAGTTAGGATATAAACAGGTATATCGTATCCAAAAAATCTTACTCGCTAAGTCTAAAAATTTTCAAATGCTAACAAACATAAGTACAGCAATCTGTAAGTAGTATTTAATAATGAGTTTACTATACGTCAGCAAGAAACTAGGACAAAGTTCTTGCTTGACTTTTATTAGGTATGTATACCTAATAAAAGTACTAAGATAAAGTATTTATTTCAAAAACAAACATTAACAGAATTACTGATAGCAAATTTTCATATTATGCAGCAATATACCCAATTTGACACAAACATGCACAATAGTCCATAGAACAGTTGGGTACAGACATTTTGAATCAATAATTACATTCGCAACTAAGAACTCGTATTTAAAAAAAATACATTAAATTCACAGATTTTGTATGTCAAAAAATCAATAAAAACAAAATCAAAAATTCATTATTTTAGTCTATCATTACTTTAAAAGAAAGTAGTTTGCGCCATCCTAGAAGTTACAGTTAACTCATGTATCCAGTATCAGGAAGTCCCGCACATCATATATGACAACTTCTTAAGATTTAGTCCCTGATACATACGCTTAGAAATGCACACGCAGGCGTCAAACCAACAACCTAGATGTAATCTTACAGAAAGTGATACGGTTAACCATTTGCATTGTATAAGTATCCGATGGTTTTGAACTTAAATAAAACTCATATCCGATTTTGACACTAAACATCGTGTCCCATCCCTAGTCATATCATTCTTTGAATACATAATGCTAAGCGAAAATGTCAATACAGTATGAACGTAATAACATTTGTCTACCCTAAAAAATAGGTACTCTTTAAAACTAAATTTACATGTATGTAGCATAGGTCGTAGATCTTTTAAAAGAATCGCACATCTTGTCATTGGTGTGTCGTAAGTTCGAAATATTTCATGTATATTTATAACTAGCTGTTGCCCGCGACTTCGTACGCGTCAATTTCGGTTATTATGACTATTGCTTTGATCGCAGCGTGATGTTACTCGTATGTAGCCTAAAGCTTTACTCGATAAATGGACTATCCAACACAAAAATATTTTTTTAATTCGCACCAGTACTTTCTGAGATTAGCGCGTTCAAACAAACAAACTCTTCAGCTTTATAATATTATAGCTGTTTCCCGCGACTTCGTTCGCGTCAATTTCTGTTATTATGATCGTGACTATTTTTGCAACATTTTTAACTCATGCTTCGCTCCTATTGATCGCAGCGTGATGTTCTATAGCCTAAAGCCTTCCTTGATAAATGGACTATCCAACACAAAAAGAATTTTTCCAATCGGACCAGTACTTCATGAGATTAGCGCGTTCAAACAAACAAACAAACAAACAAACTCTTCAGCTTTATATATTAAGTATAGATAAGTATAGATTGTGTATTAAATTTATAAAAATGTGAACAAAGTACGTACATTGTTCTGATGCAAAAGTAAAAATCTATTTAAAGCTCTTAGTGAAGTGAACTTCGGAGCAGACGACACTTTTAAAACTACACCAAAGAGGTCATCTTGGATTGCTCCATAGCCACAGTTAGCCGGCTGGTTTCTTCCAAAGAACGAAAAATCATGGTGCTATTCTGTTTCCACACACGTTTTAATATATTTGGCTAAATTAACTTAGTCTTTCAGTTAGATAAGCGCCGATATAACTCACACCCCACAAACAAGAAAAAGCTTCCACAACTAATACCATACTGTCCCTCTACAAACATAATATCCCCAAAAACCTCGAGATCGTCCAAAAATAACAGGAACGAACAAAAAAAAAAAGGAAAAAAGCCGTGTGTGTAAACTGACCACACACGAAAGCTCTTTCCCTGCAAAAACATTGCGGCTGCGACAGCACTGGGGTTCCGCAGTGTTTTTTTCTTTTTTTTAAATTGTTGCAAGACTCCTTTTGCTTAGATTTCAGGTGAGATAAAAAGCTGGAAGCCGAGGGTCGACCTAAGTGGCGTGGCCTATGTCCAGCAGTGGAATGTGATAGGCTGATGATGATGATGAAAAAGCTGGAAAATCTGACTTGTTTCATATCATTATTGACACCAAGTTAACAAACTATTGACTCTCCATAAACATGTACCTAATGGGAACCCCTCAATATTCATAAAATATGAAGTACGCGTAAGATTCCTAAGAATGTCAAATGTTGTATAAAACCATGTTTACTTTATATTTCGACTAAGCTCGGTGTTTCTAACACTCTACAGTACCTACCTAGACGTGGTCACAGGTAGACTAAATAATATAGAAGGTAATTTGAAAAATGTTTAAATTACTATCGCCTCAAATTTTTATCGTCATTTATGTTCTGTGATACCTTTATAGCTAGTTTAACATTCATGCAGAACCACAGTATCAAAAATACCTTGAAGAAATGCGAGACATCACGCTACACCATTAAATAATCAGGAGTAATAGGCATTTTAGCCCTTTGCCCTATTTTTCTATCATAATTTTTATCGCAAGCATTTATTTAACCGCCATGGCTTCCTGTCAAAAATATAGGGTGACTGTGTGAAGGAAGGAATGATTTAAAAATAATAAAGTCAGTCTCTTAAAGTCAAATCACAATATTTTATATTTTAGCAAATTCTGTCAAAATACAATTATTTAGCGTCTGTTCGGCACTTTTAAATTGCGATGCTATCGCAATTTAAGGTTTTATTTCGTAGGGGAAATCTAAGCTGATAAATGTTAAACAGTTAAATTAAACCAAAAAAAATACCTATATTTTATATTTTTCAGGTTGAAATGGGATGAACTGTCACTCATACGTTTAACAAGGCAAAGAAATTAAGTCAAAATAGCAAAAAAATAAGCAAATTACAAATAAAAATAAAAAAACGTTTCTTATTTAGGTAGTCAGCTCTAAATAGAACGTGTTAATTTTATACAGACACTATGCTTCAAAGTCATCTTTTTAGTGAATTATCTCTAATTCAACGCCAGCAACCCTGTATACGGAACAAACCCTACGCCACAGTTCGTCGCATGACTTTTTATATAACTTCGGCAATCATCCTTCACTGTTTGCTTTTTAAAAATAACTACCGGCATGTCGATGGAACTGGCGGATTATATTGCGACGTTTCTTGGTGTCTCAGGGCAGTAGTGACTCAGTGCTGGCCTCTTGTGGTCCATCATGACCAGCTTATTTTGCCATTATCGCCACGCTTGGCAGACGGTTTGGCGGACGCTGTCTGCGGAAGACTAAAAAATCAATTGTTTAACGTTTTTGGTTGTAAGAATAGCTAAAGTTTTATTGCATTTGGGATTATGTGTAGGTTATTTACATTTAGCTATTTTTTTTATTAATAGATTGTTTTTTTTTATATTTTACAGTCGAACTTTTAATCCATGTTACGAACATGATCACAATAGTTAAATTAAATCATGTCAAATGAGTACCCACCTCCTGTTATTCAGTTAAACACAATTTGATACCTACTTAAAAGTTTAACAAGTCGAAATACAATTTACTTAACACGAAAAAAACATATTTATTATTGCACAATATCTGCGGCCAGCCTCTCGAAGTTAATGCACAATACCCAATTGTGAAAGTCACAATTTGCCCTGAAACTTTGGCTCACTTACCCCCTAATTTGGGAGCTGAACCCCCAACAGGGGGTTGACAGGCTTAATTGAACCGGATACGTTATCGGCTGCAGAAAGTTATGGGAAGACTTTGTTAGGGAGAGATTTTTCTTAACACCTTTGTGGTTTTTATGTTAGAGTTCAAATAGAAGGAGAAATATAAATAAAAATATTTATTATTTCGATTTCATGAATGCTTGTTCATCAGACTACCTGTTAAAAACAAGATAAAGAACAACAAACACATGTTTTTCCTAAGGAGGATTTTAATTAGTTTGTAGACTTAAAAATCAACAGAAAAAATGTACTTTTTGACTAATTAATTGTATTATAATTAATTAAGGCTTTTTGCCCGCGGTTCTAGTTGCCTATAAACACTTTATCTCGCGCCTGTTGAAATCCTGCCCAGAGGTGGTGTACGAAATAACCTATTTGAAGGACATAGGCTTCAAGGTCTAATCTTTCGTTAAAAAACCAAATTTCATCAAAATCATGAACTTAAGTACTTGTTACGCTTTCGTCACAGACAAACAGAGTAACTTTCGCATTTATATTATTAACAATGATTATATATATTTCGTAATCATAACAAAGCTACTTACCCAAATATGGATATAATTCAACAATGTACCATGAGAGTATAACAATGAAATTTAATATTTCCAAAATGAATTTAAAATAACAGATACTGTTCCTGCATTGAAAACAATAAAAGCTCGTGGAAAAGCTCGAAATCAATAGTTTTAATGAACACTTCAACTGCAAAGCTCATTAATCAATCTCAACACGAAACTTAATTAAAAACAAACTGGGTTTTTCTTGAAATACAATTCGAATTGGTTCGTTCTTCATTCAGTATCAGATCTCCAATGCTTTCTAGTATTTGCCAATATCATTTACTCGTATATTACTAATATAATAAAGGTATATAAGAACTAGAGTAGGTACAGTCCGAGTTTAAATATTCAGCTATTGTAATGTCCGACACATCGTTTTTTATTAGGGTTCCGTACCCAAAGGGTAAAAACGGGACCCTATTACTAAGACTTCGCTGTCTGTCCGTCGCTCTGTCATCAGGCTATATCTCAAGAACCGCGATAGCTAGACAGTTAGAATTTTCACAAATTATGTATTTCTGTTACCGCAATAAGAACAAATACTAAAAACAAAATAATATAAATTTATCCCATACAACAAACTTGTTTTTTATTTTACTTTTTGGTACGGAACCCTTCGTGCGCGAAACCTACTCGTACTTGGCCGGTTTTTTATAGTTCGGGTAACATAGGCTAGCTTTTATTTAAAAAAAACCTACATAGCGAATGCTACAAAATTCTACAGGGATGCTTTGAAAAAAAAAAGTGTGCAGACATAACTAGTGGGGTATCAAGTGAAAGAAGACAAAACTTTTAAAAAAAATTTAAAAAATGCAAGTATACATGACTTTATAATAATTGCATTTTCGTAAGAAAGGACCTGAAATGGCGACGGCGCATCTGGCGGTGATCTGCGGTAAGACCCTTCATGAGACGTCATAAGGCTGTGATGATAATGAAGCCACTGATTGATAAACCATGAGGTAGCCAAAAATAGAGCAGGAACTAATTACTGTCGATAATTTTAGGTACTTTTTACCTGTAGGTAGGAGTTCCTACTTTTCTGGCTATAACTGCCTAGTTTTTATTCCTAGTTAGACTAAGATTCGGTGCCTTCTTTGCCGAAACTTTGATATAAAGACAAACATTCAGTAGTGTCGGTGCGTTAATGGAAGTTTTTATTTGTTCTCAGCACCATTGTCGTAATGATTTAACAGACAAGTTTGTGATGGCCGATGGTGCAAGTCACAGAAAGTAGACAAGACCAGGAATGCATATTTTTTGATTAAAATAGGGGAATTATTTTCAACCCACGAAAAAGAAGAGGAGATTCTCAAATATGCATATTCCAAATTGCTCATTATTTTCGTATTTTACCAGGTCGATGTATCTTTTAATGTATGGCGCAAAGATGGTTCCTATCGATATATTATGAGAAAATTAAAAACACTTCAAAATGTAGGAAATTAAGCTGACAGCCTGCAATAAGCTAATTAGTAAATCAGAAGTGATCGAATAATGGGGATGAAACTAAATAAAATATACAATCCTAATAAAGGCGAAAACAACTAAACCCGTACATGTATCTTAATTAACCGACTTCAAAAAAAGGAGGACGTTCTATGTTCGTCTGTATATTTTCAATGTACATATACCTATAGTGTTCGTGTATCCTTTTTCTGTCCTAAGTAGTGGCTGAAGATATACCTACAGAAGAAAACGGGCAGCAGCGTCTTCTCCCCACCATAGGCCGATTGCCTTGACAAGCATGCGATTAAATGGCAAAGTCCTCTTTTCCACCGGTAGAGGTAGAGTAAGCTCATGATAGGTACTCGAGGCTTCTAGGTTCAAGTTCAAGTGACAAACTTCTAGCGGGTCACGAGTATCATTAGCCTACAATCAATACGCTTATAGGGCCCGCTATAAGCGTATTGATTGTAGGCTAATGACACTCGTGACCCGCTAGAAGTTTGTCACTTGAACTTGAACAACCACTAGGAAACATAGTTGCGTTTGCAAATAGACTTGGTACCTGGCTGTTCCTATAACAACGCTAGATGTTTTCAGACAATTTTCTTGTTTGTAAACTTCGTGAGATACAGCGGTAGTCAGTATAAATTTCCCTTTATCAGTAGTAAGAGACTTTTACTTAGTCCTATCGCACTGTTCAAGGAAATGCGGTGTTATAAACTTAAGTTTTGATGTAACAGACTTAGTAATTTCTGAGAAATATTATACTATTGCATTATGATTTCTAGAATAAAGAAAAACATTTCTCGAAATTACTTAAGAGATAACAAAAATTTGTACTGACAATAAACCTGTTTATAAATTCAAAAAGGATGCGTTTAGAAATAAATTTTGCGACTAACCATAAACAATATTCAGATAAAAATTTGATTGAAATTATTTCAGACCTGATTCTGTTTGACGAGTATGTGCATTTTGTTTGGCATAATTAAATAGTTGGTTTAAATAGTACCTACATTATCTCACCTTATTTAATTTTGTGGTAATTCCAAACGTCAAATATTTTTATACTACAGACATTTTCTTGTCGGGGAATACAGCCTAGGCTCATAACATTTTTTAACTAGAAAACCATTAAATTTTGCTTAAATCGGTCCAGTCGTCTAGGAGGGGTTAGGTGACAAACAAACGTCATCATCATCATTATTATATCAGCCGAACGACGGGGCTGGGCATAGGGCTCCCCCAAGGAACTCCACAACGATCGGTCCTGTGCTGTCAGCATACAGCGGCTTCCCGCGACCTTGACCAGATCGTCGGTCAACCTTAACGTATTCATATGGGGTGGGTTTACCATAATCGCCACGCTTGGCAGGCGGGTTGGCCTGCTGCTGTTAGGAGACGCTGCTGCCCATCTCCTGATGGCAGTTTTCTCTCTGTCGGCTCTTACGACACCCACGGGAAGAGAGGGGGTAGTGCTATTCTTTTTATGTGCCGGCACTACACGGCACAAACGTGTGAACAAATAGATCAATGAATGAAGATATATAACAATATATAATATGACAATCTAACCTACCTAAAGCAACAGCGCGAAATACCGTGTAGTAAACACGTTTTTGTCATACAAACCTTGCTTATTAACAAATACAATAAAAAAAGAACTAACCAATTTGGTGCTGTCGATCGGAAACTATGCGCATACATACATTTTGTTGATACATTTTTAGTTATAGAAGATTTACTGTTTTATTTTTTCAGAGGCTAAAGAATGAGTATTGTTATAGGTAATAAGTATTCACATGCCTCTATTTGCACATGGTCTAGCGAATCCCATCTTTAGGGGTAAAAATGCGAAATCCCTTTCCCTTCGAAGGCGTGACGTCAAAGCGTCGCGAACAATAGCGCCTACGCTCCTAATGAGTGCAAGGAGGGTGACCATGTTTACGAATACATTCTTAATAAAATAAAAGTCCTAACAAAGTGAACATAATTCAAATAAAGTAAATAAGATCTGCGTAGGTCTAAAGCATATCGTTGTTTCATTATTACTGTAAACATTTTATAGCGATATCAAAAATTATGGTAGCCTTTAGGCAACTAGGATAGGCAGTTAAACAACCCATATTTATTCCTAAACTGAAACATTAAAATCTTACATACAGAATATCACTTAAATGTCTCATTAAATTAAAACCATTTTTTTTTGGTATATCGTATTTATACATATTCCACATTTATTATCATAAATATTAACCAAAAGAAAAAAGAAATTAGTTACCAAAACATCGACAACTCAAAACAAACTAAATTAACGGTCGTCGTAATAGGGTGCCAAAGATACTGGCAGCATTACCTCGCTTGATAGCGATGCTCATTAGCTGTGCGAGGTAGCCAGCTCTTGGGTCACCGCTTAAGTTTGACAAACGTTTTGCAATATCTTTAAATAAGGAGAGTGAGTTTAAAGGAGATCTGGGCTCGGTAGGCTGGTTTACGGTGAAACTCTTACTTTAGTCTGACCACAACCGCTATACCGCGCCTTAGGTATGTGAGGGGAGGTGGGATGCGTGGAAGACGTAGCGATGACGGCGGAATGACGGCACGCAGCGGCTGCTCTGCCCCCCATCTCGCCACTCGCATGCCCAAGACGCGGTACAGCAGTAATGGCCATACTATAACAACAAAACAATGCCAATCGGTGCATGTACTGATGAGTTTTCCAGGACGGCTGGTCACCCGAAGCACAGGTGTGGCGTCATACAACGTGACAAATCCAGGTCGGGGGCGAATTCTAGTTTCGTGCAATCAACAAGAGTAGATGACCAAGGAATTCTGGTCTTTCTTACCAAAGACATCATAAACTAGAAAATATTTTAGAACTTCAAAGGTAAGGCCACAATAGATCACTCACTCAGATATGAAGCGATCTTAGCCCAATGCTTCTTAGTGATCAGTTTCTGCCACGAATGTTAAGCAACGCTGGGAGCGGTCACTAGTTGGATGGGTGACCGTTTGTAGCATCATATCTTGAGCGCTTCCGTGCTTCGGAGGGCACGTAAAGCCGTCGGTCCCGGCTGTTGTCACGAGATAACAGTCGTCAAGCCCTGTTGGAGTTCTTCGGGCGGCTTGAGAAACGTCCAACCGCGGCGGGGTGATGTTGCCACAGCGTCGCCCTTGCCGTCCACCAACCCGCACTAGGCCAGCGTGGTGGTAGGTACTCAGGCCTTAACCCCCCCTCCTTATAAGGGAGAGAGACACGTGCTCAACAGTGAGCGTAAATGGGTTGTTACATTTAAATACATGATGCAGTTGTGAACTGTTTTGTTAAGTTCCTACTAAAATTAGTCTAGTCGCTTCTGTCAATTCCCACTGAGTAATAATACTTAACCTAATTTAAAAAGATAATTTTATGGGTTACGTTAAACATTATGTTGTTGAGAGTTTAAATTGCAACCACTCTAGAGTCGTACAAATTAAAACTGATATCGAAATGCAGCTTTTCAAACTCAGTGCATACGCAGGGAGCTTTTGAAACTTCGAGAACGCAAGTGGGCAAATACAGAATTTTTCGTTCTTGCAGTCATCAAAAAAGGTATTCTGAGTCCAATGCCGGGTTATTCTTATTGAAATTCAATCTTTTTCTCACAAAAGAGGTGTACGTTCATATCCTTTGGGATATCCAAATAGGTTCGGGAAGTCGACTTGAATTTTAGCGATATACGAAATATACTGTATCTGAATCAATTTTGTTAAGAAATACTCGCATACGTTTGCCGTACGTTTTATTGTTGAATGTACTGAGAATGCGGATATGAAGATGCCGTGCGATTTTTATAAGTCATCGTCGACTATTTATAATTGGCTAGGTACCGGAGGTTAAACTGGTAATTTGACATCAAAAAAACAACATTAGTCCTTTGATAATTATGGCTTATTCCAAAAGATATTTGCAATAACATCCATAATTGGCAAGCGGGTAATTGGTACTCTTTTATTCCGACGACCTTCGTGCCGGAGTAGAGTACCTACACACCGGTTTTTCAACGTGTCGCCTGCTCCGAGGTCCCGGGTTCGATTCCCGTACGGGTCAATATAGAAAAAAGTGTTTTTCTAAATTTTCTCGGGTTTAACATTTTCTCTTCATTGTTTCTGGTTTCCAAAATACGAGTGCTTTAAATAGTTATTCAAAGTGGGATCAGAACAATGTACATGTTATGATGTTGTCCACATTTATTTATTATTTAATTATTTATTCGATTCTATGACAGTGTAGGACGATAAAAGGGGAAATGTGTTATTTTATTTCCGGCAAGGCAAGCCGAATGACTATAAATAAATAAAATTATATACTAATCATATGTAAGATAGTTATAATCAGGTGACCTATTTAAATACCTCTGTGTTCAACCTACCGATTCAACTAACGAGCACGTAAATTACTCAACAAATACTATCAAGTGTTAAATAAAATCTGTATTTATCTGTAGAAACGGAAATATTGAAGTTCTTATTGGAACGTTACTTTTTTGCGCCGTTTCTTCTCATTATCTATATTTATATATATACACTGAACTGCAAGCGTGGTAAATTTAACATGCCTTTGTTCATCCTAAAGTTTCGAACACTTTACTTACAGCTTTCAATATTGGATAAACAAAAATATTATGTAAAACCCTAAATAAACGCGAGTTGTTAAATCTGTTAATTAATCTTTTTATTCAATGTATAGCGTTCATATGAATTCAAAGATACATTTTTTTGACTACCTGACTTAGGACTCTGATACACATTATACTTTATTTGATATTTTAGCAACTTAATTGCACTTATAATATCAGTATATAAACTTGAAAAATTTTGTCTCAGGCGGGACTCGAACCCGCATCTCCTCGCATGCCGGGCGGGCGCCATACCATTAGGCCACCGAGACACTGCGACACGGCGCGAATTTTTCAAACATATTCTTACGCTGTGAGCCAGCGTTGTTTCATCAAATGTTAGGAGTTTGCACCCTTAACACCCGAAAGAAACATCTTTGCAGATGTTTGAACGTCAGTTTTTCAAGTTTATATACTGATATTATAAGTGCAATTAAGTTGCTAAAATATCAAATAAAGTATATAAATAGCTGTTTCATCTTAACTGACTGTCAAACATCTGCAAAGATGTTTCTTTCGGGTGTTAAGGGTGCAAACTCCTAACATTTGATGAAACAACGCTGGCTCACAGCGTAAGAATATGTTTGAAAAATTCGCGCCGTGTCGCAGTGTCTCGGTGGCCTAATGGTATGGCGCCCGCCCGGCATGCGAGGAGATGCGGGTTCGAGTCCCGCCTGAGACAAAATTTTTCAAGTTTATATACTGATATTACCTATAAGTGCAATTAAGTTGCTAAAATATCAAATAAAGTATATAAATAGCTGTTTCATCTTAACTGACTGTCAAACATCTGCAAAGATGTTTCTTTCGGGTGTTAAGGGTGCAAACTCCTAACATTTGATGAAACAACGCTGGCTCACAGCGTAAGAATATGTTTGAAAAATTCGCGCCGTGTCGCAGTGTCTCGGTGGCCTAATGGTATGGCGCCCGCCCGGCATGCGAGGAGATGCGGGTTCGAGTCCCGCCTGAGACAAAATTTTTCAAGTTTATATACTGATATTATAAGTGCAATTAAGTTGCTAAAATATCAAATAAAGTATATAAATAGCTGTTTCATCTTAACTGACTGTCAAACATCTGCAAAGATGTTTCTTTCGGGTGTTAAGGGTGCAAACTCCTAACATTTGATGAAACAACGCTGGCTCACAGCGTAAGAATATGTTTGAAAAATTCGCGCCGTGTCGCAGTGTCTCGGTGGCCTAATGGTATGGCGCCCGCCCGGCATGCGAGGAGATGCGGGTTCGAGTCCCGCCTGAGACAAAATTTTTCAAGTTTATATACTGATATCTGATACACATTATTAACATGATGTAAGCAAACCCAGCGATAATGTTTTGCAAGTAAAACCCTTTCTTTTTGAAAAGTCACCCTGTACAATTGGATTGTCGTAGTATTCTGAAGAATCACCAACAGCAAAAGGTGTCAAGTGTGTATAAATAATTCAAAAAGGCCAACCAAACCAAAATACAAGAGGACACGTAAAAAGAATGTTGTAATTTTCCTCAAAACTCTCGAGAAATTTCATAAGCGTACTCCAAGTTCAGCGAGAGTGCTTAAGGAGGGACACGGCATGACTTAGGTCCTCGGAGTGCACGTGGCCTCTTTGAGGACTTAAAGTGTGGAGTAGGGGAGGCGGATGAACAGATTATATTATGTAGACAGTGACTCGTTCGGGACTTGTTTTAAATGAAGAAATGTATGGTATTAAAAAGTTTTAATATATAAAAATTGGGGAAAGCCGTAAGATATGTAAAACACGGTAAAAAAATTGGGCTCCGAATGATTTACAGAATTACCCTTGGAACGAAATAATTGTACATAGAAATCATTATCGCCGACAGCTCGGTTCGCCGAAAGAAATATATACCTATCATTCTCTCGGCGAACCGAGCTGTCGGTAAAAAAAAAATATTTGTTTCGATGAACGACGAACAGTGATTTCTATGTACATTATTTCGTTCAAGGGTAATACTATAAATCATTTAGGGCTCAAAAAAATTACACAGCCCAAAATTTGCCCACTTTTCATGGATGGAAAATCAGAAATAGCACATTTTGTCGCATATCCCGTCATTGCATATCTATATAGGTATTACTAAAACATACTGATTCGTTTTATCCAATTGTGACTAAGCACAATTCTCTAACAAACCCTGAAGTAGTACCCACATCAAAGCCAATAAATACTAATACACACTAACAAAAAAGCTGTCAAACATGTCAAGAAAATGAGCGCACATTGTTCGGTCGCCAAACATAATTACAATCACAATACAGCCCTGTCCAGAGCAACTATCGGGGGCGATGGGATATGGGGGTATAAAATTGAAGGTCCAGCGCGAAAGGGTGCAATCTAATTTCACAAAAAAGGGTATCTTAAACCCTTTTACGGAATACGGGTTTGAAATTCGGTGAACATCTGAATGATGTCGTGAAAAATGCTTTTCCTCTAAATTTGATTCATATTCAGCCACCATGAGTTTAGGATCACATCAATACCTCTTTTGGTGGTTAAATCGGGGAAACTCTACCACTAAAACCTAAAATAACTATTATTATTATTAAAACATCACAGTTTTAACATCCAAAAATAAATTTTAACTTTGTTAATCAAGCTCCTGTTCCCATGTGTGTAACTAGCGGTGACGAAAGAAGAATGCTAGAAGAAGATGGGCTGTAGCGCCTTCTCTCCAAGCTTCGATCGCCAACTCGTCTTCAAAGGTATTAATATATATAATATCAATAATATCGGCTTATAGAGGTAAAAGATTTCTTTAAATCGGCCAAATAGTTTTGTAGCTATTCAATACAAGCAAACGATCAAATCTTATAATCTTTATAATATTGGTGAAGATAACGCTAAGCTCGACTATCAGCTCGATGTCTCGCTGTCTGACCTCCACAGCCGTGTGTATCGCCACCTCCATAGATGACGGGCGACCGACCGTGTCCTGTGGCGCTGAATGCCATCCGTTCGAGTTACTTTTTCAGAAAAACCACTGGCTATGAACGGCCAGTATCCCCGCATTCATCTGATGTGAGAAAATTCTATTGGGGAAATAATTCCTATTTGCCCCCGGTCCTTTTATCCGAATGAGGGAGTTATAAAGCGAAGCTTAATGTACCCGGAATAGAGAACTAGGGATCCTGGTGTAAGATTTAAAAGAGAATAATAAATAAATAAATAAATAAATAAATGTGAACAACATCACATACATTGTTCTGATCCCAATTTGAATAACTATTTAAAGAATTCGTGTTTTGGAAACCAAAAACAACAAAGGTAAGAAAAATGTAGAAAAACACATTTTTTCTACATTGACTCGTCCGGAAATCGAACCCGGGACCTCGGAGCAGGCGACACGTTGAAAAACGGGTTGGAAGGCCACTCCGCCACGGAGGTCGTCAATACTCAGAGGTTTTTTTATGATATTATAAAAATAATATTACTACAGCGATTTAATTGCTAAAAAATGGTATCAAGAAAATAAAGCCGTTTCATATTAACCGATTGTAAAGTATTTCTAAAATATTTTTCTCGGCTGTTGAAGGCAGGTTCAGACAACGGCAGGTCAACCTACCCAAAAAGTTAAAGGTCATTGAATTGATTTTCTACTTTAAGTCCGAAGAGTAGATATCAATATCTCTAAATGATTCTAAAATATTTTCATATGCTGATGATATAGAGCTATCTTCGTAAGTGGTAGCAGTTGGAATGATGTGCAGAACAATGCTGAACATGTCACAACCCAAGTAGCTATATGGCTTAAAAATAACCTACTCACTCTCAATACAAACAAAACAAATTTTATTTAAAAAAAAAAATTAACCAAGTCCAGATTTCAGTGTAAAAATACACACTTGTGGTGCGACGAGTCTTAATGGCAAATGTCCACAAATAAACAAGGTTCATAGCGTAAAATATCTAGGAGTAATGTTAGACCAAAGGCTATCTTGGTATCCCCAAATTGAACAACTAATTAGAGATTGCGTAAATTAGGTTGGATCTTCAAACAGTTACGATATATTGTCCCGGTGGGCGTGTCAGGTTTTTCCGGCACCTCTAAAAACCTACTCAATCAACTTTATATATCCCTGGTACAATCTGTTCTAACCTATTGTATCCCAATATGGGGTGGAGCTCTCAAGACAAGATTTCTAGAGGTTGAAAGAGCACAGCGGACTCTTCTAAAGATTATGTATTTCAAAAAAAATACTTTCTCGACTCAAAATCTTTATCAAATGACTGATCTACTGTCGGTACGAAAACTTTATATTTTACATACAATATTAAAAAAAACACAAAAAAATATTTTTCAATAATTGCATGGAAGGCAGGAGAAGAAAGAATGTAGCTTGTGCCCCCTCTAGGAAAACCTACTTCGCAAAGGTGCAATTCGAAACACGTTCCGCTTTCTTATATAATAAAATAAACAAAGAAATACACATATACAATAAATCCTTTTACCAGTGTAAAACTATAGTTACTAATTGGTTAAAACACCTGAGTTACGACGATACTGAAACTTTACTGGAACACAAAAAATAAATGTTTGTAAGATCTCCTTATTATTATATTAAGTACAAATTAGAGTTTATAGGTACTATTATAGGTACATAGATATAGATCACATATTTTTTATAGTAAATCTTATAATAGATTTATATAATTGTTTTTAAAAAAAATTTTTTTAATGTTTTTCTGGATCTTTTGAAGATGTTCTTATACATACATAATTTCAATAAGAAGGAGTGGAGCCTTCTGAGACAGGCATTTTCATGCTTAAAAGGAGGTTCCAACGACTATAATGCCGTGTAACTGTAATTGTACACAATAAACAATTTTGTTTTTTTTTTGAATTTTTTGAATATCAATTGAGTAAACTAAACGTTTTGTGGTAGGTTGACGTGAAGCTGCCGTCTGTACATTACCAATAATCCGCGGGCTTATAACGCTATAAGGCCT
This sequence comes from Anania crocealis, assembly GCA_949315895.1. Lineage (NCBI taxonomy): Eukaryota > Metazoa > Arthropoda > Insecta > Lepidoptera > Crambidae > Anania > Anania crocealis. The sequence goes on along the minus strand of OX438874.1, from coordinate 3,859,577 downwards.
TGAATATATTCGTCGAGACAATTTCTAGTAGCTTAAATTGTTAGAGCCGTCGCCTAAATTGTTAGAGCAGTCGCCTAGTAAGCGAAGGTTCTGGGTTCGAGCCCCATCTAACCTAGTCGAAAAATATTTATTCCAGAAATTGAATCTATAATTTTATAACGTAAATCTATACAAATATTAAAAAGCTGAAGAGTTTGTTTGTTTGAACGCGCTAATCACAGGAAGTACTGGATCGAATTGAAAAAATATTTTTGTGTTGGATAGTCCATTTATCGAGGAAGGCTTTAGGCTATATAACATCACGCTGCGACCAATAGGAGCGAAACATCAGTGAAAAATGTTGCAAAAATTATCGCGATCATAATAACAGAAATTGACGCGTACGAAGTCGCGGGCAACAGCTAGTATTACATAAAACTTTAATGAAATTACCAATTATATTTTGTAATAAACTTATTACCATACTATAAACAGGCTGGACATGTACTGTACATTATGTGACGAGATAATTCTGTAATTATATGACATTTTCGTTTAAACCGTGTTCATTAATAGTTTAATTATTCTCTATTTCATTAGCACTTATGAATATTAAATTGCACAACTCAAATATCAACGGTTTGCCTTAATTAATTTGCATATTTACATTAATTCTCCTAATCATTGTGATGGTACTAACGCTTAAGGTTTAAAATCATTTGCTTTTTTTTTCTTTTTTCTTTTTCCGGACGGACCTATCACTGAAACCAATGAAACGCTTTATTCAGTGAGTGTAGTGTCGTGTGGGTGTCGTAAGAGGCGACTAAAGGAGAACTGCTAGAAGGAGACGGGCAGCAGCGTCTCTTCTCTACCATTGGCCAAACTGTGATCGCCAAGCGTGGCAAGTTTTTTTTTTTTTTTTTTTTAAAGGACCTATGCTGTGGCAGAAGGCCGTTACAGCTTCACCGGGCGGGATGCGTGGCAAGTATGGTAAAAATCCTCCTTTAAGAGAGGCCTGGTAACCAGCACTGGACTAATATAAACTAGTTATAATGATGATGTAGTATGTATAATATCCAGTCACTCTGTACGTCCTTCGATAAAACAATTCAGAGTTCAAGTCAAAAACATTTGTCCCATTTTTCGGGAGACGTTTGACACAAGCAATTATTTCCACATATACACACAAACAATTGTGACAGGAGAAGTTTCGTCAACGCCGAGTTTGTTTCGAAGCTAAATCTGTTTGGAGTTGTGTATGATGGGACACACGGCTTCTGGCGAACTAACACGTCAGTGTTTAAAAACTGTGCAAGTTGTGACCTCAAATAGAATAGCACTACATCTTCATACGGCTTCAGGGCACGACGAACACCAGAACAGAAAAAAAAATTTGGGTAGTGCCCGCTCAAGAAGGTTAGCACAGCAACTTCCCGACAAGCGGGTGTCGTAACAAGGAATAGAAGGAGTCTACCAAGCGTGGCGAACCACAGAACATGGGAAAAGGTTAGAAAGGCGATGAAGGCGGGGCAGGCGCACCACAGAGGTTATGATCAAAAGCTTTTACTTCTGTAAAAGGTGAGCGCTGTGATTGGTTTCTTTTAACGACGCGAGATCCTATTTGTCGCGCGACGTCAAAACAAATCGCTTGATTGGCATTCTTAGAACTCGTTTAGCGGGGCACAAGGGGCGACTTCGGTTCTCATAAAAATGGCGCATGACAGCCTTTTTAACCTCTTTCCATGTTCTTTAGGAGAGGCTACATTCAGCAGAGAACTAATTAAGGGTGAGGATAAAGGAAATAAGTTAAAATGCCCGTGACCATGAACGCTGTATAGTGTTCAAAACGTCGGGTTACACAGAAATAAACGCGAAAAAAATATTGCTATGTATAGTATTCGCATAAACTCAAGAAAACAGTATGAATATTTCTCTCTGATGTTGGAGGTACTGAACAAAAAACATTGATAAAACAATATCAGTACTTCGAAAAATCGAAATATTAAATAAAGTATATAAATAGCTGTTTCATCTTAACTGACTGTCAAACATTTGCAAAGATGTTTCTTTCGGGTGTTAAGGGAGCAAACTCCTAACATTTGATGAAGCAACGCTGGCTTACAGCGTTAAGAATATGCTTGAAAAATTCGCGCTGAGTCGCAGTGTCTCGGTGGCTTAATGGTATAGCGCCCGCCCGGCATGCGAGGAGATGCGGGTTCGAGTCCCGCCTGAGACAAAAAAATTTAAGTTTCTATACTGATATTATAATTGCAATTTAATTGCTAAAATATCAATTAAAGTATATTGATAAAACAACGCTAGCTAACAGCGTAAAGCCTTGAATAAATTCGTCGCCACACCATATCTGGATAGCACAATGGTTAGAGCAGTCACCGGTAAGCGGTAGGGTGTCGGGATCTACCTCCTAGTGGTCCACCCTGGGCAACGGCATCTTGGTTTTCTAACCAATGATGACGGCTAACTATCCCTCTGCGGTGGTAGGCTTCGTACGAGGCCGCCTGGATGCTACCACCCTCCTGCCGGAGTCCAGCGCCAAACAGTTTTTCTGTGTTCCGCTGGTGTGTGAGAGAACCAGTGCCTCTGGGTAAGATCGCTCCACCTTAGGCTTCTTAACCGTAGAGTTAAGTATGTAGTCAAGAGCAAGCCTATTATTTATAATAAAAAAAATGTCGTGGGTTCAAATCCCACCTGAGGCAGTCGAAATTTTTAGTGAAGGAGTTGTATTATTAAAATGGTTTACTGAAATATTTATTAACTATAATTTAACCCTATTATTTATTTTATTTATTTAAAAACAAGGGTTACAAGACGGTTTTAACGACGTGTAGACCGACAAAGCCGAGTAAATTTCTATCGTATTGGGTTTTCAACATCTGTGTGTCAGTTGAAATTATTTTGAACGGCTTAATGTTTCAAGGAACTTTTCGTTAATCGGTTTATTAACACACAATAATTAGCAGCAAAATATAATTTATAGAAGAAAACAAACGACCCCGATCAGCACGCGAAGGTTACTACAACTGCGAACAGGAAAGCTGTAGGCTAGGTATATTCTTGTGCAAAATTTCTTAATCGCGATCATAATAACTGAAATTAACGTGGACGAAGTCGCGGGCAACAGCTAGTACCTAGATTATAGCACCACTCCTTCTCTTTCTGTTGGTATAAAAATACGAATATAAAAGTAAAGTAGCAGCCTATAAATAATCCTAGTGCAGAGCAAAGGCCTCCATCATAGTATTCTAGTTGCCATAGCAATGATGGGTACAGGCGTAATCACCACGCTTGCCAAATGCAATGGTGATTACAAACCCGAGCAATGTTCGATAATTCGAAACTTTATCATGCCCGATTCCGGAATCGAACCCGAGACCCCGAAATCTAGACCCGGTATTTAAACCACTGGACTAACGGGGCGTTATTAACTATCAAAAAAATACTGATAAGTAAACGTTGTTATAATTAGTTTAAACGCTTGTAACCGTAATTATTACCGTCAAAAGCGATAATATGAAATAATATTCAACTAATTAATTGTCTATTGGCATTAATTAATATGAACCGAAGTTCTTAGTGTCAAGGTAATGACGTGTCAAGTAATTTTGGCTTTTAATAATTTTAATTTGATTTATTTTAATTATCAAAGTTTATTTATACTTTGTACTAACACAAAAGTGTTGTGTGGTGCCGACACATTATAAGAATAGCACCACCCCATCTCTCCCTTTGGGTGTCGTCAAGAGGCAAGAAGACGGGTAGCGTCTTTCTGGTTCTACGTTCATATCTATAAAGGTAAGAAGACATTGGCATGTTGTAATTTTGCTGTCTGTTAAGATTTACATATTTTTTATTTAATAGCGTTTTAAAATATATTGAAGATTTTCAAATCTCACAATATATTTAAATAGCCATTTGTAAAACTGAAGCCCGACTATAAAATATAAAGCTATCATATTTTACACTTCTGATATGTTCTAAAACAAAGCTATTTCACAGTCCAACGAACTTGCTATATCATACGTGAAACGTGGTCGCGCTTGGAATACAAAAGTGGAGAATATTAAATAAGTACTCGTATGAGCAAAATCTAAGAATAAACAGATGGTGTCGGTTATTGCGCTCGAAATCTGAGCGAGGAGAGAAATGTTTTAATAAAACTGCAAATTTATTACAATGCGTTGCTGCGCTTACACATGGGGTAGTTAATAAACACATCTTAACAGGCCCCCAATTCCGCTAATTTACAAATGGCTCAATAGAATCGCAATTGTATATTTTGACACATTTAATATGGTAGCAATATCAAAATATACGATCGCGATGCCATTGCGATTCTATTGAGCCATTTGTAAAATAGCAGAGTGTGTTTAAAAAGGAGAGCATGAAGAGAACCCTAAGAACCATTAATTCAGTACCGCAAATAGGTAACTAATTACCTTAGCTAATTGTGGTGGAACTGAAGTGAAGACTGAGGCTGATCTTTCACCTATAATGAATGGAGACTAGTCAAGGTCTAGCCTGCTAAAAGCCAAAGTATTCAGGAGTTGAATCTGGCTTGGTATTGAGTAGTGGAGAATATGCCATCAAAGATAGAATATGCCATCAAAGATGTGTAATCGCAGTGAATAGTTCTGTATAATTATTAGCATTCAACATTAAACATTTAAATATACGCGAATTGTGTAGCCACTACGAAATCTCTCCAATAATCATCGAGTAACTAGAATTTGATTAATCAAATTAATAAGTTTTGAATACCTTGAAATACTTGGTTTCTGTAATTTGTAATCGAGACTACAACTTGTTAACAGAAAAAGTTCTTCAAATTCTAAAAACTGGGTGTTAAGTGACTTACAAACTCTGTGAAACATGATGCCAGAGTAATTAAGGTGAAAAAACCCTAAGGTTATTGCGAACAATGCTTGTTTTTAACAATGTGAATGGAAAAACCATAGATGATGGAAAATATAAGGTTTCACATTTTGACAAATCAATATCAGAAGGTTTCGCACACACAATAAGTTTCTGTAGGCTATTTACCATGAGTTTGCAGGTTTAAAGCTAATGCGCAATGGATTAATAATTTAATGATAAAAATAAAAGAAAGAATATTTTTAATCCTGTGACAGTTAAGTTGTTGTAAGAAATTAAAAATATTATTCGGTTTGCGATCACTTTTATTTTTGTATTAAATCCTTTTAAAGGGAGTTCCACGATTTTTTCGTGAATTCTTCTCGGTTTTGTAAAAGTTGTTAATTATGAGTAAGTATTTTCTTTCGGGGCATTGATATTACCATAATATCAAAGGTAAGTAAGCTAGAGGGCGGTGTAATTCCCCGTTGGGTCTACAGAAAACATAGTCAGATTGGTTCTGTTGGGTAAGTACCTACATACACTCAAAATGTATTTTTTTTAGATTTCGAGAAATAGCACGAGCATAAAAATCGCAGAGCAAACGCATCGAGTTTAAACTTAACATTAATCAAGTTAATTTAGCCCTGACAAAGAGGGCGTACATTTCGCGCGTTTTCCGTCCGCCATTTTGGTCCTTCGAGCCGGATTTATGGCCCACTGCGACAATAAACACTTGCAATACGACCGCCATTATTTTACAATAACAAAGATTTTACTTCTTTCAATCGATTGAATGCTCTCTGTCACATTTATCTTGACATATTATGTTTGTAAGGAAACATTTCCAGAGTGCAATAACATTGCAGTAAAATCATATTTTTGTGCATGTCCTTATTACGACTATCTCACATGGATATCCTGGTTTCAGATATTTCCATTAACGACCTCCTTGGTGGAGTGGCGGCCGGCGGACACATCGGTTTTTAAGGAGACACTCTAGACGTCCCGGGTTCGATTTTGAACTGTTCAATGTAGAAAAATCTTTTTCTACATTTTCTCGGGTCTGTTTGTGATACTTTTGTCGTTTCTGATTTTTCCATGAAACAGATCTTTAAATTAACTATTTACTACTTTTTATTACATAATATGTAATTTTGTCCACATTCATATATTTAATTAAGGTTTCAAACATTTTCAAGTAGGTACCAAACTTTACCCCAATCGTTGCGGTAACAATACCAATTTACGCCTCTTAAAACCAGCTGATGGTGAAATACAACCGGCTGTTAATTACGGCCGGCACGTCACGGCGCCGGAACGGCCGGCACGTGTCGCGGCCGGCGCGGACGATATGTCAGCATCGGAACACCATCGGACGACGTTTCTTTTCAATTCAGCACAATAGCCCGGCTGAGTTACGTATGGTAAAGAATACTATAGTCGCTTTCTTACTAGTAACAGCCTATAATCATCCCACTGCAGGGAAAAGGCCTCCATCATTGAATTCAAGTTACCACAGCAATGATGGGTGTACTGGCGTAATCACCACGCTTGCCAAATGCGGGTTGGTGATCACAAACCCGAGCAACGTTCGAAAATTCGACCCATTTTTTTTTTGCCTGACCCGGGATTCGAACCTGGGACCCCGAGATCTTGGCCCGGTATTTAAACCACTAGACCAACGGGGCGTTTCTTACTAACTTTACTAATATTCTGCTAATGTGCATAATAAATTAAAATACATTATTATAAATGTGAATGTTTGGATGGATGAATCAAGCCGAAACGACTGAACAAATCAGAATGAAAGGAGATGTCCCAAATTGTATGGAGGCCAGGCCCAGAACCTGTACACCCCACCAAAAGATAGACCAATACACCTACAAGATTTTGTTATTATCCAATTCTTTTAAAATGGCTTCGTTAAGTGGTTCAAATAAAGAGACAAGTAAGAAAATAGCAATACAAAACAACAAAACCATCATGGCGGAAGATGACATTATGATGACGTCTGTCAGTTTCAAAATCGCGCAGCTAGGAGTCGAGTGCCATCGCTTCCTGTAGTAACAACAAACATTATGAAAGTAATGTGTCGATCAATACTAAATACAGAAAACGAAAAAGAGGTCGTTATAATGAACTACAATAAAAGCTCGACAAGCAGAACAAAAACTTGAAGTGAATGATTATGCCAAAGTGACAAGGGGTATCTGACAACTACTGACATTTAAATTTTTTTTTAGATTGACGCCATCTTGGAATGCCTAATGGAGTTTGATAAATTATTCAATCTTATTTATTTTTGAACCACTAAATTATACGTTAAATAAATTTATATGTATTTTTCCCAGAAACAGTATATTTTTCACATCTCCTTTCGCAGAGACATAGTACTTGGTCAGGAAAAGCATGTCAACCACTTGAATTCGCAGAAAAATGTGTGGTTTCCTTAGAATCACTATATTTGCTTTGCATATTGAAAGGGATCGACATAGTTCTGCATACCTAGTGGTAGTCTACGGGTCAGGGTAAAGCATGGGCTAAATTTTATCCGCGAAAAACAGCTAGTAATATAAATGTGTTAGATTTGATGGGATCTGCATTATATTTGGCACAGAGAATATTATAAGCTTAATTAGCACGCACTCTTTTGTGTTCCACAAAATTTAAGGTTCTTAGGGAATTGTTTCGAAATAAAAACTCCACACGTGCCTACGCTGTTACATTGAGACAGATAATATGCAATAGTTTCAAAAGATTGGATGGATGTTTGTTTCTTAATCGCGCCAGAACAGCTAAACGGATCTAATTTAAATGTTCCGAGAAAATAGATTAGAGGCTGAAAAAGAACTTAGGTTACTTTTATTCTGGACTAAGGTACAGTTTTCGTGGGATAAACCTACGCCGTACGAAATCGCGGGCATCAGATAATTAAAAATATTTTAGACTAGCTGTTGCCCGCGACTTCGTACGCGTCAATTTCTGTTTCTATCGCGATTATTTTTGCAACATTTTTCACTGATGCTTCGCTCCTATTAGTTGCAGCGTGATGTTATATAGCCTAAAGCCTTCCTCGATAAATGGACTATCCAACGCAAACATATTTTTTCAAATCGAACCAGTACTTCCGGAGATTAACGCGTTCAACAAACAAACAAACTCTTCAGCTTTATAATATTAGTATAGATTTATAAGTTGTACGTCTTTGTATGTCTGCATCACACTCATAAACTTCCGGAGCAGTATCCCACTATTTAATTTTTTTTTTTTTTAAATCTCTATTAGCTAATTCTAACAGCAATCATAATAGGTCGCTGACCCCGTTCCCGAGTGAGGCATGCTCACCATCAATCCCGAACCCGGACCCCTCGGGGCACTCCCAAACCACTGATTGATCGGAACCTAATTTTTAGGGTGCCATTCATTTGCGCTAGTTTCGATAGCTCTTACTTATATGACCAAAAAAATTTGACACAAATATGTCTTAAGCAAAAGAGCACCCACTATAACCCCCGTATTTATAAACAAGTACAAGTAATTACTTGACTACAAGTAATTACTTGAGAGACAATTATGCCCCCACGCTTTTTGTACAATAATATGAATTTTTCAATTGATTACTACAGTTTTATTTTAAATTTTTTAGTTCAATCTGTTTTAAAAGCGTGGTTTTTTAGTTTTTTAAACTATAATTTAATCAGCTATTTCGAACCAGCCAGTTCACATAAAACAACTTCATGATCTTCTTTTAAAATTTCAAATCACAGAAAACCTTTAACGACTCTATGCAAATCACGCTTAGATTCTAGTTCAAACAGCTCTTCAACTCGAAAAATACTTAATCTTAGTCCATAACACTGATGTGGAAGCATCACCAGTCGATCGCGGTTGAAAAATGTCCGACTGACGCCGCATTAGATTTCAAACTTGAATTTGAATGAGACAAACTACTGGGACGTCGTTTAGCTCAAGGAGATAGGAATAGGCCATAGTGCTGAGGATAGCGAGTCGATTAGAGGTGAGATATAAGTTCCATTTGAGGTAGAAACGCTAGTGATAGTGGTCCTGTGATTCCGATTGTTTAGAGGAGCACAAGAGTAGCTAAGGAGAAATCTTATCTTACTAATCAATTATAATATATTAGGGGCTAAAGTATGAAATTGCCGTTTTGTATGGACAAAATCGAGAAAAGTCATTTTTACATACTAACAATTTTTTAGTTTTTTTAAAAACGCCTGAACCGTTTTCGAAGCAATTAAAGGTGAAAGTTAGATGGTTATAAAGCTACGCATTATAGTATTTAAATTTCTGAAAATCAAAGTATATAATACAAATATACTTAAATTGAAGCAAGAAGGTCAGCTAACACATTGTAAGGGGTCTTTTCAACGACTTCCTTTGAAGTAATAGGCACTAGCATTGCATTTCTTTTTAGTCAAAAGTTACTTTATTTAGTTTTTGATACAATACAAAAAGAATTACGCAATAATATGACTATACTTAAGAGCTATAAACAAAATAAAAAGTGGAAAAATAATCGGCAATTTCATACTTTAACCCCTATTATGCAAAAGTTTGGATGTATGTTTGTTACTAAATAACGCTAGAATGGCTGAGCGTAATCTAATTTAGCATGGAGATAGTTCATAGGCTCATTATTAATATTTTTCAGACATTTTTCAGACATGCCACACTGGGCCACACAGAGCAATCTAGTCCCAAATTAAGCTACTAGTAAGTAGTTTGTCGTATGGGGTACTAGACAACCGATAAAGATACTTATATATATTTTTTTTTTGTAAATATATACTTATAATACATAGAAACCACCCAGACCAGTACAAACAGACATGTTCATGCACACAAATATTTGTACTGTGCGGGGATCGAACCCGCGACCCATGGCTCAGAAGCAGCGTTTACTACCACTGATCCAAATGGTCGTCAAGTGAAATTAATAAATAATTTCACAAAATTTGTCATGCTGTGAATACTATTTATGTATTACAGTCTAGCCTTTAAATTGTATATTATGTTACTCACTCGAAACTGATTGCTACCTGTCAGTGTACCTATTGTTATATAAATAAGTATCCCATAAAAACAGAAGGTCTACAAACATTAGAAGTTAATGTTTTTGCTTCATTAAAATTTTCGAGAAATATTTAAGCGCGTCGTGTAGCGCCGGCATGTTTGAAGAATTCTGGGCCCCAATTCTGCTAATTTACAAACGGCTCAATAGAATCGCAATGGCATCGCAATCGTATATTTTTACATTACTACCATATTAAATGGGTCAAAATATACAATTGCGATTCTATTGAGCCATTTGTAAATTAGCGGAATTGGGGGCCTGATCTCTCTCTTTCTCTCTCACTATACCCGATCCCTTACATCCGGGACCTACTTCGTAAACTTGTTCCTGTATTCCTGGACCAGTGTTGGTGCGTGTCATGACAGTGTTCCAACTTCCATTTGAATATACTTGTAATAGCGTAATACGTGATAATGTCTGAACGGTGAATGCACCATACAATAGACTGAGATCACATACAACTTTTTTGACTCTTGATTGCTTTTAGGGTACGTGTAATTTTTGGGGTTTCCACCATCTGCACTGCTTTTAATCTTATGATAGCGTCTATGGTTTAGCTATTTTGACTAATTATGAGGACCTGCTTGGTGTACGAGGTGCGTCTAGAAAGAAAGAAAGAAACATTTATTTCTTGAGACCCGGAGCGATTGACTAGGCCGATCCTTTGATCGGTGTGTGTGCAGTGTGCAATGCAAGAGTTCTGGGTATGATTGTCCGGTTGGGTTCAAAAAAAACGGTAATGGTTAAATTTTCTAAGGTGTGTGAGGGGCTTTGAAAGGCACGTTGAGATGTACGTCCCGTCTTCTGTAGTAAGATGAAAGTCGTAAAAATCAATCACGTTAGAGGCCTGTAACATGCGGCTAGGAAACTCTGACATGTCAGAATTATTTTCGTGTGATTGTATACCAGATAATCTTTCAAGGATAATCACACGGAAAGATAACAAATAAGTCTTACAACAATACTAAACGTCTAATTCTCATTGAATTGGTTTGCTTTTAGCTGTTACCTAAATCTTTTCGCCACCACATATTATAATTAATTAAAACCAATACAAATTGCCTTAAACCTCAAAGAATCTAACCCCTAAGTTTTAAAACTGTGAATGGAGTCCATTAGCAATTCAATTCAATTCAAATATTTTATTGCGTTCTATAATGTTACAAGGATATTATATAGTATGATGTAGACAGTTCATTATAGACCCTGTTCGGGCACAACAATACAATTTGTAGTAGACGGACAGAGAGGATGACGCCATAATTACATAATATTTCAATACAAAAGAACAAATAAACACCTATTATTACTACATACATAATTTACTTACTTTCTAAAATTTACTGTATATTCAATTTATAGATATCGACTAATTTGGTGATAGTTATTAATTTATTTTATATAAAATAACAGCTAATTACATATTTTTATTAGATTATATTATTAAACATTTATATAAATTTGAATTTGAGAAATAAAATAAATTGTAATATTTGTTGTCATTGTATTAATGAATTTGGTTATATATTTTTTAATTTTAATCATAAAGGGTCAAAGGGTTCGTTCATTCATGGTGTCCACAGATACAGAGAACGAACGTGTCCTTTTGAGGAATGGTCTAACTCTAAGATCAGTATATAAACTTGAAAAATTTTGTCTCAGGCGGGACTCGAACCCGCATCTCCTCGCAAGTCCCGCCTGAGACAAAATTTTTCAAGTTTATATACTGATATTATAAGTGCAATTAAGTTGCTTAAATATCAAATAAAGTAGGTATAACTCTAAGATGAGACCTAATATCAAATATGAGATTCACATAAGTATGTAGCAAGGCTACGTGCCTGGTTATACAACTAAATCCGACTTATTATAAAATTTTATGTAAAAAAAGCCAACGTATAGATTCTTATTATTAAAATAAGGGGTTTAAGTCAGTGCATGACGTTTGATAGTTATGATTGTTTGGCACGGAATCAAAACTAGTTCAATAAGTTTCTTGAATTTACTCTCGTTTATCAGACAGATGGACCACAAAAGCTGTAAAGTGTACGAAACGTAGGTATAAATAAATCGAAATAGATAATGTGAAACTCTAATGAACCTAAGTTAAATGCGTAAATATAGGTAAGTATCTTTCATTTAATCTTTTCACGTAAATTCAAGAAACCAACTATTATCCTAATTCATTACAAGAGAATACCTCAAACGATCTGTACATATTGTAGGTATCTCATACGCCACTTTTAAATAATCCGTCAAAGGAACACCTAAAACCTCAGGCCACTGTTAGCCTGTTCTTATCTCTTCAAGCTGCATAACAGAGATAAAGCGGCAACTTTAAACCACCTAAAACACATCTGTTCCCTTAAACTCGACTAGCAAACTGCAGCCGACTGCATAAGTTGAAACAACTCCTGGGCATGACCAAGTACATTTTGTAGTTACTCAAAACGTGCTAACTATGCATCCACTTGGCGCTGCGATTTAGAAACCACACACGGTTTTAGAGAATAGCGAACGGAAGACATTGAAAAAATAACATTATCCATCCTAATATTATAAAAGCAAATGTACCTCAGCGAAATCATTAAGTGAATGCAACAAAGTTCGTAACTTTAAAAACAACAAAATATTATTACGATGATTATTGGTCTGGAAAATAAAATTATATCTGTAAGTATACCAAGCTCAGGACTCCTCCCTACTTATTTTTGATTGTATCTGCGGGACAATTTTGTATTTACCCACGATTATTACCATCTTCTCATGTAAGTCACTGGATGGTTTCTAATAAGAAAAAAAAAAACTCTAAACTCATAACTCCGTCTATTATTATATCTGTCTGTTACGTTTTCACGCCGATTATTAATATTCTAATGATTGTAAGTCTGTCTGTGTTAAACTTTCACGTTTATATAAACTATTAAATCTCTGTTGATGAAATTTGGTACAAAGATAGATTAGAATTTGTGAAAGGACAGATTTCTACCCGAGACATAATATATCGTGCAGTTTACGCGGACGGAGCCTAGGGCGAAAAGCTAGTATTGTACATACACTGTGCCTTGGGTATAGTTTTAATTTAAAATATTTTTAAAACACCTAAAATCATATCAGTATATAAACTTGAAAATTTTTTTTTTTTTTTTTTTTTTTTGTCTCAGGCGGGACAGCGTAAGAATATGCTTGAAAAATTCGCGCCGTGTCGCAGTGTCTCGGTGGCCTAATGGTATGGCGCCCGCCCGGCATGCGAGGAGATGCGGGTTCGAGTCCCGCCTGAGACAAAAAAAAAAAAAAAAAAAAAAAAAAATTTTTTCAAGTTTATATACTGATATTATAAGTGCAATTAAGTTGCTAAAATATCAAATAAAGTACCTAAAATCATAGTTTTTCAGCCTGTTACAAATCAACAGATACATCTCAGAATCTTGAGATATCCGACATGAAGCCAAAACAGTCGTAAATCTCGTTAAATTACTGTCAGTTTTTCATGCCCGTGTGTTCGCAGGGCCAAACACCTGGTATCAGACGAGTTCAGATAGGCCATTATACAATGCTCTTCTTCACTGAAACGGATTAACGAGTATATGCAATAACTTCGCGATGTACGCGCAAACGGTTGGTGTAATTGAAATTTACATGTAAAATGGTAGTTTGCGCTCGTTCTGAGTGAAGGTGTAGCGTAAAACTATAGGCCAGATCATTTTACTTATGGGATAAGGTTAATTTGTGAAAATAGACAAGACTAACACGTAACATATGCCATAGATCTTAAAATAAAGACATTATCATGCCAGCTTTTTGTTCAGATATTGCGAGGTAGAATTCACGCAAAATCGTTTTAGCGTTTGGCATTGCATCCTAAAATACGAACAAACTACTTGATTGTTTATTTTTTTTAATAAGAAGACAAAAGTTGCAAGCAAATATCACGAATGACTTGTCAGTTTCGTAACACGGCAAAACAAAGGGAATTGAAACCTGCTACACAATTCAATTAGTGGACTGTAATTTACACTATACAGTATGTAGGTACAATCAGACAAGAAAGTGGTCTATTACCATAAGGTTGAAAATTATTCGCGCGTCATAGAACAACATAGATGATTGAAAACATGAATGCAACATTGCTTATATCAAAAACACACAGGCTTCTTCACAGAGATACAAAACAAGTGTTAGAACTAGTTCAAACTACAAAAAAAAATGATTAAGATGAATCAGTAAAAATCAGTCAAATCAGTTTTATTTCTGCAAATAGGCCCCTGGAAGCAATTTTACTATCTCTCAGTTAATAGTCTGTGTTTGTGTGTGTGTGAGTGTTACAAATCACACACTACTAAGCCTTGGTCTTTAGTGTTTGGTAAAGCTGTTATGTTCGAACTATGCCGCAGTTTTGTCTCTAGTACAGCTCAAGTTATGCAGGTTTGTACGGGCAAGGAAATGGAACCGAGCTACGTTATATATCACGTGGTACTTTTCTTCTGTTGAGATTACAGATTGGGAATATTTATTGGGAATTAGCTTAGCTCCTATACTATGACTTTGTTTGCATTTTTGCGAGATAAAATAGTTGATTTATTAAGTTTTTCAAGTGTTTGCAGTCAAATTCTACGCCACGGGAGAAAATTTACCTATCAATATGTTGAGTTCGCACCGGCTTGCAATTAATAAATTCAAATTATTTAATTTGTGACGAAGTCAAACATTGTCCTTAAAAATATTAGCATATAAGTATGCTAGAGATATCTGCATGAAAATAAGTCAAGAAACGCATGAGCCTATAATCATCCCATAACGGAAAAGGCCTCCATTATTGAATTTACAACAGTAATGATGGGTAAGAAGTACAGGCAACATCTTGTTGGTCGACCCAGGGACTAAACCCTGGACCTCGAGATCTTGGCCCGGTACTTAAACCACTAGTCAGAAAACCAAAAGTTTGTCGGGAACGAGCAAAAAAAGTGAAAAAAAAAAACTAAAAAACCAAGCGACGATCGTAATGCATCGGGTACCTTGTTTCATTAATAGAATGAATCATCATCATGATAAAAAAAACAGCACTTAAAGCCCTTCTTTTAATCATATTCTCTTCTTCATTTAGCATCGAGCAAAAACCCTAATTTCAACATTTTCCACCACTCAAAGATGATTCGGACAAATTCGACGAGAGCAGAGACAATCCGTCCTCATTTTAAAAAAGTTTCGAGCATCAATTGCGTTTATCTATGCCTATTAAAAATGGCGGACTGGGAAATAAGAACTGGTGAGAAAACTTCGACCATCCGTCTCGAAGATAAAGTCGGTTTTTGCAAATCGTCAACCATTCCCAATTCATGGGAAAACATTTCGAACGTTTTCTTTCTAATGTGTCAGCAATTATTTCGCGGTCACGTTGGTAGTACCTGACATTTTGCGATTACTTTTAACCTTGAAAAAAATCTATAATCATCCTGGTCTTATCCAGTTATTTCGGATAACTATTAATATAGATTAATTCTAAAGATATTTCTGATGATATTCATTGATGTATTTCGGTTATCAAAAAATCTGAAATTTAAGGGTACATTTTTAAACTCTGAGCAACCTGTTTTCTGGTTTGCCCGACTTAGATGATGGTTTTCGTAATAGTCTCCATTACGAATCTCTTGATCTATTAATAATATTGCTTTCTAACTTCAGTTAGTGAAATAAAAGTAAAACTTAAAGAAATAAGCTGGATAAGTTATAGTATGAAATTGTCATGAACCAAAATGTAATTTATAGGTACTGGCTAGGTCTACGTCCCTATTTGAATCCCCTTTTTCACCCTCTTAAAGGATAACTCCTGGGATAAACATTATCCTAATTTCTTTCTTGGGACTCAACATACGTCTGTACATAATTTCATCTAGGTAATTAGGTTAACCAGCTTGTAAATACATTCATTTGAAAAAAAAAAAAAACATTACCTATGTTCCTTTTTACAATACACATCAGCGTAAACATCACATCGTATCGTAGAAGTAACATTTTGAGTCAGTACGAAACTATCTAGTGGTTCAATCGATCAAGCCACATTAATTTATCTATACTAATATTATAAAGCTGAAGAGTTTGTTTGTTTGTTTGAACGCGCTTATCTCAGGAAGTACTGGTTCGAATTGAAACATTATTTTTGTGTTGGATAGTCCATTTATTGAGGAAGGCTTTAGGCATAACATCGCGCTGCAACCAATAGGAGCGAAGCATCAGTGAAAAATGTTGCAAAAATAATCGCGATCATAATAACAGAAATTGACGCGGACGAAGTCGCGGGGAGCAGCCAGTAGTTAGATACAAGTTCATTGTAGCATTTTTACTACCAGTTTATTTTGTACCAAAAGAATTGTTTCTAGTCCCATCTAAGGCGGTCCAAACTTTATACAATAAATTGTATTTTAAACATTAATTACTTTAATCATCATATCAGAAATTGACGCGTACGAAGTCGCGGGCAACAGCTAGTGTCGGATATAGTGGAGCAAGGAGGACAATCATATAATAAAAAAAAACCCTGCTGAAAATCAGCATCGTGATTTGCCTCTAGCTGTCACGACTAATGGTGAGCGGGAACCTTTTTTACACTTATTTTTTTTAATTTTGGTGCTTTGTGTTTGTTGTTGTGTCTAATGAATATTTCCTTTCTTTCAAATAAGGAATTTTAAGATAACCACCAAGCTTGGCAGGTCTGTCGATGGTATACCTAGACAAGACGCTACTAACCGTCTTCTTCTAGCAAAAACTTCTTAACAACTCTAATACGACCATTTGGATCAGCGCGGCAGCGGTAGTAAACGCTGCTTCTGAGCCATGGGTCGCGGGTTCGATCCCCGCACAGTACAAATATTTGTGTGCATGAACATGTCTGTTTGTACTGGTCTGGGTGTTTACTGTGTATTATAAGTATAAATTAAAAAAAAAAGAACTCGCTGCGCTCGTGGTTCAATTTAAGAATCCTTTGCTTGCTCGGTTATCAAAGTTGAGCACGCGGTTAAAAAAGAACTTAGCACTCTTGTATCACAAATAACTATTATCGGTTTTTTTCAGTAAAATCAGTAAAATCAGTTTTATTTCTGCAAATAGGCCCCTGGAGGCGCTTTTACACGTCCCAATATTTAAACCTACCACTGCTTCGAGACAAATGTGGGCTAGTGCCGAGAAGAAGCAGCGCAAGAAACTCGGTCACTATTGTCAGCCTCTTTTTAAATAAATATGCTTACATAAGATATATGCCAGTGCGAGCTGGGGCAATTTAAAGCCACACGTTCCTATCATTTATATAATCATTAATAGAATAATAGCCCTTTTTCATTAAAATTACTTTGATATGTGATTTGAGTTTATGTACTGGGAGTTCAGCAATTGACAGTGGTAATTTATTGAAAATACGAATACAATTTCCCATGAACGAATTACCCACTTTTCGCAGTCTGAATCCTGGAACGGCAAGTTTATCTTTATTTCGGGTATTCAAATTGTGTACGTCACTATTTTTGACAAATAACTCTAGGTTCTTACGGACGTACATAATGTTTTCGAAAATGTATTGAGATGCAACTGTAAGTATGTCGATCTCTTTGAAAAGCTCTCTTAAAGAGGCACGGGGTCGAAGGCCATAAATAGCCCGCACAGCACATTTTTGCAGTATAAAAAGGTTGTCCAGTACCCCATACGACAGGGTATTTAATAGTAGCTTAATTTGGGACTACATGGCTCTGTGTGGCCCAGTGAGGCATGTCTTAAATATTTATTTATTTATTATTAATATAAAAAAAAAAGTAATTACTTATTGCTTAAGAAAGTCATACCTTTAGGTGTTACTTCCTAGAGCTTAAGTGAAAGAAATGGGTCACCATTAATAGTCTTATTATTTGGCTGAGAATGCTAACTTTTGATAGTTCTCACTTCTATCTAGTAGGTAATACTTGATTAAGGAATACTTATTGTCTAATAAGTAATTACTTATAATCAAGTAATATAGGTGTAAAAGAACGAGACATATTTTTATAAAACAAAGAAAATATACGAGTAGTTCTGGACTTCTGGTCTGTGTATCTCAATGATTGCAGAAGTGGTTGTGGGTTCGAGCCCCACTTCAGGCAGTCGAAATTTTTATTTTAGGAATTGTTACATCTAATATGGTTTACTTTTTCAAAATTATTGGTTGTGTTTAAGAACTGATTTTCTAAATATCAAACTTAGTCTATGGAACTAAATTATGCCTTTTTACTAACGACTCCCAAAAAAGTGCCTCCAAAAAATCTTATGTAACATCGGAGGCACCTGAGGGTATAATTATAAGAGTTCTTAATTAATAAGGGCCGTCTTGGGCGGAAAGCCCTCCGAGTTGGGCGGATTTCTCCTTTTGTAATGACAAGAGTCAAAAACTTTTGAGTAATTAAGGGGTGACTGCTGGATCGTTGTCAAATAATACGTACAACCCTTTATAGGAGAGGCAAATTTTTCAAGGGAATTCAATGAGGAGTAAGGGAAAGTTTTGAGTTTTTGGCATCACGTTCAAAATGACACTTTTATCTTTTGTTTAACCTAAAAGTTTATGAAATTAGTTCTATAGCTGTATGCAAAATATATTTATTATGCTAATGAAGCCCACAGCTTATGTATAAATAAGTATCTAAGTTCTCTAACCCCCATAAAGCTTGACTTGTAGGGCTCAAACAAAATATTTACCGTTCTGGTGTAATTAATTTACCAACATCTATCAAAATTTTCGCATTTATACAGGGTGAAATTTTAACCACCTCAATATATCAATCTACGACACAAAAAACAAATGACGTATTTTTTCTTTTGGTATAGGTCAGTACAAAAATGTCAAGATAAAGCACTTTGAAAATATCCGCAAAAAACCTAAAATTTTTGATACGGCCACCTAGCAACACTTTTTTTACGCATTGCGCATCTCATTAATAAATTACGATACTATTCATATGTTTTTTGTTGTCCCTTTATACCTTAACAGGTCTAAAACCGTAAAAATTGAAAACTATATCGCGAAAAATATTTTTGGGTGACAACTTGTAAATCATTTTTTACTTCTTTAAATAGGCTCTAAATACGATACTGAACGCCTATAAAAATTTTGGAAAGTGGTTAAAATTTCATCCTGTATATAATATTAGTAAAATTACAGTTGTAGATATTTAAATCAGGATTAGGTACAACACATGTGTCATTTCTGCAATAATAGCAAATGTAAAACGTGACGTCATGACTATTACTTAATCAATCCGTATTTTCAAGTCAATTTTATTTTAAATAATACTGTTTTTTCGAATTATTGTAAATAAGTGATTTCAGGGGAAAATGCAAAACCAAAAATGATCTTCTCAATACTTAGCTAAAACGCCAATAATCATAAGAAGATGCGTGGCAAGGTTTTTCCAAGATTTCTATAGTTTTCATCAAAGCTTTTTTAACTTTCTTATAGTCATAAAAATAAACACTGGACTTACCTCCATCCTCAGGAATATTGAGCAGTTTCTTCGCCCCAGGACTCGGCCCCCGCACCGCCGACAGCGCCCTCTGCAACGTCTCACTCATCTGCTTGCCACTAACACATTCCAACACTATCACCAGCACTAAACACTTAACAACACCACATGATCTCGCTCTACGCCAACTGGAGTCTTGCTTGCCCATCGCTGCAAACATTGGCCAAATGTTTGACGACATTCGGTTGGGCCAGGCTACATCGCTTGGAGTCTCATCTGAAACAATGTAGGAATATTGCATTAGTTTTTTAATTTTGGGGTGGTGGGATCTAACTCCTAGTCGTCCATCCTGGGCAACGGCATCTTTGGTTTTCTAACCAATGATGACGGCAAACAGATCCCGCTGCGGTGGTAGGCTTCGTAAGAGGCTGCCTGGATGCTACTACCCTCCTGCCGGAGTCAAGCGCCAAACAGTTTTACTATGTACCGCTGGTGTGTGGGAGAACCAGTGCAACTTTCTGGAGGAGTCATCTTGGGCTTCTTCTTAACCTTAGAGTTAAGTATGTAGTCAAGAGCAAGCCTGTTGCTTATTAAAAAAAAGTATTGGCGATTTATTAGTCATCATCATCATCATCAAACAGGCTCCTCCAAAGGCAGGATTTTGTCATAATTGAACCGCTTGGCAGGGTTGGCGACCGCAGTTTGGCCAATGTGAGAAGACGCTGCTGCCCGTCTTCTTTAGGCATAAGGTACTTATCATACCCCTAAAGAGAAGAGGTGGTGCTATTCTTTTAATGTGCTGGCGTCAAATGACACAATTATCTCTACAAGCTTTTTAATTCAGTTTAGAATTTTGTTTTTAATATTAAGACAAAAATTATTGTCGACATTTAGATACGAGTATTTATTTTGTTTGAGGATAAAATGTAACCTATACTACATTATATACCAACTCTGACCGTGAAATTGAACTACTTATGCAAAAAATCATGTAAAACCATAGTTGCACGAGTGAAATACAAACCTATCCTACAAGAATAATGTAGGTACGGTCTATATCTAGACACAAAGTAGCTTTTGTCGTAATCTAGATTATAACGTATCTCTGCACCAAATTACAACTACATTTGTTTGGCAAATTTAGCGTGATTGAGTAAATCAATAAAAACACATCCATACTTTTGCATTTATAATACAAGTAAGATTCATATCATTATGAAACAATCTGAATCAATTTTCCATATTTGTTTTCCATAATACCTAATAGTTTGAATAGGTTTGAATCGATTCCTGAAGCTGAATTTTTACTAAACTAATTTTACTGTACCATTTCTTTAATTTACATAGTCACTTGCAGTTAAACACAATGAATATACCAAGAAACATATTTATATAGATTCTAATATAAATTGAAAATACGCCTAGGTTTTGTTAAAACACTGACAATTTAACTAAACAGAAATTTAATTATTATTTCAGTAACACGAAAATAGTATCTAAATAGTAACAATTACTATTCATTACCTAAAAATAACCACACTGTTAAAGTTTACACCAACAATAAATCTACTGACAAACATGTCGGTTTTAGCTTTGAAAGGAATTCGACGAAAGCTCCGAAGCTCATAGATAAAGCTTTATTTGTATTTGATAAAGCAAAACACGAAATAACTTTTCAACCAACCAGAACAATACATTTTACAAACATTGAAACAATATACGATTCAACTCATAAAATTTGTTTTTTATTGAAAATCTATTTTGCTACTAGCTTGAAACATAACCTCAAAACATCACGTACCTTTGAGAGCTTAGAAAATACAAAAACAAGCAATCCAAAGACAAGAAAAAACACTTAAAACATCACAACACTAATAAAATACAATATTCACAACACTGATCTTAATATTAATGATTAAAACTCAATAATTATAATAAAATACGGCGATATAAACGAATGAATCGCTCGCGACGCGAAACTAACCTAAATGTACGCCATCATCCAAACACCGAACTTCTGACCGATAGAGGGATCATCAAACATCGAACTGTATTAATAAAAAAACAACTATATACCAATTGCATTAGGGTCTTAATTACACTGCCACTAAGAAAGTTTTGATATTGGGGCACCGAACGCTGTGTGCTTTTGTGTATCACTACCTGCGCCTGGGCCCTTTTTTGTTCGATTCCCAAAAACGCACTCGAACAATCAAATATGCGCTCTATGACTTTCTAAATAAAGATGATATTATATTATCTGTTAAAGGTACATTCAAAACAGTAATTTCGCCAGATATCGCAAACGCTTAAGGGCTTTTTCTATACGTTCAGAAAGCAATTATAGCTCCTCGAATTGAAATTCCTATACATTTCTAAGAATAATGTCCATGTGGCTTAGTCAATCTGAGAGGCTCGACATAGTAGCAATAATATAGTAGGTTTTCTTCCAGGGTAACTAAAAGTCACAGTTTGATTAAGTTGAAAAACACAAGTATAATATTATGTTTACTGTAGACTATACCAATGGACTGACGCAGCGATGATCTGGTGAAGGTCTCGTAAAGAAGTGGTAGATATAAATGTGGACAACATCACATACATTGTTCTGATCCCAATTTGAATAACTATTTAAAGCATTCGTATTTTGGAAACCAGAAACAACGAAGGTACCACAAACACCCAGACCCGGGAAAATGTAGAAAAACACATTTTTTCTACATTGGCCCGTCCGGGAATCGAACCCGGGACCCCGGAGCAAGCGACACCTTGAAAACCGGTGTGTACGCCACTCCGCCACGGAGGTAGTCAAAATCCTTAGAGTCCTTAGAGTAAGCCAATGTCTAGCAGACTGATGATTAAGATTGATGATTGATTTGACTAGATCGACGCGTGGCAGAAAAGTTGGCGATCACAGTCCGGCCAATATTGACGAAAGGCAGCGCAGTACTTCTTTAGTCACATATGCATGACTGAAGGACTCACTAATGCACCTATGGAACGAAAATGAAAAATTTTTAACCTAGTTAACATTGGTACTAAGGTTCGAAACACACGGTTAAGGTTCACATTAAGTTATTTTTTAGAAAATAAACATAAAAACAAGTGTACTGATATAAATAAAATTCTATATTTTATAGCTTGTACTGATCTAGCTTAAGTCTCAGGAAATAACATAGGATAGCTTTAATTCCAGTAATAATCTTTTATGACGCTTAAGGGGATGTAAGCTTGTACAGGGAATCGATTATTTCTGAATTTAGATGAAATTTTGTATTGATATTCGAGGCCCTATTCACCGTCATTGAAATCATCTCTAGAAGAGGTTGAAAGGAGGGTGGAATTGTGTAAAGTAATTAGGTAAAGAATCAGATAGCGATTGCAAAAATTTGAAGTGGTCTTTAAGAAAAGCAATATCATCGGAAACACGATATAACTAAGAGTGTGATATGGCCACTACCATCTCAAACGGAGTCCGCAGGCGAATAATAATAAAGTTATTAAAAAACTTAACTTTCCTTTCATAAAAACCTCTGATGTTGATATCCTGCCTTGTTCATGTTTTGTTCAGAGCAAAAATACTGTTTCTACACATATCCACTGTGACAGGACTCAATTATGCTGATGGATTCAACAAATCCGTTTTGTTTTGCACCAGTTTGAAAGCGAGCGTTTAGTTCGAGTAATTGATTCTTTTAGTACGCGACATAAAATGAAATGCAATCAAAATGGCTGACAAAGTAGGTTGGAACGAAATTAAATTCACAATCTATCGATAATCTGAAAAGGAGGCTTTTGTTACATAAAGCTAAATCTAAGAAAAGCGTGGTATCAGCCACCAATTTTAAGTTGGTAAGTAAGATGGTAGGTTTAGGTTCATAATTAAAAAAAAGATATTTTTCTACCCTTCGGAGTTTTTTTTTCACGATGAGGCCTACTATAGGCCTGCAGGGCAAAGGCCCCCATAATTGAATTAAAGTTACCATAGCAATGATGGAATCAGGCATAATCATCACGCTTGCCAAATGCGAGTAAAACAAACCCGAGCAATATTCGATAATATTCGAAACTCTTTTTGCCTGACCCGGGGATCGAACCAGGGACCCTAAGCTCTTGGGCCGGAATTAGAATCACTAGAGCTAGACCACCGAGCGAGGCGTTGTACAATCGGCAATAAAAAAAATCATGGTACAGAAAATCATCAAGGAAGGAGTCTTCAAGCAAGTAATAGGTAATGGTCCTAACAGTATTATTTATTATTTCCGTTGGTAAGTATTATCAAACTAGTTATTCATCTAGAATAGATGATATAACTGGTACAACTTTGTCTTATCACAATAGCCTTATAACATATAAGGACGTATTCGCACTTAAGCCTTTATTAATGTATAAGATGTATAAACATTATTTTTGATGATTTAATGGTTGTCAGATTTCGAAAATCTTTTTCAATAGTTCAAAGTTAGTACCATTTAAATTTGTAAAAAAAACACCAAAGTATATGAAAAAAATTACTTTTTCCACAAACAAGAAATTAGCAAAAATTAAGCACCGAGCCAAAATTATGGATTAAAATATAATTATGGATTAAAATATAAAAAAATATGGATTGCATTCCGAAATAAATGATTTTAATTTAATTTAATTTAAAAATTGGTACGGTATTTGAAACTTTTCTGCCTTTAAATTATTATGAAAAACAGTGTTTCTTTGAAACGACGCTTACGGCTAAGGCATAGGCCTACACAAAGTGTCTCCAAAACAATCCCACGCCACCCGCATTCAGCGGTATCTCACTACCTCCTTTTTTTAACGTGAGGAAATCCATTTACGGACTATCCTCCAGTCGGAGGGACCGCTGGAGAGGTGTGTGGGACTCCGGGCTCAAAGGAAGCCGGCCTATCCACTAAACTCACCTAAACACCTGCAGATTGTCGATACACGGTTGATTCCAGACCTTTTCTGCTCTCAATCTCTAAATCACATTCATAATCGACAAACAATAAAGTTATTAGAGTTATTTAATTCGGGGTTTATACCATGTACCTTATTTATTATGAGTTTCCGATATTAAATAACTCTAGTGATAGTGACCATGAAAGTTTAAATCAGTATAATAAAGTTATTTTCTAGTTTATGAACTGTGATCGCGTCCTAACGGTATTATTCGGCCACTACACGGCAAAGTTTAATGGAGTCAAACTAATCTCGGCGTGATGTTGCGATTTTGTACGTGCAAGAGAGTTTGCGAACCGATGACCCAGTAAACTGGCATAATGATATTTCAGACTAACCATAAACGTCAAACAATAAATAACCAATGCTGCTACTGAGTCTTACTTAATGCAGAAATAAATAAGTCTTTTTATGAATTGATGGTGGCAAAAAACTGCGTCGGCAATGTTTTATGTAAAAAAAGAAGATATTTGTATTAAATCTCTTCATATTATATTATTTTTGTTTCTTATTTCTTTCTAGTGGCACCTTATTTCTGTTGCGATACAAATTAAAAAAAATATAAAAATAAATAAAAATATTGTTGGTTTTAAAGGTTCTTGGGTCAGCAGTTTGTGGAGAATAAGGGGTTAAAGACATAATTATTTAGAAGTATAAGTGTGGAGGTTGGTGGAGGAGGGTTAAAGCTGTGCTTTGAAAAGCATGTTAAAGCTATGCTTTGAAAAGTATGTTAAGCCTGTTCCAGCTTCTGTCACTTCACCTTTTTGGTATGTTGTACTATTATGATCTGTAGCAATGTTTTTGTGAGAAAATAAACTTTTTATTTTATTTATTATTACTCGTATTTAATTATTTATTATTTATTTGCTAGATGGAAAATTGGTAAAAACAAGTCACGTCAGAGGCCATTAATAGGCGCCTTAGAAATCTCTGACTCCATAATATCTTTGAAATATAGACTCAAGGGCAATTAAGGAGAATGGCTTGGTATTTTCCTGCACAATAGAATCAGCAATAAGGAAATCCGCAGGAGACTACCTTAACTGACATCGCTGGGAGAATTGCGGAGCTGAAGTGGCAGTGAGCTGGGTGTATTATAAAAAGAACCGATGGCCGTTGTCGCAGACAAGTCCTGGAAATCAGACCGCGCACCGGTCGACAATGTGCGGGAAGGCCCCTACCAGGTAGACCGACAAGCTGGTAAGGTAGCGAAAAAGCCACTGATTTTATGGTACCAAATACAAAACTAAAAATTAAAATTTTGACGACCATTTGGATCAGCGGTAGTTAACGCTGCTTCTGAGCCATGGGTCACGGGTTCGATCCCCGCACAGTACAAATATTTGTGTGCATGAACATGTCTGTTTGTACTGGTCTGGGTGTTTTCTATGTATTATAAGTATGTATTTACAAAAAAAAAAGTATATAAGTAAGTTTATCGGTTGTCTAGTACCCCATACGACAGGGTACTAAATAGTACCTTAATTTGGGACTAGATGGCTATGTGTGGCCCAGTGTGGCATGTCTTAAATATTTATTATATTATATTATTATTATAATAACCCATTTTTAGCTATGTCATTCTTAACGCCACACACCATTATGCAATCACGTATTTAAGTTGAATCCGTTAAATCCGGACGAACTCAGCACTGCAATGATAAAATTCTAATTGCGAACCCATGTTCAATGCAAATTAACCCTGATGGGTAACGTAACTAAGTAAATATTTATGTGTCTGATAATAGAAGGCATTTCTCATTTATATTCTAATACTTTAATCGTATGGAAATTCATTTAATGGAGTGCCCAATCATTTTTCGCAGCTCTATTCTCGATCCTAGAGAGATGAGATGGAAAAAGGCACTTTAAAATAGGCGGACAAAACATCACTTACTGTTCTGATCTCAAAGTAAGTATCTATTTAAAGCACTAGTATTTTGGAAATCTAAAACAAGAAAGGTGATGCAATTAGCCTGAACCGATAAAATATGGATCCTTTTTTTAACACTGACCTGTCCGGAAATCAATTATAGGACCTTGGGGCAAGCGAGGTCTTCATAAGCAAGATATTTTCTTGCTTTCTTGGTATGTATTAATTCTGGTTCTCATGAAAGTGTCGAAATATACGTCTTTTGGGTCTAAGGCCGTATCTTTATTTAGGAGTTTGACTTACTTCACAGCTACAGGGCCTGTAAAATGACTACATGTGGTATTTATTTTAACTCCTATACCTTAACGCGTATCAGAGATTAACTCTCTTGGAAGATAGACTGACGGAAACAAACCAAGTCCTAGGGTTCAGTTTTGAGGTTCGGGACCCAAACACAAAACACACGCAAACTCAAAACTTGTTTTTTCCGCCACTTAAAAATAGGAACTAAACTGAAGCATACAACGAAACTAACGGCAATTTCAGTACCTACACAAAACTTAGAATTCGAAGTGTAGATACCGTTCTAGTTTAAACAGAAGTGTTGTAATTATGTGCGACATTAATCCTGTCACTTATCCAGTTTCCAAATTAAGTACAATTCCCCACGTATTCCGTCTAGTACGTCACTCATTCCGCTAATGAGTTAACTCTAAAATTGTATTCGCCATTCGTATTCAAGTGGACACCAAAACTTCGATGCGAATTCATACAAAAAGCTAGTCATTGTTGCACGGTTATTTCACGGGAATATAAACTCTAACTTTGGGTTGTTAAGGGTGATAGTGCAGTTCGGAATATCGCCAACGGTGGACAAATTCGTTATTCAGTTAAAGTGTAGTTTCATTAGTACAGTCGCTCGGAGTTAGATACAACATAGAGTTTTTATTGCTAGATGCGACCTTATTGCCGGTGAAGCGAATTACTGTGGTCCCTCGGTGGCAGTTAAATTTAAACTATTTAGTGACCTAGACTCGTGTCGTGTGGAACAAAAATACCAACCTTTTTGACATAGGTGTCGTGAAGGGCGACTGAAGGAATAATGCTAGAAAAAGATGGGCAGAAGCATATTCTCTTCGCCATTGGCCAAATTGCGTTCCAAGGTATATCTGCCAAGTGCGGCAATTTGCCATCTTTTAGACGAGATCTCCGTCCAGCAGTGGACATCTAACAATTAAATGAGATCGACCCAGACATAATTGAAATGTAATGTATAAATTAAACGTAGTTTAGAACAATAATATTGCAATAATAATACCGAAAAATGTCGTTTAGTTCTACGACGATAGACGATTCTCGGTTGGTATGGTGGTGCGGTACTACTCGTATATGTACCTTTTGGATTCCCAATCAAATCAGTTTAGGACAAGATCCACTCTTAATTTTCTCGGGTCTGTATGTAAGTTAAAGCCGTACTTTGGAAAGCACGATTAGCCGTTGGACCCGTCTTCTGTCGCAAGATCGAAGTCCTAAAAGTCACTTAAGAGGCCTGTACTTGTCAGCTTGAAAATCTCTGGCACAAAATTAACCTAACGGAAGGAGGACAAGATTTTCCAGTATCATGACTTATCCAGCTAAAACTTTAATTCTATCTAGCGTTATCTAATTTGTACGGTCTAGCCTAGGTGCTCTGGGTTGAGTTTAGGCGACGATTTAAACATGTTTTGCAGCTTTATACACTAATCCACGGTGCGAAATTGTTGGCTGAGCGTCCCGAGCTGTTTCTAGTCACGAAATTGGTTCTAGATCATCAATATTCGATACAAAATTGCATTGTGTTGGAACAGGATTTCGGATTAATATTCAGAGACTTCTGAAGAATAGATTATCTGATGAATACTGTAGTCAAGCAGTTAGTCACCCCATATCGTTCGGAGGTTGATTTAAGTTACAGAACTTAGATAATCTGGAGTTTTAGGAAAACATAAACATTCCGGTAAAGGAAAACACATATTTAACCTGTCAGATGAGGCTTCGAATTAGTAACATGTTTTTTCGTCAGTTGAAAATTAACTTCAGTCGCTGGTAGCTCATGTCTAATGCCTCACATCATAAAGGTGTTTGAACTAAAATCTACAGTTAGGTTAAAAATCCCAGTATACTTCGAAGAATCTGCAATCTGTCTTATAGACGTGTGGTGTCTCATAATTCACCATCGTCAGCATCACCAGCTTCTAGTTTGGTAAATAATGAAGAGAAGACGCTTCTGAATGTCTTCTTCTAGCAATCTTATATAAACCTCTATATCAAGTCGTCGAAGGATAAAATACTGTGAATACCAGAGCACCAGTTTATTAAGGTGCCCTTTGAACCGAAAAGTACCTGCCCATAACATAATAACAACACCATTTCTCATCATGTAAGTGCCGTGAGAAGTGACTAAAGGAGTACGGACAGATGAAGAGCAGCAGCGTCTCTACACCTTTACCACTAACTGCGATCACCAACCCGCTTGCAAAGCGATGTAAATAGAGCCTTTCCTTAGATATCCTCCTTTTTGAGACGCCTACACCCAACGTGTACTGGTGGTGGACTGATGATGATGACATGGTACGCCTTTGATTTTAAATTATAAAGGAATTCGTACAAAATAAGCAACGTAATCGGAAAGAATAAATTATCAAGAGCACCTAGATATAATTGCATGCAATAATTCCTAGAACAAGCACATTGCTATTCAAAGCGTCGTGGCGGGAGCATTAAAGGCTTCATAATTCAAAATGAGCTGAAACCGTAACAGAGACGGAACCGTTCATGGCTGGAGGCCGTCTGTTACACCGTAACGTAACATTTCTATTTTTGATTGAGCACAATCTAAGTTGCGCAGAAGAGAACGAATGGACGATTTCTATGCGGAATTTATTAAAAAATGTTTCCGATGAGTAAGGCACGTTGTCTGTGTCTTAACTATACAATTGAAACATTTGGAGTTAGCTACACGAAAAGTGTTTCAGAGTCAGAAGGGTGTTTATGATCGTTTTTGATGTTGTCAATGTTTATTTATTTTAGCGGTGTCAAAAGTATGATTTGCACTTTCCGACGTCTCTTAAAAGCATCTACTTATTCGGGTTCGTTAAAAAAACTCAATGAGTGGTACTAAATTAGTACATAGGCTGCACTAAAAGTATCGGGAATGGAATATTTCCACTGTTCCTGTCATATTAAAATCTTTTTAATTGCAAACTCCTTGGTTTTAAAAATCGAATACCATTTATTTATTTAAAAAAAGATTCTAGGTCTTATCACAAGGTCTTGTCAAACTTGTTTAGTCGTTGAGAAAATTGAATTGACTCGAGAAAATTCAAGAGCGATGATTTATTATGACTTTCGAAGTGGTTTAACACAAAAACAGTATGTTGACCGGATGATTTCTGCATTTGGTAATGAAGCCCCATCCAAAACCACAATTTATCGCTGGTTTGCTGAATTTCAACGTGGACGTGTCAAGCTCAGTGATGATACCCGTCAAGGTCGTCCAAAAACTGCAGTCACCCAAGAAAACGTTGATGCTGTGCGTAAGCTGATTGAGGAAGATCGAAATGTGACATATTGCGAAATTCAGGCAACTTTAGACATTGGCATGAGTCAAATACAAATAATATTGCATGAACAATTAGGTGTAAAAAAGTTGTTTTCCCGATGGATACCGCATTCGCTCTGTGAAGAGCAAAAAGCGGCTCGCGTTACTTGGTGCGTCAGAACTCTCGAAAGATTCCACGCAGGATCCTCAAATGCTGTATACAACATCGTATCAGGTGATGAATCCTGGATATACGCGTGCTAACCCGAAACAAAAAACCAGTCACGAGTTTGGGTGTTCGAAAATGAGTTAAAGCCAACAAAAATTGTTCGTTCACGGAGTTTTGAAAAAAAAATGGTGGCCACGTTTGTCTCCAAAACCGGCCATGTTGCGACTATTCCTCTTGAGGGACAAAGAACGGTTAATGCAGAATGGTATGCTAGCATTTGTTTGCAACAAGTCGTTTCTGAACTCCGTAAATAGAACTGCAACCGCCGCATCATCCTCCATCACGACAATGCGAGTTCTCACACCGCGCACAGAACAAAAGAGTTTTTAGAGCAAGAAAACATAGAATTATTAGACCATCCGCCGTACAGCCCCGACCTAAGCCCTAATGATTTCTATACTTTCCCTAAAATAAAGAATAAATTGCGTGGTCAGAGATTTTCATCACCTTAAGAAGCTGTGGACGCCTACAAAACGGCCATTTTGGAGACCCAAACTTCCGAATGGAATGGTTGCTTCAATGATTGGTTCCGTCGTATGGAAAAATGTGTCAATTTTCGCGGAGAATGCTTTGAAAAGCAATGTTGTGTCACTTCCTTGATTTCCGAAATTTTCAGTGCCGCCCTCGTAGTGCGTAAAATTGCACTAGTTTTGAACACTACGGTGTGACCCACACCCATGTTTGCGAAGCGCTCCGCGTCTACGGATTAAGAAGTTGCTTTTTCGAGCATCGCGCAAACAGACGATACAAACTAAATGCAGGCGGACCGCGGGCGGGTTCCTATTCTAATGGAATTGTTCTGTATTTGAACGTGATAAGTGCTTGAATTGCGATAATGGGGGGTTAACATTTGTTCCGGAGGGATACATTAGACTAAATTACCTATATAAGTCGAATAACAATCGAATATTACTACTTATCTGCGTCATCACATTCAAGTGTTTCAAATTTTCGAACATAACTTAGGTTTGTGATCACCAACCCGCAATTGGCAAGCGTGGTGATTAAGCCTGTACCCATAATTGCTGTGCAAAGGCCTTTGCCCTGAAGTGGGTTGATTATAGGCCCTAACTAATGAGGCATCACTAACTTAAATAAATGTGCTCGCTAAATAAAGAGTCTACCCGTGACATGAACGCTGTAAAAGTGTTCGGAACGCGCGGATTAAACAAAAACCAAACGCGAATTAATATCCGTAAACACATCTTTCATTTCAAAGTTAGCTGGTTTGTATTGTGTTATACTACACGTACCCGTATATCATACATCATTTTAACCAGCCTTAAGAGAAGCCTTAGACAACAATAGAGAAAAGACTTTGCTGCCCCTCTTTTCCTAGTAGTACTCCTTTAGTCACCTCTTACTACATGAAGGAAGAGACGGAGTTGTGCTACTATTTATTAGTACATAGTTAAATATTAAAATAGTTGCTTTGGAAAAGAACAAGTGATAATTAATACACTTTCAAATATCACTTCATCTCTCTTCAATGTATGTAATGTTTCCGTCATGTTATCTGATGTAGAGGCGACTTAAGTTTTCTGCTTCCCCGTTGACTTAACTGATATCGTAATCTTGTTTGCTTACCGTGGTGGTTATGGTTTTAATGGGGTAGGGTCTACGGAGAAGAGGGATTTGATTGTCCCGAAGAGAACTCATATGGGATGATGATAGATAACGAAAAGAATGAGAAATTGAATTTAGTTTGCGAGTTGCATCGTTGAAAGTTTAAACCACTTTAATCTATAATCTAAGCCATGTTTTCTGCCCTCGGATAACAAACCAGAGCCTTCCTTCATAGTTTGTCAATACAGATAACTTATGCCTTCAGACACCAAAAAACTTTTCGTGCAAAATAGTACACTTAAGTATAACTTTTTTTTAATTTATTTCATTAAAAATCGAAGCCAACATTTTTAAAATAATTATATCTAATAAAACTAAAATTAATTATATAATAAAATGAATAATAATAATTTACATAATTACAATTTACAAGACACAATATAAAAAAAAATAGAACAAATGAATTAAAACAATGTCAACCCCGGAGGGAAAGTGCCCATAACACTTGCAGCATTCCCCTGCTGAATGGCAACGGCTATCCTCTGAACTAGGAATGACCCCGACCGAGGATCATTGGTCCTCATTCTAAGGCGACCACCTAATTCTGCAATAAAACTCTTTGCCAACATAGCATAAAAGCCACCATATTTCCGTCAATCATTGTAGGTGATTCTTTGGTTGGTGGCGACTCAATAGGGATAGCTGACTTTGTCCTTTTTGTCAGTTATTTTTTATTGTAAACAAGATAAATAGTTCAAAAACTGTAACCCCACTTTGGAAATGCAATGACTTAAAAGTCTCCCTGTATATTTTCTGTATTGTTTAAATGGATAGCATGACAGAGTGTAACATTTTGATAGGAGATGAAAAAGTGGAGCAAGTGAAGGAGTTTGTTTATTTGGGATCAATGTTTACAGCGGATGGAAGGTGTAATAGTGATATTGAAAGGAGAGTAAATGCCGGCAACATGGTGAATGGAGCGTTGCACGCTTTTATGAGCAGTCAGAAGGTGTCCGAAAAGGCCCGCCTGGCTGTGCATGGAGGGGTGTTGGTTCCAACACTGATGTATGGGAGTGAATAAGAGATCGATGAGGTGTAAAAGAGGATGTAGTGACCAGTATTGAAAAAGGAATGCTTAAATGGTTTGGACATGTTGAGAGGATGAATGAAAGCAGGTTGACTAAAAAGATATATATGGCGAGTATGAATGGAAATGTTGGAAGGGGAAGGCCGGGAAGTTCTAAAGAAAGGTCAGGTCAAGAGTACCCTAAACCGGCGAACGTGTATGAAAAGGTTAATGAATGTGGATAAAGCGAAAGTCTCTGCCTACCCCTCCGGGAAAAAGGCGTGAGTGTATGTATGTATGTATGTTGTTTAAACATTTTTGAACTCAGAATTTTGTCTTCTTTCAAATAATAAATAAAAGTGTTTTTTTTGTTTTCAAATCAAAATGGACCATATTTGAGCAAAAATAGAATATAAAAAACCGGCCAAGTGAGTCGGACTCGCGCACTGAGGGTTCCGTACTAACATTAACTGAATTAGGCGTCCACTTACTTCTGCTGAGCCAAAATACCACAATATTTTGTTGACTGCAAAAATAACTTTGTTTTTCATAGTGTTATATTTGCGGTTGTTAACAATGTGCTTTATCTCAAAAAGTACCAGTTTGATCTCTTCCAACCCAATTTTCGTTGGAAGTCTTTTTTAAGATCTACATTATGTATTTATTTTTGAAAATTTTCACTTGGTTAATAAAGTGGCTGTGACATACGGTCGGACAGACAAACAGACAGACAGACAGACTTGACGAAACTATAAGGGTTCCGTTTTATGCCATTTGGCTACGGAACCCTAATAAAAAAAGGCCAGTCGGGTCGTACTCGCGCCCTAAGAGATCCGTACCACCAAGACGAACTGTCGTAAAAACAAGTAACTTCAGCGGCGCTCTGGGAAACCCTGAAAGGCTATTCAAAGAGTCAGACGGTAAGAAGATGGTTCTTCTAACTAGCAATGGGAAGAACCCCGTAGGTCTGATTACCGTTGCGAATAAATGATCCTACGCTACTAACGCTACGCTACAAAGACGTAGTAGAACCAAACAGATTAAAGAATTAAATAAATTCGTCAACACAAAAAAAAGCTTGATATATCAATGGCTGTATCAGGCGCCGGGTAAGCCGATGTTGTCTGCAAGTCCCACTTAAAGCTGTCAAAATTTAAACTCCAAGAAACAT
This sequence comes from Anania crocealis, assembly GCA_949315895.1. Classification (NCBI taxonomy): domain Eukaryota; kingdom Metazoa; phylum Arthropoda; class Insecta; order Lepidoptera; family Crambidae; genus Anania; species Anania crocealis. Next base: position 3,825,711 of record OX438874.1, on the reverse strand, counting down.
ACTTCCAATTTACACTAGTTATTTAGCTAGCTTCAAAATCCATTTAAAAAAAATAATGATGACATTATATAACCGCCATATTGCGGGTTGCAGACCAAGAGCAATGCTAAGTTAGCTTTGTTTAGCTCGCATAGCTGACGCAGTTTTTCATATAACTTGCATAGTTTGCAGTCTGCACACAAGTATGAAAAACTACGTCAGCTTTGCGAGCTAAACTAAACTAACTTAGCTTAGCTCTTGGTCTGCAACCCGTATATTGGTCTGTTCGCCAAAGATCGCCAACCGCTAAGTTGCGAAATAGCGGGACCACATCTGTGTCGCGTCCCGTCCCGCATAAATATTCAGGACGTCCCAGCCCGTGTCGGCAACTCACTGTTTATGGTAATTCTGGATTAAAATAATGTTGACAACGACCGTTCGGACTATATTGCAATCGGACGCAAAATAGCCATCAGCGACGCATTATCTAGTGCCTACCTACATTATAATTATTGTTTAAAATAAAAAATAGATACGAAATCAATGACAGAACATCGCCCTGACCTAATAATAACCTACTGAACATGTGGGTGATCTTTTACAACTAATATTACCATACTAATATAATATGTTTTTATGTCTTAGATTTACAGCATAAATATTTACAATATACTTTATTAGATATTATAGCAATCATAAAAATTACATTTTATAATTATAATATTTCAAAACTTAATTATAATGGTTTGCAAAAAAAACAATAAGTATGTGAGGCAGAAAACAAGTAAAATATACAGTTAGTTAAGGAAAGGTAAAAAATAATTGAAAAATTAATATATACAGGTCAGAAAAACAATTAAACTACCTAAGGTCGATTTCCGCCCCGAGCTGTCCCTGCAGTAAAAGTGCCCATGACGCTAGCCGCGTTACCTCGCTGGATAGCAATGGACAACCTTTGCACCAGGAACAACCCGGAGCGGGGGTCACCGGTTTTATGCCTGAGCCGACGCCCCAACTCCCTAACAAATTTGGATGCTTCCGACCCCCAGCAACCTGCCGTCTCCACAGCCAAAGGGACGAAAATATATTTTTCTTTTAATGGTGCATACTTAAGGCACTTAGCCGCCGCCTGGTGTTCTGCTGCAGCCCCGGCTTTACGCGATGTACGAGCAATGTGGGTAGCGGCAAAGGTGCTAACACAAGTCGCGTCCCATAATATCAGACATCGGCCTCTTTCCCATGGCACTAATGTTAGTCCATCAGGACGTTTGCCATCGGTGCGACTGAGGCCAGGTGGTTCAAGAACCGATGGGATTCCAGCGGATGTAAGAGCTCTCAAGACGATGTCATTCAGGGCATGGTGTCGAGGATGTCTTCCTGTGCATCGACGACAGCTCAGTGCATGAAGACCGTCGGCCTCCACCGTGGTCCCGCAGATGCATATATGTGGTTCACATATATGCACACTACTATAATTATATTATGCTATAACTATACTATACTACTTAAGAGAAAAGATTTGTATTTTTGTGTGTGTGTATGTTTGTAATGAGTAAACTCAAAAACTATTGTGCCGATTTCAAAAACTCTTTCGTCATTGGAAAGCTACATTCACCCTGAGTAACATAGGCAACATTTATTGCTAGAAAAGATTACGGGTCCTTATAAAAAAAACTTATTTCCACCCATGCGAAGCCAGGACGGGCTAGTTTACTGTGAAAGTAAGTACCTAACGGCCTATAATTATCTTAGCAGGGCACAGGCCTTCTTTGAATTCAAGTTACCACAGCAATGATGGGTACAGTCATAATCACCAAGCTTGCGAAATGCGGGTTGGTGATCACAAACCCTAATTATCCTAGTAACCATCATTGCTGTGGTAACTTGAATTCAATGATGGAGGCCTTTGCCCGGCAGTGGGTTATCAGTATTAAACTTGAAAAATTATGGCTCAGGCGGGACTCGAACCCGCATCTCCTCGCATGCCGGGCGCGGCGCTTTAACCATGAGATGCGGGTTCGAGTCTCGCCTGAGACGTAATTTTTCAAGTTTAATACTGATATTATAATCGCCATTTAATTGCTTAAAAATTATCTTATAAAGTGGGTTATTATGTTTACCTCTAAATCTAAATGTTGACATGCCTTGTCGTAGTTTCCTCAATTTAACGCTAAGTCACCGTGACATGGTATTTCCCATCGATCACATGGTTTCTGTAGGAACACAGTCCCATTTGGCCAGCGTCCAACCCGTCCCGTGATCGTCTCGTGCTCGTCTCGCGAGCTATTTAGATTTTTATCGTCGTGGAATTTAATTCGATTCAACGAAAATGGATTTTATGCCAGTGATGACAGTTTAGCATTGAGTCAGTACGGGAGAATGGAGTGCGTTGGACATTTATAAAAACCGGGCAAGTGCGAGTTGGCAACCAAGGGTTCCCAAAAAATTTTAAACATTTTTAGAATCGAATCTTGCAGTTTTTCCGAGTTTATCCCAAACTTTTTAATGATTTTATTACTAGTATCATTTTTCTATGCTATAATTCTGGTATAAGATGGTATTATGCCAAATTGAATATGTCTAGGTTAACGGGAAAGAGTTGTTTCCTTGATGAATAGAATCATTTATCTAATAAATATGACTTTAACACTTTTATACAATTAGTCCTGTGGGGAAAAAATGCAATTACGTATCTTTTTAACGTTCACTTAGAAGTTTTTATTTCACAGTTTTAGGGGACTGTAAACCTAAGTTATATTAATTTCTACTTAGCGCATTTTTGAGGTAAACGATAAAGACCAGACAAAGGGCACCGAAATATTATAGTTGGGCTTTTTAGTAAGAACGATTTTCGGTCTTAAATCGTGTATCTAGTTTTGTTGCCCACGACTTCGAATGAGTGGAATATTGAATTTATAACTATGCATTAAAATTATCCCACGGGAACCGTACCTTTTCCCGGGATAAAAGGTAGCCTATGTGTTACTCCAGCCAATGTGATTAGTAGTATTTTTAAAATAATCATTGGGCTTGCTCTTGACTACACAGTTAACTATACGGTTAAGAAGAAGCCTAAGATGGAGCGAGCTTACACAGAAAGTGGCACTGGTTCTCCCACACACCAGCGGAACAATAATAAAACCGGCCAAGTGCGAGTTGGACTCGCGCACGAAGGGTTCCGTACCAAAAAGGCCAAAAAAACGGGTTTGTTGTATGGGAGCCCCCCTTAAATATTTATTTTATTTTGTTTTTAGTATTTGTTGTTATTGCGGTAAATGAAATACATAATTTGTGAAAATTTCAACTGTCTAGCTATCGCGGCTCTTGAGATAAAGCCTGGTGACAGAGCGACGGACAGACAGCGAAGTCTTAGTAATAGGGTCCCGTTTTTATTTACACTTTGGGTACGGAACTCTAAAAACTGTTTGGCCCCGGACTCCGGCAGAAGGGTGGTAGCATCCAGGCAGCCTCTTAAGAAGACTACCACAGCAGAGGGATCTGTTAGCCGTCAACATTGGCTAGAAAACCAAAAATGCCGTTGCCCAGGGTGGACCACTAGGAGGTAGATCCCACCAACCCTAAAGATCTATGGGGTAGAATAACCGTAAAAACTCACTTGCGTCATTCATATAGGCGAAATGAATGCGATTCTACATTGCCAGTGAATGCGGAGGGGGGAAACTGTTTGAAAACATAAAGTAATGAATGACGCAACATTTTTGAACTGCTTAAACTTTTTACAGTTAGTCAATTTGGGATGAGAGGGATCCGCCATAGCGTTCCACTCCGGTTAACGTCTCCACAGTCTGAGGCCTGACTGCAACACAATGTCTGTATATTCGAATCCATCTGTCCATATCACCCATACCGATACCTTAAAGTATCTGAAAGAGAAAAATACATTCATAAATACGAGCTTCGTGTTGCAGAGTAAGCATCTGTACCGGTCTGTGGTGACGGCTGAGTGGTCCCTCCAGCGGTGGTAGGCTGGTGGGCGGTACGGAGCAATCACACTAAAACCAGCCTAAGAGGCCGCCTGGCTCGCGACCACCATCCACCACCATCCACGAAGGACTATGGCGTAGGCTTCTTCTTAACTCTCGGGTTCAGTTAAAAGTCAAAAGCTAGCCCATAAACAATAAAAAAATGGTATTCATAGGCTGAATCAAAGTGAGTGTTCACTCCATTTTTTCCGTCCATTGAAAGGTGCTGTCAAAGCTCCGAATGCGATAACTTGAACTCTTAAGAGTTAATAATACAAACTCAATATCAATATATCAGTAACTCAGTTACCTCTTGAAAACGGGATAGAATTTCGTTGCCATCAACACGGTGTTTGACGCAAACTTCCCAGATTGAACTTTCTAAACCAATTACTTGATTATAAGTTGCAGTAGTCACTGATGCTGTTAGAGAATCACTGGAAGAGACACTATGTAACAAAACTTACGGGAATTCGAGAAACTTTTTTCGCTAGGATAATAATAGTATATAATACAATTTAACTTTTACGTCCTAACTGTCATTGTCATAAATGCCCTTTTCTGTTGCTAGAAAAAAATAATAAAGACATGTTTCTTTTTTTTAAACGTTAACTATCTATTATTTTTAATAGTTATTCTGCTAGTTGGGACTAAGATAAATACCAAAATCTAAGCCCATGAATACCGGTTCAACGGTTCTAAAGATACAAGTGTTCGGAAGCAATACGGCTTTGTTTAAAATATTAACACTAGCGGACCCCGCAAACTTCGTATCTCCTCAGAATAATGTAATGGGGACTACCGTTTCTTTGCTCACCAGTTGGCGCCACAGTAGACTGAGGTCTGGAGGTATAGCTGTGAACGGCGATCGGCGCCGAAACAAAGTGTTAATCTTGAATCTAATTAAAGTTTATTATTTATAAATAACTATCTTTCTTCTGAAATAGTTGCTCTTTGAGGCCACCTATTTTTGCGCTTTTTCTTAATTCCGCTTTCAAAGCGTTCACATTAATCGCCAAATAATCCATATTTGCGATAATTTTACGAAGGAGATCACTTTCCAGCAGGTAAATTAAATAAATTATAATTGTAACGAAGCCCGCTAAAACTAGTGAAAACTGGATGTTATTGGACCTCACGCGACACAAGCGCCTCTAGTGGCAAATTCACTAGCGATAGACTTTGACGTCAAATGTCATTGTCATCAAATATGGCGTTTACCTTACATCGCCATCTGTTAAAATCGCATGGAACTCAGTATTTATTGAGTTACAAACTATCTTATCTTTCAAGTTGGATCAAACTGCACACATTGTGCAAAATGAGATTAAAATCGGTTTCACCGCGGACAAACATACACGTGACAAGTTTTTTATTTACATTAAGACGACTATTCTAGTGAACATTTTTATCTTGGAACCACTTGGAGTGGTCGCTTTACTAAACTAGTGTAGTGATTATAAGTTGGCGTTAAGCCGGATCGGCACCAACTTAGCCGCGCTGCGCTTTTGTCCTGGTCGCAATTACCACAAGCTTTTGTTGGGAGCTTTGAATTCTTTAACGAATTAAGGAGCTGAGCTTTTTAAGGTTGCATTTAGATTGATACAAAATAGATTCTGTTCGAAAAGAAGACTTCTGTGGTGTAGTCGCTTACACACTGGTTTTTACGGTTCACCAAATTCAGAATAAAAATCCGCACATTTTTTTCCACCAGGTTCAACGACTTTCTAAGGATAACTTCTAGGACTCTGAATGAAAACCGAATCCCTATTTCCCTTGGTCACGACATCACGCGTAAACGGCTGGACCGATTTTGCTAATTATTTTTTTGTTTTGTTTTTCATTGTCATGAGATGGTTCATATGACAGAAAAAAAATTTAAAAATGCGCGAAAAATTAGATAAATTAAGAATACATAACCACCATATCAAATTAATTATTTCTAATGTTACCTTAGCGCTTAAGGAAATTTAACACTTTTTTAATGTAACATTATGGCGTTTGAAAAAACATTGACAGAATGCGTGCTGCAAACGGTTACAATTTCCAGTGCGGTTAGCATTTGCAATGTCGATAAATAAATTTGTATCTAAATTTTTTTAATTAATCATACCAATTCTAAATCAATATTCATAGTTAAGGCAGGACAACGTCTGTCGGGTCCGCTAATCCTAAAAAGTATTAATCGTATCTAATTAGTTCAGCTTACTGATTTCCCAAATAAATTTCTTACAATCTCTTCATTTCCTTAATGGATGATTTTCTTGATAAAAGCTATAAAAAACAAATAGATAAACACACTTTCGCATTAATAACACTGTATGGATTCATGGTTTACCTACCTACACTATTTATTTAAGATGTTTCATAAAAATCATAGAATACATGAATAACTTATTATTTGCAAATCAAATTAATTAAATGTATTTTTTTACTGCCTCAGGCGGGACTCGAAACCACTATCCTTCACCTGTTAATTGCAAATTTTAATAAAAACAGATATAATCCGTAGACTCACTGGTATAGGCCTTCCTTATGGCTCTTCATTACACACAAAACACATCACATGTGTCATGTATTCGTAATTACAATATAGTAGGGTTCTAGTTGCAATCGTAAAACAATTGAAAAATTGCTTGTATTTATTTAATAATTAAAAAAACGCATTCAATAACCAATTTCCTCTTTTTCGTATGTTACTCGTATTTTATCAATACAGCTCAAGTCTCCTAAATTATACATGAGTTATTATAACCGATTCCACTTTCCTGTCTTTTCCGTTCCGATTGACGCCGACCATACAATTTTCAACCCTAATATTTAGGTATGGCAAAATTGGACGTAAACAGAAATCTGCGAGCCCCCGTGCCAAATGCGGCTGGCCGGCCTCCAAGTGGGGCGAAGCCCTAGGCCGCTTTATGGCAACGAATTAACGTTTTCTGTTACAACGGTTAGAAGTGATTTGATTTTGCAAACGACTATGGAATATCACCTTTTGTTTCTATAGTCTTGGTGGTACTGATGGACATTGGACTGTTTTTTGCTGTGTTTGTTTGTTATCGTTGAGTTATCAATCAGTGGAAGCTTTATTTTTTATGTGTCTGTAAATACGTCAACCTACCACAAAACGTCAAATTTTCTCAACTGATATTGATCTCTACATGTTGGACTTAAAGTTGAAAATCAATTCAATGACCTTTAACTTTTTGGGTAAGTTGAACTGCCATGCCGTTGCCTGTACTTCCAATATGTGTTACTTATAAGATTTAAATCATGTATGTTTTTCTTGAAAATAAATAAAATAAAACACGATTTCTTGAATAAAAACTTTTTCGTCTGACTTATGAGGAACTTGAACCCACAACTTTTCGCTTTCAGTTCAGCGGATAAATAAAATAATTCAAGGAACTGATATTCCGCTAAAGGGATAACTAACTACGAGTACATAACAGAACTGCCAGAAGAAGATGAGCCTTTCCTTTGCCATGGGCTACGTCGATCGCCAACCCGCCAATATTGGCGAGCCTCATGTACTGATCGATACTGCTAAGATTAATTCCTAACCTGACACAATGACCTTACCTTTATATTGCCTGGATATAAGTTTCATCCAATTAATTACCTACAAAAAACACCTAAATTTTATACTTTGGGTATTGTGTTTGCGTAAACTTAACAAATACATAGTGAGATTTTATAAAAAAAATAGGTTAGCTTTCTACCAAATCATATTTTGTGCAGTCGGAATTCCGTAGAAGGTAAAATATGTATAATTGGACAACACATTAAATTAACAACGTACTATTTGTTATATCAGTATATAAACTTGAAAAATTATGTCTCAGGCGGGACTCGAACCCTCATCTCCTCGCATGCCGGGCGGGCGCTATAGCATTAAGCCACCGAGACGCTGCGACTCAGCGCGAATTTTTCAAGCATATTCTTAACGCTATAAGCCAGCGTCGCTTCATCAAATGTTAGGTGTTTGCACCCTTAACACCCGAAAGAAACATCTTTGCAGATGTTTGCCAATCAGTTAAATGAAACAGCTATTTATATACTTTATTTGATATTTTAGCAATTAAATTGCAATTATAATATCAGTATATAAACTTGAAAAATTATGTCTCAGGCGGGACTCGAACCCGCATCTCCTCGCATGCGAGGATATCAAATAAAGTGTACTATTTGTTAATTGAAATTAAATACCATAAAACATTAAAAATGCTTCTAAATCGACATACGACTTTTAATTCAAGAAGTAATGATCAATTTAATTTGAGATAATTTATCATTTTGCTTAACGCCCCGTTGGTTTGTGGTTTAAATACCGGGCCAAGATCTCGGGGTCCCAGGTTCGAATCCCGGGTCGGGCAACAAAAAAAGTTTCGAATTTTCGAACGTTGCTCGGGTTTGTGATCACCAACCCGCATTTGGCAAGCGTGGTGATTATGCCACTACACCCATCATTGCTGTGGTAACTTGAATTCAATGATGGAGGCCTTGTCCCTGCAGTGGGATGATTGTAGGCTGTTACTATCATTTTGCTTTAGATTGATCAGTATTGTTGACTATACAGTTATATATTAACAATACGAAGTTAAAGTTAACATCTTAATTATAACTATTCCCACTGTCAGAATGTCTGCAACTGACGCCTTTGATATCCGAATAGGTAAGAGTAGTACAGTCATCAACATGAGCCTGGAAAATGTTAAAAATCGGTTTAAGATTAACGCTTTTGAATCAATGCCTAAAAGAAACGCGCTCCTTTTGATCAATATCGGGTAGTACCGTTTTAGCCCACCTTAGCACCGTTTTTGGCCAGTGGACATTTGAATTAATTTATAAAAAATCACAATGTTAACAACATATCTTTATTTGTTTTCAAAGATTCGTACTAAAATAAATCGAGTTTGTACCGCTTAATAATATAAATTCATTTTTATCGTTTATTTAGGCAATAAATGGCCATAAACGGTAAAGTGGCCACAAACAGTACTTCTACCCTAGATCATATCCTTTGTCTAGATAAATAAGCCAGTGATAAGAATAACTTATGACACTGAAATGTGGTAGCTTGATTCGGGCATTTAGAAAGGCTCAAAGTTGCAAAGATGAAGGGGGCAAAGGCTGTAATCCTTTTACAATAGAATTAGAAATGAGGAAATCTAGTCAATTACTGACATTGCTAGAGAATTACTGAACACTGGCAGTGAGCGAAAAACATAGCAATAAGAACCGATGGCCGTGGAGGATTTAGGAATGGCAACTGATAAATAGATCCTTGATTGCATGGTACAATAGCACCACTTCTTCTCTTCCTATGAGTGTTGACTAAAGAAATACCATTTTTTCTGCGCCGTTTGCCAAACTGCGATCGCCAATATAATTGCCAAGCGTGGCAAGTATAGCAACTCTGTTTAAAGATGCCTGTGTGTCTAGCTGTGTTCTAATGTTGACTAGTGAAGATGATGATGAACACATATTTTTTCTTTATGATAAACTTGCCCGTCCCGGCTTCGCACGGGTGGACCCGTTAAGTTTTAGTAAGGATCACTAACCTTTTCTAGCAATAAATTTTAATAGCCTATGTCACTCAGGGTGAATGTAGCTTTCCAATGGTGGAAGAATTTTTGAAATCGGTACAATAGTTTTTTTTTTATTCATTACAAACATACACACACACAATAATGCAAATATTTCCTCTTTATCTATACTAATATTATAAAGTCTATATCATAAATATAGTTTCAGAGTTTGTTTGTTTGTTTGTTTGAACGCGCTAATCTCAGGAAGTACTGGTTTGAATTGAAAAAAATATTTTTGTGTTGGATAGACCATTTATCGAGAAAGGCTTTAGGCTATATAACATCACGCTGCGACCAATAGGAGCGAAGCATTATTAAGAAATGTTGCAAAAATAATCGCGATCACAATAACAGAAATTGACGCGGGCGAAGTCGCGGGCAACAGCTAGTAATATTCAATGTAGATATGTAGATGTAGATTATGGAGATGTAGATTCGATGTAGATAGTGTAGATGAAGAATAAAGGCAGCTTCTTAGAAATCCCAATTGTGATAGTCTGGACTCTTGTTTAATAGTGTATTTTGTAACTGACTGTACGTAGCGAGCTTCAAAGGGTTAATCGATCACCGTCCAGAGGAATCCTGCGTCTGCTCCATCAATTCACTTGTTCGGGCTAATTGTATGTGTTGGGGTTATGAGTTTATTTCATTATTAGCCGACAAAGAGAAGAAGATTTTCAATGCGATGCTAATCTTTTCTTTAATATGTAACACTTTTATGGGTTGAATCAATTTCAGTTTATACGAGTAGTTATCTTTTCAGACGTCCACAGCTGGGCTAAGGTCTTTCCTAAGGATATCCACGCCCATCTCTCTTGCCCGCATTCAACACTCTGCGATTTTCTCCAGATCGTCGGTCCATCTGGTAGGGGCCAATCGGTAATGGTAATATTGCTTTCAATTTTGTTCATAATTTTTTATCACAATAAAGTCAGGTCTAGTGAACAATTTTGTGAAATATTGTTGTGACAAAAAAGTCGGAACCAAACAAGAAATCACCGATTGCATAGCGAAGATTGAAAGATCTAATATATCAAAGTCCCGAAGAATCCTATGCCTGATCGATCAACTCGCTTGTTGGGGCCAATTTCATATGTTTATGGCTTATTAGATATTATACTTAGCAGTTTCCCGCGCCTTTATATGGGACCGTACTTATTTGCCGGGATGAAAAATAGTCAAAGATCTATCCTCATACTTAATTTAAAGCAATAGCAATTTTCATTGCCTAACTAGATTTAAACGCCCTGGATACTAAATTCTATGAAAATCTTTAGAGCCGTTTCCGAGATTCAGATTATATATACACATTTATACACTAACTAGCTGATACCCGCGACTTCGTACGCACGGAATTTTAAATTTAAAACAATGTTTAAAAAAATTTACCTACTAGTACCTATTGCCAAGACAAAATCTATACTAATATTATAAAGCTGAAGAGTTTGTTTGTTTGTTTGTTTGTTTGAACGCGCTAATCTCAGTAAGTACTGCTTCAAATTGAAAAATTCTTTTTGTGTTGGATAGTCCATTTATCGAGGAAGGCTTTAGGCTATATTACATCATGCTGTGACCAATAGGACCGAAGCTTCAGTGAAAAATGTTGCAAAAATAATCGCGATCATAATAACAGAAATTGACGCGTACGAAGTCGCGCGCAACAGCTAGTGTAGTTATAAATTGTTCCAGCCAATAAACTAACACCGTGCCAAATTTATTGCAACTCCGTTCAATTAAAACTATGTATTTCCATACAAACTTTCATACCCTATTCCCTTTGTTAGTTTACCCTCTTAAGGGTAAAATATGCACAAAATTTTAATGTTATTTTCATTAATATCTAATCAACAGCCTAATAATTAAATTCCAAGCTTTTAGCTTAGAAAATGACGATACTTCCATACAACCTTTCGACCCCTCTTTTAATCTCTTACAATTTTCGAATTAAAAAGTAGCATGTAATTTGAGCTTAAGAGTATCTTGTGTACCAAATTTTATTTAAATCGATTCAGTAGTTTTAGCGTGAAAGCGTGACAGACACAGACAGAATTACTTCGCATTTATAATATACTAGCTGTTTCCCGCGACGTCGCGTCGTCCGCGTCAATTTTTGTTAATAAAAATCCGATTATTTTGCAACATTTTTCACTGATGCTTCGCTCCTTTTGGTCTCAGCGTGATGTTATATAGCCTTCTTCGATAAATGGACTAACCAACACAAAAAAATAATTTCAATTCGGACCAGTACCTTCTGAGATTAGCGCGTTCAAACAAACAAACAAACAAACTCTTTAGCTTTATAATATTAGTATAGATAAAGGATTGCTCATTTAAAGGTATTATATAGATAGATATTTAAGCACCAGAATGGACTTTTACAGGAGGTTAACTATTAAAAGAGAATCTTAAAGGCTTGCCTGTGTAAAGGCTTTTAATGTCGCATGAAATTGCTCATTGCTTTTACATTAAACGTCTTCCGTGCAGGTGGTCTAGGGTGAAGATAAAACTTCAGTGCTAAATAAGGTAATGTTGGAAGGACGGAGTCTATTAAGTGGGCACAGGGCAAAAATGTCAGCCAGCGCGTGAAAGCTAAGAAAATTTAACGCCATACATTTCTATCATACAGTAATTCTTCCGTAATCAAGAAGCTTTTTCAAAAAAATCACTTTGACATAGGCATTTAAGTTTATGTATAGGAAGCAGCTTTAGCTTCAGTTAAGTAATTGTGATTTGTTCAAAATGCGAATTCAATTTCCCACTTTTTGCAGTCTAAAACCTGGAACGGCATGTTTATCTCTGTCTGGTATTAAAATTGTGTATGTCACTTTTCTTAACTGATAAACAATGGTTTTTCTGATAGAACTGACTCTTCTAGCTGGGCTGTGGTGCAGATGAGTGAGATAGGTGGCTGGCGTAAGGCCAACCGCTGACGTCCCAGCATTAAGATCGTATCACTGGACGGGCAACGGACTATGACGGTCTATAGCGGGTTGACGGAAAAACTATTTGGTACACCGTCTCCATGTTGCCAGGGACATTTGACATACAAAAAAAAAAGTGTATAAAGGTGACTTCGTGTTTGGCAACGACTTGAAATTGGCGCCTCATTATACGCTTTTCATCGGTTTTAATTTTCTGAAAAGAGGTTTTGTTTTTGGGTTCCGTACGTCAAGCGGAAAAACGGAACCCTTATAAGAACCACTTTGTTGTCCATCTGATAATTAATACCATACCATTATTTTGCGAATTGGACATTCTGCGCCTAAACGACTCATCCGTTTATAAGGTCTTGGGGTCCTATACGTTTAAGCCTCGGGTCGGGCAACAACAATTTTGAATTTTCCAACGCTGCTAGGGTTTGTGATCACCAACCACATTTAGGGGTGGTGGGATCTACCTCCTAGTGGTCCTCCCTGGGCAACGGCATCTTTGGTTTTCTAACCAATGATGACGGCTAACAGATCCCTCTGCGGTGGTAGGCTTCGTGAGAGGCCGCCTGGATGCTCCACCCTCCTGCCGGAGTCCGGCGCCAAACAGATTTTCTGTGTTCCGCTGGTGTGTAGGAGAACGAGTACCTCTGGGTAAGCTCCCTCCATCTTAGGCTTCTTCTCAACCGTATAGTTAAGTATGTAGTCAAGAGCAAGCCCACTATTTATAAAAAAAAAAGCTTGAGAGACGATGCTACTGCCATTTGGTCGCTTCGTACGACACCCATGAGATGGTAAGAGATGAGGTGGTGGATAATATTCCTGTGCCAGCACCGAAAACCAAAGGAATAAGTAATATCAAAAGAAGACAGGCAGCTGAGCGTCTTCCCTTCAGCGTTGCCAAAACCGCAAATGCCAACCAGCGAAGCATGCCGATAATAGCATAATTCTGCTTATGAAGAGGCGTATGGTGAAATGGACGGACATCACAATAATAATAATGAAGTTTGTGTTCAAAGGAATGTTACGGTTTTTTATTTTAAATCAAAACTAGACTAAAATTGAGCAGTACTTTATTAAATAAAATAAAACCGGCCAAGTGCGAGTCGGACTCGCGCACGAAGGGTTTGTTTTATGGGAGCCCCCCTTAAATATTTATTTTATTTTGTTTTTAGTATTTGTTGTTATTGCGGTAACAGAATCACATAATTTGTGAAAATTTCAACTGTCTAGCTATTGCCGCTCTTGAGATGCAGCCTGGTGACAGAGCGACGGACAGACGGACAGACAGCGAAGTCTTAGTAATAGGGTCCCGTTTTTACCCTTTGGGTACGGAACCCTAAAAACTAAGAAATCATCCGACGTCTTTATTTCGTCAATTGAAATCAATCAAACAAATCCAAGTAATTTGTACTATACCAACTCATAAATTTAAAAAGCTGCTTAAAAATCCAAACATGTATTAACAAACAAATGACCGAACAGCCCTTTGAATCTTCAATCGCGTGAGTGGATACCATAATTCAACTGTCCCGCTAATTGACATGATCGCTGCGTGTGCGCATACATACCAAGATAAGCTGAGCTTTCTGTATTCAAACCATCACAACATGTCGAGTCCAGCTTATGATGGACGATACTTAAGTTACGACTGACCAGTGTACAAGTTTATTTGTTTTATGTTTGATTAATAAAATGTAAGGTTGATTTGGATACAATGTTAAGAGTGCAAAATCCGATGTATGATGATTTTTAAAAAGATTTACAAAGAAATCGGTTCATTGATTTAAAACCTATTTTTTAGGTCATTTTCACAAATAATAATTGTGATATACGAAAACTACGAAAACAAAAAGTACGAGTACTAAGTAACACCTAATACGAGTACTTAATAATTTTGGACCAGTTGGTTTTCCTTTTTATCTGAATGATTTTATGGTTGAAATATAAATTATAATTAAAATTATTTTATTTTGTCCAAACAGCATTGCAAGGTAAAATGGGTCAAGTCTCCGATAAAGTCACGAATCATTAAAAACACAAGTTGTTAACCTTCCTTTTGCAGTCGGTTAAATACACAATATAAATGCAAACTTTACAAGGTAGCATTAACATTGTTTATTGTCTTGTTCGTACACGAAGTTACTTCGCGTCTCGGAATAAGTTCTCTGACAGGTACAGTCAACCTCAATAATATTATGTTACATATAAAATACGAATTATTTAATAGAACAATCGAATGTCTTAGATGGGACTTGAAACTACAACCTTCCACTTACCGGGCGACTAGTTTGACCAATTGAGTTTTAAAAAAAAATAGGCTTGAATATAATAGTCGACTCAAAAAGATTCTTGGTAACTAACTCAATTAGTTAGACTTACATTAGAATAATCGACTAATAAGTGGAAGTACTTTGTGGGATGATGGGATCAAGTCCCACCCAATAGTCATCAATTTTATTTATTTATTTATTGCATTTTGTTTACAAAATAAATGTATTAAAATTAAATAACAAAATAAATTTATTGCAGAAATTGCATTATTTAATCTACACCAGCAATTTAATGATTAAAAAAGTTGTAAAACTATTTAGGAACGTATAGTGGTTGAGAAATTTTCCATAAGGAATGCGACATCACCTAATTCTACATGGACGAATTTGCGGGCGCATCGTTACCTATTTAAAGTTAATAGGGGTTAAAGTATGAAATTGCCGATTATTTTCCCACTTTTTATTTTGTTTATAGCTCTTAAGTATAGTCATATTATTGCGTAATTCTTTTTGTATTGTATCAAAAACTAAATAAAGTAACTTTTGACTAAAAAAAATGCAATAAGTACTAACGCCTATTACTTCAAAGGAAGTCGTTGAAAAGACCCTTTACAAAGTGTCAGCTGACCTTCTTGCTTCAATTAAGTATATTTGTATACTATAATGTGTAGCTTTATAACCATCTAACTTTCACCTTTAATTGCGTCGAAAACGGTTCAGGCGTTATAAAAAAAAATGGTTAGTATGGAAAAATGACTTTTCTCGATTTCGTCCATACAAAACGGCAATTTCATACTTTAACCCCTAATATAAAAACTGAGAAGCGACAAGTTCAGTTTTTGTATTAGGCAGCCAGTTCATGAACAATTTGAACACTACCACACATTATAAAACATTTCCGTGCGTACCTACTGGTATTGTTACTGTACGTAAAAGGCTTAAATATGGCTAAGGTCGGAGACCATGCTGCCAGGTCATGCGTTTTTTTTTTCGGAGCCGGCTAAGGGCATAGACTAACCTGCCAAATCAATAGTAAATTTGAGCCCGTTTTTATTTTTCCACGAATTAGAAACTAAGAAATATTATGATGTGTTCGCCACTACTCGTTTTATCATTATGAAATTAATTTAATTAACCACCGTATCATAGTTTCAAAAGTTAACAGATTCCTGTTTTGTAAAAAACAATATCAGTTCCAAAAGTACTCATATTTCCGACCCCGACTATACCGTCATAAACAGTGATGTACAGGCAACACAATATGAAGCTACTAGTACATCTTATATCGTTACAATAAGTACGATTTTGCAACAAAAACGTGAAGCTTGTTTTACAGATCTGTACGGAATGTTTTTAAAGCAACATCAGAAAGCTTAAAAAATATTTTTTTCTCAATACGTAAATGAGTAATATTAATGAAATATTATAGTGGGATTCCTCTTGCCAGTGGGGGGTAAGTTATTAATTTTTGCGTGTGTTTTAGTTGATATGAATGTTGTTACTTGTTACTGACATCAGTTTAAAATCAACGGACACCGCAATTTGTAAAAACAAATAAGGACTAAGATGGTCGATGGAGGCATAATATATATTTTTTAATTTGTTATACACTGAGAGCAGTTTTGACTCTTGATTAACTTTTTCTTTATTTCATACCCAGCCTAAATAAGTTAACAGTCGGATCAGGTCTTTGCAAAGTGCCATAATTTGAATTGAAATCTGTGCTTCCAAGACGATTCACTGCACTACGACGACAATCGTAAAAATCCAAATACACTGAGAGAACTGAATTAGCTAGTCATATGAACCTTTCCAGATTAATCTAGTTTTAACCAGTTCAAAGTGACTTCAACATCACATAGCAACAGAATAACCCTTGATAAACGTTATTATTCGAAACGCCAATGTTGTTAATGATAATGATAATGATAATGATAAATTATTTATTTCAAAGAATATGGTATTTACATTCGGATCTTAAAGCTAAAAGTTCAGCATATTCTGCCATTCTTATTGGCGTAGAAATATAAAACATTTAAATTAAATTATGGCAGGCATTAGAATATTACAAAATCAAATTTTAAATTATAATAGGCACTATACAACAATTATTATAAATAATATTAGCACATTCATCTCTTTAGTCGTCAGTTACATTAGTAGTCAAACATATAGTCTTTCTAGTTGCCATTGTGTAACAATGTGAGCATTAACAACCTTAACCCAATACATTTACGGACTAAAACTGCTTTAATCCTGACATCACACACTAGTATTCAAATTGCTCCTACATTTAAAAATAAACCTTGGATCACTGAGGTTTAAAGTCGAAAATGTACTGTCGCTTTTAACTTCTCCACGTGTTTCCGAGTCGTATATTGGAAATTTTGCTCTGTTATCAATCAAATAAGAGTGAAAATAGCTTGGTTTACGATAAGAGATGTTTACAGAGCAAGTTATTAACTAAACCAATATTGACTTTGGCGGTAATCTTGCGAGTGACGTCATCACAGCAAAATTGTTAGTATCACGTTCATACATAAGTTTCTATATAAGAAGGATTAGTACCAGGAACAATGGATACTGTAGTTTGATTGAAATAGTATTTCATAATAATATAGCAGCTACAGCTTTCAGGCCAGGTGGAGTGAGAATTTGCGCAAGATGGCTGGCAGGAGCTGGATGCGAGAAGCCGAGGATCGACCTAAGTGGCGTACAATTGGAGAGGCCTATGTCCAGCTGTGGACTGCGATAGGCTGATGATGATGATGATATCAGCTACATCCGTGCGATCATCATCATCTCAGTCAAGCGACGTCCACAGCTTTACAGGCTTCCCCCAAGGATCTCCACAACGATCGGTGCCATGCCACCCGCATCCACCTTCTCGCGACGATCACCAGATCGTCGGTCAACCTGGTGGGGAGCCTATCCACACATCGTCGTTCGTTGCGTGGTCTCCGTTTCAGAAACTTTCCGTCCCAAAGGCCCAATCAAGTCAGAATGGCTAAACGGATCAGGATAAGATGGCATGGAGAAAGTTCATAGCTGGAATAACACAATAGATACTTTTCATCTCGTAAAGATGTAGGTTAACAGTGAGATTTATTTTTATTTAATAATATGTATTCATAATTTAAACATGTATTTCTTTATTTATTTGAGATTTTAATATAAAAAGAGATAGTTTCAAATTTAAAATTTCATGTGGATCAACGTGTTGCTGGAAACAGCTACTTGATAAAGTACCTAAATATTAGGTACTTAGTGTTATGAAAACCATTTAAAGATGAAATAAGTACATTTAAGGACCCTGAGCTCTTACAACAGTAAGTTACACTTATTCTCCATTAAAAATGTAAATTAAACAAACAATTTTAGCGTCAATCCTGACGAATAGAGATCCATTTCATTTGACAAAGTATAGCGTCAGTTAATTAATTAAGGAGATGTCCCATAAAAGGCCCAGACATAGTACACCATTTTCAAAAATCAAGAAAAATTTACTGTTTCTGGAAAAAATACATATAAATTTATTTCACGTATAATTAAGTGGTTCAAAAATAAATAAGATCGAACAATTTATCAAACTCAATAGGCATTCCAAGATGGCGTCAGTCTAAAAAAACTTTAAATGTCGGTAGCTGTCAGATACCCCTTGTCACTTTGGCATAATCATTCACTTCAAGTTTTTGTTCTGCTTGTCGCATTTATGTATTTTGAGTTCTATAAAACAACCTCTTTTTCGTTTTCTGGATTTGGTATTATCGACACAATACTTTCATAATGTTTGTTGTTACTACAAGGAAGCGATGGCACTCGACTCCTAAGTAGGCGCGATTTTAAAACTGCCAAAACTGACAGATGACATCAAAAATGTCATCTTCCGCCATGATGGATTTTGATGTTTTGTATTGCTATTTTCTTACTTATCTCTTCATTTGAACCACTTAACGAAGCCATTTTAAAAGAATTGGATAGGAACAAAATATTATAGGTGTATAAGTCTATATTTTGGTGGTGTGTACAGGTTCTGGGCCTGGCCTCCATACAATTTGGGACATCTCCTTTTGGTTAATTATTAAGTAGAAGAAGTAAGTAGTAGTGGTTATAGAGCCACTACCGCTTAGTTCTTCTATACATACTTTCTACATTTTATAAAACTGTTTCATCAAACAATATCTTTAAAAGACAACCCTAAAGCAAGCTTTAGAAGCAACATATATCAATCAACCTCACATAATAAAACGCGGGTTAATTATAAAATCTGCCTGTGTAAACACATAAAAAGGCTAAATCATTACGGATGTGGTTAATACGAGTCGTAAAGTCTGTGGTCGCCGCGGGGAGTGATCGTGTGCGGCCATAGAGTTTCCTTGGGGTCTTTTGAGGCGGAAGTATTAAATGTAACTAAAATTAGTATTTTACATGACTATCAAGTTACTTTATGTGATAAGGTTTGTTGAAGAGAACCATGGGTCAATGATCAAATGTGAATAATATAACATAAACTATTCTAATCCTAAAGCACAATGGAAACGGAATATCCTCCTTTTTAAAAGCCTAACATACTGTAGTTCACGAGAATGAAGTCGGGGGCACAGCTATACTAGCTGAATAAAAATAGAAATTTTGATATACTATGTAATATTTTTATTCGATACTTCAAAAATATATATATATTTTTTTATTATAAAATTTAGTTTTATTTACCTACTACTCGTATGTAAAAATTTTGAAAATGTTTATTTTTACATTAAGCTGTCTGAGGATCGAACCTGGGGTATCGGAGCGGGGAACATTTCAAAAGGTGTCAAAACGAATTAAAGTAATAGTGAATCAAAATAAAACTTATGACTAGAGAAGCTGCGGGCAAAACTAAACTAGTAGTTTGTACTCTGTCATTTCGTCTCTGAGGCCTACCTCTGCCCAGTATTCGTAAATTCGACATCATTTGTCCCTCTCACTCATGCTAATGTGTTATAGTATGTGACAGAGACAGAAAAATCCGTATTTATGAGTATCCCGTTGCGTAGTAGGGACTGTTTTTACGGGTGATCGGTTTTGTTTCCGTAATGTTGGTATAACTAGAGCTAAGAAAACAGGAACCGTTTCTATCGGGAAGGAAAACATTAATATATTTATGTTATATAATCTTTGTAAAAAAAAATATTGAATTTTTAGCCGGTGCTTGACATTTGTTAGTATTTATTGTCTCCCGTCTACAATTGGCATCGCCATCGCCGACTCGTATGCCAAGAGTGGCGACTATGGCGAAATCTTCCACAGACGCCTGTGTCCACTTACAGAGCTTTTCCTCGCAGTTCGTTCGTTTATTTTATCAAGATAGATTAGGGCTTAAGATATAACCATGAGCAAAGATCTCTTACACCTCTTGATTGTAGGTAAGGATAATATAATTTATAAGCAATTTTTAACAAAAACAGGTGAAGTCAAAGAATTTCCCTGCCGTTATTTTGGACGCGTACACTCCAAATGCGTAACGCAAATGTTTTTACGAGGATCACCCAGTTAACGAGTCTACAAATATTGACGCTAGCGTAATTTGGGTTAATCGATGTGGGAAGGGATTTAGTGTATTATCATGATGCAAGTGGAGCATCATTGGGATGATGTTACTAGTAATCAACTGACATACTTATATTGAATAATATAGTTAAAAATACTGTAAGCCGACTACGAAAATGCCAATGATTTGAAAGTCACCCTGTATGTTGGCTATATTGTTTAAAAATGTTTGTAAGTACTCAACATTTTGTCTTCTTTCAGTTGATACCCAACTCGTTATGAATTCAAACTTTATTTCTTCAAAGAACAAATAGACAAAAGTAAAGAAGTTGTTTTATAAAATATAATTTATAATTATCTATACTAATATTATAAAGAGGAAAGATTTGTTTGTTTGTTTATTTGCATCGAAACTACTGGACCGATTTGAAAAATTCTTTCACCATAAGAATCCTGCTTTATCTACGATGGACATAGGCTATATTACATTAACAAAAAAGTAAGGGATCCGTATGAAAACTTCGATTATATAACCGAAGGTGTGAAAAGAAAATCATTAAATAGCGAACGCTGCGAAAACTTTTGATAATAGAGCAAAATAATGTACTACAGTTTTGTAGAGGACATCATTATCTACAATAAAGTCCGGGATACTATATGTCTAACTATAACAGATACGCCACTATAACTCTTTTTTTATGTAAGATTAAGGACGGTACAAAGTAGGTTACATTATTCGTACCTTGGTATTAATCCTTAT
This sequence comes from Anania crocealis, assembly GCA_949315895.1. Lineage (NCBI taxonomy): Eukaryota > Metazoa > Arthropoda > Insecta > Lepidoptera > Crambidae > Anania > Anania crocealis. Next base: position 3,804,669 of record OX438874.1, on the reverse strand, counting down.
CCAAATAAACAACTCCATATTCAAGGTTATATCACAATACCTGTAAATAACTTTTTGAATTATTCAAATCGGACATTCTCTTCAAAAGATATCAGAGTTTAATATTTATCAAAATCATCAGTTGATTCTACTGCTCTTAGTGACTCTGGTTCGGTTTATCGGCCATAGATGGCGCTGTACCTTTTTAACTCGCGGTAAAACTCGATTTTTCCCAAATAGCTAAATTGGTAAACCTGAAATGTAGGGTTGTCTATTATATAATCTGTGTATTATAATTGAAAATGATGCCAAGACGTTTCGAACTAGATAAACATGTTGTATTTAGTGAGAAATCCAAAATTTACGCGGACGAAGTCGCGGGGGACCGCTAGTAATAAATAATTTTAAGCCCCTGCGTTTAAAGAGGTGTCAAAAGAGATGACTAAGTTGCTGTAGGGATTTTTTTTTCCAATGAGGCATGTTACCAACATTAGATAATTATTTAATCTATTTTGATTTACTGAAGGCGCCATGCCTTCAATGAAATCGTACGATTGCTGAAAGAGGCTTTGATTTATTGAAAAACTGAAACAATGTTTAAATATTTAAGCCCCTAATTACACATGAACACACAGCTAACGTGGCAACATCGATACTGACTACTTAAAAGTTCCCAAAACGAAACCCAACCGGAATAATACAAAGTATCAAGGCCTCTCAAATTGAGGGTATTTTAACAAAATGAAAGCTACCTCGACCACAGTACACGGATAGACACAGTATAACGAATGCTCGCTAGCTAGCTCCGAGAGCAATCGGGACTGTCTTCTGAATGACACTCTTGTGTTGTAGTTCCGTAATATTGCACTTTTACCTTTTAAATAAACCATTATACGTTTAAGGTTTTGTTTGTCTTTATTTTTGTTATCTAACAAATTATTTTTTATCTCATCTGCATGTATGACTGAACATTGTTGATGAAATTTTTTTGCAATTTAATCTTGAAATTCTTGTTCAATTGTGTATATATTTTTTTAACTTAATTTGGGACCAATTTCAGAAATATAATACCAACACTTATTCTTCTATGAGTATCGTAAGGGGCGAGTAAAACAGTACATCAGAAAAAGACGGTAGAAGAGTTTTTTCGCCGCTTACCAAATAAAATTTCAGGTATCTTTTGTAAAATATTCCTTTTGGAGGGTCTCAGCGTATTTATTTGGAATTTTGATGATTAAAGAAAAGACGCCTTCCGGCCGTCAGTACAAAGACGCTATACTGTTTATATTCCGTTAACTGTGCCTTGTTCGTGCCTGGCCGTTGGGGCAAACAAAACAGAAACCACAACCGCCTGTTGCGTGGTCTTATTTTTGTCGTGTTCTGAAGGTTAGGGACGTAATCCGATTTGTCGAGATAGTCGATAATACGCATTTAAGGCAATTGTTTGTTAATTTTTTATGATAATAGCTTACGAGTATTGCGTTTTAATCGACTCTTTCAACTAATTTAATACTTTTTATGCGATTTGCCATTATGGTTACGATTGCTTATTCATTTTTAGCACTGATTATAGCTTACGAGATTTATTTGACTTCTTAAATGATTTAAAACTTTCTCACTTTATAATTTTATCATCAAATAATTTTTCTTAAATTAAACTGGTCACACTCGAGCATAAATCATCCAAATTAGGTTTCCTACCTAATTTGGATGTTTTTTTTTTTAAATTGAACATACAACTTAATAATCTGTGAATGTTTCAAGAGTCAAGATTGTATGTGACCCCTAAATACGAGTAAATATTGACTTTATTGTTTTTAGTATATGTTGTTATAGCGGCAATTTCAACTGTCGCTAGACAGTTTACAACAGTTCATGAAATACAGCCTGGCAGACAGACAAACGGACAGTGGAGTCATGGTGATAGGGTCCTGTTTTTACACTTTAGGTACGGAAAGCTAAAGGAAGTGTGATAAGAAAGAGTTAGCGACCCTTCTAGGAAGGATTATTTCTGAAGGTCTAAAGGATGGAACAGAACCATCTCTGAGGTAAGGTAGCCGCTTAAACTTCAAGCGAGGCACTAGTCAGCTTATCAATGCTGTTTTCAAAGCATCTATTGTTTGTTTTTAAGACAACCACCATTCCTATTGGAACAGAATAAGAATCACTGTTCCTTGAACCACAACAAGAAGATGAAGAACACACGAATGCATCTACCTAAAACTAAACACATCTGAAATAAATAGCCTCATATCGATAACCTGTCACATCACTATTTAAACGGACAGAAGATTGTACTGCTCTTTCATATAATTCAAATGCACGTCTTATACGAGTAGTAATAGGGTACAGTTTGTACCCTTTGGGTACGCAATCCTAAAGAGGCAGGTCCTGGAGGCAAGTAGGCGAAAGAAAATTCTACATTTTTTCTGAAGTTTCAGGTTTCTATTATGTCTGAGGTTAAGTAGCAGGTTAGGCACCTGTGAGCGAGGCACTAGCCAGCTTTTCAATGTTATTTAAAAAGCATGTATCATGTGTTTTAAGACAACCGTTTCGATTGGTTATTTTTATTCATAACAGATCAAAAATGAGTGTTCCTTGTACGATAATCACACAACAAAATGAAGACCCAACAGAGAACAAGCTTAAGCTCATTTAAAACAGATAGCCTTATCTCAAAAACCTGTCGCATCACTATTTAAATGCACAGAAGCGTGCACTGCTCGCGACACGGCGGATATCGTTCGAGATTCTTCAACGACCCCTTTGTCTACTTTCCGTGATCGATAATTCAAATGCACGTCACTACGGCGTGCCGGCGACATCCCATCTACGGGATATTGTCGAGACACTTTAAAGGTGAGCGCTCAACGGGTCTAGTGCTTTACTGATATTAATTGCGTTTTCTTGTAGGTAAACAAGGGTGATTTTGGACTCTATTGATGCTAGGTTACCGCTTTGAGAATATTATTAGTGGTTGTCCATGATTTGTTAATAGCTTTCGAATATTGTAGTTTGTAGATGTTAGGTTACTGTTTTAAAACATGTTGATTTGTCACTAGGTGTTCATCCCGGCTTTGCAAGGGTTTACCAATGAAGATAATAAATTCCTGATGACCATGTTTACATATAACACTCTTTGCATGTGGATATTTTTAAAAAGGTTTTTTTTTTTTCGATACAATAACTAAATTTTTTTAGATACAAACTTGAAGAACATAAAACCGGCCAAGTGCGAGTCGGACTCGCGCACGAAGGGTTCCGTACCGAAAAGGCCAAAAAAACGGGTTTGTTGTATGGGAGACCCCCTTAAATATTTATTTTATTTTGTTTTTAGTATTTGTTGTTATTGCGGTAACAGAAATATATAATTTGTGAAAATTTCACCTGTCTAGCTATCGCGGCTCTTGAGATACAGCCTGGTGACAGAGCGACGGACAGACGGACAGACGGACAGACGGACAGACGGACAGACGGACAGACAGCGAAGTCTTAGTAATAGGGTCCCGTTTTTACCCTTTGGGTACGGAACCCTAATAAAAAGGAATACCTACAATTAATTTGAAACTGTAACAAAACGTCTCATAATTATAAAGAAGGCTCAAGATCCCACAGCGGGCAATGTAGAGAGCAATTGGTATTTGCCTGCGTGATAAAATCAGAAATGAGGAAACCGAATCGAGGAACCGATGGCCGTTAGAGCGGGAAGGTTCTGGAATGGAGACTGCGCCCTGGACGTCTGTGGGTAGGCCCCCCACCAGGTGGACCGACGTTCTGTTGAAGATCGCGGGAAGCCGTTGGATGCGGGTGGCGCGCGACCGATCGTTGTGTAGATCCTTGGATCCTTGGATCCTTTAGGTCCAGCTGTTGGCGCCGTTTTGCTAAGATGATGATGATGATGATGATGAATAAAACGAGCCTATAAATATTGTATTATTTTTATTATAAACATAATTTGATAAAGCTGATAACATTTATACTATCTTCTATAATATTATAAAGCTGAAGAGTTTGTTTGTTTGTTTGTTTGAACGCGCTAATCTCGGGAAGTACTGGTTCGAATTAAAAAAATCATTTTGTGTTGGATAGTCCATTTATCGAGGAAGGCTTTAGGCTATATAACACCACGCTGCGACCAATAGGAGCAAAGCATCAGTGAAAAATGTTGCAAAAATTATCGCGATCATAATAACAGAAATTGACGCGGACGAAGTCGCGGGGAACAGCCAGTAGTTAGATACAAATTCATTGTAGCATTTTTATTACCAGTTTATTTTGTACCAAAAGAATTGTTTCTAGTCCCATCTAAGGCGGTCCAAACTTTATACAATAAATTGTATTTTAAACATTAATTACTTTTCAAAAACAGACACACCGTGTTTAATTAGAAAACAATTCGCGTCGCTTAATTAGCTTATGAACACAAACACCGCAAATGTACTTCAAAGGTTACAATTAAAAATGAATATAACTTGCTCTTCAGCAAATAAATCACATAAAGGCACTGCACACTCGCTAGTAATTAAAATCAGGGTAGAGCTAAAAATGTTTGAGACACAGCATTCGTTTAAATTTGTAATGGAAGATGAAAATTCTAACTTTACGGTCACCTGCATACAAGGTAGAATTTTTTTTTTCACAACATACCATTATTCTCAAACAATGTACATAGTTTGGTGTAGAGGCACAGTTGTCCGTTCACTAAGCAATGAACTCGTGTTAGATTCCCGGCTGGGTCAATTTAGCAAACGATATTATCTAAATTGGGTTGGATTTGAAAGAGCTAGGGTATTCTGTAAGGTCTTGGTTCAGATGACACGTCATGACAAAATTAAGTTGAATAATTCTACCAATCTCAAGTCGACTGTTATTAGTTATTACCTTTTCGGTACAATCTCTAAAACGGTTACCTGCATATACGAATTTCGCCCTCATCTAAAGACTATTATTTAATATGTTTTAAAAAAAGTAATATGTCAGCTAAAGACAAAAAAATAATGCTCGGTCGCCCAAAAATATTTATTAAATTCTTAATTCTTCAGTTAGTAATCATAGTTCATGAAGGAATCTTAGATTTACGAGTATTATAAGGGTTGAAATATTTACCCATTTTTAACCGAAAATCAAAATAGTGAATTGTTTTTTTTTTATAAGTGAACTCTTATCATTGCCATATCTTTTTACAATAAAATCAGTAAAATCAGTTTTATTTCTGCAAATAGGCCCCTGGAGGCGCTTTTACACTTTTTTTACTGCGCATCTCATCTCACCATGCATTTAAAGATAGAAGATAGACATTTAAAAAACGGTTATAACAATTTAAATATGTTTGAAAAGTTGCTAGATCCAAGTCAAACCTTTTTTTAAATGCCGCATCTATTCTGTCTCAAGTCTACCTCGGCGCGTGAGCGGAGAACATTTTGAAGTATCTCCTTAAAGGAATGTTACTGTAATTATTTCGGGCGGGTTAATTTTACGGCCGACTTAAATCAATTACAAACGCTTTTAATTAGCAATTGTTTGTAATGTATGGAAAAACGGGAATATTCCCCTTTCTGTTTGGGGAAACCTAATTTTATTGTCTCTTGGGGTAATTGGGAACGGATACACTTTAAAGGACATCAGAATCAGGCCCTCGCCTCAGGGTCAGAACATAATGTAGCGAGGTGAGTTGAAGAAAAAGGGCACTTATACAATTACATATTAAAGATATTATAAATACCTTATCCGATGTAAACAAGAGGAGGTTCTCAATATGACACGTATTTCAGTAAGAAAGACGGGACTGCCTTAATTTTTTTTATCATTCAAAAGTTTTCTAATAAAATCACGGACAAGTAAAATACTCGTCCGTGGATAAAATCTAAAAAGATACACAAGTACACTTGTGCTTAACATAAGAGAATTGTTCGTTCAAAAAATTGAAACTTATAAGATAATAATGTATATAATATCATAAATTTATATTTATATCCTGTTTACCAATAGTATATATAAATAACCGGCCAAGTGCGAGTCAGACTCGCGCACGAAGGGTTCCGCACCAAAAAGGCCAAAAAAATGGGTTGGTTGTATGGGAATATTAAATTTTAATTTTATATTGTTTTTAGTATTTGTTGTTATTGCGGCAACAGAAACACATATTTTGCGAAAATGTCAACTGTCTAGCTATCGCGGCTCTTGAGATACAGCCTGGTGACAGAGCGAAGGACAGACGGACAGACAGCGAAGTCTTGGTAATAGGGTCCCGTTTTTACCCTTTAGGTTTTTAACCCTAAAAACTAGGTTTATGGTCCCATACAAAAATATCAAAATAAACTGTCAAAGTTTAAATACTCGTATAAGCAGGTAATTAGCTAACATTAATGAACAGAACAGCACGTCATCCTACCCATAAACGTAGAATATAATAGACGGACAAAGCCTGCGAGATAGAAGAAAACCTCTTATGGAAATCTAGCAAGATAGAAAAAGAAAACTAATCTTTTCGTTTTGTGAGCAGTCTTAATTGACAGAGTGACGTCCAGTGGCATATGCGATATAAGCTTCAACATTTTATGGAATTATCTAGTACATCGTAGATTACATACATACATACATATTATCACGCCTCTTTCCCAACGGGGTAGGCAGAGACCAAAGCCTTCCACTTACTACGATCCTGGCATACATCTTTCGCTTCTTCCACATTCATCAATCTTTTCATGCATGCTCGTCGGTTTAGAGTACTCTTGACCTGACCTTTCTTCAGAACATCCCCGATTTGATCGTGATAGGTTCGTCTAGGCCTTCCTCTTCCAACGTTCCCTTTCACACTCGTCTTGTAGATCTGTCTAGTCATTCTTCTCTCATTCATCCTCTCTACATGCCCAAACCATCTAAGCATCCCTTTCTCAATCCTTGTGACAATATCTTCTTTCACACCACAACGTTCTCTTATCACACCATTTCTTATCCTGTCACTCAATTTCACTCCTAACATACTTCTTAGCGCTCTCATTTCTACTGCATTTATTCTACTTTCATGCTTTTTCTGCCATACCCAACTTTCACTTCCGTACATGAGTGTTGGAACCAACACCCCTCTATGCACAGCCAGACGAGCTTTCATAGAAATCTTCTGGCTATATACAAAGGCGTGCAGCGCACCATTCACTCTGTTACCAGCATTTACTCTCCTTTCAATATCACTTTCATACTTTCCGTCCCTAGTAAACACCGACCCCAAGTATACAAACTCATTCACTTGCTCCAGTTCATTACTACCAATCCGAATACATACTTCTGTCATGCTCTCTTCCTTTTCAAACACCATAACTCTTGTCTTTTTTGTGTTCACTTTCATTCCCTTTCTTTCTAAAGCTTCATTCATAATAGTCACCATCGCTTGCAAATCCTTAGCCGTCGATGCAAGTAATACTTGATCATTGGCGTAAAGAAGACATTTGACGCGTAACTCATTCATTCTTAGGCCAAAATCACTCTCTTTCAGATCTGTCAGACAATTATCCATGAAAAGGTTGAACAGCCACGGAGACGGTACACATCCCTGTCTAACACCCTTTTGGATATTAAACCAATCAGTGTACGCTCCGTTTATCCTGACACAAGCACTAGAATCCTTATAGAGGGAATTCAATGCCCGTATCAGCTTACTGCTCACCCCATGCACAGCTAATGCCGACCACAACTCATTCCTCACCACTTTATCATAGGCCTTTTCCAAATCTACGAATGCACAAAAGACTTTTTGGTTTGTTGCCAAATATCTTTCCGTAATGCATCGTAGGGAAAAGACCTGATCCGTACATCCCATTCCCTTCCTAAATCCCGCTTGTACATCCCATATTCTGTCATCTGTTTCTAACATTACTCTTTCAATCATCACTTTAGCATACAGTTTGCCGACAACACTGAGGAGGCTTATTGCACGGTAACTTACACAGTCTTGTTGTGACCCTTTTCCCTTGTACAACGGCACGATCACAGCCTTGCACCAGTCTCCCGGTACCCGACCGTTCCTCCAGCACAAGTTGAAAAGGCAGTACAACTGACTTGCTACCACTCCCTGTCCAGCCTTCAGCATTTCGACGGAAACCCTGTCATATCCCGCAGCTTTACCTGATTTCATACTTTTCAATTCTTTCATTATCTCTTCCATACTAATATCGCTTTCATGCTCACTCTCATTCACTTCAAGAGGAGGTGCTTGCATTTGTGCTAGGCCCTCTTCTCTTTCAAAAAGACTTTCAAAATATTCCTTCCATCTTCTCAGCACACATTCTTCTCCTTTTATAATATTCCCATCCTTACTTCTGATTTTAGATAGCTCCGAGTTTGATGTTTTCCCTCGAGCTAATCTAATCGATTTCCAAAACAATTTAATATTGTCTTGGAAACTATCAGAGAGTCACCTAGGACTTCTATCAAACTCATCCTTTTGCTCTTCTTTCTTCGTACTGATCACATTTTTCACTAGCCCTTTCATATTTTTATAAACCTTTCTTGCCTTATCCACATCCTCTAATGTCGCCTTTTGTACTCTTTGGTTAGCCTTGGTTGCTAACCAATCCAGCCATGCTTTCTTCTTGTTACCTACAACCTTTTGCACTTCCTTATCCACCCACTCTTTCTTCTGCATTCTTCCTTTTCTTCTCTTACAGACACCACATACGTCAATTGCAACATTCACTACACCTTCCTTAAAAGTCTTCCAAAAACTTTCTATCTCACATTCCTTATCCAAATTAACAAATCGTTCTTTCAACCTTTTAACGTATTCTTCTTTCACTCTCTCCTCTTGCAAATTTTCTACTTTCACGCGTTCTAGATTAGTTATGGGTTCCGCTGTCCTATGTCGCTATCGTTTGAAAAGACCACTTATCCTGGACATCACCAGGAAGTGGTCTGTATCAATACCGACACCGCGGTACGCCCTTGTATCCAGAACTTGCCGTTTCATTCTTTCGTCTACGATCACAAAATCAATCATACTTCTTATGCCACATTCATCCCTTGTATACATATGGATTCTTTTATGAGCAAACATTGTGTTCGCTACTAAAAGATTCCATTCCAAACATACCTCAAGCAAACTTTTACCATTTTCATTTATTCTCTCATCACCATGCCACCACCACCACCACCTCTCATGCTATCCCAGAACTCCTCCCTTTCCTTTTTGGCTATCGTAGACCCGCTTACACCCAAATCCGTAGGTTTTGAAATTCGCGTAAGCCCTACTTTTAACCTAATCCAGAGGAGTCTAGGGGTCACACATTCATACTCAATCATACAATCATTCATTCGCGCAGACAAAATGACACCGACACCCTGGCAGCCTCTTTTGGCGCTGGGTACACCAGACCAATACGCCGTGTAGGGTCCATGCTTTGTGGTGTCACATTCCTTTCGCTTCGTCTCATTCACGCACAGAACATCAATTCACCTTTAATAACGATCCAACATATGGTATAAAACGATCCAACCGTTCGTCCCCCGCCATTCATGGGTGGATAGCGCTGATATGGGCAGGACCGATATTATAACAGCTCTTAGGCTTCGATCTGGTCACATACCATTGAATAGCTTTGCCTACTTAATGAGGAAGGTAGAATCTCCTAATTGTATAGAATGTGGCCGCTTGGAAGACGTATTTCATATTATGTCAGAGTGTGTTCGGATTGAAGCCGAAAGAGCTGAATTTTATAGAAAATATAATGTCAATAAATTTGATATGGGATTTTGCAACAGTGTTCTCGCCCAACCACTATCTGGGGAAGCTAGAGCACTGTACAAGATAGTACAAATAGGCCTTAAGCGTAGATAGAAAATTATATTAAAAGTGTAGCTACTATGAGGGTGGCATGATAATAAGTTTTATCAAACCCTCTTTATATAAATAAAGATTAAAAAAAAAAAAAAAACCTTTCATCCATCATCTGACATACTTCATCTAGGTATTGTAACATTCAATCCTCTTCTAACATTCAAAGTAGCAAAGCGGCTTTCCTCAGCCCGCTTTCCGCCCCCGTTGGAAACGAGACATCGACATCGTAGATTACCTAAAGTAAATACAATTTTATTTAACAATGGTCACATGTTCTGTGAGTGCCTGTGGAGTCAACCACAAAATTAATCTAGAAAATTGCACATTTCACAGGTAAATACGTAGAAAGTCGTCATCGTAAAAACGCGTTATTTTTGTTGAATTTGATCTTGTTGTTATGTTGTAAATGTGAAATTACTTCAATCCGTTTGTTCCTTCTAATATTTTGTATAGATAAAGTTCAATGCATTGATTATTTACATTATTTTGGTGGATAATTAATTCATCGAAATATTTTACATGTACGCTAGACCTTGACTATTGTCGACATTTATCTCGAATGTTTCCGGAGAAATTTGATGTTATTTAACGTTTAGCGTCTCAAATGAATGACAACTTAACAATTTGAAGAAGGAAACTGTAAGGAATCACATAACTAAGATAATCTTGTTAAAGGTCAATAATCAGGGATTGATTCATCAAAATGTAAATTTTTGTTCAGATATTGTTTACTTGTTCTTTTTCACTTACTGTCATTGATGAGCTCACACGGCACAGCAGACGAGACCGGAAAATCATTTGAAGAAATAAATAAATAAAACTAATTAACAATGGCTGTTATTTTTTTATAAATTAAAACTATTTATTTTTTAATCATATGTAAAAAATATACTCACCAGGCACCTTTACCTGCCCACTATTATAGTTGTTAGAAGTGAGGGCGGTAAGGTATGCCGCAAAGTAGGTGTATAATCTCGAGATGAAAACAGTGTGACAGTAAACATTATTTTCCAAACGACGAACTGCAATTCTTATCGATAGTCTTAAAAATGTTAAAGGTACGTCACTAGTTAACACACACATTGACATGTCAAAACTGGTCACGCATTTTTGAGCTGTTAGTCGATCTACTTGTATCCTAAATCTATGATCCTATCACAAAACGTCAAATTTTCTCAATTGATATTGATCTCTACATGTTTTACTTAAAGTTGAACCTTAACTTTTTGAGTAGGTTGGCTGTAATTTTCTGTACCTACCATGACACGCAATTTTGTCCTTAATATGTATAAGTATGCAACTTAGTTGAAAGAGCACCCAAATATCTCTCTTCTCTATCGTCTCTCGACAAACTCCGTGGCGGAGTTGCGTACACACCGGTTTTCAAGGTGTCGCCTGCTCCGAGGTCCCGGGTTCGATTCCCGGACGGGTGAATGTAGAAAAAAAGTGTTTTTCTAAATTTTCTTGGGTCTGGGTGTTTGTGGTAACTTCGTTGTTTCAGGTTTCCAAAATACGAATTCTTTAAATAGTTTCAAATTGGGATCAAAACAATGTACTTATGTGATGTTGTCCACATTTATAATATGTAATCAGTGCTCATTTTTTAGAACGTTTTCTGTCAGTGATTGTGTCGCAAACTTTTTAAATATATTATGTCATATAAATAAACAAAATTTTGATATTTTCTAATTTATTTGGGTAGAGTATGCGCTTTCAATAGGTTGTGAGTTAAAATCCATGTGCATTCATCATTTTCATCCCTTATGACGGAAGAAAACACTATTTATGCTTTCTGGTTTTGACATAATATTATGTTATAGTTCTTGTCATAAAAACGAGTAAAATGAAATTATTTTGTGGTTCAATTGATATATTTAAACATCATTAGCATCCGTCAGCCTTGTGCTAGATATAGGCTTCCCCGAAGGATCTGCAAAACGATCAGTCTCACGCTGCCTCCATCCAACGGGTTCCCGCGACCTTTAACCACATCGTCGGTCCACCTGGGGGCCTACCACCGAATCGCCCGGTGCTCTGTTGCCATTCCAGAACCCTAAGCCCTTACCGGTGGGGCCTTAAGGCCATCGGTTCTTCTGTGTCCCGTCTTTGAGCGATATCGATCTTAAGCAATATTATTTCATATTTTAAACATAATTTAAAGTGTAGGAAATTTAATTAAAAATATATTATTTTGATAAATACGCACCAAAGTGGGAACATGTTTGTGTTATCTGCAAAAACATTCACGCCGCGTTTTTGATTAATTTTATTACCTGTAACAAACAAAAAAATATTAATTAATACAAACATACATTTATTAGGGCAATATACAATTTTAAATGTCGGTGTCATGTTTAAATTTGCTGAATTTGTTCGAAGATTCGTCTGTTGTTACCGAGGGTCGTTAGTTCGAGTCCGCTTTGAAATTAGTTACTTTTTTAACCGACAAAAATGAGTTGTGATTTTGGTTGTATTTAAAAAAACTCGACCCATTTTAAGCTTAAACATAAACCGATCCATTTTCTTAGAAGAATACTGTTAAATCAACAATATTGCTTTATTCTTTTATAAGGTGGTAGAATGTAGATAACCGATACCCAAAATAAGCACCTACTACAAAAATAATCAAGTATTACAGGTATAATTTGACCAAACCTAATCAAAAGGAACAGAACTGATCTAATAAACATGGACAAAATCCAAATTATAGAAGTATCGGACCAAATCTAATGAACACGACAAAACGCTCAGACCAAATGCTGACATCGAACGAAATAATTCACACCACGAACGAACTACACCGGAACGGTACCGATAAATTAAATGTACCGATTTTGCCGGCATTTGTGGTCAATTAGATTACTCATTAACTCCCGACGATTGGGTTTTGCGACGCAACTAAATGTGCAATGATTTGATGTTCCGAGTTGTGACCCAGAACATGAAATCAATGCACATTTAGTTTATGGAATGTGTTTGTTTCCATTAGTAAGCGCGCTTGCCTCACGGCTTTTGGAACGAAACTACTTCAGCTTGGCAAATAAACGGAACAGGCCCTTCTGATTTCTCTGGACTGTCGAAAACCGTTAACAAGCACTTAAAATTTACAACCGACGAATTTTGTTTAGTAAAAATAATCTAAAAAAAAATTCTAAAAAATTCCATCCGAAGAAAAGCTTATAATATGCCAAGGCAACCATCAAAAGAGTAAAAAAAATATTGCGGAGTTACAGGAAAGTTCCATGGTATTTATATTAAAGTTAAAACAAATAAGTTAAATAAATAAACCCCCTTTTTATCGTCAGTGAAAGAACACCTTCATATAGCTGGCATCCATAATAAGTAATTTCGTCTTTCTTCAGGCGCACGAATTTATCATTTCTACGCAAGCCGAAAACTCAAGCCAAACAAGAAACATGCGTTCGAGTTAATATTTTCCATTTGTAGCAAACTTCGTATCGAGATTTGCTGACGTCATTCCAACTCTTAAAGTGGGTAACTCGTAAGCAAACGAATAATTAAACTCGGAATTTGACTAATTGATAATGTAATTGGACATCGTAGAACAACATAAACATTGAAGAGATGCAGAAATGGAAATTATTTAGGTAATGCTCAGCCCGCGACTTAATATGCTTGGAATTAGTTGAGCTTTTCTTCTAAAAGAAAGTAGTCTTTTAACGAATAGCTATCACCCGTACCTATTTTATCAAAAATTGGATCCATGCATAATCCAAGTATTAGGGGTTAAAGTATGAATTTGCCGTTTTGTATGGACAAAATCGAGAAAAGTCATTTTTCCATACTAACAATTTTTTTGTTTTTTTAAAAACGCCTAAACCGTTTTCGATGCAATTAAAGGTCAAAGTTAGATGATTATAAAGCTACGCATTAGGTCAGCTGACACATTGTAAGGGGTCTTTTCAACGACTTCCTTTGAAGTAATAGGCATTAGTATTGCATTTTTTTTTTAGTCAAAAGTTACTTTATTTAGTTTTTGATACAATACAAAAAGAATTACGCAATAATACGACTATACTTAAGAGCTATAAACAAAATAAAAAGTGGGAAAATAATCGGCAATTTCATACTTTAACCCCTATTATTTCATTAATAAAATATTTCCTTAGAAACACGATTTAAATAAGGTATGTACAATAATTTCCATAAGCCCAGCATGTTCTGTACGAAACAAGCAAAATTTTAAATTAAAATAAACTTTAAAATTTACAACACTTGTATAACTGTTAGAGGATGCAATAGCCTCACACACACACACACACACATATTTTGCTCTTTGATTATCTCGGTATGAGTGAATTACGTAAATCTACCTACTTATACGAATATCGCTGACTCCTAAACCTCTAAGGAGGACACAACCGAATATTGCAAGATGACGAAATCGCTGATGCAACTCTCGTGCAAATTCAACGTGACCACGCCATCGCGCCACCAACCCCGAGATCATCATCATCGCCGCCACTTCGTATCCAACCTCGATCGGGTCAATTTGTAACTAGTTGTAATTTAATTATTAATAAATTAGTTTAAAAAATTAATTCCGGTTTTTTTCGAACCTCCTGCTGTCGCTTCTATATTTGGCGCAGTCGGTAGGATTCTCGCGGTCGGTTTCGCGCTTCATCACGAAGATTTCCGTCATAACGAGCCGCCCGTGTGGCTATCAAGTCGCGTTCGAGAATCCAGAACCAGAAGCCAGCCAGCTAGAGGGTATCCAGACATCGATACACAAGAAAAGCCGAAATATGTTCATGTAAGTGCACTTGAATCATTCTCGTGTTTCCTATCCTATCCTATCTTTAGTCCCTAATTTTAGTCACAATTTTTCATCCAAGAAATTCTGGATCCCGTGGGTCTGCATCTAGCAGGCAACGCAGGGAACATTTGCTAGACTTAAATAGGTTATTTAGTTTATCAGAAGAAATGGAAATTGATCCCGATAGTATTTACAAGGCCTTACGCCTTGTTCCCGATTTTGACGGGAACCCCAACGTCTTAACTAGATTTATTAATATTTGTGATAGGTTATGTTCAGACTATTTGCGAGATGATCCCAATAGTCAACTTAATAATTTGTGTCTCCTAAACGGCATCCTGAACAAAATCACGGGACCCGCCGCTACCATTATTAACTCAAATGGCATCCCAGATAACTGGTTAGGGATTAGAAATGTCTTAGTACATAACTTCGCTGATCAACGGGACGAGACAGCACTCTATAACGACCTCTCCCTAGCTATGCAAGGCAATAGTAGCCCACAAGAATTTTATGACCATTGTCAAACTCTTTTTAGCACGATAATGACCTATGTTACATTACATGAGACACTAGGAACCACTATAGACGCTAAGAGGGTTCTGTATAAAAAGTTGACCATGCAAGCCTTTGTACGAGGTTTAAAGGAACCGCTTGGATCTCGTATAAGGTCTATGAGGCCAGACAGTATAGAAAAAGCTTTAGAGTATGTGCAAGAAGAATTAAATATTCAATATCTTCAGCAACGTAACGAAAGTATGCCTAGACACCAACTAGCCCATCGCACACCAGTTGCCTTACCTATAGCCTCCTCAATGCCTAAATTTAATAACTTTAATACTATATCTAATTTTAATAATCAGGCAGCGCCGAGATATAATCCGCCGCCGCCTCCGCTCCGCTTATCAGTGCAACCGCAACCTTTTAAATTTAACTCGCCTAGTATCGCACAGTCTCAACAGCCGCGTATGACCCGCACACAGCAAATGTTTAGTGCACCACCACCGCAATATAATGCCCAAAGTAACATGTTCAGGTTACCACCTAGGCGTCAGCCTCAGTACCAGCCGCCTCCTAAACCTATGAGCGGAGTACAGCAATTCACACCCAGACCTTTGCCACCAACATTTGGACACGATTGGCAAAGATTCGGCAATCCCCCACCAAATAATTACTTCAAATCACGCGAAGTCAATTTAAATGAATGCGCATACGATGATCCATACTACTCAGATTACTACTACGACACAGAATATTATAATGACTTAACTGATTGCAATAATTACGACGCATCTTATGACTATGACTATGCCAATAGAGTTCAGTATTACGAGCCCACTGGTCACAATAACGTAGAGTCAAGTAACGAGCCACAAGCATCTAGTTCCACAGAACAGGATTTTCAGATAGCCCGCCCGTCAGACAAGTTAAAATAGAGTTGAATATACAAACGCAACGGCAACTTCCTTACATTCAAATTTTAAACCCGCCGCTTAAGTTATTAATAGACACCGGCGCAAATCAGTCGTTTATTAGTCCCGAATCTGTTGAGAAATATTTCTGTAACTTTCCTTTAGATTACGACCCTTTCGAAGTGACTAACGTTCACGCAACCAGCCGTAATGACTACTCTATAACACTACCGTGCTTTCCCGAACTAAAATCCCAAGATAAGATAAAATTATTTGTGTACCGTTTCCATAATTATTTCGACGGTCTTATAGGCCTAGATCTACTCACTAAATGGGAAGCGAAGATTGATCTTAAAGATCAGACCCTCTCAACCCAGTTTGCTGTCAATCCTATTAAGATGTACAACTCGCTGAACGTCAACCTCTATGAAGACATTATCCCGGCAAACTCTTCAAAAATAGTTCGAATCCCAATTAACGCCCCGGATGGTGACGTCCTCGTCGAAGAGCAAATTATCTGTAATTGCCACATTTCCGATTGCATTACATCCGTTAAAAATAGCCGCGGAATCTTAGAAGTCTATAATCCTACAAATAACGATATAATATTCTCATTAGACCACCCAGCGCAGGCACAAGTTTTTAATATCGAGTGCATGCGAACTGAGTCCGTGCCTACGTCACGCGCACGCGCCGTCATTTCGCGCCTTAGGACAGATCATATGAACGCCGAGGAAAGAGCTAATATAGAGACTTTATGCTCGCGTTATGCCGACGTATTTTATTTGGAAGGCGAACCACTAACATTTACAAACCAAATTAAACACTGTATTAAAACGACAGATGATGTTCCGATTTATACTAAAAGTTATCGCTATCCTCATGTACATCGACAGGAAGTCCGTGATCAGATAAATAAAATGTTAGACCAGGGAATAATTAGACCTTCCACGTCAGCCTGGAGCTCACCCATATGGGTTGTGCCCAAGAAGGTTGATGCTTCTGGTAAAAAGAAGTGGCGTATAGTTGTGGACTTTCGTAAACTGAATGACAAGACAATAGACGATAAATATCCAATCCCCAATATAACTGACGTCCTTGACAAGCTTGGCAAATGCATGTACTTCACCACACTCGATTTAGCATCTGGATTTTACCAAGTGGAAATGAATGAGAGCGATATACCCAAAAAAGCCTTCAATGTGGAGCATGGGCATTACGAATTCTTGCGTATGCCTATGGGTCTTAAGAACTCACCTTCTACGTTCCAAAGAGTGATGGATAACGTCCTCAAAGGCCTACAGAACGAAATTTGCCTGGTATATTTAGACGATATAGTCGTGTTTGGTTCTTCGCTCCAGGAGTCCATAATTAACCTTGAAAAGGTTCTCCAGCGGTTACGCGAATCCAACTTTAAGATTCAGATGGATAAGTCCGAATTCTTAAAGTTAGAAACAAGTTACCTTGGTCATATCATCACCAGAGACGGCATCAAACCGAACCCAGATAAGATTTCTGCAATAGAGCAATATCCCATTCCAGAAACTCCCAAACAGATCAAACAATTTTTAGGTCTTATTGGATACTATCGTAAATTCATTCCCGATTTTGCTCATATCACAAAACCTCTCACTCAATGTTTAAAAAAAGGTAAAAAGATAACGTTAGACTCATAACACACTACCACACCTTTTTACAACGCATTCAGTTAAATGATGTCGAAGATAAAATCTTACAACTTCAGAATCAAATTCAAGCTTACGAGACTAGACTTCCTAACGAAACTTATGCTTTATATGAACTCCAGATTAATTATTTAAATTCTAAATTGAATATAGTATTAGAACAGTTACATAGCTTAGAGCCCAGCCGAACTAAACGAGGCCTTATAGACGGATTAGGATCTGTTATAAAAAGTATATCGGGTAACTTAGATCATTCAGATGCGATTAAATATGATAATGCCATTAAAACACTTCACAATAATGAGAATAAGATTTCATTTGAGTTAAATAATCAGATAAGCTACAGTAAAGATTGGTTGACGAAAAACTTTGGTATTCTCTCTAAATTAGTCAAAAATCAGCGTATTATTAACGGAACTTTAATTTTTATAATGAATAAAGAAAGTCAGCATTCTGAGACTTTAACTAAATTTGCAAAGTTTGCTCAGCTACTAGTTATAATTACTGAAAATATAGATGACTTATTAAGAGAGTTAATTACAGTAGAAAATACTTTAGCATTTATTCGTGCATCGAGCACACACCATTCAATGCTAAAGATTAACATCTTAAGTAACATGTTAATTAGATTAAAAAATATATACGGTAGAGATAGCATCTTAGATTTAGAATTACGGGAATTTTATGATCTTATAAAGCCCGCTTATTACTTTATAGATAAAGAAATAGTTTTAATATTCAAATTCCCGATTGTGACTAAAATATCCTATGACCTATATAAACTATCAATAGCACCTAATAAATATCATGTGTACATAGAGGCAGAATGTCCGAAGTTATCTCACGGCTATCTCTGTGAAGAAAACATCAACCATCAGATCCGTACCGTACCTGACTGTATCCAGCATCTCATCTCACAACAATCTCTGGAGAAGACCTGCAAATTTACAAACATCACTCTGAGTAAAGAAGCAATGGAAAAGCTAGACGACCAACACTATGTTATCCCGCTGCCACATCCCACGAAGATTCATCTTATCTGCGGCCGAGAAGACTACACTCAGCTTCAAGGAAGTTACTTTGTCACTATCCCACTCACCTGCCAACTACGCACACCCGAATTCACTATAATCAACGATAGTGACGAGATAAAAGGTCAACCTCTTAAGATAATGAAGATACCGAATATTGAAATGCAAGCCACAGATTCATCCCGCATTGATTTGCACTCAATCAACCTGCAGAGCCTTCACAGCATCCAAGATAAAATAGCGCTCCAAACGCCTGTACAAATCGACACACCGCCTGCCGAGATATTATACCACACTACCATACCATTCTATTGCGTACTATTAAGTGCAACTGTACTCATCTTCGTAGTCTTGCTACGACGCTACGAGATACTTACCTGCAAACGTACCAGTAATCAAGAAAATATGAAGTCCGAAACTCACGAATACGAGAGCCCGGATAAATCTGTAATAGAAAGAGAAAGAAAACCGGGAAGCAGTCATATTACCATACCAGCAACATTTCCTCTCAAAGTTCTCAAATAGTTGCTGATCTGTGGGCGGAGGAATTACGTAAATCTACCTACTTATACGAATATCGCTGACTCCTAAACCTCTAAGGAGGACACAACCGAATATTGCAAGATGACGAAATCGCTGATGCAACTCTCGTGCAAATTCAACGTGACCACGCCATCGCGCCACCAACCCCGAGATCATCATCATCGCCGCCACTTCGTATCCAACCTCGATCGGGTCAATTTGTAACTAGTTGTAATTTAATTATTAATAAATTAGTTTAAAAAATTAATTCCGGTTTTTTTCGAACCTCCTGCTGTCGCTTCTATATTTAGTGAGTTTAAAAGTTGTTTATTATTAATTTAAATAGCTTAAACGGCAACGTAATAAGAAAATCGTTACTACATAACGATACTTACGTTAATTGTTAGCGTTATTAGGCCCTTGTATACATTAAGGGGCCGTAGAGTCTAACGCTAAATTGTCTGGCTGCTTCTGAATTTGACAGTATTTTTGACCGACTTCCAAAAAAATTAGAAAGTTTTCAATTCGACTGATTTTTTTTTTATGTTTGTTACCTCAGAACTTTCGACTGGTTGAAAGGATTTAAAAAAATATTTTTTTGTTTGAAAGCTGGTGCTTCCCATGTGGTCCCATTTTAACGAAGTCATGATCTGATCGTGGAATCCGGGAAAATCGTGGGAAACCCTCTAATTTTATAAGCACGTATTACGTATTTGCATATCTTTCTTAAGGCTTTTCAGTATTTGCGTCTGGTGATCATCATTTTATGTTGATGAGCTGATGATGGAAGGTACAAGTCCTTAACGGTTAGGAGTAGGAGGATTATTCTTAAAATATTATAGGCGCCTATTCCTTCAGGTTATTCCCGTGAGCTGATGATGGAAGGTCAAACTCCTAAGCAGTTAGGAGTTGGAGGATGATTCTTAAGATTCTATAGCGATGAGGGGGTGAGTTTCTCAAATAATTCATACATTTTTATCTAGAAGTCGTAATCACTATTTTTATGTTGGTACTGTTTCCGGCCAACAGAGGATTAATAATTGTGTAATTTATTTAACACTACTAAGAGAAAAATAAATTCTTTTTAAATAAAAAATTGAAGTCGGTGCCGAGCCAAAACGATACAAAAATAATTCTACAAATGAAACAAATCAAATATGGAATTTAAAAAGAAATGCTATGTTGGCGAGCGGCAATCAATTCAAGACTTCGATCTGTTTAGTTGTTAGTACTCGTAGTTAAAATAATATTGTAAGTAGGTACCTAAATAGGTTTTAAAATAAAACATTGTTCTTGTGTTATTTTGTATTTATTAGTGAGTTTTTTTAAGTCGGTTTAATTTTTTTTAAAAACACCTCAATCGCTCACTTTCAGTTGTTTTGGTTCAAAATCCCAAGCACTTCCGTATCCGAATTCGATTGGTATTTTCAATTCCGACTCCACAATTCCGCGTTGCGTTATTTTTTCGACCGGTTAGTATAGTTTTGTTCTAGATCGGAATTTTTTCTTTGTTCGTGTCTATCTGTTTCCATACCGTTCGTTAGTGGTGGGATAGAATAAAAATATCAGTTTATCTGTACAAAGGCTTTGTGATAGTTTATTTTCATTTTCGATGAACACCTGTCTGCGTTAGAGTGTAGTTGATATTTTCATATCCGTGATTATAATACAGCGTGTTAGGCAAATGGTATATCAAAGCGAAACCAGCATACGTTAACAGATGCATAAAAATACTATGGTGAAGTCAGGAATTCGATATCATCATTTTTGAAAACAAAAAATGTTTTTCGTGCAAATCGGAATCACAAAATAAATAAATATAATAAATAAATATTTTAAGACATGCCTCACTGGGCCACACAGAGCCATCTAGTCCCAAATTAAGCTACTATTAAGTACCCTGTCGTATGGGGTACTAGACAACCGATAAACTTACTTATATACTTTTTTTTTGTAAATACATACTTATAATACATAGAAATTACCCAGACCAGTACAAACAGACATGTTCATGCACACAAATATTTGTACTGTGCGGGGAACGAACCCGCGACCCATGGCTCAGAAGCAGCGTTAACTACCGCTGATCCAAATGGTCCGCTGATTCAAATCCAAATGTTAGTTTTCGGCTTCTTACACCATTTATCTAACACCCTATAACGTCACATTGAAAGATTGCAGTGCGATTGAACTTGAAATACCATTAAAAGTTCATAGTGCTTAATTGTACGTTCCGCTACCAATCGACTCGTAAGAAGCAATTAAACATTTTATAAAAAAACTAAAGCAAAATTATTTTATAGAGAACAAATCGACGAAGAAAAATGATTTCATATTGAAAGTACGATTCTTTGACTTGAAATTTTGACAGCCTTAGCTGCTGCCGAACCTACAACCTTCCGCTCACAGAGCAATAGCTCTAAACATTGGCCTACCTAGACATTGTTGTCGATGAATTTATCCAAGGCCTTCACTCTGAATTTTCTCTTCTTTCATTTGATACTCCACTCTTTATAAATAATAATAAATTCATTTTTATTCAAGTTACTGAGACTCATTTTGTTAGTATACATGTGAACTTAAACTATGTTAGTAAAATCAAATCAGATTAAGACATAAATTACAATTAAAATTATTTTGTGGATCTGCCCCTAACGACACCACCCGAAATGGCACAGGAACGATTCACGTAAATGCAGTCGAGTCTATTCGCAATCATGCTCAGGATGCTGTTGGTGCTCCCCCGCGCCCTGCGCACCAGGGACGCGCTCCGCTTACGCATGATAGTGAAGAAGCAATCTATCCTTGCTTCTGCGAACATCACAGATGCACTATAGTTATGATCACGCACTTTTGTTTCAAAGTATACCAATATATTTTTATAGCATTCGCCATGTACTTTTTATTTTAACAAAAGGTAGCCTATGTTACCTACGAGTACTTCATTCCTAAAATCGGCTCAGTAGTTTACATAGACTTCTAAAATCATCACCCTTGGCTTTGCCGAAGTCGGGTAAAAAAGCCAACATTCAAACTTTTACAACTAGAAAACAAGGCACAAAACATCTAGCAGTGTCACACAGTTAACTGATGTATTAAAATATAGAGTCTTCTGTGTCAAACAAAATCCTTCGAAATCAGCAAATATACTTACGGCACTTAGACCGGAACAAAATTCAAAAATATTTTACACGGCGACTATCGGCCGGTATCAAAATTGAGGAGTCGGCCTCCATCTTTCTCCTTCGGTTTCCTGGCCGACAGCCAGAGCGAAGGTGACCTCCTCGACATCTTCACAACCCCAAGCCGTATCCCAGAATGAAATCAATCAAATCAAATCCTCGAACGAAACCTCGAAATTGCAAAAATGCAAATCATTGTCACGAAGGAATTTCCGAGTGCTCAACACACCAACTCCAATCTCCCCAAAACAATCGAAACAACACAAAGAACTATTTCTTTGTAAAACACATATTAATACTAATAAGAAAACATTCAAACTTTTTAGGTTATTAATTTACATTATTTTAATATTCCAATTACATTTATTAACTAAAGGCTGGTCATTTGATTAAATTCTTTTCTTTAACAACCAGTCCTCAAGACACGTATTTTTCCCTAATAAATTCCCAATGTTTATAAACCTGCCACACTACTATTGTTTATTAACTTTTTTAAACATCTGTCTAAGGTCAAAAACGTCATTCTGCCAGGCTCATGAAAATTACTTCGGCTGCGTGAAGTTTTAATAAACTAATTTAATGTTAACACACAATCTTAAAAATATAGAAAACAAAATATTGTTATATTTATTGAAATAATTCATTCACCTTTGTGAAAAGAGTATGTGTTCCGTGCGTTTGCTAAACGTAGACAAACGAACGTAACGTTATTTTAGTCATTCAGAGCATACGGAAAGTCGCATGCGCATCTGACAGCTCTTTGTCATTGACAGATCAATAACCAAAACAACAAAACTCGATTATTATTGAAGTGAAATTAAATGTGTTTTAATAATGAAACAATGAATGTATTAACAAAATGTGAGTATTTAGAGATTAGTGCGCAGCTCGGAAATCACAACGTGACAATATAATCGATCGACACATTTAAGCGATGGTAAAAAACTTAATCAACTGTCTGAATTGGGAAGCGCGTTAGTCAAACACGCCGGAATATGCAAAGTGACGTTCTGCATTTGATGCACGCGAGTGCAGCTTTAATACTGGCCTCAATCACACCGATGCGATCAGTAGCTGAGATAACTATAAAATTTGCGAGTGCCCCAAAGCAAAATTTGGGCCCTAAATATTGCAGATTTATTGCAAGCCGGCCAACTTTTGAAGTCCCAGTCGCCAGGTGATACCTTTGAAGTGCCCCAAAGCAAAATTTGGGAAAGATTGCAGCTGTTTTGCAACCCGGCCAAGTTTTGAGAGTCCTAGTCACTTGCGACTAAGACTGCATGCTTTTTAAGCCGCTCTGGCAAACATCGTAAAAAGCTTTTAATAAAAAGCCTTTAATAAATTCGTCGACACAAACGCTCAATTAGTTATAGCAGTTGTCCGGTAAGCGAGCTATGGATTTGAGGGTTTGAGTGCCACCTAAGACAGTCTACACATTTATGTTCAAGGAGTTGCATGTTTAAGTTACACCTGCAATTTATTTGCTTAAAAAAACATCAGTCTCATAAACATTTATAAAGCTGTCTTATATTATGTTTTGATAGATCAACTGGTTAAAGCAGTCGTCCAGTAAGAGAAGAATAACTGTGCCCTAGCAATAGACATCCGCTTGAATGTCCATAATAACTGCACAACAACTATCTTACATAAGAGACGCGAATCGTATAGGAACGTACTATCATCAGAAACACTACTAAGCAACAAGAAGTCCGAATATGCGGATCTATATGTCTCTTTCAGGTACTCGAAGACATTGGTATGAGAGAAAAACAAATGGAGTCGAATTAACGGCATTGTGTTGCGGAGTAAGGCTTCTGCTTCGGTGTAAATACGTTTGACAGCAACGTTTCACTTTAATATTCATGTACCAAGCTTATCCCGAAACGGAGTGTGCACATCAGCCAGATCGTATGCTATCCCGGTATTATTGTGTCTGGGGGAGTGGGATAAACAGTAACTGTATGTGTCCACATGTTGACAAATATTAAAATGATTGCAATCAGGCGTAAACGCAGATAGAATATGAGGGAGAGAAGAAATGCAGCTTTAAAGCCAATCCTCTACGGTCACAAGACCGTTCTAAACATTTATAAAGGAGCAGAAGAGTCCAGAGAACAGCCCTCGGAGCCTCTTTTGGAATTTCTACACAACAAATCGATTTATTGATCACTGCTTGTCTGAATAGCTTGATTAAGCATCAAGAAATGTTGTAACAGTCACCAGATTTAAGTAGGAGACAAAAGCACGTATACGAAAGGAGGTGAAGAGAGCATTTGGAAATGTTGTTGCAGGTCTTTGGCCAGACATTTATGTAGGCTGCATGGTATAGCCTCGAATTCTAAGAATTTTTTTTTTTTACGACACATCGTAGGTATGTAATACCGTTGGGGTAGAAAGGTTCTTGAATGGTGAATGTGCAACGGACGACGATCTCTGGTCCCCACCAGGAGTACGATCTGCAGTAGGCGTCGTTTGACAATGACAATGAACAAAGAAAATGATGAGAGAAAGTCCTGTAAAATGACATGTAAAAACATTACAGATAAAGCCCCAGATGAACCAAAATATGGAAACTGATCTTACAAAAACTGTATTCGCTACAGAATGAAGCCAATCACAATTAAAACGACATTCAAACCAAATAGCCGTTCTTATACCGACACAATGTTAGCCATTTTCAAAAGTGGGAAAAGCGTATATTTTTCTAAAATGGCCTCCTGCTTTGACGCCCAATAAACTAGGGAAATGGCCGCCTCAAATTCACAAAAGGGCAGGCCAATTAAAACTACCACTTCATTCGGACGGCTCTAGAAAATTGACAAGTGTGAGAGAACTTTGAGAATATGGGTTCCGTAGATTGATTCTTTAAACATGGCAATACTCGAGAGTCTAATCAGCTGATATTGTTACCAACTTAGTTGTATTGTGTGGTAATGTGGACATTACATACGCATAGTAGCCCAATTATAAAAATCTATTACACAGATATCAAAGAAAAGACATTACAAATTTCGTATTTCGCAACAGAGTCACAACAGAAAATACGGGGTAATATTTGAACAATGAATAGAATAATATGTCATTAGTCATTATATTCCATAAATATTTTCATTCGATGTACAAATTTAACATACGGGTACATTTGAATCACCAATATGGCTGCTTTTTGAATGCCATTCAAAAAGCTTACGATAAAATTTGACACAAGGGTTTTCTATTAGAAATTATCTTTCGCTGAACCCTATAAAAAGTCCAAAAAGCAGCTCTTGTCTCGTGTCGGCAATACAACGAAAAGGAACCGACTCTGCACAGCTGTCCGTTCAGACAACGTAAATTGAGTTGTGTCCTCGAGATCAGCTAGGAAAATTTTCTTAAAACATATTATTATAAAAGTTCAGTCCTTTTATCATCAGCTCACATCAATCTACTTAACAACGGATATTACAACAAGTATAATCGCCACGCTCTCTCTGTATACGGGTCCATCTGGCAGTACTCTTTTAGACACCCTTCAGGCGAGAAAGGAAGTTGCAAATTCGCTTTTCAGAAACCGCGTTGTGGTTACTCTTTTTAATGACCAACACACTATTGACAAACAGCATTTGATTCATTCATTTCATCAGTATTTCGCTAACATACCAACAAAATTTGAATATTAATTTTTTAACTTTAAAAGAATTGCAAGTTAACATAATATTAGACATCTCGTCCGTTATACATACTACGTTTAATATAAGTAAGATCAATTTAGGATAGAACCTGTTTTTCAATTGTTTTGGGCCTGGAATTCGTCGTAAAAAATGTCACGTCAGGCCTTTAACATGTCATCTGTCGCTTCGAAAACAGAAGAATACGTTTGCTCCTGCTTTCCGCTTATTTCAAAGACACACCTTTACAAAACCTGTTACAGCGTTTTTGATTAAAAACGCAATTATACATCCATGTGACATATCCATAGTAGCAGCACGGTTGAATTAAAATAAATAACTATTACCTTTGATATTGAAACTGATAACAAAATCTCTTGCACTAAAAGTGTCTAAATTCGTTTGGCTTGTTCTGACTATCGCTACCAATTAGATTTCTCGCTTTAACCCTTTGACGGCTGAGCTCGCCATATTGCCAATTTTGCTGCGGAATGGTTTTTAAAGGGTTGTCACTTTAAATGGTCTGATGGAGAGGCGCGGAGGAAAGGTTTGCCGTTTTTAGGTGGAACGTTGGACTGTAGATTTTGTGTTGCGCGGAAACAAAGTAATAAATAGATGGATATAATTAGAGGATCAAAATTGAGCAGTGACGAAGAGGTTAAACCAAAGTTTTGATTACCGTTGGGATGAATTTAGAAAAGGAACTTCTATTAATTAGTGCGGGTTTGGGCGTGGTGATAGTTGCTTTTGGATATGCATTTCCTAGAAGTTTATACCACAAATTTCATTGTTTTTTTTTTATCACATACAACATCACATACATTGTTCGATCCCAATTTAGTAACTACTTATAGCACTCGTATTTTGGAAATCAGAAACAGCGAAGGTACCACTAACACCCAGACCCGAGAAAAGGTAGAAAATCAATTTTTTTCTACATGGGTCAATGTAGGAAAAAAGTGATTTCCAAAAATTTTTGGGTCTGGGAATCGAACCCGGGATCTCGGAAAAAGGTGACACCTTAAAAACCGGTGTGTACGCCACTCCGCCATGGAGGTAATCACAGTTTAATTTAGATAATAGTAGTCCGAGCCCAAAAACCATCCCTGACAGTAGTCGCCCACTCTTCCAATCTCTCACCTCAATCAGAAAAGCTCAGTTATCCAGACAGTTAAGAGTTCGAGGCCCATCTAAGACAATCGAAATTGTTGTGTCATGATGAGTCAAATAAACTGTCTCTGTGACTAACTGGCTATAGTGAAATTTATTCCTATAAAACTGATACGATAGAAGGAAAATCCTTAAAAACTCACACACCAGAACGAGTTATACATACAAAAAGTGCATTATACTATTCGTCATCAAATTGCGAAGTAAAACGATGACAAACCGCAAACAGACAAGTTGAAGAATGGCTGACCTTTTTGTTTGGATACTTGAGTGATGTCTGCCACTTATGAGTCAATAGTG
The DNA here is from genome assembly GCA_949315895.1 of Anania crocealis. Classification (NCBI taxonomy): domain Eukaryota; kingdom Metazoa; phylum Arthropoda; class Insecta; order Lepidoptera; family Crambidae; genus Anania; species Anania crocealis. The sequence goes on along the minus strand of OX438874.1, from coordinate 3,777,135 downwards.
AGAATGTCTGAACATGGAGAAATGGTAGTATGCATCATCGCAGGTATTTCATTTTAATTGACGAAAAAAGATAATATTTCAACTTTAGATGCGTATCTTTTATTCCAATAATCAGTCCAAGTCCACTGATCTTCAACAAGGAAAATTTTGTCATAACTGCCTTCGAAGGTGAGTTGGCCAATGTTGGAGAGAAGAAGCAGCTGCTCGACTTCATCGGGCAGCACTGCTTTTGTCATTGAAACTAAAGATTTTAAAGATTCAACCCGCTGTAATTCATCATCACCACCAGCCTATATCAGACCACTGTTGGACACAGGCCTCAGATTGACAATGCTAGAGAAAAGTCAGTACTGCCCGTCTCCTTTAGTCGCCTCTTAAGACACACACGACATTATTTAAATGTGCCGACACCACCGAACACATGTTTCATTCATTAAATATTCATGTAAGAACTCAATCCTAATTATATTCCGGTATTTAATATTTCAGAGGTTCAAAAATACACAACCACGGCTTAATATCACTGTAAAATATGCCTAAAACGATATAATTTCAACATAATTTTACATACACTTTAGGTATTCGCTAAATAAACACGTTACATAATATGAACGCAAAATTAGGTCATCCCAAAATCTGTCTATTCGTCTATTGTTAGGTACTTTCGTATATAATTTATTCATGAAACCGCAATTATTATGAACTAACAATGAATTTGCTAACCTTAAAACATGGGTATTTTGGTACGTTATGAATTTCTGATCAAGAGTGTAATATCAAATTCGATTACGGTAAAAAGGTTGTATATGGTAAGGTGTGTGGATGATCTCGTATTTCTTTAAAGGTAAACAATACAAGTATTGACTAATAATTTCAAAATAACTGGGGTCTCATTGAATATATTTATTATATGTGATTTATTATGTTGAATGTAAATTTTACAAATGCAATCGGTATCTGCCATTTGAAAATAACCAAATCATCTGATAAAATACCTCATAAGCAATATTTAGTCAATTAATATTGTTTTGTCTTTATTTAATTAATATTTTACAAAGAAAAGAATTTAGAGCACTTTAAAAGCATAAAGCGCTTTAAATGTTGTAATAGAAATCAAACCCCTGATAAGCCTTAGCTTACCCGTCGGCCATGTAATTATCCATACAAAAACCGCACTCACAAAGCATTTGGGTAGGCACTTAAACAAACACGTACTAAATTCCCGAGGGAATACCCTTTAATCCCTATCTCCTATTCCAGTGGAATAAGACTGCATTTTGAATAGCTGTGGTCTTAGTACGGACCCCTAAAGCACACAATGATTAATCAAAGGCCTCATAAAAATATGACGAAGGGACTATTAACTATTGTGCTGTGTCTATAGCAAATATGAATGCGTATAATATTTCATAGATATTGTTTTTATGATCGAGAGAAGTAGTGCCTCAATTTTATGTAATAGTGACATTAGTTGTTAAACTTGTTTTGTCCCAAACTTTTAAAGTTAAGTCAGTATTTGTCTTGGTAACATCGATATATTTTTAAATAAAATGATAGTATTCAACATTGGTTATCAGCTAATGCTTATAACCACAGCTGGGCATCGGCCTTTGCCATTTTGTATTGTACATGATGATGATGTTCAGCCTACATAAATCGACTACAGGATATCTTCACAAGGAAGATTTCCTAGTGCTTAAAGTTTGGCGATTGCAGTAAAGTTGACCTTAGAAAGGGTAGTGCTATTCCGTTTTGATGATATGTGCCAGTGAAATATCTTTATTTATTTTCATTTATGTTCTTTTAAGTTTTTTTTGTCTTTGTTTTATCTACTAGATATAGTCCAAGTTTTCAAAATTACGGGCATAACTGGTGCCTCATCATCATCGGTCTATATCTGCCCAATGCTGGACAAAGGCCTTTTCCATTTAACCTTATCAGCTAGTTGATCCAGCATCACCATGTCGCATCCATCTTTTAATTTCGCTTCAAATTGTCGCCTGATGAGGCGCCAGGTGTAGCTAGAGGCCTCCATTTTTAGCCCTAAGATACCAGCAATAATAATACCCAACAATACCCTAATTTTTTCCACCACATCTCAGATTGCACCCTTCAAGAGTTTCATTAATATTCCGCCAGGGCTCGCGCCAATCAAATGTATCGTCGACAAATGAACAAATATTGTGTAGATAAACTGATTACAAGTGTGGATATGCTATAAAAAGGACCAATTTGATTCGTAAGCGCGATCTTTTCGTGAGAATTTATTTATGAGAAGACATTTTTATTTTGTTGAATAGGATATCATAAGATGGCAAATTTACTGTGCTTAGGATCATTTTATTTATTTGTTTACAACTTAAAGCAAAATATAAAAGTAAATTAATATTAATTAGGTAGCGTTTTCATTAAAATATGAAATTACTTTATACTATTGTAAAAAAAGAAAAAAAAGAATATCAGCCTAATTGTCGTAAGAGGCGCCTTTTAGAGTACAGCTAGAAGAAGACTCTTTTTTCTCTACCTTTGGCGAACCCGCCTGCCAAGCTTGCCAGCTTGCCCAGCGGTGGACTAAAGGTGTATTTACGAAAGAGTCTACTATTAACTATTAACAGGCTAAATTTCAACGGACTTCAACATAGGTGCTTTCTTCGAAGTCAGTTTTGAGATACGTTTAAAGATCACTTCATCATAGTTAAATACTTGACGACCACTTTGGTTGAGTAGCGTACACACCGGTTTTCAAGGTGTCGCCTTCTCCGAGGTTCCTAATTCGATTCACGGACGAGTCGATATAGAAAGAAAAAGGTTTGTATATTTTCTCGAGTCTAGGCGTTGGTGGTGACTTCATTGTGTCTTAATTTATTCGCTGTGCCACATTTATTTATTAAAATTCTTTAGTTGACCCTTAATAATTCACAGTTAAAACCATAACCGGTCAAAACACAATATCCTAGTTACACACAATCAGGTTGAGATACAATGTGTTAGCGGATCTTGTAAATCGGCCTGGAAATGATGACATACGTCCGAAGCATGGTGTAAATCCCACCCGAGTTGTGTTTGACGCGTGGTGCAGGAAAGAGCGATTTAAATAAATGTGTTTTTAGATATATGTAGATTTATTTTAAACTTTCTTTTTGCATATTTTACAGTTAAAACTTAGCATACTAGATTGATGCAAACGAATTAATTATTTAAAGGTAAATAGTGGAGAGCAAGAATCATGGTCGCGCCTAAGATACTATGCATTTACCTTGAAGAATTATTGTATTAGCCTAAATCACGCGAAGTGTTAAGTTTTCAGATTTAAATGTTTCTATAATACTATTGTATTTATTTAAAGAGAAGTGGTAATCGAGGTCATTTTCCTATTTGTACGACTACGTATTATTTTATGAGGGGTGTATAAAGGAAAAGGTGTTAATTGAATAACGACTCTGATAGGAGACTCCGTAAGAGCATCTAGAATTGGCTAATACCTTTAACACAGTTTCATATTTTGTAAACATATGATATTACTAGCTTTAGCCCGCGACTTCATCCGCGTGAAGTAGTTATTTTTTAATTTTTGCATGCTATTTTTGGTGCACTTAAATATAAGTACACTGACGTAAACAACTGACAATCTTACGACATTTGAAGAATAATTTTCTGACTCCTAACAAAGTAGATAACCTGCGATGCAGGGTAGTAGAAATGGCGATTTGAATGGTGAGGTTTAACAGCGCCATCTGTTGTTTGTCGTCGGAACTGGTCTTCGAGTACCTAATTAAGAAATATGACGAAATAACACCATCATCCTTTATTAAAGTAGGTTATAAAGTAGCCTATGTCCTTCCCCAAAGTTTAATCGACCTTTCACCTTCGTACAAAATTTCATTAAAATCGGTTCTAATAACTAAAAATATAAGAATATTATCCTTATAGAGGCGATTCTTAAACTGTTGTTGAAGGATACGAGTATTTAAGTATAGAACCCTTGGTGGGTGAAACCGACTTGCGCTTGTCCAGTTTTTATTTGCAATGGGGCACACTTTTGAATCATATAGAATCAAATAACTAATTTAGTCTAACTATAGTTGCCTCGAATAGACGACCTTTTCATTTTTACGCCAGTTGTAAAACATTACCTGTTGTTTAATATTTACATGAACACTTCATGGCTGTGTCATCAAAGACATTTTATTTTATTTCTATCATCACCGATCACCAAATGCAGGTTGCATTTGGCAAGCTTGGTGATTATGCCTGTACCATCATTGCTATGGTAACTTGAATATAATCATTGAGGCCTTTGCCCTGTGGTGGGATGATTGCAGGCCTTTTATTGTTTAATTATTTTTACTACTATATCCGCTCAAGCGCTAATCCGCTGCCCGCTACGCGTATAGCCATACACGTTGTCTAACAAGTACATTCGTACCCCGATCACGCGCGCCGCTAAGCGAGCCCTTATTACTGGAGGCCATTTGCAAATGTGACGTCACTGGAATATGCCCACTGAAGTCTTGGTAGGCTTAGGTCTTGAGTACTACTTATTAATATAAGGAAGAGATTTATATAGAATATAGAAAAAAAAACAATATTATAGATGCAAAAGTACCTACCTCTGTCTGAATGTCTGTTGCGCGTTCACGCGTAAACTACTAAACTGATTTGGATGATATTTGGTACAAAGATAGATAAGACCATGAGAAAGGACAGCGGTTATTTTGTATTACAGTACTGGGCACGGGTTTCTGTTCTAACTATGTAACGTGTAGCTCTAAAAAGCTACTTTATAATATTTGGAAGCGTGTCTAGTATCATAACATAATTATAAATACAATACAGGGATATTAGAAAAAAAAAAACTTGAGAGGTGTCAAGGGACACCCGGATGGAACGAAGTTCATTTTTAGTGAAGGAATTGTAATAACATTTCATTTTATTTTTAATTCTCTCTCTTTCCTCTCTCTCCCCCTCCCTCTCTCTCTCTCCTTCTCTCTCTCCCTCTCCCTCTCGCTCTCCCTTTCCCACTTACAACTATACACACAACGGCTTGCAACTACATACACGGCTTACAACTTAGCAAAAAGTGTCGTTACAATTTTTTCCGTCTAGCCCCCTTTCGCAACGCGCAATAAAGAACTTCGTTCCAAAAGGCGCATAAATTACTTTCATCATAATCACTATCATCTCAGCCACACGACGCCCACTACTGGACATAGGCCCCTCCCCTAAGGATCTCCACAACGATCGGTCGTCGCCACCCGCATCCAACGGATTGCCGCGACCTTAACCAGATCGTCACTCGGTGCGCGGTCGCCATTCCAGAACCTTGCCGACCCAACGGCCATCGGTTCTTCTCACCATGCATCCCGCACACTGCCACTTCAGCTCCGCAATTCCCTGAGCGATGTCGGTTATCTTAGTTCTCCTACGGATTTCTGATTCGTTCACGGAGGGAAATACCAAGCATTGCTCTCTCCATTGCCCGCTGTGCGACCTTGAGCCTTCTTATGAAACCCATTTTAAGCGACCACGTTTCAGTTCCGTAAGTCATCACTGGTAATAAATTACGTTACTGCATATAATCTCGCTTATCACAATAAGAGTTGTTAGGTAAGCGACTTAAGTTGTCAACACTGCCTGACTCGCTCACGCTTATAATAAACAGGATATTTCATCCCTCTAACTTGCTCGCTTATTACCTTGAAAACGTTGGTTTATTTAGCAAGAGTATATTTTGTAATGCTCCTCGTATTTTTAGCCGAATGCCAAAATCCATACGAGACATTAGTGAAATAAATATATTTAAAACAAAACTTAGTAAATATCTGATTGATAAGTGTTATTACTCCATTAATTAATTTATGACGGACATAACTAATTAGCTATAATATTGACTCGCATGTTCAAGCTCTATTTTAAGGCAAAACTTATTTTATTGCAATTTTGGTACTTCGAAATATTGTACGCCCGCCGAAGGACACGGTTAGTTCTAAGTATCATTTGTATGACCCCTATGTTTACCTGTTGTTCCACAATAAAGATTTTATGATTATGATTATGATTTAACGCCCCGTTGCATTTGGTCAAGTGGATTAAGTACTGGGCCAAGATATCCTGGATTCGATCCTGGTGTAGGCAACAAGTCTTTCGAATTCGACACCATTTAGCAAGTGTAGTGAAGGTGATTATGCCTGTACTCATCATTGTTGATGTAACTTGAATTTAATGATGGAAGCCTTTGCCCGGCAGTGTAATGATTATAAGCTACTAATTTACATTACTTTACGTTGGACTTACAATTAATAAGTTAATCAGTAAAATCTATTATGTCAGTTTTATTTCTGCAAACAGGCCCCAGAAGGCGCTTTTAAAAGTCCCAATATTTTAATCAACCACTGCTAGTTCATCAGTCTATCTTGTTTGCTAGCTTGACACGTGAGCGTACTATGATATGGCAACATTAGAAAAAAACAGCATAAAAACAATTTAATTTCTTCAAGAAGCCGTCCCAATATTGAAAAGCTATGTGTGACTCAATATACTCTCGAAATTAACTCCACGATTATGACACATGCATCGTTATCTCATATATGTACGATCAATAAGAACTAAAATACAAAGTCAAGAGAAACTCAGAACTTATTCCGAGAATCGAAAAACTTTTTTATCCAAAAACGCAATGACGCGCTTACAAATCGAAGAAATTAAAGACTGCACTAAAAATACACTCGTGTACAAAATTCACTCTTAACTTTTATTATTTTTAAATCAGACAACTTGATAGCATGGAACGGTAGGCTCATTTATTACGGGAATACATTTGATATTAAAATTCCTTGTGAGTAAAGATTTTGTTTATTTAATTACACAACTAACCAATTTTATTGCCTAAAAATAGTTTCGTAACGTAAAGCGTAAAGCCTTAAATAAATTCATCGAAACAAACAATGTATTGATAGTTGAATAATTAAAGCAGTCGCGGGGAAAGAGGAAGGTTGTGTGTTCAAGCTCCACCTAAGACAGTCGGCATTTTCATTCAAGATACCGTATGTCACATTACAACAGCAATTTGATTGTTTCAAACAAAATTTAATAACAAGTATAAGATATGTATGTAAAATTTCATTTTAGCAAAAAACAATGATTGCTCATTAAAGATGCCATCTTTGATTTTTCTCTTACCGGGCGACTGCTACTAAGTTGAGGTGGTAGCAACAATCGAGACTAAAAATGTGTAAGAGCCTATAACTATTTTTTTAAACTTTCTCGTTTCATAATTATTTAAACTTTATTGTTTCGCCTGACATTTCAATAGGGTTAGACCGGTCGTGGTCACAGACCGACTGGAGACAGCGTTGCACTCACTCCCGGTGGAAGGCAAATTCATATGAATCTACCTCTAAATAAATAAATCTAATATATAAAATTCTCGTGTCACGGTGTTCGAACTTGAACTCCTCCGAAACGGCTTGACCGATTTTGATGAAATTTTTTGTGCTTATTCGGTATCTATGAGAATCGGCCAACATCTATTTTTCATCCCCCTAAATGTTGGGGGTAGTCCACCCCTAAATTTTTTATTTTATTTTTTAGACAAAATTTTTAATTTCTATAATTTTTATGATACAACATACAAAAATACATACAATCCTAAATTTTTACCCTTTTATCACCAACCCCTATTTTATAATAGCCATTTTAGTAATTTAATCATTTTTCCTCTCCGGTCGAAAACTGATCAATTATCGTCTTTTTTGTAAGGGTAGGGTAGGGGTAGTAAAGGGTTTAGGGTAGGGGTGGGGGTAGGGTAGGGGTAGGGTATGTGTAGGGTAGGGTAGGGGTAGGGTAGGTTAGGGGTAGGTTAGGGGTAGGGTAGGGGTAGGGTTAGGGTAGGGTTAGGGTAGGGTAGGGTAGGGGTAGTTTAGGGGTAGGGTAGGGGTAGGGTAGGGTAGTAAAATATTAAAATTTTATAAAATACTTACAACCCTAAATTTTTACCCTTTTACCACCAACCCCTATTTTTTGTTAGCCATTTTAGTAATTTAATCATTTTTATGGCAAAACAACGTTTGCCGGGTCAGCTAGTAAATAAATAATAAATTTGAAAAACATCGCATAGATTGTTCAGATCCCATATTGAGTAACTATTTAAAGCACTCATATTGTGAAAATCAGAAACCATAAAGGTATCATAAACACATAACACTTTTTTCCAATCGAACCTGGGACCACGGAGCAGGCCACACCTTGGAAACAAGTGTGTTCGCAACTCCGACACAGAGGTCATCAAAAATGTTTATACCTCCAACAATGGGGGCTATCGCTAGTGAATTTGCCACTAGAGGCGCTTGTGTAGCGTGAGGTCCAATATCATTCACTTTTTACTGGTTTTAGCGGGCTTTGCTGCATAAATTATAATTTCTTTAATTCACCTGCTGGAAAGTGATCTCCTTCGTAAAATATCGAAAATATGGATTATTTGGCGATTAATGTGAACGCTTTGAAAGCGGAATTAAAAAAAAGCGCAAAAATAGGCGGCCTCAAGAGCAACTATTTCAGAAGTTAGTTTGTTGATATCAAGATAGTTATTTATAAATAATAAACCATTAGATTCAAGATATAACACTTTGTTTCGGAGCCAATCGCCTTTGACAGCTATACCTCCGGACCTCAGTCTACAGTGGTGCCAACTGGTGAGCAAAGAAACGGTAGTCCCCATTGTTACAACCTACTTAGCAAACATTGCTGACGTTGCCGAAGCGAGTTGCACTGAACCAACTGATTCTAAAACCATTATGGCAGAGGTGTCGGGTTGCATCGCCATAAATAATGGTCGGAATTTAAAGCCGGCCCGTAAATGTAAGAAGGAATTTATCGACTCGATTCCACTGATTTAATTGATTAATAAAATAACAATGGGCAATCGTTTTGTCTTCGGTTAAACGGGATTTGGCGGTTTTTTGTTATCGATTTAACAATATACCTTACTTAAAGAGTTTACGCGTTTTAACCCTATTTAAAAATTATAACTAGATGCTAATGCTACACAGCAGTGCGATTCTCTAAGCGCCAATGGCATAATAGCTTCTGTTACAGCTGCTGTGGCAGCAAAGGACGCATCGATATTCTCTTCAACGCAGATCGACACTAGCGCCGCACGGCTACCAAACAAAAAGCATTGACAACAGCTGGCTGAGACATCCGTAATCACAGCAACAAGCTCAGCGACGAATCGTATTTTAAGAGAATGCAAGGGCTGTACCGAAAAAAAAATGACACTTTAAAATGTCCACGATTAAATCAACGTAACTATTGCCATGTTGTAGACCTATTATTATGGAAATATTCGTATACCCGGAGAAGTTCGAAGTTCATTTTTAGTGAAGGAATTGTAATAAAATTTTATTTTATTTTAAATTTATTCTCTCTCACTCTCTCTCCCTCGCCCCCTCCCTCTCCCTCTCCCTCACGCGCACGCCGCACGACTTACAACTAATAATATGGCAAAAAGTGTCGTTACTTTTTTTTTCCCCCTTTCGCAACGCGCGATAAGGAACTACGTTCCAAAAAAAAAACGTATTCGCCACGTTTGACAGGGTTGGCGATCGCAGTTAGGCCCATGCTGGAGAAAAACACTAAAGCTTGACTACTTCTGGCAGTCTTACGACACCCATTGGTCGACATTGGTGCTCTTCTATGTAAAATCATTTTTAAAGTTACTTTTCAGAATCAATAATCACTCGTAATACATTTATCAAACCTTGTACCATAATTTCAAATTCGTCTAACCGATATTTAAACAAAAGTCAAACAAATGAATCAAAACAAAACATAATAATTACTTTTTTCAGTTCTATTGGTACTCTTAGCATATTTATACATTTTGAACTATTTTAAATATTTACAAGTATACAATAAAAGCTAACTAAGTGCAAACATAAATCCCTCTAATATCAAAAACTTTTAAAAATATTTCTTCATTATTCCACATAATAAATATGGGTGCGAGCAAAAAATAAGATTTTCTGAGATCTTCTAGACTTTAATAAATAGCTTTTAAATGCCATCGTAGCTAAATAAAAACACATTTATTCGCTACATTGAGTTATTTTGTGAAAACTTATAAAAGCAGCCATTTATTATCATATTTTCTTGACAAAAAAGTTTAACGTATGCTCTTTTTCAGATATTCTTTGTAAACTTTTTATATTTCAGGTTCATACAGGGTTAAGGAGAGGTGTACTCGTAGGTTAGCATTGTTTTAAGATGGAACAATAACAGGTATTAATTTACATTTCATAATGTCCCCTACGATAAGAAATGTTCTGATATAATATTATTTAAAATTGTGAAATATTAAATTACTTATAAAGTTCAAAATATGATAAAAAATGCAAATAGTAACTGGGATGATAAAAGGCTGTTACTTAAATTGGTTTGTTACCGGGTTCCTAACTATTAAGATTATTGTCATTATGAAAAAACAACAGCAATAGTCCAAAAAATGGGAGATTTTATCCTTTTCCCTTTATCCTAATTTTTAAACATTATTCACCAATAATTCGTAATATCGCTTTTTCTAAAAATATACTAACAGATTAAACTTACACCCTGTATTCTAACAAAGTAACATTATACACTATGAAGATATAAAAAGGTTTTATTTTTAACATCATTTTGTGACATAACATCAAATTATGCCGTATTATGGCCGTTTTTAAGCCTATCCATTACTCTTAATCTTATTTAATCCTTTACAAATAATTTGACGCTAAAACCGACGAAAAAAGTGGGAGGCTCAAGATTTTGTCTTTATTTCTTAAACTAATTTATATTTTAACGTCATAGACCGACGAAAATAGTAAGAGTTTCACGATTTTACGTGTTTTTTTTATGGTGTATGATAATGAGTATCAGTTCACTTAATGCCCAATGTTTTTGCTCGCCTCTGCCCGCGTAAACTACACATTACATAGCGCTGGAGGAAATTTGTGCCCAAGGCAGCCCAACAATGAGGTACAAAATAGCCTATGTCCTTTCTTAAGAACTAATGCATCTTTGTATCAAATATCATCGACATTGGTTTATTAGTTAAGGCGTAAAAGCGTAACAAACAAACAGAGTTAATTTAGCATTTGATATTATGTATGTAAGTATAGGTTACTTGTGTGTATTACCGAATTCCCGACACCGCAAGAGAAGTGGTATCCTACTTACCCTACAACCGGGTTCGGCGTTACCAAAGGGGAATGATCTGATCCAAACCTTCAGTGAAATATCGAGTTACACAAAAGATACGGGAACTGTGGGATCTCAGGCTTGGGTACTAAGAGTTCTCGATTCGTTCTCGAATCGCTGAAAATTGTAGCGTGAGATTTGTTAACAGAAAAGAAATTACTGACAAAAACGATGATGACTTTTAATAATTACTTGTGCACCAAAAATATTGGTGCTATTGTTACAATATTTTTTGTTTGAAATCATATTTTCAGGTCTTCAGTAAATTACCGCGACCATCACCAATTCATATTTACAATTGGTAACTCACACATCATCGTACAGACCGTTCATCCGGTGAGCGGGGTAAAAGTGTAATGGGGAAACACCATTTTCTTAAATTGGTATAATAAATAACAGCTCTTGAAAACAAATTTAAGTGATTCCTAATTGTTAAGTGCATTTTAAAGAGAAAAGGAGCGATCTAACCTAGAACGCAGTTTATATCCGGAAGTGCGATATAGCTGATTCCCACCCGGACGGATTCGTGGGCGAAGTATTAGTAGGAAATATAATTATCTCTCAGGTGAAACAGTCGAAAGACAATAAATTTTCAGAGATGAGGTGGTGATGGTAGCAATGTAAGGTTCTAAAAATAATTTATTTTTTATTTTAGTTTTCACCTAGGGGCCGACCACAAATTACGTCACACATTAAGGGGGGGATGACCCCCTACGTCCAGCAGTGAGATACAAAATAACCTATGTCCCTTCTCGGAGTCTATTCTATCTTTGTACTTAACTTCATTGCAATTTCAAAGAAGTTTGGTAGGTAAAGAGTAGGTTGGTTGAATGGTAGTTTCTGTGAGAAAGCGTGATGAACAAACTCACATTCACAATTATAATATTAGTAGGAATACATGAGTGAAAAACTCGTAACACACTCGTTCAGTAGTGAGAGACGATGGTAACACTGCGGCGCTTCATAACCAAATACATCCTTTATAAGAATACATAAGTTTATTCACCTCCGCATAAATCTATTTATGAAGTATTTTCTTCTGAGGATTATTATTTAGGACTCAACATGACCAAGGGATCTTTATGACGTCATAGAGATGGTTTTATTCATCAGACACTTTATTCAGGTAGCAATGCATGCATGATGTATTAGATTTTTGTTCGACGTATTATTTAAATAAAAAGGGGGAATATGTTATTGAGGATTTGTTTTTGCAGTGTGGGTGTAACTGGGTCGGCAACAAAAAAATTCGAATTGTTCGGATTTCTGATCACCATCCTGCATTTGGTGGTGATTATGCCTGCAGGTACCCATCATTGCTGTGGTAACTTTAATTCAATGATGGAGGCCTTTGCCCTGCAGTAGGATGATTATAGGTTGTTACTATACTCTTTACTGTATCTTTGAGAGTAGTAAAAAAATTAGATATATTTAGGAAGTGTGCTAAGGCCGATTACCACGCGGACGATGTCGCGGGCGGAGCAATACTTAGTAGTTTATTAACCGATTGCTAAAAAAAGGGGAAAAGTATCACAAATCAGTCGCCCAATATGTAGTTTGTAGTCACCCGGTAATCAAAGTAGACCACTTGTATTAACGCCATGTAACCATGCGGTAGCTATAAACGGATAGGTGACCATTTTTCTGGGGCTATATTCCGAACACTTTGTTAGAACTTCATACAAGTGGTCTACTTTGGAGGTACCTCAGGAGGTACCAGATAATCAAAGCAAGCAATTTGTATAAATTTTTTAAACAGTGTGTGAAATGAGTCTTTTTAAAAATTTATCACCCATCCGTTCACAACCACGGCAAGGGTGACTTAGGTAACTAATGAGGCACCAGGTAATCAAAGCAAGCCACGTGTATGGAGTTTAGATGGAGCGTTTAAATAGCAGTTTACTAGTAAAAGGTCACCCATACATAAACACCCACAGCATAGGTTGCTTCTTAGAAAGCAATAAAAAAACAATTTCCGTAGTATAAGTATTTTTTAATAATTAAATGACACCTAAAAGATTATGCGTGCAAAAAGAATATTATAACTATTAAAATCGCAGTCAAACCCTTAAGCTCGGGGATGGCGGGACACCCCGAGTCCCTGTCTGATCTGGGGATAAGCCTTAAAGCGCATACGTCGTAACCGTTACGCCTTTGTGCTTATTTAAGAATAAACATGTGATATATGGGCGCGTGTGAATGGTTACGCGAGAGCGAAGGCAGAATATTTGTTTTTGGTTAGACAGGTATTGTAGGGAAAATATTGCAAGTTTTTTGGTACAGATATTTGATTTGTCATTTTGATATTAGGACACAGTGAAAAACGCTTTTCGGGAGACCCTAGACTTTTAATTTATTTCAGGAAATATACTTTCTACAAATATATTTTTTAGTGACAAAAACACGAAGAGATTCCCAAATTGATGTATTTGACCTTTTTGATGTATAACCTTTATTTTTAATGGATTAAAATACTATTTATGATAGTTGCCGAGTGGTGTAAGTCTAAATTAGAACAGCGCCATTTTTCCTCGTCCAAAGAGTGTCGTAAAAGGTGACTAAAGAAGTACTGACTGAACAAGAAGAGAAATCTAGTTCAGAACGCGGTATAAAGCGGATTACCGTGCGAACGGAGTCGCGGGCAGAGCGTTCTTAGTAGAAAAATCAGTTAAAATATAACAGAAAATAGTCGAAACACACTCGTCCAGTCATGAGTGTCGATGGTAACACTGCGCTTCATAATCAAATCTATCTTTTATTATAAGAATACTTAAGTTTATTTGCCTCCACATAAATCTATGAAGTATTTTCTTAGGAGGATTATTGTTTAGGACTTGGGTAGCTCGCTCGCCAAGCTTTAATTATGACATAATCTTCTGTTTTCGATAAATTTTTTTCTTCAGTAGGTACGGTATAATAGATAAAAGCTGTTGGTATTATTGAAAAAAATATATACAGAAAAGAAACACACCAAACAAAAAAATCATTAAAAATCATCATGAAAGGACGTTCAGTCGGTTGAATTCTAGATTAATAATATTTTACACTGAACTTAAAAATTGCAGTGTGCATCATATTCCATGCGACTTAAGAGTGTGAGAAATGTTCTTAAAGCAAGTTCTAAAACGCATTTATTCTCCGTTAACAATAGAAAACGGTTCGCACTAACAATTTCATACTTCCATATATCCGGATCAGAGTCTAGCAGTTCCTAAATACACCGTATAAGCCCGGACGGTAATGCACTGTCCGGGTAAGCCCACAGTATAGACGGATCCAGTAGATTCACTTACAACTAGCCGCGGACATCGCATAATAACCAACGACAGACACAAAACGTCGAAAATGTTAGTGGTAGATTACCAGTTACGTAATGCATTCGCGTTCAGTCTAGCTTTTAAGGTGCCGTAATTTATAAAAAAAACGGAATCTTTACAGGATCACTTTGTTGTCCGCCCGTCCGTCTGTCAGTAAAAACCGGTTATCCCGGGAACGCGTAGAGTTATTAAATAAAAACCACATCATCAAATCAGCAGACTTGTGAAGCTGTGAAAATATCAAACTACTGAGTTAACGTTAAAAAGAAGTGGGGGCGGGGTTTATATTAGTGTGTTGTATAGGCTATACAAATCTCTCGTCTTAAATAAAATGTTATGTATTTAACATTCAACTGATCAACGTGATTTATTTGTAAATAATTCACGTAAAATATACATTGAAATTAAAAAAAATATATGTATTTTGAAAGTATTTTATTTATGAAAAGTATTTGGAACATACGTATTTTGTATAAGGCATTCCAGATAAAATTTCAGAAAGTTATTTGTATCTGGTATTTAAGATACTTAATTTAAATGTGTCTTGAATTTTCCAGATACTTAGTGAATGTATGGTATCTTGTACATCACTGACAGTATTAGCAACTATGGTCGCAAACCAGCCTTACCGAATCAAACTGCACTGCGTAGTCCGGATGATCTCGACACATAGCCCGTTGAAACTAAAATATAGAGGCATAAATATGAAACGGGCTTAAACTTTGTCGTTTATTTCGTTTTGCTTTGGGAAGTCGTAAAAATGGCGTGATGTGCGGTTTTCGGGAATTGCACTGAAATAATAGTATGAGTTATTGATAGAGTTTTATCGGTTGTGCAATAAACACAGTTGTTTTGAGCAAGCAGTGTTAATGGTCGGAGGTTGGAAGACTTGACGTAAAGACAAGAGAATCGCTGAGAAGCTTTGTCAGTCCGAGACGGGAGAAGGCAAATTGTTTACTGCTGGAAGTGGAAATGATTGTGAAAGTAAAAAGAAAATTTAAAGGCTACAGCATACTGAAAGCAGGACAGTAGCAGGACAGTCTGAACGCCGAACGACGAAAAATGAAATGAAATAAGTTTATTGCTTTCAAATACATACATAAAGCAATTGGAGGTGACTCGGCTTGTGCTGTTATGGAAAAGCAATCCCACCAACCGCTGGGTTTCAGCCACCTCCACTTCTCTACAGGTGTGAGGCGAGAATCGAGGAGATTTATAAGGCACTCTGTGCACTAATTAGGAATGTGCTGCGCCCGCGCCACTCTGCAGTTGACTGACGACAAACGACTCAACCTAAGTTTTATGTGACACTTTATTGTACATAGTATTCGGTAAATGGTACATTACAAGGATAACTATTTTATGGCCTGCGCAGACGACGGACTTTTCTCCGCGGCGGAGAAAAAAGTACGCTCCGCTAATAAAAAGTCCGTCGCGAATTTACCGCGGACTCAACGCACGAGGTGTGCGATCATTTTATAGTTTATCTTCGTGCATACATACGTCATTCTCGAGTTCACTTAGTCACACGAGTTCTATTTCTTTCGGGGACTCCCCCGTAGTTTTGTCCGGTCCGCTCTCTGCATATCCTCGGTAGTTCGGGGGACTTTTTGTACGCGGTACTTTTAATCCCTCGTTGGCGTTACTCGATACAGTAGTAAGCGATCTATTTTAGAGGACAAAAAAGTCCGCGGACTAAAATCCCTCGTCTGCGCAGGCCATTATGTTAACAAAAATACGCATGTAAATATTATGTCGAGCTCATAATGTTCATATCTGCATTTTTAAAATGGAATTGTCCCTATAATTTACCCAGGGAATATAAACCTAATTTCCACGGGAACGATGTCACACGTAGAGCGCAAAAGTATAAAGAAAAATTTATCAAGAGTACATCAAGTATTGAAGAAGCGTAAGTTTTGGCCTTCACATAGATTCCACACTTAGCTGGACAGTTCACGTGGCTGAAGTTTGTTGAGGGGTCAATGCCACATTGCGCTCTCTCTACAGGCTTAAACATTTTTTTCCCGTTAAAACCAAAATTTCTCTTGTTCAATCACTTGTCTTTCATCTCATAGATTATGCTGATGTGTGCTACCCTGACCTTAACAAATGCCTTATTAACAAAATGGATCGTTTGATAAATAACTGTGTTCGTTTTATCTTCTGTTTACGTAAATTCGACCATATCTCCATGCGCCGCTTACAGCTCCAATGGCTTCCACTCTCCTCTCGGCGTGACGTCAGAATCTTATGTTCTCTTTTTTCTATACTAACCGATCCTAATTCTTCCACTTATCTTAAATCCCGATTTGCTCTTCTCAGTTCGACACATTCGTGCCAGTTGCGTTCTTCCGATAAACTTACACTTACTATCCCTTTTCACCGTACTGGTTTCGTCTCCAATTCGTTTCTCCTTCAGTCCACACGGCTTTGGAATTCACTGCCTGAGAGTATTAAACAAGCTTCAAGTATATACGCTTTTAAGAAACATGTGCGATCTCATTTTCTATGTAAGTTGGAATCGTCATCATAGACCTTACTTCCACTATTTTCGTCATTTTTTGTATTTATTAATATATTGTATCTATTTATTTCTATTATTGTATTTATTTATATATTGTATTTATGTATATAAAATTGCATTAGTATTTAGTTTTCTTTTTTTAGTAATTTGTACATTTCATATCTGTTGCACCGCCCACAAGACGTTTCTGTTTAGCCCAATGGTCGACTGGCAGAGAATGCCGCACGGCATTAAGTCCACCTTTTGTACATTTGTTAATTGTGTGCAATAAAGTTTTAAATAAATAAATAAAAAAATAAATATACTTTTAGATTTTTATTATCTCGTTAAGTATATTCATGTACAAAATAAAGAACTAGATAGGTACAAAGTCCCATAAAAACTGACACTTTTGAAGTTCTGAATGTCCACAATTTCATATTACGGACACTGATCGTGTGCGTATATATTGTTTTATTTTATTTCTATGACTACATCTAAAAAACATTGCCCTTTAGATTAACCGTTTTCAGGATTTAAAAACTCAACATGTCAGAAGCACACCGTATAGAACAAAGTTTTCAACTTCGCTTCATACCTTTAAGGTAAAATTACTCTCATATTTCCACGAACTACGCGCACTGAGTTCAACATATTTTTATAGTAAGGCTTGAGCATACTAAAAGCAGCAGCACAGTAAAAATGAGGATCCAAGCTAGTTGTAATTAAAGAAACTCGGAGTGTTACATCCACAGAACGTAAAAAACGAGTAGAAGTAGTAAGTAGGCGGGCCCCGCGTATTAAACATACGCCACGCATGAAGGATCTCATGTTTCCGCCCCCTTTTACGCGCTTCAGAAGGTGACAGTTGGTAAAACGTGTTAGACGTTATGCTATTCAGACAAAAATCTTTAAATATGCCGACCTGCACAGTATTATAGTGCAAAAACACATGCACTAAAATGCATTTATGTTCTGTGGTTACATCGGCCGTACGACAAACTAGGAGGCGTTGTAGTGAGGCAGGAGCAGCGCAGCCCATGCCTTTTCTTTACACGATTCGCCGCTGCGTTTGTTGCAGCTGTAATCACCATATATTTAAAGCTGATGCAAGGCGGTTGCAATGTTGCAGCAGCTTTAGAACTGCCGTTGTCTTGTCATCAGCGCTCATAGCCCAATGCTTCTTAGTGATCAGTTTTTGTCACGAATGTTAAGCAACGCTGGGAGCGGTCACTAGTTTGTCGGGTGACCGTTTGTGGCATCATACCATGAGCGCATCCGTGCTTTGGAGGGCACGTAAAGCTGTCAGACCCGACTGTTGTCACAAGATAACAGTCGTTAAGCCCTGTTGGAGACCTTGGGCGGCTTGAGAAACGTCCAACGGCGGGGTGATGTTGCCACAGCATCGCCCTCGCCGTCCACCAACCCGCACTAGGCCAGCGTGGTGGAACTAAGGCCTTAACCCCTCTTCTTACCCGTGCTCAACAGTGAGTGTAAATGGGTTGTTACTTTTGTCTTTCATGTTCCGTTTTCCAGGCTGCAAAGAACCAGCTCCGCTTCTGCCCTGTCTTTGATGTGATCAAGCCTTTATCTCTTTGTTTTCTTGATACCTTTACTTAATGCAGTTATCTATTGACGGAAAATGTCAAATAGGGGAATATAAGTTTTCCTTTGAAAAGGAACGGGGGTAATTTTCCTTTGAAGGATATTAGATGATATAAAGCGTAGTATTAACTTGTTGTGCATCTGGTAATGTTTTAAAGAATAAAAGCTTTACTTATGTATTTAAATTAATTGCGATATATTATATAACTAGCAACCCGCCCCGGCTTCGCACGGGTGCAATGCTGATACTAAATACACTACAAACAAACTGTGAACGTTGTATATAAAAAAACATAGTGGCCCGCTCCGGGTTCGCACGGGTATGAAATATGTCACTGAAAAAATGATTAAAATCAGTAGTTTTGATTTATTCATTACTGCCCGTGGCCCGCACGTGTCAAATTTGGAGTAAAACAATTCCCCTTTCCCTAATACCATGAAGATTTCCTGCTGTCTTTGGAATATGTAAATTCCGCGCCGCCGCCGCCCTGGCCGGCCTACCGCCGCAACGCTACGTCCCGTAATTTTTAAATCTGTAATATCTTCGAAAATATTTATTTAAATCATATTCTGTAAAGGGCCATATAGATCAATATTAAATCAAAAATGTATTTAAAGTTTTTAATTGAATAAGGATTAATGCTGTATTGGTTAAAATCGCTTCGAAAATTAGCCATTATTTGTCGTAAAAAGTAAATGACAAAAAAATGATATTGTTGGATATCCATAACAGATAGACCTTACACCTTTTCAATATGTACAATACTTAGTACATTATTTTGATAAATTTCGTAGGGTTTAGCCTGCGTTTGCAATGTTAGCGGAAAAAAACGTGAATATTTACGACATCATATTAGAAACCTCAAAAATAACAGTATTCCTCCACTATTTAATGGATGTTATTGTACATATGAACCTTCCTCTTGAATCACTCTATCTATTAAAAAAAACCGCATTAAAATCCGTTGCGTAGTTTTAAAGATTTAAGCATACAAAGGGACATGGGGAAAGAAAAAGTAACTTTGTTTTATACTATGTAGTGATGAAATTGTATTTTTATAGGAGCTTAACAATGTAAAGCTCGTTAATAAGAATCTTATTGCTTTTTAAGAGTCACTAAAAAGGATAGGTTTAAAACTATATTCGATAGGGTTCTCTTAAACCAAAAATATACATAAAAGTATATAATATGATTCCTACAAACATTTGTCTAAGATTCGAATAAAGCAAATACTTATGGTTTAGTAAAATCATTTATCAGATGATGTATTTTTATGTTATTAGAACGTGTTTTGCTAAATTAACTATGGATTCAAAGTAGACTAAGTGCTATTCTACCCTGTAGCCTATTATTGTGCGTTCTGTATTTTATCTAGATACGTTCAGCAATTCTGAAGTAACATTAATTAATAAATAAAAGAGTGACAAATATCTTTTCACGCTCTTTTATTTATTTATTTATTACTACTTTATTTTAATAAAACTAAGTCATTAACAGTTTTTTAATTTAGCTACCCCTTAATCCTCACAGCATAAAAGGTAACTTGACACCGTATTGATACGGCTAATGCAACATGCCAGCCGTCCATACAGTTTAGCGGGGCCTTTGTAAAGGCGGACGGACATACAAAAAGTCCCTTTGATATAGAGACTGGACAGGACGTCTACAGGTGATCGCACTCCAATATTGGAAACATACGGAGGTTAAAGATTTTTTCCTTATCATTTACCTAAATTTTAAGACATTTAACATCCGTTAAGAAAAATAGTGATTTCCCATACAAAAAACCAACCACCTTTTACACCTTTCAAATATAATTCAGGGTCTAAAACTAAGTACATAATATCAATATATAAACTTGAAAAATTTTGTCTCAGGCGGGACTCGAAACCGCATCTCCTCGCATGCCGGGCGAGGAGATGCGGGTTCGAGTCCCGCCTGAGACAAAATTTATCAAGTTTATATACTGATATTATAAGTGCAATTAAGTTGCTAAAATATCAAATAAAGTAAGTACATAATATATCCAGAAATTATCTTACTCGGTTTAGCAGTGTGAAAACGTTACAGACAGATAATTATACAGAGTTACTTTCGCATATGTTATTATAAGTACAGTATGGCAAAGTTGGAAATACACTATTTGTATAGTAAAAAACTGGTGTTTATAATTAGATTTTTATATACATAAACACTTCATTGCACAAATACTAATACTTTAAGTAAATGCTATTTTTTCTGTGCATATTAATAAATATCAGTTATAAAATTTAAAAAAAAAAACTTTTCGCACATAAAATATCCGTCGAAGATTATGAAATAAGCTAACATTTGAGTCGGTGGGAAACATAAAATCATTGTATTTAATGATAATAATTTAATAGCCCATTACATTACATACTTTTCTTCGGTCCAAATATTTATGAAAAATTTATTTTTATGAAACTAATTACTTTGAAACATTATCGCGTATTGGAGATATTTCTACCGTTAATACCAGTAAAGAATACAACTTCAATTCTAAACAAATAAAGGTCTAACAGCTGTGTATCTGAAATTGAAATCTAGAAATTGAACATGTAGTGTATTTTTAATGCTTATTTTAATACGCAAGAGAAAATTAATAAATCCACTACATACAACGGACACAAAGGTTATCAAGAATATTTTCCCTCTAGAAATACATAATTAGTATTTTATCTCTGAGATCTGAAATATACGGAAGGATAACACAGGCGTGCCAGCTGCGATAATGTGTGTAGTTTACTTTCTTCTTCATTTCGTGTGATTATTCTTCAAGGATTATCAATGACTAGCGGGCCGTCCCGGCATCGCGCAGGTGGACCCGTTAAGTTTTAGTAATGATCCCTAATCTTTTATAGCAATAAATATAGCCTATGTCTGAATGTAGCTTTCCAATGGTGAAATAATTTTTGAAATCGTCACAGTAGTTTTTGAGTTTATTCATTACAAACATACACACATACACACACAAAAATACAAATCTTTCCTCTTTATAAATGTATGCCAGTGCTTAGTTGTAAGCACTTTTATAATAATTAATTAATATCTTACTTTATATTTGTTATTTTTACTTTGTACTTCGCACCGCCTGTAACCTCTCCGCTTGGCCTCATGGTTGACTGGTAGAGAATGCTTTTAGCATTAAGTCCGCCATTTGTACAGTTTGTATGTGCATTAAAGAGTAAATAAATAAATAAAATAAAAAATATATTAGTGTTGATTTAGTCAGAGCTTTGATATCGCCTTGTTGGCTTGTTTTTACGATCTTCCATTGTTTGTTTTACGACAGAAGACTGAACCAAGGCTTTAATTGCCACCCGAAGCATAAGTTTCTAGTTTAACTTACCTGATTTTACTTAATATAGTTTTATTTCATTGAATGGAATCCAATGAAAGTCAACCGTATTAAAAAAACAGTAATGTAGAGTACCTGCAACAAACAGATTATTAATTAATAATTAATTAATAAGTTAAATTGTTACTAACTCTATATGGGCCAAGCCTGAAATAAATATTTTGAATTTGAATTGAATTGAAAAATGAAAATAATTTATGATACTTCTTGTGATAATTCTTCAGTCGCCTCTTACGACACTCTTAGGATGAGAGGAGGTGGTTTTATTCTATTTTTGTGCTGGCACACGTAGGTATTGAAAACCAGAACAAAGTCATGTTTGTATTCAATAATGATTTCCTCACACAAGACCTGTTATTGGCTTTCTGATACTTATCTGTTAACGATGTTATGTTGCATTAGCTGTTGGCCTTCCGAATATTAAATAAATAAATGAAGACTATCAACAGCGGTCCCGTCCGCAATGGAATTCTGTATGATTTCAGCCGAAAGCGGTCAAATGAAGTTTCAAACGATCTCGCTAGTTGCAATTTACTTACTTTCCTCTACTTAGCCTCACAAAGTTCTTTGAATGCAATACTTTGCAGTTTGAACGCTCGAAGCTTTTGTATACTTTTGTTCTAAGTTGTTTTAGAAAGTGTTAAAATTAAAAAACTGTTTTTTTTTCTTAAGTGTGAGTTGCCAGTGATGACTTAAAGAACTGACACGTGGTCGTTCATATGGGTCTCATAGGAAGGCTCAAGGTCGCACAGCGGGCAATGGAGAGAGCCATGCTTGGTATTTCCCTGCGTTATATAATCAGAAAGGGGAAATCCCGTAGGATCATTCAACACTCCAAGAATTGTGGAGCTGAAGTGGCAGTGGGGCGGATAGGTTCTGGAATGACGACCGCGCATCGGACGACAATCTGTGAGTAGGCCCCCTACCCCTACCCAATCTAAGGGGAGGACTATGTCTAGCAGAGGGCTTCGTTTGGCTCAGATGATGATAATAAATTGTGTCACCGTAATTCATTCTGGGATAAAATATAGCATACATCTTACTCTCAAACCTAACAAATACATAATGTTATGTATGCTTATTAGAGACTAGCTTTTTGCTAACGGCTCTGCCAGCAAGATCTATACGTTTTATCGCGTGAGCGGTAATCTGTGCCCAGCAGTGGCGATACACAATAGTCTATATCCTTTCTCAAGGTCTTATCTACATTTGTACCAAATTTTATCGAATTCAGTTTCGTAATGAAGGCATGAAAGCGAGACAGACAAACAGAGTTGCTTTCGCATTTATAAGATTAATAGTAAGGATAAGGGCAGTGTTCACCAACAGACGTTTAAGTTTTAAACAGCGTTTAAAATATTATTTGACATATTTTGTATGGGAATTGTGTCAAATTAATCGTCACTATATGTTTACCGGCTGTTTAAGAATTGGTGAACTTGGGTCTTAGTAGGACTGAGTAGGAATTTGTCGATATTATTACTTTGTCCGTATCGCAAACCGGTCACCCATCTGAAAGTCCAACCCGTCTGCAGATGCTTAACATGTAATAGCGATATCAATTCGCGAAACCCAACAGGCTGCGCGCTCAATAATTACCTCCGTCAAATTACGGAACCCCATTCGATTTATCTGAAGCAATTTTAGATGCGATCGTTTTCTTTTAAATTTCTCGATGGAATCTTTCATTTAATACTTAGGTTGATGCAATATTTTTAGGGGAAAGATTCGAATATCGAATGCCGTTAATCGATTCCCGATGCGATGGTTCAATCGAGATTAAGCAATCGAGTGTATCGGCTGGGTTGGACGGCTATTTAAGGGGCCGTTGTTACACCGTGCTGTTATATTTTTCGGAAGGATGAAAGTTAACTAGTTTTTCATACGTTATTAATAGGTAAAAATTACTAGCTTTATAACCATAGATCAGGTTTCAGTTTATTAACTGATCAAATAAAGGAGAAGGTTCTTAGATTCGCCGCATTTTTTTTATCATGTATTTTTTTACGCTTCTTATTTGCCAGAGCGCTTGACGTTGGGTATACTTCAAAGATAGTTCCATTCTAATTTGAAAAAAAAACAAAACTGAATGGTATAAAAAAGAGAAGAGCGCTTCAAAAAATTATAAAAAATATCTTTACACAAAAATCGAACCGAAACAAACGTCTTATCTAGTTAAATATTAACAATTTTAGTCTGGTGCTATAAAAGAAATTACTTACAACTATAAAAATAGTTATTATACCTAATATATTACTCTGGTAACTACCATGTCGGTCCGCGATACAAAATTTTTACAAAATAGAAGTCTATTTTGTGTGCTAGTAAAACTATTATGCAAAATATTTATGCATATCCAAACAGTTCGGTGTGACGTCCATCCATACTGAAAACTAAGCCTTGGGCTCATTTCTCCAGCTTTTTACGTGAACTGTTGATGGCGGTTATTTATAATCGCCACACATTCAACTTATTACATCGATAAATATCACGCCGCATCTTAATTGTGGACTTGCGAATACGTGTTGAGTTTGAAATGTGAGTTACGTGATATCAGGCAATCACTGATGGCCGCGCGGACAAGGTATTTTGCAAATTACAATGCAACAGTGTAGCGTATGAATATACTCTGATTTTAACTTTGATGGTCGCTATAGCTTGTGTTAATTGATTTGGGGTTTATATCATGTACTTTGTTTTGTATGAGTTTCTCAGATTTTTTTTTTATTTTTAATTTTTTTAATAAAAGGTATTACATGGGTTGGGAGTCTCCTTTTAAGTTTATGGGAAAAACCTGTATTAGGAGAAGCCCGCTCTTTCGTATACATTACAAAGTTAATTTATATATAAAAATTATATAATTTTGGTTTAAAGTAAAAATAATAAAAAGTAAATAAAATGATGGTGTATTGCTAATTTTATACATAAGATTGAGTGCGTGTGTGTCTGACGTAAGATTTCACACGTAAGAAGCACAGAACATGGATTATGGTAAGAAAACCTGTCATGCGCCATTTGAATAAGATCCGATGTTGCCGCTTGCGCCCCACTGTTAACTAAGCATATAATAAACACAAGCTTTTGCACATACAGGATGAAATTTTAACCACTTTCCATATTTTTTATAGGCGTTCAGTATCGTATTTAGAGCCTATTTATGAAGTAAAAAAATGTAAATCGAGTTGTCACCCGAAAATATTTTTCGCGATATAGTTTTAAATTTTTACTTTCCTAGACCTGTTAAGGTATAGGGAACATCAAAAACTTATGAATAGTATCGTAATGAATGAATTAGATGCTCTACGCGTAAAAAAAGTGTTGCTAGGCGGCCGTATCAAAAATTTTAGATTTTTGGCGGACATTTTCTAAGTGCTTTATCTTGACATTTTTGTACTGGGCTATACCAAAAGAAAAAATACGTCATTTATTTTTTGCCTCGTAGATTGATATATTAAAATTTGGAAAGTGGTTAAAATTTCACCCTGTATAAACGCGTTCATAGAACGCCAATCGCGACGACAAAACTAACCAATCACAGCGCTCACTTACATTCATGTTTGGGCAGACATATGAGCATTTATTCATAACCTTTGTGACGCCTACAGCGCCTTTATAACCTTTTTCCGTGTTCTGTGGTTGCAAGCGCCATGATCATAGATAGATAGATAGATAGATAGATAAAAGTAAAAGTAACAGCCTATAATCATCCCACTGCAGGGAAAAGGCCTCCATCATTGAATTCAAGTTACCACAGCAATGATGGGAACTGGCATAATCACCACGCTTGCCAAATGCGGGTTGGTGATCACAAACCCGAGCAACGTTCGAAAATTCGAAACTAATTGTTGCCCGACCCGGGGATCGAACCCGGGACCCCGAGATCTTGGACCGGTATTTAAACCACTAGACCAATGGGGCGTTATCTATTCGTTACTATTGTAACGAATAGATGGATAGATAGATACACTTTATTGCACACCATAAAACTGAAAAATAACACATGAGTAAGATTTAGATTAGTACAATTTAGGCGGTCTTATCGCTTGCAGCGATCTCTACCAGACAACCATCAGGTAGAGGAAAGATGAAACAGATTTGAAAGGGGACATAACATAAGGAAGGAACATAATATGTATCTACTGGCGGGTAGTTGCTAAGAGCAGATAATTCGATACGCCCTTACACGCAGTTTTATTATAGGTACACGCGGTAATGGTACCAGTGTTTGAATACTAATATATTGAGTACAATATATTTACAATTCTGTTCTCGACGCACAACACTTACAGTATCCTATCGCAAACAGCATTTTTTGTAAATCCGAAAACTTAAAGCTACAGATGAATATTTCTATCTGGCAACAAATATTCCAGAGGTGACTACTCCTCCCTAACCCGACAGGGGGTAAATAGAGCTGTTAACCGGAAGTGCCGTAGGCCGGAACTGATGGCTTCAACTGGTAATTCGATATTCGAACTGTGACTAGTTGAACCGTTAACGGTAGAAGACTTTCAGGTACAAATTTAAGTTAAAAAAAAAACTCTGTGTCACAAATAAAAGGTGTTTGTTTTGTTGTTTTTGTAAAATTTAACCACGAAAGAGGTTTTAGAGAATGATATACTCTGAAAAAAAAATGGTTGCCTGTAAAGTCGGTTTTACGGGCGAAGATTTTACGTGACAACGTCTTTTTCTCGGTAGAATATTTATTGATATGAATATAATTAAATTGCACAATAGGAACAAGGAATTGAATGAAAATAAGAATTGCACAAATTTTAACTATAGAAAATCTAAGCACTCCACATTTTCACTACAGACACAGCTGACGATACTTTAACCACACGTGTGAACTTGTATTATGACGCTTTCTTGTTTTTCCAACGCCAAGAACGTTCGAGAAAGACAAAGACAGAGACACAAGCATGCGCCGATTCAATGCGCCTAATTCTCTAGTGCTGCGCGCGCGGCAGACCGATCATAGTTGAGTGGGAGAGAGACGCAAGGCATTCGGCGGGCCTCTCTCTCGTTCGGTGACTCATCGTAACGTTACCGAGCGTTACACTTTTTCATAAGTGACTCCCAGCCGCAACCTAATTTAAGACGTTGTCACGTCAAAAACTCTGTGTCACAAATAAAAGGTGTTTGTTTTGTTGTTTTTGTAAAATTTAACCACGAAAGAGGTTTCAGAGGATAATTGTTATGTAATTAAAATAGACTTGGATTCATCATAATATTTATTTATACAATGACATTCTATTTTTCTAACAATATGTACATCACCATGGTGATCATTCTCTGAAACCTCTTTCGTGGTTAATTTTTACAAAAACAACAAAACAGACACCTTTTATTTGTGACACAGAGTTTTTTTTTGATAGAAATTAAATTATTTCTAAAATGAATCATTTAGAGAATATTTTTAGACATTTAAGTGTTGGAACTCTCGTATCTTTCGGAATTCTAAAATGTTTAGTTATTTTTTTATATAAGTGCAAAATATTACACTCTATTTGGGATTATTTATTATGTAGTACTAAAGATATCGCTAAGAACTAACCAATCTGCTTTAAACTAAAATTTATAATTATTAGCTAATTATTTTCTGTTTTTATTTTCTCAAACTCTTGTTTATTAGTTAATCAAGAAAATAAAACAAAATAGGCAAATATATGATCTAGTTAAAAATTCCAACTGCCTGAAAAACAACAAAACTGAATTTTACAAACGAAACACCCGAATAATCGTCAAGTTAAACTCTGAAGTTTGGCAACCCTAATCGTGTATGAAAATTTTCGTGCGTTAATTCATGTGATGTTATCGCTAACATTAGCCGAGCGACGTCACCTGCAACTCATACTGTAACTTTCGCTAGCTGGAGGCCATGTTTACAACTCTGGCGCTAGGGTTGACACACTTAGTTTTTTTTATTTATTTTATAAATATTTTTTTTTGTTTTTTACATTTTTAATGTGATTAATAAAATGGTATGTTAATTGGCGGAAGCTTGGTGGCAGACCGTAATTTTATTTAAAAATAACATCAATGTTGTCAGTGTCAGGGATGACTTTTAACTAGAAAGACACTTTTTTAAGCTTTTTATTCATGTATATAATTGTTTTCATGTAAAAAAGCACTCGTTATGACTGCAATGTTTTGTTTTATTTTAGTACCCCAATTGCTTTCGCCATGTTGCTCTTTTATTAACAAAAGGTAGCGCTTGTTACTCGGACTATAGGAATCGATTGTACTTTTTTCACAAGAACCGGTAGTTTAGACGCAAAAAAGAAACCAATTACAAAAAATCGCCATGATAAAATTTTCAATTTAATGTAAATTTAAACTGTTGCAATGGGGACTACCGTTTCTTTGCTCACCAGTTGGCGCCACTGTAGACTGAGGTCCGGAGGTATAGCTGTAAAAGGCGAACGGCGCCGCAACAAAGTGTTAAATCTTGAATCTAATTAAGTTTATTATTTATATATAACTATCTTGATATCAACAAACTAACTTCTTAAATAATTGCTCTTTGAGGCCGCCTATTATTGCGCTTTTTCTTAATTTCCGCTTTCAAAGCGTTTACATTATTTGCCAAATAATCCATATTTGCGATAATTTTACGAAGGAGATCACTTTCCAGCAGGTAAATTAAAGAAATTATAATTTAAGTCACGAAGCCCGCTAAAACCAGTGAAAAGTTAATGTTATTGGACCTCAAGCGACACTAGCGCCTCTAGTGGAAAATTCACTAGCGATAGCCCCCATTAAGACAAACATATTTACGACCTTGGGCCTTATTCAGCTATTTCAATTGCAGTTCGATCGTGATTGAATTAGGCGATTTAGACATTTAACCCATACTAGAATTGTCAAAAACCTGCTATTCGATTACGATTGTGATACGGTTTGGTTAGCTAAATTAGGGGTCTTGTCTGTCTTTTGTAGTATTAAATCAGTATACATTTATTATAAGTAAAAACCACTCTTAAAAAATGAACACTGTAGCAGCCCTACCCGTCACGAACAGGGCCGCGCTGTTTTGTTTCCACAGGATGTAACAACAATATAACAAAAGTTTATAATAAAAATCACGAATTTCAATAGTTAGCGAACATACACCTGTATCTTTATTCATAAACAAGCAACAGCCCGCAACTTCGCGTGCGTGGAAATTAGAATCATTTTAAAATTGCTGACAATAATATTAAGTAATTTTAAAACACATCAAAGTAGGCTGTTTGTATTTTTTGTCTTAGCCTTAGCTATTTCCATACTATGTCTATTTGTGTCGTGTGTACCATTCGACATGTTTTATTAATAACATTACTCTTTCTCTTCTAACGGCCATTTCCAATAACCTATCTATCTTCAGTTTTGGCATATCGGAGATAGAAAACAACTTCTGTCTTTGTTTCTCTGGACGGCAAAAACAGAGATGGAAACTGTTTCCTATCTCCGATATGCCAAAACTGAAGATAGATAGGTTATTGGAACCGGCCGTCAGGGGTGTCGTAAAAGGCGACTAAAGGAGTACTGCCAGAAGGAGACGGGTAGCAGCGTCGTATTGGCCAAGCTAATATCCTAATATTGGCCAAGCTGCGATCGCCATTCAAAATCTGTAAGGGTAGACTCACAGAACATGGGAAAAGGTTAGAAAGGCAATGTAGGCGGGGCAGGCGCGCCACTGAGGTTATGAGCAAATGCTTGTAAGTGAGCGCTATGATTGGTTTCTTTTGACGCCGCGCGACCAGGGCTTGTTTATTTTTCGACACGTTATCGTCTTCAAAGCCTAAGAATACTTTGATTTCGGTTCTTTTTGAAACGGAACGAAATAAAAACGTTTTTAAAGAAGAACATATTCATTTCGTTTTTGGTTAAAATAAAGGTTTGCTAACGTTATTTTCCCTCGCGTCGATACCTAATTACGAAACGAACGAATACGGATTTCGTGCGGCGGGATTAACCGGTATTTGGATAACGTTCTCATTTCGTTCCCGTTCCGAACGTAATACGAAAACGAAACGCCTTATAACGGTTAAAACGTATTAATACCGGTAAAAAATAAATGTTCAAGGCCCTGTGCGCGACCAAGAAATCGCTTGATTGGCGTTCTTCGAACTCGTTTTTGTTTACCTAGTCGCAAGCGGCGACATCTGTTCTCATGCAAATGGCACATTACAGCCTTTCTAACCTTTTTCCATGTTCTGTGAGTAGACTCATATAGATTGGCGATGATGATGATGGTGATGTAGATCCATGTTACTTTTTATGATGTTTAAATAATATAATATGTATGTTTGTGTGGTACCTTCGTTGTTTCTGGTTTCCAAAACACGAATGCTTTAAATAGTTATTCAAATTGGGATCAGAACAATGTATGTGATGTTGTCCTCATATTTAATTAAAAATAAATTTGATAAAATATTTTACAGAAAAAAAAATACGGAAGTTTGATAATTACAAAAATATTACTTACTTAATTACTCGTAATTTCCAAAAAAAATGTTTGTCATTCCATTCGTATTAAAGATAAACTATCAGATTAGGTACAAATGGGTAAGACAAAAACGTAAACATTCAATATATTTTATCTCAGATGCTTTAGCAAAAATAAATCGTACATTCTCGGAGGCACGGAGTCGAACCTGAGACATTAAGCCGATCGGATCCCTTTTGTTTTGTCTTAACTTTATTTATATCGGTCGATCGCGCTGCCTTTATTGGCCAGGGCCGGATTCGACACGGGATTTTATATTTTCATTTAATTCAGTGTCGCTTTTAAAAACTGATGTTTTTTTAAGAAATAAAGTGTGTTGAAATAAATGACTCATTTTAAATATAAGAATGGGAAAGTCCTAGGTTTTGTAGTAATGATTTTATTGAGTACTAAGAGTAGTGTTTTAAACAATAGATATATAAATACTCTTTATTGCACTCCAAAAATTTAGAACTTTATAGCTCTAAAATTAAGGCGGTTTTATCGCTGGGAGCGATGTCTTCCAGACAACCTTGACGGACAGTAGAATTAGAGTTAAGAGGGAAAGGCGAAGGAACATTCTACACGAATACAACTTTGAACTTTTATTTATACAATAATCTAACACATAAATAGTGTACCGACCATTCGATGACGATCGGTTATGCACCACCCTCATCCAACTTCTAGCTACCTTCACCAAGATGCTTCGTCCAGATGCAAATAAAATTTCTCAATCTTCTCATAATGTGTGTGTAATGTCTTTTACATAATATGTTTCCTAATAACTGGTTCTACTTAATTAGTTATCTGAACTTTGTTGCACAAATTAAAGAAATTAATGTACCTAAGGTGATCTTATGCACCATGACATGGCATTCTCTTCCAGTCGACTATAGGCTAAACAGATTATATATGATACAGGTGGGTACTGAGTATTTTACTAAGATATGCTTCGGATGGCCCATTCGGCCGTTAGTCCTGTTTTGGCGATTTGGAAAACCTACACTACGTTGAATACAATTCTACTGTACTACTCGCAATGAATTTTCTTAAAGAAAAAAAAGTTGTGCGTGTACTAGTGTACACACGTAAGAAGTGAAACTTCTTTATGGCCTTATTTTTCGAAAAATGATCTACATGCAACTTTCCAGAAATTGGTTAAATTGGTTAAATTGGTTAAATTGGTTAAATATTATTTCACTTTACCTTTTTGCTATCGTCCGAAAAATGTGACGCTGTGAAAATGTGACGCTGTGACGCTCAACCGAAAAACGTGACGGTAAATTTTTTCCAACGCCGATAAAGAAGTTTCACTTCAATAAAAAAAATATCAAAAAAAATACATAAAAACAAGACTAGACTACATTATTATTCATGGAGATGAGAACGGCTAAAATAAGATAAGCAAGTATTAGTCGACAGATCGTCGCAGTTCTAAATATATCGTCGAGTACGCCCCTGTCATATTCGGCTTATAAATCGACATTGTGCGCGCAATTTATGCTGTACAGCATTCCAGGATACATTTCACTTTGGCCAATATCTCTAAATCCTATAGGCCTCCTCGTAAGTCTAGAAGAGACCTCTCTTTTTGTCTTTCAACCGACTCTAACTGTATAATAAACATATGTTATTCGAATACATTAATAGGACCACATAATATCTTTAACTTAATATACAGGATGAAAGTTTTGATGTTTGATGCTTGATATTTTTTATAAACCAGGTAGACTGCCATATTTGATGACTTTTAATACGACAAAATCAAAAATTATTCTGAGGCGATATACTTTAAATGATATTTAAGCAATTTCATTGCAATTATAATATCAGTATTTATACTTATCTTATCTAAATCGGCCCAATAGTTTAGGCGTGAAAACTTAACAGACAGACAGAGAATATTATTTTCGTATGTACGAGTATGTATAAGTAATATTAGTAAGCTTACGGAACGTATAGGTCTCAACAAATTCTTTAGTGCAACAGTTGTGTACAAAGCACGAATGCCAAGTTTACTTCGAAAACGTTCAAATAAAGAACAGTGATGTTATGAAGCCTCGTGACCGTAACTATCGAATATCCGAAATATAATGATATTCGGTAAAACCAATGGCGGATTCTTTCGGATAGGCGCAAAGTGGAGCTGGTAAGAAGTCACTTGATTTTGTGTGCCGCAAAGTTAACTACCAAGCTATAAATTTTATAATCAACTAACTAAGTCTTTGAAAAGTAACGGTGTGAGTACATAAACATTTAAATAAATAAATAAATAAAATAAAATAAATAAAATAATCATTTATTTGTTCGGACATGTGTACATGGTAAACAGGTGATAGCTCATCAATGATGGTTTCAACATGCCGCACCGAGACGGTGTACAAATTTAAAAAATAATAAAAATTCAAACAAACAAATTAAAATGTAACATTTTAGTCAAAGTAAATGTCAAAACTGTAATTAAAGGATTATTCAATATTTTAGTATGTTAAAGTCAAATTTGAATTATGCAATTGAATAAATAATGTAAATAAAATGTATATAAAGTCAAACATAGTATTACCTAAAATTAAATTGAGTACAATTAAATAATTTGTCATTCATTAAATCGGTTATAGTATAATAGCACTTTGTTATTAGGAAATTCTTTAATTTGATCTTGAACTTATTTAAATTTAACATTTTTAATGACAAAGGGAGTTTATTGTATATTCTGGGTGCCATGTATAAGATGTTCTTCCTCATGAGAGCTGTCCTCGAGGTGGGCATACAGAGTTTAGTATTGTCGCGACGGTTGCGGCTTACAACATCTGCCATTCGTTGAAACATTTAAGGATTCGTTTTTACAAATAATGCTGTCTCTAAAATATACATAGACGAAAGTGTTAAAATTTTGTGTTCTTGGAAGTATGGTTTACAACTGTCAGTTGTTTTCAGTCCAAACATAGCACGAATGCACCTTTTCTGCATTTTAAAAACAATATCGTTATCAGTACGGTTACCCCAAAAGATAATGCCATACCTGAAATTTGACGCGGCCAAGCCGTAGTAGGCTAGGAGTAAAGAATCAGTATTTAGTAGCGGGGCTAGTTTAAAGAGCGCGTAGGCACAACTGCTTACTTTTTTACTAAGATACTCTGCGTGAGCCTTCCAATTAAGCTTCTAATTAAGCTTCATTTGACAAGGTTTTAGTCGTGTCTGATTGTCAGATGGTCAATCAAAATTATAGGTATGTTTAAATGAAAATACTTAAAATTTATGTTAATATATTTTATAATGAAGATTTTTTTTATTTGGTTTCATATTTCAGCATCATCACTTTAGATAAACGACGCTTACTATTGGTCATAGGCCTCCTCTAAGAATTTACTACGATCGGTCCCATGCCACCTGAAGCCAACGGCGTCTCGCGACCATCACCAGATCTTCAGTCCACCTGGTGGGGACTACCTACAGATCCGCCATTCCATATAACCATAGCCATAACCTTTCCGCCCCAACGGCCATCGATTCTTTTTATTGCCACCCGTACCTACACTGCCACTTAAACTCCGCAATTATTCGAGCGAAGTTAATTGTCTTAGTCTAAATCTCCTCTTTTCTGATTTTTCTATTACCCACTTTGCGACCTTGAGCTTTCTTATGAGACCCAAATTAAGTTTTCATTTACAGTCTTAAAATGGTCTGAAATTATTCTATATCCGTAACCGAATCCGTAATAATTACATTGCTCCTCCACATTCCCTATCCGGAATTATATATCCATAACATCCCTGGGCTCGATAGCGAGCGAAGTCGCGAGACATCGTATCGCGCGGTCACGACGAGACCATTTCACTAAGCCACTTTTCTCGACTGCTTTCTACTCTGGTCCAAAGCAAAGAAAACAGCGACCGATATTATTAAAGCGTATTAAATGAAGCAAAGAATCAACTACTGTGGGTCAAATTTCTATTCACTAAAATGAAAAGTATGTTTACGGACTTAACGTTTCGAACACTACTAATACTAGGGTCTACCTGTAAAGTGCTCGAAAAGTCGGAATAAACCTAAATATAAGGTAAAATAAACGCGAATTTAAATTTGTAATAAAATTTTTCATTAAATTTTATAATGTTTGCGTAAACAAGAAACCGCACTTGCTACTAAGTTGTTGTATATTTCAAGTCATATGCCAAGCACGGTGATCACTGCAAAATCCTTTTGGAGAAACCTATTTCCAGCAGTACATGTAGGCTGATTACGACGATTTTGTTATCAGTGTAACACAAGTTTTGTGTAGTTTGGGCTTACTTTTGCATTATTTGTGATGATAAGGAACGCATACTCTAAGTACCGCAGCACCGCACTTTGAATTCAGAATTGCACAGTTACAAAATTTGAGTGGTACCAATAGTCTGATTGGCCTTAAGCAGCTCATGTGATGCAGCTCATGTGCTGCATCACATGAGCTGCATCTGAGGATATGTGTATGAACGTAGTGTGCGAACAAGTCAAATCACTGCAAAACAGGGTTCAAGAAAAGATGTTTTAACTAAAACTTAAGATTGAAGGATTAGTAGCTTCAGAGTATAAATAAAAGAATACGACAAACTATAAATCAGTTTTGTTTGCATTAAATAGAGCCCAGGAGGCGCTAGATAATACAGTATCATAACTACTAAAATCTTATAACTTGAACCAATCCCGCGACGTTTTACCAGAGCCAAATATTATGCAAGCGAATCGGTAATGTACACTTTATGGTGGAAATCGATTTTTTAAATCGGTTCTCTTTTGTATATTTTCCGGGACATTTAGATCTTTATTATGTCAGTCTGAAAAGCGGACATTTTCAATTTAAACTTCAATAGTGAGAAAAGATTCAAAGGGTCGCCACAGACCTGCGACTTGCTACAGCCACAACACGCCGCCACATGGAGCTGAAAGACACAACAGCCTTCATTTGGTGCAGCAGATGCAACAAAAGATTTCTGGCAGAAGAAGACGCCCGTCTTCTTAGAAAGAATACCACCCTTATATGCTATATTTAACTTGCCAGCCTGATTCCATAAGGGGGTTTTCATGGGAAGATAAGCGCAGTGGGTTCCAACGTCCTTCCGCGTCAGTCTTTTAGAGGGTATTTAGATCCTCACGGTCACTGGTTCCCGCCCTGTGGGCGCTGGGTCCTTATAGAGTTGTCAGGTTATTTACCGCAGCCCAATACTCGGCGTTGACTGTTTCACGGCATGGTAGGTCTTCTTTCACACCAACCCTTCTCCTTTCTCATTCGGGCTTAGGACCGACAATGGCGGAGTAAGTGATCCAGAAGAGCGGTAAGTGATCCAGAAGGGCGGTCACGACCCTCAGCACTGAGGAATACGACGCAAGGAGGAGGAACTTGGCAGCAATGCGTAGCCATAATGTTGAAAACCTCCTTTTGGAGTGCGATCACAAACCTGCCTGCTAAGCAATTATGGGAAATTCAACTTTTGGGGTGTTCAGCGGTGGTCTAATTTGGAAAAACGATGATTTTTAAGTCAATTTAAAAAAACATATATGGGCCTGTAATATTATTTCCTCCGCTAGTTTACAATACAACGCGTGATGGGTTTTTTGCATTGATGATATATCAACTATCATA
This sequence comes from Anania crocealis, assembly GCA_949315895.1. Lineage (NCBI taxonomy): Eukaryota > Metazoa > Arthropoda > Insecta > Lepidoptera > Crambidae > Anania > Anania crocealis. Next base: position 3,740,993 of record OX438874.1, on the reverse strand, counting down.
TTCTCTTCTGGCGATAAGACCGCCTAAATTGTGCAGAGCTGTGTGTATGTTAAAATGTATTTTGTATGGTGTGCAACTAGAACTTCATGTATCTATCCATGTTACATTTGTTGACTTTATTACTTGACGAGCTCCGTGGCGGAGTGGCGTACACACCGGTTTTCAAGGTGTCACCTACTCCGAGGTCTCGGTTTCGATTCTCGGACGGGTCAATGTAGAAAGAAAGGTTTCAGGTTTCTAAAATACGAGTGCTTTAAATACTCAAATTGGGATCAGCACAATATTATGTTTGTTGTCCACATTTATTTTATTATTCTAGTTAAGACATTTCAATCCGCAACTCAGTGGCGATGTTCAATAGCTGACAGCAATAGCGGAGCTTTTTCCCGCTTCTTAAGTGTTTTTGACGGGATATTAATTTATGTTATGAATTTTTTTTTCGATTAGGACTTATTAAAAAACACAATCATAATTATTATCCGCTCATCCAGCCGTGAATAAAACTAACTAAACAATATAAAGTAACACATCTATACGAGATACAACATAATTTGGTACATCTAAATAACGTAACACGAAAGACGGAGCAGGCAATCTTTTGCAAGAAGTTATTCATCGAACCTGCCCATTCGAAGAGACACATGTCCAGCAGTGGTTTGGATGATGATTTATTAATACAATAAATAACATTAATCCAGCCTCCTCAAGACAATAGAATCGTACATAAATAGTAATGTTACTAGATGTTTGTGGTGCCCTCGCTGTTTCTGATTTTCAAAATACAAATACTTTACTTTACTCGAATTGGGATCAGAAAAATGTATGTGATGTTGTCCACAAAATTTTAAATACCAAAACACAGTTTCTGAGTTCGATTTTCGGTCGGTAAAATCTCAAATAACGGAGTTTTCAGGGTTTCGTGCCCACAAGGAAGAAACGAAACTCGCTTTGTGGGCCATCTGTCCATCAGTCTGTCTGTGTGTCAAGACCGTTTATTTCGGGAACGCGTGGAGGTATCGAGCTGAAATTAAGAGTATGTACACAACATATACAGTAAATCAGTTTTATTTCTGCAAATAGGCCCCTGGAGGCGCTTGGCCTGTGGGCTAGTGCCGAGAAGAAGCAGCGCAAGATACTCGGTCACTATTGCCAGCCTCTTTTTAAATAAATATGTTTAAATAAGATATAAGCCAGTGCGAGCTAGGACACTTTAAAGCCACACTTTCCTATCATTTATATAATCATTAATAGTATAATAGCCTTTTTTCATTAAAATAACTTTGATATATGATTTGAGTTTATGTACAGGAAGTCCAGCAATGACAGTGGTAATTTGTTGAAAATACGAATACAATTTCCTATGAACGAATTACCCACTTTTCGCAGTCTGAATCCTGGAACGGCAAGTTTATCTTTATTTTGGGTATTGAAATTGTGTACGTCACTATTTTTGAGTACCTTTAAGCTGTAAAAGAACTTCCAAGGTAATAAATATCAAAAGAAGAATGGACCATAGATGCCGTAAAAAACTTATATTTCGACACTCTCAACGGAAACAAAATGTATAGGATCTTTTTCGTTGGTTTCGAACATTAGTGTAACCTATGAAAGTTCTCAAGTAATGCCGTCTTGTGCTACAAGTAAAGGGAAAAATCTAAAAATATTATTCACTAGAAAAAAATCTCATGTTTGCGCAATGGAATCCGTCAAAAAGTTTTGAGTTTTAAACATTATAAAATATTGTATAGATAGATTGAAATAGAAACTAATTAACAGTTCATACTGTCTGCGAACAACTTTTTGTATGAATGGATAATTTAAATAAGGTGGTCCGTTGAGTATTAAAATTCATACAATTAAGTGAAATTGGATTTTTTTTTAATGAACCAGAGGGCGCTGCCCGCAGGCAGATGGTTCGCAGTTTTAATAATTCTCTTTTACTCTTTCAAAATTAGTGTTTTTAAACATAGCACGAAACAAAAATATAAAACGAATTTGTTTTTATATCAGGTGGAGAGGACCGCGTTCTAATTTTAGAGAGTTTAAATAATATTTTAATCCAAACATTTGCTAGACAGATTTTTAATTGAGGGTTTCATCACAAGTTTTTCACGCATATTTTCGTTGGTTTGGTAGCGTAGGTATAGCTCAAAGTTAAATTTGGAAAAAAAACACTCCGCAATAAATAAGAAAAAAGGGCAGGTCTAATTATTTTTTATTCTTACGGAAATTAAACTGACTAAAAGTTTGTATAAATCACTGATTTGGAGCTGGTGTAAACAAGTAATCTTTAAAAAGTCACAAGAACCAAAAAAATTTGTCACTTAATATGACACGCTGTCGTTTGGTTTAATTTCTGTATAAACAAAATTACATTTAACCGCCCAAAATTTACACTTCAAAAAAGACAAAAAGACACAGTTAACATTATCAATTGTTAACGAAAAACAATATGACCTTAACATAAGAAAATCTTAACAAAATATCTCCAGTCAAGACCTGATTCTTCAAACTCATTTCAGAAGTTACGAAACTCGTTACACTGAATGGAAATCTTCACTAAAATGCGTCAAGTTTGTAGCATAGCGAGACAATTTTATTTAGCGCAAAAGCGTCCAATCAGTGCCCGGAAGGGCCCTTAATAATATTGCCGGGTTCCGTCCTACGAAATACTTGGAGGGGAGCATCCAAAAATAAAGTTAACTTACTATCCACGATATTTTGTGGTCCAAGGCTTGAGTTATCAACGTTTGGACGAGATTTGAAATACTAATAGTAGTTATACAGGGTGTTAGGTAAAAAGTATAACACATTTTTGACTTCACTATAGTATTTATAACATAGGCTGGTCTCGGCTTGTTATACCATTTACCTAACACCCTGTATACGATTGGGATGTCTTGACCAGTGCGTGTTGACAGTGATGACTTGTGGAACTGAAACCTGTTCGCTTACCTAATATAGGTCTCAAAAGTAGGCTCAAGATCGTACAGTATGCAGAGAGAGCAATGTTTGCTATTTCCCTCGTCCCTCAGATAACCGACATCGTTAGAAGAATTGCGGAGTTGCAGTGGCAGCGGGCGGGACACATAAGAACCGATAGTCGTTGGGGCAGAGACATTCTGGAAAGGCAACCACGCACTTGACGAATTTTTTATATATAAGCGCCGTCGATACTCTTAATATGAGTATGGTAAGAGCACAAAAGGAAAACCGCTAGGAAAAGAGGGAAGGCAACGTGTTTCCTCTATTCACCTGCAAAGCGACGCGATCATGGCAAAATCTTCTTGTCTGGAGAAACCCAAGTCCAGGATTGCATTGATATGTGCTGTGCGTCCAAGTTTATGGAAAATTCAAATATTAACAAGACGCTACTTCTTTTGACTTGTTAACATATCCTCCCAAGTGAAGAAAATGAAACAGAGTGGGGCTTAAATCTAAAGCCACGAAGTTTGGAGTATCTCAGACAAGTTGATTGGATATGTCATTTGCAACGATACCTCATGAGGGGCAAAAAAAATTGACAATCTTATTAGATTTGGAACAAATTAGGAAACAAGGGAGGTACAGTATATTTAAATTGACAAAATAAGAAGTCACTGTGTGATATTATATCAGTTTTAGTTTGGTAATATTTCGCTGCAATATATTTTCATGTGAAAGACACAGGATTTTGTCATTGTTATTGTTAAAAATCATGAATTGTGTTGATGTAAAATTGTACCAAATGTAAAAGAATTCGTAAGTAGGTACACAAATCAACTTCTCTGAATTCGAAACAATGAATTTACGAAATGCAAGAATCAAACAACGACAAAAGAAAACTGACACTTTCTCGAATTGAAATGCAAAAGATAACCAACATTAAAAGCAGTGGCCTTAAGACACCACCCTGCGCGACAACTGCTGCACCGGCTTTTATAAAACTTACACAAACAGACGCAGCAAGTAACGAAGGAGCCGAGGCTAAAGACAATGGAGGCTAAGACAGTTTCTTGAGTGCGAAAGTCATTTCGCTGTACAATACTGAAATACTCCGTTTAATGAGGGCAGTTGAGAGGAGTTTCATTTTACCCTCTTTCGCAAAATCGATGGTTAAATCGATTTTGTTGCAATGAGACTTCTAATTGGAGGGCTTTAGGATTTATTCCAGCACTTTCTTCATTGTTTTTGGTTACACTCAACAAAACAGCCTATCATCATTCCACTGCAGGGAAAAAAAGGCTTTCATAATTGAATTCAAGTTAATTAACACAGCAATGATGGGTGCGGCATAATCACCACGCTTGACAAATGCGGGTTCGAAACTCTTGTTGCTCGGGGCTCGAACCTAGGACCCCGAGATCATGGCATGGCCTGTTTGTAACACTTGGCTACCAATAATACATAAAAAATTGTCAATAACATTTTTACATAGCACTAATACAGGATCAATGCGTCGTTAATCATAAACTTTACCATAGGAAGATTTTCTTATGACTATATCTATGACGAATGAAATGAAATGAATAGACAGACAAGATAGTAAACCCATATTTCATCACGTGCAAACCGAGTTATTGCTTAAGCCAAATGATTCCTAAACATGCTGTCGTATGCCCAAACAGACAATCACTGTCACTTCACACGATGAGAGGCAGCCGCAAGTCTGTCGGCGATAGCAAACGGCTGCGCGTACGCAACCACCAGGGAAATAGAGCGGGAGTTACACGGTTCGATGAATAATATCTGCAAATACTTACAGACAGTGTAGTATTTTAACTTTATCGCCACAACACAAACGTTACGGTTCAACATTGATTTTTGACGTGACAACGTCTTAAATTAGGTTGCGGCTGGGAGTCACTTATGAAAAAGTGTAACGCTCGGTAACGTTACGATGAGTCACCGAACGAGAGAGAGGCCCGCCGAATGCCTTGCGTCTCTCTCCCACTCAACTATGATCGGTCTGCCGCGCGCGCAGCACTAGAGAATTAGGCGCATTGAATCGGCGCATGCTTGTGTCTCTGTCTTTGTCTTTCTCGAACGTTCTTGGCGTTGGAAAAACAAGAAAGCGTCATAATACAAGTTCACACGTGTGGTTAAAGTATCGTCAGCTGTGTCTGTAGTGAAAATGTGGAGTGCTTAGATTTTCTATAGTTAAAATTTGTGCAATTCTTATTTTCATTCAATTCCTTGTTCCTATTGTGCAATTTAATTATATTCATATCAATAAATATTCTACCGAGAAAAAGACGTTGTCACGTAAAATCTTCGCCCGTAAAACCGACTTTACAGGCAACCATTTTTTTATTGGTAGAAATCTTTAGTGTAAGTAGTGATTCATTTGAAGCAGCTTTCAAATGATGTCGGTACTCGTATTAGTTTATATAAAATGTAAGGAATTTCACGCTTTTTTGTTTTGGACATAGTACAACATATTTATTAACCTATTTATTATTAGCTCTGGTCTTGGCGAAGTAGGTCCTGACATCGATATTGTCGGTGACAAAAAACATCAGCTGCTTTGTAACACAATGATGCCTGTTCCCTAAATCAATATGCGAAACTATGTCACCTTGTGCTGTCAGGCAGGTATATCATCTATTTGTGTTAACGAAATAATTCATTAGAAATCAGCGTCAGATAGAAACATAAAATGGCATCTGAAACTACCAGTCGAAGCGTGTAAAGCCCTTATAGATATATTTAGCAATGTTTACAGCAACTGCTGAACTACTAAGCCGAGGGATTTGCGGCGAGAGATGGGATGTAAAACGTTTTTTGATGTGTATAACTAAGTATCTTTTAGTGCAAGTAAATAGTTTAACTGCTTCCTCGTTTGAGCAACTGCAAAGTGTGTCTTTATTCTGAGATTTCTGAGGATATACCTACTATTGCAGTTTGGAGACTTCATATTGTTTTTATTTAATAGAAAAATATATATACATATTGATACTAGTCGCAATATACATATAGATACTTTGACGTTTTGTAGTAAAGCTTTGGGTCGTTTGATCCCTGCCCAGTACAAATATTTAGTGCATGAACATATCTGGTCTGTACGGGTCTGGGTATTTCTCATTTATAATAAGTATAGATTAACCAAAAAAAAGTATTTAAGTAAGCCAGTCTATCGGTTGTCTAATACCCATTGTATAAGCTTGGTAGTAGCTCATTTTGGGACAATATGACGTAGTATATCTTAGTGTGGCATGTATTCAAATATTTATTTATTATTATACTAACACTTAATTTTTGATGCATTTACATACTAAGTCAAAAACACTTCAGCATGGTCGAGGTCTTAATTAGTAATTTTCATTTTAATGTTTAGGAATTCCAGTAGCAAATTCTTTAACACAAGAACTAATTAATCAGGTCAACTAACCAATACGGAGGTGTAAGGTCCCGGTCGCGGCCAGAAAACTCCGGATGAAATCGGTAATCTCCAGATTAAACCGGTTCGAGCGAGATTGATCGCGGGCAAAGTTCGGGAGGCAATAAATAAACTGGCCATATGGCATGTGTTGGCACACTTTAACTAAATGGCCCGACACGCTTTAGTGGGAATGCACCCTTAAAGATTTATATTTTTTATCCTTTTTATATTTTTTATGACTTTTTCATGACCTTCAAAAATTTTTAAAGGCGTTCAGTATCGTATTTGAAATCCATTTATAAAGTAAAAAGTGTAGCTTATGTTTTCAGCCGAAAATATTTTTCGTAACATAGTTTTCAATTTTTACGGTCCTAAGCCTGTAAAGGTATGAAGGGGAAATCAACAATCGTAATTAATGAATGAGATGCGCATCTTGTAAAAAAGGAGTTGCTAGGAGGCCGTATCAAAGATTTTAGATTTTTAGCGGACATCTTCTAAGTGCTTTATCTTGACATTTTTGTACAGCGCTATACCAAAAGACAAAATACGTCATTTGTTTTTTTTTCTGGTAGATTGTTGTATTAATTCGGAAGGTGATTAAAATTTCATCCGTATGTCATCTTCATCGTGGGGAGTGGTGCCGGCACATTGAAAGATTAGCCCTACCCCATTTCTTCCTATGGGTGTCATAAAGGCCCGCATATCCGTAAATATAAAAATCGTAAATATAAAATATAAAATCCGTAAGAACCTAGAGTTATTTGTCAAAAATAGTGACGTACACAATATCAATACTTAGGTTAGGATAAACTTGCCGTTCTAGGATTCAGACTGCGAAAAGTGGGTAATTCGTTAATGCATGGGAAATTGTATTCGTATTTTCAATAAATTACCACTGTCAATTGCTGAACTCCCAGTACATAAACTCAAATCACATATCAAAGTAAATTTAATGAAAAAGGGCTATTATACTATTAATGATTATATAAATGATAGGAACGTGTGGCTTGAAATTGTCCCAACTCGCACTGGCATATATCTTATGTAACTATATTTATTTGAAAAGAGGCTGACAATAGTGACCGAGTTTCTTGCGATGCTTCGAGAAGAAGCTACTAGCCCACATTTGTCCAGAAGCATTGGTAGGATTTAATACTGGGACGTGTAAAAGCGCCTCCAGGGGCCTATTTGCAGAAATAAAACTGATTTTACTGATTTAAATAGCACCTATAAAGCTGTTGGTGACATTGTGATCACCAACCCGCCTGCCGGGCATGGCGATAATGGCAAAATGCTCCTTTTTTTTAGAGGCCTATCATCAGCAGTCTAGTGGTTTAAGCACCGGACCAAGATCTCAGGGTCACGGATACGATCCCCGGGTCGGGCAACAAAGTTTCGAATTCTCGAACATTGCTCGGGTTTGCGATCACCAACGCGCATTTGGAAAGCGCGGTGATTATGCCAGTACCCATCATTGCTGTGGTAACTTGAATTCAATGATTGGGATGATTGTAGGCTGTTACTTTACTTCAGTGCACTGATACAGGTAGGATGAATAAAAAAAAACATCGCGAGAACAAATTAGTCCATTGCCAGATACATGACACATGAGAGAGGGCACGGACCTATTAAAAAGAAGGATTTTGCCAAAATGGCATCAACCTTCTTTTGGCAGTACTTATTCCTTTGGAAAGAGAAGAGACGGTTTTATTCTATACCACACGCCATTTCATATGTAAACGACACTAAAACTCTTTAGACGATAAAATCATAGCAACCGGTCAGTATTATAAGATGTCATATTTAAAAAAAATCTTTTGCATATAAATTTAGAACCACCTTTTTTATGTGTTGTGATTTAAACTAACGACCATCAGTCTCTCAAAATTATTAGATTTATTCTAACAGATCATAACTCTGCTCTGAATAGTGCTACATTCTTTTACTGTACCATACAAGACATCATACAAAAAAGGTTCAAGGGCGCCCCCTATTAAATAACGTAACAGCCGTTACATCCTCCAAAGAAAAAGCTCCTCCCAAAAATCAACTGTAAATTATGGTGTTAGGGGCGACTATAAGTTGCACCTTATAAATCGTAGGTCAGATCAATGTCGGAAGCTATAATCCCATATTGTCGGCCAGCGACGCCGGCTTAGGCATGTTAATTCAGATGGATGGTGTTATGCGAGAGTGCATTTGGACTTCATGATTATCGCTCGGTGAGTTGACTAGATGGCATGTACTTGCTTAGAAAATGGAGAAAAGGTTCACCGTAACGGTATGTCTGTTACGGTAAGATATCTATAGTTTTTTATCGCAGCAACTATTTTCTCAGACTGGAAATGATTAAATTTATAAGACTTTTTCCGGTCGGTTTGATACGTACGTAGGGTTCAGATATTTAAAGCGCTGTAACCTTAAAAATAAAAAAGCCGAAAGAGGTAGATGCATCCTCTTTCGGATTTTTTACTTTACTTATTTTTTATTTTAATTTTTTATTTTACTTATCGCTAACTAACTTTTTTGTTCTCCGTTCTAAATCAGGGTGTGCTTGTCCATGATTCGATATAAATACCTAGTTATTATCATAATAATAATAATAGCCGCCCTATAATGAAATAGCAAAACTTTTTTTATCCTAAGGATGTCGTAAAAGGCGGCTCAAGTAGTAGCTTGGGGTGGTGGGATCTACCTCCTAGTGGGCCACCCTGGGCAACGGCATCTTTGGTTTTCTAACCAATGATGACGGCTAACAGATCCCTCTGGGGTGGTAGGCTTCGTAAGAGGCCGCCTGGATGCTACCACCCTCCTGCCGGAGTCCAGCGCCAAACAGTTTTTCTGTGTTCCGCTGGTGTGTGGGAGAACCAGTACCTCTGGGTAAGCTCGCTCCATCTTAGGCTTCTTCTTAACCGTAGAGTTAAGTATGTAGTCAAGAGCAAGCCCATTGTTTATAAAAAAAAAAGCTACTGCCCGATGAATATGCCCAGCAGCGATTTCCCTCCACCATTGGCTCAACGGCCAGACGTGGTGAAGTTTAAATCCTTGCTTAGGAGGACATTGCATCTGTGTACTGGTGTTAGCTAATAATGACTGCTCTCAAAGCAGACAGGTGCCATAACGAAAGAATAGGCCATTTTTCACTTATTTTTATGATGCATAATGATAGTCGCTTATTGCTTGTTTAGTATCGATTGTTACTCGAAATTGTTTCCTGAAGAATGGTGTGTTTATGAAAAATATACTTAAAAAACACGCGTGTAACTGTCTGGACCACGCCTTTTCCTTTAGTACATTGAAAATGGCAAATTTTGAGGCTGGTTGATAAACCACACCGCACTACAGTAATCAATAATACTGTAACACTTTTGAGATAGGTACCTTGCCACTGACTGCACTAGAGCTATCAATAATACAATATAATTATATGTACCTACATTAATTTATCTAGAAATAGACTAAAATAACAAGGCTACTTAAAAAAGTGTAACCTGTCAAATTTAATAAGGACGCATTGTTCAGTTTCGCAGTAAGTCCTCCAGCCACCGAAACTTGGTCATGTAACTTTTTGCCGATAATTCGACAGAAGTTATGTTGTGAGCGCACGGCTCGAGTGTTAAACGTTGTTAACATTCTAGCCAACTATCGATGGCATAATCGATTAGGTCTACACATTATTGCACAAAGAGATAATTTTCAACATATACCTATAATCAGAGTGTTAGGTAAATGGTATAATAAGCTGTAACCAGCTTATATTAACACTAGCTGTTCCCCGCGACTTCGTACGCGTCAATTTCAGTTTTTAAGATCGCGATTATTTTTTCAACATTTTTCACTGATGCTTCGCTCCTACTGGTCGCAGCGTGATGTAAAGCCTTCCTCGAGGCATGGACTATCCAACACAAAAAGAATTTTTCAATTCGAACCAGTACTTCCAGAGATTAGCGCGTTCAAACAAACAAACAAACAAACAAACAAACTCTTCAGCTTTATAATATTAAGTATAGATATGCATATAAATAGATACTATGGTGAGGTCAGAAATTTTATATCATCATTCTTGAATCACGCAATACTCGTATTACATGCGAAAAGCTAGTTTTGAATAAAAAAACCGTAGGTGCGATAAGGCGGTCATAATGCTGGAAGCTATCTATTCTTGACTCTTTAACTCTAAGACGACCATTTGGATCAGCGGTAGTAAACGCTGCTTCTGAGCCATGGGTCGCGGGTTCGATCCCCGCACAGTACAAATATTTGTGTGCATGAACATGTCTGTTTGTACTGGTCTGGGTGGTTTCTATGTATTATAAGTATGTATTTACAAAAAAAAAAGTATATAAGTAAGTTTATCGGTTGTCTAGTAACCCATACGACAGGGTACTTAATAGTAGCTTAATTTGGGACTAGATGGCTCTGTGTGGCCCAGTGAGGCATGTCTTAAATATTTATTATTTATTTATTTATAACTTGCCTTGAACGGTACCTACACGGCTATAACCGCAACAACAATTAAACTTACAACTTGTCCGGTTTCGGGTTCCATTAATCACATTATGATGTGCGTCTCTTACTCACCTGAAACAACAAAACAAACTTAAAATTTCTTTTCAAACACTAAAAAAGTGTAAACAAACTTAAAATAATCTCAAACAAAATAAAAGTCGGTAATAGTAAGTCTGGAGTTAGCGAATATCGTTAACTTTATGGTCAAACATTTACTTTTATCCTGGAGCAGTTGGAAGAAAACTAATAAAAAAATAGTTTTCCAAATTAGATCGAACCGAGATGGTAATCAATCCTTTACGTTAAGGGTTAACCCAGCCTTACATATCATCATCAGCCCTTAGCCCCCCGCTGGGCACAGGCCTCTCCAAAGCTAAATCTTGCCATAATCGCTGGACAGGCGGGTTGGCAATCGCTTTTTAACTAATGGCGGAGAGAAGCCGCTGCTCGTCTTCTTCCTGCAGTAATCCCCCCTTAGTAGCCGCTTACAGCACCTTTAGGAAAAGAAGGGGCTGGAAGGGGAGAGACAAACTTCTTAGCGTTCCATGGATTCACCGTGCTGGTGCCGGGTCCATCGTGTGGCAGAAAGAGAAACTCCGAGTAGCTGCCGGGACTTGTGACACGGGTGTAGGTTTAAGGGGCCCCTTTCCGACGTACATCAACACTCACCTTCACTACTCGTGTTTCTCTCCCTGCCCATCCAAATCTGGTACGAACCTGCTAATGCAGCTTTAGATACTCGCTCTAGTATATTGCAAGACTAGTCGATTTTAAAAGCTCTAGAATACGGCTAGAAGAGATTCAGACAACCAGACAACCTCGAAAAGACCATCATGATGGGAAAAATAGAGGGGAAAAGACCACGAGGAAGGGCACCATACCGTTGGGCAGAGCAAATCAAGGGCATAACGCCAATAAACCTGGCTTAGGAAACCGAAGACAGGCAAGGGTGGAGAGACCTAACTAAGACCACCACAAACCGCTTCTTAGTTGGGAACGACCTTCAGCAATGAAGAGGCCGACTGTGATGATGAAAAGCTCTAGAGTCTAGACAACCAGGATTGTTTTCTTCAACGAATAAACAAATGACGCTACAAATGTCCATTTTGAGTCCCAATGCAAAACATTATTTTTAATTGTATGATGACATTAATAGGCCGTTGTCACAACTGTACCTCTTCTTCTTGCTGGGGATTACTGCATTTTTTTTTAAATAATTCATCATTCATGTATTTCATCATCCATCGATGAAATAATGAATAAGCGCTACAATACTATTCATGAATATATAAACGATAGATATGTATGGTTTTAATTTGTCTTGGCTCGTATTGGCATATATAATTTTGTAAACATATTTTTTATTCATTAAGGCTGACGATAGTGACCGAGTTTCAGCCCACACGTCTTGTTCCGAAGCAGTGGGTTGGTTAAAATTTAGGAGCATTTAAAAGCGCCTGCTGTTTGCAGAAATAAAACTGATATTTCTGATAATAAGTGTAAAATTTCTTTAGAAAATAAAGTCTTACTAGGTATATAATAACTACCATAATTTGGATGGATGGATGTTTGTGCCTCCATCACGCAAGAACGACTAGATGAATCTGGATGAACTTTGGCATGGAGATGGATAATAGACTGAAATAGCACATAGGCAATTTTTATCCCAAATAAATATTTGGTTCCCGTGGGATAGAATTGTTTGTTTTTCATATTGAAAGGGATTAATAGAACTCTTAGCAACAGTGGTTGTTTAGAGGCCTAGGATTATCATGGGCTACATTTTATGGGCATTTTATTGACATGGGCATTTTATTAACGTCACATAATTTTTATGGGCATTTTATTAACATGAGCGAGCAAAGTCGCTGGCAACATCTAATATCTTTATAAGTTAACGTTGTTAACTCATGTATTATATAAACCTTTGTAAACATGGATATAGTCAAATCTTCTGAATAATATTACAACTTTGCTTGTTATAACTTTTGAAACTCGCAACGATCTGTTAGGATAGAAACTTTAGATAACAATTACTGCTTACAATTAGCTATTTTCTCTATTACCCTGGGTCTAAAGAAAAAAAAAATTCTTTATTTCCTCGAGTGTGTGTTTGTAGTACCACCGTTGTTTCATATTTCCACAAAACTTTGTTTTAAATTTTTATTTTCTTTGGGATCAGAGCAATGTATGTGATGTTGTCCCCATTTATTTATATTAGTGAAAAATTTTAAATACAATGTCCTATAAATGGCACTCCAGAAAATATCTTAACAATAGACCTTCTAGATAAAAACGAACAATAACATGCCTCATAAAAGTTAAATAGTTTGGGAGTTAGTGGCATTTTATGTATTTTTACGAAACTTCGTTTACTTTCATAATAGTAGCATTGGTAGATATAATATCAGAGCCTAACTTTACCTAACCCGCCTGCCAAACTTGGCATCAAAGCAAATTCCTCCTTTAGAAGAAGACTGTGGCAAGCAGTGGACTGTTATGGAGTGTCGATGATGATGATGATGAAAGTGAGGAGCTTCGGAATGTTTAGTTGGTGCTCGATTATTCGTTAGAACGTTTTTCTGCCGTATATCTAGTTTTACTTTTTTTCTATAGGTATACTTTTAATATACAGGGTGAAATTTTAACCACCTTCTAAATCTTAATATATCAATCTACGAGACAAAAAACAAATGACGTATTTGTTCTTTTGGTATAGCCCAGTACAAAAATGTCAAGATAAATTCTAAAATTTTTGACACGGCCGCTTAGCAACACTTTTTTTACGCAATGCACATCACATTCATTCTTTACGATACTAATCATAAGTTTTTGATTTTCCTTTTATACCTAAACAGGCCTAAAACTGTAAAAATTGAAAACAATATCGCGAAAAATATGTTCGGGTGAAAACTTGATTTACATTTTTTACTTCATAAATGGGCTCTAAATACGATACTGAACGCCTACAAAAATTTTTGAAAGTGGTTTAACTTTAATCCTGTATAAAAATAAATAATTTATTCTTTATTTAAAGCTATAAAATCTCAAATCATGCAATCATAATACTATTTAAACCATACACTTCTCTAGCATAACTAGACATCGAACAAAAATTTTTGATTCATAGCCAATGTAAACTACATGTCACACCTTTTATTACATACACAAATCATACATTTTTACATTAAACATATGAATGTATCATAACCCGATATGATCTAACATTCGTATACTATGATGACAACAAGAATTCCCGCTTAAAAATCAACATTGAACCATTAACATAAATCAGAACGCACACTAGCAAACTGGGGTGTCTGCGGATACGGCTGCTTGTGTGAGTGAGACCGGTTAGCTTAGTACGTCTGCTTTGGTGGAATATAGTGATAAGAGGTAGCGAGTTACGCTAAATTATTAAAGTTTTAAATTGTTACGTTACAAATAATGTCCTATGGTGACGACATGTTAAAAGAATAGCAAAGGGATGTTGCTCTTTCTATGAATGTCGTAAGAGGCAACTAAAGGAGAAATGCCAGAAGGAATAAGGTGATTATAGGAGTAATGGAGCAGAAACAGCCAAAAGAAAGGCCGCAACGTCTTCCCTCTAACACTGGTCAACCTGAAATCGGCAGCCCGCCGAGCGTTGGCGATTATGACTACCTAAATCATCCATTTGAAGTGGATATGTTAATTAAATAAACTGAGAAAGGTGTTTAAAAGCCATTACCAGTCAGAAACTCAGAAGTGTCGATAGGTTAGGTAAGATTTTGTACAAATACACAAATCAAAGGCAGTAAGGACACCTTGAAATGAAAGATATGTTTACGGATTTAGTACGCGTTTATTTGACACCTATTTTATTTCATAATTTTCATTTAATAATATTAGGTTTTGAAAAACGTTCGTGTAGTGGTTTAAATGCCGGGCCACGATATCGGGTTCAATTTCCGGGTGGGCAACAAAAAGTTTAGAATTTTCGATCAGTGTTCTTGTTCCTGATCCTGATTATGCCAGTACCCTTTATGCTGCGGCAACTCGAATTGAACGATGGGGGCCTTTTCCCTGCAGTGGGATGAACTTTTGTTCTTCTTTCGCAATCTACCCACCCACCATACAATATTAGAAAAAACACTTTTATATTCAGCTTATTAAATAGAGTAAATTGTAGCTTGTCTATTTACATACTCACAGTAAGTGTTTCCTATGACAAGCGTAGTACCAAAAATTTTGTTTGAATGTAACTATAAAAACTTGGCTATAATTTTTAATTAGGTTCTATATCGCTCCGCTTATAACATATACCACGTCGTCCAGAGCCGGTGTCAGTGACTCGGCGCCTGCGCAGCCTCGGCCTTCGTTAGATCACGAAACTATTCCGATGTCTTTACACTTGTAAGGATATAGGACCTGAATACAAAACTATGTTTGTTTCGGGCAGCAAGTCAGGTCGTGCATAGAGTATTGCTCCTTTGGGATAGTTAAACTAAATAATAACAAGTGCAGCCACTTGACTTGTATCGATAACGAGGAGCTGATAAAAACCAAGCTTCACAGTTGAGAGCAGAGTTTCTTAAAGTGCGTTCCACAGACCCCTTAGGAGTTCGTAGTTTGCGCATCAGGGGTCCGCAGAAAGAACGTCGCGAGTGACATTTGCTTTACATTGTCAAAGACAAAAGTTCTTCTTGAGACCAAACAGTAACACTCTTCTCATTAACTTGGTGTACGTGTAATGAAATTACCGATAAAAGTACCTACTTTAATTTATTATGATTAGTAAAATATAGGGTTTTTTTTTTCATTCCTAATTTTTATTTTTCAGCGGTCCGTTTTTCCGAATTTCTTAAATTGTTAAAGTGGTTCCTGATTGCAAACAGTTAAGAAAAGGGTTTCTTAAACTGTTTGCAATAAGGAACCAGACCAGGGGGTCTAGAGGAAAGACTCCAGCCTATCGACGCAAAGTAGCTTGCCTATCGACGCAAAGTAGCTCGCCTATCGGTATTTTAGAGGCTGTACTTCGGTGAGTGTGCTATTCTACCATCAAGAAAGCACACGAACTGCGAGTCATCACCCCTTCGTGGTGGATATTGCGCGATGGTGCAAATTAAAATTGAAACCAAAACTTAATCTAATTAATTAGAAGTAAAAAACACTTATGAACTTGTAGAAACTTAGGATTGACCTATGCCCAGCAGTGGAATGATAAGGATTATATAAAAAAATATATACAAAGTAGCTGGTGGAGAAATTATTCTTTTTTTTCAGTATTCATGCCTGTAGTCTATCATCGTATTTTTTTTTTAAATTGATATTTGTTATTTAGTCGTGTAATTGAGTAAACAACATCCATCTAAACCTTGGCATTTATATTATTAGTAAGATGAGATTAGGAAGATAAGATCAGTAATTGAGAAAAGAGGGTGAGGCAAAGATATTTCAAACTATAGATATGTTACCTTTATAGTAATTCGCGCATTAAATCTGTTCCGGGCAATCCAAAACTGCACACATTGACAAGTTTCACTGATAAGCAGAACAAAAGATGCGAAATAGCACGCATATGAAAGAGATGGCTATAATTCTTAATGATTACCGCTCGTGACTCGCTCTCGACGCTCTCGCACTCGACGTGGACGTTATAAAAAGTTCTAATTAGGGCGTATTTGAGTCTTCACAACGCGTGCGCTTTTATCATATATATCTGCTTTGTTCTAATATAATATCATTAGGATGAGGTACAAAAAAATGGACAGTCTTGTGGTTGTGATAAATTTTAATGTATAATTGATGATACTTTGTGTTAGTAGGTCGAAGCTGTAGTACTTCTAAATTAATAATATGAAGTGCCGAAAATAATAATCACGACAACGCTGAATTTAAGAATAGACATAAAGGCAAACACGAGATGAATGAGATCTTAACTGATTGACCACTAACACCAACAACTAATGTTCCGCAACTCTTGGCTCAACATGGTATGTTCAAACCCAAAATTCCCGCTGATATGCAACGTTTAGGCATCTCAAATTGGCTAGCTCTAATCCCGGGCAGTGCAGTGCGCGATAATACGATCCCGCGGGATCCGGGATGCGGTGACATCATTACTCCTCGTCGCCGACTGAGTCCTGAAGGTAATAAGTCTTGATGCGCCGGGATTAGCGCTGGCAGAGATTTAGGTTGCTCTATGGTGTTTTAGTGCTAGATTTTGGATGAGAAAGCGCCGTTATTTGCAGGCTTTTGTTTGGGATGTGGCCGTGTTAGCGGTTATCCATAGTGATGTGTCATGTTTCGATTCAGGCGTTCCCGGTTAAAATGTTTTTTTTTTTGTTTTTGTATTTGTACCTTAAAAGGAAAACAACGGAACTTTTATTCGATCACATGCTGTTTGTTCATTCTACCGTCCATTTGTGTCTGTCTGTCTGTCAAGACAGAATCTGGAATGAGTAAATGTATCTAGTTTAAATTTTGCCATATTCGCCACCCTCGGCTGGAGGGTTGGCGATCACGGTTTAGCCAACGGTGAAGAGAAGACGTTACTGGTAAACTTCTTCTGGCAGTACACCTTTAGTCGCCTCTTAAGATATTCACAGGAAGGGACGGGTTTTTCTGTTCTTTTTACAAGCACAAAAATTAGACTGATATAGATAAGTAATTATAATAAACCTACCAAAAATTTAAACGCCATTTTGAATTCCATAAGGTAACGCCGAAGGTTGCACGCTAAAATAACATTCACGAGTCGCAATTTCAAAGCGTTCCAAATACATACAACTTAATGTAATAGAAAATCCCCAATTTCATAATTGACTTTTCCCCTCGCGGAGAGGTAGGTGTTAATATGATCCCAGAGGACTCGCGTCCTCTTAATGGGGCATTCATAGGAAAGGGGAAACTGCTTTTCAATTTAGACTTAGCACGAATCTGGTCTGAGTTAGAGGGTCTTAGTAAACTCGTCTAGTTTTGTTGAGGGTCAGCGAATTACGCTTGATTGTATTAACGTGTTTGTATAATGGGATAGAGTGTTAGTGTATTGGGGAGTAGTACGTATTCTGTAACATTAAATTGACTTTTTAGACAAAGAGAGCGTTTTGTAGCTCATCGAAGGGATCTGCAAATATGGACTTAAAAATTGTGATCAGAATTGAAATAAAATCTCATAATTGAATTTAAGTTTTCACAGCAATGATGGATACAGTGATAATCAGCACGCTTGTTAAACGCGGGTTGGTGATCAAAAACCCAACGATCGGAAATTCGGAACTCTTGTTGCCCGACACGGGGATTGAACCAGAGACCCCGAGATCATCGCGCGGTACTTAAATCACTACTTAAATCAAAACTTATCATAGGTAATTTTATTTTACTTTTTGCGTTTTCACATAATTTCCTCAAGATACATACATAAATAACGAGAATTTTCATGACTCATCTTGTAAGAATAAAATTCTACCATACCTATGATTGGAATTTCGAACCTGCGACCGGTTCTCGTGGTACAATCAGATACTTAAATCTCAGCACACCTGTTCTGATTTAGAAAACAAATTGACCCTTGCTGGGAATCAAACCCAGAATCTTAGAATCCTAAATACTAGCTTTCATATCACACAAATCGACGGCGGTATCTTCACAAACATGACTCACTACAAAGTAACATGCCCCCGGACAAATTTCCAGGATACCGCGCCGTTAGCTTGCTTTGGAGTGTTTGGATGCGAAACTATCGATAGTATTGATACGAGTATATCGATGTTTTACCACGAATCTTTTGACGTGACAACGTCTTAAATTAGGTTGCGGCTGGGAGTCACTTATGAAAAAGTGTAACGCTCGGTAACGTTACGATGAGTCACCGAACGAGAGAGAGGCCCGCCGAATGCCTTGCGTCTCTCTCCCACTCAACTATGATCGGTCTGCCGCGCGCGCAGCACTAGAGAATTAGGCGCATTTTAAAATTTGTGCAATTCTTATTTTCATTCAATTCCTTGTTCCTATTGTGCAATTTAATTATATTCATATCAATAAATATTCTACCGAGAAAAAGACGTTGTCACGTAAAATCTTCGCCCGTAAAACCGACTTTACAGGCAACCATTTTTTTTAAGGATGCCGATAGCAGTATCAATTGTATCTGATAAAAATATAATTTAATGCGTACAGTATACAATCTACATGATTTTTTTGTTGTTATTTAGGTAATTTAACGCGATCATTATTTTACTGTCTGACATTTCGGATAACATAGACTGTGGTCACCAGCTGAATCGGCTGGCGAAAGTCAAGCAATTAAAGACGGTATGTAGCTTTAAATTTCCATTATACGTTTAAATGATTACACAAAGCAAACTTCAAAAATGCTGTACTGGTTAAACATTAGTATAGACTACATATTTCATATTGATATAGTCCTGATTGGAATCTGTATTAAAACATTAATAAGTATTTCCTATATAGGACACTGAAAACCATGATTGGCTATTTATTGCATAGTACACTCGATGTCAAAAAAATCGCACCATCGCGTAATTTTCATACAAACATGCTCAGTTCAGATGCCTACAAATATAAAAGCTTCAGTAATAATTTTATTGTAATTTGATGTCAGAAAAGTTCGATTTATAATTAAGCATTTTAATTTAAAAAAATATGCAATGGTGCCTTTTTTTTTGACGTTGAGCTTTGTGTTTTTTCACATTAAACGAGGAAACTCGCAGTGTTTATCAACTTATTTCGTATATTAATTTACAAAATAATTGTAATACCATTATTTACTGGGTGAGGTTTAAGGCACTATTTAAAGTTACTATTTTAAGGTATCGATAGTTTTACTGCTGTCGTACAACACTACCGAGCACAATCAGTCTGATAATCGGCAGGAGACGGAGATTATCATGTCACGAGCGACCTCGCTTCCTGCCCCGGTGTACGAGTAGCTTGACGTCTGAATATTGTGTCTGTAATATTTAAAAAAAAGAAAATTTTTGAAAAAAGCATGTTAAAGCAGGTAATAAAAAAAAACCAAGCAGTTTGGTTATGTACTTCGCAAAAGGACTTTAATTAGTAAAAGTCGTGGGCCACCTAGAGCAGGGATTCCCAAGGTGACTGATTTGTAATCAGTTGAAATGGGGTTACACAATGTAAAAGGTAATCGGTTGGTGTTCCGTTATTTTTAAAGATAAGAAAAATTTACGTACACTAAGACGCTGGTTTTTAGTCAATTCACAGAATAACTAATAGTACTGACATATTCAAAATTTATTGAATCTATTACCTTCACATTTTGGAGTTACTATACAGCTCAAAGCTAGATCATGTCAGCTTTTATATAAATCGTATCGTACCTAACCTGATTCGATTCTTAGTGTCCGATTGTCTGCTAAAGAATAGTAATAGCCACTTAACTCCAGAAGTCCTCTCCTCTATCAGAGGAGGCACGTGACTGGAACGGTACATTTATCAGCCGCATTAATATTTACCGGATCACGATTCTGCGGTGAGCCTCCTAGTTCTGATACGATATCTAGCGTGGACTGACTGAGAGCGAGTAGTTGGGTCGGATATACGAGTAATATAAAAAATATTCTAAACCAAAAGTTACTATCAAATTCACATCCAAGCCTTTACTATATAACCCAGAAATTTATAAAAAATAAACAAATTGGAACAAGCTTTTAGATTTATTTAAAATGGTTTAGTTTTACACAGTAAGAACCTTTATTTGTTAAACATTAGACACATAAACGTAAACGTAGAGACTTTATAAAAAGTGCCAAATAAGATAATTTTTAATGGAGATTGTTTTACGACTTTTGTCGTTAACACCGGTCCTTGTTAACACGAATCTGACGATTTCGTCGGAGCGCAGTGATGGCGACATTTCTACAGACTGAGGATCCCAGATAAAGAGGCGAAACGCGTCGAGGTTTATCATATCGTAATATCATTTAACGTACAAATAATTGCATTATCTGTATTACATTCATTTTTGTGGGAGAGTGGATGGCTTTCGCTCATGTTCCTCTGCTTACACCAGGTTTGGTAGAAGTCGTTGAGGTACCTTAACACTTTATGTACTTCATATTTAGCTATAGGTTTTTGCAAAGTAACGCCAGTGTGTACTAAATTTTAGTAATGAATAAAAGGTACCTACATGACAATTAAGATTTCTACAGTTACAGTTTAAGGTTTCCGGTGGATTTTTATACACCTAATGTGTTCTGTTTAAGTTAGCATATAACACATTGTTTCCGCTACTCTTTTACTTATTTATAGCTCTTGAAACGTGGCGCGAGCATTTGTCATACATATTTCGTTCCACAGAGAGCTGTAAATTTTCCGCCCTTAAGTTTATGCTTTATTGAATGCTTGCTGTCTTTCCTTTTATCTTACAGGTTTATGAAATTATGCACTCAAAATCAGTCATAATAGTTAAAAGTTGGTTAAGTCTCAAAACAAACTTTCTATTAAGTTGTAATAGTAGCTACAATCCCTAAACAATCATTACTAGTTACAAGTGACCGAAGGGACTTAGGTACTCCGTATAAAACAAAGTATCGCTTGAAAACCTTGGTGTTACTCTCGCATTCAAGCCGTGGCTTTACCCATACGTTCCTAGGCCCGTTTTTAGCTGCCGGCGAAATGATTATCTCGTATAGCGGGACTCGAACTGGATCGTACTACAATGTTATTAATGTAGGCCGATGGGATTGCATTTCAGACAGTACTGTGCAACTTTGTAGCACCCAAAAGGGTCAAAAAAAGTAGCGGCCTATATCATTCGCAGGGTAAAGGCGTCCATTATTGAATTCATAATCACCACGCTTGCCAAATGCGGGTTGGTGGAGCAATGTTCTAAAATTCGAAACATTTTGTCGCCCGATCCGGGATCAAACCCTAGACCCCGAGATCATGGCTCAGTATTTAAACCACTAGACCAACACGGGGCGTTTAACGTTCCTACAAACGCACATATTTTTAAATACCTGGTACCCATACAAATTCATAACCCATAAAACATTGGACGAAATGCACATTTTGCGTAAGGTATATTTTGAGGTAAGAGTTCACTTTGCGAAGTGCACATTCTGCATCAGACCCTTCAGAAGTTCACAGGGTATACCTGTCTGCAAGGGGCGTGCACAGCAATTCTGGATCCCTACCCAGAACCTAAGATTAAAAAAACTTTTCAAGACTGATGTGGGTATTTTATTTAGTAAGACATAGTAGGCAGGGTATGCAGTGCTTATTGGCATGTATGGTGTGCACGAGACTGCCTGTCTATGAGTCTATCCATAGAGATAGCGATACTGGACCGTTTACGTGAAGGTATAATCCAAGATGGTCGCTGTGACAGCTGTCAGCACAGGTAATTGACCTTTAATTCCACCCTAGGTTTGCAGCTAATTAACTAATATACAGCAAATTGTTACTGCAAACTGATTGCAATCCGGGCAAAGGCAATCTAGTAAATTAAAAAAAGTATGTGCCTATACTGTCTTTAATCTCGTGTTTGTGGTACCTTTTTCGTTGTATCTGATTTTCACAAAACAAATTCTTTAAAAGTTACTTACCTTGGGATCAGCAGAGCAATGAATGTGGTGATCAATCCAACTATATTAAAACTAACGCTTAATTTAGGGTGGTGGGATCTACCTCATAGTGGTCCACCCTGGGAAATGGCATCTTTGGTTTTCTAACCAATGATGACGGCTAACAGATCCATCTGCGGTGGTAGGCTTCATAAGAGGCCGCCTGGATGCTACCACCCTCCTGCCGGAGTCCAGCGCCAAACAGTTTTTCTGTGTTCCGCTGGTGTATGGGAGAACCAGTACCTCTGGGTAAGCTCGCTCCATCTTAGGCTTCTTCTTAACCGTATATAGTTAAGTATGTAGTAAAGAGCAAGCCCATTGTTTAGAAAAATATATTGTTTAAGTAACGTACCAAGAGCTCGGGGTTCCGGGTTCGATCCCAACAAGAGCTTCGAATTTTTTAACATTGCTCGGGTTTGTGATCACCAAACCGTTTTGGAAGCGTGGTGATTATGCCTATGCCGATTGCAGTGGTAACTTTAATTCGATTATGGAGGTATTTGCGGGATGATTATAGATCTCTTTACTTTTTAAATTAAAACTTATCACATAAATTAACATACATGAAAAATCAACAGTTAGCGTTCAAAGTTGTGGTTAGGAATTTAACGTAAATGCTCAATATTCCCAGTGCATAGTTCCAAGAAGTCCCAGTACACCCACACACTAAGCGGCATTACCTGACCGTGGGGATGTCGCGTCATTACAAATTCAAATAAGCTGGGGCGATAGTCCGGTTGGCGTCAAAGTTTAAGCAACAAACAGAAGGTACAACATTTTCATTTTGCCACATATATTTTTATTTTTTATTTTATTTTACTTTATGAAGAAAACCAACTGCGTTATATAAAATGTTTCATATCAAGTACTTACAACTAAGAATAAGGCTAAAAACAGGTTTCCCTTTGTTATATAATTCGCTTAAGACGTGCAACAAAACAATATTAAGATACAATATATACATACATAAATACATAAATAAATACATAAATAAATACAGACATAAATACAATATATGTATAAAACAAGAGCAACATATCCAAGTCCCATACAAAAATGTTCCTTTCTAAATATAGGCAACATAACATGACTCAAAAATTGAAACGTTCAGTAGGTGGTTATTATGTGAAGGTAATGTTCTATCAATAATTTTGTAGCTATCTAGTGTTTTATTTTGTGTCCATATTTTGCTAATGTGAAGTTGTGTTTGTTAATTGGAGTTCTATGCGTGATAAAATACCTTTATTGCTAGTAAAATTTTGAAGAAAATTGTACGAGTACTTAATTGATTTTGTAACAATGTTGAAATATTTTAGTAGGCATAAAACTTCTGAATTTACCTATGTCGCTTCTGTACAATACATAGTGTTTGCGTATTTGTAATGCCAACTTACAAATTCAATGTCAATGTTAATAGCAATAGAAATTATGTGTGCTTATGTACTTATATCGGGATCGGTTATGATGGGAATTATAGGGACTTAATTACATGTATCTTATTAACATAAATGCCACTGGGTAATGAGAAGTACGGGGATTAGTGTGGGGATTAAAACAGTTAGTTATGACGTGCTGCCAGCTTAGAATAGCACCACCTCTTCTCATCCTTTAGGTGTTATTTAGATGTCATCGTCATAAGAAGCTACACTGCCAAGTTTGGCGATTACCTAGTCGTTTCTCATTTTGACAGGTTTATGTCCAGCAGTGAACGAAAGTAGGCTGATGATGCTAACTTATCGTGAAATAATTCAACAATGTCACTTAGCAAAATAATGCCATTAGGCAAATAAGGGTCGCTACACACGACGCGATAACTCCCTTAAAGCCGTTACGGAACTCGGATTATGTAGTCAAACCGCGATTTTTCATTCTTCATACATATTTAAGAGTGGGTAAATGTATAAGCATGAACGGTAATCTTTGGCGCGACATCCTTAAAAGTTTAGGAGCTTATTTTTTATGCAAAGAAAAAAAGAGATTGATATTTTTATCCGTATTTTTTTAACTTTATGAACAGCAGTTCGAAAGCAATAGGCACCTTACCTACAGCTTTATAATCAGCAGATTTGTGAAATAATTTTGATATAAAAACCGTAGCAGTAACAGTAATTTACTGGAACAATAATAATAAAGTCGGAACTGGTATCAGTTTGACGTCGTCAATTTCTCATTTGGCATCATTTTCATGTGTTTTATGACAATGTTTTATGGCCGATGACTACCTGATACGTATCTTCGTACTTACCAGGGATGTCACCAAATGTTTGTAATGGTTTGTGAATGAATAAAAATTTTAATTTTAATTTATATTTGATAAAATTTTTGGGAAGCTACGATAATTTTTATCATTTTTTATTAAAGAATCTAATATTGTATATGACTAATCCAATATAGCTGTAGTCGATTATATGATGAAGTAAATTGTACCGATTACAGAGCCAGGCTTTATTCGAGTTCTAGGTATCATTGGACTGCCATGGTGGCGTTTTTATATAGTTATCTTAACACCTCGATATACTTGTAGTAAGTTTGGACTAAAAGTCGAATTAATAGTACTAGTGTCAAACTGAGAATTGTGTGGAAAGGAACATAACTGACGATACAAATTAGAGGCGGTTAAATAAATTAATATACGTAATAAATAAATGTGGACAACATCACATACATTGTTTTGATCCCATTTTATAAAATCTAACTGTTTAAAGTACTTGTATGTTGGAAACTAGAAACAACGAAGGTACCACAAACACCCAGATCCGAGAAAATATAGAAAAACACTTTTTTTCTACACTGACCCGTCCGAGAATCGAACCCGGGACCTCGGAGCAGGCGACACCTTGATTACCGGTGTGTATGCCACTCCGCCACG
Organism: Anania crocealis; assembly: GCA_949315895.1. Lineage (NCBI taxonomy): Eukaryota > Metazoa > Arthropoda > Insecta > Lepidoptera > Crambidae > Anania > Anania crocealis. The sequence goes on along the minus strand of OX438874.1, from coordinate 3,715,666 downwards.
TAGGTTAGTAGTTTTAAACACTTTTTCAAATTACCTACATTAAGAGGAATAACACCAGAGTCTGCCGGTGGCCATAAACGCTGTGAAGTGTTAGAAACGTCGGGTTAAAGTAAAAATAAACGCGATTTAAAATCCATAATCATAATCTTTAATTTCAATGTTAAATGTTCGCATAAACTCAAGAAAAAAGGAAAATTTACCTTTTTAATCGTGATCCATATAATATCGACTTGGCACAAACATATTGAACTAAGACAAACACCCGGCTTCGTACTGACGCGTATTAAGGCGCTCAACGTATAAATTACCGGGTTCCGTACGATGCTCGTAATGGCTGAACGGCTGATTATTTATCGCCTACGCGTGGGAAGGGTAGCGGGTTTGGGTCACGAGCGGAGCGGAAATAAAAGCGATTTTAATCTGAGAGTAGTCTAATATCAGAGTTTTTGGCGTTTTTAAATATATATTTTTTTAAAAGTGCTATTTAGAAAAACAATTCACAAAACTGCCTTAAGATAAAATATAAATAACTAAGTTTGTACTAGAATAAAAAAAAAAGTCTTTTGGTGCAAAATTGGGGCGAGCCGCTTCGATAAATAACCCAAATAATAATGAAAATAATATTATAATTTGAAATTGTATAAATAAATAAAACTTATTATGTGTGGTATACCTAGCAGGCAAAAAAATATTCATTTAAAATGTAATGGATCAAAATAGTATACTCTAATCGATAGGCTAATAAATTTGAGTGTACCAAACAAATCACTGACAGTAGATTCTGTCTGTTACCCAAATTTAACAATGAAACCGACAGTAAAGTAAAGTTCTTAGTAAATTATCAAACCGCCATCGTAGTCACTAAGCTGCAGTCTAAGCATTTGCGACATAAAACTAAGGAGTGTCTTTAACGACAGTATCGATGTACGTTAATTATGTTCATAGGAGAAAGTTTACGTGAAAAAGGTAGAATAGAATTTCATCGAGTGTTTTTTTATAAATTATGTGCTTGCTCTTGACTAAATACTTAACTATACGGTTAAGAAGAAGCCTAAGACGGAGCGAGCTTACCCAGAAAGTGGCACTGGTTCTCCCACACACCAGCGGAACACAGAAAAGCTGTTTGGCGCTGGACTTCGGCAGGAGGGTGGTAGCATCCAGGCGACCTCTTACGAAGCCTACCACCGCAGTGGGATCTGTTAGCCGTCATCATTGGTTAGAAAACCAAAGATGCCGTTGCCCTGGGTGGACCACTAGGAGGTAGATCCCACCACCCCGAAAATATTAACTCTAGAGGCTACTAAAAAGTTGGAGAGAGTTGGAGACGGGCAGCAGCGTCTTCTCGCCATCATTTCGACTCAAGACGACCAGTTAGATCAGTAGCGTAAACGCTGCTTCTGAGCCGTGGGTCGCGGGTTTAATCCCCACACAATACAAATATTTGTGTGAATGATGAACATGTCTGTTTATACTGGTCTGGGTATATTTCAATGTTTTATAAGTATATATTTAAAAAGTATTTATGTAAAGTTATCGGTTGTCTAGTACCCCATACGCCAAGCTACTAGTAGAGCTTAATAAGGCATGTCATAAAATATTACTATTATTAGCGTGGCCATTGTGGCAAAATACTCCTTTTGAAGATGCCTGTTTGGCAGTGGACTGATTGTAGTGAATCTTTTTTACAAAAATTAAACTTACGGCAAGTGTTAATAAATAAGGAGCTAATTTTGAGTCGGTCCTTGATGATTATAAGTATTGTTTGACACTGATATAATTTTGGTCGCTTATTTCACGGTACATGCCGATTTCATTTTTGTGAAGAAGTCTTATTTGTTAAATTTTTATGCTAAGCCCTATTTACCCGAAAGGTATGAGTTAAAAAAAAATGAGACAAAATTTAAGCAATACATCATTGGACTGTTTAACCAAGGTTGACCGATTTTGATGATTTTTGGTTTAGTCTTAGAAAATTTATAATTGTTTGAATTGAGATGCTCCTCTTTTAACTCGTCGGTTGAATAAATAAATAGTTTTAAGAATTGGGAACCAATTGTTTTATCATCTAAAAAATAAACAGTTGCAGTTACCGGTATATTTTCGGACATTCAGACAAACGACCATTAGACACATTCTTATCTCCCGAATAACGTGTCACCGCCGCGTGACAGGCGTGTTACGACTTGTCAAAAATAGGTTGACAGTTGGAAGGGTTTTGACATCGCACGAAATATTATCTCATGACATCAACGAATGTACAGTTGAAACAAAAACTGTTCGATATTATTCTCAATGCTTGAAGAAAAAAATGCTCTCAATAAATGATCGATCATACAATAAAGATGTAGTAGTCCTTAGTGGATGCCTGATATCTAACAGTGAGCGTTATTTAATCTATATGTATATTATAAAAGAAAGTCGTGTTAGCTACACCACTTCAAGTCGGGAATGGCCGGACAGATTTCTATGATTTTAGTGTTTTTGGATTTGTTTTCGTCAGGAATAGGATAATATGTATTAAAAACTTAGAAACTGTACTTCGTCAAAAATTTATCCAACTACGCCATATTTGATGACAATGACGTTTAAGACGTCAAATTCAAATACCATTAAGAGGCTATACGCAGTTCGCGGAGTTAATGATATAAAAATTACTGAACTGTATCTGATATCCATTTTATTGGGATTCTCTGAAAAAGTTACACTTCATACATACATACATACATACATACACTCCCCTTTTTTCGCCTTTTTCCCGGAGGGGTAGGCAGAGACCACATCTTTCCACTTGCTACGATCCTCACAGACTACTTTCGCTTCATCCACATTCATTAATCTTTTCATACACGCTCGCCAGTTTAGGGTACTCTTGACCTGACCTTTCTTTAGAACTTCCCCGATTTGATCAAGCTAAGTTCGTCGAGGCCTTCCCCTTCCAACATTTCAACAAAAAAGTTACACTTCAAAATTTTAAAATATAAGCAAAAAAACTAATGTTAAGGAGACGCATAATTTAGTCATATTTATTCAGTCTATGCCTAACAATCAATCATGGGGTACCGACTCAAAATACGTCACTCATTGTATTCTATCCTAAGGTTACTAGAAATAACTTAGGATACTAAAAACATCCTACCTTACAAATCGTATAGTGCAATGTTCATGGCAATAAGTTGAGACCTACCTAGTCTAGTTTCAAGTAAGGTAGACACGAACGTAAGATTTATCCTATCAAAACCATAAATGAAAATGGAAACCAACTTGACCAAAAGAATTGAATCTGTGGCCAAAATCGTTTTTTTTTTGTACAATCAACGGCAGGTCAACCTACCCAAAAAGTTGAAGGTCATTGAATTGATTTTCAAATTTAAGTCCAACAAGTAGAGTTCAATATCAATTGAGAAAATTGGTCATTTTGTGGTAGGTTGACGTGCTATTGTCAGTACACTTTGCTAGTGTTTACATACTAGCTGTCCTCCTGTTGTATCACAGTAACTTGAATACCTACTTACATAAATATCGGCGCTTGAAGTCAGAAAACACATCGTCCTTGAAGGATAATCATGTGATAGAAAGAAGATTAATTTTGTAGTTAATTATTTTTAAAATATGGATGAGTAAGGTCTGAATTACGTAAGAGGAATTATAATAACTATAATGTATAAAAACACACAACAAATCGTAACTTATAACAGTAAAAGAAAATACAAAAACAAAAGGCAAGACCCGTATGTAGTACAATTCGTTATAATAAAATAAGAATTCTTCAACCTAAACAAAATTCGCTGCTAGTAAACATTATAACAAAACGAAGACGCCATAATGATCAATTATTTTATCAACATTTTCTTAGATATAATTCACCCAAATAAGAAAACGAAAAATATGGAGAAATTTCTGCATTTCTCGAATTTCTCGTATAGCTTTAATACATATGCCGTATCGCTGGTACTTGTTAAAAGGAGAATAGCACCACATCTTTTCACAGTTTTGGTGTTATAAGATACGACTAAAGGAACTTTTGGTAAACTGCGATCTCCAATACCATGGCGATAACAACACAATCTTCCTTCATAAAAAGCCTATATTCTGAAGAAGATGATGATGAGAATGACGATTTAATGCGTGCTCGGGGTTAAAAATAAACAAATTCGGATAACACTGAGGTTAATTTACTTATATTTTACTTATAAAATAGCCACGACTGAAATTTTATAAGGCAGCCACAAAATGTTTTAGATTTCCCAAATATTCGAAAGCGCACATAGTCCGACACACTTAAGGACAGACGGAGACAGACGCTGTGTGTTCTGGAAATTGTTTATGTATGTTTATTAAAGATTTTTAAAGCAAGAGTGAATAGGCTGCTTCTGGGTAAGCTCGCTCCATCTTAGGCTTCTTCTTAACAGGAGAGTTAAGTATGTCATTAAAAGCTAGACCATTGTTTTTAAAAAAATATATTAAAAAAAAATTACATAAACTATAACTTTAAAACGTTTATATAACTGAAAATTAGGACATAATAATATGTTCATAAAGGTAGTCAAGCTTGCGGTATTAAAAAATAGCGTTTATCGCAAAGAGTTACTCGTCTAAATCTGCTTTGTAATGTCCGGTCGGAGTGGCGCCCAACGTGGTTGACTGTAATTGCACTTTTTATCCGTGACTTAATCTGTTTTTAGTTTTTATGCAAATTGCTATGTGAAACGTAAAAAAATACAAGCATGAAGCTCATAAGTTGTGGGATAGGAGTTGTAATGCCAGTGTATTGTTTGTCGGCGTCAATTGAGTAAGCTTTATATGAGACATTTATGTAAATAAATATCGAAAGGAAATAAAACTTTTATATCGGTAATAAACTAAAGATCGCTAATAATCGTCGTGCAATGATAAAAAAGCAAAAAGTTATTGTATTAGTTCATTTTATATTATTAAAATAGTGGATGGTTTTGGAAAATGAAACTATTTAACCTAGGACAAACTTGTCATAAGCTCCTTGTTCTGAGTCAGCGATAAGCTACTTTTGGTAAACGACTACCATCATACACAGACTCTAAATAGGAAGCTAGTTAGTTATAAATAAAGCCTTTTTAAAAATGTTTACCCTGTTGAACGGTACCATTAATTTAAGTTAGTGATTAACTTGAATTCAATGATAAAGGGCTTTGTCTTGCAGTGGGATGCTTATAGGTCGTTGATTTACGTTAGAACAAAAAAAAACCTCTTTGTTTATTTATTGTACATTGACACTTTTGGTCAGAATAGGTGAGTGGGTTAGCAAGTAGCAATAAGTTCTGTACACTTCAAAACATTCTTTGTTACATTATAATTGTTCTAAATTGTATACATACTAAGTATTCAAAACGTCATTGTTGCAATAAGTCCATTTATACGATAATGCTAGTTCGTGATCGGTGTTCTAATTACAGTAAAAAGTCTACTTTTAATGTTCTTCGAAGCTTTTTACTTTGTAATCTATTAGTTTATACAATGTAACATACAAGTAGTCTTACCGTCAAAAAGGTATTCAGCATTTGATCGATTACAGAGATTTTCTTAAAATAAGGAACAAAACCTAGCCTATAACATTGAACAAAAACCTAAAAAGCTTAGAAGATTAATGCTGTTAAGAATCTTTAAAACGTAGACTTTAAAAAAGTAGACGAAATGAGTTTCAGGAATAGTTACTTTTAGAATAAAGTTATTCGTTTAGGTGTTCTTTCGGCAAACAACACAATCGGAAGGCCGTGATAATTTTTATTTACTACAATTTTTATTTATTAAATATCGTTTTTCGGTTAAACGTGCTGTCGGTCAGTCAAGGTATCGGCCTAGAGTTGTTTCGTGCTTCCGATAAATCGATGGACAGTACTTTCTATGAACAATTCTATCGATTAAGGGTAATTATATATGGAGTGGATTATGAACAGCTGGATGTTGATCGCGAGTTCATACTTTTGGAGTTTCAATCGGATATAATTGTACTGTAGCCGAACTTCTAATGGGAATCAAAACTAATCCACCCTATAATCTAAGTCCACGCCAAATTACTTACATCCCGAACCGTTACTTCATACAGGCGTAATTAAGTAACAGACATCCATTCAATCTCTCGCTTTCCTAATATTAGTATATTAGTTAGGTGAGCTAACCAGTCAATCTATTCAAGTAATCATTCCATCACAATACATGTTACATAATGTGAAATATCAAATATCAAATGAAAATCCCTGTGAAATTCCAGTAATGGAATTCAGACATAGGCGCGGATTATCAAATTCAGTACTACCCACAAATTGCATGCGGGCGTCGCCGGAGCGAATGTTAATTCCAAACATTGATATGCGAATACCTTTATTTATATTGGCATGGTAAATAAGTTTGTCTGACCCATAAAAGAAGGTTATGCAATGATATTTAAAAGTATAGATATGTTACGTTCATAGAACGCGTATTAAATCTGTTCCGAGCAATCTAAAACTGCAAACATTGACAAGTTTCAATGATAAGCGGAACAAAAGATGCGAAATAGATCGCAAATGAAAGAGATGGCTATATTTTTAACGATTGCGCTCGACGCAGACTATGTACAAAACGCCAAAAAATTAGGACGTATTTGAGTCTTCACAACGCGCGCGCTTATGACATATCTGCTTCGTTTTAATATAATATCATTGAATTATTGTTCTATGTAGTTATATAATTTTGTTTTATTAGGTAGTTATAATTGCGACCCACCCCGACTAGGCAGGGGTGAGAAATCATTCCTTGTTAATATTAAATTCAAACAAATTATCCTAATTGACCATAACTAAAGAGACTTTACTAAAGAGAGACAGATTATGTATTAACAATATTTTGATTTAACCCGCCGTTTCAATTATTTTTACACTAGCTGTTCCCCGCGACTTCGTCCGCGTCAATTTCTGTTATTATGAACGCGATTATTTTTGCAACATTTTTCACTCATGCTTCGCTCCTATTGATCACAGCGTGATGTTATATAGCCTAAAGCCTTCCTCAGTAAATGGACTATCCAACACAAAAATAATTTTTCAAATCGAACCAGTACTTCCGGAGATTAGCGCGTTCAAACAAACAAACAAACAAACAAACTCTTCAGCTTTATAATATTAGTATAGATTGTTCTAGTCAATAAGGTTCTAAGGTGTTATTCTTTTTCAGACGATAATTTAAAAAACATCATTCACCAGCCTAAATCTGTACAGTCAGCTGCAATAGCATGTAAACACTTTTTGGTTTTACCAACTTTATGTATCAATCAACATTAGTCAGAAGTGGCATGACACAGGCCTCTACAAAGGGATTATTATGCCGTAATTTCTATACTTGGCTGCCGGCTTGGCGATCGCATCTTGGCCAATAGTGGAAGGACGGTGCCACTGCCAGACTTATTCTGGCAGTTTTCTTTAGTCAACTCTAACAACACCCATAGGAAGGGTGATGCTATACGTGCTGGCTGGCACTACACGGTTTCAACGTATAGTGTTCGCGTACATTCAAGTAACCTTTAAAGAGAGTACATCTTACGTTTACTTGTTTTAAAAGAATTTCGAAGATGATGTTCCCTTATTGTAGCTACAAAAGTAAATTAACCCATCAATTAGATGACATGTAGAGCCGTCACAATTAAGATTATACCCGTTTTCATCCTATGGATGTCGTAAGAAACGGTAAAAGGGATACCGCCACAGGAAGACGAGCAGCAGCGTCATATTATAGGTGATTGTCAACCCGCCTGGTAAGCGTAGCAATTATAACAAATTCATCCCTCTGGAGAGGCAAATGCCTAACAGAGGCAGTCTACTGTATCAGTACACAGCCTGATAATGAAGATCAGCTTGGATTATTTTGCGGTACGGAACATTAGGTCAATCGCCCTGTATTAACTGTTGTTTATCTATACTAATATTATGCAGCTAAAGAGTTTGTTTGTTTGAACGCGCTAATCTCAGGAAGTTATGGTTTGAATTGAAAAAATATTTTTGTGTTGGATATCCATTTATCGAGGAAGGCTTTAGGCTTTATAACATCACGCTGCGATTAATTGGAGCGAAGCATTGGTGAAAAACTTGCAAAAATAATCGTAATAACATAAATTGACGAGGACGAAGTTGCGGGCATCAGCTAGTAATGTATACAATTATAATCAATCCTCTGTAATCATTTAATATAACGACACCTAATTACGTTCAATAATTCACTACTAGATGATCAGTTCACACCATTTCAGTTCACGCAATTAGGGATTCGTCAACATGATGTGTTAAAGCAAATGAATTTAAACTGTTATTACGGGTACTAAGTGAAAATGTCGCTAAAACATTAAATGATTCGGTTCATTAAATGAATTAACAACGTCATGCAGTTTTAACTGTGTTCCGAGTAGTTAATTAAGTGGACGGTAAAAATTGCAATGATCTCTGCCACCATGTTGGGCGCCATTTTTGCAATGCAAATTTAACGCATAACTTTTTTTTTGTTGAAGTGTAATTTTACGTGGTAGTAGCATTGCTATTTAGTATGTGGTAGCTATTTAGTGTAAATCAAATATAATAGTAACACTTCTCCTCAAACTACAAGTGTCTTAAAACACGACCAAAGAAGTACTAGCAGCATCTCGTAGAGTTCGAGACGACTCGATTGGTAGAGTAGTGTCATCATCATCAGCCTGTTGCAGCCCACTGCTGGACATAGGCCTCTCCAGTTGCACGCCACTTAGTGGTGTGGTAGTCCGCCAACAACACAGGAAATTCGGATACAATTTCCGATCGAGTCAATTTAGGGGACTATCTTTTCAGAATTGATTTGGGTCTGCAAAGGGTGGGGGAATGTATTCGTGATCCGAAAGGCACGCTAAGTAGTCCCGGCTTCTGTTGCAGTTGCAGCAAGATGCAAGTATTAAAAGCAAGTTACGTCAGATGCCTTACTCTGCAACACGAAGCTCGTATTTACGGATATATCTGTCTCTTTCAGATACTTTAAGAGATCGGTATGAGTGATAGGGACAGATGGATTCGAATATACGGACATTGTGTTGCGGAGTAAGGCCTCAGATGTCCTATGTGGTGGAGAAAAGACGCTGATGCCTACCATCTACTGGCAGGTGGTAGTATACGCTGCTTCTGAGCCATAAGTCGCGGGTTCGATCCCCACACAGTATATATTTGTATGCATGAACTTGAACATGCCTGTTCGTACTGGTCTGGGTGTTTTTCTTTGTATAATAAGTATATTTATTTCCAAAAAAGTATAAAAACAAATTTTTCGGTTGTCTAGTACACCATATTCCAAGATACTTAATAGTAGCTAAATATGGGACTAGATGGCTCTGTGTGGCCCAGTGTAGCATGTCTTAAAAAATTATTACATACAACAATACTTGAAATCAAATCATAGTGATTTTTTATGATATTCCGAAAAGCTTTTACAATACCTATTCTGAAAAACAGCAACACATATCACAAAATAAAAGGTATTTCCACTCTTTCATTTATTTCTATTTATAAATCCTAAAATGGCGGCTAAAATGTGCGTCCGATACAAAAGTGAAAATGGATTACAATAGAATATTTTCCGATGCGTTGCATTGAAAACGTTTTAAACTGTTGTTTGTGGCATTTTTCCATCAACTGTATTACTTCCGCGGCTTTTATTCCATACATTCTTTTTTGTTTTCACACATGCACAGCTTAAAAGCCACTACAACAATACAATTCGTCAATGATGTTTTCTTTTTGTGTAGGACTTAAAGTTGAAAATCAAAAGGAGGGTTATGATATGAATATACAGGTTGTAACCTTAATGCGATATAATATTATATTATATTTCAGGGTATAATTGTGCTCATAAAACTACTTTTCTTTCCTATAGAAAGGAGATGTCCCAAATTGTATGGAGGCCAGGCCCAGAACCTGTACACCTCACCAAAAGATAGACCAATACACCTACAAGATTTTGTTATTATCCAATTCTTTTAAAATAGCTTCGTTAAGTGGTTCAAATAAAGATTTAAGTAAGAAAATAGCAATACAAAACAAAACCATCATGGCGGAAGATGACATTTTGATGACATTTGTCAGTTTTGGTTTTATAATCGCGCATCTAGGAGTCGAGTGCCATCGCTTGCTGTAGTAACAACAAACATTAAGAAAGTAATGTGTCAATCAATACCAAATCCAGAAATCGAAAATGAGGTCGTTATAATGAACTACATTTAAAACGCGACAAGCAGAACAAAAACTTGAAGTGAATGATTATGCCAAAGTGACAAGGGGTATCTGACAGCTACTGACACTTAAAGTTTTTTTAGATTGACGCCATCTTGGAATGCCTATGAAGTTTGATAAATTATTCGATATTGTTTATTTTTGAACCACCAAATTATATGTTATATAAATTTATATGTATTTTTCCCAGAATCAATAAATTTTTCTTGATTTTTGTAAATGGTGTACTATGTCTGGGCCTATTATGGGACATCTCCTTTGGCCCCGAGATGATAAACAATGTTGACTTGTCACAAAACTTACGCGCGGTCATACTCGAAAACCATTTCTTATTTAAAAAAAAGCTTTACTTCGACAAACCTACATCAACAAATGGTCGACTGGGAGAGAATGCCTTAAGCCATTAAGTCCACCTGTACTTCATTTTAGTGTTTGTGCAATAAAGTTTAAATAAATAAATAAAACAAAGTCATTCAAATACACTTTCTCTTGAACAATACAGTTGGAGGTAAGTACTAACTGAAAACATTGAAGAAAAACAGCTGACTTACAGCGTTACATAAATTCATCGACAATCCATATTATTATGTTTGGTAAGCTTCTGCTTACCAACATAAGCGGGTTTATCGCTGCAAGCAATAAGACCGATTAAATTGTACAATTCTAAGTCTTTTTTTCATGTGTAATTTTTCAGTTTTATGGTGTACAATAAAGAGTATTCTATCTATCTATCTATCAACCTTGTGGTTTACACCACAGAACATGGACAAAGGTTAGAAAGGCGATGTAGGCGTCGCAGGCGCGCCCCAGAAGTAATGAGCAAATGCTTAGTTATACTTCTGTCCAAACATAAATGTAAATAAATGAGGGCTTTGATTAGTTTCTTTAGACAAGAGAATAAGCTTGATAGGCGTTCTTTGAACTCGTTTGTAGTGGGGCGCAAGCGGGGACATCGCTTCTCATACAAATGGGCCATTTTTATAATGGCGCATGACAGCTTTTCTAACCTTTCCATGTTCTCTGGTTTACACTGACACTTTATTCGTAATAGGAACACTATAAAAACAATACATTTAAAACATTGCCAGGGTTAAGAATCCCACAATAGCGCCACAAAGGGTGTTTGTAACAGGCTTTAACCCCATAGCTGGCTGGCGGAGCGGGAACTTTTAGCGAGCTTTAAACTGATAAACCCTTAATGCAAATTGAAAGCGTGCGGGCGCGAAACATGCCGCGGTGCGGTGGACCTGGGTATGGTGCATTCGGTGGAAAACAGAGCGATTTTTCTATAGGAACAAAAAGCAACTTGAGCTTTTTGGTCAGAACCTACCAAAACATAGCTTTAAGTTAAAGCTTGGAACATTATGACTCAGGCGGGACTCGAGTTACTATATTATAGTTGCAATTAAATTGCTAAAATCATCATCATCATCATCATACCAGCCGAACGACGCCCACTGCTGGGCATAGGCCTCCCCCAAGGATCTCCACAACGATCGGTCCTGTGCTGTCCGCATCCAGCGGCTTCCCGCGACCTTGACCAGATCGTCGGTCCACCTTATAGGGGGCCTGCCTACGGAACGTCGTCTGGTACGCGGTCGCCATTCGAGAACCTTTCCGCCCTAACGGCCATCGGTTCTCCGCGCTATGTGTTCCGCCCACTGCCACTTCAACGATGCAATCCTTCTAGCAATGTCGGTTGTTTTAGTTCTCCTGCGGATCTCATCATTTCTGATTCGATCGAGTAGGGAAATACCAAGCATCGCTCTCTCCCTCAATGGAGAGAGCGAATTGCTAAAATATCATATTAAAATTGCTTTAAGTTTTTTACCATAACCTTACTACCTTGCAGTTTTTGACCGTAACGTATACCTGGGACAAACGGTTTATCTAGGTAGGTCGGATCCAACTTAAAGGAGCTACGAGAAAAACCTTCGCTTCCAAATTGTAAGTGCCACAAGACAAAATTTTTCGACCATTGCGTGTTGCCAGCGATAACTTATGGACCAGAAAAAGAGTGGCTTAATATTTCTCAACACGATAGAATCAGAAATGAAGAAATACATAGGAGAACTAAGGTAACTGACATAACCTGAAAAATGGCTTGAATGGTTTGAAGTAGTAGTGGTTGGGGCACTACGCGATATAATCAGAAATGAGGGAATCCATATGATAGGAGAACAAATATAGCCGACATCGCTAGAAAATTTGCTAAGCTGAAGTGTCAGTCTGTGGGACACATTGTCAGAAAAACCGATGGTTGTTAAGGTGGGTAGGTTTTAAGGATCTAGAATAACGACGGACCGATGAACTGGATACAGAGATTTTCGCCGATCGTTTTTAAAAAATATATTTTTTATTTATTTTTTCTATAAAATATTTTTATTAATCTAGTAATGATAAGGAAGACGTCGCACCCTTTTCGACCGTATCACCTATATCAGGCTTACGCTAGGTTATTATACAGACCCGGCGCGGATATTCGGCTAGATAGGCCACTTACCGAGATGTGGGCTTGGGCTGAGTTTAGTTAATGCACTGCAGTGCACTTTGACGGGAGTGTTCTGAGATTATTTTGATATCACATAACGGCATATACATTATACATAGGGTGAATAATGCATTTATGTAAAATTGATTTTGACTGAGTTCGATCGAATAAATACTGCTTGGCTCAAATGGCGGTCACTAACCGGTGTTCTATGCGATCCAAAAATGCCCATTAGACCAGCCTTAACCTACGGAGCAGAATGCTGGACTATGAAGAAAGCTCACGAACAACAACTGCACACAAATGAGATGAAAATGTTGAGATGGGCTGGTGGTGTGACACGCCTGGATAAAGTCCGCAACGAGTATATTAGAGGTTCCCTCAGAGTAGCCCCTATAGTGGAAAAAGTAAGAGAAAGTCGCTTACGTTGGTATGGCCATATCCAAAGACGCGCAGACGACTATGTGGTTAAGAAAGTGCTGAACATACCAAACTCTGCCAGGGGAAGAGGCACGCCACCTGCCACTTGGTGGAACAACATCAGGAAAGAGATGGACCGGGACAACCTTACTACTCAGACAACTCAGAACAGAGTTCTTTGGCGCAAATGTACAGGGAGACCCGACCCCAGATAAACTGGGAACATGGGTTGGACAAAGAAGAAGATTTTGACTGAGTTACTATTATGGTTTAATGTAGGTGGAAAAAAATTTTGTAAAGTAAAAAAGTAAAGTACTTAGCAACCCATTTATAGTATATTAGTTCCACCACGCTGGCCTGGTGCGGGTTGGTGTACGGTGAGGGCGACGCTGTGGCAACATCATCCCGCCGTTGGACGTTTCTCAAGCCGCCCGAAGGCCTTCAACAGGGCTTAACGACTGTGACAACAGCCGGGACCGATGGCTTAACGTGCACTCCGCTCAAGATATGATGCCAAAAACGGTCACCAATCCAACTAGTGACCACTCCCAGCGTTACTTAACATTCGTGACAGAAACTGATCGCTAAGAAGCATTAGGTTATGAACGCTTTAATTATTAAAGTTGGAAATTCAGTGGGTTCTACTCGTAAACTAGTTCATCTAGAATATAATAAAAAGATTATCAGACTAAAACATGTCAGTTAGAAGTATACAATGCATATTATTTTTATTTATTAACGCTCCGTTGGTCTAGAGTTTTAAATACCGGGCCAACATCTCGGGGTCCATGGTTCGATCTCCGGGTCAGGCAACAAAGTTTCCGAGTTTTCGAACATTGCTCAGGTTTGTGATCACCAACCCGCGTTCGGCAATTGTCGTGGTGATTATTCCTGTACCCATCATTGCTGCGGTAACCTAAATTTAATGATGGAGGAAATTGCCCTTTTTTCTACTCGAGGAAAATGCGTTAGACTACGCATCATCACCACTGCCCTGGGGAAGGGCAGGGCGGTATGTGGGACTCCCGGCGCCCTGGAAAGGGCGCTGCTCGTGGGAATGGGACCCAGGGGTATACCCACTCAAAATTTCGCGTCGCCCGCCGCGCTGACTGAGGGCAGGGTCTATGGTGACTCGACAGTCCACGGACCCTGCCAGAGGTAATTGCCCTGCTGCGGGATGATTGTAGGCCGTTACTACTTTGTGATATATATTGTATGATTTTTAAGAAAAACTTTTTTTAATAATGCACTAACTGAAAAGCAAAATTACACCTATAATTGTCTTATCTAAAAATAAAACGGACGAGACGTTAAAAATTCAGACTAAGCAGGACATCTGACATCTCTATCTTAAAAATTTCATAAAAAGAGTTCAAGTCTACATTAACAACATTGAATAAAGTTTTTTCCAACAATGCAACAAAAAAAAGTCTGTTAATAACAAATGGACTGGATACTGACCAGAGGTGCGATTGTGTAAAGCAATCGTATTCATTTGACAGTTCATAACGTACGGTATAATCTGTCAAACGGCTAATTCTAATTGTGTACGGAGTTCATTTATCGTTAACGATTGGGTCGTTAATTTTAAACGATGAGTGAATGATGTACATGATTTTGACAGATAATTCGAATTGCGTAAGTCTTATGAGCTCATTGCTAATATCAAATGATTGCGGTGACTCTTGACTCATGACAATTGTAAATTTTACCCTGTTATGTACGCAAATTTCTTCAAATTGTTACATTTTCTTTGAAAGAAAATGTTGTTTTGTCTTTATTTAATTTAAGTAAACTTTTTCATGTTTGTTTTTGATAGAACGCTTTAATTTAATTTAATATTTTTTTAATTACTTGTGTTTTTATTTAAACAAATGCAAAGTTTTGTTTCACTGTGACAGTTAACACTTGACATTCACAGAACATAAATAAAATAATATACTACGTCAGAGAACACTTTACGTAGTCCGCTGGAGTATTGCGCGGGAAACGATAAGAGAAAGATGGATTTTGTTGCGAAATTTTGTGAATTTATCTTAAGCGGCATTTATTGTGATAAAGTGGTGGCATTGTTATAATAATGTGTCAGTGAGTAGGATAAATCAAATAAAACTGAGACACAAGAAAAGGCGCTCCTATTTGACTTTGATCCACGTTCTCGCGTAAAACTCCCGTAATCATTGAAATGTATATACCACCCATACATTTCAATGAGTTAGGTTAGTTTAGGCTTAGGTTAGGTTAGGCTATTATGTTTAAACAAGTTTAAATGATATTTTATGTATAAAAAAATTTACATTATAACTAAAAAGACTAGGCTGTATGGACTCGTCCGAAGCCGTTAAACTTTTAGGAAATAAAAAACATAGTCCACTAACGCCACCTATTGTCGAGTAGCAGGAAACTCGTATTTCATTCGTTCTTTGCGTTTGGTTATATCAATTGCAAAGGTAAATTTTTAATTTAAATTCAATGTTTTTATGAAATAAAGTTTGTTTTTGGGTTGAAATCGTAAAATTTGATTAAAAACCTGCATTTATATTTAAATACAATTTAATATTATGTTAGAAAAAAATGAGTTTTACCGAATGTTTTGCGATAATAAAACGCAAATCCATGAAACGTTTTTATACCACCGGTCACTTTTCGGTCTTCATGGAATGGACAAAATTACACAATTAGAATTTAATTATACGATCGATGATCAATTGTATTCATTGTCCATCCATGAACAACCTTACACAATCGCACTACTGATTGATCTGAAATAAAAGATTTATACATATTTTATTTTGAAATAAATTAATAATTATAACCGACTAACACAATTACTAATTGTTCATAGGTTCACATAACATATAGCCCTAATACACATTAAGTAACCAAAACCTGGAATGAGGTCAAAGTTTCCCAAACTTTCGTCTGAAATTTGAGTTGCGGGCCACACTTTCCGTTTCACGTCCTAATTCGATGGACTGGCATTTCTTGAAATATGCAAAGCAACCCAGTTTCTATTCAGCTAGGATTCGCCACACTGTAAAAACTTTCAGTAACTTAGCTGTTAGGAAAATTATTTTAGTCATACCCGTTGTTTTGACACCACTATTCATCGACCACCGTATGATGCCGTTACGGCCCGAAGTAGTTTAGAATCAACCCTTTTCAACCTAAATGGTGTTGTCAGAATTGACTTAATGAGTACCACCAGATAAAGGCGAACAGAAGTGTCTTCTGACCACCATTGCATTGACCAAATTGAGATCTGTCGATTTACGATTGCAGTTGCGTGGCGAGTTGGCAAAGTTATGTTTCAAATTTTAAATAACACGTTTGTTTCCTGAATCTTACTCCTGTTGTTGTTGTCCTGTATTGTATTGTGTTCATTGTTAAGCTTGAAAGCGGTAATGCCCTTAACAACGCCCTTCACACCGAAGACAGAAACAGGTGGAAAAAACATAAGGGGGAAAGTGATGCAGAAGGTCACTACCCTCAGCACTGAGGAACACGACGCAAGGAAGAAGAGGATTGTGATCATTATTAGACTTTAAAGCGGTAATGCGAGCTAGCCTCGTTTGCGCGCATACAGATTCAGTCTACTGTATGTATCTATACTGTGTCTAACCTACTTACCTCTCCATATGAAAATTAACTAAATTTCCTTAGAATATAATGATATTATACGATATGTTTGTCACTGATCTTTGCTAATTTTATTACTGTAATTAGTTAACTAACAAAGTTTTACACGGTTTACCGAAATGGTTAAAGATTTAAAAGTAGTAAATAGTATCTCTAAAACGACGCAAAAAATGAAATGTTATTGCATAAAAGAATATTTTTTTTTGTTGGTGTATGACAATAGTTAGTAATAGCTTGTTTCTGGCGCAAAAAAATGTACAATAAATGCTAGAGGCATTCCAGCACTTTCAAATCCTTTAACCTACTGAAAGTAATTGACCTTCCAAAAAAAGACATTTTGGAAAATAAACCTAAAAGCAATAGCTCCATCTCTTCTCTTCTAATAGGTGCCTAAAAACGAACTGCGAGCGCCAACCTGTCAGCTAGATTATAACAAAATTCTGCTATCGGAGAGGTCTGTGTGTCTCCAGCAGTGGACATAGACTGGTCATGATCATGATTGCACATAGGCCCTATGAATTTTCTCTGTAATAAATTTTACAGTATACTAAGTAAAATACTAAATACTTACTAAGAAAAAGATAACGAACTAGTCCAATGAATAAATGACTTAAAGAAACAAAAAATTATAGAGTTAGCTGGTACTAAAATGCAACGAAATTAATTTAATATTTTGTGTTCATGTCTTGAAATTGCTACCAATTTAGATAAAACTAAGAAAAGCGCAATTCAGCTTGCAAGAAAATTGCGCAATTTCGCCGTTTTAATTACATGGGATGAAATTCTGAGCACAGTTTAGTTGATTGTACTCTTATCAAATTAAAGTCATGTTAGTAATGTTAGTAAGTTTGAGTTTGAGTTTGAGTTAATAGCAAACAGTATTATACGCTGTTGCGAAATAAAGACTTTAGGTAACCCTTTTCTTTTATGTTTTATGTGGGACTCGAACCCACTATTATAAATTTACACCTGATATTCAGCTTAAAAACGGTTAAATAAAAAAACATAAATAAAAAAACATCTTTTTTTAATGGGTATTTCACACTTAATAATAGTTTCTTTTGTAACGTCTCAACATTTGTTGTTTATCTTTTTTTTGCATATTGTTTGGTATTTGGGTCAAATAAGATGTAATGCAGAATATAAAAGAGGTAACGCTGAATGCATTACTAGATTTACTTTTTGACCCATATCATTGGCGACCTTCGTGGAGCACCGTGCACTTGGTGTTCAACGTGTCCGAGATCCCGAGTTTATTTCCAGGACAGGTTAACAAAAAAAAAGAACTTTCCTATTTTTTTGCCGAATATATATCACTGTTTCTGATTGTCACAAAGCTTGCTTTATATAGGTATAGTTACTTACTACAGGGTTAGAATAATGTATGTAATGTTGTCTACCTTTTTATGTAATATTTATATTAAAGTTATAGCTGCCAAAACAAAGAGTACCCATCATTTAACAAACCTATTTTCAATAATATAACGAAATACAAAATCAGCTGAAAAGTGCAGTGTTGATTGAAAAGTGCCTGCGAATAATAAATTCACACAACGGTGAACCAAATTAATCAATCAGCTATATCGCTCGTTTTTAATACATCATCAGATATCGACCAACGATGGTTAATTACCTGGAAATCACGCGAGGACACAGTACACAGGACAGGACAGTAGAACAAGTGGGTATACCTAGAACAAAAAATAATATAACATTTCAAAAATATTACGCATAACTCACTTAACTTATGGGTCCGTAGGTGAGTGGGTACCTATCTTATGTTCGAATTGTTTTTTATCGAATCTTATTTTACCGAAAACTTTACAACTAATTTCGTTTCGACTTTTTTCATTTACGCGCCTCCGGCTTTTAAATTACACTCTAGTATTGGGCAGACAAGTACCACGGCGAAGGACCACGGCGAGTCAGGCTGTCGGGCACCAACTAAAACATAAATAATTGTAGCCTAATAATATTCGGTAAGATGTGATTTAGGTCAAGTGAACATATGGCAAATAAGCCATATGGTAAATGAAAAAAGTTTAAAAGGAACTTCGGCCAACAGTAAAAAGTTATCATGAAAATCGATGAAACGTAGTTCGGTAAAATGATACTTATCTCAAGAGATATTTCGATGGACTAAAAATATGTCAAATGATACATATAGCAACAGAAATGTCGGTCTATAATTTTCGGACAACTGAAATTCTACCAAGTAAATTTCGGACAAGTAATCGGTTCCCAGGTCAGGTAGTATAGAAATAAAGGTTAGGTAAAAATGTTAATCAGATGCGACAGTATTAAATATTTAAAATAATTTACTTTCGGTAATGTAACAATTCAGTATATTTGTCACCATGAACGGT
Organism: Anania crocealis; assembly: GCA_949315895.1. Classification (NCBI taxonomy): domain Eukaryota; kingdom Metazoa; phylum Arthropoda; class Insecta; order Lepidoptera; family Crambidae; genus Anania; species Anania crocealis. Next base: position 3,696,500 of record OX438874.1, on the reverse strand, counting down.
GAGAGGTGGGATGGAAGAGTTTGACATGATAAATAAAATCTAAACATTTTTGTAAATGAATTCATATTTTTGTAAACAAAGAAAGATTCGAGGTTATGTTTGTTAATGTTACATGTTTGCTTTTAAACAAAACTGACGAGGAAGTTGTAACTTCGACATAATATGGGTATGTTTATATATTTCTTTTATGTTTTGTTCAATACCATAGTTTAAAGTTGAACGAAAACAGAATTGAAATCTTTAAAAAAAGTTTAAAAATCACTAAACCTGTCATGAATTGGTGCCAATGCCGGTGCCAATCGGTGCCGGTGCGAAATTATTGCCAATTATCAAGCACCGACTTAAAATTTTATTTCACGCTCTTCGTCGATTTAATGTCTTGTGTAAACAATTTTTACTATATACCTTGTCAATGTCACTATTACACCTTTCTAAGGCAAATCAAAAGCCATCTTGGCGTATTACAATATGCCAAGTGCTGTGATGCATTTGGTTTTGTCGATCCCTTTGACCTCGCTTACTGAACTGTAAACATGACAGACGCAGTTCTTGTGATAAATCAACGTTTGACTTTAACCCGATTATTTTTAATCCATCAACAGATATTCTGCTTCGGACACACAATGCCAAATTGCGTGGAAATGCACACGGGGCTGACTTATTCGATCGTTCGAGGCAACCATTCGTGCAGTGATGACGTTTGGCAAAAATGTTTATTACGATACTATCGCCCGGTTGCATGTTTCGGGGTTCGTACTCAAAGGAAGTGCTATCGTTACTAATTGTTCACCTGTCCTTTGACCGACTTCTCATGAAATAATAATATTTTTTATTATAATATCTATACTAGAATGGCCCGCGATTTCGTACGCATGGAACAGACACTTTGGGCAGCCAGCCAACCAATTTCAGTGGTTACACATTGCTACATCTTAAAGAAAGGTCCGAAAAGGCTTAATTCGTACCGACACCTATTGTCATATTTTAGGCAATGTAAACAAATACTTAAAATTATATGCCTCAACCTTCCTGAAGTTTCACAATAATCTACTTATGAAAATTTGGGCAGTACCTACTTCTTGAGTTTCGTGAACATAGTGTTATAATATGTAGTGTTAATTTAATCTTCTTTCAGTGCAACTGAATAGCAAACGCCCCATTAGTCGAGAAGTTCATGTACCAGATCAAAATCTCGGGCTCCTATCTTCGAGTCCCAGCTGGTGAATTTTGAATTTTCGAACTTTGCTCGAGTTTGTGAGCCCGCACTTGGCAAGCGTGGTGGTTATGGGTGCACCCATCATTTCTGTGGTTGAATTCAGCAATGGAGGCATTAGCTCTGGCAGTAGGATGATTTAAGGCCGTTACTTTTTGTTCTATACTGTACTACTGAATGCGTAATTGCACTGTGTACAAGAGTCGTTCGCGATATGTGAATTAATATTTCAGATATTATAATTAACGGAATATAGTATTGTCAAAGGCTGTGGATGCCAAATTGAGCGGAATCTCACTGAGGTCTGTGGGTCGATGCCACCACTTAATTATACGGCATTGGTTATCACTATTTTTTGGTTATTTGTTTAATAACACAACAAAGAGCCGCCATATTTAAGATATGTTTGGGAATATAATAATTTGCGGGATGCGGTCAAACAAACTACACGATAGTAATCATGCAACAGTGATTTTGATAATTTTATTTGAGTTTTTATTAACAATATTGATAACGATTAGGAGTTAGGAGTGATAGGATGCTTTGGATAAATCATATTCAAACCAGAAGGCTTCGAATTTTTAAGTTGTACATAGTGTTAACGCCCTATAGGTCTAGTGGTTCAGTACCGGGCCAAGATTTCGGTACTGGGTCTATCCTCGGGACAGGCAACAAGGATTTCGAATTTTCGAACGTTCTTCGGGTTCGTAATCACCAAACCGAATTTTGTGATCACCAACTCATTTCGCAAGCGTTGTGATTATGCCTGTACTAATCATTGCTGGGGTAACTTGAATTCAATGATGGAGGCCTTTGCCGTGGATAATCATCCTGTCGCGAACCGAACCTCTTTACATTTAAATTGTTCTGTTTCTAAGTTTTTACTTTTCATCTTCATAAATTGTTTGCAGTTGTCATTGTTCTCTTGCTTTTCAACACGTGTAAAATTATAATTGTATATATTTTAATTTATTAATTCATTTAATTCCCCTTTCCTGATCCCTCATTTCCCTCACGTCGCGTATACATCCTACGATCACAGGTTGTTAATTTTTATTCATTCTTCTTGTCATTGACAGATTCAATAACCAAAACAACAAAACTCGATTATTATTGAAGCGAAATTAAATGTGTTTTAATAATGAAACAATGAATGTATTAACTAAATGTGAGTATTTAGAGATTAGTGCGCAGCTCAGAAATCACAACGTGACAGTGTTTTTGATAAACCTCAGGCTAAGTTTATTTTCTTACCATCTATAAGTAGTACGAAATGGTTTCATTGTTATAGAATTTCAATCCAACCTTAAAGACGTTTTAAACTAAAAAAATATTAACTACGGAACCCTTACTAATTAAGTTAGCATAACAGCTGCGTACAACACTAAACCCTTGTTGAAAGCGAATTACATCACAATTTCGTTTTTTTTTCTTTAAACACCGAATGTTTCGGATTAAAAACTTTTTGCGTTTTTCTTTTTACCATCATGTTCTTACGCCGCCACCGCTGTACAATAGATCAAATAGATCAGTAAAATTAAAATAATAAAGTAACAGCCTATAATGGGGGCTATCGCTAGTGAATTTGCCACTAGAGGCGCTAGTGTCGCGTGAGGTCCAATATCATTCACTTCGTACTGGTTTTAGCGGAATTTGTTGCATAAATTATAATTTCTTTAATTTACCTGCTGGAAAGTGATCTCCTTCGTAAAATATCGCAAATATGGATTATTTGGCGATTAATGTGAACGCTTTAAAAGCGGAATTAAGAAAAAGCGCAAAAATAGGCGGCCTCAAGAGCAACTATTTCAGAAGTTAGTTTGTTGATATCAAGATAGTTATTTATAAACAATATAACCTTAATTAGATTCAAGATAGAACACTTTGTTTCGGCGCCAATCAACTTTGACACCTATACCTCCGGACCTCAGTCTACAGTGGCGCCAACTGGTGAGCAAAGAAACAGTAGTCCCCATTATCCCACAGGGCAAAGGCTTCCATCAATGAATTTAAGTTACCACAGCAATGATGGGTAAATACAGGCAAAATCAGCAAACTGTCAATTGTGCGTTGGATATCACGAAGTTTAAGTTCAATAAAAAGAATTGTAATAATAATACAATGTATTTTATCTTTTCTTTGAAGTGGGATGAGTTGACTAAAGAAAAATAATAAAAATATTCATGTGGACAACTCATCCCGCGGGATAAGTTTTGAGCGGGATGAGTTGACCAAAGCCTCGTTCTATTGACGCCCTGATCTCGGGGTTCAGCCTTCTATCCCCGAGTCGGGCAACTAGGATTTCGAATTATCGGACATAAATCGGGTTTGTGCCTTTGGCAAGCGTAGTGATTATGCCTGTACCCATCATTGCTACGGTGACTAATTCAATGGAGGCCTTTACCCTGCCGTGAAATGATTACGACCCTTACTTTACTTATTTTTTAGATTTAGAGTGTAAAAAGTTGCTTCATACTTGCTGTTCTTAACAAACTATGCCGGTACTAACAAGACCCCAGTGCCGTCGCAAATTATACTAATTAGAAGCATTTGCGTGTTGAAAAGATGGCGGAACAAAGCTTGGGACAGAGTATGCAGAGCAGCGGAGTGTCAAGTTGCATCTGTATGGTGATTAAATCGTAATGAGACAATAAGAGGATGCATAATAAGGCTGTATAAATGCGATGCCTTTGCTATAGTGTGCCGTATAAAAACCGGTTTAAGTGCTCTCGGTACTACGTTATATTTACATCTGCAACCGTAACGGAATGGTTACAAGAAAAATAACGCTGGCATAAATACTTGCGTAAGTATTTGTGTATTTCACACTAGCCCAATATCATATCGCTCCCGTAGGAGATCACAAACATTTCTTGTAATCGAGAAAGATTATTTTTCTATACCTAACTGTATACCAAAAAAATTATTATTGACTCTGCAAACAAACGTTTACCCCTCGTTTGAAATCTAGAAGTAGGTACTTGCCAGAGTTTTAATCCCATATTATATTTCATGTAAGTCAAATGTAATTATTGATTCCCCATAAAAACTAACACCCTATTTAAACATCCTTAAATTACAATGTAATAATAAATGGGGTTCTTTCCCGTGACTAAAACTATCTCAATACAATCTGCTACTATTTTAAGTTTTTTGCTCCAAATATTCAGAAACACAAATTTTTCCTCTTTATAATATTAGTGTGTACATACACGCAGATTTATATGAGACAACAAAAAAGAAAAAATTGTATAAAACCTCATTCCAGACACATTTTTGCTATCTTGACACTGGCTGTTTTTACGTCAAATAACGAAAAAAAAACTTAACAATACACACACAAACTTGTCAAAAGCATGACATTAAAACAATTCAAAAACGAGTTCCAATTTCAAACAAATACGTAGCTCTATTTACGGCCATATACAAAGCTAGTAAAATCAATGACCGATTCAATATAGCTCAATATTTCGAACTAGCTATCATTTTAAATTCAATACAGCTCCAATCGTACATGTCAATAGCTCAAGAGGTGAGCGTCTATTCCTACGTTTGGAGCTAGATTAAGATCAAACTGACCGGGGCTAAAAGCGTTCGTATGTTAGGCGATTTAGTGAGGATATACGTCAAAGGAGACACGAGATAGAGCTACTTTTATTGAGGTTCATTCGTGAAGACAGTCGCACAATTTAGAAATGGAACTTTATTTTTTCAAATTCTTTACAGAGCAGTGAAGTTGAAATGGCATTTGGAAACGAATTTTCAGTTATTATTTCTTTTTTAAAACGAAATTTTTGTTATTTCCTTTATTGATAACGCTACGTAACACAACGATACTCTTTGTCTAACACTTTAAAAGGTTATAAGTTACATGTTTATTATTATTTTCCACCGACGGTAATAATAATGTTCTCAAATCGACGCATATGTAACATTTAACAAGTTAGACCGATTCCTATGTTTTTTTGTTTAGTTTGATGTAATATAACTCAAACTTGGTCCCATTTCAAAGAAAATAACCCCAAAGAGTAAAAAACCATTTAATTACAGTCTTTACTATTTTAAAATATAAAACTCTATTTACAAAACCATGAAGCCAAAAAAATAATTTTAAGTCAGCAACAAATTACTGACAATTACTGAACAAGCACCGACTAAAATTGGGAGGTTATCTTACGTTTTTCGTTAGTTTATTTTATTAAAAAATATATAAGGATCTCAGAATAATCGATATCATGTGGTGCCACAATATAAAACAAACCCAGAATAGCACTATCCCTACTCTTGCTAGAGGTGCCTAAGAGGCGACTAACTAGGAATACCCCAAGACCCAGCAGCAACTCTCCATTTCTTCACCACTGGCCAAGCTGCGAAGGCAAAAACCTTGAGAAGCCTATATTATACACTTGTAGACTAATATTGGCTGATGAATACCACGTTTGAAGCAACAATCAAAGAAAATGACAAACCAATCCCAAGCGAATCGCTGGCAAACGGTTACAATAATAATTGATTCTCGATTTGTAGTGGGTCGCTGGCAGTACAATTGAACAAATTTGTAGCTGATAATTGAGGATTACATTGTGTTAGTCGACAACTTCAGTTTTACCACTACTGCACTACTAAATTATGAGCAAAACCAGAGGTATCGCAACACACACGCACACACTCCCTCACACTCTCTCTTTCACACGCACACATACACGCGCGCGAAATAAACGAAAACAAAACGAAACAAAATATCTTAGCATCCATGGATTCACCGTGCAGCCCCGTTGCATTCATCTAGTGGTTTAAATACCGGGCCAAGATCTCGGGGCCCCAGGTTCGAATCCCGGGTCGGGCAACAAAAAAGTTTCGAATTTTCGAACGTTGCTCGGGTTTGTGATCACCAACCCGCATTTGGCAAGCGTGGTGATTATGCCAGTACACCCATCATTGCTGTGGTAACTTGAATTCAATGATGGAGGCCTTTTCCCTGCAGTGGGATGATTATAGGCTGTTACTTTCCTTACATGGATTCACCGTGGCAGGCCCAGAACCAAATACCATGAATGAATTTATCGACACAAACAGTTTTTTTGTAGCTCAACGCAGTCGCTTGGTAAGTTTAAATGAGACAATCAACCTTTTTAGCTAAGGAAAAGTTTTTTTATACTTCAGTTATGTTCCATACCACGGGCTCATTGCGTGAATCGGAACATCATACCAAGGGTGATGGTTTCGAATGTATCAAGTTACACCAAATGTTACACCACCAGTGTTAATTCTCGAAACGGTATAATTAGTTGTTCATGATATTCAATAATTAATATTTCAGGGCTCGCTCAGATGTGCTAATTGCTATCGTAATACGTTTTAGTTATGTAGTACCTTGTCAACGGGTTACATTAACCACTTAATCTAAGTTAAGGAGATAACGGAGGGTTAAATTGCGTTTGTGTTCGATTAATTGATGGATTAGTGACATATGCAATTAGTTGGCAGATACTGGTAGAACGTCAGATTTGATTAAAAAATTTTTTTTTCGGTTTGTCGATAAATTTTGTCTAATAATATTTATAGCTTAGTAATAATAACTATATCTTCACGAACTTACATAAAAATGTAAATAAAAATATTTTTTTAAACCTTCTCCTGTTTAACAGCCTCGCTAGTAGACTACATTAAAATAGATAGACAAACAAACTTTGAACAAAATGTAAGTTGTTGTATAAGTAACAGATGCAAGATATAGAAATCGTAAAATAGTGTTCACAAAAAATATTGTTTAATTCCGTTCAAGCAGGTTTTTTAATCTGTATGTATAATTGTAAGAACTCAAGCTAATACGTAAAAATTAAGCTTAATTGTACATTTTGAGAATACGCGGCCATTTTCCCCATTCAAGAAGCAATCATGTTATGTGTTATTAGCAAATTATAAAGTACTAGCGGACCCCGCGAACTTCGTATCGCCTAAGAATAGTATTTGATTTTGACGTCTTATATGTCATTGCCATCAAATATGGCGTAGCTGGAAAACTATATACAATTTTAATCTTTTACTACCCTACCACTACCCTACCCTACACCTACCCTACCCCTACACCTACCCTACCCCTACACTGCCCCTACCCTACCTCTACCCTACTCCTACCCAAACCCTTCCCTACCCTTAGCCTAAACCCTTCCCTACCCCTACCATACCCTTACAAAAAAGACGATAATTGATCAGTTATCGAACGGAATGAAACATGATTAAATTACTAAAATGGCTATTAAAAAATAGGGGTTGGTAATAAAAAGTAAAAATTTTTTAATGCCACATTATAAAAAAATAAAAACAAAAAAGTAAGTCCAAAAATTTAAAAAAAAAATTATGGGTGAACAACCCTTATCACTAAGGGGTATGAAAAATAGATAGTAGCCGATTCTCAGACCTACTGAATACGCATATAAAATTTCATGAGAATCGGTCAAGCCGTTTCGGAGGAGTTCGGGAACGAACATTGTGACACGAGAATTTTATATATAAGATTTATATAAGAGAACAGAACCAATTAACCTAAGTATCCAGCCGAGATATTACCCAACGCAGTAAAAAAACCTGCAAATTCCCAATAAATAGAGAACAGTTTCGAAGACTTTAATGGTTCAGAAGTCTCAAAATAGACTTAAGAACCGAAACCTTTTCAAAGCTTGAGACTGCATTACGGTGATTAAGGAAGTTGCACCTTCGAAACCTCCCCCTCATGATATTTCAAATTAAGCCCCTGGAAACAGGATGCGTTGGACAAAGAAATACGGAAGCGGAGGAATAGGGTTGCGTGCATGATTATATCGATGTTTTACGATCAAATTTTGTGTGTCGACTAATGCAGCAATAACTCGCCATCACCAAATATTTTGACTATAAGTTTTAGCACTCACTGGTTTAATTTTAGAGTCTAATAACAATAATTATCTAGCAGTGTAACTTAGATAATAAAAACAGTTCCGCAAAATAGAACCCGTGTCGACGTACGTCATCGTAACCAATCGCGTGCAAGCTTTGTGAGTTTTAGTTATGCGTTGTAATCGCTGGTTTTGCATCTAAAACCAACATTTAAACAGTGACTGTTAAAGGCTTATTTTTTTAGAAAATTATTAATCTTGTCTAAAGTACATGTACCTATCACTAAGTATTTTTTTATTATTAGATATTTTTCAGTTATTTTAGTAAAGTCAGATCATAATAATGAGGCTATCATGTTAAATTCAGTGGCCAAAAAAAGGTACTTGCAATTCATATTATCTGAATGACATAATATCTAAATTATTTTGTTAATAAATGCAAAATGCGAAAAAATATATCAAGTTGCAGTATTAATTAAGCTAAACTAAGTATTTGATACATGGCTGTCTCTTAAGGGAATTTGATAGACTGAAGATAATTTGTTATGTCTGGTTCAATTATGTTAACTATTCGATCGAGCAAATAGCAACAAGTTAACAACACCCTAGGGCTTCATCGATTTTCGTTGCGAAAAAATTTATCGACATGTAAACATCGATAGGATACCCCATCACTATAAAAGCAATAAATACGGCCAATTGCTATTACACCAAGATTCACAAGTTTAGACATTTCAAGCGAAGGCGATAAATAAAGGAATTTTCTTAATAAAAATACGAATCGTTTCATTAAGCACAGATAACTTATGCACGGTGGGGTGCAAGTTAGAACAGGGGTTCCCCAAGGGAGCCTATTAGGGCCCCTGTTATAAAATAATGGGATATTCAATGCAAGGTGTAAACAAGGGAGTGGGGACATTAATTGTTTTACTTACAAACACTAACAAGTAGGAGAACATTTTAAAGCCGATTCCGGTTCATAAATAAATGTTTTTCCTTATGGCAACATCGCATGTGAAAAACGAAAATTCGTGCGTGAAATATAACCCTGTGCAACATTAATAATACCGAATCCTATTATTTGAGAACGTATGTTCGATATAACTAATGGCATCCGTATTGAATCGGATGTACGGGGAATTTGAGATAGCGCCAAGAATATCAGAAGGAAACCATTTCCCAATAATAATAAACATACACAGTTGAACAACACGTCAGTAGTTGTGAGTGATTTTATATTTTTCAAGTGTTTTCTGATGTGGCAAGAATTTTGCTTCGTAGCTATTTTATAGTCAGACCTTAGTATAATAAATAACTCGTACTTTTCTCCCGTCAATGTATAATAGTCGACATTTATCTACGTTATAATGTCGGATTTTTTAACTTTAGTAAAATATGTAACATAAAGAGTAATGCTGTTTTTTTCTGACAGCGTAGCATTAAGCAAAATCTTGCTGCCTTATCGACTCAGTTTCTCAGACAGATAATAAATAAATAAATAAACGTGGACAACATCACACACATTGCTCTGATCCCAATTTGAATAACTATTTAAAGCACTCGTATTTTGGAAACCAGAAACAACGAAGGTACCACAAACACCCAGAACCGAGAAAATGTAGAAAATAATTTTTCTACATTAACCCGTTCGGGAATCGAACCCGGGACCTCGGAGCAGGCGACACCTTGAAAACAAGTGTGTACGCCACTCCGCAACGGAGGTCGTCATAAACATAACGTTTTTATTTTCTGTAAGTTGGTATCATTAATCGTACACTGGCATTACTTCAGCATTTTCATACAGTAAGCACGTTTAAGCTTATTGAAGTAATATAAAAACTAGAACTCAATCAGTGGCAAGAATGTGTCCCAACCAAATGTGCACCCATTTGACATAATGATGCACTTTTAGTACAACATGGCATCAATATCTATAATATTGCATGTATTTATAATTTGGCCGGGTCATGATGTTGTAAGTAAAGTAACAGCCTATAATCATCCCACTGCAGGGAAAAGGCCTCCATCATTGAATTCAAGTTACCACAACAATGATGGGTGTACTGGCATAATCACCACGCTTGCCAAATGCTGGTTGGTGATCAGAAACCGAGCAACGTTCGAAAATTCGAAACTTTTTGTTGCCCGACCCGGAATTCGAACCTGGGACCCCGAGATCTTGGCCCGGTATTTAAACCATACATAACCAACCAACGCGCGTTCAATATTGGCAGTAATATATTGGCTGTGTTTTTTTTTAATTATTTACGAAAAATATTGACGACCATTTGGATCAGCGGTAGTAAACGCTGCTTCTGAGCCATGGGTCGCGGGTTCGATCCCCGCACAGTACAAATATTTGTGTGCATGAACATGTCTGTTTGTACTGGTCTGGGTGTTTTCTATGTATTATAAGTAATTATGTATTTACAAAAAAAAAAAAGTATATAAGTAAGTTTATCGGTTGTCTAGTACCCCATACGACAGGGTACTTAATAGTAGCTTAATTTGGGACTAGATGGCTCTGTGTGGCCCAGTGAGGCATGTTCTAAATATTTTATTTATTTTATTTATATATTTTAGAAAAATATAAAATTTTGATTCTGCTATTTATTTTGAAACGCTGTGACGCACACGGACGTTTCTGTGTAATGTTCATTCATCCAGCACGTCATGGCTGAACCCCAAATTCAAAATATAGTCTTATTTTTTACAATTTTCTAAGATTATTTTGATTAATAAAAAAATAGAAACAACACTTAAGCTGGTAACTTTGACCTGTTTTATATAGTACTGTTTCCGAAGAATGCACGATAGCATCTACATGTTAAAATCGACGCAAACATGGCCGCGGGCTTTCGACTTAATAGTATTAGTGTTGATTTATCGGTAGCATGCTAATTGAGATGCCAATAACAGTTTATGGTATCTGTAAATCGCCTCTACAGTCTGACATGTTCAATTTATGATGACGTCAAATGCCGTATGGCTGTGACAGGCCCCTAGATGATAGAAGTCTGTACTGGCACTCCATTAGCCCATTAGTTGGACTATTATAAAGATTTATATAAATATAAAAAAAAATAAAAAAATAAAGACGTACATTTTTTTTTATCCTTTCTAGGCTAATAGGTAATGATTATTATTAATAGTGAATTAATTCAAGTTTTCTACCTACAACAATAAGGTCTATGGTAGAAACTAAGAAACAATAAACTCATGGGTGTGAGTTCGATGCCGCGAGATTTCTATTATGTAAAATGGAAATTTCTTACATGATCATCAACAGTGCCTAAATATCAGGAAAGTAATAAAAAATAAGCCTCTGAGATGCAAACGTTTGATGCTTATGCACAGACAAGAAGCCTATTGTTTGAGAACCATTTGAAGGCATTTTATGAATAATTTACTAACGGCTCAGAACCCTAGGGGATGTATAAAAGACATTACTCGCCGGGGTTGTCTTGGGTTTTTAATTAACGATTATAACCCCCGAAACTTATTTTCAAATTTATATGTCGCATAACGACATCTTCCTGTTGTTTGTCGGCCATTTTGTTTTGAGACCATTCGTTATCACGCACTTTCTGTTTTGTGAAAATTTAAATGAATTGGGGAAGTGGAATGTTCCTCGAATAATAGTTGCTTTTGCTTGTTTTCGAAGTTAAAAGCTATCTTACTACAAGGAAAATACTATTCAGATGATAACTTCGATTTACAAGACTTACCTACTTGACACGGAAACATAATAAAGTAGATTAGTAGAATATACAAATTTTACTTAAACTGATGTGACATGTGGTACCGGAACACAATAAGAATAACACCATCTCTTGTCTTCTTCTAGATTTTGCAAGAGGCGACTACAAGAGTACTAACTGCCGGAGGAAAACAGCAACATCTCTCCTTCATTGCCCTAACTGCGATCACTGACCGCCTGCAAAGTGTGGCGATTGTAGCAAAATCTTTCTAAAGTCTATCAGTAGATATATATGGGCTGGTAATGAAGATATTATCATGTACATTTGAGTAAGGCAAATTTTGATTAATCTTAAGACTGTTTTGAAACTGATTTTCAAACAAATGACGACCTCCGTGGCGTGCGAACCCACTTTTAAGGTGTCGCCTGCATTTTCTGGGGTCTGGGTGTTTTTTGGTCCTACCTTTGTTGTTTCTGATTTACAATATACGAGTGCTTTAAATAGTAACTCAAATCGGAATCAGAACAATGTATGTGAGAAGGTAGACTTCGGAGCAATGCGGCTTGCGGCTTGCGTCGTGCGACATGCGACACTTGCGGCCCACGCGGCCAAGAGTGTATGAAACGCTTTCCGACCGACGCATGCGGCCGCGACGCTTCGCTCGGAAAGGGTTTCATACACTCCTTTAATTCAAAGTACAGCCGCATGGCCGCGTGGGCCGCAAGTGTCGCATGTCGGACGACGCAAGCCGCAAGCCGCATTGCTCCGAATTCTACCTTGATATTGTTCACATGTATTTATTATTTAAACAATTACATGGAGCTGGATGCGAGAAGCCGAGGATCGAACTAAGTGGCTTGCAACTGGAGAGGCCTATATCCAGCAGTGGTGATTACTGGCGTTATTTGTAAATACAATTTCTTGTATAAACATTTATTAAAGAAATTTCATGTACAACTGTTTCCTCATTTCGACCAAATGACCAGTCACAATATTAAGTGTCTTTGATACAGTCTCAAGCAGTACGCCAAATAATAAATTCACGATTTACAGTATAAACACTGCGCTCTCTTCGCGCATATATTTTCTATGCAAATAGGCGTCGACTTTAAGAGGGGGATTGGACTTGCTGGTGAGTCGGTGAATTTTTAACTTTTAGTGGTTTTCCTTTCTTCCGTAGGCCTTCAATAAGGAGGAAGCATTACGAGAGGTCAGAGATAATTGACTATATGTCAGGTGTCGTACGGTAACAGAACGTTACAAAAATAACAGCGCCCGTTCTTTGGCTGTGGGTGTCGTAAGAGGCGACTATAGATCGATCACCGAATAGGATAATTTAGACAAAGCCTTAAAAAGTTATATCATTTAAAAGAAATAAAAACGGGTCAACTGACGATCCTCCCTTTTTTCTCATCGAACGAAAAACAAGAATCCATAAGTTAGCAACAACATGCAAACTCTCACCATGACTTAATTCCGATGGATGGAGCTCATTAAAGTATCTTGCAAATTATCCTGTTCTAATCCGGACTCGTTAAAACTCCCGCCTCCTGTCCTCTCAGACTTACCTGAAAAAATATAATAACAAAAGTTAATAATGTTACTCCGGCATAGAAAAAATTGATAGAATAGACCCCGCACCGGTCAATATGAAAATACAACGAAATTATGCAAATTACAGCACCCCTTTGTCTTGTGATATATGTGCTGATCCGAGATCTAGGGGTCCTAGTTTCGATACCCGGGTCGGACAACATCAGTTTCGAATTTCAAAATATTGCTCAGGTTTGTTTGTGATCACCGACCCGCATTTGGCGTGATTATGCATGAAACCATCATTGCTGTGGTAACTTGAATTCAATGATGGATGCCTATGCCCTGCAGTGGGATGATTATAGGCTGTTACTTTACTTTTGTAAAAATGTATTTTCTATTTATCTTCATAGGTTTTATTTAAACTAATACATTCATGAGAAGTCGAAAAACAGTCAAATTTAAAATGTCAACTCGTAACACTCGTGGACATTTAAAGTGTGGCGTCTTCGTCCAAAAGCCGTCTGTGAACACGGGTAATGTTTTAACAAGTTTTTTACTTGAGCACTTTCTTCTGCGGACGTTGGAGTGTCATTGCGATTTTGCCGGAGCGTTTTATGTGGAGATTTGTAATATTTCAAGAGCGAGATACTACGCACTGCCGGAGAGTGTAAGTGCCTAACTTGGATTTCTTTATTTTTTGGCTAACTTTTTTAGTAGGCCGTAACATGTCGTAATAAACGAAAATGAACAGCCTATAATCATCCCACTGCAGGGCAAACAATTCAAGTTACTATTACAATAATAGGTATAGGCATTATTACCATGCTTGCCAAATGCGGGTAGGTGATCATAAACCCAAGCAATGTTCGAAAATTCGCAACTCTTGTTGCCCGATCCGGGAATCGAACCCGGAACCCCGAAATCTTATTTATTTTATTTTATTTTACACTTTATTGCATTATACAAAGATAGTACAAATGGCGGACTTAATGCTAAAAGCATTCTCTACCAGTCAACCATGAAACCAAACAGAGATTTTACAGGCGGTGCAAACAAGTTTAGTGATAAGTATCAAAACAGGTATCAAAAGACAAAAAATTTAAAAAAGTGTATGTTATATATACATACGCACTAGCTACATACATATTATATAATAATAATAGATATATACATAACATATACAAAAAAAAATACACATACATAATATGTAAATACACAGAAATTATGCCAGTATGATTCTAAAGAGGAAGAAGATAAAGTCAGTTAGCGAAGTGGCTCCGCAAAGCTTTTTTAAAGGAAAATTTGGTGGTGGATTTTCTATTTTTGGGTGGTAGTCCATTCCAGAGACGTACAGCTGTCACAGAGAAAGAATTGGACATAAAGGAAGAGGTATGTCGTGGACTGAGCAACTGAAGAGTATCGATGGAACGGAGATCTCTATCGTGAGAAGTGTGAAGAAATGAAAATTTATCTTTAAGGTAGGATGGACATTTGGGATCAAAGAGCGCGGAAAAGAGAACGCAGAGAGTACGTAAATCCCTGCGGCGTCTAATGGGAAGCCAGTGAAGCTGGGACCGGAACTGGGAGATGTGTTCAAATTTGCGCAGGCCGAAAATGAAACGGATACAGCTATTGAGGAGGCGCTCCAACTTATTGAGAAGGTCTTGAGAGAGATTAGTACAGCAAACATCACCATAGTCGATGATAGGCAAGACCAAAGACTGCACAAGCAAGGTTTTCGTACTAGAAGGGAGAAAGTGTTTGAACCGATAGAGTGCTCTTAAAGTACTAATAACCTTTCTGCTAACCTCTTTAACATGCTGGCACCAGTTCAAATTGTTGTCAATGACGAGTCCCAGACTTTTGACATACGGGGAATAACTGACGACAACACCATCAAAAACAATAGGAGGAATCGACGTCACGTCTACTTTGGACAGTTGTTTAGGACTTCCAATAATGATAGCCTGGCACTTACTGGGATTCACTTTAACTCCAAATTTACTAGACCATTCATTTATACGCCGCAAATCGTCATTGAGCCGACAAATGACACCACTAATTTCTGATGAACTTCCCTGTGAATATAATTGTAGGTCGTCAGCATATAGATGGTAAGCAGAAGAAAGATGAGAAGTGAGACCATCTATAAAAATAGAAAATAAAAGTGGAGAAAGTATGCCACCCTGCGGTACACCGGAAGATAGATTTTCCCAATCAGAAAAGTTATGTCCGAGACGTACGGCTTGCTGACGGCCGCGAAGATAAGATGAGAACCAGTCAACAGCAGTTGATGAGACTCGAAGATGCGAAAGAATGGCCAAGAGAATGTCGTGATCAACTGCGTTAAAAGCGTTAAAAAAATCGATTAAAACTAGCACGGTTAAACGCGAGTCTTCGAGGCCAGATCACACATCATCTACTATTTTAAGAAGAGCAGTGGTAGTGCTGTGCCCAGGACGAAAACCAGATTGAAACTGGCATAGCAATTTGTTATCAAAAATGAATTTAGAAAACTGCTGATGAGCAGCAGCTTCAAGAATTTTAGAAATGAACGGTAATATGGAAATGGGACGAAATTGATTCAGAGAACTTGGATTAGACACTTTAGGTAATGGGATTACATATGGGCACGACACCAAATGGATGGAAAGCATCCGAAATCTTGCGGTACATAAACCACTCGACAAGGGGTCTAACGCCCCCATCGGTGTAACATGTAGCAGTAGTAGTAAATACAGCTATAATAAGATGCCACGAAAGACATACAATGCATTTACATACAAAAAAACTCTTGACACCAGACTTTCCGTGAAAGATCGTCATACATGAAGAATGTTTATTTAATAGGACTAAATGCACTGCAATTTAGTACATACCACAATGATAATAAGCTTCCCAACAACATAATTCTATCATCGAATTATCCCTAGTTCCCTAGACAAATAAACCTTGATAATCGCATCATACACCTTGTTTAACATGGGTTATAACTTTGACAGTTTCCCAACACACGTCAGACGGAGTTAGTTTATTATAATTCAACTACCGAGTTCCGCTTTACAAGGGATGTCATAGTGACAGGTTCAAAATGGCTGTAGTATTGTCAAGGGTTATATTATTTCATAATCAAGCAATGAATGTTTCATGAATTTTTTTATGTTCTATTCTACAGGGTGAAATTTTAACCACCTTCCAAATTTTAATATATCAATCTACGAGATAAAAAACAAATACGTATTTTTTCTCTTGGTATAGCCCAGTACAAAAATGTCAAGATAAAGCATTTACGGCCGGTCCCAATAATCTATCTATCTCCAGTTTTGGTATATCGGAGATAGGATGTTTTCTATCTCCGATATACCAATTCTGTCTCTGATTTTGCCATCCGGAGAAACAAAGACAGAAGTTGTTTTCTATCCCCGATATGCCAAAACTCAAGATAGAAAGATTATTGGGACCGGCCGTTAGAAAATGTCCGCCAAAAATCTAAAATTTTTTGATACGGCAGCAACACTACTTTTACGCAATGCACATCACATTCATTCATCACGATACTAATCATAAGTTTTTGATTTTCCCTTTATACCTAAACAGGCCTAAAACTGTAAAAAATTAAAACTATATTGCGAAAAACATTTTCAGGTGAAAACTTGATTTGCATTTATTACTTCATAAATGGGCTCTAAATACGATACTGAACACCTACAAAAATTTTGGATAGTGGTTAAAATTTCATCCTGTATTTAAATAAAAGAAAGTCCTGCTAGTTTCACCACTTAGAACTTCAGAACACTTTGACCGATTTTTATTATTTTTGTGTTTCTGGATTTGTCTTCGTCGGGAATAGGATAATAAGTATCAAAAACACTGAAAACTTAAGATCATTTCTCTACGTTTTTTTTCCAATGACACGATTTGATGACAATGTCATTTAAGATGTCAAAACCAAATAATATTTTGAGGCGATACAAAGTTCGCGGGGTCAGCTAGTGTATTACAGAAAAATAAAACCGGCCAAGTGCGAGTCGGACTCGCGCACGAAGGGTTCCTTACCAAAAAGGCCAAAAAAACGAGCTTGTTGTATGGGAGCCCCACCTTAAATATTTATTTTATTTTGTTTTTAGTATTTGTTGTTATTGCGGTAACAGAAATACATATATTGTGAAAATTTCAACTGTCTAGCTATCGCGGCTCTTGAGATACAGCCTGGTGACATAGCGACGGACAGACGGACAGACAGCGAAGTCTTAGTAATAGGGTTCCGTTTTTACCCTTTGGATACGGAACCCTAAAAACTGACTAACTTATTGACTTTAACCTGAACTGAGGCAGTCAAAAACTCATTACCATCATCAGCCTTTATTAGTTTTCAGCTTGACATAGGCTTCTAAAAGGTGCTTATCAGGTCGAAAACTGTAGAGGAAGTCAACACAATAATTTATGATTTGTGAATGTTATAGTATACATATTTTTTTATAACACCAGCTATTGGTGTCTTTCTCTACACCTGGCCCCCAATTCCGCTAATTTACAAATGGCTCAATTGAATCGTAATTGGATCCCAATCGTATATTTTGACATTACTACCATAATAAAGTAACAGCCTATAATCATCCCACTGCAGGGAAAAGGCCTCCATCATTGAATTCAAGTTACCACAGCAATGATGGGTGTACTGGCATAATCACCACGCTTGCCAAATGCGGGTTGGTGACCACAAACCCGAGCAACATTCGAAAATTCGAAACTTTTTGTTGCCCGACCCCGGATTCGAACCTGGGACCCCGAGATCTTGGCCCGGTTTTTAAACCACTAGACCAACGGGGCGTTAATAACTACCATAATAAATGTGTCAAAATATACGATTGAGATCCAATTACGATTCAATTGAGCCATTTGTAAATTAGCGGAATGGGGGCTATCGCTAGTGAATTTGCCACTAGAGGCGCTAGTGTCGCGTGAGGTCCAATATCATTCACTTTGTACTGGTTTTAGCGGAATTTGTTGCATAAATTATAATTTCTTTAATTTACCTGCTGGAAAGTGATCTCCTTCGTAAAATATCGCAAATATGGATTATTTGGCGATTAATGTGAACGCTTTAAAAGCGGAATTAAGAAAAAGCGCAAAAATAGGCGGCCTCAAGAGCAAATATTTCAGAAGTTAGTTTGTTGATATCAAGATAGTTATTTATAAACAATATAACCTTAATTAGATTCAAGATATAACACTTTGTTTCGGCGCCAATCGCCTTTGAAAGCTATAACTCCGGACCTCAGTCTACAGTGGCGCCAACTGGTGAGCAAAGAAACGGTAGTCCCCATTGGGGGCCTGGTCTCTAGTTCCTATTTATATAATATTATAAATGCGACATTTTGTATGGATTCATCTATAAAACAGCAGATTAACTTATAGGCTGTAAGTTATCCTAAAATTACTTGTAATTCCCACGGGAACACGGGATAAAGTTGTACACCTACATACAGTATTAAGTCTTATGGCATAGATGATAAGTATATTTTTCCAATGCACACATATTATTACGTGTTATTCGTTTCTCTCTAAACCCAATCCCAAAGTCGCGGGAAAAAGCTGGTGTTATTAAAAGACAATGTAGAGAATACACGACTTCTTTCAAATCATTTTAAAACGTCTTAACCATTACTTAAACATTGAAGTCATAAAAAGAAGCGTAGCTTCAAGTATACGGCACAAATTACTTTATCCCAACTTCACACCCTGTCATGGTTAAAATAGATAAGCCAATCGATTGCAACAAAACAATAGGCTCATTTCGTTATTCTAAGCTTCTGACATTTTAAGCAAATCGCTATTAGGACAACATTGACATCAAAAAACCAGCTACTTGTTTTACCAGTAATAAAAATTTCAGAATAACTACTTTGGGCCAATTGACTAAGTACTTTTGAGACGTTCCTCTGCGAAACACTATACACTGCGAGTCTGCGATTTATCGACATGCACTTACTTGTTTTTTAAAATTTTAAATACGGCTTTTAGCTTTCCCTTTAAATAGTATTTGGTTTTGTGTATTTTGTCAACATTCAAACACTAGAATAGGTAGTAGTACCTACTCATATTACTTTGTAACAGTTCACATAATAGTAATGTTACAGCCTATAATCATCCCACTATCGGGCAAAGGTATCATTTTAATCAAGATATCACAGCTTTGATGGCTACTGGCATAATCGCCACGCTTGCTAAATGCGGGTGGGTAATCAGTTCGAAAATTTGAAACAGTTGACTTATTACAATTTATTTATACTATGACCCTTTCTCAAATATAACGTGGCGTCATTCCACGTCTAATTCGGGTCTATATCTTATACGAGACGTGTTAAAACGTCCCCTTGTCGTTTAACGGTAAGGTCTTAATTTTGTTAAGTCCCTAAGGAAAGAAAGGATGGCGGGTTTGGGGAGTCTTAATTGATTTTTGGGATCAAGTGACGAGTAATGTGATACAGGTAGGCAAGTGATATACGGTACTTTTGCAGCCAGGGATACGAACATAGAGATGCCTAGGTACATTATATACGGGATTGAAATGGTGCTTACGACTTAATACATTTCTTGTACTTCTATCTTGTCGTGCGATTATTTTCCAAAGATAATCTTATGACAGATGATTATTTGACAGTTCTTTCGTGATCATGGCGCTTGCTACAGTTCCAAAACATCGGAAACTCATAAAACACATGACACTAGATAGAAATCGCAAAAGAAATAACTTAAATGAAAGTGACCTCCTATGTTGAAATAAGGATGATCTTGTGGCAGATTGGTACAGGCCTCTGACGTGATTTGTTCTAGCAAATTTCTTATAACAACAACGTCTAAGAACGTTATAACGTGCTTTACGAAGCACGACTATAACCCATCTGAATCTTCCAGATCCAAGACAATTTAAAAAGATAGTTTTCTAAATTGACCTGATCTCGAATCCAACCCGGAACTCTTACGTAGTAGGCACACTACTGACCCAATATACCAATCACGTCATCCGTGCCTTGAACTCAAATAACAAATTAATTGAAATACAAGAATATTGAATCATTAATCATATAACAAACCAAGAAACTCGATTCACGCCTCAATTACTTCGTACTTATCTGTCTGCTACCATCAATCACTCTTCACGCTCAATTTCTCTAACGCCTGTAGATCACGCGAGATGGCGCTGGCTCCTCAAAACAAACAAATCACGTCACTCGTGCGACGACCTCCGCAGGGAACGGACGTTATTTATGCCGATGGGCGACTTTATCGGGAATTAGCACGCCAACTTCGGTATTTAGTTCGAAGCGTTTAGACAGTGGTAAATTATGTAAGATGGATGGTATTTGTTTACGTTAAAATTAGTTAATCTGTCCACAAATAGACTTTATTGAGACAATTTCCAATAAATGTACATTTTACGTAAAAAGTGGTTTATTAAAGGGGTCGCCGGATTTTTATTGGCATTGCTTCAAATTTATTACTTGTCTTTGCAGATTGATATGGAATTTGATTACTTCTAGCTCCCGGTTACATCTGTAGGTATGATAGTAGGTTGTAGGTAGAATTTATAGATTATTCATACAAAAAACTGCCTTCCTTTTTTTATGCCCGTAGTGGATAATTTACTAGATAAAAAATATCTCATATCATTTCTAGGATCTCAAACTGTTTTCGTGTCAGATATCATCTAATTTTGAGAATAACAAAAGTGTTGTTCCACGCAAACATTATTTCGCTTTTTTACCCCATGTACATGCAAATAACCACTCTCTAAGCCTATTCATTACGCTTAATACTTCTTACCGAAATCGTGATCGTAATTCGTGTTTTAAAAAACTAATTTTAGTAGTGTGCGTAAAAAAGTAAGCATGTGTAAGTGCGCAGTCGAATATAGCATATGCAATGCTTTGAGCATAGCATATTTGTTCAGTATATCATACTTATGTATTTTAGTCGGTATAAATTGGTAAAGAGCGCCATTTATTTTTTAGGATTTCGCTAGTTAGTCTTATATGTGAAAAAAATATCTTAAGCATGAGTAACTGCATAGGTGTACTCGGTGACAATTAACCTGTTTTTAGGGTTCCGTGCCCAAAGGGTAAAAACGGGACCCTATTACTAAGTCTTCGCTGTGTGTCCGTCTGTCCGTCTGCCTGTCACCAGGCTGTATCTCAAGAGCCGCGTTAGCTAGACAGTTGAAATTTTCACAGCTTATGTATTTTTGCTGCCGCAATAACAATAAATACTAAAAACAAAATAAAATAAATAATATCCCATACAAAAAACTCAATTTTTTTCCTATTGTTGCTCGATATCAATAAATGGTAAAAGGTAGCTAGTCAATGGTACGGAACCCTTCGTGCGCGAGTCCGACTCGCATTAAGCCGGTATTTTTTAATTCCCAGCTTTTAAAATCAACTGTGATACATATCTTGCTAACTACCACATCATCGAAGCTCTAATTCAAAACTGCGAACTTAACATTACTTAAACTATTCCAGAAAGCTCTCCCACTACCCATTTGTTCTCGTCAAGAAGTTGCGCCATAAAAGTTGTTAACACGTCGTTACGCACTCAGGCTGAGTGGCGGGGTAAGATATGGGGTTCGAGGCCCGGGTGGGGTGCATGAGATATTGTGATAGTGATGGTGAGATTTGTTTAGGCTTTCGAGAGACAACATAGTAGATGATAATGTGTCTGTTTGTAATAAGATTTTTGTGTCATTGCTTTGCTGTATTTGATAGAGTTCCGAATGCATTCTTTGGTTTGAGGATTTATATCGTTCCATGTATGTTGCCCCGTTGGTCTAGTGGTTTAAAAACCGGGCTAAGATCTCGGGGTCCCGGGTTCAATCTCCGGGTCGGGCAACCAAAAGTTTCGAATTTTCGAACATTGCTCGGGTTTGTGATCAACAACCCGCATTTGGCAAGCGTGGTGATTATGCCAGTACTCATCATTGCTGTGGTAACTTGAATTCAAAGATGGAGGCCTTTTCCTTGCAGTGGGATGATGATAGGTTGTTACTACTACTACTTACTACTAGTATCTTCAAGACCTTACTACAAGAAAAGTTTATTTCAAGACTAATCAATATTTTAATGGGATTGTTGGAACAGATTTCATTACCATAATGAGAGATTGAGTTGCGTGTTGTGTCAGTAATAATTCAGTTTTAAGTCTTATGGGGGATAATTTAAAAAGAGGGACGAATGAATTACTTAATTTGCCGTGCGCTTGGAAAGCTTTTAATTATGTAGGTAAGCTTTGAAAAAGGAATGCATCGCATGTTATTAGCTGGTTCGGCAAACATCGTATCGACACAGAACCAATAAATGTTGTTTCCTTACTGCTCAAATAAATAAGTTTCAATGTATATCATCAATGTTAACAGGAAGCATAATATGATAAATGTATGGAAATATACATGTTTTAAGTAGCTTTTTTACCACGCTTTTATTAGCTTGGGTTGTATTCATCTATGTATGTATGTAATGGAATCTTTGAGCATAATTTTCACCAATTTCCAGAAGTTTGATTAATTTGAAACTTTGCACACGTATCAAGGACCGATGACAACGCAATAATTTAATAACAGTTTCCCAGTTTTCCTCTGTAAGAGTGAGTAAAAGAGATAGAGCTAGCGCGCGATCTGTATCAATTACGATTCCTGCATAGCTTTGGACTTACAGACGATAAAGAAGGAATCAAATCTTATAGACTAAACTAAAAAATAAAATAAAAATTATAGTTTAAAAAACTAAAAAACCACGCTTTTAAAACAGATTGTACTAAAAAATTAAAAATAAAACTGTAGTAATCAATTGAAAAATTCATATTATTGTACAAAAAGCGTGGGGGGCTTGATTTAGATTGTTGTAAATATTTTATCAATAATTTACTATATCTGTGGATATCATAACAAGCACCCCACGCTTTTTGTACAATAATATGAATTTTTCAATTGATTACTACAGTTTTATTTTTAATTTTTTAGTTCAATCTGTTTTAAAAGCTTGATTTTTAGTTTTGTAAACTATAATTTTAAATATTAATACTGCTATTTACAGCGGAGACGAATCCAACAAAATGTTTATCATCCTCAGTACAGTCAGCCTCGAGTTGTGAGTATTGCTGAGCTGAAGTAACAGTGAATGGGACACATATAAGGTAGAATCAAAGAATGTGGTACATAGCGCAACTAATCGGCAAGAACAACCAATGACCGTTAATAATATTCAGGAATGGTGACCGCGAGTTATAAAATAAATACCGACAAAACATTTTCTTTTAAGGTTGCTCATATTTTTTTTGTGATAATCTAGTGCAGCGTTTGCCATTTGCCGGATCGCGACCCGGTACCGGGCCATCAAAATAAAATACCGGGTCGCAAAATTCCGGCCTTGTTTACATAATAATACCTACTATCGATAGACGCATGGTAAATAATCATCTTAAACTTTAGTCATTTTCGGGGAACTTAAATTCTTTAGTAAAACATAAGCAGCGTGCGAAGTATTCGCACTAAAAAATAGTAACTAAAGAGGAGTATTAAAAAAAACATTTATAAATGTGTATATATATAATTCTTCTGTGAGTGTGTATGTCACTGAACTTCTCTCAAACGACTGGACCGATTTTGATGAAGTTTTTTGTGTGTGTTCAAGGGGATCTGGGAATGGTTTAGATTCACAAGTAGGGTAGGGTAGGGGTAGGGTAGGGGTTGGGGTAGGGGTAGGGTAGGGGTAGGGTAGGAGTAGGGTAGATAGATAGATAGATACACTTTATTGCACACCATAAAATTGAAAAATAACACATGAGTAAGATTTAGATTAGTACAATTTAGGCGGTCTTATCGCTTGCAGCGATCTCTACCAGACAACCTTCAGGTAGAGGAAAGATGAAACAGATTTGAAAGGGGAAGGCGGCGGAGAGTATTCAAAAGTACACGTAAAGAAAAGTAAAATATTAAAATTTTATAAAATATATACAACCCTAAATTTTTACCCTTTTACCACCAACCCCTATTTTTTGTTAGCCATTTTAGTAATTTAATCATTTTTATGGCAAAACAACGTTTGCTGGGTCAGCTAGTAAATGTGTATTATTTTACCTAATGGAACCAGTTTGGTTTTAAAAGTATTCAGTAGGTTACAATACAATGGGGCAGTGTGTAAATTACGGGGCCATGGCAGAACGATGTTTGGGAAAAACTGATCTAGTGCTTACGAATATAAAACATTATTCGTGAAGGTGTTTTGAAACGTATTAAATTTTATCCTTTCATATTATCAAGCTTCGGAAGGCACAGTAACCTGTTAGTAAACTTTTCTCGCAAGTTAGAAATCGTAAGAACATGTCAGATGCCTGTAAGTTGCTTAGACTTACGAACTCTGTCACCAGAATAACCTTGACAAAGTAATATGAAAAGAATAAAAAAAGTAACAGCATATAATCATCCCACTGCAGGGCAAAGGCCTCCTCATTGATTTCAAGCTACCACAGCAATGATGGGTACAGTTATAATCACCACGCCAAATGCGGGTTGGTGATCACAAACCAGAGCAAAGTTAAAAAAAATGAAACTTTTTGTTGCCCTATCTGGGGATCGAACCCTGGACCCCGAGATCTTGGCCCGGTATTTGAACAACTAGACCAATACAACGGGGCGTTACGTAAATAAGAATCTTCATCCAAAATTAAAGAGGAGATATTAACAGTTTATAACATAACTTTGCGAATAAAAAAATACAAAAGTACTTAAGATACTCGTATTTTCCTAAATCAACTAATTAAATATGAATACCACACTTTGGTTAGTTCAAAAGAAATATTTTTTTCAGTAACTTCACTGTAAGAGATCAAAGTAATACCCTATCCCATTAAATATTTATATTAAAGTCGATTAGCTCTCTCGCTAGCATTAAAACCCCGTCTCTACGCGGGTATTTAGTGGAATAAAGACTACATTAGGGAGGGCGGCACTCCTCTATTTTGGCACTCCACTGAATTCATTACCTCTCTGGAGAGAAAACATTGCTGTTTCATTTGGTAGATCAATACTTAAGAATAAACAGTTTGGATTAAAAATTGACATGCCTTGAATAAAAATCAATTTTTTATTACACCAATAGAAATAGTAATGTGACATAGTATTAGAAGTCCAACGTATAAAATTTAACGAACAATAAGTTTTAATTATGTTACAAATTACTGAAACGAAGATTCCTCCTTGTTCCGCTCTGCAATCGTGACTGATCGACGAAACATTGATCGGGATTGTGATCACCAACCCGCATTGGTGCCGGGTTGGTGATCACATCCGGCAAGCGTGGTGATTGCCTGTACCCGTCATTGCTGTGGACGTCTGGTGAAAGTCGCGAGAAGCCACTGGATGTGGGAAACGCGGGACCTTTTTTGGCATCTTTGGTTTTCTAACCAATGATCCCTCTGCGGTGGTAGGCTTCGTAAGAGGCTGCCTGGATGCTACCACCCTCCTGCCGGAGTCCAGCGACAAACAGATTTTCTGTGTTCCGCTGGTGTGTGGGAGAACTAGTGCCTCTGGGTAAGCTAGCTCCATCTTAGGCTTCTTCTTAACCGTAGAGTTGTAGCTTATTGTTTACTAGCTGTTGCCCGCGACTTCGTCCGCGTCAAATGATATGAATAAGTTTCCCCGTTTTTGCAACATTTTTCACTGATGCTTCGCTCCTATTGGTCGCAGCGTGATGTTATATTATAGCCTAAAGCCTTCCTCGATAAATGGACTATACAACACAAAAAGAATTTTTCAAATCGGACCAGTACTTCTTGAGATTAGCGCGTTCAAACAAACTAACAAACTAACTCTTTAGCTTTTTAATATTAGAATAGATAAAAAAACATTAGGCCAGCACCCGGCAATGGGAGTCGTTTATTATGGTACAAACCCTTAAACAATCAACTCTTATAATTCCGACCATGATAGTTTGAAACAAGACATTTCAAATTTCAAACATGCACAAATATTAAACTTTCAAATAAGGCATTTGAAATTTGCTACTTAGTTTTACTTTCCTCCGCCAGCGTCGCTACTATTCTAAGGAACGCTATGCAACTTTCTTACTGCATTGTTGTGACCCAAAAATGTTGCCAGTGTTGTTTAATATTTTAGAGCTTACAATGAAGCTCTATAGAGCATGGCGACCCATTAAAAATAAAGTCATAAATCGGGAACTAATGACCATCCAGGGTAATGGGGCGTGCTGTGCGTATGACATAGCCTGGCTAGAACAAACAGACCTGTAGTAGTAACAGGATGTCAGCGACTTCTACTGATTGAGATCCTTTTGCTAAAAGCTTGGCGACGCTCATAACAGTTCTTCTCGCATTCGTTTTTGTTTTATCAAATGAGTTATTTAAAGAAACATAAGAGATAACTCTGTCAAGCATATATATTTTAAATGATTTGTTTTCATTTGAGTTTTATTAAATGAAGAGACACCATTTTGACCTAACTGAGTATGTAAAAGTAAAAGCCTATAATCATCCCACTGCAGGGAAAAGGGCTCCATCATTGAATTCAATTTACCACAGCAATGATGGGTGTATTGGCACAATCACCACTCATTCCAAATACGCGTTGGTGATCACAAACCTGAGCAACCGGGATTCGAACCTGGAACCTGGTATTTAAACCACTAGACCAACGGGGCGTTTACCGAGTATGATGATGTACCTATTCACAGAATCTTTCATCTGTGTAACTCATGAAAACCATAAGAGACCTTTAAATTTAAACTAAATGTTAGATAAATAGACATCTTGATAGATTCTCCTAATTACACACTATACAAAATAAAAGTAGCAGAAGAAAGCACTTGCACAAGTAAAGCAATCTCATGGTGCCAAGCGATATATTCCAGACAATCTTCAGGTTCAGGACAGTGAATCAGCATTGATAAGGTGATTAACGAAGGAGGAGTAACCACTTTTAATAAATGAATATCTGAAATTCTTACATTAGCTGAATCAGTATTGAAATGGGAGGCGCAAAGGAGTTAGGTACCATTTTTTTATAAATAAATATCTAGAATCTTTGTGGTCTTGGCTGTTTTTGTTTATGCTGTGGCAGTGACACGGCAGGCGAGAGGGTTGAGGTCCATCGGGGTAGGTCCGGCCCACTGATGTTTTTAATTAACGTGTCAAATGAGCCGGAAACATATTTAATACTGACTTTTCGTATTGTGTGCTTGAGATTTTATTAAATAATTTTTAATTAATATAATAATTTTATTGAAAAATTACTAATTGCTTTACTTTAATTAAACTTGAAAATGTATGCGCATTTTGTGCATGAGCGAACAAATTATTTTGAAATAGCTTTATGTACCTACATACAACATAATGCCGTGTGGTGCACCATCCCCTTTCTCTATAGAGGTGTCGCAAGAAGACGTACTGCTAAGAAGATTGGCAGCAGCGTCTTTTTTTGATGTTTGACGATCGCAGTATGGTGAAAGGAATACTGTGCTTCATCTGGCAGCCCTGACGTCACCTCTTAGAGCCTTCATAAGAGAAGTGGTGCTAATATTTTTGCACCATACGCACCGTTGATCTAGTGATTGGAATACCAGGCCAAGTGTTTGGGGTCCCAAGTTCGATTCCCGGATCGGACAACAAATAGTTTCGAATTTTTCTAACATTGCTCGTGTTTGCGATCACCAACCCGCATTTGGCAAGCGTGGTTTTTTTGATTATGCCTGTACCTTGCCTGTACCTACCCTCAGTCCTTTTCCTTGCAATGAGATGATTATGAGCCGTACACATGTTAATATACTAGTAAATAATTACCTATTTTAGGACATACTGAGTCCTTTAAACATAACATATTCGGAACACAAGGGGCTGTTAAAACTTACTTCAAAGCGTTCCCGTTCTACGCAAAATCGGAACGACAATATCATGCCCTAATTAAAGATAGTTATATAAGTTTGTCCTATTTTAGTATATAGTCGACCATTAAAATTAAATGTAATATCAGTATATAAACTTGAAAAATTATGTCTTAGGCGGGACTCGAACCTGCATCTCCTCGCATGCCGGGCGGGCGCTATACCATTAAGCCACCGAGACCCTGCGACTGAGCGCGAATTTTTCAAGCATATTCTTAACGCTGTAAGCCAGCGTTGCTTCATCAAATGTTAGGAGTTTGCACCCTTAACACCCGAAAGAAACATCTTTGCAGATGTTTGACAGTCAGTTAAGATGAAACAGCTATTTATTTACTTTATTATAAAATTAAATGTGTCAATAGCAGATGTAAAATCACAATTCTGAGAGGATATACCTTGTTAGTGTTATATCAATAACTTTATTTTTATTAGCATATAAACTTGAAAAATTTTGTCTCAGGCGGGACTCGAACCCGCATCCCCGAGGAGATGCGGGTTCGAGTCCCGCCTGAGACAAAATTTTTCAAGTTTATATGCTGATATTATAAGTGCAATTAAGTTGCTAAAATATCAAATAAAGTTTATTTTTATTCTTTTATTTGGCGTAACGATTGATTTGTTTGACAGTATTTTAATAGTACAACACATTGTGTCCAAGTCAGATATTTTAACCGACGAAAATAAAGGGATTTGCGCATAATGTGTCCCCAGGTCAACTGTTTTCGAAGGTTTTAATTTTTGATAGTTCAAAGATAGTCTCTTTAAAAATTCGAAAAGAAATACCGGAAGAATCAAAAACAAAGTCTAAAAATAAAAAAAACTGTTTTTACCTAAATATAATGACACCGTAGCCAGCAATCGTTGCAAACGCCGTCAATATGTCTGACAATTATTAGCTTAATAATCAAAGAAATTTCGTACATATAATTATAATAATTCAATGGTCAGAAATTTCAGAAAACCATAACTGAATCGAACCTTGTACGTTTGCGTATGAGACAGACCTCCACCACAGTAAAAGTGTACAACTCACCCACTGGTTTGTCAATTACTAAAATGTAATAAAATAATACATATTGTATGATTCATAAAGTCTTACACAGGCATTCATAGAAAAGAGTACAGAAACGCATCAGCCATAAGAAAGGCAATGAATTCAAAATGGTCATTGCAGAATGCATTCCTCGTAAAACGAACATTTGCAGCGCACTTACTTAGGGCTGCTCCTTGGTTGTATGGTGTAAATGTAAGATGTCGTATTGCGCTTGGAGACTCGGACGACGCAACATATAAATTAACATTTTTTGTATATTTTATCATCTTTGTTAAGAACTAGTAAATTCTTAATCATAATCTGCGGAGTCTAATTCCCAAACAACTATCGGCGTATTCATTAAGACACTTAGAAGCTCTTCCTTTGAGTGTAGTTAGAAACGACTAAATGACTGCCAGAAGAAGACGGGCAGCTCCGTTTTGTCTACCATCGATCAAGGGGCCATCCACAAATTACGTCACACATTAAGGGGGGGGGGTCTTACTTTTAGTGACATTGGGCAAAATAGTATGGGAATTTTCGTAAAAATGCGTGACATGGGGAAGGGGAGGGGGGTCTGAAAATCTCAAAAATCGTGTGACGTAATTTATGACCCCCAATCTGTGATCCTGACCACAGACCCGAATTTTTGGGGTCAGTGGAAAAAAATCACATTTTTGATACACCTAATCAAGTGGTGATGATGATGATACTGTAAAGTTGTTTCATACCTCATGATATAACATAGATATTAATGCCTTATTCCTATCGATCGAGTAATAATATACGTAATGTTTTTTTTCGTAAAGGAAAGTACAATGACAACAATTATGTCAAAAAGTCGTTTAAACTGCCAGGTAGTAACAGTTTTGAAAGTTTATTTTTTATTTCTGGCAAATATTTGTTTAGAGGAAGCTAGAGACAGCCCTGTGTTTGGGTACTTCCCACATTTATAAGGCAATTCGCAAGCCATGCTGTATCCCATATACGATAAAGCACATTTTACAAGGTATTCGCAATGAGCAATGAAAAGACACTTTTGTATGCAGAAACACTATGCATGGCTAGGCCATAGTCCCTTGAGAATTGAAAATTATTTATTACAAACCAGCTTTTAGTCCGTCGCTATGCCCGCGTGAAATACACGTTATATCGCGTGGGCGAAACCCTGTACCAGCAGTGGGGTATGAAATTGCTTTCCTTTCTTATCGTCTGATCTATCACATTTCATTAAAATCGGTTCAGTACTTTAGGCGAGAAACGAGTTACTTTCACATCCATTTTAGTAAGGATTTTCTTTTGATTTAAAAACACCTTACAGAGATCCAAGATTCGTATAACCTTCAGTTACATGAGCAAAATGTATCCAAATGTTTGCAATGTTGCCATGGTTTGTGGATTATATTAATGGAATGACGGGGTCCCGAACGTGTGGTATTTTCCAACCATCTCGGGTCTTCCCGATTGGAATTATGGTGATTTTTCATTTCTTTATCTTCACGCATCATCCCAGATATGAAGCTAGTAATAAACCATCCACAAACTGCTGATCTTGTTGGGCGCGTGCATTTCATGTCGGCTTTGTATTATTTAACTGCGTTCAGTTTGACCTATCTATACTAATATTATAAAGCTGAAGAGTTTGTTTGTTTGAACGCGCTAATCTCTGGAAGTACTGGTTTGATTTGAAAAATTATTTTTGCCTTGGATAGTCCATTTATCGAGGAAGGCTTTAGGCTATATAACATCACGCTGCAGCCAAAAGGAGCGAAGCATGAGTGAAAAATTTTGCAAAAATAGTCGTGATCATAATAAAGAAATTGACGCGGACGAAGTCGCGGGCAACAGCTAGTGTAGGTATATTTTTACATCAAGCTCTTTGAGATGAACCAGATCTGATCGACTTCTTTGTCATTAAAGGACTCTCGGGCCTGAATCCCAAAATGCAAAGCTGCTTGGATGGCTCGTCTAATCATGTGCCAATCATCCTGTCGCTAAGTTCAACATTGTTACATAACGACTCATCCATACCCTTGTACAATAATAAAACAGACTAGCCATGCTTTAGAGAACTAGTAGAGCAAAGGTTAGACCTGAAAATCCCGCTAAAAACAGCAGAAGACATAGACAATGCTGCACTACTTTTCACCACAGTTATCCAAAATGCGTGCTGGCAATGTACACCGGAAAAAAAACCCTCTGATGAAAAGTTCAAAACCCCCTTTGAAATCAGAGAAATGATAAAAGAGAAACGTAGACTACGCAGAGTCTGGCACGCAAGCCAATGCCGGTCAGACAAGACAGCGCTTAACAAAGCCATGAGGGAAGTAAGGGAGGCTCTCATTGAGGCCGAAAACGCAGCTCTCCGAGCAAAGCTAGAATCGCTCACCCCTACGATGGCGACCAACTATTCCCTCTGGAAAGCTACTCGCAACATGAACCGGCCACAAAAAACGAAGCCGCCCCTAAAAAATAACGAAGGGACATGGTGTCGAACTAGCCAAGAGAAAGCTGACCTGTTTGCTGAACACCTTTCGAGGGTCTTTGTTCCCAATGAAAGACAGTATGATGTCTTATGATCTTGACATAGACCTGACACTAAACCAAGACTTTCAAATGGATCTCCCCATAAAACACATCGCTCCTTCGGAAGTTATCAAGTCAATAATTAAACTCGACAATAAAAAGGCACCGGGATTTGATCTCATAACCAAAGAGGTACTCCGAGAACTACCAAGGAATGCAGTGATATTCCTTACAGCGCTATTCAACGGGATCTTAAGAACGAAACACTTTCCACAACTCTAGAAGATATCACAAATAATCATGGTACACAAAGAGGGTAAACCAACACCAGAAGTCACCTCATACAGGCCTATTAGTCTGCTACCAATAGCGTCGAAGCTCTTTGAGAAACTCCTACTCAAAAGAATGCTCCCTATACTTGCCGAGAAACTCGTGATTCCTGACCACCAGTTTGGATTTCGCGCGGAGCATGGTACAGTAGAACAAGTGCATCGAGTATATGAAGCTATTAGAAAATCGCTAGAAGACAAGGAGTACTGCTGCTCCGCATTCCTTGACATCAAACAGGCCTTCGACAAGGTGTGGCATAAAGGTCTATTATATAAAATAAAATCATGGCTCCCACACACATTCTTTGAACTTCTGAAATCGTACTTGTCTGAAAGAATATTTCAAGTTAAAGAAGAAAATTGCACATCCAAGTTCTATGACATCCTGGCGGGCGTGCCTCAGGGATCAGTTCTTGGACCCATACTATACACAATCTTTACAGCGGACCTTCCAGTACGGCCAGGAGTTACTACAGCAACATACGCAGATGATACTGCAGTGCTGGCAAGTCATGACAACCCGAATGTGGCCTCCAATATGGTACAAACGAGTCTAAATGAGATACAAAGCTGGTTAAAAAAGTGGAGAATTAATGTTAGCACGGCGAAATCCATTCAGGTTACATTCACCCTACGCCAGGGAAACTGCCCACCAGTTAGGTTAGGGGACAAAGAACTACCCCACCAAGACACCGTTAAATATCTTGGCATGCATCTAGACCGCAAACTGACCTGGAGATACCATATACAATCAAAGAGAGACCAAATCAACATAAAAATGAGAAACCTACAGTGGCTCTTAGGAAGAAACTCAGCACTTAGCACTGACAATAAGTTACTGATCTATAAGTCGGTCCTAAAACCAGTCTGGACCTATGGTATACAGCTCTGGGGCTCTGCTGCTGCCTCTAATATAAACACCCTACAGAGAATGCAAAACGCAATCCTAAAAACAATTTCAAATGCGCCATGGTTCATTAAAAACACAGAGGTCCACGACATACTTAAAGTAAACACAGTTGACGAGGAAATATCCTCATTTGCTAAGCGCTACAGACAAAGACTGGAAAGACACCCAAATTCTCTGGCCACCAGCCTAACCAAGCCTGCCCATAAAAAGCGCCTAAAAAGACCTGCTATAATGGACCTAGCAGCAGAAGACCAGGACAGCTAAGGCGTCCCATGTCTTTAAAGAAAAGAGGAGAGGCTTCCAATGGGGAACTCGCTCGAAAAGCCATACCCTCCTTTAACCCATCTGCTTATAGTCCAAGGACTGATCGCAAGATACTGGATCGCAAAAAAAAAAAAAAAATCTCTTTGAGATTATGTCAAAGCTTAGTAGGTCATCGATCATAAAACGTGTTTTTTAAATTAATTTGTGTTCCCATCGTTCATCCCGGATCGTAAATATCCACTGCAACCCTTGCCAAACGGGTTAATCTGTACCCCGGGGGTTAATGTGATCGCGAGCCAAATATTCCGATTATTGCTATAATTGTTGGTGTGGGGGAAATGGGGGTTTTGAAGAAGAAGTATTTTATGGTATGAGTCAACGCTTCGATGGCGAGTGGTTTGAGTACCGGGCAAGATTTCGGGGTCCTCGGTTCGATCCCCGGGTCGGGCAACAAGAATTTCTGATTTTCCAACACTGCTCGGGTTAATGAACACCAACTCGCATTGGGAAAAAGCGATGATTATGCCTGTACTCATCATTGCTGTGGTAACTTGAATTAAATGATGATGTCTTTTTCCTGCATTGGGGTGATAAGCTGTCACTACTACTTTTATGGTATACCTAAGCGATTGACGCATGATTAACTTCTAAATTGTTCCTATAACCAAAGCTGATGATCATTGGTTATTGCTTCTTTGGCAACGATTCAAATTTGGTTCATTTGTTTTTTTTTTATACTTTTTTCTGTGAATTTAATTTTCCGATGTTTCGAACTGTTATTTTAGCCATTAAAACGCCGGTTTAAATTGGAACTACAATTTCTTGAATAAGGTCTAGGTGGTACTTGCACAGAACAGAGCTGTCGCACGATAAGCGGAATGTTTTTGACCATATAATATTACCTATGTAAGGGACCAGCATTTGCATGATAGCAAAATCCCCCGCTTCCCCGCTGAAAATCAGCGTCGTGATATGCCCCTAGCTGTCACGACTAATGCTGAGCGGGAACCTTTTTGACACTTGTTTCCCTTTTAATTATTTTTATTTTTGTGCTTTGTGTTTGTTGTTGTCAAATAAATATTTTCTTTCTTTCTTTCTTTCTTTCTTTCAATAAGTAAATTGAGGTTTTTGACCACTGAAAATGGAAAAAGGTTAGAAAGGCTGTGCACACACTACTACTTGTGCACATAAAAAACACAAGCTTGTACGCCAATGGAGCGACCTTTTGGTCGCGCGACGTCAAAAGAAACCAATCACAGCGCTCACTTAAATTAATGTTTGGGCAGAAGTATGAGCGTTTGATCGTAACCTCGGTTGCGCGCTTGCCTCGCCCACAAGGCCTTTAAAACTTTTTTTATGTTCTGTGGTTCAGTCTTATCTAGGATAGTTTAATTTTTATTTAATTAAAACGACAAGCTGGAACCAAGTCCATGTATTTTTATATTTACTACCGTTTAGGCTCTAAACCATGTATCAGATTTAAATGAATATGGTGTCAATTTTATAGTATCAAACTGACTTCAACGATGAGACGACTCAAATTTTTGACCAAGTTGGCGCGATTTTAAAGTGCAAATGGTACTTTTAAAATCGCGCCAACTTGGTCCGTTTCAAAGAAGAACATCATCAAAACCTATTGCCCAATAAAAAGGTATCCCTTGTCATACTTTTAAAATATAGGAACCATAGATTTAGTATAGATAACAGTATTAAATCTATGATAGGAACGGAAAAAGACTAGGTTAGTGGCAAGAGTAAACAATTATGTTGCAAAATCGCCCCCATTTCAACAACACAAGATACAAAGTTTAATCAGAGTGTTGTCGTCAGTATAAAGCACAAAGTAAAACTAGTTCGCTGAACACTTCGATCATCGCAATAGGTGAGGTACCGAGTATCCATGGCTAATCGATTACAGCTCGCACTTCATCGATACGACTTATCGGTGTTTTTCTCTGTCGTAAAGTTTTGTACACTTAAGGACAATTCCATGGGACCATGAAAATTTTAAGAAAATAAATATAACATTCCTGGAATAGAAATGACGACTGCTTAAAGTGAACCGAAACGACCACCCTCTGTTTAAGATGGTTTTAGACTATGCTATAATATAATACATAAAGCATATAGTTCATAGCACAACAATATCGCGCACCATACATTATAATAGACACGTTTACACTAAGCTTTACTATATTTGGTCATTTAGTACATTCGGCCCATATTTGCTATACTTTAAAGCTCAATAGTATAGCGTAGTCTGTAAAGAGCTTTACCAAGCGACTACTCCTTAGCATCGACATTTTTTTGTGTAGTTGCAAGTACAGTGGCCTAGACATTTTTGTTGTAAAATCACACTTTAGTCAACTACATAAGATTTACCAGTGTTTAATATGATGAATGTCGTCTGTAGATAATCAAAAACAATTATGACACTAAGACTTGAATGTAACGGTCGGGGTTTCCGCCGCCTAACAACTTTCAAACGAAAATAGCTTAAAGGTAACTACACAAAAACGGACGTCACTTCAAACAATAGACGACGCGAGCTGCAAGCGATTTTGTACTTAAGGTGGTCAGGCGCCAAAGACCTCGATAGCACATGCATAATAAGGATAAGTATTCGAGTTCAGTCTTAACCACGAAGTCATTATTGTGCCAAATTATCCTAATTTAAAGATTATTATCTAAACAGGGTAACATCTTGGTTTCTGTCAGCATATTCTGGTCCGCAGCGATAAGCTTAAAACAGTAGAAATTTCATAGATACATTGTCGATGGGCGATGTCTGTCTTGGAAAGTACGTACCTTTTAAATCAGAAGTGGGTAGTACTATATGCCCGCTTATGCCATTATTTTGTCCTCAAGTGTAAAAACAGACCGTATTATAAAGAATTCATAACGATGCGAACAGCAATCGGCACTTTTACGTTTCTTTTCCTTAGTTACACTTGACGTGCTGGCGATATAAGAAACCTAACCGAACATAACTTGCAAAATTTTAAACAGACGGTTCAAGAGTTCAATGGATGTCAATTTAGAATGATATTAAATAAGGGAAATTCATGTTATATGTTTTTAGGAAACTTGTAATCCTGTAGATATTATCATTAAAAAAAGAATGAAATGAAGTGTGACTTGATGCAATTTTTTGGTATATGGTCGCGAACGATAACTAGCAACGTTTGGTTCGTGAGCGAACGTCGATGCTCGGTAAAACTCGTTTCTAATAGCTAGTAATGAGTGATATATTTTTTTTTAATTGTGCTTGTCCCTCGTCACCAACACGCATGAGCCCACAGCTGAATAAAGGCCTCTCAAAAGTGAAAATTAAGCCATAAATTTTTTCTCTTTAACAAATAATTCCCAATTACAAGTAACCCTGCATGAAATGGGATATTCAAATATGCCAATATATATTCCCTATCTTTAACATTGCATCGTGTATCAATGTACGGAAAATGGTGATAGTTGTCATAAAACTATCGTTGTACATAAAATATTATCGGTTATTATGTACTAAACGTATACTTTTATGTCGCTAGCGAGAGTTATATAGGGGTATATAGGGTTACTTAAATGCCAGGCAAAAATATTGACATCCAGGTTTCTGTCTGCGTAAAGATATTAACCACATACGTATACAGCGTGTTAGGAAAATGGTAGAACAAGCCGGAACCAGGCCATGGTAACAGATGCATAATAATACCATGGCGAGGTCAGAAATTTTAGATTATCATTTTTAAATAAAATATTTTCATGCAAATCGAAATCTGAAAATTTTTGTTTGTATGATAATAAAAAAACCGGCCAAGTGCGAGACGGACTCGCGCACTAAGGGTTCCGTGTCAACTTTAACTGAATTAGGGGTCCACTTACTTCCACTTAGCCAAAATACCACAATATTAAATTGCTCTTTCTCAAAAACTTTGGAAGCGTCTATCTTCCAAACGTTAGACTTTTGGAAAAAATGGTTTTAGCAACCTCTATGTCATTTTAAAAGACCATAGATACCCCATACGCGTAGGTTAGAGTATTTTTTTGTTTGTTTTAGTTCTATGTATAGGAATCCCCCTTAAATATCATATAAATTCAAATTAAATAAATACCAAGTTTCAACTGTGTAATACTAACACTTTCAGAATAAAGTGGCTGTGACACACGGACGAACAGACAGACAGACAGACTTGACGAATCTATAAGGGTTCCGTTTTTTGCCATTCGGCTACGGAACCCTGAAAACGAAGATATCAAATTTCTGACTTCACCATACCATTTATATGCGTATGTCAACATAACATATTTTGACGACCTACGTGGCGGAGTGGCGTACACACCGGTTTTCAAGGTGTCGCCTGCTCCGAGGTCCCGGGTTCGATTCCCGGACGGGTCAATGTAGAAAAAACATGTTTTTCTACATTTTCACGGGTCTGGGTGTTTGTGGTACCTTCGTTGTTTCTGGTTTCCAAAATACGAATGCTTTAAATAGTTTTCAAATTGGGATCAAAACAATGTATGTGATGTTGTCCACATTTATTTATTTATTTTATTTATTATAAGCTAGTTTCGGCTTGTAATATTTACCCAACACCCTGTATAATGCGGTAAACTGTGAACTACCGCTTTATTTTATGATTCATATCTTTCGACAGTTTACTATAATAATAAATAAATAAATATTTAGGACATGCCTCACTGGGCCACACAGAGCCATCTAGTCCCAAATTAAGCTACTACGAGTATTAAGTACCCTGTCGTATGGGGTACTAGACAACCGATAAACTTACTTATTACTTTTTTTTTGTAAATACATACTTATAATATATAGGAAACACCCAGACCAGCACAAACAGACATGTTCATGCACACAAATGTTTGTACTGTGCGGGGATCGAACCCGCGACCCATGGCTCAGAACAGCGTTTACTACCGCTGATCCAAATGGTCGTCAAATCTACAATCTCGCGATCATAATCTAATATATACAATTTCACGGTGACATAGTACTATACACACGTCCAATCCAGTCATCCACCAAGCATCGTCTGACTCGGTCATCTGCGCAAAATCAAAGTGCAGCCCATAGTTGTTTCTGACGTTACAAAATGAGACCCCTAATGCACCGCCATAACAATTTCAAAGAGAGAAGCTAGTAATTACGCCTCCCTCATTTGGGATACACACGGATAAGGAGTTCGGAGAATATAAAATAAGGAAGCATATCAAATTATTTATGCCCAATTTTTTGACAATATAGGTTTACAGGTGAACAAGGTCTGCCAAGTAAGAGGAATATGAAAAAAAATATTTAAATTTTAGAACATTCGTGAACACTTACATTTGGCAAACGTGAAGACATTATATCTGTACCCATCATTGTTGTGGTAACTTGAATTCAATGCCTTTGCCCTGCAGTAGTATTATTACGAGTATTAATAGGCCTTTGCTTTACTTTTTTCTTTTCTATTAAATTTAAATACAACCATAACACACATTACGACTACCTCAAATCTATGCTTACAAGACATATGACTTACTATAATATTACTCTTCTACCTAGAAAACAGCAATTCTTATCAGAAAACCTTAATTTCTTTAAAATAAAAATCCAGCAAATTTTCCAAACATTTCGCTAGCCATCCTTCGCACCCGTGAATCACTTGAACATCGTTGAATTATGTATTAAATCCTGATCTCAAAGTCCTTTGTCTTAAATAAGTGAGCGTCATTCGGAGCACTGACATCTACGAATAATTATTATCTAGAAACATAACCAAGCCACGGATGGTTCCACGAATTAGAACCCTCTAGAACATCTAGGTCTTATGTTTTGTTGTAGAGTTAAAAGATTCGGGGTTTATACCATATACCTTATTTTTTATGAGTTACCGATATTTTGGCAATGTTGCAAGCGCCATGATCACGGAAGAACTGATGCATCTGCAGGTGGGTCATTTGAAGAACGGACTAATTCGAATTTGCGGAAACTGAAGGAAACCAATAAATACTGTGTCACGATCGGATACTGTAAGTGTTGTGTGTCGGGAACAAAAGTGTAAAAACAGTAAGTTGTAAAACAGTGGCACCGGTATCGTATGTAATTAAAGACTACGACGGAGGGTAGATCGATTTGTCTGCTCCTAAGTTCCTAACAACTACCTACCCGCAGATACAACAGTTCTTCTGTGATCATGGCGCTTGCAACAGTGCCGAAATATCGGAAACATAATAAAAAAGGCACAAACCCCGAATCTATTAGCTCTAGTGATAGTGACCATTAAATACTTTATTTGATATGTTAGCAATTAAATTGCAATTATAATAGGGGTTAAAGTATGAAATTGCCGATTATTTTCCCACTTTTTATTTTGTTTATAGCTCTTACGTATAGTCATATTATTGCGTAATTCTTTTTGTATTGTATCAAAAACTAAATAAAGTAACTTTTGACTAAAAAAAAAAAAATGCAATACTAGTGCCTATTACTTCAAAGGAAGTCGTTGAAAAGACCCCTTACAATGTGTCAGCTGACCTTCTTGCCTCAATTAAGTATATTTGTATTATATACTTTGATTTTCAGAAATTTAAATACTATAATGCGTAGCTTTATAACCATCTAACTTCCACCTTTAAGTGCACCGAAAACGGTTCAGGCGTTTTTAAAAAAACTAAAAAATTTTAAGTATGGAAAAATGACTTTTCTCGATTTCGTCCATACAAAACGGCAATTTCATACTTTAACCCCTAATAATATCAGTATATAAACTTGAAAAATTATGTCGGGCGCTATACCATTAAGGTGTTAAGGGTGCAAACTCCTAACATTTGATGAAGCAACGCTGGCTTACAGCGTTAAGAATATGTTTGAAAAATTCGCGCTGAGTCGCAGTGTCTCGGTGGCTTAATGGTATAGCGCCCGCCCGGCATGCGAGGAGATGCGGGTTCGAGTCCCGCCTGAGACATAATTTTTCAAGTTTATATACTGATATCGTAACCATTAAAGTTGAAATCAGTATTATAAGACCTAGATATATAGGCCCATACAAAAATGACTTCGATCTGCCCAAGTTAAAATACAAGCAGCTGATGTCATGTGTCACACCTAAAGTAAAAGTACAGTAACAGCCTATAATCATCCCACTGCAGGGAAAAGGCCTCCATCATTGAATTCATGTTACCACAGCAATGATCGGTGTACTGGCATAACCACCACGCTTGCCAAATGCGGGTTGGTGATCGCAAACCCGAGCAACGTTCGAAAATTCGATACTTTTTGTTGCCCGACCCGGGATTCGAACCTGGGACCCCGAGATCTTGGCCCGGTATTTAAACCACTTAACCAAAGAGGCGTGTCACACCTACCGTCATGCAATGTAAATTCAGACAAACATACATGATCTAAAGATGAATGCAACACCTTTGAAGATAAATGAGCACCAAAATGTTCAGCTGGTCTGTGTCTAGATGTATTTCTATGTCGGTATAGTTTTTTTTCTTTTACATCAAAGAGGATGGTTCTGGAACATCAAATACCACCCTACTGTTGCTACAAGAGAGGCCTAAAGGAGTACTTATCACCTAAAAAAGAAGGGCCTTACCCTACTCTGCCATAAGCCATGCTCCGATAGCCTAGACTGCCGAGCGTGGCGATCAAATATTCTGCAGTGTAATCCTTGAGCTGAGCATACTTAGTCCTCTTCTTCTAGCAGTATAATTAGCAGTTTTTCTTGCCACTATTTAAGACGCCTTACAGGTCGAGAAGTACTATTATAGTTACAAAAACCCAACGCTAAAGATTTAATACTATTACATAGAAGAAATATTTAACACAAAGCTTCTTCGAACAAGGCGTCCGATTTTTTCCCATAGCTTTAATAACGGCCATTTATTCACTTTCCGAAACGAAAAAACGAAACAAAACATAACACCCGATATCAAACACAAAGCACAGGATCAGTAAATAAACATCAGAATTCTGCGATAAGCAAAACGAATCGAACCAAACGAAAGCGGATAGCGAATTGTTTTTAAAGATATCATTCGAAGCATTTGAGGATAAGGCGTGGCGATTTGAGATTGACTTATGGAAGTATCGATTTATTGTTTAATAAAAAATTGATGGAAAAAGCAATCTAAATCAATACATCACTTTATTAAAGTAACGGAGTTTTTGTTAAAAACTTGCCACCATCGATTCGAATTTAATTTTATATTCAGATAGAGTTAATATCATATGCATATCAATACATTTTATATAAGTAGTCACTTTTATTAATGTGCCTGATGAGTTTTTTTTTAATTTAATTTAAATGAGATCAACTCATACTATGGACCGAATCGATGAAAAACAATTCGCTGGTTAAAAGTTTTGCGTGTTCGATTAACAAAAACCAATAGAAAAAATAGGGTTGACTTGAGAAACTTTTTTTTTTGCCGGTTGAACAACTCTTGGTCGCCTAGACGCTAAAGCTTCAGTACAATAAAATACTAGAATTTCGTGTAAATTAATTGAATTTAATCGCTGAAGTAAGACATGACTAAGACTGCATTATTAGCGTTTATTTTACGGTGCGTTGTGTTCAACAATAAATTCTAGTAATATTTGAAATCTCGATTCTCGATCGCTATCGTCAAACCTCGATTTTTTCATAATCACATTTCATTCGACTCGAAACATTCAAATATCTTTCTTTTTCATTAAGAATCCCCATCCTTATTTAAGGAAACACTTCAGGGTTCCGCATCATAACAATACGATGATAAAGACCGTTCCGTTGAAAGCGGCACATCAAAAAACAATTCGGCCAATCAGAGCCCGGAATCGAGGCTTCCCGTTATGGATCCCTCATTTGACGTGAACGAGGGGAAAGGGGAAAGGTTGGTGTAAACTTTATAATTCTATGTTTAAAATTTGAAAATTAATATTTTATTATTTTAGAAATTCTGGAAATATCGCTTTAAACATTTCTAAACTAACAGTTTAAAAAAAATTTAAAGAATGAGTTAGAGACGGGCATAAAAACTTTGTTATAGCACAACAAAAAAAAACTTCGTTTACATTGTGCAGCAAAAAATAACTATAAAAAATACGCCATTGCAAAACCGTTGTACTCCATTTATCCATAGTCTAAGACCCGAGTTCACCAATATTTAAAACAGCCGGTAAACATAGATTGACGATTCATTTGACACTATTTCCATACAAAATATGTCAAATAATATTTTAAATTAGTTCGGGGTAGCAGCAGCATCATCCTGAAAACTATTTCGGATAAGTTCGATTGTCCCATTCAGTCATATCTTGTCAGATTAGTGATTGGGGCAATAAAATAGATTTTTAGTTTTTATTTTTTTATTATTTATTTTTTCGTTAATTTGTTTAATGTCAATAATTATAGCTTTAAATATTACTGTTTCTAACCTAAATTGGATCACTGTAGTCTGAATAAATAAAGGCATTATTATTATTAAACGCTGTTTAAATTTTAACCGTCTGTTGGTGAACTCTATTCTATACTACACTACACTATAATTTAAACCAGGTTACAAAACCAAGCCTAGATAAAAAAAATGTTGCAAACACAAAGTATTCACTACATTGTAAAACAATATTATGTGATAATTTGTTTAGCACCATTAAGGAACCTAAAAAAGCCAAAGCCTTGACATCTATGAATACAGCAATAAAATGGCAACACTAGAAACTACAATACACAGTGATAAATTCTTGATAACTTATCAATCTATCAATCAATGTTAACAAATAACAATACATATTTAATTACATTCTATTTGCTATCTTTTCGATCTTCGACTAACAATTGTCGGATACCTCAAATAATTTCGGGGGCAAATGCGATGGAATCAACGAGATAAGAACACTGGGGTGAAACGAGCAAGGGAGAATAAGTCATTAATAGAAAATAACATGATATCAGAAGTAGAGATCTAAGGGCGCTTCCCGTATCGGCATTTCTGCTTCAGTAACTACGAGTAACTGTAAGTCAAATGTATTTTTTACACTGTCTTTTAATATTTTATGGATTAGTAAATTTTATCAAAATGAATAGGGGACCAATTAATGTGTCGTGTGGTGTAGGCAGAAAAAATAGAATAGCATCGCTTATCTCCCTATGGGTGACGTAAGAGGCGACTAAAGGAGTGCCGCCGAATGACATACAGTAACATCTTTTCTCTAACATTGGCCACACTGCGGACGCCAACTCGCCTACTAAACCTTGCGATAATGGCAAATTTCTGCTATTTAAATGTCTTATGTCCAGCAGTGGGATGATATGGGCTGGTGCCGATGACTCAAAAGAGTAGACTTATTTTTTAAATCTCAAATCAGTTTTGTTAACTTCTGTCGGCAAATAAAAATATAGTGTGTGTAGCAATAAATACATTTTTCATACTAAAATATAACAACGTTATTTAAATACGTATTTTTAGTTTAGAGTTTCGTATTATGATAATTACACCGACAATTTGTGAAAGTACCTACATAATTTTTCTTGCCCAAATGAATGTAGCCAGTCAGGTAATGGCCGATTTGTAACATGATTAGTGTAACGTTAAGGGTGAAGTGAGTCTTTCACCCCTAATAGTGAAATTTGAGGATCAAAATTTCTATTATTTAAAACAACAGGGGTGATTAAGATATAATGTACATAAGTACCTAAACTAATAGTTCAGCTTGGATGAGAAGAATTCACAATGCCAAAGCGATCTCTTTACACAGCTTTTTAATTCGGTAATACCGCACAATTACCGAGTTTCTTACCAGACAAATACATATTTTGGATCTCGTAAGGAAGCCGCTGCCAGAGCAATAGTAATAGACTATTACGTTTTTAAAATTGAGCATAATTACTACCTACAGTTAGTTATCTTATGTTAATAACGCAAAAAGATTTCAATAATCCATACTAATATTATAAATGGGAATGTGTGTGTGTCTGTTTGTTTGTCCGTCTTTCACGGCAAAACGGAGTGACGAATTGATGTGATTTTTTAAGTGGAGATAGTTGAAGGACTGG
Source organism: Anania crocealis (assembly GCA_949315895.1). Taxonomy (NCBI): domain Eukaryota; kingdom Metazoa; phylum Arthropoda; class Insecta; order Lepidoptera; family Crambidae; genus Anania; species Anania crocealis. The sequence goes on along the minus strand of OX438874.1, from coordinate 3,652,123 downwards.
AGAGTGACATAGGCTACTTTTTGTCTCTTTCTAACCTCCCACTTCCCTAAAATGGGGGAAGTTTGAATGAAGCATGCCGCATTTTTTAAGGTAGAAAGCTAAAAATTCGTATTAGGACTATTTGTGACTAACAACAAAATCGTGCATCTTTTTTTTTTTGAAATCCGCTCCCAACTAATTAAAAGAGGGGGAGAAATTTTATTGTTACCCCAAATTTAACGCGAGCGAAGCCGCGGGCAAAAGCTAGTAACACATAAAAATAACTAACACATACAGAAAATAGTACACAGTCGTAGTTAGAATCAAATATAAATTATAGTTATACGCAGGCCACTAATGGAATTAGATGCTGGGGTGTTAATGTTGCTATTATGATAATCATCTCGCTACGTCATGAATGTCATTCATTACACACGCGTGGCAATAAAACCAAATGGCTAATACAAATAGTGATTAAAAATTAATTTTGATACGAGTATTAGGGGATATTAATGATGTTGGGTCGACCCGGAAGGGTCTCAAGTTCGATTCCTAATCGGGTAAATGTAGAAAATAAATTTATTTTTTACGTTTTCTCGGATTTTGGTGTTTGTCGTACCATGGTTTTTGAGTTCCACAAAACAAGTTATTTAATAGTTGCTTAATTTGGGATAAAATAATGTATGTGATGTTCGCCACATTTATTCAGACCCCAAATTTAAATTTAGAGTCATCGTCGGAAATCAATCTAAAAGTCCCGGATTCGATTCCCGGTCGGGTTAGTAAGGAAAACGATCTTTTCTAATTTAGCTTGGGTCTGGAAAAGGTTTGATTATGTAGTTAAGGCTTTTGGCGCAAGACAGTCCAAGAGTATTAATAAAACCGGCCAAGTGCGAGTCGGACTCCCGCAAGAAGGGTGCCGTACCAAAACGGCCAAAAAAATGGGTTTGTTGTATGACAGCCCCCCTTAAATATTTATTTTATTTTGTTTTTAGTATTTGTTGTTATTGCGGTAACAGAAATACATAATTTGTGAAAATAATTTCAACTGTCTAGCTATCGCGGCTCTTGAGATACAGCCTGGTGACTGAGCGACGGACAGACAGCGAAGTCTTAGTAATAGGGTCCCGTTTTTACCCTTTGGGTACGGAACCCTAGAAACAAATCACGACAGGGGCCTTCACTAGGCAGTTTGGACACTCGACACCACGCTATCCTTGAAATATCAGAGTCATTCTTGTATTATAATAATATACAGGATGACTTTATAGTCATCTTCAAACATTTTTACAGGCGTTCAGATCTTATTTAGAGCCTACTTATAAAGTAAAAATGGTAAATCAAGTTATCACCCGAAAGTATTTATCGCAACATAGTTCTAAATTTTTACGGACCTTAGCCTGTTAAGGTATGAAGGGAAAATCAAAAACTTATGAATAGTATCGCAATGAATTAATGATGCGCATAGCGTTAAAAAAGTGATACTAGGTGGCCGCATAAAAAATTACAGATTTTTGACGGACAGAAAAAACCGTCATTTGTTTTTTGTCTCGTAGATTGTTATATTAAAACTAGCTGACCCGGCAAACGTTGTTTTGCCATAAAAATGATTAAATTACTAAAATGACTAACAAAAAATAGGGGTTGGTGGTAAAAGGGTAAAAATTTAGGACTGTATGTATTTTTGTATGTTGTATCATAAAAAAATAGAAATTAAAAATTTTGTCTAAAAAATACAAAAATAAATTTAGGGTTGGACTACACCTAACATTATCTCCGACAAAATTGTGAATCTAAACCATTCCCAGATCCCCTTGAACACACACAAAAAATTTCATCAAAATCGGTCCAGTCGTTTGAGAGAAGTTCAGTGACATACACACTCACAGAAGAATTATATATATAAAGATTTGGAAGGTGGTTAAAATGTCATGCTACCTGGATATATGTACGTACATGGATTCGATTCCCAATTCCCAACAAATCCCAACAATAAACGACCCACGTGTCATTAAACGTGACAATTTGCTACAGTTTAACACTGATTGGGGTTCCGATGTAATTTGTCAAACCGTCCACTGTATCTTGAGCCCAGTTCCTTATTTACCCACCCCCGCTTCGATCCTAATAGCTTATCTGATCGGAGGCAGGGAAGATCGAAACAAAATGGGCTTGGAACTAACCAGCCATTATAAGTTGACATCTCGATCCACGTTCCCCTGCCCTGTTTTCGTCTAAACAGTTGAGGTGATAAGAGGCAGGGTAGGTCAATGTGAGTGGGCGTGGAATCAATCAATCAATTCACGTGTTGACCTTGAGTTTGGGTGTAGTTGAGCAACGAGAATGTTTTATTGGGTGTCAGTTAGGACACAGGATAGAGGTACAGTCGGTTGAATCACAAATATCATCACCTTTTTTATTAATTAAAGTAAATAACATTTCTAAAAGAAGGCAAGTTACCTTATATTATAACATTAGCTATCTGCACATGAAAGTCCCATAAAAATGGGTCCTGTCGTTTCAGAGATTAGCAGGCATAAAAAGATAGAAATAGAAAATTTTATTTTTTGAAGTACCATTCGTTTCAGAGATTAGTTGGCACAAAAAGACAGAAATTCCATTTTTGAAGTAAGCAACGTATACTTTCGTATGCATTTAGTAAAAAGTTGTTTATTTGAAATAACAAACAGACGCTGCAATTTAACTTATTTGAACCTATAGATAAATAATGACGGAGGTAAGTAGTGGGAGCAAGGTTCATGATCTAAGTAACAGCCTATAATCATCCCACTGCAGGGAAAGGCCTTTATTGAATTCAAGTTACCACATCAATGGTGGGTACAGGTACAATCACCACGCTTGCCAAATGAGGGTAGGTGATCGCAAACCCGAGCAATGTTCGAAAATACGAAACTCTTATTGCCCGACCCGGGGATCAAAGCCAGGACCCCGGGATCATGGCCCGGTACTCTAACCACTAGATCAACGGGGCGTTATGGTATAAATTTATGATGACGATTGCAATTTACGTAAAAAAGGTGACTGAATATACTTTACTGGATGTTGCCCGCGACTTCTTCCGCGTCAATTTCTGTTATTATGATCGCGATTAATATCAATATTATTTCTCGTTTTTGCAACAAATTTCACTGATGCGTCGCTCCTATTGGTCGCAGCGTGATGTTATATAGCCAAAAACCTTCCTCAATAAATGGACTATCCAACACAAAAAGAATTTTTCAATTCGAACCAGTACTTCCGGAGATTAGCGCGTTCAAACAAACAAACAAACTCCTCAGCTTTATAATATTAGTATAGATACCATACTTATTTAAGCAATTTAATTGCAATTATAATATCAGTATTTAAAAATTTTGTCTCAGGCGGCACACAAACCAGCATCTCCTCGCATGCCGGGCGCGGTTACCATTTTCGGGTGTTAAGGGTGCACCTAACATTTGATGAAACAACGCTGGCTTACAGCGATAAGAATATATAAAAATTATAATTATTATTATTTTTAAGACATGCCTCACTGGGCCACACATAGCCATCTAATCCCAAATTAAGCTACTATTAAGTACCCTGTCGTAGGTCTAGTACCCCATACTAGACAACCGATAAACTTACTTATATACTTTTTTTTTGTAAATACATACTTATAATACATAGAAAACACCCAGACCAGTACAAACAGATATGTTCATGCACACAAATATTTGTGCTGTGCGGGGATCGAACCCGCGACCCATGGCTCAGAAGCAGCGTTAACTACCGCTGATCCAAATGGTCGTCTGTGTAAATATGTGACTGAATATGTTTCTAAAGCATATTTACGTATCCATTTATCTAGTACAAACACAAGATATAACTCGGGTCTCACATTTAACGACCGTTTGATCCCAACATTCCGAATAAACGTACTCAAAAGCCAATTTGGGCCACAAATTAAAATCTCGTTCCGTCGATATCAGTTGAAATATCAGGGAAAACTAATTTGTATGCACAAAAAGCAGGAACCGGGAAAATATTCGGGAATTATCAGCGAATGCGGGAGTGCGGTGACATTTATTTTTTGAATGCATTTTAATATGTACCGTAAAGTAGTATCTATAGAGTCTGTATTTGGTGATCGAACAAAGTGGTTTGGTAATGGTTAAGCAAGGCTACTGTTGATAATATAAAGCATTTGTTGTTTCCCGTGACTTCGTAATAGTGGAAATTTGAATTGGAATTTTAAAAGTTGCATAAGTTCTATTACAGTCAATTATCTATCTACATGCCCAATTTTATTCTGATCCGTTCAGCTGTTGTGGTGTGATTGAGAAACAAACATCCATTTCAACTTTCACATTTATAAAATAAATAAATAAATAAATGTAGACAACATCACATAATACCTACATTGTTCTGATCCCAATTTGACTATTTCAAGCACTCGTATTTTGGAAATCAGAATCAACGAAGGTACCACAAACACCCAGACCCGAGAAAATGTACGAAAACACTTTTTTTACATTGACCCGTCCGGGAATCGAACCCGGGACCTCGGAGCAGGCGACACCTTGAAGACCGGTGTGTACGCCCCTCCGCAACGGTGGTCGTCAAACTAGTGGTATAATTTTAGTATGGATGATCTGATCTATGTATATATTTCTCTGTAGTTATGTTGTTCATTTCTTTTTTGAAAATGCATTCTTGGATAGAATTTCGACTGGCTTAGGTAGACTCCAATCTTCAACCTGTCGCTTACCAGGACTGCTCGTTTGACATTAACAATGTAATTGCATAAATACTGAATTACTTTGCATGTGATTGATTAAAAATAGTATTACTTTAGGTGCCTAAATGAAGAAAACCAGATTAAAATTATTTTAAACTAGCTGTTCCCCGCGACTTCGTACGCGTAAATTTCTGTTTTTATGATCGCGATTATTTTTGTAACATTTTTCACTGATGCTCCGCTCCTATTGGTTGCAGTGTGATGTTATGAGCCTAAAGCCTTCCTCAATACATGGACTATCCAACACAAAAATAATTTTTAAAATCGAACAAGCACGTCCAGAGATTAGCGCGTTCAAACAAACAAACAAACAAACTCTTCAGCTTTATAACATTAAGTAGAGATAAACATCCAACGTAGAAAACTATACAATGAATAAATGCAAATGTAGCGGTGAATGCAATGAATGCCTTATATAAATCAGTTTTATATGTCGATACAATTATTCCATGTTGTGTTTCTTATTTTTTCTAATTAGAATTTTTTATAACGTCTCTAAAACTTAGTCATGGACTAAGTAACAGACTCCTAATCTGTGCGAAGTCACGGGTAAAAGTAATGTTTAAAATTAAGACGTATTATCTCAGGGCCCTCTTCTTTCTTTTTGGGGTTCCTCCCGCGTCTGAAAATACATCAAACCCGAAATAAGTTGCATTTAAATGCAAAAACAATATTAAAATTTTAATGAATTCATCCGAAATTATTGTATAACTGTGATCATTTGCTTCCGGGAATAGGGGTAGGAACAAAAAAATTGATGTTTCATTATCTTTGTCAAGAAGACGTACCTACCCCTACCCTCCAAAGAATTTGACAGGATAGGTACATTTACGCCCGCGTCCGCGCGCCCGGCTCCAACATCACTTCCCTAAACCAAAATCGTAAATAAATCTTCATTTTAATGTATGTTTTTTGCGTTAATACAAGACAACAATAAATACTGCATTTCAGCCTTTATAATCTGGTTTCGACGTGCAAGGCACAGACAACAGCACGTCAACCTACCACAACACGTCAAATTTTCTCAATTGATATTGATCTCTACTTGTTGGACTTAAGTTTGAAAATCAATTCAATTACCTTTAACTTTTTGGTCCTGTCGTTGTCTGTACCTTCCCGAAACGAATGCATGCATCTTTCTCTATACTATTGTAACTTGCGACCATTTATCGAGACTTACGAACCTCCGAACTACTCTGCGAATAGGTGAATAGTGCTTGGATCTATGACCTCGGCGACCTACGGACTAGTACGGACTACGAGTCCTTGTGTTTTGGTTACTGTGATTGTGTTTACGACCTGTTCATTGCCTAATAAATCCTTCCAACAAGTCGACGTGTTTCATCAAAATACCGAACTCCAGAAATCAGAAATCAGAAATATTTATACGATTTTAACATGGTTTTACAACATATTTAACAATAGAAATGTCCACCTGTTTGCCAGTATCTAAATTAGTCATGCAAATATATAAAAGTTATTATTAAATGCACATAATATAAGAAAATTACAAAAAAATATATATTATTATCCACGTTCAAAGAACCCTTCGTTTCGCTGAAGACACACTTAGCTGACATTTTTTTGCGACCAAGTTCCGAGTAACCCCGGCGCGGGGTGACAAGTCTAATTTAAAGTTCTCCGGCCTACGTCATAACCAAGCAAGAAGAGTTAACTCACTACAACTGTTATATTTTGTATCATAGCATATGGGATAGTGCTGGAATCAACAACGAAATATTTAGCTTCATAGTTCGCATCGCTCAATTAGAGGGACAAAGAACAACCCGAGCGCTAGGGCATTTTTATTTTGGGATTTAGGACGCCATAACATCTGTTGTGTAATTTTTGTAATTACTTCACTTTATAAATCTACGTTCTACCGCATGTTAATTAAAATTTAGTTAAAATTACAAATGTTAAATTCCATTGTATTTTATGAACAGAAATTAACACACAAAGTAAAAAAAGTAAAGTAACAGCCTATAATCGTCCCACTGCAGGAAAAAGGCATTCATCATTGAATTCAAGTTACCACCGCAATGAAAGGGTTCAATCCCTGGGTCGGGCAACTAAAAGTTTCGAATTCACGACCGGTTTGTGATCGATCACTAAACCGCATTTGGCAAGCGTGGTTTTTATATTAATTCCTATTAATTCCTACAAAAAAACATGCCATATGTCAGTTTAACCTCTGTAGTAGCTGTTCTCCACGCACTATGCCATAAGGCCAGGCTTTGAACGATTACAAGTTTGAAGTGTTATTTTTAATGAGTTTTCGCGGTCTCAAAATTATTAATGCATAGGATTTTCGTGGACATAAGTAGGTATTGTTGAATCAAAATTGAGTTGAAAATTAAGTTGTCCCACAAGTCGTAACTTGCTTGGGGAGTTTTTTAAAGTTTCTGCGTATTTATTTTTTGTCGAACTTTCTAAATAACATTTCGGTTTATCAAACAAACTTAGGCAATCTTTTACCATCTTTACATATTAAGAGGTGGGAATGAATCGAGTCACGCATATTTTGAAACGGCTTTCATTACTTTTTTTAATATGAGACGTTCTCTTCGTATTTTTAGACTTGTTTGAAGATGATTTTAGATACTTAATAGACATATTGCTGTCAAAGGCTCTTTTAAGAAACAGACGAATATCAGTACGGATTAATTTGACATTTTTTTTTTTTCATTATGTGCCTGAACTAGGATTCCATGTTTTTCAGTCGAGTAATAACGAGTCGTTTTAAAAGTTTTTAAAATGATAGCAACTTAAGGTATCAAAATGAGATCTAGAAGAATAAGCTATTCTTTCTTCGATAATTTGATTCTTCAAATTATCGAAGAAAGAAAAGTTTCTACTATCGAGTATAAAAAAGCTAATTCTTCATGAAAGATGATGAGAAGTCATCATCATGTGATGATGATGATGACTTCAATGGACTGCGATAGGCTGATAGTCTATCGCAGTCCATTGCTGGAGATAGGCCTCTCGGCTTCTCGCTGCCAGCCATCTTGCGCAAATCATCACTCAACCTGGCCTGAGGGCGTCCTACACTACGTTTGCCGAGACGCGGTCTCCACCTAAGAACTTGTTTACCCCAGCGGTTGTCGGTTCTGCGGCTAATATGGCCAGTCCACTGCCACTTCAGCCACGGTCTTCAGCTTGCTCATCTATGGCTACGGCTATGTCGGTAACTTTTGTTCTCTGCCGGATCACCTCATTTCTGATTAAATCCAATGTCACCTGAGTAAGGTGGATTTTTTTATTACTTTTTACATACTTAACTATACGGTTAAGAAGAAGCCTAAGATGGAGCGAGCTTACCCAGACGTACTGGTTCTCCCATACACCAGCGGAACACAGAAAAAAAGGTGGTACGTAGCATCCAGGCAGCCTCTTACGAAGCCTACCACCGCAGAGGGATCTGTTAGCCGTCATCATTGGTTAGAAAACCAAAGATGCCGTTGCCCAGGGTGGACCACTAGGAGGTAGATCCCACCACCCCGAATTCCATTTCTATTATAGCATGTAAATATGCTATTTAAATCATGGGCAGTTTTAATAACCATTTTATTTGTTTTATTAACGAATATGACGCATAAACGTTAAATATTTATAGTAGGTATTACAGAATTTTTTATTTACCCATGCAATTTATTTGACATACATATACAAACAAATGTTAAATCTGTCCACTCTTCACTGCATTTTAAACCTAAATTTCTTGAATCGATGACAATACAATCATAATCCGTTGAATAAATGCGTATCAAAATCGGCAGATGGCATAAATTGTTCAAACGTTTTACTTGAAAATAAACTGTGTTCATTCGGACTAAAAGTGGGTATTTCATTGAATAATCAAAGATTTTAACCCTTATACAGAGCCAATACAATGGACGAATAAAATGCAGATTCAATAGGGTTTCCAATTGTTTATTTTGACTGTTTCTTAAAAAATATTAGTGAATTAGAACAAACATTTAGACATATTAAAAATGAAAGTATATTTTAACGTTTATCTGACGTCAGCGGTGACCCAAGAGCTGGCAGCTACCTCGCACAGCGACTGAGCATCGCAATCCAGCGAGGTAATGCTGCCAGTATCTTGGGCACCTTACCACGATATTTATATTGCAAATACGTGCTGTGCGGGCTATTTACGGCCTTCGACCCCGTGACTCTCTAAGAGAGCTATTCAAAGAGATCAACATACTTACAGTTGCATCTCAATACATTTTCGAAAACATTATGTACGTCCGTAAAAACCTAGAATTTTTTGGTCAAAAATAGTGACATACACAATTTCAATACCCGAAATAAAGATAAACTTGCCGTTCCAGGATTCAGACTGCGAAAAGTGAGTAATTCGTTCATGGGAAATTGTATTCGAATTCGTTCATGGGAAATTGTATTCGTATTTTCAACAAATTACCACTGTCAATTGCTGATCTCCCTGTACATAAACTCAAATCATATATCAAAATTGTTTTAATGAAAAAGGGCTATTATACTATTAATGATTATATAAATGATAGGAACGTTTGGCGTAAAATTGTACCAGCTCGCACTGGCATATATCTTATGTAAACATGTTTATTTAAAAAGAGGCTGACAATAGTGACTGAGTTTTTTGCGCTGCTTCTTCTCGGCACTAGCCCACATTTGTCCCGAAGCAGTGGTAGGTTAAATATTGGGTCGTGTAAAAGCGCCTCCAGGGGCCTATTTGCAGAAATAAAACTGATTTTAACTGATTTTATCGAAGACCATTTTTATAGTTTTTTCCCTTTTTATCTAGTCTATCTAAGTATTTGTTTTTTTTTTCATGTTATTTTTATTTGTAAGTTGTAAATATTCTAGTTTTTTATGTTTATGTTAATATAAATAATCATTAAAAAATTATATTTGTCTACTATAACAAGTTTCTGAAGTATTAAATAAATACAATGAAGTATATTTTTCGTGTTTTCCATTTTTGCATAGTATTTAAAAAATGTTTTTATCTGTGTGGACTGAGGGACCTGAGAATATGCATTAAACTACTTCTTTTCTACATTGACCCGTCCGAGAATCGATCCCGGAATGTCGGATTTGCGACACCTTGGTGGGACACCACCAATTTGCGAAAACGTGGTGATAGGAGATAAGTAGGGTGTCCACAAAATGAACAACAAACAAATCAAATCGTATTGCAATAAATAATATCATAATAAAGTAATTTTCTGTAAAAACATACTGAAGCCGTTATTTGCGAGTATTTCACATTTAATAACTTTGTACCGGCAAAACTTATTTTTTACTCTGGTATACCTTGTATAACTTTGTTTTATAAATCCAAGCACAAATGTATTTTCCTGGTTGTCCAAATGAATAAATAAATCAATATGTTATCCATATTTTTTTATTATGACAAGCAACTTTTTCAAATATACTGTATAGTAATAACATTTCATTAATTGTCAAAATATTTATTCCCCTTGTCCCAAATGTCGGTATTTTTACATTTCACAATAAGAAACGAACTTAACTGGTCAAATTAAGGGTTCTTGGAAAAAATAGCTCACATTTTTTTAAATATACACCGAAAAAATCCTGACGAAAAAAGCTTGAATAATTAAGGTCTCTTATTGAAGCTATAATCTTTGAAAGGTAGATGTCACCATACACGAAGGCACGATCAGTACTACGCTTGTCAACTTAAAAATATTTTATTACTTCCATCATAGCGGAGAGAAGATGCTGCCGCCCGTCTACTTCTTGCACTATCAACCATCAGTCACTTCACACGACACCCACAGGAAGAGAAGGAGTGGTGCTATTCTTTTCACGTGCCGGCACCATACGACGTATTCTATATACGTTACGTTTTATTTAACATTCACGAGCAGTATTAATGATTCCCATTATCAATTTCATAAAAAACGGAATTGGAAAAAAAAAATACATGACTTAATCAAGCGTTAATAACGCCAATATTTTCCAAAAGAACCTGAGAAACAGTCAAAAAACTATCCATTTCCGAAAAGCCCGCATAATAAACAAAACAAATGCTCAAACTCTGCGCAATTGCACACAATAACTCCTGGTGCACGTCGCAAAAACTACAACGAAACAAGATTTTTACGTCAGAACTTTCCAGAAATTTCCCTGAGAATCCAGGCTCGAGGAAGTTAGCTGAACAAAAAAGAAGGAGTTTTAACATCAGTTTTATCAGGGCATGTGAGGAGTTGAAACATCACTTCTGTCGGGTGAAAACTGGCTAACTTTGTGATAGTGGTGCAAGTGATGAGAGAACGCTGGAAAAAAACGCTATTATTAATCTAGATTATTTGGAAAACAAATCTTCGAATAATTTTCGACTGCCTGATTTGGGGTAAGTTGTTACTCTTTCACGAAAAATTACTGAACGGAGCAAACTTAAGTAAAACTTACTAGTAATATGGCTTAGACTATTTATTTATTCCAAATATGAGGTTATAATTTATCTCAAAAGTCCGTGTAGTTATCGTAAAATCTCATGAAACCTCGCACACTTCTCCGCGTCGAATCGTCCGAATCGGAAAGAACCCCAGAAATCCTAGACGAATTTGGATGACGTCTCAGATTCGGCGCGGCTCATGCGGTACACTCGACCGATACGCTCGCATTCTAACACTTGCTTATGAAAAAGGAACGCGCGGGTACCATTTCGAGGTCGATTCTTTCGGCGCGGTCGATTCTTCTGGTGCGGATATGTGTGCGGGGCCTCATTGGCTTCGATTCGTTCGACGCGTTCGGCTCGGATAAGTGTGCGTTTACCTTAAAGTTGTATTTTCTGTGAAATCATGTGTGACAGACGTCAGATGGCGCTGCCAACCACCAATATTTGTTTGGGACGAACTTTTGTTTCTTTTTAAACCCAATACGGAAATCCACATGGCCAAAGTCTCGGGAAAAATCGGGTTATATAAAATATACTCTAACTGGTCGATCAGAAAAAGAAAAAGAATTGAAAAAAATGACATTATTTTTTTATTATCTTTGAAACTGGTATTGCGACGTCACATCTAGTTCTATAACAAATAAAATATCACGAGAGGTCATGGGTTGGCATCATGCAAGTGGCCTTTTATTCTAGTAACAGTATGGATTTTTAGAAAAAGAAAATCCAACTGGATAATTACAGAATAAAATATTAATACAATCTCTACAAGTGTATATCTTGCACCAAACGTCCGTTGTCCTGCAAACTTGGCCTTAAATCGAATTTGCAGCGCTCACTTCTTTGCATGCCGCTCATAAACAGACCTGCGCCTTAACTAACTTCGTTATGAGGTCAATGGACTTCAGGAAACATTAAGTACTTACACTTTGTAAATTTTACAGCGAAGGCAGATTTCAGCGATTTTTACGTATTTTATGGAACGATTTGATGGAATTTTCTCTAACACAAAGTGCTACTTATGCAATACGAGTAATACACTCGTTGACTATCTACAAGTACCTGTTGTAAGTCAAAATAGAGCCGTCAAAAGAGAGATGCAGATAATAACGTACAAAACGTACGTTTCGTCGTTTATAATCATTGTCATCATTTTTTTTCTTAAATTTAAGCAAGTAAAACAAGGTGCACCACTAGTTCTGTTATGTATCAGCTTCTTGTGGTGTGGGGTGGGGGTCAAAATAAAAAATCGGGGTGGTGGGATCTACATCCTAATGGTCCACCCTGGGCAACGGCATCTTTGGTTTTCTAACCAATAATGACGGCTAACAGATCCCTCTGCGGTGGTAGCCTTCGTAAGAGGCTGCTTGGATGCTACCTCCCTCCTGCCGGAGTCCAGCGCCAAACAGTTTTTTCTGTGGTTCCGCTGATGTGTGGGATAACCAGTGCCAATTTCTGGGTAAGCTTGCTCCATCTTAGGCTTCTTCTTAACCGTAGAGATAAGTATCAAGTCAAGAGCTAGCCTATCGATTTAAAAAAAAACTTATACAAATGTGTAAGTTTGTATGAATGAATGTTTGTTACTCACGCCAAAAGGGCTAAAGGACCTATATGGAATAAGCTACTTTATATCCCGCAAATAGTAGTTTCCATGGATTATCATGTAAAACACGTAAGGAGGCTCGAACAACAGCCAATATTGTACATTCTAAAAAACAAATACCTATCCATGAGAAAACATGCTATCACCCCAACCCTAAAACTTCCTATTAAAGACTTGTTTGTTCCCAGTTCATTCATCAAAAACAGTTTTTTTCCTGCAAACTCCCCCAATACTTCCAAACCTCTAGGAAAATATCAAAAGCATTACCCGACGAACTTAGTGCTGTATTAGTTGTAGAGAATCGAACGAGATGAGCTTAAGATTCCGTCTCTTGGCGAGTTTGCAAAATGACAGTTTGATTGTCCCTTGAAACTCCCTCAGGACATCGATGAATTCGCCATGAAAGGAAAACTGGGTCAGGTAGGGTGACTAGATGCAAGGAAATTTAGTCCGTACCGTGCATTACATATCGACATACGAAGCCCACGATGACCATTTTGTATAACATCATGGTAGTACAATTTTTATATTTTTACTAAAAAAATAGCCTTAGATATATGTAAAAAAATATTTAACTTTCTTGAAGAGATGCCGAGACCACAATCTCATCCCAACATATTGTATGCGGATTTCGCCGAAGAACAACATACGTGGGAGCGCCAAGATCTTAAACCAGGCAAGCATAAAATTACTCCGTCTCTCAATTTATGAACTTCGGTCTGAGTTAGTTAAAATCAATTTAAACATCGAGAAATTGTCTAATGAATTAAAAACAGTATTGCCGTGTTCCATTTATAATCAATGTTTATCACAACTCTATTGTCTATAGAGAAAAGCCTAAATATGAGAATTGTTGTTTAAACCAGATACAAAAGTTTGCAAAGGTTGCAATCTAAAAAAACAAATGGAACTGTGTGAACGGACTGTGAATGTGGGCTCTCTTTTATAGGTCAAACTAAACGCAGTATAGGTACTCGGGTAAAAGAACACATAGCCGACATGAAAAATATGCGTGTAACGAAATCTGCAGTCTGTGGTCATGCGTTTGATAAGCCCAACCATTTCATTAGATTTGATAAACCTCAAGTTCTTGCTAAGGAAAACCGATATGTACCTAGAATGATACGCGAAGCAATAGAAATTAAAAAACATCCTAATTTCAATAGAGAAGATGGTTGGAATTTACCAGCTGCTTGGGACCCTGTCTTATCATCATTGAAGTCCACAAACCATGGCAACACTGCGAAGACTCCGGTCACAGTTACTTAGCTCATTTTGTGTCAAAAGGAACATAACTGACGATAAAATTAGAGGATTTTTTCAAAATTACTATCTTAAAGACGAATAACACCTTTGTCTACCCGTGACCATGAACGCTGTAAAGGGTTCGAAACGTCGGGTTAAATCAAAAATAAACGCGTCCTAAATCCGTAAAATTATCTTTCAGTTCTTCTTAACTGTATAGTTAAGATATGTAGTCAAGAGCATGCCAATTATTTATTTAAAAAAAAATACACTACTTACATCAGAGTGTCAGTAAAGCATCCCAACTAAATGTTGACATAAATATCCATACTAGACGTAATTTGGCCGGGTTGTAAAGTTGACTATGTATGACATAAAGTCAAAGATAAAGATAAAGATAAAGATATATTTATTTGCAGAAACATGTGTGAGATTTTTTGATGTTATGTTGGTGTTAGCATTAACATGTCTGGCCGATATTCGGCATGCAAATTTTTACAAAAGCTTCTCTTATTTCAATAAATATTAACAATGTCAACTTATACTTAATTATGTAATAAATTTTTCAAACAAAAAAAAAATTAAACATTTGTTAGAGATAGTAATGTCAAAATGTATCGTTAAGAAAGTCATTTATACTGTAATAGCATTTGTCAATTAGTTTCTTTTTCAAATAAATTTTAAATAGGCTTCGACGAATAGGTTTGTCAACGACAATCATTCAATTTTAGGTGTCCTTTTTGTATCGGCATTTGTATCTAGATACAAATCTAGTTCTTATTATAGTCAATGAGTTAGGCTCTAAATTTATGGTCACTGTACACCAAAGTCAAGCTCGAACGTTGTTAAAGCCTTTGTTTGGTGCCTTCGTGTCTTCTATAAATATGAAGGAGATGCGAAAAATTTCGAGACCGTCAATTTGCCGGTCGCTTCCTCCTTCTGATTGGCTGTTTATGCTACAAAGTTTTTACGTCAGCCATTTTGGTGTAACATTTCAGCAGAGTTTTAGTTTGTGAATGACCTTGAGTGATCGATTTGCTTTCGCCAAATATTTTCTGGGGTATCAGCTAGTGTAGTGATCCGCCCTCTATGCGGTCCCGGGTTCGAGCCCCGTCGGGTAAATATATGATACGATCTTTGCTAAATTGGTTTGGTTCTGAAAAGTTAAGTCGTTAGTCCTGGCTTCTGGCGCAAGATGGCGGAAGTAAAATAAGTCATACTCATGACCGAAGCCTGCAGCGGGCGGTTAAGAAAACACTGAGATCAGAGTATAGTAAAGAAAGACTGAAAAAAAAAAATTTTTTTAATTAAAGGATAATCAGCAGCCGGCTGCACACAAAACGGGACGATTTAAGTTACTAGCAAATGTTGAGTGCCATTGAGTGTTTTCCACCGTCCAAAATCTTTTCAGTCTCTTATTTTGTAAATATATAAATCTTTCAGTTTTTGAACCCTTGCAATGGTATATACATACATAGTCAGGTCATAAGTTCTGTCACACAATAAAAACTTTTGAATTTAGAATGCTGGCCACAAAAAAGATTATTAAATTCGAATTTCGAATTTTTCACATTTTCACATTAACATCGTCTTAATTTTTAAAATTGCTCTTAGATGATATTTGCGATATCTATGGTCGAAGTGTTTGTCTAACTATTTTCTATACTAAGTATTATACCCACTTCTCCAGACCAGGGTCCCCTCTACCGCCTCGAGGCTGACCCCTGTAATTAGATTCGGATAAATGTTACAAAGACTAGCCCAGGGTTGCATGTCTGTTTGTCACGGTAAGTGGCCTCTATCGGCAAAGTATTATGAAACTGAACGGAACTTGTAGGCATTTTGTAATCGTTAAGATTATTAAAAACCGTCCAAGTGCGAGTCGGACTCGCGCACTGAGGGTTCCGTGCCAACTTTAACTGAATTAGGTGTCCACTTACTTCCACTTAGCCAAAATACTACAATATTTAATTGACTGCAAAAATAACTTTGTTTTTCATAGTGTTTTTATGAAGTACAAAGTTATATTAGCGATTGTTAAAAATGTGCTATATCTCAAAAACTACCGGTTTGATCTCGTTCAAACCAATTTTCGTTGAAGGTTTTTGTTAAGATCTACCTACATTATATTTTTTTTAAAATGTTAGAGGGGCCCCACCCCTCTAACTTTTTACCACTTTGGAAGCGTCTATCTTCCAAACGTTAGACATTTGGAAAAAATGTTTTTAGAAACCTCTATGTCATTTTTAAAGACCTATCCATAGATATTCCATACGCGTAGGTTAGAATTTTATTATTTATTTATAATTAAATAATTAAAAATATTTGATTTTAAAATTCTGTTCTTTTTTCGAATACTTCAGTATATTTAATTGTATAGACTGTTCTATTTTCGAATGGTTTCGATTTCGTCGGTTACTTATAATTAAGGTTTAGTTACAGATGTGGAACATCGGTGTTTGGGTCGCCGCAACTCGTGACATGACATTAGTTAGTTTAAAAGTTGCCCCACATTGATTTATGTTCGTACGTTTCAGGGAAATAGAAGAGTGAATTTAATTATTTGTTTTATGTTAATTAATAGATTTAGGTAATTAGTGCCACGTCATAAATCTACAAAACCTAATGTCAATCTAGTACAATCACCTAACCTTTTTGTTACATAAGAATAGTAAGAGATGACCCTGTTGATCGTCTTTTAAGATGACTTACAGACATCGCTTTTAAATTTTTCTAGAGTTTATTTTGATTTTTATTTATAAGTACCCTGAATAGCAGATTCAGGATAGAGACGAATCCAAAAAACCATTAGCAGTACTTGAGTTACAAATGTTGAAACTAACCCGATTTTCTTCATTTATTAGATTGTAAACAATAGTACTAATTTAGGCCTAGCAATACTAGTAATAGGGGTTAAAGTATGAAATTGCCGATTATTTTCCCACTTTTTATTTTGTTTATAGCTCTTAAGTATAGTCATATTATTGCGTAATTCTTTTTGTATTGTATCAAAAACTAAATAAAGTAAATTGTGACTAAAAAAAAATGCAATACTACTGCCTATTACTTCAAAGGAAGTCGTTGAAAAGACCCCTTACAATGTGTCAGCTGACCTTCTTGCTTCAATTAAGTATATTTGTATTATATACTTTGATTTTCAGAAATTTAAATACTATAATGCGTAGCTTTATAACCATCTAACTTTCACCTTTAATTGCATCGAAAACGGTTTAGGCGTTTTTAAAAAAACTAAAAAATTGTTAGTATGGATAAATGACTTTTCTCGATTTCGTCCATACAAAACGGCAATTTCATACTTTAACCCCTAATATTTACTAGGACAAATTAACACTAGGGGCGCCTCCACCCTAATATATCCTTGTAACTACTGACAACCAGACGTTGTTAAGCAATGAACATCAAGACGCAGTACCGACCACCAACACCTAAAAAATATTGTAAGACCTGGCAAACTTGAAACAAGGTTGAATTCGCAATATTTTATGACATTATTGTTATGAACCACCTCCCTTCAAATGTGCTTTTCTAAGTAAGGTGGTATTTACGTTTTCAAAATGCGTTTTATGTATTCCCGTGGAATGCACCACAATACACATGCCAATAATCACAGCCCTGCCTACTAAATAATTAAAATACCGATGCAGAGCAATCCTGTATAGTTAAGTTACTAAGTTTAGATACTGCATACTTTACCAAAAACTGTTTTGCACACTTCCTATGTATTTTCCCTCCCAGAAATGCCAATTTATTTCAGAGAGATTACAAACTCGCGCTCCCAAACAATATTATTTCCGAATCAAGAAATCAAACGCCTCCCGAAGAGGTAAAAAAAACTTATTTCCCCTATTAGGTCCAATCTCACCTTCCCAGAGTTCGCTGGGAGAATAATTCAATTGCAAAGAGAGAAAAAAACCGATACTTCGATTTGTATTCCTCTTACCATTGGGGCTACCGTTGTTTTTTTACATTCTGCCTCCCTCCTTTCCTAATACGACTTTAGGGGGTTGGTGCAAGTCACGAGATACGACAAGATACTTTAGATCCAAGATTGGAGCTTGGGTTTCTCAGCATATTAATTTATCAAATTGGCCATATTCTCTTGTCAATTTGTTTTTTATATATTGTTTTGTCTCTTATGCTCTATTGTCTAGCTGTAATTTCGTCTATGCCTACTGTAATGTGCTTGTGGCCAATTAAACGTTTCTTTCTTTCTTTCTTTCTTTCTTATCACCAAAGAGATCTCTTTTAATATGGGCATAGGTTAGTGTGGGTTTGTATAGAGGACCTACACAAGTAGAAAAAGTGTTAAAGTTTTGATACAGTAGACAGAGAAAACGAAAGAAATAAATAAAACGTAATGTATTGGACCTTTTTTCGTCGATGTAGAGTAGGGCCCTTCTAAAGTAAAGCGTCCAATACATAGGTGAACGAACCTAGGTAGGAAATAATGTAAACAAGATGGATGTAAACAAAATCATCTTTATTGCTTTCTTATACTTCATTTTTTTTTTGCATAAAGTATTTTACATGTAATCTAAAATTAAAGCTATATGGCTCAATCACATCAATTAAATTAGCTCTCTGATTTATTTACATCACAGTACTCTAGATGAACGCCCCTTCGGTCTATTGGTTTTATTACCAGGCCAAGATCTCAGTGTTCTGGGTTCAATCAAGAGTTTCGAATTTACAAACATTTCTCGGGTTTCTGATCACCAACCTGCATTTGGCAAGTATGGGGATTATGGCTGCTTTACCTAGGGTTGCCACCCGTACTTTATCATAAAGTATTGTACAATATTTCAGTTAATTGTACTTTATACTTTACGAGAACAATAAAGTACACGAAAATATTTTATTTCGCATGATTTGATATCTTTGTGATTTTGTAAAATTTTGGCGTAAGTATCTTTTCGTTTAAGGACATTGTTGCTGAACCGACGTCGCCTTGAGCATGTTCAATGCAATGTTTTTCTGTGATGACTAGCAAATGGCGAGACGAAAGAAACAGCGTCTCTAAATTTGATAAAAAATATTTACTTAAATTTCAAATATAGAGTAAATATACTACTTATGCAATTGTGTAGTAGAGATACTAATTTGATACATAAATAGCATAAATTCAAAAATAAATTGTACTTTATTTTGATTTCATGTACAGACAACAGCAGGTCAACCTACCCAAAAAGTTAAAGGTCATTGAATTGATTTTTAACTTTAAGTCCAACAAGTAGAGATCAATATCAATTGAGAAAATTTGACGTTTTGTGGTAGGTTAACGTGCTTTGGTCTGTACTTTTATTTTCTTACCTATACTAACCGATGTACTTTAACGGCTTTAAAAAAAGGAGGCAACCCTGGCTGTACCCATCATTGCTGCGGTAACTTGAATTCAATGATAGAGGCCTTAGCCCTGCAGTGGATTGATTATAGGACGTTACATTTTACTCTCCACGCCAGCTAAACATAGTACGTGTTCTGATTTAGCCTCGCTAAATCTTATAAATTGTACCATACAACAAATCTTCTTCGGTCAATGTTTATAGAGGAAAAACTGGGTTCCACGGGAGGCCATCCCGTCGGTAAATAAGCGCCAAACTGATAGTTCAGATCGAGAGAATTGCTGGATCGTGTTTGTAAATATGCGTCTTGTGTCCGGCGGGTAGTAGGTTTTGGGGAACGGCTGGCACGAGCGAAAGGTTAAGAATCAACGTTAGCTTAGGAAATCTGGCGTTTTAATGGGAAGTTTGTTTGTATACTGTCTTCCTGATTAATGTAGTCCTAGATGTATGGTGTTAGTTGCTTGCTGGGCACCGACTCAAACTTGGTGGGTTTAAGTGGCTTTTTACAGTTTTTGTACTTTTATAAATCCAACAAAATGAGCAATTCTGAGGTAGCAATTGCTATCTTAGTTGCTCACTTGTACCTTTAAATAATTTTTTCGGTAATATTAAATCCCGTAAAATGTTAAGTTTTTTCGTGTAAACAAATCAGCAAGAACG
Organism: Anania crocealis; assembly: GCA_949315895.1. Lineage (NCBI taxonomy): Eukaryota > Metazoa > Arthropoda > Insecta > Lepidoptera > Crambidae > Anania > Anania crocealis. The sequence continues at coordinate 3,632,069 of OX438874.1, read as the reverse complement.
AGAAAGAGTTTTTCACAGAATTTTTGGCCAAACGTTCCTCAGTAGAGGCGAATATGATGTATACTTACTTTGTATATTAACAAATAAGTTATATGTTATATAATATTGTCATCGTCACATGTGTATAAGAATCCCTATTAATTTCTTTTGATTAAAAAACAGCAAGAATGTTTAAAATACTACATATTCTATGTACTTATTTTAAACCACTCTACTATCCACCTTTATATTCTGGTAGAAACTTTTTAATATTTTTTGACAACCTCACGCCGCTATCTCGGCATCGGCCGACTTATCTCGCGTGCGAGTTCAACTCTACGCGTGGCGTGACAGGAATTAGAATCAGGTACTCTGTGACCGATCGGAGATAAGTTTTATCGTTGTGTCAAAATTCTCGAGATTTAACTCTTTTGGAATTTTAAAAAAAATCAAAATTGTTAGACGGTTGGTAGTTTAAAATGTATAAAATTGAATGAAGCCACAGAGTTATATGACGCTTGTGCCACCAAAACCTTTGAACATCTGAGAAACATAAACATAAACAAATTTTATTTATCTTCCATAGGTAGGTACTTCGACGCTAAAGTAAAAATTATTAGGAACTAATTTACTGTATTACATCTAAGTTGTGGGAGAAAACATCGAAAAAACAATTCCTTGTAGGTATACAATGTCGATTGCCTGCGGTGGGACTCGAACCCGCAACCTTCCGATAATAGACATTATTTTGTTGTGTCGACGAATTTATCCAAGGCTACGCTGTAATCCAGCGGTGTTTTATCAATGTTTTCGAATAGTAACTCCAACGTCCGAGAGAAAAATCTAAAATGAAAAAGATGTATTTGAGACCATTGTACTACTTCAATACCCATTTGGCTGAATTTAAATATTTCTTCTATTTTTTAGTGATAATCCTAATATCTTAACATTGAAACCGCAAAAACTATTCCTTTTTCCCGTACTAATGGACGTTTCCGTATTGGAAAGATTACAAACTTTGATTTCGCTTCAAGCGATAAGACCACCTAAATTACGCACATGTAAATGTTTTCCTCTGTTAAACTTATTAATAAAGAGTTTCATAGTAAGAGTTTTTGAAGACAATTTACTAAACTGTTCAAATTTAGTATACAAATAGGCTGTAAGAGAAACAAGCTGTATAGCATATACGATCATCCAGTATTGTAAGACGTCAAATAATTAACAAGGAGTAACCTGTCTGATTAAAAAATTACATAAAGCTAGCTTTTCTTTCAAATATTTTGCAAATGTGTCCCTACCCAGAGCGGCAAATCAACGTTGATCTTCAACGCATGACATTGGAAATTGCAAAGAATTCTTCTAAAAAATAATTGACTAAATGAAAAACAATAGAACCATACATACTCATACTAACGGAATATTAATAATTTGTAAACAATTCGAGTTGATCAAGAACGTGCAACAAGTATCATCAATAAACAGAGGTGTCTACCGAACGTCACACCCGCACCCTTTATGAAAACAGACGGTTTAACAATTTCACAGGAAAACGCTGCGTTTGTGATCAGGCCATTTTAGTATTTTATCCCAACAGCAACAAGGAGAGGTTTTGTCATCTAAAAAAGGGTTTTGTCTTCTAAAAAGAAGACATTGACCAAGAACAAGGCCCAGGAATAATAATAATAATAATAACCCCGCAGGGCAGCTTGTGGCGAGCTGTTGGGCAGTAGCGACCCCACGAACCTGATTGCTCCCGGGAGTATCCCTGTTCCTCACCTCTGACTTGCCTTCATTGGTTGGCCGGAGTGAACACTTACGAGGAACATATCTCCCACCTCTTGCTTGCCTTCATTGGCCGGCTTGAGTTGAAAGTCGCTAGAGCAGAAATGCTCGGAGGAAGGAAGTATTGCAGTAGAATGCTTGTAAGGATCTTGAACGGATTACCGGGATTGTCCTGAGAGCCGTGTAATACCTTTCCACTCCTCAAGCACCTCAGGCTATGTTGCCCCCCTGTCGCTCCGTTACTATGTGCTAGCGGCTGTTTTCGGGGGCCCATTAAACGAGTGTGCGAGTCACCCCCTGCCATTTTATCCGTGTGAGTAACATAGGTCAGGCAGGGGCCATAGTCCTTCTATAGTCCCAGTTACCCAGTCCACTAGCAACCAAACCCATAGCCCAGTATCCTTTGTATCCACTTTCTGCAATAGTCCTGCACTAACCGGGGGTTGTCCTTGGGTGTACTTGTATAGTGCGCACAGGGATAATCGTCGGTTGGTGTCACATTACATCATTTAGATAAATGTTGTCTAACAGGCCTCTGCGAGTTGGCTTTGGCCCCTCGTACGCCTTCCAAAGGTACGGGACTCCATAGTCCCGTGATTGGAAAATGACCAACATAATAATAATATTTAAGACATGCCTCACTGGGCCACACAGAGCTATCTAGTCCCAAATTAAGCTACTAATAAGTACCCTGTCGTATGGGGTACTAGACAACCGATAAAATTACTTATATACTTTTTTTTTGTAAATACATACTTATAATACATAGAAAACACCCAGACCAGTACAAACAGACATGTTCATGCACACAAATATTTGTACTGTGCGGGGATCGAACCCGCGACCCATGGCTCAGAAGCAGCGTTTACTACCGCTGATCCAAATGGTCGTCTGAATGTTGTTGGGAATGTTTCTAATATTTTTTTTTTATAAGCTGAGGTTTGTTTTCGTTACTTGGTCACACAACCAAATTTTAATAGCTTTACTCCTATGAGGTTGGTATGCTTTTTGTTGCAAATTACATTGTGGCTTAATCACAATAAAAATAAGAGTTAGCTAATACTATTTTGGAATAGGGCTGAAACATTTGTAATATAATCATCGGTAACAATACAAATTATACTTTAAGCCATTTCCAATGCTACAGATCTGCATAGTTTTACTGCGATTTCGTACCATATTAGTTCTAAAAGTATTTATAAAAAATCAATAACTTGAATACGTTACTGACTTCTTCCTATTATAGCAAGCTCGAAACAGTATATCTTTTTGTATTCCTAAAACAACTCTTTACTATTCTTACTTGTGTTTTCAACTTGATACAACCAGAAGTCCAATTCTACTAAATTAAAACACACGTCATTGTATTCCGATGCAGCTCACGTTACGATTCCGCTGTTACACAAAACTGTATTCTACTAACCATTTTTACTAAACGAACTCTTAACGTAAGCTGAACCGTTAGCAATCGAATCCGACAATACACATAGGAGCATACGCTACAAAAGTAGTCTTTTAGTAGCGTATGCTCGACAGGTTATATTGACAGTGAAAACTTTGGTCGAACGCTTCGACTGACAGCAACGTCAAATCACTAGTAGCATATGAATTTAGGAAAACGTTAAACTTAGTTTTGATCGATCGATAAGGTGCATAAGCTGAAACGCAGCGTTATTGCTAATAGAATACGAAAACAGATCTTACACACAGACGATGTTACGTTTAGTATTAGTCTTATGAAGATAAGAATGTATAACTTTTCTACATTCAAGTTTGGTATATCGCGTTCGCAATGCATCACCTTTACACAAGGAAATTATAAAATAACATATTAACAAGGCAAAACGTATAGCATTATTGTGTTTGCAACTACTTCAAGTATGCTCTATACTAATAAACGCAACAGGCTCGTTCCAACTTTGTCTCATGTGTGTTCACCCTAACGCAACCACAGCCACGCCCTATCATGTCGTGATGAGGGTAGAGGGCGCAAGTCACAAACGAAGTTCATTTGATGAAGACACACATTAATAGTCTTTTTAATTAATGTATGAGGGGCATGCTACAACCCATAGATTTAATTATACAACCGTCCTACAATGACAGTGTTTTAATTATCCAAAACGCGGCTGAAGCAATTGTTTTACATGAATAGACTATTTTCTAATGACTACTTATTAGTTTTTTCGTAAAACGAATGCACTCAAAATGGTGTTAGAATGGACATTCGATGATTACAGAAAGGTGTACAATTTCGGCAATTCTATCACCAAAAGCCAATTAAGTTCGGGAAGTGTCGAGCAGAGTTCTAAATATTGTTGTTTTTGTTGAGAATGTTATGACTTTATGGTTGTGGTATTAGCAGGACTTATCAACAGTTTGATTTCTTTATTCTGACTAGCTTTTTGCCAGTGGCTCTTCAAGCATTAATTACACGTTATACCGCGCGGAAACCTATGCCCAGCAGTGGGTTAAAAAATAGACTATGTCCTTTCATAAGGTCAAATCCATGTTTGTACCAAATTATATAATAACTGGTCCAGTAGTTTAGGTGTGAAGGCGTCGTAACAGATAGACAGAGTCACTTTCGCTTTTATACTATATCTAATATTTTGGAAATAACGTCCCAAAGTGATCCTAGAGATTTGATAAATAATAATTAAAGTAACAGTCTGTAATTACCAGGACTCTGAGGTCTTGGCCCGATTCTTAGACCAATAGATCAACGGAGCGTTATCTTGATTATCCAAATTTAATTTTCTTGCAAATAAACTTCCAAGCCAAGCTTAAGTAATAATTTCAAAAACGCCATGTCTCCTGATCTATATCCCTCAAAATTTGTTGTAAACATTGTTTACCGCAGGTTGGATGGCAATCGAAGTTTGGAAGGGTCTCACCTGACCGCAGGGATGGCTGCCCTTTGGTGTATGCGATATTGGTAACGCTGTTGACCAGCCGAAGTTACTTAGTGATAAAGATATGAGTTGAGATTACCCTTCAACTAAGACGTTAATGTTTACGGTTTTGTAAGATATTATTTAAATTTTAGATAACTTTTGTCTGTTTCTCTTTTCGAAGTGTTATTATTATTTAAGATCACAATTCTATAAAAATAGGTTTAGTAGTTTAAACGTGAAAGCTGAACAGACAGACAGATAGGCAGACTAACGGCCGGTCCTAATAACCTATCGATAGATAGATTATTGGGACCAACCGTAAGTAACTTTCGAATTTTGAAATAGATAAAGACACTCAAGAATTTAAATATCTGGTTTAATTTCTGTGATTCTAAAATCTTGTTTAACCCCTCAATCTACAAAACTAATCCCTAGTTTGTTTAGTGTATTAAGTACCGGGCCATGTACTCAGGGTCCTTGGTTCGTACCCCAGGTCGGGCAGCAATAGTTTCAAATTTTCGAACATTGCTTTCCTTTTATTGACTAAAACAGTAAGCCAGGAATTTAAAAAACGCCATATTCTCCGGATCTAAGTCCGTCAAAATTTGTTTTAAACATTGTTTACCGCCGGTTTGATGGCAATCGAAGTTCGGAAGGGTCTCACCTTTTGGTATAGGTATGCGATATTAGTAACGCTGTTGACCAGCCGAAGTTACTTAGTGATAGAGATACCTATGAGTTGAGATAACCGTTAAACTGAGACGTTAATGTTTTAGGTTTTGTTTGATCATTATGGCATTTAAGATAACTTTTTCTTTTTAAAGTGTTATTAATATTTCAATACGGATGGATTAATGGTTTTCTTACTACATTTTCAGACATGCCACACTGGGCCACACGGAGCCATCTAGTCCCAAACTAAGCTACTACTAAGAAGCTTGTCGTATTGGCTACTAGACAACCGATAAACTTACTTGTATATTTTTTTTTGTAAACATATACCTATAATACATAGAAAACACCCAGACCAGTACAAACAGACATGTTCATGCACACAAATATTTGTACTGTGCGGGGATCGAACCCGCGATCCATGGCTCAGAAGCAGCGTTTACTACCTCTGATCCAAATAGTCGTCAAATCACTTTTATAATTCTTCCAATATTTTAATCTACCACTGCTTCGGTAAGTGGGTTAGTACCGAGAAGCAGCGCAAGAAACTCAATTACTGTTTTTAGCCTCTTTACTGAACTTGGAATCCTTGCGTCACCGAAATACTAACAACCAGGTCATCATTCTTATTATAGTGCTTTATATATATTTTTAATACAACATTAAAATCTTACCATGCAGGTCAAATACATAGGTAGTCCCCAATTATCCTACAAAAGAAAAAGTCAACATTTCACCACACACCTACCCTCGCTACTTATCGTTTAAAGGTCAGAATAACTTAGAACTTCAGATCTTTGAGGGCCGTGGGGACAAGTACGACCTTTACAAGTATGCATCTCACCTTTGGGACCAATTTTTAGGGATGCCGTGAAATATCGACGTTTAGAAATTATATCGATAGTAAAATAATACTTGAAGCAAAAACTTTTCACCTATTTTTACCAAAATTACGCTATAATCTATAATCGAGTACAGAATGTTCTTTTTTTAAACATGCATAAAATTCAGTTTATCTGGCAACTGTAAAGTAATTCCTGTTCTGATTTGCATGCAATTTTTGTTACACTTGCGGGGCATCAGTCCTTAGCTAGAGCTTTATTGTGTAGATGAGGTACCTGAAACAAACACATAGAACTAAATTAGTATTTGAAGTAAATATGAACCGCAGAAGTGTGAGTGAGATCCTGATCTAAAGATTAGTATCATTAACACACTAATAAGCTAAAATAGCATTAAGAAACAAGTTTAAAACTATCAAAACTACCGCGTTGGTAGTTTTCAACAAAACAAGTCAACATAATTACAAGTATTACAAAAACCTCAGTTAATGGGAATTCGTTGAAAAAATGGCCAATCTGAGAAATCTAATCAGAAGTAGCGTTAACGCCCAGCTATACTCTATGGCATGACCGCTCCGCCTACGTACCTTGAGTGGTACAAGTCATGAGAAATCGCAAATAAAATATAAAACATTAACAAAAATGTGTGACCAGGACAAAAATATATTTGGCAGTTGCCCCTTAGAAAGAGAAAAGATAATGTAATAAGAGTCAGCTGAAGTAAAACCGCCACAAGAACGCGAGCAGCGTCTTTTCCGTAGCGTTGGCCAAAATGCAGTCGACAAAGCGTCGACCAAGCCAGTCGATTATGGCCAAATCACTATTTCAGAAGTTTATGTCGAGTTGTGGATTGATAGGCCGATAAAAATAACATTTAAATTAAAAGCATGCCCAGCAATTGGTGTAGCACCTCAGAATTGGTTAGTTATTAACTAATTAGATCGTAATATCGTTTTTAACATGTAGGTACGTAACTATTTACTACTTTTGGACTTAGGAAACCAATCGTTTTTGATTTCTTACATCAATATCTTAAGGCTTGTTTAAAAATTACACTTTTGATGATGGAAAAACAGGAGTAGACGCCCCGTTCGAACATTGCTCGGGTTTGTGACCCGCATAAGGCAAGCGTAGTGATACTAGTGATCATACCTGTACCCATCATTGCTGTGGTAATTAGAATTCAATGATGGAGGCCTTTGCCTTGCAGTGGTATGATTATAAGTAAGTACCTAGTTACTTTAAAATATAATTTTCTTTTTTTTTTAAATATCTTGATTCTATTTTTGTAATAATTTAAACACTGTATTTGAATCGCTACATCTTATAAATTAGACTTGACCAAACCCACTGTACCATAAAATATGGTCGAAAACTGTAACCAATGGTAATTACAACCAAGACATGTGAACCCATTATATATAGATTAGGTCAGCTTTATTAACAAAGGTGGTTCCAGATAAAGCAAAGATATCAACTCGTGCGCAGGTCGGAACGCCATTACATATTCGGTTATTATTTTGGTGTTTTGTCAGAACGAGCATAGGTGCAGTAGGGTAATGTATTGATATATAAAATTATTCATAACATAAGTGAAAAGGTTTTCAGAAAATTTAGCCAATCTAGTGATTCAGAAGTGACTTTAGGATAAAGAAAAAACATTTTGAAATCTGTCGAAAATCTTACCTAACGTTCGTAAAGTAGATTATTTTTTCAAGTTTTGCACACCACTCGTTTCTATATAGTTGTTCCCCTCTGATAGTGTTCTGATCTTTCAATCTACCACAAGCATCGCTTGGCAAGTTGGATTTCTCTCTTAAATAGAACATGACCGGAATTTAATCCATGTTGTTGAAATATATTTTCTCCTTACGTCTGCATTTGCAAACCATGGAGTGCAAGAAGGCTTACGCGCCGATTGATCCTATTCTCTGGCCCAGCGATTACGGTCTTTCGTCGTATCATAACATTTTCTAAGATTTTTATTCTTAGGCTAACATTGAAACCCAGAACAGAACATACTGATTACAACCACACTGTGATTTTATTAAGGGAACGCTTGATGAAGATATTAAAGTGAATGGGACATTATAAAAGTGCTCAGTCATTGTTGATTATTAACTCCATATTACGATTAACAATAAAGGTTGCGTAGCTTTTACATATTCTTTAGGGTTTCGTAGTCAACACGGAACCCTTATAATAAAAGACATTGTACTTATATTAGTGATGTAACGGATAAACGTATTTATACGAAACAGTATTCGTATCCGTCATTTCACTTCTTCATCTTCTACTTTTTTTGGTAAATAAAGTAAAAGATATAATTTTATTTTTAGTCTAACGTATGGAACGATGTGTCTTAAAAGTAGGATAGGTTTTAAAAAAAATATTCTACGTATTTTGAAATTATTTATGCGTAGGTATATGTTTTTGAAACTTTAAAGTGCTGATTTTTGTTAGAGACTTAGACCCAGATGATTTCAGCCCCTTTGCCAGTATAAAGGGTTATTTGTTGGATACGTAGAAAATTTGCGTAGAAATTTTTACTATTCGACTTGCTTTTTCTTACATTACAATAGGATCATATAATCATATTTAGACAAAAACTTATCGAAATCTGTCTACGCACTCAGTTAAAAGTTATTCGTGGTCATCTTAAAAAAAAGTATTTAGGCAACAAACTAATAACCCCTTTTCCTCAGTTGAAGATCACCTATGATTTTGGCTAAGCAAAAAACAACATTAATAGCACTATTACAAATTAAGCCTAATTCACCTGAATGCTCACCGAATACAGAAGTCCAAATTAACAAAAACATACATTTAAGACAACAAAGACCACATCCGTTCTCTGGTCATACAAAAAGTTAATGGCATCATCAGACTTAGATTGGTCGCGGGGTTATTAGCTAGATTCGGAGGCATGCATTAAGAGGGATAGCTTAATGCAATAATGCAAGATTCTTTAAGAGGAAACACAAGGGCCGTTTTTCCATACAAACGTAGTCCCCTGTTTCCTCCCTGGATAAAGCCTGCAGAGCAATAATTTTTATTACAAAAATCTATGGCCACTATTAGCATGTTTCTATGTTTTCTGTTTTTTCATAAATTAATTAATAAAAAAGATATGAGCCCTCAAAAATCGAAAAAAAAACGCCAGATTTTCCTCTGTGTTCAAACATCCAGAAAACAAATTTGGCAAAATTTTACAAAAAAGGAAAACATACAAACACGGCCAAAGCCTTTCTTGAATTTTTAATGAAAAAAAAATTTTAATCGGTCTAGTTTTGGAAAAGTAATCGGGGGACTACGAAACTTTGATTTGGTGTGGTTTTAGTAGGTATTTTCGGTCCAAGAAGCAGTTGTCTCTATCACACTCTGCGGTGAAGGCGTTTGGCACTGCGCGACAGCAATAGATTTTACAAATACCAATTTTTCAATTCTCTCGCCCGTAGTGTTTCCTCTTAAGTCGCTTATTTCACTTAAAGTTACGTAACAGCCTATAATCATACAGTAATGCAGTATTCATCAACTCACTCATGTGGATAGAAGTTAAGTAAGTAACGGACTAAAATCCCACCACTGGAAGGCAAAGGCCTCCATCATTTTAAGGTACCACAGCAATGATGGGTAAAGGCATAATCACAACGCCAAATGCGGGTTGGTGATCATATTAATAAACCCAACTCAACAATGATCGAAGATTCAAAATATTGTCATAAAGTACATTTTTCTACTGGAGGGATTATTTATATTACTGAAATGGAACTGAAGGGGTTTACGAGAGACCTCTGCTTATCTAGTCGATTTGTAGGTTTAAAGCATCAAATTATCTTGTGTAAGTATCTTTCGTCACAATACTTCTGAATCTGATCAAAACCGATTCAAGAAACTAAGAAAATCTTGTCGTTCTAATGCATAACCTCATCCCGTAGTTATGCATTTTTCACGGTAACACACTGAAAAAACATTCTCGTACAGATAACCAGAATATGGTTTTTTGTACAATACTGTTTTGCTGTATATGTGATGACAAAACTGTTTGTTAATATTACCAGGCTATTCTCGTTAAATTTTAAATGTAAATATGAAGAAGCACATTGTAACCGCTACACGATTCGGAATGTTCACCTAACAATTTTATTATTACGATCTACTAAGTAAATTGTTAAAAATAACAGATATTAGGGATGCTTATACAAGTCATTTCTTAGTTCTTACAAGACTTTAGTGATCTATACTTTATGGTTCTTGTTTAAAGTACTATTTAAATAGTTATCTCTACAGTAAATGCATTGTTATGATTGCAGTAATATTGTTTATGGTGCTGATTAATATATTTCACCTAACAGTGCATGGATGCAATGATTACAATGTAGTTTTTGTAATGGGGACTGTACTCTTATTGTAACATTTGTCACTTCGATAGTTGACTGTATACAGGATGTTTGGTAAATACCCTATCAAGCCGAAATATACGTGCTCTATACATCACCCCGAACAATGTTTGTTCTACCACTTTTCTGAAAATCTTCAAAAAATAATCGACTTTTCATACAAATGACCAAACCGCTGATCGAGTTTTGTATGAAAAATTTAAAAAAAAACGATTTTCAGAAAAGTAGTAGAACAATCATTGTTCAGGGTAGTTTATAGAGTACGTACGTCTCGGCTTGATAGGGTATTTACCAAACATCCTGTATAGATAGGAATAGTTCAAATTCAATACTATAGGTACAGAAAACCACTTCAATCCCGCCAATGAACATAATGACAAAAGTTACAAAATTAAGTAAATGCAAAAAATAAAAAGTTTAAAATGTATTAGTTTACTCATCTTTATTGCAACATTATTGTAACATTTATTGTTCTCGTATAAAATCAGGGTTTTGTCTTTCATCGTAATAGCAAAACAACGTTATCTATACTTACAAATAAAAAACTTAAACAAAACTAAGACTGTACTGATTGAAGAAATTCACAAATAAATATTGACTATATGGTGTTTCGGTGTGTCTGAATACAAACATATATATTTTTTAATTGTCTTTTTGTTTAGGCGTTATTTTCGAACAAACTAAGATACAATTGTCCTGTACATTAGGTTTTATGAAAAAGATAGCCTATAGCGATAAGACCGCCTAAATTGCACGATTCTAAATAAGATAGTGTAAGAGTATAAATAAAATAAATAAATAAATAAATAAATGTTTCCTGTAATGTAATTTGTACAATGTTTAAAAAGTATTTACACATATTACAACGTGTAACGTCAAATACGCAAAACCTCTTAGGTGCTGATTCTGGTGCTCAAATACAATGACTTTTTCTATGGGACCAACATAGAACAAAAAATTAACGCAGATCAATGTCCCATACTAATTTTTTCGTCACGTGACATTATTTGTTAAGAGAATCGTTTTTTTTTTTTTCGATGTTGGTCTCATAGAATCCTAAGAGGTTTAGCGTATTTAGTGTTACACATTGTATACAGGGTCTATGGGATAGCAGATTTTTTTTCTATTATTTCACTATTAGTTCCATAATAAAAATTGTTCATATTCATAAATACAACACTATATTAAAATTTGCATGGTGTTCAAAAATTAATATGTACATATAATCACTTTGTAGGGAAAACCTATTACTTTAAGGGGCTGATTGTAGCCAACTAGCTAACTAACTATGGATTTAATTTTAAAACTTCTAAAACAGACAGACGTTTAGTAAAATAGATCGGCAATGCACTCATAAAATACATGAATTTGAATTCTGCCTTCACTCCACTAGTTTTCTTTCAAATGGACTTAAAACAAAAGTGACCACATGTGGCAAAAACTCATTTTAAAACTAAAAGATTTTAAAAGTATTTTATGTGTGTATTACCGTTTCAGCTTTTAAAAGAATTAGTTTGATTTAGATATTACAAAATTATATCTATTGGTGGCGCTAGTTGGCTGCTATCAGCCATTTAACAGATAAGTATTAAAACTTAACTAAAATACTTAATTTAATATTATAATCATAACGGAGACCTCACAGTGACATACAATATTTTACCATCGCGGCTGATAGTCAAAGTATTTGGCACATAGCTAAAAAGTTTATCATACATATAAAACTCTGTTTCTGTCTCTCTCCGTATAACAACAAAACAGTGTAATCTTTCATCAAAGTATGCTGTTTCAAAAATACTAACTTCAAAAATTATTTGGAAAGCCATGTCACATAAAATTGCACTGGGAATTGTTGCCATTTTTGCATCGTCTCCAAGTAAATATTTAATTATAATATTACAAAGCTTTCTTCTTGAACTACTGTTTAGCAACCCATCTTCCTGATGCAAACTTAGTAATAGTCTACCACACTGGATTGAAGGATATCCAATAGTTTCTGGAACAAAGTTTGTGTTTTTTTTAATAGAAAATCAACATCTACTATTTGTACCTCGAGCAACCATACCCACCTTGCATTGGAAGACTCCTGTATTTCCCGTAGACTCGATAACAGAACTAGTCTGTAAATCCCACAGGCTGTCATCTTTGCTTGTTGATGCAATGGGTGATGAACACATTACACTCCCACATGTCTGATTTTCATTCTCAAGTTGAAATATTTCTATATTAGAATGCTACTAAATGGATCACGATGTCGATCTGATAAGACATCTATATCATGGTTGACTTCTGTAGTAGAATCCAAATCCTGCTTGATAAAATAAAATAATTAATGTAAATAATTTAATTTAAGAGATATCATCACTAACACACACAAGAAAAATACTGAACACAAATAAGATTTTACTCCAAGGCAATCAAATTAAACATGTGATCAATCTTTTCATTTTATCATTTAAAATTAATGGAATCCATGAACTTACTTAGTAAGTAACATTTAAACTTACATGTTTTGATTAAGAAACTAAATAAATGCTTTTTAAAACAGTTTCTAAAATATAAATTAAAGAAACCTACCAAGTTTGATAATTTTTAATTTCTGTTCTGCCATGGGTAATAACTATTGAACAATATCACATACATTGCTCTGGTTTTAAGGTAAGTAACTAGCATTTGTATTATAGGAATCGAACCTAGGACCTCGGAGATGGGGACAACACTCTGCTACGGAGGTGGTCGGCAATTGAAGTAACTCCAACTCTTATACTAATATACAAATAATTGCCTTTATTTATAAACTTTTCAAAAACACATTATTTTTTAATTACCTAAATAAACAATTACTTATTTTATATAGTGCAATACAATTTGATTAACTTACAAGTAGATTTACTTTTTCTGACTGTTGTGACAATTTCATCCAATTATCTTATTTTTTTTTTTGAAAATATAGTCCTGCCACCTATGACTGGAATTAATTCTTTAATCATCTGTACATCGAGCAGATGTAGACAATCAATGGTAATTTTGTTTTCTGTAAATAAACATAAGTAGGTATTTAATAAAATCTAATAAATCAATTACCTATTTAAAATAATTCAGTTGCAAACAATAGTACTTTAATTAGTTACTATTTTAGGTTTGCGTAATAATATAATAAGTTTTAAAATGCCATTTTTTGTTACAATTAGAGCCTCTGACAGCGAAAGAAATGTGAAAAAATACACGACAGTGTAGTATAATTAACGAAGTTAAAAGGAAAACTTTTTACACAGTTATGTAGTGTTTTATGTTACTATACTTGCAGACAGAGTTAACTTAAACTTACTTAGTGAAGGAAATTACTTATACGATGGTCTTAATTTTGTAAATCAGGTAGCAAATACTACATACTGTAACGGAAAACTACGGAACCCTAGATTGCGCGTGGCCTGACACGCACTTTTTGATCTGGGTTTTATGTGAAATACCTATTTGTTAAGCATGAATAACAACTATATTGGTACTTTATAGTCCTATAGTTTAATAGTATACCTATATAACATAAACCTAATTTATTCATGCCCGTTTCATTCAACATTAATCGTTATGTACTCCATTACCTATTTTTGTGTCGTAAATTAAAAAGACACTATGATGTAGGTAGGTACCACCCAATTTAGACTATAATAGTTAGCTACAGCGTGCACCGGAAAACTTGAATGATTATATTGGTTTTATCAAATTATATTAATCAACTACTAGTTATTTTAGGAAAAAATACTTTACTTACTTGCAAATAGCTCGATGTAGCCCTCTAAATTCCACGCCTGCAACAACACTTTCACATCCTCATCAATTGGTAAAGGATCACTTGTATGCCAGGCAAAACACTGTACTCGCGCCGGCGGCGTAGACGACACACAACAAATAAATAATCAATTATCAAATCAAACAAACAACACCGGGGCGGCTTGCAACTGGTTTCGACCTGCTTGCTTGCAAGCATGTGTTTTTTTGGCGGTTAACGCCCCCCTCCCCCGTTCCTCTCCGCTTTTACCGCAGTTATTAACCTATTTGACGGGTACAGATTACAATGCGTATTTTCACCGTTACAGATGCATCATAATTTTTACAAACCTATTTGTATTTATCATGTTACGTGGTTAATCAAAACGATTTAAAAGTAATTGTTACAAAATCATGTTTAACTAGAATCATATGTTAATGTTTACAAGTCACTTATTTCATGATACGATATTTTTATTTATCTCAACCCGGTTTTCGTAGACTCAACAGTTTTTTTTTTAACTAATCGTTCTTGTAGTATTGTAGGAAATCTTTTTTTTCCGTGCAGACATACGAAATAAGTAATTTGTAAAACAACAGTAACCGCAAGTGCTATACGTGGCTCTTAACTACATTGTTTCAGAGGCTATAATGGAACACATGTCTTTTTAACATATTATCCAGCCTACATCTGTTATTCCAACACCTATACTCTGTTTCCCACAATTTGCCCTGTTTTTGTTCAAAAACAATGAAAAATACAACAAGTGATATAAATTTGTGTTCTTTATGCTTAAGGATTAAGAGCTGTAATCGCATAAAAGGCAGTTTTTGGAGGTAAGTGGAAAAATGCCAGTCGTTTCTTGACAGACATTGACAGTTACAAAAGGTTTGATACGCAACGTTTTTGCTTGCTCGTGGCTGTATAGGATTATAATAAAACTCAAGATAAAAAACCTTGAGATTTTTTGCATAATACCAACAATCACTTGATCTTGATATGGAAACAATAAAGACTGTGACTGTGGCACTGTTATTTTATTGGCGCCAAAATGGCTGCTGCGGGATGCTTTTAGCCTGCTTTTTACTGAAGTATTAGGGGTTAAAGTATGAAATTGCCGTTTTGTATGGACGAAATCGAGAAAAGTCATTTTTCCATACTAACATTTTTTTAGTTTTTTTAAAAACGCCTGAACCGTTTTCGATGCAATTAAAGGTGAAAGTTAGATGGTTATAAAGCTACGCATTATAGTATTTAAATTTCTGAAAATCAAAGTATATAATACAAATATACTTAATTGAAGCAAGAAGGTCAGCTGACACATTGTAAGGGGTCTTTTCAACGACTTTCTTTGAAGTAATAGGCACTAGTATTGCATTTTTTTTTTTAGTCAAAAGTTACTTTATTTTGTTTTTGATACAATACAAAAAGAATTACGCAATAATATGACTATACTTAAAAGCTATAAACAAAATAAAAAGTGGGAAAATAATCGGCAATTTCATACTTTAACCCCTATTATTAGCTATATTACTGTATTTTAGCAGTTTTAGCGTTATAGGGTAACAAATATACATACAAACTATTGCGTTTATAATAATAGCAGAAGAACAGTTTATACATAACCTTAAATAACATTTCTATTAGGTCAGTAACCGTTTACGTCAGTTTTGGATACAAATTGTTACACCTAAAAACTCATCATCAAAGAGTCCTTGGAACTTACAAAATAAGGTCTAAAACAGCATAACATATTGAAACTTGTAGGCACTTGTTAAAGGTCCCGTGACATTTTACTCTCAATTTTACGTCCTCTTTTAGTATCGTCTGGAGTGTTGGGTAAATTCGCAGGTTACACTTACCGGGGTTGCCAGGATAGGGAATTTTACCAGATTATATGGAAATTGCTAACAAGTTCCATTGTGAGTTCTTGTAGCTTGCTTCGTTTGCCTGAAACGTCTCCATTTCACGCATTGTATTTATCTTATTTTAAGTTTAAAATTATATTTACTTTTTTTTTTCATTCCATAGGGATAACTAAAAAATAGAATTACGTTGTAAATAAGATTTCTTAATTAAACTTATCACTGGCAATAAAATTTCCTTGAAAACAGTTATAATCCCTCGATCATGAGTTATTCCAGACACAATTGAAATCAATTGTTATCGCAACACGCGCGTGCCTCCTGGGGGTTGAGGGATTAAATGCAAACAAAAAAACTAAGTTATATTAAGTATGTGCTACCGCAGCGAATGCGAATGGGGGCACTTGACTTCATACGTTAAAGTCAGTAACAAATTGTTGAGTAAACAATGTCGGCTGCAAAAGTTTTGATTTGAACCCACAAACTGCCGCTTAGCGGGAGACTGCTCTAACCAATTTATTAAGTTTATTATTATTTATTATTATCATTAGTACTTTTACATAACCTTGGTATACATTTTGTGCTTTGCAAACTACTTTCGTTGGTGTCTGCGAGTGTGAATCGTATCGAAATAAGTAGCGTTATACAAGTTATTATTTGTATTAGTTAACATAAGGTGTGGGTTTGAGTCCCACCTAATGCAGTCGACATTTTGATTCAAGGAATTGTATTTTAAATTTTCATTAAGCATCTGGCAACACCGGCGATTTCTTTCGGCAGTAAGGCGGTGTATTTACTGCGGAGTTGAGCTGCAATCACGACGACACGCGTTACGCCCTTTTTATTGCGAGGGTCGGGTTATTGCGGCCCACAGCCGTCCGCAGAAGCATTTAGAGATAATTCTATGAATAAAACTATAGAAACTATACCTAAGTTAAAAATGATCGAAACACTTTAAAACTGGTGTGTGCACTTTACTCTGATTACAAAGAAAGCAGCCATTAAAGACCCTGTTTCGTGGTATAAGAAGCAAGAAAGGTGCCCCAAAAGCCCAGACCCGGTATTATGGTATTTGAAGCCATAACCACAAAAGCGCATACCCTAAACAACATAAGAAAGTCTATATCTACATTATAGAAGTCCAGGTTTCGCTTTTCGCTTAGCAGACCGTACTTCGTTTATCCTTCCTCCCAAAGGAAGTCAATATAGATCTGAATTTCATGCAGTTCATTCATATTCAGGCTTCATGAATTGGTTACGACCATAATGAACGCTCTAAACTGTTTTAAAAATCATCGAGATACAAAATAGACAAGACAATTAATAGACAATCTAAATTCATAAAAAACGCGAGTTTAACTTTAATTTCTAGCTAGTCAGTTAAAATCAGCGCAGATTCGTTGTACATCTGGCAACACAGGCTATTTCTTTCGGCAGTAAGGTGGTGTATTTACTGCGGAGTTGAGCTGCAATCACGGCGACACGCGTTACGCCCTTTTTATCGCGAGGGTCGGGTTATTGCGGCCCACAGCCGTTTGCGGCCATTTAGAGAATTCGAGGTTCGTGTTGATTGGGTCCTATGGCCTTTTTAGATTTTGAATTTTAACTATCATAGATGTCAAAATGTATCACAGGTAGGTATATTATAATTAATCTACACTAACATTATAAAGAGGAAAGATTTGATTGTTTGTTTGTATTGAATAAGCTCGGAAACTTTTGGACCAATTTGAAAAATTCTTTTACTATTAGAATCTGGCATTATCCCTAATGAACATAGGCAACTTTTTACTGCGGGACCCGGTAGGTGGTGCTGCTGTCGGTATGTCAAGTCAACTACTAAACGGCTTGACCGATTGGGTTGAAATTTTGTATGTGTATTTCCATGGTTTCACAGACACGAATGTAAGTATTAATTTAAGCCTACCTAATCTATCAAAAATAATAGCTATAATATCATAAATGCGAAAGTGACTATATGTGTCTATTACTCTTTCACGGCTAAAATAATGAACCACATTTGATGAAATTACCCAAGATAGTAGTACCAAGATAGACCTTGAGAAAGGACACATATTCTGTATCCCACAGCTGGGAACAGGTTTCTGCCCGCGCGATATAACGTGATGTTCATGCGAGTCGAGCCGCGGGAAAAGCTAGTGCGATTGTTGTGTCCCATCCATCAAGTTTGTACCCCGGTGTTTACGGTGTATTTCATATCTGCTTTTATTTTCCTCAGAACTCAAGCGATCATACATTTCGTTCATACACACCAATTTTATCACCGATAAATTTACTTTGCGAATATACCACACGAGAAAAGACTCTTGCAAAGATACTCGTAGAACCACCATACAATTTACACACAATGTTGTAAGAATTCCGAATGTATCTGTGGTTTTATTCAGTTTAAATTGTTTAGAGATCTGCGGACTTATTTGACGAACATCTCGCTCTAGATAGAAGCAAAACAATGTTAAATAGTAGTAAATTTGTGTGAAACTTTATAGTGACAGACTTAGTTTCAACCAAATAGAACACAATGTAAATATACCTTAAATATCCTTGATATTTTAAACAAATACCGCCATTGCGCAATTTTATTTGTGTGCTTATCAATAAATTACCTTATTACATAATACAATAGTAACATCTAGTCTCAAGAAATAGTATAATATCTTCATCAAATACTAGAAATTCCCTTTAAGTGGTTCTTTTCCATTCAGAATAACATTTTCCTACTTCCAATTATAGATAACGGTGACTTAGCTAAATTGGATTTTATTGATATATTTAAAGTATTCATTAAAAATAAGTCTTGAAATAGTCCTAGATTTGTAACTAACTTATTTAATTTATTACCCTATTACCATTATGAAGACCTAAACTGATCGTATCTGATAAGAGTTAATAGACTTGTAGACGAAAACAATTGATTTGATGTGCTCTAAATCCAAATACCATTCACCTAGGCAAGTCTATCAAGAAGTTTTAAAGTATTTTCAAGGTATCTAGACTCCGCCAAAAGCTTGGCAAAGCCAACTCTATCGGCGTAAGCTGTTTGAGAAGTCTAAAGAAATAAAAGCAGTTTTACCATCCCATTGACCGTATCATAAAACTGACTATAAAACTTTCAAAAACATTTCCATACGCGAAATAATAAAGTTACTGTCTCCAAAACTAGCGTTTTCCAATCTTGTAGCAATAAAATCGCATCGGTTCGGGCACAGTGTAGATTCACAGCAGTACGCTCAGTCTCCTACCATTCGAACATTAAATAACCATTGTATTTATTTTCAAGGAATCGCAGCGCAGCAAAAATAGTACAGTCAATTCACACTATTAACATTTTACCCTTGGTTGGTAATGACGACTTAAGCATGAACTGTGTCTATCAAGGCAAACATTAAAATATAACCTATTGCACCCCAAAAAAAGTCATTACAATCAATAATTATAGAATGATGTACATTTAAGCGGTCCACATGCGGGTGGCGCGCATTTCGAGTACATTGCTAGCTTTATTTGATAGATCACTCGTGCCCAGTATCATCTATCAAATATAGCCTGCAATGTACTCGAAAAGCGCCATCTGCATGCGGACCCGCGTGACAATAAAAAGGCCCTAAGGCGGTGTAGTTCCAAGAGGCAGCGTTTTTGAGTTTTTAAAACCCATCTGAGAACTAGAAAACAGCGTTTTAAAGTCTGAAAAAAATATATGTATTAGTTGAGAATCTATTCTAGTCACAGTCGCTAACGGTTGTCACGATTTGATTAACTTGGCTCGATAGAAAAAAATCACAAACCTACCTGTCTTCAAAATGTTTTTTGAATTTCACGACTAAACTACGGACATTTTAAATAAAAATTTATGCTAGTTTAAAGCTGGGCTTAATGCTATTGTCGAATATTAAAGTTTGAGAATTTTGAAACTGAAGCCAGGGTGCTCCATTTAATAAGATTTCATCCACTCGGCATTCCAGTTCTGCAGGATTTCCAGCAATAGTTTTCCAGATCCAATCCAATCCAGACAAAGTTTAAGCTTAAGACAGCTTGATGTGGCAAAACCGATTCACCATTGACACAAAGTCGGTTTTTGACACAAATAGGATATAAAAATATGATATAAATTGTCAGTGTATAAACTTGAAAAATTTTCTTTCGGGTGTTAAGGGTGCAAACTCCTAACATTTGATGAAACAACGCTGGCTCACAGCGTAAGAATATGCTTGAAAAATTCGCGCCGTGTCGCAGTGTCTCGGTGGCCTAATGGTATGGCGCCCGCCCGGCATGCGAGGAGATGCGGGTTCGAGTCCCGCCTGTGACAAAATTTTTCAAGTTTATATACTGATATTATAAGTGCAATTAGGTTGCTAAAATATCAAATAAAGTATATGATATAAATTGGTTTATTTATTATTTTGCATACATTTGGCAAGCGTGGTGATTATGCATATAAGTACCCATCATTGATATGCTAGCTTAAATTCCATGATGCAGGCCTTTACCCTGCAGTGGGATGACTAAAGGCCGTAACATAATTTTACATAAGTTTACATCAATGAATGTATTTTGATATATCCGCGGGCTTACTGCTACAATTTTAGTTGACGACTAAAGCAGATAGTATAAACCTGATAGAATACGACCTCGTTTTCAAATTTTGCTGTCACCATCAGTTCTTATCGTTTTATTATTTTTCATGTCCTGGATTACAATAGGGGATGAAATTCACAATAAACATACACCTAGATACGTTATAACAAGTAATTTCCAAAAGATAATTGTGAAAGAACCAATAAAATCAAACACCAACTGATTTCTATTAAAGTTTATCGCTCACAACTTACACTATTACACTGTTGCACTAACAAAATAACAAATTAATAAGGAGCGACGTGGCGCATAATACGAGACAGAGACTGAAGATATCGTAGAAAGAGAAATAGTATGGCAAATGTCAACAATAAACATAAGCGTTGCTTGATGAAACAGTTTTACCTTGATTGGGTAGCACTTATCAGATCCAAGCAACCTTGGAATTTCCTTAATGAAACCAATTTTAATTATTTTGGGATCATCAAGACTATTTTCCTGTTTCCATAAAATATCAAGCTACCAATATCTCATGTCGCTTTGGGCCAGTCCGTCAAGAGGTGTTCCTTCTCATTATCCCCTGATTAAATCTTGGACCTTAGGCGGAGACCTCATTACTTGAGCGTTGAGTATCCGATTGCTTAAGTAAAAACTTCCAAAAACAATAATTCTTACTTGGTCGATTCATCTGGTAAGACGAAGAAGACGGAGAATTTGTGTGTAGGCCTACACACATATTCGCCGTTCCATAACCTTTTCCTCCCAAGGGCCATCAGTTCACCTTGCTATGACCGACCACTGCCACTTCAGTTGAGTGATTCTTCGAGAAAAGTCTAAATAACTTTTTGATTGATGCTGATAACATGCTTTACGCATACCCTATAGTCGGGGTGTTAGGTAAGGTTAGATTAGTGACAGGTTATTTTTTACTCTGCACTTCAGCGTGAGGTTCGATTACCAGCAAAAAAGTCAGCTATCCCATGGGTGTTCTATGAGCTGAGATTACGGTATTAACTTACTCTGCGCTTCAGCGTGAGGTTCGATTACCTGCAAAAAAGTCAGCTATCCCATGGGTGTTCTATGAGCTGAGATTACGGTATTAACCTAATGCTTAAGAAAGGGATGGTATATCTCTTAATGGTTGCACAGTGCTGTTCTAACCAAGCATAGTTCTCTTTCTATTGCCCACTGTGTGACCTTGATCTTACTAGTTAGTACTCCATCGCCCGCTGTAGAATATAGAACTTTCTTATGAGAGCCATATAAATCGAATTCATTTCCATAGATTATCACTGACATCAACACAAGACTTGTTCAAGTATTCTGTCTTAAGACACTGTGTAAATTTTGATGCGAAGAGTAATTTCCCGCGATCCAAGATTGTCTCAGATACGTCTTTTTTAAGAGACCCATATAAAGCGAACCCATTCCCATGGATTTACTGACTGCCTGATTACTTGATACTGACTGATTACTGACAAAACGCACTGGGCCAAGACTTCCGTCTTAAGACCTAGGTAATTTTGATGGGAAAAGTAGCTTCCCGTGATCCAAGCTATCCTACGATTATTACCAGGGAGGAAACCACGTCTCAAGTTCCAGTTTTTGTTGCCAAGGCTTAGTGCGGCCGTACCCTTACGGGACCTTACCAAATTAAATTCCCGATCCGACCCTCGTTAGTGTGTTTCAGGAATCCCTCTATGCTCCCACCGGAACCTTGATACTTAAAGCTTTTGGTTTTTAAAACATGCGGCGAGAGAAATTTAAATACGAACTACCTACGTGGTGATTTGAAAATAATAGATGAACTTTAAAGATAGATTGATGAACTTTACTGATGATTTCTGACATTCCGTTTTAATTTATACTAATATTATAAAACTGAAGAGTTTGTTTGTTTGTTTGTTTGAACACGCTAATCTCAGGAAGTACTGGTTCGAAATTAATTTTGTGTTGGATAGTCTATATATCTTTATATAGCATCACGCTGCGACCAATAGGAGCGAAGCATCAGTGAAAAATGTCGGAAAAATAATCGCGATCTTAATAACTAGCTAGCTAGTAAGTAAAATATAACCAATAGTAAAGTTAAAAATTTTGTGCCCAGCAGTGGCAGTCCGTCAGTATAGGATGAAGATGATTATTTATCCATATGATATCCATAAAATTTAGAACTCAATTAATTTGTGATATAAACAAACAGAATATCCTCATATATTTTGACGAATGTTTTCAATTTTCGAATGGAATTTTGAATTTGAAACTATATACCACAGGTTTTTTATTTCAGGATAAAAGTAGCCCATTGTGTTATTCGAGCTTAGAATCTATTTTTGTCAGTATATAAACTTGAAAAATTTTGTCTCAGGCGGGACTCGAACCCGCATCTCCTCGCATGCCGGGCGGGAGATGCTGGTTCGAGTCCCGCCTGAGACAAAATTTTTCAAGTTTATATACTGATATTATAATTGCAATTTAATTGCTAAAATATCAAATAAAGTATCTATTTTTGTGCCAAATTTTATTCAGACAATAAAATCATTTTGGTGTGATAAAGAAATAAACATTTAGTATACAAACTTGAAAAATTTAGTCTCAGGCGGGACTCGAACCCGCATCTCCTCGCATGCCGGGCGGGCGCCATACCATTAGGTCCCGCCTGAGACAAAATTTTTCAAGTTTATATACTGATATTATAAGTGCAATTAAGTTGCTAAAATATCAAATAAAGTAAACAAACATTTATCCAAGCTCTCACATTTATGGCATTATTAAGGGGTCATCCATAAATTAAGTCACACGAATTTAGAGATTTTCAGACCCCTCCCCCCGCTCCCCATTGTCACGCATTTTTACGAACATTCCCATACTATTTTGCCCAATGTCACCAAAAGTAAGACCCCCCCCCCCTTAATGTGTGACGTAATTTGTGGACGGCTCCTAAGAAGTTTTTTTTAAATCTAAGCAATTTCATTGCAATTACAACATCAGCATTTTAACTTGAAAAATTATGTCTCTGGCGAGACTCGAACCCAAATCTCGTCGCATGCCGGGCGCGGCGCTTTAACATTAATAAATTTTAATGAATGAAACAATAAATAAAATAAATGCGAGGAGATGCGGGTTCGAGTCCCGCCTGAGACAAAATTTTGCAAGTTTAAATACAGATACAGTAAGAAGTTTTGTAAGTTTATATAAAAAAACAATACACTTTGTCGTATTAAGAGCATCATAGAAGGTGACAACAGAAGGATGAGAACAGATGGTGTTATTCTATAATAGGCTAGCACCTGACGTCTCGGCTAGTTGCCGTTTAGTATCAGCATATCCAAATATATATATAATAATATATAATCAATAAGCTAACCATTCAAACTTATATCGAAACATAATACTCATCCATTTATGGTTAAATTTCGATTGAATTTGAATTAATCCGAGACACAACATATTTAATCATAATCAAAATCAAACTCGCAGGTAATATACTGTTGAAACAATATACTAATTCAACCACAGCTTAAACAGATACAGTAGGTTTCGAATCTAAACTAAACTTATAATATAAGCGATGAACTATCGAAATGAAAGATACATAAAATGGATATATTGCGTTTAAGTCATTTTGCATCTTCTGAGGCGTCGGGATGAGTTTAAATACTTATAATTTTTAGATTTTTTTTTTTAAGAAAGTCACTATTTACTTTATGTGATATGTAAGCAATTTAATTGCAAAAATAATATCAGCATTTAAACTTTGGTTAAGCGCCGCGCCCAGCAAGCGAGGAAATGCGGGTTCGAGTCCCGTCTGAGACAAATTTTTTCAAGTTTATATATATATATATATATTTAATTTATTTAAGGCATCAAACAGTCATATACATGAAATAATAAATAAGTACATTAGTACAGAATTTTTCTTTACAAAAGACCTAAATAGTGCCTATAAAGTAAAATACAATAAAAATATAATATAAGAGATATAGGTGATCAGACATGCTGAGATTACCTCTAAATGATGATTAAGGTTTTGAGATTAAGTAACATAGTAATATAGCAAAGAATATAGTTACAATCTGTTTCTGTAATAAATGGAAATCTACAGTAATATAA
Organism: Anania crocealis; assembly: GCA_949315895.1. Taxonomy (NCBI): domain Eukaryota; kingdom Metazoa; phylum Arthropoda; class Insecta; order Lepidoptera; family Crambidae; genus Anania; species Anania crocealis. The sequence continues at coordinate 3,607,151 of OX438874.1, read as the reverse complement.
TCTAGACATCAAGTACCTAGGTAGGCATGAACCCACCTAGTTAGATTTACAAAGCAAGACTCAATAAGAGAGTCTGTTTTAATTCAGGTAGGGATAAATTAAATAAGTCTATGTTGGTGTATTTTTTATTATAAATGGTAGTGGAACGGAATGAAAATGAGTTACGTGTATAGTTCTTACGATAACACGGTGGATTAAAAAGTGGTCGGGTACGTGAGGGTCGCACGGGGAGTCGCACGCGAGACACGAAGGAGGTGCTGCTGAGTAGCGATGGAGAATCGACTAAGTTGGAGAGTATTTTGTATAAGAACACTATATCGAACATTTCTCGTCTGCTGCGCAAGGATAGTAATTTATATCTTGTTAAAGAGGATGTATACGATTCATTTGTAACATTGAAGTGATAATTCATGGACTTGATGAATTTCTTTTGAACCTTTTCTACTCTGTTTATGTGAACTTCATAAAAAGGATTCCACACAGTACTGTAGAAGTCCAGAAAGGAACGAACAAATGAGATATATAATATTTTAAGTTTCGGAATGCTAAAGCTAACATAAAATATGATCAATGTGTGCTTGAAAAGATAGCGCTGAGTTCATAATTATACCTAGATCTCTGATCGTTGTCACCCTCTCTAAGCGTTTTTGGTTTATATGGTAGTCAAAGTTTATAGGGTTTCTTTTACGTGTGTACGAAATAGTATAGCATTTGTCGCTGTTTAGAAAGAGTTGGTTTGAACCACAGTAACCATGAAGGGCTTGTAAGTCCTGTTGTAGCCTTTCGCAATCACTAATTGATCTAATAACTCGAAATAGTTTCATATCATCGGCATAGAGAAGGTGGTGACTATGCTTTATAGGGTCACCTATATCATTGATATATACGGAAAAAAGTAGCGGTCCTATATGCGATCCCTGGGGAACTATTGCAGTCACTATTTTATGATACTAGACTTCATACCGTCTCGTCAAGGTTTCTTCCATAGAAGGGCTACACTGATTTGTGATTTTTCACTTCAAGTAAGTCTACTGTTTACAGCTTTTTTGTGGCAATGTGTACACTAGAAATAGATCCGGTATAGGTTCACTGAATAAATAAGATATTTGTGCCCGCAATAAGTTATTATTGTTTGTTAGTCGAGTCATACCAATTGCTGGTAGCCATAAGGTTGAAAGTTTAGTTGAAAGTAAGTAGTGGCTCTGAAGCAGCGTTTACTACCGCTGATCCAAATGGTCGTCAAAGTTTAAGTCAGGTTTAAGTCAGGATTCTAAAGAGTGATCAAAGATTTTTCTTCATCATCATCAGACTACTTTTATGATACTAGCCGTTGCCCAAAACTTCGTATGCGTGGATTTTTGAATTTAAGAGGAAATACAAGGGCCGGTTTTCCATACAAACGTAGTCCCCTGTTTCCTCCCTGGATAAAGCCAGTAGAGCAATAATTTTTATTACAAAAATCTATGGCCACTATTAGCATGTTTCTATGTTTTCTGTTTTTTCATAAATTAGTTAATAAAAAAGATATGAGCCCTCAAAAATCGAAAAATTCGCCAGATTTTCCGCTGTGTTCAAACAACCAAAAAACAAATTTGGCAAAATTTTACAAAAAAGGAAAACATACGAACACGGCTTAAGCCTTTCTTTAATTTTTAATGAAAAAAGTATTTAAATCGGTCTAGTTTTGGAAAAGTAATCGGGGGACTACGAAACGTTGATTTGGTGTGTTTTTAGTAGGTATTTTCGGTCCAAGAAGCAGTTGTCTCTATCTTAATAATCTTCTCTGCGGTGAAGGCGTTTGGCACTGCGCGACAGCAATAGATTTTACAAATACCTATTTTTCAATTCTCTCGGCCGTAGTGTTTCCTCTTAAAACTGTGTATTAAAATTATTCAACGGGATTCCCAGGATAAAAAGTAGCCTATATGTTATTCCAGCCAATAAACTAACACCGTGCCAAATTTTATTCAGATCCGTTGAGTAGTATTAGCGTGAAAGAGTAACAAACATCCATACATTCTTACAAACTTTCGCGTTTATAATATTAATAGGATTTTAGCAACTCAATTGCAATAACATCAGAATTTAAACTTAAAAATTATGTCTCAGACGGGACACGAAACCGCATCTCCCTGCAGAAAAATGAGTCCCGCCTAGGGAATGCAAAACCGGGATCCCGCAAAAATCGTGCGGGATCCCGGTATTTCGGGATCCCACACAATTTTTGCGGGATCAGTCCCGCACAATAATCTAGCGGGATCCCGCGGGATTGGCGGGACTGCGCATCGATATTCGGTACGTGAATGCGCCTACACTGACACCCGCCTAGTACTTCTAAAACGTGGGTAAAGAGTATCCCACCTTTTTTTCCACGTTCTGGCAGCATTGCTCCCGTGACTCAGTCAGATAGAGAAAAGCTAGCTAATGACGGACGGGAACAAAGTAGGCAGCGGGGGCGGGGGCTTTCTTCAACGCGCGGGGTGATTGCCTGCCTATTTTTTGTCAGAAGCTGCAATTTGTAATTGTGCGTATCGTAATCCAATAACGTTTTATGTTTTACTGATGTGAAATTTCTTTCCACTGTGAACTTTTGGCTTTTCTTGTACTAACACAGAAGGAAAAGTTAAGTTATATCGAACATTATTTATAAAGTGGTTCAGTAAATGTTTGGAAAATATTGGAAATACTTTCAAAACGCATAAAATTCGCATACGGCAAAATGCAAGTTGTGTAAATTACTGTTTTCTTGAGTTTACGCGAACACTATACATTGTATGATTAATCGGTAGTTTCAAAAATCCCTCAGACCCGCATATACCGGGATTTAAATTATGTGGCGGGATTGCATTCCCTAGTCCCGCCGAAGACATATTCTTCAAGTTTGAATACCATCAGACTACTTTTAGTCTACTGGGCGTATTCTTTCCACCACTTCAAAGGCCTTTCCTAGAAGTGGATATTGCCATAATTTTAAAATTCGTATTCTGCTGACAAAAAAGGAAGTGCTAAATTCTATGCGTCTAACTTTTTAAAAACATGAACGCTCATACCTTTCATACAAGTAGACCGCTTTTCTGACCCTGACCCTGACCCTGTGGGTGACGTAAGAGGCGACTAAAGGAGTACTGCTACAAGAAGACGGGAAACAGCGTCTTCTCGCCACCATTGACCAAAGTGAGATCGCCAACACGCCTGCCAAGTGCCAAGCGTGGCGATTAAGGCTAAAGCCTCCGTATGAAGAGACCTATATCCAGAAAATATACTAATACTTACGAAGCTAATTTCTGTGCGTGCTAAAATGGTTTCCAACAGCTAATCAATCTCTGGGAATGTTATAACAATTGTTATTAACACCAAGATTTTAATTTCGATAGCTTCTAGATTAGATCCGTTGAGTGGTCGCATTTATATTGAATTCTATGGAAACAATGGCTTTGAGATATCAGATTTATGTTTTTTGATGAACTTACGGTAGATGCTGTTTTAATTGTTTGGATAATTATAAATAAATCACAACAGAACAGTACCAAAAGCCTTGATTTATCTAAAGTTCGTTAAGAAACTTTCATTTTGTTGTTTTAAATTAAATTAATCAAACTTTAATGGACTGGTATTTGGCAGGTGTGATGATGATGATTATAAGGTTGTACTAATGTGATTTTGTCAAACAAGTCACTTTGTATGCAATTTAACATGTTTAATATACAACGTGTTTCTTCTGATATCCCATAACTCTAGGGTATTAAACAGATCATGGTAAAGAATCAATTTGCATATGAATTATTTTTCAATTAACTTTTTATTTTTTTATTTCTTTAATACAAAATAATTCTAAAAAGTCACGACTGTTTATGTAAAACACCCTTACCTTGTTATGAATGAACTTTTGAATGAAAACGATTTACTCCGAACCTAATTATCAATGAAACACCCACACACGTCAATTTTTTTACAAGTTACGCTCTCCCCCTATTTTACTACTACACTTTAGTGTAAGTTTGCCAACGTCTCGCAAAACTATTGATTCGCCATACTGGTTACATTTTTTTAACAAATTTAACTAAAATTGATGTTATATTCGAAACTATTGATTTTGGAACCACATGTTCTAGGGCGTTTTATATTTTTTTTACCTATAGAACATAACCTTAGAGTTATGGGATATCAAAAGGAACACGTTGTATTATGCAAACATAAATGTGGACAACATCACATACATTGTTCTGATCCAAAAGTTCCTCCGTGGCGGAGTGGCGTACACACCGGTTTTCAAGGTGTCGCCTGCTCCGAGGTCCCGGGTTCGATTCCCGGACGGGTCAATGTAGAAAAAATGTGTTTTTCTACATTTTCTCGGGTCTGGGTGTTTGTGGTACCTTCGTTGTTTCTGGTTTCCAAAATACGAATGCTTTAAATAGTTATTCAAATTGGGGTCAGAACAATGTATGTGATGTTGTCCACATTTATTTATTTATTTATTTAAAAGTGAGTAGCTAATTAAAGCACTCATATAATCTGATCCCCAAGTTGACTATTAAAAGCACTCGTATTATGGATATCAGAAACAAGTACCACAAACACCCAGGACCAAGGAAATTAGACTCAAGAAAATGAGAAGACCACTTTCTATTCTATACTAACCCGTCCGACAATCGAAGCAGGCGACACCTTGAAAACAGGTGTGTGCGCCACCCCACGATACCTACTTGGACTCAAAATACATAAAGCGGCGAATTGATAAACACTCTTACTACGTTCGTTGATAAACATGAGTAAAAATTTAACAACGCTGAATCCCACACGATAAAGAACGGTACTAAATAATGCAATGTTAGCCTTATCCTCCTCATCAAAAATTGAAAAGCGGAGAGCCTCAATTATACTAGGACCGGTTTGTTGGACCTACTAGGGTGACCACAGGCATGGTCTTATCTACCTTTAGAAGACAACCCGTTAACATAACACGGAAACTTTTAAAATCAAATTAATCAGTTTCAATCCAAACAACTTAGTTCATATAAAAGTCTTTTTTTAAAATAATAGTAATACCAGGAGACAAATAAAATTTTATGAAAATCAAAATATTATGCCAGGAAAGATACCGAAAGGGATCATACATAGGTGAAAGGTATCTGTCAGCCGTCTTTAATATGGCAGATTCGAATTTAAATTCAAGAACTGCCAGCCTACTTTTTTATTTAACCTTTATCATTCCGCAACTGGGCCTTGGTCTCCCCCAAAGGTCTGTGTCCACGGCAATAGCTCCCAAAGATTCTTAACAGACTAACTAAATCGTTGCCCCATCTCTTTTTGGGGCAACCTCTTTGGCGATAACATTTCGGGTGGATTTATCAGGCCGGTATCAGGCAATGACACAATATTTCGGCCTATTTAGAAGAAACACCCTGTATTCACTGGAACAAAACAATTGAAATTAAAAAATCTAGGCAGCTCTATATAGAGAAAGAGAGAATGATATTGAGAGAGATATTAAGATATTCTATGAAGATGATTTGAAGGTCCATCATTGGCCCAAACTCTGATCGCCTAACTGCCTGCCAACTGTAGAGATAATGGCAAAACCATCCTTTTAGAGAAACCTATCTCAAGCAGTACACTATCATATTATGCTGATAATAAATCTGATCGTTTCACATTGTAAGGCGGCTTTACTAAGGCCTCAGTCCACATGTCTCGTTTATATCTCCAGTGTGGCCACCCGACCACCCAGTTGGAGTAACAAAGCGATGACTCGTCGAGATATAGTTCATATTAATTCAATAACATGTACAGCAGATGTTCCCCAACATTGAGTACCATACAAACTCTATAGGTGTGCAAGTATTGTGTTTAAGTAAGATGCAGTTCATATCTTCCAGGCTAATGGATTGAGGAAACACTACGGGCGAGAGAATTGAAAAATAGGTATTTGTAAAATATATTGCTGTCGCGCAGTGCCAAACGCCTTCACCGCAGAGTGATAGAGACAACTGCTTCTTGGACCGAAAATACCTACTAAAAACACACCAAATCAACGTTTCGTAGTCCCCAGAATACTTTTCCAAAACTAGACCGATTTAAATACTTTTTTCATTAAAAATTAAAGAAAGGCTTTGGCCGTGTTAGCATGTTTTCCTTTTTTTCTAAAATTTAGCCAAATTTGTTTTCTGGATGTTTGAACACAGCGGAAAATCTAGCGAATTTTTTCGTTTTTTGATGGCTCATATCTTTTTTATTCATTAATTTATGAAAAAACAGAAAACATAGAAACATGCTAATAGTGGCCATGGATTTTTGTGATAAAAATTATTGCTCTACTGGCTTTATCCAGGGAGGAAACAGGGGACTACGTTTGTATGGAGAAACGGCCCTTGTGTTTCCGAGTTTTTATTGCAACTTGTTATTCTTTTAATAGTAATGATACGCCCTTAATGAGTTGTCGAACCATCGCTGCTTTTCTAATTAAATACACCGTGTCTTATTGAAACCAATAATAAGAAATACATGTGCTACTTTATATTACTTTCTTTCTAATGTAAATTCACTTATGATAAATTGATAACACTTATAACTTTAAATAAATAAATAAATAAATATTTAGGACATGCCTCACTGGGCCACACAGAGCCATCTAGTCCCAAATTAAGCTACTATTAAGTACCCTGTCGTATGGGGTACTAGACAACCGATAAACTTACTTATATACTTTTTTTTTGTAAATACATACCTACTTATAATATATAGAAAACACCCAGACCAGTACAAATAGATATGTTCATGCACACAAATATTTGTACTGTGCGGGGATCGAACCCGCGACCCATGGCTCTGAAGCAACGTATACTACCGCTGATCCAAATGGTCGTCCAACTTTGAATGAGTGCATAGTGTGTATGTATAACCTACATATGCAACAGTAAGTTTACATTATTTTTGACAAATTTGCAACAAAACTGCGCAGTTTCCGGCCAATTACAGTTAAAAAAAACTGATGTAATTCCACCGTATTAATTTAGGAAAATTCGCACGTTTAAATACCTATAAATTATAATTTGCTACAAAATCGGACTACACTCAATCATCTTTAAAATGCTATTTTCAACTTGTTAATCCACTCCCACCGCACGCTGAATCAAAAATTTGACTGTGATTTTATTTTGGGCGTTCGCAGCGTCGCGATGTGAAGTGTCAAAGCCGTGAGCCGAATGCGTAATTGTGAAAATTAATTCACTTGAAGCCAGGGGTGGAGTTAGGGCTTGTAACTTCAGCATAGATATAAGTAGCTGCGTCTTATAGTCTGACCATAACCGCTTTACCAGGCCTTGGGTATGCCAAGGGAGGTGGGCGCGTAAAGGAACTGCAGGCTTACCCTTGACGAGTTCGAGTTACGATCAAAATCGAAACGACGTCGAGAATCAGTGATTTGGTACTCTGGAAATCGATTAGAGCGCCAATCGAGTTGTGGTCAAATAGTGAACTACTTGAAATCGAAAACCGCCGTTATATCCTTACCACCGACGTTATCGAGTTCGGATCAACGTCATATTTAAAATCGAAATCATATGTCAAGCTTTCGATTCGTAGGACGCTACTTTTTATCGATCAAATTTGTAATTTTCATATTAATAAATAGTAAATAGGTAAGTTTCTTTATTACAAATGCTATGAAATGCAATAATCTTTCTTCGTGAGTGATAGTAATGCATAAATTGCATATTTTAAGATTATTCGGTGTCTAATTTGAGTTTAAGTTCTTTGCTTGAGCGGAACGCAGATGACTGATTTTTATGCAAAGGAAACAAATATTAGAATAAAGTCCAATTGAAAATAAGTAATGTTGTACTAGTTATTGTGTATATATTTCACGAAAATAGCTTTTATTTACGAAAACTATACAAAATATGTTAGTAATGGTGATTTCGTCATCAACCGGAAATGTTTAACGGATCGCCATTTTAGATCGATCTCGACTCGACTTTGATTTCGATTCGATTGTGTTCGGGAGTACCGTTTTATCATCGAGTTCAGATTTTGACTAGGTTGAATCGAGATCGAACTACGAGTTTAAATCAAATTCAAGAGTAAGCCTGCTGCTCTGCCTCCTCCCTCCTTTTCTATATCATAGAATAATTTTCGAGACAATAATGCAAATTCTGTTAACGACGCTTGACAGCGCAGAAAAAGAAGGTAGCAGCTCCTAATTATAGTAGGAGAGCTAGTGGACCCTCCGAGTAACGGTATGTCTGTAAGGCTAGAATTTCTTATGGTGATGAGTCATAGCTTGCTAAGAACAATAACCATCACCTGGCACGCCTCAGCCCTGCACGTCATCAACCCCTATATTTTTGAAAAAGTAGGACACATTTGAAAAAAAAAACTGTATTACGTCATAAAAATGAAATAAATAAAAAATCTCATTAAATAAAACTTTATTTTACGGTTGGAGGATGTTTACAAAGGCATCTTCCTCATTAACTAGATACTCAAATATTACTCCAACCTTGTTTTTTTTAATTCTTTATCTATGTAATGTAACACTGCTCAGCTACTGCTTAACGTTCGTGATGCCTATGACGTCGTGATAACTTCTATTATTATTATTATTTTGGAAAAGAGAACAACTTCTTTTAAAAACTCATTTCGGCCCTGGCTGTCGGCTTGAATTGCAGAATTAGCCGCGAGAAGCAATGGAGGTGGAAATTTGTCACAGAGCAAATAACCCCCAATTTCTCTGGAATCGTTTCCGATCGAAGTGGAGGGTGTAAGTGGTCGTGTTTTAGATATTAAATTCTTGATAGCTCCGGTCAAAGTACTTACTAGCTATTGATAATTTAGCAAAAAGGTTGAAGATGACTTAAAAAGACTTTCCGTACCTGTGATAGCGAAATAAATTATTCAATCATATTATTTTGTTGACTGATTCAATCACATTACTAATTATGAATCGCCAATTCGCCAGACAAACGTGGCGATTATGGTAAATTTAAAAAACTTATGGAGAGGTCCGTGTCAAGCAGTGGACTGACATATGCTAGATTAATTATTCTTTTTTATTTTCTTCTTGCACTTGTTGCCAAAATTCATATTTAAAGTGATGTTTACTGTATTTCAATAACTTTTAAGAACTTCAAAATCATCAGCTCACAGCAATCCAATGCTGGATATAATCCTCTCGAGAAGGACTATAATGCTATCATGGCCATGATTAGCAGGTGGGCTGGATGTATTGGCAGTTTAAGACTAACGTGGAGTCAAGACTTCATTGCACATCATCTTCTAGCAGGACTCTTTACCAGTGCCGAATTATGACTAATTAGACCTAAGCAAGGTTAGATTAATTTTCTTTCATGGTTACAATCACTAAAGTTATTGAATGCAGAGTTTATACCATGTATATATCTTGTTTTATTTTTGCACTGTTGCAATCGTCATGACCACCAAAGAACGAAGTTCTCTAAAGAACTTACTTTATCTTCTTTGTAATTTTGGTCCCCTCATAAGGAGTTGCTTATTTGCTTTTGGGCTAATTCGGCACTGTAATTCAATCACCTATCACAATTTAGATTGAGAAGAGGTAGTGCTCTATTTTTTGCCAGCACTACACGCCATTGCAACTTGAAGCTTAAATAGCTCATTATATGTTGTTTATCTAGTTGACAGGGATTTTTAGGAAATTACCTTAGAATGTAGAAACAAGGAATCTGGGTAACTTCCAGTACGTTGAGAGTCTGTTGATGGTTCCACCGAGTAGTTCTAAATTCAAATATAAAACGAAATTTCGCGCGCAAAATACGTGAATTTCATTTGATACTATTCCAGCACCACTACATCTGGAAACTTGTAATAAAATCCTACATCGTGTCCATTCTAATTATATCCCTCACATACTCAAAACTACATAGCTTCTTAATCTTATACAAACGGTATAAGGTTGAAAATACCATAAAGTTGGATTTAGAATACAGTGTCAATAAGGTTGAAAACCAATTCACTTTTTGAGGTAGCACAAGATGACAGTCTTATGGGACCTAATTAGGTATTTCCTATTCGTATTTAGTTCTAATTAGCTGTCATATGATCACACGCATGGCTAGCGAAAGCGTCAAGTGTATTTCGAGAGAAACATTGTTTTAATCATTAATTTCCGATATTATTTGCTATTAACACACACTACAGTTTATAGGGACCGCCCACAAATTTTCATTAAGCTAGACTTGTGAGAGTGTATTATATAATGACTTTATGTTATTAAATATCAAAGCTTCCTCGAGTTATTGAAGTTTTCATTATCCAAGTCAAAGTATATTCTGAGGATAACCTTAAATCTTTTAGTATCTACCACACTTACAATAAGCATGTCTCCTAACCTAATTTTTTTTGATTGACTTACTGAGTTTTAAAAATTTTTGGCATTTAAGTCTCAAGTCCAACTATTTTTAATAAAATCTATTTCTCGTTATTAAGGTATACTAATTATTTGACGCCAATACTTATTTTACTGTATTTACCTAAAGTTTGTTTGGAAGAGACAGTTTCTTTATTTTTGCTTTTACTTTTTCTTGCTAACCACATTAGATTTTAGTCCACAAAAAAAACTTCTCTCTAATGATACGACAATTAATTAAAAGTGTAGCTCCTATTTTGTGATTAATTATTGAATTGCGGGTTCAGCACGTGTTTTTTAGGATTTTCCATTTTGTTTTGATAGTACCTACGTACGTATTAAAACTCATTATTTAGGAATTAAAAAGACATATTTGTTTATTTCAATGTAGTGCTTGCGTGAATTCAAGAAACAAAAGCATATTTTGTGAATATATTGGTAGTAAATTTTTTAGTAATTTCTAAAGGGAATCCGATAACGGATGCCGCCATCTTTGTTTACTAGACCCCAACAATGTACTTGAGTTTGGAGACAGTCTTGCACGTCCGGACTTGTCAGGCAAGTGGCACTGCCCCAATTACAAGGTTCAACATGTCCAGGGCCCTCGGCGAGGTTAAGAGGTGTGTGATTTGGTTAGCGCTAAGTGTTTCTTGGTTGCTTTCCTAGATTTTGTATGAGTAGATGTTTAAATTTGACTAATAACGTTTAACTTATTATTAAACGTATGAAATAACCTAAGGTTTTGTAAAAACCTGAAAACTTTAAATTCAAAGATTCGGCTTCGGAATTCTAAATTTAAATGTAGGTATCTCAGAAATTGTTTGGTAAACCAGCGCCCTTAGACAATTAGTGGCTTTCCAATTTATCGTTTACGCCCAAATGTATGAAAATGACATTAACAAACGATTATCCCTCGATCGTGAGTTATTCCAGACACAATTAAAATCAATTGTTATCGCGACAACCGGTTGTCGCTTGGGGTTCAAAGCGTTAAATAAATTGCATTATCTGTACTGCATTCATTTTTGAGGGTCGCCGGCCGCCCGGTTTTCCTGCATGAAATAGTGCTTGCTCATTTAGTGTTAGTGTGGGTAGTGTGGTGAAGGTACCTAGGCCGGTATTAACAAGGGGAAATCATAAGCAAAATAATTTTTAAAATCCATATTTAATTGTTATTATTATTATTCTATTACTCTATTAATTTTATCTGTTCGTCTAGAGCAGGGGTCGGCAACCTTAGATAGATAGATAACACTTTATTGCACAAAATAAAAGAAAACAAATAAATTACAAAGAAGAGAAAATGTACAAATAGGCGGCCTTATCGCTTTAAGCGATCTCTACCAGACTACCTTTGGGTAGAGGAAATTTAGTTTTAGTAGAGTAGGGGTAGCACTGTGCAAGAAAAGCGATGTATAACAGATATAATAACATACATGTTACTAAAATACAATAGGCTAGGGCCTTAAGATGGCGAAATGAACTAATGGCGGGCCGCACTTGTGATATAAACGTATATAATTGGTATTATAATCCATAGAAAAAAAAACAAAAAATGTGATGTCTGAGATCCTAAATGCAGGCTATTTCTTGTAATTCGTAGAATGGCACTCAAGTTCTCATCATGATTCTCGTTCATGGATTTAATTTGATATTTACAGATCATTTAAAAAACATTTACGGCAAGTAAGAAGTCCGCGGGCCGCAGTTTGCCGAACCCTGGTCTAGAGTACACGATATTAGAAAGCTACTTGTCTAACGGCCATTTCCAATAACCTATCTAGCTTCAGTTTTGGCATATCGGAGATAGAAAACAACTTCTGTATTTGTTTCTCTGGATGGCAAAAACAGAGATAGAAACTGTTTCCTATCTCCGATATGCCAAAACTGAAGATAGATAGGTTATTGGAAATGGCCGTAAGGCCGCAGGTACTATATTCGAATTCAAATATTGGCTTTGGGATTCCAAATCTTATTCTTTTTTTTTACTAATGTCCAAGTTTCTGAACTAGTAGTGTAAAAGCGACAGTTTAAAGTTGCAATGTTATTATCTCTGACGGGTTGGCGATCACAGTTTGGCCAATAGAAAGGCCAATAGTAAAGAAAAGACTTTGCTGTCGCCCGACTCCTTCTGACAGTTCGCCTTAAGTCGCCTCTAACGACACCCATACGCAAATTTACTCAGTTAAAAACTTTTGCTTAAAGAATTTTGTTTTTTGTTTCCATTTGATTTGAAATCTGGAAGTACAAAAACAGACAAACAAACAGAGTCAATTCCTCTGGACGAGAAAGGAATGCGTTTACAAGTTAAGTAGCCATTTTGAACTAGCATTACAATTATTATACACATAATATCCGTAACTAAAGAGCCCTTAACATGTTTTTCAACTCTGCGTGAGTGAGCTCGACTATTTTACGCTAAACGAGTTGAATTAGACCGCAGCCGCAATTAAGCTGAGCTGAGCTATTTATAGCTCGCTCTGTTTTCAAGCATTCGCTGTAACTTTTTTATTTTTTGCCTGATGACATGACGTGTTGTAAGTTCCTCGATTGAGTGGGTGAAGTCTGTATCGAAGTTAATATTAACCAAAATACTTGCAAAACACTAAAGTTTATTCAAAAGGCAAATAATAAGAAAATTGCGACATACTTATTAATATTTTTATGTATGAGCACACGTACCTTTTTAACATGTTATACGATTTCGAGGTATATCTTACAGAAACAAACAAACGTAACGTGTCGACCTAAAACAACATCGAACAATAGAGTCGGGGTAAAAAGAGGTAAAAAAATGAAAATATTTTAACATACGAAAAGCGTCATAGAAACGCAAATTTTGAGAGCTAAACATTTTTGGAAGTACAGGTTTTTTAAGTTTATTTATCACTAGAACTAAACATAAAATGTTCTACTTGTGACATCAAAGTTTTTAATTTAATACAAGTTACCACCATTATTTCACTTTGAAGCTTCTTGTTAATTAAACTACCTAATATAAATATCTTGTGTACCTAGGTAGCTTTGAATTTTCTGAAGGTAAGGTGTCTATTTCAGTTCTGAAATAGACACCTTACCTTAAGATCTAATTTCTCAACGAAACTAGAGGTGCAGACGCTATGACGATAGTTTTAAGTTGTATTTGTCTGGGACTAATCGAGGCAATTCGTCTGCGAACCTTAAGGATAGGAACTATACAGAGCAGACACCAAAAATGAACGTAATCAAATTCAGGTTGATAGGGTGTGTCCTCGAACACAGAGGTTAAATGAATAAATTAAACTGATACATAAATAAAAACAAAATAAGAATGTTCCATAGTCAACATGGTATACACACAGCTCTACTCGCTACGTTAGGAATTGGGATCTGTTTGCTTATTGCGACTTTTACTCAATCAAGTTTGTACTTAATTAATACGTACTTTATTTTATATATAAAGGTATACCTACAGTTTTACATAAATAAATATTCAATATATTAATCTATCGTAAAGCAAGCTCACATTCGCATGAACATCAATCGTAGGCGTAGGTACAAAGATTTTCTTTAGTCTAGCAATCGTATGGCACTTATGCAGCGCAATCACAGTGCTTTCAGGAGGGGATGCAGTCTTGCTTCGGAAGGCACATCAAGCCTTTGAGCTTTTGTCGCAAGATGAAGGTCGTATAAACGAGTGACGTCAAAATCCTGTAATGGGAGAGTTGGAAAACTCTGGTGTCAGAACTCCAGATTATCCTCGAAGCAAACGAAAAAAAGGATCGATCGTCAACTGTCTAGTGATAATATTTACCTACATTTTGTCGCAATTCTGTCTTCTGTCTGATGGAAGTTACCCAGTAATAAGCGGCTCGGAAAACTATGACACTAGACTATCCTTCAAGAAGATTCATACGAAAATAATGTCGTCCGTTAACTGTCTAGATATCATATTCAACTCGCTGATCTTGAGCCCCGACACCGTTACACGTAATTTAATTACCACGCAATAAAATAATGAAATTACGCGTCAAACACATTTCGCCGTAATGGCTGCCCGCTTTGCATAATCACAAAATATGCGTTGCCTGACGGCTTGCTAATTTACCCTGTCATGTTACTAGGGTAGCTGCTGGGTTCTAAATGTTATTGAGAAGGATTTTGTTCCTTATAGATAAGCATTTATGTATTAATCACGACCGAGTGTTTTCAGCACCGGATCAAAATCTCGGGGTCCTGGGGTCGCTCACCGGGTCGAACAACAAGTTATATTGCTCGGGTTTCTGCACCAAACCGCAATTGACAAGCGTGTTGGTTATGTACCCATCATTGCTGTGGTAACTTGAATTTCATTAACTTAAGTTACCTCCATCATTACCCACCTTTTCCCTGCAATGGGATGACTAATATAGGCTGTTACTTTACTTTTTTTTTATCGCCAGCCGTGTGATGTCGGCCTAGAACAGAAGCACCACATCTTCAAAGAGGCAGCTGAAGGAGTACTGGCACCAGAGCTCCTGAACTATAGGTATGTGAATTCTTACTTGCGCAAGAGTAACTAAAACAAAAATTTACTTATAAGTTAGGTTAAATTAGAGGAGTTTTATCTTGTTATCGTATGACTACTAAGGACCTCTGACGTTACTTGCTTTACGACTTCTAGCGACAGGAGTTTTGAGCAACGGCTTAACTTGTCAGAAACATGACTATAACCACAGAACATGGAAAAAGGTAAGAAAGGCGATGTAGGCGTGCCACAGTGGTTATGAGCAAGTGCTTGTAGGTGAGCTGTGATTGGTTTCTTTTGACGTCGCGCGACATCAAAGGGATTCGTCTGATTGGCGTTCTTTGAACTCGTTAACGTGTAATGGGGTGCAAGCGGCGACATCAGATACAAATGGCGCATGACCTTTCTAACCTTTTTTCCATGTTCTGTGACAAAACACACCCCTTCCAGACCCAATTTAAAAAAGATCGTCATCTAAATTGACTTAACCGGGCATCGAAAGAAAACACCACATTATATTACAGGGTATCTACTCATTAGTATAAGTAGGAAGTATGTACAGCCTCCCGTTTCGCGGTTCCTTTATAATAAAGAAAAGGGACAAATCAAAATGGGACAGACTCACCGCACTTGACCTTCGCTTACGGAGACTCAACAATAACAATCGACAAAAATAGAGTATTTTTGAAGAAAAATGTGCTACCAAAAGAAAACGAGAGCACTTTGTTCGAGTGCACAACTTGGCTCCCTTTCAGTCGTGCCCCAAATGCTAAATTGCACGAATAGGGTTGTCCTGCTGTTGTTGCTATCGATAAATGATTACTTATTATATTCCATGGGTCGTGAATCGAGTACTAGCCCATAAAAAGAATAACACCACACTACGAATTCTATGTGTTTAGTAAGAGACAACTAAAATAGTACTGCCAAAAGAATACAGACAGCGTCTTTATTTACTATTGGCCAAACTGCGACCATCACTAGATCTTCAGTGGAGAAGCTCAAAAAATCTGAAAGGACCGAAGAATAACTAGGAACACAAAAGTTCGGCTAATGAGATGACTGGTCTTTCCAATTTTTCTATATGGAGCCGAGGAAACAGGACCGTCACAAGATTGACGCTCTAGAAATATGGTGCTTTAGACGCCTGCTGAGAATCCCGTGGACTGCGCACCGCACTAACGTTTCAATCCTCAAAGATCTTAACATCCAAGAGAGATTATCGTCAACTGTGCAAATACGAATCCTTAAGTTTTTCGGACACATCATCACCTGTAACGAGGACTCAATGGAACGACTTGTGGTGCAGGGGAAAGTCACGGGCAAAAGATCCCGTGGGCGCTTTCTGACACGGTGGACAGACCTTATCAAAACTGTAACCAACCTCAGCATAAACGATCGCTCCCACTCTGCCAAACATCGAGCTACTTGGCAACGCGTCGCGAGAGCAGCGGTGACGCGGAACCGACCGAAGCATGACCACGACCACTCTGTCAAGAGTGCACGACTAAGAAGAAGAAGAACCCGTCAGCAAGCGTGGCAATTTATAAGGGATAAGTCCTTAAATAGTCCTGTGTCTATAGCTTGATATGATGAAGATAATATAATATGTATAGGTAGTTTAATACAATTACAGATTATTACTACAAATTCATTTGTGATATTTGATATAACATATATAAAGTTCCCGATGTTACAAACCTAAGTATAATACATACAAAGTTACCTAACAGGCAAATCCCACATTAGATGAACTATACAACAAAAGTAAAAGAAAGTTAAAGTTAAAAAGTTAAACATCACTATCGTCCTGACTTTTTTCTATCGGCAAATAGAAGAAAAAGAAACACTCCAAATAGAAGAACCTCCTCCTTTTTTAAGTCAGTTGAAAATAGCTACTATGCGACAAAACTTTACCAAACTCGATACACAAAAAATGTCGATACCCAGCGCATCTCTATTACGAATTGTAGGTTCGGCTTCGTGTTGTAACGCTCTTTTGTTTGCACCATGTTAATCACAGATTGAATATTTAAAGTTGAAATCACGAAATTTCCACGGCAAACATTTGCACAGAAAATTTTGAAGCCCTAATCGTTTTATTGTTGGCTCGGAACGTTACGCACTGGAATAGAAATTAATTTCGTACGCGTTATAAATCGTTATATTTTTTCGATAGAATTCGTTCAGTTAAATGTTTTTTCGTTGTATTTCAGAACATCTTGAATGATCAGACGACTACACATATGTACTTGATAAATCAATTACATAAATGTATGTACGCGCATCACTTCAGAATAGCTGCAAAGATTTTGATATTTTTTTATGGTAACGGTATGGAAAAATATTGATTTATAAATTATATCCATATGAAATGTGTGAAGAGGGTAATACACAGACCTTATGGTTGCATTATCTTTATTGGAAACCCGTGTGAAGCCGGGAAGAAAATCTAGTTATAAAGGCTTTAATTATAAAATACAAAACGAAAAGTGTAATGAGATTGATTCGATTAAGTTTTACGAAGTTATACAAAATCTAAGATTGAATAGTTTTTAATCTTCTAACAAAATGGTGTTGCACTATGACGTCATATTATTATTTGCTTACTTTAAAAAAAAGTTGTGATATTGCAAACAAATTAGATTATTTGAATATCAGCCTAAGTAGTTGTTGATGTAATACAAATTTCGACCTATGTTCTTGTTTTTTTTTTTAGCTAACACGCAAAAGAGTACAACATAGCGCATTTGAAACCTTATTTCATTTCCTAAATTCAAGTTTCTTTTTTAACCAATAGCACAAGGAAGACAAATTATTTTGTACCGTAAATTCAAAACTAGAAACTCGGTTAACATCTACATTAATCTTGACGTTTAGAAAGGCTCATATCTTAATACACGTCTGTCTAGCTCTAGGAACAGAAAAGCGTGTTAATTACTGGAACAGATTATAACATCTTGGCAGAATTAGTGATGCGACGTTGTTTTAGAAAGATCCCTGACTTACGGGATATATGACTGACACTTTAAGATTTCGTAGTAGGTTGATCAAAATATGTTTCCAAGTACTGAGGTTATTTTAAATGAAATAGCAGGGAGTTTTATATTTTATTTTTTGGAACACTCCGAATAAGTCAAGCAATAATGTAGTAAGAAATAAAACATTGAGCCTTAGATTTGTGCTTCTAAAGGCAAGATAAACCGTTGGTCCTGACTTCTGTTGCAAGATGAATGTAGTCAAAACAAGTCATGTCGGAGACCCTGTAATACCTAGGCGGCTTAGAAAACGGACACTAGACTATCCTTGTCCTTGAAAAAAAGAAATGCGATAGGACGTAATCTATGAATTTACAATGTACAGCCAACGGCAGGTCAACCTAACCAAAAAGTTAAAGGTCATTGAATTGATTTTCAACTTTAAACATTAACGAACGCAACTATAATGAACTTTTTTAATTAGGTACTATATGTATAGGGTTTTTGGGCATCAAAGCATAAGTAGGGTCTTTAGAAAGTGAATACCTAGCTGTTTAATATCAACATTTAAACTTGAAAAATAATGTCTCAGGTGGGACTTGAACAGTCCGAGTCGACGGGCATCTCCATGCATAGCGGGCGTGGTTTATAAATTGAACAGTATGATTTTTTTAAAGTAAACTACCTAGCACTTTTTAGTTTATTTCTTAATTTATTTAAACACCTTACACTTTTATTGGCAGTCTGAGAGATTGCGAGGAGCCATGCATGTAAAGGTATTGAAGTAGATATAAAATAATGTATGTGTCGAAAGTAATAAAGATTGTATTGGTGTATTTAACGTTTGTTACGGCGGGAAACGAAACCACAATTGTCTGAATTTATAGACCGAGGAAGTTTTGACTTAATTAGTAAAACATTAGTTTTTATACCTCGTTGTAGAATTACTGAATGTAAGACACGTGTGCTGAAAATAATAGGTTTCGTCTAACTAAAGAATGATCCGTGTTTCAATAGAAACATAGAGATAATGCAGAATTTCTCCTGAATATACCTAGGTATATTCCGGAGAAATTAGGTAGTAGAAATTCAAGTTAAGTACTAGTACTAGTACTTAGCTAGGTATTTCGGTACACCGAAGCATCAAATAGTTTGGACGTCGGAATAATTTTCAGTCAACTTGGTTCCACCTACGTTATCGGGCATAGTTTTGTCGGGAATCTACCGTATTCATAGTTTCAAGTTTAGTTTGATGATTAGAGTTAAAAAGCTATTATAATAAGAAATTAGTATTTTATTTAAGTAAGATAGGTATAACTTACTTTATAAGAAAGTTACTAGTGCTCTTCCGCGGTGTTACACAGTAAATAAAACGCATGGTCGTTTTATTTTTAACTTTATCTTGACTAACTAAAGTTTTAAATCGTTATGAAATCTTCATCAAAATGTGCACACAGAATATAACGCGGTCAACCGATTCGTTTCACTATATCCGTAGCAGAAAATAACCTGTTAAAACCTATTTTGGTGGAATTCCTTTATAACCTGTGGGAAGCCACAGATTGTAAAAATCTATCGTGTTTTTAATGGTATAGCTAAGGCGTAAAATGAGGCGAGTAATGAGGAGTATCGGGGAGGAAATTACTGGCTTTATAGAACACATGTTTTTTTAATAATACAGTCGGCGGATTGGTTGCCGCAGGTAGGTTCTTTTGTTAAATTTTAACGTTCTTTTTTAATTTGAAGGGATGCGCGAGTGTTGCAGTCTAGCATTGAAATAATTTATGATCTTAGTAGAACTAAATTTGCACTCTGGATTGCATTTAAACAATTTGAGGTGATTATAAAAATACAATGTAACCCTTTAAAAGTTACAAATACGTATTTTTAAATACATGCAAGTATCTTTTATAGCTGGAATACTAACAAACATTATTTATTAAGAGATGTAAGTAGTAAGTCGCTGATCAGTTTAGTACTATGTCGAAGTAACCAGTTTGTTTGTTTGCAAGAGATTTCTAAAGGGAAATGGGGATTGTTTCTTTGACATGGTACAAAAAAGTTAAGAGACTTCTAATGATAACTGTTTTTTTTTTAATATTCAATGGGCTTGCTTTTGAGTCTTGACTACTACTTAAACCTTAACTCTACGAAGAAGCCTAAGATGGAGCGAGCTTACCCAGAAGCAGCCTATTCACTCTTGCTTTAAAAATTCTAGGATTTAATTTTAGATTATAATGTACTACTAACCAAAAATTCATTGAACTACCTTTTATACCCAAAATATGTTGATTATATCTACCTACCTATAAAATGACTGTGTACTGGAATATTTCCCTATCAAAATCCATTGTCTAATTATTCAAACAACTATAAACAATCCCTCTAATGGCCACTGATAAATTACGTCTGTCATAACATTTATATTTAAACCTACAATACTTAATATCTGTTTGAAAATTCACGCAGTAGTTCGACGCACGTGCCGATTCCCACGGGATACCCTTATCGTATGAACGCATGGTGTATATTAAAATTGACGGTAGAAGGATATTTGCATGTCAAAGACTACCGGAAGGTACTTG
The DNA here is from genome assembly GCA_949315895.1 of Anania crocealis. Lineage (NCBI taxonomy): Eukaryota > Metazoa > Arthropoda > Insecta > Lepidoptera > Crambidae > Anania > Anania crocealis. Next base: position 3,586,721 of record OX438874.1, on the reverse strand, counting down.
CAAAAGGGCATGAGGTGATTTGATGAAGTCCTGCAAAGTGGTTCTAGTAAGTTATTGAATTTTGGAGATGGCTTGTTTGGGCGCGATTCTCGGGTGAAGACAGGAAAAACACTTAGTTTTGCTTTGTCCAATTATTTAATATTTCCTAGTCATAATAAAAAGCACCCGAAGTTCGGAAAAAAAGTGTTTTACTTGGTTTTGGATTTTGAGAAGACGAAAAAAAAGGTTTTTATTTCTGCCCAGTTTTTGCATGCTCTACTAATTTTGTAGATAGCTGGTTACAAATGCAAAATAATTGTGTGTGTCTAAGTTTACATACATATACAAATACATACTACACAACTTTATCAGTATGTACCTAATTGTTTCTTTACCCTAATAAAAACAAATTAGGTACATGTTATTAAGTGTGATGCCGGCACAATCCCTCCTCGTCCTATCTAACAAGAGGCTTTCCGCGATATTCCTCAGGTGGTCAGTCCACCTGATAGGGGGCAACCCACAGATCGTCATCCGATAGCCGTCGCCATTTCAAAACCTGAGATTTTTCTTTCACTTCAATATTTTGTGTTCCCGCAAATTCCGTTCTTACACAAATTTGAATTTAGAATACCGAACCGAACTCCAAATATTTGAGTTTAAAGTTGCCAGTATTAACTACTTGGGAGGTATCTTAAATGTATTCACATAATTATCTTCCTGACTAAAAACTAACCAAGAAATAACGATTTAAGTAAACCTAGAAAGGACACCAATGGGGACTACCGTTTCTTGGCGCCACTGTAGACTGAGGTCCGGAGGTATAGCTGTCAAAGGCGACTGGCGCCGAAACAAAGTGTTATATCTTGAATCTAATTAAGGTTATATTGTTTATAAATAACTATCTTGATATCATCAAAATAACTTCTGAAATAGTTGCTCTTGAGGCCGCCTATTTTTGCGCTTTTTCTTAATTCCGCTTTTAAAGCGTTCACATTAATCGCCAAATAATCCATATTTGCGATATTTTACGAAGGAGATCACTTTCCAGCGGGTAAATTAAAGAAATTATAATTTATGCAACAAATTCCGCTAAAACCAGTAAAAAGTGAATGATATTTGACCTCACGCGACACTAGCGCCTCTAGTGGCAAATTCACTAGCGATAGCCCCCATTATCGGTATTTCTCAAATTGCTCATTACTCAGGAGTTTATGGGCCGGCGATGTTTTATAACTCAATAAAATCTAGAAATATTTCCACAAATCGACGGTCTTAATAATGGACGCTAAGTCTGGGGTCTAACGTGAATTTGGTTGATGAGATAATTTAGTTAGTAAAGTAGTTAATATTTTGCTGATAATGTTGTTAAGTCTGTGAGAATCTTAAATTGTGCTTACATACGTTAAGTACAATTTAAGATTCTCACAGTTTGGTGATTTACTCAAAATTTGTTTAATTGATTCTAATATTATCGTCTGTTTTGTTACTGAAATTATAGATTTTTCATTTTCTGTTAACTGTAAGTATAAAAAATTTTAAGGGGTGGATTTTTCTTTGCAAAATATTGTTACGAACGTGGAGTTCGGGATTTGGATAAAACACCGTTGACTTATTAGAAGAATTTAATAGGCGATAAACAGGTCGCAAACACTATCACAAAAGCCAAATCACAAGAATCGTAGTCCGGTGGGTCGCTGAGGTCGTTGGTTCCAAAACACTTAGCCAATCCTTAGAGTAGTCCTTAGATCCGTTGGTATCGCTAAAGTCGTCGTTACTTCGCACTCGATCACTTTTCGCAGGTATCGCACCGAAAGCTCAGAATGAACTGACTCGGCGTCTCAAGTCCTGTTATTTATATATCTCAACATCGACGCCGGTCGTACATACTAGAATGTTCGTTTTCTAGAAAAATCACAAGGACGTTTAAACGTAAACAACTCTACCATTACCATACCATTTTGCGCCTTAATCTGTAAACTTAAAGTCCAATGTCGCTTGCACTAACATCTTGTTATTACTTTGTGGTTCAACTTAGGTAGTTATGTACATTCCTCTAGCGATATCTCCAAGCATCTAGCATGTCCGCGACAATATAATGGACCCACTTTGAGCTATCCTGTATATGGAATTGCTTTACTAAATGAAAATACTTTACTTAATCGACCAGTCAAACAAATAATAAACCCTGGGCCCAGAATGATGTAACTTAGTCGACCGATGTATTGATTTCTTATCATCCTATTTTAGTCCACCGCTGGACATAGGCCTCTCCAAAAGAAGGATTTTGCTATAATCGCCACGCTTGGCAGACAGGTTGGCCAATTGTGGAGGGTTTTTCTGGTAGCAACCCTTTAGTCTCCTATTACGACACCTACAAGAAGATAAGGGGTGGAGCTATATACTTTTAACTTCGTAACAGCCTATAATCATCCCGCTGCAGGGCAAAGGCCTCCATCAATGAATTCAGTTACCACAGGAATGATGGGCGTACTGGCATAATCACCACGCTTGCGCTTGCGTGTTGGTGATCACAAACCCGAGCAACGTTCGAAAATTCGAAACTTTTTTGTTGGCCGACCCGGGGATTGAACCTGGGACCCCGAGATCTTGGCCCGGTACTTAAACCACTAGACAACCGGGACGTTACTTTTAACTTGCCGACCATTTGGATCAGCGGTAGTTAACGCTGCTTCTGAGCCATGGGTCGCGGGTTCGATCCCCGCACAGTACAAATATTTGTGTGCATGAACATGTCTGTTTGTACTGGTCTGGGTGTTTTCTATGTATTATAAGTATGTATTTACAAAAAAAAAAAGTATATAAGTAAGTTTATCGGTTATCTAGTACCCCATACGACAGGGTACTTAATAGTACCTTAATTTGGGACTAGATGGCTCAGTGTGGCCCAGTGAGGCATGTCTTAAATATTTATTATTACCACATAGGACACAAATAATCTTGAGTCTAGGTAATTAAATTGATCAAATTTTAAGCAATAAGGTAAATTGCGTCACATGCAGAAATTTTTCTTCTTTGTTTCTTGTAATTCCTGATCCTGTATGTAAACCGAGACCCTTGCGTAGCAGGCAGACCCCTACATAAACCTAATAGAATCTCTTAAATACGTTATTAAGAAAACCGTTAATTTTGAATTTAAATAACGTTATTCTCTGACAGTTCCAATTAATCGCCTTAGAAGCTCCTTAAAGCTATTTCATCTGAAATTCTTAATATCAATAAATTTCAATGTTCGTAATATTTCCCGCGTGGAAGGACGCATGGTAGGTTATGATGTGTCATGGGTGAATTATGTAAGTAAAGTATATTGCCGAGATTTACATCTCAAGAGGGTGAAGATAGTGCTGCGAGATATATCATATCATTTAGGTATCATGGTTACCAATGCGACAACTGGGTATTTGACACCATTCATTTAAAGTTCGAAAATACCATTCCTTAAAACATTACATCATTTAATGTCTGAATATCAGGATTCATTTTAACTACTTATTGAATATGATTTTAAATTACAATCTTTACGTCAACAATATTATTGTTAACTAATGCCATACTGAATCTATAACGAAATCACGTTTTGACAGATCATAAAAAAGGATGTAAATTGATTGGGAGTTTTGTGCGGGAAACGAGAAGAGAAAGGACTTTATTTCGCAATTTTGTGAAATTATCCTAAGCGGCCTTTATTGTGATAAAGTGGTGGCATTGTTATAATAATGTGTCAGTGAGTAGGATAAATCAAATAAAAGTGAGAAACAAGGAAAGGCGCTCCTATTTGACTCTCATCCACGTTCTCGCGTAAAACTCCTGTAATCATTGAAATGTATAAACCACCCATATACATTTCAATGAGATAGGTTAGTTTAGGTTTAGGTTAGGTTAGGCTATTATGTTTATGTAAGTATATTAGATCAAGAAACTCTATAAAAGACCAGGGGCCTAATTCGCGTAACCGAATCGCAGTTCGATCGTGATTGAATTGGACGATTTTGACATTAAGCCCATACCTACTAGAACTGTCAAAAACCTGTCGTTCAATTACGATTGTGATACGATTCGGTTACGCGAATTAGGGGCCAGGCAGTATGGCTCATGTCTTCGCCTGTCCCGAGAGGACGAATTCTACTTCTCTGTAAATTGATTGAAGTGTCATCTACCCAGTTAAAGATTCTTTTGTACATACAACAGCACGTCCACCTACCACAAATCGTCAATTTTCCTCAATTGATTGACGACCATTTGGATCAGCGGTAGTAAACGCTGCTTCAGAGCCATGGGTCGCGGGTTCGATCCCCGCACAGTTTAAATATTTGTGTGCATGAACATGTCTGTTTGTACTGGTGTGGGTGTTTTCTATGTATTATAATTATGTATTTTTTACAAATAAAAATATATGACTAAGTTTATCGGTTGTCTAGTACCCCATACGACAGGGTACTTAATAGTAGCTTAATTTGGGACTAGATGGCACTGTGTGGCCCAGTGAGACATGTCTTAAATATTGATTTTTTTTAAGCTATTGCATAGCTTCTATCGCGGGCCTTGAGCGTGGAGACCAAATCCAGAAATTCCGTAACGAAAATAACCTAACACCCCCCACTCCGACCGGCACAGCGGTGATACTTTTTAGTTTTATAATTGCATAAGTTGATAAAAAATGCTATGCAATAGCTTTACCGCGGCAGTCTCCGAGTGCCACACGTCTTTTTTTATTTATCTCTACTTGTCGGACTTAACCTATTAATCGTCGGAAACGGCAATATAGTAATCGATGCCCAAACATTTGCCGTTAGCACACATCTATTATAGAAATTATGGTGGACAATTTCTTAGAAGCGATACCGTGTATTTACCTCACGATAAGCGTTGGACAACAAGACTTTTAGATTATCTAAAGGATTCTCTGTAATAGACCTTAGTGTCGAACAAACAAATAAGTGTTTTTGACGATCGTGAATTCTACGCCAACAAAATTTGGTTTTTGGTTCATAATTTTTTTCGTTGAAGTTTTTTTTAAATAAAATTTATCTTCTGGTTCTGTGGGTACAGAAATCGCTCCGCGACATATTATTGTGAATGTTCTCTTTTTAATCTGTTGAAAATAAATACATACATGTGTTACAATTTTGACTGAAACCAAGGGCTTAACTATTGGAAACATTTTATTAATAGAATCTTTCCTTCCACTGAAAGCTAAATAAACCACATTTACTATGAAAACAAACAAGACATGTTTTCTCTGCTTGAAATATCTAAACCAAACACGATTCTGTTACGGCATTCGGTTCAAATCTGACGTAACACGGTCAAATTGATGAGTATTACCGCGCCGGCCGGTTGTCAAACTAGTTTGACAGCTGTCACCGCGACTTATCGGGTAATTCGTGAGCAAATGTTTAAACAATATTTACGCGTGGGCCCCGACTGTTTGGCCACCTTATCTCCGTGAGTCAGACACGATTGTTTGCAGGCAATAGTGATAAAACTAAGCTTTTACACCCTTTTTTATGGTGACAGCCGGTTTTTATGGTTAAAAAAATACGACCATGTCAAAAGGTCTCCGGCTTGATAAACACTGTAACGGTTTGTTAGCATCAACGCTAATAAGAGGAATGGAAGATTGTTAACAAGAATTTCACCGTGCAACTAAATAATTTACCTTACAAAATGTTATAAGTAACTCACCTTATTAATGACTAGCTGTTCCCCGCGACTTCGTACGCGTCAATTTCTGTTTTTATGATAGCGATGATTATTTTTGCAACAATTTTTACTAATGCTTCGCTCCTATTGGTCGCAGCGTGATGTTGTATAGTCAAAGTCAAAGTCAAAGTCAAACATTTATTTGCACAACATTGTGTAGTACATTGAGATGGGGTGGTGTCAACGAATAGTGCATTCCGCTTCTAGTTGTTGCGCTATACAGACGTATCGCGCCGCAGCTTTCCCCCACCCTTTGTCTCGCTCAGTCGAGAGTCCTCCTTATATGTTTACAGGTTTACGTGGTTTTGCCCGCGGCTAAATCGGCGGAAACCTAACGGTGCCAACGAAACCGATTTAGTTTAACGCTGTAAAGCGGTTCTGTTGATAGGGAGCAACAGACAGCGCCTTTTTTAAGGCACTGAAAGTTTCCCTCCGCCGCCGGTACGCCGGGGGAGTTCCTTGGCCCCCTGGAGGGTCTGCTTGAGATTGCGAGGCGTTCCTCCTCGCTTTTGAGGCACTAGGAATACTCCCACCAGCCACTGCCGGGCGTGTCCCCCCTTCCTCTCCTGCAATTCCATCCCTGAGGGAGCGTATCCCGGGTTCACCCGGGCCCTCCCGAAGGTCAGCTAGGCGTAGGCCACACACCCTACTTTGTAGATTACCTACTTAGTAGTACACCGGTAGGGCACATTGTTCCGACACACCCCAGACCTGTACACCTACAGGAAAGGGAGGTACACACCGTGTACACCTCCGAGTTTCTTACCGGTTCTTCTCGGAGGTTGCGACTTGCGAACCGGCAGTAGAGTCACGTCTACACACTAACCGCCGTAATGGCGGAAAAATCCCTCCTGGGGGAACTCTTTAAGTTCCTCCAGGCAAATTATCCTGAAGTAGTTCGTCGTTTCGACGACTACCGAAGGGATAGCCCCTTCTCCCCGGACCCGCCTCGCTCGGAGGAGCCGGAAGAGGTAGCGCCCTCCGCGCACCCCCCGCCCCGCCCGTCGACGCCCTCTACCCCATCCCGCTCGCGCTCGCCGCTCCCGCTGGCGCAGCGGACCCCTCTCTCCCCCCCGGAGGAGGCATGCCCCTCTCCCGCCCCAGTCTCCGTGATGGAGTGTGACGTTCCGGAATCGGACTCCACTTCCTCTCTTTCCGCCACCGATGATGATGAATTCATCACGGTGAAACGTGCTAAACGCGCCCGCAAATCGCGCAAATCGCGCAATTCCCCGCCCCCGCCTCCCCCCGCTAAGGTCGTTAAGACCCAAAAGGGGCCCTTACCGTCGGCCGCCTCCCAGCCTTCTGGGACAAAGGCCACCACCCCATCCCCCACTCAGGCGAGCAAAGTGCCGCCTATCTTCGTCCAGGACAAATCGTCCTGGAACGTCATCAGCGCCGCCCTGAACGAGCGCAAAATCGCGTTTTCGCACGCGAAGACTTGTGCTGTGGGCATCAAGGTAGTGGTACCCACTTCGGGTGACCACCGCTCCCTCACCAGCTTTCTCGACGGGAGGATGATAGGGTACCATACCTATCCCCTCCCGGAGGAAAGGGAACTGCGGGTGATCATCCGCGGTCTCCCGAAAGAGCTGGACACTCCGGCCATCCTTCACGACCTGCAAGGCCAGGGCTTCCCAGCCAGGCAGGTCCACCGTCTTTTCAAGGGGCGCAGGCGCGAACCTTTCGACTTGGTCCAGGTGGTCCTAGACCACTCGGCCGAGGGAAAGGCAGTCTTCAACGTGAAGACGATCTGCGCCATTAGCGGCCTTAAAGTCGAACTCCCCCGTAAAAAGGGGTTCCCTGGGCAGTGTCATCGCTGCCAATTATATGGCCACGCAGCCCGGAACTGCCGTGCTCGCCCAAGGTGCGTAAAGTGCCACGGGGACCACGGCACAACTGACTGCGCGCGTGACAGGGAGACGGCGACCACGCCGCCCGGATGCGTCCTTTGCGGAGGTCTTGGACACCCTGCGAATTATCGCGGATGTCCCAGGGCCCCAAAGGCGCAACCTCGCCCAGTGGCCTCAGCCCCCTCCTCTCGACCCACCCCCCATAATACGGGGAAGCCACGGGTGATCATCTCACCGTCGGCCTTCCCCTCTCTCCGACCATGCCGACCCAACGCCTGGGCTAAACCCCTAATGGCGTCCATGGCCCCCGCGCCCCCCCCCGCCCCGACCCCCAGTCTCAGCCCGGCCGTGGTAGCAGCTCCGCCTGCAACACCGGCCGTACGAGCTGTTGCCCCCCCCCCACCACCAACACCCAAAGCCCCACGAGCTGAGCCGTCCCCCTCGAGGGACATGGAGGCCCAGCTAAACAGACTGGCCAATTTTATGGAGGACATCGACTACGAAGAGGTCGATGTCATCTGCCAGAAATTGGACGAGTCTGTGGGCAACGCCCATTTAAGGATTAAAATCCTCGTCGAGCATAGGGCTCTTCTTCAAACAATCAAATCCTTCCATCAATAATGGATAACACAAAAAATAGAATCAAGCCGAGGTCGATCACCATAGCATTTTTCAATGCTGATGGCCTTTTAGACCAACGGGATGAGGTATCCCTCTTCCTGACCGAGCACCAGGTAGACATCCTTCTGGTTCAGGAAACCCGTCTCAAACCTTCTTTTCGCAATCCTAATATTGCGAACTATCTTATTGTCAGAAATGATAGGTCCACACGTGGCGGCGGCACGCTTATCTACTATAAGCGTTCTCTACACTGTGCCCCAATCGACCCCCCACCCACGACGGACATAGAAGTCTCCTTATGCCGACTATCTATGACCGGCCACAGGCCCATTCTCATCGCTTCGGCCTACCTCTCCGGTAACAAAACCCCAGTCAGGAGTGACTTTGAGGCCCTTTTCGCTATGAATGAAACCGTCTTTATAGGCGGCGACTTCAATAGCAAAAACACCCAGTGGGGATGCCTATGCACGACCACTAGTGGCACGCGCTTAAGCAGACTCGCTGAAACCCTATCCTTTGACGTTGTACCGCCTCTAGAGCCCACCCACTACCCATACAACGTCGAACATCGTCCCGATATTCTTGACATGGCTATTCTAAAGAATGTAGGCCTTCGGCTTCATTCGATAGAAGTCGTGCATGCCCTCAACTCGGACCATCGTCCGGTGATAGTTCGTCTCGGCTCCCCGGAGTCATACTCCCCCCCCATGAGGTCGTTGATAGACTGGGACAAACTCAAGTGTAAACTTGAGGATTGTAACAGCCCCCAACTTTCCTCAATCCCTGACGACATTTCTTCGCCAAATGAGGCTGTAGAAGCGATCGACGCTCTCACCAGTCACATCTCGGTCGCCATCGGCGATTCGTCTAGGCAAGTGCCGGAGATGGGAAACCATCGTTTCAGGCTGCCTGATGACGCGCGAGAACTGCTGAGAGCCAAGAACGCGGCTATCAGGGCCTACGATGCGTGTCCCACCGAGGAAAATCGGGTTCTTTTGCGCGGCTTACAGCGTGCTGTTAAGCAACGTATTAAGGAGCTCCGAAACAATCGGTGGGACGATCTACTTAAAGAAATCTCGCCATCTCACCAGGCCTACTGGAAGCTGGCGAGAACCTTTAAGTCGGACATAGTCGCATCAATGCCCCCCCTCCAAAGACCCGATCAATCGTTAGCGCTTGACGATAACGAAAAAGCCGAATGCATGGCTGACAGTCTAGAGGCACAGTGTTCCCCTAGCACCCTCCCTTTCGACCAAGACCACCTTCAAATGGTGGACGATGAGGTCCAGCGCCGCTCGGTCATCCCCCCCTCAACCCCTCTCACCCCTACTACCGTTGATGAGGTGCAGGCGATAGTCAAAGGTTTCCGCCCTAACAAGGCACCCGGGCCGGACCGTATCTCGAACAGAGTACTCCGCGCCCTGCCCGCCCAACTTCTCTGCCTATTGGTGGCAATCATCAACGCCGCAATGACCCACTGCGTCTTCCCCGACTCGTGGAAGGAGGCGGAGGTCATAGGCATCCGAAAACCGGGAAAAAACCCGGCCGACCCCACCAGCTATAGGCCCATCAGCCTCTTAAAGACTATGGGCAAGATATACGAACGCGTATTAGTTTCCCGATTAAGAGATTACCTCTTCTCTAACAATCTCTTAATCAACGAGCAATTCGGCTTCAGAGCCTCCCACTCCTGCGTCCATCAGGTGCACCGCCTCACGGAACACATTCTGGACGGTCTCAATAGACCCCGCCCCTTGGGAACGGGAGCGTTGTTCTTCGACGTGGCGAAAGCGTTCGACAAAGTCTGGCACAACGGCTTGATTTACAAGCTGTACGAACTCAAAGTGCCGGACAGTCTCGTGCTCATCTTACGGGACTTTTTGTCGAATCGCACTTTTCGTTACCGAGTTGACGGCACTCTCTCCTCCCCTCGACCCATCAGAGCCGGAGTCCCACAGGGCTCTGTGCTATCACCCCTACTCTTCTCCGTTTTCGTAAACGACATCCCCAAGACTCCAGACACGGAGCTAGCCCTTTTTGCTGACGATACCGCCATTTACAAAACCGGTCCAAACTCAAAATATGTGATCCTAGCGCTACAGCGCGCGGTCACCAAATTGGGTGAATGGTTTAGGAAATGGCGTATCGAAGTCAATCCCGACAAAAGTGCAGCGATGTACTTCGGGCGGAACATCCCCGTAGCGCCCTCCCCTAATCCGTCCCGCCCTAATGTTCCCACTCATTTCACCCTATTCGACCAGCGGATCCCATGGGTCAAGCAGGTCAAATATTTAGGTGTCATCCTTGACCGACGACTATCGTTCGCATCGCACATCAATCGCGTCTGTAACCGAGCGAAGTTCTACACGCACCGACTATACCACCTAGTCGGCCGCAAGAGTAAAATGTCGCTTAGAAATAAGTTGACAATTTACAAAACTTGCATCCGCCCCGTGATGACTTACGCCAGTCCGGTGTTTGCTCACGCCGCCCCATCCCTCCTTAAGAAGTTTCAAACACTTCAAAATCTCTTTTTGCGTCGGGCCGCGGGTATCCCGTGGTTCGTACGCAACAATAATATCCACCGAGATCTCGAAATCCAATCCATTGCCCTCTATATGAAAGAAGCCTCTCAACGCTTTTTCGATAAGGCAGTGAATCACCCCAATCCGCTCATAGCGGAAGCCGCCACGTACAACCCCCAGAGGGATGTCGCCTTCCGACGCCGTCGGCCCAGGCACGTGCTGAACGACCCCGACGATCCGATCACCGCGTATGTCACAACAGCCAACACCGCCTTAAGCACTTCAATTACTGCACAACACAGTAGTTCTCCACACCGCACCCGTCGGAGGCGGGTGCGTGGTCCCGCCTTTCATTTCGGCCGACACAATCATGTGCCTGGCCGCTTCTCACCTGCCCCCCCCTCGGACGGCGACCCAAGCCGAGGTCCGAGCCTACAGAGGCGCCCTTGAGGTCGCTGTCCGATCCCCCCTCCCAGATCGGGCCCGCCAGAATGGAGCCCGACCGTGATCCGGCATGCCACGGCATCTCCGGTTCCGGCGGCGCCACCACTGGTGGGTTCGCCATTTGGTAGGGTGCCTTTAGCACCCCACACTGGCCCGATCACGCCCGCTAGTATGGGCCCCGGTGCGAGCGAGCCTGAGGCTTCGCTTCGCGAAGCCTCACCCTCGGCCGCACCGGAGTACCGCTAGCGTGGCGGACCTAGGCTGAGCGCCTTCAGCGCTCGCCACACTCTGCCCGGTTTAACTGATTAAAGCCTCCCATATGGGGTTTCAGTGATAGGTCCGTCAAAAAAAAAAAAAAAAAAAAATACATTGAGATGGAAGACAATGAAATCAAGTGCCAACAAGGTTCTGCCCTACGTCGTAGGCATGCAAATTTATGAGAACATTATCATACAATTTATAGAATTAAGAATCATATTAGAAATAATAAATTTAAAAGTCAACAAATTAATAAAATTACACAAACAATGTCATCAGGAACACATGCTCAGAAAAATAAAATCTAATCAATACTATCAAATCACACAAGCATCATGATGGCATGTCAATTGGCTATTTTTATTTACAATTACTTTATTAAAGGCAGTTTTTAATACACGTACTGCGAATTTGCATACGCAGCTATATTACAATGTCAGTGGATACTTTAAATGAAATGATTAATATTATTATTAAAAGTTAAATTAGCTAGATTACAATGTCAATAATTATTCAATATGAAATTATTATTATTAAATATTCAGGTATTCATCAATAGAATAGAAGTTGTGCTGTAAGAGCCATTTAAATAACATATTCTTGAATTTATTTTTGTCTAGTGGCTGACCAATAATGTCCAGCGGCAGTCTATTAAATACTTTGATAGCCATATAATAGACATTCTTTTGAAATATTTTTAGGTGACAATTCGGTATTGCCAATTTATTCCTTCTCGACTCTCGTATGTTTGGTCTCAATTTGTCACATTTTGTAAAATATTCAGGGTGTTTTTTTACTAATAGACATATTTCTTGTATATAGATTACAAGGTAGCGTAAGTATTCTATGTTTGAGGAAAAGGGGTTTACAAGAATCCTCCTCTTTAATCCCACACAAGGCGCGAATACATTTTTTTTGTGCCCTAAAGGCTCTTTCAAAATCTACGCTGTTACCCCAAATTATAATATAATATAGCCTAAAGCTTTCCTCTATAAATGGACTATCCAACACAAAAAGTTTTTTTTAGTTCGAACCAGTACTTCCAGAGATTAGCGTGTTCAAACAAACAAACTCTTCAGCTGTATAATATTAGTATAGATTTTAGTCAAGCTCAACTTCTAGTTTGCTGAAGTGGTTTCATTAAGTTTCTTTTCACATTAATCATTAGTTCTTTTATTAAACACAAAATTAATGCTATCATTCTCGAACAAACATAAACATTGAACAACATCCAAGCGAACCTAAAGATATCTAATTTGGGAGAGCACATTTTGTGTTCTTTCTTTTTAGTAAAGACATAACATCATTTCCAATGCTTGGAAGTCACACGTAACTTCCAAGATACGACACGTCAGACAATAAAAATAAAAAACACAACCAAAGTACGAGTATTACAAGTTTAGGCTCGGTTTTCTCTCGAAATTCCACATTTAAATTAAAACGAACAAACTTGGTCGTGTTCCATAAATTCTTGTCTGTGCAAAACTAAAACAGACGTGATGAATATACCAGCGCAACTTCGCATGTGTAACTAAATATTTTCACGCGGAACTCAGTCATAAGTTAAGTAAATCATGTCGTCAAAGCACCAGACTGCCATTTTGTTTACAGACGCCCGTGTCACTACGAGCTATAATCCAAGTTTACACACCTCATATTAGTTTCTCGCCTTTCAGAGTTCGGTTAAGCTAATATCGAACGAGAAGGATATTATAACGGTAGCGGATATCAAAGACCTTTCCGTACTATCTTTTTTAACTTATGGAATCTAGTGCTCGTGTGGTACCTGGCAAGTTTCTTTGTCAAGGGTCAAGGTTACTTTGGTGTAACTCTTATAATAATCCAAATCCTTACTACTAATATTATTAGTTTTTGACAACAACACTCATCTTCTTTGGTAACTAAAACTATACAACACTTGAAGATGAACTTAATGACAAAGTTAGGTATAAGAAATATATTACATAGATACAATTACAGAACGAAGTGATGCAGACAGATTTTTTTTTTTTTTGACGTGACAACGTCTTAAATTAGGTTGCGGCTGGGAGTCACTTATGAAAAAGTGTAACGCTCGGTAACGTTACGATGAGTCACCGAACGAGAGAGAGGCCCGCCGAATGCCTTGCGTCTCTCTCCCACTCAACTATGATCGGTCTGCCGCGCGCGCAGCACTAGAGAATTAGGCGCATTGAATCGGCGCATGCTTGTGTCTCTGTCTTTGTCTTTCTCGAACGTTCTTGGCGTTGGAAAAAGACTTGACTTTCGCAAGACACATTACAGCAGAAACACTTCCTTTCATTTCATATTTCTCCTATCATCGTCCTATCCTCAACAAAATCACTCAAATAGGAATTAGTTAAGTTTAAGTTTACATGTACAATGTTTTAGTAAACAAAATATATTTCTATAGTTAAAATTTGTGCAATTCTTATTTTCATTCAATTCCTTGTTCCTATTGTGCAATTTAATTATATTCATATCAATAAATATTCTACCGAGAAAAAGACGTTGTCACGTAAAATCTTCGCCCGTAAAACCGACTTTACAGGCAACCATTTTTTTTTTAATATTTAAGACATGCCTCAATGGGCCACACTGAGCCATCTAGTCCCAAATTAAGGTACTATTAAGTACCCTGTCGTATGGGGTACTAGACAACCGATAAACTTACTTATATACATTTTTTTTGTAAATATATACTTATAATACATAGAAAACACCCAGACCAGTACAAACAGACATGTTCATGCACACAAATATTTGTACTGTGCGGGGATCGAACCCGCGACCCATGGCTCAGAAGCAGCGTTAACTACCGCTGATCCAAATGGTCGTCTAAGAATTAAATAAGGAACTAACAGCTCGTGTTAGGACTCAGAATAATAAACAAAATAAAGAAATGTACATTGGTTCTGATCAAGCATTCGTATTTTGGTAACCAGAAACAACGAAGGTACCACAAACACCCAGACCCGAGAAAATGTAGAAAAACACTTTTTTTTTCTACATTGACCCGTCCGGGAGTCGAACCCGGGACCTCGGAGCAGGCGACACCTTGAAAACCGGTGTATACGCCACTCCGCCACGAAGGTCGTCAAAAATAGATATGGTAAACCGACAGCGTCGTCTTATAGTCTGTCACGTTTTAATACATGGAATTTCAGGATAAATAATAGTATAAATAATAATAACATACAGTTAAACTTTCACTAAAACCCATTCTAATGATGGATAATTTTATTGCGTGAAAGAGTAACAAAACTTCAAACATTCATCTATACAGAGTTTCGCTTTTATTTTATTGGTAAGAGAAGAATTAAAATCAATATGAAACACGATTTTTTGTCGTCAAAATAGTTCACAGAAAAGAGCAAGACCGTTTTTCTTCTGACAAACCGAATTCCACGTCCGAAAAATCAAAGACTACGGAATAAAAAAGTGACTGAGTGAATTCATTTATTATCCATGTTCGTAACTCAAATAAATTAATCTTAAAGTTCAAATGTTGCACGAATCGGTGGGTTTGTTAAACGTACCGTGTCACGGCAAATCAGTAATATCCCTAAAAGTGTCACTATTCGAATTCCCCCATGATATTCCCACAAATAAACATTTAACTGTCAAAGGGCAACAACTATTTTTAGGAACGAAGGGGCGCGTAAGGTTCTGTCTGTGTGCGAGCGTGGCGGTAAAATACTCGGCATTTTTTGCCTATGAAGAACTTATATAAATTTACAAGTGTAGCATTTTATATGATAATTTAATTGCAATTATAAGATCAGTACCTATTTGAACTTGATTTTTTTTTAGATTTTAGCGGGTTTGATTCCCATCTGAGACAAAAATTTTCAAGTACCTATGCATAAAACTATTTGATTGTATTTGTACACCGGCCGTGACAGTTATTGTATTAATAATGTTCCACTGAAATACATTTTATGTACAGAAAGCAGCACGTCAATCTACCACAAAACGTCAAATTTTCTCAATTGATATTGATCTCTACTTGTTGAACTTAAAGTTGAAAATCAATTCAACCTTTAACTTTTTGGGTAGGTTGACCTGCCTTTGTCTGTAAATAGAACTAGTAGAAGCTTTGGTTGCTTTGCCGTAACACATTTGTTCTTCACAAATAATATTAACTGTACTTGGTCCTGCCTGCTCGATTACAGATCAAGAATGTTCCAAATACAGATTTTTATTCGCTTCGATCACCGCTGCCGCAAAGCCCCGGCTTTACCCAGACATTTAATGGCGCCCACCATTATTCAACGATACGGGACGGATGTGTCAAACGTTGGTTTAAAAACGTAAAACACACTTATACCCAGAGATTAACTCCTCGTCTTACTCAGGCTTAATGGTTTGTGTAATAAACGGCTTTCAAGTTCTCTTAATCTTGCGTTTAGTATTTTTTGGGATTTTTTGTGAAGTTTGCTTTTTTGCTGACTTCTTTTTTTTTATATTTAATCGTCTGTTTGGATACCGTGTGGTGACCTAAAATAGATTAATCGTTCTTTGGTTGTCGTAAGAGGCGACTTAACCACAGTTGAAAGTAAAATCTTGCGTCTTCTCTACCATTGTCTACTGCAATAGACTCAAAGGTTTCCTTTTTTCACAACACCAAGGGATCGCAGATTTTAGTGTTTGGTCTACGCGTTCCTTTTTTTCTAGAGGTAGGAAAACCGAAAAATAAGTAAATAAGCGAGAAGTTACTTTTAACTATAGGTACTAACAAATCACTTAAATTAGATTTATTGTCCCCTTTAGACGAACGCAACTTAAATAAAAATTAAAAAAGCGAGAACTTCGTTTTAGTCGGCTAAAAAGCATTTATATTTGAATTGCCAAAACTTTTTCCTAATAAACTGAACCGGAAAGTAATCACACGGACTTATAGAAGGTCCGGATAGCGGCTAATCGTCCGGACAACCGGATGAATTGTAAGGAAACACTTGACACCTTCCGGATGCCGCGGTAATGTGCGGTGATGTTATTAAATATTCTCGTTGTGTGCACAAGATTTATTCTGACTTAAAATAAGGAGATTCTATTTTCAAATTCGGTTCTTAAGGTTCGTTCGACGGTTAGATACTTTCTTGTCGTGGACTTAAAAGATTATATTTTTTTTATTTATAGTTTTTTTTTTGTGTAGGCATTATTCTCGAGTTGGTCACACTTTTTTTTTTCATTGCACTGCGCTTGATTACCTTTCGTTTTGATCTATGTTCCAAAAATGGAAACGTATTTTAATTTACTTAGATGAGATGTTTGTTTCTGCTTTTATTATTTACTTTCTGGAAAGGCCTATATCCAGCATTGGAGTGATGTGAGATGAAAAAGATATTTTGTTCATTATAAACAGCTGTATGCAGCAATATGCTTTAGACCAGTGGTTCCCATTTGCTGGGTCGCGACCCGGTACCGGGCCATCGAAACAATGAACCGGGTCGCAAAATACCCGCCTTGTTTAATTATGCCTACTATCGTTCAACGCATCGTAAATATTCTTCTTAAACTTTCGTCATTCTCGGGGAACTTGAATTCTTTAGTAAAACATAGGCAGCATGCACAGTATTCGCATTAAAATTAGTATTAATAAAACATTTTTGCTATTAATAAATGTATTAGGGGTTAAAGTATGAAATTGCCGTTTTGTATGGACGAAATCGAGAAAAGTCATTTTTCCATTGAAATGATTACTATCCATACTAACATGATTACGATGATCCATACTAACATTTTTTTAGTTTTTTTAAAAACGCCTGAACCGTTTTCGATGCAATTAAAGGTGAAAGTTAGATGGTTATAAAGCTACGCATTATAGTATTTAAATTTCTGAAAATCAAAGTACATAATACAAATATACTTAATTGAAGCAAGAAGGTCAGCTGACACATTGTAAGGGGTCTTTTCAACGACGTCCTTTGAAGTAATAGACACTTGTATTGCAATTATTATTTTTTGTCAAAAGTTACTTTATTTAGTTTTTGATACAATATAAAAAGAATTACGCAATAAACAAAATAAAAAGTGGGAAAATAATCGGCAATTTCATACTTTAACCCCTATTATTATTTTACTAATGGAACCTGTTTGGTTTTAAAAGTATTAAGTGGGTCTCCAAAGGGGCAGTGCGAAAATTACCGGGCCATGGCAGAACAATAATAAATAAATAAATAAATGTGGACAACATCACATACATTGTTCTGATCCCAATTTGAATAACTATTTAAAGCACTCGTATTTTGGAAACCAGAAACAATGAAGGTACCACAAACACCCAGACCCGAGAAAATGTAGAAATACAAATTTTTTCTACGTTGACCCGTCACGGGAACTTGAAAACCGGTGTGTACGCCACTCCGCCACGGAGGTCGTCGAATGTTTGGGAAACACTACATTAGACAGTAAACTCATTGTCATTTCCTCGAAGTACCTCTTACTAAGCAGTATTTTTTAAAACACTAGCTAAGACACCTAAATTATTAAAAAACAATATTTTTTATTTTCAATAATATCTAAAGAACTTATTAAAGAATAAACATCATATAAAATTGTTTCATAAATCGTTAATAAATCAACAAATAAATACAGTTAAAATAAACATAACAATTTTAAAACAACCAACCTTCAATTCGCACTCTAATCCAATGCAAAAAGATTCAAAATTCCATAATTCCATACTCGGCAATAAAATTACGAACATCCATCAAAGATATGGGTCGAGTGAAGTTCTTTGAAACTCTTCAACGAAATGTACTGTTGTTGGGTTAGTTAACTAAACATAGCCTTCATAACTTAGTTATAAAGTTGATAATCGCCTGTCAGTTGAGCTGGCTAGATCGCTCGCGGTATCTTTGGCCTTTGACCTGAGTGGAGTACGGCATCCGAGGAAACGATGGCCAAGATAAGGGCTATACTAATAACTTTTGGATAAAATCGGTATTTGGTCCTTTTTACCAGCAAGACAAAGGGTACAGGTTTCTCATAGTAAATTTGTGGAACCTTAGTATCACAGATTATGTCACCTGTACTGCAACTAATGTTATCAGTAAAGAATTACCTACGTCTTACCTACTGTGTTCAGAGTCTGTGTAAAAACTTAGTAACTCAAGTGAAACGTTTGGAGACCAAAGAAATATTACTGATGTCGTAATTGGCCTAGTGGTTTATGTACCGGGCCAATATCTCGGGGTTCTGGGTTCGATTCCCGGGTCGGGCAACAACATTGCCCGAATTCGTCATTGCACCGCATTTGGCATGCGTTGTGATTATGCCTGCACCCATCATTGCTGTGGCAACTGGAACTCAATGAAGGATGCCTTTGCCCTGCAGTGGGATGATTGTAATTATATAGGCTGTTACTTTACTTTAGACTAAGATTCAAATAACCTAATTTGTTTTAGCAATACCACCAATGCCAACCATGCTGGCTGGCGTGGCGAATATGGCAAAATTATCCTTTTACGGCCGGTCCCAATAACCTATCTATCTTCAGTTTTGGCATATCGGAGATAGTAAACAACTTCTGTCTTTGTTACTCTGGACGGCAAAATCAGAGACAGGAGATGTTTTCTATCCGATATGCCAAAACTGAAGATAGATAGATTATTGGCACCGGCCGTTAGAGATGCATGTGTTCAGCAGTGGTCCGAAATGGGCTGTTGATGTTTATAACTATAATATTAGGTGTTAAAATATGAAATTGCCGTTTTGTATGGACGAAATCGAGAAAAGTCATTTTTCCATACTAACAATTTTTTAGTTTTTTTAAAAACGCCTGAACCGTTTTCGATGCAATTAAAGGTGAAAGTTAGATGGTTATAAAGCTACGCATTATAGTATTTAAATTTCTGAAAATGAAAGTATATAATACAAATATATTTGAAGCAAGAAGGTCAACTGACACATTGCATTTTTTTTAGTCAAAAGTTACTTTATTTAGTTTTTGATACAATACAAAAAGAATTACGTAATAATATGGCTATACTTAAGAGCTACAAACAAAATAAAAAGTGGGAAAATAATCGGCAATTTCATACTTTAACCCCTATTATTAGACAGAGAAAACAGCATACAACTTAAACTAAATATTTTGTACTACTAACTCATTTAATTATTCTCATTTCTTAGTTCAAACTACAAAGGACTTATTAAGTTCAGATGAAACGGGTTACTGGTAAAGTGCTAATTAATTATTGCGAAAGTCTCAGCTCATTTGACTTTACAAAAGAGAGAGATCCAAGACCAAACAGTTCTCTGTAACTTTAGTATTCACTTGTTAACACTTTAAATTTCATTAAATTTAATGACAGTCACGGGTATTTTATTTCAAGGTAAGATGCAGGTACTTACGTACCAACTATTTTCTGAACTACTGATTTAAAGAAACAAATCTTTTCGATTTGAAAAAATGCAATATCGAAACACTTATAATATAAGATATATCTGTCTCTTTCAAATACTTTGGTCTAGTGGTTTAAATACCGGGCCAAGATCTCGGGGTCCCAGGTTCGATCCCCGGGTCAGGCAACAAATAGTTTCGAATTTTCGAACGTTGCTCGGGTTTGTGATCACCAACCCGCATTTGGCAAGCGTGGTGATTATGCCAGTTCCCATCATTGCAGTGGTAACTTGAATTCAATGATGGAGGCCTTTTCCCTGCAGTCGGATAATTATAGGCTGTTACTTTACTTTACTTTTTTCAAATACTTTAAGACATATCGGTATGAGTGACAGGGACAAATGTATTCGGATATGCTGACATTGTGTTGCCAAATAAGGCCTCAGTATAGAAAACGTTATTTTAAAATTCTCTTAGTTCTATAAGGGACTATTATAGTCCTTGGTAGGCTAGTAGTTTATTGTTGTGTTGTGTTTCGGAAAGCACGTTAAGCTGCTACTATTGCTTTCTGTCGTAAGAGATAGGCGTTTATTAAAACAAAAGACTTTCCTAAAAACAAAAAATCAAGATGATTGATTCTGACTAAGGAAATATATTACGGCTTATCAATTTTCATTTATTTATTTATGTTTTAGAGCACAAATTATAAGTAAATGTACAAGAGGTGGTTTAATGCGATGTGACATTGTTGACCAGTCAGCCCTATACAGAAATGTTTTTATAAAAAAGAAACCTAAAGTTACAAGAACTACGCAACCTCTATGTCACCAATAACCCGTTAATTTATTTTTTCAACCCCTTGGTCGTGCCAAAATAGGCGTAACAACATTCTACATCCACAAAATAACAGTCCGCATCATTTGACAATGTAAACGCGTCATCCATCTGCTACCAAAATTGAATTAACGCGAATATACAGGGTTACTAACTGGAAATACCTCCGCAATCCATAATGGAATGTAGCAATCAAATAAGAGAGACAGTGTGTGCCTAGGTAAATTCAAAATTTTTTGAGTAATTTAAAAAGTAAACTTAAGAAATATGGAAATATCTTTTTTTTTTTATTTATTAACATCATTTCGATGTACAATGACGATTTCAGTAGTTTTAAGGCGATTTGAAGTTCTAGTCTAAGTGACAATGACGTGTCAGCTTCCTTATAATAACCCGATTATTTCGACTAAAAGATGTTGAAAATGTTTGACATTTGCCTATGGGTCATGAGGGGTCATTAGTTTGCAGATTTTTTTGCCCTCAAAATAATGCAGACAAATTTCCAGGAACCCTATATTAATATTCAAAGTTAAAAAAAAAAGGTTAACATCTCTTTTGTAGCTTGAAATCGTACAACATATTTCACCGTATTTTAATATCACATATCAAAGCAACTGTTGACATGTTCTTTTTTCGAAACTGAACAAAGAATAAAAACCAATTTATCGCCAAATGTAAACCTAAGTAGATAATTTACGAGCATTCGACAAAAGGGTTCTAAGAGGCCCACGAAGCCCCGTTAGAAGCAAATAGTTTCTAAGCCGACAGATATAAAGTAGCAAATTGCATTTTTCATTTGCTGCTCATTTCACGCGTGTAAAATGTAATAAGCAACATAAATCTAGTGCCTTCACGGGCGCATACTGAAACTGGACCTTATTGCATTGCTATTAAGTCTTTACTGTCATGAAAGATTTGCTCGCAATTTCTGGCCATATTATGAATAGAAACAACCCCTATGCAGTAGCAAGGGGATTGTGAGTTGGCAAATAGCGTGTTGTAACCCCATAGCATACAATATTTATTGCACTATCCATCTGAGCTTCGGGGGCAAGAGATTATGAAAATGTTACTCATATACACAGAATTCAAAACGATAAATTATGCAGAAGCCGAGCCGACTTCGAGGTTTCCAACGTGGTAGCAGCTCGAGATCAAAGTTACATGAAATATAATAAACAATGCCTAATTAGGAGTTTGCAATATTCTTGTTGCTGAGAAAGTTTGTAAATATTTAATCCTCTTCGTTAAATTACTCGGGCTGTAGTAAAGTTTTCCATGTAAAGTCAAATAAACTTAAGCTGACGTTCGGAATTTTATTGATATAAAATATATTGTTTAATCATGTCATTCAAAAAACAAACCTGATTTAGGTAGTTTCCATCTAAAATAACAGAAGTCAACTGTCTGGGTCAAATAAGACATTATTTATTCGACCGAAACCAAACAGCTTTTTTAATAATACTTTTAGTGTCAATCATAATTTAAATAGTCTTAGGCTTACTGTCAAAAAATAGATTTAGGACCTAACCTGACACTTAAGTCTTAGAACTTAAAATCCTTTCAATCAAAGTAACCTAAAAATCTACTAGAAAAATACTATCTTCAATTTTAAGTGCTCCAAACGAATTATGGCCAAAATGACTTGGCAATTTATATCGGCGAATTTCCATATCAATAAGGCATTGGGAGAAATTTAATCTCCTGTGAGATTTGAGATTAGATGCTCGAAATTGAGCAATTTTCAATGACCTGAAACGTCGATTTTGCGTTTGGAGACGTCGATCGTTTGAATCTGATTTCAACCATATCTAATAGCAAATGGAATGATAGTTTCTATTGAATTTCTAAAAGGGATTTAGAGGCGTCGCATACCATTTATGGGCTCCATAGAGCGCAGGAATAACACAGGCGTTCGAGAAACAATCCCGGCCGTACAATAAGCTTATTGTTCAGCAAACCCACATGGCAATAAAAATTCATGAGCAGCTCTCAAAAGAACAAATACAATTGTCAGAAGTTCGATAAATCCAGTGGGATTTGTAGTTCCGCCGCTTAGGTTCTAAAATCGGTAGTAACATTGCACTTTTGTAATCCTTTAACAGATCTAGAAAGTTCCGGAGAAGTTGACAGAGAACAGATGCCCAGGACACATTCGAGTCGGGAATAGTATCGAGTTTAAAAACTTGTAAGGAAGTGACAACGAAAATCGCTCCGTAGCCGTCAACAGAAAGTTTGTAGGCGGTGTAATGTGGTTTAAAAGACGTTCTAGGCGATTGGCTGATGTGACATTGAATAGCGATTTTATGTCACTATAAAACTGGCACAAGAGACTGAATTTCTGAGAATGACAAAACTATCTGATATTTAAGTAATCGATGTCAAAAGGCATAATAATGTTCGTATATGACTAGAGCATTAAAGAAATATTTAAGAAAATATTATCTCCAGGACGTCACAAGGTTTCCAAAACTCTCAATTATGAAAACCACTCTTCCAGTGCAAAGTAAAGACTAAGTCACTAAATCTAAAGACTAAGTTGGTAATAGCAGCATCTGAGCCACATTGAAAGCGAAGGCAGTGAGTAGGGTTGCCGATGTCCAGATAGAGCCGGATTTAACGCTTTTACGTATAATTAGGAAGTGTCCGGTTCAGCTTTTCTCCCTCCGAATCGCGTTTATTAAATAAGACAGACACTTGACTAGCGCCGTATTTTTATTGTATCATAGATTAAGTCGCAGCAATATTGGATTTCTTTAATTTTTTAGTGGCACATGATACATCATAATTTTATTTACTGTTTTGATTAAATTTACTAAGACAGACAATTTTGTGAAGAAGAAAGTAACTTTTCTATCTCGACGCCAACTAGCCAGTTCAGATATTTTATTATTTTCACTGACAACCCTACATCTGGCGAGTCAACATTTGCGCTCTGGCCATTCGGTTATGTTTGCGTCGGCACTCATTAGACGGTTTTGCTTCACGGCTTGAGTTCTGTCGTGTTTTCCGTGTTGACTAACTATGACGAGTTTTGTTCGACATGCTTTATGATTTTAATGTAGGAATATTTTATTGAATTGTAAGAGTTGAAATAAATAAATAAAAATAAAAATAAATTTTGTATTCCTGTAGAATATTTTCTTACTTATTTGTAACTGTAGTTATGATATTACAAGAAGTATTTACCACAATTCCATGTGCGCCGAGTCAAAACTTCGGAAAAGTGAATATCCTTTACGGAATTAGTTTTATTTTGTTTTTAATTTTAAAAAAAACTATTAGATTAGGTACTTATAAACTTCAGTCGATTGACAGTTAAGTGAATATAGCACACCTACTTTTATTGTACCTTATCATTGAGTTTTTATTTGCAAAATTGATATATACGGAATTTTATGAAAAGTTTTATAACCCGAATGGCGATTTAAAACTTCCAATAATCCAGGAAATTAGTTATTGGCAGTTTAATGTCTTAACCTTTAGACAAATAGTCGTCACTCAAAGCCAATCCAATGAGGGAGATGGTAAAGAAAATACAAAAATAGCCCCTACCTCGCCAATCGGGGTTGGAGCGGGGTAAAGTGTCGAGATATTTGCTTCCTACCCCGTCAGTCAGGCAGGCAAACAAAGGGTGCCCCAAGGCTCGTTTGTTGGGGATTCCTGTGGTAATCCGACCACCTTAGTAATTGGACCATGAAATAGAATCGTGCGTGGTGTACTATTTGTCATGGCTTTTAGGCAGGTAAAAATAAAAATATCTAATCGTAGAAGAAAGATGGATCAATTTGACACATTAAATACAAATTATGTAGAATATTTATTTTATTATTAGGAAGATAGGTAAATGTGGACAGAACATTAATTGTTCTTGCCAAAGTAAGTTGTGTGTTTAAATCAAAATCAATAAAAGTCCTATGAAACATCCGACCAGAGACCATTTATATATGAAAATGTTTTTTCCTAAATTGACCCGCACGGGACCTTGGAACTGGCGACATCTTGAAAACCGGAGAAAGTGGTCACTTCATTCAAGGAGGCCACAGATCCTAATTTTTTCTGTGTGCTGGTTAAAATTAGAATATAGAGTGGGTATAGATTGATAGGTGTCGTAAGAGGCGACTCAAGGAGTACCTAGGTACTAACCGGCAGCAGCATCTTTTCTCTACCTTCGCCAAACTGCGATCCTCAAACCGCCTCCCCAGCGAGGCGATTAACGCAAAATCCCCTTTTTCGCGATGCTTATGCCCAGGAGCAGACTGATAATGACCTATGTCCTTAATTGGGCTTAGATCTTTCCTCAGGTAGCCGTAACAAAAACTTCTTACCACTTCCGAACGAAAGCTTCCTCCAACTACAATTAACGAGACGTTAACTCAAATTAGTTGTTACGCATACCTTTTAATTCAATTACTAGGACCGCCATGTAGTGCGTGAGAAACGGGGAATAGTTCCCCTCACTCCTTATTCATTAACCGCTAACTAATTGTTTAATAACCGACTAATCATGATTCGTAACGCGATACAGTGATAGCGACCAGAAGAATAACTTTTTGTTGCGTTCCTTTTTGATGTTTGTAAATGATGGTTTTAAGTAATTTTAATTGGCAGTAATGACTTGTGTAATATAATAGCTTTATTTCTGTTGTTAATTTAGGACTTTTAAGTAAAAAAGTTTAATACTCTGTTAATATACATTACAATACAATACTCGGCAAATTACACAGACCGCAACGTGAGTTTTTTTGCCTTATTTGTTTTGTTATTTGTTGCCAGTGCCAAACGCTAACCAATAAATAAATATATGAAATTTTAGACCCAGGACCAAGATCAAAGGAACTTAGTCTTAAAATCCTTACTGTACTGTACATCAGTATTATAAACTCGTTAAAAAAAATATCTTTCCCAAAATCCATCGTAAAACTACTCCACTTTAAGTACTTGTAAAAGGCAAATCTTTTAAAATCCTTACTAAAATGCCGCTACACTAAGTTACTCCTTCACTCCAATTCCAGTAACTTAAGAGCTAACGTCAAAATATCACTCTTCACGCGTCAGTAAAAATCAGGGCTTGTTTGAACCAGCATCACAGATTCCTTGTTTTTACGTAAACACTTACCGAGGCGTTGTTTACTTGTCTTGAGTGGCGTTTAAGACTGTTTACCCGTAGCGGCAAAATTGTTTGATTTTTGGACAATGTTGTCTTATGTTTAGGAGTTTTTTTCCCTGCCACCATCTTTGTAAACAAACGGACATATGTAGTAATGCGTTATGGCTTTGTGTTTGTTTGATTCGGTTTTGTTTACATCTTTCTTATGACACTTAGTAGTTGATTCGGAACAATCTTTTGGGAATGCACTAAAGGTTTGTAAGTAGATACCTACGTATACAGTTATATGCAGAACAGTTGATTCTAAGCATAACAAGTCTTACTTTCCAATGTTAGTCAGTATAAAGATGGTAAAAATTTTAACCTTTTAAATTTTTTTTTAGAAAACTTTTTAGGTGATTCCTTATATAGCAAAATAAAGATGTGACTCTAATTTCAGTTTAATAGAAACTAAGTTTTGGTTGTGCATTCATACAGCCAGTTTCAATAACCAATCTTACTTATTTACGAATATTATGAAATTTATAAAACGGCTAAATAGACAACCTGGATGGCATTTGGAGATAGAAAAATACTGTAACAACACATAATCTACATTTTATCCCCAAAATCAATATTATTAACTGTTTCCCTTGAGATAGTATTCACTTCAACGCGTACAAAGTCACAGTCAACAGCTAGAAAAATCCTATCCTGGTTTTGCTGCTAAGCAACCGTTGTTATTTTGAACCAAAAAAATAAGAACTAGGCAGCTAATCTCTAGTAGACCTAGCGCTTACTAACGGCCGGTCCCAATAATCTATCGTCAGTTTTGACATTTCGGAGATAGAAAACAGTTTCTATCTCTGTTTTTGCCGTCCAGAGAAACAAAGACAGAAGTTGTTTTCTATCTCCATGCCAAAACTGAAGATAGATAGGTTATTAAGGACCGGCCGTAAGTATGCTATCAATATCTGGAGATAGCTAAAAGATAAGCTAAAGCATAATGAAACATCACTAGATATACCCTTTACACCAACAACAATGCTATAAATGCTAATACTTTGGATGCACAATAAAGATCTGCATTATCGCTTAATGATTCGCTTTGACAATACACTTACATATTCAATTGACGTCCACACTTACAATATTAAAATGACTCGTCCGCTATCACAAAAGAATATCCTACGCGGTCCTGTCGCGCATAAAAATCAACCAATCATATCGAGTAGGATTGCCACACGTAAAAATAAGACAAATTGAATGTATGTGTATTTAAAGCTCTACTAAGACAATTTATGTAGAAAAAAGTTACACATTGAGTAACAGAGAAACGTTCTAAGCAAATTAGCACGATCTGAACATTTGGTTGATGCTTTAAAATACTTTAAATAAGGTAGAACAATTTACAAGGTTGAATTTGCATTACGGTAGTATGACAAATAAAATGAGTTTCTTATATTATGTATGTACAAGGCGGCGTAGTTCTAAGAGGCAGCGGTTTGAGTTTTAAAAACCAATCTGAGAACTAGAAAACAGCGTTATAAAGTCTGAAAAAAATATATGTATAAGTTAAGAATCTAGTCTAGTCACAGTCGCTATCGGTTTCACGATTTGATTAACTTGGCACGATAGAAAAAAATCACAAACCCACATCTATTCGAAATGTTTTTTCAATTTTACGACTAAAATACGGACATTTTAAATAAATATTTTATGTAGTTTAAATCTACCTAAATATTTAGCATTAACATATTCGCTGAGTTTGAATTAATTTAATGACATACCTACTTAGATAATTACTATGAAAAATAACTAAAAAATACGTGAACGCGGCAACTCGTCAGGTCCGTACTGTCGCGCGCTGGTGCTTATGGTACGCAGAGGCGCTTCGTAATAGGCGACCGATGGATATCCATGAATCACGAACTACTTGGCCTTAAGCGTGATCAGCCGCCTCTAGGAAACCTTTCAGTACAGTAGAGTAAAAATATTTTAGACCGGCACCACACTGCATATAAAAGAAGCGACTCAAACTTGACTGTATTTAAAAAAAATCTTTAATTATTTTTTTTCGGATACAATCTAGCACATCTTGGCATAAGCCCCTGCTTTGCCCGTCATAAGTATCAACTCCGAGTTGCTTTTACAATGGCGAGTCAATGCGGGTCAGTGGGTTTGTTGGGCTGGTAGCTCACCTAACTGTCGAGTTATTATAGCCATCGCAAGCCTCTGGAATGGCTTAACGACGGTCATCATTGTGATTTGTGATAGAACCGTGACAGACTCTTTAATGTTAGAAATAAAACATAGTAAGATTCATAGCGATGTACGACTACATTTTCGAATTTCTTTCACCAATTTTAAGGTATAAAAATCGAGCATCAATCGAAATTTAAAAACATAGATGGTACTAGATCAATATGTTATTATTGAGCTGTGCTTGTTTAGAATACAAGACACACAACATTATAAACATCAAGTATTAGATTACAGAAAACATGGGAATCATTTAATTAGGTAATTTTACGATTTTTTCTATGCATAAAATGCTGCGCTTTAGGTGCACCATTAAGGATATACAATGTCAAGTGAACTTAGTGTCATTCCATAACACTGGAATACTTCTAACTTCCTTAAA
Source organism: Anania crocealis (assembly GCA_949315895.1). NCBI lineage: Eukaryota > Metazoa > Arthropoda > Insecta > Lepidoptera > Crambidae > Anania > Anania crocealis. The sequence continues at coordinate 3,558,400 of OX438874.1, read as the reverse complement.
TAATGGATTGTTTTTTTTTTGGCGGGAGTTCGTGAGATATGTTTGGAGTCCATTTATTTTATCGAATTTTTATTGTTTATAGTGATTTTTGGGTCGTAAAAGTGGTGTTATTTTGCGAAACAAAGTGTCGTGCGAGTGAACAATATATAGTTCGGTGAAATAACATGGTGTATGGGTCGTAACCAAGAAAAGTGGACCGTGAATTTTGCGCGGGAACGCGAACAGTTCACCTCTTTCTTGGGGACTTCTCTATATTCCTTCAATCTTTCGACTGTCTCCAAAAACTCCATCGAAGAATTAAAACGTTTAACATCAACGTATTAATGCAAAATAAAGACAATAATACTAAAGAATTGGCTGTATGGACAAGTATCCCAGGCCGTTAAACTTACTAAAGAAAAAAAAAATGGATTATCGAATATACCTGCCAGTATCATAATCATTGATTCAATCAATACACTGATCTTATTTAAACGGAAATAAGGGCGATATATCAATATTCCAGACCCGTAGAAAAACCCGAATAGTTGGAAACCCCAGGTGCATGAATCGACAATTACCACGGAATATTGTGACGAATACAGATACCACCACTATAGCACATATCCATACTTTAACAATATGCAGAACGAGCATCGTTGGATTCCATAGTTTATGAAGTAAATCGGTCCGTTGCGAAATTAAACAACTATCGGAAATAAGATTTATTTAAATTACGTACAGTAAACATTTTCATACGTAGGTATTTCGTTTAATTCTTGAATTTATTGTTTTATCATTTTGATGTTTTTCTCTGAATTCCGAAAGAAGATTCCGTTAGTAATATTATTATAATATTTTCTGTTACACAAATACAAGTTGCTGCTGGTCATTACTGGCAACTCGCGAAAAAAAAAACAATGTAATAATCGAACAAACTAGGTAGATACGTAAAAAATTAAGAAACAGTTATTCCAAATTCAAATGATTGTTCGATGTGCGAATTGGTTTTCGAGGTATATTTTCGTCCTTTTTTGCCAAAGACGAAGTAAAGAGGTTCACAGGAATAGGATGGGATCATCTGGAGGACGGGTCTTCATGGACTTGGCTAGACAGACAGTATTCAGGAATTCTGTGGAGTAGAAAAGTAAAAAAATATTATGTTCATTGTCTTAACCGTAAAAGATCATCAACCGACCGGGACAGCGATAAAATTTATATTAAAGAAAGGAAAAAGAAATATTGCAATAGATTTTTTGGGATATTATTATTAACACGGAAGACGGAATATGCTGCACTGCTAAAATAATACCTAGCAGTTTAACTGGTAGTGATATCTGTCTGTGTAGGTACTTATTTATTGTACACATACAATAATAATTATCTATACTAGCTAATATTATAAAGCTGAAGAGTTTGTTTGTTTATTTGTATGTTTGTTTGAACGCGCTAATCTCAGAAAGTACTGGTTCGAATTGAAAAATTATTTTTGTGTTGGCCATTTATCGAGGAAGGCTTTAGGCTATATAACATCACGCTGCGACTAATGAGCGAAGCATCAGTGAAAAATGTTGCAAAAATAGTCGCGATCATAATAACGCGGACGAAGTCGCGGGCAACAGCTAGTACAGAATAAAAGGGAAATGTTATTGTGATTTAGACCAATTTTGAGTGGCGATAGGTACTTTCTTTACAATTATTAAACTGTCTCCCAATTTGATCCGTTTCATTTTGGCAAGTTTCCTTGTACAGTGAGATTTATTTAATTTACTCGTTTCCATTTTAACCTACTACTGCTTCGAGATAATAGTAGCTACACTCATGCCGAGAAGAAGCTTCACAAGAAACTCGGTCACTATTTGTCACTCTTTTTAAATAACCAAGTGTAAAAAACGAAATATATGCCTATACTACCTCCCCGCATGAGATTCTTTTACATTTTGTAATAATTAGATTTCCACAACCGATTTTATACTTAACTGACAAACAAGAAGAGTTCAATACCGAACAAATAGATATTTCTAATAAGATTAACAATGAATACAAAACTACTTAATAGGCTGTAGACTGTTCAGTTGGTGACAATTGCACAGACCTGCATACATTTAGCATGTTAATGACATGTGAAAGCGAAACTAGGTTACCGTTTATTTTCAGTTGGTTTTAATGTTGATGTCGCAGGCAAGATTATACTGTGACTTATTCATAAGTACCGCGGTAGATCCGGATAGGTAACTATATGCAGGTATGAGGTTAGCGTTACTTCTTACTTTCGAATCATCACCTGATATTATTTAGCGGACAAATAAAAAGGTTCCCAATTCTTAGTAGGTATATTGTTGTAATAAGAACATGCATACTTTTTTTTACGGGTTTCACTGATTGATTTCATTGTTTTTGCGTGTTGCCTGCCAGTGATGACTTATGAAACTGAATCGTGGTCGCCTAATATAGGTACCTTAGGTCTTATAAAAATGATCAAGATCGCAGGCGGGCAAAGGAGTGGGTAACGCTTGGTAGGTAGGTACCTATTTCCCTGCCTTCTGAACGAATCAGAAATGAGGAATTCTGTAGAACTAATACAAGGTAAGTATAAATAACATCACATGTTTTTTTTAGAACAGATTTTTTTATGCACTGTTCTTATTTTTCTCTTTTTATAATGTTCATTCATCTGTTGATGAAAGTTCTGAATGTTCGTTTTCAAATTTAAATGACACCAACTTTGAGCTACCTATGATCATTGAAATCATTCGTCTTCATCATCAATCATCTTCCAGCCAAGCGAGACGCCTGCTGCACTTCAGCTACGCAATTCTTAGAGATCAATTATTTCAATTATACGGTAACAACGTGTACCAAATAAACTATCGAGCATTCCTACTAAGTAACCCTCTATAATTCTAGGAATTTAACAGTCGGGGGGATGCAAAGTATACGTTTTCTACTTGAAGGAATGACGTTCCTTTTTATCTAATTAGCTAATACCACCTGAGCTATCTCGTTAGAAATGTCAATAGGGTAATTCTGCATTATTTTTACAATGTACTTACTCAGAATAGGTAATTAAAAATTAATAACGAACGTCCGGCTTTTTTTATGATCAAATGGGCTTGCGTCTTGACCACTTAACTCTTACAATTAAGAAGAAGCCTAAAGATGGAGCGAGCTTACCCAGCTTGTGGTGGAAGATACAATATTGTATCTAGGACGCTAGGACAACATTTACGACGCTTGAATTAAGCCTGTGTGATTTTAATTTAAAATGTTCGACAAATGAAGGAAAAGACGCTGCTGCCTGTTTTCATCTGGCAGCTCTCTAATAGCCGTTTGGGATGGTAGGATCTACCTTCTAGTGGTCCACCCTGGGCAACGGCATCTTTGGTTTTCTAGCTAATGATGACGACTAACAGATCCCCCTGCGGTGGTAGGCTTCGTAAGAGGCTGGATCCTACCCTCCTGCCGGAGTCCAGCGCGAAACAGTTAACTGTGTTCCGCTGATGTGTGGGAGAACCAGTGCCTCTGGTTTAGCTCGCTCCATCTTAGGCTTCTTCTTAACCGTAGAGTTAATTATAAGCCCATCGTTTATAAAAATAAAATGAAAAACACTCATAGGATGTGAAGGTGTAATTCTATTACATTTGAGGCAAATCCAAGTTCCAACACAAGAAACTATTCTATTCATTATCAACATCATCACTGCAAAGCAATATCTACTGTTGGACATAGACTTATGGGAATAAGGATCTTCTCGCAGATCAGTCTCGCACCACCCGCATTCAGTGGTTTCCAGCAAACTTCACCAGAAGTCGCCATTCCAGAACCTTTCCGCCCCAACGGCCATCGGTTCTTCTTATCTACGGACTTCCTTATTTCTTATTCCATCGCGCAGGGAGTTACCTATCTAGCATTGCTCTCTCCTTTGTTGTGTGACCTTGAGCCTTCTAATGAGACATTAAGCCATATTAAACAATTCTATTCAACAACCCTAACTCTTCGTAACGCATGGGCACATCTGTCACGAAACAGCTTTATATTGATAAAACTTTCGTTCACACCTCTAACAAAGTTTATTCCGACAAAGTTTGTTATCAGACACCGGGAAGTTGAATCAACTTCGGAGCGACAAAACCAATAAACAAAATGCCTAACGCCAACTTTACTAAAACCACTACTAACTTCACAGTTTCGCAGAAGAGACACAATGGTGAAACAAATCTCAGTAAGTTAACGTGTGTGACTCACAGTCACTCACAGTTCCACGTGAGTTAGAGGTAGGTGTCTTATTTGACATTTGAGACCGCAAAAATCGTCGGAAAAATCTTATTCATTTCCCCATATGTACTGAACTAACGTTTAAAAAATAATCTTTCCATAGAAGTTAGGTACCTACCTACCTACCTACTACCTAGACCTACCTTCGCCTACGCTTCAACAGAACCTCTTTTATTTGTCAGTTGAAAATGGATTAGAAGAAATAGATAGGTAGTCAGTTGTTACCTCACTAATCGACACACTATCGATAGCTTATTATGTTATACATTTTATATTAAATTGAATAAATTTAGTTCATATCCTTAGTGTCCCTATATTTAAGTTACCACTGCTTTGGGTTCGTTCGGGACAAATTCTATGGTAGATGTAATGTCAGTGAGGCAGTGTCAGAGAAGCTTAATAGACTCGTTTACTTACTGGTCTATTCGTAATTATACCTACATTACTATCAATAACATTTCTGCTACAGATTTCATTGTCAGTTTGCATCAATTTATTACCTAGGTAGGTAGGTACCTAGATGTAAAAAATGCGCGGGAAAATCTAATACTTTTCTCACTATTATTCGGTAACAAGATTCTTATTAGCATACCTATTTTGATAATACCTACCTACCTAGTTCTTGAAATACTCGTACGTTCTACAAAAGCTTCGTTTCACTCTGACGTTCAACTTCGAGCTTCAACCAAACTATTCTGTCAATCCACCCATTATTAAAGAAAGCAAAACGGTGTTACGCAACACAGACTTTTTGAATCACTAATTAGAACACAATAGAATGTGTGGAACACAATCGAAATGATTCCTTGGGCCACTCGAGCAAGGCGCGGAGGCTGTATGTTGAATCACGACTCTCAGCCGCCCGGTTCAATGACCAACGAAAAAGAAATAAAATGATAAAGACCAGTATAAGTACTACGCATGGGTACTAGACTAACGTATTTGTTATAAAAACATAACAGGTTAGAGACCTACTCAAAAAGTGTTATATTGATACCTACTTACACTTAAAATGTATTCAATTTGTTATTCATAAAACACATAACTTTGTCGCATGCTTTTGGTTATCAGAGGAATAACCTTAGGGAATAACATTTAAAATCGTTACCGTTATTTCGTGTTGTAGATAAATTATTTGAGAAATTATTTATATGGTCCTAAGGATACCCTCTGACCCGTCTATGAAAAGAATAAGAAGTTGGTTGAAGTTCAAAGAATTCCAAAGGAAGTAACTTAAATGAATGAGATGCACCAGAAACTTTACTGATCATGCGCGGTAGGAAGTAAACAAACTTAAAGTTTCTAAAAGTTTACTATTTGTAAAAACACCCACCTTTTGTGATATAAACGGCTGATCCAAGTCCGAAACTCCGGTAACAAGACACAATACACTTGGATTCACAACATTCTTATAAAACACTCACTCGAAAACTAGTAGCTTCGCTCACACTATCGTTGTCGCACTTTTTGAGTGAAAATTTCCACGAAACACAACAAAAACTCACTTATAATCACTATAGAAGTTCGACAAATCACTTTAATGGTTGTTTATTCGATAATTATTACGATAGTCACAGTAAAAACTTATTAAATCGTCGTAAACAACCGGAGCAACATTCGGCACGCGACGGCCATCTTCCGCCAACGCGAAGTTTGAGGTTATTCCCAGCAGAGGGCGCTACGTGCTAGTTCATCAGACTTTAATGAAGTCCGTTAAAAAGCTTTGAAAATATCATTACACCTTCATAGTAATGTTCAATTCAAATGTTCGTGTTAATTTTTGATTTAAGCTTTATTAAATATAGTAGCTTTCATTTTTATATTTGTTTTTGTTCAAAGTGTTATATCTAATTTTGGTCATGGCAATGTATTTTCCAAGTGGCAATACAAACACTCAAAAATGTTGCCATATCTATGAACATTCTACTACTAAGATGGTTTTTGCTCAATATGCAATCCTAGCAATATTTTTGGACTTTTTAGTGATTAAGAGTAAAATAAAGTATGTTTTGTTTTTATTAGTACACATAGACTTAAAATTACTGTTTCTCGAAAAAAAAAACTTGTAGTTTCAATTACATTAACTATTAGACCGTTTTGTTTAATAAAACATAACTTGTAACTATCTGATATTTTCATTAATTTGTTAAATCTTATGTCATTAACTAGATGAGTAATTATATTCTTTGGATATTTTGTTAATTTTCGAAGATTTTTATTTTAAATTATGGTAGTACTAACAAGAAACGTCACTCACCACCACCACCTGTCGTTCAGTCAGAATCAGAATCAGATGTTGTTTGTTTAATGTTTACCTACTTACTTTAATTTGTCTTCTTTATTATTTCGATCCGATTTAGTGCAATTTCGAAATAGTAGAGCAGGAACTAATAATTTGTTTTTGCTGTTAGGTAAAAACATAACCTTTACTAATAAATGTCTTGAAGCAGAACAAACTTCGGTATCTTCGATTAATTATTGTCATTTAAATAAAGCACTGTGCAAATTGAATGTCATACGATAAAATTTATTTATTTCCGTGCCAATGCATAGGTAGGTACTTAATTATTAAAAGAGTTTTGTGCTTGAGAAAGGGGAGAAATGAGGTTATGTTAACATAGGACATGTAAAACTCCCTATGATGTAGAAATAAAACTTTGTAACTATAAATATATATACTGTAACTACAAACTTGTTTTTAACAGGAAATAAAAATGAGTGAGAATTATTTTCAAGCGTTCTGTCACACTTACCTACCGTTCGCCTCGTATCTTTGTGCTATTCTATCTCACCTCATACACCAAATATCACAGCAAAGAAATCTAGGTGCATTATTTGAATGTGATTGATGTTTATTTTATACTTGTTCAATAAATAGATGAGTTTTTACACTATTACTTACTTTATAGTGCCTTTACCTATTCTACTAGAGGTATAATGTCATAGACATGTGGTCAATGAATTTAACTGAGCAAGTGTGTTTCATATTAGTACTAGTCACAGACCAAATTAATCCCTCAACCCCCAGGAGGCACTCGGTTGCCACCTTAACAATTGATTTCAATTGTGTCTGGAATAACTCATGATCGAGGGATTAAGATAAATAATCAAACAGCCTACATACAGTTGCAATGTTCATACAAGGCCAGTCCTGTAAGAAATCATTTACAAGTTACACAATTGAAGAAAAAGAATAGAATGCAAGATTATGTGGTAATAAAAGATTGAACATAGTAATTAGTAAAATAAATTAAAATTAAAATAAATATCAGTAACTAACAATAAGCAATTTTGTGCATAAGAGAGTAGGATGTGTTTATGAATAATTATTACCGATGAGTTATTGAGAAAATCCTACCCTAAGGATTTTACTTGTTAGGTTTTATATGAATTGAATGTATATTTGCTACATATTTTATAATTTTGGTTTGTCTACCAAAAATAGTTTAGGATTTTGTAATGCAAATTTTTGTTACAGTCAAGACCTTCCCCGTCTATGTATGGATCTGTATATTACTTAATTTCTTCAATGCGGTTATTTACAGACACACAATATAAATCAATTGTTGAAAAACAGATCAACAACCAGTCTATGGAACCTGGACAACTGGATAATTATCCATTTTCTTCGTTTAATATTCATAAAGAAAAAAATAGATATACTTTCCTTATCGATATACCAGTACGCTGCCAGGTCGTGTTGTCTTTCTATACTAATATCATAAATAGGTAAGTGTGTCTGTCCGTAACCTTTTCACACTTAAACTGCTGAACCGATTTGAATGAACTTTGATATAAAACTAGTCTTAAGTCCTGGAATGGACAGAGTATAGGTTTTTTTTAGCAATTATCATTTAAGGGAGTAAAAGAGGAGGGGAGTTTTTATGGTGAAAAATAACCACTGCATAGAGCGATCAATTATTATGTTATCAATAATTTCCCAATACAAAGTTATACTGCAAATGCAAGAGATTATTATTAGTATGTCAATAGAGCGCGACATAACCGAATTCCACTCGAATGAAGTCTGGGCAGGTTATTATGTTCTTGAGTTACAATAAGAAATCATAGTAACATTTTGCCTTATCCAAATATATCCTTATGATAAATAGGTAGGTAAGCGAAAAACATCGGAACGATCCAAAAGTTGGATAATAACGGAACTCAATATAAAAACCGTTTTCACAGATAACTTGTAATGAGTGCGAACTTCCACAGGGCACCGTCTTGGGTCCCCTTTGTGTAATCTTCGCGAGTTTAGGATACTTGAGTAACTTGTTTGAACGATTTGTGAGGTGTGACGTAATGGAATGTGTTAGTATTGATAGTCACACGTATCACATTTGTAGGTACACGAATATTACTTTATATGATATTTTAGCAAATTAATTGCAATTATAATTAAAGTATTCACACTTGAAAAATTATGTCTCAGGACTACGGACTCGAACCAGCATCTCCATGCTTATCGGGCGAGGTATGCATGGAGATGCGAGTTTTTTTATACACGAATATTGTTTAATCCCTTGATCGTGAGTTATTCCAGACACAATTAAAATCAATTGTTATCGCGACAACCGGTTGTCGAAGCGTTAATAGCAAAATTGTAAAACAGCTAATTCTCCCCCTAGAGCACCTTCCTCCATCGTGAGTGACTAAACTAGTAAGTATTTGCAGAGAAGAATGGCAGCCCCAAGTAGGTAGCAGCAGCGTTGGTAGATATTCCGGCAAATCTTTTCGGGGAGACTCTCTTGATGAATCTATATCATGGCAATTAAAAAATAATCTACTGTTTTAAATTTTCATGGTCACTATCGTAAGAGTTAGTTATTTCGAGATTTCTACCATGTACCTTGTTTTTTATGAGTTTTCGATATTTCGGCACTGTTACAAGCGCCATGATCGCGAAAGAACTGATGTCACTGCGGGTGGGTGGTTGTTACGAGTAGATATATCGATCTACCCTCCGTCGTAGTCTTTTATTGCACTCGACACTGGTACCATTGTTTACCAAAGCACTAATTTCTTACTCATAAAAAACAAGGTACATGGTAGAAATCTCGAAATACTAACTCTTAAAAAATAATCCTCTTTTCTACAGTTGTAAAAACTCGATACTGTGTTCTAAATGTATTTTAGGCTGATATAAGCCAATGCGGTTAGGTCCATTGAAACGGAGAGGAGCTGTTTTCATCTACCAATAACAATTCTTTAAAAGCTCAATTAGGTCAAAAATACGTTTTTATGATACGTAGACAGTTTGGTTCGGGTTTAAATTTTAGGGACATCGCAGCGAACGTGTTGCTTTGACTGGGTCTCCAGATTAGGTTTTTTTTATCCATTTTGGGGAAAAATTAAAGCCAGGGAAGTTAATGCCAAGATTATCATGGTGGGGGAAGCGCCGATGAGCAGTTTCACCCCAAAAAGTAAAAAATATGGTCGACAGCCAACAAAACATAATAATAAAAGCTATTTCTGATTCTGAGACTTAAAATTGGTGGCTTATTCCGTGCAGTTATTCGTCAGTAGGCAGGGTTACGTACTATCAGTCCTTTAAAGTCAAGAGCAATTAATCCCAATAATAATAAAAAAGTAAAAGTAAAAGTAAAAGTTTTCGTAAGAAGAACTTTTTAAATACCAAAAAATATTTTAGGGAAACTAAAAGACCCACAGAACATAGAAACCCATGTTCTGTGATAAGACCTAACATGTCTTTTTGGGGGAAATGCAATGGGTTTATATTAAGTAATTATAAGTAAGCAAAATTTTAAAACAAATATCTAAGCATTGTAATAGAGTTATTTTTTTCTACGTACGATCTCAGACAGCCTGCTTTATTAAGTACCTAATCATTATTAGTATGAAAAACCCAGCTCTTGTACACAAACAGATAGGTATATAATCTCTATTTTGGTAGAGTCCACGTTTGTTCTTCAGGCGGTCCCGAACTCCCGATACACAGTCAAATTATTAGCGTTAATTCCCAAGCTTGGAAAATGGGAATCGAAGTGCGATAGATCAGATCCGGTTGTCGACTAGCGTGGACGTTTCCGGAGCTAGATATGGCTCCATTACCGGTTCCCGATCGCCGTGTTTACAGCTCAGGCGTATGTTTGTTGCATACAAATCTGTGGGTAGTATAGTAAGTATTCCTGTGTGTGGTATTTAAGGGTTTTTTTTTAATGAACAATGGGCTTGTTCTAGACTACATGACTTAACTCTACGGTTAAGAAGAAGCCTAATATGGAGCGAGCTTACCCAGAGGCACTGGTTCTCCCACACACCAGCGGAACACAGAGAAACCGTTTGGCGCTGGACTCCGGCAGGAGGGTGGTAGCATCCAGGCGGCCTCTTACGAAGCCTACCACCGCAGAGGGATCTGTTAGCCGTCATCATTGGTTAGAAAACCAAAGATACTGTTGCCCAGGGTGGACCACTAGGAGGTAGATCCCACCACCCCAAATGTAGATATAGGTAACGGGAAAAAAAGAAGCAAAAATTTTTTGCGTAGAAACGCCCCGTTGGCTTATTATTGTTTTCAGTAACGGGCCAAGACCCCGGGGTCCAGCTGCAAGTAAATTGCGTTTTAAAAATATTTTACTGTAATATGACATCGATAAGGGGCTTTTATTTGGCGCCGGGATGAGCTCACGAGACGTGCGTTATTTATGTAAAACCTTGCAGCCGAGTATTGCATAGGCGCTATTAAATTATTTTGTTTTCAAACTTTTTTCAGTCAATTAAATTCTTAGTTTACAATGATATGCTTCAATAAAAAGTAAGTTTTAAAAATAATCATTTGATCTTTCGCCATTCATTTGTTTTGTGACGACTTTGTGTGACCCTGTCGCTCCAACGAGTGACTTTTCGACTGATTTAGGAGCTTAGCGTTATAAGTTTAGGAGTACCTTCGTAAATAAATTCCTCAACACGTATAGTGTCTTGGTGGATTCATGGTCAGATCGGTTGCTGCGTTCAATTTTAAGACCAGAACCATTTACATTGCTTGAAAGCTTTACTCATTTGCCAATTTCGTCTTAAATCATCTCAAAACCATGGCACAGAACGTTCCGTTGAAAGCCAAAGCCCGTAAATGGAGGAACGATCATCAATATTACCACATTCGGCTGAATAAGCAAATAAAACAATTTCTCAGCGGGAGCCATAAACTCTTCCGCGGGAATCCGGAGCGCATAAGTCAAATTTGTGCTAAGCTCGTAAAACAGCGAGTCGTGTAACAGCGGACTGGGATCATACTCGTAATTATTAAATGTTTTTCGCAAGAGGAAATATCGTACAAAGTTTATATTAGCTTTATGATAAATACGGCTTTGTGTGTGCGTGCCGGTACTTTCAAAGAAAAGCACCATCCGGCACCCTTCTATTTCTATGGGTCGGAAGAGGGGACTAAAGGAGTACTGCCAGAATTACGATCCACAACCAGTCTGCCACAAAAAATTTGGTAAGGCCCGTATAATAACATATAGCTTATCAGCTTAGATTGACATAAGCCAGTTATGATTGCCGACGACCATTTTGGATCAGTGGTAGTAAACGCTGCTTCTGAGCCATGGGTTGCGGGTTCGATCCCCGCACAGTACCTACAAATATTTGTGTGCATGAACATGACTGTTTCTCACTGTCTGGGTGTTTTCTATGTACTATTAGTATATATTTACAAAAAAAAAAGTAAGTTTCTCGGTTGTCTAGTAGCACAGATAAGATAATACTAAAGTACTAGTAGCCAATACGACAAGCTTCTTTAGTATGTTGTAGCTTAGTTTGGGACTAGATGGCTCTGTGTCGCCCAGTGTGGCGTGCCAGAAAATATTTATTATTTATTTATTATTATTGTTTATGATAATAAAGGCCTTATAGTGGTGGCACAAAATAAGCACCACCCCTTCTCTTCCTACGCGTGTCGTAAGAGGTGAGTAAAAGACCACCAAAAGAACACGGGCTGCTGCACTCTGTTGTCTCTGCACTTTTAGTCAAAATACAAACGCCTGCCAAGTGACAAGATTATGAAAAAAATCCCCCTTATGGAGATACCAGTCATGTGAATACTCATATCTTATCGTTTGATTTTTTCAAGTAAGTATGATCTGATGTTAGAATTTTACAAGCCGCCTATTATGACTTTTGTTCACTACAAAAACTTGCCGTACGGGCTATTTACGGCCTTCGACCCCGTCACTCGCTAAAAGAGTTCTTCAAAGAGATTATACTTACAGTGGCTTCTCAATACATTTTCGAGAATATTATTTAAGTCAGTAAGAACCTACATTTATTTCTTAAGAAAAGTAACAAACCTACACAATTTCAATACCACAAATAAAGATAAACTTGCCGTTCCAGGCTTCACACTGCGAAAAGTAGGAATTTTGTTCATGGGAAACTGTATTCGTATTTTCAACAAATTACCACAGGGTATTGCTGAACTCCCTGTACGTATGAACTTAAATCGTATGTCAAAGTAATTTTAATGAAAAAGGGCTATTACACTGTTAATGATTATTTAAATGATAGAAATGTATGACATTAAATTGTTCTATATAGCTATTAAAACCTTTTGTAAAAATTAAAGAGGCTGACAATAGTGACCGAGTTTCTTGCGCTGCTTCTTCTCGGCACTAATCCAGGCTTGTCTAGAAGCAGTGGCATGTTTAAATATTGTGACTTTAGTAATGGTAAATGCATTTATTTCATTCAGTTACAAAGTAGATAGTTTTCGCGACCCAGACCAGCGGGTACTTAGATAGCATGTTACACTGTAAAGACCTCAATTCGTTCGTTGGCTGCCATTAGTGAAGCCATCTAATATAATGCTGTCAGAGTTCAGCTACTTTTTGATTTTCAACGGGTTTTCAATAAAATTCGTATCTTTTATCTATCTTTCTGTTTTGAAAATAAAAAAAATAAATCAAATCGGTGCAGATTTTTTTATGAAAGGTTGTTATTCTCCACTTCTCTTCGGCCTTAGAGCTGGATTAACCCATGCAAATATATTTATGTTAAAGGGGCAATGGCACGAATTGCTTAGGGTATTAAGTCTGCAACTGTTCATTATGGTCCATCATAATTCATAAGAGTATCGTAAGAAGCATCAATACAATGTTTAGAAAAATATGGGCAGCAACGTTTTTTTTCTCTACCGTTGGCCAAATAATTAACGCATAAAGGAATCTCTTCCTGTTAACATTTAAGTAGTATAACATGTTTAAAGTCTTAGAGTGCATTAAAACTGCCTTACCCTGTTCTAACATAGCCATTAGACTTCTGCTTATCTCGCAAAAGATTTTAATTGCACGAAATTCCTGGTAGTGCTAAGTTTTATGTGTAACAATACAAAAAAAAGCCTATTATATCTGAAACTGAAAAGACTGAAAAGGACAATTCCCGTAGGATTTCAAATTTGAAATTCGAAATCGCGAGCAACAGCTAGTCCAAAAAAAACTTCGCTTTCTAGCGCGAAAATTCAAATCAGCTGATTCCGCGCCGGAGAATGGCTGTGTACAAAAATTCCCGCTTTGTCGAAAAGTGGGGAATTAAAATTATATAAATTTAGGGAAACAAACGACAGATTTATATGAAAACACCTCCACATATATCTTCAGACGCAATGTGCCGCCGCCGAAACGTATTTTGCGTCGCTGAGTAAAAGCTAATGAGGATACGCCTTGGAAGTTTTTTTGTTCAATGAAGAATGTATTTTTAATTTTAAATGAACTAATTTAAGAAAAACGTTTTTGTGATTATAGTGCCCTCGATAAAATAAATCGGGAAGTGTAATCAAATTGATCATATGACCATTTATAAAGTCGTACAAGATCAAAGTTAAAATATCTCTATTTTTCAATCAAAACGGTATTGTATTATTATGACGTCATATTCTTCACTACATACATTAAAAAAAATGACTAAAAATAATAATTAGATTACTTAAATATTATATTATGATATGGTGTTATGACATGTTTTTATGAATTTTGTGTTTAACTTCGACATCGGTAACATTCTACATTAATTTGTGTGATTAGATCACCCACCAACACACATGCCGCAGAGACGTATAATAATAACGTACCATTATCGTTTAAGGTAGAGATACATAGTAGTAAAGTCAAGTAACGGCCTATATTTATCCGACTGCAGGGCCTCCATCATTGAATTCAAGTCACTATAGCAATGATGGGAACAGTATACTACAGTACAGATAGACATCATGCTACTAAAAAGTATTAGCATGCTTAAGACAAGCTCTCTACGAGTAGTCATTTGCTTAAAAAAAGCATAGGTACTCGTTATACGCATACAATGGGGACTACCGTTTCTTTGCTCACCAGTTGGCGCCACTGTAGACTGAGGTCCGGAGGTATAGCTGTCAAAGGCGATCGGCGCCGAAACAAAGTGTTATAATATCTTAAATCTAATTAAGGTTTATTATTTATAAATAACTATCTTGATATTAACAAACTAACTTCTAAAATAATTGCTCTTAAGGCCGCCTATTTTTGAGCTTTTTCTTAATTCCGCTTTTAAAGCGTTCACATTAATCGCCAAATTATCCATTTTTGCGATATTTTACGAAGGAGATCACTTTCCAGCAGGTAAATTAAAGAAATTATAATTTATGCAACAAAGCCCGCTAAAACCAGTAAAAAGTGAATGATATTGGACATCACGCGACACAAGCGCCTCTAGTGGCAAATATACTAGCGATAGCCCCCATTGAATAAACACGTTTTAAGAATTGCGAATAACACACATGCAATCTAATAATTGTAAAATGTAGGCCTCAGTAGTTAGTGCCATATGTTAAGATAATTTAGAACAATGTTTGAAGAGGGTGAAAAAAAAAATTGTGTCTTATCCTGTTATGATAACGTATCCACGTTAGACATTACCGCCCAAGCGTGATTTATATATCTCACAGAATTATAACTCATTGTACAATATTTCTTTGCGTTAACAGAATATTAGCGGGAAACGAGAAAATAATGTCCACGGAATTCGCATGGATGGGTACTTGCGTTTTATCTAGCTAGTAATTTATTGTTTTGGATATTTTTCATTTGTGTTGTTGTTTTGAGGCTTGTAAGGACATAAAAAAAGAATAGAATGACACGATTGTTGTACATCAAGCTCGTTTGTAGTTAAAACTTTGACAATTATGATTTTATCTCAGTATGAAATGAAATCATAAAACTGTTTACTGTTATGTAGTCTCCTATCTACTTAATAAGTCGTTAGAGCAACGTCTTCTCTCCACCATTGACCAAACTTCGGTCGCCAACACAGTTGGTAAGCGTGGCGATTGTGACAAAAGCCACTGTTTGGAGAACCTGTATAGTAACAGTGGACTGATGTAAGCCGGTGATGATAATCATGAATTACTGTTTTGTAATACGATTAGGTTTGTGTTTGAAGAATTACCTACGTCAAAAATTTCCGTCAAAGTATATATCAAAGTATAAATGCTAACTCCATCATTTTTGTTATTTTTGTTTAGAAGGATACAAAGTTTTAAAATCCACATCGTTTTTTTTATTTTTGTTTAGAGGTTTTCGTAAATCTAAAAATGTTAGTGCTTTGATTGTCGTTTCAGGTTAATCACGGTAATTTAATAATTCCGAGGTGACTAATTATAATACAGCGAACTTCAAAACTGTGAACGGTTTTGAATATTTCGCATCGATGTTTTTCTGATACGAGTATGTGAGGTCGAACAGTAAACCGGTCCCGTAACCTGGTTCGAGTCCAGATGATTCTTTTTTCCCTTTTTTTTCAAGTTTTTAATTCAAATCCAAATATAATTTCCAAAACCACGATTTACTAAAAAATGTTTATCTAGGTAGGTACGTATTAATAAAGTGACAAGACAGCGCATGAGAAATATAAAAGTCAACAATCGACCAAATAGGTTCAGAAATGACCCTGATAAATAAACAACGGTTCTCTTATTTGCCTACAGACCCTTGATATCATACAAATTTATTTTCAGGGCCAACAACATCCGCCACGGTGCCGCCCCAATCCGAAAAGTTTAAATTGGAGGTGTCACGGTAATTCGATTCCCGATTCAGGTTTTAATTGATTTTCTGACCTTGACAGAGGTTTTTAATTGTATATTGTACGCATATTGTCATTATCACATGACGGTTACATACGTAGCTTTGTTTTTCAGCTAGTTCTTTAAAAACTCAGCCACAGTGGTCCGGAAACACTACAGGCGAGAGAATTGAAAAATAGGTATTTGTAAAATCTATTGCTGTCGCGCAGTGCCAAATGCCTTCACCGCAGAGTGTGATAGAGACAACTGCTTCTTGGACCGAAAATACCTACTAAAAACTCACCAAATCAACGTTTCGTAGTCCCCCGATTACTTTTCCAAAACTAGATTTAAATACTTTTTTCACTAAAAATTAAAGAAAGGCTTTGGCCGTGTTTGTATATTTTCCTTTTTTTCTAAAATTTAGCCAAATTTGTTTTGTTTGAACACAGCGGAAAATCTGGCAAATTTTTTCGATTTTTAATGGCTCATATCTTTTTTAATAATAAATTTATGAAAAAACATAAAAACATAGAAACATGCTGATTGTGGCTATAGATTTTTGTAATAAAAATTATTGCTGTACTGGCTTCATCCAGGGAGGAAACAGGGGACTACGTTTGTATGGAAAAACGGCTCTTGTATTTCCTCTTAAGCACGCGTTGTTGAAGCGTGCTCTATTCGTCGGCGCGTCTTGTTGCGTGACTATGAAATAGCCTTAGAGTACCACAACAAACTGACCTGACCTAAAAATGTTTTGTTGCGCTGGAATCAATTTACCTGAAAAAAGGGGGTGATGTGTTCAACGAAAGTTTATAACTGTTTAATTTATTTATAACTGTAAAGAACGCCAATCAAGCGAATTCTTTTGACATCGCGCGACGTCAAAATAAACCAATCACAGCGCTCACTTGCATTCATGTTTGGTCATAACCTCTGTGGCGCGCTTGCCTCGCCTACATCGCATGTCTAACCTTTTTTCCGATTTCTGTGGGTAATATGTTATTAACCAACGTCCCGTTTGGCAAGCGTGGTGGCTATGGCTTTACCTATTATTCTATGGTGACTTGAATTAAATGATAGAGGCCTCTGACCTGATACTGCAGGGTATGATTTTTAAGATATTATAGCTTCTTCTGACAGTACTGCTTTAGTCACCTCCTTCGACAGGAGATCTTGGTCCGGTACCAAAACTACTCGACCAACGGGCGTTTACATACTCTACATGTTTAAATATAGGTATATACTTCCGACCGCCATATTTTTATTTTGAAATGTAAATGGAACACAGATATCTGATATCACGATAAGTTTGCACATAACTTTGGAAAGACATGTAGGGCTGAAGTGATAGAATTCGCCTTATCTGACCATACTGCGCAATTAATAAAGTTGCCAGTAAAAAAAATTATTAAACTAAAACACTGGTACAAAAAAATACGTGATTACAGTAAAGACAACATACAAAAATTTAAAATGTGCATAAAAAATCTATCCTTTTCCGAAATGTATAATATAAATGATCCAAATTTGGCATATAATTATTTCTTACGAGAGTTTAAACTATTTTATAACTTATGCTTTCCACTAAAACAAATTAAAATAAATGTGACTAATAAACAAAAATGGATATCCCGTGGTTTAAAAACTTGTAGCAAGAAAAAAAGATATTTATTGTGGAAATATAGAAAATCACCAACCAATGCAAATCAACTTAATTACAAAAACTATACAAAACTTTTAAAAAAAATTATTTATCTGACTAAACGAGCCCAAAACAATTATAAAATAAAGACAAGTGATAATAAATCTAAAACGACATGGCAAATAATTAATAAAGTAAGACAAAATATACCTACCCAGACCATATCAAAAATAAGGATAGGCTGTGAACATATAAGTAGCCCTCATCAAATTGCAGAGGCATTTAACAACTACTTTGTTGACAAAATTAAACCATTGGAAAGATATGGAAAAAGTCCGGCCAAAAACCTTAAACAAATGCTTAGCTCCATGTTCTTGGCTCCAAGTCTACCACTACAAATATTTAATATTATTAAAACATTGAGAAATACAAATAGCGTAGGGCATGATGATATTGCTACAAAAATAATCAAGTCTGTAAATAAAGAAATTTGCCATCATCTGAGCTACATCATCAATCTAAGCATAGAAAAGGGATCTTTTCCTGATGAGCTTAAAGTAGCTATTGTAAAACCTGTTTTTAAAAAAGCTGACAAAGAATCAATGGAAAATTATAGACCCATAGCATTAATACCTATATTCTCGAAAATTTTTGAAAAATACTTATACAATGAAATGAACAATTATTTCGAAAAAAATGACATTTTCTGTACACAGCAAAAGGGCTTTCGCAAAAGCAAAACTATAAATATGGCAATTTATGATTTTTTTAAAAATGTAATAACACACGTTGATAGCAGAACGCCGGTATGTTCATTATATTGTGACATGACTCAGGCGTTTGACTATGTAGACCATAAAATATTATTTAGCAAACTGGAGGCGTATGGCATTAGAGGCAATGTATTGAGCTTGCTCCAGTGTTATCTCACTAATCGTCGACAAAAAACAGAAATATGTAGGCTAAATATGGGTAGTAAGTCTGAGGACATAGGCTCATCGACAGAGCGCTTAGTGAAATACGGGGTCCCGCAGGGCAGTGTATTAGGGCCTCTATTATTTATAATTTATATAAATGACTTACCAAATGCCACTAAGCAACCTATGACCTTATTCGCTGACGATAGTACTATAACTGTAAACTGTAATGACATCAATTCTTATAAAAATGACATAAATCAATCATTGACATCAATAATTACCTGGCTCAATAACAATAATTTAAAAATAAACTTAAATAAGACATATGTTATGCACTTTAACCAAAGACCAGTAACCCCATCTGGCATTCAAGTAAATTTCAACGATACTATCATTTCTGAAGTAGATACGACCCGATTTCTCGGCTTACAAATTGACCAAAAATTAAATTGGAAAGCCCATATACAAGCACTAACTAAAAAAACAAGTAGCTCGGCTTATGCTTTGTATAAACTTTCTGCTACAGTCAATATTGACGCACTTCTAACAGCTTATTATGGGCTGGTGGAATCTGTTCTTAGATACGGAATTATCTTCTGGGGTAACTCAACTGACAGAGAGGTAGCTTTTAAAAGTCAGAAACGATGTATCCGCGCTATGTTTGGTCTTCAGACCATCGATAGCTGCATGCCATATTTTATAAAGCACAGAATTCTGACACTTCCGTCCTTATATATAATGGAGGTGGCTCTTTTTGTCAGAGCCAATCCTCACCTCTTTCCTCGGTTATCTGACATAGTTACACGCAACCGTCGAGATCAAAGCAAGCTGTGCTCGCATCGAGCAAAAACGGCTCTGCTTAAAAAGAGTGTAGTATGCATGGCTCCTAAAATTTATAATAAAATTCCTAAGACATATAAATTACTTAACGACAATCAGTTTAAAAATAAATTTAAAAATCTTTTAATTGAAAAATGCTACTATACTATAACTGACTTCTTTAACGATAAATTTTGACATACAATAATAATAATGTAATAATCAATGTTAATTTCTATAATATTATATTCAAATTAATAAAATTTTACATGCAATAATAAGTAATGTAATAATGAGTAATATTTTTTTTCTAAATATTCTATTTCAAATTGTGGCTGTGTATGTAATGCTTTGATGTAGGTAATGTAATAATTTAACTGACTTTGTAATATTGATAGGCTAATGTTAAATAAAATCTAACAAATTTAACACTATAAATTTTACACACCGAATATCGGTAAGGCATGTTGATACTAACGACACTAATACCAGTATATCTCTGCCCATGCAATGTATATCTCACACATGTTTTCGTAAATAAATAAATTATCTTATCTTATCTTATCTTATCTTAGTAAACAGAAAAAAAAACCGGCCAAGTGCGAGTCGGACTCGCGCACGAAGGGTTCCGTACCAAAAAGGCCAAAAAAAAAAAACAGTTTGTTCTATGGGTTCTATCCTTAAATATTTATTTTATTATGTTTTTAGTATTTGTTGTTATTGCGGCAATAGAAATACACAATTTGTGAAAATTTAAACTGTCTAGCTATCGCAGCTCTTGAGATACAGCCTGGTGACAGAGCGACGGACAGACGGACAGTCCGTCTGTCCGTCTATAATACTAAAGACAGCGAAGTCTCAGTAATAGGGTTACGTTTTTACCCTTTGGGTACGGAACACTAAAAAAAGCACGCAACTGTATCGGACTGCGATATTTAATTTCCTATTTGCGATGGATTCAGACAGGTTTTCAGTTATGAAATGCTCGACTCGATTTATCGAAAAAACGCTTATTTGATTATGGTGGATTATGTACGAAATGATGAAATTGGCTGATGTTTTTAAGAATACTAGCTCCCCGCCCGCGGCTTCGCCCACGTGGAGGTTGGTAATATAAAATTCAAATTGTAGATGTAGGTACACTTGTATGTCCCTAGATATAAAAGTTTTGATATTTCTAATAAATGAGGTAATGGTTTCTTTTTTTTTTATAATCAATGGGCTTTCTCTTGTCTACATACTTAACTCTACGGTTAAGAAGAAGCCTAAGATGGAGCGAGCTTACCCAGAAAGTGATACTGATTCTCCCACGCACCAGCGGTACACAGAAAAACTGTTTGGCGCTGGACTCCGGCAGAAGGGTGGTAACATCCAGGCAGCCTCTTACGAAGCCTACAACTGCAGAGGGATCTGATAGCCGTCATCATTGGTTAGAAAACCAAAGATACCCTTGCTCTGGGTGGACCACTTGGAGGTAGATCCCACCACCCCAAAACCGGTATAATAGGAAGGAGGTCACCCTTAAGGATCTTCATAATGACCCGCATCCAGCTGCTTTCTTCGCCAGATCGTAGGTCCACTTACTAGGCCTACCCACAGATCGTCAAACGGGGCGCGGTCGTGTTTCAAGAATCTTTCTGCCCAAACGGCGATTGGTTCTAACTATGTATTCCACCCACTGCCATTTCAGCTCTGCAGTTCTCCGAGCAATGCGTATCTCGAGCTGTGGGCGTCATTTGGCTGATTGGTCGAGATGATGATGAGAAGATGCTGCTGCATTCTTATTTGAAAGTATTTAGTTTCCTCTAATAACGAGAAGGAGGTATTCGGTTTTTTGACGGGCACTCCACAGGCCAACAATCTGTAAATGTCATTCAAAGAGCTCAAGATATAAGACCAGGGCAATCCGTGATGCATTTTTTCGATGACCAAACCCAAAATGGGACCCTAAAAATGGCGTGCGAGTTTAGCCGGGCGGCAAACTTCTAATAACCAATACCGAAAGTTGTTCAGCGCAATTGGAAAATGGCGTTATATGGAATGGACTTAGGACCAGTCGGATAGCGGGCCCGGGAGACGGGAAACTAAAAATCTTATTATTGTTGAGTTGGTGAGATTCCGAAGGGAATAAAGATTATTGGATACATCTTACGGAGAAGAAACGTTATCTATTTTCAACTGACGAGAAAAACGGAGGTTCAAGATTTGACACGAGTATAGAGTCTAAGAGTAGGTAGAGCAAAAAAAGTAAAGTAACAGCCTATAATCATCCCACTGCAGGGCAAATGATTCTACTCGTATTTAATTACTGCATGACTCTTTACGTTTAAACTAGTTAGTAGGTACTAAGGTAAGGGTTTTGTCCTTACTTACTTCTACTTGAGCATGCATCATTTTAAAAATGCTCAAGTCGATAAAAAGTTAACTTAAGTAGCCTGTTAAGATTTTTTTAAAACAAAACTAGTGTACCAAATATGGGCTGATATTAAAATAAATGATTAGATTGTATGTTTTTTTATATTTGTTATTTTAATGTGAATTTTGCAGACAAATTCTGACAATGGATATATAATCCATTAAGTGGTTTATTATGTAGTAAAATTATGGAAATATTTTACTAGCTGTTGCCCGTGCCTTCATAGGCGTTGTATGTTAAAAATTAAAAACCGTTCAGCCGTTCTATCGTGATTGAGTAATAAACTTCCATCCAGACATTCGCATTTTTAATATTAGTAAGATAATGGATCTGCAAGGCCGTATAATAATGCAACATTGGAAAAAGTAACTAATACTGTAAATAAAACTGTATAGTCTGTCTATAAATTCACTTATTGCCTGACCATCTAGGATAGTCTGGTATTAAAGTTTTCTAAGCTGCCTATTACAAGTCACTTTAAAGAGAATAAAATATAAGTAAAAAAATCCTTTTTAAAAACAAGCTTGTATTTAAAGAAAAAAAGTTTTCACTAAAACTTTTAGTCTTATAACTTCATTTCACATATGACACATTTGACACATCCTCCATCTTGGGTGTTCCGCCATGTAGGATTTAGAATGACGTCACACAGTTAATGTGTACATGCATGGTCATCCGAACTAAACGTGTACCTATGCAAAATTTCAGCTCAATCGGTTTTAAAGATATCTGCTTCATAAGATCTGCTCTGATTTTCAAGCTTTAGAGGTTGGCGGACCTCTAAAGCTTCTATTGGATGAAGAGTAACGTCACATTATTGTTCTAGTTATTCTCAGCAAGCCCTTCCATTCGATACCCTATTGTAGGAATACATTAAAAATAATTGGTCCGCCATCTTGGGCATGCTGCCATGTTGGATTTAGAATGACGTCACACAGTTGAACATGCATTGACATCTAAACTGAACGTGTAAAAGATATTAATCTGCTTCAAAATTGAGAAGCAAGATTTCACCCGAACTTACTTACTTCCAACATATTTTATAAGTTAATTGAAACCTTGTAAAAATCAGTAATCATCACGCAACAAGATTAAAATTTAACTTTACTTACTGTATCTTTCGTGTGTTATGTTGCAAGCTGACTTTTTTTTTAAATATGTGTTTCGTATTAATTTTTTCAAGACATAACTAATTCAAATTTGGTGCGGTTAACTTGTTTTTGTTACTATTTAGTATGTTTTGTATGTCTTTGTCTTCTGATTACATACAATGTCTCGCAATGACTGTGTCTATTTTTATAAGCAGGTAAGTGGTTACTGTATATTGACTATTTTGCGCACTAATACTCTTGTTACTGTTGAAGTAGAAGATTAGACACTTTGTATTTTCATGTATTTTTTGTATTCAGAATTATGAAAAATAAAGAAATATCTAAGACTTATGTTGATGCAGGGTTTCATCCTAGTCACAACTATGATCCAGTCAATGTGCACTGGAATAATGATGGCTTTTCCCGCAATTCTTAACCCGGCCATATTGGACCGTGACACTTCTGACATCCGAGCTACTCCCAGCGACGCTTCTTGGATTGGTGAGATACCTTTCTGTAGTTTAGTTATTTTTGAAAATTTCAAATCAAATAAAGATGATGAAAAAATTATAAACGTAACATTCTTGTAACTTTCAGATTGAATTTGTTTTAAATTTCATAATATCCCACGGGAACTTTGTCTAGAATAAAAAGTAGCCTATGTGCTAAGCCTATGACACTCTCAAACAACGTGGCTTTCTATTGATTTTTAAAATCAGTTTAGTACCTATATTCAGAGAATACCGCCTACAACATCATACAACTGGCAAACTACCTCTTTATAATAGCTTAGATGGGGGAAGCATGTGTCTATAGTATTCTAAAGGTTCATGTTCGTTAAGAAATATTCAATTTCGGAATACAAGGTGCTCAATAGTTTTAATCTTTGTTTTTACAGCATCAGTCACTGGATACGCTAGACTAGCGGGATTTTTTATTCTTCCACTAACTTTGCAAGTATACGGACGGAAAGCTGCTCACATTTCATTGAGCTTAATGGCATCAATTGGCTGGATCATAATCTACTACGCTCAATCATTACCAATCCTGTACGTAGGCAGAACTATTACAAGTATATCTTTTGCAGGAGTTTTTATTAGTGTCATCTTAATCGGGGAATACACGGATCCAGATCGAAGAGGATACTTCACAGCGTTCCAGAAGGCTTCATTAGCATTTGGCACATTGTTCTCCCACGCAATGATATTGTGTTTGTCATGGAGGCAAGTTGCTTTAGTAAGTTCCATTGTATTAATATTTTCTGCATTTCTGACATTATTTTGGCCAGAATCACTTTTTTTTCTTGCCATGAAAGGGCGTCACACAGAATGTGAAAGATCTTTCCATTGGTTAAATGGTACGCATGAAAGGAATAAAGAACTGAACACATTGATATCCACACAGCAAGAGAGGATAGAACAAAGCGGTGAACGTATGAGTATTAGAAGATTGTGGAAAATGTGTTCACGGCAGGAGTTCACACGGGCTTTCTTTATTGTAGCAATTTTGTCCATAGCAATAGATTTTACTGGTCGAAATTATTTTAAAGCTTACATAGTCCAGATAATGACTGATTTAACAGGTAATCAAACCACCGGAGTTTACGTATCCTTATTAACCGATTTTTTTGTGATAACAGCTTTATTGTTGTCAAGTTTTGCTGTTAAGTATTATAGAAGAAGAAGAATTATTTTCACTGGTGGTGCTTTAACTGTCTTAACTCTTATGCTATGGAGTCTTGTATTGTTTCTAAGAAACACTTACGAAATGTCGCCATGGATCAGTCCCTGTTTGGTTTTATTACGAGTATTTAGCATAATAGTTAACATGTGCTTGAATCCTGTCAAATTTGCTATCATAGGAGAGATATTTCCTTTGGACTTAAAAGGTTTAAGTTCATGTGTGTCTGGAATAGTTTACACAGCATCTTATGGTGTAATATTAAAATTAACATCAGTTCTATTAGAAAATTGTGGTTTGGAGATTATGTTTGTTATTTATGGATCCGGTTTACTAGCTTGTTTAGTTATATTGCATTTTATATTGCCAGAAACTAAACGCAAGACGTTGGTGGAGATAGAAAATCAATTGAAAGAAATTACAAAATTTATAAGTGAAAATGAAACTTATTTACTACAGAATGTTCGTTGATCGTGATGATCTTGATACATGTTTTTTGTTTTTATTAAACTTGAGTTGTGTATATAGGTACTTACTAATTACTATAATATTGCGGACAAAATTTGGAGATATATGATCTAGTAAAATTTATAGACTCTGTCGTTACTTTGCGAAAATCCATAGCTAAATATGAATTTCAATCTCAAAGAATGCATGATGTACTCCGACTGAGCGCAGCGAAGACGACATAGTTCGCGTCGAGGTTTTCTTATATGGGTGTTGGATACTAATATAATATATTATGATATACACCGTGAAATTTTAGTGGCTGTTTTGTGCAGTTTTTTTTTATTCAAATAAAAAAATAGCAGTTTCACGATTGTGATAAACGAAACTCGAAAGCAACCTCGAACCAATGGTACCAGCCGCGCCGCAGCCGGTCACCGGCCGGGGTCATTGCCCCTCGCGCGGTGCAGTTTATGCTGTATTACTTAGTGCGTAGAGCTTCTTTTGCTTTGAACATTGATTTCGTGCGGCAAGCAGTACCCAAACACGTCACATTTTGTAAAGATACTATCGTATCTCACGCTTTTGGGTTGATGATTATTTTTTTGATTAGTTGAGAACAACGATATCTTTATTTTCAAATAATAACTCGCACGATTCGATGGTGCTACTAAAGGTAAATCATTCTGTTGCGGGAAAACAACCACTAAAATTTCACGGTGTATATTATATGCAATATATTATGTACTGCAACCATTTCTGAGGCAGGGCAAGCGGCTTGGAGGAGTGCTTGCTCACTCTGTGTTGTTTAAAATAATTTTAAATATTTACAATGTGAAATTAACTTATTAATAGATGGCCTTATAAGCAAAATCATTCTCAAATGAATTTGTTACGAATTGTAAACTGATTTGAATGTGAAATGATATTCTTCCGTTACACAGTAAAATATTACCTATCTACCACAAAGGTAGGTAGTCGGTGAGTATTCTGCATAAGTATAGTCTGATCTGCTAGCGAAACTTTTAACGAAATATTTGATGTGATACTGGATTGAATAGGATATTAATAAAACAAAAGCGAGCTGTGATTTTTTCCTATCCTGCATTATCCTTTTGCAGGACAAAGGTGTTAAATAATGATTCCCAATTAACTGCTAAACTTCAAAACATTAAAAAATGTATTAAAATAAAAATAGATCTAAAATTACACATACATTTAAACTCTGATTATTTGTAACTTCGTAAATTGATAAATGAATCTGATAACACTTTTCATTACGTTTTATCGACTCTATAATTATCTAAAACTACCTATGTAATCTTTTTTTTTCTATAAATCTATATTATCCAAATATTTATGACGACCATTTGGATCAGCGGTAGTTAACGCTGCTTCTGACCCATGGGTCGCGGGTTCGATCCCCGCACAGTACAAATATTTGTGTGCATGAACATGTCTGTTTGTACTGGTCTGGGTGTTTTCTATGTATTATAATTATTTATTTACAAAAAAAAAAGTATATAAGTAAGTTTATCGGTTGTCTAGTACCCCATACGACAGGGTACTTAATAGTAGCTTAATTTGGGACTAGATGGCTTTGTGTGGCCCAGTGAGGCATGTCTTAAAATATTTATTTATTTATATATTTATAATATCCAAAAACCAGGATACCAATTTATCGCAGGGACTAGATTTTTTGGTACGTACGAGTTTGAAAGTTGAAAATAAAGTAAAATACTTCAGTATTATCATGTCTGTGGTAAGAGTGAGTTTACGTAAACCTTCTGATGATATCTCTATTTTAGAGGAAAGTCTTAATTATTATTGTTATTTAGTCGATGGGAGTTGAGGGATTGAATTCCACAAACAACCCAACTCCTAAACTTGCAATTGGGGTTGTTCAACTATCGATAGTTTTTTTCGATGATAGGCTGCTAAAAGGCGATGTTGATTATTAAAAGCTGAATAAAACCCGTAGGTTGCACTAGTTTTCATTTTACAAAAAAAGTTTATTCGAATTCTTGCCAATACAAAGCAGACGGAAAGCTGTAAACCATATTTTAAAAAATTTAACGTACTCCCCCTTCCATGTATGTACATTTTGGAAATGTGTAAGTTCGTTAGAAAATATCCAGAATTTTCTAAAAAGTGATCGGATTTGCCCTCGAGCCATTCATTAAGATGTGCCCATGGAAACAAGTTAATGTTACCTACTGCTCATTCAAAGATATATTTATCAAGCCCACAGTCACATCCATTAGAGTTTATAACAAACTACCAGAATTTATAAAAGAAGAATAAAATGAAATAACATACATAAATTTAATAAAATCCATACCTATAAATAAATGCTATTATACAATAAATAACGCCCCGTTGGTCTAGTGGTTTAAATACCGGGCCAAGATCTCGGGGTCCTAGGTTCGAATCCCGGGTCGGGCAACTAAAAAAAGTTTCGAATTTTCGAACGTTGCTCGGGTTTGTGATCACCAACCCGCATTTGGCAAGCGTGGTGATTATGCCAGTACACCCAACATTGCTGTGGTAACTTGAATTCAATGATGGAGGCCTTTTCCCTGCAGTGGGATGATTATAGGCTGTTACTACTGCTACTACTATACAATAAATGAATAGGTACTAAAATGATAATAATCTAATACAATCTGCATTTCAATAAAAATAATTATTATAAAAGTCACTCTATAATATCATTACAAATGTTAGAATTTATTGCAAATATTACAATTTATTTCATTTCTACATTTAATACAATTCATGTACATATAGATTAAGTGAATTTAATGTTGATGTGTGAATTGAATGCTATTTTCTAATGAATGATATTACTGATACAAAAATATTTCAAAAAACAGTTACTAACCAAACAATGTATTATTAATATTATAAGTTCGCATAAGGTTGGCTCTAAATATTTGAAAATTTTAACTTTTCATTTTAAATTAATGTGTAGCCAAATAAGTAAATAAATATATAAATAAATAAAAAGTTTATTTTCTCACAAAACATTGCTACAGATCATAAATAGTACAACATACCAAATAAAGTGCCAAGTACAATGTAAGTGTAAGTACAATAAACAAGTATTATGGCGTCATGGTAACATTTATATTGCTGGGCCCGAACAGGGGTCTAGATGTCAGGGTCTATAATGAACTATATTTAATTACTTGTATTTATTTTTATTTTATTTTATTGAAAAGGTACACCAACAGTACATATAAAAACATTAAAAACTAAGGATATTATAACATAAGCTTCTTATATATATACCTCTTACAGGCGTACACAACGTTTATAACAAACAGTAATTGTTAGTAATTACACAATTAGAAAAGAAGTTACAGCAAAGTAGTATGCCTATTAAAATAACAATAATCATGGTTTCGAATTCCGATACCATCTCAGTCTTCAGCGCTCAGCAATTCGCGGAGATTAGCTTTAAATTTTGGTAACTTGTCGCGAAAAACATCCAGGCCTCCATTCACGTCCCTTTTCATTAGTGAGTTATATTGGGCGCAGCATCTAACCAAAGGAGCATGTCTTCCTACATTCGTTCTGCATTGAGGAAGTGCAAACGTCTTTTTTATTGGCTTACGAGGCAGGTGAGAGGGAACACCAATCGAGATGCCCTCCACAAGCGCATCACACCCCAGTGACCCGTTCAAAAGTCCGTGCAGGAATGCCAGATCATGTACAGATCGCCTATACCGCAGACTGTCAATGCCAAAGTGCGACAACCTTTGGCTGTATGGTGCCCTGTGGGATATTCCTGGTGATAAAAATGCAAGGTGTCTCGTAAAAGCACGCTGTATGCTTTCAATGCGTTGGGAATGTACGGCGTATATGGGGCTCCATGCCACACTTGCATATTCCAAAACACTTCTGACTAGCGCGTTATACAGGATGATCCGTGTGTTCATCTTTTTGAAGCCTTTTGTGGTCCTTTTGATAAACGCCAACATCTTTGAGGCTTTTTTAACTATGGTATTAACGTGTGACACAAAGTTTAGCTTGGAGTCAACAATTACCCCCAAGTCGCGCATCTCATCAACCTCTGACATTACGACACCGTTCAAATCATAATTTGAAGGACATTTTTTTTTTCGTTTTGTGATTTTAATGTGGTAGCATTTACTAGCATTTAAGCACATAGCATTTGACTCGCACCAGCGCTGGATATCGTCTATGTCCCTTTGAATTAACTCCATGTCTCGGGAAGAGTCAACGGTTCGAAAGATCTTCAGATCGTCAGCAAAAAGAGAGAATTTGCAGTGTTTTATGCGCGTCGTAATGTCGTTTATAAATATGAGGACTTGTAACATTATGGAATGCAATAAATTATTTGAATTGAATTGAATGGTGGAGAATATAGCCAAACTTTATTTATGACTTTACTTATGACAACCTTAGAACAGTCGCCCGAAGATAGGAATGTTTTGGGTTTAATACTTACCTAAGGCAACAGTCGAATTTTTAATTCTAGGAATCATATTTTCAATAATTTTGTCATGTTCATGTGATAAATTTTAATGCGGTTTGCTCATAAGCCTATTACTCGTATTGCTTTGAACTGAACAGAAAATAGTTTAAAAATGTTTGAAGATTAGAGATTATGAGAGTATCGATACATCGATTGATTGTGGTTGTATCCCAACACTAGTAGGAAGTTGTAAACTAGAACGATTTCTGTGGTAACGTCTCATTCTGAATAGTTTCAGTAGAATGTTTAACCCTGTAGTTCTTGCGTTGTCTTTAGTTTTGAAGTTCTTTTAGTATTCAAATAGTATCAATTTTGAACTTGCTGATCACTGTTCGTAATAACCGGATAACTATTATAAGTAACCCAAAATAATATTATAAATCTGAATGTGAGTTGGTTTGCCACGCTCTCACGCCTAAACTGCTCAACCCATTTTGATTATATTTAGTAAAAATATAGTTTAGACTTACGAAAATGACATATTATTATGCTGTTTTGTATCCTACTGCAAGACACAGGTTTTCGTTTGCGCGATACAGCTTGTAGTTCACGCGAGCAGAGCCGCGGGCGAAAAGTTTAGTATCAATTCAATAAATGTAGACAACATCACACACATTGCTCTGATCCCAATTTGAATAACTATTTAAAGCACTCGTATTTTGGAAACCAGAAACAACGAAGGTACCACAAACACCCAGACCCGAGAAAATGTAGAAAAACACTTTTTTTCTTGACCCGTCCGGGAATCGAGCCCGGGGTCTCGGAGCAGGCGACACCTTGAAAACCGGTGTGTACGCCACTCTGCCACGGAGGTCGTCATGTTGTAATGTAAATGTAAGTTTTATCATTCATTATTTGTCCAACGATAGTTTTATTGATTGGTTTTGGTTCTTTCATGACATAACTTACTATTATAGATGAAAAAAACAGTTAAGTCAAAAAACAAGAAGGCGCAAAATGACTGTCGTTAATTTCATATTTTGTACCTACTCGACATCGGTGGCTTATTTGACGCTATTCGTTAGATTTTTTGTGTAAAAAGCTTAATTATACGTTTTTTAAAGCTGTTAACTTACTGTCCTACGAGTGCAAGTCGAGTGGAAGTTGAAGAAAAAGGAACCAAATTTGACTTGTGCCCAGGAGTGGGATATAAATAGCCTATGTCTTTTCTCAAGGTATAAGCTATCTTTTGAGCACATCAGAGTTGTCTCAGTAATTTAGACGTGAAAGTGTAACAGACAGACCGACAGAGTTACTTTTGCATTCGTAATATTAGTAACAGTTAATATAATATTTCAATATATACATATATTTTTTTTTTGAGACAATCAACGCTGGGCCACAATCAGCCATCTAGTCCAAAATAGTACAGACCTACCTTTGCATATGGGGTGCTAGCACAACCGATAAACTTACTTGTATATATTTTTTTGTAAATATATACTTATTATACATAGAAAAACACCCAGACCTGTACAAACAGACATGTTCTTGCACAGAAATGTTTGTACTTTGCGGGGATCGAATCCGCGACCTATGGCTTAGAAGCAACGTTTACTACTACTGATCCAAATGGTCGTCCAAAGTAAAGATATTTGTTTCAGAACATATTCTTGTCGACTTGATAAAAGATTATTTCATTTCTATCTGTACAAGGTTAGGTAACCTGTGTTATTTAATGTAACTACCATTAAGGGAAACATATATAAATTGCTTCCAGCTTGTATCAGAACGCTATGATCTATGGCTGAGGCTAATCCGTGTTGACAAGATGAATGGTGTTCAGTAGTAAAGCATTTATTTGCTTATCTTTACACCTGAGATGCGACAATGTCATTAAACATGGTTCCGAACAGGAGGTAGAAACATTATTGTAAACATTTGTTACGTAATGGATTACTGTTTCTTATAGTTCGAGTTAATTTATACGGGGTTTATACTCGTACCATGTAAAGATCTTTTGGCTTTCTCATATTGTAGGTTTTCTTCATTCTTCTTCACACGATAATTTGATAGTAATTTTCGGGGACAAATCACTC
The DNA here is from genome assembly GCA_949315895.1 of Anania crocealis. NCBI lineage: Eukaryota > Metazoa > Arthropoda > Insecta > Lepidoptera > Crambidae > Anania > Anania crocealis. The sequence continues at coordinate 3,526,533 of OX438874.1, read as the reverse complement.
GATCAATGTTTAAAATTTCGTAAAAAATATTATAATAAACTTAAAATAAAAGCTAAGACAATCATTAAATCTGTCCATTTTCTTTAAACAACAAGCCATTTCTAAAAATATAGGATATAATATTTAGTACCTGTTTCTTGCCATTTTTTTATAAGTGTGTATTTTTTGTTTTAGTTGTATGCATGATACTATTTGCTGCTTTTGCTAAGGATAATAGTATGTACATGTAAAGAGTTCCAACGTAGCCCTACAAGCAGCTACTCTTTACAATTTTGTTATATGTTCCGGCTGTAACCTGTTAATAAATAAAATAAAAAATAAAATAAGGTTCTTTTAAAGGAACAAAATGAATAACCAATAAAAGTTAGTGTAAATAATAAAGAATCTCGACACTATCGATAGTCGATTGATCGTAGTTGAATCCCAACACTAGTAGGAAGTTGTTGGTAACGTCTCATTCTGAATAGTTTTGGACTTTGGTAACAAATGTTTTAACCCTTCACAGTTCTTGCGTAAATCACAGTTTTCAAGTTATTTTAGAATATGAAAGCTGTATGTTGTTTGACACTTTCTTTGGATAAGTAACTTAATATGGGTCTCATAAGAATGCTCAAGGTCGCACGGCGGGCAATGGAGAGAGAAATGCTTGGTATTGCCCTGCGTGATAGAAGCAGAAATCCGTAGGAGAACTAAGAAAACCAACATCGCTCCTACAATTGCAGAGCTGAAGTGGCAGTGGGGGAAGAATCGATGGCCTTTGGGGTGGAAAGGTTCTGGAATAGCGACCGCGCACCGTCCGACGATCTGTGGGTAAGGCTCCATCAGGCCCCATCAGGTGTCCCGACGATCTAGTGATGGCTGCGGGAAGCCGTTGGATACAAGGGGCGCGGGACCGACCACGTGCCACTATACCAGGTACAGTCTGTCTCGACGTAAGATCAAAGTTTTTCATAATCATTACGAATCCTAATGATTTCTATGGTTGTTATATGTTTAACTATGGTTTAACTAAGCAGTCAGAAGCTCTTCAAACCGCCATTGTCTCCAAGAGGCGACTCAGCTGAAGACACTCGTCATTTCGTAAGTACAGCCCCGTTTGAACTAATGTACGGACGTATTCTGGGTAAAACAATGGTTATTTTTACGATTTATCCCCTATCTTAAGCAGCAGTATAATATTAGGGGTTAAAGTATGAAATTGCCGTTTTGTATGGACGAAATCGAGAAAAGTCATATTTCCATACTAACGATTTTTTAGTTTTTTTTTAAAAACGTCTGAACCGTTTTCGATGCAATTAAATGTGAAAGTTAGATGGTTATAAAGCTACGCATTATAGTATTTAAATTTCTGAAAATCAAAGTATATAATACAAATATACTTAATTGAAGCAAGAAGGACAGCTGACACATTGTAAGGGGTCTTTTCAAAGACTTCCTTTGAAGTAATAGGCACTAGTATTGCATTTTTTTTTAGTCAAATGTTACTTTATTTAGCTTTTGATACAATACAAAAAGAATTACGCAATAATATGACTATACTTAAGAGCTTTAAACAAAATAAAAAGTGGGAAAATCGGCAATTTCATACCTTAACCCCTATTATAAATTAAATTTTTAACAAAATTTGGGAGGACGAAAAGCGTTATTTTGATAGTTATATTATAGTGGATATAAGAGTATTTCTTGCTCTTAATAGGTTCGATTTTGTTTAAGACAAAGTTTCTGACAAGTAGTTTTATTTTTCAACCGACTATATGTACCTACCTATATTAGAGGTTCTTAGTGAAATTGGGTTTGGGTCTAGTTGAGTCTAGTCTTAAAGTTAGGCCAATTGAAATTAAAAAAAAAAACAACATCGAAGGGTAGAAAGATAGGGTAGACAGCTAACCTCGAAAGGCGTAGAGTAACCAAAGCCGGAGTCAAACAAGAAAATACTAAAATTTTTATTGATAACTGACTAAAAATTGTTGGTCTACTTCACGCTTTTTGCCGGTTAACAATTTGTGAAAAAGATTTTATTTTCTACACTGAGGGATATTCTTGGATAAGTAATTGAAATCGGATCTATTTTAATTTTCTTCTTGTCGTATGATCATCTTTCAAGGAATATCTGGGGTTTGGTTTCCGGTCAGGTTTATTTAATAACCGATCTTCCCGAAACTATGCTGGACAAGAGCCAATTTAGAGAAAATAGTTTCTTAGACATCGACCGGGAATCGAACCCGGGATCTTGCATAGTATGAGGACCATCGCACCACTAAGGCCGTGGACACATGTCTGGCCGCCGTGCGACGGCACGACGACGCCACGGTACGGCGCGGCGCCTAGCCGCACCGCGGCACACCGTGCGCGGCGCATCACGACCGGTGGCATACATCATTCCAAAATAACAGTTTTTGCCTTCATATGGACCGTGAAAGAGCATTCTGCTCTTGTTGCTGTTGAGACGACGAATGAAGAAAAAACAACATCAAAGAAAATATTAGGTGAATCCATACCTTTCATTAATGAATTAATTTTTCATGAAGTGGTGATGACAAATTTTACGATTATTTTAGAATTTAACAAGTTTGGTTTTTTCATTATTGTTCAAATCGTCGAAAGTCGGAAAACTATTTCGGCAGACATCTTTCCACCCTTCTGTTTTCAAATTTTTATTCTTATAGTCCTCCTTTGACTTGTCCCAGAAAACGGAGCGTGTTCCACTAGCGAAATCAAAAAGTCAACATCTAAATTGTCTGCCATTTTATGCAAATAAAATTAACACGTGCGCAATCCAACAGCAAAACACAAACTAGCGAACGATGCGCCGGCACGGCTGTGCCGGCGCGGGCGCCGTATCTTCTGCCGCGCCGTGCCGTCGTACGGCGGCCGGTGCCACACCGCAGACATGTGTCCACGGCCTAAGCCAACCGAATTCATAACAAAAAAATCCCCGCCAAATAATAGATTCACAACTATTATTTTGTCTGTATAAAAAAGGATCTTGGTTGCCCAAGTTATATAACAATGATATCGAATATTTTACCCAGAATCAGACAACTGGGTCGAGTGTTTCAAAAAGAAAACTGCCTTCATCCCCTCAACGACTGCTTTGGTTCACTCAACAACCTAATTCGCTCGTTTATCAAAAAATCCCGCTTTCCTATCAATTTTCCCATAAAAACACGCCCTTAGGATGCCTTTTAAGGACGCACTTAGATTTAGAAGTGTGCAATTAAAATTTTACTTTATGCTCTTAACTTTAATAATTTTAGGTAAGACAACTGGCACAAAATGGCGGGATTTAAATCTAAATACTTATTGTTGTTGAGAACTGGCTGGCTAGCAACCACAGTTTGATAGCTTTTTTAAACTTCGATTTTTAAATTTACAATTTGAATGTTTTAGTTTTTTTCGGTTGCCAATTTACTCTTAATCATTAATGGTATAATAGCCCTTTTTCATTAAAACAACTCGTTCGTCATTGCCTATTAAGATCTATCATAACGATGACAATTTACCACGTGATCTCACGACAGCACTTGCACGTGTGTGACAAGTTGTTGATTTAATTAGTTAATATTATCTATACCTAATGCCGCACGGGCAGTGTTTGTGTATACGCATGGATACGTAGGTCTATGTGTGTTTGCAATCATTGTTTGTGTATATGTTACGGTAAATCTGATTAATTTGAAACATGAATGCAAAAAACTGCGTCAATTCTTGGCAAATATTAAAATATTAAAAAATCGAATACCCTTCAAAGTTAGGCTTATGCTTTATAACTCGTTGGCAGAATCATATATTCAGTATGGTTTGACAAGCTATGGTCGAACATATAAATCATATATCAATCTATGATCTCCAAATTAGAATTCTTAAAAATATATTATCCTCGAATATGCATGATCAACTTGATAATGAAAACAATATTTTCAAACACTGTAAAATTTTACCAGTTTATGACCAAATTGAACTGATGTTATTAAAACATTACTTCTTTTGTGATGATATAAAGTCTTATGTGGAGCATCCTGTACGCACACGCGCCATAACACAAAACCGACTCAGGCAGACCAATGCAAATAATTTGTACGGCAAGCGGACGGCCGCGTATCAGGTACCGCGGCTAATAAATAATTTACCTTCAGCTATATGCAAAAAAATATCACCAGAAAACTTAAAAACCAAACTCAAAAGTTATTTCTTATCTAAATCTCATTAACTACGTATATATAGTAATAAAATATTCTTTATTTATAATGATCTCTCATGTGAAAGTTATATTTTAAACTCGGTCTAACACCTGCCTAGTTCTTGTGTATACTATACATAGTATTTTTATTTATGTCTTACTACCTGCTCATCTCACAATTGGCGAGTTGTTATTGGCCTACTGTTTATATGGATTTACTTACTGACCTAAATTTAACTCATTAGCATCATAGTAAACCTCCGTGGTTTTTAGATGTTAATATTTCCTTTATGTTCATGTAATTTTCTTAATATGATAAATAAATTAAAAAAAAAAAAAAATTGAAAATTATTAATATTTTTACAAAATTATTAATAATAACCACATGTTTTGGTAAATGTGAATAAACGATCGAAATTTATTACTTTTAGTAGTAATTATTAATAATTCACGACACATATTGGTAAAAGTTATAAAATAAATAAAAACCCAATGTTTTTTGACCAGCAGGTATTTATTTATAATATTAAACACAGTCTTACAATTATATTAATTAGAGATCACACAAACAAGGTTACTTGTACTTGCTTTGAAACGAAAGGACAACAAATTCACATATATTCTGAACTATAATATTAAATAAATCAAACTATAAGGGCACATTTATCACAAAATTAACAATAAAATTCTTATAAAAATCAAATCTACCATCAAACTTATGCAAAAAAGTCTATCGTGGTACATAAAATTGTAACAAAAATAAAAATAATCAATTATTGTTTCATTAACAAAATCAACTCGAATCCTAAAATCAATCATTAACAATCATATTTGGTTTACCTGTAAATCTTCTTTAACACCTATAAATGCAACAAATAAAATTTTTAAAAGTATTATCATAGAATTCAACAAATATTTATTATGCAAGTAAAATATATTGCCATTTAAATTGCAATAAAAATAACATCAAAATAAAACAGTAAAAACTCATAAAAAAAAAGAAAATAAAAATATTTATGGCACTTAGAATTGCAAAGAAAGTGAATTTTTTTGCATTTGTAGCGATTAGAATTGCATTCACAGTTGCAGTGTTGAAAGCCTTGCCCCCCCAAATTTGAGTCCTTGCGGGCACATTGTCGCAAACTGCAAGTTGTATTAGGAACCTCATCAATACTGACAAACTTTTCATTGCAAACTGTAAACTCATTTCGTGAATACAGTTGATTTAGAACGCCATACTTTGTTCCCAGCTTGTATAGGTTATGATCAGTAACTGACATAATAACGCCGATTATGTTTAAGCTATCTGCCTTGGCTCGATCGACATACATACATAACACCGAGCCAACTAACGCGTCGCCTACGCGGTTCCCTCGCGTGGCATCTCCCCGCGCCTCTCGCACGTCGCACACACCGCCCCGCCCTGCAACCCTTGGCCACTTATTACATTTATCACTACTAGGGTTAAATTATTAATAAAAACCGACAAATGTGATTAATTTATCACTTTAACCTCGACTTTCGGTAATTATTAATAATAATAGATAATTATTAATAATCTTCAATTATTCACTCTTACCGTAACATATATTTGTATTTATGTGTGTATTTATATATTTTTGTAAAAGTTGTAAGTTTTCACCCTTGCTGCTCATCATCACCGGTTGCTATTCATAGCTGTTTAATTTGTTAATTTGCTCTGTTCTGCTTACCAGCAGTAACACATGTCTACTGTCTACTTCACTTTGTGATATTTCGTGGTCAACTTTTATTGGCTATTCATGTTATCTTTTGTTCGATATGTAAAATTATGTAAGTATGCTGTTGTTGTCCCAAATATATAAAAATAAAATAAAATAAAATACTTTTTATATTGGTTTTGGACTACTGGTTTTCGGCCAGGTTTTCCTGTGATACTGCTAATGATCAACTTTACTGATAAAATGAAATAACTTTATAGTTAGAACAATGTTACAAAAAAAGTTTTTAACTTAGATTTTGGGGTGATGGGATCTACCTCCTAGTGGTCCATCCTGGGCAACGGCATCTTTGGTTTTCTAACCAATGATGACGGCTAATAGATCCCTCTGCGGTGCTTCGTAAGAGGCCGCCTGCATGCTACCACCCTCCTGCCGGAGTCCAGCGCCAAACAGTTTTTCTGTGTTCCGCTGGTGTGTGAGAAGTGTGTGTGGGAGAACCAACCTCTGGGCAAGCTCGCTCCATCTTAGGCTTCTTCTTAACCGTACAGTTAAGTATGAAGTCAAGAGCAAGGCCATTAATTATAAAAAAAAAAGATATTAAGTATATAATCTAATGTATCAGGCAAACTTAGAACTTCTAGATCAGGCTATCCTCAATTAAAATTGACTTTTTCATCATCTTATTTTTTTTTATAGAACGCCTATGAAAAAAGTTTCGTATTTTGAGTCCATTTATGAAGTAAATAATGTAAATCAAGTTTTCAACCGAAAATATTTTTCGCAACATAGTTTTCAATTTTTACGGTGCTAAGATGTTAATATTAAGGGAAAATCAAAAACTTATGAATAGTTTCGTAATGAATGAATGAGATGCGCATTGCGCATAGCGTTAAAAAAGGTTTTCTAGGAGGCTGTATCAAGAATTTTAGATTTTTGGCGGACATTTTCTAAGTGCTTCATCTTGACATTTTGTACTGAGCTATACCAAAAGAAAAAATACGTCATTTGGTATTTGTCTCGTGTGATATTAAAATTTGAAAGGTGGTTAAAATTTTATCTAGTATGCGTCACAAGTCAGTTTGTTTGGGACTAAGTGATTTATTTAACGCTCCGTTGGTCTAGATTTAAGTACCGGGTCAAGATCCCGGGGTCCTGGGTTTGATTCCCGAGTCGAGCAACAAGAGTTTCGAATTTTCGAACGTTGCTTTGATCACCAACCCGCATTTGGCAAGCGTAGTGATTATGCCTTTACCCATCATTGCTGTGGTAATTTGAATTCAATGATGGAGGCCTTTACCCTCCAGTGGTTTTATGTGAATGATGTGATAGTGTATTCTTTTTTGAAGCGAACTCATAAATACTATTAAAAACAATTAAGATGTCCAGTATCATAATTCAATTAGTAAAACTCCAAAAAACGCAAGTTCATTAGCGGACAGCGTAATTAGGTTAATTATATTACTCTCCTTACTGACTCGGCTACTCATCTGGACTTCTTAAACTGCAATTAAATTTTGTCGCTTCCTTTTGCGGAATTTTTCAACCAATTTAAAAAAATAAGGTTTTATTAGATTAGATGTTTTCTATTTTGTTGTTGGCATCGCACGGTTTGTGCTTTAGCCATAGCGAAGATCTTGACGGAATACGATATAAACGTCAAAGAAGAATATTGGTGATCATTCATATTAGTTTTGGACCCAAACTTCAAGCTCCGGTTTATAAATTTATATATTATTATTTATCATTTATTTATTTCTCTTCCACAAAGATTAGCATTTAAGTCTAGTCGCAGATAATATAATACTTCTAGTTAACAATAATAAGTATAACATATTTTATCTTTGTGGGAGACTGATATCTGTACTTACAAGGGTACCAGGGTGAAATAAACTGCTCCTTTTACTTTTCATATTCATTTAATGGGGGCTATCGCTAGTGAATTTGCCACTAGAGGCGCTAGTGTAGCGTGAGGTCCAATATCATTCACTTTTCACTGGTTTTAGCGGAATTTGTTGCATAAATTACAATTTCTTTAATTTACCTGCTGGAAAGTGATCTCCTTCATAAAATATCGCAAATATGGATTATTTGGCGATTAATGTGAACGCTTTAAAAGCAGAATTAAGAAAAAGCGCAAAAATAGGCGTCCTCAAGGGCAACTATTTCAGAAGTTAGTTTGTTGATATCAAGATAGATATTTATAAACAATATAACCTTAATTAGATTCAAGATATAACACTTTGTTTCGGCGCCAATCGCCTTTGACAGCTATACCTCCGGACCTCAGTCTACAGTGGCGCCAACTGGTGAGCAAAGAAACGGTAGTCCCCATTGCATTCAATTTGCATAGGTATTATAAGAAGTCGTTGAGATTACAAGGCTAATAAAAAGTTAATTGACCTCAAAGAGTGTTTTTTTTTTAATTTACGCCAATACTATATATATTTACATTTTCATGAATGATTACGGATTTAGCTTGCCCTTATTTATTATGATTTCATTACTGTTAGTCTTCAAAATAAACGAGCGTTAAATTGAGATTTTTTATTTACCTACCCTTAATTTTGTGGTCATATACAGACTTAGGTGTTAGCAGGTGTTATGTATTCGTCTTACACAAAGTAAATAAATAAATAATAAATTAAACCGGCCAAGTGCGAGTCGGACTCGCGCACGAAGGGTTTCGTACCAAAAAGGCCAAAAAAACGGGATTGTTGTATGGGAGCCCTTAAATATTTTTTATTTTATTTTTAGTATTTGTTGTTATTGCGGTAACAGAAATACATAATTTGTGAAAATTTCACCTGTCTAGCTATCGCGGCTCTTGAGATACAGCCTGGTGACAGAGCGACGGACAGACGGACAGACAGCGAAGTCTTAGTAGTAGGGTCCCGTTTTTACCCTTTGGGTACGGAACCCTAAAAAACTAGCAGTACTGGGCAAAGCCCCAAGGCACAAAGAGAAATAAGGGGGGTGGAAGTGAATATAGATAATTGATATCTAATTTCTTATAGTAAACCAAATATTAAGTGATCCTTAGGGAAAGCGATAATGGATCACGGGAGGAGCGCTAGTTCTCAATGTTTTACGTGTATTAGAGGTGAATTTGGTTCTGCTAATTCAATGTTAAACTATTCGGTTAAGTCAAAACTAATTATTATTATAACATAGCAAAATTTCCAGTCCGTAACTATAAACTGATTTATACTATAGTCATATGTATAACAATTCGTATTCATGGCCGTCTGAGAAGTTTACGCATACAATAACTTAAGTTATAAATCAATTAACCCTCTTTGATTCTTTTAATTAGTTTGAGAGATTGATAAGGTCTGATCATTAAATTTAAGTTCCATATCAATTAGGTACCTGGAGATAGGACCCAGGACTCCGTGATCTAGGCCTGGTACTTAATAAAGCGATAAGGTCTTGCACGAAAGAATGGATGGAACACTAGAAAATTACTGTTTTCTTGAGTTTACGCGAACACTATACATTGAAATGAAAGATAAAATATGTTTACGCATTTCGTACGCGTTAATCTTTGATACACTTTACACCAGTGTTTTCCAAACATTTAATAAATAAATATTTTAAGACATGCCTCACTGGGCCACACAAAGCCATCTAGTCCCAAATTAAGGTACTATTAAGTACCCTGTCGTATGGGGTACTAGACAACCGATAAACTTACTTATATACTTTTTTTTTGTAAATACATACTTATAATACATAGAAAACACCCAGACCAGTACAAACAGACATGTTCATGCACACAAATATTTGTACTGTGCGGGGATCGAACCCGCGACCCATGGGTCAATCCAAATGGTCGTCTTCGTCGTCAAACATTGTTCTTCCATGGCCCGTTAATTTTTACCATGCCCCTTTGTGACCCACTTAATACTTTTAAACCTATTAAGTAGAATAATATACATTTATCAATAGTAGAAATCTTGTTATACACTATTTAGTCACTAAATTTTAGAGCGAAGTAGATGGAGCTGCTGCTTATTTTTTAATTACTAAAGAATCCAAGTTCATGGAAAATGGCGAAAATGTTTTTGCGTCGATCGATAGGTACTCGTATTATTTTTAAGACAAGGCGGGAATTTTATTCTGATAGCCTGGTACTGGGTACAGTTTACAGTTTACAGTTTTCATCGTCACGGGTAGACTAAGACTTAGTCGCTATAAAATTGTTTGGATTATTAATTGCTGATTAAAAAATAAATTTTAGAACGCTGAGTCATAATTGGTTATAATTATTATTATAGAAAAAAGTTAAGTAACAGCCTATAATCTACCCACTGCAGGGAAAAGGCCTCCATCATTGAATTCAAGTTACCACTGCAATGATGGGAACTGGCGTAATCACCACGCTTGCCAAATGCGGGTTGGTGACCGCAAACCCGAGCAAGGTTGGAAAATTCGAAACTATTTGTTGCCCGACCCGGGGATCGAACCTGGGACCCCGAGATCTTGGCCCGGTATTTAAACCACTAGACCAACGGGGCGTTATTATTATAGAATTGAAAAGAACAATTTAGGTTAGGAAACTTGTATTCTATGTCTCGGCACTAGCCCACATTTGTCCCGAAGCAGTGGTAGGTTAAATATTGGGACGTGTAAAAGCGCCTCCTGGGGCCTATTTGCAGAAATAAAACTGGTTTTAACAGATTTTAACAGATTTTAACTGATTTTAACTGTAGGTATTTTTTAAACCTTTTTAAATTTTGATCGTTTTGCATACGTCACTTCGTATAAACCCAAAACTAGTCATATCAAACTTGAAATTTATCTCATCTCCAGTAAATCATCTATCAACTTCTGAAGCTCAGTTTAAACTCGGATTTCTTTAGAATCTGCGTGTCATGACCCCTTATAGACTGTCTATAAGATCTGCAATTTTAATAGCCGCAGCGTGAATAGCAAGTTTTTTGAATAACTTTCAGTCGTGTGTGCTGTGGGAATATTTATGACTAGCTACTGCCCGCGACTTTGTCAGCATGGAATCCGGTATTATGTTCAGAAAGTAACAATTATTGTTTGTTAAAAAAATTAAATTGTAACCAACCGGTAGCGCCATCTATCGTCTGGGTCACGACACTTCACACACAACTTACTGTTCCAACGTTAACTAGGGGAATTTTAAGTTGCATTAAAAACTATTATGTTATTCTGATGTATAAATTACGTTTCTGAAAAGTCTCATCAAAATCGTCTAGTATTTTTTACGTGTAAGAGTAACAAATATCCATAAAACAAACTTTTTAGGTTGAGAACTAGATGTTACATCGCACCCCGGGTTATTTCCTTAAAGAATATTATAATATTTCGCAACCGCTGTCTGTTAGCCTCTATACTACACTAAGAAAAAACTCTACATCATCCTAGTTTCGACCTCGAAGGGATGATTTCTAGAGTGAAGAGGTAACAGATGGACAGATAAACAGTTCTAGTATAGCGTAAGTATCTATGTACTGTCGGATAAGAAAGTGATTTATCACCCTAAGGTTGAAATTCATTCGCGCGTCAGAGAGCAACAGGGATGATTTTCTCATGCAAATATAATCTGATAGCTACTAAAACTTAAATGTCCTAGTCCTTATCGCTATTTTACTGACACATGACACTTTGTCAAAACTGGTACACCACTGTCATGGCCGACCGTACCATAGGGTTAGGTTAGTTCCGGCTGGACATACACTTCTCCAAAAGCTGGATTGACATAATTACCACACTTAACAGCAGTGTGTTGGTGATAATTTGGCAAATACCGGAGAGAAGACGAATGCCGTCCTTCTACTTTGTGAGTACCGACTTCTTTGCCGCTGTACTCCTTTGCAACATGGCGACCATTTGGGTCAGCGGTAGTAAACGCTGCTTCTGAGCCATGGGTCGCGGGTTCGATCCCCGCACAGTACAAATATATGTGTGCATGAACATGTATGTTTGTACTGGTCTAGGTGTTTTCTATGTATTATAAATATGTATTTACAAAAAAAAAGTATATAAGTGAGTTTATCGGTTGTCTAGTACCCCATACGACAGGGTACTTAATAGTAGCTTAATTTGGGACTAGATGGCACTGTGTGGCCCAATGAGGCACGTCTTAAATATTACATGGCAGGTTCAAAAGTTTAAGTATTTTTTCACCAGAATATTACCTTAAAACCAGCTGTTTAAATGTGTTCTTTGAAAACATGGTTACAAGCTTAACAAAAATTAATTCACTTACTCTCCCATCAACGCCGAACCACATATAACCACTTTACGAGCAATTTACGTACCAAATAACGCATAAACATACAGAAAATTAGCGCTCGCGATATACAGGGTGGAACTTAGCGGGCGTAGTACATCATCTGAATTTCCATATAAATGCGACGCGAGATCTCCTGGCTATATTGTGCTGTGGATCTAAATTACTGGATGTGGTAAGGTTTTTTAGAAATTACATTACATGATATTTTAGAAACTTAATTGCAATTATAATATCAGTAGCTTGTATTGAACATGCATGGTCTGCGACATAATTTTTCAAGTTTATATTCTGATATTTTTAGAAGTTATTATATTGCTGTTACGATTATAATTACGATATCAAGAAAGCACAACAATGCACAAAGTTTTTGAAGCTTACTTTGAGGGTTTACAATATGCTTCAGAAATAATACACTTACGCCAAGGAGTTGTTATATTAATTAAGAAAAAAGAAAGAAGTTAGCTGAAACCATATCTGATGAAAAAGGTTGATCGGTAGTATTTATTTAATATTTTGAGTCCTATATTTTTAAACAAATAGATTGGTGTAAATTGGAAATATAATTAGTTGAATTAAAAAAAAAAACACTTTAAGACAGTCAAAAAACTTTTATCGGAGGACTGTTATTTTTTCGTCAATAATTCGTCCACAATGATGGCGAAGTACCTATGCTTATTGATATCTTCTCTTTCAATTAATATGGCCAATGGACTAATCTATGATCTTAATGCTCTCCAAAATGATGTTTTTTTCTATAATCGCTACATTTGACAAAATAAAAAAGTTTTTTTAAACTATTTTGTACGTTTGCCACCTTTCGTTTCAGCTTTATGTCCTTGTACGTTTCGCGTTGACATTATGATCATGTTTAAATCATCGAAAGAGGCCTGCGGCGGCGGAATGTCGCTGATATTGCGTGCACAAATAGGTGAGGGATGACGGGAGTGATCAGGTGACCTCTCTGCAAACACAATGTACCCTGCCTACGCTGCGGGTGCTAAAGGTTATGCGGGTCAGGGTACATTGTAAATACAACTTTGAAATCAAATTTGACGACCTCTGTGGCAAAGTGGCGTACACACCGGTTTCCAAGGTGTTGCCTGCTTTAGGGTCCCGGGTTAGAGTCAATGAAAAAAAATTTTTTTTTGTTTTCAGGTCAGGGTGTTTGCATAACCGCTTTTTTTCTGATTTCTACAGAACAAGTATAAATACTTACTTACTTTGGGATCAGAACAATTAATGTGATGGTATCTACATTTAAATCAAATCATTTATTTGTGATTCATGAATTTGATAATAAACCATAATCCTATATTCCCACTAGTACTGTTGGACAGTTCTGTTGACACAATATTTTAATAAAGATTGTCATGTAACAAACAAAAGTAACCTTACTGTAGCTTCCATCTTCCGTTTAGCAGCATCACAAGATGGTGCCTATAACACTTAAGGGTTACCCTCAGATTTCCTCAGTATTTCATTATTAGAGCCTGATCTAAAGACCATGGGACCATGTGGAAAATATAAACCTTTCAAAGTAAACATATTTTTTTAAATCCGTCTGATCCGTCACCTGGTACAATCGAACACACGTCCTAAAAAAACTTTTTTGTTTTTTTCTAATTTTTTCATAATTATATGGCTATAGAACACCTCTGAAATGTGATTTACCAAACCATATTAGAGGAGTACCTAATCCTTAACCTAATCGCGTAAGAAACATAAATGAAAACGATGTCAGTTGATAAAAGTACTTAAGTCACTTACCTACTTACTTTGATCAGAACAATTTATGTGATGATCCAAATGAATTTATTATTATTTATTTATTTATTGACGCAGTCACCAGTAAACCATGCCGAATATTTAAATGGCAATGGCTTCCAAGGCACGACAGATGTTGCCAGCAATCAAAATCAATGACTACCAACCCAGCGTGCGTGGCTAAAAAATCTGAAACCCAAAGTTAAATTACACTGTCACCGCCGAACGATCCTCCGAAAGTGCGAATTTCACGGTTACAGCAAAAATCTGTATATTGTCATCCAGTTTTAGCTAACTCGAATTATCACCACCTGCTCCCTGAATTGTTTAATGGCGGAATTTCAGGAGGCGACGTGTAGCGGCTTTTTGAAACTTTTTAATTGCATATTACGCTGTGGTCGGTTTGTTTTCGGCCGGGAACTGTGTTGGTTCGCGACGCGAGGTTTGTTGGTATGCTAGTCTGGGATGTTGTTTGGAAAAAAGTAAATAATTTTAAAAATAGAACTTCGTTGACTGACATTTGTTTTTTTATGGAACTCTGATCAATGCAAGGGGATTTTATTTTTGGAATATATTTATTTCATAAACGTAGAATATAATAGACGGACAAAGCCTGCGAGATAGAAGAAAACCTCTTATGGAAATCTCTTCTTCTCTGTCGTTTCGCTCTTGGCAGAGCGGTCGTGGTCACGTTGAGGCGTCCGTGTTAGTGGTAGAGGCGGACACAGCTCTCTTCACGATCTCCCGCCACCCCTCTCGGTTGGCAGACTGTCTGGCACAGTCAGACACGCGGCCTCCCACTGCGGACTTCACTTGGTCAGTCCAGCGCATCGGTGGCCTGCCGCGCGATCTGGTTCCTTCCACTTTTCCCTGTACAACCAGCCGCTCTATGGAGTCGTTATCACGTCTTGAGACATGGCCAAAGTACTGTAGTATGCGCGACTGTACTATGGTTGACAGACTCTGTGTGATGTTGAGCTCTCGGAGTATGGACACGTTGGTGCGGTACTCCGTCCATGATATTCCGAGCATCTTCCTCCAGCACCACATTTCCAGAGCATCTATCTTCCCCTTTTCCAACTCGCGCACTGTCCACGTCTCTGTCGCGTAAAGAAAGATGGGGAATACCAATGTTCGAACAAGCCTGACTTTGGTGGTTTTAGTGATATTCCGATTCCTCCATACTTTCCTCTGCTTCTCCATTGCAGTTCTGATTATGGCCATACGTCGCTTCACTTCATCCACGCAACCGCCTTTGTTTGAAATTAAAGCTCCAAGGTATATGTAGGTCTGGACCACGTCACAGTTCGCAATCTGAGTCACTTCGGGCGAGTTGTCGTTGACGCGATCCACGATCATCATCTTAGTCTTAGACCGATTTATCCTTAACCCAAACGTAAGGCTCACGCGCTCCATTCTGAGAAGTAATTCCTTCATAAGGCCAGCACTACTCGCAAACAAGGTGGTATCATCTGTGTTATGTAATTAAAATAGACTTGGATTCATCATAATATTTATTTATACAATGACGTTCTATTTCCTAACAATATCATCACCATGGTGATACATCATTTGGTAAAGAGAAGGCAAACAGACATATCAATCCTCCGCCGTGAATACTCTACATAAAAATAGGTATTGATCGGGCCTGTAGCATCTGGTCGACGTGACGCCGCATCCTCGTCGCCAATTGTTATGTAATTAAAATAGACTTGGATTCATCATAATATTTATTTATACAATGACATTCTATTTCCTAACAATATCATCACCATGGTGATACATCATTTGGTAAAGAGAAGGCAAACAGACATATCAATCTGCGTACCGCAAGTTCGCGATTTTGTATCCACCAATCACAACACCATCTGTCCAGTCTTCAAAGAGTGACATCCAGTGGCATATGCAATATAAGCATCAACATTTTATGGAATTATCTAGTACATCGTAGATTATCTAAAGTAAATGCAATTTTATTAAACAATGGTCACATGTTCTGTGAGTGCCTGTGGAGTCAACCACAAAAATAATCCAGAAAATTGCTCATTTCACAGGTAAATACTTAGAAAGTCGTCATCGTAAAAACGTGTTATTTTTGTTGAATCGATCTTGTTGTTATGCTGTAAATATAAAATTATTTCAATCCGTTTGTTCCTTATAATATTTTGTATAGGTAAAGTTCTATGTATTGATTATTTACATTATTTTGGTGGATAATTAATTTATCGAAATATTTTACATGTACGCTATAGCTTGACTCAAGTTTATCGATACTATTGTCGACATTTATCTTGAATGGTTCCGGAGAAGTTTGATGTTATTTAACGTTTAGCGTCTCAAATGAATGTCAACTTAACAATTTGAAGAAGGAAACTGTAAGGAATCACATAACTAAGATAATCTTGTTAAAGGTCTATAATCAGGAATTGATTCATCAAAATGTAAATATTTGTTCAGATTTTGTTAACTTGTTCTTTTTCACTTGCTGCCATTGATGAGCTCACACGGCACAGCAGATGACACCGGAAAATCTTTTGAAGAAATAAATAAATAAAATTAATTAACAATGGCTGTTATTTTTTTTATAAATTTAAACTGTTTATTTTAAATTATTATGTAAAAAATATACTCACCGGGCACATTTACCTGCCCACTATTACAGTTGTAAGAAGTGAGGGCGGTGAGGTATGCCGCAAAGTAGGTGCATAATCTCGAGATAAAAACAGTGTGACAGTAAACATTATTTTCCAAACGACGAACTGCAATTATAAGATAGTCTAAAGATGTTAAAGGTATGTCACTAGTTAACACACACATTGACATGTCAAAACTGGTCACACATTATCGGGCTGTCAGTGAATCTACTTGTATCCTAAATCTATGATTTATTTGGAGTATAGGCATAATATTTTGTATTATGCCTATACTCCAAATAAATCTATGATTTATTTGGAGTATAGGCGTAATATTTTGTATACTTAGATATATATTTTTTAAATAACAATGCAAAATTAAACTATTTGCACTCAACATTTATAACCACTCACACAGAATCTCATACAATGTTAAAATGCAATTGTGTCCCTCCCAAACCAGATTAAGTGAGACATTTACTCGGGACAGGTCTTTAATCATTTTCCCTTAGGGCAGCCTCATTAAATATTTCTCGAAAACTTGGACATAGCAAAAATAGAGAAAACTTAGTAGAATCAAAGAAAATAAAGATAAATTATTTTCTTTGGTAGAATATAACATGCCATGGTAAACTAACAAGGTCCTCTTGTAACTAACATTTTAGTCTTGTGACAGAAGATGGGACCAACTTTTACGTGCCTTACAAACCGTTACCATCGTTATTTTTCAAGTTTAAAATAATAGTGTCCGTTAATTGTCTTAAATAAAATAACATTAACCGAGGAGAAGCTTGAGTCACCAATTTTGAGCCGGTGCCAAAAAAACCGACTATCATTGTGCATCGAAACTTAGCTTTTTTAAGTCTGCCAACCTTATCTTTTTACTCTTTGAGATCCCTTTTTGATTTTCATTTCAAATCCAAATCATCTTTGAGATTATCCACCCAAACAAACAAAAAAAGATATTGTGTTCACCAGTTAAAAAATTACACAATTCAATACAATACACTTTGTGGCACATAGAAACAGGTGACAAAAATTTCATGTTAAATTAAATTAGTTTTTTTTTCTTCGGTTGAAAATAGTGTTGCCCTACTCAACTATTTTAACTGTGACTTAAACGTAATGGACGAAAAAGCCCAAAGAGTACGCAAGTGGAGGGTTTAGTGAGGTCGTTAATATAATTTTGTAGAAAAAAGTCGCAGAGAAACCTTTTTCATTGATATTTGATCGGTTTTCACTTTTCCCAGTAAAGACCAATTTCTGACGTAAGCCTAATTGAATTCAAATAACGAACACGATTAGGTCATCGTCCTCTTTATTATCGAACGGCTGTCCTTCAAGGAGTCTGGTATCTGTTTTCCAAGACACCGATTACGTGGCTTGTTCTACTACCGCCATCTAGCGACAGAAAGCCGAAACTTACGGATTAACGTTCTTTCCGAAGCACGACTACTCGTATAAGGGGTGGGGATCCCTTTCAAGACTCAAGTCAGTTTAGAAAATATCATTCAATTGACCTGACCGGGAATAGGCCTTTGTGTAGTAGTAAAACCACCCCACCACTACAGCGACCGGTCGCGCCAATTTTTTTACTGTCTCAAGACGCGCGCAGCATTGGCGACTTATTTGATTGTCTTGATACATTGTCATAACTTCAAATTGTTTGTCAATTCATCATCAGATCATCATCATCATCATCTCAACCATACGACGCCCACTGCTGGACATAGGCCTCCCCTAAGGATCTCCACAACGACCGTTCCCGTCATATGTATAAAAATATGTGTATCCATGAACATTAACAGCTTTCTAGTACTAAAATTCAAAAAGAATAAACAGAACATAGCGACGAAACCACAAGGGATCCTTGTTGACAACGGAACCCCACTTTTTTAACAAACCTATCTATGGCGGGGTTTCCTCGCTATCCCGACCAAATCCCGATCTATCGTAGATGTAGTCCACTTACTACGAAAAGGTTCGGGGTCAATTCCCGGTCGAGTCATTTTAGGGATAGATCTATTCTAATTTGGCTTGGTCATGCTTCGGAATGCACGTTAATCTGTTATTCCCAACATTTGTCGCAAGATAATATTCGTAATAAAATAAAAATAAAAAACCCGACTGCTAAAACAACCTCTATAAAAAATAAAGCCGGCCAAGTGCAAAACGGGTTTGTTGTATGGGAGCCCCCCTTAAATATTAATTTTATTATGTTTTTAGTATTTGTTGTTATTTCGGTAACAGAAATACATAATTTGTGAAAATTTCAACTGTCTAGCTATCGTGGCTCTTTAGATACAGCCTGGTGACAGAGCGACGGACAGACGGACAGACAGCGAAGTCTTAGTAATAGGGTCTCGTTTTTACCCTTTGGGTACGGAACCCCCGAAAACGAGTTTGTTGCATGGGAGCCCCCCATACAACAAACTCGTTTTTTTGCCATTATGGTACGGAACCCTTTGTGCGCGAGTCCGACTCGCACTTGGCCGGTTTATTTTTTTATAATAATATAATCAATGGGCTTGCTCTTGACTAGTTAAGAAGAATCCCAAGATGGAGCGAGCTTACCCAGAAAGTGGAACTGGGTTCTCCCATACACCAGCGGAACATAAAAAAACTGTTTGGCGCTGGACTCCGGCACGAGGGTGGTAGCATCCAGGCGGCCTCTTGCGAAGCCTACCACCGCAGAGGGATCTGTTAGCCGTCTTCATTGGTTAGAAAACCAAAGATGCCGTTGCCCAGGGTGGACAACTAGGAGGGAGATCCCACCACCCCAAACCGTGTTGGAGGTACAGAGTGAAACCCGTGCTTCACTCTGTGGCTCCAACGGTAGACCAGCGTTGTGTGCTGCACGCAACATATGCTGAGATGGCTGCCCTTCTAACGGGACCTTGAGACTCGTATGCTTATCCTACTTATTTATGTTCCTTATATTTTTGTTAGCTCTTATAATGTAAGTTTTTATGGTCGGTCTAGTCGATCTCTCTGGGTCTCGACAAATAAATGTATCTTTCTTTCTTTCTTTCTTTCTAGAGATGGGCCGCTTTGTTGATACAGATACAAATATAGGTTGTTAGGTAAATGATGTAACAAGCCGGAACCAGCCTTTTTTTTTTTTGTTTTCGCAGGAAAAAATGCATTACGCATACCTACTGCTTCAGGGGCAGCAGTAGGGTATGTGGGACTCTCTTGCCGGTGCCCGACAAGCATACCCACTAAAAAGACCTGCGGTGTACCTTGCAACGTATGTTGGCAGTGTATGGGTTTCCCTTAGGATGCCCTCCATGCACCGCCTACGTACGGCCTATGCCGGGCCTCAGGCATAAAATATGGGTGATCCTGTACACCAGGAACCACCCCCAGTCTGGCAAGCTGTGCAATGCGAGCGTTGAGCCCCCCGGCCCAACGCCCACTAGCCTGCTAGAGGCCCCCCTCTAGCAGGCTAGTGGGCGTTGAGTTCGGCGTATGCCTTCTCGTCCTCCCCCATCTACGACTTCGGGTCGGGTCCGCAAGCAACCTCGCCGACACGATCCGTGGCCACCCTTTACAATGCATGTCGTTGCAAGGGGCCGCCAACGTCTCACGCCCACTCGCTGCCCAGCATAGCTCAAACCATACTGGGAAGCGAGCTACTTCCGTCCGCCGCGGGGCTGGCGCCCCAACGGCAACACCGCCGTCGCACCCTCCAGCACGAACGGCCACAACAGGCCACGGGCCGAAGCCCGCTACCACCGTCTGGAGACGCATTCAACAGCGGGCTGCCCAAGCCCACTGGAAGCGTCTCCCGTGTAGGTTTTGGTCCACGCCGGCCAAATGGCCGGTACCCTCCATGTCTGGAGGGCGTTCCCCTATCCGCCACCTGGGGACGCGCCCGGTAGGAGACCCAAAACTCCTTCCCTGTGAAGGGCGGGAAGCCGGAACCAGCCTATGTTAACTTAGGCAAACTAAACAGCTATTTTATTTTGATATAAATATTAAGAAACCTACAACTAAAAACCTTAAAAAATATAATATAACTAAAACTAAAATATATTAAAATTACTAAAAGGAGTCCCTTTAGGCAAGGATCCGAAGATACTGGCAGCGTTCCCCCTTTGTATAGCTAAACTAATTCTTTGTCCGAGGTAGCTGCCAGCTCTTCGGTCTCCTGTGATGTCGACTAACCTTTTTGCTATTTCTTTGAAAAGTCTTAGGCATATATAAACACTATAGTGAAGTCAGTTTAATAGTATAAAATCCCACCATACAACGACCTCCACCGAGCTGGTTATTGGATGAAAAGTATTTTATATGCAATTAAATATGCCAATAAATATATTGCAAATAGGTTGCCTAAAAAATTTTAGTCCAAAGTAGAATTTTTAAAATTTGACAACCGAATTTCAGGTCTGGTTTTTCGCATTCAACCCTATACCACCGTGTTCATAATTAAATAATATTTATTTGCATTTAACTTTATTTAATTAACCAGACCGGTGCAAGTTTTTACTAGTATCGATTATTATTATAGTATCGACTATAATATCACCATTTTTATTTTGATTTTCATACAAACTAAAATTTTGAGATCCTAATTTGTATTAAAATATTTTTTTCAAAAATGATGATTTAAAATTTCTGACTTCACCATAGTATTTTTATGCATACCTATGTTAACAAAGGCTGGTTCCGGCTTGTTTTAAGTACCGTTTAAACGCGCTGTATACATACTCTCGAAATCCAGAACCCTCCTTCTGGCGCAGTCGGGTAAAAACAAGACAGAGGCCTGTGATAGGCGGCTTAGAAAACTCCGACACCAGATTATCCTGAAGGATAGAAGAAACAAGGCAAGAAGTAATCCCTTTTTGCTTTAGCTTCTTGGATAAGCGAGATTATTAATGACATCCCGTTTTGTTTGTAGATTAATCTACTTACTAACTACTAAGTCGTCAATTAGTTAGTCCTCTTGTAACACAAACTAATGCCAGTTCACTCTTTTTGAAGAAGAATATTAAATGATTAATCATGGCCTGGTAAGACGAAAGAAAAACCATAGATTTTTATTACCTAGAAAATCTTAATACACTATTTTGAAAGGTAATGACATTTTGTAAACCAGCGAAAACGCTGCCGGCCGTCTAAATAATCTATTAGACCAGTGTTTCCCAAACATTGTTCTGCCATGGCCCAGTAATTTTAACACTGCCCCTTTGTGACCCACTTAATACTTTTAAAACCAAACATAATAGCAAAAATGTTTTATTAATACTTACTACTATTTAGTCATTAAATTTTAGTGCGAATACTTCGCACGCTGCCTATGTTTTACTAAAGAGTTCAATTTCCCGAAAATGAACGAAAGTCGTTGATCGATAGTAGGTATCTTATACTAATATATAAAGCTGAAGAGTTTGTTTGTTTGTTTGTTTGTTTGAACGCGCTAATCTCATGAAGTACTGGTCCGATTGGAAAAATTCTTTTTGTGTTGGATAGTCCATTTATCAAGGAAGGCTTTAGGCTATAGAACATCACGCTGCGACCAATAGGAGCGAAGCATGAGTGAAAAATGTTGCAAAAATAGTCACGATCATAATAACAGAAATTGACGCGAACGAAGTCGCGGGACACAGCTAGTTATTTTATAAACAAGGCGGAAATGTTGCGACCCGGTATTTTATTTTGATTGCCCGGTACCGGGTACCGGGTTGTGACCCGCCAAATGGGAAACGCTGTATTATACTCTAATAGATTATTTTCTGTGCTGTGACGCAATCAAAATAAACATGTACCCAACATTTAAATTTTTGCTAGTCTGGCTTCCTTCAATAATCTATCGTTAATTTATAAGGTTCTCACACTGTTTTCTTAAGTTTACGCGAACACTATACATTGAAATGAAAGATATGTTTACGGATTGATCTGCCCGTGACCATGAACGCGTAGGTACACTTGCGTACTCTTCTAACTTAAACCTATAGAATACAGTTCACATTATATTAAGAAAATAGTAGACAGGCTAAAATCTTACAAATCTTTTAGATTTGTGTCAGACATTTGTGCAACTCTACACATTGACAATTCAATGTGAAGAGTTGCACAAATGTCTGTCAGATACCTATACATAGATATCAGAAAAAAGTAACATAGCACCCGGTCACTTACTATATCATTGTTACCTCGATATGTCATCTACATGACGTAAGTGCGGCTGAACTGATCTGATTGAAATTTGTCTTGGAGCCAGATTATAAACTAGAAAAGCATTAAGGTTATCTACCTTCTA
This sequence comes from Anania crocealis, assembly GCA_949315895.1. Lineage (NCBI taxonomy): Eukaryota > Metazoa > Arthropoda > Insecta > Lepidoptera > Crambidae > Anania > Anania crocealis. Next base: position 3,503,720 of record OX438874.1, on the reverse strand, counting down.
TCCCGGATAATTATACGGATCTCGGGATAGTTTAAATTTTACAAATATGCCAGTACGAAGACTCAGGCAAAATCTACTATACTTACTATAAAAATCTTGATCAGTTTTCAAGACAATCAACAATAGTTTTCAATATTTTACAGCGTCATAAAGACAATACCAGCAGAACCAGCTTTGATTGCCCTGTAAAGCCTTTTACTACAACCCGTATTGCTGGAAGAAGCAATAATCGCTTCTAACAAGTTTATCCCCTGGAGATCTTTGTAGCAACAAGAGTAAAAACGTAGAAACAGCTAAGAATGCTGGCCTGGAAATATAATAGCACCACTTCTCTCTCTCTTTGAGCATCGTTACAATTTTTTTAGCAAAACTCAGCAACACAATTATATGTTCTGTTTAGCAACTTTTTGTACCCCTTAACTACTTATGGAACTTATTTCGAATGAAACTTAGTACCTAGGTACATACATACAATTTAAAAATGTTTTTTGAATTAATATAAAGGAGTTGTCCCAAATTGTATGGAGGCTAGGCCCAGAACCTGTACACATTGCCAAAAGTTAGGGCAATATACCTACAACACTTTATTATTATTCAAATTCTTTAAAATGGCTTCGTTTAATGGCTCAAACAAAAATAAACTTATTAGAATAGCAATACTAAACAACGAAAACTATCATGGCGGTAGATGACACTTTGATGACATCTGTCAGTATTGACAATTTCAAAATAGCTTAACTCGATTCGAACAAGTGATATTGTTTGCGGAAGGGTAGTTTTTGCGACTGTGGTTATTACACGTGTTTTTAGTAATTTCGTGATTTTTTTGTATTTTATAGTGCTTTGTTTCCAATTTATATATAATAAGCGTATTTTTCATCTAAGTTACGGTTGTAGTGTATTATATTTACTTATCTGGTAAGTTAATACAATATGGACCCTATCCCTCCCGATCCGCCGGATCCGCCGGATCGAGCACCTTCTTCTATGGAACTGTCCTTGCCAGTGTTTTCCCAGTCGGCGACTAAACGTCGTCTCGAGACGGATAATGCCGCTGAGCCCGCAAAGAGATCTGTTACCGACCCCTCTGCGACTATTTCTAGTTCTCCTAATGGTAGTTCCCAATTAATGTACACCCATCCATCTATTGTCATCGCGCCTAAATCGTACAGCGAGATAGATAAAGGACCTTTTATCGTTCATGTTTCTCGAATAGAATCTGAACCCTCAGCTCCAACATTCATTCAGCCAATTAGGTTCGGCAGATTTTTAGCGACTAACAAAATCAAAGATGTAATCTTGGATGGAGTTAAAAAGATTGGAAGAAATAGGATCTCCGTAGAATTCAGTTCCCCTGCTTCAGCAAACAACTTTATTAATAATGAGCTACTACCTCTTTACAAATACGTTGCCACAATACCAACATATAACGTGACCCGCATCGGTCTCATTAAAGGTATTCCCTCAGATTGGACGATGGAGGAGTTGGCAGAATCTTTGACTGTTCCAGCTGGATGTGGAATTCTTTTAAAAGCAAGGCGCCTAAATAGAAAGCAAGTGACAGACAATAAAATATCTTGGATACCTACTCAGTCTGTTGTGGTCACTTTTAAAGGTCAGGTCCTGCCTGATCGAGTCTTCGTTTACCACACGTCTATTCCTGTTGAGACGTACCAACTCCCGACTATCCAGTGTATGAACTGCTGCAGATTTGGACACGTGAAGGCACAGTGTCGCTCCAAACCAAGATGCTACCGTTGCGCACAACCCCACTCAGCTGAAAGCTGTACTGTTGAGGAGGACAAGGCAACTTGTCTCCACTGTTCAGGCCCACACTATGCCCTAAATAGGTCATGCCCTGAGCACTCTAGACAGAAGTCAATAAAGCTTGTGATGTCACAAGATAACGTTTCCTATGAAAAAGCTTCCTCCTTCTATCCACCAGTTCGCAGGTCTTATGCGGACACGGCCAAATCGTCCTCACCACCACAATCCTATTCATCTTCCCCCTCCCAAGCTCCTTCCCAGCAATCCTCAACCTCCTATAGAAAGACAATTTCACGTTTGCCTACTCGTCCTTTCACTCCTTTGGGCAAGAGCTACGATAGACAAGCTCACCAAGCTATAGTTGGTGACTGTCGCTCTACTCTTCCAAACGGAAGCGCTCTTAACGCCAATTCGTGTCCTCCTACTGTCTCTGAGGACAGTGATAATCTCCTGAAGCTTATCCTGTCCCTGGTCCTCCGTATAGTCTCCGGTCAAAACGACCCATTACCGTCCAACGTTGCAGAAAAACTCTCCCAAATTTCAAAACTTTCTTTGTCTGAATACTATCAAAATGTCTTCAACGGTAGTTCAGTGGAACTGTCAAAGCATTAGAACAAAAAAACATGAAATAATTTTTATTATCAATAAATTTTCCCCTCTGGTCTTAGCCGTCTCGGAGACGTGGCTACTACCTGATTCACATTTTCGTGTCTCAGGCTATTCGTGTCTCCGGGATGATAGGATCGATGGTTACGGGGATGATAGGATCGATGGTTACGGAGGTAGTGCCCTTCTTGTAAGGCGTTCCCTCCGTTACTCTCAAATACATCTCCCTCCTCACAGCCAAGACATAAATGTCGTGGCAGTGCGAGTTCTAGATATTTCTCTTCTGTCTGTGTATATTCCTTACCCTAATGCATCCTCGCTTAATGAATTGCGTTCCGCAATCTTAGCCCTTCCCCCTCCTGTCCTTGTATTAGGTGATTTTAACTCTCATCACACTTCTTGGGGTTCCTATAGGATAGATTCTCCTGGTTTGTTGCTGATGGACCTTTTAGACGACCTTAATCTATGTATTCTGAATGATGGCCGCCCAACTAGAAGGTGCTTACCAACTCAAAACTCGGCTTCTGCCGTTGACTTATCACTTTGTTCTCCAAATTTGGCGCCTCTTTTTTCATGGAATGTCCTAAATGTTACTTTCGGTAGTGATCACTTTCCCGCTATTATAACTTTACCCGATAATACTTCTTCACTTTCTCGACCTGCTCCTCTCTTAAAATACAAAACTAATAAGGCTGACTGGGCTTCCTTTGCCTCTTCAGTCAAACATAAATTAGAGACAATTCAAAATGACAATAATTTAAGTCCCCTTGCCGCTTACTCAGTTTTTGTGGACACCTTAAAATCATCAGCGGATTCTCACATTCCCTTAAAAAAAACCTCCCGTAAGGTCTCGACACCGTGGTAGGATGCTGAGTGTACCGCCATGGTTCAGAAACGTAGGGGGGCTGAAAAGAGGCACAACCAGTCAATGACCATGGAGAATTATATCAATTACAAAAAGACAGCTGCCCAAACTAGAAAGTTTCTATCGAAAAAGAAAAAAACAGGTTGGATAAAGTTTTGCGAGAGCATGTCTCCTAGAACCTCCTCTTCCCTGGTTTGGAAGCAGATTAAAAGATACCGCCAGTCTCTAGTTCCCTTAAACACTCCGTCTAACGACCCTTTGACATGGCTGGAATCTTTTGCTGACAAATTAGCTCCTCCTTATGTCCCGTTTATAGACTGTTTTCCATCCTCTGCTGGTGTTCCTCCTTCTTCAAATAATTTAGATAACCCTTTTTCTTTCGAGGAACTTAATATAACATTGAACGGGCTGCTGGACTCATCTCCTGGTGAAGATGGCATTCCTTATTCTTTTCTCGTGCAATCCCCAAAAGAGGCAAAATTATATTTCCTTAATTTAGTAAATTCTTTTTTCGATGAAGGAATCCTCCCAGACTCCTGGAAACATCAAATAGTAATCCCCATCCTTAAACCAAAAAAAGATTCTCTAGACCATAACTCATACCGACCTATAGCTCTTTCTTCTGTCCTTCTAAAAATAATGGAGCATATGATCAGGAACCGACTAGATTTTTTTATGGAATCTAAAGAAGTTCTGTCTAAGACCCAATTTGGCTTTCGCAAGGGCGTAAGTACTCTAGACAGTTTAAGTATTCTGACAACAGATATTCGGTTAGCCTTTAAAAATCAGGAGTACCTGGTTGGAGTATTTCTGGACATATCCTCTGCCTATGACAATGTCCTTCTTCCAGTACTCAGGCATAAATTGCTTCAGCTGAGTGTCTCGGAGAAGTTGGTTCGTTTCATCTGCAACACGTTAATGTCTCGATCGATATCGGTAAGAAATCAGGATACCGTTGTTTCCCCTCGTCTAATTTGGAAAGGTTTACCACAAGATTCGGTTCTTAGCCCTCTGCTTTATAACATTTATAGTTATGACCTAGATAAAACTGTAGACTCCTTTTGTAATATTCTTCAATATGCTGATGACATAGCTCTTTACTTTTCCTCGAAATCCTTGTCAGAATCATCATCTCGTCTAAATTCGGCCCTACAATATCTTGACAATTGGCTGTCTAATCATGGTCTCTCCATTTCTGTTCCAAAGTGCAGTTGTGTCATTTTCACTCGCAAACGAGATATTCCAGATCTACAAATCTCACTCAACGGAAATCCTATCTCATGTAGTAGAGTAGTAAAGTTCTTAGGCTTAGTTCTGGATTCAAAACTGACTGGAATTCCGCATTTTAACTACTTTCTCGGGAAAGCTGAGAAAGGTTTAAATATCTTACGTGCGCTATCGGGTACTTGGTGGGGTGCCCATCCTTACTCGCAAAAAATATTATATAATGCTGTCGTGCGCAGCCATTTTGATTATGCAGCGTTTCTTCTGGACCCTTGCAGTAAAGCTGTTCTTGAAAAACTTTCGAAAACCCAATCCAAATGTCTGCGCGTAATATTGGGAGCAATGAAAACTTCACCCATCAACGCCCTCCAAATTGAAGGAGGAGATCCTCCTCTCTATCTCCGCAGACAATATCTTAGCGATCGATTCTTTGCTAAGGTTGCTCAGAATTCTCAACATGCTCTATTGGCTAAACTTGATCACCTTTCATCATTAAATAATCATTCTAATTCTCAGAAGACTCCCTGCATCCTTCTCAGTTTCCAAAAATTCAACCGTCTCCCTTCACCTATTACAAGATATTCTTTTAACCCTCTTTACTCCAACAGCTTTGAGTCACTAATCTTTAAGCCTTCTGTAATTCTAAATTTTGGTATTTCTAAGGATTCCTGTTCAGCTTCTCAGGAATTTAAGAACATTATTTCCGAACATTGGCAGGGCTGGCTTTGTATATATACGGATGCGTCCAAATTTGCTGAAGATAGATGCGTTGGTTCAGCGGTCTGGATTCCTACTTACAGAATCACCTTAAGTTTTAAATGTCCCCCAACTACATCAATTTTTACGGGAGAATCTATAGCTATCCTAGAAGCCATTCTCTACGTAAGTTCTCACTGCTTAAATAATACCATAATATTTACCGATTCCCTAAGCTGTCTTCAATCAATTTTAGCAAACCCTTTTAAATCAAAAACGAAATTTCCTCCTATCCTTAAAATAAGAGAAGCACTCTTTGCCTGCAATCAGAAGGGTTTAAACATAGTCCTTGCTTGGATTCCCAGTCATGTGGGAATTCCAGGCAATGAATCGGTTGACTCGTGTGCCAAAAGTGCTGCCACTACTGGCTCCCTAGACTACTACAAATCATATTCTTACGATGTAGCTTGCCTTTCCCGATCTCATTTACTCATTTCTTGGAATACTCATTGGGAGAACTCGAAACGAAAGGGCGTTGGTAGGTATTATGCAGATATTCAACAAGTCATTCCCCTAAGACCTTGGTTTTTTAAATATCCTCATCTATCTAAAAAAATAGTTTCTATCATTTGTCGTCTTCGTATAGGCCATTCTTGTACTCCAGTCCACTTGGCAAAAATTCGAATTAGGGATAGTTCTATATGTGAATGTGGTCTTTATGAAGGTACTGTTAACCATATTTTCTTTAATTGCTCCAAAATAGGTTCCTCGTTTTTTGATTTCCTTCCTAAAACCTTTCCTCGTCCAACTAATTGCCGCCGGAATATTGTCGGGTAGCAGCGACTTTTCTCCATCATTGCGTAACCGAAATGCGATCGCCAATACTGTCTGCTAAAGCGTAGTGATCGAGCCTCCTTTTAAAGAGGCCTTATCCACCTGTACGTACATACTGTTGTGGGAAGTGACCTGCCGCTGAGAACATTATCGTTGAATATTCTCGGAAAACTGGAAACATTCCCGGCAATATTCTCAACCGTTCTCACTTTTGGAGAACGTTGCCAGGAACGCTGCCGGCAATATTCTCAGTTTAGCGAACCTTCCCGGGAGAGAACGGCACATCACTAGTTGTGGGTGGGCTCGTCATGATAATATTTGCAATATAATTAAGATATCTCATATTTTTATTTCACTATAAATATTGTTAACACTCAATAAGTATCAAAGAGCTAAATATAAAATTTAAGCCACTGGTGTCAAAGTATGAAGCTGGTTTTCCTAAAGTGCTTCTATGTTTTCATCGGTTACACGTAGCAACTAGCGCCACACGGATAAATGGGGCAAGTTGTTTTGTAACAAAAATAAATCGCTTTTAAGTAGAAAACATGGGAAATGGAAAAGTTTATGACTATTTATAGCTATCGAAGGATTTATTGTTTAATACAGCACTTAGCTATTTTTAAGTATTTTCTTTACAGAGGTTAAGAGGTGGTTTAATTTTGTTTTTGCCTCATTTCGATTGAGTGAGGTAGTGGTAAATGATGTACTTATTATCTTATCTATGGTGATATCAAGAAAAGAATAACTCTATAGGAATATTGTCAACTGAAGACAAAAAGTGGAGATTATCCTCCATTATAATATTCGTATTGGGAACCTTTTGTCTCCGGTTAAAAAGTGAGTTTTACAAGCCATTCATAAAGTTCAAAATTAATGCTTAGAGCCGCTCTCTATCTATCATCCTCAGTACTAGCTCCTATCTTACCTTAACCAGCACTTTACAATGTAAAAAAAGCTCCTCTTAAGGTGGAGGGTCAGCCTGATAAATGACCCGGGAGAGGTTATTAAAGGGCAGTGGCTCTCAACCTTTGGTCAGGGTAGATTAAAAAATAACTGAGAACCAATTATTGCCCGCGACCATGATTCGTGCAATCGGATCGAAACGTCGGGAAAGTCAATACAATTCTACCTATAAATTATAACATTGCATTGAAAATCCCGGTTCAGTGATAAGTTTTAAGAACCAATGGTTAGTTGCGAACCGAAGTACCTTAACCTTAAGCTTAGGATAAGAAATTTCGTGTCACGTTGTTAGTCTGCGACGGGACCCTAAACTACTGAAACAATTTTAATTATATTTTGGATGGTTAAGTTAAATCCAACGTGAAGGATAGGATAGTTTTTTCACAATTTTTTTACATACTGTGAGTTTTAAACTATTCTAACAGATGGCGGTATAGGGAAAGTACCTAAGGTTAGGCTAGAAGAAGAATTTGCAGTCAACAGCATTGTATTATCTCTGCAACTGGCCTAACCATGATCCATAACCCGCCTGTCAGGCATGGTGTCAGGTGATTTTCCTTCATTTAGGCCTGATTTTTCAATAGTCAGATAAGAAATATTCGTCGAATAAAATACAATATGGCTAATTTGAAAAGTCACCTATCACATCCTTATTTCAAAGCTAGCTAGCTATGGTTTCGCCGGTCCCTTGTTGAACTGGCTCAGGTCTTATCTTACAGGTAGGAGTTTCTTTGTAGTGTTGAATGGGTATGAATCATCTATTTACCCTATAAACTCTGGTGTTCCACAGGGTTCACACCTAGGCCCTGTATTATTTAACATCTACGTAAATGATATCCCAGAATGTATCAAGGAGTCCATCCCTTTCATGTACGCTGATGATTTAAAAATCTTAAAAACTGTTGGCACTATGACTGACGCGGAAGCCTTACAACGCGATCTCGATAATTTGGTGAAATGGTGCAAAATTAACGGAATGCAACTTAACCCTGAGAAATGCATACACATGAATTTTAACCGCAGCGTCACTAACGTTTTAACGTACGTTTACAAGATTGAAGGCTCGGAATTAAATGAGGTAGAAGTAGCTCGAGATTTGGGTGTTCTATTAGACAAAAAGCTTACCTTCATCCCACACATCAACAACATCATTAGTAAGGCATCAAAGACCCTTGGATTCGTTGTTCGCAATATCAAAGCCTTTCGTAATTCGATTACTAAAATCACATTATATAACTGTTTGGTAAGGAGTATTCTTGAGTATGGATCAACAATCTGGCGGCCACACTACGCGACTCATATGTTGATAATAGAGAGGTTGCAAAAGAGGTTTATGTGGCACTTAGCTTTTAGTCAGGGTAGAGCTAAAAGGGTGCAATCGTACGAAGACAGACTAAATATGTTCAAAATGATAAATCTCGAAAAGCGAAGAGACATACTCGATGTCATTTTCTTACAGAAACTCCTAAATGATAAATTTAACTGCCCACAACTACTTCATAGTATAAATATTAAAGTACCTCATCGTTATCCACGTCACAAAATTGATGAGTTGTTTTTGCGTCCTCCACGTAAAACAAAATTCGGAAGAAACTCACCAGTTCCACGTCTTTGCGGCCTTTATAATCAATATTATGATATCTTAGATCTAAGTTGCTCGATCCCAAAAATTCGGCGGGAGCTCTTGGCATTGCATGCACGTAATTTAAAATAAAATAATGTTGTGATTTAATTAGTTTTCATATAGTTATTTTTTGTTAGTAATTCTTTTTGATTCTTGTGTAAGGGTATAATCTTAGATACTTGCTGGACCTACTAGGTGAATGTTGTGTTTGTCTATAAGTGATTGTACAGTTTTGTTTCCATTATTATGATTGGTAAAACCCGCATGTATACTGTCAAAATTGTTGATGAACCTAATAATAAAATAAAAAAAAATAAAAAATTGTCAGCAATCTTTTAAGTAAATGACATTTTAAAATCGGTCGTTTTATACATAATGAGTCTAATAAGTTTTATCTGACGTTTGGAAAATCGGCCCTTAAGAAGCTTTATCAAAGTGACAATGTCGCTCAAACACTACCGTGTATTTCCTGACTAAAATAACTATTGTCTGAAATTAAATAACATTGTAATCGTTCAAAATCGTTCGGAATCGAACCGGGACACACCAGTAGATCCCATGAAAAAGTACACAAACTTTTTGATTTACTAGCCAAAATTCAAAAAAATAACATTTACTATACACGCAATTTCTCGATGTACATATTTTTAGGGTTCCGTACCCAAGGGGTAAAAACGGGACCCTATGACTAAGACTTCGCTGTCTGTCCGTCTGTCCGTCGCTCTGTCACCAGGCTGTATCTCAAGATCCGCGATAGCTAGAAAGTTGAAATTATCATAAATTATGTATTTCTGTTACCGCAATAACAATAAATGAATTCTAAAAACAAAATAAAAAAAAATTTAAGGGGGCTTTTATCTTCGTCATACGTTTTGAAATCATAGAAAAGCGAATTTTTTAAAGCTATTGCATAGCTTCTATCGCGGGCCTTGAGCGTGCAGACCGAATCAAGAAATTCCGTAACGAAATTAACCTAGCACCCCCCACTCCGACCGGCACAGCGGTGATACTTTTTAGTTTTATAATTGCGTAAGTTGATAAAAAATGCTATGCAATAGCTTTACCGCGGCAGTCTCCCAGTGCCACACGTCTTTTTTTTTCTTAGAATACTTTAGTCCAAACGAAAAAGTTTGGGTGCCTCTGATGTAGGGGGTGCCTCACCCTTGTTCTTGGGAAGATCACGCTTAATAGTTTTCTAAATTGACGCCTTTTATTTTTCTTCTTCCTTTATGATTAATACCTCACTTAATACTAGGGCTATTTTTATCTTTTGTTTTTTGGTAAAACGTAAACAAAGTATATGGGTATATTGATTGCCATGGACTGGTTGTGTTTCAATCTTTTTTTAAGGTACCTAAGTATTATGATGTCGGTTTTCAATTTAATAGCACCAGCTCTTCACCCCTATGGGTGTTGTAAGAAAACAGGCAACAGCTCTCCTTGTCTGAAACTGCGTCGGGAAATCTGATTGAGTGTTCCAATTATGGTACCTAGTATCCTCCTTTCAGGGAGGCCTATACAGGACACAGATATAGATTTACCTACATGAACGCAAATGCATGTACTTCGCGTTTCTGCGCTTCCGTCGGACGGTCCAAAAACTTAAAAAAATGCCTCGTTGCGTGATAATTAACTGCAATAGCTCAAAAATATTGTCTTTGAATCGGTTTGGATTTACCGTCATTAAATTGCGGCTGTGTCGTCACAGTAGGTGTTAAAAAGTCGGCACGCTTGGTTTGGTTCAATACAAATCGTGATACTTGCGTTATCTATGTAAATAATAGGGGTTAAAGTATGAAATTGCCGATTATTTTCCCGTTTTTTTTTGTTTATAGCTCTTAAGTATAGTCATATTATTGCGTAATTCTTTTTGTATAGTATAAAAAACTAAATAAAGTAACTTTGGCTAAAAAAAAATGCAATACTATTGCCTATTACTTCAAAGGAAGTCGTTGAAAAGACCCCTTACAATGTGTCAGCTGTCCTTCTTGCTTCAATTAAGTATATTTGTATTATATACTTTGATTTTCAGACATTTTAATACTATAATGCGTAGCTTTATAACCACCTAACTTTCACCTTTAATTGCATCGAAAACGGTTCAGGCGTTTTTAAAAAAACTAAAAAAAATTTAGTATGGAAAAATGACTTTTCTCGATTTCGTCCATACAAAACGGCAATTTCATACTTTAACCCCTAATATATGTATATCTGTGATCCAGGATGACATTAAGTAAAAAAAAACTGAGGTATTTAAACTAAAAGCACAGAATTCAATCATAAATTAAACAAAATCATTAGAAAGACAATGACCGTTAAAGGAAATCCGGTGTTAAATCTTAGCTTAAATTTTCTTCGTAAGGTTAATGAACTTTTCCAATGCACATAGGTACGTCACTTGTCATTTGAATATGGCTGCTTTGTGTAAAACTAGCTTATGCCCGCGGCTTCGACCGTGTTGAATTCGGAGTGACAATAAAATTTCATCCCCTCTTTTAAGGGGTTGGGGGTGGTATGGTATGTTGATTAATGAAAATGAAAAAAATAAAAATGATGATATCAAATTTCTGACTTCACTTTATGCATATGTTAACAGAGGTTAGTTTTGTCTTGTTATAAGTACCCTTTACCTAACATCCTGTATAATCTACAAGATCTATCAATATACCAATAATATAATTAACAAGAACTTTTCCCTACAATAATGGTTCGATATTCTTACACAAGAGTTACGGTACAAAATTTATGTTTCCCAGTAATAATTTCCGAATGCTTACAAATAATTCTTAATAGAAATCCTTCAGCGTTATAAATTTAATGGGAACAAAACCTGGATTTATACAGAGTTTTAGCACCCAAACGATATTTTACGTTCTGACAAATAGGATAGGGTAGTTAAAAAATACGTATAAATGGCAAACATACCACACTTAAAAAACGTAGCGTTTTTAATAACGCAACTCATTTTACAGAGTCTGCAGAAATTCAGGTCTTGCATCATTTGTACGATGGTAGTAACATGCATCGTTATAGCCATAATTTGATGGGCATAAGACCTTATCTAAGGATATCCACGACGATTGGTTCCTCGCTACTAGCATCTAGCATGATAGTTAGTAAAAAACAGAAACTAAATCCACACACTCGACCTTTTGCAATGCAGTTCTTAAACAAAAGCAACAAAACTTATTATTACTGCTGACGTATAGTAGTTGTTGCCAGACACATATTGCTTGTAGAATATTCAATTTACAATAATTATCCCTCAGTAAACATTATTTTCCGTAGTAAAAATGTCCTCCTTCTTGTCCGTCCAAAATCTATCTCCTTACCAAATATAATTTCGTTGCGTATGAGAACTGACTTGATGATAGCAATCAAAATAAAGTTTTTTTGTAGTAATCGACATATTTCATTTCCCACGAAAATTGTATCATACATGTGGATTAACATTAATACATATAGTTATTCAAATTAATACTGTGAAAATTATATTGTTTCCTTCCTGTTAAAAATGAAGCATAGGTGTGTAAAAAACGCAATTCCTGACAAATAAACGCTCTTTAAACTCGCGACCCCACAGCCCAGTGCGTCTATCTCCTCAAGGAACTGCACAAAATAATGGTCCATCATTAATTACGTTCCCGGAAAAACATCCCTGAGGTGCAAGGAATATGTCCGCATAGATAGGGCAGACTTATGGCCATGATGCCTTGTTATTTAGGGCTGAAAGGGTGGTACCTTTAATTTTATATGCGAGATGGATTTTAGGGGGGTTTGATGAATCGGCGCCTTTTCTGGGAAAGAAGGAAAAGTTATAGGGAAATTTTAGTAGAAGAATAAAATTTGTTACAAATAGCAAAAGGTGCTGAATCTGCTTAGGTATATATTTTATCTTGCTGATATTAAAGTAGTAGTATTAGAAAGATAAAGTCGAAAATACAGACATTTTGTTGCAGAAAAAGTTTTCTAATTGTCAATGTAAGTATCAACAAATAGTTTGTCAATTACTAACACTAGCCTACAAGCCAGAACAGAGCTGATAAGGGAAAGGTGTTGCCAATTGCAATAAACACTATTGTGCAAATTGTATCGCAGCAATGTGTCACTGCCGCTATCTACAATACGGCATAAAATGTCCTCTCACGTACGCACTGTAACAGACAGACACTGTATCAAAATGTGTGTTTTGTCTTCGCCAGACAAAACACACATTTTGATAGTCTCAAATAATACTTTAAATGATATTTTAATAGCTGTTTCATCTTAACTGACTGTCAAACATCTGCAAAGATGTTTCTTTCGGGTGTTAAGAGTGCAAACTCCTAACATTTGATAAAACAACGCTGGCTTACAGCGATAACAATATGCTTAAAAAATTCGCGCTGTGACGCAGTGTCTCAGTGGCTTAATGGTATAGCGCCGCGCCTGGCATGCGATCAGATGCGGGTTCGAGTCCCACCTGAGACATAAGTTTTCAATTTTAATTAGTTTCAAAGAAAATTTTTACTCCAATTGAGAGAGTACTATGAAGGTAAGTACTACTTACTCCTTTAAAAAATGTTACCTTGTTGTGTTATACCGGATCTACGGACAACAGAGGTCAACCTACCCAAAAAGTTAAAGGTCATTGAATTGATTTTCAACTTTATGTCCAACAAGTAGAGATCAATATCAATTGAGAAAATTTGACGTTTTGTGGTAGGTTGACGTGCTGTTGTCTGAACATAAAGAAGTAGTAAAGTAAGTGCGTATTGAATTTTCTAAATTATTTTTATAAGTTACGGTTAGTACCGGGCCAAAATCTCTGGGCCTGGGTTCGATACCCGTGTAAATAAATGTGGACAACATCACATTTATTGATCTGATCACAAAGTCAGTAACTACATATTTAAACCACTTCTTTTATGGGAATCAGAGACAATGGTGGTATAACAAATCCCAGACCCAATAAAAAAGCCTTCTTTTCTACATTGACCCGTCCGGGAATCGAACGCTATTCCGCCATGGAAGTTGTCAATGTGTAACAGTAAATTCTGTCTTGAAATGATTCCTTTACAAATAGAATAAAATTAAAATTCCTGTTTTCTTCACATCTTTTGTTTCAAATATCCCGGTCGGCAATGTCGCCAGGGTGATAAATGATGGAGGTATAAGGAGGGCAAAAAATGTAGTTTCCCACCTCAGCTCCTGTCAAAAGGGTTCCCGAGGGCAGCGGGTGCTGAGGTGACCTCACATTTGTTTGGTTCACTGTAACAGCATTTAGCTGTAGACGAATATTTGTATCACTAGAGTTAATTGATACGGGGTTTATACCATGTACCTTAGTTCTCCCGTGATCATGGCGCTTGCAACAGTGCCGATATATCGGGAACTCATAAAAACTAAGGTACATGGTATAAACCTCGTATCAATTAACTCTAGTGATAGTGACCATGGAAGTTTAAATGTGAATATTTGTATTTTTTTTAACTTTGTCAAACTTCAAAGTTATTAGAGTTAATTGATTCAAGGTTATTACTTTTCTAATTCATCATCATCATTGCACACCAGTCCAAAGCTGGATATAGGCCCTTTCAACACTCCCGTACTGCATTAGACACCTTTTATTACACCCATAGGACGGAATGAGGTGGTTTTCTATTTTAAGCAGGTACGCAACTAACTAGAGCAATTTTTTTGGGAATACAAATTCAAAAAAGCTGTTTTGTTTCTCATCCAACAATTGAAATCGTACAACTACAGCTAGCTAGCCATGTATTACGTTGGATTGTGTCATCTCTATATTTAAGTGCTATTTTATTGTGCTGGCACCATTCGTTACAAATTGGTTTGTATCAGAATACTGCAATTTATTATAAGTACATCAAACAATATTCTGTGACCACGACTTCATTCGCGTTGATTACAGGATGCTTGGCATAATATATCAACATCTGTTTTTTTTTATTAAAATAAATAAAATTTAAATTTATATTCTCAAATAATATCCAGGAAGACTGTCCATCAATACTCCATTGGTGAAGAAAAGTGTAAAGGCGCCCTTTTTATTTTATAGTAGTAGGGAGATGAGGAATGGCGAAAACAATGCATAATGATACAAAGAGGAATATGACAACAGACACATAGAAATGATTGATGAGGCTTAGAAAAATTTCTTAATACCATGTCTTTTAAGTAGAATATACGAGTACATATATGATTCAAAGTTGAGAATATTTTCATATTTAGCTATCATTTTAATTCTTCTTACCGAAGTCGTTTAAGATGTTTTAGCAATACGACAAGAAAGGAAGGTGCTATTTCTTTTTAGGCTCATACCAAAGTTCATACTTTTCGTCTGTTCAGAAGGACGCTTAGATCTTTAAACTATACAATGGGTTTAATGCGGTTTACAGCAATCGTTAAGACTGATTCAAGAGGAAGGTTTAGGTATACGTTCGGTTTACGATGTTTTCACTTACACCACGCATTATTTAATTTCTACATTGCGAGTAAAGGACATTTCTCCAGCAAATAGTAAAATAATCGTAACCAACTTTGATAAAATAGTAAACAGTCATCAAATTACGCACTGATAAGTCAGAGGGGCGTACATGAGCCATTGTTCTGATATCTGGACAGTGTATTATCAACCATGGAGTTGTTTACTCATCTTCTAACCTTAAGCTTGCTTCCTCTGTATTCGTGTGACTGCATCATAGACCACCGAACCTTAGAAGAAGCATGGGAGAAGAAACTTGATAAAGACCTGACGAAGAACTACCTCTGGTTTGAAAACCCAAACGAATGTAACATCACCGAAGTAAAAATCGGTTTCTCGATGAAAAGTTTCGATATGGATTCCGAAAATGATATATTTACAATGAAAAGTATAATGTCGATATCCTGGATTGATAAAAGGCTAGAATGGAACCCAAGCGATTACGGTGGTATAACAGAGACTTTAATGCATTTTGTGTTCTGGATACCAATCATAGAACTGAACAACCGGTATGGGTATGATGATGGTTCGTTCTTCAATGATGATTGCAAAATCGAAAGTTCCGGTTTCGTGAGATGCATGCCAATGGTAATTGACGAAGCCCAATGTGTTTCAAAGATGAGAAACTGGCCGTACGACACTCAATCATGCACGCTTGAATACAAAATTTCGGAAACTCAAAAGAATGTTCATCTGATTCCTAGAGGAAGACGGGCAGTCAGCATGTTAGGAGCAGACTATGGTCCTGAATTCACAATTGTGGACTACCATGAAGTTAGGAACAATAGTGACAAAGTACAGCTCCGGGTCACATTTGTTTTGAATCGCAATGGGGATTATTTAGCGGCAATCATAATATTTCCGTCAATACTTCTGTCAATTTTAACAGTTTCTTCAATTTTAATGGATGTGAATGATAACAATAGATTGCTAATGATTTTATTCTCTATGGCTTGCCATTGGTTTTATTTGTCAGAAATAGGGTGGGAGATTCCGAAGCATAGTGAGGATCCGCCGACAATTTTGTTGTTCTACAGATCGTCTACGATTCTGACATGGTTTTTGATAGTTGCGACTGTGATATTGGGAAAACTAAGAAATAAAGTATCGGCTCCACCTTCCTGGGTTAGTTCTGTGTACAGTATGGTTTTCAATTCCCATGGAAAGTATATGGTTTGGCCTCGTTGGAAGACGAACGAAAATCTCTTAAGTTCTGATGTCGATGTGAAATGTGTTGAAGTGTGGAGTGGTTTTTCTAACATTGTGAATAGTGTGTGCTTTTTCGGTAGTGTTATTGTGTATTCCGTTATGGTGCCTGTATTTGTGCCTAAGCAACAGCCATATTTATGAATAAGTTTTGGTTTTTGAGCAGTACGGGTTGATAGGAGGAAAAGGAGAAGGAGATTAACATTTGTGACCGAATTTGTTACATTTATTTATACTATATGTAGGTTTATGCAGTTTAAGAAGCAAGAGCTATCCAAGGTTTTGTGTTTTTAAATGACGCCAACAGCGCTGATGATTTTTGGTATATTAATAAAATATTTTTTAATTGGCTTTATGAAACAACTTTATTTATTTCGTTATGTTTCTTATATATTTATGGAAATTACTGTTTTTATATAATTCTTTTTTACTGATTATAAATGTGAAAGTAACTCTGTACATCTGTCTGTCTGTAACACTTTCACTTTTAAAGTACCGATTTTAATCAAATTCGGTACAAAGACAGATTAGACCTTCTTTTAAAGAATATAGGCTATTTTGATTCACACCACTGGGAACAAGTTTCCGCCCACGTGGTGTAACTTATAGATTACGCGAGCAGAGCAACGGGCAGTGTCGGATAAACATAGAGCTGAAAAAGTTGAAGCTTAGGGCGGCACAACTATAGGCGCAGCAAAATGACCCCAAAAAATTCAAATTAGAGCAGTTTTGTTTTTCTTAAAAGGTACCAAATGAGTTTTAAAATAAAGGAATTAACGTTATTGTGAACAGTGTGTCTAATTTTAGAGCTCAGTAAAGGCCGCAAAAATGTATAGCTTTGGGACGGCAAATGTGTAAAACCAGCACTGGCAATGGGCAAAAAGCTAGTATTTTTATCATTGAGTATAGAGAACACAATCAGCATCAGAAAGTGTCCCAACTAAAAGTGCACCCATTTGATATAAGAGTGCACAATCGGTACAAACTTCATCAATCGAATAGTTTCAATATGACATAAATATCCATACTTTTGGATGTCGACATAATTTGGCCGGGTTATAAAGTTTACACTTTATAACCCGGATACCGCTGGAAAGACGTTGTAGCTCAAGACCTGCTCAACCTCGGCCATAGCGATTGGCAAGAATTATCGCAAGACCGAGATGCATGGCGTGATCTGGTGTCGGAGGCCAAGACTCACTTTGGGTCGTTGAGTCACCCTAGTAAGTAAGTAAGTAAGTATAAAGTTTACACTGACATAAAATTAACGTCAATCATTCAAATGAGGACGGTTTTAGATGTCACTTTTATATCGGACTGAAATCTAGTTCTTATTATACGCCATGCCTTTGAACTTCCCGACAAACGAAGCCCAGTTTATGTCACCACTATACAGAATGAAATTTTAACCACTTTCCAATATTTTTGTAGGCCTTCAGTATCGTATTTACAGCCCATATATGAAGTAAAAAATGTAAATCAAGTTTTCACCCGAAATTTTTCGCAATATAGTTTTCAATTTTTTCGGTCCTAAGCCTGTTAAGGTATAAAAAATCAAAAACTTATGATTAGTATCGTAATGAATGAATGAAATGCGCATCGCGTAAAAAAAAGTGTTGCTAGGCGACCGTATCAAAAATTTTATTTATTTTGATGGACATTTTCTAAGTGCTTTATCTTGACATTTTTGTACTGTAAAGTAACAGCCTATCATCATTCCACTGCAGGGAAAAGGCCTCCATCATTGAATTCAAGTTAGGTACCACAGCAATGATGGGTGTACTGGCATAATCACCACGCTTGCCAAATGCGGGTTGGTGATAACGTACGAAAATGTGAAACTTTTTTTTTGCTGCCCAACCCGGGATTCGAACCTGGGACCCTGAGATCTTGGCCCGGTATTTAAACCACTAGACCAACGGGGCGTTGATATATTAAAATTTAGAAGCTGGTTAAAATTTCATCCTGTATATGCCATCGTGGCAGTGTTTTCCTAAATTTTGTATCAGAAAAACATCTCAGAAAAATATAAAATATTGATTCAGTTTCATTTTTAAACACGCTGTGACGCACACGGACGTATGTACACTGTGTAAGGTTCATTAATCCAGGACTCGGCCGAAGCAAAATAATACGACCGTGCACGTCACAACAAAGATTCCTTGATCACAGCATCATTCAAGATGAATAATCTTATTTTTTACATTTTTCGTAGACTATTTTAATTAATTAAAAAAAAACTGCATTATGGTTACATAATGTGGCCTTCATTTGTCAGGTGGTCTCAAATGCACGGTATAGTTATATCTCTGTCATCAGTGCCTCTGATTTCAATGCGACAGATTTAGAACTGTCAAACACTCTAGTGAATTTATCTAACTTGCTAATCCACCGACAGTCTACGAGATTTATGCCGTCAAATCTGAACATAAATTTTTGGGCAAAAATGAATTTTGACGATGATAAATGTACTCAATATCAGTTGACTGACTGCTAGGATAAAAAGCTGGGCATATCTGCCGATGTGAATAGCCGGTCTTTATCTGCGAGTTTAGGTCGACACGAGACACTGGAATATTAATTTGTAGTTAGTAATTTTAAGTATCGCCCCTTTGGTCAGTTTAGTGAAAATTTGGTGTAGGTATTTGTGCCTGTACCCATCATTGCTGTGGTAACTTGAATTCAACGTTGGAGGCCTTTTCCCTGCAGTGGGATGATTATAGGCTGTTACTATCTTAAGTGTTTAAGCTTTAGACTTTACGGTATATACTGCCGAATCAATCATTAAAAGTTGACAGTATTTTAGTCTGCCCGCGACCATGGTTTGTTCAATCAGATCGAAACGTCGGAAGGGGAAATGCTATTTTGCTTTCAGTTATTCATACGGTTGTAATAAATTTTACCGTTAAAGTCTTCAGTTCCAAGTGCAGAAAATGCTACAAGAAAGTTTATTAACCTGTATCAAAATTAAATGTGGTATGTAGGACCTGTTTTGCCATTCCCCTTTGAGAATTAATTGCTATTAATCCCTCAACCCCCAGGAGGCACTCGGGTGCCACGATAACAATTGATTACAATTGTGTCTGGAATAACTCACGATCGAGGGATACGATTGACTATTTTGTCTTTTTATGATGGAAAAATGTATGATGTAAAAGAATTATTAATTGACCGAAAATTTTATTGACTTGAACATTGATGTAGTAATTAATCTTATTATTCTAATCTTATTATTCTAATCTTATTATTCTTAACCAATGGACTTGACATTATTTTATGATGACATTATTATGACATTATTTTTTTATTCCGATTGACATTTATTATATTTTATACCATAATGTTTATTAGATCTCATTATTTTAAATGTAATGTATGTACCTACCCAATCTTTGATATTTGCATGCTGATAATACCGGCAAGACATGTGCACACTCTGACTATGTAACATCTTTATACCATGTTTTTACGCAAATAAAGTATTATGAATTATGAATTATGCTATACTAGCTTTTGTCCGGGACATTGTTAGCGTGAACTTTGGTATTACGTTTAGAGAGCAACTAATGTATAACTAAATGCTTGCTTAGAAAAAATGATTTAATAAATGGCCGGCAGCGCCATAAATCGTCTAGTAATCGGCACTATAGTCAATTCTTGTAAATTTAATGTAAAAAATGCAATGCGTCCTAGATATAATAACGGCTACAACATATAACATTATTAAAAAAATATATTCAAGAAACATAATAAATTTAGGCAGCAATACAAAAATGATACAGTAGGTACAGTAGGTTTCAGTAAGATGTTTACTGAATAGTCCTTTGCATTTAATTGATATACGAGTACGTCACGTTCGAGTTTATCTATTGTTTTTAAATTTTATATGATTCGCTGTGTGTAGTGACCTGACATATAATAGAGATAATGAAGGATTGCTTTTTAATCATTAATCATATTGACATCTTTTCATGGAAAGCGATGCTGAAAGTTATTAATTTTTTTTTCATGTTAAGATTCTAATTAAAACCAGTGTGGGGGACATTTAATTCACTTTATTGTGTAACCTACATAGTTTATTATTTGTACTAGCAACTATTTAGGTTTTTCTTAACGATTTTTACAGCTGTTCTTAGATGCTGTAACGAATGTCACACACAAACTACAAATGTGTGGAGTCAATCTACTGAATATAAATATCTATACTAGGTCTTCGCACAGAGTTAAAAGAGGCTGCCGAATATTCTCAATTTTCTTATAACTTAATAACGATGTGGAGCACTTGACTTTCGGAGTAATCGAATTGGTTCGAAGTGAATAGTCGAATTGAGACTAATATAGAATATTGGTTTGAAGTATTTCATACAAATGGCTTGATAAAAAATATTCTAAAATATACTCTATTTTTTGAGCGATCATAAAAGATTTTAAATCTAATAAAAAATAGATTAAATATCAAATTATCACACGAGCGTTATAATAGTTTCATTGAGAATAATTGGACGCGCATGGTTGGTGCGCCAAGATTAGGCAGAGACATTGCATAAGAATGCAACACTTTTGATTTTGAATGTTTTCATATAAGATAATGACGACCGAGTTTCTCGTAATGTATTATCTCAGCACTAGCACACACTTGTCCCGAAGCATTGGTGTTTAAATATTGGGACGAGTAAAAGCTCCTGTGGCCTGTAAGTAGAAATAAAACTGATTTTGCTAAGCTCCATAAAATAACAATACTTTCCTCAAGAATATTATAAATGAAAAAGTCTGATGTTATTATGTCTGTCTGTCGTTATACTTTCACGCCTAAACTACAAAACTGATTTTGATAAAAAAAAAATAAGGGTTAGATTTAGACTATTTTGTATGCTACAGCTATAACTGTAGAGCTGCGGGCAAAGAGGTAGTTGAAATAAATAGGTTTTTAAAAAAAAAAACGATTATTGCTCCTCTAATAAACCTCATTGTGTTCAAAGTTTTCATTATTATTTAATCACCATGTTCATGTTTCGATTTTGGCAACTATTTAAATTAATTATTCCTCTTTTTTATACATAAAAAATAAACTTATTTTTTTGTAATAATTGACATTCCGATAGGTATGAGAGCAAAAGTCTGGCTAAATCCGATACTGCCGGAAGATGGCAGAAATAAAATCATTAATTGTCACTCATCTACTGGTTTATTAAACGATTTCATAAATCTCTATATTTAATGCTTATCTGACCACAGAGTAGGCAGAGGCAGAAGCAACACTCCTTACCAGATTCGTTTTGTCGTAAGATTTTAAGTAGGTACTAAGCAGACTATTCAAGACTGCTGAAATTTATGATGTAATAATGTTTTTTGAACGTGCATTACGTAAACATAGGAAATACTACCGATGTCCCAACGACAAAAAAATCTAACTGAAGAGCATCACGCTGCAGCCGTTGCGATGTAGTTTTTTATTTATTTAACGTGGTATTCTTTTCTTATCTCGTGCTTTCCAATGCACGAATTTTGCCTATTTTTCCCTTTAACCCGAATCAAATTGTAAGTTTGACGGATTAGGATAAATGTTTGATGATAGATGTTTATAAAAATGCACTACGTCAAATTATGTAGGTACGATTTTCTACCAAAGTTGTGTCTTTGAAAGTCTTGTGACTATAGCTACTTGGCAGATGATGACAACAATTTTGGATTATACTGTTACTGTATCTAACACAGGAGCGTGCACCGCAATTCTGGGTAGGGTATGCAGTACCTAAGTTAAAAAAAAACTTCTGGTATTTTATTTTTTATTTTATTTTTCATTTCTTTGGAAAACTTACAGCTAAGTACTTAACTAAGATACAATGATGTTCTAAATATAGCCAATTACAAAAGCTTAGAAAAGTAATGCAGGGATCGATATTTTATTTAGTTATACGTAGTGGGCAGAGTATACTGTGCTTTTTGACGTGTATGGTGTGCACGCCACTGATCTATCTTATTGTTTACCATCAAAACAAATTTTAAACTTGAATTTGCATTAGGGCTTCTGTGTCTCTCTGCTCTGTGGTCTGTCTCTCCAATTATAGGGATACCCGGCGGGTTTTGACATCCGTGACGTACATACATCGGATTGCACTTAGCTGGGCACTATCTTGCCGGATTTAGATCGCAAATTATCGAGTCAGTGTTTTATAATGATAATAATTATCTGTATCTACGATCGGATGAAAAAGTGTGGGGAAAACGTGTTCCATAATAAACTTGTTACACAAAAAAAAAGTAAAGTAACAGCCTATAATCATCCCACTGCAGGGAAAATGCCTCCATCATTGAATTCAAGTTACCACAGCAATGATCGGTGGCCAAGTGCGGGTTGGTGATCACAAACCCGTGCAACGTTCGAAAATTCCAAAACGTTTTATGTTGCCCGTCCCGGGAATCGAACCTGGGACCCCGAGATCTTGGCCCTGTATTTAAACCACTTAGACCAACGGGGCGTTTAAATTTTGAATTTAAATCTTGTTATACCTTTTAAACCAATTTCGAGTCAGTGCTTGATTCTAGAAATTGTTAGTATTTATCAGTAACTTCTTGTCTGGCTGCGACCGCAATCGGTGGGCTATTTCACGTTTTTAATTTTTTTAATCTGTATCAAAAATGTTTATATCTTTTCGGTCAGAAGCCTGTGAGAAGTGGTTCAGAAAATTCTGACACTAGATTTTTCTTGAACAATCATACCTACGACACAGCTAAAATCTCTTTTATTTCTGGAATTAGAGCCCCTGGAGGTGCCTAAAACCACCACTGATTCAGGATAATTAATTGTGGACCGAGTAGAAGCGTAAGAAACTTGACTGAAAACTCGGGAGAATATTTAAGACTCAGAATTCGAACTTGTAAATGAAAGCTTTTATAATTAAAATTAAAACTGTGGACATATGATATCCATAAATATTAAATAAATAAAGTAAATAAATATTAAAGCATATAGCATATTATGTTAGTGAAAACACAAACTTAATTAAAACGTTTTGTTTAGGTATACATTTACCCGTCCGGGAATCAAACCCGGAACTAAGGCTTATACTTTGAAAACCGGTGATTACGCCATCAAGGAGATTGCCAATATCGGTCACTACTTGTACGATAGCCTCTTATCAAAAAAAAGTTGTGCGTGTACTAGTGTACACACGTAAGAAGTGAAACTTCTTTATGGCCTTATTTTTCGAAAAATGATCTACATGCAACTTTCCAGAAATTGGTTAAATTAGTTAAATTGGTTAAATTGGTTAAATTGGTTAAATTGGTTAAATTGGTTAAAATCAGTTAAAAATCAGTTTTATTTCTGCAAATAGGCCCCAGGAGGCGCTTTTACACGTCCCAATTTAAACCTACCACTGCTTCGGGACAAGTCTGGGCTAGTGCCGAGAAGAAGCAGCGCAAGAAACTCGGTCACTATTGTCAGCCTCTTTTTAAATACATTTTTACAAGGTAAGGTAATTTTTACAAGGTTTAAGCAAGTACGAGCTGGGACAACTTAATGCCATACATTTCTATCATTTAAATAATCATTAACAGTGTAATAGCCCTTTTTCATTAAAATAACTTTGACATACGATTTAAGTTTATGTACAGGGAGTTCAGCAATATCCTTTGGTAATTTGTTGAAAATACGGATACAATTTCCCATAAACGATTTTCCTACTTTTCGCAGTCTGAAGCCTGGAACGGCAAGTTTATCTTTATTTCTAGTATTGAAATTGTGTACGTTACTTTTCTTAAGAAATAAATGTATGTTCTTACGAACGTAAACAATATTCTCGAGAATGTATTGAGAAGACACTGTAAGTATATTAATCTCTTTGAAGAGCTCTTTCAGCGAGTCACGGGGTCGAAGGCCGTAAATAGCCCGTACAGCACGTTTTTGTAATATAAAAATTGACTCAATATCTGCCGCTGAGCCCCACAACAGAATTCCGTATGACATTATGCTATGAAAGTAGCTA
Source organism: Anania crocealis (assembly GCA_949315895.1). Classification (NCBI taxonomy): domain Eukaryota; kingdom Metazoa; phylum Arthropoda; class Insecta; order Lepidoptera; family Crambidae; genus Anania; species Anania crocealis. The sequence goes on along the minus strand of OX438874.1, from coordinate 3,479,460 downwards.
AAATATACTAATCTTGCCGTTTCAACATCAGTCAATTGCCTTATCTTTCTCACAGCATAAGCAGCAGAACTAAGTCTTCCAGACAGCACCCTAATATGAGCACCCCATTGCAAATGAGAGTCTACAGTTATACCTAAAAAGGTAGTTAAATCTACAGAGTTTAGTGGTTCATCTTTAACAATTATATGAGTAGCAGCAAATCTTACATTGGGCATGGTAAATTTTACACATTTTGTTTTATTTGCATTTAGTAAAAGATTATTTGTTGTAAACCAATGTAATAATTTAGAGAGGGTATTGTTAACATCATCAAATGAACATTTGCCCCTCTTAGTTTTAAAAATCATTGATGTGTCATCTGCAAACAATACCATCTCACAAAGATTATGTAAATAACACGGAAGGTCATTTATATAAATTAAAAATAGCAGGGGTCCTAATACTGATCCCTGAGGGACACCCATAATAAGGGCAGACCCTGAAGACTCAGCTCCATTTATGCAAACCTTTTGTGTTCTGTCCTTAAGGTAAGAACTTATTAGATCCAAGGAATCATTCGATGCACCATAATGTTTAAGTTTTTTAAGTAATGTTACATGGTCGACACAATCGAAAGCCTTTGAAAGGTCACAAAATACACCTATGGCATCTAGCTTACTCTCCCAAGCATTAAACACATGTTGTAGAAGAGCAACTCCAGCATCGGTAGTATTTCTACCTTTTCTGAAACCATATTGGTTGCTATTTAATAATTTATTTACACTAAAGTGTGATAAAAGCTGATTAAACATTATTTTCTCGAAGATTTTACTTAGCACTGGCAAGATAGATATAGGTCGAAAATTGGAGGGGTCACATTTTTCGCCAGACTTAAATAAAGGAATGATTTTGCTAAACTTCATTAAAGTTGGAAACTGTCTATCATCAATACATTTGTTAAAAATAATAGCGAGTTGAGGGGCTAATGAACTTATAATTGTATTGATAATGCTGACAGAAATTCCCCAAAGATCCTCCGTTTTTTTCATATTGAATTCTCTAAAAGTTTTTGTAATTATGTCAGGGTTTATATGCCTAAAGTTAAATAAAGAATTGCACTCATCGACAACAGACTTGAGAAGGGATTCAGCTAGATCAGCAGAAGAAGCAAGCCCTTTAGTAGTAGAGGGTGCTATATTTGAAAAAAAATTCTCAAATGTATTTGCAACCTCTGTGTTCGTGTTTATTAGCTTATCCCCTAACTTGAGAGAGTAAGTAGGATTATTTGGTTTTACTCTACATGTCTCTTTATTAATAATATTCCAAGTAGTTTTTGCCTTATTGTTGGAAGCCGAAATTAAATTATAAAGATAGATTGACTTCGCTTTTGCACATACTAATTTAAATAACTTAGAGTATTTTTTAACATGTTCTATAATATGTGGGTTTTGAGAATCTGCCTTTAAACTATATAAATCATATAATGTTTTTCTGCTTTTATAAATACCAGGTGTAGCCCATTCATTAAACTTACACTTCTGTTTATTTAATTTTACTTTTTTCTGTTTAAAATGTTCATCAAATTCATTTTTAACTAAACCAAAAAGATTCTCATATAATTCATCAACATTCTGATCATCATGCTTTAGCAAATTTACACCCTCTTTAATTTTTTCTTTAAATTTTTCTATTTTATTAATAGTAAATTGCCTATACACAGAATCTACTTTATTAGAGACATAATGGTGCTCGAACGATGCTTCTTGTCCACTGTGGTCCGAAATAAGACAATTTAAAATGGATTTTTTTAACACTCCACCATCACAAAAAATATTATCTAAGCAAGTAGCTGATGTGGGCGTTACTCTGGTGGGTTCATTAAAAAGATTAAATAGATTATACGACTTAAAGAGATTAAGAAACCGGGTGGACGACTGCGTTTCTTCTAATATATTAACGTTGAAATCCCCACATACGACTACTTTCTTATTCGATTTTGAGAGCTTTTTCAGAGCCTCGTCCATAACAGATTCAAAAACGTGGTAGTTAGCTTTGGGGGGGCTATACACGCTAATTATGATATATTGTTCCAGCTCAGCACACGCTAGTTCAATAGTTCGTTCAACCGAGAGCGACACAATGTCTTTGCGTTCTTTACATTTTAATTCATTTTTTACAAGAATAAGTGACCCCCCTCTTGGTGCAGACTCCCTTATGAGCGAACTAGCGACTTTATAATTTTCAATGTTTAATATTAGTTGATGTTTTTTAAACCAATGTTCTGTAAGACATATCACATGAACATTATAATCTTGTAGAAATAATCCTAAACCTAATTCTTTGCCGGCCAGGCCTTGTATGTTTTGATGAACAATATTAAAATACTTATCAGGCCTAGCTTTTGTCTTTCCTCTTAGTTTAAAGCCTCAGAGGTCGTCAATGGAAAAATATTTAAATTAGTACAAGTACTAACATGTTCATAAAATATATTTTTGCTTTTTTTAGCAAAAAAGTTAATATTTATATTATATGCTAACAAAGTAGCAATTTGTTTTTTTATTTTATGAGGCAGGTGTACAGAGCCGCCTGTCAAAATAAAACTATTTTTAATAAATTTGTTTGTGTCAAAAAACACAAACTTGTCACTATGTCTTTGACATAGGTTATGTAATAAAGTATTCATTAAGTGAATACTCATATTAATATTATTCAAATTATTTTTACAGAATGGAAAGGCACAGAGGAATATTTTTTTAACACATAATTTATCCAAAATAGAAAATGATTTTATAATACTATTTTTGGTGATTTTTTGACTATCACCTAACATTAAAATAATGGTACTTGAGGCTGAAAATACTTGAGTATTTTCTATTTTTTTATTTATTTCATCAAAAGATGCATCCGGCATGCAATTATTTATTACATTACAATTTAATTTATTGTTTAATATAGAGCCGTAACCAATTCCTAGCCTATCCGAATATAAAATGACATCATTCGACTCCTCTTTAGATGTTGCCTTAATTACATTATTTAAATTTGAATTTAAATTTAGGCAAGACAAATGTGGATTTTCAACTCTCTGTTGGTAAGTACACTGTGTTGAATTTAACGTAATATTTGGTAATGATTTATAACTAGTATTAGCATTGCCAAGATCTAGTAATTGGTTTGCAGCCAGGATGTGTTCATTAATTTGGTCCTGGGCAGAGTTATATAATAGTGTCATGGATTCCAGCGACTTATGCAACTTTGAGATGTCATCCTGCAATTGTCCTATATCAGAGTCATGTTTCAACCTACTTTCTTGTAATTTTTGACTATATATTTCCAGGCTATCAACTAAATCAATACGTTGCTTTCTCAACTGAACATTTTTATAAAAGCATTTCTGCTTTTTAACAAGTTTATTTGTTTTTATGATGTATTTATTTAATTTGATATATTTTTTAATGTTATTTCCACTATTTAATCTAATTTTACTATTAACTTTGACATCGGTTTTATTTGAAGTATTCAATTTTGAAGAAAAAGCTAATTCACCCGGGGTGCCAACCAATTCCTCATAGAGGTTTAATGTCTGTGCATAGTCCTGTTCTTGTTTTTCATCTTCCAAATGAAGTATGGTCTTGTTGGCATCTCTAAGTTCTTGTTCAAGCTCGTTGTTCCGTCTAAGAGTCTGCTCAAAGATATTGCTGCATTGTTCAAACGTGCTGACCGTGTTCAATAATTCATCACGGTGTATGGAGACCTCTTCGAGTTGTGCATGAACATCAGCTAATTCTTTCTTTAGTTGAGAATTCCGCAAGATGATCGTTTTAAATACCTCTTCGCTATCGTCTCTTTCCCTAAGAAGCTGGCTACAACTTTCTTTACTTTGTTGCAATTCCTCAAGTGCCTTTTTTAGTTTCATCTCTGTGTTATGAGTGGTCATCTTGCGAGTCATGATACCAGTCTGGGTAGCCATTATGTGTGTTTCAGTATGGTCCCAGCCTGTAATAATGCAAAGAAAAGTGTGCGACAGACGGTTTGGAAAGAAATATAGAAATTAAGTTTATGTAGATATTTTATGATTTAATGTGTCAAGAAGTGATGACAAGAGGGTTATTGTTTATTTATTATACAAGGTATTTGGTGGAATGCTTATAATTAATTAAAATTGGAGCTTTAATGTTCTGTATCAATGCCCAATTTATTTAGGATAATGTATCAATGTTTATTTATGGGGGTAAGTACAAAAAAATATAATATAGTATGAGCAATCTTAAAATGGACTACTTTTAATAACTAATATTGTCTTTTATCATCGCTTGACTACTGCAATATACCTTTAATGTATTACTGTATAGTTTAAGGAGTAAATTGTCTGCGGTTAAAGGGTTGTTATCGTCAACTTTACTTCCACTATTACGTCAAGTCAAGTTACATTGGTTAAATTGGTTAAATTGGTTACATTGGTTAAATTGGTTAAATTGGTTAAATTGGTTAAATTGGTTAAATTAGTTAAATTGGTTAAATTGGTTAAATTGGTTAAATTGGTTAAGTTGGTTAAGTTGGTTAAGTTGGTTAAGTTGGTTAAGTTGGTTAAGTTGGTTAAGTTGGTTAAGTTGGTTAAGTTGGTTAAATTGGTTAAATTGGTTAAATTGGTTAAATTGGTTAAATTGGTTAAATTGGTTAAATTGGTTACATTGGTTAAATTGGTTAAATTGGTTATATTGGTTAAATTGGTTAAATTGGTTAAGTTGGTTAAGTTGGTTAAGTTGGTTAAGTTGGTTAAGTTGGTTAAGTTGGTTAAGTTGGTTAAATTGGTTAAATTGGTTAAATTGGTTAAATTGGTTAAATATTATTTCACTTTACCTTTTTGCTATCGTCTGAACCAACCGTGGTAGGGGCAAGAAAAAGATGGCGCGTAACCGAAAAATGTGACGAAAATTTGACGCAACTTTCCAGAAATTGGTTAAATTAGTTAAATTGGTTAAATTGGTTAAATTGGTTAAATTGGTTACATTGGTTAAATTGGTTAAATTGGTTAAATTGGTTACATTGGTTAAATTGGTTAAATTGGTTAAATTGGTTAAGTTGGTTAAGTTGGTTAAGTTGGTTAAGTTGGTTAAGTTGGTTAGAAAAAGATGGCGCGTAACCGAAAAATGTGACGAAAATTTGACGCAAAACGTGACGGTAAATTTTTTCCAACGCCGATAAAGAAGTTTCACTTCAAAAATAATAGAAAACAGCACACTCAGGCACGGTAGAAAGAGTGGGAGATACTAGTTCCTCTCCCTTCCCCTCGATCTTACGCTTTTTCGATCAGCATCACGTGACCCTGACGCGAGTTTGGAAGTTTTTACCCATCCAAAAAAAGTGCTCAGCGCCGCTAAAGAAGTTTTCACTTCAAAAATATGCTTACAAATAATAACTAGTATAGCCTTAGCCTTTTGTCATTAAAATGGCTACAACCACAGAACATAGATACAACATACAATTTATTAGACGAAAATATTTGGTTAGATTCTTATTCATTTTTAGAAATCAATATTCAACGTAGCCATTTTAAATTTCAAAATTATAACGTTAACGTTCATGAAATGTTTTTCTGAGCCAGCCCTGGCTCTATTTCCGGTGTTTCCGCCGGCGACAGTCTGTTTCCGTTTTGAATTATTTACTGGCTGGATTGGCGGGAGCTAGACTAAACAGGAATCTTTGGTATGTTGGTACTACACCTCAGAAAGGTCAATTGGCATACTCTTTACCGGGAATCTGAATTTTTTGTGTGATTTAGGTAGGTATTTTGATGAAATTTTCTTGAAGAAAAATTTCGCCTGTCTTAGGTGGGAGTTGAACCCAGAAGACCGCATGCCGAGCGACTGCTTGAACCAATTGAGTTGCCAATGGTACAGCACGTCAACCTACCACAAAACGTCAATTTTCACAATTGATATTGATCTCTACTTGTTGGACTTAAAGTTGAAAATCAATTCAATGGCCTTTAACTTTTTGGGTTGGTTGACCTGCCTTTGTCTGTACTTATTGACGAATTCAAGGCTTTATGCTACAGCGTACAAGCTTACAAGTCAGTTGAGTCAAATCAATATTTCCGGTTAAACATTTAAAATATTTTGAAACTGTTTTCAAACAATAAAATTTCTGTGTAAGTTTACATAATGCCCTGAATAAATACGTTCCTTTGCAAAATATTTCTCGTTCAAGTCCCACCAGTGAAATGTTTGTTCAGGGTAATGTATCACAAAACAGTATTTAAACATTTATGCTGTATTTATTATCTGTTCGTCGCGACTTAGAATGTTCGAAAGTTTCGATGTGTGAGGAGAACTATCATCATCATCATCATCATCATCATATCAGCCGAACGACGCCCACTGCTGGGCATAGGCCTCCCCCAAGGATCTCCACAACGATCGGTCCTGTGCTGTCCGCATCCAGCGGCTTCCCGCGACCTTGTTCAGATCGTCGGTCCACCTTGTAGGGGGCCTGCCCACGGAACGTCGTCCGGTACGCGGTCGCCATTCGAGAACCTTTCCGCCCCAACGGCCATCGGTTCTCCGCGCTATGAGGAGAACTAGCAACTCGATAAATGTTAGTGATGGTGGGTTATTATTTTTAATGATAATTTAAAGTATAGATATGTAACGTTCATAGTAATTCGCGTATTAAATCTGTTCCGAGCAATCCACACATTGGTATGTTTCACTGATAAGCAAAACAAAAGATTCGAAATAGCACGCAAGTGAAAGAGATGGTATATTTTGTAACGACTACCGCTCGTGATTGTGCTCAACGCTGACTATGTACAAAACGCCTTAATTAGGACGTATTTGAGTCTTCACAACGCGCGCGCTTATAACATATGAAATCATTGATTATTTTACCATCAACTACCCGTAAAAATCCCTGTCGTTCCGTATATTCTTCGGTTAAATAGGTATATATATTATTCTTGACTATAGTCTATGTTGTTGACAATTTTTGTCCTTAAACAACACCTGGTGTCTTGCGTCAAGGTCAGTGCTAACAATCTACTTCTGTCTCAAAATCTATACAACGTGTTCCTTTTGATATCCCATAACTCTAAGGTTACGTTCTATAGGTAAAAATAATATAAAACGCCCTAGAAAATGTAGGTCAAAAATCAATAGTTTCGAATATAACATCAGCTTAAGTTAAATTTGTTAAAAAAATTAACCAGTATGGCGAATCCTTAGTTTTGCGAGACGTTGGCAAACTTACACTAAAGTGTAGTAGTAACGTAGCGGGAGAGCGTAACTTGTAAAAAACATTGACGTATGTGGGTGTTTCATTGATAAGTAGGTACGAGTAAATCGTTTTCATTCAAAAGCTCATTCAAAACAGGGTAAGGGTGTTTTACATAAACAGTCGTGACTTTTTAGAAATATTTTGTATGAAAAAATAAAAAATATATATATAATAATTGTAAAATAATTCATATGCAATTTGATTCTTTACCATGGTCTGTTTAATATCCTAGAGTTATGGGATATCAAAAGGAACACGTTCTATAAACAAAACCTTACCATTGAATACACCTAGTTTAGTTTTTGCCTAGTTCAGCGAGAAGTAATGAATGTCCAAAAACTTCCGAAACCCCCGGGTGTTGGTCTGACGAAGGTACCGTCAGCATATGCGGCTAGTTTTTCAGGGGCCATTTATCACTCGAGTTGACAACACTAAGATCTTACCAACCTGCAAATCTTTTTATGTACGCACATCACTTTTTGTCTTATTCGCGGGTAGTTAGTGAGTTCGAAATTCAAAAAAAGATAAAAAGTAAATGTCTTCACTCGTCTTCTTTTGTTATTAGTCCTTTTTTCTGTTTGAATATTAATTATTATATTATATAAAGACTTGCCAGATTGGACCACATAGCCATTTAGTCCTAAATTAAGTTATGATTATACAGTATACTAGCGACAAACTATTTTTTATAGGTATTATTTAAATAAATATTATATCCATAGAAAGTTTCAGATCATATAAGGATAGCTGCATAGAGCATGGCCTTCTGTCTTTAGAGCAAAGGAGAGTGGTTTTGGACATGTTTTTACACGACATAGTGTCGAGTAGAATCGACTGCCCAGACTTGATATCCGCAATAACTTTTGCGACGCCCAAGTATCGCACTCGTAACACGCCTCTATTAGGTACTCCACGTCACCGTTCAAATTTTTACAGGAACTCAGTTATTTTAAGAATAACTCGGGAATACCTAGAGCTGATTAAAAATAAAAATAAAAATATAGATATCTTTGCGAGCAGTAAATCAAAATTTTAGTCTGATTTAACTAATATTTTAAAGAATAGATAACATAACACATATGTTTTGTTATCTATTCTTTATTATTTATTATACATCTTTATTATACAGACAATGTGACAAGTGACACATATGTTAATAATTGTATTTATGTAATTTTGAAAATTGCAAAAACAGCTACTATTTGATAAACTATGACAAGTAATAGGTAGTCTAAAAGTTGTCAAACTATATTTTAAAAGAAGTTTAGTTCGCCAAAAGCTTTCTTACCTTAATATTAGATTCCGTTACAACAATTCTATCTAAGATTAGGTAAGTCTAATGCGATTAGGAAGGAGACAAAGCTCTAGAGGAAGAACTACTATCAGCTACTTCTCTAAACTGAGACTTTAAAAATAGTTTAATAGCGCTTAAAGCTCATAAAACATAAGTTGGGCGGCGCGAACACTGAAACTCGGAAATTAAAGTGCTCCCGTAAAAATGTGGAAATAACACTCGAAATTACACGTTCCTGTTACTTTTATGGCGTTTTAGAAACACTTTGAACGTGAAACGATTATGTTACTATTTTGTTTCTGCAATCGATTTTAGTTTGTACGAATGTATTTTTTTTTAAAACGTAAGGGACTAGTATGGCTTTGTAGTTCGAAATATATTTTGTATGGTACTGTTCTATAATAAAAGGCAACAAGTACATTGCCTTTTATTGATTCATATCAATGATGATGCTATGTGTGTTAAGATATACAACGCCATTTCAAAAGACATAAAGCAGTTGACTAAAATATGCTTCAAAAGAAAGCTTATTAAATGGCTCAGAGACAAATTTTTTTACAATGTTAGTGACATTTTCAAATAATATAATCAATGTTATGTAATTTAATGTAATAATTAGACATAGTAAATAATAATGACATTTAACAATATGATGTAATATTAAGTCTTATAATTTGTTGTTTCATAAATATGCATGCCATATTTAGGTAAAACGTGAGTTCTAGAATTATTTTTGTTAACACCTTTTTGCACCATGTTTTAAACAAATAAAGATTTTATTTAATTTCATTTCATTTCATAAATATGCATCAAAACATTTACCTACTCATCAAATGGACAATTATATGTCGTGTTTCACTGAATCTGAAACATGGTTTGTTACAAAAAAAACGACTGCCTTAAAATTTAAGGCAGTCGTTGCCTAATAATTTTTTTTTGGATTGTGGATTCGAGTCCATTTAATGGGACTCGAATCCACAGTCCACATCTTCAGCTTACCGGGCAACTACTCCTACCATCGAAATGAAATAAAATGAAGTGATATTAAGTAAAATGACGTGAAATGAAGTGAAATGAATTAAAATAAAATGATTTCTTGAGCTAGTCATGTCTTGTCGAAATTTTTATTTAGGGAACTGTATTATCAAATTTCAATATACGAGATATCATCAGCACATCACCGGCTATTATTTTAGTCCACGGCTAGACAAAGGCTTCACCTAAAGGTTTTTTTTTCTATATTCTCCACGCTTGCCACGCTTTGGCGATCGCATATTGACCAATGGTAGAGAGAAGAGAGAAAACGCTGCTCTCTCCTTCGGTCAGTTCACCTTTAGTCGCCTCTTCCGAAATCCATTAAGAGAAGAGGTGGTGGTATTTTACACCAAACAACAATTCAATATAAATAATAAACATAGTAACTCAAAGAACAATTTAAAACTTTCTAAATGTTTTAAGAACTATTGACCTCTGAATGTGTCTTCCAAATATCATATTTACTTATCTAAGACCTAAAATACCCAAAACTCGAACTCCATTAGACATCAGACAGCCAATACACTTAATAAAACTAGAAGGCTTCAGCAACAATAACTGAAAGTTAATGTTATCGGTAAAGTCAGAAAATCATTTTTCCCTGTACCTACTTAGTTTTATTTATTTATTTATTTATTTAAAACTTTATTGCACAAAAAAAAAATTGTACAATTGGTGGACTTAATGCCATGTGGCATTCTCTCCCAGTCGACCATTGGGCTAAGCAGAAAAGTTGTGTAGGCAGTGCGACAGACAAAACTAAATGAAACTAATGTAATAATAATTATAAGTTAAAAAAAAAGGGCAATAAACTACACATAGTACCTTTCATATATAACTAAACTAAGATACTCATTACTTGTAAGCTTAAGTTTTTGTGAGAAAATTGCTTTTTATATACCTAAGGCATAAAAATCCGAACGAAATTAGTTTGGAAGGTTTTGCTTACTAACAGTCAAGTCAGATAAGTAAAAATATTTTAATGAAAAAATAAAAACATTTCCTAGCATTGGCAGGCCGGAATGGCGACCGTGCACCGGATTGTTTTTGTAAAGCACTCGTATTTTAGAAATCAGAAACAAGGAAAGGTACCACAAAAACCCAGACCCGCGAAAATGTAGAAAAACACTTTTTCCTACATCGACCCATCCGGGAATAGAACCCGGGATCCTCGGAGCAGGCGACACCATGCACCATAAAAACCGATATGTACGCCACTCCGCGACATACCAGCAGATCACGCCATCTTACCAGCCGCTTACGCTGTCTTTGCCACAGAGCGGTAATTCCATTGATTTTTGAAAAATTTTGGCGCGTTTGCTGGTCCGTATACTAGACGCGTATATACATATGTAAAGCCTATTCATTGCATTGTTAAGTAAGCTCCTGGGATGCGTCATCTTGTAAACATTGATTCCCCACTCGGTGGACCGACATTCTGGTGAAGGTCGGAGCGGATGGCGCGGGACGGGACCGATCATCGTGGTGCGTGGGGATATAGGGGACTACTATAAATAAATAATAAATAAATATTTAAGACATGCCTCACATGGCCACACAGAGCCATCTAGTCCCAAATTAAGCTACTATTAAGTACCCTGTCGTATGGGGTACTAGACAACCGATAAACTTACTTATATACTTTTTTTTTTGTAAATAATAGGGGTTAAAGTATGAAATTGCCGATTATTTTCCCACTTTTTATTTTGTTTATATCTCTTAAGTATAGTCATATTATTGCGTAATTCTTTTTGTATTGTATCAAAAACTAAATAAAGTAACTTTTGATGAAAAATGCAATTATACTGGTGCCTATTACTTCAAAGGAAGTCGTTGAAAAGACCCCTTACATTGTGTCAGCTGACCTTCTTGCTTCAATTAAGTATATTTGTATTATATACTTTGATTTTCAGAAATTTAAATACTATAATGCGTAGCTTTATAACCATCTAACTTTCACCTTTAATTGCATCGAAAACGGTTAAGGCGTTTTTAAAAAAACTAAAAAAATGTTAGTATGGAAAAATAACTTTTCTCGATTTCGTCCATACAAAACGGCAATTTCATACTTTAACCCCTAATACATACTTATAATACATAGACTAGAGCTAAGTGCTGCCCCCAATTGATTTAATTTTATTACTTCTAAACAAAATCAATTCTCAAAAAACTAAACAGTATCATTTTAGCAAATTACCTCTAGTATTTATTGAATCACTGTTAACTGCTTTTCATTCTGGCATTCTTTCGTATTACATTATTGCTAGAAACGGCCGTTTTTGGCGTTAGCGACAAATTCGACTATACAGGGTGAAATTTTAACCACTTTCCAAAATTTTTATAGGCGTTCGGTATCGTATTTAGATCGTTTTTATGAAGTAAAAAACGTAAATCAAGCTGTCACCCGAAAATATTTTTCGCAATTTAGTTTTCAATTTTTACGGTCCTAGGCCTGATAAGGTGTAAAGAGTAAATCAAAAACGTATGAATAGTATCGTAATGAATAAATGAGATGCGAGTCGCGTAAAAAAAGTGTTGCTAGGCGGCCGTATCAAATATTTTAGATTTATTGCGGACATTTTCTAAGTGCTTTATCTTAACATTTTTGTACTGGGCTATACCAAATTAACAAATATGTCATTTGTTTTTTGTCTCGTAGATTGATATATTAAAATTAGGAAGGAGGTTAAAATTTCACCTGTATAAACAACTAAATGAAAAGTTTACTGCAATTTAATAAATACCAGAAATAATTTGCTAAAATGATATTATTCTAGTTTTTTGAGAATTGATTTTGTTTAGAAGTACTCGTAATAAAATTAAATCAATCGGTGGCAGCACATAGCTCTAGTAGTCCCCTTACGGCCATTTCCAATAACCTATCTATCTTCAGTTTTGGCATATCGGAGATAGAAAACAACTTCTGTCTTTGTTTCTCTGGACGGCAAAACCAGAGATAGAAACTGTTTCCTATCTCCGATATGCCAAAACTGAAGACAGATAGGTTATTGGAAATGGCCGTTAAAGACTGATCGGATATGGGCGATATGGAAACACATTTGCTTTATGTCGGTAAATAACCGCATTCAATCCGAAACCGCAAAATCCAACAGTGGGCGTAGTTTAGTTAAGATGATGATGATGATCAGCCAAATATCAGATTCTTGATGTAAGTTGTGACCATTTATGTTTAAGGACGTACAGTCAAACAATGAATTTTGCCTGAAGGGTTACCCCAGCTACCCAAAAACTAAAATATTTTCCCCTAATGGACCCGAACTAGTAATCCAACCTTTATCATTTAAAACCATAAAGCTCTATACGTAAAACTTTAGGTAAATCCAAAAGAAAAGTATTTAACATTTGACTAAAATGCATTTGGATCTCCGATCGGGGTGAATCAGCCCTCCTCTCCATTTATTTATAGTTATTATTGCAAACAAGACTTCGTCTAGGCGATAACAGGGCAGGATCCAGGGACAGCTAGGGCCATGCCGCAAATTATTTAGTTGTTGATCACCCACAATGCAACAACTCTCATTACCAAAAACTTAAAACTAAAATCGCAATCTTGACTGTAACACTTTCTTTATCCTCGTTCTATGTATATTATACATTATAGAAACACTTAAGAAACATATTTTTTTGGAAGTAACAACTACACAATGTGAAACTACTTACCTGTAAACTTTATTTGATATTTTAGCAACTTAATTGCACTTATAATATCAGTATATAAACTTGAAAAATTTTGTCTCAGGCGGGACTCGAACCCGCATCTCCTCGCATGCCGGGGTTCACTCGCATTTTCAAGTTTATATACTGATACTTACCTGTAAATCAAGTGCTGATTGCACGACAAGCTGCAGCTGGACATTTCGATGTGCGACACAGTCCGATGATAAATATATTAGGCAAATGAATTGAATCCACTCTTTCACAACAAACCGCACAACTTTCAGTGTTATAGTGAAATCCATGTTCATATAACACCACATCGTCTCACTTCTCATCCTATAAAATAAATATGTCAACAGTGGGAAAGGCAACCAAAGTTTGATCTGTGCGTAAGCTTAAGTTTTGTAAAATTGCTCCTTACGTAGTGATATTAGTTACATAAATATCTGAGTTTTCCGCCGTAGCGTGCGTTGCTGTGGCTGTCTCAAGACAAAAGGTGAACTACTAGAAGAAGACTTAAATAAATGGAAAATAATAAATAAATAAATGTGGACAACATCACAAAAATTGTTCTGATCCCAGTTTGAATAACTATTTAAAGCACTTGTATTTTGTAATCCAGAAACAACAAAGGTAAGTACCACAACCACCTAGACCCGAGAAAATGTAGAAAAACACATTTTTTTTTACCCGTACGGAAATCGAACCACGGACCTCGGAGCAGGCGACACCTTGAAAACCGGTGTGTACGTCACTCCACCACGGAGAGGTCGTCAAAAATTTTCTCCTGGTAGCGTTTTTTCCATTAGCCAAACTGTGATTAGGGTACCCGCCTGCTAAGCATGGCGACTATATCAAAGTCCTTGAATTGTGAAAGCGTTTGTGGACTAAAGCCTGTTGATTATGAAGGTCTTTTTGACCCTTTCGAACACTAAACGGGAACCCCGAGACCTAACTTCTAAGTACGTTCCTGTCAATCAGAGATGTTATCTACGTAGCTCCAGCCGAATGTTATTTTCATTTTATTTTCTCATTATTTCGTATTGGAACACAGTCTTTGAGAAATGGTGGCACTAACCTTTGCTGGGGTTATTTCGAGACTATGACAATTATGGCAGTTAATTGCATCGAATTCTATTACTTGACTCTTACTTGTTTTGAATACACTGTTTTGCCAAATTTTCAAAACTTTTTAAAATGTTTTTTCTTTAAAACTACTTCTAAAGTAGTAGAACTTTACTATGTCTCTTTTTAAATTGCTGTTATCAAACGCCATTTTTTGTGATAGAATCAATGATATTTAAAAAGTATAGATAGGTTATGCCCTTACAAAACTATCGAAATATATGTGCCGCTTGCGAACAACTGCACATATGCGTAATTCTTATTTTGTCCTTGTCATACTCGTGAAAAGAACAATTACTTTCTCTTTCATGGATTTGAAAAGACGTCACAATTGTGACGTTTTAGGGACGCATATTGAGAGCGCATGTAACATATCTATTACTTTTTAAATATCATTGGATAGAATAATAAGTAATGACAGGCAGGGATTAAACTGAATATGATGCTTATTTGCGATTTTATGACAGTTTGGCTTGTTTTCTAGCATCTGTTTAAAAAAAAAAAAATAGCATAACTTTAAGATTTACTTACGCAAAAAGTATTAATAGATCCATCATCTCCGTAAAACTTGTGCAGTGGATTTTTAGGTTATGTTAGTAAAAAGGCAGTCTAGCTAGGCGTTGTTAACGCTTTGAACCCCAAGAGACCACCGATTGGTACGATAGTCGATAACAATTGATTTTGATTGTGTCTGGAATATCCGATCGTCAAAGGGTTAAATTCGCAACGAAAGGAAAATTATCAATAAGTTAGGTTAATTTTTCAAGTTTATATACTGAAGTTAGGTTAAGTAATAAAATTTTTATATGGTTTAAGAATAATAAAATTTTTATATGGTGGAAGAAGGCCAGAAAAAAAGGAAACTTATTAAGTAATTGCAGGTGTGTATGTTTTTGCTATAACTACGTTATCGAATTATTTATTGCTCAAATAACTATGTACTTACGTCGTGTAAAGTTTTGCAATACGATAAAGGATAATATGGAGAATTCGTACGAATACAGTTCCTTTGATATTAAAACCAACCCATTTTTTTTTGTTGAAAAATCGTTCGACCGTCCTTTTGTTTCACGTGTGTTCTTTGTGTAAGGTGACCAAATTGTTATTTGACTTAGGATATTAACTTTTATAATAGCAAATACGATCGAAAACTTTGATGTATCTTTTTTATTAATTAACAGTTATAAGTATCCCAATAAATAATAATATAATAATGTTTCATATGTTTGAATTTAGAGATTAAACAAACTCTAAATGAACATGACATTGTTTTTATCTATGCACTTCCTTATAGTGGGGAAAGAAATGGAAGTTTGTAGGGAAAATAAACGGCTAAAGTGGCAGGAGCTGGATGCGAGAAGCCAAGGATCGATCTAAGTGGCGTGCAACTGGAGAGGCCTATGTCCAGCAGTGGACTGCGATAGGCTGATGATGATGATGATGAGAAAATAAATACGATCTCGGGTTGCCATGCTTGGCAGCCGGGTTGATGATCGCAGACTTACCATTGGTGACGATAAGTGGTGTTCTGGCAGTAATCCTTTAGTTGCCATGGTAAAAAAGGGGTGGTTTTATTTTATTTTTGTCACAATACTAAAAGTTTCATACACCTATTTTATGGTTTAGTTAGACTGTCCAGTCATATCTGTGTCTGAATGTATGTAACTATGTTTTTTTAGATGAAAACCTTACTCCTCAATTTCATTGCAGTCTGCAGATATCTTTAACCGGTTGAATTGAATTTTTGTATACAGTACACATTTAGTTTAGATGTCAATGTATGGTTGGCTGTGTGACGTAGTTCAGCGTGGTGGAATACTCAAGACAGCGGAATAGTTGTTTTTAATGTTTTCTACATATTTATTAGGTTTCAAATGAAGAATACGTCTCAGCAGTTTAGGCTTGAAAGTGTAATAGACAGACAGAGTTACTTCCGCATGTAAAATATATTTTAGACGTCCTGCAAATAACACGTGTGGTCACACTAGCGAATGGTACGCCATCATTTTTCTGTGTTCCAGAGCTGTCAGGTTCCGTTTCAAAAACGTCCTGCAACCAATGAATTCATGTTACATGCCCGCGTTTATTTCTACTCGCCATTTTGACGTGAAAACTTTTGTTTTTATGTTGTGCACTCGTTATAACAAACCTTTGTGTTTTACCTTTTACTACGGCTTAAAGCCGCTAGAGGCGCTGGTGCGCACTCAGTTTTTTATTTTCGGAAGTTGGTAGTAGTCTAATTGGAGTTCTGGGGAAATTTGAAACGCCAATAATGATGTAACCCCTCGATTTTAGGTTATTCCAGACACCATTGAAATTAATTGTTATCGCGACCGCCGGTGGTCTCATAATCCTGTAGGAGGTAAATACGAGTAGGCAACTCTGTTTGTCTGTCTGTCTGTCTGGTACATATTAAGCCTAAAAAATTTTTGTGTAGAGGTCAGCAGAACAGTGTAAACACCGGGATAGTCAAAGTTAAAATATTATTCTTAGTGTGACTATTAAGATAGGTCTATTTACAGGTCTTTGATTGTACTTGTATTACGACTTCCATCTTGCGACAACTACTTAACGTCAGGCAAATAAATTTATAAAATATCGTTCAATCAGTTGGACCGGCATTCGATCCCTGGCACCTTGCGTAACAGGCGGAACCACTGCATCACTACACCAACCGGGTCATCAAAGTTGAAGTATTGAATTTTTTTATGAACTCAACTTGTTTTTATTAGGTATTGACATTTTATTGTGATTTATTCCGACGTTTTGAACTCTTGGCAGCGGTAAACTAAAGCGTTATTCGAATTATGAAGGTAATTTGAAAACATATTTATTTCTACCCTCGATAATTAGGTAGTACTATCAGAAATTCATCTATGCTCTGCTTCTTAGAATAATATTATTCTAAGCTCTGCTTATATTGCATTAGATAACAGTTAAATTGTGTAGATTTAGATAATTGGATTTTTTACAGATCAAACGGCAACTGCAGGACTTAGTATTATTTGGTTTTAATTTTAACATTCTACTTCAAAACGTTTGTTACTAGGTCATAAAAGACAGATTTGGGGTGGTGGGATCTACCTCCTAGTGGTCCACCCTGGGCAAGGGCATCTTGGTTTTCTAACCAATAATGACGGCTAACAGATCCCTCTGCGGTGGTAGGCTTCGTAAGAGGCTGCCTGAATGCTACCACACTCCTGTCGGAGTCCAGCGCCAAACAGTTCCGCTGGTGTGTAGAAGAACCAGTACCTCTGGGTAAGCTGGCTCCATCTTAGGCTTCTTCTTAACCGTATAGTTAAGTATGTCAAGAGCAAACCCATTATTTATAAAAAAAAGAAGACAGACGCATAACGATATTATATTATAGGGTTCCCTTTGTCCGTTGCGTAGAGTAAATTAAAACCCTTCTCTTTTTACTTTTAGTTTACAGAACGTATACGTGGATGCCGCCGTGAAATATGATGGGATTGATATCTCATAGCAATTAAAGATACCTCCAGTAACGGCCATTTCCAATAACCTATCTATCATTAAACACTTAACACTTACGGGGTTTAATGCAACGAACCGTTATTTAAAGGTAAATAATAATTTACCTTCCCGACGCGACGTTAGAGTCTGCCCGCGACCATGATTCGTGCAACCGGATCGAAACGTCGGGAAGGTAAATTATTATTTACCTTTAAATAACGGTTCGTTGCATTAAACCCCGTAAGTGTTAAGTGTTTAGTGTAAAAATGCAACAAGAAAGTTTAAAATCCTATCTATCATCAGTTTTGGCATATCGGAGATAGAAAACAACTTCTGTCTTTATTTCTCTAGACGGCAAAGACAGAGATAGAAACTGTTTCCTATCTCCGATATGCCAAAACTGAAGTTAGATAGGTTATTGGAACCGGCCGTTAAACAATCGAACTGCGGATCGGCAATCCATCTGTCAAGCGTGGCAATTAACGGCCATTTCCAATAACCTATCTATCTTCAGTTTTGGCATATCAGAGATAGAAAACAACTTCTGTCTTTGTTTCACTGGAAGGCAAAATCAGAGATAGAAACTGTTTCCTATCTCCGATATGTCAAAACTAGCGATAGATAGATTATTGGAACTGGCCGTAAAGCACTCTTCCTTTATTGTGTGCCCATAAGTAAATAAATAAATAAATAAATAAATAAATGTGGACAACATCACATACATTGTTCTGATCCCAATTTGAATAACTATTTAAAGCATTCGTATTTTGGAAACCAGAAACAACGAAGGTACCACAAACACCCAGACCCGAGAAAATGTAGAAATACTATTTTTTTCTACATTGACCCGTCCGGGAATCGAACCCGGGACCTCGGAGCAGGCGACCACCTTGAAAACCGGTGTGTACGCCACTCCGTCACGGAGGTCGTCATAAGTGCATGTGTAAATCCGAAAATCTTCTGAAGTTTATCTAGCAACACAGTAGCAATGTTTAGAAGATGTCACGCAATCCGAAAAGTCTATAGTGGCGCTAACTCTGATAGGACGATGCTGCGCTGCGAATCAAATTTAGCTAACTCAAAACAGTGAGTGCAGAGCTGAGTGACTTGGGAACAGATAAATCGCATTTGTGCCTCCCTGACCGCTTTCTCAACTGTACACTCAATTAGGTTAGGTGGTGGTCCATGTCAAAAGTTTGTAGCGGTTTTGAAATTTTGTACAGCCTAATCCTTTTTCATTTATTTATTTCATTACGTAAACATTGGTATTATAGGATGTTAGTTATAAAAATTCTTATATTATAAAAGCGAATTTAACTCTGTATGCTCATACCTATGTCTGTTAAGCTTTCACGTTTAGCCTACCAATTTTGATCAAATTTTGTACAAAGATAGATAATGGCCTTTCACACCTAAAAGACAAAGATACATAGACTTTGAGAAAGGACATACGCTTCTATATCTGACTACTGAGCACAGCCGGCGAAGCCGCGGAAAATAAGCTAGTAGTTGATGTAAGACCGTAAATAACATAGGCTGTAGAAAATAGTTAAAAAGAAGTCTAAGATGGAGCGAGTTTCATGACTTTCAAGAGCTTTAAGTTTATAATTTGGGCAACCCCCTCAGCTCAAACGAACGCCGGAACAGTTCGCATTCGGCGGACGAATGGAGAAAACTGGTATAAATGAATTAAGATTTTAACTTGCTGCGGGCGCGCAACTTTTATAAATTACCGCCATTTGTATGGTTCCGGAA
The DNA here is from genome assembly GCA_949315895.1 of Anania crocealis. Lineage (NCBI taxonomy): Eukaryota > Metazoa > Arthropoda > Insecta > Lepidoptera > Crambidae > Anania > Anania crocealis. The sequence goes on along the minus strand of OX438874.1, from coordinate 3,459,845 downwards.
TTAGGGATGTTCCCTGGGGATATCGATATCAGGTTTATCCTTATGTGAACTATTACTACGCCTAGGCGCCTGTATATTTCGTAGGTATACATTATTCTTAATTTTTTGCCGTGTGGTGTCAGCACATAAATGTACGGTCGACATAAAAAGTTATTCTCGAGCCAGGAAACAACAGGGTTGATTTTCCCATGCAAATATACTCTGACAGCTGGTATTACTAAAACGTCCCTATTGCTATTTCACTGAGACATGAAATTTTGTCACAACTGGTAGCCATTTTCTTGGCTTGGCCGACCGTACTGCTTCGACAGTTGTTAGTGTCCCGGGTTCTGACTTTTATATTATAATATATAAATTTATTATACATAAATATACCTAAATAATACAGTAAACGCCCCGTTGGTCTAGTGGTTTAAATACCGGGGCAAGATCTCGGGGTCCCGGGTTCGATCCCCGGGTCGGGCAACAAATAGTTTTGAATTTTCGAATGTTGCTCGGGTTTGTGATCACCAACCCGCATTTGGCAAGCGTGGTGATTATGCCAGTTCCCATCATTGCAGTGGTAACTTGAATTCAATGATGGAGGCCTTTTCCCTGCAGTGGGATGATAATAAGCTGTTACTTTACTTTTTTTTTACTTTAATACAGTAAAAAATTATGAATCTTATGACTATTGACTTTACTAATTATTCGCGACCATGACATCTGTCATATTGACGATGACCTTATTTTGAATGGATTAGGATAATGCAGATGATACTATCGATATCGATATTTATCATCCTTAGACCTTCGCTTTAGTTTAGTTTGACCGGCCACTTGAATGCGGGCTGGTGTTTAGTGATGGTTTGAGAATATTGAATGAAAGTATTTTAAAATTCTGAAAAAAAAAACCTAAAGTTCCTACTCATGTTTACTTGGGAATGGTAATCGCATTTTAACAAATTACATACAAGGAATTAAGAATATACTTAATAAGAGTAAGAAACATTTATTGCTAATGGAATTGTATTTTAAATTTATTTGTCTTGGTTCAGAGTTCCACATAAGCAGCCATGTTTGCCACACCGCATCTATTATGTCCGCGACGGATACTGAAACAGAATAAAAATCCTTTAGTTCATTTATATATTTTAGAAATCCTTATAAAGCTAGGAGATATTTTAAAAACGAAATTATTTTAGAAATCCTTATACATTAACACGAATTCAATATATAATTATGGTGGCTCGGGGCAATTCGTTTAGGGTGAATACTAGAGTGCTGCACCCAAATTAATTCAATTTTATTATCTACTGCTAAACAAAATCAATTCTCAAAAAACTAGAACAGTATCATTTTAGCAAATTACCTTTAGTACTCATTGAATAACAGTAAACTTTTCATTTAGTTGTTTATAAAGTCGAATTTGTCACTAATGCCAAAAAAGCAGCCGCTTTAGATAATAATGTAAGTACATACAATACAAAAGAATGCCAGAATGAAAAGCAGTTAACAGTAATTCAAAAAATACTAAAGGCAATTTGCTAAAATGATACTAAACTTGTTTTTTGAGAATTGATTTTGTTTAGAAGTAATAAAATTAAGTTAATTGGGGGCAGCACTTAGCTCTAGTAGTCGCCTTGATTTAATTATTTATTTCAGAAACCTTATAAAGCTATAAGATATTTTCAAAACGAAATCCCTCTACTTTAATTTATTTTAGAAACATATTACATTCACACGCAATCAATTTGTAACTACCAAAACACTGTTTATTTTTCACTAGAGCTGTAACAAACCGTATGTATTCGGTACTGAGTAACGGGTACTCCATGTAGTGCCGAGTAACGAATCGTTACTCACGAATGCATTTCGTTACTCGCATGTTCCGTATTAGGTCGCGAAAGTACAGTTGATGCGTGTGTTATAACGTTTGCTGATCGTATATTTTCTGAAAGTGTGCCTTAATTGGGTTATTGAAAAAAAAAAGACAAAAAAGCACCACAATTTTGTAATTTAAAAGTATATCTACATATTACGATTATATGAAACGACTCCGTGATATCATACTTTATGTATGTACGGAATACGAGTACGACTCGACTTGTTGTTCCGCACTGTGTTGTTAATCAGGTATCAAAAGTAACGAGTAACGTAACGATACGAAAGTAACGAGTACTTTTTGTCAAAGTAACGAGTTCATACGGGTACGAAATTTTTCGTTACTTTTACACCTCTGTTTTTCACATTCAACAATAAAACAATATGGCGGCGCAGACTATTTGACGTTTTGACATTCAACCAATCAGCGCGCGAGTTGCGTTCCGTCGCAAGTCATTTCACAGTTTGTCAGTTTTACGTCGATAAAAACGTTTATAATTTTTATAAACTCAATTACGATCTTTATATCACACAAAGTCAGATCTCAACGCGTTTTGAATTGGATAACAAAGTGGTATATGTTTTGAGACTGTTTTAAAAGCTAAGACATTCCTAGTGTAACTTGTAAACAGTTTATTATTTTGTTTACAGACAATAAACAACTTATTAATACCATCCGTCTGTCCTGCCATTCCATATGGATTAGTATATACAAAATTACTACATGATATTGTCTTTCTTAAATCGTTTTGCTACAAGTCCCACCTACGACCGAAGATTTTCTATATTGACCTTTGCTATTAGCATTTCGTTTTGTGTGGTAAAATATATAAGCACCACTTTTTCTATTCGGGTGTCGTATACTTTAAAGATATAAACCCTTACCGTATGTAGCCGTCCTCTCCCCACCTGCGCCCCCACCAGTTCAGCAGGATCCAGTACTGGGGCGTGTACCCCACCAGCAGCATCGCGTGGTTCAGGTGCCAGTGGAAGCAGAACGGATCGTCGTAGATGCCGCTCCTGTTATAGAAGTATATTATGTACTTATATTTTTTTCTTGAATTTACGCGAACACTGATAAAGGTTTTACATTATAATTTGGCTTACCCGACGATGTTACCAATTCAATTCATGGTATAGAACTTGAAAAATATTTAAATCTATAGTCTATAATTCTATTATCAGGCTCCTATCCAAACAATATGTATTAACTGTGTCCGGAATCGATGTAGAGTTGCCATGGTTTGATCTCTCTGTCCCTCTCAATCACACACACATGCACACAGAATTGATAACTTTTAATAGTAATTATTGTGTTGTTCCTTTCGTTGAACTGTATTTTCACATTTTACTTTCTACTACTACTTTCCGCTCTTTTTTTTCATTTCATGTGAAATACATCTTTAAATCTGGCCCACGCTTTTGGGCGAATTTTTCACTACTGTTTCCACTGCATTATATGGCATTATCCTTACCTATCATTCATTTAAATACTGAATTTGCGGGAAGATTGGGAGCTCCTACTAGGTAAAGTGATCACATAATTAAAGTTACTATATCCAAATATCTCTTACCGATATAATTGGAAAGTGAAAGGAGCAGCGTTGACAGCAACTGCTAAGGGCCCGATGGTGGCCACTGCCTTCTCCATGGCAGCCTCGTCACCAGGCGGCAGCATGGCCCAACGCCTTGGCCGTACAGTGCGCGTTAAAGAACTGCCGTATTTGCAACGACCTTGCTGGATAAGGCATTTTAGTTGTTATTAACATTTGAACCAGCATGACGGCATAAAAGTATAGTAACAACCCATTTACGCTCACTGTTGAGCACGGGTCTCTCTCCTTTATAAGGAGAGGGGTTAATACCTTAGTTTCTCCACGCTGGCCTAGTGCGCGTTGGTGGACGGCGAGGGCGATGCTGTGGCAACATCACCTCGCTGTTGGACGTTTCTCAAACCGCCCGAAGGCCTATAACAGGGCTTAACGACTTTCCGAAGCACGGAAGCGCTCAAGATATGATGCCACAAACGGTCACCCATCCAACTAACGACCGCTCCCAGCATTGCGTAACATTCGTGACAGAGACCGATGACTAAGAAGCATTGGGCTATGAGTGCTTCGCTTGATGACGGCATATTATGTATTTTCAATGTTTGAGAACACTTACTGCGATTTGTATTTGTGTTTTTAGCAACTTTTCAACCCCGTCCCTTCCGCTCTATTGGTTTAAGTACCGGATTAAGATCTCGGGACCTGGGCTCGATCATCACCAGAGTCATGTTTGTGTCCAATTTATTGTCAACTAACATCTTGTGAAAACATGATGCAATGGATAACTTTGAACTTTTGATCCCTGAGTCGGGCAACAGGAGTTTCGAAGCTGCATGCATGCATTTGGCTGGCTTGGTGATTAAATAATAATTATAAAGAAATTATAAATGTGGACAACATCACATACATTGTCCTGATCCCAATTTGAATTACTATTTAAAGCACTTGTATTTTGAAAATCAGAAACAACGTCGGTACCACAAACACCCAGACACGAGAAAATGTAGAAAAACACTTTTTTCCTAAATTGACCCGTCCGGGAATCGAACCCGGGACCACGGAGCAGGCGACACCTTGAAAACCGTTGTGTACGCCACTCCGCCACGGAGGTCGTGCCGTGTCGTTATTAAATATGCCCATACTTATCATTGTAATCAAGTTTTTTTTTTAATAATGGGTTTTACTTAACTATACGGCTAAGAAGAAACCTAAGATGGAGCGAGCTTACCCAGAGGCACTGGTTCTACCACACACCAGCGGAACACAGAAAAACTGTTTGGCGCTGGACTCCGGCAGGAAGGTGGTATCATCCAGGTAGCCTCTTACGAAGCCTAACACCGCAGAGGGATCTATTAGCCGTCATCATTGGTTAGAAAACCAAAGATGCCGTTGCCCAGGGGCTGGGGCTGGGGCAAAGATGCCGTTGGTAGGACCTACCTCCTAGTGGTCCACACTAGAAGGTAGATCCCACCACCCCAAAAGGAGTTATCCCAGAGTTACTCTAGCTAGAGGTCCAAGTTACTCTAGAGGCCTTAGCCCTGTAGTGGGTTGATTGTAGACCGTTACTTTACTTTTTTTTTGATACATAAAGTTGTAATACTTAAACAGTGAAAGCCTTGACCCGGTACTTAGATCACTAGCGGGCAACGGAGCGATGTATCATGTTCTCACGCATTTTTTTCTTTCTTTCTGTATTGCTATTGACATGACAGAAGTAGAGGTATGGTCTTAAAGAGCTTACCTTCCCGGTGTAAGGGTACCGGTCCTCAGAGATCAGTCCAGCTCTAGCTGTGTACCGCATCGCCCCCCTGAGGGAGCCACCGTCGCAACCCATGTTCCCATCAGCACTGCTGCAGTCTACAATCTGTTGGGGACTAAAAAAACCTAGTTTTAGAGGCTTAGTAACAATACCGTAAGCAAATACTATCGCTTCATGTCGGCACATCAAAAGATTAGCACCACCTTCTCTTCCTATGGTATGGTATGGTTTAAAGAGGCGATTGTATCGTCAGATATGTTCCTACCCACGCAATATGAGCTGACTGTGTTCGGAGTCTTTGCAGTGTTGCCATGGTATGTGGACTTCATTGATAGTAAGACGGGGTCCCAATCAGGTGCTAATTTCTTACCATCTTCTTTATTGAAATCAGGGTGTTTTTTAATTTCTATAGCTTTACGAATCATCGCAGTAAATAGCGATTTTCTTTGGCTTAAACTTGTGGTTTGTCGAATCTAATAATATGGCTGGGCTAATCAAACGCGTGACCACAGACTGCATGTTGCACGCATGTTTTAGGTTAGGAATTTAGGATGTTGTACTTAACCTCAGTTCCCCCCAGTCGCCATGTTTTTTATAAAGCTGCGCCTGCAGAGCGTGGGTGACGGCGAACGCGTAGCACGCGCCACACTGCCACTGCTCCTCACGTTTGGGCTTGAAGCCGACAGCCCGCCAGTCCATCTGGAGAAATATATATTTGTTACTAGCTCTTTCCCCCGACTTCGTTTGCTTATATAAAATATAGCCTATGCTATACCTTGACCCGCAAAAATCGTGCCGATCCCTTTCAATATGAGAAACAAATAAATATGTTTATCCACAGGAAGTCAATAATTTTCAGGGATTGTTGAAAGTCTTTATGATGTTGTCACTTTTATAAAATATTAATTTCTCATACACAGCCCTTAAGGGATGAAAAACTATTGTATGTAATTACCAAATTTCATCCAAGATCAATATGTAACAGTAACAAATGGACACACATTTGGGTTGATAATATTAGTATGAATTGTACTAACCATTTGGCTTGTACAACGTTGTCTCAAACTTTAAACATTTAGTTAATACGAAAACCATAATGGCGCTTAAAACATCGGAACCTGAGTTATCTTAAGACTTTGCTTCAAAAATACACTGAACTCGCTGCCAATAAATAGACGATGAAATAAATGAGCAAATCGTGGAGTAAAATAAATCTGCCGAAATCTTCGCAACTTATGAGGTCACTCGCCAAAACTTAGTAGAAATGAGAGATGTTTTGAAATGGGTGAAAATATACTATTTTATCTTGAATAGAACGTTTTGTTTGTGATGTAAGTTAAGTTAGCTTTAACAGTCGTGGTAATAAGTTACTGTATAGAGTTTAATTGATTTTCTGGGAAAAATAACTACATAAATATAGACATATCATTCTATTTTTGGATTTCTTTTTCGATCTAAGAAGCTCTTACAAGTTTTAAAGTGTTTTTAAGCAGTTGAGTTGTCCGATTTTGTTGAGGTAACGTAAAACATTTAAGTTTTTTGGTTCCGATAGCTTCACATGATTTATATAAACTTTAAGATATTAGGATATTAATTTGAAATGACGACACAAGTAATTAAAAAATAAAAATGAGATAAAAATGACAATTCAAAACAGCTCTCTATTTACATCTGTTTTTTGTTTCCTCCCTGGATTAAGCCAGTAGAGCAATATTTTTTATTACAAAAATCTATGGCCACTATTAGCATGTTTCTATGTTTTCTGTTTTTTCATAAATTAATTAATAAAAAAGATATGAGCCCTCAAAAATCGAAAAAAATCGCCAGATTTTCCGCTGTGTTCAAACATACAGAAAACAAATTTGACTAAATTTTAGAAAAAAAGGAAAACATACGAACACGGCTAAAGCCTTTCTTTAAATTTTAATGAAAAAAGTATTTAAATCGGTCTAGTTTTGGAAAAGTAATCGGGGGACTACGAAACGTTGATTTGGTGTACTTTTAGTAGGTATTTTCGGTCCAAGAAGCAGTTGTCTCTATCACACTCTGCGGTGGAGGCGTTTGGCACTGCGCGACAGCAATAGGTTTTACAAATACCTATTTTTCAATTCTCTCGCCATTAGTGTTTCCTCTTAATATCATTCAGAAGTTATCATCTTAACCGGTCCTTAAATATTTGTGATAATTATTCCGAATGTTGGAAACTCCGCTGGGTTACAGTGTAAAAAATCCATAAATAAATTCGTTGCCACAAAAAAAATCTTGGTATTCTTAAAAATAGTTAGAATGTCACCTGACACCTGAATACTGCATAGTATACAGATAACTGGTTTGTACCTGATGCAGGTACAAACCAGTTATCTGGGTATCGCCCCATTGGTCTTGTTTTTTAGTACCGGATCAAGGTCGGGCAACAAGTGTTTCGAATTTCCGAACGTTGCGTTTGTGATCACCAACCCGCATTAACAAGCGTGGTGTTTATACTTGTACCCATTATTGCTGTGGTAACTTGAAATCAATGTGCAGTGGGATGATAACAAACATTTTTTTTTACTATACTATCCCCTTTGACGATCGGATATTCCAGACACAATTAAAATCAATTGTTATCAAGACAAGCGGTTGTCTCTTGGGGCTTGAAGCGTTAAATCTCTTACCCGAGCTGGTACTTTGCGTCTTGCATTCCTTAAGAAGGTGGTCTTGTGTTTGTCTTCAGCAGGATCGAACAGGGGTCCGCTGTCAAACAGCTTCAAGATCTTTTTGAAGTAATCCTTCGTGGCCTGAGATACAAAATTGAAAATATTTTATAGGCACTGTCTTTTTTCAGTGGGTAATTTTGTATTTACTACATTATCATTCTTGAATGACTAAACTTTAAAATCGCCTATCGATTGGGTACAAACCCATGATCTCTTGCAATTAGAATAATTATTCTTTCAGTGGAACTTCGAAGTAGGCGAACACTGCTAAAACATCAGTTCTTTTTTCATCTATTTTTTAGTTTTTAAATTAAAGCAACAATCTAGTCACACTAGTAGTACAGTGTTTCGTTGAAGTTAATTTCTAGTAGTTTGTTTGCGTAAGTGGAAAAAAATTAAAGCGTGATTGTTGGTTAAGAAATATATTTCTTTCCCTATGTTATTATAATATTTAAGCTGTGATTTAATTAGTGCCCAAAAAGATCTCAGAGAAAGCTGATTAAGACTGGTACGTCTTTGTTGAAATTGTACTATTTTATTGAATTGCCATTTAGGACATATGGAACACCATAAACGTAGTATATGGAACACAGTTTGTAAAAAGATTTAACTAGTAATTTTTACTAGCCAGTAGGTAATACAACATACTACTCCTTAATTAAAATAGTTTTACAAACATATACCATCCATTTACACATTTCCGATGGTTGAACTACTTATCGTGTGACATATATCTACCCATTACTCTACACTAACAGTAGATATGCATGCATATTAATGTTCTCATTGATGTGATGCTGATTGCCATAGAACACTTAAATTTAAATATTTAGGACATGCCTCACTGGGCCACACAGAGCCATCTAGTCCCAAATTAAGCTACTATTAAGTACCCTGTCGTATGGGGTACTAGACAACCGATAAACGTACTTATATACTTTTTTTTTCTAAATATATACTTATAATACATAGAAAACACCCAGACCAGTACAAACAGACATGTTCATGCACACAAATATTTGTACTGTGCGGGGATCGAACCCGCGACCCATGGCTCAGAAGCAGCGTTTACTACCGCTGATCCAAATGGTCGTGTGTGTTGATAAAAAGATTAAAAATAATGTTCTATTAGCAAAAAATTTCTAGCGTAAATTGAAAATATAATTCCTGGAATAAAAATTTCGACTGTTAGTGGTGGGACTTCCGACTATTAGCTCAATGGTTACATCAGTCGCCCGGTAAGTGGAAGGTTGAAAATTATCCTACACATGGAGACAGTAGACAGGTTTTCGGCTCGACGCGTTTGGCTTTTTTACACCCGTTATTTTTAGATTTCTAAATAACTTTGATTAGCCAGTAATGCAACAATCATACCCAGTCCCCAAACTGGTTGAGGTGCAGCGAGTAGCTGGTCTCCCCTGCGAGGTACCGCCGGTTGTGCTCCGCCACCATCCGAAGGTTTTCCTTCCAGCGGGCAAGCGCTGACGACTCGTGGCGACGAGACTGGTATTCCTTGTTGAAGACTGACTGGAATATTGCAATGTTTAACAATAAATCATCTCATCATCATCCTACTGCAGGGGAACGGCCTCCATCATTGAATTCAAGTCACCACAACAATAATGGGTACAGGCATTATCACCACGCCATCCAAATGCGGGTTGGTGACACAGAACATAGAAAAAGGTTAGAAGGGCTGTCAGGCGCCATTTGTATGAGAAACGATGTCGCCGCTTGCTCCCCACTACACATACACGAGTTCAAAGAACGCCAATCAAGCGAATTCTTTTGAAGTTGCGCGTCCAATAGGGTCGCGCGACGTCAAAAGGAACCAATCACAGTGCTCACTTACAAGCATTTGCTCATAACCTCTGTGGTGCGCCTGCCCTGCCTATATCGCCTTACTAACATTTTTCCGTGTTCTGTGGTTGGTGAACACAAACCCGAACTATGTTCGGGGATCGAATCCAGGATCCCGAATACATGTTCCGATTCTTAACCACTATCCTAAACGGTGTTAATAGCACCATCCAGTCTTTTTTATCGGAGTCGTAAAAGGCAACTTCCATAAAAAGAGTTCTATGGGAACCGTAAAAGGCGACTCAGTCACTCACCACGAAAGAGATTCTGCCAGAAGAAAATGGGCAGCAACATCTCTTTACCACAGAGGCCGGCACTAAAAAAAGAATGAGTCTTCTTTCGTATCCTACCCGTTTCGTAACCCTCATTTAATCCCTCGATCGTGAGTTATTCCAGACACTATTGAAATCAATTGTTATCGTGGCACCCGAGTGCCTCCTGGGGGTTGAGGGATGGATTAAACCTACACAAAAGTGGCGCGTTTCGTTACATTTTCACTATCCGTACATTTTGTGGCGTTCGAACGACAATTTTTTTATAGATTTTTAGTATGGTACAGTCAGATTCAAAAGTTGGTAAGGACTGGTACCGGTTGGTATACTGGTTGGTAGTAGGGCAACAATGATTACTTAACACTGTGATTTAAGTATACCACTTTAAATTTGTCTGAAAATTGTGTATTGTTTTTCTATCCCGGATTCAGATTGCGATTGAGAGCATCATAATATCTAACCTTACACTAATTTCATTTTACTTAGCCCTGACTTAATAAATGACATGATTGACTAGAAATTTGGAATAAGTAGGTATTTAGTTGCACTAATGGTTGTCCAAACGCTACAAAATATCTGGAATCTAAAAAGGTTACGGAATGCCTCTTTTGTGTAGGTATAAAATTAGGGTTACGAAACGGAAAGTGTACAAACGGGGAATACCTAAAAGAATATCACCAACCCTAAATCATATATTCATATGAAGGAAAGAAATAGATATAAATAATTATTTGACACAACAACAAACACAATCACTAACATTGAAGAAAAAGGAAATAAGTGCCAAAAAGGCTCAGCATTAGTCGTGACAGCTAGAGGCTTATCACGACGCTGGTTTTCAGCGGCGTCGTGTAAGGCGACTGAAGTTCCACTAGACCACAGCAACTTCTTGTCAAGAATATCCAACGCAATCGCACATCTACCTGCCAGGCGTGGTGATTATGATAGAATTCTCGTTTTGGAGAGGCCTGGGTGCAGCAGTGGACTGATGTGGGCCGGTGGTGATGATGAAGAATGTTTCAACACAAGTCATAACCCTGGTATTATTGGCGTCTGAATCAATTAGTAACAAAGCAAGCTGATCTCATTGGCTTCCCAGGTACTTAGTCCAACCGGCTGGTGTTGTGGCTACGCAAGGGTTCCGGGGTAAGCGCCAGCGCGCGACAGTACTAGTCTAAGATCCCACCATACAACGACCTTCACCGAGCTGTTTATTGGATGAAAAGTATTTTATATACAATTAAATAAGCCAATAAATATATTGCAAATGGGTTGACTAAAAAAATTCAGTCCAGAGTATGATTAATTAACAAATTTTTATTTTATTTTAATTTAATTTTTTTCACTGGTTTGGTTAATAGACAAATTTCGTACCAATCGAAAATATGAAGCCCAAAGAATATGCAAACGTTAGGTTGACTATTTTTTTCCCGTCACAACTCTTGAGTAGGCAGATATAAACAGGTAAATCGAACTAGTAACTTGCACCGATCTGGTTAATTAAATAAAGTTAAATACAAATAAATATTATTCATTTATGAACACGGTGGTATACGGTTGAATGCAAAAAAAAAGTCATGAAATTCGGTTGTCAAATTTTAAAAATTCTACTCTGGACTGGAATTTTTAAGGCAACCCATTTGCAATATATTTTTTGGCATATTTAATTGTATATAAAATACTTTTCATCCAATAACCAGCTCGGTGAAGGTCGTTGTATGGTGGGATCTTAGGCTATACGTATTTTGTAGTTATTTAAACATAGTAATTAAGTATGTCGTTTAACGAATTCAAACTCAGCGAATATGTCTATAAAAATATTTAGTAGCTTTAAATTAGCATAATTTTTTTATTTCAAAATTAAATATCCGTAGTTTAGTCGTCAAATTGAAAAAACATTTCGAATAGATGCAGGTTTGTGATTTTTTTATATCGAGCCAAGTTAATCAAATCGTGTAACCTATAGCGACTGTAACTAGACTAAATTCTTAATTAATACATATATTTTTTCAGACTTTAAAACGCTGTTTTCTAGTTCTCAGATGGGTTTTAAAAACTCAAAAACGCTGCCTTTTACAACTACGCCGACTTAAGCTACCGAGACTCTAATAGTACGACACAGCGCAAATTTTCCAAGCATATTCTTTTCTCTGTAAGCCAGCGTAGTGTCATCAAATGTTAGGAGTTTAGCACTTGTGGCGAAAGTCCCGTGTCCCGGGCCGTGTCTATTTGCAATGTTGCTGGCTGGCACGGCCGACTTTCGCCGACTAGATCGGCAATTTTTTACTGTATGACAGAGGATTGATTATGATGTACAATATTATCGTGTATTTGAAATTATGAAGCTAAATATATTTAATATAACGATAACTTTGTTTCGTGTGTGTAATAAATATTTACCACCAACTCTGGTGTTCATATTTTAACGGGGATCGGATCCCGATTCCCGCACACTCTTAAGACTCGAAAGAAACGTCTTTAGAGATGTTTTACATTAAGTTAAGATGAAACAGCTATTTAAATATTTATAAATATTGACGACCTCCGTGGCGGAGTGGCGTACACACCGGTTTTCAAGGTGTCGCTTGCTCCGAGGTCCCGGGTTCGATTCCCGGACGGGTCAATGTAGAAAAAATGTGTTTTTCTACATTTTCTCTGGTCTGGGTGTTTGTGGTACCTTCGTTGTTTCTGGTTTCCAAAATACGAGTGCTTTAAATAGTTATTCAAATTGGGATCAGAACAATGTACGTGATGTTGTCCACATTTACTAAAAAAAAAAAAAAAAAATATATATTTATCTTTGCAACTTGCTTGCAATTATTATAATTATCAGTATTTAAACTTAAATACGTTTCCATGTAATTTATTTACCTTATATTCCAGCCAGTGGCTATGCGGCAGATCATGGTGTAATATCAACCCATTCAAAACATGTCTTTTGATAGTAGCCGAATTTCTACCACTTACACATTCACTCGCATTGTATGAATTGAGAAAATCACCATATCTTTCTGTGTTATCAACAAAGTTCAACGTTTTGTTCACAAAATCACCAACTTTCCCACTTCCATCACAACTTGGTCTAGGTCTTGCACATTTGTTTAAAATATACTTTATTTTGTAAGTTGTTTCATTAACAAAACTGCAGTTTATTAAAACAATTTGTAACAAGAACAAAAGGAAATTCATTATGAACAGTCCTTCACAGACAAAACCTCAATTTGAGACTAAAACAGTTGACAGACTAAAGTGACCATTGTTCAATATAAATTTAGGTCTAAACTTGTGCGTAATGATTCAGTTCGTTGGCATTTCTGAAAAGACTGACACTGAATTATTTCGAAACAGTAAACAAATTATACAATAAATAAAATTGATGTGTTTGCAGTACTTATTTAACCCATAATCAAACTGTAATCGCTTGCGGCATCATTTATTGACAGACACTAAATTAACACAGTTAAAATTTTATTTTGATCTGTCACTCTGCCTGCAAAGTTGGGAAAGTCAAAATTGAACAAATTTGCAGATACTCTATATGACCGTGAATACCTTGATGATTGATTACGTAATTAAGTATGTACCTACTTTATATAAAAACCGCCCCGTTGGTCTAGTGGTTCAAATACCGGGCCAAGATCTCGGGGTCCCAGATTCGAATCTCGAGTCGGGCAACAAAAAAGTTTCGAATTTTCGAACGTTGCTCGGATTTGTGATCACCAACCCGCATTTGGCAAGCGTGGTGATTATACCAGTACACCCATCATTGCTGTGGTAACTTGAATTCAATGATGGAGGCCTTTTCCCTGCAGTGGGATGATCTAAGGCTGTTACTTTCCTTTTTTTTTTAATGTAAAAACTTTTCAGATTTTTTCCCAATTGGTATTCGTAGCACAAGACGGTATAACTTTGCCTTTCATAGTTCGAGGTCAATGGAACATACCCTATAAATTTTGATTCCCTTTTGTTTCGAAGAATGCGTTTTTCCGACATAAATGGCTGTATCTTCATTTAACGTAAACTTAGGAATTTGAATTTTTTCACATTTTCCCAAGTGATTATACACCGTAATATGGTTTTAAATTCAACTTGAGACCTTCACGCGTTATTAAGATAAACGGTTAACTTATGACAGACAGACGGACAACAAAGTGTATAGGATTTCCGTTCTTTCCTTTTGTGGTAAGGAACGTAGTAACTTAAATTTTTATGGAGGCCTTTAGAATGATTATAAGCTGGTAAGACTTACTTTTTCTGAATGCGTGTTTGTCACCTAAGTAAATGGAGAGATTTGCATACAATTTTTATTTTAATGGGTTCCTGCATGGTTCTAAAAGATATTGGATCTGATAGGTGGCGCTGCTTTTCTGGGCAGGACAACATCTACCGGGTCCGTTAGTAATAAGTAGGTATATGATTTTCAAGACATGCCACTTTGGGCCACACAGAGCCATCTATTCCCAAAAGTCGATAGCGGGTGTCAAACGCAGATCCGAGAACCACGAATTGTTCCCATTACCAGGATCTTTTTTTTTCGGAGCCATACCTGGGTAACGGCTGGTTCCGAAGATATTGAGGGTCAAAGTTACGATTTTGTATTTCATTTAATTACAAACAATGTTGTCAAAGGTTATTTAAAAACTTTTCTACATACAAATATAAAAATTTTTTTTACTATTTCGTGCATAATAAGGCATTTTTAATAACAATACGCAATATACGGCTTAGCGCAGACGTAGTTGAAATGACCAGCCATCACAGCACAGGCGCGTCAGTCAATACGCGCATCCGTTTTGGTGTGATTGGGTAAAAAAACTTTAACTTAATAGTGTTAGACTAAAAACGAATATTATTCATAATACCAAAAGAAACTATAAATATTTTTTTAATTTTTAATTTTTGTTAATGTTTCATTGTTATCTAGTTTCAATGAAATAAAACAAAGTGAGTTTATAGATTTCCTGTTTATTTGACAAAATTCATGCTAATACCTAATACAGAATGGCATCCATTATCATCCCCATTTAATCCAACAAGTCCATACCTAAGAGCCTTCTCACAGAAGCGTATAACTAGGCATAGAGTTTATGGCACTAGCATCGAGTTGCGTTTGCGTATACAATAACGCCTTCTTTAAAAAAACGCTAGCGTGATAGGGCCTTAAGAAAAACAATTGAAAAATATATTTCTAAAAACAAAATAATCTAGGAACAAAATGGCTATTACGAAAAATATGCCGTTCAAATTATATACAAAATATCACAAGAAGCTATGTTAGGGTTGTACGACGTTTTCACGGGATAATATTATTTAATAAGTTATTTTAACAATTACATGAGATTATAACTGTACAGTCGGAGACGAAATATATACACATTTTTGGCGCATAAAACAACCTTACTACCTTGTATTAAGTGTTAAGTATCGTCAAAAATGTATGCATATTGTACCGCCTGTTCACCAAAATTGTAGTTCATATTCACAGTGAAACCGATAAATATCGAGGTATATTTAAAATTAAATTAACACTTACTAGTCACAGAGATTTAAAATAATTAAATACCTATAACAAATCACTGCTATCCAAATTGTCTACGCTGCTAAATAAAAAACATAAATTAATTGGTACATTAATACTGAGGTCACATCTGAGTTGTACAGCAAAGTTTTATCGTTCTCTCTCTCTCTCTCTCTGGTATGCCTATCTCTTTTTCACAGTTTACATCTATATCTGTTTGAGATGACAGTACAATTCATTCTCTTCTCTATCTCACATAAACAGTAAGATAAAGAGAGAAGATCAAAACTTTGCAATACCACAAAGATGGCCGCGGCATAATAATACATGTCATGATTTATACACGTGATAAAAAGTCTAGAATCTATGGTGACCTGCACCTAAATGAAATAACCTACAAATAATTCCTTAGAAAAGTAATTTTCCTACAATAACAGATTTAATTTCCGTTCTATTTACGCAAACTAGCAGGAATTCCATCAAGACACTCACACTACCATATTAACCAATCTTGCACATGATTGGTCACGGAAAAAAGTCACGTGATGATCGCAGACAGTTCTAATTTCATGGATTAGAATACTTGTTACTCTTCTAAAGAATTATATTTGTAGGACATAACTTAAACTGTCAACTGATAATCTCTCATAAACAATCATGCAACTATAATGTGATTTGTAACTTAGCTATGGAAGAAAATTAGTAGAAGTATATATATAAAACTACACAGCCGTTCCATTTTATGGCATTCAAACTCAAGTCTCAACGCCAATAGTTAAAATTTCATTTAATTTGGGCTCTACACGACGACTTACAAATTATATAAATTGTGCCTTTTATACCGTTTTACGGACAAAAATAGGAGAATCCAATTGCAAATACAACGAATATTTGCTATGGGCAGCCCAGCTATTGCAAAAAAAAACAGAATACAACAAATATTTGCTATGGACAGCATTTGTTATTGTAAAAAAACAGCAGCTTCATAGAAAGGACATAATTTTTTTTGGTACCTACTTAAAATGAACTGCCACAGTTTATATACAACTATAATCTAGAGGCTAAAAGCTATCATTCTGCATAACTTTAAGATTTCTAAAGACCTCCGTTTTAGTAAAAAATAATAATGTATTAACCTAAGCTGTATGCGTTTCCGAACCAAAGTTACGAGTTTTTCTTGGCCTAATGAAAATTATTTGACGGCTTTCAGCTGTCAAACATGTATTTTTCTAAGGTTTTTTGCGTGGGAAAAGAAAAAAATGTCTTTTTTTTAATTTCATGTCATTATATAATGATTGAATTCACTAATAACTAGGCAGCATGGGCTTAGATCTTAGCCTGTTCCGAAATAAACAGAATGTAAAAATAAATATTTTTTCTGACAGCAACAAAACAATAAATTAATTGATAATGCAAATATTATTATTGTTGAGCTTTGATTTATTGCAATAATTTTCTCCATAATTGACCACAGAGTACTTGACGACAGACAACTGTCAGGTTTTTTTTAAATCGCTGCTGTTTTCAATAATGTACAAATGAGCCTTAAACATATTTTTATTTTGAGTGAATTAATAAAAAACGGAGGTCTTTAAATTAATAAATCAGGCATCAATGGGTTCGTAAAAAAATATTCTTTCACGTAGTTTAAATCAGTGCCAAGTTTAGTTTTAGTACCAAGCTCCATAGTAAAAATGTATGTCCTTTTTTACCAACCAAATAACACAAATGTATGTGAAATCCTGGCCTTCTGCAATAACAGGATTATCGACATAGTAATAATTTTTATATAATTAGAACAGTTAAAAAGGCCAGCGTATACTTTATTTAAAATGTATTTTTATACAGACAACGGCAGGTCAACCTACCCAAAAAGTTTAAGGTCATTGAATTGATTTTCAATTTTAAGACCAACTAGTAGAGATCAATATCAATTGAGAAAATTTGACGTTTTGTGGTAGGTTGACGTGCTGTGGTCTGTACATTACGAAGTCTATGTAGATTTTATCCATCGATAACATTAATATCGACAGTGTGACATCACATTAATGCCAGAGATACAATGCCAGTTGAGCTTATTTGAATAAATCGAATGTAAAATTACCCGCATGTAATTATGCTGATTGCGACTTTGTGATTACCTACCTGACCTATATCAATACTTTAGTAATACACTTATTTAGACTTACATCGTGACTATTATGAGTTAGTTTCTTTAAGATTTCTTCCATGTACCTTGTGTTTGTGTAGCAAGCATTATCATGATCACGAAAGAACTGAGCTCTTCCATGATCATGGCGTTTGCGACAATGAGGAATTAAACACAACATAGAGTGAGAAACTGAAACAGCCTTCAAAGCCCGGTAGAAATATGAAAGCAACTAACACATATTAACATATTCGTAACATTTTCTGATTTATTTAATGAGGATTAGACTCGACCAGCTGCCTTGCTACAGTAAGATTGTGCAGTACATAAATTGCGTACTATGTGAGCGAGCACTATGAATCTTCTGATTATATAAAAACAATATGAAACCACATTCCTATTTAGATAAATGCAATATTTATTTACATGAGATAAATAAATTGTCTACTTACAACTACTTTTAACAACTATAACTAATAATACTTTCGGTTAATACCTAAATAAATTAGCGTAAAGAAATAAAACGACTTATTTTGTTCGTAGTTATAAATATTTTCACACCCAAAACAAAAGTATCTCATTTCTTCCCTTCATTGCTTTTATGTGCACTTATGAAACTTATGATGTTTCTAAATAAGAATGAAGGCAGCGAAGGGTTTTATTTCTTAGTTTTTTTTTTCGATTATTAGGCCTTTAAAAAACAAAATGTGTAAAATATTTGTAAATTTGAGGTAGGTCTAGTAGATTCGATTTAGGTGTGCTATATATTAGTAATTCCTAGGAAGTTCTAGATTTAACGGATGGGCTAAAAATATGAAATCATTACTAATTTAGGAATACTCATTGAAATTAATGACTAGTTAGTTATTATAAAGAAGTGGCTGTCACACTCAAAAACAACATTTGAAATCTGATGTAAATAAACAACCTATAAACATATAAATGAGTCAACGAAATGATAAAAGAAGTGATAAAATGAATTTAATGAAATTCATAAGCGATGGTAAAATTTATTTATTGGTAAAAACATCGATCTAACCCAATATAAATTGTTTACTACGTCTCGAGCAAGAACATTACATTGCTACGAAATGCTTGTTTTAAACTAGCCATTAAATGACATTTTTGAGTGCGACCATAAGCAAAATATTATCGATATATGTCATGTCACCTCACTAACTACACGTTGTATCAATATTTATGAAATAAAATCAGAAGATGAATTAATAAAAATAAAAATATGGTTTCAAATTGTTTTTTATTATAATCTTTATACTATATTCCTTCACAAAAGTTAGCTTGAGACTAAAAATTTCGGAACATTTAATGTGGATAGGTCAAATATTGAATACGTCTTCTAAACCTAACGTGTGATAACTTCATACCTAGTATATTTTCAATAGCATGAAAAGGATGCTGTGTCTATTAATTATTAAATTTTGTGCAAATTTATGCCTAATTAACGTAAATCCTGTACCTAATAGTGTGTGTATTTGGTTAAGGTTTAGCCGATGGCGGTGATATGAAATCCACACCAGAGGGCGCCCTTAGTAGTTCACTGTTTGTATAATCAGTTTAGAAGCACGCATTTCAGACCTATATCTCTAAATATTTTCGCATTACGTAATTTATTACACATAGATACATAGAATAAATACTGGACACTAGATTAATAGGTTAAAACACATATTTCTATAATATTGCCCAGTAAGCATTCACACTCATTTGATCTCACATATATTCATTTGATAGCGCAAAATATTGGCAATTCATATACCAAAGGTTTTTGATAAATATAATGCTCTAATATAACAAGTTTGTCTAAATATAAAACAAACGTTGAAAGTTGAAGTATTCAAGACAACTTTCCTTTATAAATTTAAACAAAATAGGACTCGTAGAATAAAAATATTCGAATTTGAGCTTTATGCAGTCGCCATTACAGTGTTTTAGCATTTCCTAATACAACACACAGTCAGCCTAAGAACGTATTGTTGGGACCAGGACATCATTCTGCCTCTGTCAAAATTATACAATAAGATAGAGACAGAATCATGTTTAACACCGTGTAAGGCGTTCGAGATGAAATCACCTAAATCTGTGATGTACATAAGTAGATGAACAGGCAGCGGCAGGTCAACCTACCCAAAAAGTTAAAGGTCTTTGAATTGATTTTCAACTTTAAGTCCAACAAGTAGAGATCAATATCAATTGAGAAATTTCGACGTTTTGTGGTAGGTTGACGTGCTATTGTCTGAACGAGATTCAGTATTAATCATGATCTTGGAATTTATCACCATCATCACTCTTGGCTATCGGTTTCTCCCTACAGCACGATCCTCGGCTTTCATCCAACTTTTACCAGCGAAGATCATCACTCCACCTAATCACAATGGCGTCCTACGCTACACTTAGCGATGCGCGGTTTCCGCAAGAACTAACTTACCCCAACGGGTAACGGTAAGCTATACACACAATGATATTAGATAATACACCTTAAGTCTATATTTACAAAGTTTAATTCATTCACAGCGCAAGAATTGGTTACATACATATCCATTTTCTAATATTTTTAAAACCTTCTATGATTATTTCTATATAATAATATTGTTAAACGTATATAATAAAATTATTTTTATTGTACATTCGTTAAATGAACTTACATTTATCTTTGAGTGATCTACTGTAAACATTATTTATAATAATATTGCAGCATACGTTCAGCCAACAATTACCTATAAACGTCAAATTAACCCAAAACAATTTCAACTTTAAGTCCTACAGTTAAAATTATATTTTGACGTCTTCAGGTAAGTTGGTGTGTTGTTGCTTAGGGAACAGAGTCTATAATTGGACCAGTGAAAAAGAGAGAAGAATTTTACTCCTTTGTATGGAATAGAATTTTTTGTGCTGGAAACACTGACGATTTAAAAATTTGAGTATGTCGCAACATTATGTCTAGTGTTGGGAAAGTTATCAAGTATCAATTAGTCGATTTAACTTTATCACTTTTATCTCACTGTAAGTCAACGTCTTCTTCATTGTTTAGTGATGAGGTTTGCTTAGCAATCACTCATCGAATTCTCGATGAACTTTGTGGCGTGTTCGAGACTTCGTTGAAGCTCTTCAGCTCAGTATAGGGTCGTCTGGACATGAGTTTCAGGTCTTCGCTGCTGATCAACGATGTGTAGTCGCGCCTCTTCCTGTATACCATCAACCTGTAAAGATAGAAAGATAGTTAGATAAACACTCTATTGATCATATTAAAGTAAGTAATATTAATTGTCTGTATATTCGATTGACTAAAACTAAACGTATAACTTAAACGTGGACAAGGGCGGCTTGCTATAAGCTATCTCTCACAGGCAAGCATGAACAACAGCAGATTCAAACACCTGTGAGGGAATGTTTAAGGCGTTTTTTTAACTTTATTGGGCCCTTTAGAAGACATGGTACAAAATGTAAACTTAACGCTGTATGACATTCTTAACTTTTTTGGCGCTGTGACAAAAGAGAACGAGTAAAAGTCATATAAAATAAATATATCATATCTTTATATGTACCTATCTGATTCATAGATGAAACCTATAAAAACGATAATCAGTTCCATACGAAAATGATATTTCAAAATGGCCGTTTAATCTGATTCATAGATGAAACCTATAAGAAACGATACACATTTCCATACAAAAATGATATTTCAAAATGGCCGCGATTAAATCAACGCAACAGTTAGACCATGACTACAGCTGTCAATGTGACATAACATTTAAAAATATCGATTCTTCCAAATTTCACTGAACTTCACAAAATGTTTGTTTAAACATACTTAATATTATAAATGGGAAAGTATGTGTGTCTGTTTGTTTATCCGTCTTTCACGGTAAAACGGAGCGACGAATCTACGTGATTTTTTAAGTGCAGATAGTTGAAGGGATAGAGAGTGACATAGGCTATTTTTTGTCTCTTGGCAACCTTAGCGCCTCTTAGCCCCACACTGAAAGAAATGTTTTGTATACAGTTACAAAAACATTAGTTACTGTTTACACAAAAAAAAGTGACTTGCAAACTATGGCATACTAGCTACAAAACCGAGTTTTGCTATTATAGTTGAGATACTAGTTGCTAAAGTTTATTTTGCTGCAATAAATTTAACTGTTTTACTGTTTTTAGGCAACCAGTTTAGGAACGTGCAACACACCATTTTCTTGCTAAGAACTTTTAAAATTGGTATCTATTAAGCAACCTGAGCCTACTCGTAGCCTAATGGTGTGCCTTATTTGGTTACGAAACACTTTGTCAACAGATTAATATTTTTTTGTTACTGATACTTGAACAGTGTGGTTGTTATTAAGATATCTTGTTGTGTTAGTAGTAACCATATTGTTAAGTAATAAGTAGCTTAATTAGTTCAGTTATGGTAGGGAACTTTTCAGTAATAAATTGGTATGCGGACTATTTATGACTAACGAAAAAATAGTGCATTATTTTTTTTTCGAAATCCGCATCCAATCTCTTAAAAGAGGGGTTGAAATTTTATTTTAACCCCGAATTTAACGCGAGCGAAGCCGCGGGCTAAAGCTAGTAATTTATATAATCTACTTTTGAAGTTTGTCTATTGCTTTCAAAATCACCCTGTAGTATAAGTAGTCTGTGGTTCAGGCCTAATGACAGTGATGAAGATTAAACATGATCTATCATATCTTAATCTATCTAAATTGCAGTTCGTAAGCTGCGATTATTGGATATGAAACTGTTGGTAAATACTAATTAGATTCTTTAGCAAGATTGGCTTTCAAATCTGAAGCAGGAAGCAATTTGTTTCTTATGAGAAATGTGAACATTGAATAATAAATAAATAAATAAATAAATATTTAAGACATGCCTCACTGGGCCACACTGAGCCATCTAGTCCCAAATTAAGGTACTATTAAGTACCCTGTCGTATGGGGTACTAGACAACCGATAAACTTACTTATATACTTTTTTTTTTGTAAATACATACTTATAATACATAGAAAACACCCAGACCAGTACAAACAGACATGTTCATGCACACAAATATTTGTACTGTGCGGGGATCGAACCCGCGACCCATGGCTCAGAAGCAGCGTTAACTACCGCTGATCCAAATGGTCGTCGAATAAATTTTATTATATTCAATCGAGGAGAGAAAAAGAAGGCTGGTGGTTTTTTTATAACATAATATTGCATTGCATTACATGCGAATACAAATTCGTACAAAACCATCGGTGGCGAGTCCGATTCGCACTTGTCCATCTTTTTACAGCAGTAATGAAAATTAATTTATTGAAGTGATCTATTCGGAGCACGATAAAACTGAAAGTGCGAATAACCGAATCTAAAGTAGAAGAATCGCGAGCGGAGCTAGTGTTGTAGCTTAGCGTTGATAGCAAAACGTTGGTTCTAGTTTTCGACGCACCACTTCAGTGGCAGCACTGTCTTTGTGTATTTCCATAAAATATGAGTACTACAAACAATAGACTCAAAACAAGACTATCAGAAGGTTATCTCTGTAAAGTGTGCGGAGGATTATTACGTCCTGTTGTTAAACAGATAATGATCGTGTGTTCAGGCTTTATAGTAACGTTTTTTTATTTAACTTTTATGGCAATAGTTAACATAAAAATATGATAAAATTCACGGTTCCGCCATTGTATTAAAACTATAATTTGAATGCATAGATAGAAACATTTTACTAATGAAACAACGATAATCGCCATAAAAACGCCATCGATTTTCAGTCAATGTATGACGATTGACGGCATTTCTTTTGTTTAACAAAGATTAAACCTGAGTACCTAAATCCTTACTAATATAATAAATTTGAATGTAAGTTTGTTTGTTACGCTTTCACGCGAAAACTACTCAACCGATCATCATGAAACTTTGTGCACATACACATATTCTTGGAGGTGTTAGAAGTAACATAGGTTATCTCGTATCCAACCGTTGGACACAGGTGTTTGGGCCGCGGGCAAAAAGCTAGTTTGTAATAAAAATAGCACCGACTGAGTAAACCCAATCAAACGAAAAAGGAACCATCGAACCCAAAAAAAAATACGCATGCCTCAACCAAAGTAACAATAATACGACCACGGAACATGGAAAAAGGTTGGAAAGGCTATCATGCGCCATTTGTATGAGAACCGACGTCGCCGCTTGCGCCCCAAACAAATAAACGAGTTCAAAGAACGCCAATCATGCGAATACTTTTGACGTCGCGTGACCAATAGGGTGGCGCGACGTCAAAAGAAACCAATCACAGCGCTCACGTTAAGGCATGAGTAAAAGCATTTGCTCATAACCTCTGTGGCACGCCTTCCCGCTTACATCGCCTTTCCAACCTTTTGCCATGTTCTGTGAATACGACATTAACTTATATTGCTACTCTTACTAGTCTTACTAAACTTATTAATGCGACGGACGGACGTTTGGACGGATGTTTATTACTCAATTATTCCAAAACGGTTTAAAAGATCTTGAAGATATTTTGCACGGAGATAGACCATAGGCTAGAATGTGCTATAGGCTATATTTTTTTAAAGAAAAACATGACTCTTGTATAAAAAGTAAAGTAAAGTAACCCATAATGATACCACAGCAGGGAAAAGGCCTCTATCATTGAATTCAAGTTACCACAGCAATGATGGGTACTGGCATTATCACCACGCTTGCCAAATGGGTGATCACAAACCCGAGCAATGTTCGAAAATTCGAAACTTTTCGCCCGACCCGGGGATCGAACCCGGGACCCCGAGATCTTGGCCCGGTATTTCAACCACTAGACCAAGGGGCATCAGATTATTGTATGATTGTCTGAATTTCGAAAGTTGCGGGCAACAGCTTGTTTAATCTATGCGTAATTGCGCAAAAACCAAAATCGTGTCAGACTTGTACTTGACAATATTTCTGTAAACATTTACATTTGCACAGATGGCTTGTAAATATTTGTGATGCCATGTCGTCGCGCCTGCGGGCGATAATTACTATGAGAGACATAAAAATTTAATATCTACAGTATGGTGACGCACAAAATAGAATCGCACCACCACTTCATGTCTTGTTGGTGTCGGAAGAGATATTAAGTGGCCATTATTAATTAAATATGTGTCTCAAAAGAAGACTCTAGATTGCATATTATACAATGGAGACAGCAATCAGATGATTATCATAATGATGCTGGTCACTTAACGTGGGTCTCATAAGAGGGCTCGAGGTGGCATAGCGGGCAAAGGTGGGAGCGATGCTTGGTATTTCCCTGCGTGATAGAATCAGAAATGAGGAAATCCGTAGGAGAACTAAGATTACCGTCATCGCTCAAAGAATTACGGAGCTGAAGTGGCATAGGAAGGCGGAAAGGACGCTTTGTGGACCCTGGTAAAAACAGGAAGCCGCTAGATGCGGTTGGCGTGGGGACCGACCGTTGTGGAGACTGGAGAAACTGAGGGGGACAGGGGGGCATGTCCAGCAGTAGGCGTCTCTTGGCTAAGATGATCATGGTTCCCATGATCCTTTGCGCTTCACGATCGAATGACAGACCACTTCGAGCATCGTACGTCACGTCAAGCCGTCGGGCCCGGCTTCTGTGGCAAGATGGAAGCCGAAAAAACAATATCAGTATTAAATGCAATGCAAATATTAAATGCATGCATTTTATTTGGAACGGCATCTTTTAAGAGCAAGGTAACAAGCCGGTAGCATTGAATATTATCAGGTGGCTTAATACGACAATCGAGAACCACAATAAAATAATTAAAAATGAATGCAGAGCCGACGACATCTTTATACAGCATGTTCATATTATTTAACCGATTTAAATATTTACTATTATTTGTATTGCTACTTAAAAATAATAGTAAATTAGCCGGCTTAGTTTAAAATAACAGTCGCCCAGGGGCCTAGTTCGCGTAACCGAATCGCAGTTCGATCGTGATTGAATTGGACGATTTTAACATTTAGCCCATACTAGAACTGTTAAAATCCTGTCAGTCAATTACGATTGTAGTACGATTCGGATACGCGAATTAGGGGCCAGTTAACAATAGCCCGTGATTTCAAATCCCGTTTAATGGTTCACAGTTTCCATTTTGAATTATCGTCCATTTATAATTATGCGTATTGCGATTTATTATATTACTAGGTGATTCCCGCGACTTCGTACGCGTCAAATTCTGTTATTATAATCGCGATTATTTTTGCAACATTTTTCACTGATGCTTCTCTTCGATTGGTCGCAGCGTGATGTTATATAGCCTAAAGCCTTCCTCGATAAATAAGACTATCCAACACAAAAACAATTTTTCAATTCGAACCAGTACTTCCTGAGATTAGCGCGTTCAAACAAACAATCTCTTCAGCTTTATAATATTAAGTAATAGTGTAGATTTATTTCGGTTGCTAGGAAAAGATGAATTTGTTATCCCTTCGAATAGTAAGGAAGCTATGTTTTTATTTTAATTTGAAAGATTTTTTTAGCAATAAATTAGTATGAAATTTCTGCAAGTTGCTTTGGTAAGTTGTTTAATTCATAATCTTGAGTACCAATTTAGCAATC
Source organism: Anania crocealis (assembly GCA_949315895.1). Taxonomy (NCBI): domain Eukaryota; kingdom Metazoa; phylum Arthropoda; class Insecta; order Lepidoptera; family Crambidae; genus Anania; species Anania crocealis. The sequence goes on along the minus strand of OX438874.1, from coordinate 3,433,597 downwards.
GATTGACTGAATTGAACAATCATAAACAATGTTACGTTACTATTAAAATATAATATACCTTCTTCTGTCTGTTGTTCCAATTAGGTTTAAAATATTATTGTGTTAAGTTGACATTTTCAAAAAAATAAGCGAACTTCATTCAGTACAACAAAATTAATAAACACATAACATACATCCTCCTGTATATGCGCAGAGGTAAGATAATTGAATCACATAACGTGCGCGTACGCAATCAAATATAGCGAACGTTCTCCCAGTCGGCGCGTGAGTGTCTCACCGTAAACACGGGTCATTTCAAATGTAAGTACATATAACGAATTATACATTATACATTTTGTGAGTTAATTAGTTAATAAGAAACTTGATAACAGCCAAATTGGTTTCTTAACTCGTTTTTTCGGAATATGAAATGATTTTGGTTTGAAGATCAACAAAGGAAAATTTTCCTATTTCTAATCTTCATAGTAGGTACCTATTTAAAGTTTGCTGAACTTGGCTCACTTAAGGAGTAAATTATAGTAAAAAAAAGTTATCTAGTTTTAATAATATTTGCCAAAAGTACAGCCATTCGTTACTAAGTTTTGACTGTGCCGATGACGACCTCCGTGGCGGAGTGGCCGGTTTTCAAGGTGTCACCTGCTCCGAGGTCCCGTGTTCGCTTCCCGGATTGTAGAAAAAAAAAGTGTTTTTCTACATTTTCTCGGGACTGGGTGTTTGTGGTACCTTCATTGTTTTTGGTTTCCAAAATACGAGTGCTTTAAATACTTATTTAAATTGAGATCAGAACATTGTATGTGTTCTTGTCCACTTTTGTTACTTATTTATTATTATTTAACTTGTTTCGAGACATGTGGTTAGAGCAGTCGCCCGGTGAGCGGAAAGTCATGGGTTCAAGTCCTACCTAAGACAGTCGCAAAATTTTTAGTCAAGAAATTGTGTTTATTATTTTTACTGTTACAAATAAAGTAGGTCGAAATTTTAACCGGTATTTACATGAATATTTTGTAGCTAATTAGCCACCGTGCGTCGACGCACTTTGATTTATCACGAAAATTATTTTATAATAAAGTGTTAGCTTAACATACTTCCAGACTTTTAAATGTCCATAACTCTTCGAGCGACGGACTTTTTAACGATCGGCATAGCAATAATTTAGACCCTCATCTCCTCATTTGGCATGAAAAGTATTCAGTTACTATCGGATTTTCAAAGTATTCTTATCAAACCGAATCAAGTCTTTGTTTGCTTAGTACACAGCGTTTAAAGATGTTCGCGCGCGAATCATATTTACCTACTAATTTATATTACTCAATAAGGATTCAGGTTAAAATGGCGTCTTCGAGTAGGTGATAATATAATAATTAAAAGCTTAAACATTGTACAGATTGACCTTGATATCAGGCAAAAAATTTAACACAAGTCCTGTGCGAAATATTTTTTGTAATTAATTTTTTACTGAATAGGTATTCAAATAAATGTATTTTCGTCACTTAGGAATATTATTAAGTAACAAATTTATAGATTTTTAAATGCCCTTAAATTGTTCTGGATTACATCATCACCAATACGTATCAGTACACAGCCTTCTTTAAATGGACGATCGCGGGTCAGTGATGCAAAAAAGGCGCTACTTAGAGCTGCCTTGTAATGGCGTTTCTCTACTAATTCAAATTATGTTTATAACTGTTCTTAAAACAAATTGTATTTTTTTTTACTGTTTGAAATGGGATTTAAACTCGCAACACTTGAATCTAGAGAGAAGATACATTTACTGTAAGTGTAATCGATCCTTGAACAGTTTAAAATTGTAAATATAATACATAGAATACAATTTCTTAGACTGCTTCTTTCAGGAATAGAATTCACGAATTTTCACAACATCACGCCAACTGGGAAGATGTTCGAATCAAACTGAGCTGTAGAAATATATCAATATTTTTTATGTTTTAAAAATTTACTAGGCGTTTTCAGTAAAAATACTCACAATTTAGAAAATTGTTTTAACATAATTATTATTTTTGTTTCAGATTTGTTATCCAACTTTTCTGGTAATGTATTTTGTACACTGTAAATCACAATAAATAATAAAATGTTTTGCGTTTCATTTCACGACATAGGTACTTACTTGAAATTTATTTCAATTTTAAAGGAAAATTTTCAGTGTCAATATAGTGGTGCAAACTAGACAGACATGATAAAAACAAGTCAATTAAAAACTAGATACGTCAGAGGCCTGTAATAGGCGACTAGGAAACACTGACAACAAATCATCCATGATCACAACCATCCAACAAATGATCATGGGAGAACAGTTATCCCGTGATCATGGCTCTTGCAACAGTGCCGAAATATCGGAAACTCATAATAAATAAGGTATATGGTATAAATCCTGAATCAAATAACTCTAGTGATAGTGACCATAAAGAATAACCACATAATAAAAAGAGGACATGAGCCGAGAAGAGGTGGCGCAATTTGAGGCAGGCAACAAACGGCTTGGCACATTAATAATAAGACAACTGAATTTTCTTTATTTGATATTTTTAGCAATTAAATTGCAATTATAATATCAGTATATAAACTTGAAAAATTATGTCTCAGGCGGGACTCGAACCCGCATCTCCTCGCATGCCGGGCGAGGAGATGCGGGTTCGAGTCCCACCTGAGACATAATTTTTCAAGTTTATAAACTGAATGTTATAGAATAAAGAAAAGATAACTGATATATCACGATCCTACACATTTTATTCCGCCATAAAAGTGTACAAAACAATACCTCTGTAGGTGATCGCCATTTTTCACAATAACGTTACAGTCTAGTGACGATCACCTGTATGTTATGCTAATCTAACCTCTAATGTGAAGAACTTAGGATCTATTATAGCACGGAAGGTGGATAATTAACTTAGCAGTCGTGTGGATGTTTTAAGTCATAAGCGGTAGCGTTAACTGTAGTCATACAGCTTAATTTTTTGAAGTAATTGCAAATAAATAATAATTAGGAAATGGAAATAAGGTAAGTAGCAGTATTGAGTGGTGCCGGCACTTAAGAAGAATAAATCTAAGGAGATTTGGAAATGGGAAGGCACATTTCTGTTTCCAAAGGTGTAGTCAGAGGCAACTAGAAGAGAACTTCCAAATAAAAGAGGGGAACCAGTGTCTTCTCTACTATTTAACCTGCAATCGCCAACTCACATTTGGAGTGGCTTGTGTTCAGCTGTCGAATAAAATAAAATAAAATATAATATTTTAAAGACATGCCAAACTGGATCACATAGGATCATCTAGTTCTAAATTAAGCTACAATTAAGTAGCTTGGCGTACTAATTAAAATACGTTTATATACTTATTATACATACTTATATGGTATTGATGTGGATGACGAAGTAGAAGTAAGCAGAGTATGTTTGGGACATTTACACCCAACCCAACTGATTTAAAGTGAAGTTTATCTTAACTCATAGATTAATATTTAAGCTAATAAAGATTTATCAAATTGATATAGTTTTAAACAACGAATAGGTAGTAATCTAGAAACCACTTTTAAAGCCTGTCATCCAATAGAGGAGTGTCGGTAAAGTACGTTGTGTCCTTTCTCCTCTCCGTTTTTAGTCAGTTAAAATATAATACATAAACAAAATACCTAAAACGACCGAGTTCGATTGTCTAAATAGAGATACTTTGTGTGATGAGAAAGAATTCGTCGGATGTTTGAGACATGCCTGTCTACTGTCAAACATCAGACGAATAAGAAGAACGAAGAATAAAGAGATTTATGATTTTTCTGAGCAAAACAAGAAATAAAAACAATCCACAGGCTCTTGTTTCGAAGGTTCATATCTTAAAATTTTGAAAATAATTATTTTAGTTTAAAAGTTTTGAATAGTTATTTCTAATAATATTTTGATATTAAAGCAATACAAAAAAAAAGCAGAATGTCTAAGAATAAACCTAATTTGTGTTTCAGATATCGTTAGTATTTTTGTAAAACCAAAAATAAGTTACTAGAACGAGCTTTTGATTTTTTGGAACGAGAAAATTGTTTCTATTATGTTTTGACTTTTTTTAAATAGTTAATTGAACTGCATCATAGGAAAAACAAATTTAGCCCAAAAATTTAATTTATTAAGTTAGATCCTAAATTGCTTTAATTGCCAAACGTCTGTGTATTTTTCAAAAACGCTTTAGCTCAAGACTTGTACCTATGTTCTATGTGACTAGATAATGCGACAATGGAGGGATGTGCTTTGTGTTCGCGGCCTTCACAACGTGTTAATGACTGCAGACGACACTGCGATATGGTAAATATGTTTGTACTGTACATGTACTAAAAATCCTGTTCAAATTAAGCCTGATAGTAAATCAGAATAATTAGTGTGTAAACTTTAACTGTAAGCAAAATAAAATGCGCAGAAATTCAAACAAGCTCTGCCGCAATGTTTAAGTGATCGCGTATTTACAAGGAACTGCGCCGACCACAGAACATGGAATCGGGACGGCATGCATAATGGCAAATAGTAATGTATTTTATAACACTATCGTTAAAATTGCAATGTTTTATGGGGTGTTTGCACTGCATTGCAATGTGGTATGGTTAAAAAACTATTAACATTCCAATGTAAACCTGAGTATAATAACGTAAGATACATTACTACTTTGTCCACCAAAAATACCTTGTCCTCATAAAATGTGTGGTCCAACAAAGTGGATTTACGATTTGGGAAAGCTTGCAGGTGGAAGTTGAATGGGACGATCTAAAGTCAGGGTACAATAGGGAGTATTGGATAAGGCCTATGTCCGTAGACTGCTTTAAGGAGACTACTAGAGATAAGTTGTGCCCCCAATTGATTTAATTACTTCTAAACAAATCAATTCTAAAAAAAACTATAACAGTATCATTTTAGCAAATTACTTCTAGTATCTATTGAATCACTGTTAACTGCTTTTCATTCTGGCATTCTTTCGTATTGTACATTATTGCTAAAAGCGACCGCTTTTGGCGTAAGCGAAAAATCCGACTTTATATAAACTAAATGAAAAGTTTACTGTGATTCAATAAATACTAGAGGTAATTTGCTAAAATGATACTGTTCTAGTTTTTTGAGAATTGATTTTGTTTAGAAGTAATAAAATTTAATAAATGGAGGGCAGCACATAGCTCAAAGTAGTCGCCTTAAGCCGACGATAATGAATAAAACCGGCCAAGTGCGAGTGGGACTCGCGCACGAAGGGTTCCGTACCAAAAAGGCCAAAAAAAACGGGTTTGTTGTATGGGAGCTTCCCTTAAATACTTATTTTATTTTGTTTTTAGTATTTGTTTTTATAGCGGTAACAGAAATACATAATCTGTGAAAATTCCAATTGCCTAGCTATCGCGGCTCTTGAGATACAGCCTGGTAACAGAGCGACGGACAGACGGACAGACGGACAGACGGACAGACGGACAGACGGACAGACGGACAGACGGACAGACGGACAGACGGACAGACGGACAGACGGACAGACGAACAGACGGACAGACAGCGAAGTCTTAGTAATAGGGTCCCGTTTTTACCCTTTGGGTACGGAACCCTAAAAATTAGTATACATTTTACTTTTTACACTTGTGTATGCAAATGAGACAATTAATGCAGACTGCGATGAAGAAGTATATTGTTAGGTGCAATTTACTACATGTTATCTAACAAAGATTCTGCTGGAAGCCGTGCTAAAGTCATTAAATATACTAAGACATTCTAGAAACATCCGATAGTTTAATAGGCTAGAAACGTTCTTATATAATTGTGTAATAGGACATCCTGTAATAAATCTAATCTCGAGCTAGGAAGTAGAGGCAAGGTCTGCTACGGATGGTCTAATAACAGGGTACTAAAGTACTCGTAATCTCTCTCTTTTTAGTCGGTCCCTCTTAACTGAAGATCTCGGTCAGTTTCGGGTTTGCCAATGTATAAGAAAAAAAATTAAATAAAAAAAAAACTATAAGACCATTATCTACAGTAGAGGTAGCTATTAAAAAAGTTTTTTGCAAAAATGTGTGCATTTTTATACTGCAATTGACGGGGTTTATTATAAAATATAGTTTTTAAAATCATTGTCTTGAATTGGCTTACTACTCAATAGTTTATTTGCAGCCATAATAGGTAGGCTTCTAAACGACTGAATGGGTTTCAGACATACTCATATCTACGTTCGACCTCCGCACAATACAAATAATAAAATTGTGTGCATGAGCATATCTGTTCGTACTGGTCTGGGTGTTTTCTATGTATAATAAGAACTTTTTCAAAAAAAAGTATCTAAGTAGGTTTATTAGGGCTGTCTTAGTACACAAAGTACATGCTTAGTAATAGCTTAATTTGGGATTAGGTGGCTTAGTGTGGCATGTTTGAATTTAATTCACATTATAACTGATTTTCTGACAAGTAACATACAGGATGAAATTTTAACCACTTTCCGAAATTTTTATAGGCGTCCAGTATCGTATTTAGAGCCTATTTATGAAGTAAAAAATGTAAATCAAGTTGTCACCCAAAAATATTTTTCGCGATATAGTTTTCAATTTTTACGGTCCTAGACCTGTTAAGGTATAAAGGGACAGTCAAAAACTTATGAATAGTATTGTAATAAATGATTGAGATGCGAATCGCGTAAAAAAAGTGTTGTGTTGTGTTAAGCGACTATATCAAAAATTTTAGATTTTTGGCGGACATTTTCTAAGTGCATTATCTTGACATTTTTGTACTGGGCTATACCAAAAGAAAAAATACATCATATGTTTTTTATCTCGTAGATTGATATATTAAAATTTGGAAGGTGATTAAAATTTCACCCTGTATAATCTATCTTAGACAGCCTGTATGTGTAACAACTGTTTGCAACATACGTCACATGCCGATAATGCCATCATTATACCCTAAATACCAAGTGTTATGACAAAAATTAGATCAATTAGAGCCTTCACAGTGATATACGCGAGTAAAAATATGTCACACAGCCGGACACTATGACTGTTGTTTTATATAGGGTGTCTATACTTTTGGATTTTCAGTAGAAATCAATAAAAATGCTACATTACAATTCGTTTTATTGCTAAACATCACGCGTACTTCGTTATTCAGCTTTTTTTTTTATAATTAGGAATATTTTTTGATCTTTATATTAGTCAACAATAAAACATGCATAGCAAACATCGATATTATGATTTCTGTTTCAATCTCTTCAATATTGATATCCGTAACAATGTTTAAGAATATCTCCGAATAAAATTTTCAGGCAAACAGTTACTACTCGTAGTATTCTATTAAATGGTTTTGTACATGTAGTTTCATACCATTTGGGATCGGAGTGATTGCTATCAGACCTCCTGAACAAAACCAGCGCATTTTTAACCATAACTACTACAGTGTTGTTATTTACATTATACTATACTATATCTCTACAAGTAGGCATGTCTGTGTGTTGCACATTAAAATATGGTGCCTTGTGTTCAATTTGTAATGTAGTTAAATGTCGTTATTATTATTATTTAGTTTAAAAAATACTATTTTAATAAACTTTTTAAACAAATATTTTGTTTTTACTGTATCTCCCTTCCCTGCCTTGCCTACTTTCTGGTTTTACTCTATTAACCTATCCTAAATCCCGAATGAATTTAAATTCATTGACACACTAAAACATTACCGTGCCGTTCCTGATCTAACCAGTCACATCCAGTCAGAACTATTCCGGTATCACCGTTTTAGACAATTTGCTATCATTACTGCGAGCATACGCTGCAGGTTGGTATTAATGTTCTTTAATTTTTGAAACTACCTGAGATGCTCTATTACAGAAGCATATAAAAAATCTTGATTAAACCTACTAGATTTCCTAAATACTTTTTTTTAGAATATTAATATTTTATTTAAAAGTTAAATCTAATTCTAACAAAAAAATAAATTTTTTGCCGAAAAACAATGATATTTAAAAAGTAATAGATATGTTACATGCGCTCTCAATATGCGTCCCTAAAACGTCACAATTGTGACGTTTTTTAAAATCCATCATAAAATATGGATGCCAAGGCGAAAGAGAAAGTAATTGTTCTTTTCACGAGTATGACAAGGACAAAATAAGAATTAAGCATGTGTGCAGTGGTTCGCAAGCGGCACAGATATTTCGATAGTTTTGTAAGGGCATAACCTATCTATACTTTTTAAATATCATTGCCAAAAAGGCATATGTTTGCCAGCATTGGCCGCAACAGCCAAGGGCATGTTATCATGTTGATTTTCAGTCGTCCAACTTACACCATTAATTTTGTGACAACTTTTGTTTAGCAACGTCTTAAAATTAGGGTAAAAATTATTTTGCAATCATGTGACTAAATATATTTTTTATTATGGGATAATAATGTCTTAAAATAATAAGATTAATAATTTATCTCGCTTAAGAAAATTTACAAACACCTATTCATATAGTTACAGAAGTATTGATAATATTTAAAAAGTATTTTTACACTACGAACTCTAAAAATTCAATCCTAAAATTCTTAATATCACAATTACATTTAAGAAAACGTTTGCTACTAATATAGCTACTTAAGTATCTCTAAATAAATATGTAAAAATAAAAGTAAACCATAATTATAATACTGAAACAAAAACTGCCGGTAGATATTTTCTTATTTTATATACATGGCACAGTTAAAACTGATTATGACCGCGGTAGGTATGCCCTAGAGAAGAGCGTAGACAAGATTGCTAGAGCCGAACGAGCTGAGCGACCTAAGCGAGCGGTGACGTCCAAAGCGATAACGAGCCGATTCAATGGGGGCTATCGCTAGTGAATTTGCCACTAGAGGCGCTTCTGTCGCGTGAGGTCCAATAAAATTCACTTTTCACAGGTTTTAGCGGGCTTCGTTACATAAATTATAATTTCTTTAATTTATCTGCTAGAAAGTGATCTCCTTCGTAAAATTATCGCAAATATGGATTATTTGGCGATTAATGTGGACGCTTTGAAAGCGGAATTAAGAAAAAGCGCAAAAAGAGCAACTATTTCAGGAGTTAGTTTGTTGATATCAAGATGGTTATTAATAAATAATAAACTTTAATTAAATTCAAGATATAACACTTTGTTTCGGCGCAAATCGCCTTTGATAGCTATATCTTCGGACCTCAGTCTACAGTGGCGCCAACTAGTGAGCAAAGAAACGGTAGTCCCCATTGCGGGTTGTGACATATTCTAATAGTCAAGATTAGTTTGAATTTATGAAAAGAAATTCCCTGATTAAAACACTCGACTGCCTTAACTGCCTCGAGCCGACAAACTTCCGTTTACCGGGCCACTGCTCTAGTCATTGAGATATCAAGACTTGACTTATTTATTTATGGCTTAACGCTGTTAGCCATCGGAGTTTAATCATCGTTTTTGGTTTGAGGCTTAAATATATTATTTTCAACGACACGAAAAATGTCTCGGTCCCTCAATGGCTAAGAGAAGTCGCCTTACGGCCGGTCCCAATAATCTATCTAGCTTCAGTTTTGGCGTATCGGAGATAGAGAACATCTTCTGTCGCTGATTTTGCCGTCCAGAGAAACAAAGACAAAAGTTGTTTTCTATCTCCGATATGCCAAAACTGAAGATAGATAGGTTATTGGGACCGGCCGTTAGAGGCAGACGAAATTTTCGTTTATAAAATTCTATTTTAAATTTATACCACATTCAACTGTTTAAATGACCGTTTCAAAACATAACTTTTGATTCATACACTACATTAGAATAAAAGATTTATTTTAAGCATTCGTGGTCACCGATAGGGGCCGGGACCTAGGCACTTGTGACCACTATTGCTGTAAAGTGCTTGAAAGGCCTACTTTGACTTTGTGATTACGCAAGATTAACGAAAACTAAATAAGACTCAAAATTGTTGCATCGGAAAAGAACGTGGGGAATTATGAACTATTCCGAGGAAATCCGAGACAAAAAGTAGCCTATATCAGCGTTTCCCAATTGCCGGGTCGCGACCCGGTACCGGGCCATTAAAATAAAATACCGGGTCGCAACATTCCTACCTTAAACTTATAATTGCGGGTCTGAACGCGACGTAGGTGTGGTATGTAGTAGTATTGATACTACTTACATTCCTCGACGTTTCGGCCGTGATGCTACGGCCGTGGTCACGAGGGGACTGGTACGCGGTGTCTCCGTCTGCATCGGGCGGCCGGTTCTTCTGCTACCCTCGAACTCTCCGATATTTGTTGTACACTTGAACTGGAGTCAGTAGGTTCAGTGCGACACACAACACTCATAGTATCCAGGTTAATGTTTATTAATAACGGCGACTCACGCGGTTTGCACTTATTAATCACTGGATTCTTGGATTGTCAGCGGCCTGGAATCCAGTGATTAATAAGTGCAAACCGCGTGAGTCGCAGTTATTAATAAACATTAACCTGGATACTGTGAGTGTTGTGTGTCGCACTGAACCTACTGACTCCAGTTCAAGTGTACAACAAATATCGGAGAGTTCGAGGGTAGCAGAAGAACCGGCCGCCCGATGCAGACGGAGACACCGCGCACCAGTCCCCTCGTGACCACGGCCGTAGCATCACGGCCGAAACGTCGAGGAATGTAAGTAGTATCAATACTACTACATACCACACCTACTCGTACGTCGCGTTCAGACCCGCAATTATAAGTTTTAGTTATAATGCAACGCGAAAGTTTAAAAAGTTTATTCCTACCTTGTTGTAAAATTATCACGTATTACTACTCAAGCATTACTCATTATTACATATTAGACTCATCGTAAAAAAATCTTCTTTCGTAATTTTCCGCGAACTCAGATTTTTTAGTAAGTTAAAAATAAGCAGGAGCTCCATGCTTCGCACTAAAATTTAGTGACTACATACTGTTTAGTAATATTTTTTACCATCGATAAATGTATATTATTTAACTGGTACCAGCTTGGGTTTAAAAGGATTAAGTGGGTCACAAAGGGGCAGTGTGAAAAGAAACACTAGCCTATATAATTCCAGCCTACAAGCTGCTTGCCAAATTTAATCCCTTCGTTAAGCCGCTTTTGCGTGAAAGAGTAAAAAACATCAATCACTAATTTTCGCGTTTAAAATATAGTGATAACCGAAAACTTTTATCTATGTACAATGTTCAGACAACGGCTGGTCAACCTACCCAAAAAGTTAAAGGTCATTGAATTGATTTCCAACTTTAAGTCCAACAAGTAGAGATCAATATCAATTGAGAAAATTTGACGTTTTGTGGAAGGTTGACGTGCTGTTGTCTGTACATTGTGCAAGAACTATCGGTATGCAAACTACTATAGCAAACCAATAACTAACTATAATTTTAATCAATATCGCCAAGTCATACAATTAAATATGCTATTATCAGTAACATAATAGCTAAATGAAGTGCGAATAGTATCATTAAATAAAGTCTGTATATTAAACGTTTGTACAAAATAACAAAAACACTTATTTAAATAGTAATTATCTTATCATATATTTAACTATGATGACAAACAAATTGTACTGTTAGCACCACTTTCGTAGAAATAAAAGAAAAACACTGTGCCTAAATACCTAGTCGCTAAACAGATAATAATACATACTTTAAATCACTTTTAATATTAAGTTTCATGGTATAAGATATGATATAAATATTAGAATAACTCATAAAGTTGCCACAGATTATTTTATGTTCCTATTTTAAAAGTTATCTTCTTGTCAAATACCACAACTTATACAAAAATGGCAACATGAAAGACCCAAAAAAAAAACTACTCCATTGTACGAGTTGATCGCTACTTTTTTACTTTTTGTAATAGATTGCTACTTTTTAAATAAAAGTATTTTGACTTGATTATATTACTGTTTATTTAAATCAGTAATCTAAATCATATACTAAATAACTAATAAAACAGGAACGTGATACTTTTAATACGAGTATGAACATCTACATTTTGTACCATGATTGTACTATATTATTAGATACTAGAATAATGATTAGATCTTGCATTTAACGAACACTGTTTCTGTTTCTACTTTCTACTGGTTTATGTTAAGATCGAATGGATTATAAATTATAAATAAATCATTCGTTCATGTTTCAATTCATTCATTACCCGGTATTTTGACTGATATTCAGACCACTTAAGTTATAAGCATTTTGTCAGTTATATAATCGAGCGCTTTCATATCTAGGTAACAAACTAGTCATAAAAAGTTATTGTTTCCACAGGTAATAGGGGTTAAAGTATGAAATTGCCGATTATTTTCCCACTTTTTATTTTGTTTATAGCTCTTAAGTATAGTTACATTATTGCGTAATTATTTTTGTATTGTATCAAAAACTTAAATAAAGTAACTTTTGACTAAAAAAAAATGCAATACTAGTGCGTGCCTATTACTTCAAAGGAAGTCGTTGAAAAGACCCCTTACAATGTGTCAGCTGACCTTCTTGCTTCAATTAAGTATATTTGTATTATATACTTTGATTTTCAGAAATTTAAATACTATAATGCGTAGCTTTATAACCATCTAACTTTCACTTTTAATTGCATCGAAACGGTTCAGGCATTTTTAAAAAAACTTAAAAATTGTTAGTATCGAATAATTACTTTTCTCGATTTCGTCCATACAAAAAGGCAATTTCATACTTTAACCCCTAATATTTCCATAAATTGAGTGCTAATGAACACACTACATGTACAAAATTACTACAATGCACAAAAAATTAAAAAATAATCTAATGCTACCTTGCATCACTCTAAAAGTTGTTGGGTTGTGTAGGTTGCTACAACCTAGCCTCTAAACTCTAAAGGCCAGTTTGTTGTAACACCCTGTACAGCACCAAAGCACATGTGTTCGAAAAAATTCAAAATCTTTAAAAAAAATGGAAAGATCTTACTTTTGTTGGCTTCTGACACCTTTCCAGTACACTTAGAAATACCAGAATGTTCAAAAATATATCTGAAACAAAATTAAAACACTTTTTAAAAATAAGTAAGTTTATACAAAGTTGTAAAGTGGTTGCCGGCCTATAATAGAAGAGCAATATCGTCATATGGGTATCGAAAGAAGCGACTAAAGAGGAACTGTGAGGATATGCACAATAGCGTTTTCTCTTCACCATTAGCCAAAAAGATTTTCTATCTCAAGATAGAAGTCACAAAAAGAGAGGTATAATGGGCGTCTTGAAAAACTGTCACCAGCTTAGGTTTGAATTATAATTTTCATCATCATCATCACAAGCATCATCAAGGTGTTTTCTATGTATTATAAGTATGTATTTACAAAAAAAAAAGTATACACCGTGAAATTTTAGTGGTTGTTTTCCTGCAACAGAACGATTTACCTTTAGTAGCACCATCGAATCGTGCGAGTTATTTTTTGAAAATAAGGGTATCGTTGTTCTCAACTAATCAAAAAAATAATCATCAACTCAAAAGCGTGAGATACGATAGTATCTTTACAAAATGTGACGTGTTTGGGTACTGCTTGCCGCACGAAATCAATGTTCAAAGTAAAAGAAGCTCAACGCACTAAGTAATACAGCATAAACTGCACCGCGCGAGGGGCAATGACCCCGGCCGGTGACCGGCTGCGGCGCGGCTGGTACCATTGGTTCGAGGTTGCTTTCGAGTTTCATTTATCACAATCGTGAAACTGCTATTTTTTTATTTGTATAAAAAAAACTGCACAAATCTATTGTACTACTAAGATAGAATCATTTTACTGCGGGAAAACAACCACTAAAATTTCACGGTGTATAAGTAAGATTATCGGTTGTCTAGTACCCCATACGACAGGGTACTTAATAGTACCTTAATTTGGGACTAGATGGCTCTGTGTGGCCCAGTGAAGCATGTCTTAAAATATTTAAAAAAAATTATTCAAAAGCCGATATCATCATATCATAATCATATAACGAATGATTTTGCTGTAATCACTACACTTGGCAGGCGGGTTATCAATCGCAGTTTGGTCAAACGCTGCTGCCCGTTCTTTTGGCAGTACTTCCTTCTCTCACCTCCAAGATAAATAAGACAAAGAAAAATAACAGTCGTATACACACCTCACCCTAACGTTCCAGCGGCCACCGAAGCCAATATCACCAGGATGGATGTGGCAACACTGCCCGCGCCCACGTGAGCGCCGTACACAGCGCCAGACTCCGCGGGGGACGTCCCGAACGCGTCAGCTGCCGACAGGGTAGCTGTAAGAGACAACCGGTGAGCCGAGCTCGCCCAGTTGGCTCTAGACTTGATATGGGTTAAACAACCTATCCCTTAAAAACCCAGACTCTTAGATAGTCTAGCCTATTTGAAATACAAGAAAACAAATGTCACTTCTCTAATTTAAAAAAAACAATAAATCTAAAATTAAAAATTTACCATCGCTACTCGTACATTAGCGGAAACGTGTGACTCTGGCCAAAAACAAAACACAGAAATAGAAGACTTTAAATATTTAAAAAAATAATTTCAGTTTGATATTCGAGCAGAGGCATTCAGCTTTTTTTTTTTTTAATATTGAACAAAACTTTTTTTAAATGCTATTTTTGAAACAACGCTTTAGCAATAATAAATGGATTGACGGCAATTTTAGAAACTAAATTGTCATTCATTAAAAAGTTATTTTAGACTGACTACAACTTTTAAAAATTTAATTCGGCAACAGCGCTCGAGCTGTATAGTATTAACCGCAATTTTAGGAACTACTTTTTTAGTACTTCTAAAGATCCATTACTCGGTACATAAACTAATTCAAATCTTAACTTTGAGGACTGTGATTGTGCTGATTTTTTAAAGTAATCATCACAGTCTATTTATCTTGTTTTACGGCCGGTCCCAATAATCGATCTATCGCCAGTTTTGACATTTCGGAGATACGAAACAGTTTCTATCTCTGATTTTTCCGTCCAGAGAAACAAAGACAGAAGTTGTTTTCTATCTCCGATATGCCAAAACTGAAGATAGATAGGTTATTAAGACCGGCCGTAAAGTCACAGGCTTACAGGGCTCTATTGGTATCGAAACAACGGCAAAATCTGGAACTAAATACCGTTGGGATGAAGCGAAATGATGGATACTGGTTCCTGCTTTCGCCGTTTGGTTCTACGTTTGTGGTGTCTGGCTTATTCTTTATTATGTCTTAATGTCATTGAAACATCTGGAGAAAGCGAAAGATAATAATAGACTAATAAAGCTATATTTATAACTAGCTGTTTCCCGCGACGTCGTCCGCGTCAAGTTCTGTTAATAAGAATTCGATTATTTTTGCATCATTTTTCACTGATGCTTCGCTCCTATTGGTCGCAGCGTGATGTTATATAGCCTAAAGCCTTCCTCAATAAATAGACTATCCAACACAAAAAGAATTTTTCAATTCGGAGCAGTACTTGCAGAGATTAGCGCGTTTAAACAAACAAACAAACAAACAAACAAACAAACTCTTCAGCTTTATTATATTAGTATAGATTCTTTGCCTTAATACTTTGTCAGATTTTGTAAAGTAAGGCACTGTTTTTATTAATTAAAGTTATAGTAGACACAACCCGAGTTAACCTGTTTGTATAAATTTATATAACATTGAATTTTAGGGAATCCAGGATGAATATCTTTTACCGATTCTCAATTTTTTTACTTTCTTTTATTTAGTGTTTACTTAGCTTACAAGATGGCTGATACCTAGCAACATTATCTATCAATGGAACTACGCGTAAGAAAATTTATTTGAATTAATATCAAATGGCTTTTAATTTAATTATAGATTTTTAAATTTAATTATCAAAGTAACTCATTCTATTGGTAAGATAGCCATAATCAAAAATATGTATTATCTCTCTATTTCATCGTTTTAAACAAGTCTTTCTGTGTTATAATACGCAGTGATACCAAAGCCAATTGCTCGTTCTTTGCCACTAATATCAAACTTTTGAATACCTTTGTATATTTGATAATTTTCATTTTTTTCTCATTTATTACAGGCAACACTAAGCCCATGCCGATAAAAACAATCCTAAAATATATCTAATTTGAAGTAAAAATACACAATAATAATACTAATTACTAAGTAATACTACTGAAAATTATCTAGCCAAGCATTACAGAAGAAGGAAGATTACAATAGAAACCAAAGAAGCTACTACACCCATATCATTAGTCTAGAGCCCACTGAAAGCAGTGCATGCTTCGTTGTTGTTGGAAGAAAAACGTAAAATAATTATAATCACCATAACCTTCTGTATAAATACATAAATAAATAAATAAATATGCAAATAAAAAACCATATTTCAACTTAACCTGTCACTGTCTCACACTTCACTATCCATTACATAATTTTTTAAATGTATTGATAAAATACTCGTAACAGTCCGAAAATAATAAAGTAAAGTAAAGTAAAGTAACAGCCTATAATCATCCCACTGCAGGGAAAAGGCCTCCATCATTGAACTCAAGTTACCACAGCAATGATGGGTACTGGATTAATCACCACGCTTGCCAAATGCAGGCTGGTGATCACAAACCCGAGCAACGTTCGAAAATTCGAAACTTATTTTTTTTTGTTGCCCGACCCGGGAATCGAACCTGGGACCCCGAGATCATGGCCCGGTATTTAAACCACTAGACCAACGCAACGGGGCGTTACGTTAAAAATAATAAACATAATACATATGTGTTACTTGTATATAATTTGTTTAACCGTTATGAGTATTTTATCAATTCATTTTTTTTAGGTCAAAGGAAGTAAGTATTTAGGCACTACGTCCGATAACTGGACGACACGTTTAGGAATCTTCCAAACACAATATAAATGTTTTTATGTGGGGTGAATGTAATACAATTTTATTATATGACCAATTTAAATAAAATTTGTGACACAGAGACAGAGACATTTCTGTTTTCGCTATAACAATGTCGGATTCTTAACAAATGTTGTTGGGCGGGTCAATAAGTCCGTGACTTTTTGAATTTCTGACCTCTTTACCGAAAAAGCAACACTACTCCTGGCAACAGGTATCTGTCAGTTGACTCCTACCAAAATTTGAACTTGCTGCGTCAGTTAGTTTGTGTCTGACAGCTATCTTTATCAGACTACCCAGTAATATGAGGAATAAATGGAAAAAAGTGAATTTCGTGTGCTTATTAAGCATTATTTTTTGCGAAAAAAACCATTACCGAGACCAAGGCTAAGCTTGATAAATACTATGGGGACTCTGCACCATCGATTTCAATGGTAAAAAAGTGGTTTACTGAATTTCATTGTGGCCGTACAAGCACTGAAGATGCCGAACGTCCTGGACGCCCAGTTGAGGTCTCTACACCCGAAACAATCGAAAAAATTCACGATATGGTATTAGCCGACCGAAGATTGAAAGTGCAAGAGATTATGGAAGCCATAGGGATCTCGCATGGCTCAGTGGTTTCAATTTTGAAAGATCACTTGGGTATGAGAAAGCTTTCCGCAAGATGGGTGCCGCGTTTGCTCACAGTCGACCACAAACGCAATCGTGTAACAACTTCACAGGAAGGTTTGGCGTTGTTTAGTCGCAATATGGAGGAGTTTTTGCGCCGTTTTGTAACCGTGGACAAAACATGGATCTATCACAACACACCAGAGACCAAACAACAGTCAAAACAGTGGGTTTCTAAGGGTGAATCAGCGCCAAAGAAGGCCAAGGTGGGTTTGTCAGCCAATAAAGTTATGGCGACTGTTTTTTGGGATGCACGTGGGATAATCTACATTGACTACCTTCAAAAGGGAAGAACAATCAATGGGGAATATTATGCCAACTTATTGGACCGCTTCAATGACGATTTGAAAAAAAAAAACGACCTCATTTGGCCAAGAAAAAAGTTCTTTTCCACCAAGACAATGCAAGGGTGCACACATGTGCAGTTGCCATGGCAAAAATCCATGAATTGGGCTATGAATTGCTCCCTCATCCGCCCTATTCTCCAGATCTGGCTCCGAGTGACTACTTCTTGTTCCCAAACCTGAAGAAATGGCTTGGTGGAAAAAGATTTGACTCCAATGATGAAGTCATCTCGCAAACAAAGGCCTATTTTGAGGACCTCGACAAATCATATTTTTTGGAAGGGATAAAAAAATTGGAGAAGCGTTGGACAAAGTGTATAGAGCTCAAGGGAGACTACGTTGAAAAATAAAATGATTTATTTATCAAAAAATCTGTGTTTTATTCCAAAAGTCACGGACTTATTGACCCGCCCTCGTATATAAGCATTAACATCACCTCTGAAGGTAAATTATCTAATAAAAACATTATCTTAAACACATAACATAGAAAAGCATGTTTTTAATTTCTTTAACACCTTTACCCATACACACACCTTATTAGAAATCCAGTCAATATAATTAATAATCTACAACAACGCGTTAAATTTCCTTAATCGATTACCAACTATAAAACCAAAGGTGAAGGTTCAATATCAATAAAGAATATCTGCTCTGTGATATGTTAACAAGCGGTCAATCGCACTAATATTAATGCAATAAATATTTAGACCCGAGTTCACCAACAGACGTTTAAGTTTTAAACAGCGTTTAAAATATTATTTGACATATTTTGTATGGAAATTGTGTCAAATTAATCAATCTATGTTTACCGGCTGTTTAAGAATTAGTGAATTCGGGTCTTAAAGGTAACTTCCTACAAACGTACAGCCAACGGCATGTCAACATACCCAAAAAGTTAAAGGACATTGAATTGATTTTCAACTTTAAGTCCAACAAGTAGAGATCAATATCAATTAGGAAAAGTTGACGATATGTGGTAAGTTGACGTGCTATTGTCTGTACATTCAGACCAACCCACAGATCATTATTATTACCATTATCTTTTGAAGCATATACTTCGTCTTATACAGACGACAGCTTATTAGATTTTACACCGATGTATCTTAACAATGTTTACATAGGAACTAGTTTCCAACAAAATTATATAGCCCGATGTGCTGGTTGGATGACTGATTATCCTACGCAAAGTGTCAAATTTTCCCGATCGATTTTCATATTAAAGCAAAATCTTCCAGATCACTTTTCATTAGGCTAATATGATACTTTGTAGTAAGTTGGTCTGCTGTCGTGTGTATACATAATAGTTCTTTACATAGATAAATAATTATAAACATAATTGTCATAAAAGCGTCATAAAACATATAACGGGTGTAAAAAATCATAACGCAGATCCGAAAACCACCTATTGTCCCTATCACTAGGATCATTTTTTTCTTCAATACCATACCTGGGAAACAGCTGGTTCCGAAGATATTGAGGGTCAAAGTCACAATTTTGTTTTCCATTTTATTACAAACTCTGTTGCCAAAGGTCACTAAAAAACTTTCCTTCTTACAAACATAGTGTTTTTTTTTATTATTTCGTTCATAATAAGGCTTTTTTAATTACAATACGCAATGTACGGCTCAGCGCGGACGAATTTTGAACTTAGCAGCCATCTCCAGCGAAGCGGTCCAAGCTCCGGCTGCTATACATTGCGCGCTATGTATTTTAATATTTTTTGAGTCCTAAAAATAAAAATCATTTCTCAGCTATAATATTTTGTAACATGATTTGGTTTGCTTTACAGATTGCGTAGCTTCAGGATCTGCGTTTAGTTTTTTTACACCCTGTATAAAGTTGTGAATAAATAAGCTAGGATAATGTGAAAATTGAACCATTTACACGAACCTTACAACCAACCCTTATAGCTAGACAAAAAATATATGAATCGTTCAAATTTTCCAGAAGACTCAAGTAGTGTTTTTACTTAAATAGCATGGGACGTGTAAAAGCGCCTCCTGGGGCCTATTTGCAGAAATAAAACTGATTTTAACTGATTTTAACTGCAACACCATCCATTTATGTTAACTATAGCAAGTTTGTTTCATTGTAAGATCTGTATAATTTGTTGTCTAGCTTTTAACAATATATTTAATAGAGTCATTGACGCCACTTACAGATAGATAAATACTTTTCTATAGCCAGGACATACATGAGGGTAATTTAAGCAAATAAAATTTATTGCTTGACAAATGTGTCAAAATAAGAAAAAATGTCTCAGATGGGATTCGAAATTATGACCTTATTATAGTTTTTTTCTGTGTAACCATTAAAAAATGAATGAGAATGAACAGTTGCAAAACAGCATAGGGTGAAAACGACTCTATAATGTAGTGTAATATTTTACTACCCAACTACACAAATACAAAAACAAGCACACATACACAATATGTAAAATGAATGACATACCTAGTGCATCGACTTCCAGAGCGATGGAAAAACAAAAACCATTATTAAAGCGAGATATGGCAACACTTAACGCGATACAATGTTATATAGCATGTAACCTTATTTGTTTAGGTGCCAGCACAAATGTTCTCAATAGATTTTCGACTTAAACAACAACATGCTAAGATCAGTTTTAATAAGTAAATTTTGAACTGTTTGCATCTATGTCTACAAGATTGATTTTTAAGACAAGTACAAAGTAAAGCATGTAAGTGTATTTTATAAGATATGTAAGCAATTTAATTGCAATTATAATAGGGGTTAAAGTATGAAATTGCCGTTTTGTATGGACGAAATCGAGAAAAGTCATTTTTCCATACTAACAATTTTTTAGTTTTTTTAAAAGCGCCTGAACCGTTTTCGATGCAATTAAAGGTGAAAGTTAGATGGTTATAAAGCTACGCATTATAGTATTTAAATTTCTGAAAATCAAAGTATATAATACAAATATACTTAATTGAAGCAAGAAGGTCAGCTGACACATTGTAAGGGGTCTTTTCAACGACTTCCTTTGAAGTAATACTCGTAGGCACTAGTATTGCATTTTTTTTTTAGTCAAAAGTTACTTTATTTAGTTTTTGCTACAATACAAAAAGAATTACGCAAAATATGACTATACTTAAGAGCTATAAACAAAATAAAAAGTGGGAAAATGATCGCCAATTTCATACTTTAACCCCTATTAATATCAGTATTTAAATTTGAAAAACTATGACTCAGGCGGTCTCTATTTAAGTGTATATTTTTCTGTATTATGCATCAGAATCAACCTTTTAGACAATGAGCGTTATTTGAAATATGTTTTGTAGGCATATGTCTGTGATGATATTATAATTAGTCAAAAAGCAGATTTTTTTTATACTGGCAATAAAGTCTGATTTATAGTAAACTGGTATTAAAAACATGGTATCATCAGCAATCAACTCATATTAATATGATAGTGACAATGAAAATTTAAATCAGTATGAAAATTATATTTTTTACATAAGCAGATAAGATCGAATATCGCTTACCTCCGTATTTCTCCAGTAGTGCCATGATAACTCCGTTAGTCCATCCGAAGCCGGTTTGTACTACGTACTCTCCTCCACCTCCGAAGCCACCAAATACTGTCGCATCATACTGTAAAGAATCCAACAATGGTACAATTTACTAAAATTTTCAAAGATAATATCGTACTTTTGAATAAGATACCTTGAATAAAAATTTTAAATACAAAAGGTGGGACTCTAACATTCGAAAGGTTACGGGTTCGAGTCCCACTTATAGCAGTCAAAATTTTCAGTGAGGGATTTTATTTTAAACTAGCGGCCCCCGCGATCTTCGTATCGCCTCAGAAGAGTATTTGATTTTGACGTCTTAAATGTCATTGTCATCAAATATGGCGGGGTTGGAAAGGAGATGTCCCATTATAGGCCCAGACATAGTACACTATTTTCAAAAATCAAGAAAAATTTACTGTTTCTGGGGAAAATACACATAAATTTATATAACGTATAATTTAGTGGCTCAAAAATAAATAAGAACGAATAATTTATCAAACTCCATTAGGCATTTCAAGATGGAGTCAATCTAAAAAAACTTTAAATGTCAGTAGCTGTCAGATACCCCTTGTCACTTTGGCATAATCATTTACTTCAAGTTTTTGTTCTGCTTGTCGCGTTGTAGTTGTTGTAGTATGTAGTTCATTATAACGACCTCATTTTCGATTTCTGAATTTGGTATTGCTCGGCACATTACTTTCATAATGTTTGTTGTTACTACAGCAAGCGAAGGCACTCGACTCCTAGATGCGCGATTTTGAAACTGCCAAAACTGACAGACGTCATCAAAATGTCATCTTCCGCCATGATGGTTTTGTTGTTTTGTATTGCTATTTTCTTACTTAACTCTTTATTTGAACCACTTAACGAAGCCATTTTAAAAGAATTGGCTAATAACAAAATCTTATAGGTGTATTGGTATATCTTGTGTGGGGTGTACAGGTTCTGGACCTGGCCTCCATACAATTTGGGACATCTCCTTTGAATGAAGAAATACAGTTTCTTATTAGTTATTTTTACGTTAACTTTTCAATGTTTTCAACACTTATTATCCTATTCCCGAATAAAACCAATTTAAAAACCCCAAAATCATAAAAATCGGTCCAGCCGCTCTCGACTTATAAGTGGTGTAACTAACACGACTTTCTTTTATATATATAGATATCACTAGTTAGCAATATCACTTCTCAAAAACAGTTTGGAATATATGAAGTGGTATTAGTGATAAAAATACAAACTAACAAATAAACTCATCCTTGAAATCAGAAATAATAAAATGTTAAGTATCTGTAGTGCCAAAAAACGAGAATGTTATGTTGTTTTTTCTCTTTAGTTAAATCTCTTCAAATTTTCCCAACTTTGACAAATACAAAACAAAATGGCGCCCACCTTTTCAAGCATGGCCGCCTTTTGTTTCCACACTTCGAAGTTCGATCGGACCCATTTGGCGGCTATTTCGTCCGCGTATCTCACCGCTTCCGCCACGCCAGTGTTGGCCAGACCCATCACGAAGATGTACTGGAGGGGAGGCCAAGCGTTCGGGTAGTCCCATTGTTCACCCGTGTGTTCGTATGTGCTTGGCACCCCGCCTTCGAAGACGTCCACCTAAAAGAATAATTGAGGTTAACATATAAATATAAATGTATAATATAAATGTGGACAACATCACATACATTGTTCTGATCCCAATTTGAATAACTGTTTAAAGCACTCGTATTTCAATCACAGAACACGGTAAAAAGGTTAGAAAGGCAACATAGGCGGGCCTGACGGGCCACAGAGGTTATGGGCAAATGCTCATACTTCTGCCCAAACATGAACAAGTGAGCGCAGCGATTGATTTCTTTTGACGCTGCGCAACCCTATTGGTCGCGCGTCGTAAAACGAATCCCTTGATTGGCGTTTTTGGAACACGCTTATGTGTGCGAAAGCTTGTGTTTATTATGTGCACAAGTAGTAGTGGGGCACAAGTAGTAGTGGGACGCAAGCGGCGACATCAGTTCTCTTACAAATTTCTTATCTCTTTCCATGTTCTGTGCTCTCAATAAATTAACGGGAATGTAATCAATGTCCTAATTTAGAGACAAGATACATTCACTAACTCACATAAACACTCATATAAACACGCACACTGATACACGTTCATATCTACGCAAAAAACCTTCATTTATTTCCAAAAAAAAAACCCGAACGATGAAAATATATGTAATTGAAAATGTCAAAATGTGTATTTGTTGTCCCTGAGGATGATGCGGGTAACTGTGGGTCTTCCGGGTCATCAGACATCTTCAAACAAGACTTTCTTCAACACTTAACAAATCTTGCACGGACGTAAAAAAAAATATTTTTTAGGTCCGTGAAATCTTGTGTAATATTTCAATTTGTTTCATTACAATATTTCACTTTTAACAGTCAAAATTTAGGTACTGTAGAATTTAGAAACAGGCAAGTTACTTGTCAGGAGCTTTCACACTGAATATCACTTTTGATCTATTTTATTTTCTTCTGTATACTGTAAACTATATACGGTGTTGTAACAGAAGCTAGACCTCGTTTTAATAGCTAGAATCCCTTGCCAGGGACCATGCCCAATTACAATTTTACCAAACATAAAGGATCTTTGATAGATCACAGATAACAAAATAACACGAATATTGCGTTTTTGATCAGTGGCGCTATCATCTCCATGCGACATATTCATATAAGATACTTATTTAACAAGAGGCTGACAATAGTGACAGTCATTTACGTGCTGCTTCTTCTCATCACTAGCCAATATACATACAGGGTGTAACAAAAAACTTAGCGAAGGCTTAAACCTCGCATTCGGTTCATCAAACAAAATCGTATCACTTTTAATGCCCAAGTACAAAGTCTGCGTTTCAACCAATCCTAACACTACATATTTGCTAACTATCAAAAGTAATTTTCCTTTCGTTTTAGTGAATAACGGCAATAATTCCAAATAAGATTGGCTTACATTCAAAGGCTACCAATATCACAGCTAAGTTTTTACCAGTTCCCATTGGCGTCGTAACCATGCTGCCATTTAATAAAATATTTCTGAAGTTTGATTATTCGACGTACCTTCATCATGATCCAACATTATAAAACAATATCTAAGAACTACGATTGGCTTGCATCATGCCTACTACCAACAAAACAAACTAAAACGCGGAATGGTTGACCAACATAACTAAAAAAAATCATAATTTTGATTGGCTGGTCTTGTATGCCAATGAAGCTAAGGTCCACTTGACGTTGGTTGCCAACGCTCGCTGCTACTTTGTTACTACTGCTGGCCCCACCGCTGTTGTTCAACGCTAGGACAGCTAGGAGCGCTCGGGCACTTGTTTGCAAAGTGACCAGTGTTGCCACACCTCAAGCATAACACCAGGTGTGTTAGTCATTGTTTAACTAGAGAATTGGCACTAGAACGATCACATGACCTTTTATTGTCCTTAGAGCGGCACTCGGCTCTGCACCATCCTAGTTTACCGCACCCAAAACATCTTGGAGGGTCATGAGGTCCAGCAGATCTTCAGACTTGCAGTTGGACGATTCTTCACTGGGCGGATTTTCATTTTTATTCTTAGAGTAAGAGCATGCTTGCAGTTCACGTTGCATTTGTTCACGAGATTTAATCTCCGTCGTAGAAGCCATGCGTTGTAATCTTGAATCGAATTGAGATATATGCACTATAATCATAGCCAAGGTGACCTCCTTTCCTTGTCCTTGAAACGAGCCATCAAGGTCGTCGAAATAAGTGCAGCATACGAAGATAATTTTTTATTGTCTTTGGGTTTGCTATTGTTTATGTTTATAATTGTAGCCACGTCATTTCAGCAAATGATACTTATCTGAGGAAGCCATTGTGATGCGCTTCCTTTGAGAGCTTCGTTTAGTGCCATAATAAGCATGCTACCTTCTTGTTCGTTTTCAGACTGGCACAAATCAGGAGTCACAGACCAATCTGACTTATCGGGATCAAAGTCAGGTAAAATAGATTTACATGCACTCACCGGTGGTCGCATAGTGCTAATAAGATTCATCATGTTTCTGTTTTGTACCTCGTGTAAAGTGCGCAGTATATTTTCATCAACATGGCCGCCGTCTTTGGATGTCTGAATAAATCTTACTTCTGGTGTCGTCGCTGGGGATGCTGGAGTGGGTAACAGTGGGTCTTCCAGGTCATCAGACATCTTGAAATAAAACTTTCTTCAACACTTCAGAAATCTTGTTTAATATTATGTTTCAATTTGTTTTATTACAATATTTCACATTTAACACTCAACATTTAGGTTCTGTAGAACAAAGAAACATGCAAGTTACTTGGCAGGAGTTCTCACACTGAATATCACTTTTGATCTATTTCGTTTTCTTCTGTATACTGTAAACTATATACTGTGTTGTAACAGAAGCTAGGCCTTTTATAGTTAGAATCCCCTGCCAGGGACCATGCCCTATCACAATTTTACCAAACATAAAGGATCTTTGATGAAACACAGATAACAAAAGAAAAATTGCGTTGTTGATCAGTGGCGCCATCATCTCGATGCTACATATTCTTATAAGATACTTATTTAAAAAGAGGCTGACAATAGTGACAGTCTTTTACGTGCTTCTTCTTCTCATCACTAGCCAATATATATTATTTTTTACAAAAAATTCAACCATAGACAAGCGAGAAATCAGCCACCGTCAGTCAGTATCAAACCAGAAATCACCTACTGAAAATAATCAAGTTTTTCTTCAGTTCATTTCAACTTATATTCATCACGCACCTTGACCTTATCCAAGTAGTTGATGACTCTGCTGACGAAATACTCCTTCCTGCTCTGGTCGTAGCAGCCGGTCCACAGGGGTACGATGTTGGAAGGGTAGAAGTAGTCCCGTCGTCTACCTGACTCCAGGTTGTAATCCAGCCAGACGCCCACGTCTTCGTGCCAGAGGATCTGCGAGTAATTTATAGTTATTGTATCATTTGCACTGGTTTACTAATGAAGGACATGATCCTTTGTGATGCGCACCGCCAAGGAGTGAAATGCCCTGCCCGCGTCTGTTTTCCCGAAAAACTATAACCCCAAAAATTTTAAAGCAAGAGTGAATAGGCTGCTTCTGTGTAAGCTCGCTCCATCTTAGGCTTCTTCTTAACTTGTTAAGTATGTAGTCAAGAGCAAGCCCACTGAATAAAAAAAAAAGAGGAAATAGTCCGTTTATGACCATGTTCACCCTCTACACGCTTCAGGCTGAGAATAGTGACCGAGTTTCTTGCGCTGCTTCTTCTCGACACAAGCCCAGACTTGTCCCGAAGCAGTGGTAGGTTTAAATATAGGGACGTGTAAAACCGCCTCCTGAGGCCTATTTGCAGAAATAAAAATGATTTTACTGATTTTTCACGTGGATATTACTAAAACTGTTTCGTTTTTCGGATGGAACATCATGGACAAAATCATGGAATAACTCTGGTGAGCTAAACAAGCAGTAAACATCTTACAATTCTGAGACTCAAGCCAATCCATCACTAATTTTAATAGACTACTACTATATCTGTCACTACTTATTTTTTTTATAGTGTTTGTTACTGCCGGAACAAGTTTCGCATAGAAAATAATTCTTGATAATCATACGTATACGTACGTACGTATCTCCTACATGATTTTGTCCATGTTACGAGATAGGCCATCCAAAAGTTTCTCAGCCATTAGTGAAAATGTGCTCATTATTATTAATTAAACTACAAAACAAGTGTCTGCAGATTGGTTTGATGTGAACATTTTGTTCTTATACCTAGGCAGATGGAAATGTGTTGGTATATTACATAAATCCAACTTCTACTTCCGCTAATACAATCGTTCATTTGTTCAATCAGTTGTTTACTCGAACATCATTCTTCTACCTTCACTTCATTATAGACCTTTGAATAGTTAGCAAGTGTTTTACTGTGCTAGTCCTACACCCTAAACCAATAGAATGCTCTTGCAATACAGGTCCAGTAGATAATACGTTCACGAACTAACCTTTTCAATGGCTTCCATGTACCGCGCGTGTATCATTCTGTAGTAGTCCGCTTTAGCCCTGTTGTCCAGCTTGGTGTGAAACTCCGCCATGATCTGAGCGTTGCCGCACATCATAGCGTTCAGGTCTACTGGAACTATTGACCGGGTCTTCAGGTTTGTTAGATTACCTGCAAAACAATCGAGTTTAAGGCCGTTATTAATAACCTATTCAAAAACTAGGTTTGTGCTGAGGCCCCACTGGATTAGTGGAACTGCTACTGCAACTGATTGAGTTTGGTTTTTTATTTCACATCATTCATCATCATCATCATCTTAGCCAAACGAAGCCCACTGCTGGAGATAGGCCTCCCTAAGGATCTCCACAACGATCGGTCCCACGCCACTCGCATCTAGCGGCTTACGGCGACATTCAAAAGATCGTCGGTTCACCTGGCCTACCACTAGATCAACGTCCGATGCGAAACCCGGATCTCTAATAAAGGTTTATTATATTTAATTTACAAAAAGTCTAAACTTCTTAACATATTTTTTTTTTAAATGTGGACAACATCACATACATTGTCCTGATCCCAATTCGAATAACTATTTAAAGCATTCGTATTTTGGAAACCAGAAACAACGAAGGTACCACAAACACCCAGACCGACCCAGACAGAGAAAATGTAGAAAAACTCATTTTTTCTACATTGACCCGTCCGGGAATCGAACCCGGGACCTCGGAGCAGGCGACACCTTGAAAACCGGTGTGTACGCCACTCCGCCACGGAGGTTTCTCCTTTCTTAACTAAGAATCTTTTGTAAAAAACTTTAAAAAAACACAATGACAACTATTTGCATGTTAAAAATTGTTTGTCTAATTGGAACACAAAGCACACTATACCTATAATATAACTCTCAAACAAATACCACAAATATATACAGTGATCATGAATGAGTTTGTTAATTGAATTTAGGTAGAATGTTTTTGTCTTAGATTTCGTGATGCGCTATCTATGGGTCAATCTATCGTGAAATTCTTGTGAAGTTATTTAACTTGATTTACTAAGAGGCGATTGGAGTGCTGCCAGAGGAAAATGAGCAGCGTCTTCTCTGTCTTAAACTGCGCTCGCCTGTAAACCGTGGCCATGGCGAAGTCCAACAGTGGACAATGATGACGTATATAATGACATAACACACACATCAAACCGTCTCACCGCCCACTTGGTTCTGTCCGGTCACTTTGTATAAGTATTCATTGATAGCAGCGTCGCGATGTATGGCGTCTAACGAATAATTATACATATAAATAAATAAGATAAATACTCAACATACTAGTTTCTAGAATATACACGTAAATAAAAAACCGGCCAAGTGTGAGTCGGACTCGCGCACGAGAGGTTCCGTAACATTGGGTAAGACTCAGTAAACAACAGTAGGTACACAAACTTCTTACATTACCTGTTGCCAATATTGATATCGAGCAAAAAAGGGCAAAAAATTCACGTTTGTTGTATGGGTATACTCCCCTTAATTTTTTTTTTATTTCTTTTTTTTTTGTTATAGCGGCAACAGAAATACATCATTTTAAAATTTCAACTGTCTAGCTATCGCGGTGTTTGATTTACAGCCTGGTGACAGACAGACGGACGGATTGACAGCAAAGTCTTAATAATAAGGTCCCGTTTTTACCCTTTGGGTACGGAACCCTAAAAATAAAAAATGGGGACAACACACACATTGTTCTGTTGAAGTAAGTACCAATAGATTACAAGGCGACTGTTCTAACCACAGAACATTGAAAAAGGTTACAATGGTGATGTAGGCGGGGCAGACGCGCCACAGAGGTTATGAGCAAATGCTTTTACTTCTGCCCAAAGGTGAGCGCTGTGAGTGATTCTTTTGACGTTGCGCGACCCTATTGGTCACACGACGTCAAAAGAGTTCGCTTGATTGGCGTTCTTTGAACTTTGAACATACGTTTTGTGTTGGGAAATTTATTAAAGGCTCCTCGCCTTAAACTGCTTTATGCGCACACCGAAAAATTCAATGAAAACAACAAAGAGTCATATTTTTTCAGTTAATTATTTCAATATACGAAACCGAAAGAAATATATTTAGAAATATTTAACAATCGATTTATATGAAACAGATTTTGAATGTTTTTTTTTTATTAAATAAATTGTAGTTTTTAATGTACAGACAACGGCAGGTCAACCTACCTAAAAAGTTAAAGGTCACTGAATTGATTTTCGACTTTAAGTCCAACAAGTAGAGATAAAAATCAATTGAGCAAATTTGACGTTTCGTGGTTAGTTGACGTGCTGTCTGTACACTAGTAATTTAATGTCCTCAAAAACAGTTTTAAAAACATGATTAAAGTTACTTATTTTGGAATCAGAACAATGTATATCCTAGTGCTATAAGGCTTTTCAAGGAAATAGCAAAAAGGTTAGTTGACATCACAGGAGACCGAAGAGCTGGCAGCTACCTCGGACAAAGAATTAGTTTAGCTATTCAAAGGGAGAACGCTGCCAGTATCTTCGGATCCTTGCCTAAAGGGACTCCTTTTAGTAATTTTAATATATTTTAGTTATTAGTTATATTATATTTTTGAAGGTTTTTAGTTGTGGGTTTCTTAATATTTTTTTATTTATCAAAATGCATGTTTTATATCTGTTTGATTAGGATAGGTTCATTGTTTTAGATTTATCATATTATAGTTTTTATGTGGTATCTCAAATATATTATTAGCTGCCAGTTAAAGTAACAATGTATAAGAATGTGTCCACATTAACTCAAGTATTTATTTATTTCTTTTGACACACACTTGTCATAAAACAAGAGTTCAGACGATACTCATGGAATGATGAACCTCCGCTATTTTTACTCGGTTTAAAAGAAAACTCTATTACCTTTGTTAGTTCCATTGAGGATGAACCAGCGCGATGAGAAATCCCACCCGGATTCAGCGGCCGCTTTCAGCTCTGCGTACAATTCTTCTTTCTTGTCGTTGGTATCAAAAAATCTGAAAAAAAAAACAACAACTGTTATCGTGTCGAACAATTGTAGGTAGTGGGCTAATATCCTACTTAATGACAACCCATTTACGCGCACTGTTAAGCACGGGTCTCTATCTATACTAATATTATAAAGCTGAAGAGTTTGTTTGTTTGAAGTACTGGTACGAATTGAAAAAATATTTTTTGCATTGGATAGTCCATTTATCGGGAAAGGCTTTAGGCTATATAACATCACGCTGCGACCAATAGGAGCGAAGCATGAGTGAAAAATGTTGCAAAAATAGTTGCGATCATAATAATAGAAATTGACGCGGACGAAGTCGTGGGCAACAGCTAGTATTTTATATTAATCGGAATTAAAAATTTTGATTTGTATGAAAATAAAAACAATTAAAATGATGATATCAAACAGACTTCACTATACTATTTATATGCATATTATGTCAACATACCTAGGTTAGTTTTGGCTTGTTATAGCATTAACCTAACAGTAAGTATACACTGTGCTTTTTGAACCAACTGGAAAAAGAATCCCACGTTATTAAATCATTATGTACATACAACATCATGGCAGTATTATTTATTTTTTGATAAAAAATATTTTTTGGAAAATTCGTAACACGCTGTGACGCGCACAGACGTATTGTTTTGCTGCGGCCGGGTCTCGGTTGAATGGATCTTACACAGATACATCTGTGCGCATCACAGCGTGTTTCAAAACAAATAACTGAACCAATACTTAATACCTAAAAAAAAAATAACACTGCCAAGATGTCATACAAAATGGTTAGATAACGTGAGCTTCCTTTTACAGGTGGTTCAAATTGCACGGTGTATATATTTTTTCAATTAACATATATGCTCTTAGGTATACACAAGCGAAGATACTTACCTGGCACTATCAACGTCTTCCTTGTAGCTCTCTGGTCGCGGTCCTTGGGACTGGTCAATATATCTTGACAACTGGTATCTAGAAATAAAGAAAACAACACTAATGTAATATAAAAACTATAAAATTGCATGTTAACATAATTAGGCCAGCGGTTGATGTCAAATGTATGAAAATAATTTAAAAGGAAAGCCTATTAAAAAGAAAAGGTTACCCATTCGATAGGGTTACCCATGTGATAGGATTACTTTTGATTGAGTTAGCTCATTAGTTCGGTAACCTTTTAAATAAGGTTTTTAACGGCTTACCACAAATTATGGGTTGCGCATAGAAATTAAAATAGCCTAACAGCATTCCAAAACACTTTTTAGGGTAAGCCTATTAAGGGGTTTTCAGTATTGATAAGCGCTTACCTGGATTAATCGTATTGTTTGGTTTAGCATATCGTTGGGGTAAGCCCGTTGATAAGCTTATCTTTCGGATAGGGTTTATAAAAATATTCTCTGGTATTTATTTACCCGCGACCTTTATCAGATCGTCGATCCACCTGGTAGCGGCTTACCCACAGATCGTCGTCCGGTGCCATTGCCATTCCAGACATTTACCGCCGCAACGGCCATCAGTTCATTATATTATGTGCCTTTATATGGTGCTATTCTATTTGAGACCTCCTCACAAAGATTTCAGGTCAATATATTTACTTAACGCCTCGTTGGTCTAGTGGTTAAATACCGGGCCAAGACCTCGGGTTCCGGGTTTGAACCGTTATTATTTATTATAATTATTCTTTTTTTATATATATTATTTTTTTTCTTTTTTCCATGTTTATCTTAAGTCCCATTCTTTGGGTGGTACTACAAAGATCTGCGAGCAATGTGTTCACGTCTTCCAAGGTCTTACTTATGATGACTACTTATGGCGGTCAGTGTACTTACTTATGGTGGTCGTATTCGATCTCGACCGTGTGGTTGTTGATCCAGAAGTCAAACTCCTTGTCTAGTGTGTGTATGTGTTGCTGGAGGAAGTTGATCCCTCCCATCCCGCTGTCGTCCAGGATAAGCTTCACCATGGGGATTAAGAGCGGGGGTTGTGATCTGGTGGGTAGAAATATGTTCCATGAAAACAAGTTAGACAAAAGACCCTATCACAGTTGTGTGATTATCCTATAATTCTAGAGGCAGAGTTTTGCAAGCCGCTGATTACAGGTTAATTAATTTTACTTCCTTACTGTCAGCAAATCAGTAAAACCAGTTTTATTTCTGCAAATAGGCCCCAGGAGGCGCTTTTACACGTCCCAATATTTAAACCTACCACTGCTTCGGGACAAGTGTGGGCTAGTGCCGAGAAGAAGCAGCGCATGAAACTCGGTCACTATTCAACTTCCAACGTATCAGTTTGACCCACAGATTTAGTATTACGTTTATGGTTTGACCTTTCACCGGCGAAATGCAGCCAGTCATCTCAGTACTTTTTTATTTACAATTTTTAGAGACTTTTTTATTTAATTTTTTTTGTATTTCTTTATTGTATAAATATAAGCTCGCCTCGTTTCAAGTGAAAATATTTATACAGTCTCAAATTAGTATATAAACTTGAAAAATTTTGTCTCAGGCGAGACTCGAACGGGCGCCATACCATTAGGCCACCGAGACACTGCGACACGGCGCGAATTTTTCAAGCATATTCTTACGCTGTGAGCCAGCGTTGCTTCATCAAATGTTAGGAGCTTGCACCCCCAACACCCGAAAGAAACATCTTTGCAGATGTTTGACAGTCAGTTAAGATGAAACAGACATTTATATACTTTATTTGATATTTTTAGCAACTTAATTGCACTTATAATATCAGTATATAAACTTCAAAAATTTTGTCTCAGGCGGGACTCGAACCCGCATCTCCTCGCATGCCGGGCGGGCGCCATACCATTAGGCCACCGAGACAATGCGACACGGCGCGAATTTAATCTCAAATTATATCAGAGGAACAGGACCCCTATCATTATATCAAAAAAATCTGGCTACTTTTCATTTGATTTTTTCTAACACAGTAAATAATTATTCTAGGACCTAAGGTGACCTTGTTTTGGCTTTTGTTATTTTAGATTTTAGGTATTGTTTAATTTGAGATCTGTCCATGGAATTTTGGTTAAATAAATAAACTTAGCCTAAATAAGTCCACAGCTGGTTATAGAACTCTCCAAAAGAACCTATACTATAACCACGCTTGGCAGTGGCGATAGCAGTTTTGCCAATGGTGGATAGATGACACTGGCGCCCGTTTTTTTCATACAGTGCTCCTTTAGTCTCCTTTTGCGATATTCAGAGGTAACTGCTTACTGCACCAAATAGCAATCAATTTAAAATAGTTTTGCTTCATTCACATAAAAAAGTGATAAGTCTATTTTCTTTGCTCAGCGGACGGCTTTACCACTTTTTTCCAAGGTAGTTCCAAGGAAGATTTTTAACTACATTTGGTCCCGGTAGATGGCGCGCTTGAATCGGTTCGCTTTTATTAAACTTTAAAACAAAAAAAAGGGTAGAGGAATAGTAGAAGTTTGGTAGGAGTAAGATAGGAGAAGAGATTGGGTAGTAGTAGTAGTAGAGATAGCATATCAAGCAAAAGGAATTTTCGTTGGGCAGCTAGTAGATTTTTTTAATTCATACCTCATAGCATAGTAAACTCTTCCTCCGTTAGGGATGAAGCCTATCCTCTCGACAACGTCCAGGAAATTGGACACCATCCCTCTGGCCGTATCCCTCATCTCAGATAGTAGCAGTCCTTTGATGATCCAGTAGGAGTCCCAGTAGTAAAATTCACGGAATCGACCACCTGTGAAATGCAATGAACGAAATTTAAATCTTCTGCTTCTTGTCTTATGCTTATCTTTCAAAAATAATCTGCTGTTAGAGTATTTTAAGCCTCTTACATACCTATGACGGGACTTGTTAAAAATATGGACCATATCTCACAATTGTTCTTATTCCGAAGTAAAATTTTAAGGCGCCGGAATCAGAAACAACGAAAGTGACACAAACATCGACCCGGAATCTGCTGGTTTCACCTTAAAAAACCGGTGTACCTACGAAATTTTAGCATGAAGGTCGTTTAAATTTTTTTGATAAAACAACACTTATCCTACCCTTCGGGATGATTTGAGAACTATTTCGAGATGCTCTTATGAAAAATATTAAAATTAGTTACGCCCTAAAACTTTATGCGTTGCATCATCATCATCACACACAATCCTCATGGGTTTGGAATCAGTTTGACCAATGGTGGAGACAAGACAGCTGCCTGACTTCTTCTGGTAGTTTAAAGCTTACAAAAATTTTAAAAAAACGCTTCAAAATCGAACCTCTTCTTTAACCAATAAAAAAAAAACTGTACTTACCAGGTACAATAATAGGATTGTCAACATAGATAATCGAGTACAGGTCAGGGTTGTCTCGCACATCGGGTTTCATCTTCCTTCCCAGTTGAAGCCACAGCTTGTTCAGGTCCGACGCCCACATGCTGAGGAGTGGGTCTTTGATGCCTTTGAGAAACTCTGCGGACCAGATAAATCTCGTTAGTACACCAGCTAAGGACGGCAATGACTTTTATTCTCATCATCACTTTGCTTATTTTAATCCTGATATCTTTCTTTAATATGATTTGGTGTCAGAGTTTTCCAAGCCCCCAAGTTTTAAGGACCCCTGAAATGACTTGTTTTCACGAATATCAACTTGCGGCAGTTACCGCCCCAGCGGCCTTAGACAAGTGGCTTCTTAATATCGTTAACGCTAGACGAATAGATGTCAAATGTATGAAAATGATAAGCTTCCGATCGTTCGGTCTTTTTTTAATGTCATTTTCATTTTGTTATCTATTCGTCTGGCGTTAACGATATAAGAAAGCTACTTGTCTAAGGCCGCTGAGCAGAAGCTAAAGTAGCAGCTATAATTAGCCCTCCCCCCCTCCAGGGCAAAGGCCTTAATCATTGGATTGAAGCTACTACAGTAATGATGGGTCGACGCATGATCACCTCGCTGGCCAAATGCGGGTTGATGATCACAAAAGCAATGTTTGAATATTCAAAACTCCTGTAGCCCGAACCGGGGATCGAACCCAGAATCCAGAGATGCTGGACCTAAGCCACTAGACCAATCAAACGGGGCGTCAAATTTAAATGAAATCAATTCGGATATTCTTACTAGGCTGCTCCTTCCAGTCAGTTGGAACCCAATCTTCAAACTCGGAGCCTTCAGGGTCGAAGTTCTGCTGAACGAACTCCATGATCTCAGCCTTCGTCGGCCGGGAATCTGTCCTGGAACATTTTGGATTATGTAAAACACGTTTTAATACAACAGCCAGCTTCATCACCAACACCTGATCTTCACGACGACCCCGCGACTTTGACCAGAACGTCGGTCACACAGTACATAGTCCGGTACGAGGTTGCCATTTCAGAACCTTTCCACCCTAATTGCTATCAATCTCAAATGTGGTAAGAAAAGTACTACCTAATGCCTGAACTACAACTCTTCCACATTCACTTCTGTGTGTTATACCTACCAACAGTTTTAAGATTTGTCATCAATATTGAAGGGAAAAGAGGACAAAATACGATTTACCACCACCAAAGCGAAGAGTAGAAAAGTGGTTCTGATTTAAACTTTCATGGTCATTAGTAGGGTTAACTGATTCGGGGTTTTTTTAAGCAGTTCATCCGAATTGACCACATCTTCTGTGATGGGCCACGACGCTTGCAAACGGTGCTAAAAAATCGGAAACTCAAAAGGTACATGGTAAAAGCCCTGAATCAATTAACTCTAGTGCTCATTAAATTTCTTCTCAGGAAAGCAAGCGATAGTCAGACATGTACGAAATTCAAAGGTATACTGTAGGTAGGTAAATACCCTTGATCATCCTGCTGCTTACCTCCTCATCATATCTTTGAAGTGTTCCATGGTGATGTTGGGGGAGTACCGTATCTTCATGTCTACGAAAGTCTTGGAGTCGTTGAACAGTGCTGCCATCTGCACGGTATCCAGCAGCGGGCCATGGCAGTATATTTCACTGGAAATGGAGAAAGAATTCTGTGTTCAGATCCATCTTCGTAAATAGTGTAAGGATTTTGATACGGGTTAAATAAATTGATAGGCTGAGTAAGAAGGAATGTTCGTTTTTTTTTTAATGAAGGTATCAGAGGCTATGTAACTTGTCTGGTAGAGTAGCGATAAGACCGCCTCATGGTACTTATTTTGTTTTGTCATTTTTAGTAACCTATTTTCGTGCAGTAACGTGAGGTAACTTTTTACAGGTGCCTGTCAAATGGGGGCCGGGTTCGAGTCCCTGTCGGGTCAATTTAAGTTACGATATTTTCCAAATATGAATCTAAGAGGGATGGGGCTTTATACTCGTGCATAAGACACGTCTACCGTAAGATGGAAGTCATAAAATGAGGTAACGGCTTGGACAACTGACACCAGATTCATCTGAGGGTGGTCTTCATTGCACAAAAAAAATATGTAAGAGCTATTTGCCATAGGGGACCATATGACTCTTGTAGGTATTTGTCAAATTGCATATTTTTACCGTCCCTAGCACGTAGTAGTACGTACATCCTTGAAATATTTAAATTTGTAAAAAGGTACTATTTATTTAAAAGAGCAAATGATGTTTACCCAAGGAACACTAGACACTACTCGTATGTTAATTATAGACCACTCGACGACCACTACACAAAAATAACATAAAGGTTCCTTTAAAAATGAAAAACATGCATACACAGTAATCCCACAGGAACAGTATATTTTTTCGGGATTTCAAGTAGCCTTAAAATTTTATTAAGATCCGTTCAGTCATTTTGGCATGATTGACTAACAAACATCCATCCGAACATTCACATTTATAATATTAGATTACATTAATTGAGTTGTCAAGAATCTCTTTAGATTCTATAATCATATGACCCAGTCATCGTCAATTTTTATCAGAGCTGCGCTTGCGCAGCTATAAAACCGTTCAACAATACAATGCCTCTTCCGGTTACGCATTCGCTCCGATTTCAACACCTTTGCGATACAGAACATAAAGTTCAAATTACAACACTGCACGTAGATAAAAATACGTGTATGATGCGATACATTCTGTTTTAATGCATTGTAACCATGGAAATAAAATGAATAGCTAGATACAAAATCAGCGTGATGAAACGTCCTCATTGTCGTCTGGTGCCGGGCACGTTGAAAGAATTAGCACCCTTCGGTTCGCCTGAAATTTAAAGACATTTGACCAACCCGTATTGGCCTAAACTTATAACGTATAATTATTGCCTAGCCTAACAGTTGTCTTCGCATAGTTTGGTTTGAAAATTGAAAACCCTAATGTCGAATGCACTAAAATGTAGATTAACAATTTTAGGCTAAAATATTGTGTGCCAATAAGGATTACAAACAATTTGGTCTACTTATCAGTCTAGCACCACCCCTAGTCTTTCTGTGGGTGTCGCAAAAGGCGACTATAAAGGAGTACAGGCAGAAGGGAACGGGCAACAGCGTCTTTTCTCCACCGAAAATTTTGGAGAGGTCTATGTCCAGCAGTGGACTGCCTATAAGGCTGGCGATAGTAACGATGAACACCTCCTTACAAAGATACACATTGCAGTTGCATTCAGATGAATAATCACAATTAGGTATTTCTAGCAGATACCGACACTACATTGAATTATTTCAACCATTTAATTAGTTTTCAATTAGGGAAATTCACATCAATTTACATCAAATCACTGCATTTTTACTTCAACAATGAGTATAGCTCCTCTCTTCCCTCTACCTTACTAAAGTGCGCCCCGCATTGGTTCGAAAGCATAATTTCCCCTCAGTAAAATGCGGGACGCCTTTGTTCGACAGCATAACTCCCCTTTCCTCTCCAACTTTAAAAATTGCAGGCCGCTTTGGTTCGAAAGCATAAATCTCCTCTTTCCTCTATCGCAGTTAAGTGCGCCCCGCATTAGTTCGAAAACATAAATCCCCTCTTTCCTCTATCTTAGTAAAGTGCGCCCCGCATTGGTTCGAAAACCTTAATCTCCTCTTTCTTCCATCTTAGTAAAGTACGCCCCGCATTAGTTCGTTAGCATAACTCTCCTCTTTCCTCTATCTTAGTAAAGGCCGCCCCGCATTGGTTCGAAAGCATATTTTTCCTTCTTTGCTCTATCTTAGTAAAGAGCGACCATTGATTTTTCAAAGGATAATTCTTCTCTTCTCCCTACCTAGTGTGCTGCCTGGTATTAATCATAAATAACTAAGAGCTATGCTTACAAAAGCGGTTCGTATTCTACTAAATTAGAGAATAGGGTCTACCTTAGTAGAATGGGCATCGCTTTTGTTTTAAGTCATAACTCTCTTCTTCTCTTTCACTCTTAGTAGACCCCGTAGATTTCGACTATGTATTTTAATTGTCATTCAGACCACCACCATTTTAACTCATTTACAAACTTATTCGACAAGTTACGTGATTGTAGAATTACAATAATCAAGGGCGGTTTTATATGGGTCCCTATCTCACAGTGGTACATGGCCATGCTAATTATCATATTAGAACTAATCAGTCGGTGATGATCACTGCAAAATTGCTAACTAATTAACTATGTAGGTAGGTAATTCTATAATTTACAAAACACTTTTATTTTTAAACTAGCTGACACCGCGTGCTACTTATCGCATCAACAAACAAACTCTTCAATTTAATAATCTTACTAATTATAAATGCGATTAATGTTAGTTACTCATGCCAGAACGGCCGCAAGGATCTGGAAGATGTTTGGCATTAAGATAGACCATAGGCTTTAATAGGCCATAGGATTATTTTATCATATACAATGTAGTTTCAAATTTTAATTCCCATATATTGCTAGAAACTCCTAGTATAGAAGTCCACACCCGGATAACCTGATCTGACTACCGCAAGCGACTATCCGTTTGCATCTAAAATCCCAAAACTCAACCAGATCATCAGTCCACCAGGAAACCCGAGCTAAAACCAAATCCACTCACCTAGAGCAAGTAGGAGGTAGATTACTCCGGTCGGCAGCTACCGCCACCGTCAGCAGTACACCAACAAAACACCACATCTTCATTGTAAATCCTTTATAATGGCACAACACTTACACTAATATCACTCTTAGGAACAATTAACACTTAAATAATTATATCTAGTATCACTCGGAACGTTTTTTGGTTGAGTTTTCACTGTCTTTACGTGTTAAGGTATGTGTTGAATGTTTTCGACGGCTTCTGCCTGAGCCGTAGGCTGGTCATCTTGGGGTGTTGCGAGGGTATCGAAGCAGTCGGGAAGGCACCTGAGGCGCCGATCCTATGGCAATCTGTAACAAACAAATACAGGATGAAATTTAAATCACCATCCAAATTTTATTAAAACGATCTAAATGACAAAAAACAATTAACTTGTTTTTTTCTTTTGGTATATAGCCCAGTACAAAAATGACAAGATAAAGTACTTAGAGAATGTCCGCCAAAAATCTAAAATTATTGATACGGCCTCCTCTGTGTTGCGAACAGGAGCGTAAAAATTGATAACTACTTATGTTGCGAAAAATATTTTCGGGTGAAAACTTGATCTACATTTTTAACTTCATAAATGTGCTCTAACTACGATACTCAACGTCTATAAAAAAATTTGACGATGATGAAAAGCCACCTGTATCTTTAGTGGAACAGTAGGTATAGCTGGCGCATACTTTTTTTCATTGTTGAATTAACGTACTTTTAATTTAAAAATAGCATAGCTCGAATAACATTTCATGACAAATAGTTATAATCTTATGCCAAGATTTTTAGCATTCTTCCAAGTTACGTTTTAAAAGTAACATTAACGTACGTTATTGGCGTAGCAGTATTAAGAATATTCAAAATCAGCTAATAATTTGTTATACCTTTTAAGCAACACTAAACATATTTCGCAGAAACGACTTTTATTCTTATAACAATGGTGTATGTCAGTTTGTTAGGTAACAACTGACTTTGCAGAATTCAATGCAATAGCGTCACTATTAATAACATTGATCAGTGATCACGTTTGAGCATAGTCAGTCAAGCGTACAGAAAATTACTTGTAGGTTTAAGTTTAACGGATACAATTTTAATAAGAAGTTACTATTTTTAACCGAAGTTATTTTTATGTCTAAAAACAATCAGAGGAAAAGCTATTGGTTTAAATTCAACTAATAACTTTTTGCACGTTTTGGTATGTGCAGGAGTACAGGTGCTCTATACATGGCATTTAGTAACTTTAACAGCCTTAAAAGGTAATGAAATTAGTATTAACAATTTCTATAATGTCTGCAGGAAAAGATCAATATTTTTTTAAAACCGTATGTTAGATATACGATGATACGAATTAGGAAAAAGGACATTTTTTAATTACCCTTTAACAACTAGGAATCCAGAAATTATTCAAAAGAATAAAAAATATAATTATATTGGAGAGAAATTATATTTTAATTCTTTTAAAAAACAAATAAAAGCTACACCGCTTATTCAGCTATCATATGCCTCAACCTTGATAAACAATACTCTATAGCAGTCGCCACAAAACTACCAGTAATAGTAGCAGTAGTAATATTCCCTACTACAGAAATAAAACTAAACAGGAACCCAATCATACGGGGGACACGAGTGAGGATTCACTTCACTCGTGTAGTCGTGTCCCTCCAATTGAACAAAATGCTAAATTGATAGTGCGAAAATGAGCAGGATATACGGCTTCGCTTGCGTGATAGCGTGTCACCCACGGCACTCTTTGATCAATAAAACATCTGTACCGACGATATACAATTTGATGTTTCAACAGCTTGTAAAAGTATCTGCAAACTTTGGTCTGAATTTCATGCAACGTAAACGTAAGTCACTTTTCTTCCTATGGACAGACAACAGGCGTTCACATCATACATTATGTCAATAAGCACTGCATACCCTGCAGGGTAACGTCTACCAAAATAAAATACCGATCCCTGCATTAGGTACTTCTACAGTAAAGTTTTAAACTTTGGTATTGCATTGCTGTGAACGCCGCTGCAGTGTTTTTTTTTTATGTTTCAACAGCTGTTTGAAAAGTATCTGCAAACTTTGGTCTGTATTTCATCCAAAGTATTCAATAAGCCACTTGTCTTCCTACGGGTGTCGTAAGGGGCGACTGAAGGAATACTATCAGAATTCGAACAGCTGCGTAATTTCTTCATCATTAGCCAAATTGCGATCGAAAACACGCTTACCAAAGACGGTTATGTCAATCCTACTGATGACGATGATGATGAGCAATGTGCATCGGTCAACTTCTATGTTCAGTGGGCTATATTGTAGGCTTGTTATATTTACTTTCAGGCTCCAAGTGATAAATGGAAAAAATTCGGATTAAATAGGAAAAGTAGGTCATTTTTTAGTTTACAATTTTTAGGGTTCCGTACCCAAAGGGTAAAAACGGGACCCTATTACTAAGACTTCGCTGTCTGTCCGTCTGTCCGTCGCTCTGTCACCAGGCTGTATCTCAAGAGCCGCGATAGCTAGACTGTTGAAATTTTCACAAATTATGTATTTCTGTTGCCGCAATAACAACAAATACTAAAAACAAAATAAAATAAATATATAATTCCCATACAACAAACCCGTTTTTTTGGCCTTTTTGGTACGGAACCCTTCGTGCGCGAGTCCGACTCGCACTTGGCCGGTTATTGTTTCTCTTTTGCAGGTTTCAGAGGATAATGATTGTTAATATTCATAAAAAATTTTGATGAACCTTACTATGGTAAAGACGTCGAAATAAACCAGATAAGAATACGACTTTTATTAAGACGGCAAATACTTGCTTACATAAAAGGCTTTCTAAAGGAATTTATTCTATTAAGCTATTTTGTTTTTGAGTAACTACTTACAACTAGTACGTGTTATTTTACAATTGCGTAAGAATTAATTTCGCTAACTTTTTTTTGGGTCAGACCCATGTCAAAATACAAAATATTACTGAAAATAAGTAGGTAAGTCATTATGTCCAATGACGTTGCCCAACAAATCTTAATGTAACTACAGGTAATATAGGCGATTTGTAAATAGGGTGTAATATAAAAGATAACGATTAACGAAAGCAAATAGTCGGGATGAGCCAAGATTTAAAACAGAGAGTTTATTACTGTGTAGGTGTTGACACAATAACACTAAGCAAATACATTCTTTTAGTCATAAAGCGAATAATAAAGTAATCCACCAAGCATAATTTAGTAGGAAATAACAACACCATTTTATTGAAGCTTCTTCTGTTTTTCGTTCCATTAGCATACGTCATCTTGCTAATAATTCACTTTGAATGTAGTTGTCGTTCATATAGAATAGTATAGTAGCATTGCAATTTTAATAAACACATTTGCATCTCAGTTTACATTGCGGTTAACTGTTTCAATTGAATGTATTGGTTGGTTACTTATTAGGATCATCTCTATTACTGCCTGATTGATAAGTGATTCCAATTGGATATTACAAGACATACATAGAGAGAGTACAACATATAAGCTATAAAACAGAGAGTTTGGTGTCAATAGTAAAATTTGTTTGTTTTGTAAAGAATATGTCTTTGACTTCAGCACATGACTATGCAAGATCGTTTAGAAAAAAAGTCAAGTCAATGATAAATGTTTTTGTTTAGTTTGTGAATATCTTTGACTTCTGCACTTGTAAATCCAAGAGCGTTTAAGAGAAAACACAAGGGCCGTTTTTCCATACAAACGTAGTCCACTGTTTCCTCCCTGGTTAAATCCAGTAGAGCAATAATTTTTATTACATAAATCCGTGGCCACTATTAGCATGTTTCTTATTTTCTGTTTTTTACAAATTAATTAATAAAAAAGATATGAGCCCTCAAAAATCTA
This sequence comes from Anania crocealis, assembly GCA_949315895.1. Lineage (NCBI taxonomy): Eukaryota > Metazoa > Arthropoda > Insecta > Lepidoptera > Crambidae > Anania > Anania crocealis. The sequence continues at coordinate 3,390,414 of OX438874.1, read as the reverse complement.
AAAAATTCGCCAGATTTTCCGCTGTGTTAAATTTGTTTTAGCTAAATTTAAGAAAAAGAGGAAAACATAAGAACACGGCCTTTAATTTTTAATGAAAAAGTATTTAAATCGGTCTAGTTTTGGAAAAGTAATCGGGGGACTACGAAACGTTGATTTGATGTGTTTTCAGTAGGTATTTTCGGTCCAAGAAGCAATTGTCTCTATCACACTCTGCGGTGAAGCCGTTTGGCACTGCGCGACAGCAATAGATTTTACAAATACCTATTTTTCAATTCTCTCGCCCGTAGTGTTTCCTCTTAAGACGACCAGCATTTTTCCAACCGCAAATCTTACGTTACACCTTTCAAGGTCTTATTATTCAATAGCATAAGAATAAACTGTATCATCTTCAACGATGTTAGTACATACAACTGCATATCGATATTCGTATTCAATTAAAACCCTTCTGTCGATTGCAATAAGAGCTGCACCGACATATGCTGGGTTATACGGAAGATAAGTGTGGACATCCGTTGTATGATTTACGGAGCCAATTGACCGGAGTATCAATTGGAAGATTACTTTACCTTCATCCAACCTTGGTTAGACTAGACAACAAATCAGATATCGAGATGGGGAATCTAGATTTTTCTTAAAATAAAGTAAAAGTAAAGTAACAGCCTATAATCATCCCACTGCAGGGAAAAGGCCTCCATCATTGAATTCAAGTTACCACAGCAATGATGGGTGTACTGGCAGAATCACCACGCTTGCCAAATGCGGGTTGGTGATCACAAACCCGAGCAACGTTCGAAAATTCGAAGCTTTTTATTGCCCGACCCGGGATTCAAACCTCGGACCCCGAGATCTTGGCCCGGTATTTAAACCACTAGACCAACGGGGCGGTCTAGACCAACGTTTTTCATTGCAAGCATTTTTATAGTCATAAACATTATCAATATATTTGATAATATAAAAATTGTACATTTACAGTTTAAAGCATAATTGTAATTTCATTGAAATTGTAAAATAATTAACTCGCTTTTTACCACCCTCATAGGGAAGATGACAAAATTGATGATTAGTAATTGTATTTAGGCCGGTACCACACAGCGAATTTGTTTATTCGTAACAAATAAGCATTTTGAATTACTTACAAAACAATATCAATTAAAAATTAATTAAATTTTGTACGAACAAAAGTTTCACTCTTCACCAAAGAGCACATAATCTAAAACAAACAATTAGAAAAAGTTTTTATTGAGGTTATTAACCACTGCTTATTTTGATAACCATCGTAACTGAATCATTATGACAGACATTTCATGATCCGTCTGCAAACAATGAAACATACATTCAACAGGAAAATGTAAGTACATTTACAAGCGTAAATAATTTAGCACTTAAAATGAGTGGCACTAATATAATATCAGCTGGTTTGAGAATACAATTCTCAAAAGCCGATAAAATTACAACTTGTGATAGCCATTTAACAAATCTTTTATCAAAAATTATCATTTAGGATCAGTATACTCGTATAAAGATAATTTTCGGGTGTTTCATTTTTGTAACAGACTCAAAACTGGTGGATTTTTTACACTTTCCAGAAAGGTTTTTTTTTCTACCCTTCTGTGTGGATTTGTTATTTCAAACTTAAATGGGACCAAGTTGGAGCTATACCCACCCTATCGAGCTAAAACAAATAATCTAATTCGCGTCACCTAGTAAAAAAGGTTAAGCATAGTCATTCATAAAAGAATATATATTAACACGTGTTGCTAAATAGGGAATGCCAGACGCGAGTAAAAGCCTTAATTGCTATGCACAATGATAATGTACAGAACAACACGCTTCTAATAGAAAACCTTCTTTTTTTTTCGTCTGATGTAAAGGTAGGTCAATGCACTGCCGCTAATTGCAGAGACGGATCGACTGAAGAGAATAGGAAATTTAGTGCCAATACCAATGAAATGCAAGAGTGACTGACCTCACGTAGTATTTGGTATACCACTATTTGTTGACACTGATAGAATCTAATGAAACGTTGGTAGCTCTGGTCGGATTCACGTATCTCATCAACTAGGGATAAAGTGGTATAACCATTTACGCACATCTTGATTTGAAGATACAATTTCTTTAATAACAATCTTTCGACTTTATTGGGACTGGAACCCACAGCCTTTTGCGTACAGGCGACTGCTCTACCCAATCGAGCTACCAAGGGATTTATTCAAGGCTTCTTCTAGCTGTAAGCCAGAGTTTCATCAACGTTTTTGGTTATGTACTGTACCTACAATATCCGGGAGAACTATTTTTACAAATAAATAAATAAATAAATATTTCAGACATGCCACACTGGGCCACACTGAGCCATCTAGTCCCAAATTAAGGTACTATTAAGTACCCTGTCGTATGGGGTACTAGACAACCGATAATCTTACTTATATACATTTTTTTTTTGTAAATAAATACTTATAATACATAGAAAACACCCAGACCAGTACAAACAGACATGTTCATGCACACAAATATTTGTACTGTGCGGGGATCGAACCCGCGACCCATGGCTCAGAAGCAGCGTTAACTACCGCTGATCCAAATGGTCGTCAAATATTTTACCATTGGTTATATGAAGCAGCTTAATGTTTTAATACTGTTTTTATAGCATAATTTTTATTCACGTCGGGCCCAAAAATGGGGTTCCCCTTTATTTGCTTTTATGAAAGCCTCAAAACACATCCCGGTTAGTGTAGCTATTTATTCTCAGTTTCATATTTAGTCTCCATCGTTTTATATTATCATCATTATTTCTAATTTACTAACACTACAATGGGCTTGTCTGCCTTAAATAAACGTTTTTTTTATTCGATTCCGGATCGGGTCAAATTAGAAAATTATATCTTCTATATTAATTATAGTCTGGAAGGTGGGCGCTAATAGTCGTGCCTGGGAAGGTAAGTTAAAAATTTTGTCCTGGCATCGGTCGTTAGTCGTAAAAGAAGTAATGTCAGATGTGACTTGGAAAACGTTGACATCTTCCTTGATGGAAAGCCATGAGAGAATGGAGACAGATCTTTATGGATCAGAATATATGTACGAACTTATACCACAGGCCCGGTAGTGAGAAACCATCATTCGGATCACACTGAATGTGAAACCATTATCAGAAAAATTTAACTAAATAGGTCCAAGGTGTCCAACGGTTCAATTATGTAATTCATAAAAACATTATCAAATATATTTTGACTAGGACTTCCAAGATAGCAGGATAAAGAATCTAAGAGAATGAAAGTTGGAAAATGTATTCTGATTTAAATCTTCACGGTCACCATCTTATGAGTTAGTTATTACGAAATCTTCATGGCGCTTGCCACAGTGCCAAAATAACAAAATCTCTTGAAATTAAAGGTACACAATAGAAATATGAAATATCGAAACAACCAACTCATAGAAAATGTATGCAAAGTTAAAATAATTGATTCACAAATCATAATGAAAATAAATTGATTAGAATATAATGATCGGCGCTTTATTTACATACAATTGTACTCGTGACAGTATTATTATACTTTTATAAATTTAAGTCCCTCGCTGCATTTGTGTGACGTCTATCCAGTCTGTAAGGATTAATCTCCGTTAATCTTTTTGAAATTTTGAATTAGACCCCTAATTAGTATATAATAATATAGAGAGGGGGTATCACTAATAGACTTTTAGAATCACGAGAAATTTTGAGTTTAACTGAAATACAACAACCACTTCAAAATGATGGTTTCTTGTATTTATTTCAAATCAGATGAAGTTGTTCATCATAACACAAATTAAAGTAATAGGTGCAAACTTATCTTGCTCAAACATGGTTTTAATTTAGTCAAAATCAATTGGAAACTGTTTTTTCTCGAGATCATGCGCCTCTACATTTCAAAAACACGTATTGAGCACTACTCAAAAACTACTAAGCTCAAAAAACATAGTTCAACTGGGAATCGTAGTATCTACTGTTTTTCTAGATTGTAGTCTAGATCAAGAATTAATGAATTCTTGCATTTATTTCAAATTCGATAAAAGTCAAATAAAAAGTATGATTGACTTGTATCATTTAATGATTGTGTGAATTAGGCCAAAATCGAGTTCGGGACTGTTTTTTCTCTAAATCATCTGTCTTCATATCTCAAAGACACGTAAAAGGAGATGTCCCATAATAGGCCCAGACATAGTACACCATTTTCAAAAATCAAGAAAAAAATACTGTTTCTGGGAAAAATACATATAAATTTATTAAACGTATAATTTAGTGGTTCAAAAATAAATAAGATCGAATAATTTATCTAACTCCATTAGGCATTCCAAGATGGCGTCAATCTAAAAAAACTTTAAATGTCAGTTATAGCTGTCAGATACCTCTTGTCACTTTGGCATGATCATTCACTTCAAGTTTTTGTTTTGCATGTCGCGTTTTAATTGTAGTTCATTATAACGACCTCTTTTTCGTTTTCTGGATTTGGTATTGATCGACACATTACTTTCATAATGATTGTTGTTACTACAGTAAGCGATGGCATTCGACTCCAAGATGCGCGAATTTGAAACTGACAGACGTCATCAAAATGTCATCTTCCGCCATGATGGTTTTGTTGTTTTGTATTGCTATTTTCTTACTTATCTCTTTGTTTGAACCACTTAACGAAGTCATTTTAAAGGAATTGGATAATAACAAAACCTTTTAGGTGTATTGGCCTATCTTTTGGTGTGGTGTACAGGTTCTGGGCCTGGCCTCCATACAATTTGGGACATCTCCTTTATCGTCAATTCGTCGACCTTACTTGACTCGGGCGAAGCTACCACTACTATTACTAATGTACCAATCTATACTAATATTATAAAGCTGAAGAGTTTGTTTGTTTGAACGCGCTAATCTCTGGAAGTACTGGTTCGAATTGAAAAATTATTTTTGTGTTGGATAGTCCATGCATCGAGGAAGGCTTTAGGATATATAACATCATGCTGCGACCAATAAGAGCGAAGCATCAGTGAAAAATGTTGCAAAAATAATCGCGATCATAAAAACACAAATTGACGCGTACGAAGTCGCAGGGAACAGCTAGTATTACTATATTTTTTTACATTGTAAAGCTATAATTATATTCTTTTACGTGAGATAATTCCATTTCTGTTTATAAATCAGAGCTGTGACAATAAATGACGCTCACTCTCCATTACACAAGCAATCACGCCATTAAGTACCCTCAATTGATCCTATTTCTGTTTTCATTACTCGATAATGATTCGATCACGTGAGCGAACCCCTCCCACGGTTGGTGGGACGTCAAACGTCAAATATGGCGTTCGTGCGCGCACGCACGTGCATCGGACACTTTCCAACACGGTCACACCCCCCAAGGTAACGTCAGAGATATTGTTAGATTTACCCTCTGCATGTTTGGCAAAATATTTCTCACGTTTGAGATTTTACTTTCGTATTACACGTAACTGTCAAAGAAAATTATTAGAAGATCTTTTATAATATTTTGAAATTTGTTTAAAAAAAAATTATTTATGCTCCTTTAGAATTCAAAGAGATTTTTGCCCTGTTTATTTCTATGCAACTAACTGATAAGTAATTTAGCATATTAAGACGGTAAATACTGATAAAAAAGTTTGTTTCAGTTCAGCACCTTGTGACATAACGTTAAAACATTTAATAAATGCCACCTAAGAATACTTGATCTAGATTAATATCGTTTAAAATGTTTCGCATTTTGTTGATCAATCTCAGAAGATTTATGATCTAGTACTCGTGACTAATGTCGTCAAAGATCTTTTATCTAGAGCTTCTGATGTAGATGCCAAAATAGAAAATAGTTAGACGTCTATAAAGTTTAAAGAAAAAAAAAACCCCAAAAAAGACAAACTACATATTTATTATTAAAATACAATTCTACGCTACTTAACCAATAGTTTCCATTATTGGATCAGCATCTTTAAAAGTCGTCGTCTGCACTTTTATACGTTATTCTTGTTTTGATGCACTCGCTAACAGATAGATACTGTAGGTCTTACTTTTAAATTCGCTTCATTTACTAGATACGTTTTAATACTAAAAATCGTCAATTCCCTTCAAAACCTTTCTTTTTCTTCCCTCCAAAAAAACCCCCAAAAGTCTTATCCCCTAATTGTCCTCCCATGGCTATAAAAACCCCCCAAATTTGGGGGATTCCTTCCTATCTGGGTGTCTTACTATGGTAGTACTCCTTTAGTCGCCTCTTAGACAACCTTAAGAAGAGAATAGCTATTATTTTTATGTATTCTTAAAAAGACAAGCAAGTCTGACTTTTTTAGCAGTTGTGATACTAGTAATATTGATGCCAAAACCAAAGCAAGGGCATCGACTCTAGGGCGGATAGCAAAAATGAATCATATAGTCATGCTAGAACAATCTCATTCGGAGTCATGTGGTCTACCATCGAGGTATGAAAAAAAACAGTCTAATAATAAAATAAATGAGATTACATGACAATGGGTGTGTCGGACGTTAGCAAGTCATATATGCCAGGGACAAAGTGGATTCTCTAGGGTCGTAATATTTGGCATTATTCCTTGGCACGCAACTAGTATACTTCCATGACGAACTTCATTTGAAGCGGATTCGACGTACCAATGCAATTATTGTTCTGAAGATAATCTGCTTAGGTTATTGGAATATATTCAAAGTGGTTTAATCTTACATTATGCTATAATAAGTATAATTTTCGAGATCTAAATATTTAGCCACCAAGATTTACGAATAACCCATTGTAACTGATTGTTTAAATATAAAACTCACATCATGGCCATAAGGTTTAGAATTTAGAATTTAAGTTTAAAAAGTATTTTTATTAAAGATTTCGTAGAACGTAATAGGATGAGACTTAGTACGAAAATAGTAAAAAAGCACATGGGCTACCTTTTATCTCGAAAAAAAGTACCTAGGTACCTCGGTTTTAGTAGAATAGCTTGACATTGAAATACCAAGCGTGCGAAGTCGAGGACAACTGCTAGTAACAATACAGCGGTGCCCTCACAGGAAGAATAGTGAGATAGTAGTTACTACAAGCTAGAAATCGCTCGAAGAACTCAAATGGAGTTTTTTAAATACCAACTAATGAAAAAACGGTTCTAAAAATATTTCAAGGTTGAAGATCGTTGGTCCCAACACATTGCCTTGCAGCACTCTACTTTCGCTGGGCGAGGTTAGACCAAATTCGCAATATCTCTAGTCGATATTTATAGCGTGCAAGCCGACCTTGAAAAACTGATCAGAAGTTGTCTTGTACAACTACATTTTCTACGAGACACTTTAACATCAGAGTGATTTTACTGTCACCATGAGGTAGTTTTTTATATGGCAAAGCTAAGCTTATATTATAAGAAAGACGCTTTTGTTTATGTAAATAATTTGTACAGCTTTATAACGAAATCTATACTAATATTATAAAGCTGAAGAGTTTGTTTGCTTGTTTGTTTCTTTGTTTGAACGCGCTAATCTCAGGAAATCCTGGTTCGAATTGAAAAATTATTTCTGTGTTGGATAGTCCATGTATCGAGGAAGGCTTTAGGCTATTAACATCACGCTGCAACCAATAGGAGCGAAGCATCAGCGAAAAATGTTGCAATAATCGCGATCTTATTAACAGAAATTGACGCGGACGAAGTCGCGGGCAACAGCTAGTAAGTATATATAATGCAAGTATTTTAGATTATCCAATATACCTTTCAGACTCGTCATACTTATTATAACAAAAACAAAATCTTTTTTGTTACGTATAAAACTCCGTTTTCCGTAGAGTGCAAACATCAAGCGATGGTGTTAAAATATGAATTAAAATTTGATAAGCCATACGTCAAAGTATGAATAAATTAAATCGGAAATATATTTGCACAAACGTACTTAATGCTAAAGGTGCTCCCTCACCGGAAGCATTCGCGTGTAATGTAACATTACAGATGCGACTTTGAGCATTACATATTTACACATTGTATCATATCATTACACAAGGTGCTCGGTTCTCCTCCTTCACTGATGTAAACACATTTTGTATCATCACAAAGTGCGCATTATAACGCTCGGTTCTCCTCCTTCACTGTTGTAATACTCGAGTCTGCAACGTTACATTACACGCGAATGCTCCCGGTTAGGGAGCACCTAATGTGACGGAATTTGATATGATAATGAAGTAACGAGGAAGTATTACCTACATTCGTGCAATAACATAAGTGTGTCACGAGGTCACGAAAAAATTGATTATTATTAGATGGAACTGCTTGATTTGTAGTTCTTAACTAGACCAAAGAAAGGACTGCCATAAAATAGAATAGTGTCAGAAAGAGCTATCGATTATAAAATATGATTTCTTCAAAACCCTTTCCGGATTTATTCAGTTTTATGCATGGTCGACATGGTCGCAAAAATTAGAAATGGGCATAGCGAGAAAGCACTATTTTTCTATGCACAATAAAAATCAGTAAACAGGAAATGTGTACGACAACTAAGATAACCGACATTGCAACGAAATTGATCGGGTGAGGTGGTAGAGAGCTAGGAACATAGCGAGGAGAACCGATGGCCCAAGCGGGAAGGTTCTGAAATGGCAACCGCGCACGTCAACGTAGGACCGATCGCCGTGAAGATCTTTAGGGGAGGCTTATAGTAAGCGTCGTTCAGATAGCCAAACATGATAATCACCAGAGGATGATTAAACCAAGTAGTTGCATCATTATAGAATGACGATGATAACCTTATTAGCAAAATTTCATTGCTTAAAAGCCCGCGCAGGACGGCTTTGCAAAAAAGATAATTATAACATTCATTTTATTAAATTAGGAGAACGTTAAAGCAAAAATACGCAAAAAAGCACCAACAAAAAACGGGTTAAGCCAAAAAACAAAAACGTATACCTATAACAGATAAATATCTGGTATTAACTCGATCTTAAAGAGGATGATAAATGTGAACGACCAACACTGACAGACGATGTGTTTTTTGCTGCACAATACGTACTAGATAATAATCGCAAAATTAAGACTATTGTAGCTGTAAATGAACTCTTATTAAAACCCCATAAAGTAGGTAAAGACATGGCCTGCTAGTAAAATGGTACTAACACTACTAACAGTAACATTTCAAAGACGACAATCTAAGGTCTTAAATAGTTCAACAGCATATTCCGGGAATGTACACATGACAGCACATTGAGCTGGGGCATCTTTGGTAACGAAAATAAGTGCGACTTTGTAACGTAAATGTATAGCTAGGTTTTACGTGCAGTTATTGACTTTGCTACAATAGATTCAACTCATCTTTTATCCACGCGGAATTCGTTTGCTCTCGGTTATATTGCGCTCCTGAAAGGTCAATTCTTTACGTAATAGTTATCCTTATAGGTACCGAATAAAGAAATTATTTATCATGTAAATATATTACTTCTATTTTTTCCACATTAGTGATTTCCAGAATTAAAAGTACTTATCATATTTTTTTTCACAGTATGGAAAATAAATTTCTTACATCAAAAAGGATAGAATTTGTAGTCGGTTTCAAAAGGTGATTGACAAATAATTACCAACGGTCATCATAAGACGTGTCGCGTTTTTGGAGTTTCAAAATGGAATTACACTAACGGCCGGTTCCAATAACATATCTATCTTCAGTTTTAGCATATCGGAGATAGGAAACAGTTTCTATCTCTGTTTTTGCCGTCCAGAGAAACAAAGACAGAAGTTGTTTTCTATCTCCGATATGCCAAAATTGAAGATAGATAGGTTATTGGAAATGGCCGTAAGTCACTAAGGAGTACCGCCAAAAGGCCAAACCTCGATCGCCAACTAGTTGATTATTACATACAAACACTTTCTTTCAGAGACGTGTCCAATAGTAGAGTGGACGGATGATGGTTTATCGAAAAACTTATTACATTAACTTGTTACTTATTATATTAACTTGTTTTATTCATTCTATGAAGCTTACCTATCCGCCTAGAAAACATCATCAACACAGATCCCATACAAATCCACGGCTGGACACAGGCATATCCAAAAAGGGGGATTTTGCCGTGCTATTCTTGGCTGGCGATTGCAGTTTGACCAATGGTGAAGAAAAGACGCTCCCGTCTTCTTCTACAGACAAAGCAGTACTCCTTTAGTCGCCTTTTACGATATACATTGAAAGAGAAGGGGTTGTGCTATGGTTTTCATGTGCCGGCACTACAAGCCTATTAATAGAACAGTATAAATGAAGACACTGTACTCGACATTACCGAACGCATCTGACGGCTGTGTGGGCAGCCATAACAGGAAAATTAGATCGAATTAGACCAATTTGCAAACCGTATGTCGCATGCGGACGCTCTGTAGAGACTGCTCCTGATTTGGACTGGAATGTTCCTGGGAATTTAAGAATGGCATATCCACTGGTTTCATGGAGATGGCATTTATTGTCTTTGTTGTAACGTGATAAGGTTCATGTTGGAAGCTACTGCGATATAGTATTTGACTATGGAAGCTATTGACGTAGGTAGAGTTTCTGTTAAAATGTTATTTATTTACATTTATAAAGAATACTATTACTTTTCTTAAATCTACTTTCTTTAGAGGAATGTCCAAAAATGTTTTGTATTGTGTTTAAGCAGAGTGTCGTTTGTTGACCCTATTTTAAGTTGGATTTGTAAAATTCTTCCCAGTTCTTAAAGTAGGTATAGCCCTTCACTTTTAACTAGGTTAAAATATGGCGACGGAAGAGAATTTCCATCGCCAATGAGCAATCCCATACACAAATACGGATAATTTCTTGTTAACATCATAATATGACTAAAACACTGCAGTTGGTTTTATTTTCTGCCTATTTTTAGGTTTAATGTTTATATGAAAAATATAATAAAAAATATCAAGCTTTGTAGCTAGCGATTATATTGTTGTTAGATAAATATTAGCACAGTTTTACAGATATTTAGTAATTTTCCATACTGCAGTCACGATTATTGGTTATACTTATTAGATAACTAGATGGCAAATGTTTGAAGATCAAGCTAACATCCGTTTTGATGGTCTTCTTGTGGTCTGATTATCCTTCAAGGGTAATCTGGTTTCAAAATTTTTCAAACCGCCCATAACTACAGTGATCTGTGCCTTCTTGATCTTGACTGGTTTATGACATAGGTACTAACGACAGAAGCCTGGAGACCAATTCTACTAATGTAAATTATCAAAACGTAAACGCAACAATTGACGAAACGCAACTAAATGTCAACTTCGGTTGTCACACAAGACTGTATTCTACTAACCATTTTTACAAAACGAAATCTAAACGTAAGCTGAACCGCTTAATTTCGATCCAACAAAAGTAGCCTTTTAGACCCAAGTTCACCAACATTTAAACAGCCGGTAAACAAAGAGTGACGATTAATTTGACACAATTCCCATACAAAATATGTCAAATAATATTTTAACCGCTGTTTAAACGCTGTTTAAACTTAAACGTCTGTTGGTGAACTCGGGCCTTAGCAGCTTAAGCTCGACCGGTTATTTTGACAGTTGAAACGTTGGTCTTCGGCTGCGCGCGCATCGACTGGCATCGACGTCAAATCACTAGTGGAATAGTGGAATACGAATTTATGAAATCGTTCAACTTAGTTTTGATCGATCGATAAGGTGAGCTGAAACGCTGCCGATATTGTCATTAGAATACGAAAAGTTGACGTTTAGTTGCGTTTCGTCAATTGTTGCGTTTACGTTTTGATAATTTACGTTAGTAGAATCGGTCTCCTGGACGGTTTACCGTTCCAAAGGTCGACTATTAACCTTTCCAAGACAATTTGGAAAATTTACTTAATTGACACGACAGGCAATCGAATCAAGAAACCTAAATTGTATGACTGACACACCGCCAAACCCAAGTAGGTTGACATGGATGGGTTATAAAATATTATGACAAGAGAATATTTAAAAGTGACGAACAGAACAGAAGTCGACAGAGTTAAATGTTTTTGGGACTGTTCGAGAGTCTGTATATTATTATGTAGTTAAGTATTTGGCATTTCATATTATTTGAATTTATAACATATAGTGTAATTTTTAGTTTTAGATACTCATGATAAATAATAACAATTTCCTTTATTTCACACAAATATCCCGATTAAACATCCGTAATAGTGCTAAGGTTCTAATAAATATCTAGCTCCTCTTGTTTTTATTAGGAAGGAAAAAAAATGAATGAATGATGATAAAAGAAATAGCTGGCAGATAAAGTAATAGTAAAATGATTTCGTAATGTCTTCAAATTGTATAAAAAACTACAAAACTCTTTTTCGGAACTATAAATTAGATTTTGCCGGCACACAAAAATAATAGCACCAACCTTTTTGCTAAAGGAGTACTGCTAGAAGAACTCATTTTTTCAGCATTTGCCAAACTGCCATTGCCGACAGGCATGCCAAGCGTGTCGATTATTTTGAGAGGCCAGGTGTCCAGTAGTGGACTATAAGATGATGATTCATGCTCAATTACATTCATTCGTCAGGAAACAAAGATTTTAACGCGCAGATCTGTAATGTAGATATCCTAACCTAAAATATAGCATTTTAAAACGTATTCGAAATTTGAAACTATTTTATGTAAAGGTAAAGATCCTAACCTAAAATATTGCATTTTAAAAAGTATTCGAAATTTGAAACTCCTTTATGTAGAGCTCCTTAAACCTAACTAAAAAACTAAAGCATTCGAAATTCGAAACTCGGCGCGTTAGAATATTTTAATATTTTTAATCAACACGGTACAAAGATAAGGTGCGTCACGTTGAGCCAAGGCCGCACGTGCGAATCACAGAGAATCACATGGGACAGGCCGAACGGTAGTTCCTTTGCCTGGTAACTGAATGGAGAAAAAACGACAGCACTTTTTTGTTTTTTGACACCTAACGAAGTTTGCACTTGATTGGCTCATGTAACCTAAAATTTGTTCCTTGCTAAAACTGACGTTTATTTAAATTGCATTTCTTACTTATTGATCAAATTACGGATTACGATTACGGCCAGTACAAAGTTCAAGGCGATTGGAAGAAAAGCATTATAAGTGCAAGTTGCAACAGTTTGTGATTCAATCGAGAAAAACGTCTTCAAAGATGGCGTAACAATATTATTTTTTTAAACTTATACCTACTTTACTAATAAAATGGAATGTAATTAAATATCAAAGGTTTGAATTCAGTGAAGATAACTAAGGAGAACATTTTAATTAGAACTCTACCTTAATTCATAGGTTGTCATGTAAAACTAGGAATACCTTCAGATATTATTTTTTAAATTTTAATTGAGTATAGTCAGGGCGTTAAATAAAAAAGTAGAAGGCGTAAAACGAAACACGTGGGTCGAACAAGACACTATGAATATTCAAATCAGGTACTTTTTGTTAAAACATTTTTAACATAAGTACGAATAAATGTTAATTAAACTATGTAAAAAATCAAAAGGCAAATAATATTGCAACATTAGAAAAAGGTAAAATTGCATGTGTAATAAAAACACATGGACTCATTAAGTCGAACCCGGGACCTCGGCGCAGACGACACCTTGAAAACTGATCTGTACACCACTCCACAGAGAACTACCAACCACATTAATCTTTAAATCTTGGAGTTTAAGTTAAAAATCGATTGACCCCCTTTGATATTTATAGTAAGTTAATATAGGCTGACTGCACTTATTTTCGTGCCTATGACAGATTACACAACTTCATTAGTACCTACATCAGTAAAACTAATTGTATATCAGAAAAATGTAACAAATTATTAGGACAAAAGTAGCTCATCCATCGCTTTACGTAACTATGTTTTTTATTGTCATGAAAGCAAAGACCTTCATAATGTCATGTAGGTACTGGCAGTGTACACAGAATAAACGGAATAAAAGACATAATAGCATTTGATCACAATAACTGACGTATATGTAATAAGTCAGCGACTAGCCGACAACAGTTTTTAAATCCAGAACATTCAATTTTCAAAGCGCATTCGAATTTCAAAACCCGATCGTAATTTTGATTTAACCGCTCACACTTCAAGGGTAGAGCTTAGGGATTGTTGCCAATTCGTTTATTTCTGGACGAGGAAGCGCGTCAAGATCACGGTTAATGTACGCAACTGGTTCAACTTACCGAGTAATGATCGGTTTAGCACAACACAACACAGTCGCACTGCAGTGCTTATTTCCTTGATATTTAACTTCGCGGTTTTTATTCGCTCGATACGTCCGATTCGCGCGGCGGTCGGGCATCAACTGGCTCCTTCACATTGTGAACTCGTAACACAGGTGTTTGAAAGTGACGTTCTCAGTGTTTATGCAAGCGATCAATCAACATGATACAGTGAATGAGGTGTTTGTTTGCTAAAAAAAAACGCCAAGTTGTCAAAGTTGACACGTTTTAAAGTTATTTGATGCAACGTACACCGTTATAGGTTTCCAGGTTCGATCCCGGACGGAAAGAAGTATTTTTGTATACTCTCTCGGGTCTGGGAGTTTGTGGTACCTTCGTAGTTTCTGAATTCCACAAAACTTTGGAATTATAAGAATCAGAATGTGACATTTAACTGGACCCGAGACAAATCAGTAGTTTATCATTACGTTGACTGGCTCCTTGCATCCCGTAAAGTGTTAAGAATTAAGGTCACTATTAGTGTAGGGTAATTTTTTGTTTTAAGAGGAAACACAAGCGCTGTTTTTCCATACAAACGTAGTCCCCTGTTTCCTCCCTGGATAAAACCACTAGAGCAATAATTTTTATTACAAAAATCTATGGCCACTATTAGCATGTTTCTACATTTTCTATTTTTTCATAAATTAATTAATAATAAAAAACTAAAAAACCACGCTTTTAAAACAGATTGAACTAAAAAATTAAAAATAAAACTGTAGTAATCAATTGAAAAATTCATATTATTGTACAAAAAGCGTGGGGTGCTTGTTATGATATCCACAGATATAGTAAATTATTGATAAAATATTTACAACAATCTAAATCAAGACCCCCACGCTTTTTGTACAATAATATGAATTTTTCAATTGATTACTACAGTTTTATTTTTAATTTTTTAGTTCAATCTGTTTTAAAAGCGTGGATTTTTAGTTTTTTAAACTATAATTTATTTTTTACTTTTTAGTTTAGTTTATAAGATTTGATTCCTTCTTTACCGACTGTAAGTCCAAACCTATGCAGGAAACATAATTGATACAGATCGCGCGCTAGCTCTATCTCTTTTACTCCCTCTTACAGAGGAAAACTGGGAAAACTGTTATTAAATTATTGCATTGTCATCGGTCCTTGATACGTGTGCAAAGTTTCAAATTAATCAAACTTCTGGAAATCGGTCAAATTTATGCTCAAAGATTCCATTACATACATAGATACAACCCAAGCTAATAAAAGCGTGGTAATTAGCCCTCAAAAATCGAAAATAATCGCCAGATTTTCCGCTTTGTTCAAACATCCAGAAAACAAATTTGGCTAAATTTTAGAAAAAAAAGGAAAACATACCAACACGTCCAAAGCCTTTCTTTAATTTCTAATGAAAAAAGTATTTAAATCGGTCTAGTTTTGGAAAAGTAATCGGGGGACTACGAAACGTTTATTTAGTGTGCTTTTAGTAGGTATTTTTTGTCCAAGCAAGCAGTTGTCTTTATCACACTCTGCGGTGAAGGGGGTGAAGGCGTTTGGAACTGCGCGACAGCAATAGATTTTACAAATACCTATTTTTCAATTCTCTCTCCCGTAATGTTTCCTCTTAATACTTTTCTTTAAGCAATCAAAGTAAAGTAAGTAGGTATAATATCATTGCAAACGCCAATATTTAATAATAAACCAATATTATACTTACTTTAAATGATATTTAAGAAATTTAATTGCAATTATAATATCAGTACATACTCGTAGTTAAACTTGAAAAATTATGTCTCAGGCGGGACTCGAAACAACGCTGGCTTACAGCGATAAGAATATGCTTGAAATATTGACGACTGTGACGTAGTGTCTCGGTGGCTAAATTGGTAAGGCGCCGCGCCCGCCATGCGGGGAGATGCGGGTTCGAGTCCCGCCTGAGGCATATTATTTTCAAGTTCAAATACCGATAATATTATATAAATGAAAATAATTCCTTGAATAAAAATTTCCTGAGATGGGACTATCAACCAATCATTCAAGAAATTGTAGAGACACTAACCCCCGTATTTATAACGAAGTAATTACTTATTGCTTAAGAAAGTCATAACTTAAAATGTTCATACCTAGTGCTTAAGTGAAAGAAATTGGTCACTATTAATAGTCTTATTATTTGGCTGAAAATGCTAACTTTTGGTAGTTATAACTTCTAGTAATTTCTTGATTAAGGCATACAAATTGTCTCTCAAGTAATTACTTGTAGCCAAGTAATTACTTTTACTTGTTTATAAATACGGGGGTAATTATAGGATAAGAACTGCCTAAGCAACTACAACCACCTAGTAGTAGTAAGTAAGTGGCATCTTAAACTATGCTACTTCATATGGAAATCGCCACGAACCGTTCGTTAACAGGGCGCCAATTTTTCCAACTGATCTACTAGAATAGGCTAGATTACTCATGTGATCATTTCGTTAAACTCCGTCAAGTGATTTAGCAAGCCTTAGTCAGCGTTGTTTACTTATTTCATCAATACTTTTTAATGTCAAAAACGCACTTTCGCTAGCTTGCTGACGTAGTTTTTTTATTATTGAAAAACCTACATATTGTTATTTTTTCGATATAATCGGCGTAATGTTCTATATTCTAATTTTAACGTCATTTTTTTCCGAATATTTTGTTTTCTTTTTCGCTTATTTAGTGTAACCGACTCTCAGTATAGCTGCTTGGCCAAATTGTTTATTTTTTTAATTTTAAACTCCTACAATTAAGCCTGTAAGTGATTTCAGAGACAGCCAATTTTTTGTATTTTTACAGAAAAAAAAACACATTTTCTTAGTTAATCATACTTTAATATAACTCTGAAGCCACGATAGTAGTGCAAGGTTTGTTTGAGTCTAGATGCGACTTATATGACGATGTTTACATTTCCAATGCAAGGATTTACGTTACTCTTATAATGTAATAATCCCTTTACTCATATACTAACACTAGCTGTTGCCCGCGACTTCGTTCGCGTCAATTTCTGTTAATTACTCGTATGATCGCGATTATTTTTGCAACATTTTTTACTGATGCTTCGCTCCTATTGGTCGCAGCGTGATGTTATAATATAGCCTTAAGCCTTCCTCGATAAAAGGACTATCCAACACAAAAAGAATTTTTCAATTCGAACCAGTACTTCCTGAGATTAGCGCGTTCAAACAAACAAACTCTTCAGCTTTATAATCTTTATATATAAAAATTGCGTGTCACGTTGTTTGTCCGCGATGGACTCCTAAACTACTGAACCGATTTCAAATTTGATTTGCATACCGTGTGCAATTTGATCCAACTTGAAAGATAGGATAGCTTACATCTAAATTTATAGTCGCAATATTATTTTATTTCAATTGCAAATTATTTGTTTCTTGACTCATAAAGACTTGGTAAAGTAAACGCCATATTAGGCATATTTATAGCGTTGCCAGGCGTCCGGATAAAGCCGGACATAGGTAGGCTTTTTGATATCGTGTCCGACCAAAATAAACGGTGTCCGGCCTGTCCGGTTTTTGTTAGGCTTTTGACATTTCGCAAACGAGCGAGCGACGAGACGACTGTTCTCTCTCGCATTTACAAAAATTTATGATAATAATCAAAAATTAATTTTACCTACCTACATACAATTTTTTTCGTAACTACGAGTATTAATACGGAGACATAGGTAATGTAGGGTGTCCGGCTTTTCTACCCAAATGTCAGGCCAAACTGGCTGGTCTGTCTGTACGGCTATTAGGTTTGGCGACCTGGCAACCCTAGGCATATTAGACGTCAAAATCAAATTAAATTATTCTGAGGCGATACGAAGTTCGTGGGGTCAGCGTGTCATTCTACATTTTCTCGGGTCTGGGTGTTTGTGGTACCTTCGTTGTTTCTGGTTTCCAAAATACGAGTGCTTTAAATAGTTATTCAAATTGGGATCAGAATGTAATGTAAAAAAAAAGAATTATCCAATTTGGTGCAGCCCAACGGAAGTTATGCGTTTCCAAAATACGAATGCTTTAAATAGTTATTCAAATTGGGATCAGAACAATATATGTAATGTAAAAAAAAAAGAATTATCCAATTTGGTGCAGCCCCCCACCGGAAGTTATTTCGGAAGAAAATGTTTGGAAATTGTATGAAAAAAAAAAGGTTAAGAAATAACCACATGAAAAGTGTACAAAGGATAAATAAAAACATATAATTAACATTGCGATAAATAAAACATTTGATTGCATTATCTTAATTGCATTATCTAACCCACGAAAATTGTGACGGACAGCTTTTACATAAAATCACATGGGTTAGATAGACTCATACTCAAATCTTATTTATATTCCTTTTCATTGCGTCGTCAACCCTAATTATACGGCAACTGTTATTTTCCTGCGCCAGCGCACCGCGCTGTGATTGGTCGGCTAGTGTCTTACGATCGCACGAGTTCATTGAAAAGCAAAGAATTTCATTCTATTTTCGTATACTCGCAAGTTATAAATTGGCAATAACATAATACTCGTACTAATATGGGTGAATTGAATGACCAAATTTATTAAGTAAGTACCTATAGTCATTTAAACAACTAATTATGGTATGTGCTAACAGTGAAATCAGGAGAAAATATCAGCATCTGTATTTTACAATGCGATATAAAGCTAAAACATCACGACTTGTTTAAAGATTACAAAGAAAACAGATAAGATTATAATAATCATAATTACGGCTGAAATCACTGTAATGATGCAATTGAAACGTCAATTGGAATAGATAAAATGTTTATCTTTTACTATTGTTTACTCTATTCATCATGATCATAATCAGACAATCGCAATCCAGAACTGGATATAGGCCTACCCCATAACAATATGCGCGCCATTAAAGGGCGGATTAGTAAGGGTCAGCCTTTTGGAAAGAAAATTAGACCCAACTTGTCTTAGGGCCTAGTCGTACAGCAATGATGGGTACATATTAGGATAATCACTACGCTTGCCAAATACGGAAGTGATCAAAAATTCAAACAATGTTTGAAAATTCAAAACCCTTGTTGCCCGATCTTTGGATCGGGCCCAGAACCAGGAGATTTTGACCAGTTACTTAAACCATTCGACCAATGCAACGTTTAAACATAAACCTTCAATACAATAAATGCCTGGTTTCGTAATGTTTCACAAATTGCACCACAATCCACCACGTTACCAAGAATGTTGATGTTTATCCATGCTGAAATTCTAACCTCAAAGTCGCACCGCGTTGCAGAACTTGCAAACATTTGACAAACATAACCGCGCTGCTAGTTTCTGCGCTCCATAAACAAGATGACACGACAATAATAGCTTTGGTCGAGACAGGAATAATGCTTCACTTTATTTGATTTAGCTTGGTGCAAGGCATAAGAACGATATTACTTTGAAGTGAAAAGAAAGCCTTATATTTGATTATGAAACGAGGTTATAGATTACAAAAACATGAGGACTTCTTATTTTAGTATGATTATCGTTCAATAGTCTGGTGTCAGAGTTTTCCAAGTCTTCTGTTACAGGCCTGTTTTAGGGTGGTGCAGTGGGATCTAGTGGTCCACCCTGGGCAACGGCATCTTTGGTTTTCTAACCTTCATCTTTGGCTGCTTAGATTCTATCACCCTCCTGCCAGTTTTTCTGTGTTCCGCTGGTGTGTGGGAGAACCAGTGCCTCTGGGTAAGCTCGCTCCATCTTAGGCTTTTTTTTAATCGTAGAGTAGTATAAAAAAAGGCCCATTACGTGACTTGTTTTTACGACTTCCACCTTGCGACAGATACTAAAGGCTTAGCGTGACTTCTGAGGCATAATTATAATCCCGCCACCACATCCATACCCAAAAACAATTTAAACAAAGATCGTTCACTAAATTGAACTAACCGAAAACTAATTCAAGACCTTTGTTTAACAGATTTCCATCGGGGTCATCATCAAATACACTAATCGGGGTCTTAATAACGACTGAACATTGAAAATTAAGAAAGAGTGTCCAAAAGGCTTTCATTTTATTTTGCATAATTGCGATATTAGACAGAATCGACCACGAATTTAACTCTTTGACGATCGAATAAACTTATTTACCTCAGTTAAAATTAGTTTTCAATTCAAAAGTATTGTAATTTTTACAATGTTAAAATTATCACCAATCGTTTACTTGATTGTCCAATGCCAGCAGCTCAACTGAGATAAAATATCCACATCCTAGAGTAGTATTGCTAGTCATGGTAATAGAACGAATTATGTGCGATGACGCACGGTATGTCTTGGGTTTTCGAGACGGATCCAACTACACAACAAACTTATTAAAGCTCCATATAATGGGTTCCGATTGATCGTAATTATCTCAAGAGTTCTGCCACAAAACTAAGAGTCCATAACTTGAACCACAGTAAAAGAAGCCCTGCCCACTAATTGTTTGATGGAGCCAGTAAGTCACAACATCAACTACACGTGTCTAAACACGAGAGTTCAACTGTGGACTTCTATATTTGTTAGTAATGGCAGACAAACTCCGAAGAAAATAACGACATATTGAAGAATGACAAACTAATTTCAATTACAAATAAAATTCGTTTTAAAGCAAATGCGCAAGTGAACTAGTGTCGCTTTATGCTGGCTCATAATAATAGCATTACTTCTTCGATGAGTATTGAATTGAATATTTAAGATCCAAGAGGCGTTAAGGGAGTGCTGCCTGAAGAAGACTTCACTCAGTCTTCACTCTACTGTTACCCAAACTACGATCGTTAACCCACAAGCCTGCAGTGCGATTATGAAAAATTCCTCCCTTTTGAGAGGTCTGCCGGCAGTGAACTTGTATAGGCTTCTGATGATGATGATGATCATGAAATGACGTAAAATCTAGGTCCTACTAAGAAAAATAACAGAACAATGACATCGCGTCTGAATTCGTCTCGAAAAAGAAGAGAAGAGCTAATCATTGTACCTAATCGGTATAGTTCGAAATTTCAATATTCACTGTGGGCTACGCAGGCTAGTTTATTTCTAGTAGGAATAATGCTGCAAGATTTTTATGTATTTGGCAATACATGATATCATTTATAGCATCATAAGCTGGGTAAAACGGGTCAATGAATATTAGTGCTTTAAATGCAACGCTAAAGAAGATAAAGTGGGCTAAAAGAATCGCCAACCACACATTATTACAAAAGAATACTGGATTAAATACTACAGTAGTTTTTAAAGCTATACTGCAGGACCCTACTAAAATCAAAGCTAAAGACAGACTAAACATAGAAGTTGGTGACGACTCGTATCAAGAATTCGAGACACACCCACCAATAAATATACAGTTTATGACATTTTATCAGCATAGATTAAGTATTCCAGCGACCTTTGTCGATAGCATGGTGATAGTGAGGCTGACCGCTTGATTAGGGTTACCAACGTTTAATCATTTCTGTTCTGCAGTATGGATGACGAAAATCGATAATAAAGTAGGTAGAACCGATTCGTACGCTGATGAATTGATTGGGAGGAAATCGATATCTAGTCGAATTGTTTTTGAATAAATTGTTCTTCTTTCAATTTGTTTATTTACGAAGAAGAATAGATGATGGAAATAAACACATAATTATTTGAAAACCGTCACTCACATGTCATACACATGTTACTATTTTTCAATTAAATATTAGACTATTACGTAAGAAAAATTTATTGAAGTAATTTTGAGAATTAAATATCGATATTAATTTCAATGGAATGTTTTTGGAACAAGTAGCCGAGGGTTGGTAACCCTAAGCTTATCCCCACACTCACACTATCGCAATCGCGGCCATGACGGCCGAGCCTCTGAAACGCTCAGCGCTGATTGGCTGAGAGCAGCGTGCCTCCGTGACGTCATCCACTCCGGCGCAGGCGATATTAGGAAAAACCGATAGTAGTACACAGCGATAGCGGTTTAATAGAGCGATTAGTTTATTCATAAAATACTATGTGGGCTATACATGTAACAATGGCTACAATTCTTTCAACTAGTAACCTAAACTACCTAAACTTAATAAAAATTCTGTATTAAAGGTGTGTCTAAAAAATTATGTTCTATTTTTCTCAGGTTTGGGTGTTTGTAATACCTACATTATTTCCCATCATCATCATTAGCCTAAATCAGTACACGGCTGGAAACAAGCCTCACCAAAAGTAGGATTTTGCCACGCTTGGCAGGTAAGTCGCAGTTTGACCAATGCTGGAGTGAAAACTCTGCTAACCTGTTGTTTTTTTTTCGACCATACATAACTTTTTACCAAGTTGGCTGATTTCAATGATTTATTTGTTCAAATGGGAAGGGAATGGAGATTCCATATAAATTTATAGAGAAAAAACACTCCAAAGGATCGGAAATATTTAAAAAAATACCACGAAAAGCTTGAGCCGGTACCAAACACGAAAATTACTGACAATTGTCAAGCACTAACTCAAAATTTGGTAGCAGCAATGTCACACTTAATGTTCAATTTATATGAAAAGAGTTTATCTGTAAAACGTTTTAAATATCAAGGGAACTATGTACTATAACATTATCGGCCTACTCGTGGACATGCCTCCCAAGGAGCTCTCTAGTTTTTTGATAAACCGATTCAAACCTTCATGGCCACGAGTTAGTTGCTGCAAGATTTCTGCCATGTACCTGGTTTTTGTCCAGAAGAGTTCTTCCGTGACCATGTCACTTGCAACAGTGCAATAATACATATAGAAAACTCATCTTTACTAACTCTTTGTAAATTCCTTGATGTTGTGGAGCGATTTCTACCTACTTATTATTATTTATCCGGAGATCTATTATATTCCGGATAGTACCGGATAATATTAATATTTTATTCAATTCTTTGTGTGGTTTTGTTAGTGCTTTGTAGCGATTTTAACCCGCTTCTTTCCCCACCGTGCTGCATCGCTTATGGAAAGCAGTCGGCCTTCATGATAGGAACCGGTTAGTGCAAGCGGAGCATAGAAAGAGCACCGTGACATAACTGGTGCATTTAGATTTATACCAAGAATCCAAGAAATCAGATCTACTAGGAAATCTCTTCTGGCAGTAATTTTTAAGCCGCCTCTACTAGGAAGGAGGAAAATGTCATAACTCATAACATTGAAATTAGGTTTTAAAGGGATACTAGGAACAAGGGGTCCTTAGGCCTCTAAGAGTTAATTAATTTTTAAACAACGGTTATAGAATAATAAAGTTATCAAAATCCACTTTTGCACCAGTCACATGCTATGCGTAAGCATAGAGATAATAGGGATTTGGTAACGTCAATCAGAATACTGATAAAACACGCACCCATTACTGATAATTATGAATTACCTTTACCATACATAAGGTTGTCAGGAATCTAATGCGACATAATATTTTTAAATAATATAAGAAGTACAAACTAGAAATTTTCAATGACAGATGATACCAAATTGAAGTACACAATTTCAATGCCAGGTTTCAGACTGCGAATGGTTGGAAATTCGTTCATGGGAAATTGACTATTGGTGATATCCCTGTATGATGACTTTTGCATCACCTTCAAAAATTTTTACAGGCGTTCAGTATCGTATTTAAAACCTATTTATGAAGTAAAAATTTCGGTCAAGTTTTCACCCGAAAATATTTTTCGCAACATAGTTTTCAATTTTTACGGTCCTAAGCCTGTTAGGTATTGTTAGCGACACGAAATTGAACGTTTAAATGTACATTTCCCATCACTAATCAATTGATGCCTAGTGCACATCACTAGGAGCTGTCACTGTACTTTTTTCTGCTGATCGCGCGCTAAATGGTGGAAAGTTTTGTAAGTCTTGGAATTTAATAATAAAACAGTTAAACATAAGATATTTGTTTAATAAAGTTCAGAAGTGAGATAAATATAAACCCATAAACTATATTTCGTTCGATTTGTAAACAATTCTAGTGTGTATATGTGCGTGAGATGTTAGTTGCTTTGAAGTTGTTGAAAAGTACTTTAATTTACGTATATCTTCTCTAAGTGGACACTACAAGGTAAAACCAGCTTATTTTGTGTTCTGGTCTGTGTATGCCTAGTTTTCAGTGACATTTATTGCATAACTGATAAGTGAGAAACTAATACTAAATACAAGTTGTGACAAGTTTCTGAGATGACTCTAGTTTTGTTAGTGAGTTAATTCTGGTTCAGAATAGCTGTCTGAGGTCAGCAGAACTTGTTTATGATCACAGCAGTACAAATTAAACATCTTAAAGTTGCAATCATTGATTTTGCTTGTCGGTGATCATTTTGAACTAAAACTTATTTTCTGACATTAAATTGCTGTAAATTACTAAATGAAACAGTAAAGAACATGTGAAATTCAGAGTTTTAAAAGCTTATTGAACATTTTTTAAGAATTGAACAAATAATAATTATTAACAAAACTTCATTTTCATTATTTTTAATATATGTGGTCAAAGTAATGGCAAACAATTGACTGTATTCTATTAAACTATATCTGATTTTACTATAATAATTGTGTTTGTGTGTATTTTATTACTTTGTTTGTGTGTACAATGGGTCGATCAAAACATCATAAACGGTCACATAGCCATTCAAGTACATCGCCCTCACCTGATAGGTACAAGAAAAAATATAAAAGAGAATTGAAGGATAAAGAAAGGCGCATTGATGTTTTAGAAGGGCTAATTAGAGAGTTGAGAAAGACCAGTAATTTTCATTGCGAATCAACACCACCCCCTCCGGAGAATTCATGTGAAATATCAAAACCAGTTGTGCGTTATGTAGGGCGTAATGACTTTTTACCTG
Organism: Anania crocealis; assembly: GCA_949315895.1. Classification (NCBI taxonomy): domain Eukaryota; kingdom Metazoa; phylum Arthropoda; class Insecta; order Lepidoptera; family Crambidae; genus Anania; species Anania crocealis. The sequence goes on along the minus strand of OX438874.1, from coordinate 3,365,444 downwards.
AATTTAACCCTCAAACAACATCAGTTTCTGTTGAACATTGGATCAGAAACTTGGAGAGTACTGCTAAAATGCATGGATGGGATGAGCGTACTTTAATTTGTAATTGTACGGCCAAATTAAGTGGCTATGCTAAGGCATGGTATGAACAACAGGCATCTTATGAGATTAGTTGGTTAGAGTGGAAGGAGAAACTTACAAAAGCATTCCCATTCACTAAAAAAAAAAATTATCACAGATAAGGGAGTTAGTGAATAGAGTCAAGTTGCCCACTGAAGAGCCTATAGAATTTTATTACAATAAATTAGGCATAGGCATGTCATGTCAATTGAGCGATGAAGTGATCACAGAGGCCATTATTGGTACGTTAGGTAACAAATTGTTAGAAGTTGGAGCAAAGTCAGCTGGGTGCAGAGACACAGCTTCACTTCTTCAATATCTCGCCAGCATTAACAAATTAGATGCTACCGTAAGTCAAGACCAACAGATGACATCTTTAAAAAGTTTCAGTTCTAGCAAAAACATTAAATGTTTTGAATGTGGGAAATTGGGTCACAAGGCAAATAGATGCCGAAAGAGCAAGGAACACAGATATACACCTAAAATAAATAATGATACTAATAAATGTTCATTTTGTAACAAATTAGGTCATTCGGAATCAACATGTTATAAGAAAAATAATATTAATAAACATTGTTCTTTCTGTAACATTAATGGGCACACTTTAGAAGACTGCAGAAAAAAGTAAGAGACTGGTTCTCAGAATAGATTAGTGCAAAAGATTCAAAAGAAGAGAACGGGTTGTTGTGACCGTTCCGATATAAAGTACTCGTTATTGGAATTTTGGGCTATGCATGTAATACAATTACACAAAACTTTTATGTTAAACAGAACTTAGAGTTACAACCTAACAATGATGTAGTAATACAAGGATATGGGGACGCAATGATGACACCTTTAGGTAAAGTTACTGCAGCTATTGTGGTTGATGGTGCAAAGCAGTATAATTCATTATATTTTTGTTTCTGATCAAGTTCAGAATGTGGATGTTTAGATAGGACAGGCATTTACCGAATCTCCAAATACATATAGTGATAGTAAAGACAGCTACTGGTGTCAATATTTGTGAAATCGAGCTGGCTCTTCAAGTGTCTGAGTTATGTGATAGTTTTGATTAGATTTGGTTATAACTACAGTCTGTTACGATAGTCATTTAAAAAAAAAGGGATGAATTTCAGTCCTTGCAATGCTCCTTTTAGTGTTCCAGCGAGGTATGAATAAAATATTAGAGCCAGTAATTCACCGACGATGTGATTCTGTGGGGCATTGACACTAAAGAATGCCTTGCCAATCTAGACAGGGTGCTTAGTTTGATTAAAAAGTTCGGTGTCAAACTAAGAAAAACAAAATTGTTCCTTTCACACTGAGAGCGTTGAGTATTTAGGTCATGTAATTGCAGGAGGTGAAATAAGGCCTTCCTCTTATAAAATAACAGTTGTGTCAAGGATTAAAGTTCCGTCGAATGTCCTTGAACTACGCCCGTTCCTTGGTCTTGCGAGTTATTTCCGCAAATTTATTAAGGGGTTTGCGACTATTGCACTACCGCTTACCTCACAATACTGCAGAATGGCAATAGGGACCGGAACAAGAACAGGTTAGGCAAACTCTTAGCAAATACTTACTTCAGATCCTGTGCTGGTAATTTATCACCCAGAGAGAGAGACACAAGTTCACACAGATGCATCTAAAAATTGAACTTGGTGGAGTATTCTCCAAAAGCAGCCAAATGGTGATACTAAGGTAGTTAGTAGTAGGTAGTACTTATGCGAGCAGACAGACAACAATTACTGGAGCAAAATATCATGGCTTTGTATTAGAGGCTTTAGCATTATTTTTGCTATTCAAATGTTTAAGGTGTACCTATCTGGAATCAAATTCCGAGTTGTTACGGATTGTTCAGCAATACGTATGGCTTGGCTGAAAAGAGATCTATCATCATATCGCATTGCCCGACAGTGGTTTGATCTGCAGGAATACAACTTTGAGGTAGATCACCGCCCAGGAAGTTCAATAGCACACGTTGATGCTCTCAGTTGGAACCCTGTGCCAGTATATCATATCGTAGAAAAGGATTTAATTGATGCGTTACAAGAAGTAGATGAAAAAATTCAAAGATTGATTATAAATTTAACATTGGAACCAATAAGAAAAATAATGGTAGACTTTCTAAACATTATAAAGTTGTAGAAGGCAAGTTATGTCGTCTTGTGGATAACTGTTACAAGCCTGTTTTGCCTAACGGCGCAAGATTACATATCCTAAAGTTGTATCATGACGAAAACGGTCATATAGGATCAGAAAAGTGTTTAGAAGCTATACGCACTAATTACTGGTTTCCGAAATGTGAAAATGTGTCGGAAAATATGTTGAAACTGTCACCAGTGCGAATGCCAGAGGAGCTATCACAGCATTGACTAAGCTAAGTCAAGTTTCTGGTCACCCAGAACGGATCATCAGTGATCGGGGTACTGCTTTTACTGGAAAGGAGTTCGAGCGCTATTGTGCAGATAATGGAATTAAGCACGTATTAAATGCGGTCGCCTCTCCAAGGGCGAACGGGCAAGTTGAGCACCTTAATCACACTATTCTCAGTTCCTCGTCGTGTCATATAAGTGAAGAGCAAAAAAAAGCTGGGATGCATATTTGCCAAAAGTGCAATTAGGTATTAATTCATCAGTCAGTTCGGGGACAGGAAAGTCACCCTTAGAATTACTGTGTGGACTTAGGCCTCGCCTGGTAAATGATTTACAAGGTGCAGTTTAAAGTGGAAATATAGAGACACTACGAAATGAAGCTACTTAGACAATAGAGATAAACGTGTTTAAAATGCAAGAACGGTAATTAGTCATGGTTGAGAGGAAAATTTTACGACCTGGTCTGTCCAGTTGAAAGTAAGTTCCCAGGTATGCGGGACCATATAAAGTGACTGCCGTGCTGCCTAACGATCGGTTTGAAGTGACGTCGTTTACAAAGGGGAAGCGAGCTTACAAAAATATTGTTGCGCTTGACAAAATTAAGGTGTGGTGTCACAGAGACAAAAGTTCTTCGTCCGGCGAAGATTAATTAAACAATATTTATTCTTTGGGTCAGCCTTACTTACGCTAAACGCCTTCGGGGCCTATATTAGCGTCTTGACGAAGTTGGTCAACTTCTTCCTGTTGATCGGTAATGTTTTGCCTTCGGGGCTTTATTACCTAGTGCCTGCTTTCGGAGCCTTACAGCACACAATCACAGTTGAGATTTGCTTACGAGAATTATGCCCATTGGCTTGACTTAAAGTTGACTCCGAAGTCTTACGATACTATGCTCATGTAAACTACGCTTGCCTTTGGGGCCTACATAGCGTGTGATCTCTTTATAGTACCTTGACTGAGGAACCTCCTGGTGCTTGTTGGTAATGCTTGCCTAAGGGGCCTTACAGCATTTGTTAAGAATATGCCTGAGGGGCCTATCATTGTTCTTTCATGCTTGCCTAAGGGGCCTTACAGCATTTGTTAACAATATGCCTTAGGGGCCTATTATTGTTCTTTCATGCTTGCCTAAGGGGCCTTGCAGCATTTGTTAAGAATATGCCTTAGGGGCCTTCCATTTATTCTTTCATGCTTGCCTTCGGGGCCTAACAGCATTCGATAAGAATATGCCTTAGGGGCCTACCATTTGTTCTTTCATGCTTGCCTTCGGGGCCTCACAGCATTTGTTAAGAATATGCCTTAGGGGCCTACCATTTGTTCTTTCATGCTTGCCTAAGGGGCCTTGCAGCATTTGTTAAGAATATGCCTTAGGGGCCTACCATTTGTTCTTTCCTGCTTGCCTTCGGGGCCTAACAGCATTTGTTAAGGATATGCCTTAGGGGCCTACCATTTGGTATTTCATGCTTGCCTTCGGGGCCTAATAGCATTCGATAAGAATATGCCTTTGGAGCCTATCATTTATTCTAATATGCTTGCCTTCGGGGCCTAACAGCATTAAACCAGTGTTTGCCTTAGGGGCCTAATAACACACTCAAAGTGGTTGCCTTAGGGGCCTCCCACTATCTGCCTGATTCTCTTCTCTGTAAGAGGATGCCTCATCATTGAAGATCGTGGTGAAGAGGGTCAGTGTACGAGGGTGTTGCCGCCTTGCAGACGCTGCTCGAGTGGATCATCTTCTTCGGAGGACCGAAGAGTTGTCAGGATGGCCGAACTGTTAGCGACACGAAATTGAACGTTTAAATGTACATTTCCCATCACTAATCAATTGATGCCTAGTGCACATCACTAGGAGCTGTCACTGTACTTTTTTCTGCTGATCGCGCGCTAAATGGTGGAAAGTTTTGTAAGTCTTGGAATTTAATAATAAAACAGTTAAACATAAGATATTTGTTTAATAGTATGAAGGGAAAATCAAAAACTTATGAATAGTATCGTAATGAATGAATGAAATGCGCATCGAGTAAAAAAAGTGTTGCTACGAGGCCGTATCAAAAATTTTTGATTTTCGTCGGACATTTTCTAAGTGCTTTATCTTGACATTTTTGTACTGGGCTATACTTACAGAAATAAAAAATACGTCATTTGTTTTTTGTCTTGTAGATAATATAATTAAAGTTTATGTTAAAGTAATTCTAATGAAAAAGGGCTTTTTATACTATTATTTATTATATAAATTACAGAAAGGTATAGCATTAAATTGCCCTAGTTCGCAATGGCATTTACTTACCTTCTGTAAACATGTATATAAATTACGTGTCACATTGTTTGTCCGCGATGGACTCCTAAACTACTCAACCGATTTTAATCAAATTTGCACACCGTGTGCAGTTTGATCCAACCTGAAAGATAGGATAGCTTACATTTCAATTTATTGTCGCAATATAGTTTTATTGCAAATTATTTGTTTCTTGACTCTTAAAGACTTGGTAAGGTAAACGCTATATTTGGCGACAATCACATTAAATACGTCAAAATCAAATCAAATTATTATGAGGCGATACGAAGTTCGGCGGGTCAACTAGTAATTATATAAAAAGAGGTTGACAATATTGTTCGACTTTCTTGCGCTGCTTTTTCTCGACACTTGTCCACTCTTGTCCCGAAGCAGTGGTAGGTTAAAATATTGGGACGTCTAAAAGCGCCTCTAGGGGCTTATTTGCATACATACAACTTATTTTACTGATTTACTGAAAAAAATATTATTAAATAATTTAACAGACTCTGATCATTTTTATTATCATTGGTTTTTTTTACTGTTTTTTTACTTGGTTCGATCAATCGAACTACGCAATCGAAATCGAACCACGTGAACAGGAGGTTTTTTTGGTCATTACATGTAGGATCGGGGAAATAAATAAAATACACGTCTTCACTCGTTTAGGTTTTATCGTTTTAACACGTCTTTACATCTCTATATCTAAGTCTAAAATCGTAAGTACAAAATAAAATATTGAACACGACATCTTCCTTTCACCGCGATCCTCTCAGTCTGCCATTTTCATTCTTCTCATTTCAAAATCATCTACTCTTGTTCGTTCTTTCATTCTTTATTCAAACCATCGTTCAGTCATCGGTCATGCTTGCATCTTCATTCACATCTTCAAACCATGACGTATCACTCACACATCATTTCACTGCTTCCTCGTTCATACCGATCAATCACTCCTCTTAATCATTCCTTCAAACTCACTCACAATCCCACACTCGGCCCTCCTGACCATGTCTGGCCTCCAGACATGCACACTAACAACATATGTATAACAATATAGCCATTATTATATTAAACAATCTACTAAAATAAAAATAAAACATCGTTACATTAAAAAAAAAACTTACATTTTACACTTCAACATAAACAAAACTTAAATATCACCGAATTACACAATTATATAAAATCTCAACAAAATATTAGCCATAATGTAATACCCATTACCCATGTCCATAAAAACATACAAAAAAAACATCATCTATGAAATAATTAAAAAAAAACCTTCCTGCCATATTAAATTAAACTTCACTGACACTTCCACCTACAGTTCCCAAATAAAAAACGTGTACAAAAAAAAAACCTTTTATTTACAATTATTTCATTCATACTTACTTAACAAATAATACATATTTTATAACATAAACATCTCTTTTGTAACTGCCTTCAGCATCAACAACCAAAAAAAAATACGACTCACAAAAAAAAACTGTTTCGTTTAACCTCAACCTGATACTGACCATTTCTTCATGAACTCCGCACAAGTTGTTGTCTTCTTAGAACCATCTCCGCCGTCTGATATTTTTTCTACCTCATATCTATCTTTTCCAATCACATTTGTTATCTTGTATGGACCCAAAAACATCGGCTTAAGTTTCATAGCTGTTCCAAACTGAGTTCTTTTTATTGCTATCAAATCTCCTTTTTTGTACTGTGTGCTATTTCTTCGCTTTTTATTGAAAAGATTCTTGTTTTCTTCCTGTACTTTTAAAATCTGTTTTTTAGCCCTTTTTCCTATTTCCTCTCTTTGCGCCATAAAATTTTAAACATTCTCTTCTTCTAGCATTTTCAGAAATTCAAGATCTTCCTTTTGTCGCATCTTTACTCCTGTGAGTAACTTGAACGGTGTTGTTTTTATACTTCTTTGGTACGTGCTGTTCAAAGCCCTCTGCAATCTATTGGTGTGCTTGTACCAATGGGTAGGTTCTTCGACGTTGAACTTTGTAAGAACTGATATTATCGTGCGATGGATGCGCTCTACTTGACCATTTCCTCTTGGAACACCTGTTGTTATTTTAGTGTGCTGGATACCCTCGTTCTTGCAAAATTCTTCAAAGTCTTTACTTGTAAAAGCCGCTCCTCTGTCACTAATAATCCTCATTGGGTTTCCAAATGTCTGCTGAAGTAACTCCATCTTTTCTATGGTTTCTTTTGCCGTTACTGACTTCACCGGAAATATCCAAACAAACTTTGTAAACCCATCCACAACCGTCAGTATGTAGTTATACTTCTTTTTAGTTTCGGCTAATGGCCCTAAGTGATCAACATGCAAAGTATGTAACGGACCTTCTTCCTTATCAATAGGGTATAAAAATCCTTCCTTTTTTCCATTTTTTCTGCTTCCTAAGATGCAGGGAATACATGACGCTATCAGATCTACTACTTTTTTCTCTAAGTTTTCAATGTAATAGTCTTTACCTATGAGTTCTATGGTCTTTTTCTTCGCAAAATGTCCGTTTTCGTGCGCTCTTCGAATTATAGTATCCTCCATCTTCCTAGGCACTACTAAAGACTGATCTTGCCCTTTGCACAACAATCCTTGGTGGAGATAATAGTCTTGATAACGTTGTCCTTCTTGCAATACTTTCATAATCGCCTTAAGACCATCGTCGCTCTCTTGTGCGCATTGTAACTGTTTGTGCAAATCTGAAGTTAAAAATGCTACATAAGGATTTCTACTTAATGCATCCGCGTGTTTCATCTTCGTACCACTACGATGCTCTACCTTAAAGTTGTAATCTTGGAGCAGTAAAATCCACCTTGCTACTTTTGTTGACATTGCTAAATCCTTTTTGTCTAACGTCATCTGAAATGCCTTGCAGTCTGTGACAATTTTAAAATAAATACCATGCAAATAATGTCGGAACTTCTTAACCCCTTCTATTATTGCTAATGCTTCAAGCTCATAACTAGTGTACCTTTGTTCTGCCTCTGATGTTCTACGGCTCATGTAATGTACAGGATGCAATTCCCCATCTTCAGTGCTTCTTTGCATCAAAATCGCTGAGTAAGCATTACTCGATGCATCAGTGTGTAACTCTGTTTCATCTTTTGGATTATAAATTTTAAGCACTGGACTACTTGTTAACTTCTTTTTAATCGTTTCGAAAGCTTCTCGTTCTTCTGCGTTCAACTGAAATACCTGTTCTTTTTTAAGCAAGTCTGTAAGCGGCTGTGCTATCTCGGCATAGTTATTAATAAACTTTCTAAAGTACGAACCTAGACCTAAGAAACTTCGCAGTTGTTTCACATTTTGAGGTTCAGGAAACTTTACAACGGCTTCTGTTTTTCCTGGTGACGGCATTATTACACCATCTTGTATCACGTGCCCCAAGTATTCTACTTTATTTACTAATAGCTGTGATTTCTTCCAATTTATGTTAAGTCCATACTCGGATGCTCTTTGTAATACTGCTGTTAAACGTTCAAAGGCTTGTTTCTCATTTTTAGCTGGAATCAACAAATCATCAATGAATATTATAACAATACCACATGCAATTAGATCTCTAAAAATTGCTGTTATATATCGCATAAAAACCTTTGAACATGTAGAAAGTCCAAAAGGAGCTCTCAAAAATTCATATTGCCCAGTCATTGTAACAAAAGCTGTGTACTTTGTATACTGCTCTCCCACTTTTAAATGAAAATACCCATTTTTCAGGTCTAGCGCTGAAAAAACCTTAGCATTGACAAGTTTGTCAACCAGATCGTCTATAATCGGGAGCGGGTATTCATCTTTCACAATCTTTTTATTGAGTAATCTGTAATCTACACAAATTCGAGTGGAATTGTCTTTTTTCTTTACTAATACAATAGGACTGGCATATTCGGAGTAACTAACCTTAATAATCTTATCTTCAAGCCATTGCTGTATTTGCTTATCCACTTCTTGTTGTTCCTTCGGAGATACTCTCCGAGGCCGCTGTGATACAGGACGCTCATCTTTTAATATTATCTTTAACTCCACCGGTGCTTCTTTAGTCTGTTGAGGTCTATAGTCCTCGACTAACTTTACCACTTTCTCTTTCAGGCCAGTATCACTAATTGAACCTATTAAATCATCTGTACACGGAAAACCATTAATATTAAACATCCACTCTTCATCTTTCGGAAATAAAGTAACAGAACCACCATTCATAACCATTACTACGTTTTCTAAAAACTCCTAGCCAATAATGACACTAAAAGGCATACACTCATTGGAAATAATATGGAAGGTCACTTTACCGTAATTTTGTTCATCTATCCTTAAATTAATACAACATTGTCCTAAAGATATCACTTTTGAAGAACCAAGTCCAGTCAGAACCAACGAGTCGTTAAACTTTGGAATACATAGTTCTAAATATAATTTCTGACTTAATAAATTAACATCACTCCCGGAATCAATTAATGCACTAACTTCTTTTGTATTATTCAACAATAACTTCTTTACAGGTTTCATCTTTTTCATAATATTTCTATTTTGACTGTTCATAATTCCTGTAAAGTCGTCGGCGACACATGTCATTTCATTTTCTTTCTTTTCAACTTCTTGGCTGCCATTTGTATTTTCATAAAACGAGGTGACATTTTCTGATGAATTATTTGACAATCCAAACATCATTTTTTTTGGAGTATTCGTTGGTTTAGGTTGGTAGCGCCACTGTTGCACATCCTTTTCCGTGTCATTCTTATAACTTGTGTCATTCGCAACCGAACCCAAACGTCTCCAATTTCCTTCATAATGAGATCGAGATCTTGTCATCGGATTTGTCGCCATCTTGCACTCATTTGAAATATGCCCAAAACCATTACACTTGAAGCATTTCTGACCTTTCTCTTTGTTTGGGCAACCGAATGATGAATGCCCCATCACTCCACAGTTGTAACAACGTATCTGCTTGCTTCGGTTCATATTTCTTAATTCTACAGTCTGTGATTTTTTCGCTATTGCTTCATATATTTTCAATTTTTCTTTTAGATCTTCATAGCTAGTAACCCCATAGAGCATCATCTTGTTTAACTCATTATCATTTATTCTATCTACGATGTATTTTATGGCTACACTATCAGGCATCTTGCCTCTCCTTCCCAACTCTTTCATAACCAACATATAATCTATGCAGCCTTCGTCGTACTTCTTCTTTCTCGAACACATCAGCTCATGTATGGCCTTTATATCCACGGTATCAGGGAATTCTTTTAATAGTGCTACCTTTAGATCTTCCCAGCTTCTGAAAGGCCGCTCCGCCCTAAGCCACAATGCTGCCGTACCTCTCAGAGAACGTCTGGCTAATAAAAGCTGTTGTAATGGTGACCAACTAAATATCTCACCATTGGTCTCCACGTCCTCTATCCATTTTACAACAGGATAGGTGTTGTCTTTACCATCAAATAACGGAATCAATTCCGCTGTCATTTGCATCATCTGCATTGGATTTGAGTTTGTGCTTCGCTCAGTATCATAAAACTCATCTGCCTCATTCTGTCGGCTTACACGGCGATCTTTTCTTTCTCTTGGCATCGTTTTCTTCTTAGTCTTTCTCAATATTCCTTTGTTACGTGCCTTCTGCACGATTCTTCTTTTGTTTTTCTGGAAACTTCTTAGGACGAGCCCCCAAAACTGTAGGATCGGGGAAATAAATAAAATACACGTCTTCACTCGTTTAGGTTTTATCGTTTTAACACGTCTTTACATCTCTATATCTAAGTCTAAAATCGTAAGTACAAAATAAAATATTGAACACGACATCTTCCTTTCACCGCGATCCTCTCAGTCTGCCATTTTCATTCTTCTCATTTCAAAATCATCTACTCTTGTTCGTTCTTTCATTCTTTATTCAAACCATCGTTCAGTCATCGGTCATGCTTGCATCTTCATTCACATCTTCAAACCATGACGTATCACTCACACATCATTTCACTGCTTCCTCGTTCATACCGATCAATCACTCCTCTTAATCATTCCTTCAAACTCACTCACAATCCCACATTACATACTTTTATAATTATATGTATACAGGATGAAGGTACAAAACAATGGGACTACAAGAAACAGTTCTCCCTTGTGGTCCCATTAAAGGGTCAAAATCCTGGGACCACGAGAAAACAGCGTCATACACTTGGGTACATTACACACACATCATTATCAGGCCTGATGATAGATAGACAGAAGCTGAGACTGAACTGAAACTACTGCAGTAGAAGCTGAGACTGAACTGAAACTACTGCAGTAGAAGCTGAGACTGAACTGAAACTACTGCAGTAGAAGCTGAGACTGAACTGAAACTACTGCAGTAGACGTACCAGCAAGTCACTGATTGATGGATGTCACAGTCTTTTGTGTTTTTATTTGCTGTATGAATTGTATTTACTTATAATAATACATATAATCTTGAATAATCTTCATTATATTCCATAACACCGGACTGTATTGTAAATGTTTTATTTCTTCCTCTGTGAAGTTTTTAATTTATTTCGTTTCTGTTAGTATATTGTGTTTTTATAACTCTCATTGGCTCTCGCAGAATACCAGAGTCATTTGCAATCCGTTCTGTCACGATAAAGGCTGAGCAGGAGCCCTTTTTGGCATCCAAATACTTATGTATTTTTTTCGGTTTTGTTAATTTATTTTTATTTATTTTGGCACAAACAGTCATATTAAAAATAGTTTTACATTTTAAGTCTTAACACACAAAAAGACAATATTAAAAAAAAGTTAATATTTTTGTATGTTTCCCGTTTTTACCGTTTCGGTGACATCCTGATTTTGTCAGCGACCTTTGGAAAATCGTCACTCCAACTAGACGTACGACGTCCTACACTAGGTACGCTTGTCGAGTTGCGGTCTCTAATGAAAGAAAGACTTATTTGATTTCATTTCATCTTACTATTAAGATGAATTGATTTCATCTGGAGTGACAATGGCCAACCCACTGTTCCTTTTGCTTGCTAATTCTGTGTGCTATGTCAACTTTATTTAAATAAATGAAGGGGTAAAAAACCACGTCTTTTGGCTTTCCGGGCAGTTAACAATTATTATTCGACCGGTGTATATCACTAGTACTTAAGCTATTCAGTGACTTATATCGAGCATAAAAACGCTAAAGGTTTTATTTAATTATCACAATTTGTTCTCACAGGAGCAATATTAAAACACCCATCGAAAAATACAGAACGCTGTCAGATCGACAAAAAGTCTTCAGCAGCAAAAGCTTAGTAGTAGAACAGTCCCTTTGAGTACCTTTTGGTGCGGAACCCTAAAACACAAACAATAACTCCAAAACATCGCTGTTTTTAAAGGTAAAAAATGCACCTAGGTATAAGCATTGACATTACGACCTCTTTAAAGCAAACACGATTCATTTGACGCACTCGAGACGTCACTGGGTAGAGCTATAGTTTGCAGTCAATCAAAAAATTCCACACTTAACACAAACTTAGTGGAATCATTGATAAGAGAAAGATCTTCCTAGTTGGATGCGATGAACCAAGACATGATTTAGGTAAGCTTATATAACGCGAAACGAGCGACACCAAGTTAGGTTTTATGTTTAGTTAAATTGGGGTTTGCCTCATGTCTCATGAGTGTTTTGATACGACTAAGTCTAGTAAGAAAACATACGGCATGTTGGCAACATTGCCATGACCAACTGTTTGAATGAAAAGTTTTCAAATTTCCGCAAAACTAGACTAGATTTCATCAAATAAGTTGCTTGAATCTGCACAGTGGCTTACTTTTGGAGAGGCTTATGTGCCGGCCTTAAGAGGAAACACAAGGGCCGTTTTTCCATACAAATGTAGTCCCCTGTTTCCTCCCTGGATAAAGCCAGTAGAGCAAAAATTACAAAAATCTATGGCCACTATTAGCATGTTTCTATATTTTCTGTTTTTTCATAAATTAATTAATAAAAAAGATATGAGCCCTCAAAAATCGAAAAAAATCGTAAGATTTTCCGCTGTGTTCAAACAACCAGAAAACAAATTTGGCTAAATTTTAGAAAAAAAGGAAAACATACGAACACGGCCAAACTGCCAAAGCCTTTCTTTAATTTTTAATGAAAAAAGTATTTAAATCGGTCTCTTTTTGGAAAAGTAATCGGGGGACTACGAAACGTTGATTTGATGTGCTTTTAGTAGGTATTTTCGGTCCAAGAAGCAGTTCTCTTTATTTTGTTGACCGATGGGACTCTCCCTTCCTCCAAAAATGGGTGACAATACATAATGAGTATTGTGCAGTTTTTGGGGACTGTGGGGATAGATAGCTAATTATAAATAATCAGTTATAATTATAGATTTTGGTAATTGTACGATTTGCTTTTAATTAAATTAATTATTAATTATTTTTTAATTATTTATTATAAATTAAATGTTATTACTACTTACTAACTTTAGTTTGTTAAGAATAAATTTGTTACTAACTTTATATGGGCACAGAGCCTGAAATAAATTATTTGAATTGAATTGAATTACACTCTGCGGTGAAGCCGTTTGGCACTGCGCGACAGCAATAGATTTTACAAATACCTATTTTTCAATTCTCTCGCCCGTAGTGTTTCCTCTTAAGGGGACTACTAGATACTATGTGCTGCCCCCAATTGATTAGATTTTATTCCTTAACAAAATCAGTTCTCAAAAAACTTAAATCAATCTGGGGCAGCACATAGCTCTAGTGATCCCCTTAAAATTAAATAAGACAGTATCTTCTAATAGTATGGGTGGCGTAAGCCTTAAGGAGTACTGCCAAAAGAGAACGGGTAGCTGTGACATTCCTTTCTCTGCCATTGGGCAAACTGCGATCGTCAAGCCGCCTGCTAAGAATGGCGATTAAGGGGAATTGGAGAGGCTCATGTCGATATAGAGTGTTGGCAGATTGATGATAATGATGTCCAGGATTTCAATGATGAAAGCAGTGTCAGTGATGAATAAAACCAACATCTAAAAGGAAGTGTATTGCCAAAAGAACTTACATAAGACGAAAACTAAAAGATTAATCAAGCATCAGTTGTTGTCAACACATCCAGCAATTATCAACACCGTAAAGTGCAGATGTGTCTCAGCTTGATGTATTGTGTACACACCGGCGTTTTCCATCGTAATGACTAGTGCAAACAACTTGATGAATTGGTTCGCTTGGAATTTCTCGGAGCTCTAAATCGGGTATCTACAGACACTTAAAATCAATTGAGATACTTTTAATGATCAGCTAAGGCATTTCGCTGTACATTTAACAATACTGTAACGTCTTCGTCATTATCATCATAATCATCATCAGCCCACGCATTGCTGGCGGGTTGTCGATCGCAGTTAGGCCAATGGTATAGAGAAGACGCTGTTGCCCGGTTGAGTGCAACATCTAGCGTCATGGTATTCCATACCTTACGAATTTTGCAAACTTCGTAAGATTCTAGGATCAGAGGCCTTACTCCGCAACACAATGTCCGTATATTCGAATCCATCTGTCCCTATCACTCATACTGATGTCTTAAAGTATATGACAGAGACAGATATATCCGTAAATACGAGCTTTGTTTAGCAGAGTAAGGCATCAGCACCAAGTACCTAGGGCTATAGGCATTCAAATAATGGGAAATTTTAATTTGGAAGGCCATTCTTTGAAATTAATAATTCTGTTACCATACGTTAACAAATTAAGGTCGATTTTGTAACAAGTGCAAAAAACACTTCCTGTATGTCATTGACGTAAATACAAAATTATTGCTATTTCATTTGCTAAATTAAAAGTTACGCACAACAACGACACTGATTTTAACACAGATTGACACATTTTGTGTCAACAGTTCGATTTAGTTTGACTTCTGCAGACTCACAGACAGCCTTGTTAAACAATAATGTTTTATTGATTGATGTAACCATATCTAGCACCATTCGTGTCAAGTCCAATAATTTGCCTTTGCGTAAAACGCAATTTGAATGTCGTGAACATAATAAATGAACAGAGTGAGATGAATCGTTCGCAAATACTATCAACGTTTAAAAAAAAAACTGGCCAAGTGCGAGTCTGACTCGCGCACGAAGGGTTCCGTACCAAAAAGGCCAAAAAAATGGGTTTTTTGTATGGGAGCCCCCCTTAAATATTAATTTTATTTTGTTTTTAGTATTTGTTGTTATTGCGGTAACAGAAATACAAAATTTGTAAAAATTTTAACGGTCTAGCTATCGCGGTTCTTGAGATACAGCCTGGTGACAGAGCGACGGACAGATGGACAGACGGACAGACGGCCAGACGGACAGACGGACAGACAGCGAAGTTTTAGTAATAGGGTTCCGTTTTTACAATTTGGGTACGGAACCCTAAAAACCGAACAAGTGCGAGTCGGACGCCCACTAAGAGTTCCGTGCAATTTTTGTACATTAAGTACAACTTCGCCCACAATGCAAATCATTTCATAAACGCGCATACTGTCGTTTAACCTCGACGAATGATTACGTAATTTAAATAAAGACAGACTATATTTTTAATGGTTTGTGGTAGGCATAGAGGACGGGTTATTGTGAATTCGCCACGAAAAAATATAATGTTCAGTTACCACACTTACAAAGTACTGTTAACTCGCCACACTTGTATTCTCTGTAGTGACTGGAGAAAAATCAGACATAAAAATATGTATTTCTTATTATTCAAATCATTGATAAAATCACAGTTCTTATTGAAAAAATTAAAGATCTTTTCACAGCTTCAAGGGTACACCTGAGAATATGGTTTTAATTTGAACTCCGTACCTAAGATGGAAACGATGTTTCAGACGGATGCGACGGACGGACTGACAAATAAATGATCCTATAAATGGTTCCATTTTCTCCTTTTGAGGTACTGAACCCTAAAAATAGCTCTAAATTACGTGTATATAGTGAATAATGGTTTTTAAATGAGTTTGTTGATACTATTGGGAAATACAATGATACTGAAACGTCTCTCAATATAGTTGTTAATTGATAATAAAGAGAATATTCGTATGTGACTCGGTCCAAAACTAATAATGTCATGCATAGTCACTCTTAGAAATTGTTTGTAAATGCCAAGTCTTGCAGGGAAAATTTAAAATTACAAAGAACTAAATTAAAGATGCGTTTTTTTTTGCTACTCATACAGAAAAACCACTAAATACGTACAATAACCTATTGATTTATTAAATAGAAAAAAGAAAAAATATATTTTTGTTAATTTAAAATTATATCCAGTGACAAAGTCTCGGCCATTTTTTGTTTAAAGAGTTTGTTTTGCTTTGCTTGCTAACGGTACTTTACTTAAATTATAGTTTAAAAACTAAAAAACCACGCTTTTAAAACAGATTGAACTAAAAAATTAAAAATAAAACTGTAGTAATCAATTGAAAAATTCATATTATTGTACAAAAAGCGTGGGGTGCTTGTTATGATATCCACAGATATAGTAAATTATTGATAAAATATTTACAACAATCTAAATCAAGCCCCCACGCTAAATAGATTTTAAACTATAATTTATTTTTTACTTTTTAGTTTAGTTTATAAGATTTGATTCCTTCTTTACCGACTGTAAGTCCAAACCTATGCAGGAAACATAATTGATACAGATCGCGCGCTAGCTCTATCTCTTTTACTCCCTCTTACAGAGGAAAACTGGGAAAACTGTTATTAAATTATTGCATTGTCATCGGTCTTTGATACGTGTGCAAAGTTTCAAATTAATCAAACTTCTGGAAATCGGTCAAATTTATGCTCAAAGATTCCATTACATACATAGATACATAGATAGATACAACCCAAGCTAATAAAAGCGTGGTAAAATGGTATATATTTAAGATGTGTGGCGAATTTACAGCAACTTTTATTTAACTGAGGCGAATCGACACATACTTTTTCATGTTTGTGGCGAGTTTACTTTGAATGTATGGAAGTTACAAAAACGTGGCGAATCGACTTTGTGTCGAATTGACAATAACCCGATTTTAATTACCATTAATTATACCATTTTAATTATCTTGAGAGACTTATTTTATAGACTTTCATTGTGCTTTCAACAGCTAAATTTAAACAGATAATATATTATTTATTTCAGCCTTAACAAAGTATATAAAGTTATATTAATAATTTTAATCTTATGCATTTTGGAAATCGAAATAAATCACTCAAACCTAAAATATGACATGTCATTTCGTGTGAGGCTTTGTCTTTCAATACAATAATAATTTAACAGAAAAAGAAAATTCATTAGACAAAAAACTTGAAGAAACAGATAAACCAGACTAGCTGGTAAATGCCAAATGTCAGCAAAACTTCAAGAATTCAAGAATATAACCAGTAAATCAGGAAAGCAACCAATCATTGAAAAGGTTACAACATTAAGAATGTCCGCAAAAAAAATGTCAAACAATTCGAGCTAGTCTTGACATAATAATATGAGAAGAAAGAATAAGGCAGTATGCAAGGACATTTGATGATAAGCATAATGCCTATAAGTAATTTGCATATGGCAAATATGTATAAGGCAGACGCTGGAAAGATTAGAATTTAAGTTCACGTCGAAAAAAAAAATTCAAAAATTCAAAATATTTATTTGCTTTTAAATAGGGAAGTTACAAAAATAAGTGGATGGTCAATTTAACAGTCAGCATCTTAAGCCTGTTTAGCTATGCAGATTCATAACATGCAAATAATTACATTTATTAAAATGATTTACTAATACAATTAACATAGATCCATTATTATTATAATCTATTAAATTTTGATTAAGGTAGAATAGGATTCATGTCGGTTTCCACGTTTTTATATAAGGTGTGCATGTCGTGGTAGCCTTTAATTAGGGCAACACTACAAAATGTTAATTAAGAAAGATATTTATATTGTCATAGTGTATGCTTTGTTGGCTGTCCTTAAATAAATAAATAAATAATTCAATTTATTACCATCATTCAATTCCGTAAATAAAACAATAAGATTTTCGTAAAGTCAGTATACATTAATAAATAATAACATTGGTCATTATTATTAAATTAATTTGTTTTATGCTCAAAGAATTCGTCGATTGAGTAGAATCTTTTTTCCGTCAGCCATTTACTTAATGTGCTTTTAAATCTAATAAAAGGGAGCTGCTTAAATTCTTTAGGAATTTTATTAAATATTTTCATGGCCATCACGTATCTATTATTATTAAATCTTCGTGTTTTTTGGGAGACAGTTTAGAGTTAGTTTGTTTGGGTATCGCAAACTTCTGCCTGTTGCGTTCGTGTCCTTTTTTTCTAGAGAATGTCTGTGTATGTCTGAGTGTAAGAATGTCTGTTTAAATATTTATTTGGATGACATCATACTACAGCAAATAATATTTTTATTTAATGCCATAGCATCATTTGCAAATTGGATTCTACAATTTGATGATTAAGGAATATCACATAGGTAGCCCCGTTGGTCAAGCGTTTTGAATACCGGGCCAAGATCTCGCGATCCCGGGTTCGATCCCCGGGTCGTGCAACGATAGTTTCGAATTTTCGAACATTGCTCGGGTTTGTGATCACCAACCGGCATTTGGAAAGCATGGTGATTATGCCTATACCCCTCATTGCTATGGTAACTTGATTTCAATGATGGAGGCCCTGCAGTCAGGGTTGCCAGGTCGCCAAACCTAATAGCCGGACAGAACAGCCAGTTTGGCCTGAGATTTGGGTAGAAAGGCCGGATACCCTACATTATTGAGAAATTAGGGTCTCAGTATTAATAGGTCTGAAAAAATTGAATGTAAAATCAATTTTTGTATATTCTTTGTAAATGCGAGAGCGACCGATAGTCGGCTGGGCGATCGCTCGTTTCCGAAACGTAAAAAGCCTTACAAAAGCCGGACAGGCCGGACACCATTTATTTTGGTCGGACACGATTTCAAAAAGCCTACCTATGTCCGGCTTTATCCGGACGCCTGGCAACGCTACCTGCAGTACGAATAATTATAGGCCGTTAATACCTACTTTACTTTTACTCAGGTAACATTTCATCCTTGGAAAATGACAAATGTAGTGTTCCCGTGGGATTGTTTTAAATTCAACCACTCCTACTAAGTCGGAGGCGATAGCTGGTAATAAAGCGTTAATGTTTGAAATTGTGGCAAAACTGAATCCCAACCAGCCTATACCTAGTCCGCT
Organism: Anania crocealis; assembly: GCA_949315895.1. Taxonomy (NCBI): domain Eukaryota; kingdom Metazoa; phylum Arthropoda; class Insecta; order Lepidoptera; family Crambidae; genus Anania; species Anania crocealis. The sequence goes on along the minus strand of OX438874.1, from coordinate 3,346,536 downwards.
GCTGCGGCACAGGCCTCTCCAAAACTAAGATTTTGCCATAATCGCCACTCCCGTCTTCACCCCTCATAAACGACACTCACTCTGGTAGTAGGCACCTACGTCCTTTAGTCGCTCCTTACAAAACCCTTAAAGAGATGGGCATGGTGCTGTTCTTGAATGTGCCGACACCACACGATGGCACAAAGCAATTCTAAACACTGACATACCTACATGACAAATAAAAAAGGGATCTTCTTTTATAGAATTACACAGTTCCATAAAATGACCAGACCTGCCTTAAACTAGGATAATCACCTATTATAACAAAACTCATTTCTGCAACATGCAGCTTACTACATAAATTTGACCTATTCGACCTCTAACTCTACGCATCAATTGACGCACATAGCAACCGTTTCCCAGAACGCCGAAGGTGCGGTTCTGTCGTAAAGTTGCGCATGAGTTGCGTAAGCCGTGCGTCAGCGCCGCGCCTCCCCGCGGCGCGCTCTCATTGGCTAAGCGCACGTGACTCGAGCCACGAATGCGCATGCACTTATGTGGACAACATCACATACATTGTTCAGACCCCCAAAGAAAGCTACTTATAGATCTATCTATCTAACTATCTCTAACAACCATTGGACTTTCCAAGAGTATGCTAACAAATATTTGGAGATTATTTTGCAAGAATATTTTGATTACCTACTTGATTTGGCCTAATTTTATGTAATTATTCACAATGTAGATTTAAATTTTCTGTAATTTAGCGTGCTGTCGTTTTGGGCATACTGTGTGTGAGCCAACATGCAGACTGTTTTAATAATAAATTAATTAATAAACTATTTATAGTATTTGCTTCGTAGACATCAGAAACAGCGAAAATACAACAAACACCGAGACCCAAAAATATACATGTAGTTTTTTTCTACATGATGGAAGGATTCTCCAGGATTCGAACAAGGGACCCGGGAGCACGCGACACCTTGAAAACCGGTGTGTACGCCACTCCACCACTGAGGTCGTCAACTGTTCACTTAAGAAAGAGTAACTTCAATGGATTATTGCTTTTAGACCTCATTGTGACAAAGGTTACAACGCGGTTTTTAGGAAAAAAACACTCTAATAAACTCACATAAGACCAGGACAAATAAGTAAAGATGGACCTACCAAGACTTTTTGATTCCGTTTTCATTTCCCAGATCCAAGAATTACTAAAAACTGTTTTGGTAAATCAACCATTCTATTTTTCATTTGTAACTTCCTGAAAAATGCCCGTAAGCATGAACCGATTCATTTTTTTTACACAAGATTGTGACATGTCACCTTAGTTAGAGCATTAAACGAAATGGTTTGGTTGGTTTAATGCTCTAAGCATGTTACCGTTAAATTATGAACACCACTAATAATGCGTCATATAAACGAACTTGGCAGGTTAGGTTAGGATAGAATACCACAGAATATTTCCATGTTCTGTGATATAATACTAGCAAAACGATGGTGGCGACAGACAGACACGCGTCAGCTGAGGTCCACGACAACGCAGCGCGTCTCTTCGCGTCTATTGGAACGTGTAAAGCGCCTCCAGGCCCCCATTTTTCAGAAATAAAACCGATGTTATTGATTTTGAATCTACCTTTAGCGTTGGTGGCAATTAACAGATGTAGGTTGCGTGCCATTCGCTTAATACTAGTGTTTTTTTTTAAATTTAAGAATTGTAATTTTTATTATATTTATATTTGGAAATATATTTTTTATTAGGCCCGCGACGGCCCTGTGCGTGCCGCACGCAGGGTAACGCAGGGAGGCCCTCCTCCCCTTTACACCGGGTGACGCTGACTTATTATAATTATTATAAATGTTGCGCGAGCCACAGCCGCTCAGGGACTGCGGAGCATGCCTGTGGCCAAAGACCTAAGGCGAAAGCCGTAGTCATAAAACACTGGAATTATACGGCTGCTTTTCTAGTGGGTATACGGACCTCATGCGGAGTCCCACATAAGCTGTCACTTCTCCAGGAAAGGCAGTTATATGCGGAAGAATGTAGGTATTCCATCAATGTTTGCATATAAACTGACAGAGTTTAAAAGTTAACAGTGCCTTAAACTATCTTTAGCAAAAAAAATGTTTGTAATAAATGTGTCTTGCCAAGTTGTAGAATTTAGCAAGGACCCAATACATATCTGGGTTAGAATAGACGACAATAATAAATTATGATCCGCAAAAACCGAAAATCACTTTAATAGCAAATATCATCTTATTGAAAACTAATTGTGAATAACATGATTTGCACTTTTGTGCTATTAACACACATTTGTCTAACTAAACCTTACTCGGCATTATACGAAAATTATACCGTGATGATGATATCCGCTAAATATTGGTACCTCAATTAAGATGACTAGACGATTTCATGACACAACGGCTATCAGGTCAATTTAATCTCTAAAAATGCGACAGAGTAGAAGTATATCCTATCCTTAGTAGGATGTATCCTACGATGTATCCTACAAAGGGTGCAACGTATAGTATATTCACAGCATTATACTAGGATACATCCTACTAAGGATAGGATGTATATGACGGATTTTCCTAGGTACCTAGTTATCCTACCATCCTACCAATCTATACTAATATTATAAAGCTGAAGAGTTTGTTTGTTTGTTTGTTTGTTTGTTTGAACGCGATAATCTCAGGAAGTACTGGTCCGATTTTAAAAATTATTTTTGTGTTTGATAGTCCATTTATCGAGGAAGGCTTTAGGCTATATAACATCGCGCTGCGACCAATAGGAGCGAAGCATGAGTGAAAAATGTTGCAAAAATAATCGCGATCATAATAACAGAAATTGACGCGGAAGAAGTCGCAGGGAACAGCTAGTATTACAATAATATTATACACCGTGCTTTTTGAACCACCTGGAAAACGAAGCCCACGTTGTTGGATATTATATTATGTATAACATCATGGCAGTGTTATTTATTTGTCGATTAAAAATAATTTTTGAAAAATATTAAATTTTGATTCAGACTTTTAATTTTCAGACGTGTTATTTTGCTGCGGCGGGGTCTCAGTTGAATGGACCTTACACAGCTACATCTACGCGCATGACAGCGTGTTTCAAATTAAATAGCTGAAACAATATTTAATATTTTTATAAAAAAAATTTTGGTAAAAAAAATGTTAATAACACTGCCAAGATGTTATACATAATCTATACTAATATTATAAAGCTGAAGAGTTTGTTTGTTTGTTTGTTAGTTTGAACGCGCTAATCTCACTCAGGAAGTACAGGCCCGATTTGAAAAATTATTTCTGTGTTGGATAGTCCATTTATCGAGGAAGGCTTTAGGCTATATAACATCACGCTGCGACCAATAGGAGCGAAGCATAAGTGAAAAATGTTGCAAAAATAATCGCGATCATAATAACGGAAATTGACGCGGACGAAGTCGCGGGCAACAGCTAGTGGTTACATAAAGTGGGCTTCGTTTTACGTGTACAATATTATAACACCAAAGTTTTCAATGGGTGGATGATTGTTACTCTGCTAAAGATTTTAACGAAACATTACAGTTCGTACATGAAAAAATATGTCATCTATAATTACGTGTAGTTCCCGCGGAAACAAGGCCTCTTAGCATCAAAGTCGAAGTACCTAGATGGCGCTGCTGCTGCCGATTGATTATCTATTTTTGTATATACACACACTAGCTCTTCGCCCGCGGCTCTGCCCGCGTGAACTCCACGTAATATCGCGCGGTCGGAAACCTGTGCCTTGCGGTGGGTGGCATATAGAAAGATAGATAAGGTAGGCTTAATACTCAGATCTTATAAAGAAGGAGATATGAAATTACTCGTAAATGCTTAGAGAACCCGTGTCTCCAAATTATTTGTGTGCGCAACTACAATACCACTGTTGTAAGCATAAGGATCACACTCAATCAATTTACAACGCTCATTGGTGCGCACACAAACATGGACCCAATCACAGCGGCTACCACTTACTCACTTACACAATGCGTCATTTGGTGTGTGTAAATTAGTGCAGCGACAATGTCTGTCAATTAGACTATCGATAATCTTCGGTGTCATTGCTAATAAGTTTGCCGAAATCTGTTGCACATTTAAATAAAGCTTTCGTAGAAAGAAAACTTATTTAGGTAGATAGAATAATAATAAAATGGTAGAGCCATTTCAGTTTAACGAAGAAAATGAGATGTTATTTTTTGGGCTCACTATTTCTGCACCTACAATGTAAAACTTTTCTAGTAGAATTCCCTTCTCATACAAGGTGTCTCCCAGCTCCTCAAATATCTCCAAATTAAGGCATCATGATAACAAAAATATAAACATGTAAACAACTTTTAAAAACTTTTAACCTAAAGGAAAAATTATAAAAAATCACCGGAGTAGATTCAAGTAGGCCCTCTGCCAGTGGCATTTTTCAATTTTTCCTTTATATGAGAATTATTTGGAAAGCTGAAACAAAGTATATAATATAGTAATACCAAATAATGACTATATATTTAAACTACATGTTTACCACGTTACGTACGATATTACCTCTATGTAATTAATTATCAGGTTTATAATAACGGCAAAAAAGGTACCCCTCTATGTGCGGGTTTAAAATACTTAATTTATATCATAAGATTATATTAAATTACAACTTAAATTTTATAAACGAAATTATTCATGAAACAGTCACGTATGGAACTAAGAAAACTATCGATAATACTCGGATCGGACTACATACCTAATTAACTGGCTACAAAGTGTGGTCGCGACGCAAACGTCTGGCAGTGAACACTTCGATTAAACCTCGATACATTGCGTAGTCGCATAGTACTCATAACACAGCTAGTTAGTATCAAACCTTCAATGTATATTGTACCGATACAATTATCATTACATGGATATTTTCATTAAATATTACGTTTAAAGGATTTATAAGCGAATAAATGATGAAATTTTAATACCTTTATATGGTACGTAACTCCATCCTTAATGTAGTCTTTTGTTACACTTCTTTTTTCACAAGTAATCACGGCATTTTAATTAAATGAGGAGATCGTTGCGTCGGCGCGGGTGAAGTGCTACTAATCCGCCGCGGAGTGCAATAGTTTTGTTTGCCCATATCAGTTTCGCACGCGCCACGCCCCCATTTCATATCTATTCCTTTAAATGATCTGAGGCTTAATACATTCGTGTATGTAAAACCCAATCGGTCAAGCCGTTAATTAGTTGACATACCGATAGCAGCGCCACCTACAGGGTCCCGCGGTAAAAAGTAACCTCTGTTCATTAGGAATAATGTCGGCTTCTAATGGTAAAATAATTTTTCAATTGGTCCAGTAGTTTCGGAGCCTATTCAGTACAAACAAACAATCAAATACTTTATTTATGATATTTTAAGCAATTAAATTGCAATTATAATATCAGATTTCAACTTGAAAAATTATGTCTCAGGCGGGACTCGAACCCGCATCTCCTCGCATGCGGGCGCTTTAATAGGTTAAATTGCCGCGCCCGGCATGCGAGGAGATGCGGGTTCGAGTCCCGCCTGAGACATAATTTTTCAAGTTTAAATACTGTAACAATCAAATCTTTCTTCCTTCTAATATTAGGGGTTAAAGTATGAAATTGCCGTTTTGTATGGACAAAATCGAGAAAAGTCATTTTTCCATACTAAAAATTGTTTAGTTTTTTTAAAAACGCCTGAACCGTTTTCGATGCAATTAAAGGTGAAAATTAGATGGTTATAAAGCTACGCATTATAGTATTTAAATTTCTGAAAATCAAAGTATATAATACAAATATACTTAATTGAAGCAAGAAGGTCAATTGACACATTGTAAGGGGTCTTTTCAACGACTTCCTTTGAAGTAATAGGCTACTACTAGGCTAGTAGTATTGCATTTTTTTTTTAGTCAAAAGTTACTTTATTTAGTTTTTGATACAATACAAAAAGAATTACGCAATAATATGACTATACTTAAGAGCTATAAACAAAATAAAAAGTGGAAAAATAAACGGCAATTTCATACTTTAACCCCTATTTATTAGTGTTGATTATTCGTTTCTCTCTGTACCAAATTAATGTCCACGCGGACGAAGTTACAAGCAGATGCTAAAGTCTATAGTATATTCAACAGCATATCTTAAATCCTAACAACTAACGTAACATTCCTAAATTGTGATATAAAAGTAATTACGGAAATCACCAACCCCGAAACATAGTGATTATTGCAAAATCGTTTGATGATGATGATGGTGATCATAATCAAAATGATGATTATTATAATCAAAATCACCTGTGTCCATCAGTGGAGTACCTACTAGATAGGCTGACGATGATGACGATGATGATGGTGATGATGATGATGATGATGATGATGATATCTTTTGGATATCGAAATCAGTCAACTTCGTAAAATAGGTACTTACTTAACTTTTGATGACACGCACAGGCACAACCTAATTGCATCATACGTCGCCATTTTAATCGACCCTTTTTTTTTTTTTTTTTTAATAAATGTGGACAACATCACATACATTGTTCTGACCCCAATTTGAATAACTATTTAAAGCATTCGTATTTTGGAAACCAGAGACAACGAAGGTACCACAAACACCCAACCCGAGAAAATGTAGAAAAACACTTTTTTTTTCTACATTGACCCGTCCGGGAATCGAACCCGGGACCTCGGAGCAGGCGACACCTTGAAAACCGGTGTGTACGCCACTCCGCCGGAGGTCGTCAAAAATCGAAATTTTGCATTACCTGCATGAATTAAGGAATGCAATTGCCGATTTTAATTTATTTAACTCCTCTAATAAAATAGGTATTATTAATGTGTAAAACGGACTGCGACAAAAACTAACGATTTGATTTATTTGCTGTTACTAAACAAATAAATAAAGTAGGTGCCAAACAACGTTAACGATATGCACCATATTGAAACATGTTAAGTACTCATTTTCGTTGGTAAGTAGGTATATGTGATTTTTAAGCTATTGCATAGCTTCTATCGCGGGCCTTGAGCGTGGAGACCGAATCCAGAAATTCCGTAACGAAAATAACCTAACACCTAACTCCGACCGGCACAGCGGTGATACTTATTAGTTTTATAATTACATAAGTTGATAAAAAATACTATGCAATAGCTTTACCGCGGCAGTCTCCGAGTGCCACACGTCTTTTTTTTAAAACATTTTTTTTCACAAAAAATTTGAAACAAGCCACCTATTTGGAAACGGTGCATCATGCTTGCGTGATTTCTTGCCGATTTAAAAATGCTGGTTTATTTTACGCCATTCTTCGTTATTTTTTTAATATGTTGATAATTATTTTATTTTTATTTTTGAAGACTGTAATCCCTATTTTGAGATTAAAATGGGACTTTGAGCTAATACACTATCAAATAAAAAAAACATTGTTATTTGCTAGAACACATTTAATGCTGGGTAGTTTAATTGAGAATCTCATCTTTTTTGGTTTATTAAACATGTTAGTTGGTTTGTAGTTTTTTAGTCTGTCATGATTACTCATGATTGATACTTGAACACTAACCTGTGTTATGTGACGATTACCTGGATGTAAAAATAAAAAAAATGCCTTAAGATTTCCAAAAAAAAATCTAGCTACTAATGTGCTTCCCATCACTACAGCTGCAATATCAAACATTTCAAAATTATTCCGAGACAAAAACACTTATTCATTTTGCCTATGATAATAAAGAACTAGTTTGTGTTGCAAAGTCAATATTGCTAACAAGATTTCTGCAGGATTCAATAAATATCTTTCCGGATTAAAATTGAATGTTGGCTTTCAAAGTAATAAACAAGCATTTATTTCATTTTACAATACAAATTGGTATTGTAGGTGACCAAGGTTTAATATGGTATAGTTTTTAAATCAACCTTACAGAGGTATTTTCATTGCATTAAATCTATAGGGATAAAACTATTGTCACAAGAAAAAAACTGTGTTATTTTTTTAGCCGGCTTTAAAGAAAATTTTAACTTTTTTATATTTAATCTGGGGCTCATGTGTTACAAATGTAACTTTATAAGTAAATTAAATGTCTATTTATTGACAAATTTAACACTATTTTAGCATACTTTATCTACCAGTCGACCAATAAAAAAATTATGCTGATAATTTTGTCCGGGTAGACCTAAGAGTTCCAGTAATCAACAAAGTTGAATCCTAACATAAGTATGCCATCAATTAAGGTTTTTCTGGTACAATAATGATGAATAAAGATGTTGAAATCTGTAAGTTAAGGTAGTAACAATGACTTCAAAATCTTTATGTAGGGTTATGTAGGGTATTATTAATAAATATTATTCCTATCGTATCCATGGAACAAGATTTATCCACATGGCAAGGTATAAAACAAAACAAATATTCTTGGCAACTATGGATTCTACATGCAAATACTGGGTTCATTGCTTTACTAATAAAGGTACCTACTAGGGGCAGTGCCTGGGACTTGCAACCTTAGTTTAGATTTAAAAAGGCCCCTTTTACTGATGTACATCTGTGCTCACCATCCCTGCTAGCCTGTCATAGATTTCTCAAAAACATCCAAAGCATGACCATGGCGAGTCAAAATAAAAGCCTTGATACTTGGCTTTGTATCGTTCAGGTAAAATAATAAAATCATATTGTAATACCACCCATTCTATACAATGTAACATTTTTAGCAAGATCTCTTTAGCAAGAATTCTTTAGATTTAGATTAAAAAGTCGAAAGTTTTTAAGGGCTTTAGAGAAATATTGTTTAAGACTTAATCTAGTGCTAAAAATTGGCCTTAATTATTTTATCTGATGGCAAATAGGTTTTGTACTTTTAGCTTGGTAGGTTAAAATACTATATCTTTAGTTAGATTGACATAAATAATGAAAACAATAGACAAAACATTTTCATGTACCAATTACGTGTTTTGTGATATTATTTGTAGATTAAAAACGAACAAAAATGTAGGTAAAAGCTATTTGAAATTCGAATAACTCACGCAAAGTGCTGAATGATGCCGATCCCAACTTCAAAATCACTGGGCGAGTCAACACTTCACTTTAGGGCACTTGCTTGATAATGTCCGAAAACATTTTATCATTTGTTTCATAAAACTACCGAAAAAATGTATTAAAATTTACAGACAATATGCGGCTTGAAACGCACATATACAAAGCTCACTCTACTGACTCACTCACTTAACTCAACGTGTCAATAACAGCTGACTGCTTAGTGATGTGCCAATGACTGACAGTGGCAAAGTTATTTTTCTACAAAATAATCGATTTAAAAATTACAACATAAATACTTTATAACTGTGTAGTTGTGTTACCAAATATTTTGTACCTAGTTTCAGTATGTTAATTCTAATATCTCATTAGGGTACCGATATCAGATAACAACTAGTTAAGAAAATTAATTTACGCGTTAATTTATTTATATGATTCAATTCAAATTCAAATTATTTAAATTATTTATTTCACCATAAAACATTTTAAAAATAACACTAAGGTTGACTCCTTGTAGTAAGCGCTGGAAGCACCTGTAACAGAAGGAGTCACTCTTCCTTGGCACACTCTTACATCAGTATTTATTATGGTACGGAAACAAAGCACCAAATTAGAAAACATAACCAAGAACTACGTGTGTGTGTGTGTGTGTGTGTGTGTGTGTGTGTGTACAGAAGAAATTCGGTTTCATCGTAATCTAAAGATTTCAGCCAGACAATAACTTTAGCTTTGCATTCGCGTTGAGTTAAGGAATACATTTTCAAAAACTTATTACATTTATTATACAGATATGATGACAGATACTGGTACTGCGTATGAGCAAATTTTGTTCGAGTCTTTATGGTCTTAGCTACATTATGATTGTTCCTCTTTTTGCTTATATTTGGATTGAAATCTATTCTTGTATGCTTTCTTATGATAGCTTGCAGTATAAAAAGCTTTCTAATGGAAAGAGTATCTTTCAAAGTGTATAAGGATTGTGTTGAGAATCTACTGTTTTTAAAATAGGATACCTTAAGCAGGGCCCGCTGGGCTCTTTCCACTTGCAACATTTTAGTCTTAGATGCACCACCCCATATTGTTATGCAATAAATGGAAAGTGATTGAACCAAAGCGATATAAATTTTATTAATTAATGTCCTTGTCGCAACATGCCTAAGAATTTTAAATATCCAAATTTATTTCCAAAGGCCCTAGAACACTACCTTGTGGAACCCCATATCCTATTGATTTGACTTCGCTTACCAGCTCACCAACTTTTACCCTCTGAGTCCTATTACTCAGGTAGTCCTCAATGTATTCTAGTTTTTTCACAAGGATCGGGATAGACACAGTGTCAAATGCCTTTTTTAAGTCGATAAACACAGTAAGGCACCTGCACCCCGCATCCAGCTTATCAGCAACGGCAGATGTTAGAGCCTCCACCGCATCAACTGTTGATTTGCCAGACTGAAACCCGTATTGATTTTTAGCTATGATGTTAAATTTATTTAAATAATTGACTATACGTTTATTTATATTTTTTTCTAAAATTTTTGAAATTGATGTTAATACTGAAATCGGTCTGTAGTTGTTGACGTCATACTCATCCCCACCCTTGTAAACTGGTAATGGACTCTTTTAGTGACGAAGGAAATACACCCTTCTCGAAGCACAGATTGACAAGGTGACAGATTACCGGTACAATATGAATATTGGCGAGCTTGAGAAAACTTGTTGAGATACAATCCCAGCCATGGGCACTGTTTGTCTTTAAGTTCATTAAAACGTTGTATATTTCCTCCTCATCAGCATCTAAAAGAACAAATGATGAACCACTAGTCTAGGTGTGCAGAGAGGTGTCACCCGGTGCCGAACTGAGTGCGGTATTGCATTGGCAAGTTCTTTAGCTACATCACTGAAATATCCATTAATTAAATTTATAGATTCTGTTGGAGAAGACCCGGTGTGCAGCAGTTTTGAGTTGTCTGACCTTGTCTGCTTTAGGTTTGTGATAGAACCTATACTATTCCAAAGCTTCCTCAAGTCACCCCCAGAATCTTGAAGTAATTTTCTCTCATAATTTCGCTTTAACTTTTTTATTAAGTTGTTGCAGAAATTACGGTAGATATCGTCTTTAGGTAAGCCGAAGAATCTCATCAGTTGAATTCAAGCGAAGTTTGGATTGTAGTTTATTTCTGTGCCGAATACAGCGAAGGATACCCGAAGTAATCCAGGGTTTTATAATACGCTTGCTTTTAAGAAATTATCTTTTTGGTGTTTTCGTTAATTGATTTAGTTATTTTATTAACCAACCCCTGAACTACCAGCTCCGGGTCCCTAACCAACAGAAGTTCAGTCAAGTTATTTTTGGCCAGGTCATTACATGCGTCTTCATAGTTAGTAATTTGTTTAATTTTATTACATTTTTTTAGTGTAACTTTGTTTTCTAACTGTACCATAGCGTGATCAGTGACAGAGGCATCCAGGACAGCAACTTGGGCTTTTATGTTGGTTTTATCTAATTTAATCATAATATGGTCTAAACAATTGTTTTCCCTTGTCGGAAGGTAATGTCCGGGCATTATATTATGAGTTGCAAGCATTTCTAAGTAGTTATTCCTGTTCCTACGCTCTACACTTAGCTCATCTTCCCTGAAAATAATGTTATTAATATTGATATCCCCAACTATTGCTACGGTATGACATGCATCAACGCCTGATATCTTAACAACTTGATTGCATTTATATCAGTATTTAATCTTGGAAAATGAGATACGGATTTGAGTCCCACCTGAGACATAATTTCGCAAGTTTGAATACTGATATTACGCATAAAATTTTTCCTGCACTTCTCGTCCGACTTACTTTGGTAGACGTTGGTTGGGTTATTTTGAAATCGTCACATGGTTGACTGACTTTTCATTTCTAGATCAAATCATAAGTACTTATAAATCCTTAATGCAGCATTTGCCAACCAAAATAATTACCTACGTGGATTGAAAGGAGTCTGCTTAAAATTTTGCCATCGTTTTCAGGTTCCAGGCAACAGAATGAGTTTCTTAATCCCTTAACCCCCAGGAGGCACTAGGGTGCCACGATAACAATTGATTTCAATTGTGTCTGGAATAACTCACGATCGAGGGACTCGAACCTTCTTTCAAGTTGTCAAAAGGTGCCAATGTTGATAGATAATATAAGCACCTTCTTCGGTCCTATTTGTATTTAATGCTGAATGTGTCAATCGATCAAATACTTATTTTTGTGAAGAGAATTAAAAATAGAGGGAAGTCCTAATTTTGGAATGTAGTTTTTTTAGCTTTGTAGCTACACATAGTTGTGAGTGATATCAAAAGCCAGTGCCGCTAGACATAGGCTGTGAGTCGCAAAACTTATTTATTACTTTGCATATTCGTAACGCTTCATAACCTACGATTAATTACTAAATATTCAGATGTACTTTGCATTGCAAATCGATACTTTAGTTTACTACACTTGACTACACTATAGCACTATAGTACCTACGCACCTTTGAGTATCAAACCTACCGGGAGTGGCCATTGACAGGCGCACCTCGCTGCCAAAGATACGAGACCGCCGCGGTCATACTGGTTATATAAAACTAGTTGCCGCACGTTCCACGTCATTCAGCAAATGTCAGTAGCGCACAATGGACCTGAGCTAAAAATCCTCTAGTTTACAATACGATAACTTTACTTTCCATTTCTAAGTATTATTTTGACTTAATATTAACAAATAATACAATAAATTGGTAAAATAACATGAAAAATTCCCACTAAGTGTTGCCACTAAATAGTAATCGTATCTAATTTAAGGTAATTTTTAAAGATGTAGTTTATAAAATTTGACTTGACTTGATTTAGACGTCTGATTAAATATGCGTTTTGTTTATTACTATATATTATTGAAAACATATAACTAACATAATTATAATTAAGAAATAAAACATGGTAATCAGTAATCTATAATCAATTATTCAATTAAAATCATAAAAATAAATTAGCAAGTTTTTTCTAATTTATATTTTAAATCGTTATTCTCTAATACTTTTAAATACGTTCTAGTAAACTTATTTGAGAACTGACCACACTGCAAGAAAATTAGGGCTGTGACAGCCTAAAAATGTCGACATCGACATTATTATTAAATGACGATGATTTAAGCGACATATTTTTTATAAAATTATTAATACGTAATTAGGTACTTTAAGATTGAGTTTCATTTACTATTTTTTACTTTTTAAAGGGAACTTCTTGTGTTGGGGGTTTTTTAATTTTTTTTTTTTTTTTTTTTATACTTCTTATAGGTACAATATGTAATAATGTAGATTTTGTTAAGTTGTAAATATCTAGTCTGGCCATAAATACTGTAACATAAAACCTTTTTTTACAACTCATTTATTATTTTGAATTTGGAAAAAATTCTTGCAATTTTGCGCCATTTTGTCGTGTTCATTATCAAATTACAATATGGAATGGGGTGTTAAAGATAACAGGATTGCAGTGATCGCCTTGCACAAAGTGGGTATGGAGCCATCGGTCATATTCCAGACATTTCGGAAGTATCAGCCGTATGTTCCTATATCGTACTATCAACAGATACAACAACACTACTTTCAAGTAGCCTATTAATTATTGGCTGAACTCATCGATAATGACATATCCATAGTGTCTGACTCTAGCATTCCTTATACGAAAATGACGTCATCTTGTATACAGATAGGCTGTTCATGCGTGTGTTTACACATGTGTGCGTGTAGTCTGTGTTTGTGTTTGACAATTTCTTCGTATGCGTGCGTAACGACATAATCGAAAATGCATTTGTATGTAATCGCTGTTTGTGTGCGTTCCTCGCCCCCCGCGCCGAAAGTGGCAGAATTATTTGTATGGATATTAGTACTCATGTCCACTCCGGTTGGTTTGATACTCAAAGCTACGCACTATGACACTAACGACGACGAATTCGTAGTGATTATAAAATATCCTCTCTGCTGTCATCGATTATTTCAACTAAGTAACCAAATTAGGACTTTTGGACTCTTCACTCGTTCTGGGTAAAAATAAAAATTTTGGAATACCTATTTTAAGGAAACTATAACTGATGGACCTTTAGAGAATAGTTATACCTAAGTATTCTTCGCATTTCGAGCATTGAGCTTTGTTTGTCTGCCGTGAAAGACGTGAGTAAAATAATGAATTTAATAAAAGCAGCCGTTCCTTTCAGAATGATGATTAAACCCAAAAAAATTATTACCCATTTGATTAATTGTAATTAACTACCATAAAAATACTCAGAGAAAAGTTATACAAAATACCTACCTATATTTTTGGGGAAAATTTAAATCACATGTAGTGTGGGGAAATTTAAATGTTTCACGTTCGTAACCTTAGGTATGTACCTCTACCTTCATGGACGTCTGCGGTTATATTATAATGTAGGTACCTACTCTGTAAATGAATGAAATTGAAATTAGCAAAACAGCAGCCCTGCTAAATTTTTCTGTGGCCCGTCTGAGCTAAAGGGTAGACATATACCTAATCTCCGCTACTACCTAGACCAAGTTGGTACCTAGGTAGGTACTTGGTCTGAGATTAAGATCTGAGTTCATCTGAGTCATGTAAGCTGAGGTTAAACCCATTCCGGGTAATATTTTAAGGGTGCGTTCACCAGAAAGAAAGACACGACCTAAGTAGGTTTGTCCTTTAGGTACCGCAAGAACGCTTTCGTCAAATAAAAAAAAATATCTACCTACCATAACTAAGAATGCGAGGTGGGGTGTAAAACTTTATTGCAGATTTATGTAGGCAGGTAGGTGCCTACTTAAATACTCAATCAAACAGATCGTAGGTAGACAATCTATGTTATGATAGGTAACCTCAAGTAGGTACGTAGGTACCTAGGTGCCTAAGGTGAAACTAGGTTTAAGTAAGTGGTAGATAGGTAGATCGGTGTTTAAAAAAAGTTACATCCACTCTGTCATTTTTTAGTTTTAGTTATTAATTTAGTAGGACTTATTCTTATTTAAGTTGGTTATTTGTTATAGCGGCACGCGCGTGCCTCCTGGGGGTTGAGGGATTAAAAAAAACTGTTCTGTGTTATCTTTTTTTTATTTTTCTCATTTGCTTATTTCTATTCTAAGTGTATGTTATAAATAATACTAATAACATAAAAAAAATCACATTGAATACATTGTCATAAATATTATCGTATACCATATTGCTTTTTTGTTAAACGAATACAATATAATTATTAACTAATAGGTTTTGTTAACATAATTATATATTTAAGTAGTTGAATACATACGATTTGTTAGAAATAATACGTCATAATGAATTTTAATAAATATCTTATATACCGTATGTCCATTTTCTAGCTGAGTCGTCATTTTATAAAACATAATTTATCTAGATAATTAGGCCCTGCAAGATGTAGGCACACGGAACTCCTTAGGCTTCTGTGGAACACCTGACACCTTGGGGTTCTCACCCTGGCGGATCTGGTCCCTGTAAGACTTGAAAAGTTGGTCAATCTTAGGCCTGCACAGCACCTGGGCAGCCTGGATCTTGAACCCTTCGCCGTGGCAATGCGCCTGGCACGAGGGCAGAGGCGTCGTGGTAACACAGATTTGGCTGTGATCCTCGTAATACTGGATCTGCTGCTGGATCTGGCATTCACCACGAGACTTTTGGTAGCTTCTCACTTTGTACAAGTTCATTCCAAACTTCTGTTCTTCAGATGAAACGTCTCGCATAGTCTGTTCCCATTCTTGGTCGGACGGCAGGATGTCTGTGTACTGGTGCTTGACAGGGTACGACAGTTTCAGGGCTTCAGCCTGGAGCTCAATAGTCTTGGGGTCGCTTTCAGCGTCCTTCAGAGCGTATGAAGCACCGTAGTGTTCAGGGCGGTCGACTAGACCACTCGGAACCAAGTAGTCATCACGAGCTTCGCCGTTCATGTATCCGCAAATGCCCCTGATGTTGTTACGGTTCGCACTGGCCAGAACCACCAGCCTCTCACCATCATACATGGCGCGGAGACGGTTCTGGTGGATGTTCAGCATCAGAACACCGTCGGGCAAGGTGTAGTACTTCAGAAGAGGCTGATCCATGATGTCGTCCCAGTAGATGGTCAGGTCTCCTTCGGAGACTTTCTTGCCGTTGGTCTTTACTTTCAGGGTGGGTTTGGAGCCTTGGGAAACTGGCGTGATTTCGAGTTCCAAATCCTTGCCGTTACGCGATCTGAAGAAGCAGAATTTATAGCTTAATTTAACTCCTTTTTAACCTTCTGTGATCGCGAATCGCGATACAGCATTGAAATACCCATTAACCACAGCTTCAACCGTGTGATATTGTAAATGACATTATTTATAGAGTTTTTTAGATAATATACTTAAACCATTTACTAAGTTTATAAACATGTACTCCTCATAACTCCTCTCCCGACTTCCTTTGGCCGTAAAATAGTAAAAACTCTGTCAGTAATCAGTAGGTATGTCAAGTTTAATTATGCATTGATTAATGTAGTAATTACTTTTCATACTTACTTGTAAGAAATGTAAATTTCCTGCTTATCGGTAGGTCTTCGGGCCAGAACTAAGAGCTGTTCGTTGTCCCTGCCAATTCGTTTGCCCTCATCCTGCATCACGACGTGCCATGAGCGAGTCAGGGTGTAATCGTAGCTGCGGTTGCTAAAAGTTCTGATCTTGCTGGAGTCGACAGTGCAGTATGCTGAAGAACAATATAACATGGTAAATATATGGAAGTTAGAATGTATATTATTCAATAGGTGCAAAAGCACCCATCATTTCTTTAGTAACTTGAATTCAATGACGAAGGCTTATGCCCTGAAGGGGGATTATTATACTTAGGCAGTTACATTTTTCTTTTTAAGGCGCGAAACACTGATATACTCACGTAGGTATTGATGACGCTTGAAATAATTGAGCACGCGGTCATAAGGCTGAATCGGTGAGTAAATAGCAAGAGCGCTAGCTGTCATTTTCGGGATCGGCACATTGGTGAAACGAGCTTCACCATATTTGCTGCTCAAGACCAGACTCATCATTTTCTCAAAGTACATCATCTGCGATTCAATTTCTAGCTTGCCTTCTGGGGTGGTCTTCAACAGGTTAACGTCGGAGTACCAGAATCCAAGATGTTCAACAATTTTGTATGCACGGTAGACGTAGTTTCTAACACTGAAACTCAAGTCCTTGTATGTCACTAATGCCTTCCAGTAGTCAGGGGCATGTGCCATGACAATCACCTTGTGGCAAGCGTCCTGGTAGTTGTTCTTCTTTTCCATTTCATGAATGCATTGCTTGCCAAGTCGATGTTCCTTAAGCTGCTCAGTGTACTTTTTGCTGCGTTCAGACTGTCCCTGCACATTAATGTTTCCGTTCTGACCGAACTTAAAGTCAGCCTCGAAGTTCATTTTCATCTCTTTCTTTAAAGCTTCCAGGAAGTTGAAATAAGATCCCATTGGCTTATTCACAGATACAACACCGTTAACCTGGCTGTTTCCTAACTGAGCTGAATTTCTGCCAGCGAAGAGAGCTAATTGGATCTTGGTGTCAATTGAGCTGTCACCCATTGCAGCAGTGATAACGTACTCGTGCTTCTGGGGTCCCTCAAATGTAGCGCTTACATCCAGAACTTGAACCTTAGCGGACTTGATGCCAGCTGCAACACGCTTTACCATTTCACGGCGACGGTTCTCGCTGTTCACAACCACGTCTTCGATGTTGGCAGCTACAAGAGGACGAGACGCTTCTTTCTGGTTGTAGTACATATCTATAAAGAAAAATTAAATTTATTCCACATTCTTTATATCCCCCAAAAGCAAAAAAAAAAAAAAATTCGACACTTACCAAAGAAAGTAGTGAAAGTTACACGCTTGTTAGTGCTCTGTTTTAAGTGTCTTAAGTTGAAGTTTGTCATGGCTACATCCTTTTGGTACAGAGAATGAACGATGTTTGTTAAAAAGTCATTTGACTTCATCATCTCGCCGAAGTTCTTGTAGTCCAAAGAGTATGAGTATCCTTGTAATTGGAACTGGTTTCCAATAGCCTGACCGAACTTAGTGTCGATGGCTACGACTTTGGTCTTGCGGACTATTACTTTGGTGGCGGGATCGAGGGAAACGGGTACAAGAGAGTCCTTCTTCTGGATGGTAGAGTACGGCCAGACGCTGTAGTGAACGATGGTATTGTCCTGGTCAGGGCGTAGAGGTTCTATGCTGATCTTTAGCTCGCCAGATTTGATTTCCAAATGAAGTTTCAAAGGCACGTTTACTTGGAGTTTGCTGGTCACACCGACACTTGCAAGCTGGTTGGTAAGCGTATCCATGAATCCAACACTGCCTTCAATGTTTCTGGCGTAAGTGAATTGGATTTCCTTGTCAATGTTGGCCAAATAATTTTCATTCTTCTCCGACGGTGGGGTGATCTGACCCATAGCTTTGCCTTGAATGTGGACAACTGTGGGCACTTTGTACTTGTATATGAATGGCATACCCATTCCCACTGGGAACATTATGGACACTTGAGCCTGGTTCACAACCTTAGTATAATGGTTTTCAGTACCCTTGGCTAAATCAGCGATTGTTTGACTAAACAGAACAGAAAGCTGTTCTAGATCACTTTCGCTAAAAGTAAAATATCTCTCATGGCCCATCAAGCTGAAGTACAAAGCTGCTTCAAGAGGGTTTTTAGGTTCAGGTTTGATCTTTAGCATCTCAGAAATCTTCTCTGCTGTGAATTTGTGGTCGACCTCTGATCTAGGGTACGGTTTCCTCATTTTCTCTATTTGGTTTTGCCAGATAGTCACCAATCGCTGTACACTTGAGAACGAAGCAGAAATCTGTAAATAAAATGACAAAATGATTGAAATCTTACATACGAGTAGAACCTAGCGTGAGTTATTTGACACTATAATTTATTTCATTTCCTCAAAAATATATAATCTCAACTCACTGTGTTGTCTTTGTTCCAACCTCCATTCTTGCTCCTCAAAGTAAATCTGATGTCTTTGGGGAAGAGGCTGTCTTCACTTCCAATCTGTGTGTAGGCGCTCAAGATACCAAGATCAGTTTCCATATCGGTAACGTCGTTTAAGTACTTGGCGGAGTACTGCTTGCCATACTCTTGCTTGGTAACCATCCACTTGGCGGTTTGGGCGGTCCTGGCTCTGTTAGAAATAGTATATTTAGTTAGTTTTATTATTATAAATAATTGATCAAGTTACATTTTCACTTTGAATAAAAAACAAAATACTTACAGGTCCCAGTAGTGAGGGTTTTTAAGTTCAGCTGCTGATACAATGCTTTCTTTTAACAAAGCCCTGACTTGCACGCTAGGATCGTTGTGAGTCATCTGGGCCATTGCTTGCATCATGGCGGTCGTAGGACGAGCCATAAATATGTTGTCAATAGCAGCCACCCTCACTTCATAAGGTTCAGCAATGTTCCTCAGGATGGTGAACAGTACAGCTCTAGCATAAACATCCTTCTGGTGGGCCAGAACGCGAAGGTTCTTCACCATCTGCCTACGGAGGTAAGTGGACACGGGGATTTTGCCCTCGATGTATGGAGCAAATACGTTTAGAATTCCACGGTGACCAAGATTTCCGATCGCTTTGATGTACACCTGGGCGTTGTTGCTGTCGCCTTGTTGAATAGCCTGTTTTAAGTCTTCAGAAAGACGAGGCAGAATTTCTTCGAGGACAAAAGAGTCGTGCTTACGAGACAGACGGCCGTACATGTGAGTAGGGTAAAACGAATGGGCGGTCTCGTTATTAACCTGGCCCATGTTGATGAACTTGGTGGCTGCAATCAAAGCAGTGGTGTTAAGGTACTTCTGCTGTCTCACTTCTTCACTCACAGCTAGTCTGAAGAACTGAGTCATAATTTCCTTGGTGGGGTAACGAAGACTGTACACTAAAGAAGCAACTACCTGAGCAGCTTCTTCCTCTTGGATCTTCTTATTTTGAATCCAGGTCTTGATTTGCTGGAAAGCAGGCATGGTACCAGCTTGCGCAACTGCGTCACGGTAGATCATCCACATATCAGATTTGATTTTGTTGTTTGATGACTTGGCAACTTCAAT
The DNA here is from genome assembly GCA_949315895.1 of Anania crocealis. Classification (NCBI taxonomy): domain Eukaryota; kingdom Metazoa; phylum Arthropoda; class Insecta; order Lepidoptera; family Crambidae; genus Anania; species Anania crocealis. The sequence continues at coordinate 3,326,419 of OX438874.1, read as the reverse complement.
GCTACGGCTAGTGAGACTGAGTTGTTCCCAGCTCATTGACGCGATGACACGGACGAGGATGTTGAACTTCGACAAGAAGTCAGCTTTAGGCATGTTGTTAGGGTTTTGTAGTAACTGAGCAAGTTCCTGAACAAGTTTCTGGGCGTACATTGGGTTTTGTTTCTTGTCTGCACGAGTTTGAGGCATCATGTACAGGGCAGCATAAGCAGGTTCGTTGTTTTTAGGAATATCGTCGTTCAGGAAAATCGAAGCAGAGTCACTGGAACTAGACGAGCTGGAGCTACTAGCTTCATGACCTCTAGCCATATCCCAAGTTACAGGGGAGTCCACAGAACGACGCATACGGTTTAGCTTATTAACGTTGGTTGACAGAACCTGTTCACCAAAAACTTCGTCAGCTTGGAAGTAGTTTTCTCTTGATTCAGAAGAAGATGAACGGTCACTGATCGTAACACGCTTTTCTGTGATAGAGTACAATAGGTTGTTGACTTCACGGTAGTTTTCTGGTTTCTGCCATTCGGCTTCACTGTCCTGCTCGTAGGACACCAGGTACAGTTGGACGTAACTGAGTACTTCAGCCTTCTCCTTGCCGTACATTTGGGGGTTTACATGAACGGTGCTGGTGGTCTCAGTCTTGTAGATGGGGCCTTGCTTGCCAGATAAGATGCGAGAAACGGTCGCACGTCGGATGAACTGCTCCTCATGGTTCTTGTGAGCAGTGCCAGACCATTCAGAGCCTTGGGGTACTCCGAAGTGGTAGGCGACGCGGTGGTGGCAGTGTCCGTAGTCCTTAGTTTTGGAGATCATGATGGGCTCCTCATCTTTGGTGAATTTGGGAAGTTCGCGGCGCCACTCGGGGATGGCAGGGTAGACGTTGTACAGGGTCTCGCAGTCGCCAGTGACATCAGTCTCCATCTTCTTGAAGAGTCCCTGCTCAGTTTTCTTGTCGTATCCGGTCTCGGGTCTTCGGACATGTCTGTAGGTGGTGAGGTCCACTTGTAGAGCGCTGATGAGGCCCTTGAGCAGATTTTCGTTAGCTAGTGGCAGGTTTGCGGGGAAGCTAAGGGATTTGACTCGGCCGCCGTAGATAGCGATCTCGAAGGGTTGGTCGAGCTTGTCGACCGGTTGGTATTTGAGATCGGTGGGTAGCTGCCTGTTGCTGGGAAGCTCTTGGTGAACCTGAGCGTGTTGTGGGTTCTCCAGCCTGGCCAGGAGTCGTCCCGGGGCGTAGGCGCGGACGACGAAGCGAGCTTTGAAGGCGCTGCCGGTGCTGGGCCCCTCCTGCAGGCGCGCCAGGGTGTAGGCGTCCACGTCATACCGGTACAGGGTGCCCACACGCCATGGTCCCTGCTTCAGGTCCTCAACGTCTGAGCTGCTGAGGCGGCCAGATGTAACGGCCGCTGGAATATTGAAATATGATCATTAATTTTGTTGTGAACTTTTTACAATCGTGTACTGGGTGTGCCTATGGACAAAAGTTCTGTAATTCGATTTATAAAGAATAAAATCATTGTGGTGATAATGAACTACATCCCTATTCGGTTACGGGTATAATAGATAGATAGTACCTAAGTAAGTCGGTTTGAGAGACTCCAAAATTAAACTTTCCTCAAGAAAATATAACCGACGTTATGCATGTAATTTAACGAATAAGCCATCAGTTTTGAATTAGTGCGAAATAAGTAATTAATTACTGATAGTTCTATCAACCACTTATTGAAAGTTGGTGGCTTGGTTTCTTGTCGGTTCGGTTCGAATAAAAGTTTTTGTTTCACAATATTTAACTTGTTTGCTTAACTTAATGGTCGACTGGCAGAGAATGCCATACGGCATTAAGTCCGCCATTTGTACTTTTTTTTGTTAAATCTGTGCAATAAAGATTAAATAAATAAATAAAAATAAATATTTATAAGTTAATAACACATTAACCTATTAGATGCGGTAAACGTTTATACTGATTGTTAAGTAGAATATTTTTTTAATAACTACATGACAGCGCACATCACTTTATCTATATATATAAAAATGAAAACTGATTTAATGACTGACTGACTGACATATCAACGCACAGCCCAAACTACTGGGATTTAAAATCTGGAAATTTTCACCGTGCTTCCTTTTATAGAGTAGGTGAGCACTAAGAAAGGAATTTTGGAAATTCCGCCTCTAAGGGGGTTAAAAGGGCCCCATAAGTTTGTATGAAACTCCCTCAGTTTTGAAGCTATGTCGATGAAAATTGGTATCAAGCTACATGATTAGAAATTAAGAATGACGTCTTTCAGGATTTTTGAAAATTTAATCTTTAAGGGGATATAAAATGGGGGCAAAAGTTGTTCGGTTCCGCGTCATATCCATACTCTTTACATATTTGTACTCTCAGACTTTACTTAGTTTGTTATGACATTCAATGTGTCAATCAGAAAATAAATAGGTAATTTCTTACAAACAGAATGGTACTATTTTAGAATTTAATAATTGGCGCCGAATGGATGAATTACCTAAATTAAAACGTGTGGAACTTTAATAAAAGGCTGCATTACAAAATTCTGCAGCCAGATACAAACCCTACGAGAAATTTCTAATTATGAATTGAAATAAGTGAGTGACCAGTTGGTGACCAGTGACAAATGAACAAAATTACCAAGAATAATTTGGAAGAGATACGACTACAAATAATATTACTGATGACCCACAGTTGGAATCTGAGATTGAAGAAAAAAATAACCTTCAGGATATTACAACACAGCTTAAACTAAAACTGCAGAGTTTCAATTCGATAGCACGCAACAATTCCATGTATGCAGAAGGTACTGAGGAGCAAAGGTCGGTCACAAACAAATCTAAGGACATCTAAATTGAACTCAGTACCATTAGACAAGGACGAAATATTCAAAAACATCATTAAACGGTTGTATACTTACTTAAAACTGAACAGATGTGATGATATTATCGATACAAGGAAATACACGTTTCTGACATCTTTGAGCCCAGAATTACATCATAAAACGTATTATATTATATTTATGTACTCCACGGGATCCTTGTGAGTTAGAATTTGAGGAGTTAGTTAAAATTCAGTTAGTAAATTATCAACAACTCAAAATTGGACAGATTATGAAGATTTAACAATGGTGTTTGACGGAACTCTTGTTTGTTTATAAAACTATAAAGCTCAATTAGTGCTTCAAGAAAATGTGACACCAATTTTCATTTAGCCGCGACGTATTCCATACACTTTTAAAACATGAAAATAAAACGCTGAGAAAAAAAATCATCTCACTTCATAATTCCGTGTTGTTTAACTTAGGATTAGCTACCACTACCCACCCACTAATGACCAAGCAGCAGTAATTAATGATGTTTTGCTGACATCATTTGAAGTTGAAGAAATATAACAATGTATAGACACAGTGGTCAGTACAGACGAATCAGTTCTCTATCCTGTCAAGTTTCTGAACACTATTTATCCTACTGATCATCCTTTACCATTCATGCCTCGAACCCACATCCCACATGAAAGTTTTGTGAAACTACGTCAGCTTTTTGGTATAAATTTTGTGAAGTTATAAGGATTTTTTTATAATTTAATATTTGAGGGGGTGAAAACGGTTGAAAATTGTGTGGTTAATTATTTGTGTTTAACATCATATTGAGGTACTTGAAACTTCGTCTATCGATCATGAAGGGAGAATGACATAGGACTGCCTTTTCCAGAGCTCTACATCGATGCTGGTACTACACCGTCTAGCGGCCGGTCCTAATAACCTATCTATCTTCAGTTTTGGCATATCGGAGATAGAAAACAACTTCTGTCTTTATTTCTCTGGACGGAAAAATCAGAGATAGAAACTGTTTCCTATCTCCGAAATGTCAAAACTGGCGATAGATGGATTATTGGGACCGGCCGTAAGTCGTCGTCCACCTAGATGTCCGATCTAGGTCTTTTATCCAAACGTAGTATGCAAGCAAATTGTCTTTGTAAAATCGCCTTTTTAACGCTTATGGATCGAGAAAAATTGATTTACCTACTTGTTTGGAAATTAATAATGTGGTATTTTACACAGGACCACTTCTTCCAGGGCTCTACGCCAGTGTTGACCATATTCGAATAAAGCCTTGCAAGCTGCTTTGAATGTTTTGATGTACTACAGTATTGACAGTTTTTAAATTTTCAAATGATATTGTACTTTAGATTTCATGTAAATGCAAACAGATGTGGTGTGAGCTCGCTTGAACCACGGTACGCTAGGAGAACCAACACCGGAACCCTAAAACGATAGTTTAAATCGGCCCCTTTCATCCAACTATTGTATCAACGGGCCCCGAACGACGTATCGGCTCCCACTAAGTGCCCACCACCACCTCGCCCGAGATGGGCACCCTCGGCACCGTAGGCAAAGGAAGTGGAGGAAAAGAGTGGAGGAGAGGGGGGTGAGTCGAGACGAAAACTTTGTAACAGATAAAAACCCACGCGCGCGAAGCCGCGGGCATCAGCTAGTTATCAAATATTAATTATGTGAACCACGAAACAATTTGCGTTAAAGATGAGTACCTATTGTCTAATCTAAATAAATATTTAAATTAGAAAAATTTATGTTTTTATCATACTTATTATAGACGAAAAAGTAAGTAACTTAATATACTCGTATTCAGTAAGACATTTTTGATAGCTTGTATTCGGAGTTAAAAAACATAAGTCCTTCATCCTTTGATTGGTCTCATTTTAATGTAATTTACAAACTATGAATATTTTGTAAAGAACTAATTAACAGACAAAAATTATTAATAGGTAACTGGGCCCCAATGGGGACTACCGTTTCTATGCTCACCAGTTGGCGCCACTGTAGACTGAGGTCTGGAGGTATAGCAGTCAAAGGCGATTGGCGCCGAAACAAAGTGTTATATCTTGAATCTAATTAAGGTTATATTGTTTATGAATAACTATCTTGATATCAACAAACTAACTTCTGAAATAGTTGCTCTTGAGGCCGCCTATTTTTGCGCTTTTTCTTAATTTTAAAGCGTTCACATTAATCGCCAAATAATCCATATTTGCGATATTTTAGGAAGGAGATCACTTTCCGGCAGGTAAATTTAAGAAATTATAATTTATGCAACAAATTCCGCTAAAACCAGTGAAAAGTGAATGATATTGGACCACACGCGACACTAGCGCCTCTAATGGCAAATTCACTAGCGATTCCGCTAATTTACAAATGGCTTAATAGAATCGCAATTGCATCGCAATCGTATATTTTGACATTACTACCATAATAAATGTGTCAAAACATAGGTACAATTGCGATTCTATTGAGCCATATGTAAATTAACGGAATTGGGACTCTGGTGGTTTTACCACCAGTTATTTATTTACACATTAAGGATTACTCGTATTACCAATTTGAAATAAATAATGTAGTTATAGTGCCCTCATTGAATTCACGAAATCATACGATCAAAGTTCACAAAATCAAAGTTTAATTGACTACTAGCCTTAGACTAGAGCTAAGTGCTGCCCCCAATTGATTTAATTTTATTACTAAACAAAATCAATTCTCAAAAAACTAGAACAGTATCATTTTAGCAAATTACCTCTAGTATTTATTGAATCACAGTAAACTTTTCATTTAGTTGTTTATAAAGTTAAATTTGTTAACGCCAATAGCAATAATGTACAATACGAAAGAATGCCAGAATGTAAAGCAGTTAACGGTGATTCAAAAAATACTAGAGGTAATTTTAAAAATGATACTGTTCTAGTTTTTTGAGAATTGATTTTGTTTAGAAGTAATAAAATTAAATCAATTGGGCGAAGCACTTAGCTCTATAGTAGTCCCCATTTCATACAAATAATGTTGTGCTATGTCATGTCCTTGTCTACATACCTACATAGTAAAAACCTAATTGGTAAAAGAAATGATGTTGTCACAATATTATTCTACTGTGATGTAGTTACAAATTGTGTATCCAATTTAGATCCGTGTCACAAAAATACAACATCTTCTATACTAATATAATAAAGCTGAAGAGTTTGTTTGTTTGTATGTTTGTTTGAACGCGCTAATCTCAGGAAGTACTGGTTCGAATTGAAAAAATATTTTGGTGTTGGATAGTCCATTTATCGAAGAAGGCTTTAGGCTATATAACATCACGCTGCGACCAATAGGACCGAAGCATCAGTGAAAAATGTTGCAAAAATAATCGCGATCATAATAACAGAAATTGACGCGTACGAAGTTGCGGGCAATAGCTAGTCCTAGCTAATGAAGACAGTTCAATTAATTTAACTGAAGTGATTGTTTTTCTTATTATAACAAATTGAAATGTGCTGAAATGTAACAAATGTTTTTGTGTGAATATTACAATAATAATAAAGATCAAACTCACCTATCAAAGCAGCTAACACCAGGATCTTCATATTGCCACTCTTGGTCTTCAGATGCGAGTGGTCACACGAGAAGGTCTCTTCTGAAATCATGAGTCGCCAGCACCCTTATATATTGGACTGGGCGTTACACGCGCAGGGTCTAGGAAACAACTTTGACCTTAGATAACTGCTGGATACATTGTAAGATGATCGCAATAGATAAGCAATTGGATTAGCGCAGTTAGTTGATAGGTTTCTGGTTACAAAACATTGAATTTAATATCTCCCTTTGACCCTCTCAGCTAAATAGGTATCTGTTAAGGACATCTGCCATGGTCAGTCCTGCTGCTGCTCATATCGATAAAACTTAACCATCAGGCTTGACACTGGACAATTTCAACTCATTTCGAACGTTTATTTATTGTGTAACGGCCTATAGTAAATTTATTCCACTCCAAAGCAAAGGCCTCCGTGAATTCGAGTTACCATAGCAAGTGGGTACAGGCGTAAACACCACGCTTGCCATTGCGGGGTGACCACAAACCCGTGCAACGTTCGAAAATTCGAAACTTTTGTTTCTAGAACAGGGGATCGAACTCGGACCCATGCCCGGAATTTAAAGCACTAGACCAACCGGGGCGTAACAATATGAATTGTTTTCTTTTAAGCTATTGCATAGCTTCTATCGCGGGCCTTGAGCGTGGAGACCGAATCCAGAAATTACGTAACGAAAATAACCTATCCGGGACGAAGGCACGTTCGAACAATTTTGAATTTCCGAAATTTGAAAGAATTTAGAAGTTACAAGGATTTTGACAGTATGGTTGCCTATGGTAACCATATCTGCCAAAATAACAGAAAAACTTAATTACAAAAGTCAAAATTAGAAAATACATAAAATTATAAAATTAAGCTATTGCATAGCTTCTATCGCGGGCCTTGAGCGTGGAGACCGAATCCAGAAATTCCGTAACGAAAATAACCTAACACCCCCCACTCCGATCGGCACAGCGGTGATACTTTTTAGTTTTATAATTGCATAAGTTGATAAAAAATGCTATGCAATAGCTTTACCGCGGCAGTCTCCGAGTGCCACACGTCTTTTTTAAATATCAGTATTTAAACTGAAACATTATGTCTCAGGCGGGACTCCAACCCGAATCTTCCCGCATGCCGGGCACGACGATATACCATTAAGACACCGAGACACTGCGTCACAGCGCGAATTTTTCAAGCATATTCTAATCGCTGTAAGCCAGCTTTGTTTCATAAAATGCATGCAAGGAGATGCGGGTTCGAATCCCGCCTGAGACATAATTTCAAACATCTGCAAAGATGTTTCTTTCGGGTAGTAAGGGTGCAAACTCCTAACATTTGAAATTCCATTTGAATTTTCACGAAAATATAAATAAATTTTGATAATTGAATACGATTTGGCGGTTGTAGCGGTTAAGAGTGCCTAAAGCCGGGTATATCCACTATGTTCGCAAACCGTCTTGCGCGCCGCGCTCTTGCAACTGCTCCAATAGTGGATACGTTCACGATCCTGGAGCGTGCAATGGTGCGCGCTCCGCGCTCAGCGCTCCAATCGGTGGCGGTTTTTGGGCGAACACAAAGGGGAGCTCAGCCCGATTTCACCAACGTTGTCTGTTCGTTCGCAAGGGGACTGTGGAGCGTGCGTGTTTCTATAGAGACACGCGTACCGTCTCCACCAGAGCGGTTACGGAAACGCGGAGCGCAAGAGGTTCGCGAACGTAATAGATACCTAGCTTAGATTTCGATTCCAATCCCAATGCCGAACGAAATCGAGTGCATCAAATCCATGGTACATTAGGCATAGGCTTCTCATAAGGATTTTGGATACTTTCGGCCCTGAGCTGATATCCAGTAAACTTGATGGGTAACCCCGACACAGATGCGCTAGGCCTTAGATCTCCACTGCGATCGATTCTTAGCTGCACGTATCTGAATAACTTGACCAGACTGTCGGTCAAACTAACGGGGAACTTAGCCACAGACACGCTGGGCAAAGGCCTCTCTTAAATAACTCCGTTACGATCGGCCCTGAGCTGGCTTACTTACTCCAGCAAAATGAACCAGATTGTCAGTCAACGGGGAACCTATAAACCTCAACGACGCGACGATCAATCCTGAGCTACTTGTACCCAGCAACCTTAACCAGATAGTGGGTCAACCTGGTGGGTAGTTCAGCCACATATTGTCGTCCGGTGCGTGGTTCTCTTTTCAAAACATTTCTCCTAACAGTCATCGGATCATCTTGCTATATGTCTCTTCTACTGCTACTTTAGCAGATCAATCTTTCGCTGATGGTGGTTATAGCAAGAATATCTGGTATCTATGTCGCTGGTAAATACTTACCTGCGTTGCTATCTATCCCAGGTACCTATACTTAATGGTCAACTACTTAGTGTCGTAGTCGACTTCAGATTAAGGTAAGTATGCAGATTGAATATAAAAGGAAAAAAAACAACTATATTTTGTCTCATATTACTATAATAAATTTAATTTGAGCATATTTTAACTGGAACATCATTTCTAACGGCAGCACCTGCCTTAACGACACTGCCTAGACTAAAATCTAGGCACTCCTAATTAAGAGATCTTACAAACATGGAAAAACCTTAAATGTTAAAGGAGATTCTTTGGAAAGCGAGCCGTTTGTACACACTCATCACGAAATGAGAGTTAAAAGCTAAATTTTATTAATTAAATTCCGTAAAAAACATATTAAAACACTAGCGTTTCTTAATTAATTGAGCAAATATAGGTGTAGTAGAAGAATATCGCCATAAATTAATATTTTATGTACATAATTTTAGAGTGAATACGGTAAGTAATCACACAAAACTTAATAATAATTAAAACTGATTGGGAAGATGCTAATATTTGTTATTAATGACAAAATATTTATTTATTAGGATATTTAAGCATAATTACCGCTTTCACAATATTAATAAAGTAATGAAATTATATTTACCTAACAATACATTTATGTCTTTCAAAATCGAGATCTGTGTCAGACACAAGAGTCATCATACAATCTTTGCACATCAATCCATGTTTAAATTGTATATGATGCTTATTGAATAAATTATTTACTAAACTATCCGTCTAAAAGCTTACAGTTTGTACTTATACAAATAAAAACTTATGTTTAAATATATTTATTGTGTTTTTAACACAAATATAATTTAAGTAGGCCTAATAGTTGAGCCAATTTTGTTTCTTCAGTCTTCAAGTTGAGCTGTTTGCTAAAATATCTTACGAGTATTTAAGTTAACTTATAGTTAATTATTTACTTACAGATAATAAACATAAACAAACACTCACTCTTGGTATTTACCATCCGAAGACAAGATGTAAACTTTTTCGGACTTGAAAAATACAGTAGGTAATTTTAAAAAGAGTCTACAAACAAAATTACAACAGCAACATGATTTCATGCTATTCAAAATTCGATTCATACCTATTAAGGTACGATTCATACCTGTAAAGGTATGAATTGAATTTTGTCATGCGTTATAATCGTATTTTATGTTGCTCCCATCGAAGTTGCTCCCACTCCAAATTTGTACTATTTTTAGTAATTTTTATTAATTGTTTTGAGCATTTCAACATAAACTTAATAACTAGGTAAATTGTCGCTTAAATTTGGTTCCGTTTAAATAGAAAAAAATCCTAAACTTAAGATTAAAAAAAACTTTAACAATGAAGACAAACACTTATTAAATTTTACCGACATTTTTGTTAACTTTCTCCATTACATCTATACTAATATTACAAAGCTGAAGAGTTTGTTTGTTTGTTTGAACACGCTTATCTCAAGAAGTATTGATTCGATTTGAAAAAATTTTATTGTGTTGGATAGTCCATTTATCGAGGAAGGCTTTAGGCTATATAACATCACGCTGCGACCAATAGGAGCGAAGCATCATTGAAAAATGTCGCAAAAATAATCGCGATCATAATTACTGAATTTGACGTGGACGAAGTCGCGGGCAACAGCTAGTAAATTGATAAAATAAATAAGAACTAGATACACAGTCCGCTACAAAAAAAAACACCTAAAACTGTCCTCATATGAATGATTGACGTTGACATTGATATCATGTCATTGTCATCTTTTTTTAGGATGGTGGGATCTACCTCCTAGTGGTCCACCCTGGGCAACGGCATCTATGGTTTTCTAACCAATGATGACGGCTAACAGATCCCTCTGCGGTGGTAGGCTTCGTAAGAGGCCGCCTGGATGCTACCACCCTCCTGCCGGAGTCCAGCGCCAAACAGTTTTTCTGTGTTCCGCTGGTGTGTGGGAGAACCAGTGCCTCTGGGTTAGCTCGCTCCATCTTAGGCTTCTTCTTAGCGGTAGAGCTAGGTATGTAGACAAGGGCAAGCCCATTGTTTATAAAAAAAAACTTTATTTGGCATTTTTTGTCGACATGCAATAGTATCGATATTTATTTCAGGTTGTAACTATTCGATTGATATAAGTTGTACTGACAATTATTTCAAATGGGTGCAGTTTAATTGTTTTTAGGGTTCCGTACCCAAAGAGTAAAAACGGGACCCTATTACTAAGACTTCGCTGTCTGTCCGTCTGTCCGTCTGTCCGTCTGTCCGTCGCTCTGTCACCAGGCTGTATCTCAAGAACCGCGATAGCTAGACAGTTGAAATTTTCACAAATTATGTATTTCTGTTACTGCAATAATAACAAATACTAAAAACCAAATAAAATTAATATTTAAGGGGGGCTCCCATACAACAAACCCGTTTTTTTTTGGGCTTTTTAGTACGGAACCCTTCGTGCGCGAGTCCGACTCGCACTTGGCCAGTTTTTTTTTACGCTGATTAAGTATTTACTTTTTAATTTTACATCAATGATTACATACAAAATGAAAATGCCAAAATTTCTTGTCATCTTTGCCGCTACCTCTACATCCTCTGCATCCTAGGAACAGTGAGTTTATCTCTTATACACCTCAAGGTTGCTAGCTTAGCTGGGGAACTGGGCACCAACTGCTCACTATCCTGCCTCCGGATGGGCTTGGAGGGAGCTATGCAGGTCCTGGGCGCGTTCGCAATGTGGGGATGAGACTTGACGTGCTTCCTGAGGGAGGAGGGGTCGGTGTACCTCTTGCCGCAGCCGGGGGCCCCGCAAGCGTATGGTCTCTGGAATGTTAAAGTTAGAGAAATATGAAGAACCTGTAATTTGACAAATATCAAATGCTTCTTTTATCGAACTCGGCGGGACACTCTCGTGTGTCCAAATACAAGTAACTTCTACCATGTAACATACTAAAAAAATTTGGCTGAACTTTAACTAAGCAGATAAAATATTTACTTAGTAATATTTACAAATTATGCAAAATTTAAAAGTATGTAGGATTTCAAATAACAACAATAATATTCAAAACTTAATTGTACTTAAGTTACAAGGTGCTCGGTAATGGATGCCTTCTAATGGTTGCTTATACCTTAATAACAACTAAACGCAATAGAAAAACCAGGCTTACCGCATTAAAATGTGTTCGCTGATGCTTCGCTCTGTCCGAAGAGTTGGAGAAAGCTTTCCTGCAGTGAGGAGCTGGGCAGGTGTACGGCCTCTCCCCGGTGTGGGACCTGATGTGGATCTTCAGGTTTTCCAGACGGGAGAACGCCTTGCCGCAGCCAGGGTGCTGATGAAAATATCAGGTGAGTAAACCGTATCTTTTATTGAATTTAATTTACGGATTTTTTTATTAAGACTTGATGGTTGTCGTTGTGGTACGGTGTTCCGCATACTGCGCAACTTGCGCAAGGGTTTGGTTCCCGGTCAATATGCTAAATTACTCTTTTTTGAAGTATATCTTTAAAGATTAATTCTTGCCTGACTAGACCAAAAAAAATTATATCCACATTTTTAGTACCCAGAAAACCGCAAATCTTGTTTTAAAAGACCAAATTTCGTACACCGACGAAAACGCTATCGGCTATATTGGTCTATAGATTGTCTGTTCTGTGAAGAAATACGGGTCAAATCAAACATTTGACATTTAACCAACATTCATCTTTGTACTTATGTCTGCGTTTTCGAATCTAATATCCATGTGATAATTGATTTATTTATTTATTAGATTGTTTACCCGTGACCATGAAAGCTGTAAAGTGTTCCTCATTATTACAAATTAGTCTACGAACTAGTGGTAAACAGTGAGAGCCGTGGGAAGCACAATCGTCGAACCGCGGCGAACAACACCGAGCGAACATCGATGCTCGGTCGCAATAACTTCAGGCTTCTGTCTCTGTTACTGTACTTGTCCGTTGGCGTTATTATACTAAATACGATTAAATACAGTCCGCTTATATTCCACCTCATCTACTACCGAAGGCACCATCTCTTTTCCTTAACAAATACCTATAATCCCCATTATTTGTAGCCTTAACAAATACTTATAATCCCCATTATTTGTAGATACTTACATGGCACCTATTGGGCTTGTGACCAGAATGCACTCTCATGTGTATGAGCAGCTTGTACCGCGCGTTGAACGGTCTTCGTGCGCGCGCGCAATCCCGCCATAGGCAGCTGAATTCGTCGCCTACAACAATAACAGAAAATGTTTGATGTTGGAGATGCTAACCGAGACCGAAAAAATTGATGAAATGCTGGCTTACAGCATGAAGCCTTAACTATGGGTAGAGCCGTAGAGCAATCGCCCGATTATCGCAAGGTTTTGGGTTTGTGTCCCACCTCAGGCAGTCAAGAAATTTTTATTTCAAGGAATTGTATTTTTCATAATAGAGAACTTTAAGTGATAAAAAAAAAATATTGTACAAATAATTGATGATCTTTCTCCTACTGATTATTCTTACAAATTTGCTTGTTAAGACAAGAAGAGTAGAGGTAGCGCTAAACTGTAACGTGCCGGTACCACAAGAATTTTTTTTTTACTACACAATATGTCATAGGCTCTATTTTACAATTTTAAAATTGTCTTTTCAAATGAATACGGAAACAACTTCAAGCTAGATTAACCAGCCTATATCTCAGTCCTCCAAAAGGATGACTTTGCTAAAATCGTCACGCTTGGCAGACGGGTTTACAATTGCTGTTTGGCTAATGGTCAGACGCTGGTGCCCTCCTTTTGGCAGTAATCCTTTAGCAATCAAGTTACCTATAAAGCTACCTACTTCAAATAAACAAATCTTTGTTAAAAATAAAAGTTTTGAACTTACCTTTATAGCTGTTGACATGGGCTCGTTCGATATGCTCAACCAAGGTGTTCTGGTTGGGATATCGTTCGTAACATTGTTCCCATACGCAGATTCGATCACCTAAAACAATGTAGGTACAATTAAAATTTACATTTGTACTAATAAAGTAACAGCCTATCTATAATAATCATTCCCCTGCAGGAATAAGGAGTCCATCATTGAATTTAATTTAACACTGCAATGATGGGTACTGACTTCATCACCAGACTTGCAAAATAAGGGTATAGGATCACAAACCAATGTTCGAATTTACAACTCTTGCCCGACCCGGGAATCGAACTGAATCGTACTGAAACCACTAGACCAACGGAGCGTTGTCCTAATTAAGATTGAAATATTTAGTCAAGCTCAAAAAACTGTAATATATATTTTACCTTGTGCCTTCTCTTTTTCTGCTTTCGCATCATTTTGAGATTTTTCCGAAATATATTCTTCGTTTTCATTCTCGAAATGTAGACCGAAATCATCTAAATTTATAAACAAATCATCCTCTTCAAATGTCTCAGAATTTTCATCATAATAACAAGAACTCTGAACGTCACTTTCAATCGATTCTGAAACAGATACTTTTCGGTTGCTACTATCGAAGTTGAATTCTGTACAACTAGTAGGTGTATCAGGTAGTATATATTGCTTCTCAGCATCCAAATTGTATAGTATATTATTTGGATAACTATAGTGATCTAAATTTTCTATCACTACATCATTACTTGGAATTTGAGTATTATTAACATTAGCATAATTTAGTATTTGATCGTCAGTTTTATTATAGCAATATCTCTTAGAAAACACAGTCTCTATAGAGGGTAAAAGATTTTCATTTGTTGTGGACGATGAGTATTCTTCGTTAAATGTTTCAGGCGTTAATCGGCATGTTTCTCCTTCTTCTCTGCAAAGTTCATCGATCAATGATTCGTCATCGATATAATCATTTGTGTTTAAATACTTATTTGCAGTGACCTTAGCATTTTGAGTAATAGTTAAATCTTTTTCATCAAACTCAATGCTGTCCAAATCTAATAGCACTTCCTTAAAATTTTGATCATTTATATCACTATCGATTAAGTTATTGATACTTTCGATATCATTAACATTATTGTTAGTGTTAGTCCAACTGTCCAATACTTCAAAATCGAAACTTTCTTCTACTCCATATTTAAAAGGGTCGGTTTTCTTTTTATTTCCATGTTCTAATTCAAGATTAAATTGAGACATGTAATAAGCGTGAAGTTCTGTGACGTTATCGTTCCTGTCTTGAAACAATTCGTCTTCGTCGTAGCACGGCATGATATCATAGTCGGCCATATTGCTAAGTTCATTTACCTAAGGTTCAGTAGTCTAAGAGGTACTGGTACATATGGCGGTTTCCACATGTGGTTTTGCTATTATTATAAAAATAAACTTTCTCTCGATCCCGTAACGCGTGGCTTGGGCATCTGCGAATTATAAATTTAATTATTTCTCCTTATTATTACAAGTTGGCGACACGTGTTGCGTTGCTATCTTATTGATGGTAGGAAGTGTTTTTTTATTTTGCAAAAAAAATGCAGGAAAACATTTGGATTGGACGGTTAATTACGAGTAATTGCTTTTGTAGTTTGCATTGTGATGGGAGTTCAATGTTTTGTTAATGAGTCTAAATTCTGATCAACATACGTTATAGGCTTTTTTTTTTCGTTCATGTGTTAGTTTCTTCCAATGATTTTCAAAACTTGACGTGTTTATCAATGGATTGTTTATAAACATTTGGTTATTGATACATTGATTTTTGATTCAAAAATATTTTTAAGCAAAAAATACTCGTGTAAATTAAAAATACAATGTCAGTATATAAACTTGAAAAATTTTGTCTCAGGCGGGACTCGAACCCGCATCTCCTCGAGTCCCGCCTGAGACATAATTTTTCAAGTTTATATACCTACTGATATTATAATTGCAATTTAATTGCTAAAATATCAAATAAATTAATAATGTTTTCCATAAATATAAACTAGCTAAATATAAATTCATTAATGTAACTTTTTAACTGTAACATTATTTTATCATTAAGTATCAAACATTTATGTTTGTTGATGATACGAAAAATGCACTCATTTATTTGTTTTAATGATATTTATGATTAGTTCCAAAACTTCCAAAATAAAAATGTAATTTGTTAAAAAAAGATATTTTTTTTGTTTCCAGACTTCTAGAGGGTTTGTAATAATTTTATTATGGGTGTAATAATGAGTGTAAGTACTTACACATATTACTTATGGTAGCCACTACTCTACACTGAACACACTGTAATTTATAGGTCCATGAATTGTTGGTAAATAGTGTAAAATAAGAGAGAAAATCAATAATAAGTGAGATTTCCCCACATTAATTAACATAATACTGCTTACTACCCTGAGTACTATTACAACTGGTATTCGATAGTGAATCATCTCAGAAAATCTCATCTCAGAAAATCGAAATATACAAAAGAACTAACTGATAGTAGAGCAAAAATCGACTTTCAAAAAGTTTTCAGTATTAAGTAGGTACACTGGCTTCTATTTTTAAAATCGTCCATCTATTTTGGCCATTAGAACCAAAAATGATGAAACAATAAATGAAACTGTTCTATTTAGTTTACACAATCAATTTCAAATCCAAACATTTTTCTGCATTCTAAGCTAAAATAAACTAAGCATTTAGTAAAAGTTAATCCTGTATTTATTCTTTATGAGGGCACATTACAGTAAAAAGTACTCACCAATTAAAAAAATCAAAATTTTAAATCACAAACGTCACAACTTTTGGCGCGAACTGTCAAATTAAAAAAACGTGCTCACAACCGAACTCTGTAAAGACTGGAACGGTAATACTTCGGGATACGTCGGGATAGCGAAAAAAATACTGAAACGCCGTAACACATGGTGTAATGTGGGACCAAAATAGTTTTACGCTTGTCAATAATCATTTATACTCTTAAAACAAGTGCATAAGGTTCAACATAGGCAATTGTTTAGTGATACGGTTTACTGCTTTTTGGCGCCGTAATAATCCTTTTAAACAGGTTTTATTGATTCATTTGTCATTTTAATTTCTAGCGAGATGAACCCAAAATGGATATTAAGTCGACCTAAAATTCGATTTAGTTTAAATTTTAAGCTGTTTTCAGTAAAAAACATGCTACCAGTTTTAAGGCAGTTTTTACCTGCTTAATATTACAAAACGGCGAGTATGACAACTAAGAATAAAATTATTGTCAGTCTGACTAGGTACTTACTTTAATTTAGATCATTAAGGTTTTAAATTACAAAAAAAACCTCCTGGAAGGGTAAACAATGGTTTGACAGTCTAAAAAGAGACCTTTGATCGTTACGATAGTAAAGTTAACATCTGTATCTTATACATAATTATAAGATTAAACGAACTTACCCTAAGTGAAGTTCTATCTTAATTATACGAAGATACTTGTCCGAGATGGGTTTAACATGTAGTAACGGTGAGATACTAGCGCTGTCACAATTTTTTCAAAGCTAGAAAAAAAAAAAGAGAAACAGAATGTTTTCTATGGCAACACTATCAAATTTCATTACGTTTAAAGACAAGCATTATTAACAACCCAATTAATGGGATAATACTATACAATTTAGTATTAGTGGGTGGGTTTATTAAGGGACTGCCATCTCGGACAAGTATCTTCGTATAATTAAGATAGAACTTCACTTAGGGTAAGTTCGTTTAATCTTATAATTATACTTAATACTTGTCCGAGATGGGTTTAACATGTAGATGTTTGAAGATGGGTTGTGAATCACTAATTAATACAATTTTTTAAAAATGAAAAAAATATTGTAATTAAGTATAATAAATCTTAAAACTTTGTTATTAATAAAGTAAATAATTTGAGAGAGATTAATAGTAAGTATAAACATTTAATTTATTCGATCCGAAAAATACTATTACATAGGTACTGTATTATTGAATTCTGCTACGTTTTGAACTATTGGCCTAGAATATAGAAGAATTCTGAGACCATCCTGCAGTTTGTTTAATAATAAAATCATTTCTAACATGTGACCTTTGCTGCACGGCAGATGTTGTTGTATGTCTTGTGGTATAAGCCAAGAATATTTGTATCATTAATACCAGCTTCTCACAAAATCTAATTAATCCACCAGCTTATGGCTGGATTTTTGATAGTTAAAATCAAAAGGTCATCAATTTTTTCCTTGACAATTATTTTGTCTTCTCTATATACAACTTGATTGTAGACACAATATTAATTTATGTTTGCTGAGCAAAGGTTTCTAATTGAAACGAAAACTGAGGATTTCGTTTCCTTAAAGTTTAATGTGTAATACTTTGAACATCAAGAACGTTTGCTAACGCCCACAGATCCAAGTAATGCGTCCCGTTTTTCAGTTAACTCTTTTTGGTGACACATTCTGTCCTTTGACCTAACTGTAGGACCAATCAGTAGAGACAGAGTTGATCATTCTCATAGATCTGTGTTAAAAACTAACAATGAGAGGAATGGAAACCTCATGAGTATCAATAGTGTGCTTTCTGCAAAATAGTCACCATAATTTTAAGGGTGAGTCATATCGCTTCAACCCTCGTATTTATAAAGAAGTAATTACTTATTGCTTAAGAAATTCATAACTTCAAGTGTTAATACCTAGTGCATAATTGAAGGCAATGGGTTATTATTAATAGTCATATTATTTGGCTTAGAATGCTAACTTTTGATAGTTCTCACTTCTAGTAATTACTTGATTAAGGAATACTTATTGTCACTTAAGTAATTACTTTCAGTCAAGTAATCACTTATACTTGTTTATAAATACGGGTGTTAGATACACAGATGGAATAGGTACTCTTTATTGCACACCAAATAAAGGGATAACATACTTTTTGATAATATTAAGATGTACAATTTTGGGGGTCTTATCGCTAAAGAGCGATGTCTACCAACCTTTGGGTACAGGGAAAACTATGACAATATTTAGGGTATTTAAGAAAAGAGAATTGACCATTATGTCAAGTGCTGAGTTTGGAGGGCACCACCTTATGAATCCTTGTCTGTCAACAGCCCTACAGCCAGGGTAAGCTGATGGTATAAGTGATAGTAATATTTGAAATTAAAATAATGTTCTATTAAGCTCATATATATTATTTTTATTAGTGTCGATGGCGTTGACTAGGGGAAACCATGGTTGTTATGGTCAATAGGGGAAAACTAATATTTTATTTAAATAAGCTATTACAGTTGTGTTTTCAATACTCATTAAATTTTCATAGTTAAAGTAAAACATTGTAGGTCCAACAGTGCAGCTTTCAATTCTAAATAAGAATAATAAAAAGAATTTATTACACAATCAAGCAAGATTTACAATGGTTAATATGATGTGTTTGTTCTGCACAGGACCAAGACCCAGAAGCCTTATTGAGGCTACATACAGCACCCCAGGTACTGGGGTTGAGGCATTGGTGTGTATTTCCATGAAAAGGTTAAGTTGTTTTATTATTATATAATTGTTGGATTGTTAATTTTCATATTGTTTTTCCCCAAATAGTTAATATCTTTATTTTCTTATTTATTTATCTTTATTTATTAAAAAGGTTAAGTTGTATAATTAGGTTGCTAAGTAATCTTAATGCTAGGCATAACTGCATCCAGTTTTCATGTGATTTTAGTAATTCTTTAAGTCTTTGTCTTCCTATTATTTTTGTATATAGCCATCCATACAACAGCTGGCTAAATTGTCTTAAGTGTACCTAACAATTTCTCTGGATTAAATTCTTTCTTAAAGTAACAGCCTATAGTTTTCTTATACAACTGTATTTACTTTTTAAGATTAGTCTTGCACTTTGTTTTTGTATAACTTTTAACACTATAAGTCTAAAAAAAAAAAAAAACCCATGTATTTTTAGATTTGAGCATACTTCTCGACTGAAGGTTTAAATAAATAAATTTAAATGTGGACTGCTTTTCATTTTGCTCTGTTAGGGTTTGGTCAGTGGAATGTAAAATAAATCATAAGTATTTGCAATTTTAATAAGTAACAAGTGCACTTTCTCAAAGTTCAAAACTTAAGTTATGTAAGAGTTTGCATGCAACAATAATGTTGTCTTTGCAATTGTTTGCTTTTTTCAAATCGTTGAGAAGGTAAATACGATTTTACCTATAAATATATAACATTACATTTGTAAATCCCGGTTCAGTGATAAGTTCTTTTAAATCTTTTGATGCCATATAACAGTCTTAAGACATAAGTTTGTAAGCAGTTATAATATTTTCAAGTTCAAATTGTCTGTACCTATATAATTATTTAGATAAAGTTTTTTCAAGTTTGAAATAAAACTGTAAGTACCATTGGGTTTTTCAACCAAGAATACAAAAAAGTTGTTGAAAAATTATTCTGTACATACAGTATGGGCACACAGATTTCGCTCCCTGAATTTAAAGTTTCTTTATCTCAGAGCCAATTTTATTTTTCTCTATGATAGGCAATTGTTGTGATTCTATGACATCGGAAGGTGGAATGGTACTGAAAGGGATTTCATATGCCTCATGATTCATCATCATTTGTAACATCAAGTCAATTATAAATAAAGTATTTAAGCCGTCCATTTTTACTTATTTTTGGATATTCTTATCGGCTTCCGACAAGGCAAGGAATTTTCTAGAACTGGAATTCAGGTAATGTAAGGGATCTGCCCAAAAAAGTCCTCAATTTCCTGTCAGGTTCTTTCGGTAAAACAATTTGGCTGCCTCTTCTAATTAAAGCCTTAATGGCTGGGTTTAAAATTGATAACCTCATTTTGTAAATAAGAGGGAGTTTGTATTTGCCTAAATATTGGAGGGTGCTTCTTTACAAAGACCTTCTGTCAATATTTTCGCCCATGTAGGGCAATTTCTGGCCTGATAGGCTATCCAATTTCTTCTTTTTCCCGGAGCCAAAAAAAAACTTTTTTGTCAGAGGGTTGTCATCTGAAGGGAACAATTTTGATTGTTCAGTACAAGGAAGCAAATTGTCTTCCTGCTATGTGGTAGTGCTCTGTGAAGAACCGGCATGAGCCCATGTAATATAAGGCAAGCAACGCTGGCTTACAGCGTTAAGATCATGCATGCATGAAAGATTCGCACTGAGTCGCAGTGTCTCGGTGGCTTAATAATACAGCTCCTGCCCTGCATGCGAGGAGATGCGGGTTCAAGTCCCGTCTGAGACATAATTTTCATGTTTACAAACTGATAACATGAAGGCGTTGTCTAGTCTCATGTAAGCATGTTTATTCTCATAGGCCTTCTCTCATTATTTTCACCCAGCATAGGGCAAATTTCGGCCTGATAGTCTTTCCAATTTCTGCTTTTCCTACACCCTCTTTTCCCAGAGCCAGAAGAAGCTCTTTTGTCAGATGGTTGTCATCTGAAAGGAACAATTTTCATTGTCCATTACAAAGAAGCAAATTGTCTACAACTATGTGGTAGCGCTTATGCTGATATGAAAGCTTTGTCTAGTCGCAGCGTACTAGCACTTGCCCTTAATGTAAGCATGTGTATCTTTGAGCGATAGCACTTGCCTAATAGAAAGCTCTCACCCTTAGCATGTCTAGCCAATGTTTGTGATTATTCAGACTCTTAAAGACTTAAACTCACACAAAATTAGAGCTTGTGGGTCTGTTCATCATACATGAAACTACCCAGGCGTTTAAAGTTGTTATAGGGAAAAGTCATATTTTTTGAAATATGTAAGCCTCACCTATTGGTGTATCTGTGTCATCATCTATGACAACACATTCAAGAGGGTGTGGTCAAAGATGTTTCCTCATCGCTGCTCTGAGAATCTTGAAGTTTCCTTTATTAGCTTCCATTTTCCTGATCTTCTTTCTTGAATTTAATTTTCTTCAAACACTTGGATTTCATTAGAATAGATTTTCAAACAAGTGAGAAAAACGGTTACGAAAGATAAACGTGCTCTCCGAAAAGAAATCATGAAAAGCAATTTTGTTTTTACAGTAAACTAACGAAAGGTTTATGCATTATGAATAAATATTGAATCTGCAGAATGCCTAAATAGATCATTGTTTTCGTTGTAGCGCTTTATGCCCCAAGCGACAACCGGTTGTTGCGATAACAATTGATTTTAATTGTGACTGGAATATCCGAGCGTCAAAGAGACAACGCAATGAAAACAGAAAAAATGGTGTGAGGTGATAATATAGGTTATGGGTTATGATGTTACCTACCTATTTAATTTTTCTAAAGTTTCAATTCGAAACTATCGTAACTACAACATTTCTCTATATGTAAAAGTAAAGATAAATTGAATCATACCTGTGATTAATGTTATAAATCGCTTTTGTTTACATAGCAAGCCTTGACCTTGAATATGCTTCTTTTTGATCTTCTTGTAATTTTCCCAAAAGTCACAATAAGACATATTAAACACTTTAAATAATGACCACCTTAATGCACGATTATAAACTTTTATGGTATATTTCGTAAGAGTAATAGATATTTTACACATCTTTTATAAGAAGATGATGTGACCGCGCTCGCACAAAAAACCGTAATGAAATTTGATAGTGTTGCCATAGAAAACATTCTGTTTCTCTTTTTTTTTTTCTAGCTTTGAAAAAATTGTGACAGCGCTAGTATCTCACCGTTACTACATGTTAAACCCATCTCGGACAAGTATTAAGTATAATAAGACTATTCGCAAACATATTCATCGAAGGACATATTTGCGAAAATAGTGTTATTATAAGGATATATTATTATAAATAAGAATAAATAATTTTATTCATAAATTAACGAAAAAAAATTAATGTGCCCCAACTCAAACGTCGGTTCATGATAGGTTGCTGAGATTTGACCATAATTATCTTATTGACAATTCAAAGTGAATATTTTTCGATATTCATTTCCAATAGTTAAAATATGCCCATTTTATATTGTGATGACATTGACTATACCTATTTAACCGTGCTTTTATTTTTATTTTTTAAATTTTCCACTTTTGAATTCGGACCAATAATTCGATAAAAGGAAAACTTCATTTTTTTAAGTCATTTGTAGACTCAAGTGCGTCTGGCCACTAATCGTGCTACCGATTGCACCACTTACTAAAACGAAAAAAAAAAAACTACTCATCTATGAAAATATCGACTCGGGCGCATCTTTTTTTAGCCGACGACGGGTTTAACGACGCGACGTATAAGTTTTTACACATTCGCTGCAAGTGCTTTCTACAAGTTTTTATGTGTATTTTTAGTCTCAAAATACTTTGATGTGTTATGAAATAAATTCAAATGACACGAGTAGAGTTATAGTTGTATGGAGAGTTGAATGGTAGGTATTGTACAATAATTAGAACCTTCCTGCTGGAGTTTAGGAACTTCGCTTCGAGTGCTTTCTGCAAATTTTTATATGTATTATTAGTTTCAAATACTTTGATGTGTTATGAAATAAATTTGAATGACATGGGTTGAGATATAATTATAGTTATAGTTTTTTACCTAACAGTTGAAAATGAATATGAATAAAACGTATAAAACGATTAAGGATAATTTAAATTATTGAAAACCTACCTGCTGAAGTTTAGAGTAGAAAACTTATGCGCAGCTGAGAAACAAAATGGCCTATGTCATCTTTTTTTAAAGTCTAAACTATATTTGTAGGTAACAAATGTCATCAAAATCGGTTAAGTAATATATACGTGAAAATGAAATAGACATATAGAGTTACTTTTGCATTTATAATATTAGTAATATAGAAACTTTAATGTCAATCCAGTAAAAACTTATTCGTTTTTGTATAGACATTAACTTAATGCGGGCTATCGCTAGTGAATTTGCCACTAGAGGCGCTAGTGTCGCGTGAGGTCCAATATCATTCACTTTTTACTGGTTTTAGCGGTATTTGTTGCATAAATTATAATTTCTTTAATTTACCTGCTGGAAAGTGATCTCCTTCGTAAAATATCGCAAATATGGATTATTTGGCGATTAATGTGAACGCTTTAAAAGCGGAATTAAGAAAAAGCGCAAAAATAGACGGCCTCAAGAGCAACTATTTCAGAAGTTAGTTTGTTGATATCAAGATAGTTATTTATAAACAATATAACCTTAATTAGATTCAAGATATAACACTTTGTTTCGGCGCCAATCGCCTTTGACAGCTATACCTCCGGACCTCAGTCTATAGTGGCGCCAACTGGTGAGTAAAGAAACGGTAGTCCCCATTGATTACTTTCGTTTCATATCAGAGTTGGTCTCATATTATGTTGAGAAGAAAATTGAAGTGTTGAAAAATAAAGTTACAGTTACAACAATAATGGGTACAGGCATAATCACCACGCTTGCCAAACGCGGGTTGGTGATCTTCACAAACCCGAATAATATTCGACAATTCTAAACTCTAACTTATTGCCCGACCCAGGGATCGAACCCTGAACCCTGAGATCTTGGTATTAAAACCACTAGACCAACGTGGCGTAAAGCTAGTATTATACGTATTAATTTATTAAATCTCTGTTTTGTACCAGTCCTAACCAGTAATTGTCAAGTAAAGTTCTCCTATTGATCTATAATTACAAATCAAACGTTTGCCTCGCTACATAGTGTAAGGTTGCGACCTATTTGCATGCGCGCGCGCACTTTGTCGTTATCGAAGGGTGATCATCCTATTTATTGGATGATTACAAGATTTACACGTGTGTTTTTGTATGATATCAAACATACTAGACCTCTTGATCTTGGGGTGGATTCCAAAGGTTATTTCTAAATGTAAATAAATCGGAGGTTCGAACGAATTAACAACTGTCATGTCAGTTATAATTAAATGGCTATTCGTACGGTGATTGCATCAGAAATGAGGTGATCCGGCAGAGAACTACAGTTACCGACATAGCCCACCGGATTAGCAAGCTGAAGTGGCAGTGGGCTGGCCATATTAGCCGCAGAACCGACAACCGCTGGGGTAAACGAGTTCTTGAGTGGAGACCACGTCTCGGCAAACGTAGTGTAGGACGCCTTCAGGTCAGGTGGAGTGATGATTTGCGAAAGGTGGCTGGCAGGAGCTGGATGCGAGAAGCCGAGGATCGACCTAAGTGGCGTGCAACTGGAGAGGCCTATGTCCAGCTGTGGACTACGATAGGCTGATGATGATGATGACGGTGATTGTGTGGACACGGGCCTCTCCAAAAGCACGATTTAGCCGTAATAGTCACGTTTGGCATCCGGGTTGGCGATCGCAGTGGCCAGTGATTCCGGCGGTACTCCTTTAGTTATCTCTTAAGAAACCCATAGGAATCGTGCTGTGTTTTTAAATGCCGGCACTGCACGGTAAAGTAACAGCTTATAATCATCCTACTGCAGGGAAAAGGCCTCCATCATTGAATTCAAGTTACCACAGCAATGATGGGTGTACTGGCATTATCACCACGCTTGCCAAATGCGGATTGGTGATCACAAACCCGAGCAACGTTCGAAAATTCGAAACTTTTTGTTGCCCGACCCGGGGATCGAACCTGGGACCCCGAGATCTTGGTCCGGTATTTAAACCACTAGACCAACAGGGCGTTGTACGCACGGTAGACTACACGGTATTAAAACTTAATTATTTGTTTTACGCCCCATTGTTCTAATGGTTCATTACCGGGCCAAGTTCTCTTTCGATTTCGATTTTCGGGTCGGTCAACTAGAGTTTCGAATTTCCGAATATTGCTCGGGTTTGTGATTACCACACCTTATTTGGCAATCGTGGGGATTATGCCTGTACCCATCATTGCTGCGGTAACTTGATTTTAATGACGGAGGCCTTAGTCCTGTTATAGTGGGATGCATCAGAAGTTACTTACCCCCGTATTTATAAACAAGTAAAAGTAATTACTTGACTACAAGTAATTACTTGAGAGACAATTTGTATGCCTTAATCAAGAAATTAATGGAAGTTAGAACTACCAAAAGTTAGCATTTTCAGCCAAATAATATGACTATTGACGGTGACCAATTTCTTTCACTTAAGCACTAGGTATGAACACTTTAAGTTAT
The DNA here is from genome assembly GCA_949315895.1 of Anania crocealis. NCBI lineage: Eukaryota > Metazoa > Arthropoda > Insecta > Lepidoptera > Crambidae > Anania > Anania crocealis. The sequence continues at coordinate 3,300,744 of OX438874.1, read as the reverse complement.
GACTTTCTTAAGCAATGAGTAATTACTTCTTTATAAATACGGGGGTAAGTATTTTTTTTTAAACAACTGACAGCGATCATCTCGATATTTATTGATCAATGTTGTTTTTATAAGTTTCATATGCAAAACATTAAAAATAATATCGTGTCTCTCCCACTTGAAGTTCATTCAAACTCTTTTATTTGTAAACAATAATATCCTGTTCACTTATTGTTTTTCGCCTGAACATTTATTTACAAAAAGGCGATACGAACTCGCATGCACCGTTTTGCTTAAGCACTTATGGGTGACATGTGTGGTGGCTTGCTAGACTGATATAGCGAGCGGTTAGCATACTCACTGGCAGTCGTAATTCAATTTGTTTATTGAGTTCTAGTATTTTGACAGGTTACAGGTGCTAAAAAGTCAAAGAAAATATGCAGAAACAGACGCAAAGCGTGAGAATGCCTTTTTTTATAATATTAGCCGGAAATGGTACTTTGAACAATGTTTAATACCTAATTCCGTTCTATTTATCCTTAGTTATGTTCTCATTAACGCAATATGTTCTGTCTTTTGAGTTACTTACCTAGTAATTAAAAAACTCAATTACATTTACAAAGGAGACGCGAATACGTATTTTCGGATGTTTAAACCACTTTCCAAAATTTTTGTAGGCGTTCAGTATCGTATTTAGAGCCCATTTATGAAATAAAAAATGTAAATCAAGTTTTCACCCGAAAATATTTTTCGCAATATAGTTTTAAATTTTAACAGTTTTAGGCCTGTTGAGGTATAAAGGGAAAATCAAAAACTTATGATTAGTATCGTAATAAATGAATGTGATGTGCATTGCGTAAAAAAGTGTTGCTTGGCGCCCGTATCAAAAAATTTAAATTTTTGGCGGACTATTTCTAAGTGCTTTATCTTGACATTTTTGTACTGGGCTATACCAATAGAAAAAATACGTCATTTGTTTTTTGTCTCGTAGATTGATATATTAAATTTGGAAGGTGGTTAAAATTTCATCATGTATGTATGATTTCGTACAACTTTTGGTCAGATAGACGGATTTCGGTCATTTGAACTTTATGTAAAAATTCACGACTAAAATTAGCTTGCAAAAATATTAAAATTATCCGGTGAAAATCGTGAAAAAGGCGTTTATATTGAGTAAATTTGTTTGTGAGACATGTTTTATTATGGACCTGTACCTTTTTAGGGTTCCGTACCCAAAGGGTAAAAACGGGACCCTATTACTAAGACTTCGCTGTCTGTCCGCCTGTCCGTCTGTCTGTCGCTCTGTCACCAGGCTGTATCTCAAGAGCCGCGATAGCTAGACTGTTGAAATTTTCACAAATTATGTATTTCTGTTGCCGTAATAACAACAAATGCTAAAAACAAAATAAAATGAATATTTAGAGGGGGCTCCCATATAACAAACCCGATTTTTTGGCCTTTTTGGTACGGAACCCTTCGTGTGCGAGTCCGATTCGCACTTGGCCGATTATTTTTTGTAATACTTAATAACGGAGTTGTCCCCGCATTAAAAGTTGCTTGTATTATTAGTAGGTTTTTTTCTTTATGTAAATAAATAAATAAATAAATGTGGACAACATCACATACATTACTAGCCAGCCAGCATGCAGCAGTAACAAACCAGAAACAACGAAGTTACCAAAAACCTGAGAAAAAGTAGAAAAACTCTTTTTTTCTACATTGACCCGTCCGGGAACCGAACCCTCGGAGCAGGCGACACCTTGAAAACCGGTGTGTACGCCACTCCGCCACGGAGGTCGTCATGATGTGTGTAGTAACGGTTAAAATAGCTCATTGTTTGAAATTCGTTCAATAGAATGTCTTAGTCAAATATAATACATGTGGGTAAGCTATCAAATCATTTTATCATTCGCTTGCCTTGCTCCCAGGTAATCTGGGGTCGGCGTATGTTTTCCTATTTCATACAATCTTGCTAATCGCCACACCATCCTTGACACAATCCGTCTCTTTTCGAGGTTGTGTATCTCTCTACCTAGCTTCTTAAACGGTTTGATTTAGCTTGCTATGTTTTTCTTTGTTCTCTCTTTGTGACGTACTTAGGACTACATTGCGAAATGCAAAAGGATTTTTGCAATTAATGAAGTTTGATAGATACAAAGATAGTTTAGATCTTGAAAAAGGACTTAGGCTATTTAGTGTCTTACTGCTTGCTGCTCACAAGTTTCCGCGTGAGCGATAGTTGTAACGTGTGATTTACGCAGATAGAACCTTGGGCGATAAGCTATACTTAGTATCTTTATTTATTTAATCTTTATTGCACAAACAAACAGTTATAGTACAAAAGGTGGACTTAATGCCACGAGGCATTCATTACCAGTCTACCATCGGGCTAAACAGAAATGTTTTGTAAGCGGTGCGATAATTAAGTACTTACTTAGTAATGAAATACAATTATCAATAAAAAAAAGGCTTTAAATTACACAAAGTACACATACTTACATATCAACTAAACACTAATAGGTAGACATCTATTATATTTGTATTTACATATCGTCTCTTAAGTTTTAACACCGCGGAAGTCATATTTTGACCAAATAACGTTACGCATAAAATACATCAAATTTCAAAATAGGATCAGTTTCTATTTTGAAATTTAATGTGTTTGCGTGAATGACACAATACTTTTATTCGTATATTAAATAAAATTAACTCTATAAGGTTATTATATCCAAAATAAATTAGTTTTTTTTTGCTCTCCTGACACTCCTCTCCGTATTTTGACATCCGCGGTGTTAGAACTTAAGCGACAATATGTGTGGTACTCTACCTGCAAAGCTTGGCGGTTTTGGCAAAATCCTCCTATCTGAAAGGTATTTGTGTTCAGCCATGGACAAAGAAACATGGATCCTAGGTATGTGTTCAGCCATGGACTAATACGGGCTGATGACGATGACATTTAATACACATACAGCACACCATAAAAATTATTATTATCAGTATAATGCTGTCAGAACTAATATTTAACAGAACATATAGGTAGCGTCTTCTCCCATCCATATTATATCATATTTAATGGTTTTATGAAACCATCAACCATGCAGCACAGAAAAAAAACATCTGATGATCAATCACATCTGAAGGACTTTGCCATAATCGTCACCCTTGGCAGATGGCTTGGCGATCGTTGTCTGTCTGACCAATGGTACAGCGAAGTAAGTCTTCTGCCAGCCTCCTTTTAGTTGCATCTTTTTTTATCAATGGGAAGGGTAGATGGAGCGAGCTTACGAGCGAACATTACCAGCGAAACACAGAAAAACTATTTGGCGCTAGACTCCGGCAGGAGGGTGGTAGCATTCAGGCAGCCTCTTACGAAGTCTACCACCGCAGAGGGATCTGTTAGGTCGTTGCCCAGGGTGGACCACTAGGAGGTAGATCCCACCTTTCGACGCACATCTTTCGACACCCATAGAACAGGAAGGAGTGGTGCCTCTCTATTTTAATCCACACACAAACTACGTAAGTATAATAAACAGTAATCATCAATGAAAACTATAATTAACACTTGTAAAAAATGACCTAATTTGCAAATGTCTTAATTTTTCAGTTCGCTAATGATCTAGCCGATTTTAGTGTGATAATTTACAACAGTATTGTTGGCTAGATCTGGGCCAAGAGATGAACTCGGAAAATACTTACACTTGTCACAGGACTGATGTTCTCAAACTTTTGAGAACATCATAATAAGAATGTTAACATGATAATATATTATTAATCTTCGAGTATTATACCGAGTAGTATTATAATGTACCTACAGTAAAAAGAGGGGGACCCTTCTAATACAAGTTTTATATTTAAGTACAAGCTTCAAAGAAGTGACCCAAACACTGTAAAAACTTCTTGTAGTTAATTAATAATAATTTCAAGATAATATCGTAAAAAATCATGAGATGAAAACCCTGAAACCTTTAACTTTGAAGTGAATAAAGTATAGTGCGACTCCAAGACGAAAGTTGGTTAATATCTATAAATATTTGAAGTTCATTGCCATATTTATAAAAGAATAGGCAAATCTTTTACTCAATTAATAATAGTGAAAGTGACAGTTTGGGATGCACTGACCATCGCGGTGGTATACGAAATTAACATACTCGTGCGCATCGCGCGCGCCCAACTGCAGCCCGCTATGGACTTTACTATCATACTTACTGTTAGTAGCAAAATAAATTATAATGATAGTTTGAATTTTGATATTTTAATTTAAAATAGCAATTCCTTGAAATACAATATACCGGCTGTTTTGGAACCAAACGGTCTCGCTCGTAGCAATGGCAAGCGTCCTGATGATATGACTTTTCTTCCTTGGAAGATGGGTAGGCCTCCAATGTGGGATGCTACATGTTGTGTCGACATTCTAGCGCTATCTCATCTTTCAGCAACTGGCAACAGGGCAGGTTCAGCTGCCGCTTCTGCAGAGCTCCTCAAACGGCGCAAATATGAAAGTCTTGGTGAGACTTACATATTTGAACAGTTTGGGGTAGTAACCTTGGACCATGGGGGCCAAGCACCCACGAACTGTATCGTGAGCTATCTAAAAGGTTGATCGAGACATATCACGATACCAAGACTGGCCTGTACCTGGCCCAAAGAATAAGTTTAGCTATTCAGCGCGGTAATGTGGCTAGCCTGCTGGGCACCATTCTACAAGAGAGTGACCCTAAACATTTTATTATTATTACTCGATTCTTTGTAAAATTTTCTTAAATATATTCATTGATTACTTGAATAAAATGAATGCCCGGGACGCGGCTGGAACCTACAGCTCTTTGCTTATCGGGCAAATTATTTTATGTGTCGACTAATTTGTTTAAGGTTTACAACGCTGTAAACATCGATAGTTTTAGATTACATCAATGGCTGTAAGCCAATGGAGTTTCATTAATGTTTTCAGATAGTACTCAGGCTCCAACATCCGAAAAACATTTTTTTATCAATATTTAACAATCGGTTAATATTACACAGCTTTTCATTATCTTTGAAACTTATTATTTTGATGTATCTACATAGTGTGTATTTTTATAATTTTAACCTAGTAAATCATGTATTTTGTCCTGTACGTGTCTAAAAATACCATTGTCTTTTGGATCCTGGCAAATAAATATTTCTTTCTTTCTTACATGGTGAATTCAAAAACAACCAACAACTTTTAGAGTATTTTTTTCTAAAGATGTGAATTTTGCAAAATAAAATAAAAATTGCAGAAGTCCATACTTTTTAAGTATTTTTTAACTAAACTTGGAATAGATTCAGAATAACATTACCACTCACATCAAAAGAATTAAAACAAAAAAAAATATATATATACATATATTGTAAAAAAAGCGCTGCGGCCCGCTTTGGGACTCCTGACACGAAGCGCACGCGCACATGTGTATAAAACAGAAATAAATACAATAATGGCAGCGAGTAATTGTGCCACACGTTACCGCACATGGAATGGAAAAAACTATATAAATAAACTTTCCTTGGAAGCACGGCTATCGCTTCTGAAGTGGGTTCAAATGGATCGTATTGTATATATGAGATAGGTTTGTCTGCACGTGAAAGTAATTGTTCTTTATCAGGTCAGTAAATACAGTTAAGGCCTTTTCTGATGATGCCGAGCATGCTTAACCGCTTGTAGACTTTTTTCCAGACACAATTAAAATGGGACAACTCCCCCCAAAAGGTCTACAAGCGTTTAACTTGTAAGCTTGTAATTCAAATCTTACATCAAACAAAAAACAATTCATGAATTGTTTCATGATATTTCGACTTTTAATTCGATCCTAAGGAATCTATTTTACAATTATTTTCTTTTAAAATTCAAATGAGACCAATTTTGAGCTCAACCTTTAAAAAAAGCTAAAAATGTTAGCAAGTCTGTAGACTGTTAGCATCTAGTAGGTAACTAGTTACCTGGTTGCATCAAATCATTTTCATTCTGCAAGTAGGCCCAAGGAGGCCATTTTACACGTCCAAATATTTTTACCTTTCACTGCTTCGGGACAAGCGTGGTCTGGTGTTAATATTTTATGTTATTCAGAAAACATATTTCTTAACCACTTCGTCATTATCGTATGCACAAGGATGATGCAAAGCCTAAGTCATCATCTATTCTGACAAACACGCATCACACTAAAATGGTCCTTGGATTAAAAAAAGGTTCTCACGTGCGTCAACCAAAAATCTTATGACAACGGTTCAAATCATTGCCATGTGTTCTAACTATTACTCATCTACATCTTTCCCCAAAAAACGCTTTAAACCAGTCTGAAAATACTAAATTAACCCCTAACTCACCATTTCAAATGGAAATGACACTTTTACAGGAAAAAAATCTTGAAATTCTTAACCCATTCGTAGACATGTGCGGTTAAAAAAAAACGTTTTTTTGTCGAGTTCAGTAACCAGATCGGGATTAAAAATACTGTTATTTTAGATTTTTTGTCGGCTCAGTGGTTTTGTAGTTACGTACAAGTTGAGTTATAATTAAGAGCCACATGTCACGGTTTTAGGGATGGGTGTGTCGATATTAAATTTTGACAATTTATTTGTCGATAGTTATCTTCAAATTTGTAATTTACGGTGTCCACATGTAGGTATGTGAGTAGTTGCTATTGCTTATTAGTCATTTGTTGTATCGTGACCGAGATCATGTTCTTTAAAAAAAAAACTTCAATGACACAAGTGAACTCTATGTAAAACTTTAAGTCTAAAGACTTCCAACTCGTTGCATATAACTTTATTACTCTACATTTTAAAATCTGAACAGATGTTTATACTGACACAAAACATAGAAGTACACTACAATCCATCTATTTAAAATTTTCTGAAGATTTTAGGATAAGGTACAACTTTTTACGCATGAGAACACTGACAAACAAGCGACAACAATATACTTTTGTTTGTTTGTAGGTTTCTCAAATCCTATTTTTTCTTTGGCACTATTATTAACTCGTCTACTTAGATTTAGAAGTTTTAAAATCTATCTTAAAACATGAGACTTTTGTTTTCAATTCAGGCAAAAAAATCATCTTTCTCTCTTTATCTAAATCTATGTAAATAAAAGAAAGCCGTATATATAAGTACTGAAACTAACACTACTTATAACGCGAGAACGGTTCGACCGATATTATGATATTGTGTTTTTGGATTTGCCTTCGTCAGGATGATTGGTTTATTAATTACAGTATTTTTTCCAACCACGCCATATTTGATGTTGATGTTGAGTCCGCGGGGCTAGCATAAAATAAATAATGCTTGTAATAACAATCGACCATTTTATCGTAACTTAGCCCATCCCTAGCGCACTTGTTCTCCGTCATAAATCAAGCTAGCGCAGGCGGTATCGATGATATTACGCTATGTAATAATAAAAACACACGTTTGTTTAATTATCTGTTTTTATAAACGGTGTACTTGCTCTTACCCTTATCATGGGCCACCCAACAAACTATTACTGCTTTTAAACTTTCGCTTGGATTATTAAAAGTAAAGTAAGTGCCTAATAATAAGTAAGAAATTGTAATACCTAGTAGTTAAAAAATTAAAATTTTGTTTATTCTATAATAGTTAGAAAGAAAAGTGTAAAAAGACAAATTTAATAAAAGTCCCCTAAATAAGATCCCTGTAAAAATAACAGGGGATAGTGTACAAAAAAAGAAAAATCATTACACTACAGGACGAAGGACTCCGTGATTGAATTCAAGTTACCACAGCATTGATGGGTACAGGCGTAATCACCACGCTTGCCAACTGCGGGTTGGTGATCACAAACCCGAGCACTGTTCGAAAATTCGACTCTTGTAGGCTAGCCCGACCCGGGGATCGAACTTATTATTATAAACGTTTTTTTATGTTCTGTATATGCAACATTAGCGGGAAATAAAACTGACTATCTGACTGAGTCAGCCCGTGACCACGGTCGTTGTTACCCTGTGTTACCCGATCGAAATATCAGGCAAAATAATAAGGTGCGATGAGAACGTGCAAAATAAGCTTCGACTATTTATTAGTTAGGACATTATTAATGTATAATCACGAATTAGACTTAAACGCAAAATCTCGGTAAAACTATTAACTCGGTAAAAGTATTGTTTCCGTCGATATCTAATAACAACTACTTAGATACCGCCCCGCTGGTCTAGTGGCTTAAATACCGGGCTAAGATCTCGAGGTCCCAGGTTGGAATCCCGGGTCGGGCAACAAAAAGTTTCGAATTTTCGAACATTGCTCGGGTCTGTGATCACAAACCCGCATTTGGCAAGCGTGGTGATTATGCCAGTACACCCATCATTGCTCTGGTAACTTGAATTCAATGATGGAGGCCTTTTCCCTGCAGTGGGATGGATGATTATAGGTTGTTACTTCAGCCTTAAACTTTTTTTTTTTTTGAAAGGACCTATGCTGTGGCATAAGGCCGTTACAGCTTCACCGGGTGGGTTTTAGGCGAGTGCCGAAGGCACTCAGCCCAAAAGCAGCCTGCTAGCGGGTACCTCGAGCGCGAGGCGAGTCCTAGGCTTCGTGTAGCGAAGCCTAGGGCTCGCCCGCGCACGGGCCCCGTACTAGCGGCGCGATCGGGCACCCGGCCAAGAGGTCAACCCGACTAGTGGTTGCATCGCGTAGCTCGGCGCTGCAACACAGACTGGTCTGTGCATACAGACCGATCTACGCGAGCCCCGTTCTAGTGGGCCCGATCGAGGGGGGCAGACTAGGCCTCAAGGGCGCCTCTGTAGGCTCGGACCTCGGCTTGGGCCGTCGTCCGAAGGGCGGACTGGTGAGAAGCGGCCAGGTACATGTCTGTACCTGCCAAAATGATGCAAGGGTCCTCGCACTCGCCGGCGAGTGCGCTGATTAGATCTAGTGCTTGTCGGGTGTGTACTGTTGTGAGTGGTGAATTGTTTTACGAACGATGTGATTTTGTCGTCGGGATCTTCGAGAACGTTCCTCGGTCGGCGGAAACGGGCTTCGACATCTTTTTGGCACGAGTAGGTGGCGGCTTTGACTATAAGAGGATTCGTATGATTGACGGCTTTATCAAAGAAGTGTTGAGACGCTTCTTTCATAAAGCTGGCAATCGACGGAATGTTAAGGTCGCGATGCAAATTGTCGTTACGCACATACCACGGGGCGTCCGAGGCAGAGCGTAAGAATTTGTTTTGGAGGATTTGGAGTCTTTCTAGTTCTGAGGGGCTGGCATAAGCGAACACTGGACTACCGTAAGTCATCACGGGTCGAATACAGGCTTTGTAAATAGTCAACTTATTTCTAAGTGACATTTTACTCTTCCTGCCGATATAGTAGTAGAGCCTTGAAAAGTAAAAGGCTGCAGTCTGACGGACGCGTTTGATGTGAGGTTTAAAGCTCATTCTACGGTCTAAGGTGACACCTAGGTATTTGACTGTCTTCTCCCAAGGGATCGGACGGTCGTATAGGGTGATTGGTGTGAGACATCGTTTAGGATGTTTTGAAGCGAAGAAACCTCGAGTAAAGTACACTGCTGCACTTTTCTCGGGGTTTACCTCTATTCGCCACATCCTAAACCAGTCACCTAGGGATTGGGCTGCACGTTGTAGTGCCTTAATGATGTAACCGGCATGGTAGCCAGAGTGATAGAGGGCTGTGTCATCCGCAAATAGAGCTAGCTCTACTTGCGGTGATCTGGGAATGTCGTTAATGAAAATTGAAAAGAGAAGAGGAGATAGCACGGAGCCCTGAGGGACTCCAGCCCTGATGGGGCGGGGAGATGAATAGGACCCCTCTACGCGGTAGCGAAAGGTACGATTTGACAGAAAGTCTCGAAGGATGAGCACGAGACTGTCGGGCACTTTGAGTTGGTACAGCTTGTAGATCAAGCCGTTGTGCCAGACTTTGTCAAATGCTTTCGCTACATCGAAGAAGAGTGCACCGGTTACCATCGGTTTGGGTCTGTTGAGGCCGTCGAGAATGTGCTCCGTTAGGCGGTGCACCTGTTCGACACAAGAGTGGGAGGCTCTGAAGCCAAACTGTTCGTTGATTAAGAGATTGTTCGAGAAAATGTAATCTCTTAGGCGGGAGACGAGAACACGCTCGTATAATTTGCCCATAGTCTTGAGGAGACTGATGGGCCTATAGTTGGCGGGCTTGGAGCGGTCCTTGCCGGGCTTAGGGATACCTATGACGTCTGCTTCTTTCCACGCGGTTGGAAAGATGCAGTTTGCCATGGCACTATTGAAGATAGCAACCAATAGGCAAATCAGTTGGGCGGGGAGGACTCGTAAGACTCTGTTGGAGATCCGGTCCGGACCGGGAGCCTTGTTTGGACGGAAACCTTTGATGATGGTTTGCACCTCATCGGCGGTGGTGGGTGCAAGGGGGCAGGTTGGAGGGAGGGCCGAGAGACGTTCGACTTCGCTGTCCACCATACTAAGGTGGGCAGCGTCTATAGGAAGCGTGCTAGGAGAGCACTGGGCCTCTAGGCTGTCGGCCAGACATTCGGCTTTCTCTTCGTCGTCGAATACGACGGAGTTGTCGGGTCTAGAGAGAGGAGGCATAGATGTGACTATATCTGACTTGAAGGATCTCGCCAACTTCCAATAGTCGCGAGATCGTTTCAAGTAGGCCATCCCACTGACTTTCCCGAAGAGCCTTAATACGTTCCTTTACAGATGTCCGTAAAGTGCGTAGAAGGGTTCGGTTATATTCAGTGGGATAGGAGTCATAAGCTCTGGTCGCAGCTCTCTTTGCCCTCAACAGCTCTCTCACGTCATCCGGCAAGTTCAATCTATGCCTAGGCATATCTGGAACTTGCCTAGACGAATTGCTAATAGCGGTCGTGATGTGGCTAGTGAGGGCATCGATCGCTTGGTTAGTCTCGTGAGGCGATCCTAACCTGTCTGGGATTGAGTTCAATACTGAATCGGGACTAGGTCCGAGATTGCTCTCGAGCCTGTGCCAGTCCAGTATTGTTTTCATAGATATCTGTTGGTCAGAGGGACCTAATTGGAGGACAACTGGGCGATGGTCAGAATCTAGGTCATGGTGGACTTCTATTGAACGAAGGCGTACATCGCCCACTTGAAATCGAGCTTATAAGTAAAAGAATGGCCAAATATATACTAAATAATAACAAATACTTTAGTGGAACAGGGTTATCAGTAACTGAATATCTAGACAAAACAGCGAGAATGGAAAGACAAAAAATACGGGAACAAATGTTAGCGGCACGAAAAAAAGGCTACTACGCAGTTATAAGAAATAATAAGCTGTACATTAACGAAAAACCCACTGATCGTACGGGCGAAGTTATGAAAGACAACCATCTGAAACCGGTTTCTCCCCAAACAACATCAGAGCGTAGAAATACGGACCAATACTCACATCACTATACAGAAAGGAACTTGAATAAAGATAAAAACTATTCCTTTCGAAACCCCAGAACAACAGTTTAAAATTCTTTTCCAAAATTTTCAAAGCCTACATAACAAAAAACATATTTTAGAAGCTTTTATAGACCAATGTCCTAACTACAAAGCTATATGTATCTCAGAATCGTGGTTAAATTATGAGAAACTAAAAATGCTGAAAATCACGGGCTTCAAAATAGCTTCGTCTTATTGCCGTAAACATCGCATGGGTGGCGGTGTATGCATTTTGCTTCAAGAACCCATCGACTGTCTCGAATTGAGTGATATTGCGAACATGTCTGTAGAATACGTGTTGGAAGTTTGTGCAACTTATTTAACTAAACATAATATTATTTTAATTACAATGTACTGGAATGGAAGGGAGGAAGACGTATTTTATAAACAATTGACATTAATTTTAAAATATATTAACATTAAATATAACAAACCAAATATAATTATAGGAGGAGATTTCAATATTAATATTTTAGAAAGTAATGTAAAATCTAGTAAATACTTGGATCTAATGTCACAATTTAACTTTGCTCAACATATAAAACAACCTACACACTTTACACCAACTTCGTCTACGTGCCTGGATCATATCTTCACAAACTTTAAACACATAGAATTTTGTACTAAAGTTGAGAACCTAGGGATTACAAATCATGCCGGAGTTACAATGCAACTAAACCTATACCAAGAAACAAAACCAACAATTTGGTATTCAAAAATAAGACGCTATACCGAAAAGTCATTGAAATTGTTTAAATCTGAACTAAGTTTGATAGATTGGAGTGACATAATTAAACCCTACCACAATGTTGACAATAATTATAATGCATTTCACAATAAATTACAAATAATTCTAAATAAATGTATACCAAAAATTAAAACAATTACTCAAACAACAAAAACTAGAAAAGACTGGTTAACTGTAGGAATAAAAAAATCGTGTCGGAATAAAAGGCAACTTAAATTACTTACAATAAAATCAAAAAATCAGATACTAATTGACCACTATAAAAAATACGAAAAAATGTTAAAGAAAACCGTAATTTGTGCTAAAAAACTTCAATATAAAAACAAATTAAAAAAATCTGACAACAAAATTAAAACTATGTGGAACATTATCCATGAAAGAATGAATAAAATTAGAAACAAAAGTAAATCAAACATAGAATTAAAAACAAAAATTGGCTACACAACCGACCCTAAATCAGTGGCTAATCAATTTAATGAATATTTTTCATCGATTGGTGAGCGCATTGTCCGGCCGGCCGGCGACGCCGAGCACGGTGACGTCACCGCGCCCCGGGGTCACCCGGTGATCTGTCCTACTGAACGCACAATGTTCCTCAGCCCGGTAGACTGCAACGAAGTAAACAAGATTATGAAAAACCTAAAAAATAAGCGAAGCTGTGGTATAGATGAACTACCACCTATCTTATTTAGATACTGCGCGGATACCCTAGCTCTCCCCCTCTGCTTATTGATTAACCAATCGTTTAAAGATGGTGTATTCCCAAGCATTATAAAAAAATCGATTGTCAAACCTATCTATAAGAAAAACGATAAAGCGGATCCTTACAATTACCGGCCAATTTCACTTCTACCTACCGCCTCTAAAATTTACGAAAAAGCTATGAGTAAACGCGTGTATAGTTTTTGTGAGAAATATAATGTCTTTAACGAAAACCAATACGGTTTTCGGAAAAACCGTTCTACCTCCTTAGCCGTCTACAAATTAATACAAAACATTTGTGAAATATTAGATAAAAAAAAATATGCCGTCGGTGTTTTGTTAGACATGACAAAGGCCTACGATAAGGTCCAGCATAACATACTCCTGCAAAAGCTGTATGGAGTAGGTATTCGCGGTGAGGCACACAATTGGTTCGCGTCGTACCTCAGCAATAGGGAACAATATGTCGAAGTTGAACACTTTGACAGTTCTTCGAGAGAAATAAAAAATGTCCGTTCCGATTGTAAAATAATTAACGCGTCTATACCGCAGGGAAGCGTGGTGGCCTGTCTCCTGTTTTTGATTTACATCAACGACCTCCCTAGGAGCATGAAGGAACCTTGTATTTTGTTTGCGGATGACATCTCACTACTTGCGCAATGTGACAAGAATAAAAATGGCCAATTGAACGAAAAACTTACCCTTCTCCTCTCGAATATCTCAAACTGGTTGGATGACCATAATTTGGAAATAAACTTCCATAAAACTAAAATTATGTCTTTCCACCCATACCAAAAACAGGCACTAAACATAAATTTCACTCACAATAGCACTAAATTAGAACATGTAGGCACTTTTACGTTACTCGGTTTAGAAATAGATACACATCTAAATTGGAAAGCGCACATCCAAAAAATAAAATCAAAATTATCGAGCTACGCGTATGCACTTTACGAGGTGAAAAAAACTACTGACCTTGAAGCGGCACTAACTACCTACTATGCCTATGCAAACGCGTGGCTTAACTATGGCATTATTCTATGGGGAAATAGCATCGACGCATCCAGCCTTTTTATCTTGCAAAAAAAGCTAATTAGAATTCTCGCCAACACTAAACAGACTGAAAGTTGCAAACCATATTTTAGAAAATTTAACATACTTCCCCTTCCATGTATGTATATCTTGGAAATATGTAAATTCGTCCGAAAACATCCCGAATTTTATACAAAGCGATCGAATTTACCCTCGAACCACTCTTTGAGAAGTGTTCGTAAGAACAAATTAATGTTACCGCCTGTCCATCTAAAGCTTCATTCATCAAGCCCACTAATCATGTCTATAAAAATTTACAATAAACTACCGGAATTTATAAAAGAAGAATCAAATAAAATAAAATATGGAAAATCAATAAAATCTATTCTTTTAATAAATTGCTACTATACAATAAATGAATACCTAAATGACGAAAATCTAATAAAATTCAAAAATATATAACCTAATTAATTAATACAATGACAACAAATATTACAATTTATTTTATTTCTCAAATTCAAGTTTATATAAATCTTTAATAATATAATCTAATAAAAATATTTAATTAGCTGTTATTTTATATAAAATAAATCAATAACTATCACCAAATTAGTCGATATCTATAAATTGAATATACAGTAAATTTTAGAAAGTAAGTAAATTATGTATGTAGTAATAATAGGTGTTTATTTGTTCTTCTGTATTGAAATATTATGTAATTATGGCGTCATCCTCTCTGTCCGTCTACTACAAATTGTATTGTTGTGCCCGAACAGGGTCTATAATGAACTGTCTACATCATACTTTATAACATCCTTGTAACATTATAGAACGCAATAAAATATTTGAATTGAATTGAATTGAATAATTTCAGCCGGGTTGATTTGGCTGAGATTGTATATGAGCATGGCATCCTGCTCGTATGGGACAGTTGGCGAAGCCTTAGGGGCATTAGAGCGCGGGTCACGAAGGGTGACCGGGGCATTTGTAGCCTGCAGTGCCTGAGGGGCCTTTGGGACTACTGGTGGTGCCTGAGGGGCAATAGTGGTGGCCTTAGGGGCCATAGTGGGGGTCTTAGGGGCCACAGATTGGGTCGTAGGGGCCATATTTGGGGCCTTAGGGGCCGTCGGGACTGCTGTAATTTGGCTTAAGGCCGGGACAGGGGCGTAGGCGTTCCTTGCCCAGGATAGTGGTCGAGACCACGCGTTGAGTCCGTAAGGACGCAACTCTGGGAAGGCTGTGGGTTGAGCCTGAAACTGGCGAAACGAAAGGGCTGGGAAGTGCGCGGCCTTTGGTGCCTGCACCCGTGAGTTTACTCGCGGAGCACGGGGGCAACCGCGATAATTCGCGGTGTGTCCCTGCTCTCCGCAGAGTACACACGCGGGCGGGGTAGTCGCCGTGTCCTTACAACGAGGACAGTCGGCGGTACCGTGGTCGCCCAGGCATTTCACGCAGCGCGGGCGTGCGTGACAATTACGGGCAGAGTGCCCGTACAACTGGCAGCGATGACACTGGCCAGGGGTGAGTTTTTTATGGGGAGTCTCGATGCGGAGGCCGGAGATATGGCATATAGATTTTATATTAAAAATCTTTTTGCCTTCAGGGGTATTTTCTAGTACGATCTGTACTAAATCGTAAGGGGCTTTGCCACGCGCTTTGAATAAGCGGTGGACTTCCAGAGCTGGGAGTTGCAAACATATATATAGCTGGCCTTAAACATACTCGTAGTCCGATACAAAATGACACCTAAAACTGACCGACTGAATGATTGACGTTGTTTTACGTCAGTGTCAACTTTATAACCCGGTCAAATTATGTCGGTATGCAATAGTATGGGACGCTGCCTGCAGCCGATGACCTTGAGCAATTAACACGCCCACAAATTTATTCGTCTTTGAATCTTTTTTGAAAGCGCCACAGCTATCACTGTCGATTCTCGTAGGAGTGACAGAGAAAAAGCGCATGGAATAGAAGGGCCTAAGTGCCAAACAACAAAATTCGTTTTTATTAAAAATCTAAATCAGCCATTTGCTTAAGCAACATGTAATATACAATATGGCAAAATTTTATTATCATTGTTATACGGACTGCTGAGAAAAATGGTAATTTATATATCAGAGGCTACTTTGAGATTTTTTTCTATCGAGAAAAGTTTTTAGAATCGTGTTTTGGAAACAGCCACCTGGTCGAAAATATGATCAATTACAACTACATAGAATTTGGCAACAATACGTACCATAGGCTTATCTTAGCAAAACAATCTTCATTGAGCTCAATTTGGCTCATGTCAGCGTCTTAATGTCATGATGTATCTATGCGATTGATAAAGTGCAGGATGCTCTTTAAGTCACATGGGTGCACATTTAGTTGGGATACTTTTTTGATGCTGTTTGTGTATTCGGTTTTTTATGTGACATCAATGATTGTTTGTCTGAAAATATAGGTACCTACACGGTGCATTTTAAACCACCTGGAGAACGAAGCCCACGTTATGTGACCATTATGTATAACATCATGGCAGTATTTTTTAATCTAGCAATAAAAATATTTTTTGAAAAATATTAAAAATTTATTCAGACTTTTAATTTTGTAACACGATGTGACGCGCAAAGACGTATTCATTTGCTGCAGCGGTGTCCCGCATGAATGAACCTTACACAGCTACATCCTTGCGCGTCACAGCGTTTAAAAATAAATAGCTGAACCAAATTTTTATAAAAAAATTTTTTGATACAAACATGAAAAAAAACACTGCCAAGATGTAAACATAATAGTTGCATAACGTGGGCTTCGTCTTACAGGTGGTTGAAATTGCACCGTATACCTATGTGCCGTGTGCGCCGCGGTCTTAAATACGAGTAGATTAGCCGGTCTAAGAAGAGAACATCCTATCCCATGGGTATCATAATAAGAGGCGACTAAAGAAGTAGGTACTGATTTTTTATACTTATAATATTTTTAACAATTTAATTAGTACAATTAAAAATTTACAATTTTATATACTGATATCATAAGTAATTTTTAAAGTTTCTTGTTAACTTAATATTTATTTTCACCGGGTCTGCCCGCGGCTATTATACTTACGTTTAACCGCGTATTAATACTTTTTGCCTTTAAATGATTCATTCAGTAGCAGTAAATCTTCTTAGGTACTTTATTTGATAGTTTAGCAATTAAATTGCAATTATAATATCAGTATATAAACTTGAAAAATTATGCATGCGCCCGCCCGGCATGCAAGGAGATGCGGGTTCGAGTCCCGCCTGAGACATAATTTTTCAAGTTTATATACTGAAATCTTCTTAGGTGTTAAGTTTGTTACAACAACGACCCTCCACCATTGGCAAAATTGGCAATCTGATGAAGTCGCGGGCAAAATCTAGTGGCAAATAAATATTTTAATTTGAAACTACTATCGTCATCCCGCCTGACACGCGTCGTAATACGATTATCTACATTGTGCAATTTAGGACGATTTGCAATAAAAAACCTATCTAAGGAAAAGGCTATGTCCAACTGAGGGCTATGTGGGCAATCTACATTTAATTGGTAAAATTAGGACGATTTGTAATAAAAATAAAAACTTGAGACACCCGGATGGAACGAAGTTCATTTTTAGTGAAGGAATTGTAATTAAATTTTATTTTATTTTTAATTTCCTCTTTCTCTCTCTCTCTCCCTCTCCCTCTTCCTCTCTCCCTCTCCCTCTCCCTCTCCCTCACGCGCACGCCGCACGGCTTACAACTAATAATATAACAAAAAGTGTCGTTACATTTTTTTCCCCTCCCCCTTTTCGCAACGCGCGATAAGGAACTTCGTTTCAATACCTATCTTAGGAGAAGCCTACGTCCAACTGAGGGCTATGTGGCCTAATGATAATGTAAAGTAACAAGTAAAGTCGGTAGGCCGGTGCCTATATTCCTCCCACTGCAGGGCAAAGGCCTCCATCATTGAACTTACCACTAACAGCAACGATAGGTTCAAGCATTATCACTACGCGTGCCAAGTGATTGTCATCACAAACCCGAGCAATGTCTTGGACCAGTATTTAAACCACGAGGCGTTAATGACGATGTTTTATTGTCAACGATTGCCCGTTGCACTGAAAATAAAACACAAAACTTCCGTGCCTATGTGTCATTACGTGAGTCAACATGCGGTAACATTTGCGGCGCATGCGCGTTAACAAACAGACTTTATCCGATGCGTATCCGCTGAGTGGAGCTGCTATTTTTGTTTTGTCATTCTTGTTATAAAAACCGTCGATCAAATGTTGGGTCATGATAGACTGATCTGTTTTTTTTTCTGAAGCGAGTTTTTTTTATATTCAAGCCAGTATTTTCGTTTCTTTATTAGGCAGCTTTAATACGAATCATTTTTTTTATAAATAATGGGCTTGCTCTTGACTACATACTTAACTGTACGGTTAAGAAGAAGCCTAAAATGGAGCGAGCGTACCCAGAGGTACTGGTTCTCCCACACACCAGCGGAACACAGCAAAACTGTTTGGCGCTGGACTCCAAAGTTCAAAGTTCAAAGTTCTTTATTGCATCATGTTATTTCCAAGATGTTAGTTACAGGTTTAGACCCAAACATGACCCTGCAAGGGCTCAGCAATTTCTTAAATACTATTATATTATTAACATTAATATTATATTTTCTATATAATATATTGATACTTAGATAATTGTTGTTACATTCAAATATTACATTATAATTATCAGTTATAGATTACACCATATTTATTGTATAATAATTTATTGTTATTACATTATTTCTTTAATTATAGTATTATTATTTATTTATTTTATCCATTTAAAAACTTTTGCAGCGAATAAAAACACTTTCCATTAAGATAATCCTTTAATATAATTTTAAATCTATCAATATTTTTTTCATTTTTAATGATGCAAGGTAAACCATCATAAATTTTCACACACATCGAGAGGGGGCCACTTCGAAATATTGCTAATTTAGAGTAAGGTCGGGCTAATTTATTTGTTGTTCTAAGATTTTGGGGACGCTGGTGACACGGAAAGAAGTCGGGGTGCCTTCTTACAAATTCACAAGCAGAGTATATATATAGGGATGAAAGAGTTAATATATTAAATTTTTTGAAATATGGTTTGCAGCTATCCATAACAAATAAATTTCCTAATATTCTAATGCATCTCTTTTGCAAACGAAAAAGTTTATCTATTTCTGTACTATTTCCCCATAATAATATGCCATATGTCAGCCATGAATGTGCATAAGCATAATAAGCCTTTTTTGCTGAATCGAAATCTGTTAATTTTTTTAGTTCCTTTAATGCATAAGAAAATCTCAACAGCTTAATTGCAACTTTATTTACATGTTCTTTCCAATTTGTATATGAGTCTATGCTTATACCTAAGAGAGGATAGTTATCGACTAGTTCTATTTTCTCATTTTTAAATTTAAAATGTATGTCTAGTGGGTGTCTTTGGTAAGGTCTAAATTCTATTAATTTGGTTTTTTTAAGGTTAATTTGTAAATTATGCTCAGTTAACCAAGCATTTACTTTTGACAATGTGCTATGTAAAGTATTATTAATTTCGTTAATTTGGTTATTTTTAATGGCTAATACTAAAGATATGTCGTCTGCAAATAAAGAGCAAGGTACATCGATTACACAAGGCAGGTCGTTAATATAAATTAAAAACAAAACACATCCAAGGACACTGCCTTGTGACACTGCCTCCGGCAGGAGGGTGGTAGCATCCAGGCGGCCTCTTACGAAGTCTACCACCGCATTATTGTTTAGAAAACCAAAGATGCCGTTGCCCAGGGTGGACCACTAGGAGGTAGACCCCACCACCACAAATACGATGGTCTAAATTATATTGATCCTTTCTTCCTTATACTAAATGGTAAACGCGAAAGTTATGTCTGTTTACTTTATTTGATATTTTAGCAACTTAATTGCACTTATAATATCAGTATATAAACTTGAACCCGCCTGAGACATAATTTTTCAAGTTTATATACTTATGTCTGTTTGTCTGATACGCTTTCTCATCTAAATTACTGAACCTATTTTGATGAAATTTGATACGAAGATAGATGAGACCTTAAATAAATAAATTATTTATTTTAAACTCATCACAAACACAGCAAACTAAGTAAGTACATTATAGATCTGAGCGAAAGGTCTGTGTGAGATTGATGCCTAAACCAACTAACTTTATACCGGTGTTTCAGCCCAGACTAAAGTCTGGCAAAATAAACTTTTTTTTTAAATTATTGACCCCGTGTATGAAGACCGTTATAGGTTTTTCGTTCCTCTTTAAATAAGCATATACATAACAACTTTACTACCCTATCTCCTTAACTAATACTACTGAGCAAAGGTTCCCGGTCGGATAAATTTAGGCAACGATCTGTTTCTAAATGTTTTGGAACTGCTATTTAAACAATTAAATTGCTGATATCAAATTAAAATAGAGTTCCTTGAATAAAATGTCAACTCATTTATACAGCTATCATCATCATCATCATATCAGCCGAACGACGCCCACTGCTGGGCATAGGCCTCCCCCAAGGATCTCCACAACGATCGGTCCTGTGCTGTCCGCATCCAGCGGCTTCCCGCGACCTTGATCAGATCGTCGGTCCACCTTGTAGGGGGCCTGCCCACGGAACGTCGTCCGGTACGCGGTCGCCATTCGAGAACCTTTCCGCCCCAACGGCCATCGATTCTCCGCGCTATGTGTCCCGCCCACTGCCACTTCAACGATGCAATCCTTCGAGCGATGTCGGTTGTTTTAGTTCTCCTGCGGATCTCATCATTTCTGATTCGATCGAGTAGGGAAATACCAAGCATCGCTCTCTCCATTGCTCGCTGGGTGATCTTGAGCCTTCTTATGAGACCCATAGTAAACGACCACGTCTCACTCCCATAGGTCATTACTGGCAACACACACTGGTCAAAGACTTTCGTCTTGAGACACTGAGGTATTTCGGACGCGAATATATGCCGGAGCTTCCCGAACGCTGCCCATCCGAGCTGGATTCGACGAGAGATCTCTTTCTCGAAGTTGGACTTACCTAACTGGACTATCTGTCCCAGGTAAACATAGTGGTCAACAACTTCGAGTGCAATGTTCCCAACGTTAACTGGAGCGGGTGCAACATGGGCATTTAACATGATTTTCGTCTTGTCCATGTTCATCCTAAGACCCACTCTTTGAGAAGCATTACCGAGATCTTCGAGCATAATGTTCAGGTCTTCCAAGGTCTCAGCTATAAGAACTACATCATCGGCAAATCGCAGATGTGTTAAGTATTCGCCATTGATGTTGATGCCGCGTCCTTTCCAGTCCAGAAGCTTGAAAATATCCTCCAACGCAGCTGTGAACAGTTTCGGAGAAATAACGTCTCCCTGTCTCACACCTCGCTGTAGTTGGATCAGATTAGAGCTCTGGTTCTGTAATCGGACCGACATGGTGGCGTTTTGGTAAGTACTTTAGTACCTCGATGTACCTGTAGTCTATTTGGCACCTTTGGAGAGACTGCAGCACTGCCCAGGTCTCAATCGAATCAAAGGCTTTCTCATAGTCCACGAACGCTAAGCAAAGTGGCAAGTTATACTCTTCGGTCTTCTGTATAACTTATATAGCTATGTTATAAAGCTATTTCATCTTAAGGCTCGGTAGTTCAGGATTTATGGATCGATATCCATCGATCGCCTATTACGGAACGCCTATGCACTCCGTAAGCCCCAGCGCGCGACAATACGGGCCTGACGAGCCGCCGCGCTCACGTATTTTGTAGATCTATTTAAACATAGTAATTAAGTACTTATATCATTTAATAAATTCAAACTCAGTGAATATGTCTATAAATATTAAGTAGCTTTAAACAAGCATTAAGTTTTTGTTTAAAATTTTCCGTAGTTTAGCGGCAAATTGAAAAACATTTCGAAGAGAATCAGATGTAGTTAGGTTTGTGATTTTTTTCTATCGAATCTATTTAATCAAATCGTGTAAACGATAATGACTATGACTGCCTAATAATTCCCAACTACTACCTACATACAGAATGAAATTTTAACCACCTTCCAAATTTTAATATATCAATCTACGAAACAAAAAACAAGTGATGTATTTTTTCTTTTGGTACAGCCCAGTACAAAAACTTAAAGATTAAGCACTTAGAAAATGTCCACAAAAATCAAACATTTTTGATACGGCCGCCTAGCAACACTTTTTTTACGCGATTCGCATTTCATTTATTCATTACGATACTATTCATACGTTTTTGATTATCCCTTTATATCTTATCAGGCCTAGGACCGTAAAAATTGAAAACTATATTGCGAAAAATATTTTGGGGTGAAAGCTTAATTTAAATTTTTTATTTCATAAATAGGCTCTAAATACGATACCGAACGCCTATAAAAAATTTGGAAAGTGGTTAAAATTTCACCCTGTATATTTTTTCCAGACTTCAAAACGCTGTTTTCTAGTTCTCAGAAACGCTGCCTCTTAGAACTACGCCGCCTTAACTGATTGTGAAATACTTATTTGTAAAAATATTCTCGTTTATCACACCGCCGCGGCACCGTCAAATTTACTGCAGAAAAATAAAACAAGTTATAATTGTAATGATTTGGTTTAATACAACACTAATTAAGTATAATTTACAATGATCAATAAATGTATCGTGCCTTTACTGTCAACCCTTTTAAAGTAATGTGTCTCAATATATTAATAATACTAGTCGACCAAGACAGTTAGGCGCATGACAGAATTGTGGTTTGGCGCCCGCACCGCTTCTTTTCCCCGATATCAACATAGTAACCACTATTCATGTGATAGTAACGCTCAATTGTATACTAGCTCTCTTTAGGGAAAATACCATTATTACGTCCTATTGTAGTTTTCCTAGTCAGTTTGTTGTTTTAATTAAGTCTTTCACAACAATAACGTCTAATAATTTGGAATATGGATTTTTTTGTAATAAGTCAATTCTTTTAAAACAATATCTACCTACCATTATATGCGTACCAGTCGCTAGTATACGTGTTCCTTTTAATATCCCATAACTCTAGGGTAAGACCATGTTAAAAAATCAAATTGCATATATATATTTTTTTGATTTAATTTATCATAAAAAATTATTATAAAAAGTCAAGATTGTTTATGTAAAACACCCTTACCTTGTTATGAATGAATTTATGAATGAAAACGATTTACTAGTACCTACTTATCAATGTAACACCCACACACATCAATGTTTATACAAGTTAATAGGCTCTCCCGCTTCTTTACTGCACTTTTAGTGTAAGTTTGCCAACGTCTCGTAAAACTAAGGATTCGCCATACTGGTTACATTTTTTAAACTAATTTAACTAGAATTGATGTAATATTCGAAACTATTGATTTTTGAACCACATGTTCTAGGATGTTTTATATTTATATTTTCTCCTATATAATAAAACCTTAAAGTTATGGGATATCAAAAGGAACACGTTGTATATATGCTAAGTATTAGATCACCGTATATAAACTTGAAAAATGTTGTCTCAGGCGGAACTCGAACCCGCATCTCAATTGCAGTTATAATATCAACTTAATTGCAGTTATAATATCAGTATATGAACTTGAAATTTTTTTTTGTCTCAGGCGGGACTCTAACCCGCATCTCCTCGCATGCCGGGTGGGCGCCATACTCGGTGGCCTAATGGTGTGGCGCCCGCCCGGCATGCGAGGAGATGCGGGTTAGAGTCCCGCCTGAGACAAAAAAATTTTTCAAGTTCATATACTGATATTATAACTGCAATTAAGTTGCTAAAATATCAAATAAAGTATATTAGATCACCGTTCCAATTAATTTTAGTCCCCTGCCTACCATGACGTCTTAGTAGCTGACACGCGCTTAATTGTTTTGGTCGCTTTAGAATCTCCTAACTCAAGCATAATTCACTTAAACAAAACAATGAGTACATACGTAAACAAAGTAATAAAAACCGATTTGACTGACATACCACAATTTAAAAAACGGAACAATAATATGTATTTTCCCTTGAGTTCAATGAGTACATCACATTTTAAAAAGTTAGAGTTCGCGCCAATTTTCTTAGGTCTGAAGCCATTTCGTGGAGGTTTTAATTGGCTAACATATTATTTAAAAGTAATAAAGAACTTTTACAAAGAAGGTACTTATTTGATTTCTTTAGACAGTGAACAGATAATGTAAAATTAGTTGAAGTTTGAACAAAATACAATTCCTTAAATTATATTTCGATTGCTCTAAGTAAAATAAAACATTAAGTTTTCCTTTTCCTGATTTTCTTACGTAGGACATATCATATGAAATCAAAACAAAAAAAAATACAAACAATAATTACAATAAATTACATCATGATTATTGCATACCAGACTAAAACCATGCACAAAATACTTCAGATCGGACTGGAATTTTAGCGAAAACAGTAGGAACAGAATGGGTTAACTGTTTATTTAATACGGTCGAGACACATCACTGTAACATCTCTTACACCGTATCCAACTAACAAAAATAAACCAATAAAACAAATCAATTCCCTGAAATATGTATAATGCTTATAGGTACCATATCGCTCACTGTAAAGCTTTGTGAAATGCTAAACGGAATTTAAGCTTGTACTTAGAATTCATCAATTGTTAAGTATCGGTTTGAGAAATAAAACACATTTTTATGATAAAAATGATTCTACTAACAAAGAAAAATATATATTCTTTTAACCTTTCTAGGTACGACAGTTGGTTTTCAAACTTACACGAGTTAAATTCCGTCTGAGGGAAATAAAAAAAAAGACGATTAAACAAAATTTTTAAAGGTAATCTTTAACTAAAAAATGCATTAATTTTTTTTAAAGAAAATTTGACAGTGTGTAATGGTAAGTTTCAATAAGTTTTACATTTTCATTGTTATTGCGAGTCAAGTATACATTTAATATATCGATCATATACTACTATTACATACATACATGTGATATGATTAAGTTCACCCTCTTATTTTTACCTTTAAATATTTATCAGAATTCTCCACCAAACTATTACGTTTATTTATTATTACTTGGTAAATGCAGTACTTTAGAAATGCAAGTTTTTTTTTTGTAAAAAAAAGATTCGAAAAAGTTAAAGTAGGTAGGTACAGTGAAAATTTTTACTACTAAGTATTTTTTTCTAAATTTTCTACAACATGAACGATTTAATATGCAATAGTTATATTTAATAAGTAAACGTTTACACGCACCTAATTTACGTTTTTAAAGAATTTACACTTCATGATAACCATGATAAATATTTACATCCTAAAACTTATGCTAACAAAAAAAAAAGCAATTCCGTTCAATTTTAACTGTAACATAATAATAAAACGTAGCCAAAGATTTATGGCACGCCGTGTAACTCAATCGTAAAAAAATTGTAAATTTAATATATAAAAATAATGAAATTAAACTTTAAAGAATCATCAGATCATCGTAAAGTAATAATCACAAACCATTGCAAAAAATACACCAACCGACTTCAATACAATCATAATTTGAACTTATATTTTTAAATAATTCTAAAATACCTAAATAATAAGTAGAATTACTATAATTCTTTAAATTGGAGCAGACAAGTGAAAACAACTGAACGCTAAGCGCATATTTCACTAAAACATTAACTTACGATTTTAATAGCCAAATACAACTACTTATTGTTCTATTTTTATTTTACAAATTGATGATTAAATATTTTTAAATATTGATATGGACCTTTTAAGGTTAATCATCGTTGACTGCCAGTATTCTGACTTAATTCGTTTCCATCTAAAATTCTAACACTTACTCTAACCTATGCATTTGAAAATCCGCAGCTACCAAACTTAAAATTTAAAATAAGAACATAATAAAAAAGAAATCATAAAACCTATAATACTTCGGACTCCCGTTAAAACCGGGCTCAATTAAAACAAAACAAAAATATATTTGGTAATCCTAACTTACAATTCCTCATTAGAGATCGTCCACTTTAATATAAAAAACTTCAACAGTGAACACATTACAATCTATTACACGATGCTAATAACTTGAAATAGATCTACACCCGTAAATATAAACCGTATTACATACTGTTATATCGCTAGACGCTATACGCAAATAAACGTCATTATGCATGTTAGCAAAACAATTAATTCACATCACTTAATCACTGTGCGTCTACGAATTCACTCGTGTGATGCGTTAACAATTTCACTTAAATTGAATCGCAATTGGGTTGATTTAGTGCGTTTACTTGTCAGATCTTTGCTCGTTAAGGGAGAGGTTTTCGGCTTCATCCTTGATGTGGGATATCGAAGGGCGATACCGGTCTTCCGAGCGAGGGTAGTCATCGTACGCGCTGGTCTCACTCGACCGGTTGCTCGATGATTCCTTGGTGGAGTTTGTGTAGTCTCCTGAAAAAACACGATTTCAAACTTCGTTCTTAATTTAAAAACAAAACTCGCATTATTCTAGGCAAATGTACCGTTATAAATTCTTAATGAAAAGCAGAGTCTTCGTATTTTTACCATACCCATGTGGTCGATGGTGTTTATAATCAGTTTATTAGTTTATTTCCGTAACCATTTTGACCAACTAGACTAATTTAGGACTACTTAACATCCAGTGCTGGACGTTTACTATCATTTAGGTAGCTTTGGCTCTGTTTGTCTCAGTCCCAATATTGTTATTATTATTGAAAGATTTTGACTTTAATTTAAAAAAAAGAAGTTTAACACATTGAGCGCCATGGGGGTCACCGGTGACCTCCTAAGAATAAAATTTTAATTGTGTCTGGTACTTCGGCAGTTAAAGGCTTAAATTTACAACATTTGGACCTTATACTGTGTCCAAAAACCATGTTCTCTTCTTCTTTAATTTCAAGTTACCTTTATTAGAGTAGTCCGATGCTTGCATCTCGTTCTTGAGAGCGTAGATATTAGGTTTGATGTCCTGTGCCTCGCTGGCGCTGAGATCTTCAGCTTTTACTTCGTGAGAGGAACTGCTGCTGCCATAGCCGTTCATCATTGGCGGTCTGCTGGAAAGACACAATAATAAAATTTAAGAATTAAGTATTCATTATTTTATGTTTTTTTATATGTATTAAGTTTATATTTATAAGTAGGTACTCAATAATAGCTTAAGCTAGCCCTGGATATTGCGATACCCCCAGATGACTAAGTTGGAAGCTTGGAAGTCTAGTGTCACTCTGTTGATAAGAGTTTAGAAAGCTTGCAGACAGTTAAGAGATACTATCTTGTAAATGTTCCAAGTCCTTTGAATATGCTTATTAGTGGTTATATCTAGAAGTTTTACAATAATTAATCAATATTTACTATTGTTATAAACGCAAAAGTTTGTAGGTATAGATGTTTTTTTACGTTAAATCTAAAACTACAGACTACGGATTTAGATGAAACTTTCCAGTATTATACCTTACATTGAAATAACATGTAAGGTATAATATATCCCGAAATCCCGTGTATTTACTGCGGGAACATAGCATAACAGTTTTGTTATGTGTAAAATCACGTGACATAGACAATGGATGGCGCTGCCAGTTGGTTACCATATAAACGATTTCTCCCAATGCTGAAGTCCATGAGGAAAAAATCGCGGGCATAAGCTAGAAAATAATAATTTATCCTTACTTGTAATCATCATGGGAAGATGGGTAATCGTCAGACTGCATCATGTGGTCATCATTTGACATGTACGATAGGTTGCATTCTTCCATCATGCCCTGTAGACAAAACGTGGCGTCTCAATGACCATGGCAATACTGATATTTGGGACAAGTTTTACTAATCTACGTTAGAGTTTACTTAGTACCTGAAGATTCCGTTTAAGAGCTTCACTGTATCCGTGGGGGCTAGTCATCATAGGAGGACTTTGGGCTCCCATGAACCTGTGGTGATAATAAACCATTAAAGAACCAAGTTACCAAACAAACAATAATATTTTAAAATGCATAATCAAAATTTTTATTATGATGAACTAAAATGTTAATTGTATTTTGATTCAGTCTCATATTAATTAATTATTTAACGATCTTAATGACTTTTATATTAAATGTCAAATATAAAATTAAAAAATACCCGGGCCATTTCAGACCTTCTAATAACGGTGTAAAACCATTTGTAGGTATGAATTGCTACAAATGTCAACATTGTGATTGTGTATTTTGTGGAGTGTACAATTTTGAATGAAGTCCAATTAGTCTGTATAAGTGATTTTGTGTCCAAGTGATGTATCGTGTGTTAGTGACAGAGAAAGATAAATAGAATAATAAAAAATAGATTATAAAAAGGCAAGCTTAATAAAAAATATTAAAGATAATAAAACTAGATTACCATGCGACGAAAATGCAACATGCAGAAGCTTTGAAGCAGACACTTACCTCAGCTAATAGAGATGAAGGATAAAACATGCAGATGTTATTTAGATGGGAGAAAAGAAAAGATTAAAAAGATCTCTTGTCTTACTTGGGTATCCAACGACGATCCTTTACAATTTATATTAAACACATGCATATATATCCAATAAATAAACATGATTGTAGTTATTTGGTACAGCTTAAGGAGTATCCAATACAAATTAAAATATATCAGAAATTACATTAGCAACGAATGTATGATTAAGCTAATTTATTAAACAAGTTGTATTATAATTGTGATGTTAAAACTATAGCAAAACAATTGGTTATAGCTTTGCACTCTAAGAGCCTATGAATTAAGTGTGTACCTATTTTCGTTTGAAATAAACTTTTATAGTTTTCTTATGTGTCCAGATATCATAAATTTGGTAAATTACAATCAAGTACACACTCATTCATGAATAACTATATTATATTGGAACAATCACGTGATTCTAGTTACATTCTAACATGACATATCGAAAATAATCTAAAGCTTACACAGTGAAACACTTTACATTATACTCGTAATGGTCAGAAACATCAATCTATCGTGAAATCGAAAGTTATCACTTAAAACAACTACGGATTAGTGACTGTGATAATTTCCGTTCCGTGTCAGATATTTCACATACGATAATGATATTTGGACGCGATCGCCCAACGATTCTCGTTGAATACAGTAACAAAAGGATTTGCGGTATTAATCAAACAATTTTATATTTAAACTTGGGTTTACATTTGATTTGTTGGATTCGTCAAAGACGAATGACGAATATTTATGATTCAACACTGCCCCATCGTTTGAGATGCCAAAATATAACTTTTAAATCATAAATTGTTAAAACAATGGTAAACGTAATATAAAAAAAAAAATATTTCATTTTACATACCTACTCAATTGAGTGTAAAACATAAACAAAACAAACAAAATGTATTTAGCCTCAAAAGCAGAAATGATGATGTCAAAGATGAAAATCATGAAACTTTATAAAAAGATCTTGATTAAAAAGTTCCAAGCTTCTGGTGAATTAATAGTTAAAAATGACAACACAATCTTACACCTTTTAATAGTGCAAAAGGTAGGTCATCATAAAAATATCTTGAACGAAAAATTCAAAGCTTGTGATGAAATAACAGTTTTAAAAGAAAAAAATACACCTGTCAACAGTGCTAAAGTTTTAAGTAGCTTCAGTAAAAAACACAAAAATTCATAATCAGTTGTAAATCCAACAACATCAGTTAGTCCGGCCACTAAACCAGAAACGACAGTGTAGAACCACAAACGGTCGCGAGTCCTATAAGATTCGTTGGACGGTCGCTCGCAACTCGCAACGGATCGGATGCGGCCCCTTACTGTGGAGGCGCGGCGTTGGGCGCGGGCTCGTACTTGCGCGGCCGCCCGCGGCTCAGGTGCCGTCGCTTCACGAACTCCGCGTCGTCCACCATCCAGAACGAGCCGAAGTCGTCCTCGTAGCGCACGAAACATTTGTGCAGAGACAGGTTCGTCCGGATCGCATTCTATAATTCATCGGCATTTAGAACGTATCTACGTAATCGCGACTGCGACTGGCTCACTTAAAATTAATTTGTGCTTTCATCGCCTTAAAGTTTAAAGCTAACAATTTAAATGGATGAGCGATGAAAGCACAATCAGATCGTCGTGGAAGTACATCATGTGAACGATATGACATGCAGGATACGATGGCCCAAGAAGAGAGACCCCGAAGGAAAGGAGCAGATGACAGGGGCGAGGTTAATAGGCAAGCGAGAAAAACGTTATTCACCGTTGCGCTGAAAATCACGTACACACACATAACGAGACCTAAATACAAAAATACATGACCTCACATAGCGTGGTGACTTAGCAGATATTAAAAAGTCTGCTATGACACCACTTACAAATTCAATTCAAATCCACTACACAAATAATTACAAAGTCAAATCTGAAATGAGATAAAAACGTTTATTTACACAATAAGAGTTAGATACATCGCTAGGTTAGATAGAAAATATTTAAGAGAAGATTAAAATATTAAATTTTAAAATCTGTAAAGTGTCTTGTGGTGAACGTGTTGAATGTTGAATTGCTGAGTGTTATAAATTCAATTTTACATTTTGCCACTGAATTGTGAACTTACTGACTGTTAAATTTAACAGGACATAAATGATTTGACTATTAATAACAATTATAATAATTATCTTTGTAACAATGATGATAATAGTTATGCTAGAAATCGAAAAGCATGTGTTGTTAGTTTTTTATATTGTTAAGCTGGTTTAGTTTTTGTAAGACATATTTTGTCGATTGTGTTGTGATATTAAATTTGTATAGTAAAAACAGTTGATCAGTGAAAATTTATGTTCGTGTATATTAATAATTAATAATGTGGTATGTAGAACTCTGTTTTGAATAAGTTAAATAGAATTTGAATTTCGTATATTAAATATTGTCGTTGTGAAAAGCTGTGTCGAAGATTTTTTATTTTAAAACAGTTATTGCTTTGCGAATCGGCAATGCTTTTAGATTTGTGTTGCAAGTAATTTAAGCACAACGCGCAGTGTTTTTGCGGAAATTGTGAAAGTGAGGATATTTAACTTCATGAGTTTACACTTTTATAATGACACTTAGTTTGTACTGTTTTTTTTTTATCACATCATGGAGAGTTAAGTATTTAAATGCGATCATATTGTGTGTGTTTCTTGTAAAAAGTTTGTAATAGTGTGATTCATTTCTTTAATAATTGTGTCCAAGTCAAACATGTTTTCATGACGAACTGATACATGTAAAATAGTTTTGTGTCCCAGTATAAAGTAAGTAATGTCCAAGTGTGATAACATCATTGGTATCTTGGACACAATTGTCCATGTTATACGTGTTCAAGTGTTAAAATTATTTTGTTATGACTCGGTGTGAAGTGTTGTCTTTGTATTAATGTTTTTTCATATTATTATTTTGTTAAAGTAACACATTATTGCATGTTAAATTATAATAAACACTTGATGTCCAAATTAACATAACAGTATTGCATGTCTGTTATAAATGATTACGTTAGGAGTCGGTGTTAGGTTCGGTGAATTTAACTATAAGCTCAGAGTGTATGTCCAACTGTTATAAATGTTTTTTTGTAATATGTCCAAGTGTAACTTTGATGTCCAAGTGTGATAATTGATAAGTATCAAAGTGTAACAAGTATTGTGTAAGTTTATTTGATACTGTGTTAAAGGGTTTTTGATATGAAAACAGTCTGTGTAGTATTGTGGTAAAGTATTCGATATTAAAACAGTCCGTATGTTAGTGTATTTGGTGTTAAAACATCATGTTGTATTATGTAGGGTACTTTGTTGTGTTTTGTCATATAGTATTCTGTATTTCATAATGATGGAGTATGTGTGGTATCGTGTTACAGTGTTTGTGAAATTGGAAAGGTGTTGTTTTATGTATAGTATAGTATTAAACTATATTTGTGATTAATACAGTCTGTATGTTATGCACGTAAGCTTTTGTATTATGTGTGGTATTGTGTATTTGATATTGAAAGAGTATGTATGATCTGCATTAAAGTGTGTTTGATGTGAAAACAGTCTGTGTGGTATTATGTGAAGGGTTACTTGATATTGAATGAGTATGATATGGTATCGTGATAAAGTAAATTTGAAATTGTAAAGTGTTTTATTATGTTTAAGTGCATTTTATATTATATTTTGTATGGTTTTAAAATTGAAAAAGTGTTGAGCAATGTATGGTTTTATGTTAAAGTGTATTTGTCATTAAAACATCTGTATCTGTATCATGTGACAGGTTAGGTGACATTGAAAGAAAATGTATGGTATCATTTTAAAGTGTATTTGAAATCAGAAAAGTGTTGTATCATGTATGGTATCATGTCAAAGTGTAATTTGAAATCTCAAAAGTCTGTATGGCACGGCGGGCCGTACCCGGACGCGTGCACGGGCGGCGGCGCGTGCGCAGCGCGCTGCGGGCGGCGCTTGTAGAACTCCACCTCGTCCACCGTCCACACGGCGCCCTTCACGTTCTCCACCCGCATGAAGCATTTGTGGAGCGACAGGTTGTGACGCACCGCGTTCTGTTTTGCGTACCGGCTTGTATTTATATGATCGCGGCAATGTTACGGTGACGATTCACTTTGACATATCATAAATAATTAGCGTTTTGTGACACAAATATAGGGATTGACGCAAATGTATGTGATACTGGTAGGTTTTTAAAGGTTAATATTTACCGCCGTATGAGTAACATTGATAGTCGTACGAAATCTCGTGAAAAGTCAAAGTTGCTGTGACCATTAATAGTGTTATTATAATTACTTTGACACTAGAAGGGATTTTGACGCTTCTAATAATTGTGTTAGGACATAAAACAAGACTTTGATACGTGACCATAGTTTCTTACTTTTCTCACTTTGACATTTTCACGGACACAAATCGTGATGACTATTTTGTAACATTAAAATAGATTTTGACGCGTTAATTTAAGTGTCACTACTGTTAGCCATTACTATTTATTATGATATTTATTTAAAAATTCAAAATGAATCGTCATCAAACAACAAATACATCATCTACACAAGTAATTATAGATCATAGAAACAATAGATTAATCGTAGCAAGGGTACAGTTAAATACAATAAAATTACTTCCAATAATTTCCTTTCCTCTTTTCGTAAAATTCGAAAAATATTGGAAATAAATACTTAGAAATATAGCTCATTAGGTAGATACATTTACCTTATTTTCATCGTGTGACAAAAAACAAATTATTAAAAGAAAATCAACATTATTCTACCATTTCAAATGGAGAGAAGTATTTTTAATATTATTACTATTAAATAATGTATTAGCTTAAAGTATTAAGTTCCGAGATCGCTATAATTTCAATATAAAAATGGCTGATTTACGTTATTTTGTATAAATCCTATTTTACAGCTATCAGAAATTACTAGACCTTTGAATTTATTCGTTACTTATATTAAGATTTACTTTAATTTTAATTCCTTATGTTTGTAAAAATATTATAAATGTATGTATATGTATGTCTGTGTGTCACTTAAATCTAAGACATACCTTCCAGGTCGCAGCGTTACGTCTGAAGTAGCAGAACGTGGTCTGGAACCAGTTGTAGATCTCGTTCAAGGTGAGTTGCTTGTCCGGAGATTCGATGATAGACTGCAAAATAAAAATGAAGTGTGTTGAAATCTATTTTCTAAACTTGACAACTTTTTAAGGAAATAACATTGGACAAAGTAGTGACCCTTGAGTGACACCATAACGGATTTATCATAAATGTTATAAACGGGTCTTTATATTCCAACAGTGCATTAATTTATAAGTGGATTAACTACTGTTTTTCAAATATTAAATTACGCAACAAAAAATAGTGTTAAACTATGCAAATAGCAATATTATTTAAGTCCAACGCTTTAGTAGAAGTATTCGTTCCTCAGAAGAACAATAGATCCTAACACGGAAAAAAAAAGATCGTAGTTCAAAATCACTTGAAGTTGACAAAACAAGTTTCCCGGAAATAGTACCAAAGGCTAAAGTTTATGAAGTAAAAAATAAAATAAAATGCAAACAAAACAAACCTGCCGAATTAATGATGCATATGTAAATGGAGGCCGAACATCTGCGCTTTTGTAGAATTCACGATTGCGTTGGATTTCTGGAAAAATAGGGATTTCTTAAAGTCAATAACAATAAGTATGAAGTCGCATAAATTACTTAGTTTGATAACTAAAAATTTAAGTTCATCCGATTATTGTTACCTTGCTGAACATCTAATCCAGCTCTTTCGAGCATATAAGGCAGACCTTGTAAAATACACAAGAAATTGTTAATACAAGTTTTCCTATGGATCTAAAAGTTATGGAATGTATTTTTTTATCCACGAAACCTTACCTCCAGCAATAGCAACTCCAGATTTGTCGGAAACTCGACGCCTCACTGGCCCTGGAGATGCGCCCTCACTAGCGCCACCTACGAATGAAAATTATGTCAATATCTAGTTAAAACCTACACATATAAATAAATGACCAAATATAGCACAAATGAGCATCCAGTGGAATTATAAGGCTTCAATTCAATACAATTTATTGCACAAAAATACAGGTTACAAAAATTAGAACCGAAGATCATTAAAGAGTTGACAATCTCTAAAAACGACCAGAGGCCATACTCCGCAACACAATGCGGATCCTATATTCGATTTCGAATCCATCTGTCCCTATTGCTCATACCGATGTCTAATGTATCTGAAAGAGACATATATATCCGTAAATACGAGCTACGTGTTGTACAGTAAGGCATATGTTCCAGACAGCTTTGTTTTAGGATGATCTTTAACTAGTAGCATTTAACATTATGACATGCACGTAAGGAGGAATTTGCTTTTAGGCAGTTAAGAAACATGACAGACAAGTAGATTAAACTGTAGATATGTATTTGCATGTTTAATTTTAATTGGGACTATCTGGGACAGTTAATTAAAGATATTGAAAAGTAAAACCACTAAACGACATTGTTCTTTAATGCTGAGTACTGACATTGTTTGCATTTTGCATCTAGGTTACAGTATTTTAGCAGCACATATGGTTCAAGGGCAGGGTGACAATTTAGCAGGACAGTAAGCAGGATGACAATTTAGTTTTTTGATCAAGCTATTTTATTTCCATTTAGGAAAGGTAAGGCTGTTGGTAGTTGTAGAATGTTTATCAGTAGAGTCGAGTTTTTATCAGAAACTCGACTGTAGGACATTTCCTAGCGTAGGCATAGACTGTTACACCCGTATTTATAAAGAATTAATTACTTATTACTTAGTAAAGTCGTAACTTTAGGTGTTATTCCCTAGTGCTTATGTGAAGGAAATGGGCCACCATTAATAGTCATATTATTTGGCTGAGAATTAGTGAGAATGCTAGCTTTTGATAGTTCTAACTTTCAGTAATTTCTAGATTAAGGCATACAAATTGTATCTTGGCGTGTGTGTCTCTCAAGTAATTACTTTTACTTGTTTATAAATACGGGTGTTACAGTTGTTGACAGGCCAATCAGCATAGGCGCGTCGCGGGCGGCGTGCAGGTGCCGCATCATGGCGGCGAGGCGGTCGCGCTCGCTACTGGGAGGCTACAGGGAGGCTACTGGGAGGCTACGGCGGGCTACTCACCGTGCGCGTGCTTGGCGTGCGCGTCGCGGGCGGCGTGCAGGTGCCGCATCATGGCGGCGAGGCGGTCGCGCTCGCTACTGGGAGGCTACAGGGAGGCTACTGGGAGGCTACGGCGGGCTACTCACCGTGCGCGTGCTTGGCGTGCGCGTCGCGGGCGGCGTGCAGGTGCCACATCATGGCGGCGAGGCGGTCGCGCTCGCTACTGGGAGGCTACAGGGAGGCTACTGGGAGGCTACGGCGGGCTACTCACCGTGCGCGTGCTTGGCGTGCGCGTCGCGGGCGGCGTGCAGGTGCCGCATCATGGCGGCGAGGCGGTCGCGCTCGCTACTGGGAGGCTACAGGGAGGCTACTGGGAGGCTACGGCGGGCTACTCACCGTGCGCGTGCTTGGCGTGCGCGTCGCGGGCGGCGTGCAGGTGCCGCATCATGGCGGCGAGGCGGTCGCGCTCGCTACTGGGAGGCTACAGGGAGGCTACTGGGAGGCTACGGCGGGCTACTCACCGTGCGCGTGCTTGGCGTGCGCGTCGCGGGCGGCGTGCAGGTGCCGCATCATGGCGGCGAGGCGGTCGCGCTCGCTACTGGGAGGCTACAGGGAGGCTACTGGGAGGCTACAGGGAGGCTACTGGGAGGCTACGGCGGGCTACTCACCGTGCGCGTGCTTGGCGTGCGCGTCGCGGGCGGCGTGCAGGTGCCGCATCATGGCGGCGAGGCGGTCGCGCTCGCTACTGGGAGGCTACAGGGAGGCTACTGGGAGGCTACGGCGGGCTACTCACCGTGCGCGTGCTTGGCGTGCGCGTCGCGGGCGGCGTGCAGGTGCCGCATCATGGCGGCGAGGCGGTCGCGCTCGCTACTGGGAGGCTACAGGGAGGCTACTGGGAGGCTACGGCGGGCTACTCACCGTGCGCGTGCTTGGCGTGCGCGTCGCGGGCGGCGTGCAGGTGCCGCATCATGGCGGCGAGGCGGTCGCGCTCGCTACTGGGAGGCTACAGGGAGGCTACTGGGAGGCTACGGCGGGCTACTCACCGTGCGCGTGCTTGGCGTGCGCGTCGCGGGCGGCGTGCAGGTGCCGCATCATGGCGGCGAGGCGGTCGCGCTCGCGCCGCAGCTGCAGCTCGAGCTGGGCCACCACCTGCATCTGCACGCGCGCCTGCGCCGCCGACCGGTCGTCCAGAGTGTGCGCGCCTTCCAGGTGCCTATACGTTTGATTATGGAACTTTTAAAATCAGTCGATTTACACTTGCCGCTCAAAAAATTGACATATTCTATAAAATCTGCCAAAACTGAATTAACTAACTATATTTTTTATTCGTATGGTTTAAATTATCCTTGCTCGCACTGGCAATTGGCATATAACTATTGTAAACATTTAAAAACTATAAATAATATTAAAAGAGGCTGACAATAGCAACCGAGTTTCTTCTTCTCGGCACTACCAAGACTTGTCCTGAAACAGGTTTGAATAGTGGGACGTTTAACAGCGTCTCATTGCAGAAAGTAACAAAGTGGTCGATTTGCAGTAATAAGACTGATTTTACTGACTTTATGTTTTATGTTTAAGTAATTATAAGCTAGCGACTAGATTTCAAATGGTATCTTACTTGAGAAACGCCTGGTAATCATCTGCAAGAGCATCGCATCCCGGCCACTTGCAGACGCCTCGGCCGAAGAGTGGATGCTCTTCCACTTCTCCTCCCCACAGCAGAAGGTCTAGAAGGAAAAAAAGATAATAGTATTTCTAAAAACTCTCATAGAGGACATAGAAACCACCCAAACAGAACATCAGCTTCATGAAGCCTAGATGGTGCTGCCATCCTTACATGTCCTAAATGATGTTTGAAGAGTTCGTGGTATAATTGTATGAAAAATGTTTACGGATTTGATGTCCTTTTATGGTACTAATCTACCCACTTATGATATATGCTAGAAATTACCACAAGAGCTTTGCAAACCAAGGAGAGATAGAAATTGTATACTTCATTCGCAATCTTGACTTACTTGGTGGAGCATTTGGTGGAACAGACAGCGGTCCATGCATCAGGTACTGGCGCTGGACTGCCTGCAGCTGCTGAACTAGCTGCTGTTGTTGGGCGCCCAATTGCTGCTGGAGCGATCCTGTGTGGACAAACAAATCCGTCCCTAGTGTAATAACAGTAGGTTTTGTTCCGAGCAGAATTTGTAGATCACTGGATTCGTTGAGTAAAATAAAATAGGAAAACTAACACCAGTATTTATAAAATTACTTGACTAAAAGTAATAACTTAGGTGACAATTTTTAGTCCTTAATATAGTAATTACCAGAAGTTAGAACTATGAAAAGTTAGCATTCTCAGCTAAATAATATGTCTATTAATGGTGACCCATTTTCTTCACTTGAACACTAGGTAGAAACATCTTAAGTTATGACTTTCTTAAGCAATAATTAATTACTTCTTTATAAATACGGGAGTAAGAGTTGGAATGGCTGACGAAGCTTTTTTATCTTTCTCGATGATGGTGTTGTTTTAAGTCGGTCGGAATATGACCATGCTCCTATAAATGGCAAATCTGATTATTGCATTGCGTTCCATGTGATCTCTTGGATAGTAAACTAAAAGAAACTAACTCTTCTGGATCATGGATTTACGCACACATAAAAACAATTCTGAATATTGCATTAGAAGCGTTCGCCGTCTCACATCTACTACATAAACCGAGGTCGAACCTGTAAGTTTTGTAATGACCCATTACAAAACTTACACAAACGCCATTTTAGCTGTTTTAATTTGGAATAGAAAGAAAGACGCCATGCTTCATCACTTACCCGGCGACGTATCAGGCGGAGGGAGGTGAGACTGTGACAGTAAGTTCAGGTTGATCTGGTCCTGAAGACGAGACTGCTCTAGCTGCCTCTTTGCTGCCTCAGATGACATGTGCTACAAAATGTTTTCTAGTATATAAGATGATTTTGAATTTACAAAAGCTACCTACTGTGGTTAAAGAAAAGGAAACAACTTTGACCTATAATTATTTATTCATATAATTCCACCTTTAAATATGTAATCTAAACTACCACCCCTTAAAAAAGATTCTGACCAGTCTCAAGCCTAATTGAAAAACAAAAAAAATATTATAAAAGTGAAAAACTTTCAAAGGACCATACAAGTGTCCCATAAAAAAATGACCGTCCATTCGCATGACTACTGCCTAAAATGGCAAACTTATCTGATAATTATTTTACACAAAGTCTTGTTAAACTACTGTTTGGGTTTGAATTTGAAGTATTATTGTGAAATACAGTTTTCAATAATGACAGGAAATTAAGTGGCTTGTTAAAATTTTAATATCCTCACCTGTTTCTGCATGTGATGCTGATGAAACAGGCGTTGCTTCATCAGTGCTTGTAACTGAGTGTGCTGGTCCAGCAGCTGCATCGCGAGGAGGTCTGGCGCGACCAGGGGGAGGGGAGAGCGGGCGCCACTAGCCACTGCTCCGCCACTGCCAGCAGGGGAGACTGGGGCTGGGCTGGAGTGTGCTGAACCACCGGTGGGGGAGGTAGGAGCTGAGGCCTAGTAAAAATTCAAGGGTTGAGTCAAGTTTCTATGTAGCCTTCATTTAGCCTTGTAAAGTTTTCTCTGTTTCACAAAATAGCTTTTAATCATGGCGTGTTTTATACATGACAGGTACAAACTGCTATTATTTTTATAAACTTTAATTGCTACAATTATAACCATTAAATTAAGCCTAGTTCTTTGGTAATTCAGTTTTAAATTTAAAGAAAATATGAAAAAATAAAATTTAAGCCCATTAGTGTTTTGGTTTTATCTTTTTGACCTGTATAAAATAGTTCAAAAAGATCTCTTTTCTTTAAGATCGAGTAAAGTTGCAAAACGGTGATATAAATCAAATCAACCAAAGCCAAAAAGAAGTAAAACCATACAAAAAATTAACCACATTGATTTGAAACAATGCAAGTCAAATATATTTAAAAGATTAAACTAAATATAGTGGCCCAGTTTTTAGTTAGGCCAAGGAGAAGACTGAAGTCGTCTTCTTGAAGATGCCTAAAGACCATTAAAGCAAAATTCTTCGGAGACAGGAGATAGGTGGACTCACCCGTGCGAGCGAGAGGGGCTCATGGTCGCGGGGAGGTGAGGCGCGGCGCGGGGGCGAGCTGCGCCGGCGACGCCGCGCCGCCTCGCCGCCCCACCTGCCGGACTCCTCTCTGTACCAACATAGAATAGAATAGAATCTAACCCCCGTATTATAAACAAGTAAAAGTAATTACTTGACTACAAGTAATTACTTGAAAGACAATTTGTATGCCTTAATCAAGAAATTACTAGAAGTTATAACTACCAAAAGTTAGCATTTTCAGTCAAATAATATGACTATTAATGGTTACCAATTTCTTTCACTTAAGCACTAGGTATGAACACTTTAAGTTATGACTTTCTTAAGCAATAAGTTATTACTTCTTTATAAATACGGGGGTAAATCTTTATTTGCTTAAGCTATTCATGTAATAAAAAAAAATAGACACACAATCAGCGTCAAGAAGTGTCCCAACTAAATGTGCACCAAATTTTACATAAGGATGCACTTTGTACAACCTATATCAATCGCATAGATACATCATGACATAAATATCCATATTATTGCATGTCGACATAATTTGGCCGGGTTATAAAGTTGACACTGGAATAAAATCTACGTCAATCATTCAATCGAGGACAGTAAGATGTTATTTTTGTTTCGGAATGTGTATAGAGTTCTTTTATATATCGAAGGCAAAAGCTCATACTTAAAGTTCTTATGCCTCAGACCTTGGTATACCCAAATACAATGCTCGCAGATCTTAGCAGTAATTTCCAAAGGGTGGATCTTAAGATGAATAAGGAAAAGACAAAGATCATGTTGTATGCCCAGTCGTACCAGCTCCTGTTTATTGGGAACTCTACACTCCAGGTAGTGAACACGGAAAAGACAAAGATCATGTTGAATACCCAGTTGCACCAGCTAATTATATTGGCGGCACTACACTCCAAGTTGCTGACCATTGCGTACCTATCCTAGGTCAGATAGTCCAGCTA
Organism: Anania crocealis; assembly: GCA_949315895.1. Lineage (NCBI taxonomy): Eukaryota > Metazoa > Arthropoda > Insecta > Lepidoptera > Crambidae > Anania > Anania crocealis. The sequence goes on along the minus strand of OX438874.1, from coordinate 3,260,144 downwards.
GGTAAGTCCAATTTAGAGAAACAGCACTCGTTGAATGCAATTCGGATGGGTGGGCGTTCGGGAAGTTACGACAAATCTACGCGTCCAAGTTACCTGTCTCAAGACGAAAGTCTGACCAGAGCGTTTTGCCAGCGATAACTTATAGAACTGAAACGCGGTCGCTTAATATCTATCTCATAAGAGGGCTCAAGTTCGCACAGCGAGTAATAGAGAGAAATGCTTGGTATTTCCCTGCGTGATAGAATCAGAAATGAGGAAATCTGTAGGAGAACTAAGATAACCGACATCGCTCGAAGAATTGCGGTGTGCACTGGGGAAGCTACGAAAAATCTTCGCGTTCAAATTACTTCAGAATGCTTCTTTTTGAGAGGCACATTCCCATAAGTAGACTGTTAAGCTGCTTCTTACCTGTCGAGACAGCGGTCCAGCTCGAATGAGTTGAGTAGTGGGGGCTTCGCGGCGCCACCCGGATTAGAGTTCAGTGCCGGCTCCGGACCCTGCAACAACATCAGTCAAAGTTAATACAATTCCTTTGGTTTTACTGGAAATCGTAGCAGACACCTTTGCGTGGTAGGTGAACCATCTTATCTCTTTACTTAATAGGTTATTACCACTTTAATTGATAAGTGACAGTCCTGCAATGGTCTAGTGGTTTAAATACTGGGCCAAATTCTTGGAGTCCTGATTTCAAGCTCCCGGTCGGGCGACAAGAGTTTAAAATTTTCGAGCACTTCTCTGGTTTCTGAGCAAAGATGTTCAAGCATTTGGCAAGTGTGGGGATTATACCTGTACCCATCATTGCTGTGCTTAACTTGAATTCAATGATGGAGGCCTCTGCCCTGCAGTAGGATGATTATAAGTAGGCCGGTTACGTTACTTTACTTTTTTTATGGATTATTGAGATTCTTTTAATCTTAAAAGTTGATCGAATCTTAAAAGTACCTTGCATTTATTATATAACTAGTTTAAATAAATAATAAATAAATAAATATTTAAGACATGCCTCACTGGGCCACACAGAGCCATCTAGTCCCAAATTAAGCTACTATTAAGTACCCTGTCGTATGGGGTACTAGACAACCGATAAACTTACTTATATACTTTTTTTTTGTAAATATATACTTATAATATATAGAAAACACCCAGACCAGTACAAACAGATATAATATCAGTATATAAACTTGAAAAATTTTGTTTCAAGCGGGACTCGAACCCGCATCTCCTCGCATGCCGGGCGGGCGCCATACCATTAGGCCTCCGAGACACTGCGACACGGCGCGAATTTTTCAAGCATATTCTTACGCTATAAGCCAGCGTTCTTTCATCAAATGTTTAGGAGTTTGCACCCTTAACACCCGAAAGAAACATCTTTGCAGATGTTTGACAGTTTTTTTCAAGTTTATATACTGATATTATAAGTGCAATTAAGTTGCTAAAATATCAAATAAAGTATATAAATAGCTGTTTCATCTTAACTGACTGTCAAACATCTGCAAAGATGTTTCTTTCGGGTGTTAAGGGTGCAAACTCCTAAACATTTGATGAAACAACGCTGGCTTATAGCGTAAGAATATGCTTGAAAAATTCGCGCCGTGTCGCAGTGTCTCGGTGGCCTAATGGTATGGCGCCCGCCCGGCATGCGAGGAGATGCGGGTTCGAGTCCCGCCTGAGACAAAATTTTTCAAGTTTATATACTGATATTATAAGTGCAATTAAGTTGCTAAAATATCAAATAAAGTACAAACAGATATGTTCATGCACACAAATATTTGTACTGTGCGGGGATCGAACCCGCGACCCATGGCTTAGAAGCAGCGTTTACTACCGCTGATCCAAATGGTCGTCATACAGGGTAGGGTGACAACAGGGTTTTAGGAATAAGGATCCATTTTATTTTTACTCATCATTGCTGTGGTACCTTGAATTCAATGATGGAGGCCTTTACCCGACAGTTTTTTTACTTTACATTTTATTTTACAATAAGTATAGAAATATATTAAGGAAAAAGAACTTTCTCCAAGAAAGGAGAAATTTAAATGACTAGTTTAAAAATTAACTAAAAAGAGAGCAATTTTTTTGAAAAATTTAGAATACTTTTTACTTGCATATAGTATAAGTTGACCTAAACAAAGAAAAGAAGTAAAGCAAAGTTCCGGCTTATAATCATCCTACTGCAGGACAAAGGCCTCCATCATTGAATAAAAGTTACCATATCAATAATGGGTACAGGCATAACCACCACGCTTGCCAAATGCGTGTTGGTGATCACAAACCCGAGCAATGTTCGATAATTCGAAACCTTTGTTGCTATACCAGGAGTTTGAACTCAGGACCCTGGGATCTTCGCCCGGTATTTAAACCACTATACCAACGGAACATTAAAAAAAAAAGATAATATTATAATTGCTTTGATCACCGATCAACAGTAGGCAATATTTCAATTACTTACAGTCTATTTTCATTTTATTTATGAACGATCGATACTAATATTATAAAGCTGAAGAGTTTGTTTGTTTTTTTGTTTGTTTGTTTGAACGCGCTAATCTCAGGAAGTACTGGTCCAAATTGAAAAATTATTTTTGTGTTGGATAGTCTATTTATCGAGGAAGGCTTTCGGCTATATAACATTACGCTGTGACTAATAGGAGCGAAGTATCAGTGAAAAATTTTGCAAAAATAATGGCGATCATAATAACATTCAAAAAGTTTAGGACCAAGGATGTTGCAATGTTGGGCGAGCGGAGACGAATGAAACAACGTGTTACTGTAACGATGCGCGTATAATTAATGTGTCCTTATTAAATGACAATACATAATATATAGGTAATGGCTATGTGAATGTGTGGGTGGAGCGTACACATACTACACCTCCCCCTTTTTGAAAAGAAAAAATAATTTTGACAATATTTTTTCGAATAGTTTAAGAACAAAAAAAAATTAAGTACAAATTGTCAATGATTACAAAAGACAGAAACGAAATTAACAAAAAAAAAATCAATAAAGTTCATTTTACTGAAAAAATTTTCCTATCAAAAACACATTTGTTTTAATAAACATAACAATCTGATTATTTAATGGACCAATCTATATCATATTTAAACTATCATAAAACTATACAATGTTATTTGAATATCTACTAAAAGTTATTTAAAATGTTTGGTCTAAAATCATAATTTCGCTAATTGCTAATTGTATTACAATACTCGAACATAAAGGAAAGTATTTTTTAGGGTAAAAGTTAGAAATACAGAATTATATAACAGTGATTTCACCAAATTGTTGTAAGAGTAATTTAGATGCAATGAAAATTGTATAGCAAACATTATACATCGCAAAGTAACATTATGACAATATAAAGCTTATTATTCTATATACTAAATATTATTCTTATTTTATAATAGTTGCCAGGTCAAATTAGTTTTTTTATTTCAAATTACAATTTAAGTTTATTTTACATATTCCTCTTTAACATTTATTATAACGCATACAAACGATTTAATTAGTGTTACAAAGATATTTTAGCAATGTAAATTATGGTAATGATATCAATTTAAATATAAAGGTAAAATACATTCCACAATTAATTTTTTATACCTACCTAAGTACATGTTTAGATTATAACTTTTATATAAACGAATGTTAACATTATTTAGTATACATAAATGGTATAGTGGGAACCTAACGGCGGTAACTCAAATAATAATTATCTTTTAAAAATAAAACTATGCAAAAATGACACTTCTATTTGATACTCAAACTTTACTTTTTGATGACAATTTAGTTTACCTTAATATTCGATAATTCAATCACTGTATTATATAAAGTCATAAATTATTCATTTATTCCATGAAATAACTTCTCATCAACGATTATTCAGATACTTTTCTATTAATAAAAACTTTTTTTATAATAATAGACCCTTCAATACATCATCTTACATTCTTGGTACATTATTCAAAGCGATTAGCTTAACCCTTTCTTGGCATTTTAACCATTTACTTGGCATCTCCATTTATTTGGCAATATCACCTATTTACTTGGCATATTATAACACTTCATTGAGAACTTATTATTTTATTTAGGCCGGCCGGCTCTTATTTTCATATACATTTTATTTAAGGTACAGTTTATATTATATAGTCGACTTTTTTTTTTAATAAGACATAATAGTCATAATTGCTATGCATAGACTTATTTTAAAGGGTCATGTTTTAAGATCACTCGATCTCCAACTATTTTCACGGAGAGAAACTCGTCTGCGCCATGATCAAATGAAGGATCTGATTCCCTTTACTGTACCCCGTATTTTGCCATATTAACGTGTCCTCTTTTAAGATCTTTTTGATCTCCAACGGCTTACACGGAGAAACCTCGTTTACACCATGATCAAACTGAAGGATTCGACATCGTTTGTCCTCCTCATTTGTGACAAAAGTACCTTTTTTTTCTATCATAAACATTCATTACCAACTAAAAATACAAACTGACAAACGATTGAATCCCTTAGCATAAATAATTTTGTTTACTTGTGGTTGATCACCCCACTTGTATCACAAAATATCTCTACTAAAGTATTCCCTTTCTAAAATTACTATTTATTTATACAAACAAAACAATCTGTAAATCTCATAAACCTTCCATCATCATCATCATCCATATAAACGTTTCAGACTCCTTTTCACAATATCTATCTTTCAATCAAATGTACCTAATGCACTCTATTGGTACAAAAGCTATTTAATACATTCGTACCAAACGGATTACTCAACAACTAACATAAACAAAACTAATGTCTTAACTTCAGACTCATATCTATTCATGGAATTACGTTTCTTAATAATATTAAAATCAAAAGTAGAAGAATACCTATATGCTTTAAAAGTATCAATCAAAACATTCTATAAATAGTTAGGAACCCACTACCAAACAAAGCTTGTTAGAACTAAAATGGATAAAATGATGACTCGCGAATCAAATTCTGCGGTTACAATATATCTGTTGTTGTTAGATTTCTCAGTAAGGTATAGCAAGCGTTATGTTTCTTTCTGATTAACGTTGCTAACTTAAAATGCTGACGTTGTTGCATGTGTGGTCTTGCAACATAACATAATGCAATTTGATAAATTAAAAGGTAACATTTAGGTCAAAATATTAATTCGTGATCGGATTAATATAGTTATATGTTAACAAACTTTTAAATTCATGTAATTATTCAAATGATAAATTTCTGTATGAATACCACGAACCAAACTGATTGCATAGAACAATGTAATAAATCTATATATTTTATTTTATAAAACGGTAAATAAGTATTTAGAAAAGAAATATTTTTATACATACATAAATTATGTATGTAACTATCATCGACAAATATTTTACATGTAAATATGACTTTGTTTCTTTTGAAAAAGTTTACCTTTATGTGTACATACAGGCTTCTTGGTACACATCTTTATATTTGAAAGTGCTTTAGAATGAAGTTCCAAAGTAAAAGTTACACAATTGTACAATTGAGTTTAACCAAATTAGTTCAATAAAATACTTTAAATAGCAAGATTAAGAAATCACAGAAAACGCACAGTTATGCAGAATCTGAAAAAAAAAACGACTTATTTCAAATCAACTTACGGTAGGTATGTAGTTTACCTACTTTTCAGAATACCAATAGATTATAAAATATGATATTAATTACTATGATATTTTAAATGAACGTATTTGATTGTAGTATTAGATTTTATGCTCTAGGTACAATCAAAATGAAATTTGTAAAACCAAAATAAATATTTATTTTACTTTATAAAATGGTTAAATAGCTCAACAGTCATCGTACTTATATTTTTAAATGCATCTATTCAGTTGAATGTGAAACAAAAAAACTGAAATGTATTAGAGTAAATTATCAAACTTTTAAGAGAAATATAGTTATTAGATTATACATTAATAACACGTAGTATTGGTTAGATCAATCAAATGGATACTATTGACTTGTTAAAAAAAATGCGTAAGTGTCATAAGACGCGAAATGAAAATAAAAAACATACGTAGAAGTACATGTGAATCAGTAAATTAATTGACTAAGACATTTCTCAAGTTTGAGTGCAGCATATAACAATTAAAATTGATTTTTAACCAAAAAAAATTGTAATTTAAAAGACACGCTCATTTTTGGTTATTAATAATTGGCAAGTTAGATTTTATCAAACAAAAAGAAATCGAATTATGATAAGATCTTCTCAAGTTTTAGATTCTAACTTTCTGAAAAATTGTGTTTTTTATTTTTAAATATTGATAACTATTCGGATAGGAAATCCGATCCGTACTAAAAAACCTCATTGCTTACGTAGAAGAATTCGCTTACGAATGCGAAAAACTTAGACATCTGTTACAGTTACAAAATTTATAAAGTGCTTTATGAGTTTATTGAAAACGAAATAATTGTCAAAACCTTTAGATATGTATGCTAGAATTTAAGACAGAATTATACGTTCACCTTATTTTAAAATTTGTTACAAAATGCCTTATAGAAATTTGATCTGATTATTAATCTACTAATCCAACAACACAAAAAAACGAACTAAAATAGCGATTCAAAGCTTTCAGAGATATTTTATACATATTAATGTATCAAGAAAATGTAAGTCAAAAGTAAGTAAGTACTAAATTTAACCCGACTACGAAAACTATATTTACGAGTTATAAAAATCTTTAATATTATTTACCTATACAGTGGCCACTTCTAGGTTACAATTACTTAATTAAGTAAGAATATATTTTAACGTTTATTTAGTAATCTTCTATGTATGTATTTCATAAAAACTATTCACTTTGATTGTACGTTTTTTAAATCTACTTATCTATATATGCTCTTTTCATTACTCTTCTCTTCTGGCAGACCTTGGCACCACCGACCCGAACTCACCCGGCACCCAGCAACTAAACCATCATATCATCCGACTCGATCGTCTCCCAGCGCCCAGCACATTTATTTACCTCCATCAATGGACACCGACATCTCCCGGCGCCCAGCACATCACCTTCTTTCTGTCGCCATCATCGCCATCACGCCCGGCCGCCAGCTTTCTTAAAACTGTTCTTCTTTTTGTCTCTTTTCATTTACAATTTTTTTTCTTCACTGTTTATAGTCCATGTTATTTTATTTTTCACCACATTTAATATATACTTAGTTCATGTATTATTTAAATATTATTTATTCACCAAAAAAATATTTAATATTCTGCTGCACAGCACTGCCTAAAGGCAGCACTGGCAGGGTCGCCATGCAATGTTGGGCGAGCGGAGACGAATGAAACAACGTGTTACTGTAACGATGCGCGTATAATTAATGTGTCCTTATTAAATGACAATACATAATATATAGGTAATGGCTATGTGAATGTGTGGGTGGAGCATACACATACTACAATGTAGAGACCATCATTAATTAGATGACGCATCCTGACCCAGCCTTTTTGACACCTTTCAGCAATATAAAGGTCATAAGAAGATATTTTATTTACAGGAATTGCTTCCTATCACTATCAGTCTGAGTGTTCTTTTCACTAAAGTTAATTGATTCGGAGTTTATACTATGTATAAGTACCTTTTTCTTTTGCTCTTTTAACGCTGATCGACACTAGCGCCGCATGGCAAACAAAAAGCCGTGATAATAGATGTCAATATGACGGCTGAGACATCCGTGATCACAGCCACAAACGCAGCAACAAATCGTATTTCAGAGAATGCACGGGCAGTTCTTCCGCGATCATAACGCTTGCAACAGTGCCGATATATCATAAACGCATAAATAATAAAGGTACTCGTATGTACCTACTAATGTGTTCTTAGTTTAAGTTGAGAATATTAAAATTAGTATTTAGAATATTTGCTAAAGGAGATGTCCCAAATTGTATGGAGGCCAGGCCCAGAACCTGTACACCCCACCAAAAGATAGACCAATACACCTACAAGATTTTGTTATTATCCAATTCTTTTAAATTGGCTTCGTTGAGTGGTTCAAATAAAGAGTTAAGTAAGAAAATAGCAATACAAAACAACAAAACCATCATGGCGGAAGATGACATTTTGATGACATCTGTCAGTTTTGGTTTCATAATCGCGCATCTAGGAGTCGAGTGCCATCGCTTGCTGTAGTAACAACAAACATTAACAAATTGATACCAAATCCAGAAATCAAAAATGAGGTCGTTATAATGAACTACATTTAAAACGCGACAAGCAGAACAAAAACTTGAAGTACATGATTATGCCAAAGTGACAAGGGGTATCTGACAGCTACTGACATTTAAAGTTTTTTTAGATTGACGCCATCTTGAAATGCCTATGAAGATTGATAAATTATTCGATCTTGTTTTTTTTTGAACCACTAAATTAGATGTTATATAAATTTATATGTATTTTTCCCAGAATCAATAAATTTTTCTTGATTTTTCCAAATGGTGTACTATGTCTGGGCCTATTATGGGACATCTCCTTTAACATCAGAAAAAAAACCACAGAATCGGGATGATATTTGGCAAAATTAAATATTCACTGATCTCTCTTAAAATGTCAATATGACATACAAAAAACGCAAATACTAATTTGCTATTTATTTATGCCTTAAAAAGTCATGTCCTTTTCCGCGATACTCATGGCCACTATATTCTATAGCCGCATATTAACCAATAACACGAGGATGATGTAATGGTTTGTTTATATTATTTGATTTACATTACCGATGCGTGGGCGCAGTGTAAACTAGCTGGGCGCGATCGGCATTTGTTTGTGGTTCAACTGCTAAGAACAAAACCGTTGGAATTTGAACATAATCTGGACTGAGAGACAACCATATTGGAAATAACGATTCCCGTATAACAGATTGCCAGTCTATGCCAAAAAATGTCCTGTTTAGAGACACATTGCTATTTCTATACCTACTCTAACTGAATCGGTTTAGAGGTTACGAGAAAACGTAACACACAGACATACAGATTTAGCATCTATATAAAAGGAAAGTAACAGCCTATAGCCAACTCACTGCAGGGCAAAGGCCTCCATCATTGAATTCAAGGTAAAATCGCCGCGCTTGCCAAATGCGGGTTGGTGAAACTCGAAAATTCCAAATTCTTGTTACCCCCTCGAACCCAGGATCTCCAGATCTTATTACTTATACCCTTCGACAAATGGGGCATTGAGAATTAGCTTTTAAAATATTTATGTAGATTTGTTACTGAACCACGCCAAAAAGATTCAATAGATCTAGATGAAATTTGGCACGAGATAGATAATATACTGGAGTAGCACATAAGCTATTTTTGATCTTAAAAGAAGTATGGTTCCCAAGAGATATTTTAAAATTACATGCGAGCGAAGTATCGGGCACCAGCTAGTGTCTAATTTTTGACGACCTCCTCGGCAGAGTGGCATACACAACGTTTTCAAGATGTCACCTGCATCGAGGTCCCGGGTTTAAGACCCGGACGGGTCAATGTAGAGAATTTTTTTTTCCTGGGGTCTAGGTGTTAGTGGTAGGTACCTAGGCACCTTAGTTGTTTCTGTTTTCAGCTTTAAATAGTTACTCGACTTTGTGATCAGAACAATGAATGTGATGTTGTCCACATTAATTTATTATTAGGGGTTAAAATATGAAATTACCGTTTTATTGTAATAGGTTCTTTGAATTGACATAGAATCTTCATGGTTTGAGGTTTTCGAATAAAACTTTTTTCACATGGTTTCTATGATGTTCTTCTTTTAAAAAATGTGAAACATTTGAATATCGACTTTCAATTGTTTTTGTTATTTAACTTAGACAAGAAAGATGGATACTGCGAAAATTCGAGTGATTTTTGAATACGAGTTCCGACGCGGAAGTAACGCGGCAGAAACAGCCTGCAATATCAATGTTGCGTTTGGAGAGGGATCTGCTAATGAACGCACCGTGCGATTTTGGTTTAAACGCTTTCGTGATGGAAACTTCGACTTGAAGAACGAGGCACGAGGAAGACCGGGCGCCCACACAGGTGATTAACGATAAATTAAGAGAGATGGTGGAAGCCGATCCTAGTCAAACTACCCAGGAATTAGCGGAATGGTTTAACGTAACCTTACCCACAATATTGACTCATTTGCGTCAAATCAATAAAATAAAAAAATACGAAACATGGGTGCCTCATGATTTGACTGATGTGCAGAAAGAAACGCGTGTTGAAACTGGTGTTGCCTTGTTGAATCGGTACAGAAATAAAGGAATATTAAATTTAATTGTAACATGTGATGAAAAGTGGATTCTTTATGATAACCGTAAAAGAAAAATGCAATGGCTGACCCCAGGTCAAACGCCACAACAGTGTCCTAAAGCAAAACTTACCAATAAAAAGGTAATGGTAACTGTTTGGTGGTCTCAGCATGGTGTTATTCACTATAGTTTTCTCCGATCTGGTCAATCAATAACGGCAGATGTTTATTGTGCCGAACTCCGAACAATGTTGGCAAAACTAGCAGTAAAACAGCCCCGACTCATGAATCGATCTTCACCATTATTGCTCCATGACAACGCGAGACCTCATACAGCACGAGAAACCGTTTTGACCCTTCAGGAACTGCAATTAGAAACCATTCGACATCCTCCGTATTCGCCAGACCTTGCTCCAACGGATTACTATTTATTCGTGATTTGGACAATTATCTACGTGACAAGAAGTTTTCTTCCCAGGAGGCAGTACAAAATGCTTTCACACAGTTTGTGCAGTCTAGATCCTCGGAGTTCTATCACAAAGGCATAAATGACCTTCCTATTAGATGGCAGCAATGTATAGATAATAATGGTAACTATTTTGATTAAATACATTTGTTAAAAATTAAAAAATAAACAATTTTAATTTTTAGTACAAATCGGCAATTTCATACTTTAACCCCTATTATTTAATTATAGGGGTTAAAGTATGAAATTGCCGATTTGTACTGAAAATCAAAATTGTATTAATAAATGTATTATGTAGGTATTAATAAACTCTCATTCGAATAAGACGAAAACATCTGCATAGATGCGTATTGACAATCTCTGGACGTAGAATTCCCATATTATACTATCTCGATCCCAGCTTTACAGAGGCTGAAGAGTCAATTGCAGCATCAAAATCAATATCTCAAAATCTAGGAGCGATAGAGAGCCTGCAGTCGACCCAATATTAAATATCATATTTTACAATTTCATTTAAGGGCTACTTGTATTATCGTAGGTCTAATTTAGTAGGTAATCTCCTTAAGCTTAAGGGATAAACTACATCTTTTAACAATGAGAGTTGGGCATTTTAAAGATAAACATTTGAGTTGTAGAGCTGCAAACTAGTTGTTAGTCTCAGTTATCGGTTTGACAATCATAAATACCTATTTTAACCTCCTTAAAAGATCTATGGGAGAGTATTTAAAACAAGCGAACCTAGCGAACTTCAAATTCCCGACCCGTCCTGCTCCGTTCAGAGTTAACTAAAAACACGAAATCATAAAAAAGTGGTGCATCTCACACGACATACTTTTACGTATAAAGATGAGAAACTAGGTACACAATTAGATATCGAAAAACGTACTCACTAAGTGAGCACCACTGAAGCGTTTCGGTGCTCTTTCAACTAAGTAGCATTCATAAATTAGTCAGTACTCTTCAGTATATTAGATAATCATATATAATATCTTCCTAATATCAGTTACGAAAGGTTGAATATCCATTATTACGACCTCCGTGGCGGAGTGGCGTACACGCCGGTTTTCAAGGTGTCGCCTGCTCCGAGGTCCCGGATTTAATTCCCGGCGGGTCAATGTAGAAAAAAATGTTTTTCTACATTTTCTCGGGTTTGGGTGTTTTTGATACCTTCAATGTTTCTGATTTTCAATTAGTACCTGTCCTTACGAAATGTTAATTCAACAGAAACTAGTTTTATTATAGAAAAATTATTAGTCAGATACACAAAATATTCTTAAAACGGTCATATGAATATCACATAATCATCATAACCAGGCAACATCATTTTTTTTAATTTTATTAATGTTGTTATTATTTTTAATTAACTACTTTACTTTTATTTTCCTGATGTGTGCCTTATTGCCTTGCAAATAAAGATTTTATCTATTTAGCTTCTATCTATCTACATTAATCCACAGCGGGCCTCTCCAAAAGGGAGGATTTCTCCATAATCGTTAGATTTAGGAGGCCCCGGAGGCCCGGCTGGCTTTCGCGGTTTGGCAAACGGTAGAGATAAAACGCTGCGGCCAGTCTTCTTCTGGCAGTATTCTATGGTCACCCTAGTAGAAATTAAAGGGGTTGTGCTACTCTTTTATTATAGTTATGCGCCACCTCAAAATCGGAGGACAATTTTAATCTAGTTTTAGTAAAAAAAGCAATTAATTTCTTCAGAAAGAAAATCCGAACACGAACTGATAAATTCAAGCAATATGTATCCGACACTCCGGTTACAGCAAACATATTTGCACTATGACTTCACCACAGATCTGTTTTGACAAATAGCAAGAGCTATTATGAAAGCTAGATTGTAAACTATTGCGGTACTATTTTTTAAAACATCCTATGTCCTAGCTAGACAATTGGAAATGTATTGTTAGGCTTAAGTTATAAATATTAGAAATTATCAGGCAGTTGTTTAAATTATTTAGGAGCACGTGCAAAATGTTCTGGAAAAACCTTGCCTAAGAAAAGAAAGCTAGTCATCGTAGTTACTAGCATCAAAGTTGGATTCATTCAAAATTAAAAAGAAAACTCAATAAAAAACAAAGGTTTTAAAAAAAAACTGTTCGTAATTTCTGGTTTGGCGCCAAATGTTGACAGCTTACTTCATATTTTTCTTATGTTTTTTTGTCAAAAGTATGTCAAAATGATCACAACATGCTTCACGGAATTGTGATTCAAACTTCAAACGTCTACCACCTCTTTGTTAACCGAATTACATGTAAAACTAAATACCTCGTTTGTTTGTGTCAAACATCACGTAACAAAGACTTTATACGTGTGAGGTATTGTTGACATTATGTTTATTGTAAACAGACGGCCGAAAGCGTGACGTTACATAATAATTAGCAATTTGTCGAGCAAGCGGAAGCCGGTGACCATTTAATTGTTGCTAATCACTTAATTTTTAAACGCTTTTAATAACTAATTGATGTGATCTAAATAGTATTCAATGATTGTATCATGTTTGCATGCTGAACAATGTCATTATTTCAAACTTTGGATTTCAATGTATTCGCCGAATGGATATAGATAGCGAGGTGAGGGCTGAAAAAATAGAATAGGATCACTCCGTCTTATTACTGACCAAATTTAATCGTCAACACGCCTGCCAAGCGTGGCAAAATCGCAAAACCATCCTTCTGGTGAGTTCTGTGTCAAACAGTGGAATAATATTATTTGGGGTAATAATTATGAAGTCATCAGGAATTGAAATTGCCATCAATTTTTCTAGGGCATTTGAAAGCTGAATTTGATTTAATGATCAGCTCACAATATTCCACTGCTAGACATAGGCCACTCAAAAAGGAGTCTATTGCCAAAATCGAACCGTTAGGCTGGCAGGTTCTAAATTAGTTTCTAATTCTATATAATTTCTAATTAGTTTTTCAGGTTCTAATTATCTAAAATATCAAATAAAGTATCTAAATTAGTTTTTTTTTACTGCATGGTATATGGTTGGAAGAGAAGACGCTGTTGCCCATCCTTATATGAGTTAAGAGGAGTTATAATAATACACTAGAACCACTCTTATGAAAACATAATAATATCTCTGAGACTTCATCATTAATATCGACTCAGATACGACCCACCGTAAGTGCGTCTAGAATTTTCTAATACCTCTACACAGTTTCATATTGAGATAGGTACGAAGCAACAAAATAGGTAGGAATCATTAAAAGCAACCGTATTCCTCAAAGATCGTATTTCCTAGCTTCTTAAACTTAATAGACGGTATTAGAAAACTCTATTACGCACTTACTGAGGGTCATAAATGAAACGTTTTTCAGAATTCCGTCTAAGTCACGCGTAATTTTTGAGTAAATGGCAACAGACTATACACGGGTTGTTAGTTGTTATCAACTAACAACCCGTGTGTCTTGAAAAATATTGATTAAGTATGATAATTATTACTAGCGGGCTCCGCAAACTTTGTGTCGCGCCAGAATAGTATTAGATAATTGTTTAAAAAAAATATAAAGAAATACACTTTCTCAATTTTTTTAACGTTATCCTTCCATATGGCTTTCCATATTTAATACAGAGTAGGATTCCTGGACGAAGAAAAATCCAAAAACACCAAAATCATGTGTAAACTAACACAACTTTCTTTTGTATAGGATTTCTTTCCCGCACTGAGATCAATCCGATTTCGTCTCGACAAAAGCCACGGCTAAGACTAGTCTAGATTAGTTCTTCAACAAGTATATTTGTTGCACAAAACAAGGCTCGTTAGTGAACTAACCCGAGACCATATTTGAGTCAGCACAATGTTTTGCTATCCGGTTACATGTTTTGTTTTTGGGCGAAAAGCAACCGCTGTTGCGAAACAAAACATTTGTGTTGCTGGTCGAGGCAATAACAAAAACTAACGATAAATCGAACGATTGTTCGTATGTTAATTACTAGCTGTTGGCCACGACTTCTTAAGCGCAAAAATCTAATTTCTAAATGTGGACAACATCACATACTGTTCTGATCCCAATTTGACTATTTAAAGCAATCTTATTTTTGAAACCAGAAACAACGAAGGTTCATAGAAACAACGGGTTTCGGTGTCTGTAACAATAAACCCGAGAAAATTTAGAAAAACACATTTTTTCTACATTGAGCCGTCCGGGAATCAAACCCGGGACCTCGGAGCAGGCGACACCTTGAAAACCGGTGTGTACGCCACTCCGCCACGGAGGTCGTCAAAATCTCTGGTGAAAAAATAATTATTATATCAAACGGAAACAGTTTTTAAGGGTGAAAAGTAGACTATGTTATTTTTTGACCCCTAGACGACCATTGCATAAAAAATCATGACAGCCCTTTTACTATGAAAATCAAGCATGACTATGTTTGGACTACCACGGGAACCGTTAATTATTGCGAGATTTAAAGTAGCCTAGTAAATAGTAAGCTATTCAAGGCCATATTACACTACATCCTTGTCAAATTTTATTCGGATTTGTTGAGTAGTTTGTTACGAACATTCATCCAAAACTTCATTTTTGCCTACCCTGTTGTTCTAACACCCCGTTGGTCTAGTGGTTCACATACCGGGTCAAGATGGGGTCCAGCTTCGATACCCAAGTCGGGCAACAAGAGTTCCGAATTAACATTGCTCGGGTTTTTTAATCACTAAACCGCATTTGGCAAGCGTGGTGATTATGCCTGTACCCATCATTGCTGTGGGAACTTGAAATTAATGATGGAGGCCTTTGCCCTGCAGTGAGATGATTAGAGGTTGTTACTTAACTTTAGTTTTTGAACGTGTCCCGCGACTTCGTATAAGTGGATATTACAATTACTTTGTCATGACATCACCGACTTACGATGCTGACTCAAACTCAAACACAAACGTTTATTTGCTAAGAACACAGTTATTAAAGGTAATAAGTAAAAGTAAGTAGGTACAGTGTTCAGTCTGCTCGCAGACGTGCAAAAATTCAACTATGCAGTTACGAACTGATGGGATACATATATACATAGATGTCAACAACTGACTGTTGTTAACCTACTTTGAAAGTAAGAAATCCGTAACATGACTCTGAATGACTCATATTTAATAGATTCTATATTCATTTACTTATATCAAAACCAAAATTTTTCTTGAAGTGCCTTCTCTTGATTGAAAATAGGTTATTACGGTCGGATGACCTACTGTTTAATATGCCAAAGATCGGCTTACATATTTTTGTTTAAACTTATGGACGAAATCCCTAACGGACGATTCGCCTACGGTCATCTCACCTACGTTCATTCAACTAATACAATTAACTAAGGTTGATTGAACCCCGACTTGCCATGGTCTTTCGGGGTGGTACTAGTCTGCCTGATACTAGAGTGTATCAGTGTAATTCAAAATCCGGAGGCGAGGAGGGAGAGCAGCCTCTGCCCTCTGTAACGAGGTTCAGGCACCCCGCTGGAGCGACTGCAGGCGACCAGCAGGCCTTATCTGAGGAGGCGAGCTTGGGTGCCTGAGCCTTGTTACGCTTGGGCGGAGAGGCTGCACTTCCCGCAGCGCCGGAGACGAGGAAATCCAGTTAGTTGAAACATCCAATAGCGCAACCATCAGATTAATCGATTGTTAGTCCAATTGATTTTAGTTCAAACAAAATTATGTGAATTAAAAAGTAGGCGAGTCGTCCAATAGGCAATATGAACATATGTTTTTTTTTAATATAAATAATGGGCTTGCTCTTGACTACATACTTAACCATACGGTTTAGAAGAAGCCTAAGATGGAGCGAGCTTACCCAGAGGTACTGGTTCTCCTACACACCAGCGGAACACAGAAAAACTGTTTGGCGCTGGACTCCGGCAGGAGGGTGGTAGCATCCAGGCGGCCTCTTACGAAGCCTACCACCGCAAGGGGATCTGTTAGCCGTCATCATTGGTTAGAAAACCAAAGATGCCGTTGCGCAGGGTGGACCACTAGGAGGTAGAATCGACCATAGTTATTTTTGAAATAGTTATAACAAGTTTTGTTGTAATGATACTCGTACGTAACCCTTCTCATAGGCTCTGTCAGCGATCCGCGGGCAAAAATCTAGATTAAGGTAGGAATCAAATTAAGTACTTAATTCTATCTATTCTAGTAACTCACCTGCCTTACAGCGTACAACATGTTATCTTCTGTATCTCTCTTCACGATATATCCACACTGGCACAATACCTTAAGTATCTTATGTTTATCTTAAGGTGTCCTAACTATCAGTCATAACTTTATTTATTCGTATAAGTAAGTTCAATTTACTATTCATTTGTTTTACACTCATGTTATAATATGAACGCCATCTTGTTTTATTCTGTGAATATATTATTTAAGTCAGGATGGTAGACTTCGTCGCTTTAATTTATTAAGAAGAAATATAATAACAAAATATTGAAAATAAAAGTAACCTAAAGATTTACGTTTCCATAAGAGAAGACAAGGATCTACGTTTCCTAATAAATAACCAAGTATTTGTCTGTCCTTTCCAAAATCCAATACAAAGAGCTTTTCTGAACCTTAAAAAGTGCCACTTTATTAACAATCTATGCAACCCATTTCCCTAACCAGTATTACCTTAGCTTATTTTTAAACAAACAAAAGTCTGATTGACCTGACAAACAGCCAACAAATGCTTTATACATAGAATAAATATTAAACCCTACCCAATAAATAAAAAGCTTCAGGCTTATCAGATTTCCTGAAAAGCGTCGTCACGGCCCACTCTTGAGCGGCGGAACATCAAAGAGAGTGCCGGCCAATCGCAGGCCGTCGCTGAAAAGGGACACGCCCACCCGCTGTAAAGAGACGACGCCGCCTTTTGATGTTGCCGACTATCGTGAAATAGGTTTCGGGAGGCGTATTTAGCTTTCATATTATACCAGAGTACATTATTTGCGTCTCACAAAAGCATGTACTCGTGTGTATTTTATATCACAAAAGGCTTTTATGAAAGCTTAAGGAATCCTAATAATTTTGAATTACTAAACTGTACTGTACTCACGTACCTTTATCAAAATCATAAAATGGAATTCATATTTTTATACATGTTGAATTTGTTACTAATGTATTTGTTTTAAATTCAAATTCAAATTCAAATTTATTTATTTCGGATAACTTTAGATCCATAGTGTTAGTAACATAGTTCTTACGTCTAGTATTAGTGAAATTGCGATTCGAATAATTACATAATAATAATAAATAAACCAATTCAATTCAATTTAAAATTAATTAATTTGTATAATATATTTGCTCCGATTTTGGGTTAATTAGGGCAGTGATCCAGTGCTTAATTAGGGCACTATCCCATCTCCCCGCCAAAACCTTTAAAATACTGTTGGGACTACCAAGCATTCTTTTTTGGATAGAAATAATCTTTTTCCGCATTAAAGCATGAAAGCAGTCTACGTGAGCGTCGGCAAACATGCCATTAAATGAAAATATGAAAAACGTAAAACATTGTTTTTCATTGGTTTTAAATAAGCGACAACATGTTTTGAAAATTGAAAATAATGTTTATGATTGAGGTTTATAGAAGTATAACTAAAGATAAAACCAAAACGTGCTAAACCATTAGGAAACGGATTGCATTTTCCATTAAGTTTTACATACTTTTAATAAACTGTCATCCTATGGCAAACTATAGCAAAATGTTTAGCTTTGATATTATTTTTCTTTAACAAGTGAAGCTTAAAGAACTTGGCTTAAACATATAACTCATAATTAATTTGTGCGAATAATGTCTTACAGTTAAGGTGCCAAAAGAGATTGAAGTTTTAAAGAGGCGGGACAGTGATAAATTAATTATGTAATGTACAATTAATATCCCGCCTAAATCACAAAAGACAAATATTAAGTGAGTTCTCCGAAACCAATAGTTGTACGGAAGGTTCCTTTTTAACAGATGGCAAATCAATCTCTGGTAGAGAATGATTTTAGCAATAACCACATTATTATACATATTTGTTAAATTTTAATTCATTACATTGGTTCTGTCCAATATAAGTAATACACAGCAACATTAATGGTAGTAGACAGGGAGATTTCAGTGAAACACATATTATTCAAACGTTTAGTTGATATTAATATTTTCTAGACCGAATTTTGTGATTGAGCTAGGACAATTTAATGCCATAAGTTCCTATCATTTAAATAATCATTTATAGTGTACAGTCATAGCACTTTTTCATTCAAATAACTTTCAAATACGATTTAAGTTTATTTACAGGAAGTTTAGCAATACCACGTGCTAATTTGAAAATACTAATACAGTTTCCCATGAACGAATTGCCACTTTTCGCAGTCTGAAGCCTGGAAGGCAAGTTTATCTTTATTTTTTGCATAATATACAAAAGCATTGAAATTTGATTTGAAAGATCGTTATTACTCGTCCGGAACACAAAGACCAGGGTTGTAATATTGTGTTTGTGTCTATAAGTTTGATGTTTTGTCTTCAATCTACAATCACCAAGTTAGCCTTCAGGGTTGACTGCAGAAATCTTAAGGTCTGTACAAGCCCAGTTTAAATGCCTAGGCCCTTTATGTGCAGAATTTGCTTTGTCTACATATTATTATTAATGTCTGGAAATGCTCTTTAATTATTGTCAACTAAAATCTCGGTAAACACCACTCAATGGTTCTGTTTTTGGAGTTCTAACTACCATTATCATAGTAATAACAATTATATAATTATCCACCGGAAAACAATGTAGTTAATATCTTTGAATATTGGCACTTATTATAAGGTATACTCTGTAAAACTTGGCACAAGTAGTCTTCTGCTCTCGTTTAGGCTTAGGACTCAATGACCTCAAATAACCTCTATGTTTGAAATCCCTTTTATATTAAATACTAAATACGTATGATTACAAATGATTGGAAGGAAGTGTAACTACAATTCTTGAAAAATTAGACTACGTTAATTTTACTTGAAATGTTTATTAAATAATCATAATTTCAATTAAAACTGGCAATTTAATTGAGGTTTTTAAAACATACAAATCAAACATACTTGACTCTTTATTAGGAATACATTAACATCCAGCCTCTCATTTTGTATATCATTGCTGGGGTGGTTTGAATTCAATGATGGAGGCCTTTGCCCTGCTGTTTCTTTACTTTTACTTTACAGTCTCTCTTGACAATTTCAGTGAAATTAAGGTTCTTGAAAGAGCCTCTATATTGTAGGTGGTCCTCACCATGTTTGCCTATGCTATGGGATTTTTTGTTTATGATGTCTAATAAATAGCTTTGTAACATGTATGAAACGTTTTAACCTCGCATCAAGATAAAAACCTCCTTCAATACATTTACTATAAAACATTTACGTATTCAAAATGTTTGTAAACATAGACCTTCATATTAAGGGCTTAGACCATGTTAAGTTTTTCAATTGTCTAAAAATGTCGTAGCAAGTTTACTACGAAAGTTTCCTTCTTGAATTTAGAGCCTTACAAGTTAAATAAAACATATTAAACAACAATGACATATTTAAATAGTAAAACAACAATAACTTTGGTATTACTTATGATCGTAGTTAGTTTGCTACTGTCAATACTTAGCTTTCGTAGCTTCGTAGCTACGCAACATCGTACATGAAATGATTTTTCTATTTGAATACGAAAATAACAGATTTAATATGTAGCCATACGTAACGAAGCCGAATTTAACAATTTGCAAATCTGATGATTTCTTAATAGCTAGAATCTAAGCAACATGTGCTGAGTACGACCTGAGAATTTTATTTATTTTGTTGATTTATATCTAAAAAACAATGATTAGTAACTCGCATATATTAAAAAAATATCAAAAACCCACTTAAGATAAGGTTATATTTGAAAGAGTACAAAAACAATAAACTCTTACAGTAGTTATTATTCATAACATGCGTAAGCGTAAGCTTGACCTAAACTATAAGCTTTCGCCAAGACTCGTAGCTCTGTAGCCTCGTAGCATCTACGAAACCTGTGCTTAACTATTTACATAATTTACAAACAAAATCTGTAAGAAAGTGAATTTTGTAATTATCTTTCTGTCAGTTTAACAATCTGCCCCCTACTGTAGACGGACTAAGTATCTTAAATGGAAAAGGGCTACTGTACTAATAGGGATTACGTAATGTATGGCATCAAATTGTCCTAGCTAGTACTGGCTTAAGAATATATATTTTTGTAAACATGTTTATTTTAAAAGAGCCCTACAATAGTGACCGCGTTTCGTGCGCTGCTTTTTCTAGGCACTACCCCAAATTTGTCCCGAAAAAAGATTAATATTAGGAAAGGCGCCTTCTGGGGTCTATTTGCAGAAATATAACAGATTTTAATTAATTTTAAAACATTATGACGTGCAAAACGCTTCTCGGGGCCTGTTTGTAGTAATAAAACTGATTTTACTGACTTTGAAAAAAGAAAGTTCTCGAAATAACTGACTTTTTTTAGATCTCTCTTAATAGAGAGGTGATATTACGAATTTTTATCATTCATACATTCACCGTGCGGATCTTTCTCGTCAAATGTCTACTTGGAGCAGTGCTGGGACTTTCGATCTAGATGTAGGTTTAGAAGGCCTAGTCCTTATTATTCAGCGCTTGCCTCCACTACCCGAATAGCCATATTTGCCTAACCATATTTATTTGGTACTAGCACCGGGTCTTTCCCATCAAAAAGCTACTCGGAGCAGCGTCTGGGACTTCTGGTCCGGTTTAGGCCTCTGTTCTGAAGCGCGTCAGCTCTCACCTTAGCTGCTCTATAGTAGCTATTTTTTCCTAATCATATTCGGTACGATTCCTTCCTATGTCGCTTTTGATATTCGTTCTAAAAAAGGTCGACCTTGATAGACCAAAGTCTTTTAGTAGATTAAAGAGGGGTTTCGATGGTACATATCGCTTCAGTTCTGCCGCAAATCAATTAACTTCCCAACCATTTCTAGGTGACTCATTTGTAAGTATATATTTTTAATGTGATGTCTTTGGGGATGTTTGTCTCCCATCATAATCTCCATAAGTACATCACGTTTGAAATGTCTTGAGAAAAGGAACAGTCTTAGTCTGGCTGTCGAAACACCTACATCTTCAGGGATTGCCATATTATTCCATTCATCCCTCGTATAAAGATAATTACAGACATAATAGAAATCAATTGTCATATGGCACAGATATAATAATATATGCTTAAACAGACGATCGGTAGAAAGAGTCCGAGTCAGGTGCATTATTTAATATTAATTCAGGTTCAACTACTTGGAAAGAGATCGATTAGGTGAAATATTTTATATTAAGGGGATTTTATACAAGAGCAATGTGCTGCCTCCTATTGATTTAATTTTGTTACTTCTAAACAAAATCAATTCTCAAAAAACTATAACAGTATTATTTTAGCAAATTACTTCTAGTGTTTATTGAATCACTGTTAACTGCTTTTCAGTCTGGCATTCTTTCGTATTGTACATTATTGCTAAAAGCGGCCGCTTTTGGCGTTAGCGACATTTTCGACTATATAAACAACTAAATGAAAAGTTTATTGTGATTCAATAAATACTAGAGGTAATTTGCTAAATTGATACTGTGCTAGTTTTTTGAGAATTGATTTTGTTTAGAAGTAATAAAATTAAATCAGTTGGGGGCAGCACATAGCTCTCGTAGTCCCCTTAATTGAGGTTTACTTCTAGTGGTTTGCATACTTTTACAAAGTAGATTTGTTTTTTGGTTGTTGTCAGAAATTTTAGGTTTTTGCTATCGTAAGACTTATTATTTCACGTTTATATTGAAGCACTTCATTGAGGCGACGTGAGTTGACTGCTGCCTAAGAGTGCCCTACACCGTCTTATAAAGTTACTGAATTGAGACCTTTCTTTTCCCTTCTTGATCGACCTATTACAAGAAAAGCAAAATAATTATTAATTAGAGCGTAATGCCAACAAAATATAAGTTTTTAAACTAACATATAAACAATAACTTGCTTTCCAATTGCCAAATGTATTAAACCACTTATTGTGTGAGTTTTTTTTTATATTTACGATTAAGGAAAGCAACCTTAGGTGGTGACCAATGGATCACGTAATTAGGCTTAAAATTAAGTGACTACTTTCAAGTCAGTCAATTTATACTTGTTAAGATTTTTTACGTTTATCAGTAAAAACGCGGAGTACGCGGAGAGAAAGATAACAGTAGAGTGCGTTAAAAGCATCGGATATAAATATTTAAACAGAACATACACAGTATAAATAAAATTCACAGGACGTTCATACATTAAAATTAAACAAAAGAATACCTAATTATTAATTACCTATATAGGCACAGCTACAGTTTCTCCGTTTCTAAGACAAATTGCAATTTAATACAAATAATGACTTGTACGAGTACTATTTGGCGCTATAAATACGAAACTTATTGTTAAAACCTATTTCCAAAAAGGATTTATTGATAAGAAGAGTCAGATTGTGAAATCCAAAAACAAGAAATTTATAAAAATCGAATCGCATTTTCGCGGGAAACGCGGTCTCTTATCAGCTGTCAAAAGTGGCACTCTAAAGCGGGCGGCTGCGATTGGCCGGACCGCTGATAAGCGTGTCAAGCGACTCTCCTATTGGCTGCTCGAAGCGCACATGAGCGACGGACCACGTGCTTATAAGTTCCACGTTCGAAAATCAAACTTTTCTCGCTGCTACGAGCGCGACTACGGCTACGCGTTTAGTTTTTTTATAATGCGAAAAGTTTGTATTGATTTGAATGCAGATTTTTTAAGCAAATTAAATGTACACTGATTATTTGTAATTAGTAGCAGTGTCTACTTACGTGAGTCCAATCGATTCGTCAACACGATTTTGAAAAGTAAGAACTATGCAAGGATTCTCTAAAAATTATTCATTAAAATACAAAGGAGCGACCTTAAACTAGATCTAAACTCAGCATATCCTCGTCAAAAATCCCCAAAAAAATAAATCATCACTCACAGTGTCATTAAAAAGTATAAATAAGCACGAAACAACTATAAATAAAAACAATTAAACAACCAAACAAAACTTCAACACTTTACAGCGACGAAATCTACCACTCATGAGCACCGCCGCGGATGCAGTTCTGGATGCAAATTATTTACGAGTTGCAATCGGTTGCATTCTATCAAAAATACGTCGAAAACTGCCGAGGTACACTGTTATAAAACCGTTCCAATCTAACTCGGGGTATTTTATTTATAATATAATATATTTGCTTGGAAAGCGCGCCTCTAAACAATACACAACAGTCGTCGACGCGGCGGGAACAACAATGCTAGGGCGAAATAAGCAAGAAATATTTAACTACGGCGCGGGGAGGGGCGGGCACTGGCCCTCAGTATTGGCGCTACGGCTGTGGTAGTTATAGTTTACGTGATACACAGCTCAAATACAAATAATATAAACATTACAACTGAGCATGCGCGGTACCCGCAGACAGAGACGACGAGAGACCCCGGCGCGGATATCAGACAGAAAAAAACACAAATCAGCTCATAATAAACAGACTCTAAACAAAAATAAAACTTCAAACTATCGTAACCATGTATTGGTATTACTTAATTTGCTTTTTTATAGATTAATTTGCATATTTTTGACAGGGAACGCGTCTGTGCGGAAGCGTTGTACGCATGCGTACAAGATGGCAGTGCGAAATGCTATTGACGATGCAAAATGTTTATTTTTTGAGCCAACACCGTCGCGAAATGTTCTACGTAGGCTTCAGAATTTTAGTTCCTTTGCCTTATTAAAATTGATCATTTCATTCAGCTGATTTAAGTACCTAGCCATACTAAAAAGTATTCTATCATAAAATAAAAAATGGCGCGAAAAAGTTTTCGTATCATTTGATATGATTCATGAATGTCGTAAGATCATATTCTAGTAGGTGAGGAAGATAAGAACGTAATCAGTTTTCTGAGAAAGTCTGTGGGGAGTTTGAGCTGGATTTATTTCAATTATAATCCGATATGAACGTTTAGCGCGTGCGCGAGGCATCATTTACACCGAAGCCGAAGCGTTTGAGAGAATAAAACACCTTGGTGGAAGAGTAATTTAGTCAGTAAAAAAAAATGGCAGTTGTATTCAAAATCTTTATTACTATATATCTCAAAATGTCATATATTTATTTACAGTCACTACAAGTCATTTAATTGGTATAATGTTTACTGTATCATTGACCTACAAGTAGAAACGATAACCTTAACTTCCAAATCAGTTATTTTGCGAGTTATAAAATAATTTAATAGCACAAATCTGACTACGCCTATCATTATCGGCGATCTGAATTGACGGAACTGCTTGAATAAGGCCCTGAAATCAGTTTTATATCTATATATAGGGTCCAGATGTCGCTCCAGGACAAATGTGGGCTAGTGCACCGGAAAAGCAAACAAAACTTGGTCAGTATCGTTGGACAATTTATAAATGACTATTATAAAAAAAAGGTGCGAGCCAGGCCAATGTAATGCCCTACGTTATACCATTAATAGTAGAGACAAACTTCTTAGCGTTCCATGGATTCACCGTGTGGGTGCCGGGTCCATCGTGTGGCAGAAAGAGAAACTCCGAGTAGCTCCCGGGACTTGTGACACGGGTGTAGGTTTAAGGGGCCCCTTTCCGACGTACATCAACAACCACCTTCACTACTCGTGTTTCTCTCCCTGCCCAGACAATGACCCTGCTAATGCAGCTTTTAGACACTCGCTCTAAGGTATAGTAAGTATTTTTCGTAAAAATTGTTTTAACATACGATTTAAGTTAGTACAACGTCCCGTTGGTCTAGATGGTTCAAGTACCGGGCTAAGATCTTGTGGTTCTGGTTTCGATAACTGGGTCGGGCAATAAGATTTTTGAACATTGCTAGGGTTTGTAACCACCAAGGCACCAACCCGCATTAATCCTGGTAGTTCGGCATTTATGGATATCCATCGAACGCCTAATAGCACCGTATGCGCCGGCTCGCGACAGTATGGGTCTGACGAACCGCCGTGCTGACGTATTTTGTAGTTATTTAAACATAATAATTAAGTATATCATTTAATGAAATCAAACTCAACGCTTTGTCTATATTTATAGTAGCTTTAAATTTGCATAAAAATTTTACATTAAATGTCCGTAGTTTAGACACAATATTGAAAAAACATTACAAACAGGTGTAGGTTTGTGATTTTTTTCTATCGAGCGAAATTAATCAAATCATGTAACCGATAACGAGTGTGACTAGACTAGGTTCTTAAGAAACACAAATTTTTTTCAGACTTTAAACGCTGTTTTCTAAGTCTCAGATGGGTTTTAAAAACTCAAAAACGCTGCCTCTAAGGACTACCAAGCCTTAAACAATCGTGGTAATTGTACCTGTACCCATCGTTGCTGTGGTCGCACTGGTAACTTGAGTTCAATGATAGAATCCTTTGCCCTGTAGTTGAATGACTACAGACCGTTACTTAAGTTCATATAACGACCGTGAAAGAAGATATTGTCACAAGGATTGAGAAAGGGATGCTTAGATGGCTTGGGCATGTAGAGAGGATGAATGAGAGAAGAATGACTAGACAGATCTACAAGACGAGTGTGAAAGGGAACGTTGGAAGAGGAAGGCCTAGACGAACCTATCACGATCAAATCGGGGATGTTCTGAAGAAAGGTCAGGTCAAGAGTACTCTAAACCGACGAGCATGCATGAAAAGATTGATGAATGTGGAAGAAGCGAAAGATGTATGCCAGGATCGTAGTAAGTGGAAGGCCTTGGTCTCTGCCTACCTCGTTGGGAAGGAGGCGTGATAATATGTAAGTATGTATGTATATAACGACCTTTCAGCAGTACGTAGCCTGGGGTACTTAATTTTTTGAAATGCAGATGCATATCTCAGGATAGGATTTCCCACTTTACGCAGTCTGAAGCCTAGGATGGCTATGTTATCTTTATGCCTGGCCCTGGTGAGTATTGTAGTTGTGTATGTCACAAATATCGGTTGTAATGGTAAGTATTTAAGGTTAAAGTTAATTAAGGTTACCATTAAGACGATGGTCTAGTGCCCCGTTGGTCTAGTGGTTTAAATACCGGGTCATGATCTCGGGGTCCCAGGTTCGATTCCTGGGTCGGGCAATAAAAAAAGTTTCGAATTTTTGAACGTTGCTCGGGTTTGTGATCACCAACCCGCATTTGGCAAGCGTGGTGATTAAGCCAGTACCCATCATTGCTGAGGTAACTTGAATTCAATGATGGAGGCCTTTTCCCTGCAGTGGGATGATTATAGGCTGTTACTATTAAGACGATAGTTGAAGAACAAAGATATGACAATAAGAGGCTACTTCTTTTTTGTGTGTCTACTAGCCGTGATGGTTAAACGTAACGTTCCTGAAATAAGTATTTCGACATGTATTTATCTGCCAATCTTATATTTTAAGTACTCGCGAGCCCGAAGCAAGCGCATATTAATTTCTACTTTTAAAGTAGAATGGGAAATGACTTTCCCCTAAAATTTTATGTATAAAAAATGTAATATAGGTATAATATCAGTATTTAAATTTGAAAAATGAGATCTCAGTTATACCTAGTAATAGTCAAAGAGCGTCGACTGCAAACGGTGTAAACGCAGTTCTCGTAGCAGTAGGCCATTGACATTTTTATTGGCCGATGATTTAACACCTATCGATTCAGCCACCACTAGTCATCTTCTAGCTCAGAAAAAATTTGAATTACAATCTGTTTCATTGAGGCGAATCGTGCGACCCCTGTTTGAGATAAACCAGTTTTTCTTGCAGTTTCTGTTCTTTTTTTTTTTAGTCTTGTCATTGAATTTGGTTTTAAAACGAATAGTACAACAAGGCACGTTATTCTGTAAGCCGTATGCCATTACTAGAAAAGAGAAAAAAATACTGGTAATATCACCTGCCTCGTTCCATATTCAAATCGAACTGGCCGCACCGGTATCGATCGCACGCGGAAACTTTAAAAACAAAAAAGGCAAAATGGCGCGTGCCTTTTAAAAAAATATTAATTAAGAGTTGAACTATGAGGTTTAGTAATACAGTAGGAGGTTGATGATGGTGGGCGTGGCTGCCGCCCTCTGAAAAGCGACGCCCAGCGTAGCTTTTGAGCGACCGCCTACCCGCGCGGTTAGGAGATGAAGTGCCGATTATAAATTTTATGGCCAACAAAATTGTGAGATTTTATAATACGTATTATTCAACTAAATAAAAATTTTAATGTGATTTAAATTAAAATGCCTGTAACTAAAATTCTGAGGTCTTGAAGTCATAAGTCAAAGTCGAATTTGAATGAAATCGCTTTGAAATTATAAGTTAGTTCTTTGGTCAGTTAGAATTAAGGAATTGAATGTTTTATTTAAGTTTTGCCTAGAAATGCCTATGCAAGTCTAACTTTCTTTATAAAAGCTTTTATCTTAATTTAGTATCAACGCAAAACGCAAAGTCCTTCTTAGTGTATAATAAAGCTGAAATTTGGAAAATAGGTTTATATTGACTCAATTTGACTCCATAAGATGTTACTGCGTGTGCTATTTGACCACAAACAATAGGCGCATGATATTTTTAGATCACAACATAGTTGCTCAAAGAAATGATGCAAATAAATTGATGCGTCACTTCCCCAAATGACATATAGTTAGGTAAGGAATCTACCATATTATGTCGATAAAAATGAATAGAAAAATACAATACCTACCCATTCAAATACAGATATTACAACAAGATGCAGAGTTTAACATAACATTTAAGGAGTGCTTGTTGGAAAATTGTTTTTAATCTCTTCAGAGCTTTTTATCCTTTAAAATAATGAATAAACTGCCAACTTACAGTATGTACGAGTATATTATCTCTTATTGTTGTTTTTTTTACCTTAGTTCCTTCATTTGGTTGAAAAACGTGGTTTTTCGTTTTAATTTTATTAAGTATTCAGAAGATTTTATTTTCTTTCTTTAATTGTTGCAATGCCTTTACAGGGTCATACTCGTATTACTGGAGTACGTACTTAATTATGAGATCTTTGTACTAAAATGTTACAACAGAACCTACAATTATTATAATCATTAATATAAGAATCCCAGCTCTTAAACTATAAACGCTAATGGCGGAGAAATAGCAATAAAGCTCCATAGTCTGCCTTGAACAATAAAACCTTACACTATCTTCATTTTAAATTCAACTCTAACACCAACTTGTTAGGTTGAAAACTCCTTACCGCGCACCTTAGTGCTGAAGTGGTAAAACTACTAGGTTTATAGGTTATGTATAAAGGGGGGTTTCCCCCCTCTTCCTAGGAAGTGCGATGAATACCCAACTAAACTGAATGGAACAAAACCTTGTGGAAATGAAACGATATTGCATGGAGTGTTACGGATTTTAATTATGAATGTTTAAGAGTTGAAAGAATTTTAATTTCGAACTGTATTTTGAAGATGACAAGATAGCTGAAAGTTTGCTAAAGTATCTTAATTTTAACTTGGGAGTATCTGCGTCTTTGTCTTAGAACTAGGTATTCTATTTAAAACCTCGTTATGTTACTCAAAAAATAACTTTTTAAGTTAATGGCGGATGAAATGCTTGTTTGTAGTGATGTGTGGCGCCGCACAATAGAGTACCACATCTTCTCTTTCTATGGGTGTCGTAAGAAGACTAAGGGATACCAGCCAGAATATGACGTGAAACTATTTTTAATGAGCTTTGAGTAAATAAAATAATTACCTAATCATCGCCGTCAAATCACCGGTATAGAACAAAATAGCAACATCATCTCGTTTCTCGTTCATTAGGTGTCGAAAAATGCGGCTATACCAGTATTTCTAAGGGAAGACATCTTAACAATATTCTGAATGCGAAAGTTTTTATGGACGTTTGTTAATCAATCAGGCCAGAACGACTGGCCGGATATAGAAGAAATTTGCTAAAGACTGGAACGGCACATTAGCTAGGTTACTTTTTATCTCGAGAAAACTGTCGGTTCCCGTGGGATAATCAAAATCAAATTTCCTTATTCCCCAGACACGAAGTTGCGGCAAACAGCTTACATTCCTATGACATTAACCCTTAAATGATAAAACTTTTAATATCTACTAAACAGTAACGATTTGTCAAAACGCCGAATCGTCACCGCTATTTTACGGTCGAACGGTAAGAAAACACTTTTATTGGCGGTAAAGGTTTTACAGCAAGATACTGCTTACTAGGATGTTGGTATCACCTAACCCTTTTTATTAGATTCTTCGCTAAGCTATAAAGTTTGGCCACCAAATAGTATCTTATAGATTAAATTCAGTTTTAAAACCTCTCCAGTAACAATACAGCCTCATAATTATAATTTTTTGTATGACCTGACGCTTATCCCTTGACAAGTCCGATTTCGAAGATTTTTTAATCGATGGACCTTTCCGCCTTTGAATTTGGTTCTCCTTACTTCTTAATTTTTACCCGCCCACTGCCACTTCAGCTCCACGATTCTTGGAGCATTGCATATGCATTTCCTCGTTTATGATTCTATCACGCAGGGAAGTACCAAGCATTACTCTCTTCATTGCCCACTTTGCGACCTTGAGCTTTCATAAGAACATATCTACTAAGCGAGAGCTTAGTAATAAAAGGCAATCAAAGACAATGATAATGACTTATTCAGCCTCGGCGTCTGATTTTCAATTTTTCTTTTTCACCCCACAGATTATAGTCGCTGCCTGTCCAAGGTTATTACGTATAGGCCCAATGGGCTGATATTTAAAATTCGAAAGCCCGTATAAGAGGCATAATGCCATACCTCAATTTTTTTCGTTATTTTGTCTTTGGCCCCCAAAAAAGGATTTATTGGCAATCACACAGCATCAAAGATGGGAACAAAGGCTCTAAACTCTATGGTCCTTCTCAACCCTCGGGATTATGGTTTAAGATGTTAGGTCAACAATGGGGTCAGGGCTGTTTGACCTTGTCATTATTGCAATAGGTAGATAGATAGCTAGGTACAATCGAATACAAAATTCAATGTTTTGGAATCAGTTAGGAAGTAGGAATTAGTATACTTACTCATTTTTATGACTTGTAGTTCCGACACAAAATAAATAGTACCACCTCTTCTCTTCATAAGGGTGTTGTAAATAGCAAAGAACTGACCGATAGTAGTTTAACCATGGTGTAAAGATGACGCTGCTGCATGCTCGTCTTATTTTGCCAGTACTCCTTCTCAGTCGCCTCTTAAGAAAGAGAAGAATTGGTGTTATGCTTTTTTAGTGCCGGCAAACACATAACATGATCTAATTTGTATAATTAAAATAACAAACAATTATAAAAACATAAATAAACACTAATTAATAATGATGAATGAAAGAACCAATGAAATTTCTTTTGTCTTATCAAAAGGTCTAAGAGCTACTAAAAAAATAAGTCATCAAACCATATCAATCAAAATAAGGTAAGAATCTCTGAATTTGATAAACCCATTACACTTATAAAAACTTTTAGGATTTCTTAATCCTAAAACTTGTTCCAAAACCTACATAAGGTCTGTAAAAGCCATTTTATGCACATTTTTTGCAAATATCTGTTCGCAGCCAACCAGTCTCTTACTCGTATTTAAAGAAATAGGTAACTTATTTATATATTTTGATATAAATTATTTTTATAAGTTGCTTATTCATTCAGCCTTGAGTTTCAATCTTATCAGCAAAATAAACAACAATACTGTCGCATTACTTCATTCAAGTAATTATTGTGTAATACCTACTAAAATATGGAACTAACCTGCCGCCTTAAGGCTTAAATCTGAGCTTTGCAGTGAGATGTAAAATATATGTCATTTCTCAAGGCCTAATCTGTCTTTGTACCAAATTTCACCAAATTCGGTTTAGTATTTTAAGCGTGAAAGTGTTACGGACAGACGGACAGACAAAAATACTTTCACATATATGTATAATGATAGTAAAGATAACAATTATACACAGACCCAAAAATGCCACTATAAAATGTCATAATGTGTCATACCCGCCAAATGAAAATTCAACCTAACTTACATGATATACAGAATGAAATTTTAACCACTTTCCATATATTTTATAGGCGTTCAGTATCGTATTTAGAGCCTATTTATGAAGTAAAAAATGTAAATCAAGTTGTCACCCGAAAATATTTTTCGCGGTATAGTTTTCAATTTTTACGGTCCTAGACCTGTTAAGGTATAAAAGGAATATCAAAAACTTATGAATAGTATCGTAATGGATGAATGAGATGCGCAACGCGTAAAAAAAGTGTTGCTAGGCGGCCGTATCAAAAATTTTAGATTATTGGAGGACATTTTCTAAGTGTTTTATCTTGACATTATTGTACTGGGCTATACCAAAAGAAAACATACGTCATTTGTATTTTGTCTCGTAGATTAATATATTACAATTTGGAAAGTGATTGAAATTTCAGCCTGTATAAAGTTAAACACTGCCAAGTACAATGAATAAATTGATATAATAATAACTAGATAGGTACTACACAATAACCAAGCAATGCAACGTTTGACGACCATTTGGATCAGCGGTAGTAAACGCTGCTTCTGAGCCATGGGTCGCAGGTTCGATCCCCGCACAGTACAAATATTTGTGTGCCTGAACATGTCTGTTTGTACTGGTCTGGGTGTTTTCTATGTATTATAAGTATGTATTTACAAAAAAAAAGTATATAAGTAAATTTATCGGTTGTCTAGTACCCCATACGACAGGGTACTTAATAGTACCTTAATTTGGGACTAGATGGCTCTGTGTGGCCCAGTGAGGCGTGTCTTAAAAAAAAAAAGTTTGTAACTCCTATTGCCTGACAATGGAATCGAACCAAGGACCCCGAGATCTTGGTCTGGTGTTTAAACCTTTTAATTAACCATTAATAATTAAATAAGACCATAATCTTTTTTACTCTAACTGCCATAAAATTGCTATAATGTGCTAGTTTCATTTGGCTAAACAGCGAGTATTAAGTAACACACTGACGTCGCGTCGTCACTGACTCATATTATCACCAAATATGACCTTCTCACATTAAAGATAAATTGATAAAAAAGATCATTTAGCAGGACTGGATTTAGGGGTGTACACAAAATGAGCTTCTTACTTAGTAGGAAAAATCAATTTATTTCAGGAAATAAGGAAAATCTTTGGAACCAAACAATCGCGTGGTATAGTACGCTACCGGCACATAAAAATAGCACCTTTTCAGACTATTGGTGTCGTAAGGGGTGAATGAACTCCTTTAGTCACCGTAACATAACCATTCAATAAATACTAGAGATTATTCTAGTTTTTTGAGAATTGATTTTGCTTAGTAGAAACAAAGTTAAATTAATTGGGGGCAGCACATCATAGCTCTAGTAGACCCTTGGACGAATTAACCACTCCAAGAGTAGACCCCTTAACCCAACGAGACGTTTCGAACACTTCACAGCGTTCATGGTCACGGGCATGCCAGACCAGGTCTGACAGGTCTTCCAGACAGACAGGTTTCGTAACAAGGTGATTAGGACAAAATCCCCAATTTGGAGAGGCCAGTGTCCAGCGGTGGGCTGATACAGGCCGGTGAAGACAATGATGGGCACACCTAAGTACAATCAACAGCATGAGTATGTCGCAGCCTTCGTGGAAGAAATTTGTATGTGAAAATTGACCACTTTTCAGGAGCGTGAGAAACTGCCCTATACGTCAACATTGGAATATAAATAGCAAGTGTCTTATCTTTCTTCGTACCAAATTTCATCAAAACGGGTTCAGATGTTCATGTTCAAGTTCTTTAAATGTTTAGGCATATGAAAGTGTGTAGAGACCGACCGAGTTACATTCCCATTTGTACCTAATAATATTAGGTGTTAAAATATGAAATTGCCGTTTTGTATGGACGAAATCGAGAAAAGTCATTTTTAATACTAACAATTTTTTAGTTTTTTTTAAAAACGCCTGAACCGTTTTCGATGCAATTAAAGGTGAAAGTTAGATGGTTATAAAGCTACGCATTATAGTATTTAAATTTCTGAAAATCAAAGTATATAATACAAATATACTTAATTGAAGCAAGAAGGTCAACTGACACATTGTAAGGGGTCTTTTCAACGACTTCCTTTGAAGTAATAGGCACTAGTATTGCATTTTTTTAGTCAAAAGTTACTTTATTTAGTTTTTGATACAATACAAAAAGAATTACGCAATAATATGACTATACTTAAGAGCTATAAACAAAATAAAAAGTGGGAAAATAATCGGCAATTTCATACTTTAACCCCTATTATTAGATATAGTTAGATAGATACACACCACATTGCACTAAACACAAGAAGAGATGGTTTTCCTATATGAGGTTATGCACTTAGTTCTTGAATATTGAATGTATTTACTATAATTGTTTTAGTGTTATAACTGTTGGAGAACCTAATAAATATATAAATAAAGACAAAATATTACAAACAAGAGAAAATGTACAATTAAGCAGTCTTATAAGTGATCTCCACCAGACAACCTTTGAGCAGGGGAAATCAAGTTTTAGTAGAGTAGTAGCACAGTGAAAGACAAGCGATGTACAATTAGTAAGAAACTAATACTCACTAGTAAAGGTAGCTGCACCATTGGTCTCTGTAACAAAAATGTTGAAATATTAATAAATAGTTTTTATCGCCAAGGATTTGTTTTGTCAACATAAGTTAATAGATTAACATTATTTAAGGTTAGGTATATTTGTTTAATCGATTTGTATGTTGATAATTATTTGAACTCATTTGTTTAGGAACGACTCTTCTCGCATGTTCCGAGTTTACGTTTTACAAAATGTTGTTTGAAAACATTCGTCGGTGGCGATAAAAATTGTTTTTACTTTTAATTAAAAATGCTGCCACACTTGCGGCACGACGCCAACTTTTGTTGTGACATTTTTTGTAACCAGTGTATAAGGTTTTGTACTGTTTTAGAATTAAAAACTTTTCAAATAATTACAAAAAGCTTTTTGTGGACAGAAAGAGAGTAAAAATATACTGAAAAATGTCTTTGCCATATGAGCGGGCCTTCGCTTTTACAAGTATCATTCAGCTTTATGTCATGTATATGTCGCGCAGTATGATAGATAAAGCCGTAATATAGTTATATCCCTAGGGATATAATTATATACTGTGACATAGCTATACGAAAGCGATTTATTACTATCTTACTAGGAATATAATTATAAATCGGTTTAAGTTTCGTGATATAATTATATTACTGGATCAAGTGTAGTGAAATAATTGTGGGAATGTATTGCAAAAAAACATTCAGGCAGGACCAAAGCGACAAAGCTGCCGAGAACTTAAAAAAAGCCGCTCACAAAATGAAAACACACTCATCAAACAATTTTTTTTTAGTTTAAATGAGATAAACGTTGTGCAACCCTTTCCATGTTCGGTGCAAGTCACAAGTCTAGTTTTTAAATTTAGTGCGATAGTCAACAAACTAAAAAATATTTATAGCACCACCCCTTTTCGTCCAATGGTGGTTTTACGAGGCGACAAGTAATAATTACCGTCGGTTTCTTGGACAGTTACCTGACACCAAGTTGCGTAACACAAAGCCATAAAAATAGCGTGTAGGTAGTTATAAATGTTATTAAGTTGTATGAACAGACATCGGCAGGTCAACCTACCCAAAAAGTTAAAGGTCATTGAATTGATTTTCAACTTTAAGTCCAGCAAGTAGAGATCATATTGAGAAAATTTTATGTTTTGTAGTACCTAGGTTGACGTGCTGTTTTCTGTACTTATGTTAGTCTGTAAGGTATAAATTTTATGGGCCTTTAAAAAAATGTTGCCTGATATAAACGATATATAAATGAATAATGACAGAAAAAGACGGGTAGCAGCGTATTTACTAAGTAATAAGACGTTGTTTTTTTTTGCTGTCATATTATTCTTCTTTTTCCCACGTTCCCTAAAGGGCCCATCCCTAAAGCCTCCATCCCTAAGGGCTGAACATCAAAATATGTTTTTCGCGTGAAATCGCTTCGTCACGCAATGATATTGCCTTCAATTTTACCATCCAATGAAGGATAATTTGTTTTTATTAGAAGGAGGAAGCTTTAGAAGTGTCTTGTCGATAAGAAATCGAGCTTTTCAAGTGTGTTTTTGAACTGAAAATATAGTAGCAAACCGTTGTAACGTGCAATTTAATTAAGGTTAATTTAGATTTTCAAGACTTTCTAGTTAATATAGTATTAAAAACATTTTAATGGAGTTGATATCAGTATTTTTGTGACCAACACAGCCAGCCTCTTTCGGATTTATTTAAAGTTTTTAAAATTAGAACCCACAACAAGCCTCAGTAACAGTCATCCGAATTGTCATTAGATAAATGAAAACTGAACATGTCCTGATAGATCTTTAAATTGTTTTATTTATGTTTACTATAATTACGTTTTAATATGTGCAGTATACGAGTACAGACGTTTCAATGTATGTCTTATTTTACTACTTTATGTACTACCAAAACTTACCGAGTCATCTATGTAATCGACATCCTCTTCGTCCCGTTGGAGACACATCCAGATATCACTAATTGTTCCGGTTTATGAAGCACTAACACTTAATCATCAAACCGTCTCATAGACTAATGTTATATAAGAGAGGTCCTAGGAGCGCACCCTGCGGCACACCTCGCAATGCTTCGACTGAAGGCGTACCACTTCGATTGTTTTGAATACAATCTGTAACAGAAGAAAAAACAATAATAAGCCCAACAGTTACGTGATATGTTTACGTTTGTGAGCGAGGGTTCCGCGACGAATATGTTGTCTAAGGCTTAACTTGATTCTAGTTTGACAAGTTAATAGAATTAGTAAAACTGCTCACTTAGTAACATTTTCAGGAGTTGAACATAAGTTTGTATCATAGAAGTATATAATTAGGTGAAAAACAGATGGTTAAAAACATGAAAATACAAAAAAAATCCCCAGTAAGTCTAACGCCCCGCTAGTCTAGTGGTTTAAACACGGAGCCAAGATCTCGGGGTCTTGGGTTCGATTGCAGAGTCAGGCAACAAGAGTTTCAAATTTTCGAACATTGCTCGGGTTTGTCACCAAACCGCATTTGGCAAGCGTGGCGATTATGCAGCACTCATCATAGCTTTGGAAAATCAATGCCTTTTCCCTGCAGTGGGATGATTATAGGCCGTTACTTAACTTTTTTACTAAGAAATAAGTGTCAATTATGTGTTTAATAACATTAAAACCGTTTAAAAACACATTTAATGTTTTTTTTTCGTACATCTATACACGGTGCAATTTAAACCATCTGTGAAACGAAGTCCACGTTATGTAACCATTATGTATAACATCTTGGCAGTGTTATTCTAATTTCTTAACCAAAAAATTTTTTTTATTTAAATAATAAATATCGGTTCAGCTATTTATTTTGAAACACGCTGTGACGCGCACAGATGTAGCTGTGTAAGGTCCATTTAACCGAGACCCAGCCGCAGCAAAATAATACGTCTGGGCGTGTCACAGCGTGTAACAAAATCAAAAGTCTAAATCAAAATTTTAAATTAAAAAAAAAATAACACTGCCATGATGTTGACATAACATTGACAGAATGTGTGCTGCTAATATACATATAGCTTAATAATATTCGTAATCAATATTCATAGTTAAGACAGAAAAACGTCTGTCGGGTCCGCTAGTATGCAATATTAACATTAATTTAATAGGGAACCTTTGCAATTAGATCCTGTTCTATCTTATTTGTTCTACGATAGCCTACATTCTAAACAATATTTTTTTTTTAAATATTGCCCAGCAATCTTAAGTCTATGACTAATTTCTATTGCTACTCTTTGTAGTTCAATAACTAGTTTTGTAAATACAAATTGAACGTTATTGAAAAGGCAATCAGCTGTTTTTAGTTTGTCAAAGTTATGTACGTGAGCTGTTATTATTACTGCTACACCAGTAAAGGCACAAGGCATTTCACTGAAAGTAAATATTTTGTTATTATCAGAGCTAGCTCAGCTAGGCGCAACGTAAACTAATGATGTGGCATGCGTTAGTTCATAATCTAGAATCGCAATAATTTAAATTAGTTTTAAAACTTTAAATTATATCTCAGGCGGGACTTGAACTTCTGTATACACATCGCACAATAAATACCCACATACACATGTACAGACAGCGGCAGGTCAACCTACCCAAAAAGTTAAAGGTATTTTAAACTTTAAGTCCAACTGGTAGAGATCAATATCAATTAAGAAAATTTCACGTTTTGTAGTAGGTCTGTTGGCTTTTCCGTAGTCGGGTAAAAATAGACAAATTATAGTTTAAAAAACTAAAAAACCACGCTTTTAAAACAGATTGAACTAAAAAATTAAAAATAAAACTGTAGTAATCAATTGAAAAATTCATATTATTGTACAAAAAGCGTGGGAAGCACCCCACGCTATGATATACACAGATATAGTAAATTATTGATAAAATATTTACAACAATCTAAATCAAGCCCCCCACGCTTTTTGTACAATAATATGAATTTTTCAATTGATTACTACAGTTTTATTTTTAATTTTTTAGTTCAATCTGTTTTAAAAGCGTGGTTTTTTAGTTTTTTAAACTATAATTTATTTTTTACTTTTTAGTTTAGTTTATAAGATTTGATTCCTTCTTTACCGACTGTAAGTCCAAACCTATGCAGGAAACATAATTGATACAGATCGCGCGCTAGCTCTATCTCTTTTACTCCCTCTTACAGAGAAAAACTGGGAAAACTGTTATTAAATTATTGCATTGTCATCGGTCCTTGATACGTGTGCAAAGTTTCAAATTAATCAAACTTCTGGAAATCGGTCAAATTTATGCTCAAAGATTCCATTACATACATAGATACATAGATAGATACAACCCAAGCTAATAAAAGCGTGGTAAAAAGAGTCACCTACGTTCGTATTAACACATTACTTGATAAGTATAATGATATTTTGGATCAAATTGTACTAGTTTTTTACATATTGCATTGTTTCTAGGCGGAGATCATTGACTATGATCAGCATTATAATTGTCTATGATCATAGTGTTTATATTTGACGACCATTTGGATCTGTGGTAGTAAACGCTGCTTCTGAGCCATGGGTCGCGGGTTCGATCCCCGCACAATACAAATATTTGTGTGCATGAACATGTCTGTTTGTACTGGTCTGGGTGTTTTCTATGTAAGTACATATATTTTCTATGTACGTACTTATACTTAAATAAGTATTTAATTATGTATTTACAAAAAAAATATATATAAGTAAGTTTATCGGTTGTCTAGTACCTACCCCATACGACAGGGTACTTAATAGTAGCTTAATTTGGGACTAGATGGCTCTGTGTGGCCCAGTGAGGCATGTCTTAAATATTTCTTTATTTATTTAGTTTTAGTTTACACTAGCGTGCTTGGTTATATAAAGTTGTGAACGAATATCTACGAAATAATAAACTCAAAGATGGACATGTAACGACCTCTGTTTCGGAGTGGCGTACACACCGGTTTCCAAGGTGTCCCCTGCTCCGAGGTCCCGGCTTCGATTCCCGACGGGTCAATTTGGTAGAAAAACACTTTTTTTTCCACATTTTCTAGGCTCTGGTTGTTTGTGGCAATTCGTTGTTTCTGATTTGCATAATACGAGTGCTTTAAATAGTTAGTCACTTTGGGATCAGAATAATTTATGTGATGTACTAAGTTCACATATATTATTCTTAAAAAATGTGGACAACATCACATACATTATTATGTCTGTGATTAAAAAAAATTTATAGTTTTGATCTCAAAAATACTTTCTATGGCTATTTAATTGTAATTATAAAGGTACTAGGTATATTATTATGTATTTTCAAGTTTTAATACTGAAAAAGAAAAAAAAAGAAAAAAAAAGATGTAGGTATGTATTAGGTGAAAAGTTATTTTTAAAGGTCAACAGATAAATGAGCCTTATCATATTTACTGTTTGTCACGCACTATGTGTTTACAGTATAATAACACAAATAAATATCAACTCTTATCAATCACCCCCTACGTTATTATGTAAAAACAAATGCTACGAAAATAGATCAGCAACCAATATGAACGCCACCTATGACGCAACATGTGAACCAAGTTAAAGCTGAAAAGCACAAGCAAAGACCAGCGCCATCTCTCGAAAGTAACCTGTAGCTTTGTTTTTTCGTCGTCACGCCTGTTGCATACGGCGGTATTGTTTACACAACACAAAAGACCCCTGTTTGTTTTTCGCTAGACGTTTCCTGGTTGGTTTTGTGTGTGTGCGTGTGTGTTTTAACAGCCGCTCGCGAGGACGGCACACAAAATGTTGTTGTTTGCTCGCCCCGCCAGCCAATAAATTCTCTGTCTGAATTGAGAGGTATTTACGCGTATGTCCGTAATGAGCTCCTATGCGATCTGAATGAATGCGAGCTCAATATGTCAAAGATCATACTATTACATTGAACTATTTAACGGATGCACTTCACCGAAATTCAAAGCCTTTCAAATTTTTAGGAGTCACTCAAGGTCATCCACTCGGACCACTGTTGTAAATGAATTTAACAATCTCCCCTTGCTATCTCACCTAAAGTTTTTCAACACGTTACAATGAACTGACTTTATTTCTATAAAAATAATAAGTACTTACCTACCTACCTATAATTAGGGCACAGTTCGGCACAAAACCAGGCATGATTGAAATTAATAGTTTTCCATTTAAAATACAGGTAAGTACCTACCTACTTCTTAATTTTTTTTAAATCGTGCTTACGAAGTTAAAACGGTTAATTAATTCACCCACATGTTAGAAATTCGATCTCTGCTTAATCATTTAGGAATGATCAAAATTAAAAACTCACTGCATAAAAAAGAATTGGTCAGAGACAAAAACAATTGACTAGGTTATGCTGGCACTTTACGAATCTCCATTGACATGTTCGGAATTTAAATTCAATTAAAACATGAAAACTTAATGAGGACTTCATCGACATTTTATGAGCAAATTTTGAATAAAAAACACAAAAACAAAATAGTTACGTGCGGGTATGGTTAGTCTTGGAATTAGCATGAAATACCTAAGTAAGATGTAATTATTTCTATTTCTTAATAAGTCAAACAATTTGTGAAAAATTCTCCATGGTTATTATTGTGCAGGTGCGTTCCGTTTTATGCTTTAAAAACTTTAAATGGTCTAAACATGTTGTCGGAACGTACTTTTTGTGCGCCTTTGAGCGATACAAACATTTTTAAAAATAAAAAAGTTAGTCCAATTTGCGAGTCATGTTTGTCTTTAGTCTATAGAGGATAGGTACCTACTAAAATTTGAAATGTTTTGCTATCATTTATTTTGCCATTCCTGCGGATTTGGGGTAATTTCATGAATACTACATGTTAATGATGATTATAATCTGAAACTTACTTACATAATCATGAACTTTACTCGATAATTTTATCGTTATAAAATTAAGTGCAGTGATTACATTAATAAATGATTTTTCCTGGTTTTGGATTTTAATAAAAAAACAAGCAAACAAGAGGGATCATGGATCAATTTATATAGCTATCCTAATTACAAATAATAAATATACTAAATGTAAAGTCCAAAGAATAGGTAAATGTTTAACTACATTTTGACAATCCAAAAGATTTAATGAAAGTTTTATTTTTCTCAGTAAATGTATAAAATAAATTAAGTAATAATCTACAATATTACCACCATTGCTGTGATGGAGGTTTTTGCCCTGAGTGGGATGATTATAGGCCGTTACTACTACTTACAATGTAAAGATGTAAAGATTGTTTTTTGGCGTATTTTTTTTAAACGTAACTTTTTACGGGTGTCGCTGATTCTGATGATTTCACTACCAATAGAGTAGCTCTACTTATATCAATAGTTGATACCATATGAATTTAACAAGTAACTTTAATTGAAACAGTCAGAAAACAAATTCAAGAAAATTATGAAATTTTCTTTATTTAATAATTTTCTTTATTGAAATTTTTTCTGACCCTTTCAATGGAAGTTCATTCAATTTAAGTTACCATAGCAAATCAATGACTGCGGTTTATATGAGTTTTAATGAGTATGTTTGCATTAACGTAATGTTTCTCTTTAACGCCACAGATTATTTAATATCAAACGTAGTACATATGTCTGCAACACGACATATTTTATTAATTGATATCGAACTCTATCCGTTCGACTCTTAAGTCCATAATTGGCTAATTAACAATTCAAGAGCAGGTCAATACAAAAATATCATATTCTATGAATGGTTAATATCCAAACCAAACCCAAACGGCAGGCATCAAGTCCTATTCACAAAGATTTTGTGGGTGATTTGAAAACTCCTAACTTACCCATGCCATAAAATTTGTTTTTTACAACACTATGAGCTTTGTTTTCAAAACTAACACAATTTAGGTTATTTTGTTTTATGTCTACAGTTACATTCGAAAACTATCATCATAAGAAAAAATTGAATGTAGAGTCAATTATATAGGAAACTCCTATTACCTGTGCATATTTTTTCTAAATAGTAAAAATCGTAAGAGTTGATTTGCAATCGGAAATACTTTGCACATGATTCTATGTTGCTCTAGCCACTATGCTTAAACGTTTGAAAGGTTTATGGATTATGTCTTAATTTTGTGCTCCATTTCCCCCTCCAGAGAACATTACGTCAAATATAATAAATGTCTGAAAAGCAAATCGTGATTACGAATATGTTCATCCCGCGCACCTTTCCATATTGACGTCATATAAAATTGTTCATCCGATTTTCATGAATAATAATTAATTATGTTAAACAATTCGTTACTCTTGGCCTGGTTACACAGGCGACATTTTAACTGGCTTCAATGAAGGATACATTTTTTTTCGTATCTTCTTTACCAGGTCAATAACTTTTGACCCCTGGAGTGATTAAAAAATTATAATTTCATTACTCAAACCGTTCCGCTTTACTGTGAGTACATAAACTTACAGATAACTAATCTGTTACTTAACTGGGTTTCACATGAGCACAATTTGTACGTCTGTTTGTATGTATGTATAAAAGTGGTTAAGAAAGCCGAGTATTTT
This sequence comes from Anania crocealis, assembly GCA_949315895.1. Taxonomy (NCBI): domain Eukaryota; kingdom Metazoa; phylum Arthropoda; class Insecta; order Lepidoptera; family Crambidae; genus Anania; species Anania crocealis. Next base: position 3,217,354 of record OX438874.1, on the reverse strand, counting down.
CCCATACCTCATTGTTTTACCTTAACTGATGTCGGCACAAACAAATTGCGTAACAATGTTATATCTATCTGATTAACGCTCTAAGTAAGACATTTACACTAATATTGTGAATTTTTTCTTATTGTTTTTAATAACGTCCTGTCTATCAAACACATATTAGCAGCCAGCACTAGGCTGCTGTGTTGTAGGTGCTGTTCGTGCACAAAAATGAAAAAGAAATTTGAATCCACGAAGAGCACCACCAATAAATATCGATAGGTGCTCTTCGTGGACTAGGCCAGGTGCTCTTCGGGCAGCTGCTCTAAGTGGACTACGCCGTTTCTATCTAATGAAAAAAGATAAAATCAAAAGTATAAATTGCAATAAATCGTACATGATAGGCAAGTAGGCAGTTGTTTACTGCTATTTCATTGCATAATATCAATGTTTTCTTTTAGTTATCTTATCTCAATAATTACATTGTAATTCGTATACTTGTCGCACTTACCTACAAACAAAAATATCAACAACCCAAAATAATTTCATATAGTAAAATTTTATTCTATTTTATTCTGATTGCATTATAATCCAAATTGGTGTGTACCAGCCTGAATCAGACAAATGCCGAAGAAAGCTCGCTTGGATCCTATTCTTAAAGTGTCGGTTTAATGCGAACAAATTACACTCCAATAAACTTTTGATTTATCAATTACATATCTTAGAGCATTTTCCTAATTTAAATTTTTTTAGAATTTCCTACCATTTCTTATGACAAAACCTGCAATCCTTAATGCCTTCTCAATCATGTGATCCATATACCGACAACAGCATGTCAACCTACCACAAAACGTCAAATTTAATTGATATTAATCTCTATTTGTTGGACTTAAAGTTGAAAATCAATTCAATGACCTTTAACTTTTATGGTAGGTTGACCTGCCGTTGTTTGTACCTAGCATAAAACTAAATTCCCTATTTCAGTGTATTAAAACCATAGACATTATACTATGTCTACGGTAAAAACAAATTATTCTCAGTTCTTAAAGTGTGAATAAAATTATAATAGAGTTGTTAGTATTATCTCAGTTCTCAGAGTTAACTCTGATAAAACACGGAGGCCTGACCTGTGAGATAATGTCACGGAATCTTAACTTCATACGTGATTAAGGAACTGTTTCCACGTATACATGATTGTAACATTCGCACCTATTTTTAGGGTGCCCATACCTTAAGGTATAACGTGTCAGATAATCTGGGGTACCCTTGAAGAGAAATACCACCAGATACCTAGGTTCTGCCACGCTACAAAAAAACGGAAAGGGGGAAAGTTGAGGGAACCTATACCTCTCTATAACTATTACCTAAGAATTTTTTTCAGACATGCCACACTGGGTCACATAGAGCCATCTAGTCCCAAACTAAGCTACTATTAAGAATCTCGTCGTATTGGCTACTAGACAACCGATAAACTTACTTATACTATATATACATTAATAAAATAGCATAGGTAATTAAGGTAACTAATACACACTTATAAATATGCACATACACACACATATAGTTTGACTCATTTTGAAATATACACACAGTCTGGGAGGGGGGATCCTGGAGTCCTGAAATACAGGAATATCCTAGGTTAGGCTCCAGTCCTCCTAAGTATTATGATCCTTTTTTTTTCTCTTACTTTACTTTTGTTAATTATGATTATTGTTATGTTATATTCTGGTGGAGAATAAAAAAAAAATGTTATAAATATATACTTGTAATACATAGAAAACACCCAGACCAGTACAAACAGACATGTTGTGTACACAAATATTTGTACTGTGCTGTGCGGGGATCGAACACGCGACCCATGGCTCAGAAGCAGCGTTTACTACCACTGATCCAAATGGTCGTCTAAATTAAAATAATAAAAAAGATTATAATTAAGATAAAGAGTATAATTACGTAACTTAACATTTTACAAGAGTCCAAATTGAAGTAGAGGAGGGTGAGAGGTGGTACGTTACGATTTGTCAGATTGTCTGTCACGTAATGACCGAAAAAAATTATACAGTTATTATATATTTCTACAATTTCAAGGGACTTCAAAATCGGTTATTTTCCGTGGAACTATAACTATAATATTTGCAAGTAATACTGGACAGTATACTACAAGATAGGGAATAATTCTTATACATAAAAATGAATCCCTATTTCCCTTGGTCATGACATCACGTGTGAACGGCTGGACCGATTTCGCTAATTCTTTTTTGTTTTGTTTGTCACTGGTACTTATAACAAAAAAAATATAAGGAAATTGCGTGGCATTAGAAAATTTAAGAAAACCTAATCACCATTCTAAATAAAATTATTTGTAACCTTATCGCTTTTGTAACTTTATTTTTTTTTAATGTTTGGCGTTTGACAATATTATGTTTTTGGGTAGAAAAAATTGAATTTTGCACATGGCCAGTAATACGAGTATGTCGCCTGTTACCGCGTCGGAATACCAATGAAACTATTTATACTACACGTCCGATCCCCCCTCCCAGATCGGGCCCGCCAGAATGGAGCCCGACCGTGATCCGGCATGCCACGGCATCTCCGGTTCCGGCGGCGCCACCACTGGTGGGTTCGCCATTTGGTAGGGTGCCCTTAGCCCCCCACACTGGCCCGATCACGCCCGCTAGTATGGGCCCCGGTGCGAGCGAACCTCGGCCGCACCGGCGCACCGCTAGCGTGGCGGACCTAGGCTGAGCGCCTTTAGCGCTCGCCACACTCTGCCCGGTTTAACTGATTAAAGCCTTCCATATGAGGTTTCAGTGATAGGTCCGTCAAAAAAAAAAATATATATAATACACTCGCCAGACAAAAAAAACTAAGAATGTTGTGTTGTGTTTGTGTATCATAAAGCCTCATAAAGCATAATAATAATAAACAATTGGTAACATTTTTTTTCGGTATATCATTTCGTAATCAATGTTCACAGTGAAGACAGGACAACGTCTGTCGGGTCCGCTAGTCGAAAATAATATTCGTAATTAAATCATAAAGAAAATCAGGGAAAACTCTGATTTTGTGTTTCGTTTTACTGTTTTATTTGTTGCTTGTACGGAGCTCTTCTTGGACGAGTCGGACTCGCATTTACTTGGTTTTAATGCTATGTTCAGGCCGCACCCAAAGATCCAGTTAATTTGAACTTTCGTCGTTCTTAATCTGCCCGTCAGTTCGTTGCGGATATAGGCTTTTCCCACAGAAAAGATAAAGAAGTTTTTCTGTTCTGAGGCTTTTCCTGAAAGATTTCGTTATAAAATCGACCCGCCTTCATCTGACGGTACTTACCCCTTTGGTCGCCTTTTTGGATACTCAATACTCAGCAGGAGAAGATTTATGGTAGAAATCTATTCCTGCTTTTTTCATTCATTCGTCGTCATATCTATTTCATTAGCCCATAATATCAGTTCACGACTGGCGTGCAACTGGAAAGGCCTATGTCTAGCAGTGGACTGCGATAGGCTGATGATGATGATGATGATGACTAGGGTTTGACATCTCTAAAAAAGGATTCTTCTATTATGCTGCGGATTAGTAATACTGTTCAATCAATTGCTGACAGAAGACGCTGCTGGTATTTTTCTGGCTGTACTTCTTTAGTGGCTGAAGTCTGACTTCAGAAATATCATAGATATACAATTTCTGACTTCATAGTAATTTATTTGATATTTTAGCAACTTAATTGCACTTATAATATCAGTATATAAACTTGAAAAATTTTGTCTCAGGCGGGACTCGAACCCGCATCTCCCGGCATGCAAAGAGATGCGGGTTCCGCCTGAGACAAAATTTTTCAAGTTTATATACTGATTTCATAGTAATTATTTATTTATTTACACTTTTTTGCACATATAAAATCAAGTACAAAATGGCGGACTTAATGCTAAAAGCATTCTCTACCAGTCAACCATTTGGGCCAAACAGAAATATAACGGGCGGTGCATCAAAGAAAAAGAAATAAAAAAGCAATGAATCAATAAAATAGAAGAATACATAAATAACAATACATAATTACTTACATAAACATACCAAAGATAATATAATATCATAATAATATATACATAACCACTTACACATAATATGATTGTACACATCACACATGTCAGAGAAGAGCGATAGAGAAGGAAGAAAAACCTATTTAGAGAAGTGGCTCCTCAAAGCCTTTTTAAAGGAAAATTTTGTAGTGGATTTTTTTATTTTGGAGGGCAGTCCATTCATTCAATTATAAGCATTATAATTATGTTAATATATGTTGGGTTCGGCTTATTATACCATTTACCTAACATCCTGTATAATTTAAGAAATATCTGTAATGTAATGATTGGGTCTGGACAAATAAATGTTTCTTTCTTTCTTTCTTTCTGAATGTTTGTATCAAATTTTCTGTCAACTAACATCTTGTAAAAACATAGATCAATAAGAACTTTGAACTTGACTTTACTTCACTCGTAGAATAAATAAATAAATAAATAGAATGAAAATAAAAACCGAAAAGAGCACCTTCATTCGGTTATTCTTAGCGAAACCTACTAACAACGTGTTGTTTTCGTGATTATTATATAACAAAGCCAGAAGTAGTTTATGACGATAAGTAATCAATTTTGTGTTTACTGCCTACTTGTTCCGTGATAAAGATTAAAATTTAACTTTAATTTTAACGAATATATCGAAGGGTAAATTGACGGAAAATTATATGATAAGAAGAAGTACAGTAATGAAACAGCCTATAATCCCACTGCAGGGCAAAGGCCTCCTATCATTGAATTCGAGCTACCACAGCAATGATGGGTACAGGCGTAAGCACCACGCTTGCCAAATGCGGGTTGGTGAACCCAAACCTGAGCAATTTTCGAATGTTTTCTTGGTGCTCGACATGGGGATCGAACCCAGGCGTTGGCCCGGTGTATTATAATATATGACCCGGTAAATAAACCACTAGACCTATTAATAGGGCGTACGAAGAATATACAAAATAAAATCTATGTCAAATATTAATAGAATAGGTAAAAATATTCACAAGCCTCTAAGCTGTCAACAAAAAGGTATTTACAATAACGAAGTGATCCCGTCGAGTAGCTACCATTGTTTTTAATGCAAAATTCTTATGTTTAAGACGATACGACAGTAAATAATATTTCAGCAACGGTAAAAACTGTTATAGAGACCAGTAGGCCCAGTTATCTTATACCATCTGCCCACGGCTGGACATTGGGCTCTGTAAAACGGGGTTTTCAAATTTTTATTTGTATAAAAGTTACTTTTTTTATGAGGCGGATATTATATATATTAAATCAATGACTAAATCATTTGTAGTTTTGTCTCCATTTATGCTAACTAGCGATATAACAAATAATTTTTCATCATCATTCTCTTGCCCACTTTCCCAGTTTATTTGGGGTCGGCGCAGTATGTTTTTCTCTTCCACACTATTCTATCACTCGTTACTGAATCATCCACTCCTTTCACACTCATATCTTGTTTCACACAGTCCATCCATCTCTTTCTCGGTCGGCCTCTTCCCTTCCAGCGATCCATATTCATACTCATCACTCTTTTAGTTACGTGACTTTCTTCCCATCTCATTACACGACCATACCAAGACAGACGATGCCCTACCATCTTATCGGTAGCCGGTGCCACTTTCAGACTTCCTCGTATACTCATTCCTTATCTTGTCCATTCTTGTAACCCCACACATCCATCTTAACATTCTCATTTCTGCTACATGCATTCGCTTCTCATCCGTCTTCTTAGCAGCCCAGCATTCCGATCCGTACAAATAATTTTTATGATGATGATTTATGACGAATTGATGATAAAATTAAATAATAAAAAGCGATGTCCGATCGATTTTTAGGCTTCTTAGGGTAGTTGGAGATAAAAATAAAACCCTGTGCTCCTAACCCTACTGAGCGCTGTTAACGTCTAGTACGGTACGACCTTGGTTGTTTTGTAAACAAAAAACTTACATACATATGCAAAGAATTGCTATTTTTTAAACAAATATTCAAAAACAAATCTCCGTTTCGGAGCTTGAAAAGCATAGAAGTAGCGCAGTTACTGCAAAAACTGACTCGTGCGTGTCGAAAAGTGTTTGGAAGTCACAAAGATTGGTAAGTACTCATACTGTTTTATAGTAGACATGCATCAGTTTCTCTTGGAGCAGGCATAACTAAGAGTAGCACCACCTTTTCTCATCATATTAATGTCATTTTTATACTATAGGAGTACTAAGTGCCACAAGATAGAAGGCAGCGTATTTTCTACCATTCATTGGCCAAACTGCGATCGTCTAACCTACCAAACATTACGATTACGGTACAATACTACATTTGCAGAGGCCTATCTTCAGCGGCTTATTGATGCAGGATGATGATGATGATGTGTGGTTCCAGCATAAAAAGTTCCTCTTCTCGTGCTATAGATGTCGTACGAACGAAAAGAGTAAACAAAAGAAACAAACAACGAAAACGAAGAAGGAAACAGCGTCTCATCTTAACCATCTATACTAATATTATAAAGCTGAAGAGTTTGTTTGTTTGTTTGTTTGTTTGTTTGTTTGAACGCGCTAATCTCCGGAAGTACTGGTACGATTTGAAAGAATCTTTTTGTGTTAGATAGTCCATTTATCGAGGAAGGCTTTAGGCTATATAACATCACGCTGCGACCAATAGGAGCGAAGCATCGGTGAAAAATGTTGCAAAAATAATCGCGTTCATAATAACAGAAATTGACGCGGACGAAGTCGCGGGCAACAGCTAGTCGAATATAACATTCTATGCTTACTCCGTTCTCTACTTTTCGCACAGTTGTAGGAGGCTCCCCTATTTACTCTAACAGTAAAATAAAATTCTATTTACTTTGCCATCGAAATGGCAACTTTTTAATACCGTTAAGTGCTCTTGGAATGGGAACCCACGCACTCGCCGTTGATCTACAACAAACAAACTACTTAGTTCAAGGAACTAACATGAACACTTACGTTGTGTCGTTGTCTCGGAAGCGAACATACATAAAATATATGTATTATACTTTATTTGATATTTTAGCAACTTGATTGCACTTATAATATCAGTATATAAACTTGAAAAATTTTTTCCGCCCGCCATGCGAGGAGATGCGGGTTCGAGTCCCGCCTGAGACAAAATTTTTCAAGTTTATATACTGATATTATAAGTGCAATTAAGTTGCTAAAATATCAAATAAAGTATATAAATAGCTGTTTCATCTTAACTGACTGTCAAACATTTGCAAAGATGTTTCTTTCGGGTGTTAAGGGTGCAAACTCCTAACATTTGATGAAACAACGCTGGCTCACAGCGTAAGAATATGCATGAAAAATTCGCGCCGTGTCGCAGTGTCTCGGTGGCCTAATGGTATGGCGCCCGCCCGGCATGCGAGGAGATGCGGGTTCGAGTCCCGCCTGAGACAAAATTTTTCAAGTTTATATATGTATTATGTTGTTAGGTGTGCTTATGTAAAACTGAATCATTAACATCATCATCAGAGTCTCCCAGCGGCTTCTCTTCACCAGCCCTTGCTTGCATTCTCTTAAATACGATTCGTCGCTGCACTTCTTGTGTCTGTGGTGACCACGGATGACGGAGCCGTCTCATCGATCGCTGTTCAGTTTTTTACTGACTAAACGGCTTTTTGACCGCTTATTGTTTGGTAGCAATGCGGCGCTAGTGCGGCGTTAAGATGATACCAATCGTGCGTTCACTGCTGTTACAGCAGCTTTGACGAAAGCTGTTATACCATTTGCACTGAGAGTATCGCACTTCTGGTCGTCGTCCGGTGCGCGGTCGCCATTCCAGAACCTTTCCGCCCCGACGGACATCGGTTCTTACTTTGTCTAGCCACTGTAACTCAAGTAAAATTAGTTTTATTTCTGCAAATAGGCCCAGTGGAGGCGCTTTTACACGTCCTAATATTTAAACCTACCACTGCAAATGTTGGCTAGTGCCGAGAAGAAGCAGCGCAAGAAACTCGGTCACTATTGTCAGCCCCTTTTTACAATAAATATGTTTACTTAGGTATATGCCAGGGCGAGCTAGGACAATTTAAAGCCACACGTTTCTATCATCTATATAATTATTAATAGTTAGTACATACGAGTATATGTTGATTATTGTTGATGCTACTATCTCGAAAGAACACCCAAATGCTCATTTTGTGGCGACGTTTTTGTCCATTGGCTAGAGTTAATTGTGTTTCGTGAGTAATGTTGATCTCTTTGAATAGCTCTCTAAGAGAGTGACGAGGTCGAAGGCCGTAAATATGCTCCGCAATTCTACGGGCGATGTCGGTTAAATTTTAGTTCTGCTACGGATGTCATCGTTTCTGATTCTATAGCGCAGAGAAATACCTGTGGAAATACCAAGCTTCGCTCTTTCTATTGCTCACTGTGCGACCTTGAACCTTCTTATGAGAATGGGTCTAATAAAAAGGCTCAAGGTTACGTTTCAGCTCCATTAGTCATCTCTGGCAACACACACTGCTTACAGACTGGCCACTTTTACTGGCATTTAGTTTGCAACAAAATCAAGATAAAACGATACGGTCTTTACTAATATTATGAATGCAAAATTCACTCTATATGTCTGATAAACTTTCACGCCTAAACTACTGAACCGAGTTTGATGAAATTTGGCACAAAGGTTGATCGGATCTTAAAAAAGGACATGGGGTATTTTGTATCCCACTGCTGACCGTAGGTTTTCGCCCGCGCAATTTAACGAGTAGTCGTGGGAAATAGCTAGATACAAATAATGTTATGGAGAGTCACTAAAGCCGTCTAACTAAAGAATCCAAGCGTCACCGCGATCTTAAGTTAGTGTACAAAAACCAACATTATGTGTAATACCTAAACAGATATAGAAACAAGTAAAACACACCTAAATGAGACAGCAAACAGTTTAGGCGAGCTAGCAACAAAAGTATGGACTATGTTTTTTTTCCTCGCACACACACATACCCAACGTATGTATATGAGCGTGTGTGTGTACTTGTGTGGGTGTAGGCGTGACGGGCGATAGTGTTATCGCGTTCGAGCCTTGCAAAAATACACAACAAACATTCACAGTATATGTGAGGTGACCAGATGCGGCAATGTATGAGGAAGTACCGAAAATTGTTTAAAAATATGAGCTTGGGTTTTTTTCAATTTGTAAATAGAAATACGATGTCGATCTAATTTCGAATTGTTTAATAATAAAAGCATGTTAGTCTCGTCTTGAAATATACGTGTTTTAGTTATTCACACAACACATACATAAAATCTATCTCTGTCCTCTCTCTATCTCTCTCTCTCTCTCACACACCCATAATCTTCTGCTGCTGGGCATAGGTCTCAGCCAAGACTGTCCACTAAGAGTACCTATACTTGAATATTATTTATCTGAATGATTACTACGCATATAGCACCAGAACTGTATGTATACTTAGCTTATCAATCTGTCACGAAACGTTTTTATTACATCTTTATTTTTTATTGTCAGGCTTTATGTTTAAAATAATACCTTTAACTTTTCAATTCCTTAAATGTGAAAGTTGTTTCAAAAAACTTTAACCTAATCTTATCTACTTCCTTTGTCTAATAATGTTTGTATGTGTCACGATTTTGCGATGTTTGGCGATAAATAAGTAGGTAACGTAAACAATACGTGGCCTCAAAAATCTAGATTTTTGCGATAAGCATAAGGTGAATATAAGCTAATGTTTTTATTGTTTAATGATAAACAGTGGAACCAAGATAGTGAAAGATGAGACTTCGTTTCTGAAGTATTCAACTATGTTCTTAAACTTAACTAGCTGTTGCCCGCGTCAATTCCTGTTATTATGATCGCGATTATTTTTGCAAAATTTTTCACGATGCTTCGCTCCTATTGTTCGCAGCGTGATGTCATATAGCCTAAAGCCTTCCTCGATAAATGGACTATCTAACACAAAAATAATTTTTCAATCGGAACCAGTACTTCCTGAGGTTAGCGCGTTCAAACAAACAAATAAACAAACTCTTCAGCTTTATAATATTAGTACAGATTGTCATCACCTTGCGGAATGACCAAAGATAATTTATAAAATTAAAATCTGTAAAATAAGTTATATTTCTGCAAAGAGGCCTCTGGATTTTACACGTCCCAATATTAAAACCTACCACTGCTTCGGGACAAGTGTGGGCTAGTGCCGAGAAGAAGAAGCCCATAAAACTCACTATTGTCAGCCTCATTTTAAATAAATCTGTTTACGTAAGACATAATTATGCCAGTGCGAGCTAAGACAATTTAAAGCTACACGTTACTATCATTCATAATCACTAATAGTGTTAGCCCTTTTTTCATAATTATAATTAATAAATAAAATGTAAGTGCCTGTTTGTAATATCAAAATGTCTGTTTGTATTATACTATATGAAAGTTTTTACACATTATATTTTTATTTGTCTACCTAAAGGTTTAAATATTTATTCTCAAAATGATAACAAAATCCTCTTATATTAACACAATCTAAAAATTAATCTACGAAGCGGTCGCCGTCCAAGACGTTTACAAATCAACTAGTCGAGTCTATATTTTTAATTTATGAAGTTAGTTTATTGATAAAGTCTCCGTACTCCGGCTAAACCGAAAAAAATATTATCATTATTATTTACTAATTTAAAGGCTATGGTGTACTTACAAAGATAAGTTTAAATATTAACAATTTAGTATATGTATATAGTTTGGTAAACAAACTGTATTGGTTACTGTTATATCTTGCCTTGTTTACTGATAAACGTTGTAAACAAAGTAATGTTGTTTTAAGTACCGATTAAAAATTATTCAGTAAAACAGATAGCGTACAATGAATATAAACTAACCACAACCACCATCTACAGGGTGTTAGGCTCAGATCATATAAAGAAATAGATATGAAATAGGGGCGTGGTGCGTGCGAATCCGATATGGGCAAACAGAACTATTGCACTCCGCGGCGAAATATTTAATGAAAACATCCATGTAACGATAATTGTATCAGCACAATATACATTGAAGGCTTGATACTAACTAGCTGTGTTGTGAGTACTAAGCGACTGCGCAATGTATCGAGGTTTATTCGAAGCGTTCACTGCCCGACGTATGCGTCGCGACCACACTTTGTAGCGACACACTAATTTGCACACACCAAATGACGCATTGTGTAAGCGAGTAAGTATTAGCCGCTGTGATTGGGTCCATGTTTGTGTGCGCACCAATGAGCGTTGTAAATTGATATAGTGTGATCCTTATGCTTACAACAGTGTTATTGTAGTTGCGTTGCACACATAAATAATTCGGAGATACGGGTTTGCTAAGGATTTACGAGTAATTTCATACCTCCTTCTTTATAATATGATCTGAGGTGTTAGGTAAATGGTATAACAAGCCGAAACCAGCCCATAGTAACAAATTCATATTATAAATACTATAATGAAGTCAAAAATTTGATATCATTATTGAAAAAAAAAATCTGTCAAATCGGAATCTCTAAATTTTAATTTGTATGAAAATAAAAAATAATTGAAATGATGACATCAAATTTCTGACTTCACCATAATATTTATATGCATATACAATACATATCACTATCACAGTCTATTTCACTGTAAGGCAAAGGCATTTATCATTGAATTCAAATTGTGATAACTTTTTTATACATAATGGTCTTGCTCTTGACTACATACTTAACTATACGGTTAAGAAGAAGCCTAAGATGGAACGAGCTTACCTAGAGGTACTAGTTCTCCCACACACCAGCGGAACACAGAAAAACTGTTTGGCGCTGGACTCCGGCACGAGGGTGGTAGCATCGAGCCGGCCTCTTACGAAGCCTACCACCGCAGGGGGGTCTGTTAGCCGTCATCAATGGTTAGAAAACCAAAGATGCCGTTGCCCAGGGTGGACCACTAGGAGGTAGATCCGACCACCTCAACTTGAATGATGGTAACAGGCATAATCACCACGCCTGCCAAATGCGAGTTGGTTATCACAAATCCGAGCAATGTTCGAAAGTTCGAAACTCTTGTTGCCCGACCCAAGGATAGAACCAAGGACCCTGAGATCTTGGTCCAGTACTCTACTAGACCGAATGGGGCGTTAGGGCCTTAAGTTTAGTCAATTAAAAATATTGCGTTCTATAACCTACCAACATTCACCATTTGTATTTAATTCTATGAACCTAGAATCCAATAGTTTTACTAAAATAGAAATTCAGTCTAAAAATAACCGTTCTTATTTTAAAACCAGTTTTATCTCCGAATTTCGCGTTTACCAATTTTAGTGTGTACGAAATTGCGCCTTCCTACTGATAAAACAAAACAACCTAAATAATGTGCGGCCACGAAATCTAAATAAACGACTATCAGCTATGCTTCCGACCTCCTTTGCCTTCCTAAACATTTGAAACTGGCACGCGCGTTTAATTTTCGCGAAAAATAAATTAGCAGACTTTTTTTTCATCTATCAAAAACTTTAAAAAGTTTCTAACTTGGCTATGCCGGTTGCACTACAGTCATCGATATACTAGCTGTTGCAAGCGATTTCGTATGCGCTTAATTTAACATAATATCCTAGGAGAAACATACATATTATAATAGTAGCCATGTACAGCCTGATGCCAATATTAAGGCAATATTAGTGGAGTTTAGCTGTGAAATGGGAACAGTACTTCTTGTCTTGTGCCAAATCTACTCGCAAGTGGTACTTATAAAGAGTCAGAAATGTAGAGTAATCATTGTTAATCAAACTAAACGGAGAAATCAAAAGTCTTTAAAACAAAGCTAGAGTACGGTAGGTCATAAAAGGATAGGACATTCCTTACATGATGTAATTGTTGTTGATATTATATTTTCATGATGCGGGAGTATGTTCATCGAAAACGTGGAAAGAAACTAATAAAGTTCATTATTTTAAAAATACATCAAGTATTTTGAATTGTAATCGAATGAGCTCGTATAAGTCTGAATTTATCTGTTTTGTATAATTTTTAACATAGTTTTTTTTTTTTTTGTGGACGGACCTATCACTGAAACCCCATATGGGAGGCTTTAATCAGTTAAACCGGGCAGAGTGTGGCGAGCGCTGAAGGCGCTCAGCCTAGGTCCGCCACGCTAGCGGTACTCCGGTGCGGCCGAGGGTCGCTTCGCGAAGCCTCAGGCTCGCTCGCACCGGGGCCCATACTAGCGGGCGTGATCGGGCCAGTGTGGGGTGCTAAGGGCACCCTACCAAATGGCGAACCCACCAGTGGTGGCGCCGCCGGAACCGGAGATGCCGTGGCATGCCGGATCACGGTCGGGCTCCAATCTGGCGGGCCCGATCTGGGAGGGGGGATCGGACAGCGACCTCAAGGGCGCCTCTGTTGGCTCGGACCTCGGCTTGGGTCGCCGTCCGAGGGGGGGGCAGGTGAGAAGCGGCCAGGCACATGATTGTGTCGGCCGAAATGAAAGGCGGGACCACGCACCCGCCTCCGACGGGTGCGGTGTGGAGAACTACTGTGTTGTGCAGTAATTGAAGTGCTTTTTAACATAGCTATTGAATAGTCACTATTCATAGGTACTAATTCAGGACAGATAGTTCGTAACAGTTAGGTATCTTTTACTGTGGCAAGCAAGGCTGTATGAGTTTTGTCTTTGGCTAACTAATTTTAAAAATAGTACTACATAGGGAATAGATTTTTTTTCAATCGCTTCGCAGAAAGTAACCTTTAAAACTCGTTTGTATCAACTTACCTTTTGTTTTAGGAGTAAGTAAAAATAAATATTTTACCATGAAAGAAGATGAGTTTCTCAATTAGGTGTACCTATATGACACAATTCATAAATAATTCGACAATTAAGTCTCATTTAATGCTTCAATCAATCATCCCAGTCAAAACGACGCCCACGGCTGGACATAAGCTTTTCCCAAGGATCTACACAACTTTTCGTTTTAAGGCTTTACTGTGCCACCCACTGCAACTTCAGCTCCGCAATTTTATTATTCTAGCGATATGGGTTAGGTATATTAGTTCTCCTGCAGGCTTCCCAGAAATGAGGACATTCTGTCACTAAGGAAATACCAAGCATTGCTCTCTCTATTCCCCGCTGTGCGACCTTGAGCTTTCATAATATAAGACCAATTTAAGCGACCACGTTTCAGTTCCATAAGTCATCACTGGCAACACGCAACTAGTGATTCAGGGTAGAATTGAGGGCAAGAGACCACGAGGTCGATCACCAACCCGATGGACAGATACCATCAAATCTGTTACCAAGATCCCTGTGGCAGAGTGCGCTCGCCAGGCAGCCAATAGAGACCGGTGGAGAAGGATTGCGAAGGCGGCGACCGCAGTGGGGAGCGACCCCTCATGACCACGACCACTCTGTCAAGAGTGAACGACTTAGAGAGAATATTATAAAGCTGAAGAGTTTGTTTGTTTGTTTGTTTGTTTAAAGGCGCTAATCTCGGGAAGTACTGGTTCGAATTGAAAAATTCTTTTTTGTGTTGGATAGTCCATTTATCGAGGAAGGCTATATAGCAATATAACATAGGCTATATAACATCACGCTGCGACCAATAGGAGCGAAGTGTGAGTGAAAAATGTTGCAAAAATAGTCGCGATCATAATAACAGAAATAGACGCGTATGAAGTCGCGGGCAACAGCTAGTGCTTAATAATTCGGATTCATTTCACCTATTTGTTGAATACGATTTTTAATTGCTTATAAATCAGTTAAGAGTAGTGACGTCATAGTTTACTATAGTGTCATTATTATGTGGTCATACCTGATCTAAGGCAAAATTATGTTTTGACAGATCATAAAAAGTATGTCAATTGGTTAATATAATATACCAATTTCTAAACGTAGGATATATTATTATGAAAAATTGACAAGTCTGTCTGTCTATACGCTTTCACGCCTTCCAACTGAACTGATTTTAATTAAATCTGTGCAGAAAGATAGGTTACACTGTGAGAATGGACATAGGCCATTTTGTATTCTACAGGGTTTCCCGTGCGATACCTTAAGGCCCGGTAGGTTGGCACCTATGCGCTCGACTCGACGCGTAAGACTATATTTTGTAGGTTATTAAACATATTAATTAAGCTTTTTTTATATCATTATTATATGTTATTAAGATTTTATAGGTACACATTAATTTTGTAAGGTAAGTCGTTTTATCTGTAAGTTATTATATTGTTATTAAGTCTTTTTAAATAAATACATCCTTATTTTAATAAATAAAATAAAAAATTAAGTACTTATATCATTTAATGAAATACAAGCTGAGAATTTGTGTCGAAATGTTTAGTAGTTCTAAACAAGCATAAAAACAATTTTAGTAATTAGTTAGTGAAAAAATATTTCGTAAAGATGTAGTTTTATGATTTTTTTCTTAAAAGTTAATTAAATCGTGTAACCGATAACGAATGTGACTAGACTAGATTCTTAACTAACATAATTTTTTTTTAGACTCTGTTTTCTAGTTCCGCTTAGGAAGTCTACGTCGCCTAAATCACGCGGGCAGAGCCGCGAGAAAGAAGCTAGTACCTATTTTATATTTTATCGATAATGTTATCATCAGAATCTATTAATTAACGCGTATGATGTATTTAATTTATGTACGACTTTTTACGACAATAAGCGTTTTCGTTTTATAATAGACTTATTCGTATCCTAAAGGCATAATGATAGGATTGAAAGTTTTAAAACAATAAGAAAGTCAAACAATACAAATAAACCGACGGAAATCATGCATTAAATCACCAATTTTGAGTCGGGTAAATCACCTTCGCCATACATGGACCGAATCAAAATTGGTGGCTTGTAAATGATTTATAGTTTTTTTTAATTATCAAATGTCAGTTCTGTCATCTAGAGGGCTTACGTTACAGTGTATTAGTAAACAGTTAAACTATTATTATGATTAAATCGAGCGTGAAAACTTGAACAGTAAGCCATTGTACAGCCAGTTCCGAGTATTGAAGGAATGGTGCCCAAGATTTTGTTACTTGTGATTGAATGAATTTATAATTGTAGGTACGTATAATTGTACGTCACCTCACGATAATATTATGTAAGTTATTTTAGAATAGAATAGAGTTTTTATTCATGACTAACAATAACATCTTAACCTTGTCTAAAAAAAAATTGAAAAATATAATAAAAACAATAAACTGTACTAGCTTATCGCACACGGCTACCCGCGTTGACTACACTCTATATTTCGCGAGTGCCCAGAATTGGGATACAATATTTTTTATCCCATTTCTGGGCTATTGCCTACATCCTTTTTGAAAATTTCATCAAAATTGGGTCAAACGTTTAGGCATGAAAGCGTGACTGACAGACAGACAGACAGGGTTACTTTCGCGTTAATAATATTAATAAGTACAGTCAACGGCAGGTCAACCTACCCAAAAAGTTAAAGGTCATTGAATTGATTTTCAACTTTGAGTCCAACAAGTAGAGATCAATATCAATTGAGAAAATTTGACGTTTTGTGGTAGGTTGACGTGCTGTTGTTACAGGTTTTTACCACGCTTTTATTAGCTTGGGTTGTATCTATCTATGTATCTATGTATGTAATGGAATCTTTGAGCATAAATTTGACCGATTTCCAGAAGTTTGATTAATTTGAAACTTTGCACACGTATCAAGGACCGATGACAATGCAATAATTTAATAACAGTTTTCCCAGTTTTCCTCTGTAAGAGGGAGTAAAAGAGATAGAGCTAGCGCGCGATCTGTATCAATTATGTTTCCTGCATAGGTTTGGACTTACAGTCGGTAAAGGAGGAATCAAATCTTATAAACTAAACTAAAAAGTAAAAAATAAATTATAGTTTAAAAAACTAAAAAACCACGCTTTTAAAACAGATTGAACTAAAAAATTAAAAATAAAACTGTAGTAATCAATTGAAAAATTCATATTATTGTACAAAAAGCGTGGGGGGCTTGATTTAGATTGTTGTAAATATTTTATCAATAATTTACTATATCTGTGGATATCATAACAAGCACCCCACGCTTTTTGTACAATAATATGAATTTTTCAATTGATTACTACAGTTTTATTTTTAATTTTTTAGTTCAATCTGTTTTAAAAGCGTGGTTTTTTAGTTTTTTAAACTATAATTTTTGCAGTGCATAAGCCTATGTGAAATTGTAGTAGGTACAATGCCAAGAAAGTTGTTTATCACCCTAAGGTTGAAAGTCATTCGCGCGTCATAGTACACCAGGGTTGATTTTCCCATGCAAATATATTCTGAAAGCTACTAATAACATAGGGAAAGATATATTTCTTTCCCTATGCTAATACTAAAACGTCATAGTCCCTTATCGCTATTTTATTGACACATGAAATTAAGTCACAACTGGTACACCACTTTTTTTGACCGACCGTACTGCAATGGATTCAAACCGCTCTGAGTCGTGTGTTGCCGGTCTAAAATAAAACAGCGCCACCTCTTCTCGTCCTAAGGAGTACTGCCAGAAGAAGACCGCTACCATTGCCTAAACTGCAATCGCCAATCCATATACCATTATTGGTTTATTAATACTATTATTTAAAAAATCTTAGCTAGCTTACCTCTGATTTTTGTTCGCGCTTCAAATCTCTTTTTTTTCTTCGGGGTGAAGTAGGTATTCTTCTTCAATATAATTGCGAAAATAAGTTTAATCATTGCCCTTTCAAACAAATTCATGGAAAACATACCACAAGTTACGCGTGCAAACATAAGAAAATATATTCACGTGAAATTTAAAACCTCCTAACCTTTAATGCTAATTACATTTATGTCATAGAAAATCTCATTATATATAAATATAAATGTAAATCGTACTATTAAATGTAGATGCTTTATTCTGATTACGTTATTAATTACAAACCTCCTAAGTACACGGAGAAAAAGGTCCAGAATTTTGAGGAAGTTAACTAGTACGCATAGTGCTATACGTGACAACCATACATTTTGTAAACGATATTTTAAAAATCTAGTTTTTAGTAACGTGAATTTTCTGGTACATTGAACACATTTTTCGGTACACTTTACCATCAAATTTGTACTGCTAGCAATACTTAAACATAGTTGTGCTCATTACTAACTCATTATTTTGATCTTTACAAAGAAAGTAGTAACTGATACTGTTTGACATCTTTCGTACACTTAACTTATTTACCAGATTTTTTTAGTATTTGCTATTAAGCGTCTATTTATCCTTAAAAAAACGAAGCACACGTTATTAGACCATTATTACAACATCATAGACGTGTTATTTATTTTTTGGAAAAAAAAAATCTGGAAAAATATTAAATATTGATTCAGACTTTTAATTTTGTTACACGCTGTGACGCCCACAGACATATTACTTATTTTTCTGCGGCAGGATGAATGGATCTTACAAAGCTACATCCGTACGCATCACAGCATGTTTTGAAATAAATTGCTGAACCAATATTTTATAATAAAAAAAAAGTTAAATAAATCAAAATAACACTGCCAAGATGTTATATAATGGTTTCATAACGTGGACTTCGTTTTACAGGTGGTTGAAAATGCACTTAGTATAAAAAAAAAACCACGCTTTTAAAACAGATTGAACCAAAAAAATTAAAAATAAAACTGTAGTAATCAATTGAAAAATTCATATTATTGTACAAAAAGCGTGGGGTGCTTGTTACGATATCCACAGATATAGTAAATTATTGATAAAATATTTACAACAATCTAAATCAAGCCCCCCACGCTTTTTGTACAATAATATGAATTTTTCAATTGATTACTACAGTTTTATTTTTAATTTTTTAGTTCAATCTGTTTTAAAAGCGTGGTTTTTTAGTTTTTTAAACTATAATTTATTTTTTACTTTTTAGTTTAGTTTATAAGATTTGATTCCTTCTTTACCGACTGTAAGTCCAAACCTATGCAGGAAACATAATTGATACAGATCGCGCGCTAGCTCTATCTCTTTTACTCCCTCTTGCAGAGGAAAACTGGGAAAACTGTTATTAAATTATTGCATTGTCATCGGTCCTTGATACGTGTGCAAAGTTTCAAATAAATCAAACTTCTGGAAATCGGTCAAATTTATGCTCAAAGATTCCATTACATACATAGATACGAGTACATAGATAGATACAACCCAAGCTAATAAAAAAGCGTGGTAAAAAGCGTGGTAAAAAGACGTGGCACTCGGAGACTGCCGCAGTAAAGCTATTGCATAGCATTTTTTATCAACTTATGCAATTATAAAACTAAAAAGTATCACCGCTGTGCCGGTCGGAGTGGGGGGTGTTAGGTTAAATCCTTTTAAATTTCAGAAATTCAAAATTGTTCGATCGTGCCTCGCCCCGAGTGTTAGGTTAGGTTATTTTCGTTACAGAATTTCTGGATTCGGTCTCCACGCTCAAGGCCCGCGATAGAAGCTATGTAATAGCTTAAAAAAAAGTTTGCAGTTAAAAAACGAGTGAAGGGGGGGGGGGTATATCAATACAGCAAATAAACAGGGTGACTATGACATCATTGTATTTTCGTAAAAAAAAAAAGTAAAGTAACAGCCTATAATGCAGGAAAAATGATGGACATTGAATTCAAGTTACCACAGCAATGGGTGTACTGGCATAATCACCACGCTTGCCAAATGCAGGTTGGTGATCACAAACCCGAGCAACGTTCGAAAATTCGAAACATTTTGTTGCCCGACTAGACCAAACGGGGCGTTGTATTTTCGTAGTAGGGTTATAAAAAAACTATTTTTTTTTGTAATACACCTTGTACATTTAAATTATTGATCAATTGTACTTACACAAATATGAATATATTTATCATTAACATATTGTTAACATGTCCCTTGTAAGTACTTATTTTACTTATGTATTTCAATGTTTATGGTAATCGCAAGTTAAGAAATTATATAGATATTTTTTATGTTTACATTAAAATTACGAAAATTGTTTTAAAATCAAAGGGCCAGGTCACGGCTATGTCTGTTTAAAATTAAAAAAAATAAAAGGTTCTTATCAAATAGGTTGACGTAGTAGTGGTTTGGTGTTTCGCTCGTCATGCTTCGTAGGGCACTTTAAACTCTTACACCAGCCCCCTTACTCTTGAATTTGATTTAAGTTCGATCTCGATTCGACCTAGCCAAAATCTGAACAAACTCAAACGAATCGAAATCAAAATCAAGTCAAGATCGATCTAAAATGGCGATCCGTTAAACATCTTTGGTTGATAACGTAATCACCATCGACTCAAAGGTTTAGGTTTACTTTTCAGAGTACCAAATCACTGATTCACGACGTCGATTTGATTTTGATCGTAACTCGAACTTGTCAAGAGTAAGCCTGCAGATCATACTTAAAAGAATAATCACACTATAATAAGAAGAATGTTATAAAAGTTAGTGCATAACAATCTTCAGTGTTTGCTTGATAGATTTAAAATTTAGAATTATAATATTTTTATAGCTCTTGAACTCAACTGTTCCACTCATAATAATTTGCTGGGGTCTCTCATTTTGCATAATTGCTACACTCTTGGCAGGCGGTTGGCGATCGGTGATTGGCCAGTAGTGGAAAGAAGAAAAAAATTATGGATTTAGAAAATTATTTTGCTAATGATTTCCGCTTGTTAATATACCGGCCTAGATACCTTCACCACACTACCCGCACTAACACTGATTTGAGGAAGCACCTGCACCACACTAACACTGATTGAGCAAGCACTATTTCATGCAGGAAAACCGCCCGCCCTCCCTCAAAAATGCATGCAGTACAGTTAATGCAATTATTAGTACCCAACACCAATATAATAAAGGTTATAGGTTATAGGTTGGAGGTTTTTATTATATTGGTGTTGGGTACTAATAATTGCATTAACTGTACTGCATGCATTTTTGAGGGAGGGCGGGCGGTTTTCCTGCATGAAATAGTGCTTGCTCAATCAGTGTTAGTGTGGTGCAGGTGCTTCCTCAAATCAGTGTTAGTGCGGGTAGTGTGGTGAAGGTATCTAGGCCGGTATATTAACAAGCGGAAATCATTAGCAAAATAATTTTCTAAATCCATAATTAGTTATGGATTTCCGCAAAGTAACGCCTGAGTCTATTAATTAGAAGAAAAAAAGACGTAGCTGCCCGTCTTTTATTTGGCGAAACTCCTTTAGACGCTTACCACATCCATGAGAAGAGGAATGGTGGTGCTATTCTATTCCGTTTGTAATAGGAAAAACTCTTTTAACGTTTAACCGGGAATAACTTAATATGGGTTTTATAGTTTTCAAACAAAAAATACTTCGAATGCGGTACTTATAAAAAACAAAAAAATATTGCATTATTGGGAACTGACTTTATTATTACTCGTATTTTTCATTTAAAAATGATCTAGTCTAGTCTGGCAATCGTTTTAAACATGAATAATTGCCGTATCTCGGATCGTCATCCAGATGCCTTACTCTGCAACACGAAGCTCAATTTACGGATATATCAGTCTCTTTCAGATATTCTAAGACATCAGTATGAGTGATATGGACAGATGGCTTCGAATAAACGGACAGTGTTGCGCTCTCGTCCCATGGTTATTGGGTCAAAGCGCTTGGAAAACAGATAGGGTCCCGTAGCTTAAAAGGAAACAAAAAGGAAGCCAAAAACCAAATTTAGAGTCTATAATAGTTGATAACATTTGGATGAATAAATCATGATCATCATCTCTGCTTAACAACGGCTACGGCAAAAAAAAGATTTTACAAAGCTAGAACCTCCTCCCTTTTTTTTAAAGTCGATAAAAATTACAGGGGGAAGACTTCTTTGACAGCAACGAACGACATACGTTTTTCAATATTGTTATTATTTTTGTATGTTTGTCCAGTTCCGTGTAAATATTTTATAAAATATTAGCGTAATAAATTAATTTTATCGTTTCGACGAAGTTTCCTTGAGCCCCTGCAATAGGCCTCCTAAAGGATCTCCACGACGATCGGTCCCGAGCCACCAGCATCCAGCGGCTACCCAAAACTTTCATTAGATCGTCAGGTGCGCAGTCGCCATTCCAGAACCTTTCTGCACCATTGGCTCTACTCACTATGCCCAGCCCACTACTATTTCAGTTTAGCATTTCTTCGAACGATGTTAGTCATCTCAGTTCTCTTACGGATTTTCGCATTTCTAATTCTATCGCATAGAGACGTATCAACCTCTCCATTGCCCGCTGTGCGACCTTGAGCGTTTTTACGAGACCCAAATTAAGAACCCAGGTTTTGTTCCATAAGCCGTCACTGGTAGAAGACAGTCGTATTGATGAGAAATAAAGATACTTGAAAGAATTTATCAGTCAGTTGATAAAAATGATTATGGACGACCCATTTGCATTGTAGCCCATGACACAAACAATATTGTTAAGACAACCTAGAATTTCTTTAGATCAACCAAAGTTCATGTTTTTTGATATTTTCGGTCGAAAGTAGTTCGAAATGGATCATGTAATTAGGTGGTACTTAGGTAAGCACTTACAAGGTGTTTCTTGCATCACTTCTTTGCTAGCTATCAATAGCGGATTCTAATTGAATTTTCATTCTAGGAATCGGGTTATTTTAAAATATATATACAGTAGTTTATTCTGTGTCATATTTCCATCTCTCTCGCGAACGAACCCCTAAAATCCAAACAAGAGGGTACACAACACAAACCCTGTTTTTACAATCCCATCCCCTTTATTTGCCTTTCCCAGTCCTACCGAGAGACTTGTGTTTTGGAATATTTTGTTGACAACATAATAGAGGTACAGACGTTGTTATTAATATTAACTATTATTAAATGTGTCTTCATTTCAGTTGGTGTCAAAAGTTACAATCAAAATTCATAAATGGTTCGAACTAATTTTAACGAGTGAAATCCCTCAAAACATGTAAATCGTATTGTTACATAGAAGAGTAATATCGCGTACCTATCAGTGCCCGTAGCTTTTACCAGCATAAATCCTATGGGATATATAAATCCAAATTATCCTATGGGAACATATTCCTAGGATAAAAATCCTACGTGAAAATGTAGGTCATAGTATTTATAAGTAAATCATAGCAACAATTTTAAAGTCAATTTCTTTTTACTACATTTTTAATTGAATGTGTCTCTTTACTATAAGATACATAATTTTCTAACTAATATAATTTTATAACAATTTGCCTTGTATGACAGAGGGGGGGGGGGGGGGGTGTTATCGGTAGTGTATCTCTTTGGCAGTACCCCTTTGAGTTAAAATCCCCCTTCGCTAAAATGGCTTAAAAATAAAATGGATGTAGAAGATTTTATATGGAAATATGAGCTTAACGTTTTTACTATCGGCCTCGCAACTTTTCCATATTTTCTCACCGTTTAAACCTTTCCTGAACTACCACAAATATTTCAAGACCAAAATTAGTCAAATCGATCCAGCCGTTCTCGAGTTTTAGCGAGACTAACGAACAGCACTTCATTTATATATATATATAGATGTAGCTTTATAACCAAAACAATTTTTGAGCACTTGTTATTCTGACAGAAAAATTCTCTTAATCTTACTTAATATTACAAAAGCGGAAGTTTGGATGGATCATGAATCTTTGTTACTTAATCAGATTAATCACCTGATTAGATCTGATTGAAATACACAGAGATAGATAATAGTTTGAAATAGCACATAGGTAGATCTTTATCCTGAAAAAAAATTACTGTTCCTGTGGGATAAACAGTGTTTTTATACATATTGAAAAAGGATACACTTTTTTTTAGGAAAGTTGTAGCTTAGGGGTCTGTAAATAATCTGGGCTACATTTTATACGGGTACAAAGTCGCGGGCATCAATAACAAATCTGGATACAAGGTAATTTTATTTTACAAATCATATTAATATCAGAACACATACAAATTTTGCTTGTGATAGATGTTTATTATGTATTAAGCCTTTCTCTGAAATAAAGGGTCCTAGTTCAGGCACAACAAGTCTATTTTGCGTGTTTTTAAGTTAATTTAGTCTTTTGTTACATTGTCAAATAGGTTTCTCAAAAAAGATTTTATTTTATTTATTTATTTTTTACTATAATGAACGGTTTACAGAATAATGTACAACAAAGTAGATTATAGCCTGAAATAGCCGATGGGCTTCTTTGTACCCCGGAAAAATGTAAGGTTCTTGTAGAATAAATTTAATTCAGATTTCCATATGAAATCACTGGAAACAAGTAGTTAGTTAGTTATAGATTAAAAATTTTAAGGTTAAGGGGTCTACTAGAGCTGTGTGCTACCCCTAATTGATTTAATTTTATTACTTCTAAACAAAATCAATTCTCAAAAAACTAGAACAGTATTATTTTAGCAAATTACCTCTTGTGGTCAAGGCAATTTGCGCACATCTCGTAAATTGTTACTTTCTTTCCCTCCCCATTCTTCTCAGTTCTACTCAAAATCCTTCACGGTTCAGTCTGTCCGTTTATGGAACTCCTTACCCATAACTATTAGAGAATCTGAGTCTCTTCCCATTTTTAAGACCAGACTCAAAGCACTTTTCCTGTCGCGCTAATGGCATTAGTTTAGGTTTTTCGGTTTGTGTTAGTGTAGATGGTTATATTTTATTTTATTTATTGTTAATTATTTTAAATATTTGTATATAAATGTGCTTTTGTTTTGGTAGGTTTATGTATCTTATGTAGGTATGTATATGTATTATGTGTATTGTTTTCTAGTTATATGTATGTTGTTGAATCTGTCATATTACATCGCTTGTTATGCACTGTGCTACCCTTACTCCACTAAAATATAATTTCATCTACCCTAAGGTTGTCTGGTAGAGATCGCTTAAAGCGATAAGACCGTCTAATTTGTATTTTCTCCTGGATTTGTTATATTGTGTTATTTTGTAATTCGTGCAATAAAAGTGTTTATCTATCTATCTATCTATCTAGTATTTATTGAATCACTGTTAACTGCTTTTCATTCTGGCATTCTTTCGTATTGTATATTATAGATAAAAGCGGCCGCTTTTGGCGTTAGCGACATATTCGACTTTATAAACAACTAAATGAAAAGTTTACTGTGATTCAACAAATACTAGAGGTAATTTGCTTATATGTTATCTAAAGATTCTAGTTTTTGAGAATTGATTTTGTTTAGAAGTACTTAATAAAATCTCATAGCTGCTAGTCGCCTTAAAAGCATATGAAGTAAATCCTTTGCGAAGACACGGTCTATGATCGCTCGTTTTTTGTCAATTGCTAAATAAACTTAATTCTAGTACCAAAAAAAGCAACAGCAGATAGGATCTAATTTGAAATTGTGAAGAAAAATTACACTTCCCGGTCCTACTTATACTTAGCCGATTAGAAAATGGATCATACCTTATTAATTGCACTACGGAAATAGTAAACCACATAATCGCAAAATTATATAGTTTATAGTTTTCGACCATAAAAAAAAATATCAAGGAGACCTCTAAATAGTTTTATTTATGGTTTTGATATTAATTATTTAGGCATTTCAGAAACCGTAAAAGGTTTAAAATAATAGGGGATGTCGGGGTCAGTGTGCGCAGATTTTTAGATCTCGTTCTTTATTGTTGAAGTAAGAGCTTTTATAGGAGTATGAACCTCTATATATAGCATTTAATAGTAAAATGTATTTTTTACCAGTGATAATGATAAAATATATCTATAAAATATTAGTCTCTACTATTTTTTTTTAAAAACATTGTTGAATCCCGCAATCTGACATTGTGCACTATTTTTATTGATTATAACCCGTTAAAGGTACATAGGCATTATTTTTTGACAGAGATGGTTGGTATATGGATCGTGTCATTTACTAACATAACTTTTTGAACATTTTAATTTCAAAATGAAATTGCGTTTAGAAAGTAACCGAATATCCATCATAACACATCGTACATACGAAACAGCTAATCACCTTTAGCGTTTGCATAAAATATTTGATGGCGTGATGTCAAAAATCAATACAGATATCGATAGATATGCCCACGTGAACAAATAATGTGACGTCTCCCAGCCGGCCTTCGCTCTCAAAGGAACATATAAATTAAAAAGTCAACTCATCAAAGTTTTGTCTTCGCCTAAATACATGACAAGTAACCTCTCCCTCCTTGTTTCCCCTCTTACAAAGTGACAATAAGTCGCACACGCACACCATCACACTGTTTGTACACTCACACACGCACCGAACCGGCTAGGCACACAGTTTCCCGCCACCGGCGCGAACACGCACACAAAATACGTTGAACAAACAATACAAACACCAACACACAAGTAAATTTAAACTCACCTCAAAATAAATCCATTAGAAAACACACTTGTTCAAACAACTAGCGCTTAGCCTCGAAAACGCGTTGAAAAAACACTCGCCAGCATCCGATGTGTGCACAACACTTTTCCAAACTTTCTGTGCAGCCTACTTCGTTAGCACCCCGTGTTCGCGCCAAAACGCAAATTTAAAATTTTAAAACTTAAACAAAGCGTGCCGCTTAATTTTAGAACTGTCAAAAGTATTTCCGTACACACATTTGAAAGTATAATTCCTTAATGATCTCGTTTTCTCAGTCCACGCGAATGTTTTTGCTAACACGCTTCCGCAATTCGCGATTCAATCAAACACTATAGCAAAATAAAAGAAACAGGCGGCCCCAACACAATTATTAACACACGTTGCGTGGTAAAAATAAACTATGATTAACCGCTATTAAGATTTGCGGAGACAACGCGCGCCGGCCGGGACACTCGCAAAAAATAAATAAAAAAATAAACTTAACAAACAATGCGAAAATTAAAGTTGCGAGTGTCTTTACGCGCTATTTCGGTCGCTAGGAGCGGTCCCGATATGAATAATTATTATCTGAGAGCGAACATCGACGCATAGTTGTCGTTTCATAAAACGCGCGTTAAAACTGAGTCGAAAGGCTCGCCCCGTGTCGGAGCATAGCGCCGAATAAAATAAACAACAATATACCTAAATAAGCGGCTCGACGGGCGCGGCGTGGTGTGCGTGCCGCGCCTGTGTGCGTGTGTAAACAAGAGGCGGTGAGGCTCGCACGGAACACTGTCTCCTGCTCTGTTAATCACATGGCAATTATGTTTTAAGCTTGAGAATAATTTGCTCCAGAACTTGAACGATCAATTTCGCAGATATTAAAACTTCGGTCATTTTCACCAACGGAATCTTGTAACGAAAAAAAGTGATGAATTGATTTCTTGGATTTTCGTGAACATGAGGACAAAGGTTTTTTTAATCAAATTTTATTCAGGTTTATTTAGAGCACCCTATAAATAAACGGGAATACGCATAATTTTTATTTGAAATCTTGTATATAGAAACCATGATCGTAAATTTAGTTTCTAAAAAAATTTAAATTTCTGTCTTATTATTAAAACTTATCCACTCTTATATTAAGTTCCGCTTGTCTAATTACAAGTTTTTTTCTGTGAACTGGCTCTAAATAATGTTCTCAGTTTTTTTATCTCCATAACTCTTACTTAGTTACTTACTAGATAGTAGTCAATACTAACAAAATAGTTTTCTTACAGAAAAATTAGATATCTACTTGAAATAGACAGAAATTTGAAATCAGGATAAAAATTTGTGATAGGTGTTTAATTTTACAATCAACTTCACGCTAAACTAAGGTTAGTTTAGCTATACGATTATCATCTAGTGAGTAATTCAAATCATATTCTACTAAAGCAATAGCATACATATATATTTTTTTAACATTGATGTTAAAACTGCAAGTACAATTCTGCCGAACCTCCCCGCGAGAATAAACATATGACGTCACCGGCGAGTAAACAAACAAACAAACACATGCGCCGCGCTCATGTTTCCTTAATACAATTATTATTTCGAATGTGGAACGTGCACGGCGCGGTCGTTCCGATACTCGGAAGACTTATTTTTATAATTAGAATTCGCGATGTCTGGGTCCTAGCGTCATCTCATTGTCTATGCGAATCAATTAGCGGGAAACTCACCATAGATTATTACTCGAGATAAAATCATGAATTTTTATTTTTTAATGCTGCATGTAGAGCTATAGAGCTAAAGAATTAAATAAGTGTTTGGATGTTTATTATACCTACATAAACGAACTTCTGCTCATACAATCAGAGCAATGATAAATAACTGCCATAAAACATCTTGTCAAATTGACGTCATAGTAAATGTAACAATTATTGTTTTTACTTGGGAGTATTTGTTCTGATTGTAAGCGTATTTATTGAGCTTTTGATAAGTAAAGCATTGATACGGGGAGCAAAGATAGTTCTTTGTTGTCAATTTGTGATAATTTTATCGGCTCTTCAATGAGTTGAATGGTATTCATGAATGCCGAATTGTTGTGGACGTTGTGCAATTTATTAACTTTAAAGGTGATGATAACACACCGTAGTTTTAAAACTGGCATCTTCATCATCATAACCGGACTCTATCACTCCACTCTGGACACGGGCTTGTATAAAAGGAGGACTTTACTAATAATTGCCATAATCGCCACGCTTGGCAAGCGGGTTGGCGGTCGCAGTTTGGCAAATTTGAAAAGAAAAGCCACTGTTGCCGTTTTCTTCTGCCATTATCTACTCATTTAGTCGACCTTTCAAGAGCCATTGAAAGGGCACATTACTCATTTAGTCGCCTTTTACGACAGCCACATGAAGAGAAGGGGTGGTGTAATTTTTTTTATGTGCCGGCATTAATGGCATCTTAAGTGGTTGTAATAGGTGCGGTTTTACAATAAAAATACCTATTTAGTCTGTTGTGCAGGCTACTAAACAAATGAAATAATAATCTCTACTTCATACGAACCTAGCTATAACAAAACTATTTTAGCAAATTAAAAACGTTCATGGTCATTTGGTCGGCACGCGAATTTTAACTAGCGGGAATCGAATCTGAGACCGCGTTATGACTGCTAATGAGTCGAATTTATGGACTGACGATTACATAACATTATGACGTAATACCAGGACATTCCGAGCTATACATTTTGTAAAGTATACCTAGACTATGTCGATAAAAAGAACTGACAGCTTGGTTTTACAAAAAACAATTGTATGAGTATCATTTTTAGAAACTGTTTTCTAAGAAATTAATTTGCTGGTGTTAATTGGAAATAGGGCAACAAGAGTTGAAACTCTTGAAACTTTTAACTACTTATTTCTTGGGTTGGTGGTATACCCGCATTCGGCTAGTGTGGTGATTATACTTCTACCTCCTAGTGGTCCACCCTGGGCAACGGCATCTTGGGTTTTCTAACCAATGATGACGGCTAACAGATCCCTCTGCGGTGGTAGGCTTAGTAAGAGGCCGCCTGGATGCTACCACCCTCCTGCCGGAGTCCAGCGCCAAACAGTTTTTCTGTGTTCCGCTGGTGTGTGGGAGAACCAGTATCTCTGGGTAAGCTCGTTCCATCTTAGGCTTCTTCTTAACTGTATAGTTAAGTATGTAGCCTAGAGTAAGCCCATTATTAATTTAAAAATAAACCCAAACTGTAATCTTACTAATCTTGATAATCTTACTTATTCTCAGGGTCCCAGGTTCGAATCCCGGGTCGGGCAACAAATAGTTTCGAATTTTCGAACGTTGCTCGGGTTTGTGACCACCAACCCGCATTTGGCAAGCGTGGTGATTATGCCAGTTCACTCATCATTGCTGTGGTAACTTGAATTCAATGATGGAGGCCTTTTCCCTGCAGTGGGATGATTATAGGTCGTTACTTTTTTTTTACTTTACTGTACTTATCTTACTATGTATATTATAAATGCAAAATTTTGGATGGATGTGTGTTACCGATTCAAGCCACTTCGGCAAAACGGGTCTACCTGAAATTCAGTACGGAGATAGACTATAGGCAGGAATAGGTCATAGGTTACTTTTTATCCTGAATAAATACGGTTTTCTTGCGATAACTTCATCACGCGTACGAAGTTGCGGGCGATATAATTTACAATTATTACGATATAAGTTAAGGGCGGGCTAGTTTAACATAAAAATTACTGTTTTCTTTTGGATTTAGTACTTAGCTTTTTTACACGACTTCGACAAAGCCAACAGGAAGGGTTATGGTTTTAGCAGTCTATATGTTATATATTTGTATATGTATCTGGAACCCACATAAAAATACCCATATACATAATATATGTTGCAAAGTGTTGGTATAAAAAAATCGGGTTAAAGATTTTTAAACTCTTTATTTGAGAGTTAAATTAATGAGGTATCCTATTCCTATTACAAGGCTTATGCCACCCAAGACGTAACCAAAAGTTCTGTGTACATTAAAAATATTTTATCTGTCAGAGGATTGAATTACACAAACACACATAAACAATTGTGTTTTGTGATATTATGTAACAGAATAATGGAATTAACTTGACAAGGAAACGATATAAAAGTACAGATAAAATTAGTCGTTGTGATAGTAATCTGATTTGATATGAAGTTATTAGGTTTTGTAAAAAGTTTAGAGTAGTAAGAAAACGCCCCGTTGGTCTAGTGGTTTAAATAAGATTTTGGGGTCCTGGATTCGATTTCCGGGTCGGGCAACAAGTGTTTCAAATTTCCGAACAATGCTCGGGTTTGTGATCTTCAACCCGCATTTGTCAAGCGTGGTGATCTATTATATTGATAGCGGTTGTCCGAGATTACTTGATTTTGAAGCTATCCCACGGAAACCGAATTTTATTGGGATAATTCATTAAGGTTTCCTTTTTAATTTATTCCTGGACATACTACGAACCTACAGTCAAGCAGTACTACCACTAGTCGGCTTTATGGTCTTTCAGACTTCAGTGTCTTATTTAGAGCCCATTCATGAAGTAAAAAATGTAAATCCAGTTTTCAAGCGAAAATTTTTTTCGCATCATACGAGTAGTTATCAATTTTTACGGTCCTAAGCCTGTAAGGTATGACTAAGGTAGCCTGTAAGGTATGACTAAGGTAGCCTGTAAGGTATGACTAAGGTAGCCTGTAAGGTATGACTAAGGTATAAAGGGAAAATCAAAAACTTATGATTAATATCGTAATGAATGAATGAGATGCGCATCGCGTAAATAACCGGCCAAGTGCGAGTCGGACTCGCGCACGAAGGGTTCCGTACCAAAAAGGCCAAAAAAATGGGTTTGTTGTATGGGAGCCCCCCTTAAATATTTATTTTATTTTGTTTTTAGTATTTGTTGTTATTGCGGCAACAGAAATACACAATTCGTGAAAATTTCAACTGTCTAGCTATTGTGGCTCTTGAGATACAGCCTGGTGACAGAGCGACGGACAGACGGTCAGACAGTGAAGTCTTAGTAATAGGGTCCCGTTTTTACCCTTTGGGTACGGAACCCTAAAAAAGTGTTGCAAGGAGGCCGTGTCAAAAATTTTAGAATGTTGGCGGAAATTTTCTAAGTGCTTTATCTTGACATTTTTGTACTGGGCTATACCAAAACAAAAAAATATGTCATTTGTTTATGTCTCGTAGATTGTTATATTAAAATTTGGAAGTTGGTCAAAATTTCATGCTGTATGTCGTTAAAACCGTTTTGTGATCTTTTTGACGACCATTTGGATCACCGGTAGTAAACGCTGCTTCTGAGCCCTGGGTCGCGGGTTCGATCCCCGCACAGTACAAATATTTGTGTGAATGAACATGTCTGTTTGTACTGGTCTGGGTGTTTTCTATATATTAAAGGTATATATTTACAAAAAAATATATATAAGTAAGTATATCGGTTCTCTAGTACCCCATACGACAGGGTACTTAATAGTAGCTTAATTTGGGACTAGATGGCTCTGTGTGGCCCAGTGAGGCATGTCTTAAAATATTTATTTATTTATGTATTTTATTTATATTATCCTTGTTTTAAATAAATAAAAATAATATTAATTAGCTTAGGTTCTATTCCAGCCGTTAATCTATCTGCGTGCTAATCCACGGAATTTTCTAGCCGTATGTAATTCAGTGACATTTCATTATGTCAGCTACAATTTTGGAAAATATTTCTTAATAAATCGTTTATTTCCTCACAAAGATAAAAAAACTTGAGAGGTGTCAAGGGACACCCGGATGGAACGAAGTTCATTTTTAGTGAAATAATTGTAATAATAAAATTTTATTTTATTTTTAATTCTCTCTCTCTCTCTCCCTCCCTCTCTCCCTCTCTCTCTCTCCCTCTGTGTAGTTACATTTTTTCCGTCTAGCCCCTTTCGCGACGCGCGATAAGGAACTTCGTTCCAAAAAAAATTGATGCACAGCAATGATGGGCACAGGCATAATCACCACGCTTGCCAAATTGGTGATCGATCACAAACCCGAGCAATATTCTGAAATTCGAAACTTGTGTTGCCCGACCCAGGAATCGAACCCAGGTGTTTTACTAGACCGGGGCGACCAACAAACATCAATACATCCTCACAAACTTTCTCACTTATAATATTAGTAGTTTAAAAAAACATAAGTACGTAACTATGCCCTAAACACAGTACCTTAGTGACACAATGTCATGGGGTCTCATGAAAAAACAGACGTACGTGTTTTTATGTTAATTAAAACATTACACACCTGTTATGTTTTATCTACAATGTTGATTGTCTTTGTACAGAGGACAGCACGTCAACCTACCGCAAAACGTCAAATTTTCTCAATTGACATTGATCTCTACCTATTGGACTTAAAGTTGAAAATCAATTCAATGACCTTTAAATTTTTGGGTAGGTTGACCTGCCGTTGTCTGTGCTTAAAACATCTCACTGTTTCGTATTAGTTCATGGTCCATGTCTCACTATT
This sequence comes from Anania crocealis, assembly GCA_949315895.1. Taxonomy (NCBI): domain Eukaryota; kingdom Metazoa; phylum Arthropoda; class Insecta; order Lepidoptera; family Crambidae; genus Anania; species Anania crocealis. The sequence continues at coordinate 3,184,544 of OX438874.1, read as the reverse complement.
ACGATATACAACATTAAGTACACGACAATGTTTTAATACAACACCTAAAATCAGTTAAAATCAGTTAAAATCAGTTTTATTTCTGCAAATAGGCCCCAGGAGGCGCTTTTACACGTCCCAATATTTAAACCTACCACTGCTTCGGGACAAGTCTGGGCTAGTGCCGAGAAGAAGCAGCGCAAGAAACTCGGTCACTATTGTCAGCCTCTTTTTAAATAAATTTTTACAAGGTAAGGTAATTTTTACAAGGTTTAAGCAAGTACGAGCTGGGACAACTTAATGCCATACATTTCTATCATTTAAATAATCATTAACAGTGTAATAGCCCTTTTTCATTAAAATAACTTTAACATACGATTTAAGTTTATGTACAGGGAGTTCAGCAATATCCTTTGGTAATTTGTTGAAAATACGGATACAATTTCCCATAAACGATTTTCCTACTTTTCGCAGTCTGAAGCCTGGAACGGCAAGTTTATCTTTATTTCTAGTATTGAAATTGTGTACGTTACTTTTCTTAAGAAATAAATGTATGTTCTTACGAACGTAAACAATATTCTCGAGAATGTATTGAGAAGACACTGTAAGTATATTAATCTCTTTGAAGAGCTCTTTCAGCGAGTCACGGGGTCGAAGGCCGTAAATAGCCCGTACAGCACGTTTTTGTAATATAAAAATTGACTCAATATCTGCCGCTGAGCCCCACAACAGAATTCCGTATGACATTATGCTATGAAAGTAGCTAAAATATACTAATCTTGCCGTTCCAACATCAGTCAACTGCCTTATCTTTCTCACAGCATAAGCAGCAGAACTAAGTCTTCCAGACAGCCCCCTAATATGAGCACCCCATTGCAAATGAGAGTCTACAGTTATACCCAAAAAGGTAGTAAAATCTACAGAGTTTAGTGGTTCATCTTTAACAATTATATTAGGGGCAGCTAACCTTACGTTTGGCATCGTAAATTTAACACATTTTGTTTTATTTGCATTCAGTAAGAGATTATTTGTTGTAAACCAATGCAATAATTTAGAGAGGGTATTGTTAACATCGTCAAATGAAGATTTGCCCCTCTTGGTTTTAAAAATCATGGATGTATCATCTGCAAACAATACCATCTCACAAAGATTATGTAAGTAACAGGGAAGGTCATTTATATAAACTAAAAATAGCAGGGGTCCTAATACTGATCCCTGTGGGACACCCATAACAAGGGCCGACCCTGAAGACTCAGCTCCATTTATGCAAACCTTTTGTATTCTGCCTTTAAGGTAAGAACTTATTAGATCCAAGGAATCATTCGATGCACCATAATGTTTAAGTTTTTTAAGTAATATTTCATGGTCTACACAATCGAAGGCCTTTGAAAGGTCACAAAATACACCTAAGGCATCTAGCTTAATACAAGCAAAGTACAATAGTTAATGAAAAATATACGGTACAGTCCTATAAGAAAATGAGTACCACGTATTACATTATCTGTGGTACCACTTACTATGGGTGTCGTAAGAAGCGACAAGGCACTGTTAAAACTATTTTACTACGCGACAATAAAAAATGTGGACAACATTACATACATTGTTCTGAGGCCTTACTCCATCTGTCCCTGTCACTCATACCGATGTCTTAAAGTATATGAAAGAGACAGATATATCCGTAAATACGAGCTTCGCGTTGCAGAGTAAGGCATCTGATCCCATAGTAAGTAGGTAACTATTTAAAGCACTCGTATTGAGAAAAAACAACGGAGGTACGAGTATCACAAACACCCAGAGTCAAGGAAATGTCCTTAAGACAATTTGCTAGAAAAAAATATTGAAAATACAATATAATTATTTTTAAAAATTGAACCGACTTTAAAAACAATCGCACTATAAAGTGCAAAATAACACAGGAACATTGTTTTATTTTTAAACCTATTAACCTACTTACAATATTATTTTAACTACTATTACCTACTAGGTACTTTATTTATTTTATTTTTATTTTACAACCAAACAGATCGAAGGGGAAAATAAATTACACAATTATTAATCCTCTATTTAATAAATTTTCACAAATTATGTATTTCTATTACCGCTATATCAACAAATACTAAAAACAATATAAAATAAATATTTAAGGGGGCTCCCATACAAAAAAAAACGTTTTTTTTTTTGCCGTTTTGGTACGGAACCCTTCGTACGCGAGTCCGACTCGCACTTGGCCGGTTTTTTAAATACTGTTATTATAAAATTACAATTAAATATCCCGCCGGAGACATATTATTTCAAGTTTAAATTCTAATTTATTAAATTAATATTATTAGCTGTTATAATCTTCTTGCGCGTTGTTATTTTAATATTAGGTGTTAAAATATGAAATTGCCGTTTTGTATGGACGAAATCGAGAAAAGTCGTTTTTCCATACTAACAATTTTTTTGATTTTTTAAAAACGCCTAAACCGTTTTCGATTCAATTAAAGGTGAAAGTTAGATGGTTATAAAGCTACGCATTATAGTATTTAAATTTCTGAAAATCAAAGTATATAATACAGATATACTTAATTGAAGCAAGAAGGTCAGCTGACACATTGTAAGGGGTCTTTTCAAGGACTTCCTTTGAAGTGATAGGCACTAGTATTGCATTTTTTTGTAGTCAAAAGTTACTTTATCTCGATTTCGTCCATACAAAACGGCAATTTCATACTTTAACCCCTAATATTATACTTTTTAACATCATCATCATCATCATCATATCAGCCGAACGACGCCCACTGCTGGGCATAGGCCTCCCCCAAGGATCTCCACAACGATCGGTCCTGTGCTGTCCGCATCCAGCGGCTTCCCGCGACCTTGATCAGATCGTCGGTCCACCTTGTGGGGGGCCTGCCCACGGAACGTCGTCCGGTACGTGGTCGCCATTCGAGAACCTTTCCGCCCCAACGGCCATCGGTTCTCCGCGCTATGTGTCCCGCCCACTGCCACTTCAACGATGCAATCCTTCGAGCGATGTCGGTTGTTTTAGTTCTCCTGCGGATCTCATCATTTCTGATTCGATCGAGTAGGGAAATACCAAGCATCGCTCTCTCCATTGCTCGCTGGGTGATCTTGAGCCTTCTTATGAGACCCATAGTAAACGACCACGTCTCACTCCCATAGGTCATTACTGGCAACACACACTGGTCAAAGACTTTCGTCTTGAGACACTGAGGTATTTCGGACGCGAAAATATGCCGGAGCTTCCCGAACGCTGCCCATCCGAGCTGGATTCGACGAGAGATCTCTTTCTCGAAGTTGGACTTACCTAACTGGACTATCTGTCCCAGGTAAACATAGTGGTCAACAACTTCGAGTGCAATGTTCCCAACGTTAACTGGAGCGGGTGCAACATGGGCATTTAACATGATTTTCGTCTTGTCCATGTTCATCCTAAGACCCACTCTTTGAGAAGCATTACTGAGATCTTCGAGCATAATGTTCAGGTCTTCCAAGGTCTCAGCCATAAGAACTACATCATCGGCAAATCGCAGGTGTGTTAGGTATTCGCCATTGATGTTGATGCCGCGTCCTTTCCAGTCCAGAAGCTTGAAAATATCCTCCAACGCAGCTGTGAACAGTTTCGGAGAAATAACGTCTCCCTGTCTCACACCTCGCTGTAGTTGGATCGGATTAGAGCTCTGGTTCTGTAATCGGACCGACATGGTGGCGTTTTGGTATAAGTACTTTAGTACCTCGATGTACCTGTAGTCTATTTGGCACCTTTGGAGAGACTGCAGCACTGCCCATGTCTCAATCGAATCAAAGGCTTTCTCATAGTCCACGAACGCTAAGCAAAGTGGCAAGTTATACTCTTCGGTCTTCTGTATAACTTGCCGCAGCGTATGAATGTGGTCTATGGTACTATAGCCTTTTCGGAACCCGGCTTGTTCGGGAGGTTGGAAGTCGTCGAACCTGCGAGTGAGACGATTCGTAATGACTCTCGAAAACAACTTATAGATATGGCTCAGAAGCGAAATGGGTCTGTAGTTCTTCAAGAGAGTTTTGTCACCCTTCTTGAAGAACAGCATCACATCGCCTCTGCCCCATGCCTTTGGCGTTTTGCCCTCGAGGATGACAGAATTAAAGAGCTTCTGGAGGACCTTAAGTATCGGCTTACCGCCCGCTCTAAGGAGCTCTGTTGTGATTCCGTCATCACCCGCCGCCTTGTTGTTTTTAAGCTGCTTGAGAGCCATTCTAATCTCGCACAGGCTGACGTCCGGGATATCTTCAGAATAGTGTCGGGTAAGCTTGGCTCTAGGGTCTTTAGCCTTGCTTTCAACAGGTGTTTTCGTGGAGTATAACTGTCCATAGAAACTCTCAATCTCCCTCAGGATTTCAGGTGTTGACGCAATGATGCTACCTGTCTCAGTTTTCAGCCTCGTCAATTGGCTTTGCCCAATAGACAGATCTCTGGCGAACACTTTGGAGCCTTTGTTCCGCTCAATGGTCTCTTTAATACGTCGGGTATTAAATTGACGAAGGTCGCTCTTCAAAGACTTAGATATCTGTCTATTGAGTTGCCGATAGCGATGGGCATCCGCTGAGTTCTGTAGCCTCATTTCGTTTCTCTGATCCATGAGTAGGAGAGTCTGACTGGAGAGTTTCTTTGATTTGGGACGGCGGGTTTTAAAGTACTTAGACCCTACCGTACGGACAGTATCCACCACCATGTTGTATAGATCGTCCACATCGATGCTGTTCTCAAGGGCTTCGAAACGGTTTTGAAGCTCGAGCTGAAAGCACTCGGGGTTTTGAATTTGAGCCGGTATTGGTCGGAGCGTGGATTTTATCAGTCGCGCTCTTTCAAGCTTTACGTCGATATTCAATGTGCCTCTGACCATGCGGTGATCGCTTCCTGTCTTAACAGCGTTGATCACAGCGACATCATCGAATATGTGCTTCTTCGTTGACATGATAAAATCGATCTCGTTTTTGACTTTACCGTCCGGGCTGATCCAGGTCCATTTGCGGCTTACGGGCTTCTTGAAGAAGGAGTTCATCATAAAGAGGTTCTCCCTCTCCATGAAGTCTGCCAGCATCTGACCCCTTTTGTTCCGTTGCCCAAATCCAAATTTCCCCATTCTCAACTCATTACCGCAACGTTGCCCCAACTTCGCATTGAAATCCCCCATCACAACCGTGTAGTGGGTTTTAAAGCTATGCATGGCTTTAGAGATCTCCTCATACATAGCCTCCACTTCGACATCGTCGTGTTTTGAGGTCGGAGCGTAAACCTGAATGACATTCAGCGAATATCGTTTCGATATTCTGAGTATCAGGTACGCTACCCTGCTCGAAACACTTCCGATAGTAATCACGTTGTTGACAAGGGACTTGTGGACGATGAACCCGACACCACCTAGGGACTGTTGGTCGCCCTCCCGGTAGTATAGTAAGTTACCGGATTTTAGGGTTATCGAGTCCTCCCCCTCTCTTCGGACTTCAGACAGCCCAATGATATCCCAATGTAACTTACCAATTGCCTCTTCCAACTCTACGAGCTTCGCGTCAAGCCTCAGTGTGCGCGTGTTATATGTTGCCAGGTCGAGTCGTCGTTGTTGGCAGCCGGATCTTACCCGGGGATTCTTAGCACCCCCTGCCCCGCCGTTACCATAGCTGCTGCCATAGCTAGGACTAGCGGGGCCGCCGGGGACTGGGGGCCGAATTCTTAGCGGTGTATTCATATTTAGGGGGGGGTTTGCCATAATCGCCACGCTTGGCAGGCGGGTTGGCGATCGCAGTATGGCCTGTTGCTTCTAGGAGACGCTGCTGCCCATCTCCTGATGGCAGTTTTCCCTCTGTCGGCTCTTACGACACCCACGGGAAGAGAGGGGGTAGTGCTATTCTTTTTATGTGCCGGCACTACACGGCATTTTTAACATGTTAATGTTTATTTCGTTAATAAAACTAAAGTGAGAACAAAATAACACAACTTTTTAATATGTTTACAAAAATAAATATATTAAATGTAAATATAAATGTGGACAACATCACATACATTGTTCTGATCCCAATTCGAATAACTATTCAAAACGCTCGTATTTTGTAAACCAGAAACAACGAAGGCACCACAAACACCCAGACCCGAGAAAATGTAGAAAAACACTTTTGCTACATTGACCCGTCCAGGAATCGAACCCGGGGCCTCGAAGCAGGCGACACCTTAAAAACCGGTGTGTTCACCATTCCGCCCCGGAGTTCGTCTTCAAATATGTAACTATAAGTATGACTACTTCACAATACACAGCTGGACTTCTTCTGAAGTAGATTTATGCTAAAATGGTTAAGAGTGATTGCACTTAGGCCAATGAACAGCAGGCTTACTCTTGACAAGTTCGAGTTACGATCAAAATCGAATCGACGTCGAGAATCAGTGATTTGGTACTCTGAAAAGTGAACCTAAACCTGTGAGTCGATGGTGATTACGTTATCAACCGAAAATGTTTAACGGATCGCCATTTTAGATCGATCTTGACTTGATTTTGATTTCGATTCGATTGAGTTTGTTCAGATTTTGGCTAGGTCGAATCGAGATCGAACTTAAATCAAATTCAAGAGTAAGGGGGCAGGACTTCGCATAACCTACCTCTTCTGAAGTAGACTTATGCTAAAACGGTCAAGTGTAATCGCAGTTGGCCACTGAAGAAAAGATTTCAGCTAAATAACAATTATACTGAAACAAAAGATAAATTTACGGATTGAAAACCAGTTTATCAGGGTTTTTAACATTTACCAACCAACTTATTTAATTATAAATTATAATTACTTATAATATCAGTATATAAACTTGAAAAATTTTGTCTCAGGCGGGACTCGAACCCGCATCTCCTCGCATGCCGGGCGGGCGCCATACCATTAGGCCACCGAGACACTGCGACACGGCGCGAATTTTTCAAGCATATTCTTACGCTGTGAGTCAGCGTTGTTTCATCAAATGTTAGGAGTTTGCACCCTTAACACCCGAAAGAAACATCTTTGCAGATGTTTGACAGTCAGTTATGATGAAACAGCTATTTATATACTTTATTTGATTTTTTAGCAACTTAATTGCACTTATAATATCAGTATATAAACTTGAAAAATTTTTGAAACAACGCTGACTCACAGCGTAAGAATATGCTTGAAAAATTCGCGCCGTGTCGCAGTGTCTCGGTGGCCTAATGGTATGGCGCCCGCCCGGCATGCGAGGAGATGCGGGTTCGAGTCCCGCCTGAGACAAAATTTTTCAAGTTTATATACTGATATTATAAGTGCAATTAAGTTGCTAAAATATCAAATAAAGTATATAATTACTTACATTTAATGCAAAACTTAAATAAACTCGAGTTAAATCCGTATACTTACAATAATAGAAAAAAAAAATCTTATTTATATCGTATTTAGGAATTGTTAATTATTTTTTATTTTTCACTTTTAACATTTAATGGATGTTTGCGTAGTCTGAAATAAACGCAATTAATATTACTTATTATAGCTGTTTTAAAAATCAATAATAAATACTGGTGTGACTGTACATGGATGTAGTGCGTGATTATATGTACATATTTTATTGGAGAAAAAAAATCTCGACACGCATTTTCTTAGCCTATGTAAATAAACAGAGTCCATAAAAGTTTAACACGTCTCCGTATTGTTTGTTAATACTTATTACAACTTGTTCTTTGGTTTTTATAACATTGTTGTCTAACGATAAAAAGGGAGGTTCAAAGGTTTCCGAGATTTTTAAAATTTAGTTTACTAGTCGCATGCATGTAAAATATTATTAATCCATGTTCCTGCGGGAAACATGCGAAATTTCGGAATAAATTATGTTATTCTGATTATTATTATTATTGTAGTTTCATTAAAATCAATACAATAGTGTTTTGCGAGAAAGAGTAACAATTAAACAACCATACATACCTACTTTCGCTGTTAAGTATATTTAACATTGTAGAGTCAGATGTGTTTTTTTATTAATTTCAGACTAAGTCCATACTTTAACAACTAGGTAGTAGGTAATCTATACTAATAATAAATAAATAAATAAATAAATAAATATTTCAGACATGCCACACTGGGCCACACTTAGCCATCTAGTCCCAAATTAAGCTACTATGAAGTACCCTGTCGTATGGGGTACTAGACAACCGATAAACTTACTTATATACTTTTTTTTTGTAAATAAATACTTATAATACATAGAAAACAACCCAGACCAGTACAAACAGACATGTTCATGCTCACAAATATTTGTACTGTGCGGGCATCGAACCCGCGACCCATGGCTCAGAAGCAGTGTTTACTACCGCTGATCCAAATGGTCGTCTAAAATAATACTATAATTAAAGCTGAAGTGTTCGAATTGAAAAATTATTTTTGTGTTGGATAGTCTATTTTTAAGGAAGGTTTTAGGCTATATATATACATATATACAAGGTGCATTTTAAACCACCTGTAAAACCACGTATGTGACCATTATGTATAACATGATGGCAGTGTTATTTTATCTGTCAATAATTATTTTTTTTTGTAAAATATTTAATATTTATTCAGACTTTTAATTTTGTTCCACGCTGTGACGCGCACAGATGTATTATTTAGCTGCAGCGTGGTCCCGGATCAATGAACCTTACACAGCTACATCCGTGCGCGTTACAGAGTGTTTCAAAATTAATAGCTGAACCAATATGTTAAACAATTATTGAAAGAAAAATTTGATAAAAAAAAATTAAATGACATTCAAGATGTTATACATAATGGTTACATAGCGTGGGCTTCACTTTACAGGTGGATGAAATTTTAACCACCTTAAAAATTTTAATATATCAATCTACGAGACAAAAATCAAATGACGTATTTTTTCTTTTGGTATAGCCCAGTACAAAAATGTCAAGATAAAGCACTCAGAAAATGTCCACCAAAAATCTAAAATTTTTGATTGGGCCGCCTAGCAACACTTTTTTTACGCGTTGCGCATCTCATTCATTTATTACGATACTATTCATTAGTTTTTTATTTTCCCTTCATACCTCAACAGGTCTAGGACCGTAAAAATTTAAAACTATATCGCGAAAAATATTTTCGGGTGACAACTTGATTTACATTTTTTACATCATAAATGGGCTCTACATACGTTACTGAACGCCTATAAAAATTTTGGAAAGTGGTTAAAATTTCATTCTGTTATCCTATATATTCGACGGACGAAGTCGCGGGGGCAACAGCTAACGTAAATAAAAAGAAAAATATAAGAAAGTAAAAAAAATAGTCCTTGTAGTGTAAGCTTATAAGAAGTTTTAATGCAATGTTTGACTCAAATACGCGCCGACTACTGTCAGCAGACTTACTTTTGACTCTCGACTCGATTTCGATCTTTTACCAATTTCGAACTTATTTCATCAGCATGATCATCACAGGCAAACAAAGCCCACTGCTGGACATAGGCCACCCTTAAGAGGAAATACTACGGGCGAGAGAATTGAAAAATAGGTACCTATTTGTAAAATCTATTGCTGTCGCGCAGTGCCTAACGCATTCACCGCAGAGTGTGATAGAGACAACTGCTTCTTGGACCGAAAATACCTACTAAAAACACACCAAATCAACGTTTCGTAGTCCCCCGATTACTTTTCCAAAACTAGACCGATTTAAATACTTTTTTCATTAAATTAAAGAAAGGCTTTGGCCGTGATCGTATGTTTTCCTTTTTTTCTAAAATTTAGCCAAATTTGTTTTCTGGAGGTTTGAATCTGGCGAATTTTTTCGATTTTTATTAATTAATTTATGAAAAAACAGAAAACATAGAAACATGCTAATAGTGGCCATACATTTTTGTAATAAAATATATTGCTCTAATGGCTTTATCCAGGGAGGAAACAGGGGACTACGTTTGTACGGAAAAACGGCCCTTGTGTTTCCTCTTAAGGATCTCCGTAACGATCGGTTCCGCGCCACCCGCATCACCGGCTCCCTGCGAATTAATTTAGTTCCATTAAATTCCATGAAAATATGAACACGATTTAGTATATCACTCAAGAGTGCGCAAGTTTTCGATTCCAATCCCAATCCAGTAAAATTGAAGGTGAAGAGTCTGCCTACAGGATTTAAAAGAAATCACTTGGTCCGCACTCGGCTCACCAGAGATATTTGTCAAAATTAGTGACTTAGACAATTTTAATACCCGAAATAAGAATAAACTTGCCGTTCCAGGATTCCGACTGCGAAAAGTGGGTAATTCGTGCATGGGAAATTGTTTTCGTATTTTCAACAAATTACCACCGTCAATTGCTGAATTCCCTGTACATAAACTCAAATCATTTAACAAAGTTATTTTAATGTTAAAGGACTATTATAATGTTTATATAAATGATAGGACCGTGTCATGCGGCTCCTTAAATTGTCTTAGCTTGCACTGACAATAAATTATCTTATGTAAACATATTTATTTAAAAAGAGGCTGACAATAGTGACGTGTAAAAGCGCCTTCTGCATATTTGCAGAAATAAAACTGATTTTACTTCATTTACTGATTTTACAAACTTTTGTGCATAGTGGCGTAAAGTCTATGCGCACTTCTGCAATCATCCCTGAAGCATTACAGAATCGAAGCAGCCGTATATATTAGCAACCTGAATGTATAACGGTATTGTTATTTCATATCAGTAACAGTTACTAATTATCACATTAAAAAAAATTTTCTAAGCACGTATTACTTCACATAACTTTTTAATGGACAATTATGGGTAATGGGTAATCGGCTGGATATTGTTAGGTACCCTATTCCTCTGAAGTATTATCATACTTAGTTTTCTTCTTTACATCGAAAGGTTGTCTTCCAGAGATCGCTTTAGGGATAAGAGCGCCTGATTGTATAGAGTGATTAGTAGCAGTAGATAACCATTTTTTTTAATCTAAAGCCGGGTATCCACTATGTTCGCGAACCTCTTTCGCTCGGCGCTCTTGTAACTGCTCCAATAGTGGATACGTTCACGATCCTGGAGCGTGCAATGGTGCGCGCTCCGCGCTCTGCGCTCCAATCGGTGTCGGTTTTTGGGCGAACACTAAAGGGAGCTCAGCCCGATTGCACCAATTGTCTGTTCGTTCGCAAGGGAACTGCGTGTTTCTATGGAGATACGTGTACCGTCTCCACCAGAGCGGTTACGGGAACGCGGAGCGCAAAAGATTCGCGAACGTAATGGATAAAGATGTCACCTGTCATAACGCGAAAGTTTCTATGAATGTTTTCTTTTATAAATAATCGGCTTGCTCTTGACTACATACTTAAATATACGGTTAAGAAGAAGCCTAAGATGGAGCACCAGCGGAACATAGAAAAACTGTTTGGCGCTGGACTCCGGCAGGAGGGTGGTAGCATCCAGGCAGCCTCTTACGAAGCCTACCACCGCAGTGGGATCTGTTAGCCGTCATCATTGGTTAGAAATCCAAAGATGCCGTTGCCCAGGGTGGACCACTAGGAGATAGATCCCACCACCCCAAATGTATGCGTTTGTTACTATTTAACTCAAAAACTATTGAATGAATTTTAATGAAACTTTACAACAATGTCTAGCTCGTTTATTAGAATAACATTTATCGATATTTTGCATTAATCCATAAATGTATCAACACTATCACAAAGTTTTTGAGTAAGTATCGAAAAGTTTGAAAAATATTAATATAATAACAAACAATCTTTATTGCTTTCTAAACTTGAATGGTTTGAGTAAACAACGGCCGGCGCACATTCCTTAACTGTTTACTTTTTACCTGCTGCGAGCACTAGATCTTCACTTCCGTTGCAAAGGCACAGAACACGTCATAATACCTAACAAAGGATTGCGTTTTGGTTAGAAGGTTTTAATTTTAAAATTTCAAGGAAACATCGTAGGTAAGTAAGCCAAAGCAAAGAATATTCTTAATATTCTTTGGCCAAAGCCAAGATATCGCCTATTGTGGCAATGCATGCAGGTAGGTAGGTATAACCTACACGAAAAGAAAAAAAAACATGAAATCAGCAGACTTTGAGGATTAGAATAATTTCTAGTCTCAATGAGTCTGGATTTGAATTGGAAGATTTCTTGTTTGACACCAATGATATTTCTTGTAATTCTTATGTATCATTGTTTAACAATGACTCAAAATTGAACACATTAATCTGTACCTATTAATTATGGTGATGATAACCGTCGATTCACAAAATGCTAAACTACTATGAAGTAGGTAGGTAAGTAGTTAAAGATATCCCGAATATTAGAACTAAATAGGGTTGATGAAAGATCATCTGCTTTTCCCATTAATAGGTTTTTTTATCTATCTTTTGTAGATATACATGCTTACATGGACATACATGTACATTAAATAAAATACGACTTGGGTTGAGATCTCATGAATCTCCTGTAATCATAGGGAAAGAAATCCCTAATGCCTGCCTGTAATGTAGATAATAATATACTGAGTTATACGATGTTTAACGTTTTTTTTGTGTGCCATCTAGCGTTATTAGAGAACAACACTTGTTATTGACTTGACATCTTTGTGACTTTGTCTATAAATTAACCAGTTTTTTTAAGTAGTACCTAGATGGCGTTGTTGTATGGAAGATAATATGTTTTGATTTATCACAGTTTCATAATAAATAGAAACAAAAAAATGTTATCCAAATTATTGGTTATTAGAAAATTTCAAATCTAATCAATAAATAATTAGTAAAATCTTATTGTCATTCTAACTAGGCTGAATGTTTAATGTCACAGCACGCCACTGTGGCCGATTTTCTAAAAAAGGCAAACATAAAAAAAAAGTGAGTAGCAAGAAATGGCGTCGCAAGTTGTTTTTTATTCGAAATCAATGTATTTCTAATTATTCAATGTGATTGTAGAATCTAATAGTTGTGTTTATAGTAAAGTTATTCCGTGCCGTTGATGTTTCATTGATAAATTACTTTGGTTTCCTTGGGAATTTGTCTTTCATATTGAAACAATGGCGTCGGATCAACATGTACAATCGAATGTAAAAGTAGGCGACAATCTCGATTTCGCCGATGATATCTACGGTCAGAACAGCGAAGCTGACGCCGGCGAGGGCCCTAAGCGTCGAAGAGTGACTCATGACTACAAAAGACTTTCAAAACTGGGATATGATCCAAGTGTGTCAACCAATGCGAAACAACCACAATCTCTTGATTCCAAAGGTACAAATCACTGTTAACTACTTACAAACCAATTTCGTACTCACATACCACTTTATCAGGTTTACAATGCCGAATTATTGATTATTTTTTTTGGTGGGAAATCTAGTAACCTATCTTTTGTTAGTTACATCACTAAAATGGAGGTCATGACTGTTTATAAACATTTCTTTTACATTTCTGATGTTTTGATCTAACCTAAGGATACCCTCTGACCAAGGGTTTTGGATAGAACTTCGTTAATTTCAAGGTAATTCAGCAGATAACCCTTGCTGCAATACTGTGCAGCTTGCATCATGCTGACCTTGGTCAGGGCTAGCCAGCACTTTCTATTTTAGTAGCTATGATGTTCTACTGCAGATTTTTATAATTTGTATGACCCTCTACGTAAATTAAAAAAAATATGTTTTGGTAAAGGTACAGGCTGAAGTTATAGATCTGGTAAAAGGTTTAGTGATAAGAATCATATTATCCACCAAATACACCAAGTATAGTTTCTGTCAAAGCTGTGTCTTCATGTTGTTTTAGTTTTTAAAGCACACCTATGTGATAATCAGTCATATTAATATAATTTTAATAAGAAGCTAGCATAAGAAACTGAATTTCTAATTGTTATCTTGACAACACTTCAATGTACGTATTGTAAAAGCCATGGTTTACATTGCTACTAAGAAAAATTGTTTTTACTTATTTAAAAAGTAAGGTTGAGGAAACTACAAGCTAACTCTCGATAGATTTGAAATTAAAAATGTAATGTTATCAGGTCTACTCTACATAATGTTCATTAATATTCTGGCTAAGACTGAGTTTCTCTATAATACAATCAAAAATGTGAAGAAATGTCTATTATTTATTATAAATATCTGCAAACCAAGCCTAAAGTAACAGCCCATAATCATCCCACTGCAGGGAAAAGGCCTCCATCATTGAATTCAAGTTACCACTGCAATGATGGGAACTGGCATAATCACCACGCTTGCCAAATGCGGGTTGGTGATCACAAACCCGAGCAACGTTTGAAAATTCGAAACTTTTTGTTGCCAGACCCGGGGATCGAACCTGGGACCCCAAGATCATGGCTCGGTATTTAAACCACTAGACCAAGGGGCAAACATGCCTAATCAAACAATTTACAACATTTTTTGTTACATGTACTTACTTATCTATTAAAATATTTAGTTGTCATTATTAGTTTTTGATATTTTGGCACTGCTGTAAGGACAATAATCAATCACGCAAGAACTGAATGTTCTCTTAGGAGTATGATAGTTTCTATCAGCATTATTAAACATCATATTTTATTAAACTAAAGTACCTAGTCCTTTCTACCTAAATACTTTTATATTAATCTGGTGAGAAGCCTTGGATTTAGTACATTTTGTTTTAAGTTTTACTAATTGTAGATTTTATTATAAAGTGTAAACATTGAAAGCCAAGTAAATGGGCAAATATTCGGTATCTTTATTCTGAAAATTTGGTTTGGTTTAATTAGTATAGATAGTTCTTCAAATTGAATTTTTAAACTACATTTCATTTCAATGAATTGAGCTTTTCTTGCCCTAGTTTTTCTTTTAATATTATTCCTTCATAAAACATTAATGATATGTAATGTACTAAAAAGTATAGTAAATAACAGGTTTCCCAAAATATTTGCAAAATGTATTAATGTTTCTTTATACAATATTAATCAAATGAGAGTCAAACTGACAGAAAAATTATTAAAATAATTATCTTAATCTGCTAATCATTGATTTGTGTTGTGTGGTGCTTGCACATAAATATAATAGCCCCACCTAGGTATAAATCATAACCAAGAAGGTGTCTAACCTAAACCTGCCAGAAAAGACAGGCAGCAGTATTCTCTCTATACTCCTAGCCAAACTGCGATCAGGGCCCCAATTCTGCTAATTTACAAATGGCTCAATAGAATCGCAATGCCATCGCAATCGTATATTTTGACATTACTATACCATATAAAATGTGTCAAAATATACAATTGCGATGCCATTCTATTGAGCCATTTGTAAATTAGCAGAATTGGGGGCATGCCAAGCATGAATTTAATGGTAAGATCTTCCTTTTGAAGAGGCCTGTATCTATCATTGGACTAGATAAGCTGGTGATGATACATGATTAATTCATGAGTAATCTAGTTTTCGTTATTCAATAAAATTAAGACAGCGCGGTACATACACATAAATACATTGAATAGGGAGAAGCCATGAATAATCTACTATAGTCAAATACTGATTCATCATCACCTTTCCCTATGGTGAAAAGTAGAATAACTCAATATTATTATCTATCAAAAAATCTCAACCGCATTTAGACAATGAGCGTGATAATATCGATTCACAGAGTAATACACTACTTTGGTTATGTTTTGTAAAATTTATAACAGAATAGCCTGCTAAATAGCAACCCAAGAATCACAACCTACCTGTACATTGTCCACTATAATGGTGGGCATAGAATACAAATCAAAATTAATTCCCCTGTTTACTTAAAGTAATATTTAAAAGCTTTGATTATTCAGAGAAACTTTTGAGTTAGGTTTGATTTGTGGAAAAAATACTTTATGCATAGTAATTTTTCTGAATACACTTACATAGAAAAACTTACTAGGTAGTTTTTCTCCATTATGTTCTCAAAATGGGCAGATGTAATTGTGCGAAATATTGATAGGTAGCCTGAATATTTCATTTTTGCAATTGCTATCTTTTATCCGCTATACCAAATTAAGTAAATACTTACATTATACACCCTCCTTTCACCCCCTTTATGGGTTGATTTTAAAAACAAAATGGTTTAAGACCCTGTAAGATAATACTGATAGTATTTATCCCAGAAATTTTGTGGTGATAAAGAGATTGGGCATGTGCATTGACAGACATACTTTCGCATTTCTTATATAGTTACTAGCGGACCCGACAGACGTTGTCCTGTCTTAACTTTAATATTGATATAAATAGTTTTGTTGGTATTGCGACATGGGAACAGGCAACATTACTGGCCATGTGCAAAATTCAGTTTTTTTTACCCCCAATTTGACGATATTTGCAGCACGCATTCTGTCAATGTTATGTCAAACGCCATTCGCTAAAAAAGTTTAAATTGTCAAAAACGATAAAGGTTACACTAAAAATAATTTAGTATGGTAATTAAGTTTTCTTAAATTTTATTCTTTTCCGCGCAATTTTCCCAATTTTTTCTTTCATAAGAACATTCTCCTGACCATAATAAACAATACAAAAACAGAATTAGCAAAATCGGTCCAGCCGTTCACGCGTGATGCGATGACCAAGGGAAATAGGTATTCATTTTTATATATATAGATTATATGGGTGGTCCTATGATAACAGGTTTTAAGTGCATAGAAGTTAGCCAAGGAGAAAAGTTGGAGTTTTTTCATATTATGATTTTTGTCCCGTTTATTTACCATTTCACATAAGGGCAAGTCACACAATACACATTTTATTACTTTTTCGAAGACCAGGGTAAATACATCGGGCAGGGGAGATATATCAAGATCACGGTAGATATGTATGTTACTAGGGGAGAGAATTTCATACGATAATATAATTAATAAAATCAACTTTTATTAAACACTAGCTGTTCCCCGCGACTTCGTCCGCGTCAATTTCCGTTAATAATAACGATCACAAGATCGCGATTATTTTTGCAACATTTTTCACTCATGCTTCTCTCCTATTTGTCACAGCGTGATGTCATATCCTAAAGCCTTCCTCGATAAATGGACTATCTAACACAAAATAATTTTTCAATTTGGACCAATACTTCCTGAGATTAGCGCGTTCAAACAAACAAACAAACTCTTCAGCTTTATAATATTAGTATAGATAAATTCATTTCTTTCATTAATTATTTCAAAACTGCTTTGGCTTTCTTTTTATTTTCGATTAATCGTAGGTACTTTACCAAATTTTCTCAAAGGTTTCATATTTTATTCGCTCTGTAGTTTACTTTATTTTTGCACCAGTTTCCGGTATATCATTCTTTAGAACATAATTTTTTTTTGGTTATGGTATCGGTATAGCCGAAAAATTGTTTTTTAATTGTTGATTGAACCTTCCTGCAAACAGCAAATTTTTCCTCACGGGGTCTCTGGTACTTGGGAGAATACATCACTTGTTTAACTTTGCTGTTAGGATTAAGTTTTTCAGGCTTTTGTAATCTCTGTAAAAAAATTGACGTGCTAATTTAGACTATTTAGTCTCATATATTTTTTTTAGTAATTCAATATCTTTCTGACTTCCAAAGCCAATGGCCATAGTTAAATCAGTCTGATTTAACTTTGGCTATAACTCTTCTACGGAAATTAATACTTTGCGGCATCTGATGATCAACAACAGAAGTTGATGGTGTAGGCGGAATGCAACGGATGAGTTTGTTTTGAAGAGCAAGTCAGTGCCTAGTAGGCAAAACAAGAGAGCGTAGGCAATGCCTACGCTCTCTTGTTTTTTTACCCGACTACGACAAAGCCAGCAAAGGGTTAGGATTTTAGCAGTCTATGTATGTGGTTCCACATTTACGGCTTAACTATTGAGCTGATTTTGGTGAAAAGGGAACAATCGATTCCTTATGAAAATCCCGGTAACATTGGCTACCTTTAGTTAAAAAAAACGTCATGACTAATGATACAACAATATTGGGGTAGTTGGAAAAAAAAGTTTACAGCCATAATGAGTATCAAAAGAAAAAAAATCTGAGTACAAAATTGTTTAAACAATACAGCAAATATACCTATGAAACATTAAAAAAAATTGTAATCCCACTGAATTGAATAAAAACTGTAATCCGACTATAAAAATGTAAGAATCAAGTTGAGTGTCGTATCGTTTGCCATAATTGTAACAAATGATGTGGTGGTGTGTGATGAGAGCAAAGATAAGCAAAGAGAGCTGGCGGATCGGAGCTCAGTCTTTACAACAGCTGTATCTGCGTTTGTACAAACATCTCATGATTAATATTATCTCCCCTGGTAGCTATCTTGACAGGGGAAATATGGCAGGGGAGACGTTTTCATGGCAAATACAATTGTTTTAACTGATTGAATTATTATTAGGTCTGTTATATGTATCTCATTTCAATTAACACAATGTTGTTAAATTAGGACAGTAAATGCAAACAAATGAAATTAATATTATAAGTTTTATGACTTGTCATTGGAAAGACACAGTCACCTTGCGAAACTACAACACCACACGGTCGCGTCGCGACAACTCAAAAATAGCGGCACTAAAACGGCTCCAGCGATTATTATTGCTAACTTCAAGCCGATAGATATCCTGTAGGACTATTTCCAAAAATAATAAACTAATGTTTTTTAAATTTTTTATTCAATAATACTTAACTAAGGGCCGAGTTCACCAACAGACGTTTAAGTTTAAACAGCGTTTAAAATAATATTTGGCATATTTTGTATGGGAATTGTGTCAAATTAATCGTCACTCTTTGTTTACCGGCTGTTTAAGTGTTGGTGAACTTAGGTCTAAAACTATTTAAATCCCGATTAAACATACTTTAGTTTAGCATCTGATACAAAAAAGATACGTATTGTTTGAAAGTTACATTGAAACTAGCAAGGGGACAGACCAGGGTAGAGATTTTTTTAGGCTTTGTAAGGAATTAAAAAAAAAAATTTAACAACCATTAAAACAAATGATGTTATTTAATGAAATACACTAAGATCATTGTAAAATCTAGCAACATATTGAATAACGGTTTTAAATTGATTGCCGCACAAGTTACCGCTTATCGTAGAATTACCCATATAGGTATTGGGTATTACTTATTAATATTGTACCTATGAAATAAAAGTAAATATAAAATTATAGTCTGTTATTAAGTACTTACAAACTTATTAATAAATTACTAGCTTGCTTTTGGTTTCACTTACACACACAAATGAACATTGCCGAACACAGCGAAGCTTGCACGCGATTGGTCCCGATGGTCGTATCATTGCCTATCCCTATTTTAAGCTCCTCCCACCGCGGGTTCTATTTTGTGAAACCGTTTTCATTTCATTAAAAACATGTTACTCTGCTAAAAAAAAGTTTTATTCTGGAGTTAAATAAAAAATATACCTATTTCTAACAGTAATTTGGAGTTCAGTTACAAAACGAACTTATTTAAATTATGTTAGTAGTTTTTATAAAACATTTCTAAAACACTTAGTCACGCAAAATAGTGACAAAAACTTGATTCCACGCTTCAGCTTTCGCTTTGTCGTTGTCTGTTGGTGTTTTCTTCTATATCAGTTACAACTTACAACACAATGAACAGTTTTTCTCTAGTATTTCTGTATATAAATTCTCTCTCAATCTCCTATCACAGGAAGTTGAGCTACCGTTCTTTTTATGTTTAAAAAAAAAAAAAAACTTTTTTTTTTATAATAGTTTTATTTCTTTTGGTAGCTTTGTTTCGAGTTTATTTTGGTACTTATATTGTAAAAGTGAAAGAGCGGTGCTTTCTAACACAAGCAAATGTATTTTTGCTTAATAGGAAGCTCCAACTACTTGTAACTGTATTAGGCTAAGTTACTGAAATAAACATTTGAATTTGAATTTGAATTTGAATTTGAAAATTAGGTTATTTTACGACTAAGCTTGCACTTATATCAGTGAAGGAGTTAAATGTGCAGACCAAATGCCTGTTTTAGCTTTACCTACATAATAAAATACTTCTTGCATAATACTCATCACACTTGCTTGCTTGCTTGTTATGATATCAAGCAGTGTTTTTTATAACAATGCAAGCAAATTGTCTGATGACCTGAAGCTTAAGGCTCACTGGAGTAGAGTAGATAGATAGCACCCCGGGAAAACGCTAGAGGAGACCTATGCTGAGAAGCACGCTAAATGCGTGACTTGTATTAAAAAAAACTGAAAAATGTGTGTGAGCTGTGATCCTAGCTCAGAATAAAATATATTAATCTTAATGTTATATCAATATAAGCTCCTACATTTAAGACTTCAAGTACCTAGTTGGAGTGTCTGTAGTAGGTTTAAAGATATTTATTCCCATTAAAAAAAAACAATATGTCACTTGTATGAGAACATGAATCGAAACAACTGCAACTTATGTATAATATGTATATTTATTTACCAAATACAATTTATAAGATTTTTTTGTTTAGCAGGAAAACTTTTTGAGTCTGTTTTACAAAAAGTTTCAGTTTGGTACGTTGATTGAGATATTTTTAAATTGGGTTCAAGAACAAAAATATCAGATACCTAGATAAAGTGCAACCCTCTGTCACCAAATTCAAACATATCAGTAGGTACGCAGCACAGCTGTTATTTTGCTTTTTGTTTTTACTTATCCCTATGTAAAAACACTAAAAAGCAAAATAACAGCTAATTCTAGTTACATATTTTTTGTTATAAATGGTTGATAAAGGAGATGTCCCATAATAGGCCCAGACATAGTACACCATTTACAAAAATCAAGAAAAATTTACTGTTTCTGGGAAAAATACATATAAATTTATATATCGTATAATTTAGTGGTTCAAAAATAAATAAGATCGAAGAATTTATCAAACTCCATAGGCATTCCAAGATGGCGTCAATCTAAAAAAACTTTAATTGTCAGTAGCTGTCAGATACCCCTTGTCACTTTGGCATAATCATTAACTTCAAGTTTTTGTTCTGCTTGTCGCGTTTTAAATGTAGTTCATTATAACGACCTCATTTTCGATTTCTGGATTTGGTATTGATTGACACATTACTTTCATAATGTTTGTTGTTACTACAGCAAGCGATGGCACTCGACTCCTAGATGCGCGATTATGACACCAAAACTGACAGATGTCATCAAAATGTCATCTTCTGCCATGATGGTTTTGTTTTGTATTGCTATTTTCTTACTTAACTCTTTATTAGAACCACTTAACGAAGCCATTTTAAAAGAATTGGATAATAACAAAATCTTGTAGGTGTATTGGTCTATCTTTTGGTGGGGTGTACAGGTTCTGGGCCTGGCCTCCATACAATTTGGGACATCTCCTTTATGTGATTTTTTCTCATTTATTTAAATGGGAGATCCCGTCGCTGCACTCTTTTCATGATGTTCTGAATGTGTTGCCAAGTTTTTCAGCATGTCAAAATTTGCTCTTTCCTTTCAATCAAAGAACAACTTCATCACGTCTCACAAACGTTAAGTTAGAATATACCTTTTTTTTTCTGTTACAGGCTTGAAGCGCAAACGCAGCGAAGACTCCACAGAGCTCTGCACATGGGCGGAAAACTTGAAACCTTCGAAACTAACAAAAATATGGCCGGTTTTCGACTCTGGAGGATTCGGAGACGGTGCCATGCTAACTCTTCACGTTCTGAACAAAACATCGCCTATGCGGAACCCGTTACTCTTCGACGTCAACGAGGACTTCTGTCTAAAAGAACCACTGTCATCAGACTGGCTGGGAGGTCTCAACGTGACATGGAAACAGTCCCAGCTATCTAATAAAGTCCAAGACGATGATATAACTAAAAGGATATTCTCATCGGTCTCAAAACAACTGCGGATCATCAACACGCACTTCCAAAGGTCGATGTTCAGATACAAATACCCTCGTGTTACAAGATCGAACGTTCTTCTAGATACTTCGAACTTGCGTAGGTCTGGAGCGCATTTCAGTCTCACCTTGAAGGCGATTCGTTTCCAATCCACTCCCAGAAGAGAGTTACCGTGCTACGGCAACCTAGAACTGCCGTTTAAGATTAAACAGGAACCGATGTCGTCTCCGCAAATCTGCACAGCAATAGGCAGGAGTGTTAAGAATGAATCTGAGAGTATGCAAGATGTTAAAGTGAAAGTGGAAAGTGATAAAGTGAAGTTGGAGAGGGAAAGGGATAGAGACAGGGAAAAGGAGAGGGAGAGAGAAAGGTGAGTAACAATCATCTGATTAAGTTTATTTATTCTGATCCCTTCATCGAAGCTATTTGAATATTAGCGTATGGATTTTATTTCAAGCTAACATTGTATATCACTGATGTTATCCTTAAAAACATTTAAAACCACCTCAAACGGGGTTCGAATTCACGTCCTTCACGTCACGTCAAGTATACTGTGTGAAGCACGACGCACAGTGGTCGATAAATAGTGTCGTCGTAAAAAAATCATATCTGATACGATGTCGTTATATCCTGACTTTTGGTAACTGATATGTTTACTATAATGTTAAACCTAACAAGTGTATGTACTACATACTATTTAACCAACTTTAAAAAGAAGGGGTTCTCAAGTGAAATGAGAAGAAATTCAAATATTTGTTTAATTGATATTTTATGATATATTCAGATTTATATATAATTAATTTTAGTCTTCGTCGCACATAACTAATGAATCAGGCTCTTGCAGTAACTGCAGAATTTCATTGTTTTATGGTTCTTTAAATGACCAAGTGCCAATACATTTCGACAAAGATGATATTAGAGGGTCTGATGATACAAGGAGAGCATTGAACAAATCTCTCATTGTTGTTTCCCTACTACACTTGCCAGTGTTATGTTTCCGTAAGTTCCGAAAGTCTTTATTCCGTGGCTCGAGGAATTCCTCCGTGTACATCCCTATTGGGACTTCCAAAGATTTCACAATTTCTAGTCCATGTATTAAAATTTGATGTATGCTTGATGGCATGTTGTACCAGGGATACAAGTCGACATACAACTCCGCTGTGGCCTTTGCATACTCTATGAACACATCTATGTTTATTGTGAATCCCAGACAAGGCTGTTGCTTGTTTCGTATCGTTTGGTTAGTAACATCACTAAATTATTTCAGTGGTCGGCCACGTTTTGTACATGTTTCCTTACACTCGTAATATTCTCACCCATACTACTGCCAGACACATCAACGGTGTCACCGCAAGAAATAAGAAAAGTTTCATCCAGCCACTAATGGTGTTTCTCTTCAAAAACTTTAGATATTCGCCTAGATTTCTGCCATAATTGAGCATGTTTACCTGCTGTTAAAATTTCAAAGTTTTTTTTTAAATTTTCTTGATCATTTTGTTCCCCTTTATTTCTCTTAATCTATTAGTCACTAATGCAAAAACTGCTGAATTCTTCTTCTTAATTGTTTTTCCTTGTCGCTAAACTTCATACAAGTTTCTTTTTGTCAGTGACATAATACCTAAAAAAATCATCACTTAGTCATTAGCATTTTTTAGCAGCTAAAATTTTGTGTTTGAATAGCTAATACTATGAAGTATTTATTTAAAAATGTTTCATTAAGGATAAACCAGTATCCAGGTATTGCTGATCGATTTTCTAAATAATAGTTGAAATATTCGGAACGGCAGCATATAAAACCAAAATATGTTTAATTGCAACTCGTAACTACGTAAAAGATACTGTTAAAATGTAGTACGTACCTTTGAGAAACAATAATCACAACCTTTATCAGTCAACAAACACGTAATACTTTTTTTACAGGACTTTTTTTTATTAAGTCGCGGTAAATGTAACAAATTCACTGAGAGCACCGTAAACGTTGATTCACTTTGTGCTAGAAGATAAACGCTTGAGGGTTAGGTAAAAATATTTATGTTACGAATTACCTACCTATATCATTATCATTATTTAAAAACCCTACAGGTCGTTATCGGAAACTTGTAAAAAAAATATTTATTAATTCCTAGAATATTCAAATTAAAATTCCTAGAAGAAAATGGTAAAAGAGCAGGTCAGGAACTATATTTGTATAGTAGACGTTTTAGGAGTAGTCATTATTTTTTGAGTGTGGACGTTTTGGGAAGATGACTGTTTTGAACCTCATGTCGTTGTCAATGGTCGTTCTGTGTGTGTCTTCCCGTAGCATCTAAAATAATGGATAGATTTTCATCCGGTATTTCCATGATACAGGTCGTCTCACTCGTCCCGCCACTCCTCGTGCCACCATTGCCGTCGGCGTGCTCGCGTCAAGCGGTGCTCAATAGGTGTCCAGTGCCGCCGCGACCGGCCCGGGCTGCCGGCCGCCGAGTCGTGGGGCCCGCTCGCTGACAATGTTGTGGTGAAGAGCCTCAAGTATCATAGGTATGTGGCCTCAAGCATGATTAGGTAGTTTGGGACTAGATGACTGGAGTGTTGTTCAGTGGCGTCCAGTCCCGCTGAGTCGTGAGGCCCGCTGGCTAACAATGTGATCGTCAAGAACCTCAAGTATCATAGGTATGAGACCTCAAGTAGATTAATTTGGGACTAAGCAGTAAGACAGTGTGGTATGTCTTGAAATTTAGAATGGCATTAGCGGTAACCATTGATATAATTGTCCAGTTTGGTACAATGGTAGTAAACGCTGCTTCTGATACCCGCACAATACAAAATTTAATATTTGTGTGCATAAACATTTACTTATTTTTTAAAAATATTCCTATCATCCATCAGTGCAGTTATATTCAATGCGATAGAAGGGCAAACATCAACACAAAAAATAAAAAAATGAACTATTAATTTATAATATTTAAATAACAAACAATAAACAGGATGAAATTTTAACCACTTTCCAAAAATTTTGTAGGCGTTCAGTATCGCATTTAGAGCCCATTTATGAAGCAAAAAATGTAAATCAAGTTTTCACCCGAAAATATTTTTCGCAATATAGTTTTCAATTTTTACAGTCTTAGGCCTGTTTTGTTTAGGTATAAAGGGGAAAATCAAAAACTTATGATTAGTATCGTAATGAATTAATGTGATGTGCATTGCGTAAAAAAAGTGTTGCTAGGCGGCCGCATCAAAAATTTTAGATTTTTGGCGGACATTTTCTAAGTGCTTTATTTTTACATTTTTGTACTGGGCTATACCAAAAGAAAAAAATACGTCATTTGTTTTTTGTCTCGTAGATTGATATATTAAAATTTGGAAGGTGGTTAAAATTTCAATCTGTATAAAACACATTTTGCGAGATAACTCAATCTACCCCAGAACACTTCAATCCTCCCGTGAACTTAGTTCATAATGAGAATTGTACGGACAAGCTGTGTCGTAGCGAGTAGTCAAATACGTAATATGTGAATGAGATCGTAGCCAAATCTATTTAATCTAACTGGTTTTCCTCTTGGCTGTCAATAGTGACCGAGTTTCTTGCGGTGCTTCTTCGCGTAGACTGCTACTAGCCTAGACTTATCCCGAAGCAGTGGTAGGTTTAAATATTGGGACGTGTAAAAGCGCCTCCTGGGGCCTATTTGCAGAAATAAAACTGATTTTTAACTGGTTTTTTTTCTTGCCTCAGACTGATGAGAGTGGAGACCCATCCTAACGGCGGAGCCAGCGTCGTGTACCTACACCAGCGTGACATCGACATGCTAAACGCGCAACAGCAAGAGGTTTTAGCTAAGGAGTTCCTAAAGGTACAGTATATGGAATATACTGATTTAGACTTTTATGGTCACCATCACTAGAGTTATTTGATTCGTGATCATGGCGCTTGCAACAGTGCTGGAATATCGGAAACTCATAATAAAAAAGGTACATAGTATAAATCCCGAATAAAATAACTCTAGTATATGAAATATACTTATTATAAGTCACAAATCAAAACACCATAAAGCCAAGATCTCGGGGTCAACAATAAGTTTTGAATTTGCGATTATTGCTCGGGTTTGTAATCACCAACCCGAATCTGGCAAGCGTGATGATTACGCCTGTACCCATCATGGCTATGGTAACTTGAATTGAATGATGGAGGCCTTTGCCCTGGAGTAGGATGATCGTAGGCCGTTTCTTTAAGTCACAAATACCTCTTGCAGGTCATGAAATACTCGTAGCTATAAAACACCTCTGTATGCCCATTTTTATTAGAATGCTGTCACTTTATGTTGTGAATAAATGAATATGCCATTCTAGAATCGGTTTAACTTGAAGACTAAGTTGAATTTGAGTATCTGCAGTTGTCTTTGTCTTTCGTGTCATGCTACACTTTTATTAAAGGAACTGAAAGTAAAATTAAGGAAGGAAAGTCGTCAGATTCATATACATATTCGTATTTATTCAATACAATATGATTTCTGCTATTTTAGTAGTTCATCCAACTATACAATGACATGTCATTGTCAAGTTGATATTTTAATTTAATTGGATAAAATTCTCATTCTTTTTGAAATAGACGGGCGTTTAGAATTAACAATCGCCCCTGGATATACGTGGTGAGGTTTTGTACAGACAACAGCACGTCAACCTACCACAATTTTCTCAATCGATATTGATCTCTACTCGTTGGACATAAAGTTGAAAATCAATTCAATGACCTTTAACTTTTTGGGTAGGTTGACCTGCCGCTGTCTAATGTTGTATCTAAATGTAAAAGAAAGAAATAAAGAAACATTTTTTATTTGACACATTTTATACACAATTACACAGAAACATTACAAATGAAAAGGTGTCAAAAAGGACTCCCGCTCAGCATATAGTATATCGTGGCAGCTTAAGGCTGTATATAATAATTGAAATAATTTATATAAAATAGATTATAACAGTATAAAAAAAAAGCACATAACGGGTGTAAAAAATCATAACGCAGATCCGAAAACCACCTATTGTCCCTATCACTAGGATCATTTTTTTCTTCAATACCATACCTGGGAAACAGCTCGTTCCGAAGATATTGAGGGTCATAGTCACAATTTTGTTTTCCATTTTATTACAAACTCTGTTGCCAAAGGTCACATAAAAACTTTTCTTCTTACAAACATAGTGATTTTTTATTATTATTTCGTTCATAATAAGGCCTTTTTAATTACAATACGCAATGTACGGCTCAGCGCGGACGAATTTTGAACTTAGCAGCCATCTCCAGCGAAATGGTCCACGCTCCGGCTGCTATACATTGCGCGCTATGTATTTTAATATTTTTTGAGTCCAAAAAATAAAAATCATTTCCCAGCTATAATATTTTGTAACATGACTTGGTTTGCTTAACAGATTGCGTAGCTTCAGGATCTGCGTTTAGTTTTTTTACACCGTGTATACAGGGTGAAATTTTAACCACTTTCCAAATTTTTTTATAGGCGTTCAGTATCGTATTTAAATCTCATTTATTAAGTTAAAAATGAAAATCAAGTATTCACCCCAAAAATATTTTTCGCAATATTGTTTTCAATTTTTACGGTCTTAAGCCTGTTAAAGTATAATGGGAAAACCAAAAACTTACGAATAGTATCGTAATAAATGAATGAGATGCGCATCGCGTAAATAAAGTGTTGCTAGGCGGACGTATCAAAAATTTAAGCTTTTTTTCGGACATTTTCTAAGTGCTTTATATTGACATTTTTGTACTGGGCTTATACCAAAAGAAAAAATACGTCATTTGTTTTTTGTCTCGTAGATTGATATATTAAAAGGAGATGGCTAAATACAGTATGGACGATTGCCCTGGCAAGAATAAATATAGTACCTATTTATTTATATTTATGGGTATCTGAGAAATAGTATTAAACGTTTTCTGAGTTTTAGAAACTTTTCAAATCATTGCATTATTCAAAAATATGACCAAATATTCTGACGTTATCACGTATGCAAAACTCCAGATAATGATTTTGCTATGAATTTCAAACAAGGCGTTCTAAATATTTTCTAGGAAAAGGAGATTTACAAAAAAAATTACAAAGGTTTGATAAGCTGCAATGAAACAACTAATAGCTTTAATACATAACACCACATTAAATGCGCTGAAAAACTCGTATAGTTGCTCGAAATTGCGATAATGGGGCGCCCTTGGTTTTTGTTACGATTTTCCGACAGAGCCCGTTATATGATTTGATACGCCAAACCCGCCAAAACAGTAGCTCGTAAGGGCTTGTTACAAGACTTTTGCTAATTACTTATAAAATGTAATCATACACGACTGTGCACAAAGCCTACATGCGTCTGTATAAACACGGTATAAATATCTGTTTTATGTAGCACCTATGATTAATTAATAACGGTACTTAAATGAAAAACAGCATTCTGATTTATTTATATTTATTCCGTGAATCTTACAAGAGCGTACATAGGTACTACGTTCTTTGACTGATATGCCTCGTTTTGATTTAATTAATTGGTGAGGTAGGTCTTGATCCTTCTAAATGATAGATTAAATCAAGGTCAGTGCACACTTCAGTGCGTAGGTAGGCAAGCACATTCATTTTGTCAATTACGAAGAGCAGGTTGAGAAGTTTAACAAAAACATGGAAACACAACAAAATTCAAACTGTCTGTCAGACAGGCAGAGAAACTATTCGAAAGATGTCTGACGTTTGTTTTTTTTTCCATTGAGATGGATTCAACTTTATGACAAATAATCGATTAGTAATCGAAACGGTCGATTTATGAATTACCGCTTGTTTGTCACTAACTTAGTGATTGTTTTTGTCGATCAACAGTCATACTAGTAGATAATTTACTTCAAACGAATGATTATTGCATTATTTGAATAGGAGCCTATTCAAATAATGCAACATATCTTATTGCCAAAGTCTATTGATCGATTTAATACTGACCAAATGAAAGAATCGATAATCCTTTTAATGGCAGCACTATTCATGTTTAAATGAAGTGTGGTCAAGCAGAATACTTATAATTTTAGAATATTTTCGTGAAAGTTCTTTTAGAATAATAAGCACGTAATAATTAATAACAGAATATAATAGTATTTTGTGCTAGTAATATATATTTATTCTTGCAAGGTTAGGTTCAGGGCAGTCGTTTAGCCAACTCCTTTGGAAGGTGGTTAAAATTTCATGCTGTATAACAGACAATAATTTAACTTTACAAGAAACATACAAATAACTATACAAAAAAAAACTGAAACAAGCAAAAAAAAAGAAGTGAAGATTAAGAACATTTTGTACCGGAGAGAATACAACCACTTACGCTATATTCTCATAAGTATGGTCCACTGCACTGACATGGACATAGATTAAAAATGACAGTGGCTGTATTCTCTCTGATCCAAATCGGAATTCCGCTCACCTGCCGGGCATGGTATTGGTTGGCTAGAAGAAGGCCGCAAATGCTACTGCGTCTAACATCAAATACTTCCCACAGCTGGTGTTCTCCGAAGACAGCGATGGCTGGGCTCACTTCGTGTGCGGGGTGGTCAGGGGCGCCGCGGCGCAGTTCCCGTGCCTGCTGCAGCACCTGTCCGACACGCACCCCGGCCTCACGGTCAAGGCGGGAGTCCTGGCTAGGGCTTCCGACATCGAGACCACTACCATCAGCCGGTACTACCAACAGGTGGGCTTATTGGAATAAAAGATATGTTTACGAATTTACCTCATGTTTATTTACGTTACATTTCGGTTTTAAATCACGACGTTCCAAACACTTTTCTTTTGTGGTCACGGGTGGGTACATGTGTTATACCTAGTGTTCCCGGGGCCTATAGGCTTTTAGGTCTAAAATTAAGCCTATTAGTTCTTTTTTATGGCCATGATAGACTACTAGGCTTTTAAAAGGCTACTCATTATAAACAAGCCTATAGGTTTAAAAAAAACCTATAGACCTAAATAGCCTTTTAGGCTTTATTTCCGACTAAAGTCTTTTTCGAGTAGTAAGCTTATTATAAGGCTATAGCCATTATTCAGATTATGGCTTAATATGAATTATACAATTTTTTTTTGTATTGTATTTATATTAAAATTAAATGAAAACTAATATTGTTTGAAATTGGAAATAATAAGTACCTACCTACTTGTTATACATTATTTCCAAAAATTATTGGCCACGATGGTCGATGACCAATGTTAGGGTCCTAAGACTACAGAGATAAATGAATAGACGTGGACTGTATATACATAGGTTATATTTCTCTGACTGGTTATAGTATTCGTAATAATTTGATCGCGCCTATGAGGGAGGAACCGCGTGCGGTGCCGATGGTGGTCGAGAGGCTGAGTGCGGAGGAGGGCACCTACGGAATGCGCCCGCCACTCGCGTACACGAGTATTGCCGATGATGCCCGAAGCGCCTGGAGTGCCCGGGAGCGCCAACATACTCCCCGGGTTGAAGTTAGTCTTCAATGAATGGGAAGAGGGCAGATGCAGTTGAAGGCCCGACGGATGGTCCCCCTCTTGGTCTTGATTTCGGCCACCCTCGTGACGCCGTCCACACCTGGATAGGTTTTCTTAACTCGCCCTAGTGACCAGAGCAGTGGTGGGGTCCTCTCCTTGATCAGGACTAACTGACCAGGCTCCAGCTCGCCTGTGGATGCGAACCATTTTGTCTTGGTCTGTAGCAGAGAGACATATTCATTAGAAAATCGCTGCCAGAAATGCTGCTGGATGTGCTGGATTCGCCTCCATCGGTCCAGACAAGTGATGTTGATGTCAGCCACCTGTGGGTACGGTACAGTTAAGAGTGGTCGTCCAATTAGAAAGTGTGACGGAGAAAGAGCCGAAAAATCATGAGGGTCTGAAGAAAGAGGAGTAAGTGGACGAGAATTAAGGACTGCCTCGATTTGGCATAAACAAGTTGTCATTTCTTCGAAGGTGAAATGAGTAAGATGTAACAATCTTTTTAAATAGCTCTTACAAGCCTTTACGGCCGATTCTGCCAACGAATTAAAATGTGGAGCATAGGCAGGGACAAACAGAAATTCAATACCATCCTGCTCTATCTCGAACCGATTTAGAGCAGCCATGTAAGCTTCAGTAGTGAGGTCCGTAACAAGCTCCAAATGCACAGCTTTTACTGCGGAACACACAAAAATGCACAAATAAGATTTTAATAATTTACACCCTCGTCCCTTTCGATCGGCTATCAACACTGGACCGGCATAATCGACATAACAATTTTGAAAAGGGAACTCTAATTGTGTTCTATTAAGAGGAAGCTGCCCCATGATAGGTTGTATAGTTTGTGCTCTATATCTAAAACAAATCATGCAGTTTTTAACAATTGACTTAGATAAATTTCGGCCTTTAAGAGGCCAATAAGTTTGGCGTATGCTTGCCAACAGCAGTTGAGGGCCGGCGTGTAAAAGTTTGATATGTTGCATTTGAAATATAAGTTTAGTTAATTTATGAGAACTACATAACAATATGGGATGCTTTGTATTATAGTCGTAGGGTGAATTATCAAGCCTACCACCTACGCGAATAAGGCCATAATCATCCAAGAACGGTGATAATGACATAAGCCTGTTTTTGTGAGGCAATGTCTTCCCGACGTTGAGCAATTTGTATTCGACAGGGAACATTTGAAGTTGAGCACATTGTAAAATTAAATTATATGATTTTTTCAGTTCAATTAAAGAGAGATTGCCACACAGTTTATTACTTTTATTTTTTATGTTGTGCACAAATCTACACAAATAAGATACAATTCGTTGTAATTTAGTGAAACTAGAATATTGCAACGTTAAGTTTTGAACGACAGGAATGCTAATGACAGTTTTAACTAAAGCGGTGCCACTACTTGCAGAATTATTACCACTATCTACACTACTACTACTGCTAACTATGTGAGTTACTACTTCGGGTAGATCACGTTTCACGACATTAGGCATTGTGGGCCATTCATTTTCGTTTTGTAGCAAAAATGAAGGCCCAGACCACCATAATTGAGTGTTACCAATGAGGTCAGCTCTTAAGCCTCGTGAAACTAGATCCGCCGGGTTGTCCTTCGACGGTACGTAGCTCCAGGTATAACCACAAGTACTCTCCTGGATTTCGTTGACTCTGTTTCGCACAAAGGGCTTTAGCTGAGTAGATGGCGTCGACAACCAACCTAATACTATTGTGGAGTCACACCAGAATCTACATTTGTCTATGTGCAGAGTAAGCGAGTCCACCACCTTGGTACACAACCTTGCACCCAACACAGCGCCACAAAGCTCGAGTCTTGGCATAGTAGTAGGCTTTATGGGAGCTATACGATTTTTTGACGTCAAAAGTTGAACACTTACTGTGCCAGAATTACAGCTATAAGATCGTATATAAAGACAAGCTCCATAGGCCTTTTCAGAGGCGTCTGTAAAAACATGAATTTCATGGATAGTGGATTCTTTATATGAAATCCATCGAGGAATATTTAACTTGTTTAAACTAGATAGTGTGCGTTCGAATAAAAACCATATGTCACTAATTTCACGAGAAACTGTGTCGTCCCAATCATATTTTTCAAGCCATAAGCGTTGCATAATTACTTTAGCTACGACGACGCACGGGCCTACGAGTCCTAGAGGGTCGAAGATTTGACTGATAATTGAAAGAACGTGACGTTTAGTCACCCTTTTAGATGGTTCTATATTTATAGAGAAAGTGAGAATATCAGTATCGCAAACCCAGTGTAGACCCAATGTCTTAGACTGAGTATTGTTTATGCCTTGCTCAGAAAAGTCAATTGAATTGGTAGCCTCATCTAGCTGTGGACTGCCAAACTGGGACAATATCTCGGGACAGTTTGATTTCCATTTACGTAGATGGAATTGAGCTGAAGATAGAACAGATGCTACCTGCTTAGAAACCTCAACGGCTTCAGAAATTGTACTAGCAGAATGGAGATAGTCGTCGACATAAAAGTCACGTTGTATGGCTGTCATGACACGATTGTCATCTAGGTTATCTGCTAGACTGACTAGACATTTAGTTGCCAAATATGGGGCAGATGCAGTGCCATATGTAACGGTGTTCAAGGTATATGTTTTAAGAGGTTCCATAGGATCGAACCGAAAAATGATTTTTTGTAAAGGACGTTGAATGGGATTTATTTCTATTGCTCTGTACATTTTTTCTACGTCGCCTGAAACTACGTATTTATGTTGGCGGAAGCGTATCAAAATGGAGAATAGATCGTCTTGAACGACGGGGCCAACCATTTGGAGGTCATTGAGAGAAACTCCTGAAGAGGTAGCTGCCGAAGCGTCGAAAACTACGCGAAGCTTGGTAGTGGAACTAGAATCCCGAATAACACCGTGGTGAGGAATAAAATAATTATTTTTATAGTTGTCGTGCAAAGTGGCACAGTCATTATCTAACGACATGTGACCCAATGATTCATATTCCCGCATGAATTCAAAATAACTATTTTTAAACAAAGGATCACGATAAAAACGTCGTTCTAACGATAGAAATCTACATTTTGCGTTTTCATAAGAGTGACCTAGTAAACTTGGATCTTGTTTTAAGGGCATTGAGACGACGAAACGACCATCGTCCTTACGAAAAGTGGTTTCTAGGAAAAGTTGTTCACATGACTTTTCTTCTAGAGAATAAGAATATTTCGGCGAAACATAATCTAGTTCCCAAAATTGAGATAAGTCGGGAGTAGGGCTTGACTTTGTGAAATTACAAACTTGAACCGGAATGTTTCCGTTTTGGCGTGATATGCTACCTGATACTAACCAGCCAAATTTAGTTTCACATAACTTGGGAAGATTTTTACCTAAATCTATATAGCCAGAGCCTAAGACGTTCCAAAAGACTTCCGCACCAACTAGGATGTCTATGACCGACGGAATATTAAAACTAGGGTCAGCTAACTGAAGATTTGGGGGAAGAGGAACGTGATTGATGTTCACAAATGAAGACGGCAGCACTTTAGTGATCTCAGGCAATACATGACATACGATATCTATATTGTAAGGACAGCTTATAGACTCTATGGTGAGGTTGCAAGACTGTGTACTGAAAGAGATATGGTTATTAATACCTGTGACCTTAGTGTCCGTACCGTGTTGTGACAAACCCAGCCTGTTGCATAACCTTTGCGTTACGAAGTTGGCTGTACTACCGTTGTCTATCAGTAGCCGTGCAGTGTGCTTCTCGCCCGAAGAGTTTAAGACGTACACCAATGCTGTGGACAGTAAGACATGCGAAGAAGTAGCAAGCTGCAAGGATGTAGCTGGTAAGGCGATGTCATCAGCAGTACCAGCAGGCAAAGGATTTGCGAAAGGTTTTGAATCCGGTGATTCTAAGTGTAAAAGAGTATTATGTTTATTTTTACAATACTTGCAATGTGTCAGTTTGCATAGCTTAGCGTAATGACCTGGGCGTAAGCAGTTAAGACAAACATTATAATCCTTTGCCTTTTGTATGCGGCTTTCTATAGGCAAAGCTCTGAAAGATTCACACGAAAACAATAAATGACGTTGGAAGCAAAGCGGACAATTAAGAAAATTTGGTTTATTAAGATTGCGTGATTTTTGATAATTTGTTACATTTTTATTCTTATTAATTTGATTGTCTTGTGATTTTTGAATTTTTTTGATATGATTTAAGTTAGAGTGATTATTATTTAAGGCAAATAATACGTCGTTATCTGAAAATTTATGGTTAGTTTCTATGGATTCCAATAAGTCAGCTTTCTTTCCTACAAAGGTACAAAATTGAGATAAAGTGGGGTCAGCAGACAACTCATTGCGATACTCTTCCCAGTGGCGGCTTGTTGTTATGTCCAACTTTTTAGCCAATATAAAGATGAGAAGAGTATCCCAATATTCGGTAGGTTGCTTTAATATCGTAAGGGCCCTAATGTTTTTATTAGTTACGTCGACAAGGTTACGAAGGGAGATACTTGACTCTCGCAATACGGGCTCGACATCAAAAATTGCCTGCAAATGGTTATTAATTAAGAGACGATTATTATTAAAACGTTCGCACAATAAGTCCCAAGCCATATTGTAATTATTTCCCATAAAGTCTATATTTTTGATAATTAAAGCTGCATTTCCTTGGAGTGAAGCTCGCAAGTAATGGAATTTATTCATGTTGTTAATTCTGATATTATCATGAATAAGTGAGATAAATGTGTCTCTAAACTCGAGCCAGTATTGATAGTTCCCATCGAAGCTAGGGAGGTTTATTTGGGGTAAACGGATAAAATTCTCATTCGCACCTGTACTATTATGATTGGAGCCTGCTACGGACTCCCCTGAGGAGGGCCCAAGCAGAGAGCGTGCGAGGGCCACCTGGCTGTAGTACTGGCGCTCAAAGTCCTCGCGTTCCTCGAGTACGGCCTCGGGATCCTCCGCGAGCATCTCTATTTCTCCCTGTAATGCATCAAACTCACTGTACATAGCTTCAAATTTATTGAAACGCTCCTCAAGATCCAAACGCTGCAGCTGAGATGGGCTGGAGCCATTGTTCAATAGATTTAAATAGTTCGAAAAAATTGTAACCTTAGATTTAAAGGCACGGCGTTTCTTGATCAAAGTTTTAATGTCAGCCATTTTGATAAGAGCAAGCGAATCGGTGGAAAATAAAATAAAAGTTGCAAAAGTAGGCAAATAATAAGGTTGAATGGTGAGCAAAACAGGTGATAGATAACAGGTATGGGTCCCGTTATGTTCGATACCTACGGGGGGCGGTCACCGACCGCGTGTGCGCAACACGTGCTCGGGAGAAATAATAGGTAGGCAAATGAGATAAACAACGAGTGAATGGCTTTTATAGTGAAACAGGGAAACAATTAATGAAATAGGTAAGATGAAATTAGTAATTATTTAAAATACTTTCAGAATGATTTTAAGGCAAAAGTGGAAAAATATGTACGGAAAGCAATTAATTGGAACGACTCACGCAGAAACCGCAATATACTTCCAACAAAAAGGCGACATCAGCTTCTGGATCCTCTTCTTTCTTCAAGTCGGCGAAGATGACGATGGTTCCACGTTGGCACGGTCAAAGTCCGCGGACCGGTAATTTTTAGATTGCGGTACTCGGGACAATTATAACGCTAATAAAGACGGCGAGAGGACCAATGTTAGGGTCCTAAGACTACAGAGATAAATGAATAGACGTGGACTGTATATACATAGGTTATATTTCTCTGACTGGTTATAGTATTCGTAATAATTTGATCGCGCCTATGAGGGAGGAACCGCGTGCGGTGCCGATGGTGGTCGAGAGGCTGAGTGCGGAGGAGGGCACCTACGGAATGCGCCCGCCACTCGCGTACACGAGTATTGCCGATGATGCCCGAAGCGCCTGGAGTGCCCGGGAGCGCCAACAACCAACACATTGAAGATCTTATATGTATGTATTTGATTATTGTAGTCTATTATTATAAATGATGTATTGCATTTTTGATTTTGTATAATTATGTCTATCTCTATTTCTTAGCATTAAATTTGCTTATTGTATCAAATTTTGTGTGGAATAAATTTTAAATAATAATAAGAAGAAAAAAACATGCAATTTTAAACAATATTTAAAATCGTAAAATTAAGTTGACAATTATTATACTCGAAAAATAAATAAAATAGACCTAGCCTAAAGGACGAAAAATCTTTTTGGGTTTTTAGCCTTTCAAGCCTTTTAAATATGCGCTCATCCTACAAAAAGGCTAAAAGCCTATTGTCATCGAGTGGACAAAAAAAGGCTATGAAAAAGGCCTAGCCTAAGGGCCTAAAATACTTTTTAGGCTTTTATCCCGCTGTAGCCCCTAAGTCATAGGCTAGCCTTAAAAAAAAGCCTAAAAGCCTATAGGTTTCGGGAACACTAGTTATACCCACCATGTTGTCTTTCAGAAGGTAATTTAAACAATCTTTAAAACTGCCGCCTCAAATATTTATTATCAGTTATGTTTCCATCCACGCAATATGAGCTAACTGTGTCCGGAATCTTTTCAGTGTTGCCATAGTGTGTAATCTTTTAAAAATACCAAGTTTTCAGCCTTACGTACGCTTGGAAGAGTTTCAGGCGTACTACTTAGAGTGTTTTTACCAACAATTGACACAGAATTCTTGAATCAAATCAAAATTGTATGGGTACATCACTAATTGACTATGATCAATCAATCAATGAAACAGGCAATCTAAATTTTTTATTAAATAATTTTTTTTTCAAAACGGAATTGTATTTTTATAAATCGATATTATGACAGAAAAAAAAACAACGTTATTTACTTTCTTTATATTATGAAATCATTCAGGTCATCTCACGTAAGACACATAAAGAACAAACACAGTGAAATAACACAAAAGTATTGTGTTACTGAACTGGTAACAAAAGAACACAAAAGCCAAACACAAATGGGTTAACTGATTTGTATCTCATGAGGGCATTGACTCTGCGTACATGTGGTATTGTACCTTTGTTAAGTTAACCTGACAACTTCACATCTTACCTCAGAGGCTAGGTCAAATTTTAATATGGCAATAGGGCAAACATATCCTGGGCACTAGGCTAGTTTCTGTACAAAGCACGCTTAGGATCCTAGCTCAGTGTTCGTACATACATTACAACGAAAGATTAATAAAATTTGGTGTACTTCCATTAAGTGCTCGCAGAGAGAGATATGATTTACTTTGTCTTCTTAAAATATGATTTACTTTGTCTTCTTAAAATATTAAACTCGTCCATTGATGCCCCGCATTTGCTATCGACAATTAATATTAACACCTCTCACAGGACACGCTTCCCTTGCATCTTTGCAATGCAAGTGTATAAAAATGATACATCGTATCGTATTATAATCCCTTGGTAAGAACGTGTAGGGCCTCTAACGAGTTAGAAAAAAAACAACAATGATGTGGACGTGTATTGCAGGCATCCCTTTACAAAAAAAAACGTCTCGTATGTAATCATGGTCAAATATTCTCAATCTTCCCCTAATGGTGACCGATAAGTTTCGTGGGAAACATGTTGTTTTGCTTTTCTTTTGTTTTATGTTTATGTTTATTTATATTGTTTCATTTTAACTTCATGTTACACTTCGCTTCGAATATTTAATCATGTTACTCGTATGTACACTGTAGTTGGATTACCGTTTAGTCTGTAACTTAGAACTCCAAGTATGTATTAGCAAGTTAGACTGTGCTCTGTTTGTGTACCTATACAATAAAATAATAAATAAAATACATAAATATAGGCATTAAAGACGGATGTTTTATTCAATTCGGCACGCACGTCCATTTGTTTGTTATAATGTCTCTCTGTGTATTTTAAAGAACTCGAAGATTTCTCGTACGTCAGAGTATAGTTTGATAAAATTTATTGTTATGTCGGTCCCATTTAAATTGATATAATGTTAGTGTTACGAGTATTTGCGCACTTATCTGAATACGATTCCGTACTACCGTTTCTTTGCTTACCAGTTGGCGCCACTAAAAATTTTCAACATGTTTCTAAACAGAATATTTTTCATACAAAGATCTCGCACTTGTGAATTTTTTTTAAATGTGTTACTAACGATTCATTTCCAAGACGCTATTCTTGGAAAAAAAATCGTACAAATATGGGTAGAATACGTGGTATTCGGCTTCGTTAAGCCTTTTGTTACACCCTGTATTTATTTCTTAATTTCAAATATATAAAAAAAGAAGTAAAAAGTGCAATGCACATTTATAATATCAGTAAGATATAATAATAAATGTAAAATTTTGCTATCCACAGGTCCAGCAGTCGTACGCGGCGGGCACGTTCCGCTGCGGCCCGCTGCACCAGATCTCGCTGGTGGGCACGGTGCACGAGGAGGTGGGCGGCTACTTCCCCGACATGCTGGCCATGCTCGCCGCCAGCCCGTTCCTCAAGCTGGTGAGTGTTCAGTGGCGGATCGTGTTTGTGAGGCCCTGGGCTGATTAAGAAAGACTGGGCTCGTCTTCCGCCTAAGGCAGTAGTTGATTTTTATATCGTATTTTCCATATTTTTGTCTTCTGTCTCAAGGTCACCGGTTTCAAGATGTAAACGCGTCTGAACACAAAAAAATTGTCGAGTACTAGCTTGTTGCCTGCAACTTCGTATGCGTGGATTTTTGAATTTAAAACTTATACATATTAAAATTATCCCACGGAAACCGTACCTTTTCCCGAGATAAAAAGTAGCTTATATGTTATTCCAGCCAACAAACTAATAAGGTGCCAAATTTCATTCAGATCCGTTAAGTAGTTTTAGCGTGAAAGAGTAACAAACATTCATACATTCTTACAAACTTTCGCGTATAATTATAATATAATAAGATGTTAGTATAAGTAATTTAGTCGAGCCAATCAATTTTGTTATTTTTACGGGCGGGTCGCGTGGTGGAAGGTGCTCTCCCACCACGCGACCCTGCTTAGTGGCTTACCGGCTAAACGAGTCCGAACCTATCGATTTAGTCGAGTTCATCAGTGCCGCAAAACATAGCTGCGACATCGAACCCTAGTCAAACACAGCGACCGCTGGGCCAATATCAGCAACTGCAGACAATCCAGAGAGACCATACTGGCTCTTTCACCACGTCTGACTCGCAATTTAATCACCCTAAACAGGTATGACCTTCGAACAGTAGTGGGATCACTGACTGGACACATCCCCCTAAATAAACAAACATCTCTTCACCATTAATGCCACAGACAGCTGCCTATCTAGAGGCTGCCTGGAACAGGCAGAATCAGCTGCCCATGAGATTTTGGAATGCACAGGGGTAGCCACCTATCGGGCATCTATCCTCGGCACACCGAGTTCTCTTTCAGAAGCCTGCGAACGTCCTAAAAGCCTTCTGTGCTTCTGGAATATCTCCCCTACGCATAATGGGCCAAGTGGAGCCTAAATGCGGAAAAGGAAGCCCGTTACCAATAGTGCCGCAAAAAATATTTACTTTATTGCGCTGTAGGCTGTTCATCTTGCAATACACACAATTGTTAACTGTACTCGAACGAAAATGCGAACGGTTTCCCAGTTAGTAGCGAGTTGAAAGCGAGTCACTCGACTAAAATACCCTTTGTTCCCACTAGTTCTGTTGACTACCTACCACTGAACTAGTGGAATCCAAACCGAACCAAGGAATATTTCGTCCCGCTAGCTAGATAGATGTTGTGTTGGTCGATACTAATAATGACCCTTTTATTCAATCAAATTGACAAATTGAGGTTGAGTTATAAGTGGCCTAATGCTAACTTGGCTTAAATGACTAAAAGGGCTGTGATCTATCCAATGATTCGACAAATCAAATGTTCGTGTAATTATTTCCCCAGACGATGCCCTGGGGACCGATGTCAGCCGTGGAGATGGAGCCTCAGGAGTCCAACGACGGCCCGATCCTGTGGATCCGGCCCGGCGAGCAGCTGGTGCCCACGGCTGAACTGGGGAAGAGTCCCATTAAGAAGCGGAGGTAGGTTTTAAAGTTTCAATGTGTTTAGGGCTTTAAATGCGTACTCTCTAGGGGACATTTGTCGACCGACATTTGTGTTCAGAGACATCAGGCGACATCGCGGAGCATCGCCCTACGTCGCTCAATATCTTGTCACCGTCCACGTTAGTCTAGTTGATAAGAGTGACTTTACCCATAGAATGGCCGCCAAGATGGCCGAAGTTATGCGATGTCGCGGTACATGTCGGGCAAAGTGTGGCAACGTCGCTTGCGCCCGACGTCTGCTGGGACATGAGTCGCACAACCTTTATCTTCTATAGTTCTTAAAATATAGCTTGATTAGAATGACAGTTCTCACTGAAAGAGACGACGTAACTTTGTACGAACGTCACACAATTGAAACTCATTTTCATTCGAACAAATATTGGTAACTGGCATGACAAGAAAATTTTTTTATACACAGTTATGCACATATTAATCAAAATAATTATATTATGAAATAGTCAAAAACATCTTTGTAACCCAGACACAAAAATAAGACTTAACTATAAAATACGTCTTTACAAGGTTACGTCATTTTTCATAATTGCTAGTGATTACGTAAATTAGTCAAAGCATTGGTTGATGCTAAGATCATCAATTGCAATTATTATTAGTTTACGAAAAACGTTCCTATTTATTAGATTCTATATGCGATGATCACGATACTGACTTACTGTAAATCTTAATATACCACCACTGTTTTTTTCGTTTGATCAGTCGAGTCAGTCCCAGCACTAGTCTCCTCAGTTCGACAGGTGTCATTTTAATCAAACTATATTTTAAGGACTTTAATGGATACGCGGCATAAACTGTTTAAGTTTTTTTTTTAAATAAGTGTTATCTAAGACAAGAAAATCGTACACCTACTGATATTATTTACAGTTTATGTTATGATTAGGACCGGCCGTTAGTTTTTTTATAGTAGTCTAAATACAAAGCATCGCTGTCTCTCCATAGCCTGCTTGCACCATCTCGAGTGTATCTTCAGCGATGAAAACTTAAATTTGCTTCATCCAGGACGGGTATCAACGAGCTGCGCAACCTGCAGTACCTGCCGCGCTACAGCGAGGCGCGCGAGTTCCTGTTCGAGGACCGCACCCGCGCCCACGCCGACCACGTGGGCCACGGGCTCGACCGCATCACCACCGCCGCCGTCGGTCTGTACTCACACGCTCCCGTACAACACACTTAGCGCGCCCACGCCGACCACGTGGGCCACGGGCTCGACCGCATCACCACCGCCGCCGTCGGTCTGTACTCACACGCTCCCGTACAACACACTTAGCGCGCCCACGCCGACCACGTGGGCCACGGGCTCGACCGCATCACCACCGCCGCCGTCGGTCTGTACTCACACGCTCCCGTACAACACACTTAGCGCGCCCACGCCGACCACGTGGGCCACGGGCTCGACCGCATCACCACCGCCGCCGTCGGTCTGTACTCACACGCTCCCGTACAACACACTTAGCGCGCCCACGCCGACCACGTGGGCCACGGGCTCGACCGCATCACCACCGCCGCCGTCGGTCTGTACTCACACGCTCCCGTACAACACACTTAGCGCGCCCACGCCGACCACGTGGGCCACGGGCTCGACCGCATCACCACCGCCGCCGTCGGTCTGTACTCACACGCTCCCGTACAACACACTTAGCGCGCCCACGCCGACCACGTGGGCCACGGGCTCGACCGCATCACCACCGCCGCCGTCGGTCTGTACTCACACGCTCCCGTACAACACACTTAGCGCGCCCACGCCGACCACGTGGGCCACGGGCTCGACCGCATCACCACCGCCGCCGTCGGTCTGTACTCACACGCTCCCGTACAACACACTTAGCGCGCCCACGCCGACCACGTGGGCCACGGGCTCGACCGCATCACCACCGCCGCCGTCGGTCTGTACTCACACGCTCCCGTACAACACACTTAGCGCGCCCACGCCGACCACGTGGGCCACGGGCTCGACCGCATCACCACCGCCGCCGTCGGTCTGTACTCACACGCTCCCGTACAACACACTTAGCGCGCCCACGCCGACCACGTGGGCCACGGGCTCGACCGCATCACCACCGCCGCCGTCGGTCTGTACTCACACGCTCCCGTACAACACACTTAGCGCGCCCACGCCGACCACGTGGGCCACGGGCTCGACCGCATCACCACCGCCGCCGTCGGTCTGTACTCACACGCTCCCGTACAACACACTTAGCGCGCCCACGCCGACCACGTGGGCCACGGGCTCGACCGCATCACCACCGCCGCCGTCGGTCTGTACTCACACGCTCCCGTACAACACACTTAGCGCGCCCACGCCGACCACGTGGGCCACGGGCTCGACCGCATCACCACCGCCGCCGTCGGTCTGTACTCACACGCTCCCGTACAACACACTTAGCGCGCCCACGCCGACCACGTGGGCCACGGGCTCGACCGCATCACCACCGCCGCCGTCGGTCTGTACTCACACGCTCCC
The DNA here is from genome assembly GCA_949315895.1 of Anania crocealis. Lineage (NCBI taxonomy): Eukaryota > Metazoa > Arthropoda > Insecta > Lepidoptera > Crambidae > Anania > Anania crocealis. The sequence continues at coordinate 3,141,820 of OX438874.1, read as the reverse complement.
GTACAACACACTTAGCGCGCCCACGCCGACCACGTGGGCCACGGGCTCGACCGCATCACCACCGCCGCCGTCGGTCTGTACTCACACGCTCCCGTACAACACACTTAGCGCGCCCACGCCGACCACGTGGGCCACGGGCTCGACCGCATCACCACCGCCGCCGTCGGTCTGTACTCACACGCTCCCGTACAACACACTTAGCGCGCCCACGCCGACCACGTGGGCCACGGGCTCGACCGCATCACCACCGCCGCCGTCGGTCTGTACTCACACGCTCCCGTACAACACGGCTGGACCGCTAAGCTTTTTCATTAAACTATATAATAGGGGTTAAAGTATGAAATTGCCGATTATTTTCCCACTTTTTATTTTGTTTATAGCTCTTAAGTATAGTCATATTATTGCGTAATTCTTTTTGTATTGTATCAAAAACTAAATAAAGTAACTTTTGACTAAAAATACTAGTGCCTATTACTTCAAAGGAAGTCGTTGAAAAGACCCCTTACAATTATTAATATATTTGTATTATATACTTTGATTTTCAAAAATTTAAATACTATAATGCGTAGCTTTATAACCATCTAACTTTCACCTTTAATTGCATCGAAAACGGTTCAGGCGTTTTTAAAAAAACTAAAAAATTGTTAGTATGGAAAAATGACTTTTCTCGATTTCGTCCATACAAAACGGCAATTTCATACTTTAACCCCTAATATATATAATGAATCAGGTCATTATTAGGACTTTTTTCAGAGATATTTGCTTGTAAGAAAAAAATAGTGCCATTATAGCGTTTTTCACGAATCTATTTAAGACGTTCGAAGCTAAAGTAAAGTTATAATTCTAAACTTTTTAATGCTATTTACAAAAAATAACTACAATTTTTCAATACAAAGATGGAATATCTTTTTCTCAAAATTTTTGTTTGTATGAAAATATAAAAAATTTAAATGATAATAATATCAAATTTCTGACTTCACCATAGGCTGCTTTCGGCTTGTTCCCTTTACTTAACACCCTGTATAACACCAATCCTCTTTTTGGTCGACTGATTTTTAAATTCTTTCCTTTCTTATAAGATTATAAACATCAAATTGAATCCTTCTAGGTGTCCTAAAAGCGATTCACTGCCACGACGAGTCGGACCGAGGTCGGATCACCAAGGACGTGGTCGCCTTCCACGCGGGGGACTTCAACAAACTTGTTCAACTGCTCCAGCTGGACCTGTACGAGCCGCCCATCTCGCAGTGCGTCACGTGGTGAGTGAACTTCTATCCTTACTTAGGGGTCATCCATTAATTACGTCACACGATTTTTAAGATTTTCAGATACCCCCTCCCCCCTTCCCCTTGTTACGCATTTTTTACGAAAACCATTAATCGAGTGTGCAAGTCACCCCCTGCCATTTTATCCGTGTGAGCAACATAGGTCAGGCTTAGGGGCCTTAGTCCTTCCTTAGTCCCAGTTACCCAGTCCACTAGCACCCAAACTCATAGCCCAGTATCCTTTGTCCACTTTCTGCAATAGTCCTGCACTAACCGTGGGTTGTCCTTGGGTGTACTTGTATAGTGCGCATAGGGATAATCGTCGGTTAGTGCCACATTATTCATTTAGATAAATGTTGTCTAACGGGCCTCTGCGAGTTGGCTTCGGCCCCTCGTATGCCTTCCAAAGGTCCGGGACTCCATAGTCCCGTGATTAGAAAATGACCAACATAATAATAAAAATGCATTTATTTATTTATTCAGACTACAGTGATCCAATTTAGGTTAGAAACAGTAATATTTAAAGCTATAGTTATTGACATGAAACAAATTACCAAAAAAAAATTCTGACAACATATGACTGAATGGAACAATCGAACTTATTCGAAATAGTTTAATTTAATTATGTAATTAAATAATGAATAAGTAGGGGTCTTCATTCCGAATAGTCGCCAACCGTTGTTTTGTGTAGTTTTCTTGGTTACTATTTTATTTATTTGGCTTTTCAACAACAAGTACACTATAACATACATGAAATACAATTATAAACGTTTAACTAAGTGCCCCATTACTTATAGAAAAGCACCTCATGCACCAAACAATGCGTACGTTGTTAGTCTAAATTTGTTAGTTAAAGATATGTGTTAGTTTACAAAATTTACTTCCTATTTACCTAAGAACTATCGCTTAGTGACTAAAGCCTTCTTCAGACCATACAATGAAGTTGCATTAAAGTCAATAATAGCCTCATGGTCTTTGTACAATGCATACATCCTGGACAGCGAACTATGTCTTCGCAAGTTAGTGCGACCTCTAGGCATGCAGAAAAGCTTCCTATTTGAGTTTCTTGGCAGACCACGCGGTACATTAAAATACACTTTGCAAAGCAAGTCAGGACAATCAAAGAGACCCGTTGTAAGTTTTTTGAGGAAAACTAAATCTAGCACCTTTCTACGCTTCTCCAACGAATCCATTCCGAAGTGCTTAAGCCGATCCCTATATGACTTGAGCTTTCACATTGGACACCTATGTATTTGATATGTATCTGTAAAGCTGTATTCGCCTATAAGAGGCTTTACATTTAGCATTATAGTTTAGTTTTGTATTTTTAATGTTTAGTATCAGTGTTAAAGTTCTTGGTGAACCTTGATTGAATAAAATAAGATAAAAATAAAATCGTGAAAAAGGCTTGGTATTAGTTGTATATTGAATGGTTTTTGTACCGCAGGTTGGAAGAAGCGAAGCTGAACCAGCTACGTCGCGAAGGCGTGCGCTACTCCCGTCTACCGTTATGTTCCGACGACATATACTTCTTGCCAAGAAACATCATACATCAGTTCCGAACGGTATCCGCTGTAACATCTGTTGGTAAGTCGTAGTTAATATTCTAGGTTTACACACAGATGACATACATGTCAATGTCAAAAATAAATATAAACTTGCCGCTCCAGGTCTCTGACTGCGAAAAGTGGGAAATTCTTTATGCGGGTTGCAGACCAAGAGCTAAGCTAAGTGAGCTTAGTTTAGCTCGCATAGCTGACGCAGTTTATCATATAATTTGCATAGTTTTCAGTCTGCACGTATACGGGTTGCAGACCAAGAGCTAAGCTAAGTTAGTTTAGTTTAGCTCGCAAAGCTGACGTAGTTTTTCATACTTGTGTGCAGACTGCAAACTATGCAAGTTATATGAAAAACTGCGTCAGCTATGCGAGCTAAACAAAGCTAACTTAGCTTAGCTCTTGGTCTGCAACCCGCAGTATGCAAAACTACGTCAGCTATGCGAGATAAACTAAACTAACTTAGCTTAGCTCTTGGTCTGCAACCCGTATTAAAGGGACTGCTAGAGCTATGCTGCTGCTATGTGCTGCTCAAAATTAATTTAATTATAATACTTCTAAATAAAACCAATTCTCAAAAAACTAGAACAGTATTTATTACCTTAGGATATTACCTCTAGTATTTATTGAATCTCAGTAAACTTTTGATTTAGTTGTTTATTAAGTAGGATCTGTCGCTAACGCCAAAAGCGGCCGCTTTTAGCAATAATTACAATACGAAAGAATGCCAGAATGAAAAGCAGTTAACAGTGATTCAATAAATACTAGAGATAATTTGCTAAAATGATACTGTTCTAGTTTTTTGAGAATTGATTATTTTTGGAAGTAATAAAATTAAATCAATTGGGGGCAGCACCTAGCTCTATTAGTCCCCTTAATGGGAAATTGTATTCGTATTTTTGACAAATTACCACAATCTATTGCTGAACTCCCTGTACATAAACTTAAATCATAAATTCAAATTCAAATTCAAAATATTTATTCATCGAGATAAGGTTAAAACAAAGTGATGTTACAGCTATATGAAGTACAAGCTTATCTCACCAGCGCAGCTGGTATATGAATATCAGGAAATGTCCGTACAAATATAATTAATCAATTGAGTAAATAATAAATTCCTAAACAAGCAAGTCATGATACTTAATTATTTTATTAAATCGAATTGTTATAGTAGTTAATGAAAATAAATAATAATTAAAATAGAAACATATTAAGTAATTAAAATTAAAATTTGTATGTCAAATAGTCCTTAACCGTATAAAAACATTTGTCAGCTAGTAAATTAAAAAGTTTTCTATTGAATATGTCTCCATTAAGCTCCTTAATTTCGTTCGGTAACTTATTAAATACTTTAGTGGCCATTACATAGCAATTACGCCTACACAATGCTGATCGGGTCTTTGGGTGCGCTGGCCTGTGTTTATGCCTGCCACCAAACTTGTACACTTCTTCAAATTTAGTAAACAAGTTTAAATGGGCCTTTATAAATTTGCACAATTCAAAAATATACAGGGTGAAATTTTAACCACTTTCCAAATTTTAATATAGCAATCTACGAGACAAAAAACAAATGACGTATTTTTTCTTTTGGTATAGCCCAGTACAAAAATGCCGAGATAAAGCACTTTGAAAATGTCCGACAAAACTCTTAAATTTTTGATACGGCCGCCCGGCAACATTTTTTTTACGCGATGCACATCTCATTCATTCATTACGATACAATCATAAGTTTTTAATTTTCCCTTTATACCTTAACAGGCCTAGGACCATAAAAATTGAAAACAATATTGCAAAAAATATTTTCGGGTGAAAACTTGATTTTCATTTTTTACTTCATAAATGGGCTCTAAATACGATACTGAACGCCAAAAAAAATTTTGGAAAGTGGTTAAAATTTCATCCTGTATAAGCAAGGGAAAGTCAAGAGCTTATATTCTTTAAATATTGGAGTACATGGTGTCCATGGTGGTACATTAAAAATAGCACGTAAACACTTTTTTTACGCAATGAATATGTTATTACATTTCACATATGTCAAAGTAATTTTAATGAAACAGGGCTATTATACCATTAATGATTAATGATATTTAAATTGTCCTAGCTCGCACTGGCATATTATATCTTTTGTCAACATTACATTTAAAAAGAGGTTGACAATTATTGGTTCATTATAAACCAAGTTTCTTGCTATGCATCTTGCTTTGCACTAGCCCACATAATACGTCACACATTAAGGGGGAGACGGGGGTGTCTAACTTATTCTGGCATTGGACAAAATTGTATGGGAATTTTCGTAGAAACGCGTGACAAGGGGGACAAATCGTGTGACGTAATTTATGGATGACCCCTTGCTGTTTAATATATTAAAATTGTTTGTGTTAATTTGATTGTCTAGCAATAGTAATTTTAATGAAAAAGGATTAGTATACTCAATAATAAAAACTTATTTCATTTAATTGCCCTAGCTCGCATTGGGTATATCTTTTTGTAAATATAATTTACTTAAATAGAGGCTGACAATAGTGACAGAGCTACTTGCGCTCCATCATTCATTAAAATAACATCTGCACTAGCCCACACTTGTCCTGACACGCAGTGGTAGATAAAGATGTTGGAACGTGTAAAAGGGCCTTGTTGCCTATTTGCAGAAAAATTTGGCATTAAATGATCCTAGCTTGCACTGGGTATATCAAGCAAAGATCAAGTTACTTGCGCTGCATCTTCTCGACACTAGCCCACACTTGTCTCGACGCAATGTTAGGTTAAGATCGGACGTGTAAAAGCGTCTCCTGGGGCCTACTTGCAAAAATAAAACTGATTTTACTGTTTGTCAATGTAGCGTGGCACCTGCGGTTGAAGCAGTACTACCCCTCGTCCGAGGCGTCCTCCCCGGCCGACGAGCGCGAGCCCGCGCCCGCCCCCGCCCCCGCCGCCGCCGCCGCTACCGCTCCCGCCCCGCTTCGGGAGAACCACGCGCCGCAGGATAACCATACTCCTGCAGGTATCTATATATCCACAATATCTATAATCTATATATATAAAAATGAATCCCTATTTCCCTTGGTCATCGCATCACGCGTGAACGGCTGGACCGATTTCGCTAATTATTTTTTTTTGTTTTATATGTTATTGTCAGGAGAATGTTCTTATGAAAGAAAAAATTAAGAAAATGGCGCGGAAATTTTGAAAATTTTAGAAAACTTAATCACCATACTAAATTATTTGTAATGTAAGTAATGTAACCTTAGCGCTTTTGACAATTTAAACTTTTTTAATGTAACACTGTGGCGTTTGACATAACATTGACAGAATGCGTGCTGCGAACGGTTACAATTTCCAGTGCGGTTAGCATTTGCAATGTCGATAAATAAATTTGTATCTGAAATATTTTTTTAATAAATTTTATTATGCCAATTTGAAGCCAATATTCATAGTTAAGGCAGGACAACGTCTGTCGGGTCCGCTAGCCTATAATAATACTAACGGACCCCGTGAACTTTGTATCGCCCCAGAATAGTATTCGATTTTGAAGTCTTAAATATCATTGTCATCAAATATGGCGGGGTTCAAAATTTGTATGAAGAAATACACGGTGCAATTTTTAACCACCTGTAAAACGAAGCCCACATTGTGTAACCATTATGTATAACATCTTGGCAGTGTTATTTTCATTTTTTACCTATTTCTTTTTTATAGAATTATTAAATATTGCTTCAGCTATTTATTTTGAAACACGCTGTGACGCGCACAGATGTAGCTGTGTAAGGTCCATCCAAATTGTTCAATCAAATTTATTTTTACATTTTGCAGAGATCAAAAAGTCGTCGAAACACAAGGTCGGTGTGATAGAAATGAGAGCGCTGAGCGCTAAATTTAAAGAGAAACCTGCTTTGAAAGTGACTGAGAATAGAAAAAGTATCGATACCCAGACCAAAACCGAAATCAAGGACGAGAAGCGAGACAAGAAAGTCGAGACCAAAACGGAAAGATCGGATAAAACAGATAAAAAAACCAAAACAGAGAAAGAAACGAAATCAGAGAGAACTGACCAAAAACCGGAGAGGACAGAGAAGGAAGACCACAAGGAACGGAGCGATCACAAGTCTGAGCCTAAGTCGGATTCCAGCGACAAGTCTGATAAAGTCGACAAAGACAAGAACCACAGGCATAAGGATTCGGATAAGCATAGAACGGAACGGTCAGATAAACACGATCACCACAGGCGGCATTCGTCGTCCAAATCGCACAAGTCACACAAATCCGACAGACGGGACCACAAAGACCACAGAAAGGATGAAAGCAGGAGCAGGACAGAAGATAGAAAATACGAGAACAAACATAGGGAAGTCAAAGAGAGCAGATCGGTTGAGTGTGTTAAGTTACCGCAAACGGTGGTACCTCGATCACCAGATTAGTGCTAGTGATTACGGATCTATTCAAGTGTGAAGTGAGATCACATTCATTTTGCTGGCGAACGAGACGATGGACTTTTCGTTTCTAGAAGACATATCCTGACTCAACCGACACCAGTGAGTTATATAACTATAGTTGGTTTATTTATTTATCATGAGATTAATAAACAATCATGGCGAGATAGTGACTACTGTCCTTTACTTACCAGAACAACAATTCGTTGTTTTTTGTAATATTGTTTTGATTAATTTTATAAAATTGATGATTACAACAATAACAGAAAATTTATTAACTGACCACTTCATCACCCAATCTGTGGTTTAGTGTGTGATGCAGTGACGAATTGTTAAGTTCCGTCAAATCGATTCATGATTCCAACCAGATAATATTGTTTTAGTTTTATAGTTGAATAGCGAGAAATCCTTTACAGTATTTGTCATGTTGATTGTTGCAAATTGACTACTAGCTCCTTGACTACCTTGATTGACTATGGTAATAAGTTTTATTTTTAGTATTTATACTTATGAAGGGTGTACAAACATTTTTTGATCTTTATTCAATTTATTAAACTTCTATTTGATGTAAGTTGAAAATTGGATTATATATTACCATTTTAATGACGATTTGATCATCTACACAAGTAATCAATTGGTAACTTTCGACATGAAGCAATAAATTACTATTTCGAAATAAAACGTAACCAGATTTTAATGGAAGATAATAAGTATGTAGTTATTTAATATTAGATATTTATTTACACTAGACTTAATGGTCCACTCTTGTTTTGATCTAGCAAAATGATCCTTCGACGTAGCTTCAACCTTGATACTATTTAGTAATTAGGATAGAATTTTTTGTAAATACTGAATAGTCTCTTAGAGGCTCGTGGAGTGGATGAATGAAAGCGCAGTTTTAGATGAGAAGCATCTTTTTGTTAATGTAAGAAGTATCTTAAATTTAAAATGGTATTGGAGAATAAAAAAGGAACCTTGAAGATTTTAGAGCTTACCTACTGTCACAGTATGCAATAAAAAATGATTTTTTTTAGCTCTAAAGATGGTACATTACAGAGTTTTCCCAATTCACCAAAGGAAGAATGAAAATAATCAACAAATTTTAAGCAATTAAGTAATCAAAAAATAAAATAAAAATTGCTCAAAAATGCCTTTAAAATTCTGTATCAGTAAAAATTTAAAGAAGTATATTTCTTTGGCATTTACAAATGGTTCTAGTACTGAAAGTCAAACAGCACCGCGAATGCGTTTAGTTTACTATTGTAGTCCTCACCCTGCGCACCAGGGATGCGTATCATTAGTACTCGTGTTAATATGAGTGTAATACAAAGTAGAATGTCTTTTGAAGGGAGCAGATTTATGCAATTTTCTATGACATTTAACATTTTCTATTATAACAGACTGATAATATTCTTTTTGAAATTGTACATGGGCTGCAATCAATGTTTATTTGTAAATATTAAAAGTATATAATCTAAAACTGCGAAGTGATTGTGATGTTGATAAGAGTTTTATAGCGTCGAAAGAGAATATAATAAATAAATTTTAAGACGAGAAAGTAAATTAATATTCACACATATTTCTAAAATTGCACTAAGATTACAGAAATATATATTCTGATAGTTTAGCTAAGGGTGTTTTTTTAACATTTTGTGATTCTTTCATTTTGATTTCAGGGAGTTTCATGATTGCAATAATATTTATGAAACGTGAATTATGGAACATCTCATGATTTTATCATCCACAAAATCATTAAAGTATGTGTGTCGCACACAACTCACTTATTGAGCTTTTCATACTTAATTAACAGCGTAAGGCTCTTGTCCCAACGCTGACTTAGTGTGACACTGAATAGTCCTTAAAATATAGCTTGATTAGAATGACACCTGTCAAACTGAGGAGACTAGTGCTGGGACTGACTCGACTGATCAAACGAAAAAAGAAACAGTTATGGCGAATAAAATAAAACGAAAATTAGGTATAATCAAATACTTATAACAGTTTGGTCACTATCATGATCGTCATCAGAACCACTGAAACAATCAAGAAGATCAACAAGAAGTTCTTTATCGCTCAAAAAACTATTAAATATGATAATTGCAATTTGATGTCTGTAGCATCAATCAATGCTTATTAAATCGTTTGTAACATTTATGTTACATTACTTCGATTTTGAATTATTTGTCCATTTTACGTCATCACTAGTGATTATAAAAAATTATGAAGCCTTGTCTTTGAAGATGTCTTTTTTAATTAAGTCGAATTTTTGTGACAACTTTGTGATTGACTTTTAATGTCTATTTTATATAATTATAAAATAGACATAATTATTTTGATTAATATTTGCAGAAATGTATAAAAAAATATTAACAAGCCAGATACCATAATTTTTTTGTGTGCAAATGTGTTTAACTTGTGCGATGTTGAACAAAGTTACGTCGTCTCTTTCAGTGACAACTGTCATTGTGATCAAGTTATATTTTATAGCAACTTGAAACGCGCTGCGGGAAGCGATTCACCATTAGTTGATCCTGTGTTGTATGATTAACGAGTGGGGAGCGAGTCCTCGCCGGCAGTGTGAACAGTCAGCGGTCAACTATGTATGTATATTTATTGTTCGTTTTTTGAGCGAGAAAATAGCTGATAGTCGCTTCCTCGCGGGCGTTGGGACAAAACCTACTAAACAACGCCCCGTTCAACTAGCGGCTTGAATGACGTTTAATGTGCCTAGCCTAAGCATTTATATTTTTGTTCATTTCTATTTAATCTTGCGCTAAAACCCTAATGTTAATAGCGTAGAAGCATTGACTGATTGTCATCCAGGCCGCCGGCATACGACGTCACATGGCGTAAAAGAGGCCTTTATTAATATAGCTAACCGCACTTGTTTACGAGGAAAAACAAAGGATTAACTTATTTATTTATTTAAGACCATCCCTTCATCTATCATTGCGGAAATAATCCATTGTGATAGTAGAGGCAATACATAAAATTAAATACAAAAGTTAAAAGCACTATCAATTTAAGTCTCATATAAAAAACAATGAGAATTGGAATTGTACGAACAAGCGGTGGTGTCTAAGCGAGTAAATTGGTCCCTGCCACCCCAGCAGTGGCTTATCCACTCGGATCCTTCTTGTAGTGCCAGCCGACAGCAAGCTCTAAGCTTCAAGAATTAATCCCTCGTTCGGGAGTTATTCCAGACACAATTGAAATCAATTGTTATCGTGGCACCCGAGTGCCTCCTGGGAGTTGATGGATTAAGCCAGTTGATTGCGACATATAGGACAGACATACACAGACCAGTGAAAGTTTTAGAGATATTTCGAACTTTAATTACTTTGCCAAAAGTGAATTTCTTAGTGATAATTTTAACGTCAAAATACATTATTTTAGGGTGATGAGAACTGACTTTTAAAAATGCTTTTAACACAGTTATGTGAACTAAATCTCTGGTTTGTCATAATATTGTTATTCCATAACTCAGGTTATAATACATTCATTTGATAAAAATGTGGTCGTCAATGCAAAAGTTAGGATACACTTTTTCGCTTTGCGGCCTCAAATATCTTCCCATAAACATAAATGATTATTAAATATTTTTAAGACACAATAATAAAGTTGTAATAATAATAATTTGCGATCGCGCAAGATATTCTTCTTTCGTGATCGCCAGTTAGCCAGTTGCATCTTGCCTTCGTTTTCTAACTAATAAAAACATAAATTGAAGAAGCAACTAAATAGTTCCCATATCAGATGAAGGATTCTGTTTAATTTTTTATAATAACTCACTACTCGAATTCGTACGTAAACCTGAGACAGTGCGGCTGAAGTTAATCTTATTTTCCTAAAATTGGTAACTTTTTTTTTAATTTAAAATTATTTATCACTTGTCTATCAAGAATAATATAATAATGTTCTATTCGTTTTCAAAAACAGTGACGTTAGAAAAACAGTATTATTAATATTTATTTCTTAGTAAATGATTATCATTAAGATTTATATCCAAACGCAAATAAAACTAATCTGATTTATCAGCACGGAAATTGGGCGCTTAGGCTAAGAGATAGAAATATTCCTTGGGCAGAGACACAAGACATTATATTTTGTTGGAGCACGGTTCAAATAGCTTGCTACCCAAGTTCTGGTAGCAGCTGTTCTTGTTTATGGTTTTTGATTTGATCTACTTGTCAATGGCGCAAATAGACAATCATAGACGATCACAAAATCGCAAGCACTCCTGCGCAACTTTTTATGCCGTTATTTGTATTAAATCGTTTAAAAATCTTATTGACACCAGTTGACTATTCGTAGTAATAATAATTGCACAATATAAAATTATTGCAATTCATAAACTGCAACAATGTCAGTTGATTTAAAACATAAGTCTTACCAAATTTTGTGCAGAGATTTTATAAATATAATAACATTGTTAAGTAAAAAAATCATATTGTTCCTCATATTACTATCAAGTAATCCCTTTCGTTTCAAATTTTATGATTTGTCAATAACCAACTTTATCAACAATGTCAATAAATTGATTAGGCGAGCGAATTGAGAGTACGTTATGCGCAAATTTTGTTTCATTATAAATTGAGTTTAATTTAAATATATAAGGATTTTGTGAATCTAAGTTTTGTCATTGCGATAATGTACATTTTGTATATTTTATAACGTTTATAGGTTAAGATAAAACGCGTGCGTTACACTTATCAGGAAGGACATTTATTTACTAACAGATTCACTTAAATTAATGATATCTTTGTTGAACGACTGAAAAGTTATTTATTTGTAAAAAATAATAATAAATTGAAGTATGACAAAGCACATAATTATTGTTAATTGAAAAATTAGCATACATTAATATTAGTAAATGTTTTAATACAAATCGATATTGATATGTAACTGAGTCATGAACTGACAAATGATGGCATTGTCATACTCCAAATAAATATATTTTCTAAATAAGGAAAAATAAACTTGAATGAAACTAACGGCGACTACAATATTCTGTGATTATCAATTTTTTTTTTAATAGTTTATCTTAAAAGTGTATCAAACACTTTCATTTTTAGTAAAGATGTGCTGGGATCAGTATGTAACTGAGTCATGTTATATTTTTAAATTTTTCAACTTCTTTTGTGGTGGTAACAACGAAAAAGTTCAGTGGGCGTTTGCGTATCGAAAGCAAACGACACAAAGTTCGTGCTTTGTTTTGTAGTTCTCGTTATGACCGCGCGAGCGCTGTTTAAAGTTTTCATACTAAATATTTCGATGGCGATACGAACACGCAAACGATTCGAATTCGATAGTTTTTCGTGCTAGACCCACAGTAATATTATATTTTTACCATACAAAATTTTGTTTTCTTATGATATTTCGATGTTGCCCCATATTAAAAGATTTTTTATATCAACAGTTCAAGGTATTCAAGTACTTTGAGGGATTACATGACTTTAAACCTCGGACAAACGACAACTGGTCAATTGATCTAAAGAATGTCTAAAATATGTTCAGTCAAATGTTTACTTTAATTCTTACTACATAGGGTTACTTATCAATTGAAGAAATTTCGTTCTTTGGTCGGTTAAAAAGCTGTTGCCTGTATCTTAGCATAATACATAACGAATAGATAAAAAAATAAAAACTAAATACACAGTCCAAGACAACAATGACACTTCAAAATGTCCGCTGTTAAATCTGCATAGCTAATGTCATATTTCATACCTGCCCAAATGGAAATTCAACCATACTTGGCATAAAGTTTGATGCTAATAAGGCGCAAATATTTTAATGTTCGAAGCACTGTTTCAATATTGGAACGTGTGAAAACGCCTAGGGCCTATTGCTCATTTAGTGAGATCGTTTTTTGTCTTCGATTGTGTATTATTTTTTTCAATGTAACAATAACAAGAACCCTGAAATCATAGTTTATTATGTCAATTTACTGTCGCGATGTTGCCGCCTTTACAGTAGCGAGGACTACAAATGTGTAGAAGTGACTAGTAGACGTGAAACCGGTTCTAACTCGAGAGACGAGTCACAAGCAACCACGACTCCCATGTGATTGATATTTAGCGTATTTATTGTTTAAGTGGTTAATTTATTGTTTCACGTTTCCTATATTTTTTGAAAAATAATAATTAGATTATAATAGATCTCGTAGTTTTATTTACCTGACATTTTCACCCTGCAGCCTTACAAGTTCTATTAGGCGTCGTATACGCTAATAGAAAGCGTATAGATAAAATATGACTGTATGAAAATGACATTAACTTACATAACGATAAATCGTCAGCTAATGTTAATTTCATACATTTAGAATTCGTCGAGCGTGTATACGTTATTAGAAAGAAAGGCCGTAATGTAATATTATCATTATTCGTTAGGTCGATTTACTGTTGCGATCGAATTCTGTAAATGTTGTGTGTCGAGAAGACAAGTGTAAAAATAGTGAGTTTTCCAGCAGTGGTAACAGTATCGTTTGTAATAAAAGACTGCGACGGAGTTTTGATCGATTCGTCTGCTTTAACACCTACCCACCCGCAGATACATCAGTTCCTCCGTGATGATGGCGCTTGCATCAGTGCCGAAATATGGAAAACTCATAAAAAAAACAAGGTATATGGTATAAACCCCTAATTAAAGTCCATAAAATTTAGCTTGATTAGAATGACACCTGTCAAACTGAGGTGACTAGTGATGGGACTGACTCGACTGATCAAACGAAAAAAAACAGATAAGGCATATAAAATAAAATGAAAATCAGATATATTAAGATTTAACAGTAAGTCAGTGTCGTGATCATTATGAGAATAATTGTAACAATCATGAAAATCAATTAGAAAATTTTTATCGCATAAAGAATCGATTAAATTTGAAATTTTTTCGTCAACTATTAATAATTGCAATTTGATGTTCGAAGCATCAACCAATGCTCATTAAATCATTGTAACATTTATGTTACATTACTTCGATTTTGAAATACTGTTAGTCTGTCGATTTGGATTTGTCGATTTTACATTATCACTAGCGAATATGAAAAATGACGTAACCTTGTAAAGACGTCTTTTCAAGTTATGTGTAATTTTTGTGAATGGATTATTTTAATGATTTTAACTTTAAATTTCAATTTTATATAATTTAATTGATTAATATGTATAGCAATGTATAAAAAATTTTCTTAACATGCCAGTTACCAATATTTTTTTGTGTGCAAATGTGTTTCACTTGTGTGACGCTGGTACAAAGTTACGTCGTTTCTTTCAGTGAGAACTGTCATTCTAATCAAGCTAAATTTTAAGGACTATAGTTAAATTTAGTAAAGACAATTTAGTGATTTTTAGGCCAATTTACTGGCGAATTGTCATATTTTTAGTATTTAGATGGCGAATAAATTCACTTGTTAAGGGGTATTAACCCCTGGTATGAAAAACGGACGCGCAACTATGTACCCGTCATCTGCGCAGAGTTCGCGATGGGTGGCGAGCGCGCGCGCCTCCTCTTATAATTTGTTGAAAACCTCTTTTTATTTATATTAAACTTACTTAACTAAAGACTGTTCTTTAAACCTAAAAAGCTGTTCTACCTTTTGCACTGAGTTTTATAGATAAAACATGATTTGTTTTTATTCTACAGGCCATTAATCACAGCTAGTTGACCAAAAAATTACCTGTCCCTGAAAATGAAAGAATTTTCAGTATATTTAATTATCCAATTTTTGTTTTATTGCTTATGCCACAAAGTAAACTAAATTTACAATCTACTGATATGAAAAAGTTATTACTTATAACCGTTCTTGAGTAGTAAATACTGATTTGAAAATTAGCAAAAATTTGTTGAGTGTCACCATTTTGCATTTGTTTACATCGAACTTTATACTTCTCTTGGCGAGTAATTATTTAGTTTTAGACACTTTTGAGTTCATATTTACGTAAATAATTTATCAATTTTCACCTTAATCATGTAAAATATGCCGTAATTCTAATAAAACACCACTTATTTAACTAATAAAGTGAAGAGTGTACGTAATAACCTAACTTTTTTTATTTACTATTTTTGAAATTTTTCGATTGGCTATGCTTTACCAAAAGACTGATGTGGCAAGTTTGAAAAATTCTCTTTCCTACCTTATATTACAGCACCACGGCTTTTATAGACAATATTGACGAAAAACAATAAAATAAAAACTGTTTTATTCCAATATTTATGTGCATGTGTGTGTGACTTGCTTACTGTACTAGGCTGTGTAGTCCCGGATCCGATCCAAGATGGCGGTACGCGGTAGTGTCCTATTTAGTTTGTCCCGGATCCGTGCAAGGCAATTATGCGCCAATCTGTTTAGGCCCGGATCCGTGTAAATATACAGTATGTTCATAGTTATAGTCATGATAGGAATAGAAACAGATAGTATTTTTGGTGATTTCTTGATTAGTATAAATGAAATAACGACAAAAAGTAATAATATTCGTATTTACTAATAAAAATCAAATCAAACTTATACAGGTAGAACTAAACAGAAACAGTTTTTGGAAGTCGAGTTCCACTTTTCAAATTATAAAAATCAATATCAATCCGATCATGGAAATCTTTTTATTTAGAAGCTAGTTTATTTTGTAAAAATAAACTATAATTTATAGATGTAAAAAGTTTCGCTTTATGTTCAGGCGAATACAGGAAAGTGGTGGTGGAAATCATGTCAAGTTGACATAGTTTGACGCGAATACAATGTTGCATGTCAGAGCTGTTCACCGTTGATGAGTTCCCTCGTGAGAAGACAACCCTGACTGCAGCAGCAGGCCATAGTGGAAATCATGTTAAGTTGACATAGTATAACGCGGATACAAAGTTGCATGTCAGAGCTGTTCACCGTTAAGGAGTTCCCTCGTGAGAAGACAACCCTGGCTGCAGCAGCAGGCCATAGTGGAAATCATGTCAAGTTGACATAGTATAACGCGTACACAAAGTTGCATGTCAGAGCTGTTCTCCGTTGAGGAGTTTCCTAATGAGAAGACATTCCTGGCTGCAGCAGCAGGCCATGGTAGAAATCATGTCAAGTTGACATAGTTTAACGCGTATACAATATTGCATGTCAGAGCTGTTCACCGTTGATAAGTTCCCTTGTGAGAAGACAACCCTGACTGCAGCAGCAGGCGGGTCAATTCGCGAAACACAGCATTTTCTAGTTCCCGCTTGATAAAAAAATAATGACACATGTTGTCAACAGTTTTCGTTTTTCAAATGATTAGGCACGTTTTTTTATATATGTGTCTGCGATATACAGCCTAAAAATACTTCTACTTCATATACTTTTTTACACAAACACGGGTCAATCATCATTACCATAGCTCAAAATTCTGTCTATGTGTAACTTTAGCGCTAAATTGTCTCGTATCCGAAATGCGAAACCCATATTTTTTTTTATATTATATTAGGCCAGATCATATACGAGAAAACAGTACGAAAACCAAGTTATTTCTGTAAAAAAATACTGATGATATTTAAATTCAAACTTTTGTCACGTAAAAATCGTCATCCCCATTACAATGACGTAAATATTTTTTCTCGAACGTTCTATTTGGCGTTCCGGGGTGTTTTCCCCTCCCGCGGGTGCGACTATTCAGTCACTAACACAACACAGAGGAGAACGCACGCTTACTCGCCCAACGGTGGAGTTTTAGGAAATTTGAGTTACCAAAAATTTGTTTGTCACGCTTTTCTGTCATTCACATTTACCGAGATTTTGGGGTAAGTATATACTTTATCATTTTTAACTATTAAGTATCTTAAATTATCATGGTGCTAAGGTATAAAAATGGCGATAAATTTTTCGGTTGTTGGCTTTAATAAGAAAATACGACACAAAATGTCATTTTTGTCATTACCATCGACGTCATTACCGTAGCATTTGCACGAATGGTAATGATCTTATGAAATTGGTGATGACGAATGTAAGGGATATACCCTTTGTAATTAATTCTTTTAATATTGGGGCAGTGTATGGCTAAGGTAAATTGACTATCATGAACAAAAAGCAACGTTGCTCAAATATTTTTTTAATGATTTTTATTTGTTTTCATTTGTAATGCTATTTTCAAAATATTATGTGTTCTTGGTTTAAACATGTTTCTCATACTATACTTAAAGACAACGGTCGTAACCTTGAGTTGTGATTTTAAATCCAATAGTTAATCTGAGTTTTATTTTCTTAGGTTTGTGCTTCAATCATGAACAGAAAGAATAAATCAAATAAAGAACGTTTAGAAAAGTTAAGAGTGGCAAGAAGAATAAAATATGCTGAAATAAAGCAAGATCCCGAACTATATATGCTACAGAAGGAAAAAGAAAAAAAACGATACCAAGTGCGAAAAGAAAAAAAGCTGATTAAAAGTGTGCAAGAGAAGTCCCCTCGTCAGCAAAGAGAGCAACGTAAGAAATGGCGTGAAGCTGCCAAGAAGTATAGGGCAAAGAAGAAGGCACAAGATAAAGAAAACCCTGTTACTCCAGAAGTAGTCGTAATTAATACATCTAATGTTAGTGAAGATAGAGACAGTAAAGAAGACACAGAAAAACCTAAAGACCCGTTAAATGAATCGTCACCAATAATAAGTGCCAAAATCAGAAAAATACGATATTTAGAACAAAAAAAGAGAAATCGTCTACTTACTATAATTAAAAATCTTAGAGAAGAAAATAAAGAGTTAAAACTGAAACTATGCAACCTGACAAAAAAAGATAAACAAAATGAGAATAAGAAAAATGACAATATACTTACAAAAAATAGTAAACCTAAAACATTAACTGAAAACACCCGAATCAAAAAGTTAGTCAAAAAAGTAAGGGAATTCTATTTAGATGAATCAAACAGCATAATAATGGCAGGGAAAAAGCAATACATTACTAGACTGAAACTACAGAAACAAAAACGTTACATGCGTACAACTCAAAAAGCTTTACACCAAAAATTCATGGAACAATACCAAGTGAGAGTCAGTTACACCTTTTTTTGTAAACATAAACCTTTCTGGGTGCTTAAACCAAAAAAGAACCAGCGAGATACAACGATGTGCCAAGTTCATGACAATACAAACCTGATGATAGAAGCTTTAAAAAAAGCATCGGTAATTAATGAACAAAGTACTGAAGAATTATTAAAAAATCTGTGCTGCTCCGTTTATGACGAAAAGTGCCTTAAACGAGAGTGTCAATCGTGTAAAGGGAGATCTATACACATAAACGAGTTTTCCAATGAAAAAGATATTGAATATAATAAATGGGTACGTGCAAGAGAAAAGGTTAAATCAAAAAAGGGGAAAAAAGTTATAACAGTTACAAAAAAAAATCTTATTCCTATTAAGCCTCGGGAGTTGTTGCAAAATTTGGTTGCAAGTTTACCGAAGTTCTTTGAGCATTGTTATAAAATTCATTGTCAATACACATCAATGAAAATTTTGAAAAATACTTTACCCGTATATTGTGTCGTTATACACGCTGATTTTTCGGAAAATTATGCTTTAAAATATAACAAAGAAGTACAATCGATGCATTTCGGTGGCAGTCGTAAAGAAGTAAGCCTGCACACAGCCGTTATCTACAACTTTGATTTTGCTATTAGTTCTATTAAAGCAACATCAATATGTACTACGAGTTCTTGTTTAAGACATGACGCTCCCGCTGTTTGGGCACATATTGTACCTCTAATTCAAAGAGCTATACTAGATAACCCATTTATTGAAATAATACATTTTCAAACGGACTCCCCAACGTCACAATACCGCAATAAATTCATTTTTTATATAATCACACAACTTCACAAGGAGTTTCCACAAATATCTTCAGTTACTTGGAACTATACAGAAGGAGGGCATGGAAAGGGTGCACCAGATGGTGTAGGAGCAGTCATCAAAAGAACCTTAGATTCTCATGTAATTCACGGTGGTGATGTCGGCACCTACGAAAAGTTTCTGCAAGTTGTTCAAAAAGAAATTGAGAATGTTATAGTAATAGATATTCCAGAGGACAACATTATCGAGAAAGGAAATATATTACATGAAACGAGTATTCCAATGTTTAGAGGTACCCTTGCTGTGCATCAGGTATTGTGGAAAAAGGGGATACCTAATCTTACGTTTCGGAAAGTGAGTTGCTTTGAGTGTGAACCTGGAAGTATTTGCACCATGATAAGCATTTAGGGTTTTTGAGACTGCCACCATCAGATACAGTTATCTCGCTGACTTCTGATTCAAACGTGCATGTTGTTCCTCTAATTGCCACTAAAAGACCAAGCAATGCACTGGTCAATATTACAAATAGATTGGATGAATCTCCTTCAAATTTCACGACGAATATTGCTGGCCCTTCAAACATTACAATTTTATCAAATAAAAGAGTAAGATTTACCATTAATAAACCTAAAATTTAGATTTTCTACATTGCGATAGGTATCTGAAGTGATCTTTTACAAAATAACGTTACGTTTTTTTGCGATTTAAGCCTTCTTGGTCTTAAAAATGTTTATGAGTCAATTATCATTATTTTGTTATTGCCTATAATAAATACTTTAATTCTGAATCAAACTTTGTTCCAAACAAATGTTTTTTAAATGATAATTAAGATAAATGATTACATTAAGAATAATAATTACATGGTTAACAAAGTATTTAAAAATACCCAAGCCGATTATACTGGTATAATTATAACCAAATGTTGCTATTTAAATGACAAGAAAGTTTATTCATGTTGTGTTTAATAAAAAATATAAGGCTGTTTCTGTTAGTTTTTTAATTAGTTTTGCTAAGGTGACAAGTTTGTAGTCTAAGTTGCAATCATTCCACCTGACTTTTTTGATTTTTCCTTTTAAGAGTGTTTGACCTATGACTAATAAAAATGGATATAAAAAAATACTTTTTTTAGTTTTTTTAAACATTACGGGCTCCCTTTTGACACCTTACAAATTGTAGTAATATGTATTTAATGTCCAAACTACAATATTCAAAACTCCATTCGTCATTACCTGTCGCTTAACATCATTACCATTTAAGAAAAGTCCTTACCATATGAATATGGTCATTACCATTTCATTACTTAATTTTTATAATTCAATATCTTTAGGTTGACTTGATGAATATAAGTGCCTCATGTATTGTAAATTGTCTTTTCATTTACTTATCCATTTATGTTAGTTAGCACGCATTTCCAGCAGTTTTCAAAAATGTGCGAAAAAAAATACAAATATTTTAAAAAGGCGAATTCACCCAGGCCATGGTGAAAATCATGTCACGATGACATAATATAACGCGTATACAAAGTCGCATGTCAGAGCTGTTCACCGTTGAGGAGTTCCCTCGTGAGGAAACAGACAATCCTGGCAGGTCATATTTCATTATAAAATTATTATCATCAAATCTGAACGAAAAGGTACTTAAACTTTTTACTGCGTTGGTAAAAAAAAATATTTGGTCCAAGATTTGAACTTGCAAACATAAAAATATAAACTTCAAAAAAATTATAAAGGCATTATCAAGAGACTAATTTTATGACTTTTATTGATCATTCTGTATAATGTAACGGTCACTAACGTCATTTCGTATACATACAAGAGAAAGATGGCGTACGTCGTGTGTATGTGTGCGTGTACTTGGACTCCAGTACATTGAAAATATCAATTTCTATAAATAATTACTTATTTATTGTAAAAAAGTTAGTAAATTTTATTATTAGAATAAAATTGCAGTCGACATCAATAGAGTTATCCTTTTGAGTTCATAAAATATATGCGTAAAAACACTAAAAACTTTATCAACTCAACAAAGCAACGTCAAACTTTTGTGTTTTAAACTGAATAAAAAACTAAATTTAGACAGAATTTATAAAATAAAGGTTCTCAAGTACGTAAGTAATTATAAAAAGTAACATTTGTAAGGATTTTCTAATTATTTTCCACTTTACAAGTACGAGCACTAAAACACCAAATCGTAACGACTTCTTCAATTTGAATAGAATTATTTTAACGAATAGTAAGTTCAATTGAACGGCCAATAGTTGTTTATGGTTCCTATATTCAGTAGGAAACAAATGCAAGCAAAAAAAAACGTTATTTCTTTGTAATAAATTTAATATTTACGTAAAAGCTGACCTAAGTCACCTGGTCCCGTATCCGGGCCTACTCAGTTGACGGGGGCCGCACGGATCCGGGACAAACCATACCAGGGGTTAAATTAAAAGAAAATTGTGACGGCTACAGTTGTAATTTGGTTCTGTAAGTACGATCATTTAATTGTTTTGGTTTTATTTCTGGTTGTGCACTGGTTTTCATCAATAATTACCAGGTAGGCACTGCGTAATTACTTAAATGGCAATTTCTATTGGCCTTGCTTGATTTTGAACGTCTTGCTATGACCAAATATAGTACCTAGGACATGCGGAATCAAAAAGAAAACAAAATAAATAATTTCACTGTTTATTTAGTTCCATATACCGAAACCGTGGTATAGTATATAAAACATTGACAAAAACTGTTTAAGTACAAACAATAAATAAAGTAGAGAGACGATACTCAGTCAGATCGTAAAAAATCGTTAAATCTAAAATGAAAAGCCTATTTAAAACTTGAAGGCGGTCACGCTGCAAACAATACGAGAGAGTTAGGTTACACAATGACATGACCACTTCAACCAAGGTAACTGCTTTATTGTTATAATGGCAAATAATTTTGGCGTGAAATTATTGATATTGCTACTCGTTACTCGTTAACAGACAAGTCGTTAATAACAGAATTTACGGTTGTTCATAAGTAAACAGATGATCAAGACATTTAAACCCTTACTTCTCGTCAGCGAGTGAAAGCAGTTATTTTGAAATTAAGAGCATATAAATTCTAGGTACTGCTTAAAATTACCCTCACACCAAAACAAATTATTAACAGACTTGAGGATGTACTTTTTTGTAATTTACGGAACTTGAACGCTTGAGGGAAAGACTATGAATAACATTGCGCATCTTACGAGATTTATCGTATTAGCAGACGCGTGTGCGTAAGCGAATTATGTCTGCAAGCTTCTTCCTAGTACATAATTGATAATAACGTAATCGTAATAGACTTCTGAGCATCATTTCATCAGCGCTCAAGATCCGAGCCACTATTTGTAACATAGGCTCAATACAAAAAAGTTCGCTTAGTTGAATGACTACCCAGATTTTTACAGGAACATTGCAAAAGTCATTGATGAATATTATGAAACCACAATTTTTCTTATGTCGAGATAGTCCATTATGTCACATAAGTTGTTATTTCGATGCCATTGGTACAGTTTTATTCATATAATCTATTGTTGAGCAATTTAAGATTATTTTATAAACTAGCTGTTGCCCGCGACTTCGTACGCGTCAATTTCTGTTATTATGATCGCGATTATTTTTGCAACATTTTTCACTGATGCTTCGCTCCTATTGCTCGCATGTTATATAGCCTAAAGCCTTCCTCAATAAATGGACTATCCAACACAAAAATAATTTTTCAAATCGGACCAGTACTTCCTGAGATTAGCGCGTTCAAACAAACAAACAAACAAACAAACTCTTCAGCTTTATAATATTAGTATAGATAATTATTATATTTGAACACATGGTCGGGCAGTTTATGCCTTATTACCTTAACTGTGTGGACAAGTATCCCTTTTAAAACAATAATTGTTTGCAGCAAGACCACGATAACGATATCCTTACTAAATGATAAAATGGCGATGGCACAGCGTATAAATAATAATAAATATGGCAAGACGATAATTTCGCACAATAGTACCTACAGACAAACAGCACAACCTACCACAAAACGTCAAATTTTCTCAATTGATATTGAACTCTACTTGTCCGACTTAAAGTTGAAAATCAATTCAATGACCTGTAACTTTTTAGGTAGGTTGACCTGCCGTTGTCTGTAAACACAATATACCAATGATATGATTTTTGAATTATTTTAGAGATCTTATCCTACCGTTAGAGACCACTCCACAAATTTCATTCGCATACAAATAATTGAGTAGCCCAACTTGATCAAATATGTAGTAGCATTAATTTAATGAAATTGCACGTTACAAGGCACTTGTATTATATAAAATGCATCCTCTATCAGTCCCATATCGAATACAATAAATATTTATTTTTATTATCTAAGAAATATTCGTCAAAATTATTAAAAGGTTACAACCGTCGCTTAACTAGGATATAATATAATTGGCAATATGTTAAGGTGACTTTACAACATCTTATGGGTTAAAACGTAGCTTTGGCAATTGAACATTGATGGATATCACTCTTCGGTCACTGGAAAGAAAACAAAACTCAGTTAACGCATAAAATTAAATTGTAACAGGGCAGGCCCCTAATTCCGCTAATTTACAAATGGCTCAATGGGTACTACCGTTTCTTTGCTCACCAGTTGGCGCCACTGTAGACTGAGGTCCGGAGGTATAGCTGTTAAAGGCGATCGGCGCCGAAACAAAGTGTTAAATCTTAAATCTAATTAAAGTTTATTATTTATATATAACTATCCTGATATCAACAAACTCACTTCTGAGATAGTTGCTCTTTGAGGCCGCCTATTTTTGCGCTTTTTCTTAATTCCGCTTTCAAAGCGGTCACATTCATTGCCAAATAATCCATATTTGCGATAATTTTACAAAGATCACTTTCCAGCAGGTAAATTAAAAAATATATAATTTATGTCACGAAGCCCGCTAAAACCAGTGAAAAGTGAATGTTATTGGACCTCACGCGACAGTAGCGCCTCTAGTGGCAAATTCACTAGCGATAGCCCGCATTGAATCATAATTGGATCTCAATCGTATATTTTGACAATACCACCATAGTAAATATGTCAAAATATACGATTGAGATCCAATTACGATTCAATAAATTGAGCCATTTGTAAATTAGCGGAAATGGGGGCCTGGCCTATTACTGCATGTTACACAGGGAAGACAAGAGTATTGAGTAGCTGATGCTGCTCATAGACCTTCACTTTCTTCAGTACCCAGAGTATTAAAATAAAAACCATAGAAAAAACTGACTTTAACAACAAAGAAATAATGCCTGTAGAGTTTCCTAGGTGGCGGTAGTCTGGCTGATCATGAAATCTGTGGAATCAGCCCAAAGCGTTTGACCAAAGCTGGAACTTTGGTTTAAGCATAGATTTAAGCTTGATTTTTTTGTATAAAAATATATGCAACCCGAACAAATATGTGATATTAGAATACCAGCACACCTAGACTTGAGCCAATTTAGCAAATAATATCAGTATATAAACTTGAAAAATTTTGTCTCAGACGGGACAAAATTTTTCAAGTTTATATACTTATATTATAAGTGCAATTAAGTTGCTAAAATATCAAATAAAGTATATTAGCAAGTAATGCTTTCTAAACTGTGAATTCATCTAGGAACGTGCGATCATTGGTCCACGGTTATTTTTTTATTTTATTTTAAACATTAAATAAAACGTTGGAAAGAAAGAAATAAACTTTGATTTGTCGAGACCCAGGGCGATGGACTAGGCCGATCAAAAGAAGATACAAGAGGTAACAAAAAAAATAAGGTAAAAAATTACACACTAAAACATGAGACGAATAAATGGGAGTTAGGTAACATTCTTGTGGCTAAACACTAAAGTTATTACTTTATATGATATTTTAAGCAATTTAATTGCAATTATAATATTCAGTATTTGAAAAATTATGTCCCAGACGGAACTGATGTTCGAGTCCCGCCTGAGACATAATTTTTCAAGTTTAAATAAATACTCAAGTTATTGTTATTAAATATTTTCATTCTTACCACAAATCTATTGACTTTGGCCGCGACGGACTTTGTGACGGGCGTCTGTTGCACCTTCATGTTCTCGAATTTCTCTCGCAAGCTGAAACATGGAAATCAATATAATGGAAAAAGATTGAAAAAAGTTTTGTTTGTCACATTTAAATGGTCCAATTTTTTGTGTGCTTATTTTCAGGGCACCATAACTAAATTTTTTTCTTAAAAAAGCTGCGCCTGCGACTTCGTTGGCAAGAACTACAGAATGCATGGCATTTGTCACCCTCGAATTAAAATAAATAAATTTTCTGAAATAAAGGTAGCCTCAGTCACACCTCATAACATTACCTATCTACGAGTAAAACTCCTGTCAAAATGGGTCTTGTCATTTCAGAGATAAGCCGGAATAAACAGACGAAAATTCGAGGAAATGAGTACATACGTGAAAAGCTGTTAATTCAAACTAAAATCTATTTTTGTGCACCTCAATGTGTAATATTGCTCTATTTATCTGTATAAATTTATATTCCTATCTCTACACGGTGCATTTTAAACCACCTGGAGATGGTTTTAAAATTAAAATAATCTGTATACAGGATGTAACAGGTATGTGTTACGCACGTCAAGTGTCTCATTTACCCAGCTGCGTAGATACACTTGACGTTATGAGTGTTCAGTTATTATTGGTTAGTTGTGTGTATAGAAGTTATTGACTAGCGTCTGCTCAGACATTAATGAAGTAATGAATGTTCAAGATATTAATGGTAACTTGTAGTGTATGCAACTTATTGACATTTTCAACTGTTCAGATGTATTTGGTCACTTTGTCTGCTCCAATATATCTGACGGCGACTGCACCTCTCGCTTGGTACTCGTAATATCGCTCATAGTATGTATTTATATTACCTCTTAGCGGTTTCCAGCTGCGATTCCCCCTCGTCGTCCTGGTCGAGTTGTCGCTCGATGTGAACAGGCGCACGGGCGGGGGCGGCAACGGGCCCGCACTCGAAGCGCGAGCGGAAGCTCGTCGTGCGCGCGAGCTGCTGCGCCTAGAGATTGATACAATTAATCTTGTGGTATCCAACGTTGTTAAGAACTCGAGTCATTCAGTCCTAATTCCATAGACCGGCTAAATTTCACAAGACTCAGTATGCTAAGTGTAGTAACAGAGGTAGAGGTAGGGATAGTGGGATCTACCCCCCTAGTATTCCACCCTGGGCAACGGCATCTTTGGTTTTTCAACCAATGATGACGGCTGACAGATCCCTTTGCGGTGGTAGGCATCGTAAGACGCTGCCTGGATGCTGCCACCCTCCTGCCGGAGTCCAGCGCCAAACAGTGCCTCTGTGTTCCGCTGGTGTGTGGGAGAACCAGTACCTCTGGGTAAGCTCGGTCAATCTTAGGCTTTTTCTTAACCGTAGAGTTAAGTATGTAGTCAAGTGCAAGCCCATTAATTATAAAAAAGGGGGATAGATCGGATCGTCAGTTCCTTTTAAGATTCGAGTTCGTTACAACTCTAGTAGTATACTGATTTAAACTTACATGGTCACTATCGTAAGAGTTAGTTATTTCGAGATTTTTATCATGTACTTTGTTTTTTATAAGCTCCCATGATGATGACGCTTATGACAGTGCCTAAATACAAAAACTCTTAAAAAGCAAGGTACATGATGTGGTAGAAATCTTAAAATAACTAACTCTCAACTCTAGTGTTCGCAAGAGCGAAACTAAAAATTGAGATTCCCTGTGGTTTTGACATTATTAGAAAATGTTATTGATGTCGGTTTGAACTGAGTAAAAAATTAATTCGATAGTATAGTTGAGTTAATTTAAAAATAAATATAAATCAAAAAGTATTTTTCTTAGAATATATTTTTGGTAAATTTTTGTTCTTAGCGCAAAGATAAGCGGAAGTTCGGAGTTTGGAAAAAATATTAATTACCGTTTCAGAAAAAAAAATCTTTGATTACTTATTTGGTAAGCTGTGAAATTGCCGACGTTCGTAAAAGTAGTTTCTGCAACCTATGAAACATTAATTTTTACTTATTGTGAAGAAATTTTTAAATTTTTTCTCTGGATGGAGATTTTTTTTTTAAATTATTTTACTTTTTAAGTAAGTAAGTACTACTCTTACAACTCCAACTTACTAAAATGTACACTTCTGACCTTTTGCCGTCAATTTGCAATCAAAAACTAGATTTAGATTAGATTATAACGTATAAAAAATAGAAAAACCTGTATATGTTTGTTTAAGAAGTTATGAATTTGTAAGTTGGTCTAGCATTAAAATTAAATTTTGACAAATCCACTTAAAAAATCGCAATATCGACCGCTAAATTCCGCTATTTTCGGTTACACTTTGATCTTCGGATGAATGGTATAAATTGAAATTTGATGCAGTAATTACGGATATTTATAGCTGCACTTACAGTGTATACAATAAGTCGATTCGTATCGTGTGTATATCTGTCACCGTAAAGTTGTGAGATCTGTCAGTTTACAAAACAACGCGTGAGATTATAAACTAACGGTGGGTTAGGTTAGGTTAGATTGTAATCCATCGACGTTCAATTATGATCTGACGAAGTTTACAATTTTACGGTGACATATCCATAACATATCACGCATTTTCAATACTCAATAATTTATTGCAAAACCATAATATAAACAGAAAGATGTTACAAAATTAAATATTGTTTTAAACTTTGAGTGAATTTGATGTCATATTTTTTTTTTTAATATCGGTTAATTTATTATATACTTTTATAGAGAAACTAAAAGTAGTAGCAGAATTTAATTTTAAACGTAAAGTTAATTATGCAACAGTAATTATTTTTTTATGTGTTGCATTTGCATGATGTTGATGATTTCTTAGGTGGACCAACGATCTGGTCAAGGTCGCGGGAAGCCGCTGGATGCGGACGGCACAGGACCGATCGTCGTGGAGATCCTTGGGTGAGGCCTATGTCCAGCGGTGGGCGTCGTTCGACTGATATGATGATGTTCTAACCTGTTTCAAGGCCTCGTCCCCCTCCCTGGCCTCGCGGCAGCGGCGGCGCTCGTCCTCAGAGTCCTCGGAGCTGTAGTCGGCCTCCGAGTCCGTGGCCTCCTCGGAGCTGTCGCCGGTGTGGGTGTGCTCGCCCGCCGGAGGGGGGGTGAACCGCTTCAGTGGCTTTGGACCTGGATGTGGAATAAAGGAGAACAGTCAAGCTATATACTTTTTGGGCATTTCTAAGAGCCGGCCGACAAAAAAAATGTAATGTACGTTAAGAACTAGTTATAAGGCACAATAGTTAATATTTAAGTTAAGTTACCGAAGCTGTGGGTTTCCTGTGGACCAAATTATTGTCAGAGGATTCGTCATTTTCATTAATTTATTCATTTTTGAAAGCTAGAATTTAATCATATATTGTCGGATTTAAAAACTTTCATAGTTTACGCTTTTAACCACCACATTTTATTACAATAAATACTTTTTCATGTTAAAATATGTAATATTGATATTTTGCAATATACTCATATCAGTTATATTCAACTCCGTGCGAAGCTGGGGCAAGTCGCAAGTACATTTGTGATACCATTAATTAAATTATATTGAATAAATATAAACAGAAATACAAGTTTCTAAAGGTGAGATCAACATTGTTATGGCAAAAATATTAGGGGTTAAAGTATAAAATTGCCGTTTTGTATGGACGAAATCGAGAAAAGTCATTTTTCCATACTAACAATTTTTTAGTTTTTTTAAAAACGCCTGAACCCTTTTTTGATGCAATGAAAGGTGAAAGTTAGATGGTTACAAAGCTACGCATTATAGTATTTAAATTTCTGAAAATCAAAGTATATAATACAAATATACTTAATTGAAGCAAGAAGGTCAGCTGACACATTGTAAGGGGTCTTTTCAACGACTTACTTTGAAGTAATAGGCACTAGTATTGCATTTTTTTTTTAGTCAAAAGTTACTTTATTTAGTTTTTGATACAATACAAAAAGAATTACGCAAAAATATGACTATACTTAAGAGCTATAAACAAAATAAAAAGTGGGAAAATAATCGGCAATTTCATACTTTAACCCCTATTAATATACTTCTACACAGTTAAAGCTAATCGGTAAACTCACTTTTTGATACTTGAATGTAAATAACTACAGAAAAGAATTATATTATTTTATAAGATTTCCTAAAAGAAGACGCTGTGTGTGAAAGTCTAAACAGCTAATTCCCTTAAGTCTGTTATCCTTTTAGCAAAACCAGCTAATTAAGTTCTAAAGCTATCCATGGTATAAACTAGTACAATGCGGCGCAATACAGAGCGACACAGAACAGTGTGGGCACAAACCAGACGCCATTGTCCATACAGACAACAGTACAGTACCGGGCGGGGCGGGCTCGGCCGGGTTCTCCAGCTCGCGGAACACGCTGATCATGCGGGAGGCGGTGTGGCGGGCGGCGGCGAGACAGTACAGACTGCAGTACAGTACCGGGCGGGGCGAGCTCGGCCGGGTTCTCCAGCTCGCGGAACACGCTGATCATGCGGGAGGCGGTGTGGCGGGCGGCGGCGAGACAGTACAGTACCGGGCGGGGCGAGCTCGGCCGGGTTCTCCAGCTCGCGGAACACGCTGATCATGCGGGAGGCGGTGTGGCGGGCGGCGGCGAGACAGTACAGACTACAGTACAGTACCGGGCGGGGCGAGCTCGGCCGGGTTCTCCAGCTCGCGGAACACGCTGATCATGCGGGAGGCGGTGTGGCGGGCGGCGGCGAGACAGTACAGACTGCAGTACAGTACCGGGCGGGGCGAGCTCGGCCGGGTTCTCCAGCTCGCGGAACACGCTGATCATGCGGGAGGCGGTGTGGCGGGCGGCGGCGAGACAGTACAGACTGCAGTACAGTACCGGGCGGGGCGAGCTCGGCCGGGTTCTCCAGCTCGCGGAACACGCTGATCATGCGGGAGGCGGTGTGGCGGGCGGCGGCGAGACAGTACAGTACCGGGCGGGGCGAGCTCGGCCGGGTTCTCCAGCTCGCGGAACACGCTGATCATGCGGGAGGCGGTGTGGCGGGCGGCGGCGAGACAGTACAGACTGCAGTACAGTACCGGGCGGGGCGAGCTCGGCCGGGTTCTCCAGCTCGCGGAACACGCTGATCATGCGGGAGGCGGTGTGGCGGGCGGCGGCGAGACAGTACAGTACCGGGCGGGGCGAGCTCGGCCGGGTTCTCCAGCTCGCGGAACACGCTGATCATGCGGGAGGCGGTGTGGCGGGCGGCGGCGAGACAGTACAGACTACAGTACAGTACCGGGCGGGGCGAGCTCGGCCGGGTTCTCCAGCTCGCGGAACACGCTGATCATGCGGGAGGCGGTGTGGCGGGCGGCGGCGAGACAGTACAGACTACAGTACAGTACCGGCCGGGGCGAGCTCGGCCGGGTTCTCCAGCTCGC
The DNA here is from genome assembly GCA_949315895.1 of Anania crocealis. Classification (NCBI taxonomy): domain Eukaryota; kingdom Metazoa; phylum Arthropoda; class Insecta; order Lepidoptera; family Crambidae; genus Anania; species Anania crocealis. The sequence goes on along the minus strand of OX438874.1, from coordinate 3,111,328 downwards.
GGAACACGCTGATCATGCGGGAGGCGGTGTGGCGGGCGGCGGCGAGACAGTACAGACTACAGTACAGTATCGGGCGGGGCGAGCTCGGCCGGGTTCTCCAGCTCGCGGAACACGCTGATCATGCGGGAGGCGGTGTGGCGGGCGGCGGCGAGACAGTACAGACTACAGTACAGTACCGGCCGGGGCGAGCTCGGCCGGGTTCTCCAGCTCGCGGAACACGCTGATCATGCGGGAGACGGTGTGGCGGGCGGCGGCGAGACAGTACAGACTACAGTACAGTACCGGCCGGGGCGAGCTCGGCCGGGTTCTCCAGCTCGCGGAACACGCTGATCATGCGCGAGGCGGTGTGGCGGGCGGCGGCGAGACAGTACAGACTACAGTACAGTACCGGCCGGGGCGAGCTCGGCCGGGTTCTCCAGCTCGCGGAACACGCTGATCATGCGGGAGGCGGTGTGGCGGGCGGCGGCGAGACAGTACAGACTGCAGTACAGTACCGGGCGGGGCGAGCTCGGCCGGGTTCTCCAGCTCGCGGAACACGCTGATCATGCGGGAGGCGGTGTGGCGGGCGGCGGCGAGACAGTACAGACTACAGTACAGTACCGGGCGGAGCGAGCTCGGCCGGGTTCTCCAGCTCGCGGAACACGCTGATCATGCGGGAGGCGGTGTGGCGGGCGGCGGCGAGACAGTACAGACTACAGTACAGTACCGGCCGGGGCGAGCTCGGCCGGGTTCTCCAGCTCGCGGAACACGCTGATCATGCGCGAGGCGGTGTGGCGGGCGGCGGCGAGACAGTACAGACTACAGTACAGTACCGGCCGGGGCGAGCTCGGCCGGGTTCTCCAGCTCGCGGAACACGCTGATCATGCGGGAGGCGGTGTGGCGGGCGGCGGCGAGACAGTACAGACTGCAGTACAGTACCGGGCGGGGCGAGCTCGGCCGGGTTCTCCAGCTCGCGGAACACGCTGATCATGCGGGAGGCGGTGTGGCGGGTGGCGGCGAGGCGCGCGTCGGCGGCGGGCTCGTCGGATCGCACTACGCTGGGCTCGTGGTACACTTCGGGCGATGGGGATTTGGCTCGCTGGAACAAGGTATTCACATACATAAAGACCTTCTGATGGAGCATTAATAAGGTATGCACTGTAGCCCTTCTGCTAGAGTAAACGGAGGCGGAAGCAACAAAAAACAATAGTAACATAGGCGATATGTTATACGTTCTAAGGGCAAATAAACCTTTTATTTACACTCTATTGCACAAAAGCAAAAATAGTACATTAGGCGGACTTAATGCCACTAGCATTCTCTACTTATCAACCATTAAGGACAAGCAGAAATGATACAGGAAAATAATTTCTGCTTGGCCCTATGATAGTCATGTAGCCGAAAAAAATATGCTTACGATAATATTAGAACTTATACGAGTAGTTTTTGCTGAGTGTATAGAAAACGTGCTTTGTGAGCTATTTTAGAAAAGTTTGAAGTTGGATAACTGTGCTTTAAGTATGGTTTAGGTATTTCGTAATATCTGGTGTTACGTAATGTATCTAGAATTAAAATTTGAAATTTTAAGTTTTTCATAATAAGAACTATCTTAACTTCGAGTTGTAAAGTTTTTAGAAAGTTAAAATATGTGCAACTGCCTAAATCAAAAAATACCTGTTTTTGTATACAAATAAAATTTTAAAATTTCTGATCTCACAGTAATACTTTCAGTGGTTTATGACAAACCAGTTGAACAAAGTTTAGAAAGTTGTGCTTCTTTGATAATTTCATTTTTCTATCTTAATATACGCAGTTTTGAATTAAAATTGATAAAAACTCTCTTACATGACCTTTTCAATACGCCTATATACCACACAAAAAATTAGAAACATAGGTAATGTGGATTTTGTTTAAATTACGTATATATTATTACGCTAAGATACGAATCATGCGGGACGCGGGAGGGTGTGGACAGGCCGCCCGGTACCTACCCACGCGCCGAGCCCGGGCGGCGCGGGCGCGTATCGCCATTTGGAACTTGGTGGTACTTGCACGAATATCATCTTTATGCCGCGGTCGCGTTTGTGTTAATTTAATTGCTTACTCTGAGTAGCCAAATCCACAACTATGACTGAAACTTGTGCTATTTGTGGTCTTTTCTTAACGTCTGTTTCTATTCTAAAAAAAAGGACTTGAGACTGATAGCCGCAAATATAGCCAAGGACGATGGCAAGTACGCACTATTTAAAGAAAAATAGAGTTACAACTGCATCGCAAGTGTCGATTAATGTATATAGAAGAAAAATGTATTGCAGCATACAAAAAACGCAACCAAACAGAAGACACAAATATTAATATAGGGTTTAATTTTGGAAACAAAACGCCTACTAAACGCCCTTAGATTTCGTAATGTTTAGTCCCCATTTTGTCGTTAACGTCAAGATGGCGGAAACAAGTCCCCGATTTGAAATTTAGCACATTAAAATATTTGAGCTCCATATGTTCTATTTGTACCCCGAACCAGACATTTGTACCTCTAAAGGTACAAGAAGTATATCAAGATCTACCTGATCCCATCATCACCATCTGAACCCGCTACTCAGAGGCAAGTAATTCATATGTACATGTATATACTCAATTTTCAACACAATTGTAAGTGCCAAATTAAAGTTATGTGATAAAAACATTGGACCCGCCATTTTGATGATTCATGTTTGCGCTGTATTTGTATGAACATGGTTGCAACTCGTGCAAAATCAAATGTGGAAACTTTGTACTTCATATGTACATGAACTTGTTTAATTTCCATATTCAATATGTAAGTACATCAGAAGATAATATATCAATCATCGTTATTTGCGAAATGGATGCATTTATGCAGAAATGAAACAGCCCTAATTTTGTTTTACAAATATACATTTTATGTGTCATGGAATATTAAATTATTTTGCTGCATTATGTACACTTCAAACAAAACACTTTGCGGGGCTTAATGCTTGTTGCCCGCCGCCCGCGCCGCGGCCCTCCAGAACGGTTAATACAAACTTAAGCATAAATATCAAGTCGCGCGAGCAGCGCGATGCACCGCGGTCGCCCCCGCGCCCGCACCCGCGGCCGTCCAGTTTGCGGCCTAACACAAGTCATAAAAACCTATGTATTTAATAATACTTACCGGTAAGTAGTTGATTATCTGTGATGAATATTATACGAAAATTTAAAAAAGGAGTTTAAAATCATTGTTTAAAATAAATATTTTTGTTGTATTACTTAGCGGCTGAGTCTTAGCCGATTGAAATCTTAATATGCACTTAATTTGCATGTGACTGTACCTGTACCAGTGGGTCTAGCACGAAAAACTATCGAATTCGAATCGTTTGCGTGTTCGTATCGCCATCGAAATATTTTGTATGAAAACTTAAACAGCGCTCGCGCGGTCAAAACGAGAACTACAAAACAAAGCACGAACTTTGTGTCGTTTGCTTTCGATACGCAAACGATTCGAAGCCGATAGTTTTTTGTGCTAGACCCACTGTACATCTACATGAAAAATTTATGTTTTAGCGATATTCCAAAATTGTTAATTTTTAATATAAAGTATTATAAAGTACATAGAAATCAAGGAATGATAAACAAATGTTATGTCTGTTTTTAAAACAATTAAATCTTACCTATTCTTGGTTGGTAGTAGGTACCTACTATTTGGAGAAAAGTTGAATGTCTGTAGCAAACATAATAATATGAAAAGTAATTGATAAAAACTATTCATGAAAATATTTAAACTTAGTCTTAGTACCTACCTTGTTTTATTTGTCTTTGTACACACTACACCACAGACATTACATCAGGCCATACCTAAGTATTTGCTGCAAAACCGCCCCTATTACAACAGCGTAAGATGCCGTAGCGTATGTAGTGCTGTTGGTTGTCCGTGCCGTACCTGCACCCTGTGCCTCATTTGATTTAGGTAATTACTGTCGTCTTTTAGGGCCTCCTATTCATGTGGCAGTTACACAAATTCGGTAGGTAGGTACTATAGTGTCGCACTATAGAATCAATAAATAAATAATATGAATACAATTTTACGGGATGGGAGTCGACTTAGCTCGGCTAGGTACAGAAGACCGCACGTCAAGGTTTAAACTGCGGCTTATGCCGTTTGTATTAGGGACGATTTTGTATTGTCTGATGTGCTGTCGTGTCTTCCTAGTTTCTATACAATTCGCGCGCGAGCGAAGGCCACCGCCCGGCGGACGGCGCCGCGCAGTGCTTGGCGCGAGCGACCCGTCTCGCGTAGTAGGGCCAATTAGGGGGCGTCCATAAATTACGTGAGGTGTTTTTTTTAATTTTCTGTCCCTCTCTTCCCCCCTGGTGAGATATCGTGAGATTTTATTCAACCCCCTCCCCCATCCCCCAATCTCACGTGAGATTTTTCAAAATGTGGGTTTCTTACGTAAACTTGAATAAAATTATTTTCTTTCGAACGAATTAGTGAATCTTAATCGTATTACGATTATGCTTAAGATTAAATCTTAAGCATGTATGTATGTACAATCTGGATTAAATGGACCCTAATAGTATATTTTTTTTTGTTTCAATCAGAAAAAAAAATTGCGTGATATTTGCCGAGACCCCCCCTCTCTCCAACGTAAGATTAGATGAGATTTGACTCGACCCCCTCCCCCCCTTAAACATCTCACGTAATTTATGGACGCCCCCTAACAGTTACTCGTAATTTATGGACGCCCCCTTATATGTATGCGTTATTAAAACAAAATCCACATTACCTATGTTTCTAATTTTTTGTGTGGTATATAGGCGTATTGAAAAGGTCATGTAAGAGAGTTTTTATCAATTTTAATTCAATACTGCGTATATTAAGATAGAAAAATGAAATTATCAAAGAAGCACAACACTTAACTTTCTAAACTTTGTTCAACTGGTTTGTCATAAACCACTGAAAGTATTACTGTGAGATCAGAAATTTTAAAATTTTATTTGTATACAAAAACAGGTATTTTTTGATTTAGGCAGTTGCACATATTTTAACTTTCTAAAAACTTTACAACTCGAAGTTAAGATAGTTCTTATTATGAAACACTTAAAATTTCAAATTTTAATTCTATATACATTACGTAACACCAGATATTACGAAATACCTAAACCATACCTAAAGCACAGCTGTCTAACTTCTAACTTTTCTAAAATAGCTCACAAAGCACGTATTCTATACACTCAGCAAGAACTAAAACTTTTTGTATTTTGACAACTTTTATATGGAATTTAAGGTCCCACGACACGACTATGAACAGAATTGAGTTATGCAATGAGTTGTTGAGTTTAAACTAATAAGTAATAAGCTAATTAAAACAAAATGAATGTGCTCGTAACATCTTACGGAACATAAATTAAGCTAACGAACACAAGATTGTGCTTTAACCTTTCGTATTTGACATAGCCAGATTTAATTGTGTCTGATGCCTTAAAGAACTCTGCAACACGAATCTCGTATTTACGCATATATCTGTCTCTTTCAGATACTTTAAGACATCGATATGAGTGAAAGGGACAGATGAATTCGAATATATGGACATAGTGTTGCAGAGTAGGGCCTCTGGGACGGATCCTAAACATACACAAGAAAGATTAAAAGTTGTACCGCCAAAATTACTATTTGTCCTCTAATACTTCTGGCCCAGTACAATACGACATATATGTATTAAGAGGAAACACTGCGGGCGAGAGAATTGAAAAATAGGTATTTGTAAAATCTATTGCTGTCGCGCAGTGCCAAACGCCTCCACCGCAGAGTGTGATAGAGACAACTGCTTCTTGGACCGAAAATACCTACTAAAAGCACACCAAATCAACGTTTCGTAGTCCCCCGATTACTTTTCCAAAACTAGCTTGATTTAAATACTTTTGTCGTTAAAAATAAAGAAAGGCTTTAGCCGTGTTCGTATGTTTTCCTTTTTTTCTAAGATTTTGCCAAATTTGTTTTCTGGATGTTTGAACACGGCGGAAAATCTGGCGATTTTCTTAGATTTTTGAGGGCTCATGTCTTTTTTATTAAATAATTTATGAAAAAACAGAAAACATAGCAACATGCTAATAGTGGCCATAGATTTTTGTAATAAAAATTATTCCTCTACTGGCTTTATCCAGGGAGGAAACAGGGGACTACGTTTGTATGGAAAAACGATCCTTGTGTTTCCTCTTAAACTTATTGATAAATATTAAGAACGAACTAGATAAATAAATAAATATCCTCGATTGAATTTTTTGACTTTGATTTTTTAATGTCAGCGTCAACTTTATAACCCAGCAAAATTATGTCGACATACATATGTAAAATAAACAAGTCATACTTGTTTATATCTATTTATATTCAGATATCAAACTTATCCGAATTGGTGAGACTCGCGATTCCAGAGACGTTAAGACGCAAGTCTTATAAGTCTTTTTGGTCATGTAAGCCTTTTTAGTAGCAACTTAGTTCATTAATATCTGAGCTTAAGCGTCTTCGACACAAATAAGTGTACAGTTCTAGTCTTTTGACTTCAAGACTTAAGAGTTAAAAGACGTTTGTTGCAAGGTTCCAAAAATGAGTCCAGTAATTCTGAAAGGCCCTAAAGGCCTGAGTCTTTTGCATCACTAGATTATTGACAATAGAAAGTTCCTCAAAGGATTCCACGAAAACCGATTGCACTACTCTGCCCCTCGCTTTGTCGTTCACATGGGCTCCGAGTCCGTCATTCCTTGCCTCTCCAAAATAGTTAAGGCGACTACTAGAGCTATGTGCTGCCTCCAATTGATTTAATTTTATTACTTCTAAACAACATCAATTCTCAAAAAACTAGAACAGTATCATTTTAACAAATTACCTCTTAAAGTAAGTGGCTAATAAATATGTAATTATCTCATCATGCTGTTTATTCAAAAATATTATTAAATTTAAGGCTAACGCATAATACCAACGTCACGGCTTGCCTTAAGCTGCCACGATAAATGCTGCGCGGGATTCCTTTTTGACATTGTATAATTTATTTGTTTATATATTTTTTCCTTATCTTGTGTTAGAGTTTCTTTGCATTTATTGAATGCCATTTTTTTTTCGTTCTTTTCTTCCTTCCTTTTTGGGATTGTATCATTCACTTATTAATTTATTATTTCTTTATCTTGTAATCGTGTTTAAGTTTTTTTGTGTTCTACAAGCATTTTTTGAATGCCAACTTTTTTTTCTTCCTTTGTTTCTTACCTGCGTCTGCCTCGGCGGGGTCATACGAAACTCTTTACGGGTGACCTCGGGCTGGTACGTCTCGAAGAAACGGAAGCGGTCCGAGATGTCGGCCGTCTGCACGCGGACCTCCTCCGTAGACTCGCCCGAACGCACCACGTCCTTGGGCACGAACGGCTGGGGACGGGATGGAAGCAATACTTAGCCAGAGTTGTGTATGCCTAGTCTATATAAAAGTAAATGTGCGTTTGGATGATTGTTACTCAATCACATCAAAACGGAAAGTATCTGGATGAAATACTTAGTTCGCCGGGCGAGCTAGTTCTTATTGATAAGGAAATTGCCTTTGGTTGCTGCTTTGAAATCGTTTATCACCAAAAACATTGTCAAGGAATAGTTTTTCAATATTATATGTAAGTGGTTTCTCTTTTGTGAAAATCATATTCGTATAAATTTACTTGCATATTAGGTATACATTATGGTTCAAAACAAAGTTAGCATCGATACTTGAATAAAATAATATAAAAATGAATCCCTATTTCCCTTGGTCATCGCATCACGCGTGAACGGCTGGACCGATTTCGCTAATTCTTTTTTCTTTTTTTTTGTCATTAACAGGAGATGGTTCTTAAAAAAGAAAAAGTAAGAAAATTGCGCAGGAAATTAGAAAATTTAAGAAATATTCATCACCATACCAAATTATTTGTAATGTAACCTTATCGCTTTGGACAATTTAAACTTTTTTAAATAGTGTTTGACATAACATTGTCAGAATGTCAAATAGGGGGTAAAAATCTGAATATTGCACATGGCCAGTAATATGTCACCTGTTTCCGTGCCGGAATACCAACAAAACTATTTATATACCAGCCAGAAACAAAAAACAATGTTGTGTATCATAAAGCATAATAACAACATTTTTTTTTTATTTATAATACCATTTCGTAATCAATATTCATAGTTAAGACAGGACAACGTCTGTCGGTTCCGCTAGTACTAAATAACATTTGATTTTTGTTGCCAATAAAAATTAGAATACTCACGATCTCCTTGCGTCGGGGGGGCTCCTGCGGCGGCGGGGACAGGGGAGCCAAGTTCTTCGCGTTGGCGTCCAGCTCCAGGAATATGGATCTTGACTTCTTGCCGATTCCTACAAATTAGGGCATGTGATGTTATCTGTTGATGTTGTGTTAGTAAAAAAATCCTGAGAATGTTTTTTTGAGAAATAACTAAGTACCTATATTTGGTTATTTTTATAGAAATCTAAGTTGGAAATATTAGGGGTTAAAGTATGAAATTGCCGTTTTGTATGGACGAAATCGAGAAAAGTCATTTTTCTATACTAACAATTTTTTAGTTTTTTTAAAAACGCCTGAACCGTTTTCGATGCAATTAAAGGTGAAAGTTAGATGGTTATAAAGCTACGCAATATAGTATTTAAATTTCTGAAAATCAAAGTATATAATACAAATATACTTAATTGAAGCAAGAAGGTCAGCTGACATATTGTAAGGGGTCTTTTCAACGACTTCCTTTGAAGTAATAGGCACTAGTATTGCATTTTTTTTAGTCAAAAGTTACTTTATTTAATTTTTGATACAATACAAAAAGAATTACGCAATAATACGACTATACTTAAGAGCTATAAACAAAATAAAAAGTGGGAAAATAATCGGCAATTTCATACTTTAACCCCTATTATTAAGCGATGAATTGAAAAAAAAAAAGAACACGATCGGCAGGAAATTGTATGGGAAGTGCGGGTAATTAAGTTCAAACTACGCTTGGCAGTTGGGTAATAAAATAAAGTAAAATTCAGTTTTATTTCCGCTAATAGGCCCCAGGGAATGCTATTACACGTCCCAATACTTAAACCTACCACTGGTTCGGGACAAGTCTGGGCTAGTGCCGAGAAGAAGCAGCGCAAGAACCTTTTTCATTAAAAATACTTTGACATACGATTTAAGTTTATGTACAGGTAGTTCAGCAACACCCTGTGATAACTTGTTGAAAAATACAACTTCCCATAAACGATTTTCCTACTTTTCGCAGTCTGAAGCCTAGAACGGCAAGTTTATCTTTATTTCTGGTATTGAAATTGTGTACGTTACCAAAGGGTGAAATCATTTACCGTCGTTGAAGAGGTCCCGGTCGTCGATGTCTCTGTTCCGCGGCGGCAGATTCTCGTCGTTGAAGGCGCCGCTCTCGAAGCGCTGCTTGATGGCGCGGGCTTTCTCCGCGTCCAGATCCAGCTCTTTGGCGATCTTGTCCGATGACGTCACGCCTGGGGAACAAATGGTGAATGTTTCTAAAAGGGACTACTAGAGCTATCTGCTGTCCCCTATTTGAATTAATTTTATTACTTCTAAACAAAATCCATAATCAAAGGTCGAGCTCCTTGGCGATCTTGTCCGATGACGTCACGCCTGGGGAACAAATGGTGAATGTTTCTAAAAGGGACTACTAGAGCTATCTGCTGTGCCCAATTGAATTAATTTTATTACTTCTAAACAAAATCAATAATCAAAGGTCGAGCTCCTTGGCGATCTTGTCCGATGACGTCACGCCTGGGTACCAAATGGTGAATGTTTCTAAAAGGGTCTACTAGAGCTATCTGCTGTGCCCAATTGAATTAATTTTATTACTTCTAAACAAAATCAATAATCAAAGGTCGAGCTCCTTGGCGATCTTGTCTGATTACGTCACGCCTGGGGAACAAATGGTGAATGTTTCTAAAAGGGACTACTAGAGCTATCTGCTGTGCCCAATTGAATTAATTTTATTACTTCTAAACAAAATCAATAATCAAAGGTCGAGCTCCTTCGCGATCTTGTCCGATGACGTCACGCCTGGGGAACAAATGGTGAATGTTTCTAAAACGGACTACTAGAGCTATCTGCTGTGCCCAATTGAATTAATTTTATTACTTCTAAACAAAATCAATAATCAAAGGTCGAGCTCCTTCGCGATCTTGTCCGATGACGTCACGCCTGGGGAACAAATGGGCTATGTTTCATTTTGGGGTAATGTACAGAGTCCTTTTGATTAAAATGATTCCTTAAGGGGAGTAATAGAGCTATGTACTGCTCCTAATTATTTTTATTTTATTACTTGTAAACAAAATCGATTCTCAAAAAACTAGAACCGTATCATTTTAGCAAATTACGTTTAGTATTTATTGAATCACCGTAAGCTTTTCATTTAATTGTTTATAAAATCGAATTTGTCACTAACGCCAAAAGCGGCCACTTGTAGCAATAATGTATATACGAATGAATGCCTGAATGAAAAGCAGTAAACAGTGATTCAATAAATACTACAGGTAATTTGCTGAAATGATACTTTTTTAGTTTTTAGAGAATTGCTTTTGTATCAAAAAAAAAAAAAAAACAATTGGGGGCAGCACTTAGCTTTAGTTGTCCCCTTAATACAAAATCCAGAACTGGGAACTGAAACTGAAACTAGGGAAAATTCGAAAAAAGACATACTTTTTACCTATACCCGTATCAGGATACCAAATACCATATAAATAATCTTAGTATAAATATTGGTACCTACCTTGTTCACTCTGAAGAACGGACTGTTCATACATTTCCTTTATTTTTGCTTGCTTGCCCTGAAATTAAAATAAAGTTTTGTTCACACCCACTCGCATAAACTTCAGTTCTATCGTGATAATGGGCGCTTGCGCAACATTGACGAAATATCGGAAACTCATAAATTTATAAAACAAGGCACATGGCATAAAACCCGAATCAATTAACTCTTTGTAGAAATTTTGATTTTGTAATAAGGTACATACAACGGCAGGTCAACCAACCCAAAATGTTAAAGGTCTTTGAATAGATTTTCAACTTTAAGTCCAACAGGTAGTGATCAATATCAATTGAGAAAATTTGACGTTATGTGGTAGGTTGACGTGCTGTTGTCTGTACAGTGTCTCAACTACATCCCTGGGGTATAAAATTATCGTAACAGTCATGATAATAACATACAAACATTGGAATAGGCGGTCTCTGTATCTCTTTTTGTCTATCTCGCTCATATTGCAGAAGGAAGAAAGGGACGGGCTGCTGTTGTGTAGCCGTTTGCTTATGATCAGAGGTCGGAATCAGGTAGATTTATTTACGTACTTGCAACATAATGTTGATATGGATCTTCCCGAGATTTTTAATGGACAATTCAGCGTGGCCAACGAAATACAAATAATAAAAACCGTGCAGTGATTTAAATAGTGTAAAAGTAAATAACTTTTTTTTAAGTAAATCAATTCATCCTGAGTTTTTGGGCTTATCCACTTATTCTTTCGCTGTATGAAATAAGAATAGCTACATAAATAACTCTACCTAATTCCGACTTCTGCTTATGACTCACCATGAACAGCCGGCTTCTGATGTTCTGTATCTTTTGTTGTCATTTCGCTCATGTTGCGGAAGGAAGAAGGAGACGGGCTGCTCGCGAGTAGCAGTGTGCTTGTAGCACTTAAGACTCACCATGAACAGTCGGCTCCTGATGTTCTGTATCCCCTGTTGTCTATCTCGCTCATGTTGCAAAAAAATGAAGGAGACGGGCTGCTCACGAGTCGCTGTGCACATAAGACTCACCATGAACAGCCGGCTTCTTATGTTCTGTATCTCCTGCTTCCTCACAGTGCCTCTGGGAAGTCTCGTGCTGGCCGACTATCTCGCTCATGTTGCAGAAGTAAGAAGGAGACGGGCTGCTCTCGCGTAGCCGTTTGCCTGTAGTAATTTATAAACTCACCATGAACAGCCGGCTCCTGATGTTCTGTATCTCCTGCTTCCTCTCGCGGTGCCTCTGGGAGGTCTCGTGCTGGCCGGCCTCGAACTTGCCGACTATCTCGCTCATGTTGCAGAAGGAGACGGGCTGTTCACGAGTCGCTGTATGCTTGTAGGACTTTCTGAGGACTGAGTCTTCGTCTGGAAATAAATGAATAATAGCAGATCATCACATGCATTATTCTGATCCCAAAGTAAGTAACTATTTAAAGCAGTCGTTTGTGGAAATCAGAAACAACGAAGGTACTACACCGGTTTTCAAGGTGTGGCTTGCTACGAGGTCTAAGGGGTTCCAGGGGTGTAAATGTAGAAAACTAAGTGTTTTTCTTTATTTTCTTGGGTCTGGGTGTTTGTGATACCACCGTTGTTTTTGATTTCCACAAAGCAAGTGCATTAAATTGTTACTTACTTACGGCCGGTCCCAATAACCTATCTATCTTCAGTTTCCGCATATCGGAGATAGAAAGCAACTTTTGTCTTTGTTTCTCTGGACAGCAAAATCAGATACAGAAGATGTTTTCTGTCTCTGATATGCCAAAACTGAAGATAGATAAATTATTGGGACTGGCCGTTAGGGATCAGAGCAATAAATGTGATGTTGTCAACATTTATTTATTTTTGAACATCTAGGTACGAGTATTTATAATAAGTTTTTGAATCAGAGTAATGTACGTGATCAGAAGTTGTTCAAACTATTTCATTATTTATTATCATTTATGTATTTACAATAAGATACACAGTTCGATATAAAAATAACACCAAAAACTGTCTTCAACTGAATGAATGATCGATGATTTTATGTCAGTATCAAATTTATAACCCGGCCAAATTATGTGGACATTTTAATAGTATGGATATTTATGTCATGTAGTATCTATTCAATTAATGTACGCTATGTGCAAAGTGGATGGGGACTGTCAAATCGATCGTAGCGCGTGATATGTCAGAAATGTGAAAATCCCCGGGACTGTCATGTGTCAAATTGCTATATTTTGATAGAATTACCACAGTCTCTGAAACCATACAGTCGTCCGACGAAGACGTCTAGACAGGGCAATTGTGCGGGGTGTGAGGGGCAAGGGGCGGGAAAGCCGAGCCCGAAGTGCGAACAAAACGATGTTACATAGAAACTCGTAGTAGTTCGGGACACAGCATTCAGGGCTAACAGTGTTTGTGTTTTTAATTATTTTATATTTGTTAATTTAAATGGTGTATTGTGTAGACGGTAAAAAATATCTGATAGGTATAGGTAGGGCATGAGTGTTTGGATTTTTTTTTTTCAAAATGATGACGATGCTTTCAAGCTTTGTTAGAATGCTGATAATGAAAATAACATCTACATAATAATTGGTTTAAGATGGCGGATTTTTTTATTATTCACTAAGGGTGAATTTCGTGGTAGACGTACGAGGGCGGGTCAATAAGTCCGTGACTTTTGGAATAAAACACAGATTTTTTGATAAACAAATCATTTTATTTTTCAACGTAGTCTCCCTTGAGCTCTATACACTTTGTCCAACGCTTCTCCAATTTTTTTATCCCTTCCAAAAAATATGATTTGTCGTGGTCCTCAAAATAGGCCTTTGTTTGCGAGATGACTTCATCATTGGAGTCAAATCTTTTTCCACCAAGCCATTTCTTCAGGTTTGGGAACAAAAAGTAGTCACTCGGAGCCAAATCTGGAGAATAGGGTGGATGAGGGAGCAATTCATAGCCCAATTCATGGATTTTTGCCATGGCAACTGCACATGTGTGCACCCTTGCATTGTCTTGGTGGAAAAGAACTTTTTTCTTGGCCAAATGAGGTCGGTTTTTTTTCAAATCGTCATTGAAGCGGTCCAATAAGTTGGGCTAATATTCCCCATTGATTGTTCTTCCCTTTTGAAGGTAGTCAATGTGGATTATCCCACGTGCATCCCAAAAAACAGTCGCCATAACTTTATTGGCTGACAAACCCACCTTGGCCTTCTTTGGCGCCGATTCACCCTTAGAAACCCACTGTTTTGACTGTTGTTTGGTCTCTGGTGTGTTGTGATGGATCCATGTTTCGTCCATGGTTACAAAACGGCGCAAAAACTCCTCCATATTGCGATTAAACAACGCCAAACCTTCCTGTTAAGTTGTTACACGATTGCGTTTGTGGTCGACTGTGAGCAAACGCGGCACCCATCTTGCGGAAAGCTTTCTCATGCCCAATTGATCTTTTAAAATTGAAACCACTGAGCCATGCGAGATCCCTACGGCTTCCACAATCTCTTGCACTTTCAATCTTCGGTCGGCCAACACCATATCGTGAATTTTTTCGATTGTTTCGGGTGTAGAGACCTCAACTGGGCGTCCAGGACGTTCGGCATCTTCAGTGCTTTTACGGCCACAACGAAATTCAGTAAACCACTTTTTTACCATTGAAATCGATGGTGCAGAGTCCCCATAGTATTTATCAAGCTTAGCCTTAGTCTCGGTAATGGTTTTTTTTCGCAAAAAATAATGCTTAATAAGCACACGAAATTCACCTTTTTCCATTTTTTCCTCAAATTACTGGGTAGTCTGATAAAAATAGCTGTCAAACACAAACTAACTGACGCAGCAAGTTCAAATTTTGATAGGAATCAACTGACAGATACCTGTTGACAGGAGTAGTGTTGCTTTTTCAGTAAAGAGGTCAGAAATTCAAAAAGTCACGGACTTATTGACCCGCCCTCGTATTTTTTTTTAACAAGGTAAATAGTTGTAAATTTTGTAGTTCATTGGGGTGCTGATTACCAAAATCCCATCTTTTTTAAAATCCAAGATGGCGGACGTAAATTTTATAATTTGATATGGGTGTTAATTTTGAGGTTTATTGGGGTGATGATTACGAAAATGCCATCCTATTTTAAATCCAAGATGGCGGACGTAATTTTTTATAATTTGATATAGGTATCAATTTTGAGGTTCATTGGGGTGCTAATTACGAACGTTTATCTTCAATAAATAAATATTTTTATATATTGTTTACTTGTGACAACCCTAGCCGTCGCGATACTGTCTAGACGTAGTCGGCATTTTCCATGAGAACAAAGGCGCCGGACGACTGTATGGTTTTATAGACTAGGAATAGCAATTACACAAGTGTTTTAAGTAAAAACGTTAAAATTTGCGATATTGATTACAGAACGTGGTAACAAAGGGGACTACCGTTTCTTTGCTCACCAGTTGGCGCCACTGTAGACTGAGGTCCGGAGGTATAGCTGTCAAAGGCGATTGGCGCCGAAATATTGTTTATAAATAACTATCTTGATATCAACAAACTAACTTCTGAAGTAGTTACTCTTAAGGCCGCCTATTTTTGCGCTTTTTCTTAATTCCGCTTTTAAAGCGTTCACATTAATCGCCAAATAATCCATTTTGCGATATTTTACGAAGGAGATCACTTTCCAGCAGGTAAATTAAAGAAATTATAATTTATGCAACAAAGCCCGCTAAAACCAGTGAAAAGTGAATGATTGGGTGCACATTGTTGTGTTGGTGTGACGCTGATTGTATGTCTATTTTTTATATTACATCAATGATATATATATAGCTTTTGTTCGCGACTTCGTCCGCGTCAATTTCTGTTTATTATAATCGCTATTATTTTTGCAATATTTTTCACGAATGCCTCGCTCCTATTGTTCACACCGCGATGCTATATAGCCTAAAGCCTTCCTTGATAAATGGACTATCCTACACAAAAATAATTTTTCAATTCGAACCAGTACTTCTTGAGATTGCGTTTAAACAAACAAACAAAAACTCTTCAGCTTTATAATATTAGTATAGATTGCGTCAGGAATCATGACGCGTTGTTAGTATTCGTACTTGCCTTCCTCATCCTCCGGCTCGCTGGCGCTCCCCTCCACCGCCACCCCGTTGAGGTACTCATCAGATACACCTACGTCCATGCCCTTCGCTTTGAACCTGCGAAAAAAATCACATCTCCTGCTGGGTATGCAATATTAGGATAATAAATAAATACAGTTTATTTTGCAAAACTATCACTTCTTTAAAATCATGTCTAGGTCGAACGCTTTGTATGTAAACAGAAAACTTTATTGTAGAACCATCTACATTATGAACTAGATCCTTAGTGAAATACAAAAAAAAAAAACCGGCCAAGTGCGAGTCGGATTCGCGCACTGAGGGTTCCGTACAAACTTTTACTAAAATACCACAATATTTTGTTGACTGCAAAACAAACTTTGTTTTTCGTAGTGTTTGTATGAAGGACATTATTTTTGCGGTGGTTGAAAATGTGCTAGATCTCCAAAACTACTGGTTTGATCTCGTTTAAACCTATTTTCATTGAATGTATTTGTTAAGATCTACACTATTTATATTTTTTCAAAATTTTCACTTGCTTAGTTTAAAGGTTAGAGGGGGGGGGGGGCACCCATTTTACCAGTTTGGAAGCTTCTATCTTCCAAATGTTAGACTTTTGGAAAAAATGGTTCTAGGAACCAAGGACATTTTTTGACGCTCATTGTGTGTCTAGTTTTTTATACAGGACTAGCTTTTGTCCGCGACTTCGTCCGCGAGAAGTAGTTATTTTAGGGATTTTTTTTAAATAAAAGACCAGCTTCCCCCGTTCTTAAAGTCGGTTAAAAATCCTACCTAGCCTATATCCTTCCCCAAGGTCTAATATACCATCGTACAAAAATTCATCAAAATCGGATCAGTGGTTTTTGAGTTTATTCATTACAAACATACACACACACAAAAATACTATTATTTCCTCTTTAAAATATTAGTGTAGATAAATTCCAAGCGTGGCGATTATGGCGAAACTCACCTTTTGAGATTTCAGAGACAAAAATGATGATGAAATATTACTATTACTATAAAGGAAAGTCATTAAGGCATGCAATAAAGAACTAGGTAGAGTCTTGGCATTTCTAGTAAATTTGTCAATGGTATCTGGCTTTTTTCCCGATAAACTTAAAATTTCTCTAATTAAACCATTGTTAAAAAAAGACAAAAAAACAGCATTAGACAATTACCGTCCGATAGCGTTGATCCCGATAGTATCAAAAGTTTATGAAAAAGTTATGCATAGCAAACTTGTATCTTTCTTTAACAAGTATCATGTCCTTAGGAGCTGTCAATATGGCTTTCAAAGGGGAAAATCTACTGCACATGCTGTTTTCGACATGTTAAATGAGACCCTTACATGTCTAAATGCTAATAAGTACACAACTGCGCTGTTTTTTGATATGTCGAAAGCCTTCGATTTTGTTTCACATACTTCACTCCTAGTGAAACTGGAAAATTGTGGCATAAGAGGGTCTGCTCTGAGTTGGATCAAAACCTATTTGCAAAATAGACAACAGTCTGTTGAAATAAATAGACCTGACTGTAATCATGTCATTGTTAAACATAAATCAGACCGCAGAGAAAATAAGTATGGGGTCCCACAGGGTAGCGTTTTGGGTCCACTGCTATTTTTGGTTTATATTAATAATCTGCCGGCTGTGACTAAATACAAATGCACTTTATTCGCTGACGATATATCTGTGATAGTGACTACGGATGGTAAATTGACATTAAATGACCATATAAATGACATCAATAATACAGTTCAAGTAATAATAAATTGGCTTAAAAGGAACAATCTACTTGTAAATCTTGACAAAACTTATTTTTTAAATTTTAATGACACATTATTTCAGACTATGAATATTAATTTCGAAGGACATAAACTTAAAAGTACAGACAATTTAAAATTTCTAGGTATTTGGATAGATCAAAAACTAAACTGGAAAAATCAAGTAGAAGTCGTTTGCAAAAAAATTTACAGATTTTCGTACGCCCTTTACAAACTGCGCCAAGTAGCCACAAAAAATACAGCTGTTACTGCGTATTTCGCTTATGTTGAGTCCGTTCTGCGATATGGACTTATAATTTGGGGCAATAGCACTGATGTACATAAAGCATTCATTGCCCAAAAAAAAATGTTTAAGAGCAATATGTCGCACCGCTTCTGATGAGCCTTGTAGGCCGCTATTCATTTCTATGAAAATTCTACCCCTCCCATGTTTATACATATTTGAAATTTCTAAGTTTGTTAAACAAAATATGCATTACTTCAAGCAGGCCAAAGAGGTTTACACACGTAATACCAGAAATGGCAATAGACTGGTATCCGAAATCATACCAAAGAGTGCTCGTTACAAAAAGAATTGCTACTGGATGTGT
The DNA here is from genome assembly GCA_949315895.1 of Anania crocealis. Taxonomy (NCBI): domain Eukaryota; kingdom Metazoa; phylum Arthropoda; class Insecta; order Lepidoptera; family Crambidae; genus Anania; species Anania crocealis. Next base: position 3,093,106 of record OX438874.1, on the reverse strand, counting down.
ATGGTCATATACAATAAAATACCGCAGTCTATAAAAGATTTACCGTTTAGTAGATTTAAAGGTGCCCTCTACAAATGGCTTAATGGACATTGCTTTTACAGTGTGAATGAATACCTAAACCTTATGTGACAGTGTAGTACTTTTTGTTGTTTTAATTGTATTGACCTATTGTTTTTTTTGTTACATTGTGTCCTTGTGTTTTGTTATTTAAAATTCTGACATACTCATAAATTTTTTATTGATATTATTAATGTATAGATGCTTTATTTAAAATTCCGACATTTAATATTTAATTAATCTTATGATGTAATAGTTTGACATAATTATAATTTGTATTTTGCATGCTATTTATATATGGCTGAAAAAGCTGAACCATGCTATTATATTGACCACCCCAATGTACCCTTTTTCAAATGCAAATAAATCATTTCATTTCATTTCATTTCATTTCAGGAGAACATAAAGGCTTCATACGTTTTTGGGCCGTTTTTCAAAGTGCCGGCCAATAAAAATAATTGCTACGTACGTTTAGAAGTAGCCATTTGGAGAAATAGTCACTATGGCACCAAACTTGTAGGATTGATGTGAGCCAAGTTATACAAGTCAGAAGATTCGTTATTTTCATACAATTGCTCATTTCTGAAAGTTCTGGAAAACAGAAAGTAATGATAGATATTGCAAAAACTAATGATCTGAAGAAATTGACAATATAGCACAATTATTATTATTATTTATTATTATTTTTTATTATTATAATTTAAATTATCATTACTTTCTGTTTTCCAGAACTTTCAGAAATTAGCAATTGTATGAAATAACGAATCTTCTGACTTGTATAACTTGGCTCACATCAATCCTACAAGTTTGGTGCCATAGTGACTATTGCTTCAAATACCTACTTCTATACGTACGTAACAATTTTTTTTATTGGCCGACTTTTACTTTGAAAAAAAAGCCCAAAAAAAATGATGTCGTTTAAACACGAACGCCGTCAAACATCAAATATTAGGGGTTAAAGTATGAAATTGCCGTTTTGTATGGACGAAATCGAGAAAAGTCATTTTTCCATACTAACAATTTTTTTGTTTTTTTAAAAACGCCTGAACCGTTTTCGATGCAATTAAAGGTGAAAGTTAGATGGTTATAAAGCTACGCATTATAGTATTTAAATTTCTGAAAATCAAAGTATCTAATACAAATATACTTAATTGAAGCAAGAAGGTCAGCTGACACATTGTAAGGGTCTTTTCAACGACTTCCTTTAAAGTAATAGGCACTAGTAATGCATTTTTTTTAAGTCAATGTTACTTTATTTAGTTTTTGATACAATACAAAAAGAATTACGCAATAATATGACTATACTTAAGAGCTATAAACAAAATAAAAAGTGGGAAAATAATCGGCAATTTCATACTTTAACCCCTATTACTAGACGAGAAATATTATCGTCATTCTTCCGAAAAATTACAAATAGTTTGCGCGCCAAAAAACTAACACCTGTAGATTTTCACGTCGAAACTGACACCACATGTAACATCAACGTCGAGAGCGCTTGCCAAGACACTTAACGCCTTTAATATAAATCATAGGATATTTAGGCGGTGTATTTAGGGTGGTATAATTTGTATCGAGGACATTGAGGCTAATTCTTAAAGACAGTGCGTGTGGTATTGGCAAAAAGAAACGGTATATACCTACAGAATTGTCTATTGATGTGTTACTATACATTTTGCGTTCAATTTCGATATTAGTAACCTTCCTCGTTATGGCTCTACTTAAAGCAGCTTTTGACCGCAAATTCACTAGCATAAACTTCTGCTTTGGTTTTAGAGAGAATTAAATGTTTACTTAAAAATTTGGTAAGTATTCAGCAGAACCATCTATCGTATGTATCACGTGACTTTAAACAAAACACAACTATAACACCGTGTTCCCGCGGGAATTACACGAAATCTTAGCTAAATACTTGAAAATTTTATCAAAATCCGTTCAGTAGTTTTTGCGTTTAAGAGTAATAAACATCTATACAGACAAGCTTTTGTGTTTAAACTATTAGTAAGGATTAAGAATGGGCTGACCATAACAATTTTGTAATATTTTATCACAAAAATATGTCGAAATTTCTTTATGTTAAAAAGTTGGCATTCGCTTGTTATTAATTTATTACTATTAGTCGATAATTATAGCAAAAGGCAGTAGGCCGGTTGGCTTACTATAATAGCACAGTTATACATTTATTGACACCACTTATCTAAAAAGTATAGCAAAAAACCTCATAGTCAAAGTAAGGATTTTGTTCTGCAGTGGGATGTATGGTTACTTCACTTTTTGTATGAAATGTAATACACACCTTTTCTATGAAAGTCTTAAGAACAGAACACACATACACTCACGTCTTGTTCCTTTGAGATATCGAACTATAATGGAGCATTTACTGGACTTTTTTAGATCTATCACCCAACATCAGAGGAATTCAGACTCAATTTTGTTTGGAATAAAGTACAAAATCAGTTTAATCGACATGTAAAGATAACCCATGTGTTACAAGCCCGAGGATCTTGTAAAAAACGTTTATGAAAGTCGAGTGGGTTTACATCGAGTAGTACTTATTAGTTTGAAGTCTTTAAATAGCATAAAACAAAGTTGTGTTAGCAATTAAGCAAACTAATCGAATTTACTGAATATAGCCATAGACAATAATAGTGGAACTAGAGTTAGTTATTTCGAGATTTCTACCATATTCCTTGTTTTTTTATGAGTTTTCGAATTTTTGGTACTGTTGCAAGCGTATTGATCGCGGAGGAACTGTACACAGGATGACTTTTTTATCACTTTGCATTTTTTTATGGGCGATAAGTATCGTATTTAGAGAAAAATGTAGGTCAAATTATAGTTAAGATGTGCAAAGTCGGGTTAGCAGTAAAGAATTTTACTAGAGTATTTATAATTATTAACTTCATTAGCCAGAGATAGAAAAAAAATGTGTATAATTCGAACAAATCAATCAATCAATCAGCCTATTGCAGTCCACTGCTGGACGTAGGCCTCCCCAAGGGCACGCCACAGTGCACGATCCCATTCGAACAAAACATTTTAAATAAAATAAAGATTTCGTGGGTTAAATTTTGTTTTTAAAAATACCGCACAAATATCAGGGAAAAAAATAGTAAGAGATTCATTTTTTTGAGCTGAGGCTTGAATTGGTACAGGTTTTATACCGAGCATTGATATAAGAAGGAAAAAACATTACGCCTCCTGCACACCAAATTTCATGAAAATCATTTAAGAATTGCTCATTTAAAGGTAACTAAAAAGATTTGATAAAGTCAAGCTTTAATGAAATCAATGTATACTGAATACTGAAATAAAATCGATTGCACCGGACGGATCGAAGAAGATTCCCAAGGGATACCAAAATAGATCGTTCGAACCGAACGCCTCTTATGACGTAGAACGAAAGGCTACGTCGAACGGACAGTATTGATACTTGAATTATATTTACTATTCCTCGAAGGCAATTTTATTTATGTATTTATTTATTTGGACAACCAACAAAACAAACACCAATACAAAAGTAATGAGTTAGATCATAAATAGACTTAGAGCTAAGTGCCGTCTCCATTACAGGCTGCCACGGCTTGCAATGTGGTCTACAATTATATTACCTGAGACTAATTGCTTTTCAATTGTTATTAATAATAATATAAGGTTTTCTTAAGTTTAAAATACTGACATTGAGAATACCTATTAATTAATTAATGAATTTACATAACAGCTTTTTTATCGTTTCAATTTCATTGGTCTCTCGTATTTTAAGGATTCATAGGTTTTAAAGGACTTTCAATGGTTTCAAAGGTATCTATAAAATTTATATAGCTACTGATTTAATGATGATATGGTCATATATTTCAAACAATTTTAAAAAACGCAAATGAACAAAATGTTTCTAAGAATACTACCAATGTCTTTTACATTTTTGAAAATCATCATTTTTCATCGATCTATATATATTTTTTTAATTTTAAATCACAATTCTATATTCGCGATATTTTTTGAGAATTTTATTTACAAGTATTAATTTCATTTTCTTACTCTATAACATATTGTCACGTCTTGGATTGCCGTGAATGAATCTTCCAATAAAAAGCCGATAGCAATGGACTTGGAGGATCAAAAAAAGATATGTTTTTTTTTAACAAATATACACCAACAGGAAATGTAGATAGATATTATTATACTTAATATAGCATCAGAGAACTTTTTAAGAAATACGAGTAAGTAAGTACATACTTACCCGAGATGTTTTTAAATTTTTTTTCCCTGACTGATCATTTTGCATATCACGCAAGATACTTAATAGCACAATTACTTCTTTGATATTCCGACGTTCTAATTTTTTGTATACGTGACTTCTTTATAAATCTTAATAATATTACACATAGCCAATGACACATAGCAAAGCATTTTCTGTTTGTTAATACCTATTCCACTAAAAGTAAGACAGACATTTCTAACACTAGATTTTTTTTTTCAGCAAAATATCATATTCTTGACAATATGTTTGTAAATTGTTTTTTTAACGGCTAGTTTTAATTTCTCTTTACCAAGCTTTCTTTTTCTTTTTGCACAAATTTCATTTCTTTGCAAAATAGTGTAATTTATCTTTTTAAGTTGGATATTTTTTTTGATTATCCTATATTATTTTATTAGGCTTGGCCATTTCAGACTATGGCGAAGCCCACTCTTGGAGCTCACGAAATTCGGCAGTTTAGGACTACGATTACGTTGGAAGAGCTAATTATTTACTAGTTGCTGCCCGCGACTTAGTACAGACAATGGCAGGTCAACCTAGCCAAAAAGTTAAAGGTTGATTGAATTGATTTTCAACTTTAAGTCCAACAAGTAGACTATATCAATATCAATTGTGAAAATTTGACTTATACTTGTGAAGAGTGGTAGGTTGACGTGCTGTTGTCTGTAAGTGTGGAATTTTTAATTTAAAAACTACATTATAATTATCTCACGGGAAACGTACCTTTTCCCGGGATAAAAATTAATAAGTATGTTATTCCAGCCTATAAACTAACACCGTGCCAAATTTCATTCGGATCCGTTGAGTCGTTTTAGCGTGAAAGAGTAACAAACATTTATACATCCTCTCAAACTTTCAGGTTTATAATAATTAATATTTTTTATTGATATCATAGCTTTATCTAAAAATAATGTCCTGCAAAACTGTTTGAAACGTGCCTTTAATTTTAGCTTTTTATTAAGCATGTTTTTGGGCCTTATTTTACTTGGCCAGCTTAGTCAGCAGCGCAGTGTCTTTTTCTCTCAGCACACGCGGTTCGGCGCTCAACGGGTCTGTCTCTTTTTGTATTTTTGGCATGTTTTTATTAGATTCTTGACAAGCTTTTCATATTCTCAATATATCTTCCATTAGTTTCTAAAACAATTTTTTTTATGAAATACAACATTATGGCATTTTTTTTTGCATTCTAAGTTCTTGGTTTTCTGGGTAAGAATTTTTTAAATACTTGTCAAGTTTCTTTCTTATTTTGTCATATTTTTAGACATTATTTTCTTTACTTACTTGGCCAGCTTCGACAGCAGCGCAGTGCCTTTTTCTCTCGGCGCACGCGGTTCTGCAGCCGGTGGTTCAGGGCTACGGACTCCACGCTCGAATAGCTCGAAACGTGACTTCACGTCGAGCTGAGATAGCTCTTCCAGACCTAGGTCTGGCTTGTCGGACGCTGGGAGAAAAGTACAATGTTAGAGGTCAATTTTGAATGGGTAAAATAATACTCACTATCATCATCAGTCTACATCAGTCCAGTGCTGGATATACCTAAGCCAATAAGAGTGATTTGCCTCAAACACGACGTTTGGCAGGCGGCGAGTTGATAAATACCCAATTATAGGGAAAAAAATATATTTTTATCTAGGAATTGTATTAGCAACATACACTAGCAATTTAATTGCTTAAAAACAACTTCAAAAATATTTTGAGAGGCGACCAAAAGACGAAAATTTTGTAACAGATCGAATCCAACGCGCACAAAGCCGCGACCTACAGTAGAAGTTTCTTTTTCATTTTTGTCACATTTTTATGATAATGCACACTGTTTGACGCTACTTATGCTAAGAGATCATCGTATTTTATCACATAAACGTACCTCTAACGACATCTGGCGGCAACTCGACGGGGTTGCTCTCGCAAATGATCATCTGATGCTTCTTTGGTGTAGTCGCTTTGAATAAAAATAAATATTAACTTTAAAACTCCGCCCAAGATTTGTCTGCGATGGATTTGGATGTAACTGCCGGTTTTTTTCACATTTTTTACTTTTAAAATGTATGTTAAAGTTCAGTTAAAGCAAGTCTTGCAAGCTTTTAGCTTCTCCACTATTTTCTGTATTTTTTTTTTATTAAAACATTGTTTTTGAAATTAATGATAAGTCTAAGGATTTCAGCTCGCGTTTATTTTACAACTAGCTGTTCCCCGCGACTTCGTCTGCGTCAATTTCCGTTATTATGATCGCGATTATTTTTGCAACATTTTTCACTCATGCTTCGCTCCTTTTGGTTGCAGCGTGATGTTATATAGCCTAAAGCCTTCCTCGGTAAATGGACTATCCAACACAAAAAGAATTTTTCAAATCGGACCAGTACTTCCTGAGATTAGCGCGTACAAACAAACAAACAAACAAACAAACTCTTCAGCTTTATAATATTAGTATAGATTTAATTTGTACTATCCCGATGGTCACACATAGACTCGTGTTCGCAAATCCGTAAACTTATCTTTAATAAAATTTCAATGTATATTGCGTAAATTCAAGAAAACAATCTAATCTATTTGAAATCGTAGATAAGTGATATACACGGTGCAATTTCAAATACCTGTTAAACTAAGCCTACTTTATGTAATCATTGTGTATAACATCTTGGCAGTGTTATTTAAATATTTTTACCACATTTCTTTTACTAAAAAAATTAAATATTGGTTCGGCTATTTATTTTGAAACACGTTGTGACGCGCACTGATGTAGCTGTGTAAGATCGATTCAACCGAGACCCCGCCGCAGCAAAATAATACGTATGTGCGCGTCACAGCGTGATAGAAAATGAAATTCTGAATCAATCTATGCTAATATTATAAAGCTGAAGACTTTGTTTGTTTGTTTGTTTGAACGCGCTAATTTCAGGAAGTACTGGTCCGATTTGAAAAATTATTTTTTTGTTGGATAGTCCATTTATCGAGGAAGGCTTTAGGCTATATAACATCACGCTGCGACCAATAGGAGCGAAGCATCAGTGAAAAATGTGGCAAAAGTAATCTCGATCATAATAACAGAAATTGACGCGTACGAAGTCGCGGGCAACAGCTAGTATTAAATACTAGCTGTTTCCCGTGACGTCGTCCGCGTCAATTTCTGTTAATAAGAATTCGATTATATTTGCAACATTTTTCACTGATGCTTCGCTCCTATTGGTCGCAGCGTGATTTTATATAGCCTAAAGCCTTTTTCAATAAATGGACTATCCAACACCAAAATAATTTTTCAAATCGGACCAGTACTTTTTAAGATTAGCGCGTCCAAACATACAAACAAACAAACTCTTCATTTTTATAATATTATATTAAATATTATTCAAAAATAAATATTTTTTAATAAAAAAATAGATAACACTGCCATGGTGTTGTACATAATGGTCCAATAACGTAGGCTTCGTTGTCCAGGTGGTTCAAAAAGAACGGTGTATATTTAAAAAAAAAGTCAAGTAATAAGGTCTCTTGACTACGAATAAGGTCTCTTGAACCTATAAACTCACCATCTGGTTCATCGTCCCCGTCAACGGGTTTGGGTTCGAACAGCTGTTTGAAATGCGGCTTGCAGTACAGCGTGGTGTGGTCGCTCTGGTAAGTCTCCACTCTGCGAATAATCCATCATAATCAGCCAAAGGAGTCTGGACATAGGCTTTTCCTAGATATATGGACTTTGTATGATACTAAAGCAATTTTATTGCAATTATAATATCAATAGCAAATTTGGAAAATTATGTCTCAGGCGGGACTCGAACCCACATCTCCTCGCATACCGGGCGCGGCGCTATACCATTAAGCTGCCGAGACACTGGGTCATAGCGCGAATTTTTCAAGCATATTCTTATCGCTGTGAGCCAGCGTAGTTTCATCAAATGTTAGGAGTTTGCCACCCTTAACACCCGAAAGAAACATCTTTACAGATGTTTAAATAAATAAATAAATAAATGTGGACAACATCACATACATTGTTCTGACCCCAATTTGAATAACTATTTAAAGCATTCGTATTTTGGAAACCAGAGACAACGAAGGTACCACAAACACCCAGGACCGTGAAAATTTAGAAAAACTATTTTTTTCTACATTGACCCGTCCGGGAATCATACCCGGGACCTAGGAGCAGGCGACACCTTGAAAACCGGTGGGTACGCCACTCCGCCACGGAGGTCGTCAAAATGGTCGGATGTTTGACAGTCGGTTAAGATGAAACAGCTATTTCAATACTTTGTACGATACTTAAGCAATTCAATTGCAATTATAATATCAGTACTTAAACTTGAAAATTGTCTCAGGCGGGACTCGAACCCGCATCTCCTCGCATACCGGGCGCGGCATTTCCTAATGATCTTCACAACGATCGGTAGCCCGCCACACACATTTAGTGGCTTCCCGCTCCCACCAGCAGTAGCAGTGCGATTTTTTTTGGAGCAAATGTCATAACAGCTTTGGTTACAGCTGCTGTGACAATAAATAAACGCACGATTGGTATTCTCTTTTAACGCAGATCGACACTAGCGCCGCATGCTACCAAACCAAAGTCACCGATGTGACGGCTGAGACATCCGTGATCACGGCCACAAGGCTGAGACATCCGTGATCACAGCCACAAGGCTGAGACATCCGTGATCACGGCCACAAGGCTGAGACATCCGTGATTACAGCCACAAGGCTGAGACATCCGTGATCACGGCCACAAGGCTGAGGCATCCGTGATCACAGCCACAAGGCTGAGACATCAGTGACCACAGCCACAAGGCTGAGACATCCGTGACCACAGCCCCAAGGCTGAGACATTCGTGACCACAGCCACAAGGCTGAGACATCCGTGACCACAGCCACAAGGCTGAGACATCCGTGACCACAGCCACAAGGCTGAGACATCCGTGATCACAGCCACAAGGCTGAGACATCTTTGATTACGGCCACAAGGCTGAGACATCCGTGACCACAGCCACAAGGCTGAGACATCCACGATCACGACCACAAGGCTGAGACATCCGCGATCACTGCCACAAGGCTGAGATATCCATGACCACAGCCACAAGGCTGAGACATCCGTGACCACAGCCACAAGGCCGAGACATCCGTGACCACAGCCACAAGGCCGAGACATCCGTGATCACAGCCACAAGGCTGAGACATCCGTGATCACAGCCCCAAGGCTGAGACATTCGTGATCACAGCCACAAGGGCAGCAAGGGCTGGACATTAGTTGACATAGGCCTTTTCTACGGATCTCCACTACGATCGGTAGCCCGCCACCCACATATAGCGGTTTCCCGCGACCTTCATTAGTTCGTCGTCCGGTTCGCGGTCATCCCAGAATCTTTCCACCGGCAACGGCCGTATGGTGCCGGCACATTAAAATAGCACCATCTACTCTCTATATATGGGTGTCATACTTAAGAAGCGTCCTGTCCAATTTTCGCCCTACCTACCTATGGGTGTCGCTTCTTAAGACACCCATAGGTACGTAGGACGAAAATTGGACCAAGTAAGAAACCTTTTTAAGAGTCCATGTCAAGGAAAATCGGAAAAAATAAAAATAAATAACATTAACACTGCAAGTGTGTCTCTGTCTGTTTGCGACCTCTTCACTTTTCACAGATATCGCCCGTCTTCGAACCCCAAGCGACAGCCGGCTGCCGCGATAACAATTGATTTTTATTGCGTTTGAAATAACCTACGCTCGAAGGGTTAAGATAGATTTGCATAATTATTTGTACTTACGTAAGCTGTTTATTACACTGCACGCATCGGAAGCACTCCTTGTGCCACACCCGACGCTCGGCCTTCACTCGCTCCATGGCGAACACGGGCCTCGAGCACTTCTGGCATTGCGGGTTAGAATCCACGTCCGAGGACGCCTTCATCTTCTTGTAAAGCTTCTCCGAGCTTTTAGACTGGAACAGGTGAGATTTTTTATTAGAATTTGCAAATTTCTTAAAACAACGTATGGTGCTGACTTATAACTTTTTACCAAATAACGGCAAAGCCAACAGGAAGGGTCGTTGGTCTAGTGGTTTAATACCGGGCCAAGATCTCGGGGTTCCAGTTTCGAATCCCGGGTCGGGCAACAAAAAAGTTTCGAATTTTCGAACGTTGCTTGGGTTTGTGATCACCAACCCGCATTTGGCAAGCGTGGTGATTATGCCAGTACACCCATCATTGCTGTGGTAACTTGAATTCAATGATGGAGGCCTTTCCCCTGCAGTGGGATGATTGTAGGCTGTTACTTTTTTACAACAGGAAGGGTAATGTTTTAGCAGTCTATGTATGCATATATGTATTTAGGTAATAGGGGTTAAAGTATGAAATTGCCGATTATTTTCCCACTTTTTATTTTGTTTATAGCTCTTAAGTATAGTCATGTTATTGCGTAATTCTTTTTGTAATGTATCAAAAACTGAATAAAGTAACATTTGACTAAAAAAAAATTCAATACTAGTGCTAATTACTTCAAAGGAAGTCGTTGAAAAGACCCCTTACAATGTGTCAGCTGACCTTCTTGCTTCAATTAAGTATATTTGTATTGTAGTGCGTAGCTTTATAACCATCTAACTTTCACCTTTAATTGCATCGAAAACGGTTCAGGCGTTTTAAAAAAACTAAAAAATTGTTAGTATGGAAAAATGACTTTTCTCGATTTCATCCATACAAAACGGCAATTTCATACTTTAACCCCTAATATTTATGTGGGAATCCACATTTGCGGCTAAACTACTGAGCTGATTATGGTGAATGAGGAATCAACCGATTTCTATAATAGTCCGGGTAACATAGGCTAGGTACCTTTTGTTAAAATAAAAGTTACATGGCGAACGCTACAACAATAATATTGTGTACTTTTAAATCATTTCATTTGCTTAGTCTTGTTATAGTTTTTTAACTATTTATTTATACTTGTTTTGTTATTAGTGGTTCTCTTCGCCAGTCAGTATAGGTTACTGGCAACAAGACAGAACTTAGTTCTCTTTTTTTTTAGTTATTACTCTACGAATATTTTTATTTTTTAAGAAATAACTGCTCTCTAAGGAAATAATAATTCTTAAGAAAAGTGTAAGTTTTCATTTTGGTTGTGGATTTGGTTCCGGCGTCATTAATATACAGTGTAGCCCTAAGATAAAGCTTAGAAACGATTGGTTGCGAAAACGCAGTTCTATTTTGTGGGACCATTTTCGTCTTAACATTATTTGTAGTTACTACTCTCCCCTTACTTCTTAAACTTAATAATACCATATAATATTCAATACTTACAACTGATATGGACCCTTCATCCTTATGCCGTCTCATGGACTTCTTCTTCTTCACCTGCCGCTGTTCGGACACGTGCACCTCTTGGTAGCTGTGTTGCACCCTCGACTCTGTCTGGATGAGGCTCTGGGACGACTCCATTGTGGCCGTTGCGGTAGCCATCGCCAACTGTTTGTGCTCTGGAAAGAAATGTTCGTCTTTCGTTAAGGAATGAATGATTTGGAATGGCAGCTTTGTTATTGCTAAGATTATAATTGATTGAAATATTTTGCTAAAAATCTTATCAACTACAGGTATCATCAACCGAAGGTCTCAAATTAGAATCAAAGCACGTCTCTCTGTAACAACGCCACGTACGCATACTCCTGCTTAATTCTTAAAGAATATTTAGTAAGATTTGGCTTAAATCCTACAGATCATAAGACCGATAATAACAATTGATTTTAATTGTGTCTGGAATAACATACAATCAAGGAGTTAAGAAGCAAAGCAGAATAAGCGATGTAGTATGGTAATTCAAAGAACAAAATACAATTATACAAATGTCAGTTTCATACACGATTCCTTAATGATGTGTCATTCTTATTAAATAATAGGGGTTAAAGTATGAAATTGCCGATTATTTTCCCACTTTTTATTTTGTTTATAGCTCTTAAGTATAGTCATATTATTGCGTAATTCTTTTTGTATTGTATCAAAAACTAAATAAAGTAACTTTTGACTAAAAAAAAATGCTATACTAGTGCCTATTACTTACTTCAAAGGAAGTCGTTAAAAAGACCCCTTACAATGCTACAATGCTTCTTGCTTCAATTAAGTATATTTGTATTATATACTTTGATTTTCAGAAATTTAAATACTATAATGTGTAGCTTTATAACCATCTAACTTTCACCTTTAATTGCATCGAAAACGGTACAGGCGTTTTTAAAAAAACTAAAAAATTGTTAGTATGGAAAAATGACTTTTCTCGATTTCGTCCATACAAAACGGCAATTTCATACTTTAACCCCTAATATCATCCTCATAATTATCAACAGCCCACATCAGTACACAGCTGGATATGAGGCTTTTCCAGAAGAAGGATTTTGTAAGTAGTTTGGCTAATGACGGTGAGGAATCCTGCTGCTCGTTTTCCTATATGGTAGTACTTTTTAGTGCCTCTTTAGGACGATGAAAACTTTAATTCTATTTTAGGCTGGTACTACAACGCTAAATATTATATTAAACGTCAATCAGGTGATCGTGTTTATTAACTTTTTTTCTTTATTAGGGCAGTTCTACAATTAAGTAGACACTTTCTAAATTTGTACGATAATCCAAAGATAGGTAACTGGAATAAATGGGCGTACAACGAAGAAACGGTTAAAACTTTTTTAACTTACCATTTTACCCATGGTAAATAGTAACTTCAAACATATCCTACACAATTATTAGCCTGCTTTGTGCTTCGCCGAGCGTGGCAAAATGACGGTTTTGGCATCCACTGTTACAACGGAGTAATTTGGACTTATCATGATGTCGCAGAGGCTTGACCCAATTGACAATTGGCAAAGAAAGCTTTATAGCTCAAAAACTTGGATATCCTTTTAGGCTACACTTTGACCTGGTCTAAAAGTGTAGCCAATACATCCCTATATTTTAATCTAGCAATGTGTAAACGTAAGTAAGATAGGACCGAATCAGAAAAAGACAGCACGCGAATTCGAATGACATTTGCTCGAACATCATAAGCGTTTTCTGAACTATCCATCCATACATACATACATACATATACATACACTCACGCCTTTTTCCCGGAGGGGTAGGCAGAGACCACATCTTTCCACTTGCTACGATCCTTACAGACTACTTTCGCTTCATCCACATTCATTAATCTTTTCATACACGTTCGCCGGTTTAGGGTACTCTTGACCTGACCTTTCTTTAGAACTTCCCCGATTTGATCAAGATAAGTTTGTCGACCCCTTCCAACATTTCCATTCATACTCGCCATATATATCTTTTTAGTCAATCTGCTTTCATTCATCCTCTCAACATGTCCAAACCATTTAAGCATTCCTTTTTCAATACTGGTCACTACATCCTCTTTTATATCCATCCATACCTACTTAATATGATAAATGTGAAAGTGTGTGTTTGTGTACAAACCCTTAAAACAGGGGGTGAAATTTTATTGTTACCTCGAATTTAACGAAGCCGCGGGCAAAAGCTAGTAGATCATATTTGCAAAAACCAATAACTGTGTTGTATAATGGAATCAAACCGGGATTTAGTAGCGCGGATTGAGAAATTCTTCGGCTGAGTTTTTTTCTAAAGTAGGTCTAGGGTAGATCTAAATTTTGAAACGGAATGTAACAACAACAGTTGTTATGTAATAAATTATGATGATGATTTCGAAGATCCAAATATATTCTGTTTTACGTGGCGTGATTCATAAGTCGCACGACAAACAGTCTATCGAGCGGATTTGGTGAATTATAGAAAACGTACCAAAAGAAATTGGTTGCAACCATTTTGCCCATTAACACGGTGTCTAAATGCGTCCACTGTCCTATTTACAAGCAATGCGACCTTTCAGGCGTGCTGCAAGTCAATATCTATTTTGGAATAGCCCATTCTTTTTATACCTGCCGTCTCTACGGCTAGTGAATCATTTCTTGTATGTGCGAAATAGTAGTGGCTGATACTGATATGTTTTCGTCCCGAGATATAAGCGTAGGTGTTAATCGTTCAGATTTGTCAGCTTCCCAAATCCTATACTGTACCAACTTGAATGTCGTAGCAGCTAAACGGAAAAAAGCTAAATTAAGTGAAGTGCGTTTGCGCAAACTCTTTCAGAAAAGACATTCTTGCAATTCTTGACTGACACTTAGATGTCAACAAACGATCGTTTTGCAAGTATTTTATTGTAACACGTGTAGCACAATCATAGTTAAAAATACACATGATTTTAACGATTGATTGGCTTAGCAAACAAATTTTTTTTGCCACACGGACTGCTGCATAATGCTTTACTCGACCAAACTCATTGAACGTCTTACGTGAATTTCTGTTTCAAAAAGTTGACACAATTTGTTTCCATCATGAGTATGATCATGTGAATAAACTCAAGACTTTTCGCTAACCTGGCGACGGCTCTTTCAACTGAGCTGTCAGGACAATGATATTTTCAATTTAAAGTAAAATTTAAATTTCTTGAAAACAGTGATTAATGCATTTCATAAATATTATCCCTATTAAAAATGGTTTGCGGTTTGACCCACATGAACTTTGATAGGTACGTACTTAGTTATCAATAGACGACACTTGGCATCACGCAAATTCACGAGCATAAAGGACTTTGACGCAAAGATAAAAACCCGAATAAAAGTATCTTCTAGCAATTTCGCCACAGATTTTGAGGTAACATAGGAATGTCTGACAGGCGTGGTCAGTAGATACACGAAACCTGGCACCGCTGGGCATAGGTCTTCCTCAATACGCGGTATTGTAGGTACTCTGTCTTCAACTTCTCACATCCAGCTTTTGCCTGTGACCTTTCTTAAATCGTCACTCATTCTAGCTGGAGAGCGTCCTACGCTACGTTTGCAGAGTCGTGGTCTCCACTTTAGAATGTGTAATCCAGTGCGCTATGTCGATGACTTCGGTCTTTGACGGATTAAGTCGTTTTTCAAAGAAACCCCGAGCATAGGTTCCATAGCCGAAGTCCTTTAGATATATTTACAAATATGATGCAAAAATTAGGAAAAGTACACCGAACCTGGCAACCGAGAATGTAGGAAGTATAGATAGCCTTCAGGAATCAGAAATGCCGTGAGAAAAAATTCCTAGCTACCACACGTTTCACCTTAAGACAGAATAAAGTTGAAGTTGTTGAAAGGGGACTACCAAATGATTTGAATAATTTAATAGACGATGATGATGGTCAAATATAGATTAAGGAATTGGCTGCACGAGGGAAAATGACCCGAGGCCTTACTCTGCAACACAATGTCCGTATATTCGAATCTATCTGTCTCTATCACTCATACCGATGCCTTAAAGTATCTAAAAGAGACAGATATATCCGTAAATACGAGTTTCGTGTTGCAGAGTAAGGCATCTGATCAGTAATATGCCAGAGCTTTGTGGTGCCAGGCCAAAATGGGATAACACCACACTTACTCGTCTTACGAGTTCTGGCAGAAGAAAGTGGGTAGCAAGAGATTTATCTCTGCCGTTAACTAGCTAAACTGCGATCTGCGACTGCCAAGCCAGGGGATCATGGCAAAATCTTTCTTTTAGAGGGCCTATGACTTGCAATGGACTGATGTTGACTTACGATGATTATAAGCAATGATATGCATCGGCTTTGCTTAAGATTGGTAGTAGTGTATTTGAGATACGACTAAACATCACGATTAAAAATGTTTTATTTTAGGATTGTGCCTGTGATTTAGATGAGGTTTTTATATCCGTCCTTACTCTTGCCCGAGTAACGACTATCTATTAACTATGATAATGTCATTTTCACAGTTCATTGGCCTTTATAAAAATATCACATATACGTAGTAGCTCGCTTTTTCTTTCTACGATATTCGAGTATTGACATATGTGAGGAGGTAATTTCAACACAGAATCATCTTGAAGGTCTACATTTAGACAAATGCCAATTAATTTAATTTTTAGAAAAAAAATATATTGCATTTTTTTTTCATTCTTTGTCGATTAAATGGTTGGTGAAATGGTCTAAAATAGTTATATTCGGTAGTTCTTCTACCTCATGTACACACAGAAAAGGGCTAAAGGTGTCACGATAGTCCATAGATAAGCAAATTTATTATCAACCTCATGAAA
Organism: Anania crocealis; assembly: GCA_949315895.1. Taxonomy (NCBI): domain Eukaryota; kingdom Metazoa; phylum Arthropoda; class Insecta; order Lepidoptera; family Crambidae; genus Anania; species Anania crocealis. The sequence goes on along the minus strand of OX438874.1, from coordinate 3,076,683 downwards.
AGAAAAGCATCGACTTGAAAGCATAATACTTATCTAGTTTCGTTGGTGAAAAACAAAACACACACGAATGCTGTTAGATTAAGGTCACAAACACGTGACCGGTCAAATTTAATGAGTCAGATATTAGTTTTAATAACGGCTTAATCAACCTACTCGGTAATACACCTCTTTCCCAGAATAAAATTCATCAATACCTGTAGTCATCGAAACTTAAAAAAACAAGCAATCCCAATAATAAAAGTCTGCACAAATTAAACTAAAATGCCTACAAAACATTGAAACTAAAATGCCTACTAGACATTAAATTCTTAGTCAGCATAAAATTATGAAATTGCTTAATCACATTTCAGCTACTACAAGTAGGTAGGGATGATACGGTACTAAGAAATGTATCTTTGATATTCCCTTTGTAAAGAACTTCTTGTAAACGCCGTTTCATTTAACAGGGCAACAACAAACAAGGAACGCATTAAAAACGTAACAGTAGCGGCTGAGGTTTGTTAACGTTGAGCTATAAATGTTAATGTAGGTAGAAGGTTCACTACTCTCACTGACATTGCAATTTATTAAAAAGTCAGGTCACAAACTAATTGTACTAAAATATTGTTCAAATAACTCTTACAGAATTTACAGTCAAGGATTCACTCTGTAGGTACCTACGTAATGAAATGCTATATGCCATAATGGCGGAAAACAGTTACAGCTTCAGGATATAGGTGTCTACTGCACAGATAAGTCAGATTAGCAGCTTTGCTACAAATACTATTTCTAAGTGAGACCTTGCTCGCCGAAATTAGATGGGACTTACTGATCCCACCTACATTGCGGCGTAGCCGAGAATACCGGCAAATAGTCAAATTTCTAAATATAAGCGTCCCAATTAAGCTTACGAAACTTGACACTTTCATCCATTAACCAAAAGATAAGAAACCGGAGGAAAAACAAAGGGTTGAGAAATTGCCTATGGTGGCCGCACGGGTTATTTTTGGCGCGCATTTCGCTGGTTGTTTTCGCGCTTTTATAAATGATTGAACTTTTTAACGGTTCCGATTATAGCGAGACCGGAAGGACGATGTTTTTGATGCTAGGTAAGAATATTATGATGTTATTTCAACGGAACTGTTGTACGAGTAGTTTCGTTATTAGTTTGATCTTATTAAAATATTTTGGAGTAAAATCTTTACATTTCACACATGATTGAAACACCTGCATTTGGCACAGGACTTTGTGCAGTAGTAGGATGTCAAATCATTTAATAGATAGGAATGCTGAATTCAGGGACCAAAAGGAAAACAAGCTTGAATTCCTGACCGCCTTGATCAAGGGGTTCATGCTCCAGAATACAAGTCAGACAGTGTGTAGGTAGTTGATTTGACAAAAATGTACGTGTTATGAGCACTTGAATCATAAGTGTTTTAACAAGTTATCTAGGTTTGTCCATTATGTCATCTAGTCGTAATCGAAGTTCTATTTCGTTTGGGACTAAATAAATAGTTTGATAATAAGAAGAATTAACTGACTTTTTTGCGGTTTCTTACAATAAGTCTACTTCCCCTTATATGTACTTATTCTTATGGCGCAAAATTTGACATTTATTTAATTTATCATAGGTTTGTACTTGCCAAGTCAATGTAACTCGCCGTATTTATTTGCAATTGCTAGTTTCCGTACACCCGTCGGATACAGAATGTACTCGGTACTTGAATGTGTGCGTACAAAATCTGCTAGTCAATGTTCCTAGTGCCATGGCCACCCGCGAAAGAAAAATGGCTTCGTTCTAATAATTTTAACGGCTCATTTCAAAATTCCTCAGCAGTTAACTAATCCGGGTCGGCTTCCACGAACTTTGTGTTTTTAAAAGCTGAAATAGATTTGTTGCGGATCAAAGGGGCCGATGTTTTGATGGAAAGGGAAATTCTCCCATGACATTTTATTTCATCTTACAGTTTTGGGGAAACTAGCTAGAAAATGCATGGTTAGATTAAACGATGGTTTTTCACCTATATTTTAACTGTCATTGCTTGCTTGTATTTTAGCGTAAGAGAATGCAATTCATCGACTGAAACTCATACGAGTAGAATATGATCTCCTAATAAATGATTGATAGATGATGATGATTGGTTACCTACTTGATTAGTGACAGAGTCACAAGCAATCTTCCATGCTTGATTCACGTCAGTGACAGGTCATACTAACGACCAGTCCCAATGATCCATCTATCTTCAGTTTTGGCATATCGGAGATAGAAAACATCTTCTGTCTCTGATTTTGCCGTCCAGAGAAACAAAGACAAAAGTTGTTTTTTATCTCCGATATGCCAAAACTGAATATAGATAGTTTATTGGGACCGGCCGTTAGTTATCGTCTAGATTAATACCTACATTTAAAAAGCTCAACCCGTTATTATCCCGATCTCAAGTGAGATGCGGCCAATGGCTCCGGCACTCTCCTCGTTAACACCTCGTATATTTCCAAAGAGTAAATCCGCACGTTTACTTAGCTTGTACAGCGTGGGTGTAATTCACGACCGAAGTGGAATCCGCTGGTTTTATACCGAATTCCTCGTGTTATGGTCGGCGTTATTCATGATTCAGAATTGCAGGTAGATTGGTAGACCGTTGGGAAATGAAAGGTTCTAAATTAGCAATAACGCACTGAAAGATATATATCTCAACATACATTGGTAGGCATTCCTTCAATCTCCGGAAGCTTTTTCACGCTAATGCCTCGGAGAAGATAGCAACCTGCTGTTGCGTTTATATATATAGGTTTTTTTTTTAGTTCTACTGGCTTTTCGTCTGCGGCTTTACCTGCGTTATACCTTGCGGGCGGAAATTAGTGTCCAGCTGTGATATACAAAACAGCCTATGTCCTTTCTTAAGATCTACTCTATTTTTATATCAAATTTCAGTGTCAATAATATAATATATTACTTTATGTTCAAACGAAACAATTTTAAGGAAACCTTAACAAATATTTTGTATGTCCAAAGGTAAACATTTAGACCCTTAAAAGAGTGTTTTTATTTTGCAGGAAGGAAGTAGATGTAAACTGTAAATGTAGCTGTAAGTAGTGCAATCATCACAACAAAATCGGTATTGCTTTAGAAGATAAACTACAAGTCAACAAACCCGTTAAAAAAGGTGTGGAGATAATTTTAAACAATGTCATACTACAAAAATAATTAAAGAATCACCATATTGTATAATGACATTGTTTCAAATTTTCTCCAACTTTCTGAATAATAACACTCCCAAAAGCTTTTAAAATATGAATGACAAAAAAGGAAAGCACGAAATTGGCAGTAAATGCCACGGTGTATTACGAAAAAGCTTAATTTGCAACTACAAGACCTGTTCTGAAACACAAAGCACTCTCCCTACATAATACTTGAAAGAGTATTAAAATGTCCTGAGTTTTTTTTCTTTCGTAGCAAGAAAGCGTGCATAGGTGATCATATGAAACATTGTTCAAATGTCTTGTTATTTTAGTTTTTAAAATACGAGACATTGATATTTTGCTATAAACTCATTTCCTATCTTGCGGAAGTATTAATGAAACATATTGTGGCATTTACGGTGGCGTTCTTCGGCAAGGCAAGTCGATTTCAATATTATAAGGTAGGTAATATTACATTGGCAAAAGCTTAGTTTGTTTCTGAATGTTGACTGTACGATAGCAGTCTCAAAAAACTTACATCCCTTATTAACCTTTTTTTTTTTTCGTTTACAATGTTTTGATGTACAATTAAGTTTGAAAATTGTTAAGTAGATATAATATCCAGGTAATTGAATTATCTCTTCCTAGATCATTTATCCAAGAGTGGAATTCGCGGGGCAATAACTATTAATAGTGTCATCTACCAAAGAACTCGTGCGCAGTAAATCGTTGTGTAATTGCTCAATATGTCTTCATTTTGTTAATTCATCTTCGTGGAATCACTGCTCTGTTGATCGCTGAATTTCAAATATTCAGATACCTAGGCAGAGCATACATGAGTATAGCCGACTAAAAATCAAAGTTAGTGAAGAAAAGAAAAACTCTACTGTTGATACGGTTTTCCCATTAAGTGGCGATCAACAGTAGAGTTTTTCTTTTAAAAAGGACTTCCCCACGGTACTTTTACAGTATTTGCCTAAACTACATCTAATTACTCTTAACGTTTCCTAATCAAAGAAATAACTCCATTTATTTATTAATTGGTATTCATATTCCTGAGTCTTTGAATCATAACATTCGAAATGGAACCAGAACTCATAAGTGATGAGGTAAACAATGATGCAGCCAAGTCTTGAACTTTCCTTGAAATTGTGCAGCTCCGGATTACGCTGTTCTATTTTCGTTCTTTCGAAAATAACTTAATAACACAAAATAAATTGCACTTTTGGCAGGTGTTGGAAGACGTTCAAACTACAAGCTAACACGAGGTTTTTGGTCAAATATATCATTATTATTCGCATGTCGTATTTATAAAAAGAGCTGAATTGGAACATTTGTGAAACTTTTATATACCTTTTGCGGATTTACAGGATGAAGAATCTTATTTTACAATATCCAATGTAGGTATTCTAATCTTACGTTATTGGATCTTAATTATTTTTTGAATTGCTCACGCTAGCGCTCATTGCGCTAGCTCTATCTCTTTTACTCCCTCTTACAGAGGAAAACTGGGAAAACTGTTATTAAATTATTGCATTGTCATCGGTCCTTGATACGTGTGCAAAGTTTCAAATTAATCAAACTTCTGGAAATCGGTCAAATTTATGCTCAAAGATTCCATTACATACATAGATACATAGATAGATACAACCCAAGCTAATAAAAGCGTGGTAAAAAGTGGGAAAATAATCGGCAATTTCATACTTTAACCCCGATTATTTATGTAAACTATATGTAGGTATAGGTCAATCAATATACCAACATATTATATGAAGGTATATTGATTGACTGATTCAACCAGCTTTCCGATTGCTAAATATCCGATCCAAATTTTTAGGTAGTTGCACTTTTGATGGCCTGTAGTATTTTCTCGTAAGCAATTCAACAATAATTAATATCCAGTAACGTAAGATCAGTAATAACTAATACAATTTATCCAGAATTACTTCCATTGACAGCTTTAACAGTAACTTCAAAGCAAGAAATGCATGATTCCACGATACCTGACCGCATGCGGAAAGGCTGACAGCTGGTTTCACACCTGATAGTACTTGGCAACTCTCCCGTGCATACATCTGAACACTGGTTACAATTCAATTTTGATAAATAAGCACATCTGTTAAATGTCTACTCGTTGGAAGAGGACAACATAACTTGGTGTGACAGAATAAGCATCGTAGGCTATATTCCTCGGAGCAGATTTTCTTTTTCCTTATTGAAGTTTTTCAAAATTAACTAACTTATTTACCGTTTTAAAATTTCAAACTTTTAATACAAAATATCACCAGCAGTTGCTCAAAATACGCAAGACTAAATTAAATTACTCATGAAAAACATTTCTCTAAAAACGAGACAGGAAAATAAAACATATTGTAGCAACTGAATGACAAATCACTTTACCAAACCCCAAGAATCTAAATAAACACCAATTTTTGATTCCGTCTCTTGAATTTAGATTAATGTCCCCGAATGTTGAGGTGAATACTCGCGTATAGCAACACTGCACGCACCTGCAGCGATGCGCCGGCGCAAGCGATACGATTGGCTAATTTTAGCCAAGCACTGAGCGGTTATGTCACCGAGACAATGCTTGACTACGGTTTGGCTAAAACACATATTACACTTATAATTCCGTTTCCTGGATAGTTTTGTAAGGGGTTCAAGAATTATGTTACTAAAATTACGTAACACTGTTGTAAGAAAAGGTAAGTTAATCAGTTGAATGAATATGAATAAATTGAACTCTGAAATGAATAAATTATAGAATCGTCTCAGTATAAAAAACTTTATGTTCTAGGTAAAAATGTAAATACTTTATAGGTAGGTAGGATAATTTTGTTCAGTAACAAATAAAATGCAATTGTAGGTATTGACATAAATATTTATTGACTGTCATAATAACATTATCAATCTATTCTTGTTTGAGGAAACTACAAAGCAGCAAATGGAAGAATCAAAATTCTAAACCTTAACCTGTATGTAGATACTAGGTAATACAAAGATTTAATTATATTATATTTTAATTATTTTATAGACATTAACTGGCACGTCTATGCTTCATAAACACATTAAAAATAAACTGTCGTAAAATTTCGCTGAAAAGGTAATATAAGTATATCGTAGGTATTGTATTGCAGGCTTCGTTCGAGACAATCGTTGTTGATCGTAATTTGGGACCGAAATAACACTAATTTAGTCACATACATTTATGCAAACTTCCGCATTTATAATATCCCACGAGAATCGTACATGTTTTTAGGATAAAAAGTAGCATATGTGCTATTCTGGGCTAAAATCTATCCGCGTGCCAAATTTCGTCCCAATCTTTACAGCAAGTAAACATACTAGCAAAATTTCACGTTAAAATACTAGTACGTTTATGATTTGTATGTCTCTCAATGTATTTACGAATAACCTGAAATGTTTAAAGGAAATGAAGAGTTATACACTCTTCATGAAACACTCTTCTCTACAAACCACACGAAAATAAGACTAACTTTCAAAGTACGAGAACATCAGGAAAGTAATCTAAGGGAAAGTCCAGGTTCTAGACAGTCAATGAAAACACCTATCACTTACCACGATCTGTATGTCCAGCATTTCACTCGTATAAAAACTTATGAGCAAACCAGATCTATCTGGACCAGCAATCAAATCACTTCAAATGTGGACGTTTATATGGTAGTGGATTCTAGGACAGTCCTTATTTGCGATCAAGTAGCAAAAGTAAGCAAATAAGTAACTCCAAAACAAGAATCAACAAACAAAATTTGCTGTAGCATTTTAGAACTTACAGCCCCAATCATAAGGACTCGTGATCCTTGTCAACATGGAGATTTGATACCTAAGAACATCACAACATCACACATGTTACCTCAACAATTTGAACTTTGTCACTTTGAACTATGAACTATACATTATTTATATGGGTAAAGTAATGGGAAAAAGACCACACATGGCGGTGAAAGATGAGACAGACAGAAAAATTAAGTAGACACTTGATGGTGTTCGATGAAACACGGCTCGGATGTTCAGGCTACTTTGTATACTCTGTACAAAGTAGCCTGAACATCCGACTACATTTTTGCTACTATTTAGCCCATTTTTAACCGACGGAAAAAAGAGAAGGTTCTCAATTAGACACGTTCAAAGATGCATATAAGGTTTATGTATGACTACGCAAAATGATAGTTATTAGATGGATTAAAGTTTTAAAAAATCTTATTGATGCTTTAATCCTAGTAAATGACCACTTTTTCGTAAAACTGGCTTCAATCTTTCAATCCCTAGACTCTGTAGACTGTTCACATATCAAAAGGTGATAGACATGCTTGGCAATGGTCTATATTAGTCCAGAATTAAAGTCCACCTGATAACATTTAACAAGTTCGTGTTTACTGATGAATGACTAACTTTATTTTCCGCATATTTTTTTATTCATATTTAATTAAGTACCAACATCATACCTACTACTTAATAAAGTTTATAAAGTGGTGTTGGTGTTAATGTTTGTCGTTGTTTAAAAATGTGCACTAAATAGTAGGTATTAAGTTCTTCAAGGATTTAACAATTGAACCATAATGTTTAACGTGTACAGCGCGCTAGATATTAAAAGAATATGTTAGCTCATAAAACGGGTTATTTTTCTATAGATCCAAATCATCGGGTTAAAGACCTAAAATTACATGTTAATGTAAGTTTATCCATAAATCATTGCCATGGGTAACGTGTGGTCAGGATGACGATAATTTGTAGTGTATTAGTGTAACAGGTTGAATAACACAATATATCTTAGACAATGCTACAACAATTGAATATTCGCCGACAGTTTCAGTCAGTTGTGTTGCAAAGCCCTTTTGTACATAAATAATTTATTTTCTATTGCTCCTGGTAAGTCCATAAATTACGTGAGGTGTTTTTTTTAATTTTCTGTCCCTCTCTCCTCCCCGGCGAGATATCGTGAGATTTTATTCAACCCCCTCCCCCATCCCCCAATCTCACGTGAGATTTTTCAAAATGTGGGTTTCTTACGTAAACTTGAATTAAATTATTTTCTTTCGAACGAATTAGTGAATCTTAATCGTATTACGATTACGCCTAAAATTAAATCTTAAGCACGTATATGTACAATCTGGATTAAATGGACCATAATAGTATATTTTTTTTTTGTTTCAATCAGAAACAAATTGGTTGTTTGTAAAGTAGGTTTACGATCGAGATGTTTACGTGATAACGAGAAAATCTCCATTCGTTTGTATGCCGCTAGAGTGAGAGAGACGGAAGATCGGTCCACTCACTCGAACGCTATGCCAGCCTCCGCTCGTGAGGATTCCGCGTAACAAGTTTCACGGAATGACTGGCAGCGCTCGAGATGAGACGGGAGATCGGTCCGTCTCTCTCTCGTTATACCTGCGATCGCGCTCGTGAGGTTTTGGTGTGACACAAGTTTCTGAACATGTCACCCGACTAAAACGATTTTAAAGACGTTATCACGTCAAAACATTGCGTGATATTTGCCGAGACCCCCCCTCTCTCCAACGTAAGATTAGATGAGATTTGACTCGACCCCCTCCCCCCCTTAAACATCTCACGTAATTTATGGACGCCCCCTAACAGTTACTCATAATTGAATATTGACATTATAATTTCTGCGACATTATAATTTCTGCTATTGATATTCCATATTTAAGTTAAGAAATCATTTGTGTTTTTATTTTTGACATTTGTTTTCAATTTTTATTGACATTCTTTATTGACCTGTTGTTATTATTCTACGGGTGAAATTTTAACCACTTTCCAAAAATTTTATAGGCGTTCAGTATCGTATTTAGAGCCTATTTAAGAAGTGAAAAATGTAAATCAAGTTATCACCCGAAAATATTTTTCGCGATATGGTTTTCAATTTTTAGGGTCTTAGACCTGTTAAGGTATAAAGAGAAAATCAAAAACTTATGACTAGTATGGTAATGAATGAATGAGATGCGCAACGCGTAAAAAAAGTGTTGCTAGGCGGCCGTATCAAAAATTTGAGATTTTTGGCGGACATTTTCTAAGTGCTTTATCTTGACATGTTTGTACTGGGCTATACCAAAAGAAAAAATACGTTATTTGATTTTTGTCTCGTAGATTGATATATAAAAATTTGGAAGGTGGTTAAAATTTCATCCTGTATATCTAATTTGACATGTATGTTATAATGTTTATCTTTGAATGTATTATAATATGCTGGCGTCTCGGGTACCACTGTAAGTCAGCATGTATTAATTTTGATAAAATAAAAAAAATTAAAGCTTGATTAATATTAAAGTTTCACTCGTGGACGAAATGAGCTGAATAATATGTCATTGGCTGAATGTCACCTTCTTTATTAAACTTACCAAGAAGATAACACATGACGATTTTATACAGATTACCCAATATTTACTTTTTTTGGTAAATAATCATCTTTCAATACCATATTATTAGTACTTAGCAAGATGTAATATTATCATCATCATCACCATCACCCATCTCCCGGCTGCCAAGGGTTTACAATGACATGTTTAGGGATATTGACTTGTTTGCTCATAGCAAGAATATAATAAAAGCGCATGCGAAAGACATTCTTAAAGTGCGATTCGAGTGTCCCTAAAATATTTGATATTGTTATTCTTTTTTTTTTCTCTTTAAAAAAATTTCTTAATGTAAATTCGGAGTAAGTGGATAGTTGTATTTTGTGCGAACTATTCTCTCTTTTTGTCTCACGTCCAATACATAATTTGAAGTTAAGGGAAACCTGTAATTTGCCTTTCTAGATTTAAGTACATACTTGATATAAGAAATATTTGTATGTTACTCAGTTGGTTTTCTAAATAAATAAATTAAATTAAAATAAATTAAATCATATGGTGTATCTTAAAAGTACTATTCCTAGCTTTCAAATAAGTATTTCAGCTACTTAAATCAAATTGTCTAGTCAACGTATTATTCTGACTAATCTTTTATGGCTTCCTAATAAATAAATAGCACCCAATGTAGGACAGTAGCATGGCGTTAGTTTAAAATGAAAACATGTTAACCATTTTACATAGTTTATTAGTTAAAGCGACGGTTAATCACCTATGACCCAGATGAGTCATCAGTACGTGATGTACACCAAGTCAAAATAAGCTGGCGTCACTTCATGCATGTGTCATTTACATAACAAACCTTGTTATAATGCACTGTCTTACAAGCCAACAATTATTATGTCGATCGGGAATTCGCTCATTGATGTGCTCGCTAAGTTTAAAATATTTCGTTACGACACAGTTCCATCGCCAGAGTTTCTTCTATTAGGGGTTAAAGTATGAAATTGCCGTTTTGTATGGACGAAATCAAGAAAAGTCATTTTTTCCATACTAACAATTTTTAGTTTTTTTAAAAACGCCTGAACCGTTTTCGATGCAATTAAAGGTGAAAGTTAGATGGTTATAAAGCTACGCATTATAGTATTTAAATTTATGAAAATCAAAGTATATAATACAAATATACTTATTTGAAGCAAGAAGGTCAGCTGACACATTGTAAGGGGTCTTTTCAACAACTTCCTTTGAAGTAATAGGCACTAGTATTGCATTTTTTTTTTAGTCAAAAGTTACTTTATTTAGTTTTTGATACAATACAAAAAGAATTACGTAATAATACGACTATACTTAAGAGCTATAAACAAAATAAAAAGTGGGAAAATAATCGGCAATTTCATACTTTAACCCCTATTATATCTTTTAAGAACCAAGTCTTAATTTCGCCGATTTCAGACAAATAATAGTGGTTTCATAAGGTGGCAATAAAAAATATGGACCTACGCTAGCTTATTGAACAATAACACTACAAACACGAATAGAGATTAGAGGTGGAACAGAAGCCCGAATAACTAATGGAAACGATACCCGCATGAGGCAGTCGAAATCTAGCTAACAGTTATCATGTGTCGTGTAGTGCCAGCACATAAATATAATAGCAAAACCTTCTTTTTCTATGGGTGTCGTAAAACACGACTGAAGGAATAGTGCCAGAATAAGACGGGCAGCATCGACTTCTCTCCAATATTGGCCAAACTTGGATTATCAACCCGCCTACGAAGGACTTATGTCAACATCCTCTTTTTAAAGAGGCTTGTGTCAAACACTGGACTGATTTGGGTTGGTGGTGATGATGATAATGCGTATTGCAATACCATCATGGTAAGGCATTTAGTGAGAAATACATTTGAAACAGCATCGTAAAAAAACAAAAGTATTAGAAATGTTTTATAGCACCATTACTAAAAAGCATCCTCATTTAATCCCTTGATCGTGAGTTATTCCAGACACAATTGAAATCAATTGTTATCGTGGCACCCGAGTGCCTCCTGGGGGTTGAATGATAAAGGCATACAGAAAACGAACTAGATTTCCCATTAGAATTTAAAATAAAGCTTCACCTGGAAACTCTATACCCCGCAGCAAGATTCTACAACGAATACTACGAATCAATTGATTCAAATTTCCTTAGCAACATTAGAAATTGACATTGACACCTTTAGCCACAACTAGGCAATTTCAAAGAATACACTAGCATGCGTACACTAAGATAAAATCTGAATTTCTTCTACTACACGCAAGTTTCCTTGCACTCCGATTAAGTATTTAATTGGATACGTTAAACAGGGCAGCCGTGTGTGACCGAGTCGTCGGAATAAGGTAATTTATTATGACACAAGCAAAACAGGTAGACACGACAGTTCCCTAAGTGGAATGAGTTCCGTAACGATTTTAATTGAATTGCATATTAATTAAACAGGGACGCAAGCTGAATCAGAATAATAATTCGCTAAGACCCAACAACAGTGCTGTTATGCCGATATGTGAAAAGTATCATGACGTTAGAGATTGCATAAACCCATTGGTTTATGCCCGGAAAATCTATTGTGCCCAAAATTCCGGGGCCTAGGCCTATCTCTAAATGTAACGCATTACGCAAGTAACCTCTGCTTTTTTAATTAAAAAAATATATTAAGTACCGGAATGTATGTGCGCGCATTAAGAATGGCTGCAACTATTTAGATATTTTTGAAGTGAAAACTTCTTTAGCGGCGCTGAGCACTTTTTTGTTGGATGGGTAAAAACTTCCAAACTCGCGTCAGGGTCACGTGATGCTGATCGAAAAAGCGTAAGATCGAGGGGAAGGGAGAGGAACTAGTATCTCCCACTCTTTCTACCGTGCCTGAGTGTGCTGTTTTCTATTATTTTTGAAGAGAAACTTCTTTATCGGCGTTGAAAAAAAATTTACCGTCACGTTTTGCGTCAAATTTTCCCCACTTTTTCGGTTACGCGCCATCTTTTTCTTGCCCCTACCACGGTTGGTTCAGACGATAGCAAAAAGGTAAAGTGAAATAATATTTAACCAATTTAACCAATTTAACCAATTTAACCAATTTAACCAATTTAACCAACTTAACCAACTTAACCAACTTAACCAACTTAACCAACTTAACCAACTTAACCAATTTAACCAATTTAACCAATTTAACCAATGTAACCAATTTAACCAATTTAACCAATTTAACCAATTTAACCAATGTAACCAATTTAACCAATTTAACCAATTTAACCAATTTAACCAATTTAACTAATTTAACCAATTTCTGGAAAGTTGCGTCAAATTTTCGTCACATTTTTCGGTTACGCGCCATCTTTTTCTTGCCCCTACCACGGTTGGTACAGACGATAGCAAAAAGGTAAAGTGAAATAATATTTAACCAATTTAACCAATTTAACCAACTTAACCAACTTAACCAACTTAACCAACTTAACCAACTTAACCAATTTAACCAATGTAACCAATTTAACCAATTTAACCAATTTAACCAATTTAACCAATGTAACCAATTTAACCAATTTAACCAATTTAACCAATTTAACTAATTTAACCAATTTCTGGAAAGTTGCGTCAAATTCGTCACATTTTTCGGTTACGCGCCATATTTTTCTTGCCCCTACCACGGTTGGTTCAGACGATAGCAAAAAGGTAAAGTGAAATAATATTTAACCAACTTAACCAACTTAACCAATTTAATCAATTTAACCAACTTAACTAACTTAACCAACTTAACCAACTTAACCAACTTAACCAACTTAACCAACTTAACCAACTTAACCAACTTAACCAACTTAACCAATTTAACCAATGTAACCAATTTAACCAATTTAACCAATGTTACCAATTTAACCAATTTAACCAATTTAACCAATTTAACCAATTTAACCAATTTAACCAATTTAACTAATTTAACCAATTTCTGGAAAGTTGCGTCAAATTTTCGTCACATTTTTCGGTTACGCGCCATCTTTTTCTTGCCCCTACCACGGTTGGTTCAGACGATAGCAAAAAGGTAAAGTGAAATAATATTTAACCAACTTAACCAACTTAACCAACTTAACCAATTTAACCAATTTAACCAATTTAACCAATTTAACTAATTTAACCAATTTAACCAATTTAACCAATGTAACCAATTTAGCCAATTTTACCAATTTAACCAACTTAACCAATTTAACCAACTTAACCAATTTAACCAACTTAACCAACTTAACCAACTTAACCAATTTAACCAATTTAACTAATTTAACCAATTTAACCAATTTAACCAATTTAACCAATTTAACCAATGTAACCAATTTAACCAACCAATTTAACCAATTTAACTAATTTAACCAATTTCTGGAAAGTTGCGTCAAATTTTCGTCACATTTTTCGGTTACGCGCCATCTTTTTCTTGCCCCTACCACGGTTGGTTCAGACGATAGCAAAAAGGTAAAGTGAAATAATATTTAACCAACTTAACCAACTTAACCAACTTAACCAATTTAACCAATTTAACTAATTTAACCAATTTCACCAATGTAACCAATTTAACCAATTTAACCAATTCAACCAATTTAACCAATTCAACCAATTTAACCAATTTAACCAATTTAACCAATTTAACCAATTTAACCAATTTAACTAATTTAACCAATTTCTGGAAAGTTGCATGTAGATCATTTTTCGAAAAATAAGGCCATAAAGAAGTTTCACTTTTTACGTGTGTACACTATAGTACACGCACAACTTTTTTTTTTATGTTGGTTATGGTCAGGAGGTGTGTTGGAAGTTTTTTTTTAAATTGTATGGCAAAAGCATGTACATATAAACACTTGAACAGACTATTTGCACATGAGTATTTATTCATGTGCTATTTGCTTGCATTATCTTCTTCATCGGTAAGCCCGTGCAAAGCCGGTACTGACATCTAGTTAAGAATAATATTACTATTCTTCAACTCACTATTAGAATTCAAAATGTCCTCATCAGCCTTTAATTAGCTGTTAATCATGTCTACATTTAAATGAGATTAAAGAGCTACTGGCGCCGATAAATGTTTACATCGTTTAAACAAACAATATTGATTATAATGAATGTTTGCGGGCCTAATTTAATCATTGTTACCAATCAACTCAATTGTCTACCCTGCGAACATTACATGAAGCATTAGATGGAGCGCGATTGGAATTATGAAATACAAGCACTGCTTCGTTGAGTGAGACATTGCTGGTTTTTTTTGGAAAGTTTAAGGGTTTCTGCAGAACAAACGCAGGTCAGAAGCGGAGCAGATCAGCAGCAGTGCAGGAGACGGAAACTAAACGCAAAGGCAGTTTCAAAGCCGCTGCAACCGCGTTCAACATAACGGGTTAGCCAGGAAGTCTGAATTACATGTACCGCTTCCAGATCCATGCCAATTTGGAGATTGTTTCCTGAAATGACTTGACCGGGAATCGATGCAAGGATTCTTGCGTCCAATACCACAGTCGACCATTGCAGAACTACGCAAACCAGCCCGCTATTATAAAGTTTCAAATGTTTTTTGTTTACTAATTATTACTTTTTGACATAAAATTTTGGCCTTTTTTATGTCATTAAATATTTACTGAAGATTTATGTTACAGTAACAACTATTAATCCCTCAACCCTCAGGAGGCACTCGGGTACCACGATAACAATTGATTTCAATTGTGTCTGGAATAACTCACGATCAAGGGATAAACAGGACATTGCGTGGGACCAGCCGAGGATCGACCTAAGTGGCGTGCAATTGGAGAGGCCTATGTCCAGCAGTGGACTATGATAGGCTGATGATGATGATGATTGCGTGGAAATGCATATGTATAATCCATATGGCCATTGGCAAAATATTCTGAATAAACTAATAGTTACATTGTACTTAAATAAATAAGTCATTATAGGTCCCTTTTTTGTGTAAAATAAAGGGAGGTTTTTTCAGTGTGTTGTAACTGTTTTTCTGCTTATATTTTGTATTTGAAATGTTTTTGTATCTTTTCGTTCGATATGGTACAGCTAGAAAGTTGCTTTTAGAGAAAGAATACAAACATCAAAATAAACATAGAAAAAGTCGCCAACAAACATGTAATCTTTACTAATATTATAAAGCTAAAGAGTTTGTTTGTTTGTTTGAACGCGCTAATCTCAGGAAGTACTGGTACTGAATTGAAAATATATATTTGTGTTGGATAGTCTATTTATCGAGAAAGGCTTTAGGCTATATAACATCACGCTGCGACCAATAGGAGCGAAGCATCAGTGAAAAATGTTGCAGAAATTGACGCGGACGAAGTCGCGGGCAACACCTAGTAGTTATTACAAAATTGAAATGTATCCGTAACTGTGACAGAATGGTAAATGAAATTTTATCAACAGGCAAAAGGATTCATTTCGTATGAGTTGCCATTTGGTTACATTTGGCGGTTAGCGGGCGGGTTTGCGATCCCAGTTTAGCCAATGGTAGAGGGAAGACGCTACTGCCGTCTTCTTCTGGCAGTACTTCCTTAGTCACCCCTTACGACACCCTAAGGAAAAGAAGAGGTGGTGCTACTTTTTAACGTTCCGGCGGAAAACATACGAACACGGTCAAAGCCTTTCATAATTTTTTAATAAAAAAATATTTAAATCGGTCTAGTATTGGAAAAGTAATCGGGGGACTACGAAACGTTGATTTGGTGTGCTTTTAGTAGGTATTTTCGGTCCAAGAAGCAGTTGTCTCTATCACACTCTGCGGTGAAGGCGTTTGGCACTGCGCGACAGCAATAGATTTTACAAATACCTATTTTTCAATTCTCTCGCCCGTAGTGTTTCCTCTTTAGGTAATAAATACAATATTTTAAGATAAGACCAGTTAGCTTATTACCCCAGCTGTACCTACACTGCAGAAATCTCGAATAACATCAACCAATAACTTATATTGACTTACGCCACTAATTTCGACGACAGTTAAGTTCAAAACTCGACCGTAAATATCGTATCCCGAAATTGGCGCGGCCATAACATTTCATCTTCGGCTGAAACTGCCATTGTGCATTGTTCCCGGCGAAATGCGCTGGCGCAAGTTTGATCGGCTTTGGGCTTTATGACCCGTAGAGGGTATATCTCGTCTGAGGTTATTGCTTGCTTTTGCTTAATTCGATTTTTACATTAGCCTTGCGCGAGTTGAACACGGCATTGCGTGATTACTCAATAAAAAAAAACTGAAAGTTTTCTTTTACCACCGTTCAAGTTTTTATTGGTGTATTTGATCAAGATCGCTTAAGATACAAAAATTATTCCGATTTCATGTAATTAAAACATTTTTAGTGAGTACATAGTTATGGTAACAACACTTCGATTATAAAAACGAACTGTAAAAAGAGTATTGAAAATAGGTATTTTTTTTTTGCATATAAAGTATTAAGAATGTACCTAATATGTCAAATCAAATATTAACTCCGTTAACTTTTCTTATCGCTATTGCTTAAAGACAGTTATGGCAGAATATTATAACATAGGTTAATACCTACCAACATACCTACTAACTTTAGGAAGTAAGGGCGTTATTGTTTTCAGTCATATTTATTTATTTTGGTATTACTTTAAAAAACCAATCCCTAATCTTTCGAAACATTCAGTAGATTAATTATTTGAAAATACAACTCCTTAATTAAATAACAATGTTAACTGCCTTAGATGCATACAAACCTGCAATCTTCCGCTTACTGTTTTAACCACTGAGATACCTACCAAAGCATTGTTTGTGTTTTGAAATTCGTTCATTGTTTTAATCAGATGACTAATGCTATGTTAACCAATGTTAATGTTTGGCAAATGGTGGACCAATATTCAAAAGATAACCGGAATAACTTTCTAGTGACAAAACACAACCCTTATGAGATAACCGAAAGTAATTACTAAGCCAATTAGAATGGAAATGAGGCATTCTCTGATATTCATTTGAAGGGACTTTCATTGATAAGATAACAAACTAGTTGTGTTAACTTGAGTCAGTCTGGAAGGCAACATAATGTGACCAAATGTTTTTAAAAATATTTTTTTTAATCCCTCGATCGTGAGTTACTCCAGACACAATTGAAATCAATTGTTACCGTGGCACCCGAGTGCCTCCTAGGGGTTGAGGGATTCAATCAGATTTTTAGCATTTAATTTTGTTTGTGGATTAACATGTTTGTTTGTGGATTACCCAGTGTTTCATTAACTTCGAAATCATGAATGACTCAAAAGTGTTCAATGCATTGTTTTAGTAGTCTTGAACCTCTGTGTTTGCCTTTCAGACAAAACTAGTATGAGGCATACTGGTTGGAATGTTTTGACTGCCTGTTAAAGGAACAGGTAGGAAAAATTGTGTTTAATATTTTAAAATACCTAGCTATAATAAAGAATACGGGACCTACTTTATATTTTTTAACAGTAACTGATCAAAATTGCTGCAAAGTCAAAACTTAGCAAGTGTTATTTTTTTTTGGTTTAACCCCTCGATTGAATGTTATTCCAGACAATAATAATTAAAATCAATTTTTATGGCGACCGCCAGCGGTCTTATGATCCTAGGAGTTAATAGGAAAGTAGAATAAAAGTTTTTTGGTATGAAATTGATTGTAGATTTTTAATCTACCATCTAGTAATTTATATTCATTCTTTTAATAAAAATATTTGAAATTAAAAGTTTCGACTTGTGTAGAAATAAAAAAAAATACTGAGTAACAACTAAACTTACATATTGTGAAACACTATAATTTAATTTTATTAGTAACATACAAAAGCTATGTAGCTAGTAAATTAGGATTGAGTTCAAAAACTTTGTGTAAACTTGAAACTTGTAAATAGGAAAAAGTATTTAAAGAACAAAAGAATTTTCTTTACAACCAGGTATTTAGGTGAAGGCAACAAACTCTAATTTCTTTTAACCCTCACCTACTAACACACTTGTTATTGAGTCATTTTCTTTGCCAATCATACACTGATCTTCAGCTATTTTAAGAATAAGAAACCGCGCGTCTGTATTTGTTCTATAACTTCTATTCGCGCCAAAATACCAACGAAAAGAGGTCTCGCACCCGAAGTGCCTACGCAATCGCATCGGAATGCACACACATGATGCTAAGAACCTTTTTATTTGGACTTTTTCTTTTTATAATAAGCCCTACGTAACCAGCATTTCCGGGAATAAATTGCGTTACTAGCTACATCCAGCATAAATTTTAGTTCATTAGTAAATAACATGGTACTAAATAACTACAACTTTCATTCAAAACTTACAGTTTCCTTTTGTTCACAACATAAAAATAAATATTTTGACAAAAACTACACACACGTTCACTGCTTGCACTACTTCACTGCGAAATGTCAAACTTTTTCTGATTCGGTGTTGCCACGTTTGAATTGTATTTTCCCCCAACTGAATGTCTTCATCATTGCGTTTTTAAAATGACGATTTTATTTTTTAATATATAATATATAAGTAATATTTAAATTTTATTCACAATAGATTATATTTCGAATTAGTTTAGGCAAATTGGGCTATCGACTCAGAAATATTTTGAACTGACTTTCGTTGAAATTGAAATGGTGTTGCTAGTAAAATTATTAATACACCCGAAATGTAAATTCTCACGAAATTCTTTGCCAGCTGAGTGGTTCACGTTACCTACCTTTTCTAATTATTATTAGCGGTGCGGTAACTAAAAATAGGTCAAATATTTAAAAATGCCCGTTGGCACGTATTGCGGTCCGCACCGGTCGTAATCACATTCGCGGAGTGTTGAGTGGGAAATCAATGCACTGTTAATTTAGAATTTTACCCTTTTCGATATTGTTTGCTGTCCCTTTTAATGAAAAGTTTTTTTATTTAAGTTATTAAAAGTAGGACTAGTGGTATTCACGTTACTTTACTTAATCGTGTATGTAATTGGTGACTTCATCGCCCATAATGCAATTGCTGTTTAGCCCATGGTTGACTTGTAAACAACTCCGAGAAAAGTTTAGTAGAAATTTTAGAAGTACCTAAAGTATGGGTACCTACATATTTTACATGATTAACTTATTGTTAACTTGAAAATGGTTAAAAAAAAATACCCAGTAGGTAAGTAGGTAACTACTTTCAAAACTGTAAAAAGGTAAGTTTGTTGAGGTGTTTCGTGATCCAAAACATGTAGGTAATATACTTTGAAAGTTGTACTTAAAAAGTATTTTTAATTATCTGGGACCCCTTTTTTTATTTAACCAATAAACGTTGGAATTGTTTAGGTACCTACTAAAAATCTATGGAACACTTCTTGAAGTCTAATCATTAGGCATACCTATGTACCTATTGACAAAATAATGAAGCTACTAACCGCTAAGAGACACGCAATAATTTAGGTAGGTAGGTATTGGTATACCTATTAAGGAGATTCATTTTATCAGACATAATTTCTGCAACAAAATTTTGTTTAAAGTTAATAACTACATAGGTACATTTATAGCTTTAATTTTTTAAAATGCCTTTCTGGTAACAATAACAGTGTATTTTTTTTTTGCCTCGTTAAAGTGTGATTTTATATTTATTTACAGTTAGTACTGTACTTAAACATAAGCAAATCAATAACTTTTTAATGTATTTAAATTCAAATAATTTATTGCATTGCATAGTAGGTATAACAAAGGTGTTACAAGTAGGTAGGTACCTATCCTATTAAAAATACTTTCGTAATCAAGTAGACCGATACAGCTCTTTAAATAAAATAACGACAACAATAAGTTTATTGATTTTATTACTGCTTGATTTAAGGACGTTATATTTTTATTCAAAAATACTTAAATGAAACTAAGAAGTTGGGAATATTTATTCATGTGCTATAAACGTGAAAGTTAATGGATGTTTGTTATTCTTTCACCCAAAAACTACTGAACAGATTATGATAAAGTTTTCCAGTAATGTAGCTTGGCTATGAGAATAATAGGTATTATAGGTACTTAATAATAGGATATAACTCATCCCGAAATTCCATTTAGTTCCCGTGGGAGCACGGCGGAATATAGTATTCTGTTTCAAGTCTCGTGGTTCATATGATAGATGGCGCTGCCAGTTGTTTACCAAATCTATTCGGGGGTTAAAGCAAACATGATCAAAGAAAATAAAGATAAACAAGAATGCTGATGTCTAAGAAACGCGAGAGTCATTACCATAAATTACGTTAGATGGCGTTACAAGTTTCGCATTTAGCTCGCATGTAAAAAAATGTTTGAAATATGCAAAATATCGCATTATTATATTTTAGTTTGTCATGCTTACTAATATTTTAGTTCAAAATAGAACTACCTGTGATTATAAGAAGTCTAAAATACAATTTCGATTTTAGCTCGTTTTATTTAAAGATGGTTTGAACATCTCGATAAATAGCACGTTTGAACATCAGTTTTAATTGCAAACATTTATACTAACATACGCTAGATGGCGCAAACTTGTTATTTTGAAAGGACGCAGTGTTATGACGTTTTCGATAAAATTATGCTCGTTCGTTGCCCAGAGTTCAATAAACTTTCGGGTCAGGGTTTTTTTGGACATTTTTATTTAGGTTTCAGAATTATATTTTCTGAAAACTTAAAATAGGTTTTCAATTTGTTTTAAGTTTTAAGAAATTAAAAATAATAAATGAAACGATTCTAATTATAAAACGCAGACGTTTTAAAATACTGTAAGCATTATTTTTAAAAACCAATCATTGCATTACCATAAGCCATACACAGATTTAATAAATTGACGATTTGATTTGGGCACAAACAAACATATTGAATTAACCTGTAGATATAAAAGATAATAAATAAATAAATGTGGACAACATCACATATGTACTTACATTGGTCTGATTCCAATTTGA
This sequence comes from Anania crocealis, assembly GCA_949315895.1. Classification (NCBI taxonomy): domain Eukaryota; kingdom Metazoa; phylum Arthropoda; class Insecta; order Lepidoptera; family Crambidae; genus Anania; species Anania crocealis. Next base: position 3,055,282 of record OX438874.1, on the reverse strand, counting down.
ATAACTATTTAAAGCATTCGTGTTTTGGAAACCAGGACCTAGTATTATATTATCTGTGCCAGGACCAACGAAGGAACCATTAACACCCAGACACGTGAAAATGTAGAAAAACTCATTTTTTCTACATTGACCCGTCCGGGAATCGAACCCGGGACCTCGGAGCAGGCGACACCTTGAAAACCGGTGTGTACGCCACTCCGCCACAGAGGTCGTCAGAAGATATAAAGAACTAAATCAGTAGGTACTTACCAACTTTTACCTAGTTTATGATTTCAAAAACATGTTTTATTTAGGTACTTTAACAGGTACCTACATTGTTATGTTGCATCATTAAAGTGACTCGTCATTTAGGTATCAAGGAGAAAGATTTATACCAGGAATACTATTAGTATTGAGGTTGGGAACAGTTAGTATTAAAAAGTTAAAATACTAAATTAAAACAATGTTGCGGCTTATGACTTTAGTGCTGCGTGATTTTAGACTTAATAACTATTGACACGACGACGGATTCAGATGAAATTATACAATGTGACGTTGCCAATTCGGCAAAGTTACAATGCGCATTGCGTTCTCCTACTGGTGCCATTATACCTATAAGTACTTTAATTATACAACGTGTAACAGAATAAACGCACACTGAGAAAGTAGTTTGTTCAAAGTCAGTACTAATTCGAATCATATTTTAAATAAGTTTTTTTTTCTCAAAAATATCTAAAATTAATTTAAATACAGTCACCTCTTTATGCACATAGAAAAGACAAAGTTAATAAACAAACGAAAATAAAACCTAAGTCAAGGTAATAAGACTTTTAAAAATGTCAATTGAAAATTTGTTAAACAAAAGAAAGTACAGCGACAGTACATCAAGTTAAACAGTTGAACTGCGATAACAACTTGTATTACGTAAGGCATAAAGGCGGTCTCAAGGTCAACATGTTTAGTCTGATGTGCCGCCGTGTGTACATAACGCGATCTAATAAATCCGTAAATTTATCTTTCATTTCAATGTATGTGTTCGCGTAAACTCAAGAAAACAGTAAAATAAAGTAAGCTTTATTTCAATAGTATTAAGATTGACGAAAACAGCGGCTTACACAATCGCACACACAACACAACAATAGGCACGTGCCAAAATACAATCATAGTTCCTTCATCCTTACGCTATCTCTTTTTCGCATACTCAGAACGGTGAGAAAGAGCGAGATAAAACTAGCGTGTCATCCGATCTCGGCAGTGCCCGGACATGGTCAACAAGGGGGTTATTAAGTGAATTCGAATAGACTTTGACCTCGGTCGGCGCCGTCTATCTCTTTCAGTTCACCGCTTACATCGAAGACAGAAACTAAGATTGTCGAATGTTAGACAAAGTGAAAACTATTTGCGTAGTAGTACCCCTAAGCGCTTGCGGCGTAAACAAACTATCTCTCGTCATGCGCCGGTTGTAACTTGGGCATTTTTAATTTCAGTTGCTTGAACGAAAATGTGACTTTGAACAACTACAGTATAAAAAATTGAATCATTAGCTTAAATTATCTGATATAAAATTATGATTTATTTAATTCTCTAATACAAGGGGCGGCAAACCGCAGCACGCGGATGTCTTACTTGCGGACTAAGTATAATTTTTTTACAAATGAGTTCTAAATTCCAAAATAATTGCATGAACGAACCATGATGAGAACTTGAGTGCCATTCTTCTAATTGCAACTACAAATATGACAGCTAAAATACAAAAACTAGCCTGCATTTCGCGCGGGATCTCAGACATAACATTGTTTCAGTATATAAACTTGAAAAATTTTGTCTCAGGCGGGACTCGAACCCGCATCTCCTCGCATGCCGGGCGGGCGCCATACCATTAGGCAACCGAGACCCTGTGACACGGCGCGAATTTTTCAAGCATATTCTTACGCTGTGAGCCAGCGTTGTTTCATCAAATGTTAGGAGTTTGCACCCCCAACACCCGAAAGAAACATCTTTGCAGATGTTTGACAGTCAGTTAAGATGAAACAGCTATTTATATACTTTGCCTAATGGTATGGCGCCCGCCCGGCATGCGAGGAGATGCGGGTTCGAGTCCCGCCTGAGACAAAATTTTTTCAAGTTTATATACTGATATTATAAGTGCAATTAAGTTGCTAAAATATCAAATAAAGTATATAACATTATTTATTACTAGCGGACCCGACAGACGTTGTCCTGTCTTAACTATGAATATTGATTTCGAATCGGTATAGTTAATAATTCAAAAAAACTCAGATACTTAGTTTACAACTTTATTTTATCGACATGCAAATGCTAACGGCACTGGAAATTGTAACCGTTTGCAGTACGCTTCCTGTCAATGTTGTGTCAAACGCCATAATGATACATTTAAAAAGTTTAAATTGTCAAAAGGGCTAAGGTTACATTAAAAATAATTTAATATGGTGGTTACGTATTCTTAAATTTTCTAATTATCTGCGCAATTTTCTTATTTTTTTCTTTTATAAGAACATTCTCCTTACAATAACAAACAAACAAAAAAGAGTTAGCGAAATCGGTCCAGCCGTTCCTTTATTTTAGCGGTTAAATTGGCAGCACTATTTGAAAGTCAATATGCTTAAAAATTAATTTTATATCAAGAATCTACATAAAACATGCTATAAAATAGAATAAACAACATAAAAACACTGTCCCACGAATTTGCATGTAGTGGAATTCCACTATAACGTGACGGGCTAATTTTTCAACTTCCTCTACGAATTTTACAAAATAATGTTATTTTTTTGATAACGGCTACATTCCCAAATCCACTAAAGCTAGTGTGAGCGTCATCAGTGTAAAAAAATACGAAGTGTGAAGCGGTTGAGTTACGCTGGCACCAAAACCATCATTCCGCATACGTGACACAAATTTTTCAAGTAAATAGTAAGTACTTTTTTATTACTAAAATATTTTTTTCTAATACTGTAATATCTATAGAATGCGAAAAGGTTTGGACTGATCATCTAATTGCATTTCTTAACGATGAAAAGTATTTCTAAAATTTTTATGCATTCATTCGTCACATCCATATCGTCACGTTACGTATATGCGGATCGCAAAAAGTGACGTTTGGAATTGTTACACGCATAATTCACACCTACGGTTTTTAAGTTAAAATTATGGCAATGGCAGCACAGGCTAGTAAATGAATTTTAAGAACAAATTTCCAGGATGTATTATTGAATTAAACTAAAATAAATAACTTGTGTTTTAGATGTGTAAAAACGTAAGTTATTTATTTTAGTTAATGTACCGAATTATTTTAAAAATATGGAGTTCCGAATCTTTAACAGTAAAGTGACGAATTGGATCAATTTAACAAAATATCGTTGTAGTTTAAATGGTGTTATTTTATGTGATAGTGATTTTAGAATGATAACTTTAGTTTTCACTTGTTTATTCAAATCTTACGATCACCTTTATAATTTAACAGCCCAAAACATTTCGTGACGTTGCGGCACTTTGAATGATACACATAACACAACAATAGCAATTTATTTAATTTTATTAAATATTTCCTATAACATGCATATATTTATGTATTCTACGTTTATCTCTTCTCACATCTAAGTTAATTGTAGACTAAATTAACATTATTGTATTTCGTCACTTCCGCTGCGTAACACAGCAACTGAAATTAAAAATGCCCAACTATCAGTGTGTAAAATAATTAGTTCGCGATGGCTTTTCGGTATTCAAATCTACTGCAGATTGACACACACAGACACCGAAATGGTGAGAACATTGGCAGTATGTGATGACAATGTGGCTCTTGCGTGCAGAAATCCTTTCAGCAAGTTATATAAAAGAAAGAAAGGAAAATAAAAGTGTGAGACAGATAAATGATATAGATGACGATAGCATGAACACTTTAGCAAAAAAGGTTTTAATTTCTTTATTCAATAAATTACCTCTGTTAATAACCATCTAATTCTATGTTGATTTAGACTAACATCACAAAATATTAAAAAATAATTCGAAAAATACGAAACCGACCAAAACTCAAACGCATTCACTCTACTTCGAACGCGCTAAACATCATTGAATTCGCCGAGTAATTCACCTGCGCAGTGGAAACTTAATCCCTCGATCGTGAGTTATTCCTGACACAAATAAAATCAATTGTTAACGCGACAACCGGTTGTCGCTTGGGGTTTGAAGTTATCTATTCTTTAGTCACGTGTCTTGCCTTTTAACATCCCGACCCGCGCCCCACAGCCGGCCCTTCGGACTTCTACCTTAGGAATTAGGATCGCTTTTTGCATATTCAGTCACACGAGGGGCGGGCGACGCAGCTCGGCCGCGCATCTCCCGCGCCGCATCCCGCTACCGTTTTACTACACTTACTAAGAATAATACGCATGCGCACTAATGTTTTCAAAATTTATGTTTTTTAATGGAAATTCCAAAATTTTAAAAATCGGGTGTATTTCACTAATACACACAGTTATAGCAATTGTTTTAGGTACAAAATACACAGTAAATTTTTCCACTCGGTAAAAAAAGTCACCCAGTATATAATTAAATATGTATAAGTACTGTTTGTGTATATATCCTTTATATTCAGTACCAAACACAAAATAACCTAAATGAAATCAAGTTGACAATTAATTGTTAAAATAACTTCTGTTGCTTTCTTTCTTCCTTTCCATAGCCGGAATGCTATTTCAATATACTCCCTGACTAGTTTTTTCGTTAGCTTGGCTTAAATATTTAAAAATCTCAAAATACATGGTATTAATTTTAAGAATTCAATTATTTCACAAAATAATTTGTTTCACATAAAAAACATCTCTAAGTAGGTATATCTTGTCAAAATAATTCTACAAACTAATTTAAAATAAATAGTTTGTTTGATAAATTGTAAACGTACCTTCAACATTTTGGAAAAATATAAAACCAAAAATTATGTTATTATTATTATTATTATGTTCGTCATTTTCCAATCACGGGACTATGGAGTCCCGGACCTTTGGAAGGCATACGGGCGGTCGAAAAGAAAGACGCGGAACCCGGAATAAAATATGCGCGCGTGTCGCGTTGCCTCGAGTCCGCCCGCGGCGGGGCCTCTTGTTAGGTGCGCTTGCGTCTTGGACGTGGGGCCTGGAGCTGCGGAGTCCGGATGCGGGGCTAGCTTTTGCTTCTCATCGAGAGAAGGCACCCGATAAAACCTAAAGACGCACGGAGTGTCACTAGCATGTACTCATAAAAGGTCGCGCTATTCTAGAATGCAATCAGCGTGGAACTGAGTTCTGTAAGTAGTTATTTTTCAGAGGACTACTAGCGAAGGGGTGCTTAAGCCCTCCTTTTTCTGGCTGGCGGTCTATCAATTTTTAAAGTATTAATGTCGTTGTATCATCATCATAATAACTAAACTACAATAAAAAAAAGACACTCGTTTAGGAGCTTCGCTATCACATACTGGTAATGTAAACATATACTCGTCAAGCTAATAAACTGAAAAAAGTGTAAAATAAATAAATTAGGCACATTAAAATGTAATGTGTATATTAATTTGCATTGTTTAAATCCGATTTGAATACACATATTTATCAGGAATTTAGGACGTTCGAACCATTAGGCCAAACGGGCTCTTACAATGTCGACGAATTTTAGTGTCTATTGGTACTTGTGACACAATTAATTTGGATGTCATTTCATGAAAATTCGTCCTAATGCTGTTCAACGCCATCTCGTGACTCGCATTTCATATTATCTTGTTAGATGTTGGAGCTGTATCAACTTTTCGTTAGATGGCACCGGATATTGCACACTTCAGCGTGAACACAAACTCCATCTATTATATTAAGTCGAACCTGGAGGTACGAGCGAAGATAATAAGTTTTACGCGAGTTTTTTCATTTGTATGACATTAGCATTCTTGTTTATCTTTATTTTCTTTGACATGATTCATTTCTCTCTGGCGCTACTAGAGACGTGGATGAAATGTACTAATATTATAAATGGGAAAGTGTGCGTGTCGGTTTGCTTGTCTGTCTTTCACGGCAAAGCGGAGCGACAAATTTACGTGATTTTTTAAGAGAAAATAGTAAAAGAGATGGAGAGTGACATAGGCTACTATTTATCTCTTTCTAACCTTCCAATTCTCTAAAATGGAGGGTGAAAGCTTGTATGGAGCATTCCACAATTTTCAAGGTAGAAAGCTAAAAATTGGTGTGTGTTACTTAGTTACTAACAAAAAAATCGTACATCATCTTTTTTTTTTAATCCGCTCCTAACTCCTTAAAAGAGGGGGTGAAATTATTGTTTTCATTGTTACCCCTTTAGCGCGAGCGAAGCCGCAGGCAAAAGCCAATGAATAATAATTTTATGTTAATAAACATATTATCTTATTCTGTGTGTGATAAAAACATTAAGTAGGTATCCCATTTGCTTTGCAAATTTTTCGAAGTTATAACAATCGTAGACCAAAATTAAATCATCAATCACTTAATAGTCCATAGTTGTTAATTCCTGCCATCGTAACACCTACGTATGAATGATTCTGTCGACGAAACAAATCTAGGTGAACGGTCCTGACGGCGAATATTTACTTGATATTATAAACTAGCTGTTGCCCGCGACTTCGTCCGCGTCAATTTCTGTTATTACGATCGCGATAATTTTTGTAACATTTTTCACTAAGTAATGCTTTGCTCCTATTGGTTGCAGCGTGATTATAGATAGCCTAAAGCCTTTTATCAATAAATGGACTATCCAACACAAAAATATTTTTTCAAATCTAACTAGTACTTCCTGAGATTAGCGCGTTCAAACAAACAAACAAACTTACAATATTAGTATAGATGTGAATGTAAGTTATGTGAATGTAATACGCTTCCAACGAACGCGAAAAAATATACCCTATATAATATATCTACAGGATGAAATTTTAACCACTTTCCAAAATTTTTGTAGGCGTTCAGTATCGTATTTAGAGCCCATTTATGACGTAAAAAACGTAAATCAAGTTTTCAGCCGAAAATATTTTTCGCAAAATAGTTTTAAATTTTTAAAGTTTTAGGCCTGTTTAGGTATAAAGAGAAAATCAAAAACTGATTAGTATCGTAATGAATTAATGTGATGTGCATTGCGTAAAGAAATTTTAGATTTTTGTGGGACATTTTCTAAGTGCTTTATCTTGACATTTTTGTACTGGGCTTATACCAAAAGAAAAAATACGTCATTTGTTTTTTGTCTCGTAGTGTGTATTGATATATTAAAATTTGGAAGGTGGTTAAAATTTCATCCTGTATATAATAAAAACATAACCGATCACCATGAAATTTTGTAAGTAGGTACACATATTCTTGGAAGCATTAGAAGTAACATAGAATACTTTTTAAATATTATTCGCGGGCAACAATTTATGATATTAATAAGACTTTGTGATTTAAAGTTTATAATGAACTCCTAAAACACCTAGTGCCTTTTGTCCGCTGGTACTGGTACCAACCCAATATCAGGTTTGTTTGTTTGTTTAAATGCGCTAACCTCTGGAACTACTGAGTAGTTCGAATTTGAAAAAATGTTTTTGTGTTGGATAGTTCATTTATCGAGAAAGGCTTTAGGCTATATTCTTTTAAAAACTTCTTAATCGCGATCATAATAACAGAAATTGACACGGACGAAGTCGCGGGCAACAGCTAGTATCTATTTATTATCTTAACATATACACCAGCTGTCTAGTGAAACTATTAAAAACATAAGTTATCATGCGTACAGTCAAAAACGTCATTTTATTTATTCAATCAAGTAGGTATTAGGGTTTTTTTATGTTTTAGGAAAAGATTTATATCTAAAAAATACCGACGCGACGACAGATACATTGGTATTCATAATTCATACTATTCATATATTGACTCACTCTATTTCTAGCTTGGCAGTCCCTCAAGGGCTGTAAAACCGAAATACAGAGTAGGTAGGTATTAGCTAATTGCATAGCTTAATTAACCACTAACTAAACTGCATTACCTAGTTAGCCACCTAGTTATTTTTGAATTTAAAACTGTGTATTAAAATTATCCCATTTGAACCGTACCTTTTCCCGGGATAAAAGTAGCCATGTTATTTCAGCCAATAAACTAACACCGTACCATATTTCAATCAGATCCGTTGAGTAGTTTTAGCGTGAAAGAGTAACAAACTTCCATACATTCTTACAAACTTTCGTGTTTATAATACTAAGTAATAGGATTAGCTTCTTAAATTTAAACTTGTACAGTTCGAAGTCGAAGTGTCTTTTTCTAGAGAGTATTTTTCTTGATCTTTTGATTTATCGTTACTTGACCAGACCACAGACGTTGGTATTTATTTAGAAAAAATAAAATCAAATGTAACTTTTTAATAGTTTTGACGGGATAAGTCGATTTTGCCAGCCTTAAATTCAAACCGAGTTCCTTTCCCGCGTTGATTTTGCCACTGGACTGCTGCTGAACTGTAACTTTACTTGCTTTTGTGATTATTCGCTTGTGAGGTAGGTACCGAGTAAAGTGTTAACAAGCGGAATTTTATTATTGGCATAATATTTTAAGTTGCCATTTAACTAAGGATCTGGTGGCGCGGGACCGTTATGAAGATCCTTAGGGGTGGCCTATATTTAGCAGTGCGCATTGCTGGCTTCTCATCGTCGATCCCACAATGCCTTAAGACGAAAGTCTTCAATCAGTGCGTCCTACCCGTCATGACATACGGAGCCGAAACGTGGACACTGACGGTACGGCTAGTCCACAAGTTTAGCTCAGCGGGCTATGGAAAGAGCTATGCTCGGAGTTTCTCTTAGGGATAAAATCAGAAATGGGGTGATCCGGCAGAGAACTAAAGTTACCGACATCGCCCACCGGATTAGCAAGCTGAAGTGGCAGTGGGCTGGCCATATTAGCCGCAGAACCGACAACCGCTGGGGTAAACGAGTTCTTGAGTGGAGACCGCGTCTCGGCAAACATAGTGTAGGACGCCCTCAGTCTAGGTGGAGTGATGATTTGCGCAAGGTGGGTGGCAGTAGCTGGATGCGAAAGCCGAGGATCGACCTAAGTGGCGTGCAATTGGAGAGGCCTATGTCCAGCAGTGGACTGTGATAGGCTGATGATGATGATGATGATGATGATGATTGTTGGCTGAGATGATGAAGATGATGATTTTATATTTTCTTAGCCTGCGACCCGCCCTTACATCACCCGTCTGAAGCTGATGCGGGTATAAATATTGGAAAGAGTTTTTTAAGGAAATAGATACCTACACACAAAAAATATGTTTCTACAAAGTTCGCCGGGTCAACTAAGTAGTATTAATTTTTACAGCCTGGTAGGACTTAAAGCCACAATTTTGACATTTTTTTTAAAAAATTCTTCGACTATACAGGTGAAATTTCAACCAAAATTTTTGTAGGCGTTCAATATCGTATTTAGAGCCCATTTATTTGTTTTTTGTCTCGTAGATTGATATATTAAAAGGATATTGACCAAAAAACTATAGAAACTCGGCCCACTTTGCGTCAGCATGCTTCTTTACAAAAAGTTAGGAAAAATCGAAAATATATTAAAGAGTAGACACAAAAAATATTTCAGAAATATAATTAGGGGTTTACGAGAAATTCAATGGCAGATTAGGCATTTTGAGGTTATGTTTTGTGATTGCAGTAGTTAATGTAGGTACCTATCTCACCAAGTTAATATAGCTAGCTATTGTTTTAAGGCACAAGAGCTGATGAACACAAGTTAGAAGGATTGACGGGAATGACTAGGGAACAATTAAGGCGAAATTATGAGGCACATATAAATTAAGTCCGTAAAAGCTTGATTTTTGGAGTCAGATTTTATTATACATACATTTCTTTAAGTTGGAGTCACAGTCCTAAGCTATGTTATGCTAATGTAGACCTCTATCCAACTCACACCAAAATCAAGCTATACTTTACAAAGTATGTGACAGGAGAAGTAAAACAAATAGGTTATAGGTTATTTAAAATAGAGTACTATTTGTTACCTAGTGTATGTCTTACATTTTTATTATTTAATAACATTATATACCCTAATAAAAAAAAGTTAAATCTAAAAATGGAGCAGGAGCCTGGATGTCATGCGATTCTAGCTCAGGTAACCTAACAAACCACTGTCATAATGTGTGCGTAACAACCAGGCCCCTAATTCGCGTAACCGAATCGTATCACAATCGTAATTGGGCGACAGGTTTTTGACAGTTCGAGTATGGGCTAAATGTCAAAATCGTCCAATTCAATCACGATCGAACTGCGATTCGGTTACGCGAATTAGGCCCCTGTTGTTATTGTTAAAAACGGAATCGGGAGACAGAATTATGCTTTGCTCGAATGACAGTGATTGATACTATACCTATTATGACAATTATTACAAATCGACATAAATGGCGCTTCGTTCCGAATTTAACCATTATCGATTTTGACCCTACTTAAAATAGTTTCCAAATTCATAGTTCCTTGTCTTTGAACCCGTGTGTACACGATAATATCGATTTTGGCTCATTTCGGAACTACACCGGAAATGTATTTGCAACTATTTAAGTGTTTCTTTTAAACCCCTATTTATTTGATATTAGCAAAAATACCAGTACAATTATAATTTGAAAAGAGATTTTTGAAATATAAACTACAAAGACGCAATCTGGGCCTGGTTTTGGTCATTATCTTTTGGAAGGTGATTAAAATTTCACCCTGTATGTCTGGGCATCTTAATTGGAGCAGTCGCCCGGTAAACGAAATGTTGTGAACTCGACTCCCACTTTGAATTTAAGATTTGTATTTTTAATTGCACTAGCAATTTATTTGCCTAATTAACAGTTTTAAAAACAGTATAATTTGCGTTTCATATGAGTACTAAATAAGGGTACTTAAAATGATAAAGCCAATGAACAGTAAACATTTTTATTGTAAATATTTTTATTGTATCCCTTTACACTCGCGATGCACTCGATGGCTTCTCAAAGCTTCTTCCGAGACCCGCCATGGCGGATGGTTTTAGAGATTTAGGATTAATGGCCGACTGGGAAATTTAGAAGTGAGAAGATTTACCCCGATCACAGGTCAGCCAATCACGGCCGTTATTTATTTTTGGCCCTACTTGATTAAGATGGCGGGAAGTTATCTGGACAATAGTAGCCTGGTTACAGGAATAAATGACTAGCTATCCAGTGTTAATGCTTGTATTTTGTAGTGAAAAGCTAAAGCTGAGTTAACAAAGAATAACCATATTATGGTGACGAGAAACCGGGGGCAGTTCTTCATGAAGTATTAGGCACACGCGATTTAACATTAAGTCTGCCATGGCAAGTCCCTACTATCGTTTGCAAAATTATACAAGCAACTCTACGCGATACATCTTCAGTCGGCTCGTATTATAATGCACTTAGACACTACGCAACTGACTTTATCATCCGATTGAGCTCGTTACCCAAAATATTAGTGACAAATGTGAAATATTAAGATATTTTTATCCAGTATATACGATTACAAAATCATAAAAAAATATTAAATTAAAAATTAAAATATTTCTTTGTATCACGTACGTTTTGCGTTCGTCGTTAACCGTGCTTCTATTCACTTCAGTATAAAATTCGGATAAATTGGTCTCTACTTATATGGCATTAACTAGAACTAATTTTATTTTACTTAATTTCATAATATAAGTACAACAGTGAATAAAGTGTTTAAGATATAAAAATGAAACAAATTGTTGTCATTCGTTATGTAAAAAAACATAATTCGTTTTGTAATCGTGCATACCTACCAATGAAATCTGTGCAAGAATAAAATATTTAAACATTACTTAAATATTTGAAAAAAAATAACAGATCGGTTAGAAATTTCAAATGCCCAACAACTAAAGCATTGTGATAAAATCAAGAGAGATGTAAATTCGGCGATTATTACGATATCTAATTAACTATTTAATAGGTGAGCACTACTTATTTCTTTTACATTATCTGTGCCAAGTTGTTACTGTCCTAGGTAATGTGATTCGACATAGCCGTACAAGAGTCAATTATAAACTTTTTGCCATGTGAAAGAGGCAGAAGTTAGATAGTTCAAATAATTGTTTTTTTAGATTATCATAAAATTACATAAAGTAAAACTAAACACGATTGCTGTCAATAAGAGTCAAGTCACCCTTTACATTTATTGTTATAGTTAAGTTAAGTAGTTTAAAATTTAACAAATCGGCTCTTGTAAGCTATGACAGTTTTATATTTTATCAATAACCTCTTAACGCTCTTTTTAATGTGTGGTAGTGGTGTAAAAATATTAAAGGTAACTCATGAGTACTTACAATAAATGTGATTTAAGTTTCAATGTACAAATTAAACTTGGTAACATGATAGATAAAAATAATTCCATTCAGAAAATCTCAAGAAACGATGTCTGCTACCGGTTTTTGTTGAAAAAAATCGTTAAAATGTTTTTTTTTTGTAATCTGGTAATTTATAGAAATATAATATATAACATTATGTCGCTACAATTTTTAGTTTTTCTCGTTTAGTTAACAAAATTGATACTGTAGGTATGGATTTATAAAATAAGTATCATTCCCTAGTTCTCTTTGTTAATAATTATGAAATAGTGGTAGCAAATACCGTTTATTGAAATAATTAGACAGTACCTACCTAACTGTAAGCGTCTCCTTAAAGGACATGACACTGTTTGGTATAAGTAACATACTCTTAAAAGACTGTAACTGTTTCTTCAGCCGTTTCCAACAAGACATTTTAAGGCGACTCAGCATAGCGACTAAACGCTATTTTAATTTTTTAAAGTTTTATCTAAGAACTTTAATTTTTCTAGTTCAAAAATTTGTAAGGTGTTTAGCGTAGAAGAATATTATTTTGTTAACAAATATAACTATAATAGTATTTTTATATAAATAGCTATGTATTATTTTGACGACTAGTCAAGGTAAAATTTTAGTAGATCGTTATTAGAAACTACAGAGCATTAAAATATAATAGAGATTTAACACTACAGCAAAAGTGGCTAAGAAAACGTGCATTTTTATAAAAATTACCCTAAACTAGGGAAATTATCAATTTCTGGCAACATTTGTGATCGAAAAATAATTTGTGTAATCTCGCGCCATTTTATTTTTATAAAAATGCACACATGAAAAGTTTAGTTTCAAGTTAAACACGAGATTCAACCGAGTTTCAAAAAGAGGCTTGTAGGATATTTAGAAAAATACTGGATCTGAATAGAAAGAGATGCTTTAAAAAATTTGCACTGTTTTTTAAACTATGTGCTAAGTCACACGTAAATATGATGGAAGTGATTTATGTTATTCACTTTTATTGACTGTTGACACACAAGAAACTTGTCTAAACGATTATAAAAGATTTTAAATTTAACAATAATAATATGTTACTTCAAAAGGTTTAACAAACAAAATATTCCGCGAAGAATAGAAAAAGGATTATTTTAGGTCTTTTTTCCTTCAAACACTTTCAAACCGCCCATAATATTTTTATATTTTTTTTATATAACATAATGTATCGTATAACACACAACATAATTTTGCCAAAGCGATATGTTTTATTATTGTAGCACTGTGTTTATGTATGCATTCGTATAATATATTTTTAATTTATATTCAATTGTGATATCAAATACTACTCTTAACACCTATTACATGTTATTTGATCCAATAAACGAATGATGACCCTAACTGTACATAAAGCTTTTATAAAATAAAATCTACACCTTGTTTTATACTAATCATACTAAGCTATGCGCAAACTGGCCACTTATACTTAAACTAGCGCGTAAGACGCCATTTTGTTTCGATAAACTATTTCCAAAATGGCCGACATTCTAGAATGTAATCGAATGCAAAAAAGGTTTGTAACGTCATCACAGAACAGTTGAATGCTGTTTGTCGTTGCCTCGTATATTCTTTTTCGTTGCAATGACAAAAAGCAGATAGATTTCTCATCTCAGTACGTCGATATAGGCAAAGAAAGGTATTTTTACGTGAACGTGTGTGCTAGGGCATTGAATACGCTAAAACCAAGAAGTCGCTCCGCCAAATTTGGTTGACAGCTCGCCGATGCCTCTGCCGAAGAGGCCGCCAACCTGGGAAAATGAAAAAGTACAATCAACTTCGAGAGATAGGACCTTAGACATAAAGTATGTAGTCTTTATCCAGCACGGACACAATGCCACCACTTTCATTTAGCCGTTATAAATTCTGGCTCATCATTAAATCCTGCAATGTAATAGCAAAAGATTCCGTTATTAATATCAGCTAGCAGGCATGTAAAATAAAATCCAAATGTGGCAAAATATTAAACCTACCAAGGCGCCCTTGAGGTCACCGTTCTCAAGCTCTCTCCCAGATTGAGCACGCTAAAAGTCCTAAAGTCCACATTGATCCATTCCGAAGGCACCACCAACGCCATTCAGATATCGCCTGTTAGTAAATTTACGCCTGGTTTAGCTGATCACGACATTCCTACAATGCTTTTAGCGGCAGGTCCGTCCGAAAATAAACAATAAAACACCTTTCCGACGACCGCAGTAACGTTGCCCAGCTTGGCTTCATCTGTCAGCGCCTCCAATTTTGACTTTCCACCCCTGGAGCCTTCTTCCGAGCCACCATCGTCACCGCCACTGTAACAATAAAACAATATTTTAAATGGTTTCAGATTTTAATCAGTAATCGACATCTCCTAAGGATGCCACATGATGCGGCAAAACGCGCAGAGGTTTTTCATATATCGGTGTTATTACTAATAACAATAATTGCTTAGAGTATAGTAGGTCCTGTACTGCATGAAGTTTGAGGAAGGGCGGTTATCTTGCAAGAATTGAAACCAATTTTATAAAAAAATTACACATTATATTCATCATAGCGTGAAAAATATATCATTGTTTAGCAAAAACAATCATCTCCAAGTTGCTCCAAAAATATTTTTTGAAAAAACTTTAGTTTTTGGAAAATATACTAGTCTTGTTTTTCAGATGTCATAAATGTTAAAATATTTTTACTTAGTAAGAAACATGGACTATACGAGCCCGAGAGCGGCAAAGGATTGATGCGTTCGAGATGTGGTGCTGGAGGCATATGATAAGGATACCCTGGACCGCCATGCGCACCAATGCATCAATCCATACACAGCTTCGTATCCGAACCCGCCTATCCACAGTTTGTCAACAGCGCATCCTATTCTATTTCGGCCACATAATGAGGAGGGGGGATGAGAGCCTTGAAAAGCTGATCATAGTTGGAAACATGGAGGGCAGACGAACTCGTGCACGGTCTCCAGCTAGATGGAGCGATCAAGTGAAAGGCTCATCCACAACCAAGTTCTCCTCAATAGTCAAAGATGCGATGGACAGGCGCCGGTGGAGGCAGATAGTGCAAACTGAAGTAGAACATCCAAATCCATCGATGACCACGATCCTTAGTCATGAGGGAGCGACCACAGAGAGAGTAAAAAACCAGTCTATGCCTATACGCTGATTTAATTCATCTGATTTTATCGTCATTTTAAAAATTATAATATTATACGCCAATTTCATAGGCTTTTTCTCCACATATCATAGACCACAAAATACTAAAATTACACGAAACATCAAACATTTAGCTCTCTTTCCACATAAATTAGACCACAGAGCAAAGTACTGATCTATTGATGTCTAAGTATAAGAACATACCTAGAATCCTGCTGAGCCAAAAGCAAGCTGCATGTAGCCTCCTCAGTGTGCATACGCGCAGCCACGTTCTGGTATATCTTCGAGTTCAATTTGTCATCGATCACACCTTGGAGCTCAAAATCACTGTACATTTTCTGGAAAGATAAATACTCTACTTAGAATTGTATGGTACAGCCTAGCAGTGCAAATTTCTTTACAGATTTGGTTTCAGCTGCTGTAACAGCAGTGAACGCACGAGTGGTATTCTCTTTTAACACAGATCGACACTAGCGCCGCATGGCTACCAAACAAAAAGCCATGACAACAGCGGTCGATGTGACGGCTGAGAAATCCGTGATGACACACCGCCACAGGAGGCGTCGAATCGTTTTTAGTAGAATTCAGAGGCCGCTATAACCTTTATCGCGTCGGGAATGTTGTTTACGTCAAATAAGCATAACGTTTATACAGCGCTCTCATCCCACGCGGTTGACTCAGATTACGCGTCATTTATCAATCCTCAGCAAATATAGCGGTAACAATCTTGCAACATTGAACCACGTCTTCGTAATGAAACAAGCTAACTTATTATAAAATCATAAATCTTCTTATATCCTATGGCTTTCCTTGAAGGAAAGTCTGGTGTCAGATTTTCTCAAGATACCTATTACGGGGCGTTCGGCGATTTTGTATAAATACTTCGTGTGGTGCTGGAACAATAAAAGATTTAAACAGACGAACATAGAACTTCCTCCCTTTTTTGAAGTCGGTAAAAAATAATAACACTTAAAGGAATACTGCCAAAAGAAGACTTGCAGCAGCGACTTCTCTTTACCAGTGGCCAAACGACGATCGCCAACCCACCTGCCGAGGCGCTTGTCCAGCAGTGGACACAGACTTATATAGGATGGTGATGGTGATGATAATAATGAAATATCACAAGTTTTCTTTCTATCGTATGACTTTCAAGGATAGCCTGGTGACAGAGCCGCCATTAGTGGCCTCTGAATTGACTTGTTTTTATCATATTGCAAAAGAAGTTAAGACCAAGGCTTTACGTACCGTCCAAAGTACGACTGAAACCCTCCTTACAGAACAAAGACAAGATCTTTTAGATTGATCCAACCGGGCATCGAAACCGGGACCATTGCGTAGCAATGGGATTGCCGAACAATTACAACAACCGTCTCGTAATTAAAAGACAGAAATTAATTCGACTTAACTACGGACTAATATATATATGATGTGGTGATTTTGATGGTGTCGACACATTGAGAGAATAAATAGCAAAACCCCTTATCAAGAGGCTACTGAAGAAGCATTTACTGCCAGAACAAGACGGGCAGCCCCGAATTGTCTTCACCACTGGCCCAACTGCGATCGTCAACCCACCTGCCAAGCGTGGCGATTACGGCAAAGTCTTCCCTTTGGAGAGGCCCGTGTCCAGGTGTGGACTTATACAGGCTGGTAATGATGATGAAGATAGTAAGTCTTCTTCTTATCGTATGACTTTCCTTCAAAAACAGTCTGCTGTCATAGTTTTCCGAGATGTCTGTAATAGGCATCTTGCCTAAAGTCCTCCTTTCGGAGAGGCCGTGTCTAGCAGTGTACTGCTATAGGGTGGTTATGATTATTTGATTGCATAGGTTCCTCTTACCTTTAATATGATAGATAGACAAGCCACCTGCTGCGGATGCAGCGCCGGCCGCTCAGTCAGCCACGTGTTGATCAGCCCCACCTGGGTGCCATACCAGTGCTCGAATAGCTGGAGAATCCAGAGCTCGTCCGTCACCTGGAGTCAACACATCAAGATAAGACCTCAATATTAACCTATTTTGTATTGGTCTTGGGATATTGAATAACCTCCGTAGTGAACTGGCGTTTTTAAGCTAGGTGTAACACTTTCCGTATTTTTGATTATCTCAATACAACTGCTTTGTTGCTTAGTTACTTTGGTATCAGAAGAGTGTTTGTGAAATTGTCCACATTTTAATGTATGTGAATTTCTCGAAATTGTGTACTAGTACCTATCTTCTAGAACTTTAATTAATAACGTGGACACACTTGTGTGTGTTGTTGTTGTTGTTGTGTGGACAAATTGTTGGGTTGTCCCAACAATTTTAGTTATAAGCCCTATAAGTTAGCTTTTGAAACTTAACTGTCGGCCTGGTGTTAAATTTTTACCTTCGATCTGATTTGGTCCATTGAGTTCCTCATGAAGTTGACGTAACCTTGGCCGATGTCTTTCCCGGATCCAGACACGTTGGCTATCGTGAGGATAGATCCGATGAGACTGAGGAATAATTAAATCAACAGGTAATAAATAAATCTTCCTTTATTTCTTCTCTGACATACTACAAAAAAAGGAAACATGTAGCCAATTTAGTCCAAGATTAGTAACATAAAATGTGAGTGAATGAGAGAGACTGGTCTATGTGCACGGAGACCTGAGTGACAGGTAACCAATCGGACCAGGTGGGACAAGAAAAGTAGTAAGTATTAAATGTGTACTACATTCAAATCATAAAAAGACTGACATAATTGTAAGTAGTTCAGTGACGAGGAAAGATTTTTAAAAACAATCGGTATATAGCTGTTCCTAAATTAAACAGTCACACCAAAGTTTTTTAAGCATTAATTATAATGAAACAAAAATAACATTTATCAGTATAACAAAACCAAGATCGGTATATTACCTTCCCTCATCGAACCTCGCGATTTTGGCTAACGTAGCCTCAAGCACCGCAGACAATCTCGTCGTCATGCCAGTAGCCATTGCTTGCAAGCACGCCTCGATCTGCGCGTCCATTTTCGTGTGGTATTGATACTGAGGGTGGAAAAGCAATAGATGTACTCAAATTCTATAAACTGACTAGTTTGCTTTCTTCTGAAGGAAGAACAACTAAAAAAAGTGACGATGTGATCGTTATCAGTACCAAAGAGATAGCCTTATCAATTTACTTTGGTCATCATTGCCATTTTAGTTTTATAGTTCTCTTTATACTATAGTGTTTCAGCAAGATTTAATTTTGTCATTAGCGGGAAGTACCTGAACTCCGTCATACAGGTTTAAACCAAGTGCAGAGTTCAGAGATATCATTCTTCTCGTATTACTTTTCCTGCGTTTTATGTATTTATATTCCATTATTTCTGTTGTTATCTATGTTATTATTAAATAAAATTTGATTTTTTAAAATGATAATAAACATCTGGGAAGCTGTTTTAAAGTCTTTCTTATGTGATATTTGACTAAATACTATCAATACGGAATTCGTTATTTTCGAGTCTCCATTTTGGTTATTTCACAGTCTTCTAAGAATTCCATCATCATCTATGATAGTACTTACAATATCCACTCCTTCAACGGCACACAGCTTGAGAGCCTGGTTCTTGGCATCTAGGGCAACATTGACCATCGCACATGTTTCTGCGGGAAGAATGTAATCCGTCGACATAAAGGTGACGCTCTTCTTCAACCACGACTGGAAAACGGAAGAGTTGAATAGATTTTACTTTTAAGTTGATCTTTTTTATTGAAAAGATTTTTTATTTGAAAAAGGGATGGAGATATTAATAATATGTAGATAAAATAAAGTAAGTGTTTATTTTTTGTATTTTTTAACGGTAAACCCTAAAAAAAGTGTATAAAAATAAAGGAAAAAAGTTGGAATATAAAAGAATTTAAAGCGTTTTAAATTTAACAAATATTTGATAGTTCTATCAAATACTGGCAATAGTATCACAATATATTCATACCTAACACAAATGACTTCGTACTGCTAAGAACCAGTAACCGTACGGACCAAAGGAAAGCAAAATACATACCTGGAACGAAGCTTCTGTCCTCTGGATGCACGTTTCCATCATATCGCTTCCCATGAGCTTCAGCCGCTGTTCTAAGTGCGACCTGAACTCCGGCTCAGGCCAGTGTAGATCTCTGATGAAACACTGCAGCGCATCAAGCTTCCAGAACAACTCTTCGCTGGTTGCGCAACCGTTTCTGTAAGTCAATAATCAATAATGTACGAGTAGATAGGCAAACACAAACTTTTAAGGAATGAAGCTTTAGTTACCTACTATTTAAAAATATGATAAACAAAGTTAGAACATAAAAAAGTTTGATCAATGTGTTCTCAGTCTTATAAAACATGTTATTTATTAGTTTTAGCACATGCAAAATCTGCGATCGCTATAGTTAGTTTCACGATTAATATTAGTTTACTCAAACTTAAAGAAAATATAGAAAAGTGGTTTTCTACATTGATCCGTAGCTTGCGATATCTTGGTAACCGATATGTACATTGTATATGCCACTCGGCACCAAAGAAGAAAAAATATAATGGATATTAAGTATGACGGTTCAATCGGTCGAAGTCTCGCTTCTAGCAATACGGGGTTTGTGAATTCAAATCAACTGGTTTTTATGGACGGTTTGCCTTTGAAACCAACGCAGTATTTATTAATTATCACTAGTTCGGCACTTATTGAAAACATCGTGCAAGCAATTAGCAACTAATTCATAGCCGTGGTCCAAAAATGGCATGTATACTGGTATCCAGTGGTACTGGTATTAATGGCAAACGCATTAAGATCTAGTTATTAGGCTTGCCGCAACTCGAATCATGGTCAAATACACAGGAGGAGGGTGCAATTTCAAATATAATTGGACTCTTGTCATTCTTAATAATCCTTAATGATTGTTTATGCATAATAGTAAAATTAAGTACCCTTTAATCTCCCACCGTTCCTTCTCGAAACCTTTATGCAGCGACTGGACTATCGATGACTCCATAAGGTCCACGTATCTCACCACCAAGGGGGCGAAGGTATCTCGCAAATGCTCATGGAAACGACCCCCTTTCAGATTTTCTGCAGAGGGTAAAGAAAAATATATATCTTTTAAGTACAAACTTACTTTCTAATCTAAAGACATATTATTATCAATTATCATACATATAAATATCTTAACACGTTCCGGGACAGAACGTCGAGGGACGGTACTCCAAAACCTACTCAAATTGACACAAGAATTTTCCATACAATTTCACCCCCGCCTGACGACGTTGTGGTATACCTTGTACTTATTTATATTGCGGGATACGACAGTTCGTTTTTCGACGTGACCACCTTTAAACATAATGTCATATCACGCATCCTATGTAGGGTGCCACAGTTCCAACTGAAGTGGGGGGATGCGTGCGTACGCACCCGGCCTCGGCCGTTGTGTCACAAATTCACAATACGAGACGACTTTGCATGTGTGCGTGTAGTTTACTTGTGTGCTCATAAAACTTTACGATGTGACACTAGCCAGCTTGTACTCTTGAAATACGACTCTAATACGTCACTCTATAATATTTTCTATTGCTGACATCCGTTCTTCGACGGGTTTTTGTATTTCGGTCCCGGAACGTGTTAATATTTTTTCCTTAATAATAGGTGATACCTATATCACAATTATTTTTGTAACAGTGATCAGCCATCGAATGATTTATTCCAGCAATAATAACTAACTATTTGAGTTTACCAACAATTTTCTTGCTTTAAAAAAATTAAGCCTTTTATATTTTAATAAGGCCTAAGAACAAAGAAAAAGTGTGCCCAATATTACTCTGAATAAATCCTCTAGTTTACATAGAATTGTTTTGACACCTACCGTCTGTTCTGAGGTAGTCATTCAAAATCTGGAAAAGCGGGAAGGAGTCCCAAGTATCAGGAGGCTGCTCCGCTAGCACTCGATCCATGTCCACCCCAAACAGTGCCCAGAAGATCTCAGCATGCTCTACTAACAGCTCTGAGAACCACGCGAACGCCTGCACAGAACAGTGATCCCTTGATGGAAGAGTAGGAAAGGTATATATTTCAGTGTCTTTTGGAATATGTATAGCAGCCAAACAAAGATAATTGGATGTTGATATTATGATTTCTAGAATATTTGACAAATTATACATTGATGATATTGTGATGATTTACGGAGACACACAAGAACATCGTTCAAAACGATGATTATAGAATTTAAAATGTATTTTTTAAATGAAAATATTTGTTTTTATATCTTCAAAAGGGGGATTTTGGATTGAATATGTGCTGAAGTGCATTTAGTTATATGTGAATTGAATATCTTAGTGATAAAGTAAACTTACCTTAGAAACCAAAATACTTGCAAGTAAATGCAAAGCAATATCTTCAAGAAACTAGTTTTTTTTACTTGCAACTATTTTGTTCCACACAAAATTCTAAGATCATCAAAATATAAATTTAAAGGGGTTTCATGCAACAAAATTACGATATAATCAGTACAAAGCTCTATCTACTTTTGTCTGAATGTGATTGAGAAGCTGTAAGTATTGAAACATTGTGTCGGTCTGATACTACTGTTGTTTAGTATGAATTATGTACATTATCTTCTATTCTTTGATGTTCTGAATGTGTTGTAATGAATCACCTATAAAATATATGTCCAGCGAGTGCAAGCCTAAAATTGGTACTAAAATAATAAATTAGCTTCTACTAAAGCGATAATTCATTGTAATGTGCTCGATGTGTTATTGTTCCTACAATGTAGTGTTGTTTAAAGTTTCGCATCGTAATTTATGTTTGTAGTGGACGTAAAAGTTATGGAGTAGACCGATTGAGAATGCACATAGAAAAATACTTTTCATTGCAGACGTCTCAAACAAAAACTCTGCCAATATAGTGTGAGAATATCGAAAAATTTGTACAAAAATTTTGATCCTTAGCCTATAATGAAAAGTTTCGATTGTAGCTTAGATCGCCACGCTAAATTTGACTATTCTCAATTGAAATCCATGCAATTAAGTCCCAGACTTCTAACAACTAAGCATTTTGCTCAAGCATGTGTCGAACTATCGGGACTTTGATTTAAGTCTACTCCGCACAGAACTTGTGATCAAACCAATCAAGGTGAAGTATGATCAAGATCGAGTGACAAATTGACAAGTGATTCGATCAGCCGAGCAATCAATCAAATTATGAGTAGTTACATTTTGTTGACCGCTAGAGTCCGGTTTTGTGTTATAAACCTGCGGAGAAATAAAAGATAAGACAGAAGTGGAATACCAATAGTTATAAAGAGTACTCTGCGTACAAACACCGTCGGAAAGTGAATATTTGGATACTATATTCACCTAGCGACTAAGCAATAAAATATATAAGTTCAGGAAAATAAAATATTTGGTTGGATTCTATAACTGGAAGAGTACGCAACGAATATACAAATTAATTTAATTAAACGATAAACAACTTCTTTCGCTGATTACTTAATAACAAATTGACGTCAAGATAAATTTTAAATTTTGAAATTGAGGTGATACCATTAACCTCAAAATATTTTTGATGACAATTTGTTACCAAAATAATTATTATAAGGCCTTATCATTTCCCACAATAATAGCGATAGGAGAGTAGGGTGCTATTCCAGTGAACATTGATCAATTTACCGGAACTTCTTAGAATAATCTTTTTATCTTCCTAAATTCAAAGCAAAGTATTTATTGAATATATTAATTAAAAATATATAGTTACCATATTTGTTCTTAAAAGTTCCAGTGAAACCAAAACCACGACATTGAGGATCGACATAACATTATTGAAATGAAAATTTTAGAGCGAGACATTATATTTTGTCAATTTTTATAAGAATTTAAAAAATATGGCGTTTCAAGTTGCTGCTCTAAAATTTTCTTTTAATACATATATGTCTAGTTCTATCTACTTTACCTCTGCGTAATGTTCTTCATTTTGTTGCAAAAGGTCTACGCAGAGCTCGGCCAAATGTATAAGGTCCTCGAGCTTTTTTGCTGGCGTTACCATTGTTTCCCCTCTTAAATCCTCTGCAAGATATGTATAATATATTTAAAAGTACCTAAACTAGATAAAAGACTTACACCTTAACACTTCACGGGGCTTACTGTAACCGAATTAGTTATTTAAAGGTAAATAGTAATTTACCTGCTCGACGTTTCGATCCGATTGCACGAATCATTTTCGCGGGCGTCTCCCCTTACTGTTTACCTTTAATTAACTAAGCCGGTTGCAGTAAACCCCATAAAGTGTTTTAACAGGTTAAGGACCGAAGCGGTCCCTGTGGGTGGCTACTATTACTTTGCCAAAACAAAATTAGCGGTCCTTTGGGACCGCCGCGACTCACATGCCTAGAATAGCCCTGACCGCCAGTTGTCTATTGAATATGTAAGAAACGCGGACCGCCATGGCTCATCTGGGCTAGTAGCTATAACATATTGAAAGGGGACTTGGAAATTCTAAAAAAAATATGTATTTATTAAGCTTTGAAAGTAGTTATAATAAATATGAAAGTCGAGTTAGTTTTAAATTAAGTTTTAATAGAAATAATTCATTTTATTACTAAAAAAAGTATCAAAACTTAAATGACATCCATATAAAATTAAATAATTTGTACGTATTCATTAATAATTATTATAATTTTTAATAGAATTAATTAGTTTTATGTCAAAAACAGATCAAAATTTAAGTGAAACAATCAAGACAATAATGAGGTTGCCCTTAACATGTAAGGCAATAAGTTACCACTTTCTTTACATTGTTTTTGGGTATTATTTTATTTTGTTTCTTTTGGTAACAACCCTTACAGTATTTCCTCACTTTATGGGCAGGTCCTCTTTTTTGCCCAGTTTATGTTTTCGGCGGATTCTAGTTGCAGCTGTATTTTTTTCATTTGGTGAAGTTCTCGCATCTTCTACTTTAAGTAAATACTCAATTAAATCTTCCCTAAATTCAGTAATTGACATTTTAGATCCAGTAGCCTTTTTGAATAAAAAGTGTGCATTTACAACACAAGTAGGTACCCAACAGCAGTTCAACATCGATTTTGCGATACCATTTCATGTTTTTGCGAACCGAAGAAGAGTATTTAGACATTTGGTCTGAAACATCGATGGAAGATTTTCCAGCGTTATAGTCAATTATTGCAATTGCCGAGGACCGCCGAATCGGGACCGCTAACATTGTTTTTGACTTAAATGTCAAACTTTGAAACTAGCGGTCCAATGGACAGCCAACAAAAAAACCTTTTACTCGATAATATAATTGCATAATCAAAAAACTAAAAGTAGGTATAGCATATTTGAGTAATTCTTTATCCATATGCATTTAATTCAATTTGGCAAAAATCGGCAAAAAATCTCGGTTCTTGACCTGTGTGTTAAAAGAATGCAACAAGAAATTTTAAAATCCTATAGATCAAATACTTTTGTGTACCTTTTTGTTTTTAAAGGGTGCTTAGTGTTTACCTTCGATATTAGCTTTTTGACTAAGCTGTGTATAGTTCAACAAAGCCGCGTTTTCCAGACTGGTCTGTATCATCGTTCTGACTTCTTCAGGCGCCACTGGAGTTACCACATCTTTCATCAGTACACGCTCCAGAAGTGAAAGTGTTGCCTGAAATATTTTTTTTTGTTGGATAACATATTTTTTTGATTTATAAAATACTTAACGACTCAATGTTTTGTCTTCCATGAATCATGAATCAAATTAGTTTTATAAATATTATTTAACTTGGTTTTCATCGATAATTATTATGGGTATTTTAATCACTAACTTCATTCAAAGTAGTTCTACACATTGAATTTAATCACAGAAGATTTGGCATGATAGATATCAATATTATAATTTTATTTACTGATAACAAAAACAAAAGTAAATTCCTTTTTAGCAATAATAACCTACCTTTAACGCTCCCTCCGGCCTTCCGAATGGGAACGCGTATCTGAAGTTCGTGATCTGATGCTGCAGCAGTGCCTTCAGCCGATCCTTGATCTCAGCGAACTTCTCTTTCTCCTGGACAGTGATGCTGCCCACGCCATCAGGCCTGCCAGGCAACGTGGCGGTACTGTAAACCACTTCGACTGTGGGGCTTACTCTAGTAAGGGCACAAGCAGGATTAGGGTGGACAGGGTAGTTAGCATATCAAACATAATTTTGATTTTCTTTTTTTAATAGAATAGTATTTACCTTAACATCGACCTCAAAGAGCCCTTTGATGTTGGTACTATCGATACATTTTCACTTTTTTTATTGGATGTTTGACTTACTTTTTGTTAGATTAATTTGATAAAGAATGTCATTGATGATCTAGTTTCAATGTTTTTATTATTTTCAAACAGAAGATTTTAGATTATTGTACTTATCACTGTTATTTGCATCTCTGTCTTTTAAATAGTTTTTGTTAATTCTGAGAATATTTGTCAATTTAGCTCTAATGACAGAAGAAGTTTGATTTTTACCAAAATAATCATCAATTCTATGTTATTATAACAGTCTTGCGCTTGCGCCGTAACACCATCCGTCAAATGATCTTATCAATCTTGAACTTTTTAAAAGTATGTCAGTTTTGTTCTGGAAACAATATTTATGAATTGTATCCAAAGAATGACTAATTCTTCTCACACAATTTTCAGAGGGTCCACATAACTTTTTGGTCGTGTCAAACTAAATTCAATCAGATATTACTGATTATCATACTACTAACTACGCAAGTCCGGAGATAGAAATATTAATTAGGTAAGCACAGGTAGAGTCAGTATTAAGCACACTTAAGCATAACCGCAAGATATAGGGAGAGTTTTTAGTTCAGGTACTAAAGATTCCAGTTAGAAGCAACACGAGAGTCACATGGTGCACCGAGGCTTTTGTGAGACATTTAATTTATTGGTAAAGAACTGCGTTTGATATTGGTAAACATAATGATGCTTTTGGTAAATAAATTATTTTCACATCTGCGTACAACATAAAAGAAGTAATTATTCTGATTTAAACTTTCATGGTCATTAGCACAACAGTTAATTGATTCGGCTTTTATACCATGTACCTTGGTTTTTATGAGTTTCCGATATTTCGGCATTTTGCAAGCGCCATGATCGTGGAAGAAGTTTTTCTGTAATCATCCGTGGCATAAATGCGATAAAGTTTCTTGTATCAACATTGCATAAATCAGAGTAATTAATGACAACTAAAACTACAATGGCCAAATAAATATGTTCAGTGAAAAAAAAGCTCTGCTCAACCAAATCAGACCAAAAACCAAGTAATAAAGTTTTAGATTCATACGTACTTTCATTGTATAATTCTCACCGCTTTGTGCAAAACAAACGAACAGTAGAGAATTCGTATTGCAACATTTTATTTAGTTAATTTATTATTGTGTAATTAAGCGAGAGTTTTTTATATTTTAGCAAAATAATTAAATAAAACGAAATACATAATCTAGATTAAAGAACCGGTCAGTAAATGATGTTTATATTTTTGGTTCGTTGGTAGAAAAAGTCTGAAGTGATGATGAAAGCGTTGGTAGTACACTGAAGCACAAATAAAGCAAAACTCACTTCCATATAATATAAGCAAACAAAATGATATTGAGTAACAAAAATGTCCTATATTTACATTAGTTATCAAACGCAGTTGCTTCTCCAACCATCCATAACATTCCAATGACACAAATCCATTCAGTAAGTAACAACACATCTATAATAACATTTCTAGGTGTTTTGGACATACCTTTTAAATCTAAGGGAATGTTAGGACAAGAATTTTCCCCATGTCAAATTGGTTCATTACAAAAAAAAACTTATAACTACCTAACCTATATATCAATTTGATTGGAGGGTAAAATGTAAAAATAATAGCAAAGTGCATATGAGACAAGCTATTATTTAAATGAATCGTATATTTTCATGATACGAGTAATTAATCACTATAGAAAGATTTGTTATTATTCTTCGTAAATCTATTTTTAAAACACTTGTTTCAGAATTAAGTAAATAAATTTCATGTGTACATGAGATTTAATTTCGTTAATTGTGGACTATGGTATACCACATCCACATGAGTAAATACTATAGTGTTGACTGTAGTCTAGGAAAGTGAGTAAGTTATTCCATTTAATAATATACTTGATTTCAAATTATTTTTTGTACATATTTACATAATCATACCAACCTATTGCCATGGACATGGCTTGCACAGAACGCGAAGGAGTAGTGCATCAGAGTTGGGTCCACAGTCTGCTGACCACTCTCGGCTACGTCCAAAAGGTCTGAGAGATAACAGAGGTGCCGGTAGCAGCCTCTCACTCCGTACCTAGCGCAGTACTCATCTAGCACAAACACTTGACCCGGAGAGAACCAGCCCTGAAAGAATATATCGACAGCTGTTCAATTTACATCCAAATATGGGAGAACAGTATTCGTTTGAAAGTGTTGGCTTACCAATGAACAATATGGATCTACCAAACGGTACTTCAATGTTTGAGACTGTAGCATTGAAAACAACTGATGATGATCAAACTGACATGGATCTGCTTGAATATAATCCTCCATGCCGTGTTTCCGAGCTTTATCTGCATCTAAAAACAGTAAAGAAGTTAGAATATACCTAAATTTTAAAATTAATCTGCAGCGGCCGTTAATGTGAAAAACTTACCGCCCATAATTTTGTGATGCGTATCCGAAGTCGTTGGTGGAGTTGGCTTATGACTCTGTCCTGTCGCTCTATACAATGCCATGACCCACAAATGGCATTCATTTTCGTCAGTCACTCCCATCAAAACCGATTCTCCATCTCTGACCGCGTTCATGAAGTATTTTGCACCTTCCAGCTCTGAATTAAAAATTTATATTCTCATGAGTCATGACAAGTTTATATATAAAATAAATTTCAATTTCGTAGGCCTTTTTAGCTAAATGGTGAAATGTCTGAGGCAAATCTACTCAGGCTTCATGTTTAAGTTCTATAACGATCTAAAATGCATATAGCGTTTTTAAATGAAAATTATAAGAGACTTTCCGAAGATAATTTAGCAAATGACAATGTTCATACAATCAGGAGATATAATAATTCAATTATGTAAGTTTTAAGTTAGGTCAATTTAGAAAATGTATTTGATGAAGATGAAATAAAACCAGATTTAAGTTTGTTTAAAACTATAAATTACGAATGATAACTAGTAATTTCATTTTAATGTGGATTCTGTTTTTATTATTGCTTGAAAAGAGATGTCCCATTACAGGCCCAGATATTGTACAGTATTCTAAAAAATCAAGAAAAATCTACTGACTTTGGGAAAAATACAAATATCTGTATATAACGTATAATTTAGCGGCTCAAAAATCTAATAAATATTCCTCTCAATTAGGCATACAAGATGGCGTTTGACGAAAAAAAAAGATAAACCATAAACTCTTAAATGTCAGTAGCTGTCAGATTTCCTTTGTCAATATTTGACATAACCGTTCTTTTCAAGTTTTTGTCACTCGTCATAATCTCACATGAAAAGCTAGTATTATATCTTTCGCAAATAAATATCCTTTAGGCATTACATAAGTTAAAACTCTTTGTTTTGTTTGTTATTGATACAACAAGCACAAGTAAACAAACAATATCACTTGTTCAAATCGAGATAAGCGATTTTGAAATTGTCAATACTGACAGATGTCATCAAAGTGTCATCTTCCGCCATGATAGGTTTTGTTGTTTAGTATTGCTATTCTAATAAGTTTATTTTTGTTTGAGCCATTATACGAAGCCATTTTAAAGAACTTGGATAATAACAAAGTGTTGTAGGTATATTGCCCTAACTTTTGGCAATGTGTACATGTTCTGAGCCTAGCCTCCATACAATTTGGGACAACTCCTTTATAGTAAAATTTAATTATTTTTATTTTAGTCAAATATCAAACGGTGTTAAAATTTGTAAATTGCCTAGAATATCTTTAATTCTTTAACGACATTGTGGTTTGATCAAAAAATGACAGCATTGCAAACTATTGCTCTATAGAAGCTGATATTTCTGTATTTTTTAAATAGCTGTCCTAAATGGAAGTATGAAATATTCCAGTTCTACAGCCTACTCCTACTAAATATTAAAACATGTTTCTTACCTATTTGTTTGCTCTTACCTTGTCCAACGATCAGCTGTGCTGAAAAATTCAAGAGAAGTAATAAAACGATTAGAATGATTATATCTGTATAATGAATGGTTTCACTCAAGTATAATAAAGTATAAATCAATGTATTATAAATGTAGATAAAAAGACTAAACTAAATCTGAATGAAATTAGTCAAACTTCGCCTTGCATATTTCATTGAAAGCAAAACCGACTTATATTTTAAATATAACTTTTGACTCTAAATGGGTTTTTAGCAATCAATGCTATTATACATCAAACATTATAAGTTATAATCATAATCTCAAAATATTATTACTTTAGGACATCATGTAAACCTAACAGTTAATAAACTACCTTAAATGACCTATTTCAAACAAATTTTCACGAACAGTATAAATCATCCTACCACTAGCCAGCTCGATATAGTCCACAGTGAACCCATCCAGCTGCATCATCTCGGCAGGCTCCGACTTCTTGTCCTTGTACGAGCACAGCGCAAACGTATACTGGCTGACTTGCACAAGGACCATGTATCTGCGCTTCCATTTGCGCCAGACGTTCTTGCCGATCATATGGAGGTAGCTAGAAGAGAAACCGTTAATAAAAAAAAAGTAAAGTAACAAGCCTATAATCATCCCACTGCAGGGAAAAGACCTCCATCATTGAATTCAATTTACCACTGCAATGATGGGAACCTTTGATGGATTAGAAATAATTAAGAAAGAGCATTGCTAAAGGCCAATATATCTGCAGCAGATTTCATAATTCTAGTTCAGATTGGACACCAATGCTTTACTATGTAAACTAATTTTCAACGATTTAAAGTTATAAAATTATCTTACAGGATTTAGTCATCAGGAATACTAAATACGAGTATATTTAGGGATAAATGGAAAAAATTGCTAACTTACCCACAGTGTTTCATGTTCAGTGGCTTGTCCATCCGACACGCTATTTTGATCCTTAGATCCTGATCTGGCAAGTTCTTCGGTACTGTCATTCTATGCCATTCTGGTACCTGCAATATCAAAACAAACTTTGTCAGTTCTGCGCTAAATTATTAAGTCTGATTGTTTCAATTTACGATATAGCAATGTTCATAGTAAAAGCTATTTCTAAGTGCATATATCCATTAAAATATTTTATTTATTTTGCTTGATGTACAATAAAGTATGAAACTAACTAACTCTACATCTTAATTTCAGCAATTCAGGTGTTGGAAAATAATAATGGTTTTAAAATTTTACCTTACTAGATAAAGGAGTTGGTCTTAGAACTACTTTTCCAAGTTCCTTGTCTTCCAAAGCTAACACACCAGGGTTCTCTGTGTACAATTTAACTTTAACGGCAGGCAGAGGTTGTGTAGTACTGAAGTCTCCTTGAGTATCCCACCTTGAAATACAAAATGGTGGAATTATGAAACATCAGCACTTAATCTCTGACTTTACATTTTGTATCAAAAACATCAGCATTGAACTTCTGGAAGCTTCCGACATTCCGTTTTTCAAACATCAACCTGGAATAGACTGGTAAAAATCTTAACGTTTAAATTTACTTACATAGGTTTGGAGGCTTCTGCTTGGTCAGTCTGCAGTTTGTCTCCGCCCTCTACTTCCATAGTACAATAAACTATTCGATTAGGAGCTAATGATTTTAGACCTTTTACTTCCATCACAACCACCTATAACGTAATCTGTGTTAGTACTAATTGATATGTAGTCAAAATAAAATGATGATTATCGACACGAAAGATTTAAATAAAAGTAACTTAGAATATCTTATCATAATCTGAGAATATCCATAGATGATGTCTGTGTGACTATGTATATGTTTACTAGTTGCTAAAAAATACTTTTACATTGTAATCCCCAAAAGGCTATGAAAATAATCATAAAATTCAAATTTCATTTCATAATTTTAATGCTGCTTCCAAGAGCTGCTTCTATTATAGAAATCAAAAAAACTGTCTTTCCGGTTATGGTCGTATGTTCGTATTCGCCTATTGTAAATTTTGTGTCCAAATTGCAATATCTTCACTTGTTATACAAAACATTACCTCAATCTGGAACGTTAGAACAACGTCCATTTTTGTGAGCTGAGTATCCACATCGCCACCGTCAGCTTCGCCCGTCAGCTTGTTGGCCAGAGACCCCTGAGATCTGAAACACAGCTGCTTACTCAGCCTTGGACTCGGGTCGGGTCCGGCATTTGATCTGATCGCCACAACCAAAATAAATCCACCACCAGCACGACCAATTACAGATTCAACCAATTCCGAAACCACATATTTTATTTCGCATAGATAATAATGTTATAGATGATATTAAACATATTATTCCAAATTGAATTGAAAGCCCAGATATAAAAACACTTAATAATATATCAACAATATTTGAAGAAGAATCAAACAAAGACAACGACAAAAAATAGTAAACATTGTGAGCCCAAAATTATTTAACACAGTACAAAGGTCACAATTTTGAGGATGTGGTGTTAAGGATTTTAAATGTTTACAAAAGGAAGGTAAATGAATTTCATTACGGGATATATATATATTACATACGAACAATTGGTTTGGCCAGACATTCATTTAAATGGACACAAAGAGTGGCATACATATTGAACCATCACCGATACCAAGAATGATTAAGCATAGCAAAGGGGAAATATTACAGAGTTTCTGCTAAATACATCTACTTCTACAGATCAAACTTAATTAGATGCTTTTGTATTTATTGAATCACTTAATAATATTAACTTTAACAAATACAGAATTTGCAAAGTAGCATCTAGATGAAGTTTGATAGAGTACTAAGTGTTAGTTGTGGTTAATAAAATAGTGATGAATGGCAAAAAGTCAATAAACTGCTAATTAAATACTGTTTATTGACCAAGGGTGATATAATAGTAATACTTAGATAGTGTTTAAAAAGCGAAGCCCTCCTTAAGCTTGAAGCAAGTATTCTTAATCGAACCTATTTAATTTTAGTCATTTTATTAAGAAGAAGGAAATACGAAATAAATAAAAGTTAACATAATAAAATAGGAAGCAGTGAATATTTCAAGGCTGTTATTAAAAGCTTTCAGTTTCTATTATTTTATAATTAGTTGCGCATTTTATCTACATTTCAAGTCTATATTTGCTAAGCTATCTTGCTGATGTGTACTTGTAGCTTGTACTATATTTACGAAATCCTCATCTACTTTATTAAAATTAAGCTTATAAAAATCTTTAGGCTGTGTTGTGGAAGCATTATATCCTTTGTTGTCACGTTTTATTCTTATACAAGACCACGGGTATGGGCTATCGAGCGCTACTCTAGTTACTGTTCTAGTATCTACTGGTGGTCAAACTATGACAACGTAAGGATCAAAAGTAGGTATTTTCAGGCCAGGTGTAGGGTCCCTCTACACAAGTCTCAAAACACGTGCTCAATTATCAATTTTGTACTCATTACTTGTACTTCCTTTAGTCCAGTTATGTGCCAGGGGCAAAAAACCAAATTAGAAATAAACAAGTGTGAAATGGTGGTGGATCTGGATGGAGGTCTATAACAAGTATATTACAATGGCATACTAATGGTTATAGTATGTTTGTTACCGCGTTACATGCGTTGGGAAGAGAATTAAAAATTAAATCGACGCTACATCCAGTCCAAAATTATAACACAACAGTCAACAAAGTGCAATAGACAGGAAACTAAAAATTTACACAGAAAATATAGTAGACAGACAAAACCCTAAACATTTTGTTAGTGATACAGGTTTGTTATTGATCTTTTTGAAACACATATTAGAAGAAAACAACATGGCAAAGTAAGTAATGAATTATTTATTTCTTGTCTCAACTTAAATGAGGTGCCTACTTAACAACTTTTATAAATTAAATGTTCAATCAGAAATAAAGTTACTGTCACCATCAACTTATCGGCAGTTTTTTAATTGCCAAAATAAAATTATCTCATGGAAATATTGTGATAGATAGTTACATAAATGTTTCAATGCCCAAAAAAATCGGACCAATAAACCACTGGCTCTGACGTAATGCTATGTTGTATAGCAGCATGGATCACAATGCTTGCTAGAAAACTTAAGTGACGTAATATTTATTGTTTCAGTTCCATCACTGAAAAAAACTGACATATCTTCAGGCCATAAGTTATTATGCTAAAGTCGTCGTACAATGTTTTATTAATGGTGTCAATCACAGTTGTTGTTTTCAACTAAAAGCTTAAGACTGACTTAAGATAAACCAGAGATGACTTTTCTAAAAGTAATATCATCAATGAATTTGTGGTAAATATTTTGATCTCAATCATCATTGGTTTATCTACTCAGCAATTGACATTGATCACATTGAATAATGATGACGAGGATGTTATACACAACATCAAAGCTATCCAGGAACCGAGATAGGTATAGATTAAATGATTATTACTCTACAATGACATATGAAAAGACGTACACATGAAAATATACATGCTGTTGCACGTAATTCTAATCCAAATGTTTTACAAATGCTTAATAATAATTCAATGTGCAGACCTATTTTACCAGTATATTAAGTATTTTAGATTCAAATATATATTTTTTTGAAATTCTGTTTTAGTTATCTTAATTTTTATACTGACGAAATTCTCTTTAAATATACTTTACATAGAAGACTGCACACTGACCTGTGATTATACCGCTTGATTTTGTGAAGGCCGTATTTGGAGTCAGCACCGCCCTTGGACACAGGCAGTGACTCCAAATTGGCCATCAGCAGGTTGATTGATGACTTCAATTCTTCGACGTACAGTGACTCCATCTCTTTCAGAACGAACTTCGGCATCAGTTTTCGGTTCTATGATGAAATAATTGTTATTTTACTCTTTGCCTTCATTTATCTAAGCTCTCGTAATTTTATTTGCTCTAACAACTATGTTAAAATGTTTCATTATCAATTAAAACGATTTCGTAGTAATAATTTGTTAATGCAGTGTAGCTCTACATTTTTTATTTATTTATTTTAGAGACAACAAACAATTACACTCATAAAGTACAGTTAGGTACTTGTTAGAGTATAATCAACCCCGTTATCCACGGATTACTTTAAGTACAAAATATAGGGTTACCAACACTATTTAAATAACAGTAAATTTAAAATAACATTTTAGAGCAATACATTTTATTCACCTTTTCCATTTCATTAACTTTCTGCATTCTTCCATCAAGTTCTCTTCTGATGGCTGCGGCTTGTTCGTCAGCGGAATCTAGCTGTGAAATTAAATTTGCAATTATTTAAAATCTTTTATTTTCTCAACAATATATACACCGTTATAGGATGCGAGTAATGTTATTATATAAGTCATTATTTTATTTTAGATACTATAGTACAAATTGTTTATAGTTGAAGATACATTTTGATAACCATAAATCAAGAACGTTCCGAAAGTACTTTAAACGTTCAATGCTTTTATACTTTCCTAATGCATTGTCTTACAATTTGATCTAGTTACACTGAATGTTGTAACATGCGAGCCACAGCCCCAAAAGATTCTGGCTTTGTCCTGATCACGGCGTACCTAAATACATACATACATACATACACTCACGCCTTTTTCCCGGAGGGGTAGGCAGAGACCACATCTTTCCACTTGCTACGATCCTTACAGACTACTTTCGCTTCATCCACATTCATTAATCTTTTCATACACGTTCGCCGGTTTAGGGTACTTACAAGTAAAGCATTAAACAGTAGCTGGTGTTCAAATTTCTTCACCCCCAGGATCTGTTGAAACATATCGTAGAGTTGTTCTTTGCTTAGAATGCACTCCGCATTCAGGCTCTGCTGTTGAGCCCGTGATGGCCGTTTGGACTCGTCGTCCCCTGGGATCCCTATGATTGAGTTACGATACGATTTGAGTATTAATGACTGTAATAATAACGATAGGTACGTTGCCAAGTCAAGTAAGTAGTTTAAGTAAGGGTAGGTCAAGAATGATCATCATTGAGTTAATCAGTCAAAACGTTTATCTGATTGATAATTTTTGTTGTCCCATTGAAAAACATGATAGGAGAACATTGTCTCTAAATACGGCTTTGAATAATTTGCAAATAAATAAATAAGGAAAAATAGGGTATTAAAACGATTTAAAAAATGAATTAATAAATTGTGGAGTTTAAAATATTTCTGAGGTAAAAGTGTAAAGTGATATGTAAGAAAATAAAATATAAAAATATTTGTGTTTCATTTTGCGTATTGTAATTAAGTCTTGTTCAAAAGCTAAAAAGTAAAAAAAATTAAAAATACATGCGAGGATTAAAATATTCACTTTGAAGCCACGACTTACCTTTTATAACATACGCTTTGTTTTAAGAAACAAACAGATTGAGAAAGTAATAATAGATTAGAAAAAGTTAAATTGATTTAAAATGGTTGTAGGATATTACTTTTAACACGTACCTTGTACTTACATACCTACCTAGAAAATATATATTTTATATTTTAGATGTCTCAACCATCAGGAGGTATAAACTTAGTTTCACTAAGACTACCTAATAATAAAAAGTTATAAGTAATGGTAAAAGAGAATGCTTTTATAAGTGTTTAGAAGTCAAAAACTTCGCATCAATCATTATCAAAGAACTTATTAAATAGGTAAATAAATGTAATGTCAGAGATAAAGGTGTTATGAAAAGTATAGTGTTTATGTTACAGCCAAATACCGTAATTTAAGAACAGTCGAATAAATTTTACATACGAAAAATCATGGCATGCTTCAGACTGTAAAACATAAATTTTTTTGGGCTAATAACCCAATATACTATTAAGGTACCTGTAAAGACTTTCCAAACAAATCAAGCATTGCAATACTAACACCAACCAAGCAAGAGCACATGACAAAAGCATACAAAATGAAGAAATAGGAAACCATGAGCCGAGTGATACCTGTTATTCCTGTAGGGATGTGTGAGAGAGACATGTCGTGAGAGAAAGGGAGAGAAACACAGACAGTGAGAGAGATGCAGGCGACATATAGTTCATATAACATTTAACAAATCAGAAGTGGTACTATGCTTTACAAACTCACTGGTTTTTGGGATATGCTTGGATTTTGTGGTTTCAAGCTAGGTTTAACGCAATTCAGTGTGACTTGGGTTGATATACTGGCTTTGAGTAAATGAGTTCATCAACATGTATCGCTACTGATTCCAATTCTTTCACTACATTTATTTGTGACAACCACATAAACTAAAGTTTGATGATTATTGCTCAAAATTTTTACTAACTATTTTCAAATTTTGCATACAGCAAGTTTTATATTCTTACCAATAACTTCGATAACCATCTAACTTTAAGAGGTATGATATTGCAACATTAACTGTTTGTAAGTTTAAATTGAAGCGTTAAGTGAATTCCTCGCTAATAACAAGATTTCGGATAGCAATAATAAATATTATGATGTCACAATGTCATTTCCAAAACTATTCTCAATCATGGATCAGTTTTCTTCAAAATCGAAGTGGTTAACATGAAAATTTGTTAGATAGTAATGTCTTGTGTACTTATATCCCCAATTATATGTACATCAGAGTCCTTTGAGTAGAGTTCCATGTATTGTATGAACGTTCTCACATTCACTACTGAGCACACTTATTTTTTATTGTCACACACATTCAAAGGCTCGCAACACTCAAGCTAAATGCGTCAACACATTGCAGCATGCTTTCTTTTTTGTTAAAGACATTTGATCTGACATCAGCTTGACTTTGGATAACAACAATATAGCTTCTGAAAATTTCTTGCTTTAATTCACATTATTGAATTCTTTGAATATTTCAATAGAATTATTCATATTACAGAGGAGCTCTAAATCATTTTCATTTTCATCGTTTTCAGTGTCGTGTTATTTACGTATCTTAATTGTAATATACACTAATTGAAATTGCATTGATATAAAAGTAAGATGTAGAAATTTTATTTTAATTTGACATCTCATAATATTTGTTAGTTACATTGTTTGTTTCCCAAGTCTAGCATCAGTATTTTAAAGAATTAAGTGAATATAACAACTTACCTGTCCCCTTCATAATGCAATCAAACTTAGCGAGCCATGAAGTTAAAACTGTTTCTTTACTTAATCCATCGATTTCTGGCAAAGACCTGAAACATACAATCATTAGCACAAGGAAAATATTTTTTAAGTGTAAGTAATAATAACTTAATTAAGATGACCACATCATTGTTTATACAGGGTATAACAAAAGGCTTAACGAAGCCAAATACCACGTATTCTACCCATTTGTACGATGAATCGTTACTAAGATATTGAGGGTCAAAGAGGAAATTTTTTTTTCAAGATTTTTTCATTTTTATCTTCTGTTTGTTGTTACTAAACTTTTTTCTTTGGAAACATGATGAAAATAATTAGAAATTTTTCATAAAAAACGCTTTAAAGAGAGCAACCCGCAATGAACCGCGCGCACGCAAATGTAATTGTATGAAGTTAGGTCACAATCCTCGTCTGGTAGCGCTTCGTGCGCGCTATACATTGCGGGCAATAAATACTTGATTTATTTTAATGCCTAAAAAAAAATTATTTGCCAGCGATTATTTTTGTTGCATACGATTTGGTTTGATGAAATGAATGCGAGGTTTAAGGCTTCGTTAAGCCTTTTGTTATACCCGGCATAGAAATATTGTGCAGAGTTTTTTGTACAACTTTAACTAAACGACTAAACTTAGTATGTGCAAAATTGTAATCTATTTTCATTTTAGCAGAAATAAAGATTTGATTTTGCTGTCGGAAACAGTGTCACTAGCTTTGGACACTGTTTGTACGCAAAATGTCGGATGTGAAAATCCTTATTAATATTAGAATATTATAAAATGATAAATAACTCGGTCTGTCTGTATATCAGTCTATTTGTTACGCCATCACACCTAAACTACTTAACCGATTTTATAAAATTTATTACAAAGACAAATTAGACTTTGACAGAAAGAACATAGTTCATTTTGTGACCCACTGCTTGCCACCTAAATGTGCAGAGCTGCGGTCAATAAGCTAGTGTTAAAGTAACTTAAGAAAACTTTTATTTTTTATTTAAATAGTGTTCAAACCTGACTCTCTTCTCAATGTTGTTTCTAAAGACCTCGCGGAAGTCGTGATGTGAACAGGCCCCGGACTTGACCATCTGCTCAACCCTTTCAGACTTCAGAAACACGTCGTGGTACGACTGGACTGCGTTCTGGAACGCTTCATCTGCCAGGATCTGGGTTTCACCTTTCAGGAAAGCCTGTGGAATTTAAGGTAGATTAGATGCCTGATTGGCATGATCTGGGATATGATGATAATATTAATTGAGATATGTTACTGCTAAGATTTAGGGGTGATACGAGTACCTCCATTGCTTCTGATTGCTTTAAAAAATAAGGGCAAAGGGCAATATACAGGTTGATCCAAAAGGTGACGTCGAAAATTTTTTTCCTTGTTTATAACTAGGGCTATTCAAATATGTATGTCGGCTAACATACATTTTCACATTTCGGAAATGACGGAACAAAAAAAAATTGACTATACTTTTTGGGCCATCCTGTATGTTATGTGTTTGAGTGATCTAGTCACATACCTGGAACCTCGCTTGTATAGTCTCAAGCTGATGCGGTGTGAGTTTGGTATGTCTTCTTGTCATGTCCGTCGGTTGCTTTGCGTTGAAAGGATGAGCTACACATCTCGACACGAATACGTAGAGTTGCAATCTTCGTTTTTTGTCCTCTTCTAGCTTTTCGATCTTCTCCTGATAGGAAATAAGATAGGTGTATTAGCTGTAAACTTGCAACATTTCAGATTTGCCATTCTATACCCGTTCAGCAAAATGATGGGCTGATTTTTGATGCGATAAAGTAGATAATTCTAGCAAGTCATTTGAATATCAAGATCTGACAAAAGTACCAATAATAATGAAAACAGTTATGCTCATTAATAATAATTTACCTGTGGATCTTGGTCCTTATCAGAATGGCTAGCACCAGACGGACTGGGGGACGGAGCTGGTGCTTCCCCGGAGCTTGCACTACCCGTCGAGGTCCTGCGCAAGAAGGATCTACACGATCTATAGTTATTAAGTCATCAATGTAGTCGAAATGGTTCACACAAACTGAATTCTTAGTTTTAGTCAATTAATTAACAAATTTTAATTAATAGACATATTTAAGCCCAAAACAATTCCGAAACTATTGTTTCAGTGTGTGTAAACAAATGTATAATGTATGACTCTACATTCTAGCCTTGAATCGGATTTGATAGAATCCAAAAGCGAAATCTACGATAGCTTCAAGCACTACATTCAAAACTAATTTCTATTTCATTCCAATTTCTAACTTTATACGTATCGTTAAATTACCAAAAGAAGCCTACTTTTGTTCTACTGGCGAAGCACTCATGAATATTTTATGAGGCGGAATGGTCATGAGTATAGAATTTGAATTTGATTTTATTGTACCTTGCAATAGTATTGATATAGATTCCTTGTCTCCAAAGAAGTAATTGAGGGTACTTACGCATGAGGTGGTGGCGCTAAAGCCGCCGCTTCTCTTTGTCTGGTTGCAGGATGGAGGGGTGCGGCTAGAGGTGCCGTTGTTAGAGGACTTGGACCTGGTTGACAGTTAAAAGTTATACTAATACCAAACGACCAAAGCATCTAATTGTTTTACACCTAAGCACATGACTGCTCAGTCGTCATTCGAAATAGGCAAGGGACTTGATAGGATATTTTTTACTATAAGGTTAAAGCAACTAATTGACTATTTACAAACAAAAATTTATTTGTGTGTGTTTGGATGTTTTTTTTAATCAAATATAAGCACATGGTTTCATTGTTGAAATGTAATGATAAATAAAACTCGTGTACACATCAGGTTCCGTGCCTAAAGAAAAGAAAAGTAAAGTAACAGCCTATAATCATCCCACTGCAGGGAAAAGGCCTCCATCATTGAATTCAAGCTACCACAGCAATGATGGGTACTGGCATAACCACGCTTGCCGAATGCGGGTTGGTGATCACAAATCCGAGCAATGTTCGAGAAGTCAAAACTTTTTTGGTTGCCCTACCCGGGGTTCGAACTCGGGACTCTGAGAACTTGGCCCGGTATTTAAACCACTAGACAAACGGGGCGTTCCGTGCTAAAATGAAATTTAAATATTTATGTATATTCATACAACTAAATATTCTCTGAATATTTCAAACGATTTCCTACCATATTCATTCGCAATAGATTAAATAGAAGAAATTTCAAAAAGAAAGTTAGTTCCTAAGATAAAATTACGTGTCAAAACTTAACGTAATAGCTTTTTTGGATTCAAGCCAAACACTTATAGAAATCTATGAACTTTTAACCTACTTAAGAGCATTTTATTTGTGACTCTTTTGATACTTCCGGATAATTTTCTAAGAAGAAAAAAAATTTTTTTGACCGGATGATATTTTTATTCAATCGATTTTTTTACCGAGGATATTTTTAATTTGACGTGCATATTTATAAATGATTGAATAACTTTTATTGAACCAATTTGGAATTTCGAATAGTTAATAGTTTTTAGTGGTGTAAGTACATCTCGAACTTAGCCATATTCAAATTTTAAAAGGTAGCTGTATATAAAACTCAGTTTTCCACTAGCGCCAAAGAATCTAATTAAACAAAGATACGACTTCGGAGTCAGTTCCAAACATTCAACAAATTGTCTATTTTCTGCTCCATCACAGTCAGTTTTTCTTTTTGAATATTTGTCTTTGTTTTCTAAGCATATAAAGGTCTCGCAAACTAATTACCTGGAAGACCGACGGTAGATCCCCTCGGGAGCTCCGGCTTCCCTCTTACGGAGGGTCG
The DNA here is from genome assembly GCA_949315895.1 of Anania crocealis. Classification (NCBI taxonomy): domain Eukaryota; kingdom Metazoa; phylum Arthropoda; class Insecta; order Lepidoptera; family Crambidae; genus Anania; species Anania crocealis. The sequence goes on along the minus strand of OX438874.1, from coordinate 3,013,782 downwards.
CCCTCCAGCCAAGCTGCCGGGAGGGACTGCTGAAACAAGTAAGTATGTAGTCAACAAAAGTTTAAGTACTCTCCTTACATCCTACGATGACAAAACATCGAGTTGAACTGAGGCATCTTATATAGTTGAAATAAGGGCGATATTGCAACAAAAATGTATAATCTCATGTTCAGTCTCTTTATAACCTTGATTGCTAAATTTATTTTGCAGCCTACGACTTAAAGTTGAAAATCGGTTGAGGAAAGAAGGTTCACGCAACTCGTAAACGTATGAAAGTGCTGTTGTCTGTACAGTTAAAAAAAAAAATTACTGTTTTTTTTTTCATTAAAAGCGTGACTAGTAAAACGTCACATGAAGTTAGAAAATCATCTAATCAGAACATAAAGACTATAAACTATAAATTGCGGTTTTGATTCAGCTCTTAGGTACTATCGAGGTCTTTAGCGCTTGACCAATTAAGAGCAAAATCGCTTGCAGCTCGCGTCGTCTCTTGTTTGAAGTGACGTCCGTTATTGTGTAGTACTGCAAGCTATTTTCATCCTTATACAGGTTGTACCAGAACATGAAACAGCTGAGGCTACGGGAGAAAGTATAGGTCTATACTGAGTAAACAACAGAATAGTTTTCAGTAAATACCATTCCTTTACAATGTAATGTGGTACAACAGGTGAATTAACCTTACACAGCTACGTCCGCACACGTCACGGCGTGTTTTAAAACAAATAGCTGAATCAATATTAAATATTTTTCAAAAAAAAATTTCATAAAAGAACAAGCAAAGATGTTATACTCGTATATAGTGGTTAGGTAACGCGGGCTTCTTTCGTCAGGTGTTTCAAAATGCACGGTGTATCAAAGGCGAGGGGCGAGGTGGCTCAAACACAACAACAAAGTTATTAAAGGTCAAATATTCGTAAATAAGTTTCATAAATTACGTCACTTAAAATTAATCAGGATAAAGGTTTAGGGCACGCGAACGATAGAATCAATTACCTAACCGACCGAAATGAAACCATACTACGTCAAGGGAAAGGTCTCAATATTTTTATTATAAATTACTAACCACAATTTTAATAATTTTAAATCTTAACAGTGAAACGATAACATAAATTGAATAGTATACAGGGTGAAATTTTAACCACCTTCCAAATTTTAATATATCAATCTACGAGACAAAAAAGACAAAAATTTCATCCATGTACTATAAACCTGTAAAGCAGCTTTTCCATGGTTTTGTACATTCTGTGCATTTTCCAAGATTAGGTATAATTATGTAATAATCCTATACATACATACACTCACGCCTTTTTCCCGGAGGGGTAGGCAGAGACCACTCTTTCCACTTGCTACGATCCTTACAGACTACTTTCGCTTCATCCACATTCATTAATCTTTTCATACACGTTCGCCGGTTTAGGGTACTCTTGACCTGACCTTTCTTTAGAACTTCCCCGATTTGATCGTCGAGGCCTTCCCCTTCCAACATTTCCATTCATACTCGCCATATATATCTTTTTAGTCAACCTGCTTTCATTCATTCTCTCAACATGTCCAAACCATTTAAGCATTCCTTTTTCAATACTGGTCACTACATCCTCTTTTACACCACATCGATCCCTTATCACACTATTTTTAATCCTGTCACTCAGATTGACTCCAATCATACTTCTTAACGCTCTCATTTCCACTGCATTTACTCTGCTTTCATGTTTTCTCTGCCACACCCAACTTTCACTTCCATACCTCAGTGTTGGAACCAACACCCCTCCATGCACAGCCAGGCGGGTCTTTACGGACACCTTCTGACTGCTCATAAAAGCGTGCAACGCTCTATTCACCATGTTGCCGGCATTTACTCTCCTTTTAATATCACTATTACACCTTCCATCCGCAGTAAACATTGATCCCAAATAAACAAACTCCTTCACTTGCTCCACTTTTTCATCTCCTATCAAAATGTTACACTCTGTCATGCTATCCTCCTTTTCAAAAACCATTGCTTTTGTCTTACTTACATTCACTTTCATTCCTTTCTTGTTAAAATCTTCATGCACAATATTTACCATCTCCTGTAACTCCTCTGCCGACGATGCGAGTAAGACTTGATCATCAGCATAGAGCAGACATTTGACGATCAAATCGTTCATTCTAAGTCCCCGTTCACTTTCTATCAAATTTTTCAAGCAACTATCCATGAATAAGTTAAACAGCCATGGTGACGCTACACACCCTTGTCTAACACCTTTTTCGATGCTAAAGAATTCAGTGTACGCCCCGTTGATCCTGACACAAGCACTAGAATCCTTGTATAGGGATTTCAGTGCTTGTATCAAAATACTGTTCACCCCATACATGGATAGTGCTGACCACAATTCATTCCTCACCACTCTTAATTAATCTGCTGTCCGCTAGGTTACGTTGTTGTTTTAATATATATACATATATTTGGTAATTCTCATTCGTATTCGCTTTTAAAATAGGAAAAACAGACCATGTTTTCTAAATAATAAACTTGGGCCGCCCTCCCTTAATGCCAGTTAGGGCTAATTATGTTTTAATGTGCTACCCTCGTTCTAGCTTTACGGCTTTCATTTCAATATTTTAATTGGCGAATGCCGAGTGCTTTTGTTTTGTTTACACATATTGTGAGGGTCAAAATACTAAGTACACGCGAGGATACATAACCTTGGATGGTTAGGCTATACTTATATTATTATATAATATAATAAAGAGGTAGTGTTTTGTGAGTTTGTTAGGTGGTAGAGTGTAATCTCTGACGTACTGAACATACAATGGAATTGCTTATAGATTTCTTTCGGAACACAAAATGTTTAGAATTTGCTTATAGCACTATCAGATCGATATCAATCACAAAAAAAAATGCAATGTCTATGCTATTCCCTATAAAAAACTAAAAACATTGATATCCCATACACACATCCAATACACTTTGGACCCCTTCACGAGATAATAATAAGGACGAGAACTATCGGGGTTTGGACTGTCTCCATACAAAATTTCACCTAAATTATTTAAGAAATTATTAATTTTCCATACAAACTTCTACACCCCTACTAACTATTTCGTAAATAAGCAGTCGGTCCCGGCTCATCATGACGCAATATGAAAGTCGTTATACAAATTAAAAGGTCAATAGAAAAACCTAGGTGTGTCTTAAGTTAAATAAAATATTTCAAAAATACTAGTGACTTTATGACTATTATCCATCAAGCGACTTGCGACGAGGATAAAAGGCAAAATGGCGGCCTTTAGTGCTCATGCTAAAAAACAAGTAGGTTCATTAAAGCGCGAAAAACCTTACGTGACATTTTCTGTTTTATCTCTGCGGCCACGTAATTTCATAGATATATTATATTCTACGTTTATGCTAAATTTCAAGCTGTCCACGGCCGTAAAACTTGTAATAAAAATTTAAAATAAATCCATCTGACCAAAAAGGGGTTAAGAACAATGAAATACAACTTTATGGAAGAGGGAATTATGATTTCAATGTATTTTTGTCCACATTTTTTTTTATTTTTTAGATAGCGCACTTTGTGAGAGTATCAAGTATGACTTGCGTTATGCCAATTGTAAAAAAAAGTAGGTAATGTAACTGAGACAACATCACAAAAGTAATTTATTAAATATTAAAAGCACTTAGTTTTTTGGAAATCAGAAAAAACGCAGTTGCCAAAAATATCTATGAAAATCTAGATAAATATATTTTTTTGCATTTTGTCCAGTCTGAGAATCAAACAAATAGTACCTAACCGTTTACCTGGCAATTTGTTGGGCTGTTTCTTGTGTTCGTCATCGCTGTCGTCTTCGGAGGAGCTAGGGTCGATCATTCTGGTTTACTGTAACAAAACAGAAGTGCTTTATACTACAGACTTTTTTTTTGTAAAACTTCATTGCTTGTTGTTTGTGATCTCGTGTAATTGTGACAATACTTAATTCTAAATGTTATACCATTAATTTCTGTGGTATATGTCATGTTGGTGATCTTTAATTCAAATAAATAAACTGCGATTGCCAACCCGCCAGCGAGGTCTGAGCCTGCGCCTTAGAAGTCTATGTTCAGCAGTAGGATCATGTGGGCTCAATGATATTTAAAAGTATAGATATTATTATGTTACGATCATAGTAATTAATACGCCTATTAAATGTTCCGAGTAAACCAAAACTGCACACACTGACAAGTTTCACTGATAAATAAGCGGAACAAAAGATACAAAATAGCCCACATGAAAGAGATGGCTATAATTTTTAACGATTACCGCTCGTTATTGCGCTCGACGCAGACTGTGTATAAAACGTCTTAATTAGGACGTCTTTGAGTCTTCACAACGCGCGCGCTTTGACATAAGTAAGTAATAATAATCTGCTTCGTTTTAATATAATAATTATCATTGTGTGGGCTGGCTATAATTGATCGATTGATAAGTGTTTTCGTGTAAATTAAAGCAAAGAAAATCCTCATTGCCCTAACATCCCCTTTTGGTACTTCTACTCGCTTTACTGTTTGAGTACATTTTACATTAGGTACTCTACCACCGGTAAGTTAATAGTAACCAAAAGAGCACAATATTTAACCAATGCTGAAACAGAGTCTTTCGTCCTTATAGCCTAATACATATCTGAACACACACACGCACACGCATACACACACGATATAAGTAATGCAGTTTGATTTGATTTGGAAATAGAAAGTCAAAATCTTTCATTTTTTTTCTCATTATTGTTTATAAGTCATATAAATATTTTCTTTCATTCAATATCTATGGGTATTGAAAACGTTAATTTATTTTGTCCTTTACTGAATGAATATAAAAATTCCCTTAGATCTATAAAAGCAATGAACCTTTTAGCTTTAGCAGCTCCTTTGAATGTGACTCTTAGCAGTGATCCGCAGCTAGGGTTGTCACCCATACTTCCTGAGAGTATTAAACAAGCTTCAAGTAAATACCCTTTTAAGAAACATGTGCGATCTCATTTTCTATGTAAGTTGGAATCGTCATCATAGACCTTACTTCCACTATTTTCGTCATTTTTTGTATTCATTAATATATTGTATCTATTTATTTATATTATTGTATTTATTTATATATTGTATTTATGTATACAAATTTGCATTAGTATTTAGTTTTCTTTTTTTTAATAATTTGTGTATTTCATATCTGTTGCACCGCCCACAAGACGTTTCTGTTTAGCCCAATGGTCGACTGGCAGAGAATGCTGAACGGCATTAAGTCCACCTTTTGTACATTTGTTAATTGTGTGCAATAAAGTTTTTTAAATAAAAATAAAATAGTTTGATAAATTTTAGTCAGCACAAAATTTAAAAATTTAATTTTTGACTAGTCTGGAACACAGCTCGTACAATTACAGCATTCACAAAACCCGCTGCATAACTAAAATTTAAGACATACGATCGACATTGGCAAAATCTATGAGGAAACGCTATCAATCCATACAAAAAAGAAAGAAGAATGCATGGCGCCAGATTCTTCCAAAGTTTTTGTTTCTTTTTAGGGTTCCGTACCCAAAGGGTAAGAACGGGACCCTATTACTAAGACTTCGCTGTCTGTCCGTCTGTCCGTCTGTCCGTCGCTCTGTCACCAGGCTGTATCTCAAGAGCCGCAATAGCTAGACAGTTGAAATTTTCACAAATTGTGTATTTCTGTTGCCGCAATAACAACAAATACTAAAAACAAAATAAAATTAATATTTAAGGGGCGCTCCCATACAACAAACCCGTTTTTTTGGCCTTTTTGGTACGGAACCCTACGTGCGCGAGTCCGACTCGCATTTGGCCGGTTTATTTGTTTTGGAAAAGCAATAAATAATTTAATCTGCAATCTGTATAATACCTAGGTATTGCATAGAATACCGTATTATACAGATTGCCGGTAACATATACGAGTACATATTATTATGTTTCATAAAGAACATATTATTTTACTTAGTCTTCCATGTATTTTATTCTTACATTAAAAATATCTATACATATATCTTTTAAAAAAAATACAAAAAAGGGGCAGCCCTACTTCCAACCCACATGTTATGTTGAATAAATAACGAAGAGGACGCCTACCCAGGCCATGGTCCTATCTATTGAAAGCAATGGAGAGTAATTATTATTATCCTGAAATAGATTGTATAACAAGCCGCAACCAGGTTGTTATACAATCTATTGTTCTAAGCTATATGTTAACATAATTATGCATGTTAGTACTATAGGGAAGTCGAATATTTCTTTCTATCATCATTTTTATTTTTATTTCTTACAAACTAAAACTTTGATATTTCAGATTGTAATTTCTGAGTTCTCCATACGTCACTGAAGTTCTAACACCACGTAAGTCATTTTTTGGCGGCTTTGACATTTTGATGCCATTCGCTAGTGAATCAAAAGACGCGTCTTTTCGCCTAATCCGATTCAAGATACGACCGATAAAAACCTTTAAAATCACGGAAAAGGAACAGCACGAAAGTCACTGTCCTGTGGAAACAGTACGTACAAGTCCAGCCCAGTTCCATACATTGAGCGTTTCTGTCAGCTGCTTGGAAATTATTCAAAAAAAGGTTTTTTTAGCTCTCCTGAGAAGTTCTTAAAAATGACTTACTTGGTGTTAGAAGTATTTATGTGCATTATGTTAACATAGTCTAATTTCGGCTTGATATAGGTTACTTAACACCGAAAAACTCGTACATAATCAAATAAAATTATATCATTTTGTACCTTTTTGTTTGTTTGTTTGTTTGTTTGTTTGTTTGTTGATCATTATTAACAAATTGTACCGTTCCCTTTCAATCTATTGTGGTTTTTAATATGCGAGTAATGGTTGATGTTCAAATCCATATTATTATTATTAATGCGAATAAATATTTGTCTGTCTGCACCCTATTCACGTTTAAACCGAAGAACCGATTTAAATGAAAAGGGTATTATACTGGAAAGGAAATTTATTGTTTTTGTTGAAGTTAAAATGTTTGCAATCATCTTATAATAATTCAGCAATTATTTACCCCTCACGATAAACATTTCAACCCATTTTAAAGTTGACTTAAAGAACAAAAAGCACCCTATGTAACATTCAGGGTCAAAATCTATTTCCATACCAAAAACCTAAATATGTTTAAAATTTAGTAAACTGTTCATTAAATTGATGAAACGATAAAAGCAAGTAACAATATTTCTAAAGGTCGTTTTCAAAGAACGAGAGAGGTCTAAAAATACCAGCGCCCACATATACTCGTAGGAGAGGTAAATTAATATTTTACTACATAAAAAATATATAAAACCTTGTGCGTGTAGGAATATCTGAAATCAAGTTATAAATGGAGGTAAAAGGATGCGAGCAAAATCAATGTTTACTTCACAAAGACGTAAACCTAAAAAAATTACTAGCTAAACCAAAAAAGTAGTTGAGAAGCTCTCACTCTCATTCGATTATGGAAAAAAAACTATTTACTCAACAAATAGGTACGATTCACGCAGAGAATTGTATGTTTTTGGTCTAGCACATTCGGCTGATCCCTCGACTCTATTTAGGGATCACAATAGTTTTGGGCTGAAATTAAAGAAACCATCCGAACTCTATAAACATCTCAGAGTTACAAAAACGTATGTTTTGGGGCAGTCACAAGATGAATTAATTTCATCCCTCCCGAAAGACAACAAGGCCGCAGAACTTGAATCAAGACTGCAATTCCACAAAAAAATTATGGCAGGTGCACAATCAAATAGAGCTGGGTTAGGTACGACAAAGAAGAAGGAAGGCCGAGACATAGTAAAAAACTTTCTAGGACAAGATGAAAACGACATTTATAAAGTGCACGCTATGAATTTAGAAATGCAAAACGAGTGGGTAACTATTGGTGAGTTTTGTATCCCGTTAGCTATGAAGTGGCTCAAGTTGCTGTATGATTGGTCTCCTGCCTTATATTTTTATCTAAATGCCTTCCAAATGACCCTCCCTGACCAGAGTAACTTAGTAAGGTAGGGAAAAGCCTTTGAAAAATGTTGTTATACTTGTGGAGAGGCGATATGTACAGCAAGACACCTATTGGTGGGATGCAAGGTTCTCCTGAATAGGGGCACTACTCACATCGCCATGACAGAGTACTTCAAATCATACGTAAAGCTATAAGCCTTGCAGTGGCTAGGGCCTAAAAAGGATTGACCACAAACAAAAGACAAATTAATTTTATTAAAGAAGGCTCCACTGCAAATTCTAAAAACAAGCCTTACTCAATCCTGGGTACAGCACCTGACTGGACTATTTTAATGGACACGTATGAAAAGCACTATAAAATCCCAGAGGCTGTGTGTGTTTCATCATCCAGACCCGACATTTTTCTTTTTTCTAGAGCTACAAAACGGATTGTACTTGTAGAGCTTACCGTGCCGTGGGAAACTAACATACCTAAAGACCACGCAATGAAAGAAAATAAATATTATGATCTCCTAAATTAACGTTTAGGCTTAGTCTATATGCTGTAGAAGTAGGAGCGAGAGGTATACTAGCAAAATCTCTCTATAACCTGTTGAAAGACCTTGGCTTGGCCAGAACTGCAGTAAGTTCTATACTAGAGCAAGTGTCTAAAGCTGCATTAGCAGGTTCGTACGAGATTTGGCTGGGCAGGGAGAGAAACACGAGTAGTGAAGGTGAGTGTTGATGTACGTCGAAAAGGGGCCCCTTAAACCTACACCCGTGTCACAAGTCCCGGGAGCTACTCGGAGTTTCTCTTTCTGCCACACGATGGACCCGGCACCCGCACGGTGAGGTGAATCCATGGAACGCTAAGAAGTTTGTCTCGTCTCTAATTTATAAAATATTAATAAAATTATGTTTAAAATATTTTTAGAAAAATCGCCTTTTCAACGTCCTCGTCGTACAGTCAAAGAACTGAACTGCTAGGAAGATTTACAAAACCATAATTTTCCCGGGTTATTAGAAATTGTACGTTGATACGTATGCCACAAGCAAACGTCAGAAATAACAGTCTCGTCAGTCGTCTAACCCACTTTAGTTAAGGTGACTTGAGTATATTAGATTCATTTCCTTGACAGAAAATACGCAGCGATGGTAACAAAATCTTTCTTTTAGAGAAGTCGTTGCCCAGCATTTGACTGGAACTTATAATGGTAGAACAACGTCAAAATACGTGTAGCAATAACATCCAATCTAAATATCTGTCATCTGAGCATTTGCTGTTTATATTCCAATCTTGTGGGGGATATGAAAAGGGATTTAGGTTTATAAGGGTCGGGTAATAGTGTCAGGGTCACGAAATGCTACGTTTCGGGATAAGAGGTAGCAAAAACGGGGATTCATTGTCGAAATGGCCACCAGAATATTCCCAAAGTTGTTACCTACATCATATAAACCATAAAGTATGTGATAACACTGTGGTACGTTATTTTATGTCCAAAAGGAGCTGTTTTTTTTATAAAAATCTCTACTAAAGTGACTAACAGATTACTGCTCGAAGAAGACGGCAAGTCTTCTCTTCCTACTAATATTATAAAAGTGAATGTTTGTGAGTATGGATTTATGGATGTTTGTTGCTCATTCACGCTAAACGACTCAACGGATCTAAATGAAATTTCAAACGGTGTTAGTTTATTGGCTGGAATAACACATAGGCTTGCTTTTTAACCCGGGAAAGGGAGCGGATCCCAAGGGATAATTTTAAACCATAGTTTTGAATTTAATATTTTACGCGTTCGAAGTCACGGGCAACAGCTAGTTAACTAATATAGCAACTTAAACAACCACTCTGAATGCGGTGGGTTGTGGTCTTTTATGGACAATCTCCTTTTTGACGGACTCTTGATATAAGACGCATATTGTCTTCAGATCGTCAGCTAGCGTCACCCCAATATAGTGTACAAATGCAAAAATTCAAATATCAACCAAAATGGAGGTCCACGTTTTGAATAATTCATGGGAAAGATAATGCGTGCACGTCTATTATATTGCTCGAATTGCGCTGGGTATTAGACATTATGTAGGTGTCTAGAAGAATAGGGCCTTAAAAAAATAAGTCAGCAAAACTTATGTTCAAAATTGTATAATTTTGAAGTTTGAAGTTTCTTGCTGGTTGTATAACCAGCAAGAAACTTATTCCGCAATTTTGGTTCTCACTGAATGGAATAAGCCGCACAAGAGTTAAATAGTTACATTTTTGACCAAAAGATACTGTGATCTATAGCTCGCCTGCTGACCATGGCAATTATGGTAGAATAATCTATTTAAAGATGCATGTCTAGCATCAAAAAGTTTTCATGTCTTTTTATTTCTTAGCAAGATATTTTTATGTATTTTGAGATGCATAGCAAAAATAAACTCATCTTAGTTATACCTACCTACTATAAATGCGAATGATTGAATAGATGCAAAGAACACAAAACGGCGATGTAGGCGGGACACGCGCGCCACAGAGGCTATATGCAATAGCTCATACTTCTGCCCACACATGAATCTAATTGAGCGCTATGATTGGTCGCGCGACGTCAAAAGAATTAGCTTGATTGGTGTTCTTTGAACTCGTTTTTGTGTGCGAAAGTTTGTGTTTATAATGTGCACAAGTAGTAGTGGGGAGCAAGCGGCGACATTCTAACCTCTTCCCATGTTCTGTGGATAGATGTTGATGTCGTTTGAACGGATTCAGATGAAAGCAATGAATTATCTATTAGTTAGTGCAAATTATAATAGAACATAATAGGCTACTTTTTAAACCGACAATTTAGCGGTTCCCGTGAGATAGTTTCAAACCCAAAATTCTATACCTACAAAGTCGCGGGAAACAGTAGTTAGTAGTAGTTTAGTATGTTTGTAAAACTATCAATGATTTGTCTACGTCATCCATCTAAGAAAATCACAGATCAACTTTAAACAAAACAAATTCTTCCAAAGATTCGAAAATTCCTCCAGGTCTAATTTCTATTGTCCACGAAATCCCAATGAAAGAACAATAGGAACTTTATTAGTCGAAACGTAAGTTTTCTCGTTAACCGACTTTTGGTCTTGTTTGCGGGACCAGGATCAAGGTAAATTTGCACAAAACCAATCCGTTACATAAGGGTGACTTTACAATAGTCAGTTTTTATCCGGATTGAAATGAAAGATATGTTTACGGATTATAGTACTTACTTACGCGTTTATTTATGATTTAACCCGATTTACAGCATTACAGCAGCATTACAGCAGACTGACCATGAATGCTGTAAAGTGTTCGAAACGTCGGGTTAAATCATAAATAAACGCGTAGGTACTATAATCCGTAAACATATATTTCATTTCAATATGTAGTGTTCGCGTAAACTCAAGAAAAACGTATGTTCATCCGGATTTTCTGGAACCGAGAATTAGAAGTCGATTAAAAGTAGGTACTTATATTGCCAAAATGTAAACGGAAAATAAGATGATATATCCAATTTTTGGCAGTGTCAATTAAACAACGCTGAAGACCTAAAAATTGTGAGTCTATAGTCGAAAAAGTAATAGTTTATCACCCTAAGGTTGAAAAACATTCGTGCGTCAGAGAACAACAGGGTTGATTTTCCCAGGCAAATATATTCTGACAGCTACCTACTAATACTAGAACGTCATAGTTCCCTATCGCTATTTTATTGACACATGAAAATTTGTCAAAACTGGTACCTACACTACTTCCTTGGCAGACCGTACCACTCGTACAAGAAGTCGACAATCGTGCACCAGCCCGATAAAAACCGAGAGGCTATTGGGCAGTGAACAAGCACCTTAACTTTTACGCTAACCTTTAAGAAGGTAATCCCATTTACATTAAGGAAGATTACTGTAGCTTGTTATTTTGGGCGAGTTAGTAAGAAATAATTTCTGAAAGGGTATTTTAGATTTCTTATTCACATTATTTGAGAAGTTGATCTGAGGTGTGGTAGAATTTAGACCCGACCAGGTGGACTGACGAACTGGCGAAGGTTGCTTAAAGCCGCTAGATGCCGGTGGCGAGGGAACGATCGTTGCAGAGATTACTCAAAGGAAAATGTAGAAAAACACTTTCTTCCTACATTGATCCGTCCGGGAATCTAACTGGGGATCTCAGAGCAGGCAACACTTTGTAAACCGGTGTGTACCTTTACCATGGACGTGAAATATCTGGTTTATTATTGTTCTTGATACTAAGAACTAGGTGTATTCTTATATACTTTATTTGATATTTTAGCAACTTAATTGCACTTATAATATCAGCTGTGAGCCAGCGTTGTAGCATAAGAATTTGCTTGAAAAATTCGCGCCGTGTTGCAGTTTCTCGGTGGCCTAATGGTATGGCGCCCGCCCGGCATGCAAGGAGATGCGGGTTCGAGTCCCGCCTGAGACAAAATTTTTCAAGTTTATATACTTTATTCTTATAATCAGAAACAATAAAAACTTATGGACATTGTCATGTAAGTTCAAAGTTTAAGTCACTACATCCAACCGTCACATGGGGAGAATTACTTTTAGAACTTATCATAAGTATAGATAAATTCAGGGGTTTATCAGACAGAGGATGGAAGCAATAAAAAGATAAGCTAGCTGAAGTGGCAGTGGTGAGCACGTTTGGTGTATTAGGTAACTCATACCGTAACATAACATTGTTTATCTAGGTCCAAATCGCAATTTCTATTCAAAAACCAATGGTTTGGAAATATAGCTTAGAGTTTCTTTTCATCATTCGTCTCAGCCTGACGACATGACCTGCAACTGTTGGATATACAGACAGAGACAGAGATGCAGAACTATCGATAGTTTGACTATTATTTGTTGACTTCTAACGGCCGGTCCCAATAATCTATCTATCGCCAGTTTTGACATTTCGGAAATTGGAAACAGTTTCTATCTCTGATTTTTCCGTCCAGAGAAACAAAGGCAGAAGTTGTTTTCTATCTCCGATATGCCAAAACTGAAGATAGATAGGTTATTAGGACTGGCCGTATGACTAGTTACAATATCGATAGTAGGCTTTTATAATCATCCCACTGCAGGAAAATGCCTCCATCATCGAATTCAAGTTACCACAGCAATGATGGGTACAGGCATAATCACCACTCTTCTATCAATCAGGAAAACCAAGCGATGACATTAATAAATATTTCAGACATGCCTCACTGGGCCACACAGAGCCATCTAGTCCCAAATTAAGGTACTATTAAGTACCCTGTCGTATGGGGTACTAGACAACCGATAAACTTACTTATATACTTTTTTTTTTGTAAATACATACTTATAATACATAGAAAACACCCAGACCAGTACAAACAGACATGTTCATGCACACAAATATTTGTACTGTGCGGGGATCGAACCCGCGACCCATGGCTCAGAAGCAGCGTTAACTACCGCTGATCCAAATGGTCGTCAAGTTTAATATTAACATAAATTTTAATTTTGATTTTAATACTAATTTTGATTTGATTTGTATGAAAATATTTTTTTCATAAATGTTAATATAAATTTTTTTTACTTCAGCAGTAAGTATTTTTATGCATACTAGCTGACCCCGCGAGCTTTGTATTGCCTCAGAATAATATTATTTGATTATGACGTCTTAAATGTCATTGTCATCGAACGGCGTTTTTCTTTACCTAATTAGGTACCTAACCATGAACAAATAATGTGCAATAAAAAAATTTGCTCAATAAAAGATTAATAACTATCCTATCTTTCAAGTTGGATCAAACTGCACACAGTGTACAAAATTTGATTGAAATCAGTTTAATAGTTTAGGATTCCATCGCGGACAAACAACATGACACGAAATTTTTGTATACCTAAGTATGTGCTAAAACGAACCCGCTGCCCATGACTTAGAAGCAACGTTTATCACTACTATTGTATTATATTATCTGTGACTGAATCAAACTGTCAGTTATACGATAAACAAAATAAACCGCTTAGGCTTTACGAAAGTCCGTGACCAAAAAGTATCTTTTCACGACTCGACACGCTCATTAAAACTTTAGAAAGTGTCGAACTAATGTTTCTTTATTATTTTAGGTGGGTTCGTTAAAAACTTAGGAGCTTTCGCCACAAATGGCACAACTCGCCGGCTCCTTTGTCAGTGTTATAAGCGCAAAAATTGATTCACCACGTTAAAGTAGGCATGGATGGATATTTTCTATACGTGAATTATTCCATAACGTTTTTCATTAGATGTAAGTAGTAGCGGTGCAGCCTGAAATAGAACATCACATTATCTCGTCCTGTAGGTGTCCCATTAGCGACAAAAAGAATTTTCAATACGGTCATGCCCCGACGAAAAGAAGCCGAGCTGCGCCTACTCTTCACTTCTTTAGTTATTTATCCTTATTTTATACCTCTTTATTTATACTAGCTGATGCGTAACTTCGTATGCGTGGAGCTATACCTACTTCGGGAACCGGAATTTTTATGGGACGTATTATTCCATCCTCAATGTCCATTTCTGTGTCAAATTATATCCAAATCCATTCAGCCGTTCTGGCGGGATTGAGTAAAAAACTATTGACACAAACTGTCACATTTTGATAATATTGGCAAGACTGGAAAGATAAGATTGTGATATAAAGCTCAAAGTTAAAAAATAATGTGTGGTACCTACTTAACTATAGTAAATACTAATCTAACATGTGGCAATAAATATCTATTATGTCTATAACCAGAACTATAACTATTAAAACCTGTTGTAAAAAAAAATTATCAACGAAAATCCTGGTAAATGAAAATATATATATTGACCTTCTGAAAATTGGTGTTTTATTTCACGCGTTTCTTCGGCATTTGTGTGAAAAAAATGTATATTCTTAAATCCTTGTTGAGTAGAATTATAAATCCCATTGAAATATTTTTCACGATAAAGTCTTTTGTTCTTTGCCTTATTACCATATTTTCCTTATTTTAGATTAATTTAATCTTCTCATTACTTTTATTAAACGAAAATTAGATTACTCTTTGTTCTTTGTAAGTAAGCTATTAATCAAATAATTGCGTAACTAAATATCTAAGAATTTTCTTTGATAAAGAAGAGTACTAATATAATATTTTTTAAGACATGCCAAACTGGGCCACACAGAGCCATCTAGTCCCGAATTAAGCTACTTTTAAGTACCCTGTGGTATGGGGCCCATACCACAGGGTACCTAAAAGTAGCTTGGTACTAGACAACCGATAAACATACTTATATACTTTTTTTTTGTAAATACATACTTATAATACACAGAAAACACCCAGACCAGTACAAACAGACATGTTCATGCACACAAATATTTGTACTGTGCGGGGATCGAAACCGCGACCCATGGCTCAGAAGCAGCGTTCACTACCGCTGATCCAAATGGTCGTCAAAAAGTGGAAAGAGTTTTTTTTTTATTATCAGCAGTCATAACATTACAAACCTATTCGACGGAATGTTTAGTATGGCCATATTAAACCTAAACAACAAGGTGTTCATGACAGTTCCCATAATCTACTATACTAATATTATAAAGCTGAAGAGTTTGTTTGTTTGTTTGAACGCGCTAATCTCAGGAAGTACTGGTCCGATTTGAAAAATTCTTTTTGTGTTGGATAGTTGTCATTTATTGAGGAAGGCTTTAGGCTATATAACATACCAACCACCAATGCTGCGACCAATAGGAGCGAAGCATCAGTAAAAATGTAGCAAAAATAATCGCGATCATAATAACGGAAGTTGACGCGGACGAAGTCGCGGGGAACAGCTAGTTTTAAAATAAATCGCTTCAACCAGGGATTTCCGATCATAAACTTGACCCTCTTTGCGCGGAATATTGAGAATATTTTCGCGACTTCTTTCGGATCTCAAGCTATATTTGTGTCTTTCATTTTAATCGGTATTGTATTTTAAGTATGACGACCCAGTTGGTGTAGAGCGATGATCCAACTACTACGCTAAGGTCCCGGGTTCAATTCCCGGTCGGGTCAATTAAGGAAACAATCTTTTCTTAATTGGCAAAGGTCTGGAAAGGGGTTAATGGGTTAGTTGTGCTTTGGAAGGCTGTTGTATTTTTTCTGTACCAAGATGGAAGTCGTGAAAACAAGTACGATAGATACATGGAAATAGGTGAAAATCTCTGTCATCTATTATGCTGCTATCACTGAAACCTTATATGGAAAGCTTTATTCAGTTAAACCAGGCGGAAATTTGGCAAGAGCTGAGGCCCATACTAGCGGGTGTAATCGGGCCAGTGTGGGATGCAAAAGGCACCCTACGAAATGGCGAACCCACCAGTGCTGGCGCCACCGGAACCGCATGCCGGATAACGGTCGGGCTCCATTCCGGCGGGCCCGATCTGGCGGGATCGGACACCAGAATATCATGGAACGGTAATCATCATAGGAATAAGAAGTATGATACGTCATCACGTATCAGATGGCTAAACATACAGACCAGTGGTATTTTAAAAGCTTCCTAACATGAAATAGATTCATTTCATAGATGGAATTTAAGATACAAAATAGGTATTCATCATGATCACAGCCAAAAGACTGCTGGACAAAGGCCTCCCCCAGGGATCTTCACAACGATCGGTCCCAAGCTCAGATCTTCTGAGTTCCCAAGCCACCGCATCCAACGGCTTCCCGCTTTTTCCCAAAATAGGTATGGTATCCGAAAAAATATTGCCAGTATTAACTAACGTAAATCTATGCGTTTCTAATACGAGGGCGGCACTGCAAATTTGAAAGTGCAAATCAAGGAAGTGACACAACATTACTATTTAAAAATGTATTTATTGCTTTTCAAAGTATTCTCCGCGAAATTTGACACATTTTTCCATTCGACGGAACCAATCATTGAAGCAACCATTCCATTTGGAAGTTTGGGTCTCCAAAATGGCCGTTTAGTAGGCGTCCACAGCTTCTTCAGGTGATGAAAATCTCTGACCACGCAATTTATTCTTTATTTTAGGGAAAGTATAGAAATCATTAAGGCTTAGGTCAGGGCTGTACGGCGGATGGTCTAATAATTCTATGTTTTCTTGCTCTAAAAACTCTTTTGTTCTGTGCGCGGTGTGAGAACTCGCATTGTCGTGATGGAGGATGATACGGCGGTTGCAGTTCTCTTTACGGAGTTCAGATACGACCTGTTGCAAACAAATGCTAGCATACCATTCTGCATTAACCGTTCTTTATCCCTCAAGAGGAATAGTCTCAACATGGCCGGTTTTGGAGACAAACGTGGCCACCATTTTTTTTGCAACACTCCGTTTACGTACAATTTTCGTTGGCTTTAACTCATTTTCGAACACCCAAACTCGTGACTGGTTTTTTGTTTCGGGTTCGTACGCGTATATCCAGGATTCGTCACCTGATACGATGTTGTATACAGCATTTGATGATCCTGCGTGGAATCTTTCGAGAGTTCTGACGCACCAAGTAACGCTAGCCGCTTTTTGCTCTTCACAGAGCGAATGCGGTATCCATCGGGAAAATAACTTTTTTATACATCTAATTGTTCATGCAAGATTATTTGTTTATGCCAATGTCTAAAGTTGCCTGTATTTCGCGGTATGTCACATGTCGATCTTCCTCAATCAGCTTACGCACAGCATCAACGTTTTATTGTAAACAAGTTTGACAAGACCTTGTGATAAGTAGATAAGATCGAGAATCCTTTTTTAAATAAATAAATGGTATTCGATTTTTAAAACCAAGAAGTTTGCAATTAAAAAGATTTTAATATGACAGGAACAGTGGAAATATTCCATTCCCGGCCCCTAATTCGCGTAACCGAATCGTATCACAATCGTAATGGGGGCTATCGCTAGTGAATTTGCCACTAGAGGCGCTAGTGTCGCGTGAGGTCCAATATCATTCACTTTGTACTGGTTTTAGCAGAATTTGTTGCATAAATTATAATTTCTTTAATTTACCTGCTGGAAAGTGATCTCCTTCGTAAAATATCGCAAATATGGATTATTTGGCGATTAATATAAACGCTTTAAAAGCGGAATTAAGAAAAAGCGCAAAAATAGGCGGCCTCAAGAGCAACTATTTCATAAGTTAGTTTGTTGATATCAAGATAGTTATTTATAAACAATGTAACCTTAATTAGATTCAAGATATAACACTTTGTTTCGGCGCCAATCGCCTTTGACAGCTATAACTCCGGACCTCAGTCTACAGTGGCGCCAGCTGGTGAGCAAAGAAACGGTAGTCCCCATTGAACGACAGGTTTTTGACAGTTCTAGTATGGGCTAAATGTCAAAATCGTCCAATTCAATCACGATCGAACTGCGATTCGGTTACGCGAATTAGGCCCCAGATACTTTTAGTGCAGCCTATGTAGTTTCTATCCATTTCTAAACAGCGCTTTACAATTTTACATCCTATATCAAAGTTAATACGTGCCATTATTATTAAATTCATTAGCAAATCTTATATAAACAGCAACCTAACCAACAAATTTAAATTTAAATTTTACAGTTCCGAATCCATAAAATACAACGGCAAGTATTATTGCTCGCTCTGGGCGCTTGAGCGATTTATGAGCTGAGCTGACTAAGCTGAGTAAGCTCGCAATTTGCATGCGCGTAAGCGATGTGTCATTACAATATGAATATAGCGAGGGCGAGCGCTTCCGCCATAAATTGTTTCAAGTTTTTAATTTTAATATTTGCTTGGCAGTGGCAGGCTATTAAGTTTTATAAAGTCTTTTTGAATAAAGAAAGTAAAGTTATATTTTTTTAAATGTCGTCGTTTATTATTTATAAAGGAAATAGGCAGGCTTGGGCATGGCTGTTACAAGAACCAGATAATAACTAAAATTCATAATGTATTTTTTTGGAGCTTGTTGTAAAATATCAGTTATCTGTTCTATGGTATAAAGAATGTAAAAATGAAACTGATACCACAATATCCTCATTTCAAATCCATTATCCACTATGCAAGGTTGCCGGCCACAAAAATAGCTGATTTAAATTCGATTCGATTCCATTCTGACAGTTCGATTTTATAAGTTGATTAAATGATAATGTCTTTACATAATCTATTTTAAATAAGTAATGGTCTTGCAATTGTAGCAAGCTTTTTTTACTGAAAAACATTGAAGAATTATGGGATTGATGAAGATTAAAATGTTTTGTGACCTGTTTTAAATTGTTAGTAAAATACAATTCCTTCAATGATATTTTTAACTGTCTAAGTTGCGACAACTCCATATAATATCCTAAATATTTGTAAGATATTGTATATATGTATTATACAAATATTTTTACAAAAGGTTAAGATTTAACAGCTTTATTAATATTTTTAAAACTGTTCTCTAAGCAAATAAATTTCTACTGTGAATTGAAAATACAATCTTTGCATAGAAAAGCGGAAGATTGGAGGTTTAAGTAGGTAAAAAATGTATTCAAGGAAATGATAATGTTACTATTTTCTATTGATAATCGATTGCAATTAAATGATTGCATCGATTCGATTATTTATCGTTTTTTATGTGGCAACAATGAAATGCCGCAGTGACGAGACTGACATTCGTTCGATTTGCGTTTTGTTTTTTCGATTCGTTTGTAGTTTTATGTGTTTTTGTATGATTTTCTGTTATCTGCACGACCCTCGCTACGAGAACTTCATATGTATCACCTTACAAATTTGTAACTAAAATCATTAACACTCGTCTGGAGGACGCCATAACTCTTTATTGCTTTAGTATTGTAGGCGATTTAAAAAAATGAAGTTATGGAACTATCAAATCGGCTTACGTCTCATGATTCAATGTATTTAATGAAATACTATGATATAAAACTTAGGAATCCCGAAATAAATGATTTATTAATTTATTAATTGATGTACATGCATGTTATTTATAATATCTGTAGACTTTCTTAGTAAATGAACATACCTCACATAACCTAACTTTCGACTACAAAATATTCAATATTTCTATTACCCCATTGAATAACTGTGAAATTTAAACACATATGAAATTAAGATCCAAGAACCTAGTAAAGTGCTAAATATTATCCATGTAACAGTCAGGCCCAAGGTCCTATGAAAGACTACCCATCTCCTTTAGCAGCTGATCAAAGAAAGTTCGTTATGCTATAATATTTTTTTCCAAAAAAACCGCTGAAAGCATCTGATCACCATACGCTGACTTAAATTTCGTACTTTCCATTGGTTTTTCCTTAAACTTTAGTCTTTTAGAGGTTTTTTTTTCATTAACTGACATTTTCATTTTATAAATATGATTTATTAATTAAAATAATACTCAAATAAAATGTCGACTGCCTCCTTAGTTGGGACTCGTACTATGACCTTCTGCTTAGGGCGACTGTTTTAACCACAGAAAATGGAATAAAACCGGCCAAATGCGAGTTGGACTCGCGCATTAGGGTTCCGTACCAAGAAGGCCAAAAAAACGGGTTTGTTGTATAGGAGCCCCCCTTAAATATTTATTTTATTTTGATTTTAGTATTTGTTGTTATTGCGACAACAGAAATACACAATGTGTGAAAATATCAACTGTCTAGCTATCGCGGTTCTTGAGATACAGCCTGGTGACAGAGCTACGGACAGACGGACAGACGGACAGACGGACAGACGGACAGACAGCGAAGTCTTAGTAAGAGGGTCCCGTTTTTACCCTTTTGGTACGGAACCCTAAAAACGTTAGAAAGGCTGTCATGCGCCATTTGTATGAGAACCGATGTCGTCGCATGCGCCTCACTACACATAAACGATTTCAAAGAACGTCAATCAAAAGACCAATCACAGCGCTCACTTACCTACAAGCACTTGCAGTACATATATTACGAGTGGAGAGGGTCCAGAAAAGGATTACTCGGCACTTAGATTACACAATGGGGGCTATCGCTAGTGAATTTGCCACTAGAGGCGCTAGTGTCGCATGAGGTCCAATATCATTCACTTTGTACTGGTTTTAGCGGAATTTGTTGCATAAATTATAATTTCTTTAATTTACCTGCTGGAAAGTGATCTCGTTCGTAAAATATCGCAAATATGGATTATTTGGCGATTAATGTGAACGCTTTAAAAGCGGAATTAAGAAAAAGCGCAAAAATAGGCGGCCTCAAGAGCGACTATTTCAGAAGTTAGTTTGTTGATATCAAGATAGTTATTTATAAACAATATAACCTTAATTAGATTCAAGATATAACACTTTGTTTCGGCGCCAATCGCTTTTGACAGCTATACCTCCGGACCTCAGTCTACAGTGGCGCCAACTGGTGAGCAAAGAAACGGTAGTCCCCATTGGATTGGCCAAGAAAAAACGATCTTATCCTGAAAGATTGAACCATTTTTCAATGCTATCAATAAGTAAAAGGTTTGACTTAATAGACATAAAATTTATTTATAGAATATTGAATCACAAAATAGATTGCTCTTTACTCTTAAATCAGTTTTGTCTTAGGGTACCTCGTTGCCATCCGCGTTACCCCATTTCACCTCTATGCCCTCCACTTCGCCGCACTGTTCTTGGTGCTAAATCAGCCATACCGAGGCTTTGCAGAATAGTAAATAAACATAGTGACCGCATAGACATATTTAATGATTCGATTCGAAGTATTATGAATACAATAGGCAAGGATGTTGATTAACGTATAATTTTAAGTTTAATATAGTTTAGATAAAGTCTGTTTTATTTTGTCATGTGGTGTTTACCTGTAATTAGTTTCTGTATTTATCTCTGAATTATGGTGATTTTGTAATATTATATAGCTTGTATTAGTACACGAAACTGTTGGTAGACCTTAATAAATAAAAAAATGCATTTGCTCATAACCTCTGTGGCGCGCCCGCCCGCCTACATTGCCTTTCTAACCTTTTTCCATGTTCTGTAGCCTTTACGCTGTATGCTAGCGTAGATAAACAAAAAAATCCTTCAGTATATAAACTTGAAAAATTATGTCTCAGGCGAGACTCCAACCCGCATCGGTTATTTCAAAGTAACGCTTCAGTTTTAAAGCGTAATCGAAAATGTTGAGCTAACAGTAAATTTTTTGGATTTCGTACGATAATCCAATTTCATTGCGCAACAGAAAATACCAACCGCAAAAAGTCAGAGCGGAATAAATATAATATTGGTAATATTGTTGCAATAAATTTTTCAAGTTTATATAATAATACTGATATTATAATTGCAATTAAATTGCTAAAATATCATAGAAAGCATAAAAAAAATCTTATTAACACAATTATTAGAGCGTTGTGGGTTCAAGTCCTACCTAAAACAGTCGACATTTTTATTTAAAGAGTTGTATTTTCAAATTACACTAGGAACATAATTGCTTAAAAAACTGTTTCAAAACAATACAGTTATAATTTTTTTATTATTTATTTATTCAGAACATCAACGATTGCTCTCCGCTCTACGAAGATATTAAGGAAAAAGCAATATTGGATCCAATTAGTACTTTTCAACCTCCAGCTGTTAATTAATTGGTCATTCATAAACGATCGCAGCTTCTGAGCTTACTACGTATTGGGAGAGCTTACGTAAAGCCTTCAGACGGCGGAGGCTGGCAATTTAAAAATGGACTATTAGTATTGATTCTTTATTCTACCAACGAAAGCAGAGAAGGCGTCCAAGTATTTTGTTATCTTATTTATTTATTTATTTTATTTATTTAATTAAGGACAGCCAACAAAGCATACACAAAATCAATTCTTAATACTAAAATTAAAGGGTTACTTTTTATAGTGTTGCCTTAATTATAGGCTGCCACGACATGCTTATTAATTAAGTTGGTATAATGAAAAAAAAAATTATGCATATAATGGAAGCAGACGTAATCTAGATTAGAAAAAATTACAAAATTATTAAGTCGTCGTAGACTTAATACTATACGTAAACTGTTAACTATTAAACTAACAAAAAAAAAATTATTAAGAAATTACGGACCGAAAATGTTTACATAATAAAAATTTAAATTTACGATGTGAATACGACATGTCAACATCCAGCTGAGACGATCGCACAATTTTACTATATTATGAATGTTATGTCACCATTGGCAAAAGAAATCTATTGAATTCCACACATACGGGATGGGTTCCTTTGCCCAGCAGTGGGATACCAAACAGCCTATGTTACTTCTAATCCGTCCTAGAATATGTGCACAAAGTTCCACGATGATCGGTTGAGTAGTTTTTGCGTGAAAGCGTAATAAACAAACTTACATTCACATTTTATCTACTTAGTAAGGATTAGGGATTAAGGGCTAGCTGTTGCCTCTACTTTGTACGCGTAGAAAATATAATTATTCCATTGGAACCGTACATTTTCCCGGTATTCTAAGAAGCCTATGTGCTCTTCCAGCCTTGAAGAAAATATTAATGACAAAAGCATACTACATAAATGAATATTGTAATGATAAAATTTAATTATTTAGTACCATTGACATCATTATTAATAACTTTAAAATATCGATTTTTCTTTGACTTTTAATTTTGACATTATATCTAATTTGACATCTGTAATTATAATTTATTAACATTTTGTTAGATTTTACTGACTACTGCGCTGACACTATTTCATTTAACTTGGTATTGAAATTCTGAATGTTAAATTAAGATAATTTAAAATGATATGTATAGTCACAAATATGTCGTTGAGGTCATAATATTTTTGTTCTGTTCAGCATTTCTGGTATGATAGATATTTAGACATGCCTCACTGGGCCACACTGAGCCATCTAGTCCCAAATTAAGGTACTATTAAACTATTAAGTACCCTGTCGTATGGGGTACTAGACAACCGATAAACTTACTTATATACTTTTTTTTTTGTAAATACATACTTATAATACATAGAAAACACCCAGACCAGTACAAACAGACATGTTCATGCACACAAATATTTGTACTGTGCGGGGATCGAACCCGCGACCCATGGCTCAGAAGCAGCGTTCACTACCGCTGATCCAAATGGTCGTCTAAATCTAATAGAGTATCAAACATCCATCCAGTCTTTCACATTTATAACATTAGTAAGATTTGATCCTTCTTGAGGCATGTTTATTTGTTATTTTAAACTATTTAAAGATAACCTAGACTCATACTTTATAATGATATTTTAGCAACTTAATCGCAATTATAATATCAATATTTCTACTTGAAAAATTATGTTATGTGTATATCACTGTAAACTTCATCCGTTCATAATGGAACGTCGATGGATTACAATCTAACCGTTAGTTTATATTCTCACGCGTTGTTTTGTAAACTGACAGATCTCACAAATTTACGGTGACATATATATATTTTATCTCCCGCCGAAGACATAATTATTCAAGTATAAAAACTGAAACCTAGACTCATATTAAGTTAATTTAGAAATAAGGTTATAGGCTAGTAGGTATTATTAGTTATTTTGTGATAGTATGCACGCATATCGTAGACCATTGAACTACGAGAGACTACGATGCTACGGAGCTACAACGGGTAAAAATATAACCAGTTAAATGGACACACCTAAAAAAACGTGAGAATTTAAAAAAAGTTGTGCGTGTACTAGTGTACACACGTAAGAAGTGAAACTTCTTTATGGCCTTATTTTTCGAAAAATGATCTACATGCAACTTTCCAGAAATTGGTTAAATTAGTTAAATTGGTTAAATTGGTTAAATTGGTTAAATTGGTTAAGTTGGTTAAGTTGGTTAAGTTGGTTAAATTGGTTTAATTGGTTAAATTGGTTAAATTGGTTAAATTGGTTAAGTTGGTTAAGTTGGTTAAGTTGGTTAAGTCGGTTAAGTCGGTTAAGTTGGTTAAGTTGGTTAAGTTGGTTTAATTGGTTAAATTGGTAAAATATTATTTCACTTTACCTTTTTGCTATCGTCTGAACCAACCGTGGTAGGGGCAAAAAAAAGATGGCGCGTAACCGAAAAATGTGATGAAAATTTGACGCAAAACGTGACGGTAAATTTTTTCCAACGCCGATAAAGAAGTTTCACTTCAAAAATAATAGAAAACAGCACACTCAGGCACGGTAGAAAGAGTGGGAGATACTAGTTCCTCTCCCTTCCCCTCGATCTTACGCTTTTTCGATCAGCATCACGTGACCCTGACGCGAGTTTGGAAGTTTTTACCCATCCAACAAAAAGTGCTCAGCGCCGCTAAAGAAGTTTTCACTTCAAAAAAAAACCGTTGCGTGATTATATCGTAAAATTACAACTTACCTACATAAATTAAAACACCTAAAAACTTAATACTTCGTCTTTAATTTGTCTTTGATTCAGATACCTTATCCCAGGTTCATATTTTCTGAGATTCAATTGAAAACTAATCTGAATAGTGTATAAAAAAACGCGGATTGGCTGCCACCACTACCGGAAGCGAGGCGAGAAATACTTTACTCAATTGCCTCACTCTGCTCAGGACAAAAGCAGTTCCAATATCACCATGATTTCCGTTTATAGGTGGATTTAAGAGTTAAGTATATCCCGGTTGATACTTTGTTTTTTTAAATAAGTTTCCGATATTACAGCATTGTTGCAAGCGTCGTGATGACTATGATAGTTTTATTTTTGGCAAAGTTCAAAACTAATGACGTATCCTGAAATATGGCTGTTTAACGTAATTACGATTACAAATTTATGACCATGTTATTAAAAGCGAATTATGTATTATCTTATCTCAAATAAGAATATAACTATAGCTTTAAATATTACTGTTTCTAACCTAAATTGGATCACTATAGTTTGAATAAATAAATGCATTATTATTATTAATATTCCCATTATAAAATCAGACAAGTATATTTTATCCTTTTGAAGCGTATTTCTTTGTTTCAAGTTCTATAATGTCTTACTGTTTACTGATTTCGTTGTTTCATACACAACACCTTGGATGTTGTGTTGTTCCTATTTTGATTTAATGTGTTTAAAGTAACGTACAAAGGCCATTACAAATTCTTAATGAATAACCGAATATCAAATCAACATGAAAAAAAAAATGTCCAAAATAGCATATAACTGTTTATTCCAAAATAACCGACGATTGCAACAAAGTAATTTTCCATTTTGTTAAAAACTTTTTGTAGATAAAATATGACAATGTTGTCACCCTAATCCACTGAAATACAACAATGTCGCGCTCAGAAATGGATGAAGTTTCATTCTTTCGAGCCTCCGCCTAGTTCCAGATAGTTCCCTGGGATTTGCTATTTCACTACTTCAAAAACTCATAGTAAATTTAGTTTCGCGTCTTGCGAGAGTTAATAATTTTCTACTTCAAATTGTTTAGCGCTGTGAGAATAGATAAACCATTTTAGCTGAGTAGGTCGGCCGTTCTCCATATAATGTTGTAGTCCTACTACGTAAATAATATACAATAAAGTTTTAAATAGAAAATATTTGATAGTGTGAATTTAAAACGATGTATCAAAATTATCCCACGAAAACCGTATCTTTACCGCGGGATTAAAAATAGCCTATATGTTATTCCAGCTAATAAACTAACACCGTGCCAAATTCCATTCTGATCTGTTGAGTCGTTGTATGGACATATACCTTCACCCCCACGTCTTAAGAGTATGCATAACACCGAGCCACTTAGCGTGGACCCACCTAAGGCCAGAGAACAGCTGTGGTCAGATAAATTCGCCCCCAACAACCCATCCATCCCCATGGCTGAGAAGCTGCCGCCTGGTCACAATCTTCCCTGGCCCATTTGGAAGGCGTTAAACAGACTTCGTTCAGGTGTAGGCAGGTGCAATGAACTCAGGAAAAAGTGGGGCTTCACTGAGGACGACATGTGCGAGTGTGGCGCCTTACAGTCTATGCCACACAACCCGTGGACTGTTTTATGAACACACGGGTGTTCGGGAACTTTTTTGGCGGTAAGTGTTACATGTCGTGCCCTACCTCTCCTGCCACCTGCACGCAAGAGGACCTTTACAACGCCAACCAGAAGGCCATTGATGTGGCCACTTTTTGGGCGCAGAGAGTTTAATTGGTTGCCATTGACTCGAGAAGAAGAAGAAGAAGTCGTTTTAGCGTGAAAGAGTAACAAACACCCAGATATTCATACATCAATACATTTAGACTCACAAACTGTCACATTTATAATATTAATATTATAGTAGGATAGGATAGTAGGAAGTAGAATTAGTATCCTACATTATCCCTGATAAACATTCATAACTAAAGATTATTTAAAAAAAGTTAGGGATAAATGAAAACCTCGATAACATAACCAGAGAGATTTAAAAAAAAAGCTTTCATCTCGAATGCTGTGGAAACTGTTGACAATAGAGTAGTAGAGTTCTATACAGGTTTTTATAACGCCCTAGTGATTTAAACGCCCCGTTGGTCTAGTGTTTTAAAAACCGGGCCAAGATCTCGGGGTCCCGGGTTCGATCCCCGGGTCGGGCAACAAAAATTTTCGAATTTTCGAACATTGCTCGGGTTTGTGATCACCAACCCGCATTTGGCAAGCGTGGTAATTATGCCAGTATCCATGATTGCTGTGGTAACTTGAATTCAATGACGGAGAATTTTCCCTGCAGTGGGATGATTATAGGCTGTTACTCTCTCTTTACAGGTTTTTAATATCTACTAAACAGACCGGAATACTATGTATAACTATTACAGTTATGTAACGTTAATTACTTTTTCATGTTAAATTATTAAATTGATTATGATTTTAAAATATATTCTCCCTCTTATCCCGGAAAAATATTATGTTCCCGTGGGATAAACATACTATTTTTCATATTGAAAATAATGGCCACTACTTTTTGTGTAGTAAGTAGTTTAGACATTATAAGCTACATTATTATGGGTGAACAAAATCTCTGGCAACAGTTAGTAAATAAAGTCGGCTCCACAGCAAGTATAGGAATAAAAACCGCTCACCAAGATCAAAATCGCTCTTAACGTCGCCATGTTTTTCCTATTAATTGCTATGACCGTACATTGTGACTGACCCGGTCTAATAACCGGGCTATTTCAAGCTGGGAATGTTAAAAAGCTTTACGTGCTTGGATACAATCTATAAAAGCTTATTTATGATTAACTGTGACAGAGAGTTAAACTTGAGTAGTTTAAAATATGTGTTTGTAACACGCCTTTTTACTGTTCTTTCAAACACATTCAGGATCTAGATTGATATTTGTTGATGATATTGTCGAAGAGAGATTGATCGAGTCGAATATGCGTAGGTACACTATTGCGGAGTAATCCCTCTGAATCCGATATCCGATTTATAAAATATCTGTAACCGCAACCAAACATGGCATAAATGTGTCGGATATTTTCGGATATGATCAGAGGCCATATAGTTAGAACAGGCTATGGCAATTACAAGTTTTTTTTTAATTTAATAATGCTTAAAAATCTTTATAACCGTAACGCAAACGTATGGATCCGAATACGAAATCAACAAAATTGTATAGGTGACTAGGTGTAGGTACATGTATCCGATTGTTTTAAGATGGAATAGATTGGATACAAAATTACTTTCAATGATGAATAAAAATTATAAAAGCAAAATTACTCTGCCAGGTCTATTTAGTTAATGAATAAAATTTATCTTAGAATGTATATCTTCTTCTTAGAATAAACCCTATCTACCTACTAAAACTCGTATCGAATTCAGAAACGTTATTAGTAAAATAACGTTACGCGAAGGTTCTCGGATTGAACGTACAACCTTGGAATTAAAACAAGTGATTAAAATCACGAAGTCAATAATGTCAATGAACCATATAGGAAAATGTCACGAATATCAAGGGAAAACAAACTGTTAGAGAATAAAACAAAATGAATAACTGATTTTGTCACGTAAGATGTATTCTCTCGTGATCATGGCGCTTGCAACAGTGCCGAAATATCATAATAAATAAGGTACATGGTATAAATCGCGGATCAAATAGCTCTAGATGTATTCTCTCCAAAAATATTAAGAATGTAACTCTTTTCGTAACTTTTTTTACAAAATAAACCACTAAATGATTGTCGTTGATTTCTTGTATGACTTGTGTTATTTTGTGCTTTCCACCCATATAATATCTTAGACAAAAGAAGACAAAAACAAATTACTTTCTTGTTAAAACTATTGAACTGAGTCTAATTAAATGCAAATTAAATGTTTCTTTAAGGCTGTAAAACAGCAAGGTGCTTAAATTGTGTATTTAGTATAGGCTACAATGAAAGTCCGCCTAAACACGCTTCGCCCGCCCGCCCAAGGTACCTACTACATTCTAAAGTTATGGTTTTTGCCTCGGAATACCTCTTTTGTTTTTATTTTGTTTGTAAGCCTTTACATTTGGATATAACTGCCAAGTTAACAACCTAAATGGCTATTTTAACGGTAAAACTAAATATTTTGAGACTGTTTTTAACCAAATAAATTGCTGTTGTACATTGAAAATACAATTCCTTGAATAAAACGAGTTTTCTTGTGTTTTTAGGGCTCCATAGCCGAATGGCAAAAAATAAAAAAAAGACGTGTGGCACTCGGAGACTGCCGCGGTAAAGCTATTGCATAGCATTTTTTATCAACTTATGCAATTATAAAACTAAAAAGTATCTCCGCTGTGCCGGTCGGAGTGGGGGGTGTTAGGTTATTTTCGTTACGGAATTTCTGGATTTGGTCTCCACGCTCAAGGCCCGCGATAGAAGCTATGCAATAGCTTAAAACGGAACCCGTCAATTTTTCGTCATATCGGATAGTTCTGTCAAGTCTGTCTGTGTGTCTGTCCGTCCGTATGTCACAGCCACTTTATTCTGAAAGTATTAGCATTACACAGTTGAAACTTGGTAGGTAGGCCAAAATCTTAGGGTCTTTGGTCGGGCAAGCATATTATGCCTGTACCATCATTGCTGTAGTAATTTAAATTCGATAATGGAGGCCTTTACTCTGCAGTCAGATGATTATAGGCCTTTACTTGACGTCACATTGATAGTCCCTCCATAAGAATTATGAGAGTAAAATCTATTTAGATAAAAAAAGTCGTGGTAGCTACACCACTTATAACTAGAGATCGGCTGATCCGATTTTATGATTTTGCTGCTTTTGGATTTGTCTTCGTCGGGAATAGGATACAAAGTATTCAAAACATAGGAAAGTTATCGTCAGAAACAAATCAATAAACTGTATTTCTATAGATTTTTTCCTACTACGCCCTATTTGATGACAATTACATTTAAGACGTCAAAATAGGTAGTAAGTATTTGTACCTATTCTGAGGCAATACGAAGTTCGCGGGGTCCGCTAGCTATGAATAAAAATGTCTAAGCTAAAAAAAGATCACTCCAAGTACCTACTTAATTGTGAAACCTTAGTCACTACCACAAAAGCTTCCGAGACAAAAGACACCGCTCTCAAGAGTGCTCCAATAAAGGCGATATTACCGAAAACCCAATTCTACACCCTTATAGATAATTGGTGTTTCATCGACCGTCGCGTCACGCCACTTTGACTCCTAATTGTATGTTATAAACGATGTTTTGCCATCAGCGCACAGCGGTGGCTTAATTAAGGTTGTAATAGAGATGGGCTAAGTTATGAGCACTAGACATGAGGATATATACAAGATAGCTTTAGCACGTGGCTTCGTCAGCGAGGACTTTGGTATTGGGTTCTGAGATAAACGAATAATGTTTGCTTAAAAAAACCCGCAAAAGTGCGAGTCGGACTCGCGCACTGAGGGTTCCATACCAACTTTAACTGAATTATGGGTCCACTTACTTCCACTTAGCCAAAATAGCACAATATTTAATTGACTGCAAAAATAATTTGTTCTTCATAGTGTTTGTATGCAGGACAAAGATAAAATTGCGTTTGTTAAAAATTATTAATCAAAAACTACCGGTTTGAACTTGAAAATATTTGTTAATGTATTTTTTTCAAAATTTTCACTTGCTTAGTTTATAAGTTAGAGGGGGGGGGGGGGGTAGACACCCATTTTACCACTTTGGAAGCGTCTATCTTTCAAATGTTAGACTTTTGGAAAAAATGGTTATGCGAACATCCATGCCATTTTAAAAGACCTATTTTTAAGTGTTTAAATATTTTGCCTCTACCATGCTATGTATTTTTGAGATTGCTAAATTTGTCAGGCAAAACCAAAACTACTTCGAGAAATATACCCTAGGAACACAAGAAACAGTGATAGATTGGTCATAGATATAGTGCCTAAATCAACACGATTAAAGAAAAATTCTTTCTACATGTGTATTGTAATATTTAATAAGATACCTCAATCGATAAAGGAAATGACACTAAATCGATTTAAGACTGCACTGAACAGATGGCTTTTGGAGCGAATGTTCTACACAGTCCAGGAATTTTGAAGTTATAAAAAGACTCTTCTTTTTTAAGTAGTAGTAGTGGTTGTAGATAGTACTTTGTTGACTCAATAATAAAATATAATTTGACTCAATAATAATAAATAATATTTGCATGCTATAGCTTATGATGGCTGAATAGGTGAAACAATTTTATTTTTATGAGACCTGTAATGTACCTACCCTATTTCAAAGGCAAATAAATGATTTGATTTGATTTTATTTTGATTTATTCATAGATACCCCCCTCCCCCCCATACGCATAGGTTTGAGTAAAAAATTTTGTTTTTATATAGTTCCATGTATGGAAGTCCCAATTAAATATCATTTTTTTTATTTTTTGTATGAGAATCGTAAAACGGTCAACAGGATACACCTACCTACCAAGTTTTAAACTGTGTAATGCTAATAATTTCAGAATAAAGTGGCTGTGACATACGGACGGACAGACAGCCAGATAGACAGACTTAACGAAACTATAAGGGTTCCGTTTTTTGCCATTCGGCTACGGAACCCTATGGGTGTCGTTTGCCTAAGATGATAATGCAAAGTTTGTTTAATAAAAAATGGAATAGCACCACCCCTTCTCATTCAATGGGTGTCGTAAGGATTGGCTAAAAGATCGCCGACAAAAGAGGTCGTGCAACAGCGTCTTCCATTTCCATAATATTGATCAAAAAGCGATCGAAAGCCAGTTTGCTAAGCGTGGCAATATCTTGTTACAAATTAGAAAGAAAGAAAGCGCACGTTATGTATTACATCTCGGCAGTGTTATTTTTATTTATTTGATAAAGCTTTAGAAATAAATAAAAAAAGACGTGTGGCACTCGGAGTCTGCCGCGGTAAAGCTATTGCATAGCATTTTTTATCAACTTATGCAATTATAAAACTAAAAAGTATCACCGCTGTGCCGGTCGGTGTGGGGGTGTTAGGTTATTTTCGTTACGGAATTTCTGGATTCGGTCTCCACGCTCAAGGTAACCATAAAATATCTGCCAAAATAACAGAAAAATTTAATTACAAAAGTCAAAATTAGAAAATACATAAAATTATAAAATTAAGCTATTGCATAGCTTCTATCGCGGGCCTTGAGCGTGGAGACCAAATCCAGAAATTCCGTAACGAAAATAACCTAACACCCCCCACTCCGACCGGCACAGCGGTGATACTTTTTAGTTTTATAATTGCATAAGTTGATAAAAAATGCTATGCAATAGCTTTACCGAGGCAGTCTCCGAGTGCCACACGTCTTTTTTATTTGTTTAATAAAGCTTTAGAAATAAATAAAAAATAAGACTATTGATTTTAAATCATGTTGTGTCGAGCACGTAGGTACGTATTATTTTGCTTCGGCCTGGTCCTGGATGAATGAACCTTACACAAATATGTCTGTGTGTGTCAGCGTGTTTCAATGTGAATAGCTAAAACAAAATTTTATATTTTTAAGCTATTGCATAGCTTCTATCGCGGGCCTTGAGCGTGGAGACCAAATCCAGAAATTCCGTAACCAAAATAACCTAACACCACGAGGCACGATCGAACATTTTTGAATTTCCGAATTTTAAAAGAATTTAGATGAAAATAAGGATTTTGACAGTATGGTTGCCTATGGAAACCATATTATTATCTGCCAAAATAACAGAAAAATTTAATTACAAAAGTCAAAATTAGATAATATTTATAAAATTATAAAATTAAGCTATTGCATAGCTTCTATCGCGGACCTTGAGCGTGGAGACCGAATCCAAAAATTCCGTAACGAAAATAACCTAACACCCCCCACTTCGACCGGCACAGCGGTGATACTTTTTAGTTTTATGATTGCATAAGTTGATAAAAAATGCTATGCAATAGCTTTACCGCGGCAGTCTCCGAGTGCCATACGTCTTTTTTTTCTAAGATATTTTTTTGATAAAAAAAAATATTATTAGAAAAAAATCTGCCAAGACGTTACACATAGAAGTTACAAAACGTGGACTTCGTTTGCCAGGAGGTTCAAAATGCATGGCCGTTTGGGCGGAGAGGATCTGGGCACCAATTCTGCTAATTTACAAATGGCTCAATAGAATCGTATATTTTGACATTACTACCATATTAAATGTGTCAAAGTATACAATTGCGATGCAATTACAATTCTATTGAGCCATTTGTAAATTAGCGGAATTGGGGGCCTTGAAAGACGATCGCACACTAAACAACGATCTTCACCTCATCATCGATCCTCCGGGTAGGAGGCTAAACCCATAAATCGTCGTCCTTGTTTCTAGGACCTTTTTTCCTTCCGCGTGGGAAAATACTAAGGGTCGCTCTCTCCATTGCCCGGTGCAACCTTGAGCCTTCTTCCTTTATGAGACCAAAATTAAGCCACAACGTGGCAATTATATAAGTCAACACGCACTGATCAAAGAAAATTGTCTTGTAAAAGAGTAAAAACATTTAAATTATCAAACAGGAACAGAAGATAGTATGTTCTGTGCACATGCTACTTAAAAAAAGTATATAAAAATAAAATAGCTTGGACGCTGTAAGGCATTCAGGCCATTCTAAGTTTTGGCGGCGTTCCAAAGAAAGCCACAGAAAACTTCTATCTTAACCGTTAAGTTAAGCTTCTACTTGGCTTACATAAGAAACTTTTTATTAAGTAACCAATTTTGAATCTGTGTGTAATGAACGTCGGTTATCGCTTGTGTGGTACCGACTCTAGTTTTGGTTCATTTAAATACTGATATTACAATTGCAATCAATTTGCTAAAATGTCATATAAATTCAATACTCAATACTCAATACTCAATAATTTATTGCAAAACCATAATATATACAGAAAGATGTTACAAAATAAGAGACCAGTGCTATGGACGCTGTCGGGCACGCAACTTAGGGCTAGGAGAGAGGAAGCGTCTTCAACTAGGATAAAGTAGACTATTTTGTTTATAATTAGAATTGAATTTCAATAAATGTTAATACATAAAATTTATTATATTTTATTATGTATTATTTATCGATGAAATATTCATTAGTGCTATAATAACATTTATGAATTAAATTTTGAGTGAATTTGATGTCATTATTTTCACTTTTTAAAATATCGAGTAATTTATTATATATTTTCATAAAGAAACTAAAGGTACTAGAAGAAATTATTTGTACCTTTCCATCGACAAAAATATGCGGGCCTAAAATTGAATAAGTCGTCTCTCCTATGAATGTCGACCAGTCAACTGACCAAAGAACTAAATTGACTTAGAAATCTGGTCATATCAGTAGTAGCGTTCGAGAAGTCTGATCATTATCAGCATTTCCTATCGAGAAATCTATTAATATCAGTAGAACCTACCGAGAAACGCTCCGTTTGGTCTAGTTATTAAATACCGGATCAAGATCTCGGGGTCGCGGGTTTGATCTCCGGGTCCAGCAACAAGAAGTTTCGAATTTACGAACATTTGTGATCATCAATATTTGGCAAGCGTGGTGATTATGCCAGTACCCATCATTGCTGTGGTAACTTGAATTCAATGGAGGCCTTTTACCTGCAGTGGGATGATATCGCTTGTTACTTTACTTTACTTACGGAGTGATTCTGAACCATCAACAGAACGTAGCGAAAAGTTTATGAGTTAGTTCGTGACTTGTACCCTACCCCAAGTATTTAGTCGTCCACGCCACATGCCAATTACTGCAA
The DNA here is from genome assembly GCA_949315895.1 of Anania crocealis. NCBI lineage: Eukaryota > Metazoa > Arthropoda > Insecta > Lepidoptera > Crambidae > Anania > Anania crocealis. The sequence continues at coordinate 2,978,812 of OX438874.1, read as the reverse complement.
ACTATACAAAATTGGAGGCTTTAGAACTCCCGGAGGTAAGTGATGAGTACTGAAATTAATGGCTTAAGGCTTTAATCCCTCAACCCCCATGAGACAACCGGTTGTCGCGATAACAATTGATTTCAATTGTGTCTGGAATAACTCACGATCGAGGGATTAAGGGATTTAATTAATAACAACGCACTAATCGCCCGATTGCTCTTGAAGTTTAAGTAAGTACCGGTCCTGAGTACTATGTCTGGGTCGGTTTTTTTTTCTAATTTTAACATTGTTTCGGGACTGGGTTTGGGTAGCGCTTCCAGATTAGTGTAATAATAAAGTTAAGTAAAGTAACAGCCTATAATCATCCCACTGCAGGGCTAAGGCCTCCATCATTGAATTCAAGCTACCATAGCAATGATGGGTACAGGCATAATCACCACGCTTGCCAAAAGCGGGTTGCTGATCACAAACCCGAGCACTTGCATGCATTCAATGATGATTGCCTGCAAGCATGCTGCTTGCCTGCATGCATGGTTGTTTGCCTGCATACATATTGTATGCTTGTTAGCCTGCATCCATGCATGCTACCCTGCATGCATGCATATTTGCCTGCTTACGTGTATGCATACCTCCTTGCCTGCGTATTTATGGCATTTAGTACTATTAAAGATTCGGAATTTATAGTATTTGGTATCTTTAAATTCTGCATTTTGATGATTTTGTATGTTGTATAAAAGGGGTGTTATCGTAAATGAACATTATACTAAATGTTATTATACTAAATAAAATGTATTTGTTTTTATCATTGTATCATGTGAATGTTATATTAAACGGGTGTTATACTAAATGATTTATCCCAATTGTTACTTATACGTTTTAAAATTATGTAATTTAAAATTATATCTTTCCGTCGTTATATTAAAAAAGTGTTATATTAAACAAAATTCTATCATTTGATTGTATATGTTTTGATCTTTATACGATATGTTGTTATACTACATATTACACACCCCAAATTTTTCTATGCTTTTTTGTTACTATTACCATAGGGAAAGAAATATACTTCTTTCCCTATGCTATTACTGATACTTGCTCCGGAAAGAAAAATGTTCTTTTATGATAAGTTTTAAGAAATACAAGCTGATTACGCGATTTTGTATGTAATGGGCTACTCCTGGTATTTACAAAAGCAGGAAAACATTATATGATTTGTATAGCCTAAAGGCTGAATCTCAAAACCACAACATTATTGAGCATGTTAGAAAATACTCCAAATTATTTAAAATAGTATGCGCCAAAGCAAAGTCAATTTATCTTCATAATTTAATTTTGGCTTCCAAAAATAAAGCGAAAGCTACTTGGAATATTATAAATACAGAAACATGTAGACTAAAACCAAGCAATCCTGCTTACTCTCTCAAATTGGGGGATAAGTTAATTAACACGAGCACAGAGATTGCAAATACATTTCATTTTGAGTTTTTTTTTCCGAATATATCTTCCTCAACTACTGAAGGGCTTGCTTCTTCCGCTGATCTAGCTAAATCCCTTCTCAAGTCGGTTGTCGATGAGTGCAAATCTTCATTTAATTTTAGACATATAAACCCTGATTTAATTATAAAAGCTTTTAGAGAATTGAATATGAAAAAAACTGAAGATCTTTGGGGAATTTCCGTTCATATTATCAATACAATTATAAATTCAATACCCCTCATCTCGCAATAATTTTCAACAAATGTATTGATGATAGACAGTTTCCAACTTTAATGAAGTTTAGCAAAATCATTCCATTATTTAAATCTGGCGAGAAATGTGATCCCGCTAATTTTCGACCAATATCTGTCTTGCCTGTACTAAGTAAAATATTAGAAAAAATTATGTTTAGGCAACTTTTATCGCACTTTAGTTTGAATAAATTATTACATCACAATCAATATGGATTCAGGAAAGGTAGCAATACCACTGATGCGGGAGTAGCACTTCTAAAACATGTGTTTGATGCTTGGGAGAGTAGGTTAGATGCTATGGTGTTTTTTGTGACCTGTCAAAGACTTAAAAACTGAGACATTATGGTGCTTCGAATGATTCGTTAGATTTAATTAACTCTTATCTCACAGGTAAAACACAAAAAGTTTGCATTGATGGAACTGAGTCTTCGGGGTCGGCCCTTATCATGGGTGTCCCTCAGGGATCAGTATTAGGACCCCTGCTATTTTTAATTTATATAAATCACCTTCCAACAGGGAATTTTACATAATCTTTGTGAGATGGTATTGTTTGCAGAAGACACATCAATGATATTTAAAACTAAGAGGAGCAAATCTTCATTTGACGATGTTAACAATACCCTCTCTAAATTATTGCATTCGTTTGCTACGAATAATATTTTGCTCAATGCAAAAAAAACAAAATGGGTTAAATTTACTTTGCCTAATGTAAGGTTTTCCGCCACAAATGTTATTGTAAAAGATGAGCCATTAGACACAGTAGACTCCTCTACAACTGTAGACTCTCGACTGCAATGGGGTGCTCATATAGGTCTCTGTCTGGAAGACTTAGTTCTGCTGCTTATGCTGTGCGAAAGATTGACTGATGTTGGAACGGCAAGATTAGTATATTTTAGCTACTTACACAGTATAATGTCATACGGAATTCTGTTATGGGGCTCAGCGGCAGATATTGAGTCTATTTTTATATTGCAAAAACATGCTGTGTAGGTTATTTATGGCCTTCGACCCCGTGACTTTCTAAAAGAGCTATTCAAAGAGATCGATATACTTACAGTTGCATCTCAATACATTTTCGAAAACATTATGTACGTCCGTAAGAACCTAGAGTTTGTCAAAAATAGTGACGTACACAATTTCAATACCCGAAATAAAGATAAACTTGCCGTTCCAGGATTCAGACTGCGAAAAGTGGGTAATTCGTTCATGGGAAATTGTATTCGTATTTACAATAAATTACCACTGTCAATTGCTGAACTCCCAGTACATAAACTCAAATCATATATCAAAGTAATTTTAATGAAAAAAGGCTATTACTACTATTAATGATTGTATAAATGATAGGAACGTGTGGCTTTAAATTGCTAAAATTGCTAAACATACTCGTATTTATTTAAAAAGAGGCTGACAATTAGTGGCCGAGTTTCTTGCGCTGCTTCTTCTCGGCACTAGCCCACGTTTGTCCCGAAGCAGTGGTAGGTTTAAATATTGGGACGTGTAAAAGCGCCTATTTGCAGAAATAAAACTGATTTAACTGTACTATACGTTTGGAATTCTGTATTTGAAACAATCCCGACTCGAATTTAAATGGTAAGTATGTTTCAAAAAAATGTTGATGCTAAAGAGCTAAGTTTACATTTATTTAATTGTTATAGCTCGCACTGGCATATAATTCATAATATATTTAAGTATGAAAAAAAAATAAAAAAAAACTGACAATAGTGACCGAGCTCCTTACGCTGCTTCTTCTCAGCACTACCTACACTTTTCTCGAAGCAGTGGTAAGGATAAAATATTGGGACGTACAAAAGCGCCTCCTGGGGCCTATTTCCAGAAAAAAACCGATTCTACTAATAAAAAAATCGTAAGACGAAATCCTGGCAAACAGTTAAGGTTTTCGCGTAATATTCGGAACGATAATGTACAGTAGGTACGTGTATTTTCTTTAACCTTCAAATTGAAACAGACCTTTACTAGTAGTTTTTAAAGTTAAAAATGGACTAAGAAGTGTGTTATCACTTATAAGTGTTAGACACTGTACCTTAAGCTTAGGTGGCCATGCAAAACCCTTATGATGGATAGTAGTTTTTTTTTTTAATTACTTCTCGGGGTTCCAGTCTTTTTAAGCCTGCAGTTACAATACAATTGATGATGGATGGTCTAGATATAGTGTTGCCTGGTCTCTAAAATATGTTTAAATTTGGTAGAGACGCAGAAAATAACTGATCAATGAACTTTAAAAAAACCAATTAGAATTGTAATTCCTTACAAAATCGTTATCAGGCAACATTAGTCCACTGTTGAAAACGTATCTAATCACCTCGCTTAGAAGGCTTGGAGATCGCAGTTCGGCCAATGGTGAGAAAAGTAATGATAACCGTCTTCTTACAGCATTATTAAGCCACTATAACAGCCACGAAGAGGGATCTGGCTATTAAATTTGGGCTAGCACCACATAAAGCCAAGTAAATATGAAGTTATTCGTATCCGTACCTAGCCTAGTAATATAATAATATAACGGTAATACTCCAAAACAAACCATTTTTCGTTAGAACTTCGTTTGTTAAACGTTATTTTATTTAATAAAGAAACTGTTGGTGAATAAATAAATGTATGTACTAAACTAATGTATTTACAGGCTCACGACATATTAAATTCGTGTTAGTAATATCACCAGTCCAGTAGGTCCTAAAACACTTCAATCTAACTGTTTTTTTTTGTTTAGCATAAATTGACGACATGAATTTCCGTATTTTATTAGTTGCCATCATAATATTATTTTTAGAAAGCCTTCGAAGTAACAAACCTTGAACTAAGTATCTTGGATGTTCAAATCAAATCAAATCAAATCAAAATATTTATTTGTATTATTTTGGGTTATTTGTATTATTCAAGTTTCTTATTTCATAATTAAATATCACTTAGAATTAACATCCCACTCAAACTCAACCCACGTCACACAAACATTTTCTATATACAGACATTTCAGGAGTACAACATTCAGAGCTAAGTAGAATCCAACCCAACATGCTGAATAAATAATTAGATTCTGAAAAGCCGAAAAACTGGTTTGCTTATCTCATTTATCATAAATGCTAGTACTACGAGTATACCGCGTTCGATTAATACAATGTCTAAATTTATCGCCTGTAAACCGTGTTGCGGAAAAACTAATTAGTTTTATCAGTTCCTTCCAGTTACTTCAAAGCCCAAACGTACATACATACCTCACACATAGCACACTAGTTATATAAACAAGAATACATAAGAATACTGCAGTCTTATAATATACACCTTTTGTGACAATAAGAAATCCAATTTAGTAAGATCCGCAACGTAAATTCGATTAGAACAAGAATAAAAAACGAAAATATATCGACTTACCGATGTTATTCGCTCAGCATGGACGAAACTTTTTAAATGTACACACTCGCGAGCATGGCCGTGGTTGATTGAACGTAAAAAAGAAATTTTTGAATTTGAATTTGGAATATTTACAATGTTATTTACAGTTTAGACCGATATTCTCGGTGTAACTGGGCTGGCAAACGTCAAGCTTCTCCGCAGCGCTTCGCGCATGCGCGACAATATGGCGCGCGCGGTCGATAGCAGGCCCTGATAACGTATCGCAAGGCTACCCCCATAGTTGGTGACATTGTGGGAAAAGGGTGATGTGGAAACGAGGTCACGCGTTTGTATTAGCCCGCGTTTCCGGCTACGGTGATACCAGTGGAAAAGGTGTTGCCAGAGATGAAAAGTGTAGCTTATAGTAGAAAACTGTATTTTTTTTTTACTCGAATAAGACATTTGAAGGGCTTCAGGGCTTATGTTTTGAATTATCATTGAGTTTGCTTGAATAGTGTAGAATAAAAGAAATTCCAAATTGAAACGTTTAGCAGCCATCTTTATTCGCCATTGGCCAAATTGCAATCGCTAACCCGCCTCTCAAGTGTGGTGATGGCAAAATCCTTCTGTTAGGCTGATCCATCCCTAGCTGAAGTCTAAAGTAAAGTAACAACCCAATTCGTCCACTGCTGAGCACGGGTCACCCTCCTTTTTATGGGGAGGGGTTAAGGCCTTAGCTCCACCACGCTAGCCTAGTGCGGGTTGGTGGACGGCAAGGGCGACGCTGTGGCAACATCACCCCGCCGTTGGACGTTTCTCAAGCCGCCCGAAGGCCTCCAACAGGGCTTAACGACTGTTATCTCGTTACAACAGCCGGGTGCCCTCCGAAGCACGGAAGCGCTCATGGTATGATGCCACAAACGGTCACCCATCCAACTAGTGACCAATCTCAGTTGCTTAACATTAGTGATAGATACTGTTCACTAAGAAGCATTGGTCTATGAGTGATTCCTGTACTTATAATTGTGTGAATTCAATGATAGAGGATTATGCCCTGCAGTGGGATGGTTATGAGGAATTTGTTCTGTCTCTCAAAAAGGACGACTTTGCCATAAACGCTGGCAGTCAGGTAGGCAGTTTTGATAATGAAGGGATGACGTTGTCTTCTGATAACACAGCTTTAGAGGTACCTCATTTCAATTTCCTGATTATTTATCAGTTATGGTAACCGATTACAATTTCTTGATTATTTTATCACGTACCTACTTCCTAATTAGCATTTGTACATCAACTGAACCCAAAATTAGCACCACATTGCATCTGGCAGTATGGATTCCAAGGAGCGCGGCTAGAGAGCATGCTCTCCAGACGCGCCCTATAAAATGTTCATTTTCTTCAAAAAACAAATTAATTGAACGTACATACTAGATCGTAACTCGTACACGGCGTACGTTTTTTTTTTATAAATAATAGGCTTGCTCTTGACAACATACTTAACTATACGGTGTTAAGAATAAGCCTAAGATGGAGCGAGCTTACCAAGAGGAACTGGTTTTCCCACACACCAGCGGAACACAGAAAAACTGTTTGGAGCTGGACTCCGGCAGGAGGGTGGTAGCATCCAGGCGGCCTCTTACGAAGCCTACCATCGCGGAGGGATCTGTTAGCCTTCATCATTGGTTAGAAAATCAAAGATAGATCCCACCACCCCAAATAGGTAGTACATTGACCGCGGTACAAACAGGGGCACGGCAAGGTATAACACATTGGGACTGCGCCCAACGCGGGACGGCAAGGGATTTGTAGTTGACGAATAAAATTGCGTCTTATGCTATAAAGCGTTCAAAGCCCAATGCTTCATCGTGATCAGTCTCTGTCACGAATGTTAAGCAACGATGGGAGCGGTCACTAATTGGATGGGTGACCGTTTGTGGCATCATACCTTGAGCGCTTCCGTGCTTCGGAGGGCACGTTAAGCTGTCAGTCCCGGCTGTTATCATGAGATAACAGTCGTTAAGCCCTGTCTGAGGCCTTCGGGCGGCTTGAGAAACGTCCAATGGCGGGGTGATGTTGCCACAGTGTCGCCCCCGCCGTTCACCAACCCGCACTAGGCCAACGTGGTGGTACTAAGGCCTTAAGCCCTCTCCTCAAAAAGGAGAGAGACCCGTGCTCAGCAGTGAGCGAAAATGGGTTGTTACTCATGCTATAATAGTAGGGTTGATATTAACGAACGTTAATTTACATTTACATTATCTTATCCATGTGTTTACCTTAGAAAAGAAAAAAAAAACAAATTTTATCTAAGCGATTTATTCATCATCAACGTCGGAATGTAGGTATCGGACTTCTGGATCGTTTCTCGTGCGCCCGCGCAGCATCGCTAGCGCTTCCCGGCCCCGCGCGCCCCGCGCACCCATCGCCATCCACACCACTCCCCCGCAGCACAGCAGCACCGCAAACGTGATGAGGACTGGCTTCCAGGCACTTGATTTTGCTTTGAAAAAAGAATTAATATTTTGATTTACACAAGAAATATGCAAGTTAAACGTGTTTTGCCGCCATCGATATACTACGTGCATTTTTAACCGCCTGACAAACTTTATGTATGACATCATGGCAGTGATATCTATACTAATATTAGGGGTTAAAGTATGAAATTGCCGTTTTGTATGGACGAAATCGAGAAAAGTCATTTTTCCATACTAACAATTTTTTAGTTTTTTTAAAAACGCCTGAACCGTTTTCGATGCAATTAAAGGTGAAAGTTAGACGGTTATAAAGCTACGCATTATAGTATTTAAATTTCTGAAAATCAAAGTATGTAATACAAATATACTTTATTGAAGCAAGAAGGTCAGCTGGCACATTGTAAGGGGTCTTTTCAACGACTTCCTTTGAAGTAATAGGCACGAGTATTGCAATTTTTTTTTAGTCAAAAGTTACTTTATTTAGTTTTTGATACAATACAAAAAGAATTACGCAATAATACGACTATACTTAAGCGCTATAATAAAAATAAAAAGTAGGAAAATAATCGGCAATTTCATACTTTAACCCCTATTATTATAAAGCTGAAGAGTTTGTTTGTTTGTTTGTTTGAACGCGCTAATCTCTAGAACTACTGGTTCGAATTGAAAAAATATTTTCGCGTTGGATAGTCCATTTATCGAGGAAGACATTGTTAATCGCGATCATAATAACAGAAAGTGTCGCGGACGAAGTGGCCGGCAACAGCTTGTTTATTTTATAAATAAAAATAATCTTAGAAAAATAGAATACTTATTGTTTCAAACTAATTCATTTTGAAACACGCTGTGACGCGCACGGATGTATTATTTTTCAGCCGGGTCCCGGTTGAATGAACCTTACACCCTACGTCCGTGCGCGTTTTCTAAAATGTATAGCTGATTCAATATTTGATATTTTTTAAAGATTATTTTTATTAATAAAAAATAAAAATAACACTGCCAAGATGTTATATATAATGGTTTTCATAAAGTGTGATTCATTATAATTATAAAACGTGCATAAGTTAGTTTAAAACGTCAAGTATTAGTTAAAGTACCTTTTGGTTTGTTTGATCTTTGTTGTGTTTGCTCGGCCGCTTTGTTCTTGTATTTCTCCATCGGTGGAGCTGTATACCTAACAAATTTGGTCGTTTTAATTGTAGATGTTGATGGGACACTCGTAGTCTTTGCTGTTGTTAACTTTGTTGTCTTTGGAGTTGTACTTGTCGTCATAGTTTTTGTGGTTGGCTTGTAGATTATGATCTTCCTAGTCGCTTTCGGTGTTGTGACTTTCAGTACTTTAATTGTGCTTGTATTATTAGTATTGCTTTTTACTTTATCATTGATAGCATCCTTCTGGAATGCCGTAACATTAATTGCGATAGCTTTTGTTGTTAATTTTGTTGTTTGTACAACCTTTGTTGTTGCTTTTGTCGTTGTTGAAGCTGTTTTAGGAGTCGAGGCCGTTGTTTTAAGTGTTATAGCTTTAATAGTTGATGCTGTTGTTACTTTGTATCTTGTAGTACGTTCTAATTCAGTTGGTGATCGAATTGTTGTTTGACCAATCAGCTTTTGTGTTTGAGGTAGTTCTGCTGAGCTTTGATTAGCGTCTTCTGTGGTAGTATCTAAAACATTAGGACTATTGATTAAAGGAAAAATAAAATTACGATTCCCTATGTTGAAATTTTGACTTCCTTACATCTCAACCTCAACCATCCATTTACTGGGAGACTGCTCTTTTCAATTGAGCTAGCAAATAGTTTGCAATAGATTAATATTATGAAGCAGCTCCATAAATGTTTTTAAATAATAAAATTGCCATTGTAAATTTCAAATACGATTTCTTGGACTGTAAGTAGATACCTACCGGTATTACATTTTAATTACATATTATTATTATTTAACTCAGGTAGTATATAACTTCTACAACATAAACTTTGAGAGAAATAGCTTTGTAGTGATGATATTGACTTTTAAATTTATTTAATGTATTTTTGTATGTTTTTTTCTTAGCTCAAACAATGCAAAGGCTCAGATTCACGAAATTCCACGATCGTCTTACCTAAACTATCAAGACAGAGTACGTAGTAGTCAGGACAACAGTTGCTGTTGAGAAGGCACATAAACGTGCAGTCGCATCCTTTGGGATGCCTTGAGCGGACCCCGCACCGACCCTCGCACGTCTCCGCTGAAAGAAAACTTCGTTGTAAAGAGGCAGAAGAAAAAAGTCTGAACCTGTATTCAGATATTAAATAATTTTCAATAGATATTTAAAAAAAAATGTTACCCGACTTCATAAATGACGACCTCCATGGCGGAGTGGCGTACACACCGGTCTTCAAGGTGTAGCCTATTCCGACGTCCCGGGTTCGATTCCCGGACGGGTCAATGTAGAACAAAAGTGTTTTTCTACATTTTCTCTAGTCTGGGTGTTTCGCTTCGTTGTTTCTGGTTTCCAAAATACGAGTGCTTCGAATTGGAATCGGAACAATATATGTGATGTTGTCCACATTTATTTATTTATTTTTATTTAAATACAACAATTTCAAAGTCACCCTGTACATTAAAATTTGCTGTGTTTTTAAACATTTTAGTAACCAAAATAAAATAAATTTAGAAATAGACTTTTGTCTTCTTTTATTTGATACCGCACATTTGTTATGCTTGCAAACTTATTTTTTTTTAAAGTACCCCAATATAATTTTGTAGCGTGCGTAAGATGACGATAAGGATGATGATGATGATGTTGATGATAATGGTGGTGATGATAATGATTATGACATCAAGGTTAGTCTCGCAATGACTTACGCATCATCGCCGGTGGTGGCGAGATCGCTTTCCTGGCCGCCTCGCAGTCCTCTCCTTGCAGTATGGCTACATCATCGATTGCAATGTCACTTGTATATTTCTTGCCTCGTATTCCCTCTATTACTATCTGTTGGTTAAAATATAGTTGTTAGAAAAAGAATAAAACATTACTTTTTTAAAGGTTAACCTATAATACATTTTCTTGAATAAGAAAGAAACATCAAACATTGCAACTTATTGTTAATAATTATTGACAGAAAAAATAAATTTAAAAAATAAGCCATTTTTCCAAAAACAAAACTGACAGAAAGCTTATTAGAGTTTGTGGGTGATTTTTTTATAGTTCGTCACCCTATCTCTACCTGTTAGTATTTTGTAATTAATACTCGTATGTATCAAAATGTGGTCAGTCAGGTAAATACCTCACATAAGATTAAAGTTTAAAATAAATAATCCAGCAATTATTTCCGAACATTATCTTTCATTCCCCAAACAATGATTTCATTAGATGATTACATATAGTTAGGAGGTTTAATGCAACGAACCGTTACATTATTTAAAGGTAAATAGTATTACATATTTACCTTCCCGACGTTTCGATCCGGTTGCACGAATCATGATCGCGGGCAGACTGCAGGTAAATTACTATTTACCTTTAAATAACGGTTCGTTGCATTAAACCCCGTAAGTGTTAAGTGTTTAGTGTAAAAATGCAACAAGAAAGTTTAAAATCGTAGTTAGGAGGTTGTTTACACATTAGCAGGCAATATACGCCTATAATAGACGTCATAACAACAAAACTTAATATTATATTAATTAAGCTTGTTCTAGAAGAATCTAACATACATCTGTCGTAAATATACAGAGTTACCAACCTGAAAATGATCCCCAAAATCATGAAGCTGCGACACATCGCCGTACCAAAAGTCTCCTTGATTGCCCCACATCTCGAACAATATATATTTTTTCTTCATTTCATCGGAAAGATGTATCATGGTCTGCAGAGGAACCTGATCTGGTTTCTGATATACTCTTAAACCACCAATGTCCCTGAAAAATAGCAAAATTTCTTATTATATTTTTTTTCATCTCCTTGTGGTATTTTTCTTCAAGGATAGTCGAGTGTCAGTGTCTTCTCAATCTCACAAGCAAGTGGTTTGCGATTTCTATCTTGTGTGTGATTGAAGCTAGGCCCAATGGTTTTACAGATTAATTACTCGTAAATTCCTCTTTAACTGATCTGCCTTCCGAAGCACGACTCTAGCTTGCCACTATCAGACCCAATCCATTTTAGTAAAGATTGTTTCCCAAATTGCCATATCCGGGAATGGAATTTGGCATTTTTGAATAAAAGGTGGATCACTACACACACCAATACACCAACCGGATCGTCAATAATTGTCAAGAAATTCTAATTTTTTATTATTTGGAAGACGTTTTCAGGAGAAAAAGCATATAATTAATCGATACGAATCGTGGATTTGTCCCGGTAGATATTGGTGTTGAAAATTTAATGAATTCTATTATATTTTAATCTATTTTAAGTCCCATGCCTGATTCAGCTATGGCGGAGTATAGTGGATCCAGTGGAGCTTGGGCTCAAGATCTTCCCCCAAAAGCATCTGATCCCATGACTTAATTGAATTCCGGTAACTCACTATATTACCGGGAGTAAGTAGCAAATTCCTTGATAAAACCTATACACAACACTCCCCTGATATGAGTAAGAGAGACAACTAGTGCGAAATATAATTCGCAACCTCTTTTTGGAGCATCTGAATCATTCTGATACTTTAGAAACAGTCTTTGATTGAAGTCTTCTTCAAGACTTGTTTTTGCTTTGATTAAGTTTAAATTTAACAGACAATCACATGCTTTGCCTTGGGATATTATTATTGTACCTCCGTATAAAAGGTTTTTAATTTGACATATACTATTGTAGCACTTAAAAACCCGTTGATACTTACATTCCAAACATGTGATAGTAGAAAGAGAAGCACCCATTTTTTGCCAGTTCCATGTCGAATATAGGCGATATTAGTCGTGCTGTCTCGTTCTGTAATCGCGATGAACTTTCTATGTACATGTAATATCCTGAAAATAAATTTACATCGAATTTAGGAGAATATTTTAACGATTACACTATGTTAACTCTTAACGACCTAAGACAAAATCTGGTACTGGTACCAGGGACTAAAAGCGGTTATACGGTACGATATACGGTAACAGTACCATAAAATCCAAACGGTACCGTTGTCACATAAAGGTATAACCATAATAAAGGTAATAAAGCTGTACTACTCGTATTTAACCGTTCTATGATTTCGGTACCGAAAAACAAGATCCACCCATGGCGATACTAAGTCTGGTACAACAAAACAGTCCCCTAATTCGCGAAACCAAATCGTATCACAATCTTAATTGAATTGCAGGTTTTTGACAGTTCTAGTATGGGCTAAATGTCAAAATCGTCCAATTCAATCACGATCGAACGACGATTGAAATAGCTGAATAAGGCCCCACCACTATGTTTCCACGTTTTATACGGCAGGACGCAAACGTAAACACTTTTGTGTCCAAATATTACATAAAAAAAGACAAATTTGCATGTAAGCTATTTAAATAATGTCAAAAGATCAGCTTATATTTCTGCCATGGAATAGTAGTTGAATGGCAACCATTTCGTACCAGTAATGTTAGTTCAGGAATGAGCCAAAAGAAACATTTTCTTCTGTACTTATCCATGTTTCTATTATAATCAATGAGCTTGACTCTTGACTACATACTCGTACTTAACGCTACGGTTAAGAAGAAGCCTAAGATGAAACGAGATTACCCAGAAAGTGGCACTGGTTCTCCCACACACCACCACCCAAAAAAAAAGATAGTTAAGATCTTCAATAGTACCTTCTCCTCCTTTCCCTATGGTATGGTCGTATGAAGGCCCAGTAAAGACGAAGAAGCTTGGAGTTTTCTTGTTCAGACGTTCCCAGTCGAAGTCGTGAAGGGAGTCTTGCGTCCACCCGCATATGTCTGGGGTCTCGAAATCACAACTCAGCTTTGATGGGACCCTGGAGTCTGAAAAAGATGGGAAATTTGTACAGTTGCTAAACATACATACATACATACATACATACAGGTGACTTTTTAATCACCGTCCAATATTTTTATAGGTGTTCAGTACAGTATTAAGAGCCCAATTATGAAGTAAGTAGCTGTTTCCCACGACTTCGTCCGCGTTAATTTCTGTTATTATGATCGCGACTATTTTTGCAACATTTTTAACTGATGGTTCGCTCCTATTGGTCACAGCATGATTTTATATAGCCTAAAGCCTTCCCCGATAAATGGACTATCGAACACAAAAATATTTTTTTAATTCGAACCAGTACTTCCTGAGAATAGCGCGTTCAAACAAACAAACAAACTCTTCAGCTTTATAATACTCGTATTAAGTATAGATAAAACGTAGGTCAAGTTCTTACCCGAAAATATTTTTCGCAACATCGATTTCAATTTTTACGGTCCTATAGGTACATGTTAATCCCTCGATCGTGAGTTATTCCAGACACAATTTAAATCAATTGTTATCGCGGCACGCGCGTGCCTCCTGGGGTTTGAGGGATTAATGCATAATATCGTTATTATCGAATGAGATGCGCATCGCGTAAAAAAAATGTTGCTAGGAGACCGCACCCAAAATTTTAGATTATTGGCGGACATTTTCAAAGTGTTTTATCTTGACATTTTTGTACTGGGCTATACCAAAAGAAAATATACGTCATTTGTTAATTTTCTCGTAGATTGATATTATAATAAAATTTGGAAGGTGGTTCAAATTTCATTCTGTATATACGTTAAGCCGTCTCTTTTTTATCAAAAAATATCTTCTCACCAACACAAGTAGGCGCTGTGTCGTTCCATTTCTTTCCATCGCAGTACATAGTGGATGTTCCGACCAACTTGAATCCTGGCAGGCAGAAGAACACCAGCCAAGCGGAAGACCGAGTTGGTATCACCAACCCGTTCTTTAGAGATAGCGTAGGGCAGCCTGGTCCTGGAAGAAAATGATTAACAACTGAAGGTGAGAGAGTAAAGTTTAATAGGGTAAATACAAAATAAAATTGATTTGTATTAAGCATGAATACTCGTATCACCTTTATGCTGTTTGTATGTAAAGAACTGGTTGCAACCGCAATTACAAAGAGAAGAAAGAAACAAACATTTATTTGACCACACATTTAATAAACAGTTATACAGAAACATTACAATATAATAAGAGGAGAAAGAAAAAAGGGGGACAAGATAAATAAACCAAAGGTGTCAAAAAGGATTGCTCAGCTTAAACGTAGGGCTCAGCATTTCACGTGGTAGCTTAAGGCGTGCCACGACGCTGGTATTCTGCGGGAGCCTAGAATTTAAGTAATTTCATTAACACAATACATACATAATTTATCGAAAACGAGAAAAGAGTTAAAAAGTAATAGATAAAAACAATGATAATAATACATAGAACAGACAATAATAATTTTACAAGAAACACACATACAAATTACTATAAAATATGACAAAACTGTCACTCGTAGAATGTTGACATTAGCTCGTATTTATCTGATTACTTGCTCAGTGTATTTATCTCTTGTATTGCAGTTATCTGTGTGTACTTTTCTTTTATTATATTTTATGTTGCTGTTCGCTCCGTTTGTGATTTACTCTGCCATTTCCCCCTAACAGGTATGGGCATAACTACCACACCAATGATCACAAACCCTAGCAAAGTGCGAAAAGTCGAAACTCTTGTGCGACTCTTGTTGTTGTTTTTGGGGTGGTGGGATCTACCTCCTAGTGGTCCACCCTGGGCAACGGCACCTTTGGTTTTCTAACCAATGATGACGGCTAACAGATCCCTCTGCGGTGGTAGGCTTCGTAAGAGGCCGCCTGGATGCTACCACCCTCCTGCCGGAGTCCAGCGTCAAACAGTTCTTCTGTGTTCCGCTGGTGTGTGGGAGAACCAGTACCTCTGGGTAGGCTCGCTCCATCTAAGGCTTCTTCCTAACCGTATAGTTAGGTATGTAGTCAAGAGCAAGCACATTTATTATTAAAACAAAATCGGGGATCGAACCCAGAACCCTGAGATCTTGTCCCGATACTTAAAGCACTAACAAGGCGCCTTGGTAGTGTAGTAAGTTACCAGAATTTGATTTGTTAAAGGAGGAATCAGATGCTTTTGGTGGCTTGAAACCCATTTTCCTACGCTCTTGGAATTTTCAGTTCCTTAAGATATGATTTTGCCCACAGCACCGAAGTTTTTACCCGATGCACTTCACCAACCGGATCATCCAAAAGATTTATACGTACTGACACATGTAGGCTTAGGCGAGTCCCACATTCCATTCCTGCAGGTGGCATACCGGTTGCCCACCAACTCGTAGCCAGAGGAGCAGATGTACTTCAACAGCTTGCTGCGGCTCCGCCACCGCGTTCTGCCGTTTGCTATACGAGGTAAGAAGCACTGGCTTGATATTTCTTCTGAAAAGTAAGACATATCCACACTTTATATAAAATTAATCACTCTCCGTCCCTTAAATATTGTCGTATGTATGTCTTTAATCTTGCACTGCGTTAACCCTTTTCCTCTTAGTCTTAGTTTTCATCTACCCAAAGGTTGGTAGAAATCACTATCAGCGATTTTTGTTGCAATTTTTTGTTTTGATAATTTTCGTATCTTGTTTTGTGCAATGAAAGTGTATTGATTGATTGATTGATTTGTAAGGGATTTAAATAAACATGATGGAAGAAAATGCTCTGCTAAAGACCATGTTTACCCTATAAGGACTTCTAATGTAGATATTTCTTAAACAGTTTTTATTCCTTACAATTATTATTATCTAACATTTTACTTCCATACGTATATGTATACAGTGGCCAGCACATCAACCTACCCATAAATGTCAAATTTCCCTAAACGATTTTCAACTGTAACTAAAACTCTTAGAGATCAGTTTATGTTGAGAGAAAGTGACATCTAGTGGTAACTTGATCTGCCGTCTTTTGTTCCTTCTTCTGACCATCACAAAAATAGCAAAAAATTAGTATCCAGTTCGGTGTAGTCGATCAGAAGTGAAGCCAGACTACGTAATCTAGTTTAGGAGTTCTAAGTCAGGATACGGATAGTTTTATACCGGAAATGTCCTTATCCCTGATGACATCTGGTGTAATGGAAATAGTTATTTAGTTTGGGCTCAGGGCAATGTGAGTAAAGTTGTCCATAATCTTTTTTACCCGTTTCAGATAATTTGGTACAGAGTTCCAGGCCCTGAAAACTTCTAATAAAGCATTTGGTCTTTGAAATTATCCGCTAAAAGTTTTATGTGATCACATTTAGCAAAGGAAAAGTAGTAACGACCTATATAATTATTCTGTGGCAGGGCAAAGGCCACCATCATTGAATTCATGTTACCACAGCAATGATGGGTATAATACATAAGTAATCACCACGCTAGCCAAATGCGGGTTGGTGATCACAAACCCGAGCAATGTTCGAAAATTCGAAACTCTTTTTGCCCGACCCGGGGATCGAACCTAAGACCCCGAGTAACCCCAGAACTTAAACCACTAAACCAACGCCCTGTTGATCTAATCTGATACTATCTGATAATCTGTAAATAAATAAATAAATCAATATTTAAGACATGCCTCACTGGGCCACACAGAGCCATTTAGTCCCAAATTAAGCTACTATTAAGTACCCTGTCGTATGGGGTACTAGACAACCGATAAACTTACTTAAATACTTTTTTTTGTAAATATATACTTATAATATTTAGAAAACTCCCAGACCAGTACAAACAGACATGTTCATGCACACAAATATTTGTACTGTGCGGGGATCGAACCCGCGACCCATGGCTCTGAAGCAGAGTTTACTACCGCTGATCCAAATGGTCTGTAAATGGTACTGAAGCAGAAACTAGCTCATAATAGTTATTATATGCATATAAATAGTTCAGTGAAGACTGAAATTTGATATCTTTTTTTATTCAATAATATTTTTCATACCAATTTGTACATATATATATTTTTTTTCAAAAATGATATTAAATATTAGGGGTTAAAATATGAAATTGCCGTTTTATTGTAATAGGTTCTTTGAATTGATATAGAATATCTTCATGATTTGAGGTTTTCGAATGAAACTTTTTTCACATGGTTTCTATGATGTTCTTCTTTTAAAAAATGTGAAACATTCGAATATCGACTTTAAATTGTTTTTGTTATTTATCTTAGACAAGAAAGATGGATACTGCGAAAATTCGAGTGATTTTTGAATATGAGTTCCGATGCGGAAATAACGCGGTAGAAACAGCCCGCAATATCAACGTTGCGTTTGTAGAGGGATCTGCTAATGAATGCACCTTGCGATTTTGGTTTAAACGCTTTCGTGATGGAAACTTTGACTTGAAGAACGAGCCACGAGGAAGACCGCCCACACAGGTGATTAACGATGAATTAAGAGAGATGGTGGAAGCCGATCCTAGTCAAACTACCCAGGAATTAGCGGCATGGTTTAACGTAACCTTACCCACAATATTGGCTCATTTGCGTCAAATCATAAAATAAAAAAATACGAAAAATGGGTGCCTCATGATTTGACTGATGTGCAGAAAGAAACGAATATTAAATCGAATTGTGACATGTGATGAAAAGTGGATTCTTTATGATAACGGTAAAAGAAAAATGCAATGGCTGACCCCAGGTCAAACGCCACAACAGTGTCCTAAAGCAAAACTTACCAATAAAAAGGTAATGGTAACTGTTTGGTGATCTCAGCATGGTGTTATTCACTATAGTTTTCTCCGATCTGGTCAATCAATAACGGCAGATATCTATTGTGCCGAACTCCGAACAATGTTGGCAAAATTAGCAGTAAAACAACCCCGACTCATGAATCGATCTTCACCATTATTGCTCCATGACAACGCGAGACCCCATACAGCACGAGAAACCGTTTTGACCCTTCAGGAACTGCAATTAGAAACCATTCGACATCCTCCGTATTCGCCAGACCTTGCACCAACGGACTACCATTTTTTCCGTGATTTGGACAATTATCTACGTGACAAGAAGTTTTCTTCCCAGGAGGCAGTACAAAATGCTTTCACACAGTTTGTGTAGTCTAGATCCTCAGAGTTCTATCACATAGGCATAAATGACCTTCCTATTGGATGGCAGCAATGTATAGATAATAATGGTAACTATTTTGATTAAATAAATTTGTTAAAAATTAAAAAATAAACAATTTTGATTTTCAGTACAAATCGGCAATTTCATACTTTAACCCCTATTATCTGACTCCATGGTATACGCATATGTTAACATAGGCTGATTTCAGCTTGTTTACCATTTGCCTAAAACGTTGTTTAATAAAAAAAAACATGCTTGTTTATGTGTGAACAGTAAAAATGCCCTCCCACGCCCCCTAGCGGCGGTTTCCTGCAGAATACAAGAGTGCGTCCTGCTGATAAGGTATATTATGCGGCTACTAGTTGCGGCTGTTCCTACCAGTATTATCTATACTAATATTATAAAGCTGAAGAGTTTGTTTGTTTGTTTGTTTGAACGCGCTAATCTCAGGAAGTACTGTGGGTCTAGCACGAAAAACTATCGACTTCGAATCGTTTGCGTATCGAACGCAAACGACACAAAGTTCCTGCTTTGTTTTGTAGTTCTCGTTTTGACCGCGCGAGCGCTGTTCAAGTTTTTATACAAAATATTTCGATGGCGATACGAACACGCAAACGATTCGAATTCGATAGTTTTTCGTGCTAGGCCCACTGGCCCGTTTAAATTTTTTTTTGTGTTGGATAGTACATTTATCGAGGAAGGCTTTAGGCTATATAACATCACGCTGTGACCAATAGGAGCGAAGCATGAGTGAAAAACGTTGCAAAAATAATTGCGATCATAATAACTGAAATTGACGCGGACGAAGCCGCGGGGAACAGCTAGTTAGTTAACTATAATAAATGTGGACAACATCACATACATTGTTCTGATCCCATAGTAAGTGACTATTTAAAGCACTCGTAAGGGGCCGTCCACAAATTACGTCACACATTAAGGGGGTGACAAGTGACGTGACAAGCAGACTTACTCTTGACAAGTTCGAGTTACGATCAAAATCGAATCGAAAGTCGAGAATCAGTGATTTGGTACTCTGAAATGTGAACCTAAACCTTTGAGTCGATGGTGATTACGTTATCAACCGAAAATGTTTAACGGATCGCCATTTTAGATCGATCTTGACTTGATTTTGATTTCGATTCGATTGAGTTTGTCCAGATTTTGGCTAGGTCGAATCGAGATCGAACTTAAATCAAATTCAAGAGTAAGGGGGCTGGTCTGAAAATCTCAAAAATCGTGTGACGTAATTTATGGATGACCCAAAATGTGGAAATCAGAAACAACGAAAGTATCACCAACCCGAACCCGAGAAAATGTGGAAAAACCATTTTTCTACACTGTCCCGACCGGGAATCGAACCCGGGACCTTGGAGCCGGCGACACCTTGAAAACCGGTGTGTACGCCGCTCCGCCAAGATGGTCGTCAAACTATGCTATTAAAAAAGTAAAGTAACAGCCTATAATCATCCCACTGCAGGGAAAAGACCTCCATCATTGAATTCAAGTTACCACTACAATTATGGGTGTACTGGCATAATCACCACCCTTGCCAAATGCGGGTTGGTGATCACAAACCCGAGCAACGTTCGAAATATCGAAACTTTTTGTTGCCCGACCCGGGATTCGAACCTGGGACCCCAAGATCTTAGCCCGGTATTTAAACCACTAGACCAACGGGGCGTTGCCAAAATAATTAACCATTAATGCTATTATTAATGGTTAATTATTTTTTGCAAGAAGTCAAAATCATCAGCATCTACCTGTAAACAACAGGAGGCGCTTCTACACGTCCCAATAAGTATTTAAACCTACCACTGCTTCGGGACAAGTGCCGTGAAGCAGCGCAAGTAACTCGGCCACTATTTTCAGCCATCATAATCTATCATCATTCATCATCATCATCATCTGACTCTACATAGTTGAAAACTAACACGATCGTTGCCTCTCCCTCCGTACACTAAGATAAGATACACTAAGATCTATTAAACCATTGTTTTTTTTTAATTAACGATCATTATAATACCTACATTGAAATCTTAATTTCTTATTTCTTATCCATTATGAGCCATGATCACGTACTCGTAGTAATAAATAAGATATTTCTTCTCTCGTCGAATGTCCAATTTCGGTTATATTGAGAATCTGCTATTTTGATAATATAATATTTTGAGAATCTAATATTACCTATGCGATAAAGGCTGAGTTCTCTCGTGATCATGGCGCTTGCAACAGTGCCCAAATATCGGAATCTCATGATGACTAAGGTACATGGTATAAATCCCGAATCAAATAACTCTAGTGATAGTGACCATGAAAGTTTAAATCAGTTACCCTTAACTGTTTCGTGATTAACTGAATTTTGTTAGCTTAAATCTATACTAATATTATAAAGCTGAAAAGTTTGTTTGTTTGTTTGTTTGAACGCGCTAATCTCAGGAAGTACTGGTCCGATTTGTTTTTTTTTTGTGTTGGATAGTCCATTTATCGAGGAAGGCTTTAGGCTATATAACATCACGCTGCGACCAATAGGAACGAAGCATCTGAGAAAAATGTTTCAAAAATAATCGCGATCGTAATAACAGAAATTGACGCGGACGAAGTCGCGGGCAACAGCTAGTATTTCATACTTTTCATCGGTATATTTTTTTTATAAGAAAAGTTATTGCTATCAAGTTTTTATGCACCATTGCACATTATTTAGATAGATCTTTGTTACTTAATGACGCAAAAACGGCTACACAGATCTGGATAAATTATAGCACAGATACCTATAGAATATAGGCTAAATTAGCATAGGTATAGTTACTTTGATCTCGAATAAATTCGCGAGCTTTAAATTACAAATCCACGAATACGAAGTTGCTTAAAAAAGCCAGTGTACATTAATTAAAATCATTATAATAATACTTACGTGCATCTATAACACTAAGAGCTGCCAAAATCAGAATCCACTTATTCATATTCACTTTTGACCTAACACCAGCAAAAAAATAATATAAAAAAATCAAAGAAAAAATAATAGTTCACAACATGAGTACATCCCGGTCACTGGATATGGTCATTTTGCAAAGTGACTTTTAAACAGCTCAAAGATAAAATATATGACAGAACTGCCACTTCATTTATTGAACGTTCTAAGCCCGGAAGTTGTTGAAAATGTTAAACTAAACATACGAATTTTATATAAATATTTGTTGCGTATAAAAGGGTGGTCTGAAATAAATGATTTATTTTTTAGTTTTCTTTGTAATATCTGAATACATTTGTAACATTAGATAATTAGTGTCATCATTGTGTGTTTTGTTCCGACGATTCCGTGGTCAGATACCGGACACTGGATTGCGCAACACGTCGCCGCCTTCATTACGTGTTACTTGTAATAAATAGTTATTTTTAGTTAAGTTTATTATATGTATGTTAGTCTGTAAGGTATTTATTGTATGGGCCTTTCGTTGCCTGATATAAATGAATAAATAAATTAATTAATTAAAATTTTAAAAAATCTTGGGTGTCGAATTGGTCATTCATAGCATATTTCTCTTGTATTATGTTATAATTTTGATTATACTCGTATTTTAGTATAATATAATATTAACAAATTAAGGAAATATTGTAAGCAAATATGGAAGACTTGAAACCTTTTTATAACGCCTCACTATGTTTTAATAGCACACGATACTTCTAAATACTAACTTGACTTTAATGCCTACAGGACTTAACTTTCTACATATATTTAGTCTTTGCCCTCACGGGATGCGCATGCGCTGCTATCAGAGGATGTTTCCGATATTCCGCCAAATGCTATCAACCGCTGACTGTATTTTTAACAAACAGATTAGTACAAAGAAGCTAATCGTTATCTTATCTCCAAAATTCAGTAAGTTGGAAGCCCCTATTGTTTAAAATGAATCATACAATTGCAGTTGTAAATACTATGCATCTAATCAGCGCAAAGACTAGTCATTTTAGAACGCTTACATCGCAAATTTTATTTAGGTATCCGTGAACCTAAAACTAAAAATCTGTTACAGCATCCCAGGGTGCAATTTGCAATGCACATCAATTGGTCCTAAATCCACATCTGGGTAAATCAAGAAGAATGGCAAATACTTAATCACCACGCTACTTATTGGCAGGCAGTTTGGTGATTGCAGTTTAACTAATAGTGGACACGTCTACAAAAATGAAATAATTTCAAAGTCACCCTGTTTATTTGCTGCATTTTTTAAAAAAGGTTTATTACTCAGAATTTTGTCTTCTTTCATTTGATACGCCACTCGTTATGCCTGCATTTTTTTTTCAATGTACTTCAATATACATATTGTTGTAGCATTCGCCACGTATTTTTTTTAACAAAACGTAACCTATGTTACGGACTATTAAAGTCGGCTCAGTAGTTTAGCCGCAAATGTGGAACCCACATAAATACCCAGATACCTACATGTAGGGACTGCTAAAATCATAACTCGTTCTTTTAGCTTTGCCATAGTCGGATAAAAACTTGACTATGTCTCTAGTTATTCATCATCAGTGACTGAAAAATGTGAGTTTGGACCGAGGATCTAACCCTGGTATTGGCCAAAAAGCTTAACCAATATTTCGTAGTCATGTTGAAATAACTGTAGAACGATCCAGGAAGTTTTGAAAGCAATAATTTAAAAAATACGGCCCTTTACCGATGGTTAAACTGTAAGAGAGATCTCGGAGAACATTTTAAAAATTAACTTAGGTTTTTTGGCAGATTTTCAATAAATATTTTGTAAAGCTTGTTCACTAATGACCAGGCCACAAGATTGTAAATATGATAAACCACAAGGTTTTATTGGGGTCACTCAGTTCACACAAGGAAAATAAAAATATTGTAAATGTTGCGTTTTGAAATCAATTAAATTAATCCGTATTTTTCCCAGTTTAGGTTTTAATAGAACTATAAAGACATATTGTAAAAGAAATGGGACAAATACATTGGAGCAATTTTAAAATAGCGACGTGTCAAGCTAGTCCCGTAATTCACGTCAACTTTAATGATATACCTGTAATTTCCTTGTGAGATTTAAGATTGAAATTTTTTTTAGAAATACATTTAATAAATTACAAAAAAACATTGAAAAACAAAAGGGTAAATATACGTTTGAATTTTATTGTAAGTACCAGTGATTGCGATAAACTGTAATTTGGCCTTTTTTTTAATAACACAATAAAACTAATAGAAAGCGTATAATAACATTTTATTCTACGTCTTAACTTAAGTATTATTTTTGTTCTAAGTAAATAACAGCGTATTACTTTACTCTATGATGATAACAGCCTACACAGGATGAAATTTTAACCACTTTCCAAAATTTTTATAGGCCATTAGTATCGTATTTAGAGCCCATTTATGAAGTTAAAAATGTAAATCAAGTTGACACACAAAAATATTTTTCGCGATATAGTTTTCAATTTTTACGGTCCTAGACCTGTTAAGGTATAAAGGGAAACTCAAAAACTTATGAATAGTATCGTAATGAATAAATGAGATGAGATGCGCAACGCGTAAAAAAAGTATTGCTAGGCGGCTGTATCAAAAATTTTAGATTTTTGTCGGACATTTTCTAAGTGCTTTATCTTGACATTTTTGTACTGGGCTATACCAAAAGAAAAAATACGTCATTTGTTTTTTGTCTCGTAGATTGATATATTAAAATTTGGAAGGTGGTTAAAATTTCACCCTGTAGATAAGTATCCCGCAGCAGGGCAAAGGCCTCCCATCGTTGAATTCAAGTTACGAAAGTAATTGACGACCTCCGTGGCGGAGTGGCGTACACACCGGTTTTCAAGGTCACCTGCTCCGAGGTCCCGGGTTCGATTCCCGGACGGGTAAATGTAGATAAAATGTGTTTTTCACCATTTTCTCGGGTCAGGGTGTTTGTGGTACCTTCATAGTTTCTGGTTTCAAAACACGAATGCTTTAAATAGTTATTTAAATTGGGATCAGAACAATGTATGTGATATTGTCCACATTTAAATTTAAATTTTAAATCCACATTTATTTATTTATTTAAAGTAAAGTAACAGCCTATAATCATCCCACTGCAGAGAAAAGGAATCATTGAATTCAAGTTACCACTGCAATGATGGGAACTGGCATAATCACCACGCTTGCCAAATGCGGGTTGGTGATCACAAACCCGAGCAATGTTCGAAAATTCGAAACTATTTGTTGCCCGACCCGGGGATCGAACCTGGGACCCCGAGATCTTGGCCCGGTATTAAAACCACTAGACCAACGGGGCGTTTTATTTATTTATTTATAATTATGGGTACAGTACCGTACATTTACGAATGCTGGTCGGTGATCATAAACCCGTGCAATTTTCTTAAAATGGAAATCCTTATTTTCCGACCCGGAAATCGAATCCGGGATCCTGAGATCTTGTGACGGTTCTTAAATCACTAGACCAACGGGGTGTCATTACGTGTAAACACTGTATTAGTGGTTAAAGTATGAAATTGCCGTTTTGTATGGACGAAATCGAGAAAAGTCATTTTTCCATACTAACAATTGTTTAGTTTTTTTAAAAACGACTGAACCGTTTTCGATGCAATTAAAGTTTTTGATACAATACAAAAAGAATTACGCAATAATATGACTATACTTAAGAGCTATAAACAAAATAAAAAGTGGGAAATTAATCGGCAAATTCATACTTTAACCTACTATTAACCCTACCCTACCCTATTATTAACCCTACCCTACCCTATTATTAACCTGTATCAACAAACGTCAACAATCCAAATGAATCGCTAATTTTACGGAATTTTTTACATAATAGATCACACAAACTATATTAATTCTATAAATTGCTCATAAATTTACATGCCTACGACATAGGGCAGAACCTTGTTGGCACTTGAATTCATTGTTTTCCATCTCAATGTACTACACAATGTTGTGCAAATAAATGTTTGACTATGACTTTGATTTTGAAACTTCATTAGTTCATTATAAATGTAACGCTGACTTCACTAATTTATTACCTAGAATTATTTAAGTAACAATAATCTTCTCTTTGGCATCAATCAATGTAAAAAAATATGTACCTACATAGTACTTAAACTGAAAACAAAGTTTAAATTTCAAATAAGAAATACATCATCACTTCTTTCTGCTACTTGTTATTTACAACCACAGAAAATATTTTAAGACATGCCTCACTGGGCCACACAAAGCCATCTAGTCCCAAATTAAGCTACTATTAAGTACCCTGTCGTATGGGGTACTAGACAACCGATAAACTTACTTATATACTTTATTTTTTGTAAATAAATACTTATAATACATAGAAAACACCCAGACCAGTACAAACAGACATGTTCATGCACACAAATATTTGTACTGTGCGGGGATCGAACCCGCGACCCATGGGTCAGAAGCAGCGTTAACTACCGCTGATCCAAATGGTCGTCAAGAAAATGGAAAAAGGTTAGACAGGCTGTCATGTGCTATTTGTATGAGAACCGATAATGTCTCCGCTTGCGCCCCACTACTACTTGCGCACATAATAAACAGAAGCTTTCGAACACATAAACGAGTTCAAAGAACGCTAATCAAGCGACCTATTGTTCGCGCCACGTCTAACGAAACCAATCACAGCGCTCACTTACATTCATGTTTGGGCAGTAGTATGAGCGCTTGGACATAACTTCTGTGGCGCGCCTGCTCCGTCTACAAGGCCTGTATAACCTTTTTTCCGTGTTCTCTGATTTCAACTATGTTTATTTATTTATTTAATAAAATGAATTTTATTTATTTATTATTAGCAGTTACATTGATTTAATTTGTTATTGGTTCTATAATCTTAGGTCATCATAACATTTTATTCTGGTCATACTATTATCGTTCAAGTATAATATAGTATTTCGGCGTTTGGTAAGTCTTCTTTCAGGGATCGGTTTCTTGCTCTTTTGCTTCCCTCTATCTTCGGAACCAACATCAGCAATGATTCTCCGCGTCTTTCTTAGGGTATCTATCGGCTAGGGTGGGCTATAATTTGATGAAATCTTCCCTCTATATTACTGTCTGGCCATGCACCAGAAGTGGGCATATCTGAAAGAACAGACGCTAGTCTTCTTCATCTCTGATCGTCAAGTATTCCACTTCGTAATCTCTGCACGGAACATTGGTTTGACGCAGCGTGCGCTCCGCCCACGCTCGACCTCGCTCGCTCTTCAGAGTTCTCCTGACGAGGAGCACTCCACAGCACCCAGCTATCACGACGGCTGCAGTAATGAGGATGGCCTGCCACTTTCTATCTGAAATGGGAAATTAGAAATTTTAAGTTGGCCATTTGATGATGGTTTAGATAGTGGTTTGAGGAGGATTCTATCTCCTGGTCGGACACCAACAATTTTTTGAAATTTGCTTGCGCTTGTGATTACCAACCCGCATTTGACTAGCGTGGTGATTATGCCTGACATTTCTGTGGTAACTTGAATTCAATGATGCATTCTTTGTCTGTATTACCATCTAGTCTTAACTAGTCTTAAGTGTAGCTATAACTTTATTTTCTTATCATGTTCTCATTGTAATCCGTCAGTATACCTATTATAAATAAATAAAGTAGGTAAGTATAAAAAAGTTTAGAGCTGAAAACCTGGTCAATAGTATTCAAAGTCTGTTTTTAATGTAACTACCTACTTTACCTACTATTTATAGTACTAAAAGTAGTAAATAATTTTAGTTTAATCAATCATTTAATCAAATAATTTATGTACGAAGCTGTATGTAGTAACTTCATACGTAATCGTGTGTCCTTCTTCATCGGTTATCTCGAAGTTCAGATAAAACCTGACCCCTTGTACAGGAATTGTCAGATTAAAAGTTTATATAATAATAGACGGTTAGTACTAAATTTAGATAGATTTTACGAAAATGTACGTTACTAGTTGGCGCCACTTTAGCAATAGGTCATGCGCCTTGTCTGAAAATAGTTTCTGCCATTAATTTAGTATAGATAGACAATAAATAAGAATGAGTACAATATAAATTAATGTATGTGTTCAGCACAATTTCGCAAAAATAAGAGAAACAAAGGCCCCAGAGGCCCAACTACGCGATGCATGTAAATACCGGTCTACTATATAGGTATACTAGCTGATACCCGCGACTTCGCGCGCGTGGAATTTGATCTGTTACAAAATTTTCGTCATGACAACCCCATTTCCTCCACTTTTTTCCTCCACTTTCTTTGCCTACAGTGCCGGGGGTGCCCATCACGGGCGAGGTGGTGTTGGGTACTTAGTGGGAGCCGGTACGTCGTTGTCGGCATACCGGGGTCCGTTACGCTGATACAATAGTTGGATGAAAGGGGCTGAATTATGCTATTGTTTGAAGGGATCCGGTGTTAGTTCTTTCAGCGTACCGTGTTCCAAGCGAGCTCACACCACATCTGTATGCATTTACATGAAATTTGAAGTCTAATATATTTTAAAGATTTAAAACTGTCAATGCTGTAGTACAACAAAACCATTCAAAGCAGCTTGCAAGGCTTTATTCGAATATGATCAACACTGCCTAGAGCCCTGGAAGAAGTGGTCCTGTGTAAAAAAACCACATTCTTAATTTCCAACCAAGTAGGTAAATCCATTTCTCGATCCATATGCGTTGTAAATGCGATTTCACAAAGACAATTGCATACTACGTTTGGATAAAAGACCTAGATCGGACGGTGGACGACGGACCAAGACGGTGTAGTACCAGCATTGGTGTAGAGCTCTGGAAAAGACAGTCCTATGTCATTCTCCCTTCATGATCGATAGACAAAGTCTCGTTTAATTGTCATGTTTTAAAAGTGTCTTTTTTAAAATATGGAGAAAATTTAATGAAAAGATAATTATGATGCGTTAGAAAAAAAATTTTACTAAATGGAAGTTTATCAAATTACCTACTAAATGGAAGCTTGTCAAATAGTTTACCAGTCTATATAGATTTAATCCACCAGTCAGCTGCTTCGTGTTGTTGCAAACACCTGTTACCTTATTCTGCCTGAGATACGGGTCTATGCCCAGTTTAGGAAGTATTTTTGTACTGCTTCATATAGTTAATAATATCATAAGGTACAACAGTGTAGTTTATAAGATTCGATATTTCATTTACCTACTTATTCCATTTTAACATACCTTAAGTTTTGCATGCATATTGCATGTAATGGAATTAGGCGTATATGTAGTCTTGGTTGTACAAATAAATAAATTCACTCACCAATTTTGTTCGATTTCCCAACATTTTTCTCTACCGTATACAAAAATCGGCCAAGTGCGAGTCGGACTGGCGCACGAAGGTTTCCGTACCATTGATTACGTAAACAACAGTAGGTACCTACACTAATTTAGTTAATATAGTGCTTACCTATTACCATATATTAATATCGAGCAAAAATAGGCAAAATAATGGTATTTTTTTGTATGGGATTAAATATTCATTTTATTTTCATTCTTTTATTTGTCGTTAAAGTTAGAAATATAACTGAGTGTTTTGTGAATATTTCAAGTGCCTACCTGTTGGCATTATTAATATCGAGCAAAAAAGGACAAAAAATCGCGTTTGATGTATGGGAGCCCCCTTTAATATTCATTTTATTTTGTTTTTGGTATTTTTTGTTATTGCGCTAACAAAAATACATAATTTGTGAAAATTTCAGCTGTCTAGCTATCGTGGTTCTTGAGATACAGCCTGGTGACAGGATGACGGACAGACGGACACAGCAAAGTCTTTTTACATGGAGCAAAAAAGGACAAAAATCGCGTTTGATGTATGGGAGCCCCCTTTAATATTCTTTTTTTTTGGTATTTTTTGTTATTGCGGTAACAAAAATACATAATTTGTGATAATTTCAGTTGTCTAGCTATCGTGGTTCTTGAGATGGCCTGGTGACAGGCAGACGGACAGACGAACACAGCAAAGTCTTAGTAATAGGGTTCGGTTTTTACCGTTTGGGTACGGAACCCTAGAAATGAGTTAGTTCTAAATAATACCATTCTATTTGTAAGTACTGATATTTATTTTCTAAATATGGACCTAAATATAGATAAGACAGCCAATAGCAATTTTCAAGTTTTATCAAAAGTTTTCGTTACATATCCTCCTATTTTGTCGTTCATGACGTATGGAATACGTCACGGCTAGATGTCACATCTTCTTGAAGCTCTTATTG
This sequence comes from Anania crocealis, assembly GCA_949315895.1. Lineage (NCBI taxonomy): Eukaryota > Metazoa > Arthropoda > Insecta > Lepidoptera > Crambidae > Anania > Anania crocealis. The sequence continues at coordinate 2,949,064 of OX438874.1, read as the reverse complement.
AGCTTTATAGTTTGATAAGCAAACAAGAGTTTCGTCAAACACTATTGATAAATCTTCTAGTAATCTGTCCAATTTTGAGTTGTTCATAATTTACAAACTAAATTTTAACTAACTCCTCAAATTCTGTCTCACAAGGATCCCGTGGAGCACATAAATATAATATAATACGTTTTCTGATGTAATTCTGGGCTCAAAGATGTTAAAAACGTGTATTTCCTTGTATCGATATTTCAGTTTTAAGTAAGTATCCAACCATTTAATGATGTTTTTGAATGTTTCGTCCTTGTCTAATAGTACTGAGTTCAATTTAGATGTGCTAAGGTTTGTTTTTGTTGTGACACTTGTGACCGACCTTTGCTCCTCGGTCCCTTCTGCATACATGGAATTGTTTCGTGCTATTGAATTCAAATTCTGCAGTTTTAGATTAAGCCGTGTTGTAGTTCCCTGAAGGTTATTTTTTTTTTCAATCTCATTTTGTGTGGGTCATCTCATTAGTAATACCATTATTTGTAGTCGTATCTATTCCCAATTATTCTTGGTAATTTTGTACATTTGTGACTGGTCACCAGCTGGTCACTCACTAATTTTAATTCATAATCAGAAATTTCTCGTAGGGTTTGTATCTGGCTGCCGAATTGTGTACTGCATTACACTGCCTTTAATTGAAGTTCGTGTACGTTTTAACTTAGTTAATTCATCCATTTCGGCACCAATTCTTATTAAATTCTAAAAAAATACCCTTCTATTTGCAAGCAATGATATTTATTTTCTGATTGACACATTGAATGTCATAACAAACTAAGTGACATCAGAGAGTACAAATATGTAAAGAGTATGGATATGAAACGGATCCGAACAAACTTTGCCTCCATTTTTTATCTCTTTAAAGACTAAATTCTCAAAAATCCTGAAAGACGTCATTCATAATTTCTTATGAGGTAGCTGGATACCAATTTTCATCGACTTAGCTTCAAAACTGACGGAGTTTCATACAAACTTGTGGGGCCCTTTTTACCCCCTTAGAGGCGGAATTTCCAAAATTCCTTTCTTAGTGCTCACCTACACTATAAAAGGAAGCGTGTTGAAAATTTTCAGATTTTAAATCCCAGTAGTTTGGGCTGTACGTTGATATGTCTGTCAGTCAGTCAGTCAGTCAGTCAGTCATTAAATCAGTTTTCACTTTTATATATTTAGATATTCTTTATTGCGCACAAAATTACATAAAAGTTGTTACAATACAATAATTTACAAAGGTGAGCTTATCCCTTTAAGAGATCTTCCAGCCAACCTAACTGGTGTGAAAGAAAAAATACATTTAAACGGGCACAGTAATGTGCATTTAGAAGTGTAAAAAGAAAATTAACAATAATAAAAATAGACTAGCATAAGATAATGATAAATATACCTACTTTAACTACACTCTAATATACTGCGAATTTCATTAACAAAAAAATAATCATAATATTATGCATATAAAAAAAGGATAAACCTACTTATAAAATACATACAACTCATACATAATACATATCCGTATAACAACTCATACATAATACATATATATACATGTCCGTCCAAGTACAGAATCAGCAAACAAAATCTATACCGTTGCATCGAGGAGTGAGACAAGGGGACGTCATTTCCCCGAAATTGTTCACAAATGCAATGGAGGATATGTTCAAGACGCTGCACTGGAAAGGACGACGCATCAACATCAATGGCGAATACATCTCTCACTTGCGATTTGCAGACGACATCGTCATTATAGCAGAAACGCTGCAGGACCTACAACAGATGCTGAATGACCTGGCTGACTCTTCTGTATGCATCGGCTTGCTCGCAACCGATTGCGATGCACGGCGCCGTCCTCGAAGTTGTTCAGAAATATGTGTACCTTGGGCAGATACTGCAGTTAGGTAAAAACAACTTTGAGGATGAGGTGAACAGAAGAATTCAGTTGGGTTGGGCAGCATTTGGGAAACTACATCGAGTCTTCTCATCGTCGATCCCACAATGCCTCAAGACGAAAGTCTTCAATCAATGCGTCCTACCTGTCATGACATACGGAGCCGAAACGTGGACACTGACGGTACTGTACGGTGACGGTACGGTGATTGACACAAGTTCAAAGTCGCTCAGCGGGCTATGGAAAGAACTATGCTCGGTGTTTCTCTTAGGGACAAAATCAGAAATGAGGTGATCTGGCAGAGAACTAAAGTTACCGACATAGCCCACCGGATTAGCAAGCTGAAGTGGCAGGGGGCTGGCCATATCAGTAGAGACAAATGACCTTTTTGAATGATTCTCAAGTTCTCAACTATCTCAACCACAGCTAACAGGACCGCTTAACGTATGGAACTGGACTGGAGTTACGTACTGTTTCCACAGGACAGTTGCTTACGTGCTGTTATTTTCCCGTACTTTTCATGGTTTTTATTGGTCGTATATTAATCGTAATAGCGAATGGCATCAAAATGTCAAAACCGATAAAAATTTGTTACGTGGTTATGGAACACGACGTAATTGTTTCTGTTAAAATACATATAAGTAAGGCCGACCAACCAAAACAAATAACTTACCTAAATGACCAGATGAAGGATGATTACTTGCAGCATTTTCTTGACTCGATGCTTTAGAAACTACTTCGCTTGATACATTGCTATGAACATCAGAACCTGTAACTTAAAAGATATTATAGTCAGTCAGACCATATCAAAAAAAAATAATAAAAATACTCAGAACGAAATGAAATTTGGTGGCTTCCCGATTTCGACGGGAATGCTGGGACAGTACTATGTTTACTGAGACTGTCCCGATTTGATAGGGATTGTCCAAATGTAACCCGTTTTGGTGTGATTGAGTAAAAATCATTCAACCAAACTTTTGCTTTAATGACATAGTAAGATAAAATATGAAATAAGTAGACATAAGATAAGAAATGAGTCAAGATAAGATAAGAAGTAAAGAAAGAAAAGAAAGAAACATTTATTTGAGATTACAAATAAAAAGGTGTCAAAAAGGATTCCCGCTCAGCATATATCGTAGTAAGAATGAGAAAGCAAGAAAAGGCAAGATTAAGATTAAGGTACATACTTTTTGCAATAACATTTCCTCGAGTTGAGTTTATATTGGTGGTTTGTTGTCCTTTTACAGTACTGCTGCTATTGGTTAAACTAGATGTTCCATTCAGTGAGATTGTTTGTTTTCCTGTCTTATTTTGTGTGATATCTGAAAATAACGAGGTTTCTGGTCATCATCATCATCAGCCTATCGCAGTCCGCTGCTGGATATAGACCTCTCCAGTTGCACGCCACTTTGGTCGATCCTCGGCTTCTCGCATCCAGCTCCAGCTAGCCATCTTGTGCAAATTATAACTCCACCTGGCCTGAGGTTTTTAGTAATTGTGGTTAACTATTAGTAAGTATGCTTCTTCTGCTCAACGTGTGATTATCCTTGAAGTTGGATTTTGTGTGTTGTTTTACGATCTTGTAACAGAAGCCAGCCGACTATAACCCGCTATTTCATAACCTTTCCGCCCCAACAGTCATTATTTAAAACATAATTTCAGTTAATCACGGCGGGCTATGAACCATCTAAGTGGAGGTGATAAGAGTGCTACAATACAAAGTGTTACACAATACAGTAGGTATGATATATATTTCTTTCGGCGAACCGAGCTGTCGGCAAAAAAAAAATATTTGTGTCGATGAACGATGAACAGTGATTTCTATGTACAATTATTTCGTTCAAGGGTAATTCTGTAAATCATTCGGAGCCCCCTGTTTGAGCCCTAAATGATTTACGGAATTACCTTTGAACGAAATAATTGTAAATAGAAATCACTGTTCATCGTTCATCGATACATAGGAACTTTGATATCAAATTAATTAAGTTTTAGGAATCTTACCTGAATGGTCTAAGGTAATATCTGGGGTTGCCTTTTGTTGATGATCGACATTATTACTTTCCAGAACTTTTTCTTTACCAGTATTATTTTGTTCTGCTGCAATTTTAGGGTCTGCAGTTACATTAGTCGCATTATTGATGATATCGACAGTTTTAATAGTAGCAGTATTATTTCTGTCTATTGAAATACTTGTATTTGTATTTGTATTTGTATTATCATTAACAGTTACATTATTAACATTATTGCTACTCTCTACTGCAGTACTTGTGGCTATAGTAGTATTGGCTACTATGTCATCACTGGTATTTTTATTATTCGTTGTATTATTAATCTCTATTGCAATACTTGTGTCCGCAGAACTATAATTGGTTGCATTATTGTGAAAATCGACATTTGAAGTACCATTGTACTTATTTTTATCTGTTGCATCATTTGAAACCGCTAGAGAAGCTGTAAGAATAAAATTATTATTATTATTATCAAGGTGTCATGTCTAATGAGTTGTTACGGCAGGGGAGTGCCACTACGCAGTTAAGGTATGTTCGTGTGGCGCGCCTCTTGGGGAGGAGTATGGCACTGGGTTGTTGCTCGGCTCGCACGCGAGACGTGTCGGCCGTGTGATTATTTACTTTGATTTTTGCAACAATCAATGACTTCTATATAAACATTATGTAGTTTATTTAAATTAAGTAATATATACAAAATATATTTGTCTATATCGCTGAATAAATAATTGTACTCGGCAAGTGGAAATCCTGTGATGTTGCTGCCATGTCGTGATTGAACTGGTTTGGAAGCTAAACCACGGTGTTATGGATTATTCAACGGAATGTGAACGCTCGTTTCACACGTAAAGTTTCAATTTTGCGTGCATTTAGGTAACAAGTGAGCCTTCTGTACATCTGTGGTTATGGTTCAGTTTTAAACTTGCCTATATCGTTAGATATACATTATTTAAGGATAAAAAGACTATGAACTAAAAGACGCAGCGTAGGTAGACTAACTGGCAAAAGTTGTCAGAGAAGAGGTTTACTCCAATCTTGTTATGTGTTTTATTGTTTAGTATTATTAGCTACTACATCTGGTGTTTTGTCTTAGGCCCTTATCTAACGTCGCTAGAAGCTGTTGAATGCAAACAGCCTAAATCCATTCGATGTGACTTCTAAAGGTGATAGGTCCACTAGATGATAAATAAATAAATATTTATTTAAGACATGCCTCACTGGGCCACACAGAGCTATCTAGTCCCAAATTAAGCTACTATTAAATACCCTGTCGTATGGGGTACTAGACAACCAATAAAAATTTCTTATATCCTTTTTTTTCTTGTAAATACATACTTATAATACATAGAAAACACCCAGACCAGTACAAACAGACATGTTCATGCACACAAATATTTGTACTGTGCGGGGATCAAACCCGCGACCTATGGCTCAGAAGGAGCGTTTACTACCGCTGATCCAAATGATGGTTATTAAAATTAGTGTGTACAAAGAAGAACGTGCTTAAAACTAAAAAATCTGCTGCTGATATGCAGACACAGTATTATTTAACCGTGTCATTTGATTTGTTGAATGCCGTATCCTTATTAAATGGTTGTTATTTGCCTGATCTGGTTGTTTGTTTGTTTGCTGTTCATCATCATCATCACCCTATCGCAGTCCACTGCTGGACATAGGCCTCACCAGTTGCACGCCACTTAGGTCGATCCTCGGCTTCTTGCATCTAGCTCTTGCCAGCCATCTTGCTCTAATAATCACTCCACCTGGCCTGACGTCCTACACTACGTTTGCTGTTCAAATGTTCAAATTGACCTGCAGAGGATTTTTAAGCTAAGTCTATTTTTATCGTTTCTTAGAAGAGGCCTTTAACCAGATTGTCCAGTTGTGGACTTCCACAGGATTTACTGGAATATTTGAAGCCTTATAGAAGTGTCATCATCAAATTCAATTTAATCAATACTTACACTAGGTTTTATTGCACAAAAACACAGGTAACATAATTTGAATACAGAAAATTACTACAATAAGACAGATTTTTTGCTAAAAGCGATCGCTTCCAGTCAATCATCTTCAGATGGATCATTAGTCATTCGTAGAGATCAGAAGAATCGACGATGCATATATTATTATACGATCTAACATACCTGGGACAATTGGTGTCTGTGGAGGTATCTGGTCTGCAACAATGGTGTTGCCTGTAAAAAAAATCATCATTAGCCTAATACTAGATGATACTATGTATTTCAATCAGGTATAAAGTCGGGTATAATTTAGGATTTTATTTCTTATTTTAAAACATATTTTAAGTAATGAAAATGATTTTATAATTAAAAATACAATGCTTAGAAAACTTTGACCAAGATACCTAGTTAGTCTCGTTAGATCAATTGGTTGGAAATGGTTAGAAATCTTCCGGTCAGCAACAGAATGTTGTACCTAGGTAGATTCGATTCCCATCTAAGGCTGTAGAAAATAACATGTCTGTTATAACTTATAAGTACTAAAAATGTACCTACTTAATTGTCTAATGTACAGACAACAGCACGTCAACCTGCCACAAAACGTGAAATTTTCTCAATCGATATTGATCTCTGTTTGTTGGACTTGCAAATCAATTCAATGACCTTTAACTTTTTGGGTAGGTTGAACTAGTTGAATTGTACAGTTTTTGAACAACAATGCATCAGCTATTATAAATAGTGTAACGTATGTGTGATTTTAATTTTATAATATCCAGACGTATTTTTTTGTAACTAGGTATGACAATTTTCATTTTATTTTTTGGTATGAAAATTCAATCGTAATAAAAACATACCTACATACAATGATATTTAAAAAGTAATAGATATGTTACATGCGCTCTCAATATGCGTCCCTAAAACGTCACCATTGTGATGTCTTTTCAAAGCCATGAAAGAGAAAGTAATTGTTCTTTTCACGAGTATGACAAGGACAAAATAAGAATTACGCATGTGTGCAGTTGTTCGCAAGCGGCACATATATTTCGATAGTTTTGTAAGGGCATAACCTATCTATACTTTTTAAATATCATTGCCTACATATAAGTATTATTAAGTAAGGTACTTAAGTATATCATAAAAAGTCCGCAATCTACCCACAAAAAAAAATCAATCATAAAATATATTTCTTTCCCTATATGGTATACTTACCTAAGTACAATTGTCTTTAAATAGATGGTGTCGAATTAAGAAACTAAAATTCCGCTTTGTGGGTCTTAAAATAAATAAATCAATAGGTACTGCAATAGATTTCGCGATCATACCTACTTATATAGATTACAGATATTTTTCATATTAAGTACCCATAGTTTTTTTTAATATCAGATGACGGATCTTTACGGAACAGTTTAAAAGGGAAACCTTCCTACTTTTTATCCTCTCGTCTGTGAGATCAGCTAAAAAATCTTCATAGTTAACTGCTTGTTGAGAGATAAATCGCAAAGCAAATACATTACCTCATGGTTACATGTGCGCTACGAGCGAACAGTGCCGGTCAGAAATAAATAAACATGTGTAGTGTACGATAACGAATTTAATCGCCTAAACTCAGAATTTACTGTAATAAGGGTAACACTTAAGGAAGACTGTCGATCCACAGCAAAGAGTTCCGATTTTACAAAAAAATAAATTAGGGCAAATAAAAACTATTTTACATCTATAGATGCTATATATTAGTAGTTCGTAATTTGAATTCCATTTGTATTAATCCATGCACCTAATTTATTATTCTTTTCGACCTTATTTTAGCCAATGATGCATGAGAAATTTTACATTTTGGCAAAATAGGTCGATCTTTTTAAAATTATTATTTAAAAATAATTGTATAATTTACCTACACCTGCTGGACTAATAACCTCTCTCCTATTTTTATTATCGGTTTAAAAAGTTAAACAATTAGCTATTGAACAAAAAAAGTCAACGTAAATAGGTAATTATATAAAAAAAAGTGTTTCCCTTGTGCCAATGTTTATAGGCCAGCAGTACCAAGGTGAGGCGAATCTATTTTTAAAACTATCAAGGACGGTTATTATTAAAAATAAAAAACTGTACTAACTTGGAAAAACACTGGCCACTAAAACAATTATGAAAGTATTTATGAACATAGTTTTGCACAATATCGTTTGTGATTTAATTTAAGAACACCTGGTATGTTATACTTCGAGACGAAATACACAATGTGGCGGTGCCGTGGCGCGAGTTCAGACTAACGTTTTCCTTTCGATAAGAAACTATTAACGGCAATATTTTTCTCGGTGGAATCAACAGTTTATATTTTGTAAGTTAAGATGGTCATAATTCGTGTTTGAACTGATATCTAGAAGCATCATTAGTGACTGAGTAGTATTAGAGAGTTAGGTTTTTATTTGATAACTAGCGGACCTGACAGACGTTGTCCTGTCTTAACTATAAATATTGATTACGAAATTGTATAATAAAAAGAAATTACCAATTGTTTTTTTTATTAGTATGCTATACTATGATACACAACATTTTATGCTTTTTTTTCTGTCGGATATATAAATAGTTTTGTTGGTATTCCGACACGGGAACAGGCGACATTAGGTCCTAGCCATGTGCAAAATTCAGTTTTTTTACCCCCTATTTGACGATATTTGCAGCACGCATTCTATCAATGTTTTATTTTAAATTAAAAAAGTTTATATTGTCAAAAGCGATTAGGTTACATTACAAATAATTTAGTAGGTATTGTGATTAAGTTTTCTTAAATTTTATAATTTTCCGCGCAATTTCCGTATTTCTTTCTTTTATAAGAACCTCCTCCTGTTATTGACAAACAAAACGAAAAAAAAAATTGCGAAATCGGTCCAGCCGTTCACGCGTGATGTCGTGACCAAGGGAAATAGGGATTCATTTTTATTTGTATAGGTTTTTATAATAATATTTGGCAAAGATTATGTCATCATTATCATCATCAGCCTATCACAGTCCACTGCTGGACATAGGCCTCTCCAATTGCACACCACTTAGGTGGATCCTCGGCTTCTCGCATCCAGCCACCTTGCGCAAATCATCACTCCGCCTGGCCCGAGGGCGTCCTACACTACGTTTGCCGAGACGCGGTCTCCACTCAAGAACTCGTTTACCCCAGCGGTTGTCTGCTCTGCAGCTAATATGGCCAGCCCACTGCTACTTCAGCTTGCTAATCCAGTGGGCCATGTCGGTAACTTTAGTTCTTTGCCAGATCACCTCATTTCTGATTTTTATCCCTAAGAGAAACTCCGAGCATAGCTCTTTCCATAGCCCGCTGAGCGACTTTAAACTTGTGGACTAGCCGTACCGTCAGTGTCCATGTTTCGGCTCCGTATGTCATGACGGGTAGGACGCACTGATTGCAGACTTTCGTCTTGAGGCATTGTGGGATCGACGATGATAAGACTCGACGTAGTTTCCCAAATGCTGCCCAACCCAACTGAATTCTTCTGTTCACCTCATCCTCAAAGTTGTTTCTACCTAACTGCAATGTCTGCCCGAGGTACACGTATTTCTGAACAACTTCGAGGACGGCGCCGTGCATCGCAATCGGTTGCGGTTGTACATGTTCATTGAACATAACCTTGGTTTTATCCAGGTTCATCCGCAAGCCGATGCGCACAGAAGAGTCAGCCAGGTCATTCAGCATCTGTTGTAGGTCCTGCAGCGTTTCTGCCATAATGACGATGTCGTCTGCAAATCGCAAGTGACAGATGTATTCGCCATTGATGTTGATGCCTCGTCCTTTCCAGTGCAGCGTCTTGAACATATCCTCCATTGCATTTGTGAACAATTTCGGGGAAATGACGTCCCCTTGTCTCACTCTTCGATGCAACGGTATAGGTTTTGTTTGCTGATTCTGTACTTGGACGGACAAGCCGCCACGGCTTCGTAGAGACATATCATTACTTGCACGTACCGCCAATCTACTGTGCAATGCTGCAGGAACTCCAAAACGGACCAGATCTTTATTGAGTCGAAGGATTTCTCATAGTCCACGAATGCTAGACACAAGGGAAATGGGTCGATAGTTCTTCAGCAGGGTCTTATCTCCTTTTTTGAAGAACAGGACGACAACACTCCTACTCCACGCCTCTTGAGTTCTCCCTTCAAACAGGACAGCGTTAAAAAGCTTTTGAAGCTCCCTCAGTACGGGTTTATCTGCAGCCTTTAGCAACTCTGTTGTAACGCCATCCTCTCCAAGGGCTTTTTCATTTTTCAGCGTTTTAAGAGCCATCTCGATTTCGTCAATACTGACTTCTGGCAGGTCTTGAGTGTAGTGGCGTGTTAACGCGGCTCTAGATCCTCATTTTCGGGATTAGGTCGAGATGCATGCGAAGCGTATAAATAACCGGCCATAGAAGCATTCTACTTCGGAAAGGACTGCTGGCTTCGAAGCAATGACTTCTCCACTTGCTGTGGTCAGTTTCGTCAGGTGGCTTCTTCCAAGAGATTATACGAACACTTTCGACCCCCGATTTTACTCCATCGCTCTTTCAATTGAAAGAGTATTGGAAAATCTCGTACCTTCTTCCCTGAGGATCCGAACCACATTTTCGAGGTTCTGGTTTACGTCTGTTATGGTTTCCACGGCAGCGAGTCGGTTTTCCAGGATTGACTGGAACGTTTCAGATCCTATCATGGTTTGGAGTAAAGTAGGTCGGAGCCTTGACTTCATCAGACGGACACGTTCAGCCTTAAAATCGATATTCAGAGAGCCTCGAACGAGTCGGTGATCGCTTCCGGTATTACACCTGTTGATCATGGAGACGTCTCTGAATATATACTATATAGAATATATGCTTCTTGTTGGTCATGATGAAGTCAATCTTATTTTTCGTCATAGTGTCGGGGCTTTGCCACGTCCACTTCCTTTGGGGCTGTTACTTGAAGAAGGAGTTCATCAAGAAGAGCTCCTCCCGTTTGAGGAAGTTGACAAGCATTTGCACCCTATGGTTTCTGCATCCAAATCCATGGCATCCTACTACCGATTCGTTGTAATTCTGTACTCCCACTTTAGCGTTAAAGTCCCCTGTAGCAGCATCGTGTAGACTTGATAAAACTCCAAATAGTTATAACGCTCTTTGTTTCCCACAGCAAAATATATTATATTTACGTCGTGCGAGCTACGCACAATAGTGTACTCTCTCGCTCGCACACGAAAGAGCGATACAACAATATATCGTGTTCTCAAATAATCACACCATATTTTAATTCTATTACTATTAGCTAAGACTAGATATAAGCTTACTTAGTTTAGTCACTACTTAGTTGTAAATATTTTGTATATACTAGGCTAAGTTTCCATAATAAATGATTCCCTTCTGAACTGAACATTGGAGTATTAATATTATTAGCAAGAACCTAACTCACATACTGCTAAAGTGGTGACCTCCTCCGAACACAATTCAAGATGTCTACTGAAGAGAATCAGCAACCGCAAGCTCTACCAGCATCTCCAGAAGTCTCCGGCATAGCTCTGTCAATGCGTGTACCACCTTTTTGGCGCGATCGACCTAGGCTATGGTTCATCGCATTCGAAGCTGCAACCAACGACCTCAAGAAAAGTGAAGCCCAGCGCGCTCAGATGGTCATAGCCCAACTAGAAAAAGAAGATATCGAACAGATATGCGACCTTCTCTACGACCCGCCTACCGACCATCAGTACACCGTCCTCAAAGAACGACTGATCTCCGTTTATGAAGAGTCTGACGGCAAACAGCTTCAAAAGCTTCTTTCAGACATGGAACTCGGTGACCAGAAGCCCAGCCAGCTACTACGTCGCATGCGAATGCTAGCCCGTAACAAACTACCTGACAATACTCTCCGATTGATGTGGATGAATTTACTTCCTCCTCACGTCCGCTCCGTACTCGTCGTCAGCGATACGATTCGAAAAGAAACAGCACTCGACGAACTTGCTAAACTCGCCGACAAGATGTTAGAACAACATTACCAAATATCAGCCGTTTCTACCACCTCAACATCGTCACAACAGCAAGACCAACCGAACGACTTAAAAGACTTAATCGAAGAAGTGCGAAAACTAAATTTGGAAGTCAGCGAGCTCAAGCAACACCAAAATCAAAATTCAACACCCCAGCGAGCATGTTATCACTATCCGCGGCAACAATCTCGCGCTCGAACGCACAAGCACATGTCGCCGTCCCGCTCGCACTACGGGAACTCCCGATCTCGCTCTTCCACTCCGTCGCCGTATTGCTTTTATCATCGTCGCTTCGGGAAAAATGCAAGACGTTGTACATCACCATGCAGTTTCATCGACGATAACAAGACGGAAAACTAAATCAAACGTTGGCTGAGGCGGATGCCAACGTTGGGAGCAAGTCTTACCGCCTATTTGTCACAGACAAAAATACAAGATTGGCGTTTTTGGTTGACACCGGTGCGAACATCTCGGTTATACCAAAACGTAAAGGCGCGTATCAGAAACCACTACCGTTCAATCTGTACGCCGCAAACAACACTATTATTCCGACTTATGGCGAGAAGACACTCGAACTAGATCTCAACCTCAGAAGACCGTACAAATGGACTTTCATAGTAGCCGCCGTAAGCAAACCAATAATTAGTGCCGATTTTCTCAAACATCACAATTTATTGGTCGATTTGAAGAATCAACGTCTCATCGACGACACTACGAAGCTTGGTACCAACGCAACGGGACGCTACACCACCATGCCAACAGTCCGAAGCATTGACATACGACAGTCTTACCACGACATACTCTCTGAATATCCGGGTATAACACGTCTCACATCGATGAAACTCAACCCCAATCACAACGTCGAACATTTCATCGAAACAACCGGCCCACCGCTACACTGTCGTGCCCGCCCGATACCGCCACATCGCTACAACCTTGTGAAGAAAGAATTCGAAAATATGATTAACCAAGGCCTCTGTAGACCAAGCAAGAGTCCTTGGTCAAGCCCACTACACATTGTGCCTAAGAAGAACGGCGATCTACGTGTCTGCGGTGACTACAGACGACTCAACAATATCACGAAACCCGACCGCTACCCGATACCAAGAGTCAAGGACTTTACATATCAACTATCTGGCAAGCAGGTGTTCTCAACCATCGACCTGAACAGAGCTTACCAACAGGTGCCTGTTCACGAAAACGACATAGAGAAAACTGCCATCATAACACCGTTCGGCTTATTCGAATTCCCTCGAATCTGCCCAGGACTCAAGAATGCAGGTCAAACATTTCAACGCTTTATTCATGAAGTACTTCGTGACCTAGATTTCGTCTATTCTTTCGTCAACGATCTACTCCTAGGCTCGAATAGCCTACTCGAGCACCGACAACACCTACGCATCGTATTACAACGACTAGAAGAATACGGCATTACTATAAACCCGGCAAAATGCGTTTTCGGTCAGCCGCAAGTAACTTTCCTCGGCTACACAGTCAGTAAAGAAGGCATCAAACCACCGCAAGACAAAGTAAAAATCATCACTGAATACCCGAAACTGAAAAACATAGAACAACTTCGACGTTTTCTCGGTATGATCAATTATTACCGAGAAAACATTCCGAACGCAGCAAGTATTCAGGCGCCACTTCACTCGTACCTTCATAAAACTAAGAAAAATGACAAGACTGAAATTCAATGGAACGAAAATTCATCTCAAGCTTTCGAAGATTGCAAGAAATGCATTAAAGACGCAACCTATCTCGCTCACCCACATGCCTCGGTCCCACTCGCACTAATGTGCGACGCATCGAACACAGCCGCGGGAGCCGTTCTTCAACAGCTTGTCAACGAGAAATGGCAACCTCTCGGATACTTTTCGAAGAAGTTTTCAACCGCACAACAAAAGTATTCGACATTCGACAGAGAGCTACAAGCAATCTACTTAGCAATCAAACACTTCAGAAAAATAATCGAAGGCAGAGAAACAATTATTTTCACGGACCACAAACCGTTAACATTTGCGTTGCAAAAGATTTCGTCTGATAACGAAACTCCACGTCGTACAAGACAATTGTTATTTATCAGCGAGTTTACATGTGACATTCGACACATCAGCGGCCAACATAACGTCGTAGCAAATGCACTATCGCGTCTCGACGCCATCACCTGTCCCACCACGATCGACTACGACGCACTCGCTCAAGCACAAGAAAAAGATGAATACATAAAGGAACTATTAAATCGACCGAATATTCGTCTTATCAAAATATCGCTGCCTACTACTACGAAACCTCTATATTGCGAAACGTCATCACAAACCGCTCGTCCATACCTCACCGAAGAATTTCGTCAAACCGCATTTCATGCGATTCACGACCTTAGCCACCCTGGTATAAGAACTACACGAAAACTCATACAGAAGAGATACTTTTGGCCTTCTATGAACACCGACGTCAAGAAATGGGTGCAAACATGTACAGGATGTCAACGCGCGAAAATTCAACGCCACACTACAAGCCCACTCGCATCGTTTCCTTCATCACAACGTTTCGAGCACGTCCACGTCGACATCGTAGGCCCACTACAAACATCACCGCAGGGCCACAGATATGTTATAACAATGATCGACCGTGCTACGCGTTGGCCCGAAGCTCACCCTGTATGCGAAGTTACAGCCGAAATAGTCGCCAAAACTATCTACGAACAATGGATATCAAGATTCGGTTGCCCAGCACAGATAACGACAGACCAAGGTCGACAATTTGAAAGTCATCTGTTTGTCGCCCTTACAAAGCTATTGGGTATTAAGAAAATTCACACCACTGCGTACCATCCCCAAAGCAATGGAATTGTTGAACGCTGGCATCGCTGTATGAAAACCGCACTGCGAGCACGCCTTAACAACAACAGCTGGATCGACGAATTACCAACCATCTTACTGGGACTACGTGCAGCATCGGAGTGAGCGCCTCAGAGCTCACATACGGGCATACCCTACGACTGCCCGGCGATTTTTTCTTTCCTTCAAGTTCGAATGACGTCATGGGTTACAGTTACGTAGAAAAACTCCGAAGCATCATAAACAAACTACGACCAATGCCAACTCACTCACACGGAAACACACGCACGTTATTTATTCATCCAGACCTGCAGTCGTGTGAACAAGTCTTTGTACGAGTTGACGCCGTAAAGAAGCCACTGCAACCACCCTACGACGGCCCCTACACAGTACTACGAAGAGGCGAGAAAACATTCACGCTACGACTACCTGGAAGAGAAGCGACTGTATCCATAGACCGACTGAAGCCGGCCTTCTCAATAAACATCGCCGACGCAGCCACCGCCCCCGCTGCCGCCGCTCCTGCTGGCGGTGCGGCCTCCCATGCTGTTGCTGAGCCCGCTCTGACTAGCGCCGCTCGCGCCCCTGCTTCGGCTAGCGTCGCACCCGCCCCAGTCGCGGCCGCCGCCACAACCCCCTCTACTGCCACTGTCGCCAAAGACTTTCGCAGTGCAATGAAGACGACACGTTCTGGCCGATGTGTTAAGCTGCCGGTACGCTTCGCTAGAGGGGGAGTACTGTAGCAGCATCGTGTAGACTTGATAAAACTCCAAATAGTTATAACGCTCTTTGTTTCCCACAGCAAAATATATTATATTTACGTCGTGCGAGCTACGCATAATAGTGTACTCTCTCGCTCGCACACGAAAGAGCGATACAACAATATATCGTGTTCTCAAATAATCACACCATATTTTAATTCTATTACTATTAGCTAAGACTAGATATAAGCTTACTTAGTTTAATCACTACTTAGTTGTAAATATTTTGTATATACTAGGCTAAGTTTCCATAATAAATGATTCCCTTCTGAACTGAACATTGGAGTATTAATATTTTTAGCAAGAACCTAACTCACATACTGCTAAACCCCCATAACAACGCGGTAGTGAGTCTTAGTGGTGAAGTGGAGGGCCTTTGATAAGTCATCAAACATATCCTCCACCTCTTTGTCCGAGTGTTTCGAGGTCGGTGCGTACGCTTGAACCATCTTGAGGCTATACCTCTCGGTGTGCTTAACAATAAGGTACGCTACCCTGTTCGACACACTGGACACTTCCACGACATTGTCAGAAAGGGACTTATTTACCAGAAACCCAACGCCACCTTGGGATTGTTGGTCTCCCTCACGAAAGTACATTAGGTGGCCCGACTCGAGGGTTATGGTGTCCTCCCTCTCTCTTCGAACTTCACATAGCCCTAGGATATGCCACCTAATCTTCCCAAGTTCCACCTCAAGTTGAGCCAGATGCGAGTCTAGCCGTAAGATTATGTAGAATGATTAAAAAAATTATATAAATGGACTAATTCTATTTTCCCTGTTGGATACACTGTGTTAATTGTTTTAAAATAACTAAATAAATAATATGTAAGTAAAAGTGTTACTTGGTCATGAATCATGCATAATGCTTGAAATGCCGCAATATTTAAAGCCCATACAAATCAAGAGTTTCGCCTTGATCTGAATCTCAGGTTGGATTAATGGCACTTGTTACCTGAATTAAAAATATATAAAGAAAGAAAACCGATGATAAAGAATTACTTGGTATATTTGTAAAGAAAATTTATAAAGAAAAGTAAATTAAATTATGGAAAATGGATAATAGATTTCGAAAAACTAAATAAGTTGTGTACCTATCCACTTGAAAGAATCTGAAATACAATTCAAAAATACTTAGTAATTATGTTTCTAGCAATCGTGTTCAATTCAATTCAGTCTAAATGCGCGTTGTATTGATATGCGCGCGCGCCACTTGACCTTTCAATACTTACGTAACGTCTGTCTGGTGGTCACTAGACCACTGACGAAAATACAATGATATTTAAAAAGTATAGATAGGTTATGCCCTTACAAAACTATCGAAATATATGTGCCGCTTGCGAACAACTGCACACATGCGTAATTCTTATTTTGTCCTTGTCATACTCGTGAAAAGAACAATTACTTTCTCTTTCATGGATTTGAAAAGACGTCTCAATTGTGACGTTTTAGGGACGCATATTGAGAGCGCATGTAACATATCTATTACTTTTTAAATATCATTGCGAAAATAATACATAATTATAGAATAGTAATATTTTACACAACGTCCCAAACAAAAATGTTACTTACCTTACTAACCAGCTAATCTGTACTTAAACTTTAAAAATGACACAGGCGGGACTCGAACCCGCACTCCTCGCATGCCAATTCTTCAAGCATATTCTTATCGCTGTAAGCCAGCGTTGTTTCATCAAAATCAGGAGTTAGTTTCAACTTAACTGACTGTCAAACATCTGCAAAGATGTTTCTTTCGAGTGTTAAGGGGACTATTACAATACTAGAGCTTAGTGCTGCACCTATTGATTTAATTTTATTACTTCGAAACAAACCGCTTTTGCCGCTTTTGGAGTTAGCGGCAAATTCGACTTTAAAAAAAACTAAATGAAAAGTTTACTGTGATTCAATAAATACTAGAGATAGTTTGCTAAAATGATACTGTTCTAGTTTTTTGTGAATTGATTTTGTTTAGAAGTAATAAAATTAAATCAATTGGAGGCCGCACTTAGCTCTAGAAGTTGCCTTAGGGGTGCAAACTCCTATACTATAACTTAAAAGAATGAAATAGTCATAGGTATGCCTAGATGAATACAACTAGTAAAAAAGTACCCGAATGTTCAGTACCTAGAACGTTATGTTCTGTGGTTCAGTAGGTGCTTTGATGAGGACTTTTCTTATAATGGTTTTTTACTGACTTTTATTTTATTTTACATCAAAAAAATTATGTACACGATAATATCATATTATGGCGTAGGTAGGTACGACGTACAAATACAATTACAAGCCACGTTATCTTCTGATGGGCTTAGTCCTCCCATTAGAATCTTCACGGCAATCCTATGATCCGCGCCACCCGCAAATAGCAGCTTCCGTGGTCGTTGGGCCACCGGATGCACCAGATTTTCAACCCACAGTTCGTCGTCAGTATTTAATTGCGGTATTTGCAGTCGCCTTTTCAAAACCAACGGCCGTTCTTCTCGCTATTTTCAGTTTTTCCCTACGGATTTCCTCATTTCAGGGATCAGCATCTTACTTTACGCATCGCTGTGTGACACAGTGTGACCGAGTTATTATTAATTTTACAATTATCAATGAAATTAGAACGTAGCAAAAAAAAATTGGATTTTGGAAATTATTTGTTGGTTGTAATTGGCTCGTTTAACAGACGCTAGGCCAATACAGGCAGATAGTTTATTTTATTAAAACTTAATATGCCTTTACTATATTGGCAGAAAGATAGGTAGTTTAAATAATATGATTTAAATGTGTTTTTACTAAGATTACGCTGTATGAACTCGTCCGAGGCCGTGTAACTTTTAATTAAAAAAAATAACTGTCATTATTAGAGATGTAACGATAACAGCATCTATATCTTATATCGATGCTTTCACTCCATCCAGTATCGATTGTCAAGTATCGAATCATTTTTGGAAAAGGGTTAAATTGTAAAAAGTATTGATATTATTTTTGAAAGCTACAAAATTATAAGAATATTCGTACTAGTTTTTTTTGTAAAACTATGCAACACACTAAACTTCTAAAACTCGTTATCAAATCACTCAAAACGTTTAAATGCTGTAAGCTTAAATAAGCACTGACTACTGAAGATCAGGAAGGACTATTGAGCATGAGCGTAGACAGACGGCTTTAAACGAAAACAATGACAATTAATGTCAATCAATGGATAGATAAAGTGGCATCAACAAGACTGTTTTTTTTCAGGTACTGATGTGCAGCTTGAAAAGATCAATACTAAGACTAGGATGAGATCAAAAAAAATATTAAGCTAAGCATTTATTCCATGGTAAAAATAAATACAGTAGAATCCGTTTATTATGACTATGAGTTGGATATAATGACTTCGCTTATAGTGACATGTCCCTTATTGTGACCCATTTTTAATAAATTGTGTCCGGTTTTAGTGACCGACACAGTCAGTGAGTAATCGTTAGTTGAAGGGCATCCATTTTTTGTTAGTGATTTGTGAATAAAATTACATCTCCACGTTGCCGCGTCGTCGTAAAACGTTTACGATTGAGGAAAAAGGTGCTAAAATTCGCATATTCAATAAGTGCGAGTCGGACTCGCGCACTGAGGGATCCGTGCCAACTTTAATTAAAACTTTATTGACTACAAAAATAATTTTGTTTTTCATAGTGTTAGTATGAAGGACAAAGTTATATTTGCAGTTGTTAAAAATGTGCTATTTCTCAAAAACTACCGGTTTGATCTCGTTCAAACCAATTTTCGTTGTAAGTTTTTGTTATGATCTACATTAACATTTTTATTTAAATTTTCACTTGCTTAGTTTAAAAGTTAGAGGGGTGGGGGGGACCCATTTTACCACTTTGGAAGCGTCTATCTTCCAAAGGTTAGACTTTTGGAAAAAATGGTTTTGTAAACCTCTATGTCATTTTAAAAGACCTATCCATAGTTAGGTACTCCATACGTGTAGAGTTTTTTTTTGTTTTAGTTCAGTGTATGGAAAGCCCCCCTTAAATATCATTATTTTTTATTTTTTGTATGAGGATCGTAAAGCGGTCAACAGGATACACCTATCTACCAAGTTTCAACTGTGTAGGTAATGCTAATACTTTCAGAATAAACTGGCTGTGACATACGGACGGACAGACAGACAGACTTGACGAATCTATAAGTGTTCTGTTTTTTGCCATTCGGCTAGGTACGGAACCCTAAAAAGGGCATAGCAAGCTGATGAGCTTGCTTTGCCATTTTTTAATATGCGAATTAAAGCACTTTCTTGCAAAGAAATTTGGGGCTGGTCATTCGAGAATCGAACAAAAAAAAGGAGATTGTGCTGGGGGCTTACCATCAGCTTATAGCAAGCCACTCAATTTCCAGGCAGTTCAACAGTAGGGCTGCTTTTGCCCTGCTAAAAATCATACCATAACCGCTGAAAAGCTGAACGACTTTAGCACCGCTAAACCAAAAGGTGAACTGCTTAGCTTGTCTATGGTCTGTTTGTCTGCAGATTGCATGAACGAGACAGAGCTATACTGGTTCAGATAAATCTGTCTCTTTTTAGTTGAAATGTTCAAATACACAAATACATGATTTATTCCAAATTACCGGTTTTTGAAAAACTTTATACTTATTGGATTTTAAAGAGAAAAAGTCGATCTAAATGTTGCTATTTTGCAGGAGATTACTTAAAATACTCAATTCTAGTAAAATTACCTTCTTGGCGATAGTAATTAATGTACAGTGTTGGGTTATTGAAAATGTGGATAGACATTTTAACGTGATCATGATTGGAACGGTTCTGCCTGCATTTTTGGCGGTAACATTCAAAAATTGAAGAAATATTCCATTTTCCCGGAGTAGTACGTACGTTCGACTATTTTATATTTACAGTTAAACATTGAGTTAAACCACATGAGTAAATATTTATTCATGTGGTTAAACCATATTTTCACAATGTCATACTTGTGTGTAAGTATTGAATAAAGTAAAGTGGAATTGTAAGTAATTTTATTAAAATATTAGTATAAAAAAGTGATCATCCATTGACTTTCAGTGAAAACCAACCAAAAAAAAACGCCTAGTTTCTCACACCCAATTGTATAACCTTTGGGAATAACAGTTAACAAATCTTTAACAGCTGGAGACCACTCCAAGCGAATGGAAAGGGTGGCAGTAATTTTAATTCTGCGGGCGATGTAGTCATAAAATTAGGGTTTGAATGAAGTTCCTGGTTCAGTTACACTGTGTAGTAAAAGACTACTATTACTTTTTACACGGGTATTATAATAATCTATTCTATTTTAGTACTGACTTGGTAGACTAAATACAAAAAATAAAACATAAAATAATTAATGATTCAAGGAGAGGAAGAGGAAACAGAAAATTATATTACATATTAGGTATTCTCTACCAGTCGAGCATTTGGTTAAGTAGACATGTTTTGTACAATTTTTGCAGTAAAAAAAACAAACACATGATTTCATATATGTAATATAATTACAAAAAAATATATTTCAAACACATATTAAAATAAAAAAGACATACTTAATATAACAGTACTTCAGTTTTAACCCTAAATTTAAAATCTGACAAAACAACCATAACTTTCTAGGTATATGTATTAACTGGTCGGCTACCGAAGTTGTGGAATTGAGCCATAAGACAATTTATTTGTGTCTAGAATTACAAGGGGTTAAAAAATACATCAATACATAAGCTTATTGGTGAACCTCTTCGTCTGTGAGATAAATTTGCTTGATCTGTGAGATAATTGATTAGCTGCATTGCAAAATGTTATGTAGGATTACAAATGCTTTTGCAATAAGGCTAGCTACCTGAGGTTGGTAATGAACCATTGAATAAGAGTCTGTAGAACACCTATAATTGATCTCTCTCTGTCATTAAGAGTTTTTACATGTCTCTGTATAGGTATAATAGGCTTCAGAAAAATCTAATTCTGCTTTAACAATTGTTGTCATCATAAATTTGAGCAGTGAATATCTAGAATCACCTACAATAAAAGGAAATATTCATTAATTTTATCATCTTTGCAAGACTGCTGCAAATGTGTTATATAAGAACTAAAACTTAGTTGTGCTTTACACCCAGGCAATATTTAAACAAACAAAATCAGCAACATATTCATAACACAAGGGTTTTAGGTGCTATAACCTGTAAAATATGTTTCTTTATCTTTTCTTTTTACTCAATTGAACGGAAAGGACATATCTTTAAAGTTAAACTAAAATGTGTATTGTATGTTTACCTAAAAGCCATACAGATGCTATAGTGCTCAGTTCATTCAAGTGAGACTACAAAGGATGATTAGACCATATTTTATTGTAAATTAAATGAATCATAGCCATCATTTACACTTATAATTTCCATGTATTTGTTACAAATCTGAAAAAAGTATTACCTACACATAAATATTAGTAAGAAAGAAGAGTTATAAAATTTGAAAGTACAGTTTTTTCAATATATTCTATTGTATATACCTATTACATCACAAAACCATGCTAACAATTTTGTCGAAATTGTATTTTCATTTTGGTAAATGATGATATAAACATTTTATACAAAATACTAATTCAAAGACCTTCAGGTTTCTTTACACTGTAATTAGGTTCCTTAATCTATAATGAAACATGTAAATTTTCACAAAACTGCTGAAAAAAGTCTGAGAAACGCATAAAATATGTCGAAAAAGTTAGTCTCCTAGTAACTTCTTCAAGATGGCTAGGATGACATTAGCTTCGCTCAAAAGGACGTTTACCTGCTGTCAAATTGAGTGTCATGGTATGAAAAGATTGAAAAGTTCATAGTAAAAAAATGGTGAACGGTTTAGAAACGTCGACGTAAATTGGCCTGCCACAGGCCTGCTAAAAACGATGTCATAGTACAAAAGAGCAATGCAGTCCAATAGCAGTCCTGCTTTAAGAGCTATTGGTAAGGCCCCTGCAATGCTTTGTATGACGTCCGCTTAGTATTCAATGACGTGTTTGTTATTTCCCTTCGATGTCATTCTAAACGGATTCCACTGTACTGACATAAGTATCGATACTACAAGCTTTTTGGTATTGGAGATTGAAAGTATCGAAGACATACTTGTATTTATTCGTATCGTTGCATTCGTTGCATTGCATCCCTAAAGTGCCTTATACTTATAGAGTTTTTGGCGGGAGTTCGTGAGATACGTTTGGAGTCCATTTATTTTATCGAATTTTTATTGTTTATAGTGATTTTTGGGCCGTAAAAGTGGTGTTATTTTGCGAAACAAAGTGTCGTGCGAGTGAACAATATACAGTTCGGTGAAATAACATGGTGTATGGGTGGTAACCAAGAAAAGTGGGCCGTGAATTTTGCGCGGGATCGCGAACAGTTCACCTCGTTCTTGGGGACTTCTCTACATTCCTTCAATCATTCGACTGTCTCCAAAAACTCCATCGAAGCATTAAAACGTCTAACATCAACGTTTTAATGCAAAAATAAAGAAAATATTACTAAAGAATTGGCTGTATGGGCATAGTTCCCTTTGCCTACCCAGAATGGGTGAAGAAAACAACAACATTATCTTAACAATGTCAAATTTGTTTGTTGTGATTTTGTAGGACTCAGTAGTTACTTCAAGTTAGTTAGTTTGTTTGCTTTCTGTTACTTGTGATTGTGTGGGTGGCGCTTTGTTTATTTACGGGTTAAATTTACTAATTTCTGAAAAGTATGACTGAAAATATAAAATTGAATGATATCTGTAGGTTCTGTCTTCGTGTGGATTCATCACAAATGCATTTATTATCCGATGAAGTTTTACAGGCATTCAATACACATTTTTCAGTGCAAGTAAGTTTTTTTAACTAATTATAGTTTAAAAAACTAAAAAACCACGCTTTTAAAACAGATTGAACTAAAAAATTAAAAATAAAACTGTAGTGATCAATTGAAAAATTCATATTATTTCACAAAAAGCGTGAGGTGCTTGTTATGATATCCACAGATATAGAAATTTATTGATAAAATATTTACAACAATCTAAATCAAGCCCCCCACACTTTTTGTACAATAATATGAATTTTTCAATTGATCACTACAGTTTTATTTTTAATTTTTTAGCTCAATCTGTTTTAAAAGCGTGGTTTTTTAGTTTTTAAACTATAATTTATTTTTTACTTTCTAGTTTAGTTTATAAGATTTGATTCCTTCTTTATCAACTGTAAGTCCAAAGCTATGCAGGAATCGTAATTGATACAGATCGCGCGCTAGCTCTATCTCTTTTACTCCCTCTTACAGAGAAAAACTGGGAAACTGTTATTAAATTATTGCATTGTCATCGGTCCTTGATTCGTGTGCAAAGTTTCAAATTAATCAAACTTCTGGAAATTGGTGAAAATTATGCTCAAAGATTCCATTACATACATACATAGATACATACAACCCAAGCTAATAAAAGTGTGGTAAAAATCATATCACAAAACAAAATATTAGTCGTAGACACGTAAATGATCAAATTATAGATTTGAACTTAAAATATAATCATGAAAGTTAAAAGGTGGTTGCTTTTATCGTTTTGGCTGTTTGTGTTGTGTCCTGTTCTTCGCCAGCATAAAATAGTTTACTGCTGGATCCAGGAATCTCCGAAACTTGGATTTTGCCACAATATCCACCCTTGTCTGGCAGGCGATGGTGGAGCCTTTCTTCTGGCAGCGCAATATTCACTAGATTTATTGCATTCCATAGGCAATAAAAGGTGTGGAACTGTTATGGTATCTTTATGATTGGCACAACCATAGTTGGGCTTGTCTCCACCAATCCCGGGATCAGATCGAGTTGGCCACGGATCTCGCCGAGTTGTATCCACTGATACCGGGATCCGTTTCCATCAGAAAATTATGTAATGTTTTTATCCACTGATCTCGGTATCCGTGGCTACACAAAAAAATATATATTACTTTTCGAAACGGATACCGTACATAGTATCTACAAAAAAGGATTTAATTGTTTTTTATGTCAATTTATTAAGGTACAGTTCAAAAGAAGAAAAACGTAAATTAAAAAAAGAACATTGCTTAATTAAACTAAACAGATGGGCATACTCACAGAACAAATAAACATAAACAAACAATTATTTAAATTGGTGGAAATGTACATAATATTAAGTATCAAAGAGTTAGAAATAAACCAAAAATATCTATCTTTGTCATTATAGATTTTGTATTATTCAAAATTTTTTTTCCAAACAAACTCAAAATTGGTAATTCTGTTATATTAATACTAGTTGTTTCCCGGTAATTTGACGCGTGGAAAACCTAACCGTACTTGTTTCCGAGATAAATAGTAACCTCTGTGCTATTACAGCATAGTATCTATCACTATAACGGATGTTATTTAGATCTGTTCAGCCGTTTTGATGTGATTCAGTAACAAACATTCATCCAAACGTTCACATTTAAAATATTAGTAAGATTAGCTATGACGTCCTATTGTCTATTTAAAGCTGGCAACTACTACTGGCTGGCTGAACAACTGAACGTCATTCTTCCAACATTCACTTCATAGATAATACATATATAGGGAATAGATGCGCCACACGTAAAAAATTATTTTTTTAACTACACGACCTGTACACTAGGTGGCGTTAGTTTCTTTGCATACATACCTATACATATTGATATGTACGTATCTATATATTATATTGATTTTTACCGAGGTTTGTGTGCAAATAAAAATCTACCAAATCAAAAGCCACAAGTGAAAAAAAAAACACTTCACATTAAACATCCTTCAAAAACAAAAAAGTATGTATAATAATATTTTAAAAACAATGTGGCTTATAATCTAAGTAGCTTTTTATTTAACACACAGAAACGTTTAAAATAACACAAAACAAAATGAATATTATATTTATTATTTATTCATCAAACATAGACAATTAGAAACAACTTACTATACGAGTGGGACACTAATACCATAACAATTAAGCATAAATCAAAATATAATCAATAGTGTTTCAGATTAGCTTTGGACCCACAACGATTATTATAATAAAGACATTCATTAATCTAGTTTTGTAATTTATTTTATTTTTATTTTTATGGATTTAAGAGGAAACACTACGGGCGAAAGAATTGAAAAATAGGTATTTGTAAAATCTATTGCCGTCGCGCAGTGCCAAACGCATTCACCGCAGAGTGTGATAGAGACAACTGCTTCTTTGACCGAAAATACCTACTAAAAGCACACCAAATCAACGTTTCGTAGTCCCCCGATATTTTTCCAAAACTAGACTGATTTAAAAACTTTATAGATTAAAAATTTAAAAAAAAAGGCTTTGACCGTGTTCATATGTTCTCCTTTTTTTCTAAAATTTTGCCAAATTTGTTTTCTGAATGTTTGAACACAGTGGAAAATCTGGCAATTTTTTTCGATTTTTGAGGGATCATATCTTTTTTATTAATTAATTTATGAAAAAACAGAAAACATAGAAACATGCTTATAGTGGCCATAGATTTTTGTTATAAAAATTATTGCTCTACTGGCTTTATCCAGGGAGGAGACAGGGGACTACGTTTGTATGCAAAAACAGCCCTTGTGTTTCCTCTTAAGTCACCAACAAGTTTAAACTAGTAATATGCTTATTAGGTGCACTAATAATAGATTAAAAAGACTAAGCGCAAACTTAATTAAAGGTTACAACAGCATATTTCCAAGAAAACAGCTTTCATAAATTACAGATACAAAGAAAACCTAAATGACTATTTAACAGTTAAATTAAACATAATACACACTTAACAAATCTAATGTGGGATGGATTAGACAGTAAATTAACAGAATTTAAAAAGATATCAAGATTGCAGAAGTTGGACTTTGACAGCGAATCATACTTGGTTAACATGCTATTTAAGGGGGAGAACGAAACAAAATTTGATTTGAAGCTACTCGTCGTAAGTAAATTATATGGACCTATCCTAGGCAGTTTAAAAGAGACTCTTAAATTAATTCTTGAGAGCAAATCAGGACAGTCAAATATACCATTAATAACTTTTAAAGAAAAACATTATCTAGCATAATACGGCGATCCTTGAGAGAGTTGAGTTTGAAGTAGCTTAGTCTGTCCTCATTATGAGGTAATTTCTTTTGCTAGATTGAGGCTGAAGGCTAAGTGATACAAAAGCTATTTTGGACACGCTCGAGTTTCTTGACATACACATCGTAATATGGGTTCAGTGCAGTATTCAAAGCCACTCCGCACAAGGGCATCGTGCAAGATAATTTTTGTTTTTGCGTTTTTAAATACTTAGGTGTTTCGCAAAGCAAAACCAAGTATTTTATATGCCTTGCTGGTTATATTATCAATGTATGCATTGAAATAATTACAAAAATTAATTAGAAAAACTGCATGCAAATAGAAAAATAATAAATAAACTTATTTTAAATTATTTGTTCATGTATGTCTGCAATAGTTAAGTTAGTTAGTATGCAATAGTGCAATCATAGAACAAAATCACTTTTTCTTTTTTCTATAAATTTTATTGTAAGCTTTGATAATTGAAAAGCTAAAAGCTTCTAATTTAACTTCATCATTATTATCAAATTCATCAATTTTCCAATTAATATTCTATTAACACCTATTCACCAACTATAGAATATTAGATAAATTGATATATTATAATTTACGATGTAATCAATTAAAATCAATTTGTCTGCTACAAGTAATTATTGAAAAATCACACCAACAATGTATGAATGTAACAATTTCTTCTATATACAATTTCTTCTAAATTTTTTCAGCAATATAACAAAATCATCATATTATTATGTGCTAAATAAGGATTTAATAGTACAATCAAAAAAATAATTTAGAAGGAATCAGTATCAATTTCTGGTTTCAGACAATCATTTACACAATTTGGTTAATTTTTGAATATTATTCTTGTTTTTAATTTTTTTATAACATACCCTTCCACTTTTATTAATTGTGAATGTATGCAAAATCGAGGCATTATTTAAAAATTGTCATTCATTCTCGTAATTTAAGAATCTACATCACATCTATAATCTGGAGCTAGTACCTACTTACTTTATATGACATTTAAGCAATTTAATTGCAATTATAATATCAGTATTTAAACTGGAAAAATTATGTCTCAGTTGGGACTCGAACCCGCATGCCGGGCGACCGGCATACGAGGAGATGCGGGTTCGAGTCCCGCCTTAGACAATTTTTTTAAAGTTTAAGTACTGATAGTACCTACTTATCTAAAGTTATTTTTAACCATCAAATCTGGTTGATTGTGAGGGTTGATAATCATCTTTTTCACAATTAGCGATAATCAAATGAGATGCATTCATACCTTTCATTTAAAAAAAATACTTATAAGTATTGTTAAATTGCATTAATATCTCTGATTCCATTGCTACTATGGATCCAGCAAAATAAATTCTCCAGAGGAGGTTGATTAAAATTTCTGGTCAAAATGTTTTATACGGTAAGTACCGTTACGCGCCAGCTCCGCTATAATCTCTTAAAATACCTACTAAAAAGTGCCACTTTGTACCACCTTCTTTGATTCAACGATAAACAATAGCAGAAAGTGTTTTTTCCTGAGATAGTTCAAATCCTGAATCAAAATAATAGAGATTACAAAGCTGGTACAGTTAGGCCCTTCTCAAAGTCAAATTTATAAATAATAATTTACTTAAAATATTGCAGCTTTATTGATTACAAAAATAAATACTATTAATAAACTAGCTAAAAATACAAATTATTAAAGATTTAATCAAATAACATTAATGATCTTTGCTTAATAACTTATAAAATTATTAAATGAAATATAACCTATAGTCAATTTATTCCAACTTGACTTATTTGGTAAACAAACAGCACTCATAGCAAAAATACGTCTTCCTGACTATCTCACTATGTATTCTGTGTATAGAAGTTTTGTATGATAAAACAACTCGTTAGAATTTGTTATTTATCGAAGTCGGTCCAGCATTATAATATCCAATTATAATAAAAATAATTTGGGGTGAGTGAAATTTTGAAGAAATAAATAAGTGTTTGTTTTATACAAACGAAAGTAGAAAAACAACCTGGTATATGACACACATAAGCAAAACTTGCTCCACGTGGTCACAGCAGCGGTAATGTGCTTAATTTTAAAATCTAAGATATTAATTGTTTTGTCATCACGAATACTTTAATATTCGTAAGCTATCATTTTAAATTTCATTTGCTACTTCAATCAATGATCCCAACACTATCGATTGTCTATAGTCGCCCAGAGGCCATTATTGTTTACTAAATAAGCCAAGTTGGTTTGAATACAGTATACAGGGTTATATTTTAACAAAAAATAAAAGTAAATCAGCATGTCTTCACACTCCGGTGGTATTATTCTTCGTTCTGAAATGAATAAAGATTGTATTATTCGAAACTTTTTGTTCCAAACAAATAAAATACTTTGTATGTATATATTATTATGGTCCATCATCATTACTAGCTTACACAATTCTGCTGAAAACAAATATCTCAAAAAAATAAAGCAATAGTTTGCCATACACATAAAAAAGTAAAGTAACAGCCTATAATCATCCTACTGCAGGGAAAAGGCCTCCATCATTGAATTCAAGTTACCACAGCAATGATGGGTGTACTGGCATAATCACAACGCTTGCCAAATGCGGGTTGGTGATCACAAACCCGAGCAACTTTCGAAAATTCGAAACTTTTTGTTGCCCGACCCGGGTTTCGAACCTGGGATCCCAAGATCTTTGCCCGGTATTTAAACCACTAGACCAACAGGGCGTCACACATACAACGCATTAAAATGTAACGTTACTGAGTTTATGTTTAGGCGAGAAATCAATGGATGCATCTGTGCTGTTTCATCATAGAATAATTATGCCATAGCTAAGGCACGCGTTTGCCCAGTAGGTAGAATTTCAAGGTCAGTAGATTTTTTTCACCTTGTAAATCACATACACGTAGGTATCAGTACTGAACTTTGTTGGCGCGGTACTTTGTCCATTAAAGCTACTGAGACATTACAACATTAAGACCTGCTTGAAAAATTTATTCTGTGAGGAAATGTCTCGGTAGATTAAATTGACAGAACACCACGCCCGGTATGCTTGAGGATGCGGGGTCTATTCCCAACTGAAAATTTTTTTTAAAATTTAAATACTGATATTATAATTGAAATCAATTTGTTCAAATATCATATCGTTGGCCTAGAAGACAAACGTGCTAATTACAGTTCTAACAATTTTTTAGGACAGTTTTTATTTATTCAGAACTTCTAGGTACTGTAACTTAAACCTGTACATAGAAATTGAGTATATACTGCCCGTACTTCGTAAGGGTATTCAGCTTTATACTTGTCTATCATGAATTAGATATGAAAAATCTAAAAATATATCAAAATAACAAAAAAGAGCATCACTATGTTTGCACACAAACTTTATATATTATTCATTCAACACTTTCGTGAATTGTATATGTTTGTATTAAAAATATTACTTCCGATGTATTTAAAAAATAATATGATTAAAATTCTTCTTATAATCAAATGTACCTATATGACAATAATATAATAATATAATCGAAAGCTGGAAGATAACATAAGTAATAAAAATATTTCGCTTATTAAAATTATCAATCATGTTATACACAAACAAAATGTTATAAATCTATTAAACATTTTTCTAGTTTAAATTTAAACAGATGGTAAATAGCTGCCATTACCATTTTTGGCTTTAAAATCACATCACTTACTATTAACGTACAACAAGAGTTTAAACAGAAAAAGACGGAATTATGGTATTTAGATAAGTGCAAACGGTAGACCATGCTCATTTAATACATTTGGAGTTAAAATGTTTATTTATCAAAGTTTTGTAATTAGCACATTTATCTTCTAGACCATCGATATAAAGTACATCACATACACGTATTTTGATAATCACGATGTCACCTTTTAGGTTTGTGATGTGTATTCATTTTGAAGAGATGGACACAGCACAAACATACAGTATAAAATTTAAACAATACAAACAAAAACTACTTTTATAAAATTACTAATATTAATAATGTGAATGTTTCGATGTATGTTTGTTACTCAATTACGCCAAAACAGAGAAACAGATCTGAATGAAATTTGGTAGAGAGATAGTATTTGGTCAGGAATAGCATATGGGCTATTTTGTACCAACAGATTACAATATATAAAGCACATTAATACAACTTACTTGCTAGATATTTCCTGACAGGATACAGTCTTTGACTAGGCACCTGGTCTGCATATTTCACCTTTATTTTTGGGGGTCTGTCTGGATCTATATGGTATTCAGTCAATTTATTCCAAATTCTTAATTCGTCTTCTTCTTTATCTTCATTCAATAATATCTATAACTTTTCCCATTTCGCAACTTTACTCCCTTCAACAAATGAGGAGTGTCAAACAAAAAGAAAATTTTCTTCTTGTTGATTTCAAATGTATTTGAATAGTCTTCCTTTTTGTTTTTAAAATATTTTTCTCTTGTCTCATTTTGCAAAAGTTTTATAGCGCTCACATACCAGCTTTCTGTAATTCCAGAAAAAAATCCGATATTAAAGAATGTATCACAGATTTTTTTTGTAGTACTTTTAGAAAAAGTCAATAAAATTGGTTGCATTGATCTACTTTTTACTACTTTAAACATAAATACTAAAATATGGTCAGCAATATTTTTTCCTTTTTTCTGCCAAAGGGTAAAAACGGGACCCTACTACTAAGACTTCACTGTCTGTCCGTCTGTCCACCTGCCTGATACCAGGATGTATCTCAAGAGCCGCGATAGCTAGAAAGTTGAATTTTTTACAAATTATGTATTTCTGTTGCTGCAATAACAACAAATACTAAAAACAACAACGCCCCGTTGGTCTAGTGGTTTAAATACCAGGCCAAGATCTCGGGGTCCCAGGTTCGAATCCCGGGTCGGGCAACAAAAAAGTTTTGAATTTTCGAACGTTGCTCGGGTTTGTGATCACCAACCCGCATTTGGCAAGCGTGGTGATTATACCAGTACACCCATCATTGCTGTGGTAACTTGAATTCAATGATGGAAGCCTTTTCCCTGCAGTGGGATGATTATAGGCTGTTACTTACTTACTTTTACTAAAAACAAAATAACAAATATTTAAGGGGGCTTCCATTCAAACCCAAAAATATTGTGCACAACTCCTATGATTAAATTTACATTAAAAACAAATCTCACCATTCTCAAATTTTCGTTTTTTGGTGCATATGTATGTGTTTTCATGACAGCTAGGGTTGACGACTCAACTGGTTTTTCATATGGACAAATGTTGTCTTCTGTAGATTTTGACGGGTCTTCTTGATAAAAATTAGTAGACAAATCTGTAAATATAAACTTATTGTATTAGTTCCTTTCTGTATTATAATGAGGAATGTTATTGATATCGAAATTGGGCACAAAATTTACAACAACATATCACTAATATTCAATTAACTATTTTAGCAATATCAATACTTTTTTCAATGCGAGAATAATTTAATGTCGTATTATTTAGTACCAACAACATTATTTAGTATCAAAATTTAAAAAGTTCATACTTTGATCTTGCTTAACTTCATAAATATAGGTATTTTTTGCAAGATAAATTCAATAAAATTTTTCGTTTTGTTCATCCAAGGATATCAGACAGCATTTTTAGATAAAAATATTCTTTTGTTTTTAATGTAAAATTTGTAACTTTATCAAAAAGTTTATAAATCACGGACAATTCTAAAATCCCTTTTCTCCACTTTAATGATCAAGGATACTAGGAAGCAAAATGTTAGTGTTAGCTTATTTTTCCTCTCAACAAAGTCGTTTGATTATTATTCAAGAATGACCTAATGTCTGAGCTGAGTTTTCATCCAGACGGAACTTGCTTTTACGACTTCAATCTAGTGTCGCAATGACAGAAGTTGGGATCAAACCTCCATGTACTAACTTTGTTTACAATTGCTAAAGATATGATCACAAATAAAACCACTAGCATACCCCAGCTATCTGGTGTAGTGAGATAACAGAATTAGAAAATGTGCTCACTGCTACATCATTATTTATGTAAGTTAATACCTATAATATAAGGACTCACCATGATTTATATACAAAGTTGGAATTGCATTCTTTGCAATTTTGTTGCAAATTCTTAATTGATTGTAAATGTATAAGTCACCCTTGTCTTTAATAAAACTATTCAGAGCTGCTTTCCACAATTGAAATCTTTCCACATCATTATCAGCCTTTGGAAAACGATGAAGTGGTCCTGAAATTTATTAATATAATAATAAATATTTTGTATACTGATGATGTAAATAGTAATCATTATGTATAAATTATATCTTTATGTTGTTCCTACTCTACATATTTTTAGCCATGCTCCGTTATCTAACATAGCAACATTCACCTCACCTATGTTGGTGACACTTTGACATGGGATGGGGAAAGATTTGGAAACATCCAGTAAATAGATGTGGAAGTTACACTATAATTTTGACCCTCGCCCACAAGTCAGTTGTAAAAATGTATGCAATATATTTCCAAAAAACACAGGTATTTAACATCAATCACTTAACTACTAAAACATGTTTGTTAATTTCATGTTTTTCCAAAAGTACAAAAATGTATCACTGAAAACCAAAATTTTAGCTATGAATTTTGTTTGAAGTAGCGTTGCTATTAAATCTGATATAACAACAGTTGTTCCTTAACACTTTGATAGCAATTTATCTTAATTTCGTCTGGAATAACCCACGCTCGAAGGGTTAAAGATATAACTCCTTAAAACTTAACACTTTTGAATGCAATTTTGATTATTCAGCATTGGTTATTCCAGACACAATTAAAATCAATTGTTATCGCGACAGCCAGCTGTCGCGAGAGGTTCGAATCGCTACGGGTAAAATAGAACATATTTACCTTTCTGACGTTTCGATCCGATTGTTCGGTTCGAATCATGGTCACTAAATCCCATCACTGAGCAAGTAATCACTAAATCCCATTCTAGTATTAAATATTATTCATAAAGAATGTTGAAAAACCTCTAGTAGCTCTTGCAATTATAACTATAACTGATTACTTCATTTATACCAGGTATCCTCAAGTTACCAACTTTGTTTGTTGTCATAAATAAATAATTATCTAAAGTTGTATTAGGCTAAAATGTTTACTTACCACTTACTCCACATCCGAATTAACGATTAGATCGTGGGTTTTTCGACATATTTGTCAAATCCGTAGAACGAGGCCAGGGTTTCGGAATCAGTCAGATCGGAAATATCAATCAGAGTCCATAAAGAATTAATGCCAAATAACAGTCACATGGGCATTCTCAGAGTCCAGAATTCACGCCAAGGTTCGTAAAGAAGTAGAATCCAACATCAAAGCAAAGAAGAAAACAACACAATCGAAAATACACAGCAAAATCCAGTAAACGAATTTTTGACAGTGAAAAAAACGGTTTTTATCTTCTAAGTGACCAGTGTTGCCATTTAATAAATATTTTTTATACCAATACAACTGAAGATTGTTTTCTTGATAACAATAAATTATTATTTTTTATTTTACTTCAAATAAAGGTTAAAAATAGAACATTTTTTTCTCTAACATGTTTCGTATTTTTCCTACTTAATTTGTTATGGAAATTTAGGACATTAATGTGATTAGGCCCCAAAGTCGTTTTGTGTTTGTTTATAGAAAAACTTACGAAGACCTGACAACATTTTTTTGAAAATACTTAAATTTAATTAAAATTGCAAAACCTGTATTCAGTTTCTTCTTATCGAGTGGGATATAATAATACTACAAAAAGAGGAATGTAAGAATCCAAAAATGATTAACCATTTCCGATAACAAAATATAATGTCAACATTTTTACGGCTCAGACCACCAGACTTTCAGCCAAAATATCTTCGTGGTTAACCAAGGTAAACACATTTAAATAATAAAATAATTCTAATTACAGATTACTTATATTTATATTTCTCACACTTAATAAAAAGTATTCGCCATTAAATATCAAATAAAACGCGTAAAATACCGTTACCCTCGGCCGTACAGAAAAATGCCTTTGCTATATTGTTTCAGAAAGGTTAAATGTCAAGTATTCTCTGTGACCGGTCTGTCTACCCTGTCACAATGAAGAATTTTGTTGGTCCAATTTAGGTAGCTAATAATTATGTAATACGAGTACAAAATAACTTGCACCGACATTGAGTCAATTTTCAAATCATTAGTGCCCATTTACAACATCTAAACACTATTTCTCGTTTGTCAATAAGTCTGTTGGAGATGATAGCTTTAGGAACATCCCAAATAATCGTATTAAAGAGAGTACCTACATTAGAGAAGGTGGTTTGTTTAGCATTGAGATTATTTGGAATTGGAAGTACCTGATAGCAATGACGTATTTAGGTCTTTAATTCATGGTCGTATTAGTTCTCAGTATTTCCGTAGTCTGTTATTTATATTATTATATGTCACAATTCAGTAAGAACGGAACACACAGAAGGAAGACAGCATTATTGTAATTGTAAATCGGGTAGCAGGACTTTTGAGTGCTAAGACGTTATGGTTATATATGTTTTTTGTCTTGGCGAAGATTTAATTCAGACGGACTAAGTCCACCTGCGTCTTTTTCTTGACGACATTTTAATTGACAATGATTTAATAAAATAAATGATATTTCTTTAAACGGCATTTTATTCTATATCCCTATTCAATTGTTTATTAAGTTACGATGATAGTCGATCGAGCGGAATATTATTTATTATGCACATTATTGCTCATAATAACCAAAAACAACAACTTAGATATACTTAAGTATCTGAGTGTATTACTTTGATACTCAAAATAGTTAGTTATGTTAAGATTTTAGTTTTAAACTTGCATAAGTTATATAAAAATATCTATGGCATTGACTAACCTATCAATCTATATAATATCATTAAACTTTAAAACCCCACTATCTACGGCTTGAATTACTATATATTCTTAAATAAGATTTAAAAACAAACCCAGAAATCTAGTTTTGGTCGTGACGCATGAATTTTAACTTTTGGGGCAAACAATGTATGGAGCCTCGGCCGTTTCCTTTTAATTTGGTGCTTTTGATCGAAATTCATAAATTCATTTCGGTAATTCATTTTTATTAATATAGATGGATATAGAAGATAGATATAAAAGAATCTTCGATAGATATATCTATCTTCTATCTATAATGACGAAGATAGATCTTTTTGGTTTAATTCTAACTTTTTGATACTTAATATGTACATTTCCACCAATTTAAATAATTGTTTGTTTATGTTTATCTGTTCTGTGAGTATGCCCATCTGTTTAGTTTACTTAAGCAATGTTTTTTTATTTATTTACGTTCTTCTTTTGAACTGTACCTTAATAAATTGATATAAAAAACAATTTAATCTTTTTTTGTAGATACTATGTACGGTGGGATCCGTTTCGAAAAGTATTATATATTTTTTTGTGTAGCCACGGATACCGAGATCAGTGGATAAAAATATTTCATAATTTTTTGATGGAAACGGATCTCGGTATCAGTGGATACAACTCGGCGAGATCCGTGGCCAACTCGATCTGATCCCGGGATCGGTGGAGACAAGCCCCCATAGTAGTTAACTTCTGAAACATTATGATTAGTTAATTAAAAAAAAAACTCATTTAGTCAATTCTTACAAAAGCCATAGAAAGAAAAAGGGTGCTATTCTTTTGTTGTTTTTTGAAGTCAACATTTTTTAATTAAAATTGTGTTCTATTTCAGATTCTTACTGACAATTATCTTCCAAAACAAATATGTGATGATTGTAATTTTAAAATGAATCTTCTATTTGAGTTCCGAAAAACAGTTTTAAAAAATGAAAAAATACTTTACAAGTGTTTAAGCAAAGAACATAATGACGAAAAGTTTTTAATAAATTTTAAAAAAGCAAGATTTAAGTATGATGATTCAGATGTTGATTGGACTTTTGAGCATTATGATTATGATCAAATAAAAGTGGAAGTTAAAGAAGAAATTACAAGTACAAATAACTCCACTTGTGATTTAGATGAAACAAATATAGAAAGTGATATCAACGAAACAAAAGATCCAAAATTATTTGACAAACACAGTAATGACGATCAAAATAATGTTGCTATTTTTAATTTCAAATGCCTCACCTGCTACAATACATTTGAGACTCAAAATCTTTTACTTACACATTATAAAAGCATACACTATGAAAGGTCAACGGAAAATGATTTGAAGTTAACATACAGTATTGAAAACGTACAGGGCGATGATAAGTACAAATGTAGTGGTTGCAGTAAAGTATATAACAATAAAAAGGCCATTAATAGGCATATAGCAAGTGGGCACAGAAACGATAGACCGTTCCTTTGCAAAATTTGTGGTAAGTGTAATTGTATTGCAAGTTGTCATTACGTATCTTTGATGCAATTGCTATTGAACCTCTTTGACCAGTAGTCAGCTTAAGCATAGACCTGTACTATACGTGAATTGATGAAATTGGTATGTGGCAAGATTATATTTTTTAAAATTTTTGTTTAAGCTTCTTAATCGATACTAATATTATAAAGCTAAAGAGTTTGTTTGAACGCTCCTTCCTAATCTCAAGAAGTACGGGTTTGAATTGAAAAAATATTTTTGTGTTGGATAGTCCATTTATTGAGTAAGGCTTTAGGCTACAAAACAACACGCTGTGACCAATAGTAGCGGAGCATCAGTGAAAAATGATAAAAAAATAATCATAATAACAGAAATTGACGCGGACGAAGTCGCGGGCAACAGCTATCTTTAATTTTATGAAATACTAGTATTTCATAAAATTAAAGATAATTTTATTTTCAAAGTTTCCCACATTTGGCAAGCGTGGTAATTAGCCATCATTACTTGAATTCAATGAGGAGAACTTTGCACTGCAGTGAGATGATTAAAGACCGTTGGTTTTTTACCCCCTTGGACCTCTGAGAAAATTTGCATCGTATTTATGGTGGACAAACATTCAATTTTAAAATTAGTATTTAAGCTTTACTTTTACCTTTTTATCATAACTTAAGTTACGCAAGGGTCACAGGATAATATCAATATCATCAATCACAAAATAACTACAATATACTTGGTTTTTAAGGTAGAACGTACAAAACAGCGTTTGAAATCGTTCGTCACGGTCGGGTACATAACGGGACAAAGCTCTTCTGCAGCCACCAATGCGGCTACAGCACAGTCTACCGCGGGGCTTTGAAGGAACATGAAAGGAGACATAATGCATCTAAGTTTAAGGTGAAATACCTAACTAATATTTTGTTTCGAAACTGTCTTTTAAGTCTAAGCTAAGTGCTGCTCCCAATTGATTTAATCTTATTACTTACAAACAAAATCAACTCTCAAAAAACTAGAATAATCTCATTACAGCAAATTACATACCTCTAGTATTTATTGAATCACTATTAACTGTTTTTTATTCTGGCATTCTTTCGTATTGTACATTATTGCTAAAAGCTTCCGCTTTTGGCGTTAGCGACAAATTCGACTTTATAAACAATTAAATGAAAAGTTTACTATGATTCAATAAATACTAGAGGTATGTAATTTGCTGTAATGAGATTATTCTAGTTTTTTGAGAGTTGATTTTGTTTAGATGCAATAGAATGGGCTAGTCGACTCTTTTTGGAAATAGGTTTTAAATGATTATTTAATGTCCAAATAAACAAAAAAAAATATTTTCAGATTTTTGTAGGACCTACAAAACCGCAAAACTTAAGTTTAAAGTACACTTTTCGTGCGACGTATGAAAACGCTGAAAAGCTTTAGACTATCTGTGGCCTGTGCTGTGACGTCATACGAGTCAAAATATACAAACACTACTAGTCCATCACTACCTCATAGTGTTATTTATTTACTTGTGTCATAAATGTCAATGTCACGCTTAAAATGACGCACGCAGTTTGTTTAAAGATGTATGACGTCACAAAATAGCTGACAGCGTTTTCAAAGCTTAAATTAAAAAAGTAAAAAATAATAATTTGAGATTCCGATTATAGAATAAAAATTTTCACCATAATTAGTATTTATATGCTTAATAATGTTAACAGAGGCTGTGTTTCAACTCGTTCCACCTTTTTTTTCGGACGGACCAGCGATCTCCTGGCTAGTAATTATAGTGTATTTTTACAAAAAAAGAAAACAATTTACATTTTATTTATGTCCCTAATATAAATTACTTCCCAACTTAACAATTCTATACGCATCTGTACTATTTACATTTCGTTACAATGCCATCAAGTGTGGAAGGATAGGTCGATGTATCGTGCGGCCGCTTTTTAATGTTCACTACAATTTGGTTGGTTAATCTACCATAAATATAACGAATGGTTTTTTATCGTTATTGTCTAAAGTAATGGGCATACATACATGATTTTTTGCATACGTATTCTTTAAACAGCGCACATATTATTGTAGAAGCATGTAATAAGCCAGCTCACAGAAAACTAGTGTTTTCGCATTCTAAGTAATTTCACTCAAGATAACCTCAAAACAAAGACAAAATCATTAAGAACTCGGCAATGATATGTAGTAGGCCGGCGAAACTTTACATGATCATGTGAATATATAATAGGTATCACTCGGCACTAACGCGAAGTCCTTGGTCTTAGTCGTTCGAGAGCCAGAGCATTTTTCCATTTTTTAGGAAATAAAAGAATAGATCCTCAACCATGCTAGTCATGTTAATGAAAATTGTGGCACAAATTTGCTGTATCTGTATACAAAAAATCATGAGTGTGCGTCCAACCGTTTCCGATATACAGCAATTACCGAAACGTTCGCCCAGCAAAAAACTTAATAAGTCTGACATCTTAAGAGGCACAAATTTGGCTTTTACGGCACATTTACACTCGTACATAAGCTACCTTTTTGCATATTTAATATACAGCTAGACGCATAAATTAAAAAAAGTTTTGCTGGGCGAACGTTCGTGCAGCAGAATCCATTTTTCTTAAATAATTCTGAAGCTCTTGGACGCACAAATATAAAACTTCGGGCACATTTACACGATATAAGGCACTAATTATCTGCATCATCCAATTTTCGAATAAGCGATACTTTTTGCTGGGCGAACGCACACGGTTTTAGTGTAGAAAAAATATGTTTTTCTACATTTTCTCAGGTCTGGGTGTTTTCTGGTTTCTAAAATACGAGTACTTTAAATAGTTATTCAAATTGGGATCACAGCAATGTATTTGATGTTGTTCACATTTTTTTTAAATATGCGATTATGGCATGATACTCTTTTTGGGAATAGCCAGTGTCCAGCAGTGGGCCGGTATAGGCTGGTTATGACAATAACAGCATAATATCTTTGCCTATTCTACTTACTTATCAAGTTTTTTTTTCTTTTACAGTACAAATGTGAGAAATGCGAAAAAGGTTTCCACGTTAAGACCTGGTACCTTCAGCATCAGAACTCACACACTGGATTAAAGCCGTTCGTCTGTGACGTATGCGGTGCCGCTTTTCATATGGAAAAGTATGTTTTTTTACTTATACCTACTCATTTTATATACCTAGAGATTATATTAGACTTGGTACTACTGGACTTCGGCATTAGCTTCAGAACGAATGCTTGTTTAAAAAAAAAAAAGGTAACTATCCGACAGCGCCATCTATCGGCCTTTGTCCGTGACTTCATACAAATTACAACTGGTAACTACAGTACTACACGGACTTTTGTGATAAATTATAGCTTATGTGTTATTCCCCGCCCCGTTGGTCAAGTGGTTTAAAAACCGGGCCAATTCTCGGTCTTCATTCTTCTTTCTCGTACCCAACCCATCTCTATTTACTTGTGCACTTGCCATAAATTGTTTGTGGAATTACAGTCTTGATTCAAGTTCTGCGGCCTTGTTGTCTTTCGGGAGGGATGAAATTAATTCGTCTTGTGAATTTTCCAAAACATAGTTTTTTGTAATTCTGAGGTGTTTATAGGGTTCAGATGGTTTCTTTAATTTCAGCCCAAAACGACTGTGATCCCTAAAAAGAGTCGAGGGATCAGCCGGATGTGCTAGACCGAACCATGACTTCAATATCTTTATGACATTAGCATCTAGCTTTGCCAAGGGGGTTTTACCGATGTCATCGGTTTGACGCGATGTGAGATAGTTGTCGTATAACCACGCTTTTTTAGTATTATTAACTAGCTGTTTCCCGCGACTTCGGCCAAATTTCTATTATTATGATTGCGACTATTTTTGCAACATTTCTCACTGATGCTTCGCTGCTATTGTTCGCAGCGTGATGTTATGTAGCCTAAAGCAAACTCTTCAGCTTTATAATATTAGTATAGATTGGCAGTTGGAGTACCTTGTTCCTCTAATGATGGTGTGCGTTGCTTCTGCAACAGTGGCAACTTTTTGGCCGCTTATAGAGAGTCCCGGATCATAAGAAGTATACTTGGTTGGTATTTCTTCTGTCTGGGTAGACATAAACAATGACATTTACTTGGTTTTGCCCTCAGTCCGCACGTCCACGTACAGAACTCATCAACCTCATTTAATAATTCCTTACACTGTTTGGGATTACGTGTAAGTATTGCAAGGTCGTCAGCAAAGGCTAAGATAGACTCAGTGTACTTGTTGTTGACTTTAAAACGGTAGCCCCATTTCTTTTCATGGCTTATTAATTTATCAACTTGAATATTAATAAGTAGGTATATTATACAGGGTGAAATTGTAACCATCTTCCAAATTTTAATATGTATATCGATCTACGAGGTAAAAAACAAATGACGTATTCTTTCTTTTGGTATAGCCCAGTACAAAAATATCAAGATAAAGCACTTAGAAAATGTCCGACAAAAATCTAAAATTTCTGATGTGGCCACCTAGCAACACTTATTTTACGCAATGCACATCACATTAATTTGGATGAAAACTGGATTCACATTTTTTACTTCATAAATAGGCTCTAAATACGATACTGAACGCCTATAAAATTTTTGGAAAGTGGTTAAAATTTCATCCTGTATACTATTGGAGATAAGCAGCACCCTTGGAATAGTCCCACGTTGTACTGTTGTGGTTTTGTGTATTTCTTGTTTACTGCTATGACAAATTTTAATTGTGAATAGTAAGAGTTAATTATGTCAGTAATTGCGGAAAGAAAGTTATAGTACCATTTCAGGGCAAATAACATGCTGTACAGAACCAAATGCGTTCTCTAGGTCTATCCAGCAGACCGTTATTTGCCTTTCATGTGTTCGGCATCTTTCAGACTTTCTGCTAATAAAATATTGTGTTCTAGGCATCCAGAAATATTATGTATATTATAAATATAATCTCAACGGAGATTTTAATTATAAATTCTGTCCTATATTTTCCAAGGTACCTGACCTCCCACCGTAGTGTCAAACATCCCCAGTCATCGAACCTAAAGCGTTATGTTTGTATGCATTGCTCTCTGCCCTGCGATACTATGAACGCCTTGAGGGAGCATTTGAAGGTACGTTTCGTTTTTTTATAATCGATTGGCTTGCTCTTGACTACATACTTAACTCTATGGTTAAGAAGAAGCCTAAGATGGAGCAAGCTTACCCAGATAGTGGCACTGGTTCTCCCACACACCAGCGGAACACAGAGGCACTGTTTGTAGCTGGAGGGTGGTAGCATCCAGGCAGCCTCTTACGAAGCCTACCACCGCAGAGGGATCTGTTAGTCGTCATCGTTGGTTAGAAAACCAAAGATGCCGTTGCCCAGGGTGGACCACTAGGAGGTAGATCCCACCACCCCAAAAGTTCTGTACGTCCCATTATTTGTCTAGTGATTGGACCGAGCCAACATCTCAGGGTCCTGGGTGCGATCAATAAAAGTTTCAAATTTTCTAACATTGCCCGGGTTTGAGGTCACCAACCCTCATTTGGCAAGCGTGGTGATTATGCCTGTACCCATCATTGCTGTATGCACTAGAATACAAAGATGGAGGCATTTTCCCTTCAGTGAGATGGTGTAGGCTGTTACTTTAGAATTTTACTTTCATACCGCCGCACTCACAGACGTTGTTTAGTCTTGATCGTCCATTAATGTGAGACGTCAAATAATGTCAACCTTATGGATGAAAATTTAAGGGCGACATTGTTTGACGTTACAATTAAATAAATAAATGCGGACAACATCACATACATTGTTCTGTTCCCAATTTGAATAACTATCGAAAGCACTCGTATTTTGGAAACCAGAAACAATGAAGATAAAAACCCTTTCTTTTCCTACATTGACCCGTCCGGGAATCGAACCCGGGACCTCGGAGCAGGCGACACCTTGAAAACCGGTGTGTACGCCACTCCGCCACGGAGGTCATCAAGACTGTGAGTGCGGCGCATAGAGTTTATCGATCTTGGCCCGGTACTTAAAGTAGGTAGACCGTGATTGTATCAAGATTGAAATAGTACAAGAAAAAAATCGTCGCTATAAATATTTTCAGTTTTTTTTTAATAGAATTCTATTCAATACACTTTATCGCCTAAAAACACAGTTGACATCACAGAACACGGAAAAAGGTTAGAAAGGCGACGTAGGCGGGGCAGGCGCGCCACAGACGTTATTAGCAAATGCTCATACTTCTGCCCAAGCATGAATGTAAGTGAGCGCTGTGATTGGTTTCTTTTGACGTCGCGCTATCGCTTGATTGGCGTTCTTTGACCGATGTCTTCGCTTGCGCCTTATTACACATAAACAATATGTGTAATAAGGCGCAAGCGAAGACATCGGTTCTCATATACCTAGTCAGGTCATAAGTTCTGTCACATGTGTAATATGAAATACGAGGGCGGGTCAATAAGTCCGTGACTTTTTGAATTTCTGACCTCTTTACCGAAAAAGCAACACTACTCCTGGCAACAGGTATCTGTCAGTTGACTCCTACCAAAATTTGAACTTGCTGCGTCAGTTAGTTTGTGTCTGACAGCTATCTTTATCAGACTACCCAGTAATATGAGGAATAAATGGAAAAAAGTGAATTTCGTGTGCTTATTAAGCATTATTTTTTGCGAAAAAAAACCATTACCGAGACCAAGGCTAAGCTTGATAAATACTATGGGGACTCTGCACCATCGATTTCAATGGTAAAAAAGTGGTTTACTGAATTTCATTGTGGCCGTACAAGCACTGAAGATGCCGAACGTCCTGGACGCCCAGTTGAGGTCTCTACACCCGAAACAATCGAAAAAATTCACGATATGGTGTTGGCCGACCGAAGATTGAAAGTGCAAGAGATTGTGGAAGCCGTAGGGATCTCGCATGGCTCAGTGGTTTCAATTTTGAAAGATCACTTGGGTATGAGAAAGCTTTCCGCAAGATGGGTGCCGCGTTTGCTCACAGTCGACCACAAACGCAATCGTGTAACAACTTCACAGGAAGGTTTGGCGTTGTTTAGTCGCAATATGGAGGATTTTTTGCGCCGTTTTGTAACCGTGGACGAAACATGGATCCATCACAACACACCAGAGACCAAACAACAGTCAAAACAGTGGGTTTCTAAGGGTGAATCAGCGCCAAAGAAGGCCAAGGTGGGTTTGTCAGCCAATAAAGTTATGGCGACTGTTTTTTGGGATGCACGTGGGATAATCTACATTGACTACCTTCAAAAGGGAAGAACAATCAATGGGGAATATTATGCCAACTTAGTGCACCGCTTCAATGACGATTTGAAAAAAAAACCGACCTCATTTGGCCAAGAAAAAAGTTCTTTTCCACCAAGACAATGCAAGGGTGCACACATGTGCAGTTGCCATGGCGAAAATCCATGAATTGGGCTATGAATTGCTCCCTCATCCGCCCTATTCTCCAGATCTGGCTCCGAGTGACTACTTCTTGTTCCCAAACC
This sequence comes from Anania crocealis, assembly GCA_949315895.1. Lineage (NCBI taxonomy): Eukaryota > Metazoa > Arthropoda > Insecta > Lepidoptera > Crambidae > Anania > Anania crocealis. The sequence continues at coordinate 2,904,669 of OX438874.1, read as the reverse complement.
TGAAGAAATGACTTGGTGGAAAAAGATTTGACTCCAATGATAAAGTCATCTCGCAAACAAAGGTCTATTTTGAGGACCTCGACAAATCATATTTTTTGGAAGGGATAAAAAAATTGGAGAAGCGTTGGACAAAGTGTATAGAGCTCAAGGGAGACTACGTTGAAAAATAAAATGATTTATTTATCAAAAAATCTGTGTTTTATTCCAAAAGTCACGGAATTATTGACCCGCCCTCGTAATTTAGACATGTTTATTATTTATGTAACCATTTATATAGCAAAATGAACTTAATAAAACATAGATTCATATGGTAATAAAGTTTATTCAAAATGACCCCCGCGATTTTGAATACAGGCCTTCAATCTGCGCGGCCAGTCGTCTATCGAAGCACGAACGAGGTCCATGTCAATATAGACGGCTGCCTTAATTCGAATTCAATAAACTTTTTTGTGGCCAGCATTCTAAATTCAAAAGTTTTTATTGTGTGACAGAACTTATGACCTTTAGGGCTAAGATGCGACCCACGACATAATTTTATCGCGGCCTTATATCGCATTTTGACAGCGTTATATCGTTTGTCTATCGCTGCTAACATGGCAGACTATTTATGTCATCTCTAACTGTCAAAATACGATAAACGATAAAATTGTCTACAAACTCTAACATGAGCCTCTTATATTTGTCTATTTTAATCGATTTTTGACACTTGCGCATGACAAATTATCGTGGTCGCTTGTAGCTCACGACAAGGCATAAACCCTTTATAAAAAATGGCCGTGCCATATTTTAATTACATTTTGACCACTTATGAAGAACGGGAGGCGCGTAAAATTCAGCGCAAGCGTATCCGCGACGTGTGCAACCCGTTTGACCTTCCGGATATGGAGTTCCAGGCTCTGTGGCGTATATCCAAGCCCATGGCTTTTTATTTGATAGACAGGCTGAAAGAGGACTTGGAGCCAAAAAATGGAGGTCTTCCAGCCATGTATTGGCACAGATACTGGATCTGTGCCTTATTGCCTCTAAGTTTTTTAAAAGAACATAAAAACCATTAGTACTTTCCATGATAAGAATTTATTTCAGTTTATTACAAGTTTTACTCACATCTTCGAGGCCATTTCAAATTTTAAAACTTTTCACATTTCAATCAAAGTTCAAACCGAAAAATATGCCGCGAATGCTGTTTGACTGGTGTCACTGTCTGACAGTGACTGTCACCCAAAGATGTGTCAACGCAGATGACGTCTCTGGCAAGAAGTGTTTTAGCCAAGTCTGACGTAAAATTGAACGAATGATTATAATATTAACCAATGTTTCCACACCGAAAAACTATATAATTATGTAATGTGGCTACATCCGTTTGTCGTGTAGATAAACGTTTGTCGAGCGAAGAATTTTTATCGCGGGTGGTTGCCATGTTAGGAAAAATGATAAAATAACACAAGTAGACAAATTTTATCATGTCGTGCGACAAATTTATCGTGGTGTCGCATCTTAGCCATACTGATTATGTAAATGGCGCATGACAGCCTTTTTAACCTTTTTTCTTGTTCTGTGGTTGACATAATGTAAAAACAAAAACTTAGTACACAAAGTCTTATCCCTGAAAGGCTTTTCTTTTTAAGTTGAATTTTCAAAGCCGTTGCCCCCAAATCGAAACGACATGAGTTCAAGCCCAACTAGGGCAGGCGATTTTTTTTTTAATTGTTAAAATCCAGAACATGTCATGTACGAGAAGTGTTTTTTTATTTTAATTCTCAGGTACACGGAATAACAGCAGAGAATATATTCCTATGTGATCTGTGTGGGAAGATATTGACAAACGCTAGGCAGCTTAGGGTACACAAACAGATGCATTTCGGTGTGAAACCATACTCTTGCAGGTACAATAAATGTGACTTTTTTTTTCACGAGAAAGACTTATTTTTTTCAAAATAGGTCGCTAACTATTAGTCCTTGTTAATACAGAAAAGTCAACCCTAAAGAGAAGGACAACAATTAACAATAATTATGTAATGGAATTGAATTTTATTTAATTACTTTTGTTTATTTTAATTAATTAATTAATATGATTTCATTTAATTTGTTTTAGCTGTTAAAATCAATCGAATATTAATTGTAAAATAATAATAATAATACTATTTAATCCAATGATATTACAAAGAAATAGATATGTTATGTTCATATTAAATTGCGTTCGCAAAACGTCACGGCGCTGCACGATGACAGTTACATAGATTAGGAATTGTAACCAAAATCAGACAGTACAAATATTTGAAAGTAGGTAGAAAATAGAGAGAAATAAAACAGGTTGTATTTGTGTTATTTGAAAAAATATTTTTACTATGTAAGTACGTAATATAAAACATACATTGGAATTATGAGAGTTACACAAGTTAGAATTTTTAACAGAAATATTTATGTACAATTTTAACAAAAAGATATTACACAATTACATCCAGTTTGATTCACTTCGTTGCTTTTGCACTATTGCAATTCACTCTTCTTTAACTTCATTACAAGGAAAGCTAGAAAAACAATTGTGAATAGTAAATCTTAACACTGACGGGGTACTTACGTTTTATATTAGCTACTCCAAAACTTTAACATCACGGTTCAAACCACAGAACATGGAAAAGGGTTAGAAAGGCGATGTTGGCGGGGCAGGCACGCCACAGAGGTTATGAGCAAATGCTATTACTTCTGCCGAAACGTGAGCACTGTGATTGGTTAGCGTTCTTTGTACTCGTTTACGTGTAGTGGGACGCAAGCGGCGACATCGGTTCTTATACAATTGGCGCATGACAGCCGTTCTAATCTTTTTCCATGTTCTGTGGTTCAAACTATCAAAGTACCAAATTTAAAGAATTATTTTTAAATTAATACCACTATGTGTGCAATGGTATGATTAACTCGTCATATTGATACCTAAATTGTCGCATCTGAAATTTTAGTCTATGTCGTCGTCTTAGCACTTACAAAGAAATTTAAAAATTAAAAAACACGTAGTATAAAACAAATATTTTTATAAACTTACATGTGTTAAGTGATCCCTTGAGATTTATTTTTAGGCATAGGCATTTTTCAAATTATTGTTAATCTGTCACTGTGACTCGCTCTGAAGCTTGTTTGACACAAACTGATTGAGACATGTTACAATTGACTCAAAAAGACTTCTTAACTTAAGCCGCGAAGTAACATATCTATTTCTTTGTAATATCATTGATTTAATCTAATTCAATCGAATATAAGTGTAAAATAATAATAATAATAATTACATGATAACGTTTACTAACAATAGCATTTAAAGTGTATTGTTTACTAACCACAATATGAACTGTAAAGTTGTTCGAAATAAAGACTTTTTTTTTTTAACTAGCTTAAAATAATATTATTTTGCATAAATTTAAATAATATTTTTCTTGTGTGTGTATGACCATGCAAGTGAATTATTTGGGGTTGACTCATTTATGGAAAGAAGGGTTGAAGGTTTTTTTTTATAATCGACGAATAAATAACACATTATATATTGAAATGTATAATTTCAGCACTTGCAACAAATCCTTTGCGAAGGAGTTCAATTTGAAACTACATAAAATTTCGCATACCGGCGAGAAATTGCACGAGTGCTCGCTCTGTGGGAAGCGGTACGGACAGCGGAGTACTCTTCTGAGGCATCTCGCTAGGTGAGGTATTTGTTATCTTAAAATTGTGAGATCTGACAGTTTACAAAACAACGCGTGAGATAAACGGTGGGTTAGGTTAGGTTAGATTGTAACGGACGTTCAATTATGGACTGACGAAATTTACAATTTTACGGTGACATTCACGTTATCGTCAGTCTAGGAGGAGGATGGGGGCCGTACACTAAGCACATGAGGCCCAAAGAGGAGAGGGGTCTAAAAAGTTGCTAAAAATATCAAGTGGTTAATGAACTGCCCCATATCATCACAATAATATCCATATACATTTATTCATGCTCATTGAATCACTTCAAAACACATTTTGGACTGCATTACTTATAGCCGCTTGAAATTAAATTTCTATTCCTATATCCAACATCTTCAAGATAGTAGAAGCGACATGAAGGCACAAAAGATGTATAAGTAGTTATTATATGATCTGGACGAGGTATGCGTTAATTACATTACAATAATAATTGAAATATCATCAAATTAGGTTTATAAAATTAAATCACATTACTGAAGGTATATCACTCTAATGTCTGACCACCACTTTCTAAAAAACACGTAGCGCCATCTATTGGTACCGCTGAGGATTGCAAATTAATCATTAATTCTGTTTCAGAAACCATACCGATGCTGACGAACTCAAAAGCACCAAGGCCGCCAAACCGTTCCCTGCTGCGGATTAACTAGCATCCCGTAATTTAAGCAGCTAGATAGAATTATATGGCTCTTTCTTGTCGTGTGATTATCTCTCAAGTAGGATCTAGTGTTAGTTTTCCAAGCCGGCTCCGACGTGACTTTTTTACGAATGCTGTCTTGCGATAGAAACTGGGACCAACGCGCAACGGCTCAATCTGCCTAAAATCTTTACCCTTTCCATACCTAATCCGACTTAAAAAAGATAGTAAAGATAAAGATCGTGTCCTAAATTGACCCGTTTCCTAACTCAGGATGTGGTAGTTGAAACAGCGTACCACTACACCAACTGCGTCGTCAAATATAATTACTGGTGTTATTAATTAATTATTATTATTGGCAATTGTATTATGAAATCGAAGAACAACAAAATGAAAAGCTACAGGATTAATGATGGGCGCCTACCCGGTAAAAATACGACTTTGGGTAAATATCAATTAATATCCTTTTTTACCCACCTATTATCAATTTTTACCGGGAAAAATTAAAAACATTTTATTTAACTAGAAATGCACAATATTTAGTTTTTTAACACAAATTACTTAACATATGCTAAAAATATAGTATGTACTCGTATGTCGTATATGCCAAATAAATAAAATAAACTAAAAGAGTTTTGTATGTTATAATAATGCTGTATAACTAAATAAATAAATCAAACAATATTTACTGATTTATACTTATCATAGACTCATTTCATTGACAAGATTTTTTTTAATTCTTAGGATTACCTGATTTCCTTTTATCCGGATTATCCGGATACACGTAAGTAATTAAAGTATTGAATCGATACGACATTAAATGTAGATTAAATTCGAAAATTGTTCGGTTTTTGCGAGTAAAACTAGTAAGTGTGTTAAAAACAATAATTTTGCCTTCGCAACATATACGTCAAAGTAAAAAGAAATCAATCTAAATAAGTCTTAATTTTTATCCGGTAAAATTAATAAATATCGGGTGAAAAAGGGTATTTATTTATTTTTACCTTTCCTATCCTATTTTTACCCACCCAATTTTTACCGGGTAGGTAAAAATTGCCCATCTCAGGACGTATTATCTGTATTATCCCGACAGCTATTAGCCTATTACACTAACTACTCACTATGATGAGAGCGGGGAAAGAGATGGGGTGCGGGCGCCGAAACCTCATTCCTGTCATGCGCAAATCGTTTTGGTCGATTAGTATTTAAAAATATTCTTGCCTACTGTTGTGTAATGAAAGAATAAAATAAATTCAACAAAATACTTTGCTTTTTCATTGTATGATATTTTCTAGAACGATATTATAAAAAAATTGTAGAACAAATATCAACGAGATATTTCCATTTGGATCAGCGGTAGTAAACGCTGCTTCTGAGCCATGGTTCGCGGGTTCGATCCCCGCACAGTACAAATATTAGTGTGCATGAACATGTCTGTTTGTACTTGTTTGGGTGTTTTATATGAATAATTATACTTAGGTATGTATTTACAAAAAAAAGATATAAGTAAGATTATCGGTTGTCTAGTACCCCATACGACAGGGTACTTAATAGTACCTTAATTTGGGACTAGATGACTATGTGTGGCCCAGTGAGGCATGTCTTAAATATTTATTTATTTATTTACAGAGTGTTAGTCACAGACTACGTTGGTCTGTGGTGTTTGGTTACTGGCATGATAACCCTAAACCAGCGTTAGCAAACAATATGCATATATATATTTTAGTGAAGTCAGAAATTTGATATCTTTTTTTTTTCATTTTAATGCAAACTGAAGTTTTGAGATTCCGATTTGTATGAAAATATTTTTTTCAAAAATTATGGTATCAAAATTTTGACTTCACCAAAGTTTTTATATGCTAAACTAGCTGTTCCCCGCGACTTAGTCCGCGTCAATTTCCGTTATTATGATCGCGATTATTTTTGCAACCATTTTTCACTCATGCTTCGCTCCTATTGGTCGCAGCGTGATGATATATAGCCTAAAGCCTTCCTCGATAAATGGACTATCCAACACAAAATGAAATTTTCAATTCGGACCAGTACTTCCTGAGATTAGCGCGTTCAAACAAACAAACAAACTCTTCAGCTTTATATTATTACTAGCTGACCCGGCAAACGTTGTTTTGCCATAAAAATGATTAAATTACTAAAATGGCTAACAAAAAATAGGGGTTGGTGGTAAAAGGGTAAAAATTTAGGGTTGTATATATTTTATAAAATTTTAATATTTTACTACCCTACCCCTACCCTACTCCTACCCTACCCCTACCCTACCCCTACCCTACCCCTACCCCTACCCTAACATTATCCCCGACAAAATTGTGAATCTAAACCATTCCCAGATCCCCTTGAAAACACACAAAAAATCACAGAAGAATTATAAGTAAGATTATAGATACCTATGTGAACAAAGGCTGGTTTCGGCTTGTTATACCATTTACCTAACACCCTGTATAGCGCAGATGTAAAATTAAAAACTATATTCACAATCAGCGACCAAAAAACGCCTCTTTTATCACCAGACTGCGTCAAAAGGAGGGTAATGATTTTGGGAGAGTATGTATCTAAGTATGCGTAATTGTTTGGCACGCCCTACAGCCCAAACGGCATGGTGGATTTAAACATAATGATGGGTCTATACATTTGTTTAGATTGAGGGAGCTACCTAAGCTATCAAAAATCCGGAATGTGGAAACGGGAAAAAGTTGGAGGGCGCGCCTATTCTCTAAGTACGTGCGGGTGCGACGCTGGCACCGCTACATCCATGTTTGAAATAAAATTAAATATTAAAAAAATACTGTTAAAACAACTACCTATATAAAAACCAAAAATCAAAAAACGAGCTCTACGATCCCAGAATTCAAATTCACAGATCAGGAATCACCAACCAAAGAGACTGTGGACTTCACCCACAAAGCGTGTGCGCCGCACTCGCTTTAAGCGAATATGTATCAAGCGGCTGGGCGGCCGAAACACGCAAAACGTGTTAAAGCAATAATGCAAAAACGTGTGCGGTCGTCTTGAATTATGTGTTCTCAGCGTATAATTGTATGGAAATTCAAACAAACACTTCATAAGATACGCAAAGAAGTTTTAATAAGTATTATGTAGCTGTAAATGTGATTCTGAAGCTTAGGTACCTACTCAGCTTATTGTAAATGCATGTGGAGTCTACTTGTAATCAAATTATGTATTTAGCGGTATAGATTTTAGCGAATTTTTATTTTTAAGGAAATTGTAATGAATATTGTAAGTGGACATAATAAATTGATAAAACCACTCGTTAAACGCGTTTAAATATGTTGATTAAGCTAGCCGCTTGGTGGATGATTTCCCAATTTGGGATCATACTAAAAGAGAAAAATAGACTTCTTTTTTCTTATTTTTTTCAGTACATTTACGCTGCATTTACTGTGATAAAGTTTAAGTAAGTATTTATGATATTTTATGTATTATATAATAAGAATGTAGAATTTGCACTAATGATATGGCAGCATGTTCTCAGATCCTAGCCGGTTTTTCAAAATAAAACAAAATACTTAAATGACAGATGTCAATAATTGGTTTGTTTTTCTCGGCTCTCGTACTTCACTTGCTTGATTGTTTTACAATTTAGTGTTTACTAAAAGTGCCGTTGTTTTCAATGTTTTAAATATTAAATAAATATAGAAATATGGAGGGAAAAGAAGAGTTAGTTAAATTTCAATGTTGCCTCGGCTGTTTGTGTCGGAGCGACGAATGTTTGATACAAACACATCAACTACGAATGGGCGTTCTAAAATCTATGTTTCGGGTAAAAACCTATGTTTGTTAGCTTTCAAGCCCCGCAAATATATAGTTATTAGAATTTTTTATTGTTTTGTCTTACTAAAAAGACAATAAAAAGACCTTTTATAGAAGAGCAACTATTGTTGTTAATGTTGTTGAATTACCTAATTATTTATTTGTTTTTCAGACCAACAGTATAAGTCTATGTGTTATATGCCGACGGATTGCTAGACGTGCTGAGCTGTTTATTCAAAATGTCCAAAGCAATCAAATTCAAATGGAGAATTTTCATAATGTAAGTTATTGTTTTATAAAGTCAGATTTATAAGCTGCCTGAATCTGAGGATGATAAATGTGTATTAATAGTAAAGGGCCTCATTTTTTTCTGTGTTTTTGTTTATACTTTTCCTTTGTGTTTTTTCTCTCAGGAAGTGGATCTATTGTATTTAGGCATATTTTGTTATACTTACCTCTCGACTGTATGTAATTCCAGACACAATTGAAATCAATTGTTATCGCGACCGCCGGTGGTCTTATGGTCCTGTAGGAGTTAATGAAAATTATTCTGTAGTATTCTATTTCCAGCAATTAATGGATTCAACATTACAAAAAGTCCGTAGTGAATCACAGCCACTACTAAACTTATCATACTGCCAGCTCAACTTCATCGAACTCAGCGGTACACAAACTGAGAATGAGGATGAAGTTCATTCCATAACACACAGTCACAACAATTCAAACAGAGTAGAGATTAAGTTAGAGATGAAAGAAGAAGACAACGTGCAATTAGAACATCTTGAGGGAGAGTTTATTGATGATGACGGTATGTAGTTTTTGGCTTTCTAAAGATATTAAAGAATTTGTAAAATTGATTTGTTTATTTTTAAATGATAAAATAAAAAAAGACGTGTGGCACTCGGAGACTGCCGCGGTAAAGCTATTGCATAGCAGTTTTTATCATTCAAGTTAAATACTGATATTGTAATTGCAATCAAAGTGCTAAAATACCATTTACAAGTAATTCTTAAAAGAGTTATTTTCACCGAATTACATTTATCGTTTCCAATTGCAGAGCTCCCATTTGTTTGAACTGTACTATAAAATGTCCTAAAATTAATTAAACTTACAAAATGTAATATTTACAGAATTTCAAGCACCATTTCAAACAGTAAAAGAAGAAGATGATTACCCACTAAAAACTCTTTTGAAGATGGAGATAGCATCGGATGGGGAATTGAACTGCATTAAGAAACCAAAGAGAAAAGTGAAGAAAAAAAGTTTCACAAGGAATTTATCAATAGATAATAATGTAGTAAAAAAAATTAAGAAACGAGGTAATTCATACTTGATAATATTGTGTTAGTTATGTCTGAAGTTATGTACAGGTTTTTTGTAACTTCTATTATTACACAATCCTTAAACTCAATCTTTTTATGAGCGATTATGGCATACACATAAAAAAGCTACCCTTATAAAACTGTACGGTATGTTATGTATGTTAGATTACAGTAAAGCGGTGACAATTTACATATCAAAGAAGGAATGTATGGCGGAACGTGATGAAATGTTAAAAGATGAGAAGTACTTGAACTGCGTGTTCCGATGCGAAGACTGTATCAAAGGGTTCACATTTAAGGCCAGCTATGACAAACACATGGAGAAACATGATGAGGTATGTTGTAGGGATGGCTCGTTACGCCTTTCTGCTGATACAGATTTATTAAAAGCCTTTAGTCGGACAATTGATAAAATGTTTTCATCCATACATTTATCTCTTTTTCCATCTCTGTATGTCTGTTTGCGAGGTGGCAAAGGCCTCCCCAACCGATAACGATACTCCTATGAAAATGCGATACCGATACCGTTACCTATACCCATATTGAATCCAAAAATGATGGTAAAATTAATTAAAACACAAATAAAGTGTGTGTTTTGAAACTGTTTTTTATGCAAATAAATTGCTAGTGTTAATTGAAAATAACCTACAATAATAATACTAAATTGAATAAGCTTTTGTGAATTTTTTTTTTCTGTCATTAAATTTATAACACTGTTTAATTAAACCCATCGATGAATTTATAAGGGTCATGGTGCCTACTTGCATAAATGAATCTTTATTTATGCCTGAGTATAATACCCAAGTAACACATCAAAGCAGTATAATGGCCGAATTAGAGTATTTTTGTATCGTTTTCGCATTTTAAGTTGGTCTTGTAGTAGCATTAAAAACGTCCGTACGGCTACTGTAGTGCTTATTTGGGCACAAATTATACGGCTTTAGATCCTAAATAAGTTCACAATAGTTGTTTAATTGCATTACAGGCGCCTTATATTAGCATTATTGTGGTCAAAGATGATGCCAATCGAATTAAATAAGCATTACTACGGTCATGAAGTTATGCCAAGGGCATTACAGAAGCATTATATTAGCAATATTATTTATATTTAGTTGTTTATTGCATTACAAAAGCATTATACTAGCATTAGAATCTAGTAAAAGAATGATTACAGCTGTTAAAGTGTTCACAGTTCGAACATAAATAAACCTTACATCATTGCAAAAACATCTCTAATACGAGGTGCTACATGTTGTAATTTAATATTCACTTAATTTGTCTTGCGATATAAAATGGACTAAGATGATAAAAATAAAACTAAGTGACACCACATTGAAAATACTGGATAAGTTTTAGACCCTTTTGTTAGTTCTTGCCTTCAAATATTACTGCGCATTGTAGTTTTATTAATTATCTATATTAGTTTCATAGAAAATTTTCACGCGCCTTCGATATTTTTTTGTTTTAATATAAATTAATATTACAAGAATAGTGTGAAGAACAAAAAAAAAAATGCGTTCCTAATATAGAATGAATATTGCATAGTAATTAACATACTAATATTAGTTGGGCAGTATTAAATTAGGTTATGTCATTATTATATAAGTCTATTGCTTTTATAAAAAAAGTTCAAATGTTAATATTTTTGGTTATAAAATATTTACAAAATGGTGTCGGTCTATGGCACCCCGGTGAGCCTTTAAAAAGGGTAATTAATGCCGCCAGCAGTATATTTACTCACGCGTGAACAATTATTAAGCCAGGGGCCAGAGAAAAGACTTTTAATGAACCACTGCAGTGCCATTGTTTATAAAGTAGTTTTATAAGGGTTCACATAAGTGCTTTTCCTTAATGGCTGACAAATGGTTTTACTAACACAGTGAAGTGAATGCATATACAGCTTTAAGCATTACAATAGCTCACGTGTATTTGATTAAAGAGCTGTTAGCTGTACAACAGAATTCATTTGTTCTTTAATAATGCAAGCATTACATTGTATCACGTTTATGCTGTTCAGCAGTGCTAGGCTGTTACTTAGCACTTAAAAGTGCTATTATACGATCAAGGGCACTAAAACTGCTGAAAGCTTTATAGCGGATTTACGTGGCTTTATTATGGTTCATGTTAATGCTATTGTCGCGGTCATGCTAGAAGGTTCGAGATATCGCTAGAGGAATGTACATAACTACCTAAGTTGGGCCACAAAGTAATAACAAGACCTTAGTGCAAGCGACATTGAACTTTAAGTTTACAAATTAAGGCACAAAATGGCATAACTTACTAGAGTTGTTTACGTTTAACGTCCTTGTAATTTCTTCTAGAAAACGAACATTCTAGTATGTACGACCGGCGTCGATGTTGAGATATATAAATAACAGGACTTGAGACGCCGAGTCAGTTCATTCTGAGCTTTCGGTGCGATACCTGCGAAAAGTGGTTTAGTGCGAAGTAACGACGACTTTAGCGATACCAACGGATCTAAGGTGACTACTCTACGGATTGGCTAACAGTGTTTTGGAACTAACGACCTCAGCGACCTACCGGACTACGATGCTTGTGAATTGGCTTTTGTGATAGTGTTTGCGACCTGTTTATCGCCTAATAAAATCTTCTAATAAGTCAACGGTGTTTTATCCAAATCCCGATCTCCACGTTCGTAACACTATCAAACGGCATTAAGCATTTATGTACAACTTTAAAATGCTATTGTAGAACCGAATGCACTAAAAATAGCTAAAAGCTGTACAACTGCGTTGTGGTTTACTGCATTATAACTAAAGGCTATACAAAAGCAATCTTATATGACATTATCCAACCACTATACAGTGTAAGGCATCAAAATGGTTTTGAAATGCCAATATAAAGCGTCAAAAAGTTCGGTGTCTTTATACACCGTGAAATTATAGTGGTTGTTTTCCCGCAACAGAACGATTTACCTTTAGTAGCACCATCGAATCGTGCGAGTTATTTTTTGAAAATAAAAATATCGTTATCCTCAACTAATCAAAAAAATAATCATCAACTCTAAAGCGTGAGATACGATAGTATCTTTACAAAATGTGACGTGTTTGGGTACTGCTTGCCGCACGAAATCAATGTTCAAAGCAAAAGAAGCTCTACGCACTAAGTAATACAGCATAAACTGCACCGCGCGAGGGGCAATGACCCCGGCCGGTGATCGGCTGCGGCGCGGCTGGTACCATTGGTTCGAGGTTGCTTTCGAGTTTCGTTTATCACAATCGTGAAACTGCTATTTTTTTATTTGAATAAAAAAACTGCACAAATCTACTGTACTACTAAGATATAATCATTTTACTGCGGGAAAACAACAACTTATAAGAGTTTATACGGACCTTAGGTTGTACATTAGTGTACTATTCGTTTGTTAAAATGCTTTCTGTGTTACTTGGGTAGTTTTATAGAAATGTTCATGATTTTAGGCGAATGGCGAGTATGTATGTGATATTTGCAAGCAAAGATTGCCCACCGAAGATAAACTGCACAGTCACAGAAGATACCATCAAGTGTATGTATGGATAATTTATAAAAATATTTATAAATATTAATTTGACAACCTCCGTGGCGGAGTGGCGTACACACCGGTTTTCAAGGTGTCGCCTGCTCCGAGGTCCCGGGTTCGATTCCCGGACGGGTCAATGTAGAAAAAAAAGTGTTTTTCTACATTTTCTCGGGTCTGGGTGTTTGTGGTAGGTACCTTCGTTGTTTCTGGTTTCCAAAATACGAATGCTTTAAATAGTTACTTCAAATTGGGATCAGAACAATGTATGTGATGTTGTCCACATTTATTTATTTATTTATTTATTTTATTAATTAATAATATAAATCAATTTCACCAACGAAAAACATGAAAGATGTAGATAATTAGTTTTGAACTGCCATTTAAGTAGGTATCACCTTAATTTTGTACTCTTTGTAGTATTTTTGATGTCTTCACTAATTTATTCCTAAACATGTGAATCGTTTTGAAAAAAAAAAGACGTGTGGCACTCGGAGATACAACCAATGCCACCTAAAGGCGGGTTGCTGAACTAAAGAGACACGCGTGATATTTCAAAAAGTCATTAAAAGTTCTGCTATTCATCGACAGATGGAAAAACTAAAAAGTATCACCGCCATAAATATTGTAAGCCAATGACAAATAAAAAAAGACGTGTGGCACTCGGAGACTGCCGCGGTAAAGCTATTGCATAGCATTTTGTATCAACTTTTTTTTTTTTGCCACACTGAGCCATCTAGTCCCAAATTAAGGTACTATTAAGTACCCTGTCGTATGGGATACTAGACAGCCGATAAACTTACTTATATACTTTTTTTTTGTAAATACATACTTACAATACATAGAAAACACCCAGACCAGTACAAACAGACATGTTCATGCACACAAATATTTGTACTGTGCGGGGATCGAACCCGCGACCCATGGCTCAGAAGCAGCGTTAACTACCGCTGATTCAAATGGTCGGCCAACTTATGCAATTATAAAACTAAAAAGTATCACCGCTGTGCCGGTCGGAGTGGGGGGTGTTAGGTTATTTTCGTTACGGAATTTCTGGATTCGGTCTCCACGCTCAAGGCCCGCGATAGAAGCTATGCAATAGCTTAATTTTATAATTTTATGTATTTTCTAATTTTGTTTTGTAATTAAATTTTTCTGTTATTTTGGCAGATATGGTTACCATAGGCAACCATACTGTCAAAATCCTTATTTTCTTCTAAATTCTTTTAAATTTCGGAAATTCAAAATTGTTCGTCTCGGGGCGTTAGGTTATAAAATTTTCGTTACGGAATTTCTGGATTCGGTCTCCACGCTCAAGGCCCGCGATAGAAGCTATGCAATAGCTTATAAATAAAATCGGTTAAATAATAGGGAAAAGGTTCAATGTTCAAACAAACTAAAAGTTCAATTAACTATAATAAAAATTTTTGCTGAATGTGCTACCATTTACCTAACACCCTATATTATTATCCCACTACAAACGAAGGCCGTCATCCTTGAATTCAAGTTACCACGGCAATGATGGGTACTGCCCTTCCTAAATGGACCGGGGTTAGGGTGTCGCAAAGGGGGTGCACTAACCTAAGCCTAACCTAAACTAACCTATTTCCAGCGCAATCGTTTCTGTCACTAAATGAAGATTTCACTTTTTGACAACAGATACCCATTTTTTTTTCATATATGTTAAATGAAACGCGTTTTATGTATAGTGCTTATACTATTATCGAAAAAGAAACATTTAATGATATTCAATTGCTTACAAAGGCCAGTAGGTTAGGAAAAGTGTAGGTTAGGTTAGGTTAGAACAGTGACCATACAAAGGCGTGAAGGCGAGAGAGCGTAGCGAACGTGCCGCGGCAGCAGCCGCCGAGCGCCTCAAAAATACAAAAAAAAACGATTAATGATTCCTAACCTCAAAATTGGCACGCTTCGCTCGCCTTCGCGCGTAAACAGAAACAAAAGTGTATAAAAAAAATAAGAGGTACTAGTCGTTTAAATGCCAATCAGCTGACTATGACATATTTAGTGACAAAAACGATTGCGCTGGAAATAGGTAATGTTAGGTTAGGTTTAGGTTAGGTTTAGGTTAGTGCACCCCCTTTGCTACACCCAATCCGAAAAGCTTGCGTAGTTAATAGACAACTAGACCAACTGGGGTTGTTGTTTAAGTAGATATTTTACTATTGAAATTGAATGTTTCTCTCCACAGAAGGTACAAATGCACTGAATGCGAGCTGGTCCGCATATGCCAGAGGACTGTCAAGGATCACTACAACGCGGTTCACGGTCTAGACCCGTGCCATTACTCGTGTCCGCAGTGCGCTAAGGTTTTCAAGTAAGTCTTTGATTTATTTCATTTTATTTTTGTACTAGATGTTTCCCGCGACTTCGTACGCGTCAATTTCTGTTATTAGGGTCGCGATTTTTTTTGCAACATTTTTCACTGATGCTTCGCTCCTATTGGTCGCTGCGTAAAGTTATATAGGTAACCTAAAGCCTTCCTTGATAAATGGACTATCTAACATAAAAATAATTTTTCAATTCGAACCAGTACTTCCTGAGATTAGCGCGTTCAAACAAACAAACAAACAAACTCTTCAGCTTTATAATATTAAGTATAGATATACAAATTACAGAATTTTGAAATGATGTATATAAAAAATAGTAGAGAAATCCAATGACAGTTTTCTCGTGTAACTCGTTGGTGTGACATGCACATAGAGAAAGTAAAGCAATGTCCAAAAACCATCCTCCATAACCTTTATTTCTATTTTGACTGGAATTCAACGAAACCCTGCAGTGGGAGGATTATAAGCCCTTACTTGTTTATTTACTCTTTATATATTGTTTTATTTTGAATTTGATTATCTTTATAAATCAAATAAAAGTTTAAGCCTATGCCGATTTTATCTATACTAATATTATAAAGCTGAAGAGTTTGTTTGTTTGTTTGTTTGTATGCTAGACCGCGCCAATCTCAGGAAATACAGGTTCGATTTGAAAAATTCTTTTTGTTTTGGATAGTCAATTTATGGAGGAAGGCTTTAGGCTATATAACATCGCGCTGCGACCAATAGGAGCGAAGTATGAGTGAAAAATGTTGCAAAAATAGTCGCGATCATAATAACAGAAATTGACGCGGACGAAGTCGCGGGCAACAGCTATCTGAAATAAATATTACTGTTACATTACTAAAACACATACTATTTATTATTAAAACTGTTCTTTAATCCCTCGATCGTGAGTTATTTCAGACACAATTGAAATCAATTGTTATCGTGGCACCCGAGTGCCTCCTGGGGGTTGAGGGATAAAGCTACTAAATAGCTAGTGTTAATTTAAAAAGATACAATTCCTTGAATTTATTGCATAACTTTAATTAACAAAAAAAAAACCAGTACATATAATTAATTATAATTAATTATACATATAATATACAGTGATTATATATGTATTTGGACTATAATATTTTGATGGATTTATCTTCCAGTCGGCAGGGGTCCCTGCGCAAGCACATTTGGTACGCACATAGTATGAAGGAACGCGTTCTGTGCGCGTACTGTAATAAAAGCTACGCGAATAAAGAAGTCCTAAAGGCGCATTTGATGATGTAAGTACTATTAAACACTAGCTGTTACCCGCGACTTCGTCCGCGTCAATTTCTGTTATTATGATCGCGGTGAAGAAGTTTTTAAAAGAATATAGCCTAAAGCCTTCCTCGATAAATGGACTATCCTACACAAAAATTGATTTTCAATTCGAACCAGTAGTTCCAGAGATTAGCGCGTTCAAACAAACAAACAAACTCTTCAGCTTTATAATATTTACTACTAGCTGTTGCCCGCGACTTCGTCCGCGTCAATTTCTATTATTATGATGGCGACTATTTTTGCAACATTTTTCACTCATGCTTCCCTCCTATTGATCGCAACGTGATGTTATATAGCCTAAAGCCTTCCTCGAATGGACTATCCAACACAAGGAGAATTTTTCAAATCGAACCAGTACTTCCTGAGATTAGCGCGTTCAAACAAACAAACAAACTCTTCAGCTATATAATATTGGTATAGATAAGGAGTCATCCATAAATTACGTCACACGATTTTTGATATTTTCACCCCCCCCCCTTCCCCCCTTGTCACGCATTTTTACGAAAATTCCCATACTATTTTGCCCAATGCCACCGAAAATAAGACCCCCCCCCCCTCCCTTTAATGTGTGACGTAATTTGTTATGACTTATGGAACTGAAACGTAGTCGCTTATTATGGGTTTCATAAGGAGGCTCAAGTGGGAAATGATGAAATCCGTAAGAGAACTAAAATAACCGACATCGCTCAGTGACTTTATTTGATATTTTAGCAACTTAATTGCACTTATAATATCAGTATATAAACTTGAAAAATTTTGTCTCAGGCGGGACTCGAACCCGCATCTCCTCGCATGCCGGGCGGGCGCCATACCATTAGGCCACCGAGACACTGCGACACGGCGCGAATTTTTCAAGCATATTCTTACGCTGTGAGCCAGCGTTGTTTCATCAAATGTTAGGAGTTTACACCCTTAACACCCGAAAGAAACATCTTTGCAGATGTTTGACAGTCAGTTAAGATGAAACAGCTATTTATATACTTTATTTGATATTTTAGCAACTTAATTGCACTTATAATATCAGTATATAAACTTGAAAAAATTTTTCAATTTTCTTCAAAAAAAAAAATTTTTCAAGTTTATATACTGATATTATAATCGCTCAGTGAATTGCGGAGCTGAAATGGCGGTGGGTGGGAAACAAAGTAAGAAGAACCGATGGCCGTTGGGTCGGTAAGGTTCTGGAATGGCGACGGCGCACCGGACGACGATCTGTGGGTAGACCCCCACCAGGTGGACCGACTATCTGGTGATGGTCGCGGGAAGCCGCCTATTGCGAGTGGTGCGATACCAACAACGGCAACAACCACCATGTGGACTATTACGAATTCGTGGTAGTAATAGACCATAGGGTGACGGTCCCAAGTCCGGATAAATGGTGAGGGTACACCTGAATGCAGAGCACAAGGAGCCAAGGGTCTGAAAAGCGGGCATACTTTAATCTGTAGTCAGCTTCCCATACTCACCAGGAACACACACAAATACTC
The DNA here is from genome assembly GCA_949315895.1 of Anania crocealis. NCBI lineage: Eukaryota > Metazoa > Arthropoda > Insecta > Lepidoptera > Crambidae > Anania > Anania crocealis. Next base: position 2,886,541 of record OX438874.1, on the reverse strand, counting down.
TTCCTCACTACACACACTCACGTGGTTCAGGGTAGAGGGTCTGCCTGCAGTTTCTCCACACGGAATCGCACACACACAAAACAATCCCTTTCCCTCCCATCCAACCTCATCCCTTGCCCAACCCCGCATAGCCGAACCGTGGCGGTGCAAAACCACATAAAGTTGTGGAGATCTTTGGGGGAGGCATATGTCCAGCAGTGGGCGTCGTTTGGCAGATGATGATGATGATGATGATGATGACAGCATATTGTAGTGTGTGAGTCACCTCGGTTCCTAAGTTAGAACATAAGCTTAGGTTAGTCAATCTAGGATATTATAATCGTGACGTTCAACTCAATAAAATCTTTTATTCTGTATCCCTATCTATTTGATTTTATTTGAGTTTTCATCAAAGAGGCAAGAACCGCATTGAATACTTTACAGAGTTTTATAGAGCAAACAAGCAACTCTGAACAAGAACAAGAATTTTTTGCTCTTTATACCTTAGACAATGCTATAGATAGAGAAAAACCGAATTATCTAAAGCCAAAAAAAATTACTGACTTTTTAATGCCATATTTTGTATTTTAAGGATGTTTTGAAATAATGTTGATTTATAATTAGAAACAAAAAAATATGTGTGTCACCTCTGCAGCTTGAATTTTTATTTAAATCCGCCTAAGTCGAAATTCTCTTTAAGTCGAAAACTCTATAACTCGAATTTTTTAGCGTCTCCCTTGAGTTTCGACTTATAGAGGTTCTACTGTATTTAGATTTTCCTTACAGACAGCATCCCAAAGAGGTATCAGCGGTGGAAGCGAGCAAACGCTACGTGTGCCAAGAGTGTGGGAAGCCGTTCAAATCGCCCTCGCATCTGAAGAAACACGCCATGAAACACTCGCCCAGCCGGGACTACTACTGCGTAGAGTGCGACAAGTATGTAAATTGAGTACTGGACTTGACTGACTTGGCGTAAGTCGATTCTATACGATAGTTGTTATTATTCGGTTTTATTCGACCATTCATTAGGTATCGCCGACTCTAGGTATCGCTTGACGAAACATGGTATATTTCTAAAACTTAGCATTAATTTCTGACCCTTACGGCTTGATCACACTCGTCAATCGATCACTGTTGTCACTAGATAACACTAGTTGGCAATCGTTAACTTTTATTGTCACAACACACTCATCACTCGATTACATTCTTTGTTACTGGACCACACTCGTTGTCACTCTACAGGATGAAAATTTAACCACTTTCCAAAATTTTTATGTGTTCAGTATCGTATTTAGAGTCTATTTATGATGTAAAAAATGTAAATCAAGTTGTCACCCGAAAATATTTTTCGCGATATAGTTTTCAATTTTTATGGCCCTAGACCTGTTAAGGTATAAAGGGAAAATCAAAAACTTATGAATAGTATTGTAATTAATGAATGAGATGCATATCGCGTAAAAAAAGTGTTACTAGGATGCCCTATCAAAAATTTTAGATTTTCGGCGGACATTTTCTAAGTGTCTTATCTTGGAATTTTTGTACTGGGCTATACCAAAAGAAAAAATACGTCATTTGATTTTTGCCTCGTAGATTGCTATATTAAAATTTGGAAAATGGTTAAAATTTCACCCTGTACAATATTAGGTGCCAATCGACCACACACGTCGCCCCACAACACTAGTGCGTGGCCATTTGATTAGACTCGTCACTTCATCACCGCTCTTCCATACTTGTCACAACAATACACTCGTTTTAACTCTAACACACTCATTGTCGATTGATTAAACTCGTTGTCATTCGATGACTCTCTCGCCACTCGATCACCCTTGTTGTCACCCTAATTACCACTCGACCACATTTGTCACATGACTACACTCGTTGACACTTGACCACATTCTTTGTCTTTTGATTACACTCGTCTCTTGATCGCACTAGTCGCCATTCGACCACACACGTCAAACAAACGAACTCGTTTTCACTCGATCACACTCGTCACTAAATCATGCGCGTTGTCAGGATCACACTCGTTTTTACTTGATCACAATCATTGCTCGACCACATTTGTCACTCGATTGCACACATTCTACCTTGATCACAATCGACATCATTTAGCGATACTTGTCGACCACTCTCTGAATGATTCACCCAAATCTAAACGCCACTCGATTAAACTCGGCAGGCCGTCACTCGACCGCATAAGTAATGACTATATGTCAATGTTTTGTTTTCAGAAGCTTCAAATCGGATGCGATTTTACAACACCATTTGAAAACCGCATCGCCACATGTAAACTACGCTGAATTACCGTAAGTCAGTTTTTGAATAACTAAAATTGTAAGCCTTATCCTCACTAATGTTATACATGCAAAAGTACAGTAGAATCCGTTTATTATGACTCCGCTGATATTGACCAACCGCTTAATATGAAGTAATTGCACAGCAAAGTTTTATATACAACTAGCTGTTGCCCGCAACATCCTACGCGTCAATTTCTGTTATTATGATTGCGATAAGGATTTTGTTTAAATAATATAATATAGCCTTCCTCGATAAATGGACTATCCAACACAAAAATAATTTTTCAATTCGAACCTGTACTTCCTGAGATTAACGCGTTCAAACAAACAAGCAAAACAAGCAAATAAACAATCTCTTCAGCTTTATAATATAAGTAAAGATTTTAGCAATTAAATTGCAATTATAATATTAGTATTCAAACTTAAAAATGTTGTCTCAGGCGGGAATTGAATCCGCATCCCCATGCATACAGAGCGCGGTGCTTTGTCTACTTTTACTTTATAATCACATCGAAGGGAAATAACAAACACCTCATACTAAGCGGACATACAAAGCATTTCGGCATAAACTCATTTTTTTGTTCGATCGTCGAATGACCAGCCCCAAATTTCTTTGCAACAGATGAGTTTGATTCGTCATTTTCTAATATGCATATTAATTTCCCTTTCCAAAAAAAAAAAAAACATCTCGGTTATAATTACGAAGGTTAGGTTACGAAGTCGCGCGCAACAGCTAATAAGTAAGTGAGTAATTTAATAAAAAAAATTAAATCATTAGTTTTTTAATTTGTATTACAGATTATCATGTCAACACTGCGAGAAACGTTTTTCAATACGAAGAGACTTGAACAGGCATATGAACAGAATCCACCTTAACATCAAGCCGTTTCAGTGTGACAGATGCGAAAAGGTTATTTCTTTTATTAATTAATAAAGGCACATCAATAACATAATGTATCAAACATTAATAACACGTAGTATAACATTTCTGATACATAACACTTATAAGTGGGTACAACATTCGTTAATAAAAATTTAAATACCCAATGGAATGAACAGAAAGTTACTAGGCTTCTCAATGCACTTTATCATCATCGGTCTTCTGCGGTCACTGATGAACAGACTTTACCAATAGAACAAACTATCAGATATTGCATGGTACAGGAACAGAAAGTAACTAGGCTTTTCAATGCACTTTATCATCATCGGTCTTCTGCGGCCACTGATGAACAGGCCCCACCAATAGAACAAACTATCAGATATTGCATGGTACAGGAACAGAAAGTAACTAGGCTTTTCAATGCACTTTATCATCATCGGTCTTCTGCGGTCACTGATGAACAGACTTTACCAATAGAACAAACTATCAGATATTGCATGGTACAGGAACAGAAAGTAACTAGGCTTTTCAATGCACTTTATCATCATCGGTCTTCTGCGGCCACTGATGAACAGGCCCCACCAATAGAACAAACTATCAGATATTGCATGGTACAGGAACAGAAAGTAACTAGGCTTTTCAATGCACTTTATCATCATCGGTCTTCTGCGGTCACTGATGAACAGACTTTACCAATAGAACAAACTATCAGATATTGCATGGTACAGGAACAGAAAGTGTTCGCTACTCACGTCACGTCACGGTCGCCAATTTTGTTCGCTACTCGAACAAAGGGAGAAATAAAAGCTTGTTTAAAACTATAATTGCTCCTTTTTAATAAGTTTAAAATAATAATTAATTAACAAGGGACAGTGCTAAGCCGACAGCGACCAAATGTGAAGTGGCATATCAAGAGTTACGTTCTAAACTACTATACGAAGGCAATTAACACTTCACTATTTTAGACCTTAGCATGATATAATTAAGATACAAACACAATATTACTGAGAGTCCCACCTCTGGGCTTCAAGGTTAACAAGTAAAGTGAAGGGAGAGCTATGATTGGCTTAATAAATCGTATGATGTATGAGGTGATTTTACAACATAACTAAAACTATAGATCTCTAGCTAAAGCACCTACTAACAGCTATCTTAAATACAAAATTAAACTTATTCTATTACGTAGCTATGACGTAGCTGTCGGCGTTGTCGCGCGTAGACATCCTCCGGGGCGTTGAAGGCATAGCCTTCAACTCTTCCTCGTCCGTGGTTGGCAAGAGGCAGAGTCGGTTGAGAGCGCGGCGCACAACACCACGGGATGTGGTAACGTCAGCAACGCGAGGCACAGCGTCGGAGCCAGGAAAAATCCTTGTGACCCGGCCAAGACGCCAACAGAGGGGCGGAGCGGCGTCGTCCTTTAGCAATACGAGGTCATTCACTTTCAAATCCTTGCATCGGGTTTTCCATTTCGTACGCTGCTGCAGTTCGGAAACGTACTCGCTAGACCAGCGTCTCCAAAAATGCTGGCGCATCTGCTCCAAACGGTGGAAGCGGTCGAGGCGGTTGGTGCTGCATTCCATCAGGGCAGGAGCTGGCAGCGCTGTCAAGGGCCTGCCGATTAAAAAGTGACCCGGGGTTAAAGGTTGTAGGTCTGTGGGTGAAGGGCTGAGAGGACAAAGAGGGCGGCTGTTGAGGATAGCCTCAATTTGTGTAAACAGCGAACACAGCTCTTCAAAGGTTAAGTGCGCTTCCCCCATTACCCTACGCAAATGCTGTTTGGCCGATCGTACCCCAGCTTCAAAGTAACCTCCAAAATGAGGAGCGTATGCAGGCGAGAATTTAAATTCGATGCTCTGCTGAGCTGCAAAGTCCAAAATAAATCTGTGTTGTCCTTTGACTTAAAAAAATCATTAATTTCGCGTGCAGCGGCAACGAAGTTTGTACCGTTGTCGCAAAATATCTTTTTTGGTAATCCCCTACGGGCTATAAAACGTTTAAGCGACAACATGAAAGCATCCTTGGAAAGCTCACTTACAGCTTCCAAGTGGATGCATTTATAATTCAGGCAAATAAAAATGCACAAATAACACTTGGTTATTTTACAACCCCTGCCTTTACGATCCGTTATTAAAAATGGGCCGGCAAAATCAGTACCTACGCTTGAAAATGGGATGTCTGGATTAATTCGCTCGGATGGTAAGTTGCCCATTATATTGGTCATGTGCTGTCCTTTAAAGCGATGACAAACTACACAATTTTTAGCGACACTGCGAGCTAGATTACGCCCACCCACAGGCCAGTATCGATCTCTAATAGACGCGAGGAGAAGTTGAGGACCAGCGTGTAAGAGTCGTGTGTGCTCTTGCCGAAAAAGAAGCTTAGTAAGGTGACTACGGGAGTGCAACAAAATAGGGTGTTTCTTGTCATAATCATATGACGAAGCAGCGATACGTCCACCAACACGAATGATTCCATCGGAATCTAGAAAAGGATTAAGCGAAGCGATATCAGATTTGGCTTTCAAACCCTTGCTTAAAGAGAGCAATCGTATCTCATTGTCAAAGGAGTCCCTTTGAGACATTCGAACTAACGCCTTCATAGCGTTATCAATCTCTGAAGCTTGAAGAGGACCTGTTAATTTATAATTTTTATTCATCTGCCTTGAATTATGAATCCATCTCAAAACACGTGCGTAAGCTCGTTGCAAAATGGACAGCCTAGAGATCCTAGAAAGATCAAGAGGAGCATCCCCCACCAAAGCTGAAAAAACTTTGACTTCCGGCAACGCTGGCATTTCCTCGACATCTGAGGGTGGCCAAGACGACTCTTCAAGCTCCAAGAAGGAAGGGCCGTGCCACCACATGATAGAACCAATAATTTCCTTGGGATCAATGCCACGTGACACAAGATCAGCGGGGTTCTGAGAGGATGGAACATAGCGCCAAGAACAGGGATCAGTAAGTTCCTTGATTGTACCTACTCTATTGGCTACGAAAGCTTTCATCCCTTTAGTTGTGCGCAACCAACTCAAAACGACCTTTGAATCAGACCAATAAATACAACGATCAATTTTCAGTCGCAAAGCTTGAACTACTACCGCAGCAAGTTCAGCTCCTAGCAAGGCAGCACACAGCTCCAGACGAGGAACAGTAGTCGGTGCGACTGGAGCGACACGTGATTTGGAGCAAAGCAGGTTTATTTTAATCTCGCCCTGCTTATTAACAGACTTTAAATAAATACATGCTCCATACGCTTTCTGTGAAGCATCACAAAAACAATGCAATTCTACATGAACTGGATTATCAATTAAAATGTACCTAGGCACCCTCAACTCCGCGATACTATTAAGACCGTCAACGAACGTAAGCCAGGAAGACTTAATTTTTTCTGGAACAGGATCGTCCCATCCCAGTTTATGCTCGGCCCAAAGTTCTTGGAGTAGCATCTTTGGTGTAATAGTGCACACTGATAGCAGACCTAGTGGATCGAAAACCTTGAAGGTAGAAGATAAAATCGATCTCTTAGTGACGATGTCGACCAAGGGTGGCTCAATAGGAAAATGAAGCTCATCCAATTTAGGCATCCAACCAATACCTAGAGTGCTTGTTGCATTACTGATCATCAGATCATTTGACGACTCCGTGGAACTATGTTCAAGCACCGAAGGCAAGTTTGACCGATACTTTCTAAGATGAAACCCCCCTTTAGCTAGAGCTTCAGCCACGGACTGCTGAATATAACGCAACTCGCTCGCTGATTGAGCCCCTGTCAAAAGATCGTCCACATAAAAATCCTCTTGGATAATATCCTTTATGAGAGGATCAATAGTCTCTTCACCCAATTGCCAGAGACAACGAGTACTCAGAAAGCTAGCACTTGAGAATCCATACGTTACAGTATTAAGCATCAAAGTGCGCAAAGGCTGAGACTCACTATCGCGCCATAAAACAAGCTGAAGACTACGATCGTCAGGATGAAGCTTTATTTGCCGGTACATTTTTTCAATATCACCGGAAATGACATATTTATACAAACGAAAACGAGCCAAAATATTAAACAAAGAGTCTTGAATAGTAGGGCCGGTCATCTGGATATCATTGATCGAAAGCCCAGACGTAGTACGAGCCGAAGCATCAAAAACAACTCGAAGTTTGGTAGATTCGCTGTTATTTTTTAGAACTGGATGATGAGGCAAAAAGAATTCTGCTTCAGAAGACCGATGTACATCACCCCAGTCAGACAAATGACCTAAGTCAGCGTATTCACGCATAAAATCAAAATAAAGTTCTTTTAGCAAAGGCTGTCTCCTGAAACGTGACTCCAAATTAAAAAACCGCTTCTTAGCTAGTTGAAACGAGTTTCCCAAAACATCTCTTTCAGCACGGAGTGGAAGCTTAACAATAAACCGACCGTCAGTATCACGAGAAGTATTAGCAAGAAAATGCTGCTCGCACAACGCTTCTTCCTCGGTTAAAACTGACTTGGTACGAGGAACCTTCTCTAACTCCCAAAATTTGGATAAATTATTGTTTAGATCAGCAATAGTCGTATCGTTGTTTCGCAACAGACCACAATGAAGACCTTCACTATTCGACCTATCAGAGACTACTGGAGTAGTGACAAGCCAACCAAGTTTAGAACTGCGCAGAACTAGACAATTGTCACCTAATGAACGCTGCTCCGATCCTAGTAAACTCCAAAATAATTCCGCGCCAAGAAGCAGATCGACGTCTAGCGCCTTGTTAAATTGAGGATCGGCCAACTGAACTCCCGCTAAATTTAAATGGTCCCTGCTAAAGGAGCGCGTCGGTAGTTTATCAGAAATAATCGGCAACACAATACAAGATAATAAAGCGCTAAAGGCGCTGCACCTAGACTGAACGCGTACCGCGCATCGCTCAATTTTATTCGCAACACGAATGGCGGCTATACCGACTAAATCCCTATCCAAAATCTGAGAAGTCAGTTGCAAGGCATCTCTCAAGCGAGATGTTATAAGACAAGACTGGCTCCCGCTGTCCAAAACCGCTCGCGCTGTAACCACAACATTAGTAATAGGGTTGATCAAATCCACTTCAGCCGTACAAAGAAGCGCTTCGGAGGACGACAACGCACACATAGTGACAACAGGTTGAGACTCAGAAGGGCCGCTGGTTTTAAAGAAACGATCATGCAGTAACGTATTGTGGCGCTGCTTACATGTTTTACAGCCACCGGACAGCTTGCACCGCTGTGACTTGTGACCCGGCCTTAAACAAACGTGACACAATTTTAATACCTCGACGGCAGACATCCTGTCATCAATGGACTTGACTTTAAAAACAGGACACTCATAAACACGGTGCGAACCCTGGCACACATTGCAAGATTGCATCGACGACAACTGCATAGGTGGGGATGAGCTATCCGCAGAGGTACCTAGCATAGCCCTAGTCTGTGGTTTCTGCCTACCCGTGCTGCCAGACGACAAAGCTTGTTTAGCCGGCTGTGAATTACAATTAACCGTCTCTAAAACATCAGCACGACTTCTCAAAAAGCTAAAGAAATCATCAAGACCCGGTATCTCATTCAACGAATTCCGGTGCTCCTCCCATTTAAAACATGTCCTTGAATCTAATTTTTGCGCAACAATATAAATAATTAACACGTCCCATTTTTCGGTAGGTAAACCTAAAGTGTGAAGAGCGCGTAAATTCTTTGTGATGTGATCAATAATAAACCGTAATGACCTTTCTGTTTCACGCACGGACTCGAGACTAAATAAAGATTTCAAGTGATTATTAATCAGCTGGCGTTTATTATTATACCTATCGCATAAAAGCTTCCACGCCTCTGCATAGTTCTTATCGGTCACCTCTAAGTTACTAATTACTCGCGCCGCCTCCCCTTCGAGATAAGAATTCAAATAGTGGAACTTATGAACTTCCCGAATTTTACGTTCATGAACGAGTGAGACAAACATATCCCGAAACTCCAGCCATTTGAAATAGGTTCCATCGAAAGTAGGTATCTTAATGACAGGCAACTTGAATCCTAGAATTTCGTTATCATCATCATGATGATGACTCGAGCAATGAACGCTAGACCGTCGCGACGAGGAAGACTTAAAATCATCACTACTCGCATTAACAATTTGCTGCGCCTGAGCTAAATAATTATGAAAATCCTGCTCGATTGAGTCTCTCGTGCTTAATTCAACGTCCTGAGTGGAAACATTAATCACTTCTATCTGTTCCTGCACTAAATCAAATTCTGTAAATAATGCGTTGAATTTAGACAATTTACTTTTAAGCTTAAGTAATTCTAGCGACGAAAGGCTATCAGAATTACTCACAGAATCCAAATAGTTTTTAAACCTCGTTACGCGCCCTTTGATTGAGCTACGTTTAGCTAACAAATCTTTAAGACTCATTTCAGACCTTGAAACATCAGTTTCAGGCATTTTTTACAAAAGAACTACGAAATTAAGCACAAAAATTAGGTAAATTGCATACGATACGCTCCTCGTTTTGTTCCGATGCGAAGTGCAGATCAGGTGCACGCCACCAGTAAGCGCTGCAGCGATGTAGCCGGCCGGCAGCAATGCGGGCGTGGCGGTAGAAATGCAGCGCTGATGAGCTGGAATGCACGGGGCACAAAGATAAGCAACAATAAACGAAGCAAGATGATGCGTACCTATTGAATAATAAAGGTATTGGAATGCGCCTTGTAGTAAATTATGGCCAGTCCTGATGAGAACAGTTATGAGAAAGCACGTAAGGATGGCAAATATTTGCGGTGATTTAGTGCGATTAAGATAGGCAATATAGTGAATTTCGTGATATAGTGATGGTGAAAGGTAACAAATGGATTGCCTTTATGAACTAGGTAAGTCTTGAGAGCAATTTAATCCTTAAAAACAAAGAGATTAGAAGATTCAATAGGCAATGCGATAGGATTGTAAGCCAATAAAAATACGCAACTCAGCTTAGGTTATGAATGCGGCAGTAGGCTACACCAGAATTAACAGGCACAAATACCTATTGTAAATCTCAAAGGATAATAAATTATTATTATAAAATTAGGCCGATGATGCGTAGGCGTGCTTCAATTAGGCTTGTGTGCAAAGAAAGCGCCACATGAAGGCGTAAAAGGCTACACAAGAAGTAGAAAGCACAAATAGGTATTGCAATAGGTAAATTTTAAAGGCGATACCTAGCACTAAATCGGTACCTTGAAGGCTAGCCCCTGTATACACAAATCAAGGGGGAAATTATTGGAAGGATAGTAAGGAACGGGCTCACTTGACAATCAGACAGGGAAGGTGGCAGCGCAGTCCAGTTGTTCTGCGCCCTGGGAGTCCCTCGCTGCGTCGATGAGACCTTGATTCGCCTTCCCAAACGGTGACTTCACGGGTTTTCTGGAGAATTTCACGTTGAGCACGTAGAACTCGGGGCACGCACACGCAAACGTCAGCGCCCAACGCACAGGATAAGGCCGGATACTCTCCTAGACCCTCGGTGATGCTCGATGTAGCGGATGACGTGGTGATGACCTCTGTCCGTCCTCAATAGAAGATATTAGGCTCTGTAAAAAACTCCAAAATCGCTTCAAAACTAAGCACTGTCCTGTCACGGTCGCCAATTTTGTTCGCTACTCGAACAAAGGGAGAAATAAAAGCTTGTTTAAAACTATAATTGCTCCTTTTTAATAAGTTTAAAATAATAATTAATTAACAAGGGACAGTGCTAAGCCGACAGCGACCAAATGTGAAGTGGCATATCAAGAGTTACGTTCTAAACTACTATACGAAGGCAATTAACACTTCACTATTTTAGACCTTAGCATGATATAATTAAGATACAAACACAATATTACTGAGAGTCCCACCTCTGGGCTTCAAGGTTAACAAGTAAAGTGAAGGGAGAGCTATGATTGGCTTAATAAATCGTATGATGTATGAGGTGATTTTACAACATAACTAAAACTATAGATCTCTAGCTAAAGCACCTACTAACAGCTATCTTAAATACAAAATTAAACTTATTCTATTACGTAGCTATGACGTAGCTGTCGGCGTTGTCGCGCGTAGACAGAAAGTAACTAGGCTTTTCAATGCACTTTATCATCATCGGTCTTCTGCGGCTACTGATGAACAGGCCCCACCAATAGAACAAACTATCAGATATTGCATGGTACAGGAACAGAAAGTAACTAGGCTTTTCAATGCACTTTATCATCATCGGTCTTCTGCGGCCACTGATGAACAGGCCCCACCAATAGAACAAACTATCAGATATTGCAAGGTACAGGAACAGAAAGTAACTAGGCTTTTCAATGCACTTTATCATCATCGGTCTTCTGCGGTCACTGATGAACAGACTTTACCAATAGAACAAACTATCAGATATTGCATGGTACAGGAACAGAAAGTAACTAGGCTTTTCAATGCACTTTATCATTATCGGTCTTCTGCGGCCACTGATGAACAGGCCCCACCAATAGAACAAACTATCAGATATTGCATGGTACAGGAACAGAAAGTAACTAGGCTTTTCAATGCACTTTATCATCATCGGTCTTCTGCGGTCACTGATGAACAGACTTTACCAATAGAACAAACTATCAGATATTGCATGGTACAGGAACAGAAAGTAACTAGGCTTTTCAATGCACTTTATCATCATCGGTCTTCTGCGGCTACTGATGAACAGGCCCCACCAATAGAACAAACTATCAGATATTGCATGGTACAGGAACAGAAAGTAACTAGGCTTTTCAATGCACTTTATCATCATCGGTCTTCTGCGGCCACTGATGAACAGGCCCCACCAATAGAACAAACTATCAGATATTGCAAGGTACAGGAACAGAAAGTAACTAGGCTTTTCAATGCACTTTATCATCATCGGTCTTCTGCGGCCACTGATGAACAGGCCCCACCAATAGAACAAACTATCAGATATTGCATGGTACAGGAACAGAAAGTAACTAGGCTTTTCAATGCACTTTATCATCATCGGTCTTCTGCGGTCACTGATGAACAGACTTTACCAATAGAACAAACTATCAGATATTGCATGGTACAGGAACAGAAAGTAACTAGGCTTTTCAATGCACTTTATCATCATCGGTCTTCTGCGGCCACTGATGAACAGGCCCCACCAATAGAACAAACTATCAGATATTGCATGGTACAGGAACAGAAAGTAGCTAGGCTTTTCAATGCACTTTATCATCATCGGTCTTCTGCGGTCACTGATGAACAGGCCCCACCAATAGAACAAACTATCAGATATTGCATGGTACAGGAACAGAAAGTAACTAGGCTTTTCAATGCACTTTATCATCATCGGTCTTCTGCGGCCACTGATGAACAGGCCCCACCAATAGAACAAACTATCAGATATTGCATGGTACAGGAACAGAAAGTAACTAGGCTTTTCAATGCACTTTATCATCATCGGTCTTCTGCGGCCACTGATGAACAGACTTTACCAATAGAACAAACTATCAGATATTGCATGGTACAGGAACAGAAAGTAACTAGGCTTTTCAATGCACTTTATCATCATCGGTCTTCTGCGGTTACTGATGAACAGGCCCCACCAATAGAACAAACTATCAGATATTGCATGGTACAGGAACAGAAAGTAACTAGGCTTTTCAATGCACTTTATCATCATCGGTCTTCTGCGGCCACTGATGAACAGGCCCCACCAATAGAACAAACTATCAGATATTGCAAGGTACAGGAACAGAAAGTAACTAGGCTTTTCAATGCACTTTATCATCATCGGTCTTCTGCGGTCACTGATGAACAGGCCCCACCAATAGAACAAACTATCAGATATTGCATGGTACAGGAACAGAAAGTAACTAGGCTTTTCAATGCACTTTATCATCATCGGTCTTCTGCGGCCACTGATGAACAGGCCCCACCAATAGAACAAACTATCAGATATTGCATGGTACAGGAACAGAAAGTAACTAGGCTTTTCAATGCACTTTATCATCATCGGTCTTCTGCGGCCACTGATGAACAGGCCCCACCAATAGAACAAACTATCAGATATTGCATGGTACAGGAACAGAAAGTAACTAGGCTTTTCAATGCACTTTATCATCATCGGTCTTCTGCGGCCACTGATGAACAGGCCCCACCAATAGAACAAACTATCAGATATTGCATGGTACAGGAACAGAAAGTAACTAGGCTTTTCAATGCACTTTATCATCATCGGTCTTCTGCGGTCACTGATGAACAGGCCCCACCAATAGAACAAACTATCAGATATTGCATGGTACAGGAACAGAAAGTAACTAGGCTTTTCAATGCACTTTATCATCATCGGTCTTCTGCGGTCACTGATGAACAGACTTTACCAATAGAACAAACTATCAGATATTGCATGGTACAGGAACAGAAAGTAACTAGGCTTTTCAATGCACTTTATCATCATCGGTCTTCTGCGGCCACTGATGAACAGGCCCCACCAATAGAACAAACTATCAGATATTGCAAGGTACAGGAACAGAAGAAGAAGAACGCCCCGATGGTCTAGTGGTTTAAATACCGGGCCAAGATCTCGGGGTCCCAGGTTCGAATCTCGGTCGGGCAACAAAAAGTTTCGAATTTTCGAACGTTGCTCGGGTTTTTGATGACTTACCCGCATTTGGCAAGCGTGGTGATTATGCCAGTACACCCATCATTGCTGTGGTAACTTGAATTCAATGATTGAGGCCTTTTCCCTGCAGTGGGATGATTATAGGCTGTTACTTTACAGGAACAGAAAGTAACTAGGCTTTTCAATGAACTTGATAATCATCGGTCTTCTGAGGCCACTGATGAACAGGCCCCACCAATAGAACAAACTATCAGATATTGCAAGGTACAGGAACAGAAGAAGAAGAACGCCCCGATGGTCTAGTGGTTTAAATACCGGGCCAAGATCTCGGGGTCCCAGGTTCGAATCTCGGTCGGGCAACAAAAAGTTTCGAATTTTCGAACGTTGCTCGGGTTTTTGATGACTTACCCGCATTTGGCAAGCGTGGTGATTATGCCAGTACACCCATCATTGCTGTGGTAACTTGAATTCAATGATTGAGGCCTTTTCCCTGCAGTGGGATGATTATAGGCTGTTACTTTACAGGAACAGAAAGTAACTAGGCTTTTCAATGAACTTAATAATCATCAGTCTTCTGCGGCCACTGATGAACAGGCCCCACCAATAGAACAAACTATCAGATATTGCATGGTACAGGAACAGAAAGTAACTAGGCTTTTCAATGCACTTTATCATCATCGGTCTTCTGCGGCCACTGATGAACAGGCCCCACCAATAGAACAAACTATCAGATATTGCATGGTACAGGAACAGAAAGTAACTAGGCTTTTCAATGCACTTTATCATCATCGGTCTTCTGCGGTCACTGATGAACAGACTTTACCAATAGAACAAACTATCAGATATTGCATGGTACAGGAACAGAAAGTAACTAGGCTTTTCAATGCACTTTATCATCATCGGTCTTCTGCGGCCACTGATGAACAGGCCCCACCAATAGAACAAACTATCAGATATTGCATGGTACAGGAACAGAAAGTAACTAGGCTTTTCAATGCACTTTATCATCATCGGTCTTCTGCGGTCACTGATGAACAGGCCCCACCAATAGAACAAACTATCAGATATTGCATGGTACAGGAACAAAAAGTAACTAGGCTTTTCAATGCACTTTATCATCATCGGTCTTCTGCGGTCACTGATGAACAGGCCCCACCAATAGAACAAACTATCAGATATTGCATGGTACAGGAACAGAAAGTAACTAGGCTTTTCAATGCACTTTATCATCATCGGTCTTCTGCGGTCACTGATGAACAGACTTTACCAATAGAACAAACTATCAGATATTGCATGGTACAGGAACAGAAAGTAACTAGGCTTTTCAATGCACTTTATCATCATCGGTCTTCTGCGGCCACTGATGAACAGGCCCCACCAATAGAACAAACTATCAGATATTGCATGGTACAGGAACAGAAAGTAACTAGGCTTTTCAATGCACTTTATCATCATCGGTCTTCTGCGGCCACTGATGAACAGGCCCCACCAATAGAACAAACTATCAGATATTGCAAGGTACAGGAACAGAAGAAGAAGAACGCCCCGATGGTCTAGTGGTTTAAATACCGGGCCAAGATCTCGGGGTCCCAGGTTCGAATCTCGGTCGGGCAACAAAAAGTTTCGAATTTTCGAACGTTGCTCGGGTTTTTGATGACTTACCCGCATTTGGCAAGCGTGGTGATTATGCCAGTACACCCATCATTGCTGTGGTAACTTGAATTCAATGATTGAGGCCTTTTCCCTGCAGTGGGATGATTATAGGCTGTTACTTTACAGGAACAGAAAGTAACTAGGCTTTTCAATGAACTTGATAATCATCGGTCTTCTGAGGCCACTGATGAACAGGCCCCACCAATAGAACAAACTATCAGATATTGCAAGGTACAGGAACAGAAGAAGAAGAACGCCCCGATGGTCTAGTGGTTTAAATACCGGGCCAAGATCTCGGGGTCCCAGGTTCGAATCTCGGTCGGGCAACAAAAAGTTTCGAATTTTCGAACGTTGCTCGGGTTTTTGATGACTTACCCGCATTTGGCAAGCGTGGTGATTATGCCAGTACACCCATCATTGCTGTGGTAACTTGAATTCAATGATTGAGGCCTTTTCCCTGCAGTGGGATGATTATAGGCTGTTACTTTACAGGAACAGAAAGTAACTAGGCTTTTCAATGAACTTAATAATCATCAGTCTTCTGCGGCCACTGATGAACAGGCCCCACCAATAGAACAAACTATCAGATATTGCATGGTACAGGAACAGAAAGTAACTAGGCTTTTCAATGCACTTTATCATCATCGGTCTTCTGCGGCCACTGATGAACAGGCCCCACCAATAGAACAAACTATCAGATATTGCATGGTACAGGAACAGAAAGTAACTAGGCTTTTCAATGCACTTTATCATCATCGGTCTTCTGCGGTCACTGATGAACAGACTTTACCAATAGAACAAACTATCAGATATTGCATGGTACAGGAACAGAAAGTAACTAGGCTTTTCAATGCACTTTATCATCATCGGTCTTCTGCGGCCACTGATGAACAGGCCCCACCAATAGAACAAACTATCAGATATTGCATGGTACAGGAACAGAAAGTAACTAGGCTTTTCAATGCACTTTATCATCATCGGTCTTCTGCGGTCACTGATGAACAGGCCCCACCAATAGAACAAACTATCAGATATTGCATGGTACAGGAACAAAAAGTAACTAGGCTTTTCAATGCACTTTATCATCATCGGTCTTCTGCGGTCACTGATGAACAGGCCCCACCAATAGAACAAACTATCAGATATTGCATGGTACAGGAACAGAAAGTAACTAGGCTTTTCAATGCACTTTATCATCATCGGTCTTCTGCGGTCACTGATGAACAGACTTTACCAATAGAACAAACTATCAGATATTGCATGGTACAGGAACAGAAAGTAACTAGGCTTTTCAATGCACTTTATCATCATCGGTCTTCTGCGGCCACTGATGAACAGGCCCCACCAATAGAACAAACTATCAGATATTGCATGGTACAGGAACAGAAAGTAACTAGGCTTTTCAATGCACTTTATCATCATCGGTCTTCTGCGGCCACTGATGAACAGGCCCCACCAATAGAACAAACTATCAGATATTGCATGGTACAGGAACAAAAAGTAACTAGGCTTTTCAATGCACTTTATCATCATCGGTCTTCTGCGGTCACTGATGAACAGGTCCCACCAATAGAACAAACTATCAGATATTGCATGGTACAGGAACAGAAAGTAACTAGGCTTTTCAATGCACTTTATCATCATCGGTCTTCTGCGGCCACTGATGAACAGGCCCCACCAATAGAACAAACTATCAGATATTGCATGGTACAGGAACAGAAAGTAACTAGGCTTTTCAATGCACTTTATCATCATCGGTCTTCTGCGGCCACTGATGAACAGGCCCCACCAATAGAACAAACTATCAGATATTGCATGGTACAGGAAAAGAAAGTAACTAGGCTTTTCAATGCACTTTATCATCATCGGTCTTCTGCGGCCACTGATGAACAGGCCCCACCAATAGAACAAACTATCAGATATTGCATGGTACAGGAACAGAAAGTAACTAGGCTTTTCAATGCACTTTATCATCATCGGTCTTCTGCGGCTACTGATGAACAGGCCCCACCAATAGAACAAACTATCAGATATTGCATGGTACAGGAACAGAAAGTAACTAGGCTTTTCAATGCACTTTATCATCATCGGTCTTCTGCGGCTACTGATGAACAGGCCCCACCAATAGAACAAACTATCAGATATTGCATGGTACAGGAACAGAAAGTAACTAGGCTTTTCAATGCACTTAACTGTCACTGATGAACAGGGCCCACCCATAGAAGAAACACACAATAAAATTTATTGTGAGTTTCTTTATTTATTTATTAATGATTTTAAACTCTCGCGATTTGAACACATAACATTATTACTAAATACACTGACGGGTCTTTATCGCGTAAAAACATTATAAAGGTAATACCTATTTATTTACCCGACGTTTCGACTGGACCACGGCTTGTGTTGTTATTAGTATAGATTGTAGGCTTAATTAAAGGGTACAATATGTGTATATGGTACAAATATTTTTACGCGATAAAGACTCGTTCGTGTATTTCAATCAATCAATCAAATAATTTATTTCAGGCCTAGGAGCCCATATATAGTTAGTAACATTATTTTTTCTTAAAAACTAGTGTTAGTAAAATAGAGAATATTACATTTTATTTTAAATGGATCGTCATCCATTTTCGAAACAACACCGAGTCCCAACGGTCAACAAAGACCTTGAGAATAGTGTTGGTACTGCCGCGCAACCGCGTCAGCGCCGAAGCACACCTTTTTCTCATTATAGCGGCAAAGCCGTCTGTTCGTGCTTCGGCGAACATTCCAGAGGCGCTGCACCGCCAAGGCAACCCCAACAATATCCTCAAAGCATTGTTGTACTGAACCCGAAGATCGCTGTATGTCCGCCGACTATAACTTATCCAAAGGCTACACGTGTAAAATGTTTGGCAGTATGATTTGAACAGCGTTAGTTTGACCGGTCTAGTACAACGTGCAAACCTTCGAGCCAGCATGTTGCAGCAAACAGCCAGCGACCTGCGTTCTCTCTCTATGTCCAGATTGTCCTTTAGGTACTCAGTGAGCCAGTGACCCAGATATTTAAACGTCTGAACTCTCTTTAGGGCCGATCCACAAAGTGAAATTTCTGGAACCTGTGTATAATTTAGTGACTTAGATTTAAAAAGTAGCCATTCACTTTTATTAGTGTTATACACAAGTCCATGCTGCCTCGAATAAGATTCACAGATGGCCAGCAGCCTACGCAGTCCACTAACAGACGGACTCAAAAGCGCCATATCATCAGCATAGCTGATGTTGTTCATGGATACACCGTCAACGTAGCATCCTACATGAGAGCTATTGAGCTCACCTATCAACCCATTCACATAGAAATTAAAGAGGCGGGGCGAGCTCAACCCCCCTTGCCTTACCCCGCATCTCAATCCATATACATCAGAGTAGGACCCCGCCCATCTAACCACATTTCTCTGGCCACCATACCAACATTTCAAAACAGATACAATCTCTCCAGACAGTGTAGTGTCGCAATAAAGTTTATGCCATAGCAGATCATAATTTACAAAGTCAAATGCCTTGGAGAGGTCCAGAAAACATGCTAATATTGGCGTTTTTCTGGCTGTATAGTAGTGGACAACCTGCTTGAGGCTCAGGATGGCACTCTCGGTTGACAGACCCGGCCTAAAACCAAACTGATTATCGTATGTTTCTAAGTTATTTGATAATATCTTGTCAAGCAGACTGTCCAATACCTTCGATACTATCGTAGCCAGAGATATGGGCCTATAGTTTGAAACATCTGAGGCGTCACCTGTTTTGTCCTTTATCACAGGTACAACGATTGTTCGAGTTAGTTCCTGTGGTAAATAACTATGATTACTACATAGGCTAAAAACATAGCCAGCACTCGTGGCAAATGCACACCTGCATATCTAAGATGCTCTACGCTCAAACCATCGTGACCGGGGGACTTACCCCTCACCATTTGGCGTAAAACATTTTTGACTTCCTTAGCAGTGAAGTTAGTTAAACACGTATTTTCTGTATTTACGACTTTGGTGTCACGGATTTTAGGCAACTTTACAGACGGAGGCTCTACTTTAAAATGGTTCATAAATACATTTGCTATTTCAGTAGGCTAATGCACGCCCGCGACGCTCACTGGGAGGCCAAACTTGTGATTTAGCCTATTAGTGGACTTCCAAAATTTACGAGTATCAAACTGTTTTTTTGAATGGTATTCAGCTATCATATCCATTTTTATTTGTTGTAGATTATTTTGGCAGTATTTCAATTGAGTATTTAGTAATAATATTTAGAAATTCACAGTTGCGAATAAATAGGTTGTGGGTCCGTGTACGACCTAAGCCTTTTTTTGTTATAAATTTTGGGCTTGCTCTTGACTACATACTTAACTATACGGTTAAGAAGAAGTGGTCCGCTGGTGTGTGGGAGAACCTACTGGTTCTCCCACACAGAGGCACTGTTTGTCGCTGGACTCCGGCAGGAGGGTGGTAGCATCCAGGCGGCCTCTTACGAAGCCTACCACCGCAGAGGGGTCTGTTAGCCGTCATCATTGGTTAGAAAACCAAAGATGCCGTTGCCCAGGGTGGACCACTAGGGGTAGATCCCACCGTCCCAAAAAGACCGTCGAATTTAAGTTAAAAACAGTCTCAAAATATGCTTTGAAAACAGTTTAATTACCGTATATTTTGTTTTTGATAGGCGTACGTGAACGGCTGGTCGCTGACGGAACATAAGCGCTTAGTCCACGAGGGATACAAGCGCCCTATGAAGTTTCCATGTAATCTCTGCGATAAGGTTTTTGACGTGAGTATATACACAATATTATTATTGTACAAAGTACAAATGTCCCTTTGGTTTTGTGGTTTATCTTTGAATGAATGAATGAATGAATGAATGAATGAATGAATGAATGATATCGTTTATTTGCATATGAGCACAAAATATGTTCTAATTCCATTTCCAACAGCAGAAAGATAAAAACCGAATAAAAGTTTGACGATCATTTGGATCAGCGGTAGTTAACGCTGCTTCTGACCCATGGGTCGCGGGTTCGATACCCGCACAGTACAAATATTTGTGTGCATGAACATGTCTGTTTGTACTGGTCTGGGTGTTTTCTATGTATTATAAGTGTGTATTTACAAAAAAAAAAGTATATAAGTAAGTTTAACGGTTGTCTAGTACCCCATACGAAAGGGTACTTAATAGTAGCTTAATTTGGGACTAGATGGCTCTGTGTGACCCAGTGAGGCATGTCTTAAATATATAAATATGTCTTAAAAGTGCTTTGCGTACGATATTGTCTATTTAAGTTTGGCCAAGATATGGCCCGGGTTTAATTCCCGAACAACAAGGATTTCGAATTCTCAAAAATTGCTCAGGTTTGTGAGCACCAACTCGCGTTTTGGCAAGCGTGGTGATTATGCCAGTTCATCCAACATTGCTGTGGCAACTTGAATTCAATGATGGAGGCCTTTTCCCTGCAGTGTGATGATTATAGGCTGTTACTACTACTACGAGACCACCCGTGAACATGGGGCTTGTCTCCACCGATCCCGGGATCAGATCGAGTTGGCCACGGATCTCGCCGAGTTGTATCCACTGATACCGGGATCCGTTTCCATCAAAAAATCATGAAATGTTTTTATCCACTGATCTCGGTATCCTTGGCTACACAAAAAATTATAGGTAGTTAGATTCTTAGCAGTCGTGTGTAACAGCGCAAGAAACTCGGTCACATAATAGTGACTTCTTGGCAATAGCCCATATTTGTCCTGAAGCAGTGGTACCATTAAAATATTAGGGTGTATAAAAGCGCCTCCAAGGGCTTATTTGCAGAAATAAAACTGAATTTACTGATTTTACACCTTTTTTTATTCACAGCGCAACTCGATCCTCAAAAGCCACATCAGGACCCATACCGGCGAACGGCCATACCAATGCAGCAAATGTCCAGCTTCGTTTAGTCAAGCCAGTGTGAGAGCCACTCATATGAAACTGATACATTTGAAGTTAACCAGAGATGGCAGGCCGAAGGTCAACGTGAAATGAACATTGTCTTCTGAAAGATAGAGTTTGTTTTACATTTTTCATTCTAGCCAGTGTATGAGCTACTCATAATAATATGAGACCTTTACCTTTGAAATTGACTAAAAGTAGCCGGCGCAAGGTAAAGTGAACATTGCCTGCTAAGAGATAGAGTTCATTTTTGATTGTTCATGTGAAATGCCATGTTTCGTTCAGCTTAGCCAGTGTAAGAGCCACTTATTTGAAACTCATACATTTGAAGTTAACCAGAGATGGCCGGCCTAAGGTCAACGTGAAGTGTACATTGTCTTCTAAGATATAGAATTTATTTTAGACTTTTTGAGTCAAATGTTCTGATGCATTCAGCCAAGTATGTGGATGAATCTCTCATTTGAAATTGACTATATATCGCAGTTGAAAAGTCAAACGTGAAGTGCACATTGTCTTCTAAGAGATAGCATTCATTTTACTTAGTTCACATTGCAATGCCCAGCCTCGTTCAGCCAAGCCAGTGTACGAGTCTATGAGATTTATACGTTTAAAATTGACTAGAGATTTCCGGTCAAAGGTCAACGTGAATATAAACTTGTCAACCATGTAATTAATATTGTGTCCCAAAAAATAAAGTTCATTTAAGATTGTTCACATGCAATGCTCATCTTTGTTTTGTCTAGTGTGAAAACGAAGCTTATTCAATCAAAAGTCGACGCAAAACAACCATTATCTGCTAAAAGATGGAGTTCATATCAGACTTTTAAACTTATAACCAATATCATTGATACTGCGCTGCCTTACAACGCAAATCATTAGGTCATTATCTCTATCATATGGCTCGGTTGCAATTGCTGTGAAAGCGAAAGGAGTGGCTACTAATCTCGCCTGAGCTAAGGCAGACATGGATAGCTTTTCTGATATTTTAATGTGACGTCCTACACCCGTATTTATAAACAAGTAAAAGTAATTACTTGTCTTAAAGTAATAACTTGGTTGACATTAGGTATTCCTTAATCAAGTTATTACTAGAAGTGAGAACTATCAAAAGTTTGCATTCTCAGCCAAATAATAGGACAGTTAATAATGGTGACCTATTTTCTTCACTTGAGCACTAAATAGTAACACAAAGTTATGGCTTTCTTAAGCAATAAGAAATTATTTATTTATAGTATACTCTTGGTTTTAAAGTTCTTAAATTGTTTTCTATTCCAAATGTTATTAATATTAACCACAGAACATAAAAAAACGAGTAGAAGTAGCATCCACTCCTATTTGTATGAAAACCAGTGTAACCAAACTAACACATTTGTGATTAAATCACATTATCACGCACACCAAGAATGTTTTGTAGCGATAAGTTAACTTTAACCACATGAATAAATATTCCCACCAGAATACAAGCTACCTATATGCGGCCCGCTGTTGTTCCACTCACACATAGCGCGGCGATGTACGCGTGACATCTCACCGACGCGTTCACCGACGCGTCGCCGGGGTAAGAACTGGTTTTCGCCGATTCAGTTGCGGTATAAATGACAGGGCTGCCGCCTGCACGTCGCGCGCATTAGACGACATTTATTTGAGTGATTTGGCGGACGAATTGTGATTTTACCATTTCTATGATTCAATTATTTATATAATATTCATTAAGGAAAATTGGTGTTAAATCTAAATAAACAAAGGGTCAGTTACGCACTGCTATGGTTTGTTGCATGATAATTGTATAGAAAATGTCTGGATCGACACAAGTGCAAGAAATCGGAATCCTATCGGAAAATGCCTTAAATATAAGCAATGATTTCTTATTTATTCATCGTAAAGGCTTTAATGCAGGTAACATATCTACAGGCCGGGTTCCTTAAAATACTCTAAATAATTCCTTAAATGTCCTCGTTAATTTAGAAAAAGAAAATATATTGAATTTGATTAAGGTAAAATAGGATTCATGTCGGTTTCCACGTGTTATATAAGTTGTGCTTGTCGTGGTAGCCTTTAATTAAGGCAACACTACAAAATGTAAATTATGAATGATATTTATATTGTCATAGTGTATGCTTTGTTGGCTGTCCTTAAATAAATAAAATAAAAAAAATACTGCCAAGTCCAGATAATTATGTTAATTTTATTGGTGAAATGAAAAAAAAAACACACCAAGATTATTTTAATAATGTGATAAGTATAAAAATAAAATTATAAATTAATTATCTTTTGACATGCCATGCGAATATTTTTCGATCAGTTATTTAAAGAAACTGTAGGTATAAGATTCAGACTGTAACACACGTTATAAAGAAATAAGAAATATTTGAAGAAAAATAAATTATTTAGGGTTAGCCATTTATAAAGTAATTTAACTTTAGTATTGTCAAATTACACTAAACCTTATATTTTATACCTTTTGAAATACACTTTTTAGTATGTAGGTGTGTGTATTCGAAAAACTCGTACTTACCGTTTTTAATTTTTACTACCTATTTTTTTTACTTGCAACAGGTGTCAGCCCTATCAGAATAGTTTAAAAGTCAAGAAGCTTGTACTCTGTAGGGATTTTTACTCATGTGCTTTAACTGTAAGATAGTTGCGCTACCAGACACTAGATGCCTCTTATTCACTATCAAATAGTTCCGCTACGCGACGATAGATGCTACCTAAAAACCATTGATAAATAGGGGTGGGATAGTTACGATAATCATTACGACACTTGTAAGTGTCGATATTTTTGTTATAACAACATGAGAGAGACAGCGTTATGTTTAACATTGTCTCTCTCATCTTCTTAATTATTACAACAACATATTTTCCAAAAAATTATAAATGACTTTTTTATTCTAGGCTATAAATAAAAAAATACTTTCTTTGTTTCAAAATCGTTTTCCCAGAAATGTTTAGAGCAAATGGTGCATGTTTTTCCGGGATATCAATTTTGCCTACCGGTTGCTTCAATCCATTTTTCTTTTATGCCTTGGATCTTTAGGGTACCTCAAATAAATAATATCAAATAATTAATTAAATACGTGTATTGATTTATTTAAACAAGTTATTATACATAATAATATACGAAAAACAAACTACTCCAAAATAAGATAATTTGGCACACAATGTACCTAAGACCCTGTATATTTGATGACCTTTTGTAACTTAGTACTTTCACAGATTACTATTTTTTTTGAATTTATTTTAATTGTTTTAAGTACAATATAACAAAATAAGCAAGCAATTTATAAATCTTCTTTATAAGCTGTACTTAAATAATGTATCATACATAATTATAAGTATCGATAACTAACTTATCGATACTTTACCACATCCCTAAATGAGTAGCGTTTCGAAACATTACAAAAATAAGAATTTACTAAAACATAGTTGCGACCTTATCTCTATGGGCAATGGAATGGTTTTAGGTTGTACTTTTTAATGATTGTTACTATCCGCAAAATTTATAATTTCTTTTAAATTAACGATATAATATTAATTACCGATGGTATGTGACGCCTCATTTGGATAAATTCTTTTTAGTGCTTGATACTGTGCAGGTCAGCATATTTTAAGATTTTTGTCTGAATAGCATAACGTCTAACACGTTCTAGCAACTGTCATCGTCTGAAGCGCGTAAAAGGGGGCGGAAACATGATATACGCCATACGCTGCCGATGTGTGGTACGCGGGGCCCGCCTACTTACTACTTCTATCGTTTTTTATATTCTGTGATATTAACCATTGCTTTGAATTACTCATTATTTGTATTTTCATGCAATTATGTAGTTTCTTTAAAATTGTATCGTCTTAGATACCATGTTAAACAAAAAATCAATTTCTATTCTGTTTTTTATAGGTGGCCTCCGTGGCGGAGTGGCGTACACACCGGTTTTCAAGGTGTCGCCTGCTCCGAGGTCCCGGGTTCGATTCCCGGACGGGTCAATGTAGAAAAAATGCGTTTTTCTACATTTTGTTTGTGGTACCTTCGTTGTTTCTGGTTTCCAAAATACGAATGCTTTAAATAGTTATTCAAATTGGGATCAGAACAATGTATGTCATGTTGTCCACATTTATTTATTTATTTTATTTTATTTTTTTACTCTACGGCAATTTCAAACATTTTAAAAGAATTTATTTTTTCTTTAAGTTACATTCTAATGTTATATACCTCAATACATTGTAGTCTATAAGTGTTGCATAATAAAAAATAATAATACGTAAGTATATTGTAATAAAGTGATATTACAATAAGTCAAATTAATAAACGATAAATTATTACAATGATTTTGTTGTTTTCATTTCCATTACCAGTTGTTTTATCTTTCTGAAAGAAGGCCTCTCCAAAAGGTTTTGACATAGTCCCTACCCTTGGCAGCCGGGTGGCGACCGCAGTTTAGCCGATGATAGGGGAAAACGCTGCTGCATGGCTCCTTAAGGCGGTTTCCTTTCGTTTAAATAAATAGAGACAAACTTCTTAGCGTTCCAGAAAGAGAAACTCTGAGTAGCTCCCGGGACTTGTGACACGGGTGTAGGTTTAAGGGGCCCCTTTCCGACGTACATCAACACCACAGACATTGATAGGCTAGATGCCCCAAGTGTACGTAGGTACTGCGCGTGTCAAAAAAAGGTTGAACATGTTCAACTTTTGACCGCGCTTGTTATTGAAATGTGCGTATTTTATTTAAAAAACAATTATTTTATCTTATTTGTGTCTATTACTATGTAAATACATGTGTACCTGTGTGCATACTACATGTTTAAATTACATTGCTGCATTTAATTTTAAAGGTGTTGTACCTGTTCATTGAAGCAAGCAGTGAACGCAAATTACGGCACGCGCGGGTGTCATAGAAATGAGTGCATTTGTGGCATCTAGGCCTATCAATGTCTGTGATCAACACTCACCTTCACTACTCGTGTTTCTCTCCCTGCCCAGCCAAATCTGGTACGAACCTGCTTATGCATACTCTGTCTCTGATTTTGCCGTCCAGAGAAATAAAGACAAAAGTTGTTTTCTATCTCCGATATGCCAAAACTGGCGATAGATAGGTAGATTATTGGGACCGGCCGTTAGACACTTTCACTAGTATAGAACTTAATACTGTTTATGAACACGTATTTGATGATGAAAATTAGCAAAAGTAACATTTAAGCATTTAACGAAGTTAACAGGAAAACTAGAGATAAGTAGGTATTGCAACTTGCAAGCTGTTTTATCTTTGAAAAACATTTAAAGAAGGGAAAGTTTTTAACAAATCCAATAGAAAATTAGTTCGTTAAGGTTAAAAGATGTAGGTACTTATAAATTTACGAACGATGTGAGATTATGGAACAACAAATTTAATAAGTCAGCATTTGTGACGTGCAACTACGAATTCCGCAGTTCGTCATACCTTTGCCGGGTTTTCAGGATTTCGTACCTAACCCTTTACCCTTTAAGGATCACTTTATTCTACGGTCTGTCTCTCAAGGCTGTTTATCTCGAGAACGCGTATACGTATTTTGTTGGAATTAAAACCATATGGATACTTAGGTCTACATTCTTAGGGGAGGCCTATGTCTAGTAGTAGGCATCGTTTGACTGAGAAAATGATGATGGATGAGTACAAAAGACAAAGTGGTTACTTTCCCAAACTTAACAGAACGAAGCCGCTCTGTTTCAGAGGCCTTAAGGTGGCGGTTCGCGCCCATGACAGAGATAAGCGAACGAGACAGGAGACCGAGACTGGAGACCGCGACCATCACTTGACGCTATGTAATGTATGCGCGTCAGTTCGCGAGCGAGACAGAGACAGGAGACAGATAGCATACATAAGTGATGGTCTCGGTCTTCTGTCTCGGTCGCTTGTTTCTGTCGCGGCGCGAACCGCCACCTTTACTGCGATGTCCGCAAATGCGAATCTACCCGTCTCTGTCACATACTTAAAGACATTGGTAGGAGTAAGAAAGACATAAAATTTAGATCTAATGAATCAGATCTGCAGATCAAATCCTCACATGGACGACCCAGTTGGTTTACTAGGCTGTTACGCCCACTACGCAAGGTGGTACGCCCTAAAAATGGTTCTAGATCAATTATATAATATCCAGAATAATCAAATGTTTATAACAAACTTGACTTCTCAATGGAGTCGTACCTATGTACGGAGTAAAGCCTCTGGCTTCAGTGACACGTGACGTAACAACGCAACAGACGCGCACGCTTCCCGCGCGTAATCGCTTCCCGCTTCGAGGTGCGAACTGCGATTGATACGATATGATAGATCCGACGATTGGTCCAGAGATAGCTATGTTTTACAATTCCATTAATAAGTTCAACATTCATGTACTTATTGGTTGCTCAATTGGTCAGAGCAGGGTTAGTCACCTGGTAAGTGAATGGCGGATTCAAGTCCCACCTAAGACAGTTGTAATTTTTATATAAGTATTTTTTTTATTTCGAGTGGACCTATAACTGAAAGCTTATATGGAAGGCTTCATTCAGTTAAACCGGGCAGAATTTTGGCGAGCGCTGAGGTCACTCAGCCTAGGTCCGCCGCTCTAGCGGGCGAGATAGGGCCGGTGTGGGGTGCAAAAGGCACCCTACCACATGGTGAACCCCCAACAGTGGTGGCGCCGCCGGAACCGGAGATGCCGTGGCATCACGGTCGGGCTCCATTCTGGCATAGCACAGATCGCACAGCATTTTTATTCAAAGAATTATATTTTCAATCTCAAAACCTATTTCTTTAGCTAACCTAAAGCTATTTCTTGTTTTGATTTATATATGTATATAAAAAATACAAATACGTAACACGATTTGGTGATAATTGCAAATAAAAAAATAAAAATAGAAACAAAAAGAAATAATGAACGATTAATATAAGTTTTATTTAATTAAAGAAAAGCGTGAAGTGTATCATATCTACATGTAGATCACTCGCTAATGCTTATCATCATAATTTGTACCAAAAAGGCGTGAAAAATATGGCATAGTGTAGGAAGTGTAGGAACTCCTCAAACATCATTACTTCAATTTTATCAATAACATCATGTTTATATATGTATTGATGATTTTATATTTTTACTTAGTTCTATTTATTTTATAAGGTCTGGGTATACTGTCTTACTTTCATGGAGAGGTTCAATAAAGAAATTAATTAATCCTGGCGACCCTAATCAGGATAATGGGATATTTATTTATTTATTTATTTACACTTCAATGCACATACAAAGCTGTACAAATGGCGGACTTAATTCTAAAAGCATTCTTCACCATTCTTGATATTCTAGAATTCATTGTTGTAACGTCATCGGTCCCAGACAGTCGGCAAAGTTGAAATAAAATCTGACCAGTTAAAGTGGAACAAAATCGCGTTCAAAGGAGTTGGTCACAATCAAACATACAGACAGTCTGAGACGCCCTGTTTTGATCTGGGGGCTTAAGTACCGGGCCAAGATCTCGGGGTCCAGGGATCTATCACCGGGTAAGATAACAAGAGTTTCGATTTTTTTAAATTTGTTCGGGTTTGTGATTACCAACCATCATTTGTAAAGTGTGTTAATGCTGCCTGTACTAATCATTGCTACTGTGGTAAGTTGAATTAAATTATGGAGGACTTTACCTTGCAGTGGGATGATTATAGGCCGTTACCTAAACATACAGGAAGCTTATAAAACAATGTTAAATACCGGCTAAGTACACGTGGCGTGCATGCAGTGTCTCTGCCAAGACAAGCAAAAGGAAGTGCTTCCTTACGTTTCCAGAAAAGATAATTCGGAACCACGTTTTGCGAAATGGTAGATACCAAAAGCCAGTAGATTTTCGCGAAGCGCTTTGATGTATACTCTTTCTGGATAACTTTGAATCCGTCCGTTCGCCTATTGTCAAAACCGTTTATATCGGAACCAGGTTTCGAGTTGCAATTTTACTATTTTAAACACAGGTCTACAATCCTTTGTGAAAAATCAAACATGTATTTTTTAACTTGAAAAAATAATACGGCCTTTAATGACGCAAAAAAATTAATATTTTGAGGTTCAAAATTATTTAGTAATCCGTTCGCTAGCTTTTGAAATAATAACAGAAATCGTTGTACCAACTTTCCCATTTTTAATACTGTTAAGGATATACCGGTTCGTGATATACAGAGTGAAATTTTAACCACTTTCCAAATTTAAATATATCAATCTACGAAGCAAAAATCAAATGACGTATTTTTTCTTTTGGTATAGTCCAGTACAAAAATATCAAGATAAAGCACTTAGAACATGTCCGCCAAAAATCTAAAATTATTGATACGACATCCTAGTAACACTTTTTTTACGCGATGTGTATCGCATTCATTCATTACAATACTATTCATAAGTTTTTGATTTTCCCTTTATAACTTAACAGGTCTAGGACCGTAAAAATTGAAAACTATAACGCGAGAAATATTTTCGGGTGACAACTTGATTTACATCTTTTACTTCACTAATAGGCTCTAAATATGATACTGAACACATATAACAATTTTGGAAAGTGGTTAATTTTTATCCTGTATCTCGCGACATATCCCCTAGTCATTCCTCCCGCTGTCCCGCCGGATCTCGGCACATCCGCGGCTCCCCCCGGATGTAGCCGGGTCCCGTGAGAGACTCCAAACACCAGCGCTCTTCGCGTAAGTATTCCAATAATAATGAAAACTAAACATTTTCGATAGTAACTAATATATTTACTAACCGACGATAGAGTTCGACAGTTACACCGATTACTTTTTTTTGTTCGATCACTGTTTTTCTTTTCAGCTCAGAGTTTGTCCCATAAATATTTGAAAAAAAAAATGCAAATTGTAAGGAAATAGGAAATAGCTTTTAAAATTATTTTAAACTTCAATCATTTGTCAGATAAATTTTACCAACTATAATCAAACAAGGGGTTACTGACAATCAAGCGCCGAAACTATGTCGTGTGGTTGTTTTTTAGGGTTCCGTACCCAAAGGGTAAAAACGGGACCCTATTACTAAGACTTCGCTGTCTGTCCGTCTGTCCGTCGCTCTGTCACCAGGCTGTATCTTAAGAGTCGCGATAGCTGTACAGTTGAAATTTTCACAAATTATGTATTTCTGTTACCGCAATAACAACAAATACTAAAAACATAATAAAATAAATATTTAAGGAAGGCTCCCATACAACAAACCCGTTTTTTTTGACGTTTTTGGTACGGAACCCTTCGTGCGCGAGTCCGACTCGCACTTGGCCGGTTTTTTAATCAATACTTAAATGAGACCAACACTGAGCTATACTTGGTGAAGAATAATGCGTGGTCAAACAGAATACACATCTATATCGTCATCACATCAGTCCACTGTTGGACACAGGATTCTCCATTAGGCGGGTATTGCCATAATTTCTTCGCTTTGCGACCGAACTTTGGTCAATTATAACGACCATTTGGATCAGCGGTAGTAAACGCTGCTTCTGAGCCATGGGTCGCGGGTTCGATCCCCGCACAGTACAAATATTTGTGTGCATGAACATTTCTGTTTGTAGGTACTGGTCTGGGTGTTTTCTATGTATTATAAGTATGTATTTACAAAAAAAAGTATACATACCTATATAAGTAAGTTTATCGGTTGTCTAGACCCTATACGATAGGGTACTTAGCTTAGTTTGGGACTAGATGGCTCTGTTGTGTGGCCCAGTGTGGCATGTCTTAAATATTATATTATTATATAATTATGGGAAGACGCTGCTGCCAGTCTTCTGGCAATACTTTTAGTCATCTCTTACGGCTCCCATAGGAAAAGAAGAGGTGACACTATTATTTTAACGTGCTGGACCACACGAGGCATTAATAATGTGTGTGTAATTAATATACCTAAATCTATTTTATTGCACTAACAAGAATAGAAATATCACAAACCAGATGTATGAGTAGGCGGTCTTATCGCTAAATGCGATATCCAACAAACAGCTTTTGGGTAGAGGGAACTATTTTTTTGGTAGAGATGGGGGTAGCGAAGAGGCCCATCTTGGATTGACAGGTATACGGATAGGTACTTAAGTATTTTACACAGACCCACCTAATTTTTGTGAAAATACATTAAAAATTTAAAATACACTGTCTTGAATATTTTTTTTACTGTTTTAGGTATTACGATTTACAGCAGTGATTAATTTACTTAAAAATCAGTTTCGAAACATTATTTGGAATTTTATACCGCCTGTATTCGTCATGGATGATGTAAGATTCCATTAAAGAAATATTTTTACAATTCGGTTTAGTAGTTTTGATACAAATAAATAATCAGTCAAGCATTTCCTATTTATCGTTACTTTAGGTACCTTTACTTTTATAATTATGAAAGTGACTCTTTCTCCCACAGATAAGATAACCTCTACACACATAAACAGCCCAACCCTTAAGATACCAACGTTTGCATATACCGGGCCTACTAAGGTCAGACCTCAGAATGCAACCAGAAGTAGGTCACTCGATCGATACGCCGAACTTGAAACATGACCGTATGGGGAGCTTTTGGCGCGAGCTTCCAATACCAAGAACAAGCGGCTCTTTGAGATCCTGTTGATTTTGATTTATGAATTACTAGCTTTTGCCCGCGACTTCGTTCACGAGAAGGAGTTATTTTTGGTTTTTTTTTTGTGGATCCGGTTAAAAAGTATCCTATATCATTCCCCAAGGTCTAATCGACCATCGTCCAAATCGGTTCAGTGGTTTTTGAGTTTATTCGTTACAAACAGCAGCAAAATCTAACTTAAAGAGTTTGCAGTGTTCCCAAAACAAAATAATTAAGACTCTTTTCAATTTTGACTACCTAACAAGTACACACATCATATATGAAAAAACAAAATTTTTATACCTTAAACAGCTATATACTTATACAGTCTGCATACTTATTAGAAAAATACTAAAAAAGGAAATACATTCTGATATTATTTTAGAGAAAAGAAGTTATAAATACAATTTAAGAGACACAAACAAAATAACTATAAAGAAATCAAGAACAAATTACGGAAAAAGCAACATCATCTCTGGGGGTGCAAAGCTATATAATAAGTTACCAATAGAAATTAAGGAGACTGTAAGTTTTAATATATTTAAGTGAAAACTAAAATCATATATCTATACCAACATTTATTAAGCATATTTAGCTATTGTCGACGCACTGTTTTTCGATTTGCCACCATATTGTTAACTTTATTTATAATAATATTTAATTCTCATGTAAGCGAACTATGTTCTTTTGAGAAATAAAGATCTATAAACCTAACATACACACACAAAAATATAAATCTTTACTCTTTTAGTGTAGATTAGTGTAGAAGTTTAGATGGAGATGTAGATGTAGTTGAAACTAGTTTAACCAGTCCCATACCAAAATGGCACTTCAAACCTTAGA
Organism: Anania crocealis; assembly: GCA_949315895.1. Classification (NCBI taxonomy): domain Eukaryota; kingdom Metazoa; phylum Arthropoda; class Insecta; order Lepidoptera; family Crambidae; genus Anania; species Anania crocealis. The sequence continues at coordinate 2,853,752 of OX438874.1, read as the reverse complement.
CAACAAAATAGGTTTTTTTTTTATATTTATTACAGAAACCAACAGCGTATTTTAAAGTATTGATTGACAATAATTTTGTACTTAAAGTAAGGCCAATAACAGGTTTCCTTAATTAAACTAAGTATTTAGCATCACATACAGATATGTTTGTAACTAAATAGGTACTTGCTAATAATGTGGATAACATGTACCACCATAAGTTAGATAAGCTAAATCAAAGTATAAAAAACATGAACTTAAGAAGTCACTCCATAAGCACCGTTTCCCTCCGCAAAACAGATAACCTTCGGCATACAACGTGAAAATAAATCCTTACCCCTACAACGTGGGGTTATTATAACCCCATAGTAAATAGGGTCAAATTAAGGGTATTAATTAAATACAACGGCTTAGATAGAGTTTTTGGCTTAATAACTTATATAGTAATAATTAAAACCCAATTTAATTAAGAAAATAAACTTTATTTATGAAAAAGAACACTAAATACAAAAGTGCTTCTAAAATTCAACAAAGTTCCCATAAATCTATAAAAAATTACGTGGGTGATTTATATTTATAGGAATTTTTGGTCTAAGCCAATATTATTAAACTAGAAACATAACACATTATAAAAATATACAGAAATAACTAAGTTTGTCTACCTATTCTAGCTAGATCATTCATTTGTATAAATCGGTACATTTTGGCAGATCTGATCGACGTGTTCCTTACATATGCCAACATCGTCTTGTACTATAAAATAATTTATATTGGCATGATTCAACTAGGAGAAAAACAAGGTCAGTGGCCAGCGTTTACTGCTGCGGGAATCATCGTACGTTCTTGAAAGCTTGTCAACTAAATCGACTCCACTTTTGCTGTATTGTGAGACAACTTTTCTTCAAGTAAAGCCGCCGCAATATTATCTTGAATCCTATATGCCGTGTTAGTTAAACTATATCTGTAACAGAAAATAAGCTACATAAATATAATCGAAATTAGATTGAAAATAAGAGAAAAACATAAGAATGCATACATACCTTTTCAGCACCGTCCCATACAACGTGGGGTTAAAAACACCCGGGACCCGCTATACCCACGCGCATACACGAGCGCGGTCCGCGCCGCACTCATCCAAGCTTACGAGTTGACGTGGCAATGCTTAACGCTCAGCTACTTGAAATTTCAATGTTATTGCTCGATTATTTCTCATAAATTTACGTATTTTTCTCGAGCTGGGGTTAAAAATACCCCACGTTGTATGCCGAAGGTTAAATATGTTTTTTATTCACAAACACGAGTATAGAAAGAGTAGTAATGAATAGTTTTTTTTTAATATTTAAAACGCACTAATTACCACTGCATCTTCCACAATGATCAAGGTGGATGTCCCATAAACATACAGAAAACAACTATCTATACAGATCACTATGCTCGGCAACAACAGTTCTACTTATAGTTAGTAAGTACCTAATAATTTTTATCTAAGCTTCCAACTATTCGCAATTGGATCTGAGGCCTTAGACCGCAACACAATGTCCGAAAATTCGAATCCATCTGTCCCTATTACTCATACCGATGTTTTGAAGTATCTGAAAGAGACAGATATATCCGTAAATTCGAGCTTCGTGCTACAGAGTAAGGCATCTGTAGCGGCCTTAGACAAGTGGCTCCCTTATATCGTTTACGCTAGACGAATAGATGTCAAATGTATGAAAATATGATAAGCTTACGATCGTTCGATCGATTCTTAATGTCATTTTCATTATTTTTCATACATTTATTGTTATCTATTCGTCTGGCGTTTCATACCAGCCTTATTGGAAATTCAACATGCTGATCATCTCAACATTCATACATGACTTAAAGTTGAAGTATTTTTTTATTATGCATTTTCACCAGACACAAAAAAATAAACCACAATGAATAATTTCTGCCGTTTGATGTTTCTATATAAGTACTTAAACTTCAATAAAAAAAATAAACTTTGTTGGTACTTACAACAAAATCAATTAGAATTAAAATAGAACTTTTTTAAGAAAAAGTTAAAATTTGCCACCAAATAACACACAAAATTGGAGATCTTTGAATCCAAACAAGGAATCAACGAGATAATTCAAACAGTAAAAGTAAAAGTAAAGTAACAGTCTATAATCATCCCACTCCAGGGTAAAGGCCTCCATCATTGAATTCAAGTTACCACAGCAATTATGGGTACCATACTGGCATAATCACCACGCTTGTCAAATGCGGTGCGGCGGGTCAAACCCGAGCAATGTTCGAAAAATCGAAAATTTTTGCTGTCAGACCCGGGATCGAACCCGGGTCTGGTATTTATACCACTAGATCAACGGTTTTTTTGACAAAATTTTAAGTAGGTAAATGTTATTATAATGTTAATGAATATTTTTATGGATAATGTATAAATGTATATTTTGCATGCTATCAAAATAGCTAAATAGGTTTAAGTGCTTTCCAAAAATGTATAAACACCCACTAAATGTGAAAATTACCCTATTTAGAGCAAATAAATGATTGATTGATTGATTGATTGAACGGGACGAAATTAACTTTTAATTCAAACATCGACTCAAAATTGGAGGCTTATTGTTTAATGTTATTAATCAGTTATTTATTTTAATTAAAAATGTCTGATTCCCATGCTCATTAACTTTGAAGTAGGTACTACTTCAGCTCCATCGTCTATGTGTGTATGTTTATCGTTCGAGTTCGAACTCTGTTGTTGTAGTAGTGCGGTCCAAAAACTACGTGATTTCGATTTCTATTACGAAACATTTTTTCTGATAAATGATTTTACGGATTAAACTGGTGTTTAGGGTTAATATATTTAAGTTAAAAAACCTACGATTCGAACACATCGTTAGAGGTCACGGGTAGAGTGAAAGACGAACTGGCGAACGCTGTAGTGTCCGAAACGTCAGGATAAGCCAAAATATAATGTAAAACCTTAAAGCTTCGCTCCTATTAGTCGCAGCGTCATGTTATATAGCCTAAAGCCTTCCTCGATAAATCGTCTATCCCACACAAAAAACATTTTTCAATTCGAACCAGTACTTCCTGAGATTAGCGCGTTCAAACAAACAAACAAACTCTTCAGCTTGATAATATTACTAGCTGTTGCCCGCGACTTCGTCCGCGTCAATTTCTGTTACTATGATTGCGACTATTTTTGCAACATTTTTCACTGATGGTTCGCTCCTATTGATTGCAGCGTAATGTTATATAGCCTAAAGCCTTCCTCGATAAATGGACTATCCAACACAAAAATAATGTTTCAATTCGAACAATTACTTCCTGAGATTAGCGCGTTCAAACAAACAAACTCTTCAGCTTGATAATATTACTAGCTGTTGCCCGCGACTTCGTCCGCGTCAATTTCTGTTACTATGATCGCGAATATTTTTGCAACATTTTTCACTGATGGTTCGCTCCTATTGATTGCAGCGTAATGTTATATAGCCTAAAGCCTTCCTCGATAAATGGACTATCCAACACAAAAATAATGTTTCAATTTGAACAATTACTTCCTGAGATTAGCGCGTTCAAACAAACAAACAAACAAACTCTTCAGCTTTACCTATAATATTAGTATAGATTTCAATGCATAGTGTTCGTATTGGTAAATCCAAGGTACAAAGAGTTTTTTTATTTGGCTTAGAAAGGATGTTGCCTTCTATTCTAATTTGTATTGGGTCTAGGTTCGTGGATTATGGTCGTGATATAGAACTAAGTGAATGAACTGTTAAAGCAAATTATCATCAACCCACACAAACCCAAAGTTTGACAAAGGCCTCAAAGGCCACGTTTAGCTAACGGATTAGCAATTGCAGTAAAGCAAATAAATAAAGCTGCTACCGGGCTTCTAGCGGTACTCCTTTAGAAGCTTTAACGACTCCCATAGGTCGAGAAGAAGTGGTGCTATTTTTGTCTGGCTAAAATCACGAAACATTGCCTATCAGTTTGAATTCAGAGGTCACATTGAACGAGTACACTGAACTTCATAAATTAATTACGAATACAAACAAAACGCTACGCTATTACAAAGCATCCAACAAATTGCAATGTTGTAAATATTTACCGAATTTTTATAACATGATAAGTAAATGAAAACAAACCTAATTATAAGAGGAATAGAAAAGAAAGTCCTTTATACATTCTGCAAAATACATGATATATGAAAACAAACTTAATTCTAAGAGGAATAGGAAAGAAAATCCTTTAAACATTCTGTAAAGAATGAAGAGTTAATAGAAGTTATTAAAGTTAGTTTGTTTTGGGAGTTTAAGCCTCTGAGGAGTAACTGAGTAAGTGAAGGTTTGGGTTGGCAGCTGATGGAATGGTTTACTTCAGACCTTTTTGAATTAAGACATGTGTGCCGTACTACGGATTTAAGAGACAGTGAAAACCACAATAAGTGTAACACATTCCTCCAACCTTCGAAATAAAGGGGAGGTTTTTTAATTACTAAATTGCCTACGTCTGTTCACTTAGTTGAGAGATTTAAGGGTTTTTTTTTCAACAAAGTTTGCTAACAGACGAGAGATAATATAAATTTATTTTCTACATTTACTGGACCGGAAATTGCACACGAAACGGTGTACTAAGGTTTTCATAATTACTTATTTGCAAAGTTTTATTAAGTCTAATAAGGTTTTGAGTGTTTATGAATGCCTTTACAGTTGTAAACAGAGTATTATGCTATAAGTTTGTAAACGTAAAATTCTGACCGTATAATGATTAATATTGCCGGATAATATACATACACATTATATCAAACCACTGCTAAACATAGACCTCTAAAAAAAAAAAGTTTAGCCATTATCACCACGCTAAGCAATGGGAATGGCGATCCCCGTTCGGCAAATGGTGGGGAGAAGACACAGCTGCCAGTTTTCTTCTGGCAGTACTCTTTTAATCGCCTCTTACGTCCTCGACCAAAGAACAAACAAGAAACCGTTCAATGTAGAAAAAAAACTATATTATCTCTTGTCTAGGTGTTTGTGGTACCTTCGTTGTTGTTTTTACAAAACAAGTGGCTAAAAGAGATACTTTGTTGCAAAGAAAATAAAGATATTTATATCTTCATTTTCTTTGCTTTGTTGTCAGAATGATGTGATGTTGTCCACGTTTATTTCTGTTGAAAAGGTCAAACACAACTTTTTTCTATTCACTAGTTAATGTTTTTATTTAAGTAATTGTTTTTCGACATCAAATCTGAATATCAGAAATTAATGTAGAAACCGCAAAATAAAGCCTTCAAATTAACAGCATCAAAATACATTATCATCTCGTCAAAGTGAGAAAAATGCGAGAACCATTGGTACTGTTTCCAGGACTCGGTCTTACGACGCATGCGCGCTGTCCAGGATGCTGTGAAAACAGCTCTTTGTTTGAGCAGAGCTGGGCAGAACGCGAGAACATCCGGGACCCTTTTACTTAGGGATAAAAACGCGGGAATCACACGTGAGTACCAACAAAGTAATATTTAGACTTGATACTTGAGCCTTTAGTATGCAAAATAAGTTTGTCAGGGTAATTGATTAATAAATTCATGTATGTTAATTGTTAACTGTTACTTAATTATTTTTGAGTAGCCGATTCGGTCGCTTGTTGCATTCTAATGTGTGTGTGTGTGTGTAATTTTTTTTCTGAGTCGTAGTAAAAGACGAGTTAATGTAGTAATTATTATTTTAATTATTTTATTTATTGCAAAAATATACTTAGAACTATGTACATACACAGAGCTAAAGTACAAACCCTATTAGGGTACAGCAATGTAAGAATATCATAGAAATACAAAGTTATTTTAAATTGTCTGTCAAAAATTCTTCTGCCTTACAGTAACTCTTTCTAATTAATAAGTTTTTTAGTTTGCCTTGAAAGGTTTTGTCTGAGTCTAGTAGTTTTAGGGAATCTGGAAGCTTATTATAAATCAGAACGCTTCTATAAAGTGGGCTATCTCTGAACATTTCTATTCTAGGTTATTCAAAATTAACTTAGTGTTACGATTACGACGGTCACTCTTAACGAAACTAAAGAGATGTATATGTTTCCTTACGAACATTGCGGTTTCTAATATGTAGATACATGGCAGAGTCAAGATTTTCTCATTTATGAAGTCACTAAATAAGCTTTATTCATTAGTATTAACAGTTACCGCATACATATTACTTATTAGCTATTATAAATACGAAGCTTTTTGCCAATCGAGAATACGGGAAAGAGCTAACAGCATTGTCAGGCTTGACAGGCTTTTTTAGTAAAAATGTATGTTTTTTGAAAAATAACGACTATCTATATTATCATTGCTAAATAGGCACAATTTAAATAAGATATAGCACAAAATTAAAATTGAGACACAGAAACGACAAATGAAAAAAAAATGAATTTCGCAGTAAATAAACAATATCAGAGTCACTTTCGGAAGCGCATCACCCTGGAACTATGCTCAGAATTTATCTAAAATTTTCTAATTTAAAACTACAAGTAGGTAATTTCATGACTGAAAAACTTTGTACTTGTGAGTTTATTCATTTTAGACCATCCTAAAGGAATCGTAATGTTTTCCGAGATGAAATGTAGCTTAGTGCTATTCCAACTTGGAATCTATTTTCGCGAAATATCCTTCTGATCCATAGCCTTTTTAGCGCAATTGATTAAACATCTATTTAAACTTATGCAGCGTGGAGTTTCATTATAAGCAGACAAAAGGGTCGTAAATAGTTAAATTTGTTCTCAGTAACGTTAGATGATACCTTTAAATTGTTACTTCAAAGAAGAGCAGGCGTGCTTGGTGTCACTTCGAAGTCGCGTAGCCATACGTGACATTATTTTGTCCAATTTTGGAAGAAAGTATGTAACATTTAATTAGTATTTGTCACTGTCATTCATATATTACTACTCACTCAATGGTATTACATATTATTGTACGCACTCAAAAATCTTTTATAGGTAGGTGATTTCTATAGTAAAGATAATTTTCCAGGACTCTAACTATCACTAGACCAAAATTTCAGCGAAGTCGGTTCAGTGCCTTAAGCGTGGAGGAATAACACACAGACAGATCCTTTGATATTTACTATTATATGGATTTGATTGGTACTTATTTTCTGAGAAATTTTCTCTTTCAACAAAATTTTTGGTAAAAACGAAGTGTGGAAAAGGATTAAGTACAAAACTAAGTATGGAAAAGGATTAAGCACCTATGCGGTAGTTAATATCCGCTAAGAGTCCCGGGTTCGCCTCCCTGTCGGTTTAATGTACACTCGACAGCACATCAAGTTAAACAGTTGAACTGCGTTAACAGCTTTTATTACGTAGGACATAAAGGCGGTCTCAAGGTCAACATGTATAGTCTGATATGCCGCCGTGTGTACAAAACAATTGCATGATACCATGATGCGTAAGAATTACTATACTTTTTTAGATTTTCCTTATTATTTTGTAGAGTCAATCGTATCGAAGCGGCTTCTTTATCATCTTTGTAATACATAACATTCCAAACTTTTGTCGTGTCACGTAATATGTGTTTCTTTTGTACATGTTTTCCTCCTTCTGGGTTCAAAGGAAGCGTGACCTAAGATGTCTTCTAAGTATAGTAACGAGATGTTTTGTCCCACTAACCTATTTCTATGAGCCTGTCAATTTCTTCGCGACAATATAAGTATTTCAAGCGGCGTTTTTAAAGCAACTTTAGTTACTGCCTTAGTTCAGTTAAAACATAGGGAAAGATATATACACTATATAATATAGTATATTTCTTTCCCTATGGTTAAAATCAGTCTTATTTCTGCAAATAGGCCCCAGGAGGTTTTACACGTCGCAATATTTAAACCTACCACTGCTTCAAGACAAGTCTGGACTAGTGCCGAGAAGAAGCAGCGCAAGAAACTCGGCCACTATTGTCAGCCTCTTTTTAAATAAACTTTTACAAAAGATTTAAGCAAGTACTTGCTTAAACCTTGCTGGGACAATTTAATGCCACACTTTTCTATCATTTAAATAATCATTAACAGTGTAATAGCCCTTTTTCATTAAAATTACTAATTACTAAATAATTCACTAAAACTATTAAATAAGTAGTTTCTGTTGCCCGCGACTTCGTTCGCGTCAACTACTGTTATTATGATCGCGACTATTTTGCAACATTTTTCACTCATGATTCGTTCCTATTGGTCGCAGCGTGATGTTCTATGCCTAAAGCCTTCCTCGATAAATGGACTATCCAACACAAAAATAATTTTTCAAATCGGACCAGTACTTCCTGAGATTTGCGCGTTCAAACTAACAAACAAACAAACAAACAAACAAACTCTTCAGCTTTATATATTAGTATAGATTTATTTGTGATACGATTTAAGTTTATGTACTGGAAGTTCAGCAATACCCTGTGGTAATTTTATGAAAATACGAATACAATCAATTTAGTTAGACAAACTTAGCAAAGCTTAAGTAAGTATCTACTGGTAGATAGATAAGGGATCATCTTCCTTAGCACATATCAGTGCACAGCTAAACATAGGCCTCACAAATCCAATGTTTAATATTAAATCCGTCACTCCAATGGTTTGCAATGGAGTGACGGATTTTACTCGAAACTAAGAGAGTGGAAGAGTACATGTACTTGGGTCAACCTTTGAGTTTAGAAAGGAGAGGGCAAGAACGCGAAATTAAGCGCCACATCCAGTTATGTTGGGGTGCTTTAGCCAAGTTGTCCGATGTACTCAAACCTAGACAAGTTTGACACCTTTAAACCTCAAGCGCCAAGTGTATGAGCAGTGCATTATGCCGGTAATGGTTTATGGAGACCTGGACTCTTACCAAACAGATGATCCACACGCTTCAGGTCACTCAGAAAGCAATGGAGGGAGCTATGTTAGGGATTTCCCTTCGCGATCAGGTTCGCAACACCGAAATAGGCAGGAAGACGAAACTAACGGACATAGCCGAAGTCATTGCGAAAAGAAAGTCGTGGGTGGGCCATATATGTCGTCAAGATGATGGGAGATGGGGACGAAAATTTCTTGAGTGGAGACCACGGACAGGTCGCAGAAACGTAGAAAGGCAGCCAGCAAGATAGACAGATGACCTTAGACGAGCGGCAGGACGAGAAAGGATGCAGCAAGCCCTGGACCGCTGGCTATGGAAACAAATGGAAGAGGCCTACACCCAGCTTTGGGTTGCTAAAGGCTGAGAAAGGATTTCGCCATAATCGTTACGCTGGGAAAGGATTCTTAACTGTGTTCCATCAATAAGTTTGGTTCATGCAATTGGTGTCTCAAAACGCATCTCTACATTTGTACCATAATCGCATCCTACAAGCTCCAAGATTTCTGATATTAAAAGGACAAACAATGTCAACCCGATAACAAATCACTTAAAACAGTCGTCTCGCGTCCACGCCAATTTAAAACCTCTTTAGACTCCTAACAAGTATAACCAACGTTCACTTTACAGCTAGGAAATAGGTCGGTTTAGGGCTTAGCGCGCCGCGTATCATTTGCCTCCATTAACGGCGGCAATGTCAGCCGACAAACTCCCGCACAGATATGAAACGACACCATCCGGAGGGGGATCAATTGCTATCAGAGCAATGCTCATAAATTCTTTCTACTGCTGACAGTTGCACGGTTCACATGTATCCCATCCTGTGGTCCTGCCATGCTGGCATCAACCACCACATTCGATCTGAAGCATGAGGCGGGAGAGCACGCGTTTGACAGTTGCGCCGCCGCCATTTTAGCGAGTTTGACGTTTGGGACGTTCGGTTGACGGTTTGAATTTGAATAGTGTTGTACAATGCGATCGGTGCGGTGATGTGCAGTGTTGGTCTGTGATGTGTGTGTGAGTTTAAAGTAAGTTCTCTTTACATTCCTTTATTTATTGTGGATTTTTTATGTTGAAAAAAATAATTGAAGTGGTCTTAAAGATTTAAAGTACCTAGGTAACTGAACAGACTAAATGGTCGCTGTCGATAGCAGCTGCATTTTTTAAACTGTGTATGTGTACCTAATTGAGAATTCATTTATTGACTTGATTTGTCCAAAATCGTTATAATACAATAATTTTTAATATTAATAAATATTAATAGGTCCTAGCAAACTTTATAAAGTGCAAACTAATATATTCAGTAGTTCAGATCAGACCAGATACTTGTACTATTAAAAAGACGAATTGCACAAGGTACTTTGCGAAGCACAAATGTTGGATCATGTTGGTAAAGAATACTAAATCTTAAATAAATGTTATTAAAGCATAACGTATGTACCTACAAAACATAACACCAAATGTTTTTAGCACTTAAGTTAACATTCTTTATTGGGACTACTAAAGCTAAGTGCTGCCCCTAATTGATTGAATTTTATTACTTCTAAACAAAATTTTGGGGTGGTGGGATCTTCCTCCTAGTGGTCCACCCTGGGCAACGGTATCTTTGATTTTCTAACCAATGATGACGGCTAACAGATCTCTCTGCGGTGGTAGGATTCGTAAGAGGCTGCCTGGATGCTACCATGCCGGAGTCCAGCGTCAAACAGTTTTTTGCCTTAATTTAGCAATTTATGTTTCATGGTCAATATCACTGGCGTTAATCAATTCGGGGTTTATCAAACAAATCAAAATTATGTTCAGAAATTAATCCATATAATATAATAACAACTAACTTACAACTACAGTTCTTAAAAAATAAAATAACAAATACAATTCTTAAATTATATACAAAAAGCAAAAAAAAATATTAATAGAATTTTAAGTTTTCATTACTACGAGTATGTACATGTTAGGACATCCAAATTTTTTATAAAGGTCTGTCCATTCTCTCAGCAATAACCTTCAGAAGGGTATTGGTTCTGTTCTGCACAATTTTCCAGGGTGAAGCGATTATACCGTGTAGGTACCTTGTTTTTAATGCGTTTCCGATATTTCGGCACTGTTACAAGCGCTTAATTATTATTATTATTTATTTAGACAACAAAAGAGATTACAATAATCTATAATCTAAGTACAATAATGCAACTACAGTTTTGAACAAGATTGAAACCCTAAGATTGTTGACACATCATCATTAGAAGTACATTTTCACAGAAGAATACAATTCTAAAACAAGTGTGAAAAACTCATTTGTTGCGATGGATTATTTCTAGAAAAGTAGTAAATATATCCAAGCTAGGGTCTTTACTTGATATATAGAACCAACACATTCGCATAGTGCATAGTGATCACGAAATGTAAGTTTCTGGTCAAACAGTACACCAAAATCTTTCGCCATCGTTTTCCTTTCTAAGATTTCTCCCTTTAATTGGTGCTCATAAGTGGTTATGTATCTTTTGTACGTAAATGTTATAGTAAAACAGTTTTTTACGTTAAGGTACGTTTTGTTTTGTTGTCACCATTTCTAAATAGTATTAATATCACGCTGCAATCGCAAACAATCGGTGAGATCACCAATTTCTCTATAGGTATCTTTAATTCATAAAGAAGGCAGGGACTCGACATTTTGCCTATCAGATCGTCAAGTATAAAAAATAATGGGCCGAGATCCTTGAGGATTCCTTTGATTACGGAGTAACTCAATATCGGAAACTCATAAAAACAGGGTACATAGCAACTTTATACCCCGAATGAATTTCCATATTTCACTTCAAAGAGTACATAAGATCATTGGACATCAAAAGCTTACAAGTTTTAAAATAAAGTATAATCCAAAAATTTGGCCACTCTACCTCTGATGTGAGACTTACAATATTTCTGGAAACCACCATAATATTACGGCTTATCGTAAAAGTCTCTCTCTTACGGTTTCGCCATAAAAACGTTGAAATGTAGAGGTTGCCCTATGGCGTGTGTCAGTGTGTGTGTTACTGAGTTTGATTGAAAAAAGAGCTGGTGACTTGTACTACATAATGAAATATGGAATCAGTTTTTGGTGTGTATATATTTTGTAGAGCAAGATGATCAAGAGATCATCTTGTGGTACGATATTAGTATTAAGAGGTTGGTGGGGCTATTCGCCAACATATTTTTTGTATACTTAGAAAAGGCCAGGGGGATAAATTTAAATTTTAGCTACTTTATCCCAGGTGAATCCTTTCAGGGTGTTCGATACCCTCTAAAAAGCCGATCTTCTCTGAATTAGCTTTAATATTAGCGGGAAGATAAGATAGCCGTGCTTCGGAAGATACTCACATTACCTAAGCCATTATTCCCAGCTTCTGTCTAAGGCCGAAAGTCCATCACGTTAGAATTTATAAATGCCTACTTGTATATATATTTATCTAATAAAACTATTGCTTAGTAATTTAACTTTTCTTAATGTTTTTTATTTTTAACTTAAGTCTGAGTTCCTAAAACCTCTCTTTTAATTTTTATTTTAATGTAACTACAACCTATTTATAACTTTTTTTTTATCTTACTTTTGCAATGGCTTACAGAGTCATGTTATTAAACCATGTATTTTGTTAAGATCTTTATGTATATTGTTATGTGGCAATTAATATTATGACTATGACTAAGCTCTGACTCTAAGCTTTCGTTAAAGAATAGTCACACGGATGGGAATTAAGAAAAAGCTGCAGAAATTTAAATGGCTAAGAATTGTTAATTTAATTTTACGGCTCCGGACGCTGTTGTTGATTAATTAAGATGTCCAGTACCCAGATTATTATAATTAATGGCTTCGGAACCGTGAGGGGTGGTTTAACCGCTTCCTTAAAGATTATCAAAATAGTATTAATTTTGTAAAATAATGTACCTACACACAAATGGAGAATAACATTGAAAAAATATAAGTATTGAAAAATTTTAATAAAATACTTTTTTAGGGTTCCGTACCCAAAGGGAAAAACCGGACCCTATTACTAAGACTTAGCTGTCTGTCCTCAAGGCTGTATCTCAAGAGCCGCGATACCTAGACAGTTGAAATTTTCGCAAATTATGTATTTCTGTTACCGCAATACCAACAAATACTAAAAACAAAATAAAATAAATACTAAAAACAAAATAAAATAAATATTTAAATTCCCATACAAAAAAAAACCGTATTTTTTTGCCGTTTTGGTACGGAACCCTTCGTGCGCGAGTCCGACTCGCACTTGGCCGGTTTTTTTCTATATTAATCTGTCTAGGAATAGATATTAATGTTGACGTAATTTCCTTTTGTTCTTTTATGTTTAAAGTAGATACAAAATAAAGTTTAATAAAACTAAAAGAGACAGTCTTGAAAATGTTTTATTCTTTTAGTGAAATAGAGTGATACTTTCGACATTTTCCATTACATTTCGCTCACTTTCGCAATTTCAACTCGCATAAAACTCGCGAAAAGGTTCTTCAAAAAATTTACTAGCGTTCCATAACACCATTACTTTCTATGACCCATAACATGGCTAATGCATTGTGACCTCAAGAATGTGACCTCGGATAAGGGTGCCAACATTTTTATTAATTAGAACAGTCAATCACTTTTGATTCTACTAATTAGAGGAGGCGCTTTTACACATCCCTTAGGACAAATGGGCAAAGACTCATTTGATGATGTTATCAATACTCTCTCATAATTATTGTATAGGTTTACGACACACAATATTTTTGCATGAGAAAATGTGTTAAGTTTACTATGCCAAATTTAAAATGATAGAAATGTATGGCATTGAATTGTCCTAGCTCGCACTGGCATTTATCTTTTGTATCCATAATTATTTAAAAAGAGGCTGACAATAGTGACCAAGTTTCTTGCGCTGTTTCTTTTCTTCTTGCCCACTCTTGTCCCGAAGCAGTGGTCCGTTAAAATATTAGGACGTGTAAAGCGCCTCCAGCATCTTAATGATTTCACAATATTCTAAGTAACCACTGCTTCGAGAAAATTATGGGCTAGTTTCAAGAAGAAATGCTTATTCGCTTATTTCTGTGATTTGTAGAGAATGCTGTTTCCAATAAACGAATCGCCTATCTTACGCAATCTGAAACAGGAAATGGAAAGTTTATTTTAATGACTTGTATTGAGTCTATGTAGTTAAATCACCTTCAATTGAAAACAGGTGTACCTAAGTAAGTTTATACAGAAGTAAAATATTTTTTTGAGATGAAACTAAGAATATAATATTCATGTAACAGTATGCAGTATCAGCCGTTACGAGTATCCATATGACATGTTAATGTGAAAGTGACTACATTCAGTAAAATCAGTTTTATTTCTGCAAGAAGGCCCCAGAAGGCGCTTTTACACGTCCCAATATTTAAACCTACCACTGCTTCGGGACAACTGTAGGCTATTACCGGAAACAAGCAGCGCAAGAAACTCGACAATATTGTCAGCTTCTTTTTAAATAAATATGTTAACAAAAGATAGTTATATGCCAGTACATGCTAGAACTAATTATTAAAATTACTTTGTCATACGATTTAAGTTTATCTACAGGGCGTTCAGCAATGTACTATGGTAATTTGTTGAAAATACGAATATATTTTACCATTAACGAATTTCCCACTTTTCGCACTCTGAAACCTGGAAAACTGTCAACATTTCTGTTATTCATAATATCTACAAATCAATTACGGATAAAGAAATTGATAGTTTGCAAATGTAATAAAATTCATCCTGTATCCTTTGTCAACGTCTAAATGTTACTAAAACCGGTTCAGAAGTTTAGGCGTGAAAGCATAACATACAGACAGACACTCAGAGTTTCAGGAAAGTATGCATCGAATAAATATCTATAATAATATTATAAAGCTGAAGAGTTTGTTTGTTTTCTTGTTTGTTTGAACGCGCTAATCTCAGGAAGTACTGGTTTGATTTGAAAAATTCTTTTTGTGGTGGGTGGATAGTCCATTTATCGAGGAAGGCTTTAGGCTATATAACATCACGCTGCGACCAAGAGGAGCGAAGCATTAGTGAAAAATGTTTCAAAAATAATCGCGATCATAATAACAGAAATTGACGTGGACAAAGTCGCGGGCAACAGCTAGTTTATTATAAAATAAAACGTTTGTTACAGATACATAATTGGCGGCAACTCCGATCTAGTCCACACAGTGAAATAAAAATGTTAATACGGTTCAACTAGTAAATTAGTTTATAAAGGTACCGAAGAAAACATTCGCAGAATTTTTTAAATTGAAAGAAGAACATAACAGAAGAGAAGATGGAGACGAAGAACACAGAAGACATTGAGCTCAGCGCTCAGGGCACTAGTAACAAACCTAGGTAAGTAATCATCGGAGTCAATCTTAAAGCCTTTAAAGTCCTCAAAACAGCTCCCATTTTAATCATTTTTATTTTTTCCTGTTTTATGAAATTTATATTTTGAAACGTAGTACACATTTACCTCCATATAATTTGTAATGTTAGATTTAACAAATACGTAGATTTTTGAAAAGGATATTAAAAATCCATCCAAAATGACATTGCGGTTTTATGGCTTTATACTCGTACTAAGAAAGAAAAAAGAAAAGAAGAAATGTTGATGTTACACTAAAATTACAGCATTTTGCATCTAATATATTCAAGCTTATTTAACTAAGACTTGATAAAAATAAGAAAGCAAACAAAACACATGTACATCAACTTTGGAGGAGATCTATGTCCAAGAGGTCTTTTGGCTGTGATGATGATGATGACAACAACTTTTAACCAATTTAACAGAATTGTGTCGTTAGGTGTTGTCACGATAAAAAAAATAGCCTCTACTCTTCTGTAGGTGACGTAAGATGCGACTATACTTCTTTGTAACTGCCAGAAGCAGCGTATGCCCCCCATCTTTGGCCAATCTGAGGTTGCCAACCTACTTGCCAAGTGTGGCGATTATGGCAATATTCTCCTTGGATAGGCCTGTGTCCAGCAGTGGACTGATTAACGGCCGGTTCCAATAATCTATCTATCGCCAGTTTTGACATTTCGGAGATAGGAAACAGTTTCTGTCTCTGATTTTGCCGTCCAAAGAAACAAAGACAGAAGTTGTTTTCTATCTCCGATATGCCAAAACTAAAGATAGATAGGTTATTAGGACCGGCCGTTAGAGAAAATGATAATGCTAAACTTTTTTGGCCTATAATAAGGCGGTATTCATATGTTTTATATTAATTTTCAGCAAAGTCATAACCAAATCGGACCTGCCAGAAAGAGGGTCCTGGGGCAGCAAACTGGACTTTATCCTCTCCGTGATCGGCTTGGCCATCGGTCTTGGTAACGTGTGGCGGTTCCCGTACCTCTGCTACAAGAATGGAGGAGGCGCGTTCCTCATACCTTACTTCCTCACGCTGATACTGGCTGGTATACCCATGTTCTTCATGGAGCTGGCGATGGGACAGATGCTGACCATCGGAGGGCTGGGCGTTTTTAAGATCGCACCGATTTTCAAGGGTGAGTCTCTTTACGCTGTAAGCCCATAGTTGGTAGACAGTAACCGTTTTTTGAAGGACTTAAAGGAGGCCTACGTCCAGCAGTGGACGGGCAATGGCTGTTGATTGATTGATTATAACCGGTTTTTTGACAGATGATCAGATTTTAAACTTTTTTGTTGAATTTGAATTGACGAATTGAATTGACGACCATTTGGATCAGCGGTAGTAACCGCTGCTTCTGAGCCATGGGTCGCGGGTTCGATCCCCGCACAGTACAAATATTTGTGTGCATGAACATGTCTGTTTGTACTGGTCTGGGTGTTTTCTATGTATTTTAAATATGTAATTACAAAAAAAAATGTATATAAGTAAGTTTATCGGTTGTCTAGTACCCCATACGACAGGGTACTTAATAGTAGCTTAATTTGGGACTAGATGGCTTTGTGTGGCCCAGTGAGGCATGTCCTAAATATTATTATTATTAATTTTTAAAACGTATAACTTATTACTCTACGGGGTTTACTGCAACCGGATTAATTATTAAAATGAATAGCCTGTGCGCGAACATGTTTCGTGCAATCGGATCGAACAGGAAGGTAAATTTCTATTTACCTTTAAACAATAATTTAGTACCCCGTAAAGTGTTAAGTTTTAGATGGTTTTAGATAATCAGATGTAACGATTGGACTTCTGACCTTTAAATCTAATACGTACCTCAAACAACAGCAGATAACATATATTTTGAAGCTGTAAGGATGTAAAAAGCTTGTCATTTTAACAAATTAAAGCCTTGTTGTCGACTAAAACACCCGTGGAAAAGTCACATTACTTACTGCTGATGAAACTTCGATTAGTTACATCTGGAGTTATGTGACTTTTCTACGGATATTTCCGGTAAACAAGAAAGCTTTGATTTGTGGGTAGACATAATTTGGAGATCGCAAAACTATTTAATATACAGGGTGAAATTTTAAACACCTTCCAAATTTTAAGATATCAATCTACGGCACAAAAAACAATTGACATATTTTTTCTTTTAGTATAGCCCAGTACAAAAATGTTAAGATAAAGCACTTAGAAAATGTCCGCCAAAAATATAAAATTTTTGATACGGTCGCCTAGCAACACTTTTTTTACGCAATGCACATCATATCAATTGATTACGATACTAATCATAAGTTTTTGATTTTCCCTATATACCTCTGCCCAAACGTCAGGCCAAACTGGTTGGTCTGTCCGGCTATTAGGTTTGGCGACCTGGCAACCCTAAGCAGAGGTCACTTTTCAACCAAGTAATTCGCAATGATTAGCAGAACATTAAAACGAATCGTCGTAACTTTTCCGGTTTCCGTAACAATCGTTCTCCGAAATACGGGTAACCGGGTCACAGACTGACAATTGTAACCGGTCCCTTTTATGTTTAAGACGCCATTATCTTTGTGTTCGAAACAGTAAGGCTTGGATGATGTATGAGCCTGAGGGTCGCGAAGGAATGTCCGACAATATTGTTTTTGTAAGGAGCTCGCTCGGAGAACGAAAGAGGGTTAAAAAATGTTTTCTGAATTTTTAGAACGTTCGCTATTTTGTATTGTGTGGGGTTTATAAGCCTGAAATATATTATGTAGGTACATACTTATACTGATTAGAATATATCTGACTTAATAATAGATAGTACTTAAGTTATTTCATTGGTGAAGTTGTGGATATAATAATATCAGATAATTTTAGACAATACGAAGGTGAAAAAGATAAATATAATTTCTATTTTGGATATTCTTACGGATCTTAAATTATAAAGTAGTATTTTAGTTAATTCTTTACATCTTCGTTACTTTTCGACTACCAATAGTACCAATCGGCATGATAAAGCGGTTTCAACTAGAATCCTAACTTGATAATATTGTATGTTTACCGGCTTTTAAAATCACGTTTATTTTGGTTTATCCCCATTTTTAAATTAACGTCTTTATGACGATTACTACCTTACTCTGCCCGTGACCATGAACGCTGGTAAGTGTCCGAAACATCAGAATAAACCAAAATAAACGCGAATTTAAATCCGTACTGATATCTTTAATCCACTACAAGGTTCTCGTAAACTCAAAAAATAGTAAGAATATTGTGTCAGAATGATTTTTTTTATTACGGATTATCGATAAATTTTGTTCCGGTTGTGTATAAATTTATTAATGTTTAGGGTAAATTTGGGACATTCAGATTCTGAATTCGGATCTAATAGTTTTTTTTTAACTGTATTGTCAAGAATAGTCTCCATAGCATTATTTTCTTCTTTCTTTTCCTAGGCATCGGCTACGCGGCGGCTGTGATGTCCTGTTGGATGAACGTGTACTACATCGTCATCCTCGCGTGGGCCATCTTCTACTTCTTCATGTCGATGCGAGCAGGTAATATTATATCAAATCAAATGAATTAATTATAAGTCACACTTAGAAGATGGTGACAAAGAATTATAGATCATTTGTATTCCGCTAGGGTTTCGAAGAGTGCAAAAATATGATTGAATTCGAAAAGCGTCAACTAAACCGACCATTTAAGTCGGTGCATGATTGTGGTTATTCCACTTTTCCCCCCAACTTTTACTTTATGTATTATTTTTTGAAGGCATGTCTTTTAAATTCTATTATTTTCCTAAATTTAAATGGGACCATTTTCAAAATTTTCATGTCTTATTGAAATTAATTTTTGAAACCGGTCAGCCTGGTAACAGTAATGGGTAACATAAAAAAACATAAAAAAGTCAAAACGCAAATACGCGTCGGATTCGGAACCTCCACTACTTTTTTCTCTTGAAAAGACGTCCACCATACAACAGTACTTACGTTTATTTGAATTTCTCCATCCTCATCTCTTGAAATGACTCTACTGTCTCTGTTTCCATCGTCTTTGTAGAAGTGCCTTGGCGGAACTGCGACAACTACTGGAACACGGCTGCGTGTGTGAACCCGTACGATCGCAAGAACTTGACCTGCTGGTCTACCAATGACATGACACACTGCATCTTGAACGGAAAGAACATCAGCAAGGCCGCGCTCTCCGACCCCGTCAAGGAGTTCTGGGAGTAAGTTTGTTTAATTTTCAGTCATGGCATCATCATCATCATTAAGAGCAACGTCCACTGCCGTACCTTAGGATCCGTAATTCCGTATCTCTTATACGGGATGAAATTTTAACCATCTTCCAAATTTTAAGACAACAATCTGAGACAAAAAACAAATGACGTATTTTTTCTTTACATAGTATAGCACAGTACAAAAATGTCAATATAAAGCACCTAGAAAACGTCCGCCAAAAATCTAAAATTTTTGATACGGCCTCTTACAACACTTTTTTTACGCGATTCGCATCTCATTCATTCATTAGGATACTATTCATAAATGGTTGATTTTCCCTTTAACCTTCACAGCCTTAGGACCGTAAAAATTGAAAACTATGTTGCGAAAAATATTTTCGGGTGAAAATTTGACCAACATTTTTTACTTCTTCAATGGGCTCTAAATACGGTACTTAACGCCTTTAAAAATTTTGGAAGGTGATGAAAATGTCATCTTGTTTACAAATTCTTAGTTTTAAACTGGATTTAATTTCGAGTTTCCACAAAGGCAAAATTTGAATGCTCAGCTCTTGTAGAATCAAATCATTAGACTAGAAAAGTAAAGCTTCCATATTTTCAAGATTATTAAATGGGCTTTTGTTGAGTGAGATCGCTTTACTCAGAGAAACTAGTACCTAGTGGTCCACCCTGGGCAACGGCATCTTAGGTTTTCTAACCAATGATGACGGCTAACAGACCCCTCTGCGGTGGTAGGCTTCGTAAGAGGCCGCCTGGATACTACCACCCTCCTGCCGGAGTCCAGCGCCAAACAGTTTTTCTGTGTTCCGCTGGTATGTGGGAGAACCAGTACCTCTGGGTAAGCTCGCTCCATCTTAGGCTTCTTCTTAACCGTATAGTTAAGAATGTAGTCAAGAGCAAGCCCATTATTTATAAAAAAAAAGTGTCAACTTATAAAGAGTGAGGTTTGCACTTTAATCTAGAACTACCTGAATAGTCACGTATTTTAAAGCTGTATCTCCTGTAGGTGAAGCATAGGCACGTTATTATGCTCAGCTGTGGATAATTGTCAAGTCTGACTTTGACAAAAATTGAAACCGTTTGACTGGAAAAATTTACAATCATGGTCTGAATGGCCTCCTCCCTGTTATTTAGAGTTGTTAAAAACATTTGTAGCAAGGAATTAAGAAAATATCCATCGTATAGCCCTACAAAATTAAATCGACAGGGCGGCAACGGGGGTTCATGAATATTTAAACATGCTAATGAATATGCATGTGTGCCCTGTTTTGATGAAACAGGTTTAAATGTGGCTTCAACATCAAAATAGGTGAACTCACATCACCATAATATGAATTCTTGAATTTCGATGTCAATCACAATATTGAAATTTAATATTAGATTTTAGATTTTCGAGTAGTAAAATTTTGAAAACACGAATAATTGATGTGTTGATTCAGACCCTAAAACCACTAATGCTCGAAATCTGACACCTCTTTAAGTTCCAGTAAATTTTGAGATCAAGGAAAAATTCAGTCTTCCTTCTTTTTAACAAACTCGATTATTTAAACTTCTATAGCTCGTAGAAAAACAAGATACCATCTCTAAAGATTTGTCGATAAAGAACTTTATTGTTTGTTATTAGAAGAATAGAAGAATAGCTATACAATAAACCAATTGTATGAAATTATCAAAGTATTAATTAATGACAGATGTTAACACGTCAACACAATGTGTCTCGTGTATTTTTTTGGGAACAATAAACCACTTTTTCTATTTGGCCCAGGTCTGCCTGGAACCTTTGTTGATTCAGTTTCCATAAAACAATAGCTTTATAGCTAGTACTGACCTTGGTGGCAGGTATTCAAGACAATGTTTGTGACGTTGGACACACATTAATAGTATCGATTACCATGCCACAAACAAAATTCACTACTGAAGAACCCTACAGAAGACCTATCTTCCTTAATGGGTATTGTTCCGTAAGTGATATGGCTATGTCATATTACTAGCATACAAATACTTATATTATAAAATATGGTGAAACTGTAGTGAGTAGACAAGATAAATATTGAAGTAACAAGTGTAGGGATCATTATTAGAGCAGCAGAAGCCAAAACAATAGTTTTTAGAATGCCTTTCTATATGTTTTTACCTGTCTGTATGTTTTTAAAAGCATAACGAAACAATAACTTCAGAGAATTGAATGCAATTTCCACCTACGTAGCTACAGATGTAACTTAAAATAAAGGTTAATTTTATAATTCTATATTCCACAGAAAAAAAGCTTAATTTCACCGTAAAATTGTAAACTTCGTCAGTTCATACTTGAACGTAGATGGAATACAATCCAACCCAACCTAATCCACCGTCAGCTTATAATCTCACGCGTTGTTTTTTAAACTGATAGATCTCTTAAACTTTTTAAACCTTACAGACGCCGAGCACTTCAAATCTCAAGCGGTATCGAGCATATCGGCAACATCCGCTGGGAGCTGGCCGGGACCCTGTTTCTGGTGTGGGTGCTCTGCTACTTTTGCATCTGGAAGGGGGTCCGGTGGACCGGGAAGGTCGTCTATTTCACTGCGTTGTTCCCGTACTTCTTGCTGACTGTGCTGCTTATCAGAGGTTTGTAGTAAAACTTATATTAAGGAAGGCTGTATTTCTATCCGTCATACAAGATTAACACACAAGGTAATAACAATCAAAAATAAAACATATCAAGATAAATATATAAATGCCAAAAAGTTCTTTTGGTACAGCTCAGTACAAAAATGTCAAGATAAAGCACCTAGAAAATATCCGCCAAACTCTATATAATTTTTTGATACGGCACTAGCTAGGACTAGCAACACTTTTTTTTACGCTATGCGCATCTCATTCATTCATTACGATACTATTCATAAGTTATTGATTTTATCTTTATACCTCCACAGGCTTAGGACCGTAAAAATTTAAACTATGTTGCGAAAAATATTTTAGTCTGAACACTTGACCTACATTTTTTACTTCATGAATGGGTTGTAAATACGATACTTAACGCCCATAAAATTTTTTCACGGTGATAAATAAGTCATCCCTTAAAATCCTTTTTGTTTCAGGTATCACATTGCCCGGCGCGATGGAGGGCATCAAGTTCTACGTGATGCCGAACATGTCGAAGCTTCTGGAATCCGAAGTGTGGATCGACGCAGTCACCCAGATCTTCTTCTCGTACGGTCTGGGATTGGGGACCCTGGTTGCTTTGGGCAGCTACAACAAGTTTACGAACAACGTGTACAAGTATGTAACATTGTCACATTAGTAGCGTTAAAATTATGAAAGAAAACGATCATCCACGTGTCTGCCAAGCGTTACTAGAGTTGAAAATATTAAAAGATAACGATCACCTACCCACCTGCTAATCCTGGGGATTGTAGCTTTATCATTAGAGAGGCCTTTGCTAAACATGCAATAATTTAGGCTATTAATGACTCTTTTGATAAAACGACCAAATAATTTTGGAGTGGAATTGTTAAGATTAGCTTAATGCATACCATTTTGTTTGGTTACTATTCAAACAAATTTCTTCGTAAATATTTGCGTCACGAATTTACCTGTAATACTTTGTCTCTATGATCAACCTATGAGGGTGATAGCCCGATGACCTGTTTAACACAAATGTTTACTCATATATCTTACAGGTGTCAGAGTCACCAAACTATCAATTCACGATTATGATTTTTTAACTTTACCAACTTATTCATTGAAGTGTTTGTAATAAGAGAGTAGAGTATTGTTTTTTCACTGCATGAATTTCCTTTCAGGGACGCTTTAATTGTATGTACTGTGAACTCAAGTACGTCAATGTTTGCTGGCTTCGTGATATTCTCTGTGGTTGGATTCATGGCTCATGAGCAACAGAGGCCTGTCGCTGAAGTGGCTGCTTCTGGTAATTGCGAAGCACTTTTTTGTTTTGACATGAAGGCAATGTAGGTTTGACTATTAGCTCAATGTTTTTTTGTTTTGCAGGTCCTGGATTAGCCTTTTTGGCTTACCCATCAGCAGTTCTCCAGCTGCCGGGAGCTCCGCTCTGGTCTTGTCTGTTCTTCTTCATGCTTTTGCTCATCGGTCTTGACAGCCAGTTCTGCACCATGGAGGGCTTCATCACCGCTGTCATTGACGAGTGGCCCGAACTACTGAGGAGGAGGAAGGAGATATTCATTGCTATAACTTGCATGATTTCCTATTTGGTTGGTCTGTCTTGTATTTCGGAGGTAAGTTATATTTGTATGCTGAGACAATTAAGATAACATTAAATTGATATTGTTCTGTGAGAAAAGTTTCTATACGAGACAATCGTTTGACAAACTGGTCGTGAGATACTTTTTAATCTTTCTATGAAGACTTGAAGACACCCCGTTGGTTTATAACCCAAAATAATAATACCATATGCAACAAATGTTGATTTTCTTAAAGGGTAATTCTTAAAAACTTTAAGTTTACCAAAAGCAACCCGGAAATACAAAATATCAGTATAGTACCACTAACTAGGTATATTCCGAAAGAAGGCATTAAAAATATGTGCTTACTGAGTTGTCATTATATATATTTGATTGTTGCCAATATAAACAATATACTGTTCCATGTTCTTTTCATTACATACTTTATTATAAGACCGATTTTGAATGAACATTCAATAGCATAATTATTTTTCTAACCGTACTGCAATTTATTGTCCTAAAACATGAAAATATTTTTTAGGGAGGAATGTATGTTTTCCAAATTTTGGACTCATACGCGGTCTCTGGTTTCTGTCTGCTCTTCCTCATCTTCTTCGAATGCGTGTCCATCTCCTGGGCATTTGGCGTGAACCGCTTCTACGACGGCATCAAGGAAATGATCGGCTACTATCCAACTATTTGGTGGAAGTTCTGCTGGGTCGGCTTCACGCCTGCTATTTGCATTGTAAGTACTTTGATATAGTTTTTCTTATTATAACTTCTTGTTTTGTGTTTTTTTTATATGCTTATACTTCTTTATCTGTTCTGTGCCATTGATGTAATATATATAACGCTAATATATATAGTACAAAAATCTGAGCGTGTTAAGCTATTCCCCGGTCCTTTAGGTCCCGTCTTCTGTTGCAAGATGGAAGACATAAACCCAAGTTACGTCAGAGGTTTGTAATAGATGGCTCGTAAAACTCCGACGCCACATTATCTTGTAAGGATATTTGTACCCAGTTCATCAAAATATATCACGCACTGATTAAATAAACATTTGAACAATATAATGCCTTTAAACAAAGAAACACATTTTTAAGTTGTTGCTGTCGGGAAACATGTCAAAATGATCAGGCCTTCAAAGTCCTTTGTCAATTGTCATTAACCATTATCAATGATGCATGTGTATGATCTTTTCCTATCCTTACCTTAGTGGAGCAAGTGGAATACATCCTTACATGGGTTTTGTTAACTCCAGAGGTTACTTGCTTGGATTCAACTTCACGAACGATGTGAAGCACTCTTCTCCTCTACTAATTTATACGTGATCTGCTAACTGTAACAAATCTTTAAATTAATCACCATGCCTTTTTCTACAGAGCGTGTTTATCTTCAACCTAGTGCAGTGGAAGCCGATAAAATACATGAACTACGAATACCCGTGGTGGTCGCACGCGTTCGGATGGTTCACGGCGTTGTCCTCCATGCTGTGTATTCCTGGGTACATGGTGTACCTGTGGTACGTCACTCCCGGTACTCGGCAGGAGGTAATTATATTGTTTAATCTATGAAACTCTACAACTTATTCTGAATTCTCAAAGTTGCACTTCTAAACTAATATTGTAAATTCAAAAATAATTTCTATCAGTTAGAAATATTTGGGTCTTCAAATTAAGAGTCAAGATAGACATGATCTTGGAAAGGACATGAGCTACTTTGAAATAGCTTGCAGGTGGTGAGATACTTACAGGAATAAAGTTTTAGTGGGAATCAAGGAAATTCTGAAGAGAGGAAAATAAAAATTGATCATTGAATTTTTTTCATGGCAGAATATTAAAACGTGCCAAGAAAGATCAGTTTGAAGTATAGTATCGAAATAGTTATTACATAAAACAGTTTAATTTTTTTCCAAATTCAGGTAGGTTTAATAATATGACATCTTTCAATGTAATGAATTTTTTTTTGTGTTATCTGCAGAAATTCAATACAATCGTGCGTATCCCTGAGGATGTGCCGTCCCTCCGTACGAAGATGCAAGCCGAGGAGCTGGCGAAGCATCAGCAGCCATAAACTCGACATCTACTTAACGCCACAGATCTCAGGGAATACGGATTGAGACGATGGGGTTCTGGCTGTCGATGTGATTCTTGCATAGTTTGTGTATATTCATATTATTATTAATATATTTATTCATACTAGCTTGCATATCAAAATATAGTTTTAACTTCAGTTACGTACGAGATCTATGAGTTATTTAAACTGTGCAAGAAAATAAAGGATGTAAAGAAAAATAAATTAGTTTCTAAAATTTTACGCACAATCGTATATTGTTGTATATCGAATATCGTGCCATATTAATTTGTTCGTTATTATTTGTAAGTTTCTCTTTTAGCGAAATTATATTAGAATTATGTTATATTGCTTGTAAAATATTTATATTGCGTAAGATAATTTTGTGATTAATAATATGATAGAATTATTATTTTGTAACTTAAATTTGGTGTGCCAATGACTTTTAGTGTATAATTTGACGACTTTTGGTCGCGACGCGTTCATGTATGTTTATATTTTACGTTATATTTATAAGTGTTACTTTGTTATAATTTAAGAGTTCGGGTGATTGGTTATTACATTTAATAACATAATGACTATCTGTTACTGCTGTCTTCCATTTAGCTCTTTTAGTGGTTAGTATAACGTGTTAATTGACATGAATGTCGCTGTTTCATTATCATTTAGACGTAGTAAGTACCTAAGTTGAAATTAATTAAAATTTATTACCAGAATCGGTCACTTTAAAAACTTTATTGGTTCGATAAGACGAATATTCTATGTCAGTTGTCAATATTATGAGTTATTTTTTTTGCATGCGAAGTATATTATTATCTTGACTGTAAGTATTTGTTATCCTTTAAGGATTTAGCTTTCTAAGTAGTCTGTATGTTTAGTGTTGTAATACTATCAGTGTAGCATAATTAACAATCCAGCATAAGCCTAAAACGCAACGAGACGCGATATTTATTTGAATCTATGGTGTTTTGAAAATATATTAGGTAATATCTATTGAAATATATCAGTAGAAAAGGTAAGTGTAACGCTTTTGATGTATTTATTCTAATTATAAAAAACTGTTTTTGATATATATTATTGTATCTTTAGTTTAAATAATCATTAAATCTGAAACATATCCGTAAAGGTAAATTGAATATACCCTTTATCTATTATATACCTACAATTAGTTTTAAAACTACTCGTCTTCAGAAGAAGTTACAGACGCAGAATATATGTATCATCTCTCTAGTAAAGATTGAGTACCTATTTTTATTTATACTTTGGTTTATCGGCTTTAATTATTTTATTTAGAAAAGTTGTAGCTGTGCAATATAATTATATTTTAGAGAAAATTTGAGGATACAATCCTAAATAACACTAGGATTATTCAAATACTTTAGATTCATGTAACATTTAAGCAAATAAAACCCTGTGTTCTGATTGAGACCAACAATCTTTACAAAACAATAATTGGTAATATCTATTCTAAATCTATAAATATACTGTAGTTTTTTTTATAATAAACGCTGTTGCCAAAAACGTTTGAGATGAATTTATCAAATTCTATACGAAATTCAAGAAATCTATTTAAATATTGAATATATTTACATTCTTAATACTCTACAAAAGTTCGATATTCGTTTCCATTTTTCAAACGTCCAAGATTTATTTTTCAAATATAATTATATCTTTGTACTCTTTATTATACAATAACTTATATAATATAAATATAGCAAAACTTGCATATTTACGTGTTCAATATTTAGAGGGTGTGTCTATTTAAAATGTCAATTTCAAATAAAAATATAGTGAACATTCGTAATTCTTTAAGATATGATGTATGCATTTAAGTGTGTTTATAATATTAATGACAATATTATAAAAAACTATATACTCAAGTAAACATACAAGATTATGCGTATTTCTTTAATTTACTGCAATCAAGTGGTAGGAGAGAAAAAGTACAATATTTTTTAATTAATCCATATTAAATATGGAATAAAAATCCCCATAAGCCCATTTGGTCTTGTATTTGGTAAATGTCAAATATTTTCTTTGATGTTTCAAAGCTGGTCTATAACTAAGATGAAATTTTTTTTGAATGTTTTGTCTTCTATCACCTATACAGAAGTATATTGAAATACACGTGACCCTGTATTATATAATAATAAGAATTGTGTCAAATTAAATGTAGGGCATATTTAGTCAAAATTATTTTAAATTAAAGAATGAATGTTTAAGCTATTTAGCATCAACTATTATATTCGGAATCCGGATCTACTAAATATATTAATTTTGCGCGCCGAATGAAATAAATTTATGATTGAAGATGCAAAGTCTGCATATAAAGTGCTACGATGAATGTGCTTCCATATATTAGATGTAATATTAGCTTATTTACTTATAATTGTAAGTTTAGTTGCATATTGATGTGTACTTCATCTTTTAAACTTATTTTACTATATTCAAAGCATACAATATTATTATATTAATTAAAAAGAAACTCGAAATCAGTATTAAATTAAAAGAAGACAATTACATTTTTAATATAATTTGCAAAATGACATTTAAAAATTACAGATAACAACAAATATTTTGAGCACAGTACATTTACATTTTTGAATGTTTTATTGTTTCATGGTTAATTATACATTCAGGTATATAAATGTCCATTCGATCTGGTTCATAAAACTATTGATATTAATAAAATCCACATATCTGAAGTAATTGCATGAAGATTTCAAAAATATGTTATGTAAAACGATTGTCATGTAAATTAGATCGTAATTTATTTATTTCAATAAATAGTAAATAGTTGATGAGAATTTCATTATCTTAACTTAATTTCAAACATCTTAACTACTCAACTATTTTAAAAATATAATTCCTTGAATATAAATGTTGACAGAACCCACAGCTTCTCGCTTAAGTACTGAGCGACTGCTCTTACCAATTGGGCTACCAACATCCAACTATATTTACAAAACAATAATATATAAACTTTATTTGATATTTTAGCAACTTAATTGCACTTATAATATCAGTATATAAACTTGAAAAATTTTGTCTCAGGCGGGACTCGAACCCGCATCTCCTGCCGCCTCCCGCCCGGCATGCGAGGAGATGCGGGTTCGAGTCCCGCCTGAAAAATTTTTCAAGTTTATATACTGAAATAATATATAACTCAAACCTTAGTGGTTTACTAGTGCTGTTTTTACTATGCCACTTTGTTTACTTTTTAAATGGAAATAAATGAAAAAAAAAATTCTTGACATGTTGAAATAAAAGATAAATTTGCGGATTTAACCCGTTTTTACATAATATTTTGGTTTACCTACATAAAATCTTAAACTTTCTTGTTGCATTTTTGCACTTAAAACTTACTGGGTTTATTGCAAACGAATTAATTATTTAAAGGTACGATGATCACGTATAAAGCCCTTTTCGATGTAAGTATGATCCGCTTAAATTCAAGAAACCAATTAAGGTAAATTTTTTTCTTGTATTTGTCACAATTTTTTAAGTACTTTTTTTCAGTAGATACTAGGCCTAGAAGGCAAAGGAAGATAGTTTCTCTTAATTTCAGATTGATCAAAGTCGAATGTCAATCAATATTTAAAGGAATCCTTAAACGGCTTTTAGATTACTTTTAATGATTTTTAATTCCTAAATTTTATTTATTTATTTATTTAAGGACAGCCAACAAAGCATACACTATGACAATATAAACATCATTCATAATTAACATTTTGTAGTGTTGCCTTAATTAAAGGCTACCACGACATGCACAACATATTATTATATAAAAACGTGGAAACCGACATAAATCCTATTTTACCTTAATCAAAATTTAATAGATTTTCTTTTCCCAAATTAACGAGGACATATGTTCACACAGTGAAGATTTAAGTCTGCGTTGCGAATAAGACATGTCAATGTCAATCTGAGACGAGCCCAAACTAAATTGCGACTGTATCCTGTTAACTGTCGAGAAGTGCCCCAGCTTGGTCCTGAAACCCCTACTTTTGAAGGGTAAATATCTAGACAGCCGAGCTAGTTTATACGGTACGTTTAAGTTAACTTGTTTTAATTACTCAGAACAGTCAATGAAATTATTAATTAATTTATATAAAAATAAGTAATCTGTTATAGTCCTTCGGCTTTCTAAACTTATCATATTAAAGTACTTTAAACGTGAATTATATGTATGTAGACGCTTAGCTAGATTGCATTTATAAGATAAATGCCAAAGAAACCCTTTTTGAACAGCTTCTAATCGGCGCTTATGGACCTCATAATAAGGATTCCATACAACACTACAATATTCAAGCCCAGATCTCAACAATGAGTTGTAAACCGCTATTACGCTTGATACACTTTTAAATTCTTTAAAGTTACGTAATATGAAACCTAACATCCTGAAACTCCTTTTTGCCAACCCTCAACACACACACAAACGAAGTTTGTTGTCTATAGTAATGCCGAGATCTCTTATTTCGTCGGATTCGGTTAAGACATGATTGTCGATTACATATGAATTATAGTAAGTCGACTTTTTTCGGGAGAAATGAACAAATTTTCATTTTTTAGCATTCAGGGTAATTTTTTTTACTTTGCACCATTGTGTAAAGCGATCCAAGTCCTCCTGAAGAAAACGCCAATCGTCGTAGTGTATCAAACAAGTTACTACCTTGAGGTCATCGGCATAAAGATATATTTTAGAGTATTGAAAAAAAACAGCTACTTTATTTATAAAAATATTGAAAAACAGGGGCCCATAATTTTGTCAGATACAAAACCATTTAAAACTACTTTAGACGAGCGTTCTTTCAAATAAGATTTACATCAATCCAGCAAGTTTCCAGAGATGCCACATTCACGCAATGACCCTATTAAAATTTGGTGGTCCACCCGATCGAAAGCTTTGCTGAAGTCTGTGTAGATCACGTCGGCACTTGCACCCGTATCTACCACATCAACTACCTCAGAAATAAAACTCGCCAAATTAGTTGCTGTCGAGCGTGCCTTAATAAAACCGTGTTGATGAGGCAAAACAACTTGTTTCACATGCCAAGATATTATTGGATGCATTATTGCCTCGAAAACCTTTCCAAAAACAGAAAAAATTGACACGGGTCTGTAATTTTGAATAATTGATTTATCCCGCTCCTTAAATATTGGAACAATGCGTGCTTCCTTCTAGACTGTTGGAAAACAACCCATTAATATGGATTGATTGTATATTATAGAAAGTGGTTCGGCCAAAACATCACTACATCTGTTAGCAAAAACGGAAGGCCAACCATCTGGACCTGCCCCCTTGCGAGGGTCCAGTCTTTTTAAAGCTTTTTCTTTATACGGGTAACAAATACCATTTCGTTATGGCGATAATGTCTCCAAAGAGTTATAAAACATTGGCAAGCTATTAAAATTATTAGTGTGTCAATATTGTTTGATCTTTCAATTATTTCCCACACCTTATTTGTATGTTTTAGCGCGTATGTGAAAATTAATGTCATGCCTACTAAAATTATGATGTAACTTGCAAGTACACTTAAGCGCAAAATTCAATCACTATTCGAATTCAAATTCAAATTATGTATTTATTTCAGATAACATAACATCCATTACATTAAAATCCATTAATTAATTTGGAATAGATAATAATAAAAGGCAATTACTATGCTTATAATTAAAAAAAAACAAAATTACATATAACCTCGTACCTATGTTGAAATCCACAATGCCGTTTGGGCTGTAGGGCGTGCCATCGTGCCAAACAATCATGCATAGATACATACATACTCTCGAAAATTGACTATCAGTAGGTACAATACACCTCTTTAGTCGGTCCCTCATGTCTGAGGATCGTGGGTTAGATGCAACGGAGCGGATGATCTGCCTTCCTCGGTTTCTGTTCAGCGCTTCCTTTAGCGCCGTGTAGAATGTGGAAGGTGTCCTTATTTGGTCGATCCATCTTGCAGGCGACCAACCTCGGGACCTTTTACCTTCAGTGTTTCCGACCACTATCAGCTTTTCAAAGCTGTCGTCTTGTCTGCGCATTGTGTGGCCGAAATAGGACATTTCTTCCGAATTTTTGAGTCCTTTATAATTTTTCCAGACGATTGTACAGTTTACCTTGGATTCTAGGTTGCCGATGTAAAAGATTTATGATTCAATAAATTTATTAAAACCTACACGTATAGCGTGGGTTAAATGACCATATGTTACAATAATTCTTTAAGTATTGTGTAATAATTTCGATTGTTCTTTATAAGGATTAACTTATAGCCGGACCAATATGTCTTGTTTTGCCTAAAAAAATAGTTGCATACGTTCTCGTTCGATGGGTGTTGTAAGAGGAGTAATGCCAGAAAAAGACGGTTAGTGACGTCATCCCTCCCTCATTGACCAACTGGCATCGCCAACCCGCCTGCCAAGAGTGGCGATAATGACTAAATTCTCCTTTTGGAGTGGCCTATGGTTAGGATTGATATAATTATACTTCCATCTTGCGACAGAAACCATGACTAAAGAAAGGCCTCTCGAAGAACGACAATAACTCTCACTCCTTCCAGACTCAAGGCAACTTAGAAAAAACCGTTTCCTAAATTGACACGGCCGGGAATCGAACTTTTAAATAGTAGGTAGGCCACCACACCACTTCTCCAACAGGGAAGTTGAAAAATACATGGCTGCTTTTCAGTTTTTTTCTGGTCAGAAAGGTTTTTTTGTCGGAAAGATGTTTTTCTTGTCAGAAAGGTTTTTGTTTGCGCATTTTGACACCTATTAAAGATGTCTGCCCTAGCCCTTAAGATATCGCAATAAAAATTCGGAACGAGCCGCCGGCAACGAAATTTAATCGACGATAAATTTCGCATTCTGGTCAAGAATCATGCGACCTTCACCGACAAAGGTACTATTGAAGATGCAATTAGCATATAAACAGTGTGTTTAGCGAATGGTTCGACAAATGTAGTGGTTCTGAATTTATAAAAAAAGTCTTCTTATCTTTGTATTTACAATGAAAAACATTGCTCATGTCAAAATTAGATAGAAATGTTGTATACCAACAAAAATTTATAAAAATATAAGTAATGTTCACATTTCCTAATTTGTATTAGAAACATCTAAAAATATTTTTTTTCAATGAGTACAAAGGACAATATGTCATTATATTTTGAATTTTAAATGAAAAATAAAAGACCCTACAACTTGGATCTTTTAAATTTGGGTAGTTACTACTTTTCGTAGTGTTAAATACACTATAGCTAGATTTTTATCTTAAATTAGTAACATTTCTCTAACCATTTAATAAATTGGAAACAATATAGCCCGTATAAGCAAGTTCTCTGATACCCCACTTAATAGATTCAAAACCCCGAACCTTCGAGCTGGGAACACATTGAAAGCTTACAGATTATGGGAATGCCTCCCCAAAAGAAGGAATTGGTCATAATCGATACGCTTGGCAAAAGAGTTGGCGTTCGCTGCATAAATCATGGTGAAGAAGAGACGCTAACTGCTTTCTTCTTCTCTCGGTACTTCTTTAGTCGATCTTTACGACCACATAGGAAGATGAAAGGAGCAGGTGTTGCTATAGGTACCTTAAAGATGCCGGCACCAAGCTGCACACCACATTTTTTTTACATAATAAATGGGTTTCTTTTGACTATACATACTTAACTATACGGTTAAGAAGAAGCCTAAGATGGAGCGAGCTTACCCAGAGGTATTGGTTCTCCCACACACCAGCGGAACACAGAAGAACTGTTTGGCGCTGGACTCCGGCAGGAGGGTGGTAGCATCCAGGCGGCCTCTTACGAAGCCTACCACCGAAGAGGTAGCATAATCTGTTAGCCGTCATCATTGGTCTGAAAACCAAAGATGCCGTTGCCCAGGGTGGACCACTAGGAGGTAGATCCCACCACCCCACATGATCTTTGACTTACAACAAAATTGGCTAACTTACGAACCATCAGCCTGTACAGTAAAAAATAACAATACTTTTGTACGTGACAAGATTTACATTATATCAAACATGGCATTGAATATCCAAATTAAGTATTAAATGTAGCTGAATTCAAGTGGGTTGTCAACCGAAATTTCAGTTTAAAGTTCTTATTTATAGATTTAATATATATCCATATTCATAGATTTAATATACTGTTGAATTGTATCAAATCAAATCAAATTAAATCAAATCATTTATTTCTAAGAAAGTGGAACATATATGATCTTAAATAAACATAGTTCAGCACATTCTGCCAATAGTGGCGTAGAAATATTCATATTACTCTATTAGGTACATATTTTGGATACAGGCACGCACATTCTTTAATCAATATAATATAATTATAGTTAGCCAATTTTAGTTACAATTTAATTAAATTTTATTAATGTGAAATTTCACTACATTATTCTCGTTCGTCGTCAATTAATTATTAGAAGTCATCTTTAATAATATTCATTTGTAAAAATTCACTAACAGTATAGAAACATTATAGATCTACGGTCGTATTAAAATATTAACAGATTTCACAGGCATAATTCCAAAAACGATCTTATCAACGCCCCGTTGGTCATCATCATCATCATCATATCAGCCGAACGACGCCCACTGCTGGGCATAGGCCTCCCCCAAGGATCTCCACAACGATCGGTCCTGTGCTGTCCGCATCCAGCGGCTTCCCGCGACCTTGATCAGATCGTCGGTCCACCTTGTAGGGGGCCTGCCCACGGAACGTCGTCCGGTACGCGGTCGCCATTCGAGAACCTTTCCGCCCCAACGGCCATCGGTTCTCCGCGCTATGTGTCCCGCCCACTGCCACTTCAACGATGCAATCCTTCGAGCGATGTCGGTTGTTTTAGTTCTCCTGCGGATCTCATCATTTCTGATTCGATCGAGTATGGAAATACTAAGCATCGCTCTCTCCATTGCTCGCTGGGTGATCTTGAGCCTTCTTATGAGACCCATAGTAAACGACCACGTCTCACTCCCATAGGTCATTACTGGCAACACACACTGGTCAAAGACTTTCGTTTTGAGACACTGAGGTATTTCGGACGCGAATATATGCCGGAGCTTCCCGAACGCTGCCCATCCGAGCTGGATTCGACGAGAGATCTCTTTCTCGAAGTTGGACTTACCTAACTGGACTATCTGTCCCAGGTAAACATAGTGGTCAACAACTTCGAGTGCAATGTTCCCAACGTTAACTGGAGCGGGTGCAACATGGGCATTTAACATGATTTTCGTCTTGTCCATGTTCATCCTAAGACCCACTCTTTGAGAAGCATTACCGAGATCTTCGAGCATAATGTTCAGGTCTTCCAAGGTCTCAGCCATAAGAACTACATCATCGGCAAATCGCAGGTGTGTTAGGTATTCGCCATTAATGTTGATGCCGCGTCCTTTCCAGTCCAGAAGCTTGAAAATATCCTCCAACGCAGCTGTGAACAGTTTCGGAGAAATAACGTCTCCCTGTCTCACACCTCGCTGTAGTTGGATCGGATTAGAGCTCTGGTTCTGTAATCGGACTGACATGGTGGCGTTTTGGTATAAGTACTTTAGTACCTCGATGTACCTGTAGTCTATTTGGCACCTTTGGAGAGACTGCAGCACTGCCCAGGTCTCAATCGAATCAAAGGCTTTCTCATAGTCCACGAACGCTAAGCAAAGTGGCAAGTTATACTCTTCGGTCTTCTGTATAACTTGCCGCAGCGTATGAATGTGGTCTATGGTACTATAGCCTTTTCGGAACCCGGCTTGTTCGGGAGGTTGGAAGTCGTCGAACCTGCGAGTGAGACGATTCGTAACGACTCTCGAAAACAACTTATAGATATGGCTCAGAAGCGAGATGGGTCTGTAGTTCTTCAAGAGAGTTTTGTCACCCTTCTTGAAGAACAGCATCACATCGCCTCTGCCCCATGCCTTTGGCGTTTTGCCCTCGAGTATGACAGAATTAAAGAGCTTCTGAAGGACCTTAAGTACCGGCTTACCGCCCGCTCTAAGGAGCTCTGTTGTGATTCCGTCATCACCCGCCGCCTTGTTGTTTTTAAGCTGCTTGAGAGCCATTCTAATCTCGCACAGGCTGACGTCCGGGATTTCTTCAGAATAGTGTCGGGTAAGCTTGGCTCTAGGGTCTTTCGCCTTGCTTTCAACAGGTGTTTTCGTGGAGTATAACTGTCCATAGAAACTCTCAATCTCCCTCAGGATTTCAGGTGTTGACGTAATGATGCTACCTGTCTCAGTTTTCAGCCTCGTCAATTGGCTTTGCCCAATAGACAGATCTCTGGCGAACACTTCGGAGCCTTTGTTCCGCTCAATGGCCTCTTTAATACGTCGGGTATTAAATTGACGAAGGTCGCTCTTCAAAGACTTCGATATCTGTCTATTGAGTTGCCGATAGCGATGGGCATCCGCTGAGTTCTGTAGCCTCATTTCGTTTCTCTGATCCATGAGTAGGAGAGTCTGACTGGAGAGTTTCTTTGATATGGGACGGCGGGTTTTAAAGTACTTAGACCCTACCGTATGGACAGTATCCACCACCATGTTGTATAGATCGTCCACATCGATGCTGGTCTCAAGGGCTTCGAAACGGTTTTGAAGCTCGAGCTGAAAACACTCGGGGTTTTGAATTTGAGCCGGTATTGGTCGGAGCGTGGATTTTATCAGTCGCGCTCTTTCAAGCTTTACGTCGATATTCAATGTGCCTCTGACCATGCGGTGATCGCTTCCTGTCTTAACAGCGTTGATCACAGCGACATCATCGAATATGTGCTTCTTCGTTGACATGATAAAATTGATCTCATTTTTGACTTTACCTTTCGGGCTGATCCAGGTCCATTTGCGGCTTACGGGCTTCTTGAAGAAGGAGTTCATCATAAAGAGGTTCTCCCTCTCAATGAAGTCTGCCAGCATCTGACCCCTTTTGTTCCGTTGCCCAAATCCAAATTTCCCCATTCTCAACTCATTACCGCAACGTTGCCCCAACTTCGCATTGAAATCCCCCATCACAACCGTGTAGTGGGTTTTAAAGCTATGCATGGCTTTAGAGATCTCCTCATACATAGCCTCCACTTCGACATCGTCGTGTTTCGAGGTCGGAGCGTAAACCTGAATGACATTCAGCGAATATCGTTTCGATATTCTGAGTATCAGGTACGCTACCCTGCTCGAAACACTTCCGATAGTAATCACGTTTTTAACAAGGGACTTGTGGACGATGAACCCGACACCACCTAGGGACTGTTGGTCGCCCTTCCGGTAATATAGTAAGTTACCGGATTGCAGGGTTATCGAGTCCTCTCCCTCTCTTCGGACTTCAGATAGCCCAATGATATCCCAATGTAACTTACCAATTGCTTCTTCCAACTCTACGAGCTTCGCGTCAAGCCTCAGTGTGCGCGTGTTATATGTTGCCAGGTCGAGTCGTCGTTGTTGGCAGCCGGATCTTACCCGGGGATTCTTAGCACCCCCTGCCCCGCCGTTACCATAGCCGCTGCCATAGCTAGGACTAGCGGGGCCGCCAGGGACTGGGGGCCGAATTTTTTGCGGTGTATTCATATTTGGGGGGGGGGTTTGCCATAATCGCCACGCTTGGCAGGCGGGTTGGCGATCGCAGTATGGCCTGCTGCTTCTAGAAGACGCTGCTGCCCATCTCCTGATGGCAGTTTTCCATCTGTCGGCTCTTACGACACCCACGGGAAGAGAGGGGGTAGTGCTATTCTTTTTATGTGCCGGCACTACACGGCCTGCCGTTGGTCTAGTGGTTTAAATACCGGGCCAAGATCTCGGGGTCCCAGGTTCGATCCCCCGGGTCGGGCAACAAAAAGTTTTGAATTTTCGAACGTTGCTCGGGTTTGTGATCACCAACTCGCATTTGGCAAGCGTGGTGATTATACCAGTTCCCATCATTGCAGTGGTAACTTGAATTCAATGATGGAGGCCTTTTCCCTGCAGTGGGATGATTATAGGCTGTTACTTTACTTTACTTTAAGATCTTATCTATCAGTAAAAGTAAAAAAGTAAAGTAACATCTATAATCATACCATTAAAGGGCTTTTATTATTGAAAACATATTACTACAGCAATGATGGGTACTATCATAATCACCAGGCTTTCCAAATGCGGGTTGGCGATCACAACCCCGAGCAATGTTCGAAAAATCAAAACTTTTTGAGCTCGACCCGGGGAACGATCCTGGGATCCCGAGATCTTGGCCCGGTAGTTAAACCTCTAGACCAACGGGGCGTTTAGTAAAATGATCTTACAAAAGTTACAATATTCCTAAATGAAAAAAAAAAGATATGAAGTAACTATTACACTCTTTGCAAGCCATAAATAAGCAAATACAGAAGCATGGCTTTTACCGCCATCTGATATGGGCTGTATCGTAATACCAACATCTAAGGTAAGATCACCAGTTATGGACTAATAAAGAATAATAGTTGCCATTAATGAGGACTGACTGGTAGAGCGTTACTCTACGCCACTCTTCTTTTTTATTTAATTAGTAGTTCTATTGACTTCCATAGCGATAGCATTGTCAATTAGGAACATTTTAATTCCCGCCGTATCTACTTGTTGTTCAGTTCCGTGATTGGCTGAAATCTCGTGAAGATGGCACCGGATGCGCCAACAGCCAATCATACGCGCTCAAGTAATATTTGATATTCGTTGCCATGGAAACCGCAAAAAACCCGCTCATGAACAACTCGTTATAAAATTTTTTTGGTAATGCTCAATAATACTTCATCTCCAAATTCACCGCAGATAGGTACTGCATTTCTAAGAAGAATTCACGAAAGGTGTCACGGCGAGAAAGATGAGATACAGAAAACAGAGGAATCCGGACTGTTCTGCAGGTTGGTGGGCTTTCATAACTTGTACCTTGATCTAAGTGTTTTGTTTTGGAAGTCAATATAATTTTATAGTAGCCTAGTAGTAGTAATGATTTCCGGATAAACACGTTTTGGAGAAGAAAGGTTTACCGTAACTATGGTTACTAGCATTAAAAAGAACATTAACAAATTAAATTTTTCAAGTTTATATACTGATATTAACAAATACTTTTATTAATCCAAACATTTATTGTACTCAAATGGTGCTATCCATAAACTGAATTATGATATCCATAAAACACATGTCCAAGACCGGTGCTCTCACGTTACAGTGTTCCTTTCTTGGAATCTCGGCTTGAACTAACAAACGTAATAGAGTGATAAGCGACGCCGGGTGCCATTAGTAGTGACGAAATGTTATTGTAAACATATTATGGTGTATGTATGTAACATTCATTGCATAATACGCTTAGGTACAGTAGACTCTTCAATGACGCTATTGCAGGCCAATGAATAGAAAAAAAAATGCGTTTTTAGTCTTTTTTTTTAACTAACTTTATGGTGTAGCTCTGGCCGGCGTGAACTGCAATGCGAAAAACTAAAAAATCTCACAAAAACCTTTTAAACTAATTTGATATAAAAAAAATAAAACTGTAGGTATGTTTTCATATTATAACAATAACATGTTAGCAGTTTTATTTAAAAAAAAACACACACTCTTACATGCTTTTGCACTCTCCTTTAAAGTAGTTATTTTTCAGATGCCTCTCAATGGTATAAAACAACTTTGCTCCCGTCGACATGACCAAGATCAATTACGACGTTTTGCGTTAGGTCAACAACGAATGCAATTCCATTTTTTTAACTTCGTCAAATAAATCCCGTTCAAATTAGTGATCCTACCGACTATACTCCGAATACTAACTAACTAATCTAAGATCATAGAAATGGTAGAATAGAGCGTTTTATAAACGAGTCCCATTTCGTTATATGTCCAAAACTCCTGAGTTATGATTCAGTAGAATTACTTTTATATGAGAAAACCAACATCGGGCCATATTAGTCCGCAGCTGGACAAATTAAAATTTCTATGCATGACTGTACGTGCTGGGATTACAACTCACGACCCCTTTTTATTGGATTCGCATTATATATGATATCCTGCCCGTAGAAGTGGTTTAGTAAATTAAAACGTACAAAAGCGTCTCTGAGTCTACGTATGCAGAGCCTCTCTACAACATAATAGCACCGTCATATCCTATGGTTGAAAGAGAGGGCTAGAAAATGGTACTGCCAGAAGACGCGAGCAGCAGCGTCTTCTCTCCTCATTGGCGAAACTGGAAACGACAACCACTATCATGCGTACCTAGTGACTTTGGTAAGAGCTTCCTTTCAAAGGGCTGGGTTCAGCAGTGGGCTAAATTTAATATAAAGGGTGTCGTAAGTACTACGACAAAATTAAGGAGAAGCAAGGGGTAAGGGTCAGCTATCATACAAAAAAAAACCTCTGTAAAAGTGTCATAGTTTTCGAGATACTGCTTATCCTCAAGTTTGACCTGTTGTGGTAAAAAAATATATCGAACTTTCGCTGTAAATATTGCCCTATAAATTTGCTTGTTTCATTGAAATTTCAAAATGGTATCACATCATTTATTTTAAACAATAAAAAAAGTGGCTATTTTTGTAAGTATGGGGCTCATTTCATCTCAGTTCACTAAATTCTTTTTAATAATAGAATAAATGATTGTTATTAGCTTCAGACCTTTTTTTGTGATGCTTAGCCAACAATAATACAAAACAGACAAACAAAGTTTTTATTGCGATATTTTCTAAAAAAAGCAGGCTCTTGAAAACTATAACACTTTGACAGAGGTAATTTTTTTGTATGATAGTTGACCTTTACACCTTGTTTTTCCTTAAGTTTGTCGTGGTACTTAATGGAAACCCTGTAGACTGGTGTTAAAATAACTTAGAAATAGAATTAAATACTCGTATCATAAACAGATGAATAATAATACTACACCTTCTTGTCTATAAAAGAGGAATTCCTGAAGGATGTGTAAGAACGGTTTTGTCGGGGTTCTCATACCGAAATAATCTCAAGCAAAGCTAAAAGTTGCCAAAGGAGATTCAGCTTGGATAAGATAACTTAGGAGTTAGGACATCTTTATCTTTGTGTCCTGACTAAGGCATCCCACTTCGCCCGGCAGACAAGTCCATATCGTGGGAGGGAGCGATAGAGATTATAAAAAAAACAGACTGAACATACGTTATATTCTGCCTAACGATTGT
Organism: Anania crocealis; assembly: GCA_949315895.1. Classification (NCBI taxonomy): domain Eukaryota; kingdom Metazoa; phylum Arthropoda; class Insecta; order Lepidoptera; family Crambidae; genus Anania; species Anania crocealis. The sequence goes on along the minus strand of OX438874.1, from coordinate 2,812,952 downwards.
GAAGTTAGCTTTTGCACAGACATTGACAATTGCACGCTTACCAATGGTACAAAACAAATGTCATTATACTTTACATAATATTTTAAGCAATTAAATTGAAAATATAATATCAGTACCTATTTAAACTTGAAAAATCATGACAAATAATTCTTCAAATTTAAATACTGAAATGTCATTATGTTAAAACCTTTTTTAATATAGCAAAAGATTGCTGCAATATGGAATTGTTTAATTATAGGCAAGATTTAGCAAGTTTGTAATGTTCAACTATCATTTCTGTATATCACACTTATTTGTAAGTGCTGAGTGTTGGGAAATTCTATATCACTCCGATCCGAGTGACGAAGGTTTACCCATAAGCAGTGACTAAATGGTGTTGTGTTTTTATGAATATTAAAAAAAAACCTTATTAATGTGATCATAATCACCACTAATAGGAAAAAACCTTAAATAAAAGGTCCGATCATTGAACCATATCGATATGTAAAAAAGAAAAGTAGCCAAATTTTCATTTCGTAAAGATTTGTTTCCAGTTTCAGTTTTTATGTCAGGTCGTATAAAAGTAAAGTAGCAGATAAAATTTACTTACATAAATTAGAAAGTTTATCATTTGGTATTAATAGATGAAGCAAGGAATTTTCTGGTTAATTGTCCTTCATTCGTGATATTGTTTTTATATTCAACTCTACATAATGTTCTTTATTACAGCTTTGGAACAATTGTGGCCAAGAATATTCTATCAAAGTTTTAAATTGCCTTTTTTAAACGAAGTTGCAAGTCTACACATTTGCGTAACCTAATCTTTGATGAGACAGAGACGGGTACCGTGCGAAGGCGACCGAAATAGATTGCTTTCGGCACGCGCCTGGCGCACTCCTGCGCAAGTCAAGGATCCATGGATCATTCTTAATTTAAAATCCGTTTGGACGTTTACTATCTCGCTCGTTTGACCGGTAATAAGTGAAATGGTCAGATAAGTGAATTTGTGTTTGAATAAGAGTATTTGTTTTCAAAATGTGGAGCTGTGTGTTGTGTATATTGACTGTCGTGAGCTTACCGTATGTGCAAGGTAAATAAATATCACTTAAGCTGGAAGTCGTGAGTGAGCTTTATTAAATTTCTAAGAAAGTTATCTGAGCTTAAATGATCCGACCTTCCTTATGAGCTTAGAAGCTTTGTCAGTTTCAAATGTTAAAAACAGAAAAAATTGTAAATTAGTCCATTAAATTGAAATAAACAGTTTTTTTTAATAACATAAATAATGCTACTGACCAACGTAAATAAAAATATTATACAAGTAAATCAAATTCTGCTGAAAAGTAGTAAATAAATAATTAGTTAGGTTGAGTCAATCATATTAACTCTAATTATATAAAACTATTAATTCAACCGATATAAAAAAGGAGGCTCTCAATTCCAAGTGTACATATTTTTATGTGTTAATGCATAGCTTTACTAGGTTGACCGATTTCGATCGGTAGGAATAGCTTAAAGTAGATAAGTTTGATTAGGTACAATTTGAAAAATAACAAAACACAGGGTAGTAAATAAAGGCCCTTTGGAAATTTTAACTTTTTTACAAAAGTTTAATTTAATCTAAAAGCTTGAAACAAGCTACCAATTTTGAACCAGTGCTAAACAAGGAAATACTGACAATAATCAAACGCCGACTCAAAATTTGTATCAATTTTGTTTTGTTTCTATACTGAACTAAAAGAGTTTTTTTTTAAAAAGAACAAAATTATTTTATGTATGCAAGTAGGACAACCATAGATACATTAGGTTTAGGTTTAAAGATCTTTATTCTCATAACGAAATGACATTTCATTTACAATGAGATAGAGAAATAGTAATAATGTTACAAAACAAAAGAAAATTAACTATAATATCAGTATATAAACATGAAAAATTATGTCTCAGGCGGGACTCGAACCCGCATCACCTCGCATTCCCGCCCGGCATGCGAGGAGATGCGGGTTCGAGTCCCGCCTAAGACATAATTTTTCAAGTTTTTATACTGATATTATAATTGCAATTTAATTGTTAAAATATAAAATAAAGTATAACATTATAATGATTGTATGTAGAACATACATTCACAAATAAATATATATTTATAATAAATAAATATTTAGGACATGCCTCACTGGGCCACACAGAGCCATCTAGTCCCAAATTAAGCTAATATTAAGTACCCTGTCGTATGGGGTACTAGACCACCGATAAACTTACTTATATACTTTTTTTTGTAAATATATACTTATAATACAGAGAAAACACCCAGACCAGTACAAACAGATATGTTCATGCACACAAATATTTGTACTGTGCGGGGATCGAACCCGCGACCCATGGCTCAGAAGCAGCGTTTACTACCGCTGATCCAAATGGTCGTCTGTAAATGATGTTCTTTGATGATGATGTGCTCAGTCATGTCGTTTCACGTGGAAATAGTTTTTATTCTCACACTAAAAATAAAATATTTTTTGTTCAAATATCGTCTTCACGTTGTCTTTTGACGTCTTTAACTTTTACCACAAAAATTAAAATAATAAGTCCAAAAAATGCTCCAAAATATTTATTTAACTTTTGGTAATTTTTTTAATGGGGTTCAGAAAAAAAAATTTGGGTTAAAAAAAGAAGTGACATCCATCTTCTGTCTTATAAAATATAACTTCACACAAAATAGATAGATAGGTAGATAATTCTTTTATTGCACAAAACAGAGTCAACATGAATTACATGCATTTTGTACAATAAGGCGGTCTTATTGCCAAAAGGAATCTCTACCAGACAACCTTTGGAAGAAGAAAGAAAAATACGTTTTAGTAGAGTTACTAGTGGTGATACAAAATGGCGGGCGAATATCAAACATAGTACAAATACATACAGGTGACTTTTTCATCATCTTAAATTTTTTTTATAGTCGTTCAGTATCGTATTTAGAGCCAATGAAGTAAAAAAAAAATTAAAAAAAAATTTTTTTTTCAAGTTTATATACTTACTGATAAAAAATGTAAATCATGTCATCCGAAAATACTTTTCGCAACATAGTTTTTACGGTCCTAAGCCTGTTAAGGTATGAAGGGAAAATTAAAAACTAACGGATAGTATCGAAATGAATGAATGAGATGCGCATCAGCAAAGCGTTTCAGCAAAACCCGAGCAGTTGTTATTACGTGAAGGAATAACATTTGTCGTATAAAATCAAAGACGGCAATCTGCTGTTAAAAAGATTTGTGACTAATAAGTAAAAACTAACTAATATTTCCACAGTACAATTAAAAATGTTAACCTAACTATGACGACCTCCGTGGCGGAGTGGCGTACACACCGGTTTTCAAGGTGTCGCCTGCTCCGAGGTCCCGGGTTCGATTCCCGGACGGGTCAATGTAGGAAAAATGCGTTTTTCTACATTTTCTCGGGTGTGGGTGTTTGTGGTACCTTCGTTGTTTCTGGTTTCCAAAATACGAATGCTTTAAATAGTTATTCAAATTGGGATCAGAACAATGTATGTGATGTTGTTCACATTTATTTATTTATTTATTATTATTATTTATTTATCATAGAAATATAGCCTTAATACAGTTTTACACTTAATATAGTAATTTGACTTTTAAGTATGCAGGGAGCTGCAGGGAGCTTTGTCACAAATCTTTTCAACATCAGATTGCCGTCTTTGATTTTATACGACTCTAAATATTAACACATTCACCACCAAGTTTCGCATTTACGAGTATAATAATAGGATTAAGGTAGGACAAAACAGTTTTATGTCTGCAAAATGATACAAGACTTACACAAATTATTTTATTATGCTATGCGCAGTTAATTTTCCTCCTGGCCTACATTTTGTGTAACTCATTTAGCCCGGTTTCCACGACATTGATTCATTTGTTGTGACACAAATAAATTATTTACTTAAAATATTTATTATGAATTATTACCTAATGTGAGTCATTGGTTATTAATAGCCAGCTATGACATCAAGGATAAATAAAACTTTTTGGAAAATAAAACTATGCTTCTGATGACTGTTGGTGATTTCTTGTTTGACACCGACTCGAAATTAGAGGCTTGTCGTCGGTATAATTTTTTTTTAATGTATGCTAACATTATTTTTCTGTCGTTTGCAATAAATCTACACTAATATTATAAAGAGGAAAGATTTGTTTGTTTGTTTATTTGCATCGAATAGGCTCCGAAACTACTGGACCGATTCGAAAAATTCTTTCACCATAAGAATCCTGCTTTATCTGCGATGGACATAGGCTATATTACATTATCAAAAAAGTAAGGGATCCGTATGAAAACTTCAATTATGTAACCGAAGGTGTGAAAGGAAAATCATTAAATTGCGAACGCTGCGAAAACTATTGACAATAGAGCAAAATAATGTACAACAGTTTTGTAGAGGACATCATTATCTACAATAAAGTCCGCGATACTATATGTCTAACTATAACAGATACGCCACTATAACTCTTTTTTTATGTAAGATTAAGGACGGTACAAAGTAGGTTACATTATTCGTACCTTGGTATTAATCCTTATCCAAATAAACAACTTCATATTCAAGGTTATATCAATACCTGTAAATAACTTTTTGAATTATTCAAATCGGACATACTATTCAAAAGATATCATGAGTTTAATATTTATCAAAATCATCAGTTGATTCTACTGCTCTTAGTGACTCTGGTTCGGTTTATCGGCCATAGATGGCGCTGTACCTCTTTAACTCGCGGTAAAACTCGATTTTTCCCAAATAGCTAAATTGGTAAACCTGAAATGTTTATATAATCTATGTATTATAATTGAAAATGATGCTAAGATGTTTCGTACTGGATAAACATGTTGTATTTAGTGGTAAATCCAAAATGTACACAGACGAAGTCGCGGGGGACCGCTAGTAACATAGATTTAATAATATTAAATCTATGGCTAGTAATGAATAAACTCAAAAACTACTGTGCTGATTTCAAAAATTCTTTCATCATTGAAAAGCTACATTTACTTTGAGTGACATAGGCTTTATTTATTGCTAGAAAAAATTTGGGATCCTTACAAAATAATTAAGTCCACCCGTGCGAAGCCAGGACAGGCCTCTAGCTTTTTATAATTTGAATAAGACCTACTTGTTCGTTACCGATTACCGACCGACGATATCGTCCGTCGCAAATCATCAAAATAGGTCAACCTGGTCAAAAGTTATGCATGCATGGTCACTGGTTATACCTACATAAAAAAGGTGTTGAATCGAGATTCTGCTCTTTTTTTCGTTGGTTAAAAGTATCGTTGAGTGACTATAAAAACCAAGTTATAAAGAGGAAAAGTTCTGTTTGTTTTTAGGAAGCAAATAAATTTCAGATTATTTCAAACTCGTTTCGAAATTCGGGCATTTGATTAGATTTGTAATTAAAATACCCTAAATTGCCAGTATTTCGTCATAGTTGCTAGCTAGGGGGAAGGGGGCACCACAGGAGTCGAATGCTTAGGGGGCGAAGCAGTCTTAGTTGTGGCACTGAGGGTAGAGTGTTTAAAGTGAAAGCAACCTAAAGTAAATGATGGTATAGCCCAAATCTCTATTCCAGCTGGTATATTCGAAGATATAGCTGAGATGAGCCAGCAATGTTGCAGCAAAGGCACTGAGTACGCCAGGACGCACTCCTCAGAAGATTGCTCCTCGTCAATTCCTCCGGACGTGCCACCGAGATTCGGATCTCTCTGCATCTTTGCAATGGATGGATGTTGCAAAGAGTTTTTCGTGTGAGTATTTGTCTGTGTGGGCGACATCACAAAAGTTGTTCTGATCTTGTCCTTCGAAGTTTCTGCTCCCTAAAAAAATGAGTGTTTCCTTACCTAGTTAGTTTGTGAGCTTTGTCAATAGTATTACAATATAGGTAGTTTCCATCCATTTTCTCCACGAAAAATAGGATGTTATCACGATGGCTGAAACAATCTGTAATCCTAATAAACGTGATTAAGTCTGCATGTATTTATTTAATTGTTTTGATTATTATTAGTATTCAGAAATTACGTTTTAAGGTACCTAAAACATTTTACCAGGGCGTCATCCATGTCAATCTGGCTTACACAGGTAATCGAACACGGGACCCATTGCGGTCACAACGAATGACTGCGCATTCAGGTCATCGCATCGTTAATTTACCACAAAATGTCAAATGGTTGTAAAATATAGCGGAATTTAGCGTAAATGACACGTTCCCAGGTAGAAATCCAGAGACAATATTAGTTTATTTATTTATTGCTATCACGCCAAAAGTCGTTAACAGTCCACGAAAATGATGAGTTGACAGCTGTTCACTTCATCAGTTCACCGCTGGACATGCCTCTCCAAAAGGAAGACTGAACCATATTCGCAGCTATGCTTGGCAGGTGGGTTGGTGATCGCAGTTTGGCAATTGTTGAGAGAAGACGCTACTGCCTTTCTTCTTCAAACAGTTCGGAAAAAAATTGGTGGTGCTGTTCTTTTTTTTACGGCACCATAGGAGACGGCAAAGACACTCAATAGCATGAGTCAATGATAGTAAAAATTAAGAAAATGATTACAGCACCTTAGTTTATAACGACACCATAGTAACCAAATCCATTTCAGTGACGGAAGTGGGAAACAAAACAGAAATAGAGAAATCTAAAACTATATTTCACTGAAAGGTCAATCAAAGTAGTGTTTCGGAAATACTTGCAGAACATAAATACTGAATGTAATTTCAATGGCTTCTAGAAGAGTGAAAGGTATTTTATAAGCTAAGTACTAACTCAATGGATAGGTAACGTCTCTGATTAACCAAGTTTAGGAATTTTCTAAATTTCTACTGAATTTTATATGTACAAAAAATACTGATCCAATATTTCCATTTCCAAGGTAAATCTTTATAACTAACTAGTGTAAACATAAAATCGAAATCAGATGAGGACTTCCACAGGGTGTATATTGGGTCCTCTATTATTCATTCATTTAAATTAATAAGTAGTAGGTAGTTTATGTTAGTACCTGAAAAGGTATTGCAGTGTATGAACTATGAGCATTAATATGGTTTAACTTTTTTGTTTGTATTTCAGAAAGAAAGTGGATTGTGATAGTGGCATTGACATGGCTATCAGCCAGAGTAAATGCGACTCTACCAACAACGTTACAAAAGTAAGTAATATTGTCTATGGAATCGGTATAATGTTCTATTTCATCATCATGGTCATCTTCTTTTCCTTCCTTGACGCCAACCAATAAATACAATTATATTGAGATACTAAAATATTATTTAAAAATCTTTTACATTTTATCTTACGTCTTCTATTGTCAAACAAATTAAATTATTTTAATGGACTTCATAACGAGGACAAAAAAAAATATTCCTAAACCTAAAATTTTTATGTAAGCAAATTTGTGAATTGTGTCATCTAAACGATAGTCTAGTGCCCATGTCTTTGAACAATTTGTTTTTATCAAAGTTGTCTGTGATTAAATGTTTAACTAAGTAAGTAACTTAATAGTTAGTACGTCCGAGCCCTTGAATGTCTTAGTTGATTTCTTAGATAATATCACACAATTTTATTTCCAAAACTCTCCACTCAGCTGGGTGTTTTGACATAAGAGTTTAAATGTGAAAGTTTTTCCAAGACCCTCTTATTTGCATAGTTGAGGAATTTGGCAGAAGCATCATCTGATCCGACTCTATTGCCAGTTGATGGAAGATGAAAGGGCGATAAAGAGTTAAGCTTTGACTCTGCAACCTCCCACTAAATGGTTTCACAGCTTCTAAGCAATGCCATTAGGACTCTAGCCTTATCTACAAAAATATGCATGAACTACTAAAAGTAGGTACATTTCAAAGCCACGTGACTCAAACACTATCGATTAAGGGAACCGTTTTCCTTTCTACCGTAACTCTCGGAAGCGTGGTCTTGCAAAATTACCTTATCACCAGGTGGGAATCTATCTAAATCAAACAGTAAGTAACTGGGTAATTGGGTGATAACGTGCGCTGGTAATTCTTATCAGTATTGACATTACCTACTAATGTCAACAGTGACAGGCCGGCTTTGTTCCGCGTTGTCTATGAAGAATGTTGGATGTTTGTCAATGTTTAATTCCGTTTGCTTAGCGTTAAATCATTATTTTGATACGTTTTATATACATAATTGTATATATAATGTCCTTTAATTCTGACTCTGCCTTAGGTTTTCCAGTTTCAGCTTGTGTTGCGATATCTTGAATCTAAAATAAGATAATAGGTACAATAAGAATACTGACTAACTGCTAAAATATCTATCAATCCTTTCTGTATTGAACAAGTCCAATATAAAGTATGAGTATTTTTTAATGATATCCTACGGACGCGTAATAATATAGGTGTTACTATGAACACCTACAAAATTTGATATACTATACATGTATTGAAATGAATTGAATTGCTATGTGATACTAATTAGTCTAAAATAAAATGAGACTATCTCTTTTCATTCTATTTGTGTCCTAAGAGGCCACCAAAGGAGTCCTTCCAAAGGTAAACAGGCAGTAGCCTCTTGTCTCCACTATTAGCTAACATACGATAGCATTTAATCCCTCAACCCCCAGGAGGCACGCGCGTGCCGCGATAACAATTGATTTCAATTGTGTCTGGAATAACTCACGATCGAGGGATTAATATAGTATCATAACCATAGTGATTATGGCAATATAATAGAATAGAATAGAATAGAATAGACTTATTTCATATAAAAATACAGACATTCGTACACCAGTTATAACATACATCTACATAATAACCTTAACGTTCGGTAGCTTATCCTGAATATAATAAAATAGCTTCTAGTAGACATAAATTACCTAAGTTCAGTACTAGTTACATTATTAACTCATTGGCGGTATACAAATAAAGAATTCTTTACCTCCCGTATAAGTCAAGACTGTGTTACGGCTAGGTAAGATTCTCGCTCGACAATAAACAACTTTAAATAAAAAGGCTTACGGCCCACAGCTTAACTACTATTGCCATGTTTCGATACACAATGGATGTCGATAGATAACGAGCCAGTAACAAGTTTTAGGAAACACATAGTATAAGCAAAAATAGATACTATGTTAAATCGAATCAGATATTATGTTATGAGCGCGCGCGTTGTGAAGACTCAAATACGCCCTAATTAGGGCGCTTTTACAACGTCCACGTCGAGTGCAGTCACAAGTAATTATTAAAAACTATAGCCATCTCTTTCATTTGCGTGCTATTTCGCATCTTTTAAATAAATAAATAAATATTTTCAGACATGCCGCACTGGGCCACACAGAGCCATCTAGTCCCAAACTAAGCTACTACTAAGAAGTACTTTATTTGATATTTTAGCAACTTAATTGCACTTATAATATCAGTATATAAACTTGAAAAATTTTGTCTCAGGCGGGACTCGAACCCGCATCTCCTCGCATGCCGGGCGGGCGCCATACCATTAGGCCACCGAGACACTGCGACACGGCGCGAATGCGAGGAGATGCGGGTTCGAGTCCCGCCTGAGACAACATTTTTCAAGTTTATATACTGATACTACTAAGAAGCTTGTCGTATTGGCTATTAGACAACCGATAAACTTACTTATACACTTTTTTTTGTAAATATATACTTAAAATACATACAAAAACACCCAGACCAGTACAAACAGACATGTTCATGCACACAAATATTTGTACTGTGCGGGGATCGAACCCGCGACCCATGGCTCAGAAGCAGCGTTTACTACAATTAATCCAAATGGTCGTTTTGTTCTGCTTATCAGTGAAACTAGTTGGAATGCTCGGAACAGATTTAATACGCGAATCACTATGAAGGTAACATATCTTTACTTTAAAATATCATTGGATTATGGCAAAATCCTTCTATTGGAGAGAAGGTCAGGTCTCGGTACATTTCGGACTAATGAGAGTTGATAGTGACGATAAATTCCTACCGGTAGTATACAAGGGCAAACTTAATGGAATTAAGTTTTACATACATTGTAACACTAATAAGTAGGTATTTAAAAAATATTTATATGGTTTTGTATTCTAGAGCTGTTGCAACGAGTGTTTGAGAGGTTCTTCGTCAAGAGAATGTTCGACAGAGATCAGAGGAAATAGCGAAGAAGTTCTAGCTGGAGAAGCGTTTGCGCATTGTTGTAAGGTAAAGTCTATATACTACTTATTTATAATAACTAGTATGTATAACTTTATTAAAAAAAAAAAAGAAATTGTAATGCAAATAACTCAATAAGCTACTATTTTCCTATTGTTGTATAACAGACAATGGACGACTATCGGTTTATCGGTAATTTCTCGGTAAAATTTGTTATCTTCATGCCTTGATGCAAACTAGGCTAAAATTTTGTGAATGATTCCAGAAAGCATCAGAAGAGAGAAGTAATAATGTGGAAACTCACACGCCACCCACTGAAGAAAAATCTACAGCAAAGAAACACGGTATGCCTTAAAATTTTATTTTTATCTACATAATATATCAGAACGCCCCGTTTAGTCTAGTGATTAAAACGGACCAAGATCTTGGGGTCCTGGGTTTGATCCGCGGGTCGAGCAACAAGAGTTTAATGTTCGAACATTGCTCGGGTTTGGCTAGTGTGGTGTTGATGCCTGTGCAGTGGAATGATTTTAGGCCGTTACTTTAATCTATCATATTATTAGAACAAGGATACCCAAAGTGTTGTTCTGGTTGAGTTGTCTTGACCCCTTGGTGTTGAAATCGGTTTCCCAGAGGTCGACATACACAAAAACTTTACAAGTGACTACTTACTAAACTGAATTTTGATAAATTTTAATACAAAAATGATGTCAAGTTCAGCAAAATTTCTGTATAGGTTGGTGTTTTCTGTAGTTATTGGTGGGTATCCAAGGATTTTACAAAATTCCCCATTTTCTAGTAAATTTGCAAACTCTTCATCCTCTTGACGTTCAGGCTCCTAGTTAATTCTGTTAATCAAATCGTATCACAATCATAATTGAATAGCAGGTTTTTGACAGTTCTATTATGAGCTAAATGTGTTGATTGAACTGCAATTGAAATAGCAGAATAAGGGCGTTGGCTGTAACATAGGATCTCTTTATCGATGCATAGGAACACCAAAATTCACTGAAAGAGTAAGTAATTACAAAGACTGTTTTATTAGAACCGTAATTCTAACTCCGTTATTGAGTCGGTGGTACCTTTAGGTATTAATTTACATCTAGTATATTTACTACATACGTTATTTGGATAGGATTACTGAAACAATAGAAATCTGTCTCTTGATTTAATTAAATGTAAATTAATACATCTAAGCCTAGGTATATGAAGGTCTTGTGTATTCAAACAGCTTTATTGTTCTGAGATAACATATGTCAAGGCAACAGTATATCTGATTTATAAATAAATTTAAGTGACTCTGAAAGTCTGAAAGGTAAAATACTATTTACTTTTAAATAATTAGTTCGGTTGCAGTAAATCCTGTGAAGTGTTATTTTTAAGTAATAAAGAAAGTAAAGCAAAATGTGATTCTGAGTTATTTTGACGCTTGGTTTGGTTGCCCAAATCGTCACGTCATTTTTATTTTTATTTTACAGAAAACCGTACCGTATTACGTTTTGCGGAATATTCCTTTTGTTATAATATTTTACCAATGTTTTTTATGGAAGATGGACATGAAAGTTTTAAATATGAGGCTAGATTTTCCACCCAATTAACAATATTACTATGCCGATAGCAATCATTCATAATAATTTATTTTATTGCCAGTGCTACCGTCTCTATGCGAAGAGTATGCACCAAACGAGCTGTGTGCACACCACTGTATTCCTGTGCCTGGGTCGTATCGATGCGAGTGTAACCCAGGGTATATGTTAATGGCTGATGGAAGGAATTGCAAAGAGGTAAGTCTTTACCAAACTTTTTAAGTTATGGCTAGCAATATGATGATCCAGTTATCGTATACTGTAGTTGATGTCCGACTACTACGCAATGAGTCGATTAAAATTTCTGGTCGGGGTCATTTTATGAAAGGAAAATTTTTCTAAATTGGGTTGTGTTTGGATCTTGGTGGCCGTATTTCGGATGGCATATTAAGCCTTTGGTCTCAGAAATCTGTCGCAAAATGTAAATCGTAGAAACAAGTGTCGGAGACCTGTGTTTGGCTGCTTGGAAACTCTTCGCACTATTCCTGAAGGAGAATTACACGAGAAGCTGAAGCAAGCAAGCATGTTGAAATTTAGTGATATCAGATCGCTATGATTTCATTAATGCCTTTTATCTATTCCTGTCATATTTGCACCATAGAATATTTTTTGGAAAGCCTTATTATAATCTTATAGTTTCTATTAAAGCATTGGATTGATTTGTTGGCGAAAAGACGCTTCTGCCCGTCTATTTCTAAAATCTTAGTAGCCTCTTACGACATCGACAGCGTAGCATTATATTTTACGTCGGAACTACACCACAAGAGATTAAGTGCAGGAGATATTTCTGACTAATAAGTATTACCATTACAGGTAGTAACTAACAGATGTAAGCAACGCAACCCATGCCAACACAAATGCGTCGACACAGGTCGTGAGGTGAAATGCTCTTGCAGAAGAGGCTATGAACTTATGGCTGACAAGAAGTCTTGTCAAGGTATGTCACACTACTTATTTTATCATCATTTTCAGTGACGACCGGTTGACCAACCGGTAACCGAACGCCGCTCCACTATCGACCCAAGGATTCCGGATTCGATTCCTTGGGTCAATTTTATTTAGGAAGCAATATCTTCTAAATTAGGGTCGGGGAAAGTAGGAGTTGTAGTTTTGCTTCCACGTTAATCTGTTGGTCCCTGCTTCTGTCGAATATTTACATAAAAAACAAGCTTTACGTTAGAAGCGTGTAAGAGGCGACTTTTAGGATAGTCCTACGATATGAAATCATTGCCAGCCTTTACAGTCCACTTCTGGACAACCACTTCAAAATAATTAGCACTGCAAAAGAATTATCTTCAATGTCACGTTTGGCAATCTGGATGCCAATCACTGTTTAAAGTTTGGCTAAGGGAAGAAACTTCTCGTTCTCTTCTGGTTGTACTTTTAATCGGTTTTCGCGATATGCATCTGTAAGGCAAAAGATATTGTCGTTGAAAACTTTTACTTTATGCAATCACTTTCTATAGAACTTACTTTAAAAACTCCCCGATAATTTCAGACATAAACGAGTGCGTTCTAGACCCACCTGTCTGTTTGCCGGAGACAGAGTGCCACAACGTACAGGGTTCATACCGGTGCATTCCCAAGAAGAGCCACAGCTCAGACAAGGGCAAATGCCCTCCAGGATTCTCAAGGAACGTCGCCAATAATGCATGTGATGGTGAGTGAGTCTAGGACCTTTATTTGACTAGGTAGGTACCATTATTAGGACTATCTTTGTCATGTTCATAACTCTAGGATGTCGCATATTTAGGACTTTCTCGTATCGTTTTTATTTCTTCATCTAGAAACTTGATTATTCAATGAGTATAACAACACTATCACTTACAAAAAAATATATGGTAATGACTGCCTTCCTAGAGATAGCAAAAGCTTGACAGTTTAAGTTCCACTTGCTTATGGTGGAGAGGTTTTCTTTTGGAAAAATGACATTAGGAATATTGTGATAGATAGGTTTGTGTTATTTTCATTTCTAGTACTTTTTTATATTTTTAGCATTATATCTATTATAGCTTAAGTGATATATTGAAGGTATTGCCATATCTGGACTCTCTTTATGTTAGTCATCTCTTAGTTTGAGGAAATGGAGAGACGTGATGAACCTAGCGGTTGAAGAAAATATCTGGCATTTGGGAAAATTAAACAAAAATCTTATTGAATCGTTTGTAAAACAATTTATTACAGACATCAACGAATGCAAGCTGCCTCATCCTCCGTGCCCTTCGTACCTTTGTGAGAACACGATAGGAGGGTACAAGTGTGGAGGGATTTCGGGGGATCCTATAAACTTGGCAAACCAGCCAGTCAAACCTCCTGCCGATGATATCTGCCCTCCTGGTTTTAAAGTTGGCGTCGGTGAGGAGTGTGAAGGTGAGTGAAAGGCCATGTAAAATTGGATATTTATGATTGTTTGAATAAAAATTTTGGCAGCCTTAGATGCGTTCAACACCATCTAATTAACTTTACCGTAAACTAGGCATCTGCTCTTTTAATTGCTCAATTGTCATTCTTAAACTTGTTTGGTTAGCGTATGACAACAATATTCGGTCACTATTGTGATAAGTAACGTACTGGTTTAAGGTAATTTATCGGGAAGGCCCTCTAATTAGATCCGCCCTAGGAGTTTTCTGGCGAAGCCTTTCATGCAAAGGCTCGTTTAACACTGGTCAACGTGTTACAAGTGCATCAAGATAATTGTAACCAGAAGTGAAAAGAAAAAAATAATCGTATGCATCAAAAAGTTTCTAATCAACAAACATTATTCACAGATGTAGACGAGTGTGCCACTAGTACAGATGACTGCAACCACATTTCCCAGTTCTGCATCAACACGCGCGGCAGCTTCTACTGTCAGGATCGGGCATCTAAATACTGCCCTCCTGGTTTCAAGATTGATCCACATACTAACAAGTGTGAAGGTAATAAAGAAATAATAAATATTAAAGAAATATGGACAAAATCACATAATATATTATACTGAACCCAAGGCATGTAACTAATTAGAGCACATGTTTTGCGGACATCAGAAACAACGAAGGTACACACCACACAACAAATACCCGAGGAAATAAAGATATTTTTTTTTCTACGATACTTCAACTCTTAACCGCCTCAGCGGTTGAAATTTCTGAGAACCAACGTAAGCGCCGTCGTCTAGGTTGGAGTTGGTCTGGACCATATATTACTTGAATTCCTCGATCGTGAGTTATTCCAGACACAATTGAAATCAATTATTATCTTGGCACCCGAGTGCCTCCTGGGGGTTGAAGGATTAAAGAAGAGAAACAACTCAAAGCTATTGGGATCTTTTGATATTCAGGCAAATGCTTCTGCTGTACTCGTTTAGTTTCGCCTCTAACGACAACCAACGGTCTAGGGGTGGTGTTATTCTGTAAAAGGCTAGTACCACAGCATACTACTACAGAAAATGCTACAAATACACATTGATACTACTATAATAGCTAATAATTTACAGATATAGACGAGTGTGAAGACAGTGAAGATGTTTGCCGATCAGACCAGTTATGCGTCAACGAACTAGGTCTCTACTACTGCAGGTCCAAATCACAGGTTTCCAGGTAAACTACAAATAGGAATAATGATGAAATTGAAGACATGAATGGATGATAGGCGATAAGTGGCAAAATAATTTTAATTTTTAGTGCGTTCAAAGAAAAAGTACCATCTTTTTTGCTGCAGCTGAGCAGCATGAACCACTCTATCATGATAATAAGGTTTAAAATTAATTGTAGTAGATAAACGTGCATGGAGCAACGAAAAAAACCGAAATGTAACATATCGTCTTATAACTTTTGTCATAAATGTAGACATGGTCGCTCTTTTCCGGAAAAACTGTGATATTTACAAAAAAAAAGTTAATTCATTTAATTCGAGATATCAGTCTTTCTGCAAAGGTGCGTAAGAGCATTAACCTACCACAAAGCAGGATTTAATACTTTCGCTGCATCATGTCGTTCGTTCGGTCCCGTTTTTACAACAACCACAAAATGTGGTATTTAAATGTTCATGGGAGTTAGTAGTTTCAAGATTTCTTATCTAGGTATTGCAAGCGCTATGATAACGAAAGAAAAATCTCAAAACAAATAACCACCACACAAAATGTCTCTCAATTAAACTAATGTTTGCGGGTGTGTGTAAGAGTTGACTGATTGGGGAAATTTTATAAGTTAGTAATTAATAATATTAATTACCCCATATTATGCTGGCTTATGAAAATAACTAGGTCGACATCATCGTCTACTGCGACATAATTTTGATTTAGCCTAAAATTATTGCTGTTGAATTATTTCTCACTTCTGGTGTGCCATTTATTTTCCAGACCGAATGAAGTCTGCCCTGATGGAATGCGGCAAAAGTTGGGGTCTTCTCTCTGTGAAGGTTGGTATTAGACCTGTCTTGAAAGGAACATTAAGCCATTTGCTGCTTTTGTTACTAGATAGAAGTCATCACAGAACATAGAATTCCATGTTCTGTGGAAGTCATAATATAGACGCCCGGAATAGGCGAGGCGACGTGGAAAACTCCAACTCCTAAAGACGAAGAGATATACAAAGAAGAAGAAGACAGAAACCAAAGTTATTTTTATATTAAGTTAGTTGGATAGCTTTGATATGGTACAGATTTGATGTGGTTTCACCCGCCTACAAATCTTGACAATTAAGGCAAAATCCTGTATTTAAAGAGGTCTTACTTTGGACTATGTTAATGATGATGGTGATGTGGTTTCAGATATTGATGAGTGTGTGGAAGGGACCCATCTCTGCGACCCGTACCAAAATTGCCTGAACACCAATGGCAGCCATGAATGCCACTGCAAGCTGGGCTACGAGCTTGATGCTACTACTGGAGCTTGCGTTGGTAAGGTTTCTTTACATTTAAAGTAAAAAAATAAAAATTAAGTATCCGGAACTTTGTCTTTTAGTGTTAAGGGCTATTAACTTAAGAAGAACCGATGTAGTTCAATACTATCCTGATAAGTCAAGTAATTTAGATTCATATTAGAAATTCGTATTAGTTTCACCAATATCCCTTTTCTCCCATGAACACAGACGTGAACGAGTGCGCGACAGAACAGCACACTTGCATCGCGGAGACTCAACGGTGCGACAACACAGTCGGGTCGTTCTTATGCATCAGGTACAGGGTGTTACTGAGAGAATACATTTTTTCATAAAAATGGAGCCGATTATAAACAGCCGCCGATTCGAGTCGATGCCTGAACATTGTTAGTAATTTTTTTGTTTGCACCGGGTCAAGTTGTGTGGCTTATTTCACGATTTTTGTCAGTTCGATAATTGTTTTTGCTATTTTGATAGCTGTGAACAAAGTTTCAAATTGTTTTTTTAATTATTTCTAACGTGACTTACTTTGAGCCTTATCGAACTAAGAATATATTGAAGATACAATATTTTCTTTGTTCGATAAGTAATAAAATATAATAAGATAATCATAATAAAATGATTTTTAAAAATGAAAATTTCAATAAAAAAAATATAATAAAAAAAAACAAATGAATTCAATTGTAAGACACAATTTCGTAAAGGAGCTAGAGAATATATATTATGTCATTATTTCAGGTTTACGTCATGTGGTACAGGATACATTCTCCATCATTCCAGTGGGAAATGCGAAGGTATGTTCAACTAGTCTTCTTACTAATCTTGTTATATTAAATGTTCGTAATTAGAAACAAAAAAACATATTTATTTATATTTATTGGGCCTTCATAATTAAGAAAGTAAGTGCTAACGTGCTAGTACCCATAATATAAGCTCAGTAGAAGCTAAATTTGGGACTAGATGGCTCTGAGTAGCATATCTTGAAATACCACAACTATTATGATGATGGTGATATAAATGCGGCTTATACTTCATTCAGACGTGGATGAATGCGCGGTCGGTACGCACAACTGCGCGCGCGCCGGGCCCGCGTACCAGTGCGTGAACATCCCCGGCTCCTTCCGCTGCGTGCGCAAGCGCACCTCCACTACATCGACGACTACGCCACAGCCGATCTACGAGTACTACTACGATTCTGAGTAAGTACTACTTTTATTACCTGCCTTACTAATTGTTAGATAAAAGAATATTTGTTTGTCACCGAACCATACTAATATTATAAAAACAAAAGTAACTACTCTGTCCTGTCGTTCTGCTAATTCGCTAAACCGATATAGATTAAAGGAGTTGAATGTTTGCATATAGGAATCAATAACTTCTAACTTTGGTTTAATGTACTTGATATAACTGAACGCCACGCAGACAAAGTCGTATGATGGGTAGATAAAAGAACCATTGCAAGAAAAACTGAAGTCGTCAAATACATTTGCTAAGAAAAACTTTAACTATACCTTAGGTGATTTCAGACTAAGAGATAACATTTAATAAAGAATACTTTAAGTAATGGTTCGGAAGTAGTAAGTGCTAGTAAAAATGATCCTAAACCAAGATAGCAGTTAACACATTTTTAAAACTGTAGCTATCCGTTATTTTTCTTGAGCATTTGATCGAAAATATACTGTAAAAATTTTAAGACAATCGTTTGCTAGAAACGGTTCCAGTAGTAATAGTGTTTTTCTCCAAATTTTTGTCCAATTTTAATTATTTTCATATTACTTTTCAAGAGAAGAAGTAACGGATGAACACGAAACGGACCCGCAGCCAGCTTCATCGGATAACCCACCTACTGTTTCCTCAACAACCACCACAATAAAACCTGTAACTTTAAGTGAAGCTCCACAGACTACACCAAGCACCAAACCCTCTGAAATACCTACACCAGCTTCTGAGAACCCACCACCAATTTTATCAGTTACAGAGAAAACTGTAGAAAGTGAAGATGAAAGAACAAACGAAATCAGCCCCCAACCAACTGAACCTACATTCCAGTCACACACGCCTGTTTACACTCCGCAAGAATCTGAATCACCACCGACAGAGCCTGAGGGACCTGATCCACCTTCTGAAATACCTCCTACAGTGAACAGAATTCCAGATATTATACCTGATAGCCCCAGACCTACATACAGTCCGTACAAACCCAGAGACCGAGAAAATAATGTTGGACAAATTGACATTTCACGACCCGAGTACAATGAGTCAGTCCAACCTGATAGGACAGAGCCATCACAACCAGAAACCACATTTACTTATGCACCGTCACCCCCTCCATTTGTTACTCCTCCGTCCATAGTTTTTGTTAGCCCTGGAAACGAGACGGCAACTGTTAGAGGAGTGAAAAAAGATGACGGATCTGTGATTGTAGATACGCAGGAAATACCCAAAAACGAGTGGACGAAAATTAACGAGAAACCAACGAATTGTCAAAGAGGATTTGAGCTGGATGACTACGGTGCATGTTATGGTAAGTATTTATTTTAAATTTTACAGTCAGTATACTAATTTAATATTGACTTCAATAAAGTTATTGAGTGAGTGAGTGATACTATTAAAGTTAATATAAGGGGCCACGTCCACCCGTCTTAAAAAAATATTGTGTTTGTCGACCTGCCTGTGTGTGTTTGCTTAATTTAATGATTTGAACATTCATAACCATTATCATAGGAGTTATTAGTTTTGAGGCTTCAACATAACAATCTAGCGTTTAGGCTTGTTTTTAAGGAGTTTCCAAATATTTTGTTATTGTTGCAAGCACCATGGTTACAGAAAAATGTGACTTTTAGGTTACTTTAATTTGTGAACTACTTCAAAAGCTGTCTCAAGCATTCAAATTGTTCATATCACAATTCATATTTCAGACATCGACGAGTGTACCACAAACCGTCACAGCTGTTCAGGTCTCACAGAGATCTGCAGGAATACAATGGGTGGCTACATTTGCGAGTGCGCGCTCGGCTTCCGCAGGGACCTCTACACGGGGGCGTGTGACGTCATCCCTACGACCACCAGCACAACTACTACCACTACCAGCACTATGTTGCCCCCACCTACGCTGCCCCCTGTTACTACTACTGAAAAGAGTAAGTTGGATTACAGTTTTCTGATCACTAAGCAAGTAACTATTAAAGTACTTGTTTTATGGAAATCAGAAACAAAGAAACAACCAGACTTAAGACTTTCTATATTGATGTGTCCAAGGATCGGATTTGGATCCACGGAATTTGTGACATCTCGAAAAGCGGTGTGTTCACCACTCCACCATGGAAGTCTATTTTACTAGAGTTCTTAGTTAAACTACTTACCTATTAATTTCTTATATTTACAGCCAAGACTTACTTTTGGGGATACCCAGAGTACCGGCCTCTGACTCACAGACCGTTTAGACCAAGAAATGTATGTGATGCAGGATTCCATCTCAACTCACTGACTGGCCAATGTGAAGGCAAGTGCAATAGACATCATTTTGAAATCAAAAAACTACAGCTAAATAACTGTAAACCTTAAAATCTTATTTCTCCAAATAACTGTCGCTACAATTTCAGATGTCAACGAATGCATTAATGGTCAGGCTAATTGTGCTGCTGTAGAAATCTGCGTAAACACCCAAGGAGGATATCGTTGCGAATGCCCTCCTAACTGGCATCTTGATGACATCAAACATCGCTGCGTCCCCAACAGAACTGATGAACAGTTCCCAACCGGATATGGGAACGAACCTAGGCAGCCTGGTATGAACCTTAACGAATTTATTTTAAACCTTACCTTTTTATACCTTAGATAAGGATAGGATAAGCAGTACAAAAAGAAAATATTCGCTTCTTTCGGCCAAGGCCTAAGAGAGTAGACCTTCATTTTTCTTAAAAAAGTCTATCATCAGCCTATAATAGTCTACTGCTGAACCTTGGACCTCTGGTGTTTCATAATCGCCACGTTTGTCAGGTGGGTTAGTAAGCGCAGTTTGGTAAATAATGGAGAGAAGAAGTTGCTCCCCGTCTTCTTCTGGTGGCACTCTTACAGTTGCGTTAAGACAACCATAGGAAGAGAGTTGGTTAAGCCATTTTATTGTGGTTATGTGCCGGTATCACACATTACCCTATCGTGTGGTGATGTGATATTATCATATTCAAGACAAAATCATCTCCTTAATCTTTTACACCATAACCTTTGTTTCATTTGTGTTTCTATCAAATTTGTACAATAGAGAATTATTTAACAACTACGTCAGTGTATCCTACAATACCCTAGCCTGTCTTGTTGGTAAGATTTTCATAAGACGATATCCAAATTGCAATACCAACCTATATTAATAGAGATTAAGTATCGTATGCGTCTGCTACATAAAATATAGTGTGAATTATAAAATATTAAAATTACAACATTAAAAAATATACACTAAGATATCCCATGACTATACTCCTACCCTATTACTCATTCAGCGTGAACATTACCCAGACCAATGAGGTCAATCAATACCTACCTTCTTCTTTCCAGTTTATCCACCAATTGAACCACAAGCACCTGTTGGTCAAGGACCCGGGAAAGACCTCATCGAGCCAGAAATAACGCCGATCGATAACAGAGGATCCGTCATCAAATGCCCTTGGGGCTATCGGCTCGGAGACGACAACACTTGTGAAGGTGATTGGACTATTTTCTTGACAGGTTTGCTGACTCATCAACATTATCAAGCCTGTACAAGGTACATTCAATCTTTACCTTCCTAAGCGCCATCTTTGTTAACCATTTGCTCTCCTGATCGCATCACTAGCAGTATGGACGACGCAGTTGGTTTATAGATGCAGTGGTCCACCTACAACGCAAGGGTTCTAGGTTCGATTCCAGGTAGGGACAATTTAGGAAACTTTTTACCAAGCTGGGTTTGAAAAGATTGGGGGTTTTACCAAGCTGGGTCTAAAAAGGGTGGGGGTTATTTTCGTGCTGCGGAAGGCACATCAAGCCATTAGAAAACCAAGAAGAAAACCTAGTATCTTAACAGATACAACCAAAACTAGTGTTTTTAACAGCTAGAAGTCCGACATAAATATAGTTTCAATTTAATTAATCCAATTTTCTCAGTTTAAAAGCTAACATTAGTTTAGCATGTTAAGCCTCCCTCCATTAACCCCTTACTGCATAGATTTTTATTTCTTTGTAATAAAAAAAAATGTTGTAGACTTAACTATTACAGAAGATTAAAAAAAAATTAGAAAGGATTTTTTAATTAACAGATTAAATAGTGTACATGTCATATGTGGTACAGTATGCATTCAAGCATTAATTTATCATAATCCCAGATATGAATTATGGTAAATTATATTGTATTTTAAATTGCCAGCACAATAAACTAAACAGAATTTAAACTTTTACGTAAAAATCTTGCTGTGCAAATCTGCGACGAAAAGCAGTAAGGGGTTAAGATTTCATTTTTTACTAGATATTGACGAATGCTCGACCGGCGAAGCGAAGTGCGGTCCGATGCAGTGGTGCATCAACCTGCCGGGCGGCTACACGTGCAACTGTCCCACTGGCCACAGGCTCATCGGAGATCATGAGTGTGAAGATGTTGATGAATGCGCATTAGCTGGAAGCGTGGCAAGTATCATTAAATTAAATTTTTATTTAAATTTTGTTATCTGATGAGAAAAAGCAACTCATATAATTGTGCATGTTATCTTAGATGATAATGTATCATTTTCTGTGGGTCTAGCACAAAAAACTATCGAATTCGAATCGTTTGCGTGTTCGTATCGCCATCGAAATGTTTAGTATGAGCGCTCGCGCGGTCAAAACGAGAACTACAAAACAAAGCACGAACTTTGTGTCGTTTGCTTTCGATACGCAAACGATTCGAAGTCGATAGTTTTTTGTGCTAGAGGTACTGTGATTTCTAAGTATCTTAAAGTGCAGTTTGATACCAGCTTATAATTGAATAACACAGTTTAACCAATGGTAGAGAGAAGACGATC
This sequence comes from Anania crocealis, assembly GCA_949315895.1. Lineage (NCBI taxonomy): Eukaryota > Metazoa > Arthropoda > Insecta > Lepidoptera > Crambidae > Anania > Anania crocealis. The sequence goes on along the minus strand of OX438874.1, from coordinate 2,790,351 downwards.
TTTTACTACTTACTTGAGTACTTACTACTTTTTTGGTCGTTTCTTGGGAAGAGAAGGGTTGTCATTTTGTTTTTCGGCGTGGGCACTACATGACGTTATTAAATGTTATTATTTCCAGCCTATCTGCTCACAAAATGCTGATTGCATCAACACGGTCGGCTCCTACCAATGTCGATGTCACACTGGTTTTCGTTCAGCACCAGCGAATGATAAGGTAATATTACTTCGAACATAAACATAAGTAAAATAAAAAGATGATTCTTCGCAAAAAGTTCCACCTACTGTCATCAGTCAAAAGATGATTTCTGAAATAGTGTCAATATCCTTACCCAAAACTAAAACTCGTCTGAATCAGTTTAATAGTTTATATTAGAAATGGTTAAGATGTCATGCTTTGAAACTATTTTTTTAGTTTCATCTTAACCGATTGTAAAAAAATTGCAAAAAATATATTATTATATCTCACGGATTTTCAAATTACACACGAAAACAGTAATGAAACTTCACTGGTTTAGAGCATTAAGACTTGGATAAAGTCGTTGACAAAATGTCTTGGTATAGCTCAATTAATTAAAGCAGTTAGCAAGAGGAAGTTTATGGATTCGATTCCGATTTAAGGTAGTCAAAAGTGTTTTAAATGTGAATAATCGGTCACCTTTCTACCATAGGTTTGCGTAGACGTGGACGAATGCACCGAGAGCCGAGCTGGTACACTGTGCGAACACCGATGCAACAACGTCTGGGGTGGCTACCGCTGCTCATGCCATAGGGGGTACAGGTTGAACCCTGACAATAGGTAAGTGTGTCGTATGGTATCAGCACATTCAAAGAATAGCAATGCCCCTTCTCTTCCTATGGGTAAGAGGCGAAACTTCGATCGCCAACCCGCCTACCGAGCATGTCAATTATGGCGAAATTCTCCTTGAGAGGTTTGTGTTCAGCAGTAGACTATTAACGCTTGTTATGATGTAAATCAGATTTGGAGAACCAGATGTAAATCAGAACCCCTGGAGGCGCTTTTACACGTCCCAATATTTTAACCTACCACCGTTTCAAAACTCATGCTGCCCGACCCGGGGACTAGTAAAGGCCCCTGAGATCTTGGCCCGGTACTTAAAACACTACACCAATATGGGGCGTTCACATGCTCACATGTCATCATCATCTTAGCCAAACGACGCGTACTGCTGGGCATAGGCCTCCCCTAAGGATATCCACGTCAATCAGTACAGCGGTTTTGCGACCTTCATCAGATCTTCATTCTTCTGTCTTCAGTCCAATTTATCTTCAGTCCAATTTATGGGCGCTATACTTAAAGATCGTCGTCAAAACTGCGATTGCCATTCCAGAACCTTTTTGACCCCACGGCCATCGGTTCTTTTTACTATGTGTCCTGCTCACTGCCACTCAGCTTTGCAACTCTTCGAGAGATGTCGGTTATCTTAGTTCTCCTCCATATTTACACACATATAACAATATCAAATATAATTTTCACAGCACGTGTGCAGACATCAATGAGTGTACAGAATTCAAATCGAAGATGCTGTGTGTAGGACGATGCCTCAACGAGCCAGGCTCCTATAGATGTTCCTGTCCTTCAGGTTACAGGCTTTCAGAAGATAAAAGAAGCTGTATTGGTAAGACCCTGAAATAGAAAGAGAAGATATAGTACTGACGTCGTTTTGAGTGAACCCAATTTTGCAAGTACTTGAAATTGATGACTGAATGATTTCTTTAGACATTTTTATAAAGCAACATCCTAGAATCATCCCACGGCAGGGAAAATGCCTCCATCATTGAATTCAAGTTGCCACAGCAATGATGGGTGCTGGCATAATCACGACGCTTGCCAGATGCGGGTTGGTAATCACAAACCCGAGCAATGTTCGAAAATTCGAAACTTTTGGATGCCCGACCCGGGGATCGAACCCGGGACCCGAGATCTTGGCCCGGTATTTAAACGATGACCAACGGGGCGTTTTCGTTTTTATCGAGTTTGAATTGAAAAGATAACCATTTTTGACAATAGGTACACAAAACAATATTGCTTCTCAAACAGATATCGATGAATGCGAGACGGGCGAAGCTCCCTGCGCGGGCGCAAGCTCCTGGTCTGGAAGTGGAACCAACGATGTGTGCCTCAACACGAGAGGCGGCTACCGCTGCCACCGGATAGTCTGTCCGCCGGGCTACCAGTTGGAATCTAAGAAGTACGTTTTATACTACAGAACGTTTCACAACTATCTTGCATTATTTATTTTATTTTGCAGTAGTTTAGTTAAAGTATTTAAAAAATAACTTGCCAAGAGGTTATTTTATTGGGTAGATTAATAGGTGTTCGTTTGTAAGACGGTTAGAAAAGCACGGTGTATAAGTCACCGTAAAATTGTAAACTTCATTCGTTCATAATTGAACGTCGATGGATTACAATCTAACCTAACCTAACCCATCGTCAGAGGCGGCGCAAAGCCTTAACTTAATGTGGGTGAGGTACATTTCGCGACGCCCTCTCATAATATAGGCAAGCACTTTGCGAGAACCTCTGATGGTATAATTAATTTTATGACATAACAATATATAGTTTATCGGAAATATCTAGTATTTCATTCACATTTGAGCCAAAGAGTGAAATTTTTTTATTTATTTTATTTTATTTATTTATTTACATCATCCCTAATATCTATCATGACAGACACACTAATATATCCAATGCGATAGAAGGGGCAAAACATCATTACACAACTTAAAAATAACGATTAATTTAAATAGCAAACAACATATAAAATACATTTTGCGAGATCACTCAGGTTATCCCAGAACACGTCGATCCTCTCGTGAACTTGGTTCACAATTACAATTGTACGGACAAGTGGCGTCTTAGAGAGTAGATTGGTCTTGGCCACAGGCACCGCCAAATATCTTGTAATAAATGTATTTATTATGTACTTTTGTTCTTTACATACTTTTTCAAATCTAATTTATCTGTAAGGCCCTGTGCACCGCGAGGCCGTGGGCGGTTTGGGCCACCGCGACTTACGCCGCCTCTGCCCACCGTTAGTTTATAATCTCACGCTATGTTTTGTAAACTTACAGACCTCACAGTTTTATGCTTTTGTTTGTACCTATCTTTACAGCCGATGCACGAAGGTGGAAAGAGTGTGCCCTCCAGCGGACTGGGAGTGCGCCCACCAACCCTCAACCTACTCCTACAACTTCATAACTTTCGTATCGAACCTGTACATACCAGCGTCAAAGGTAAAATAGAAGTTAAGACTACTAATGCTGAGAGGCGAGTGGAACTTGTTATGGCTTGCGAAAAGGTGAAGGTCAATTCAATTTTGATGCTCCTTTTGTATAACGAAGCTTGAATTTTCAAAATTATAATTTTGAATTTGACCATAATAAAAAAAATAACGACCCTAAACTTCTGGTTTGGCTTTAAGTATAGAGACTGCCTGCGCTGGCAGATCGGCGCCGGTCGCCAGCTTTCTACGTGAATGCGCCTTAACGCCTTTTTGAAGCCTGTGTATGCTAATTTACTTTCAAAGAAACTAGTTTATCATTACTGACTAATTTATCATTACTTCAAAAAAGTATGCCGACAAATACACTCACTCAAAATTGGTTATTCAATAAAAACCAATTTTGGGAAGGTGCCAGAGGAATCGGTAACGATATAATATCCACGTATATATATTAAAATTTTGCACATAGTCCCTTGAATAAACTAACACAAACGATATAAATACCGATTTTTTGTTAAGGCTTGGTAGTCCTTAGAGGCAACGTTTTTGAGTTTTTAAAACCCAACTGAAACTTAGAAAACAGCGTTTTAAAGTCTGGAAAATAAATATATGTATTCTTAAGAATCTAGTCTAGTCATATTAGTTATCAACTTCGCTCGATAGAAAGAAATATAAAACCTACACCTGTCTGTAATGTTTTTTCAATATTACTTCTAAAATGCGGTAAAAATTTTATGCAAATTTAAAACTGCTTTATATTAAAGTCGCTGAGTTTGAATTCATTAGATTATATATCTACTTAATTGCTATGTGTATAACTACTACAAAATACGTGAGCGCGGCGGCTCGTCACGCCTGTAGGTAGGTACTGTCGCGCGATGGTGTATAGAAGGTGCTCCGTAATAGGCGTTTGATGGATATTGATCCATAAATGCTGAACTACCAGGCCTTAAACGTCTTCAAAGAAGCCTTGAACTAACTCGTCGACACTAGCAATGTCTCGGTAGCTCAATTGGTCAGAGCCGTAACCCGGCAAGCGAAGGACGTGGGTTCAAGTTCCTCAAGTCAAGTCGAGACGAGACGAGTCAAGGCAGATAAAAAATTTTTATTCAATGAGTTGAATTTTCATGCGAACCTTGACTTACGTGGAAACTTCACGTATAACCATTTTATGTTTATGTTTAGGTAGGTACTTAGCTAATTCTAGTGCAGAAAAAGACATATTTACCATTTATATTTTTTATTTTCTACAGCCAGTAACTTATTGATTCCCAGGTGGACCTGTTTACAATGCGTGGTCCAACATGGGCGCACGCGCAGATCCGCTTCCAACTGAAGCTGGTTGACGTCAACGCTCCACCATCTGTCAAAACGAAAGCTGACATCAACAGCTTTTTGTAAGTAGAGCTTTTCATTTGGTCATAGTATAACAGTCATATGACCTTTGAATCTTGATGGAGCATAAGAATATCACTTGTAACCGAAGCAAGGGTCCCGGGTCCGGCTCCAGGCTGGGTTTATTTAAAAAAATTCAACTTATACCAAAGTGGGTCTAATAGGGGTTGATTATAATAACTGTAGTTACTGTGGAACCCTTAGGAAACGATTGCATAGTAGCATAGGGAAAGAAATATACTAGAGTTCCAATCGCTAGTCAAGAAATGTCTTTCCGAATTCTTTTCAAAATATTACGACAGATTGCGCTAGGAGTCTCGATTTGAATAAAATCATAGACCAAGGTAAATACAATCCAAATTTTGCCAATTACGAGAACCATTTGCAAGCACGTGTGGCTATGCTTTGACCATGAATGACACGTGCCGTAAGATGGCGCTTATTAGCATTTAACTTTTAATGCAAAGACCAAGAAAAAATCAAAGCAAGTTACTTATTAGTATTTCTGTTTTTTATTTTAAATCTTAAGAAAATTGCGTTATATGTTTTTATTTTTTTGCAAATCGTTACAAAACGTAAAAAATAGAAGTACGTACTAAGATTCGAACTCTCGGCCTACGGACAGAAAAATCAAATGCAGAATCTATTTTTATTTTATCTAACAATGTTGAAGTTGGTTCCGAGTTGAGCTGAAATAAGTTATGGCGTCAATTTTTTAATCTAAGTTACCACTTATCGGAGCGAGTTTGACATGCTGATATCGGTTTTGTCTCAATTCGGAATGTGGTCATGCTGTCACTCGGCTTATTCCACCAAATAAAAGACACAATACAGAATTATAACCACGCTTAAAACAACAATTCACTTAAAACAATTAACTTAAAAATGTATGTAACTATTATAAAATAGCACAATAATCACAGCTCCAGATTAGAATATTTTACTAAGACAAAATATTAAAATGCAAGATCGCCCTCCCCTGAGTAAGTGCCTAAATTAAGTATGTTCCTATATAAAAACAAAAAATTTTGGTAATCGTAGAACGTTATAAACTAACGGCCATTTCCAATAACCTCTTCTTCAATCTTCAGTTTTGGCATATCGGAGATAGAAAACAACTTCTGTCTTTGTTTCTCTGGACGGCAAAAACAGAAATAGAAACCTAGTTTCCTATCTCCGATATGCCAAAACTGAAAATAGATAGGTTATTGGAAATGGTCATAAAATTACTTGTACCTACTTGTACAAAAATCATATAAATTAATCAAGAACTTGTCTTCCGATTAGGAGAGAAAATATAAGTATAACCGTTTTCTGTCTGGCTATAGGCCGGTAACGCTCCTTCCCGGTAATCTTTTGTTTCGCAAATGCATTGTTATAATTCTAGATAAATAATGATGTTGAGTTTTTCCATGTTTCACGTTTACTTAAAAGTCGTTTTGAATTGAATAGTAAATTTAACTAAAATAAATAGTATTTTACTACCCGACTGTACTTTCATGTTTTTCATGGAGCTTAGTGGAACATTTTATTATTTAAAATAATTATACTTAAAATCAATTATGGAGCCCGGTGGAATAATTTCTTGGAGCGCAGTGGAATAAGCCGTCACTCACCACTACTCTACTCACTGTCACTACTTTTCCTGTTTTAGTGTTTACCTACAATCCTACGATCTTACATTACATACGCCTTTTTCTACTGACTTTGCTTAACCTTTTCACAGCCAACGACTTCTATAGAAGTTAGAGATTTTCGTGCCCCCCACGCCACGACTTCTATAGAAGCTCTTCATTGTACTTAATGTAATAAAATACAATTACGATACATATAACATTTCTTTTTTTTGTAAATTTTAAAGATGGACACTACTGAAACCCGATTTATTTCTAGCGAAAACAGGCTTTTTTGTGTTTAAAATGGATAAAATAAAAAACGCCTCTAATATTGACATGTCCTTCACGCCAACTACTTCATATCAAGTTGGCCAGTGTTGTGACGCGAAAGTTGCATTCATTACAATCCACTACCGTTAATTTGTTTTAGTTCATACAAATGAGCATACATTTCATGATTTATGAATCAATTTCAGTCAGTGAACAACGTATTAATCAATAAATTGTTATAATAGGGGTTAAAGTATAAAATTGCCGATTTGTACTAAAAATCAAAATTGTATATTTTTTAATTTTTAACAAATTTATTTAATCAAAATTGTTACCATTATTATCTATACATTGCTGCCATCTAATAGGAAGGTCATTTATGCCTTTGTGATAGAACCCTGAGGATCTAGACTGCACAAACTGTGTGAAAGCATTTTGTACTGCCTCCTGGGAAGAAAACTTCTTGTCACGTAGATAATTGTCCAAAACACGAAAAAAATGGTAGTCCGTTGGAGCAAGGTCTGGCGAATACGGAGGATGTCGAATGGTTTCTAGTTGCAGTTCCTGAAGGGTCAAAACGGTTTCTCGTGCTGTATGAGGTCTCGCGTTGTCATGGAGCAATAATGGTGAAGATCGATTCATGAGTCGGGGCTGTTTTACTGCTAGTTTTGCCAACATTGTTCGGAGTTCGGCACAATAGACATCTGCCGTTATTGATTGACCAGATCGGAGAAAACTATAGCGAATAACACCATGCTGAGACCACCAAACAATTAACATTACCTTTTCATTGGTAAGTTTTACTTTAGGACACTGTTGTGGCGTTTGACCTGGGTCAGTCATTGCATTTTTCTTTTACGGTTAACATAAAGAATCCACTTTGCATCACATGTCACAATTCGATTTAATATTCCTTCAATTCTGTACCGATTTAACAAGGCAACACAAGTTTCAACACGCGTTTCTTTCTGCACATCAGTCAAATCATGAGGCACCCATTTTTCGTATTTTTTTATTTTATTGATTTGACGCAAATGAGTCAATATTGTGGGTAAGGTTACGTTAAACCATGCCGCTAATTCCTGGGTAGTTTGACTAGGATCAGCTTCCACTATCTCTCTTAATTCATCGTTAATCACCTGTGTGAGTCTTCCTCGTGGCTCGTTCTTCAAGTCGAAGTTTCCATCACGAAAGCGTTTAAACCAAAATCGCACGGTGCGTTCATTAGCAGATCCCTCTCCATACTGTCAAAATCCTTATTTTCTTCTAAATTCTTTTAAATTTCGGAAATTCAAAATTGTTCGATCGAGTGTTGGGTTATTTTCGTTACGGAATTTCTGGATTCGGTCTCCACGCTCAAGGCCCGCGATAGAAGCTATGCAAGCTTAAAATAGTGTTTTTCTACATTTTCTCGGGTCTGGGTGTTTGAGGTACCTTCGTTGTTTCTGGTTTCTGTTGGGGCTTGTGTTAGTAGTGGACTGTAGATGAGGAGAATTGACATAAACACTGGTTGGTATTTCGCAAGAGTTTATTTTGAGCTCACAAGAAACTGTCACTGAATCAAGTAGGTACTTAATAATTCTAATACACGTCTTATGCACTAAATTATACCTTAGCAGACGCTTAGTTAAGTACTTATTTGTAGGTTGGAACACGTCCGTATAGTACGGTGGCCTAACGTGGAGAGAGAGTTACAGTATACAGCAACTAGTGTTGTCTATAAAAAATAGTGATGTTGGATAGCGTGCCAACAGTTTCCAAAATACGAATGCTTTTAATAGTTATTCAAATTGGGATCAGAACAATGTTTGTGGTATTTTCCATATTTAATTAAATTACTATGTTTAATTAATGATTAGTATTAAATTATGCGTCAAAATTCAATAAGTTTGCGTATGTGATTCCTTACAGTTTCCTTCTTTAAATTGTTAAGTTGTCATTTATTTGAGACGCTAAACGTTAAATAACATCAAATTTCTCCGGAAACATTCGAGATAAATGTCGACAATAGTATCGATAAATTTGAGTCAAGCTCTAGCGTACATGTAAAATATTTTGATGAATTAATTATCCACCAAAATAATGTAAATAATCAATACATAGAACTTTATCTATACAAAATATTAGACGGAACAAACGGATTGAAGTAATTTCACATTTACAACATAACAACAAGATCAAATTCAACAAAAATAACGCGTTTTTACGATGACGACTTTCTACGTATTTACCTGTGAAATGAGCAATTTTCTAGACTATTTTTGTGATTGACTCCACAGGCACTCACAGAACATGTGACCATTGTTAAATAAAATTGTATTTACTTTAGATAATCTACGATGTACTAGATAATTCCATAAAATGTTGAAGCTTATATCGCTTATGCCACTGGATGTCACTCTGTCAATTAAGACTGATCACAAAACGAAAAGATTCGTTTTCTCTTTCTATCTTGCTAGATTTCCATAAGAGGTTTTCTTCTATCTCGCACGCTTTGTCCGTCTATTATATTCTACGTTTATGCTTTATTTCAAGTAAATCTGTGACGTCGTAAGCGTACACGTATCAAGGTCATTGTGTCATAGTGACGTCTGTTTCTTTCCCGGTTAAAGTAATAAAATGAGTGACAGTGAATTTGACTCTAATGAGTTTTTGCGGATATTAGAATTATTAAATGGAAAACAGTAGCACATTCACGGAGGAGGAGGATAATGAGATAAGTTTGTAAACATTACCTTGTTTTATTGTTAGATAATTACTAAAGTGCAAATAAAACAAGTTATCTCAATATGTGGATATAGTTATGTGCTAATTGTACGAAGGAAAATAGGTAATTAAGTTGCGGATAACTTAGAAATTTGTTTACAAAGTCATAAATACGGCCAATAACACAATACCTAGTAAGCTAAGTCCAATCAATATCACTTGAATTTATTTAAAACAGTTTCGGGTATGGTTGAATTTTTAAATATCACACAGTTTAGGTATTGGTTTTAAATATCATATAGGTAAGGTATAAGTATCAACGGATTATGTGCGGGATTGATTGAACAACAAATGCTCAAAAATCGTCCGTCACCGTAGGATCAGATAGGTTAGGATATGTAGGTAGTCACTGCTGAACATTTTAACTGCTCATGGTGCACCATTGCGACGCACAGTATTGCACTTTGTATAGGGAGAGTGGAAAATATTCTATATGATAAGCGGGAATCGAAAATTGTTGTATAAAGGCAAATAACATTAAACATACCTGAGGGACGATTTTCCATTTTTAACAGTTGGTGTAATTGCAATGACCACCTACCCTCTGATTATTTCAATTAAAATGCGTTCCATTCTATCAATCACTGTTCATCACATCTGTATTGGGCTTTAAAGAATAATGTTTTTATATCACGATTACTTTAGAGAACTGAATCTTCAGGTACAGCTACTAAAAGAAATACCGATAACTAGTATTATAACCTGAATAATAGAACCGATAACCGGAAACGTTACTTAGAATACATTTCAATATTTTTCTATAATGCTAGCGCCGTTGTTGTATATATCCAACGCTAGGGATTCCAAAAACGGTATTTTTATAGATATCACCTAGACTTTATCTAGGCTAAGGTACTATTTATTCCAAAAATTATAGATGTTTAGAATTAAGAACATCTAGTTTTTAATTTAAATTACATTAATTGTAAGAGGGAAACAAATAAAACAGCCACTAGTTTCCGGTATGAATGTAATATTTCTACCTTATAATTTATTTGTTGTAATAATGTGTCACAACACTATAGGTGAAGTATGAAAAAATGTGCACGGCGCCAGAGACATATTCTTTGGAAGAATCACGCGGCGGTTAAAAGGTTAATGAAAATAATTCATCATCGCATGACTATAAATATGATTTTTTTATAGTCGGCCTTCCAAGAAGCATGGCCTTCCATGGTCCACCCACCTTATTTAAAACATATACCTATTCCTTTTATCTAAAACCTTACGCTCTCAAACTGAGGATCGAACCCGCTTCATCGGAATGAGGTGCCTGCCTTGCAACTTGGAAAATCATTTAGCTATCGATACCTGCAATCTACTGGATGCCTTTTTTACCGTCAAGAAAATAAACGTGTGAGATAGGTAAAAATATATGGTATGAACACTTAAAAAAAGTTTTACTTTTTTTATAAATGACAACCTATCCTCATAATCATTTTATTATAAGTTGATTTCGACGACCTCCGTGGCGGAGTGGCGTACACACCGGTTTTCAAGGTGTTGCCTGCTCCGAGGTCCCGGGTTCGATTCCCGGACGGGTCAATGTAGAAAAAATGAGTTTTTCTACATTTTCTCGGGTCTGGGTGTTTGTGGTACCTTCGTTGTCTCTGGTTTCCAAAATACGAATGCTTTAAATAGTTACTCAAATTGGGGTCAGAACAATGTATGTGATGTTGTCCACATTTATTTATTATTTATGTATTTATTTAGATGAACATAACATTTAAAAAATAATAAGAAAAATACGAAACCGACCAAAACCCAAACGCATATTCTTTCTACTCAGAACGCGTTAAACTTGCCCGAGTTTAATGGCGGGAACTAGTAATTTACCTATTTCTTTGTAACGCACCGCACACTTGTTCTTATCTATTAAATCGCGCGATCGCACGCGCCCCCGCTCCCAGGCAGCGGCCCCTTTCAGTCACGTGGATGTCGTGGCTAAATTCCCGAGCGTCGGCCGCGTCCCGGACTCGGACTTCTAGCATAGGAATTAGGATTGCATTTTGCATACACTTAGTCTGCCTTTGCGTACGAATATTTTCTTATTAAATAGGTAACTATTTGAAGAAACTTATAAGTCGAGAACGGCTGGACAGAATTTTCAGATTTTGGTGTTTTTGGATTTGTCTTCGTCGGGAATAGGATAATAACTATTTAAAATATTGAAAAGTTAACGTAGAAATAACTACCTAATTAAGAAACTGTATTTCTTCCGCCAGTCATTAATAAAGCAGCAGTTCAATAAGTAAGTAAATAAATCCAATCGGAAAAATCGAATCCCATTTTAGTGCCCCTTAATAACAAGATTATTCCCATCAGAGTTGTCCGCGGCATGGAACGGCTCGGCGAGCGGCTCGGAGAGCGGCGCAGTGCTTTGGAAATCAAATCTTGTACCTCTCATAGTAAAGTAATTAGAAAGCAATTATTGTTTTAGGGAGCTGAATAAACGACAAATTCGTTTAATGCTAAGCCAGGGTCACTTCATAAGTATGAAGTTTATAAAAAGTGGTTAAACTTTTTGGTAAGGAAAAATAAAGGAAAAGTTCTTTTTTTTACAATTCACGATACGTTAATATTCTCAAATGTCGGTATTCGCACATCAAAATGGCCAGATATCGAGCATAGGTACGACCGTTGACACTCCGTAAACCGCAATCACCGCTATGTTCTTAAACTTTCAATTTTAAACGATGCCTGTGATTTCATTACGTTTGTTTGACTATAATAAACTTCTTCGATCATTCAGAAAAAAACACTAAAATAAGAACTTTGTGGAGGAACTACGTGATTTGAACTCGCGTCCGTCGGATCTATAACAAATGTCGCCAGCCTAAACCGCTGAGCCAATTAACCATTAAACGATATAGTGAAAATGTTAATCATGTTAAAAGTATTAATAGTGTGATTCTTATTGTGATGGAGTTAGGGCATAATTTTGTATGTCACACCATTACAATATAACTGAAGTTTAGCCAAGACTATTAAAAATTCATTATTTAAGTCGAAATCATCGGAAATTCGTAAATCCTTCAAGCTCGCATGAATATTTTCTTACCATAGTTCTTATTAACAACGGCCGCCCATACAAATTATTATTTTTTTATTTTTTTTATTTGATGAAACTATGTTTGTGTTGCTACATTATTCTAAACTATCATTCTACACGTTTGACAAGTTATTTCTACCAAAAAACTGTCCAAAGTGACAAAGAAACGTTAAAATAGTTGAGAATAAAAAAAAAGAAAATGTCTACAACTATAGTTGCATGGAGCACTTTGGCCTTGTGCATACGTGCAACTAGAGTTGCACGGGGCACTGTAGTGGGTTGCTCACTAATGTAGGCTCACGGATAGAATTTAAATATGTATCTGAAATGGATAAATAAATCACAACCCACTTTTTACAAGCTCGTTCTGGGTTTGATTATTAGCATAGGGAAAATATTCGTCGTTAGTTTAGTTAATTTTTCGCTTACATACTGTCCAAGTTATTAAAACAGTATGTCATCATCAGTCGTTAAGTTATTATTTATTCGATCGTTTTAGAATTCCTCTTTTCTAATCATTGTCATACTACATTACTACATTTCCGTATTGCGCCATCTTTTATATTTTTAACAACAACTAACGGGCAAAAGCATGCATTGCCACACTAGCGCTACGGAAATAGCAGGACAGTCTACAAACAGCCGAAACAGAGAAAGATTTTCTGTCTCTTTCGATTTGTACCTGGCGAAACAGTAATGCCATCTATGCCTAGTACAGGATTTTAGCTTTCTTCCGAAGGACAATCTTTACTATGAAGATTGTCACTCTAGTATATTTCTTTCCCTATGATAGTAGTAACAAATTTTCAATTTTAAAAATAGTAAACTTTCTTTTGAACTCTAAAACCGCCGACCATGTTGTGACGTCATAGGGATCTTCATGACGAATCTTACGAGTGAAGTAAGCTCGTCTAGTGCGGGTTCTATTCTGTGGAACTATTTTTTTTTATTAGTAATTGCAGTCTACATCCATCAAGCTTGTTTCCAAAAAGTGATTAACTGAAACCCTTTTTTTTACCCAGGTTAGTGCAATCAGGCCACCAAGGTGTGGTCTCCCTCGTCCGCCCTCTCGAAGGTCCTCAGAGCATAGAGTTGGAACTGATCATGGAACTATACAATCGAGACCAGTTCGGAGGAATCGCTGTTGCAAAGATATTCATATTCGTTTCGGAGTACGAATTTTAAGGACTCTCGTGTTAAATTTATTGAGTCAAATATACTGAACTGTTACAGATCTTGAAATGAGTAATTTTGGTGGTTTTTGCTTCTTTTTGAAAGCAAATTTAAACGGAATCCTCGGCATTTTTACAGTTTAATTAATGAAAGAACCTTTTTTGTTTTCCTAAAACGGTAACTTTACGAAGGATAATAAATCGAATGCTGTAAGAGAATAAAACTCATTTTGTTATGAATGCTATGTAAATGTTGTATTGGTAGGTATGATATTTAAATATTTCATAATACATTAATATAGACAAGTATAAAATCGGACTTTAGGAAATTTTAAAAACTGAATGAATATGGTTTACTAAGCCCCATCTTTTGTAAGCAATGCAACTATTTTATTAAATGAAAGTGACCGAAAATATGTGTTTTATATGTACCTACTTGTAAATTAGTATACTTACAGGGTGAAATTTTAACCACTTTCCAAAAATTTTATACGCGAACAGTATCGTATTTAGAGCCCATTTATGAAGTAAAAAATGTAAATCAAGCTTTCACCCGAAATATTTTTCGCAATATAGTTTTCAATTTTTACGGTCCTAGGCCTGATAAGGTATAAAGGGAAAATCAAAAACGTATGAATAGTATCGTAATAAATGAATGAGATGTGAATCGCGTAAAAAATGTGTTGCTAGGCAGCCGTATCAAAAATTTTAGATTCTTTGCGGACATTTTTTAAGTGCTTTATCTTGACATTTTTGTACTGGGCCATACCAAAAGAAAAAATACGTCATTTGTTTTTTGTCTCGTAGATTGATATATTAAAATTTGGAAGGTGGTTAAAATTTCATCCTGTATAAGGATTGTGATGTATCATAGTTTTATTCGTCAACATGAAAATAAAAACTACACACTACTTACTTAAGTATTATTTCAATTATGACCTTTTTATAAGTATATTTTTGTTGTAAGGAATACAATAAAGAAAAATAAAATAAATAAAACAATCAAATAGGTACTCTTGAAACGTTTTATTTAACTATAGTTTAGATTCTACTTTGTACTAATTGGATTTTACCTTTCTAGTTATTGTTTAGGAAAACATGTTAAGTAAGTACTTATTCGAAAAAATACTGCATTTTACATACCTAGTTCAATTTGTTTTAAGTTTGAATTATTAGGTGCTCAGTAGAATATAATCTTCTTAACTTCTATGATAGCATTTCAACAATAACAGTGACTCACTCAATTTTCTTATATTACTTTGTGTCGATATTGATAAAGTCGAGGAGATAAATAGGTTAAATATTTTCATAAGTCTTGTGATTTTTAACAGCAGCATGGTGTCTGATGTACTATAAAAAGTACAAATTAAGATTAGCACTTCAGACCGAAAGTTTAGTTAGTTGAAGTGTTACTTTGTTATTATATTTTTACAATATTAAAGCACTTCTTTTAAATGGTAACAAAACAACAATCAGATCGTGGCAAAGGAGTTGATGAAGCAGTACTATGACATTGATCTAGTGTCATCTAGTGATATCTTAACGAAACAACTTCAGCGCTACAAATTCAAGCTACGCGTGTAAGTTATTCCTTTGATAAAGGACATTGCCAATCCTTGTATGGAAGTTGGCCCAAGTGCTGCCCAGAATGAAGCCATGGTGCATTTTGTTCCTCAGGCCAACCCTAACCTGTAAACCAAAGCGCTCGAAAATCTATCCCAGGAGTCAAGAAATAAACATTTGTTTATAGTGAATTATTTATGTACGAAAAATTAATTTAACAATAAAAACCAACTACTGAATAATTATTACTTCAGTTTTACATCATCATCATCATCATATCAGCCACAGAACGTCCACTACTATAGTTTTACATGTATTAATTTAAAACAATATTATTAATCAATCGATAATTACACTAATTAACATTATTAATCAGGAACAGTAATATTTTTCAATTAATAATCACTTTAATTAACATAAGTAATCAGTTGGTAACAGCAGTGGCAGTGACTATTACTTATTGTACTGTAATAGTATAGCTATAAAATTCACTAATAACATGACCTGTTCTTTTTTTGTCTGGGGCCAATTTTTTTTCTTTATTTTTTTTTAAGTAATATAATACCACGATCCCAATTTAGACGCATTAATACCTGGGCAGCATTTGGGCCAAACACTGGCAATGTCCTTTGAATTAAATTTGGAATCACCACTCAGGTCTGAGCTACTATACTTATTTTGTACTTTTATAAGTACTTGGTAGGAACTACATAATAATAATCAATGCAGGGGCCACCTGCACATCAGAGTATAATTTTTTGTTGCAAAATAGCCCCAAAAACAAAATACTTTTAGTTTTTATATGTAAGTCATAATACTTGAATATAATCAAAATTGTTGAGTGATTCACTTACAATGAGAGCCGCTTTACTTAACGCTAAGAACTACTGTTACGTATAAGTTCAAATTTACTCTATCCAACATTATTCCAAAGATCTTTCGATTTATCACAGACATCTTAACACCCATTGAATAATAATCCTATACCTAAAATAATAATTTTGCTATTTTGACAAATAAAGCACCAACATTTTAAAGAATAAGTCCATTTCAGTCTAATACTTCGGTTTCTGATAGATTTCCTAGAATCATTTTTCACACCTAGATCAAAAGCGATGTAACTCAAAATCAATATTTATTCAGAACTTCAATTCACGTCTGTTGATGGAACTGTAGCATTTACTGTAAAAGAAAAAAAAAACATCATTGAATGGGGGCTATCGCTAGTGAATTTGCCACTAGAGGCGCTAGTGTCGCGTGAGGTCCAATATCATTCACTTTGTACTGGTTTTAGAGGAATTTGTTGCATAAATTATAATTTATTTAATTTACCTGCTGGAAAGTGATCTCCTTCGTAAAATATCGCAAATATGGATTATTTGGCGATTAATGTAAACGCTTTAAAAGCGGAATTAAGAAAAAGCGCAAAAATAGGTGGCCTCAAGAGCAACTATTTCAGAAGTTAGTTTGTTGATATCAAGATAGTTATTTATAAACAATATAACCTTAATTAGATTCAAGATATAACACTTTGTTTCGGCGCCAATCGCCTTCGACAGCTATACCTCCGGACCTCAGTCTACAGTGGCGCCAACTGGTGAGCAAAGAAACGGTAGTCCCCCTTGCCACATGACGACCTTATCTACAATGCAAGTTAGCCCGACCAGATACAAAACAAGCAAATATATATGAGTAAAATTAAAATGAAGTAAAGTATCAACATCATTTTGAAGATTTCTAAGCTACACCGATTTTGAACTAAGTGAACGATATGAAATATATTTCTTGTGTTGTCACTTTTCCTCGATATTGTTTTTACAAGTAAGAAGGGTTCAAACTTCACTTTTCTTTTTAACAAATGGATAGTTTTTCATACTTATTTCAATACGTCAAATCATTTTTAAACTCATTAAAATGAAAGGTTCAATACCGCCCGGAAATAAAAAAAAGTTTTTTCTGAAAATTGACAATGTTGTGCAATGAAGATTACAAGCCTACCCTATAAAAAAAAAATTACAAGCACCAATGCGCCAAAGTTGACAGTTGAAAAATATTATTTGCTATCTCACCACGTTAATTACCATTGCCTACCTACATACATATTTCCATATTTTATCAAACTTTGAAAAACAAGTACTTAATAATACAATTAACGCATAACCTTTCTACATTAATTTAGTTTTAATGTGAGTTTTTTTCCTAGTTTATAGAACTCGTGACAAACTGGTAAAACATCTATTAATCTACTTAAAACAAAATACTACATACACAATCATTAAGACGCTGACATGAGCCAAATTGAGCTCAATGAAGATTGTTTTGCTTTAAGCCTATGGCTCGTATTGTTGCCAAATTCTATGTAGTTGTAATTGATCATATTTTCGACCAGGTGGCTGTTTCCAAAACACGATTCTAAAAACTTTTCTCGATAGAAAAAAATCTCAAAGTAGCCTCTGAAAATACATAAATTACCATTTTTCTCAGCAGTCCGTATAACAATGATAATAAAATTTTGCTATATTGTATATTACATGTTGCTTAAGCAAATGGCTGATTTAGATTTTTAATAAAATGGCAATTTTAAATTGCACAACGAATTATGTTGTTTGGCACTTAGGCCCTTCTATTCCATGCGCTTTTTCTCTGTCACTCCTACGAGAATCGACAGTGATAGCTGTGGCGCGTTCCAAAGAAATTCAAAGACGAATAAATTTGTGGGCGTGTTCATTGCTCAAGGTCATCGGCTGCAGTCAGCGTCTTAACAAAAAATATTCTTACCAAATGAGCGTCCACTTGGTGATGACGACTGCACATTTGGGAACTTTCAACTTAGTAGCATTTAGCTTTATGACACGCGTGTAAGGTTAAATATTCATCGCAAGAATGATGGAATATGAAAGCTACTATGCAGATTCATTTGCAGACATTTCGAGATGTCATTTTTGTATGGAACTGAATATCTCGTTAATTTTTTATCAATGTTTCTACTAGTGCTTTTCTAATAGATTAAATTTTATAAAAGAAGGTACATACGAGTACTACTACTTTTTTATAGATGGCGTTGTGTTTATTTACCCAGCTAGCACATTTCTTTGGTTGTTAACCGTGTAAATCACTTCGGTATTGAGATAGGATTTAACTAATATCGGGTTGTGTGTCGAAATAAAAAAATAGATAGTTGTAGTGTGTATAAAGTTTGCTTGCAGAAGGCAGCGTTTTTACTACGAAATGAATGACAAAGTTACGTGACTACGAAACTAGCGTGATATAAGTAAAGACAGCGCCATCTAGTTTAATAAAATCGAATTATTATTTCTTAAGTCTACTCGTAAGGATCAACAATGTCAAGCACGGTCAGGCAGCCATCTTGCGAGGCGATAGCTAGCGCTTTGCCCCCGTGCGCGCTTGCTATTCCAGTGACTTCGGCTGGGGCCCGGTACTCGGCTATTGCTTTGCCATCAATAGTTCTGAAATCAGTTTATTCATTAGACTCGCTGCTAGATGGTTGGTGCAAACGACTAATTAAGTTGAGCTAGGATTTATGTCGATTAGTAAATTTGTTCGTAGCCTTGCTTTACATAGTCCTTAAAATGAGAAATAACAAAAACCAGGCAAGTGCGAGTAGCGCCACACGTAGTCGACACACGCTTGTCTGTAGTTGCATGTCGACTAACTTTATTTTCAATAGTTAATTAATTCTATTTGAGCAAAAGACACCGGATTTTATTTGGCGGATCGTTTTTTTGTTACAAGGTTACGCTTTTAGAGAATTATTATTTTTATTATATTTTATTTACACATTTTTGCACAGACAATTCAAAGTACAAAAGGCAGACAAAAACATTCTTTACTAGTCAACCATGGGGCGAAACAGAAATATTCCAGGCGGTGCAAAGAAGCGAGATGTAAAAGAGCAAAATACAATTAAAACGATACAAAAATTGCCAACAAATTAAAAACTAATATAACAAGAAACCATTAAAAACATAAGAACACATAAATAAAAATAATGACTTAATTTTTTTATAATATGTAAAGATAACCTAAATACTCTTAGCGTCTTCCTTCCACTGTGGTAGTAGAACACATAACTGTCAGTGGAACTGAACATTGTGATGATGGAGAACACGCCTTCAGCTGCTCTCGAGATCAGAGGCTGCACGGAGTTCCCTCTCTTCAGTTCTATCAGTTCGAGTCCTCCCCTGGTCGGTGCACAGAGGCCGATCTTACCATCTTTAGTGCAGGCCCCGTTCCAGCGAGGCACGATTCTGGTTTGAAAGAAACTCTTGTAAGGGTTAAGTAATTATTTAACACACCTAGATGAAAGAATGTAATTCAAATTGTTCTTTAAAATGTCAATAATAATATTTTTGAAGTGTTTCATGAGAGTATTTATGAGAGTTTGAGTTACATTAGTTTTCATCTAGGGGTGCGATATATAAAAATAAAACTTTATTTCCCTTTGTCATCACATCGCTCGACTCGACCCATTTAGAATTGTTTTAAAAAATGTTTTGAAGTAGGTCCTCCGGTCAGAAGGTAGGAATTAGGTGGTGCTGCAATCGGTTGAAACTAACACTGTAACACAGAGAAGTAGCAAGGAGTTGTGTAAGGACTATCCCTTACACAACCCCTACCTACTTCTCTATTTCAGTCACCCTTACCCCTACCCCTTGGTAGGGTATTCTAGTATGTATTATTAAACTTACTACTTTAACAAATTGAAATTACTGACCTGATGTGCCTCTTAGTCTTGATATCAATGATACCAGCTTTGTCGTTGCCGACCACTGCCACCCACAGCGATTTGTGTGGTAGAGCCACGATCGACTGCATGTCTTTGATACCGCTGTTCTTGACAGGGATTCTACATAAACAAACGAGTATAAAAAAGTAATGGCATATTGGCTTTGATTATGAAATGCTCTAAGCATATTGGTGCTACTGCAGGGCTTCTTCTTCTTCCTAGCAACTGTCCCGTCTGGTGACGGGGTCTGCTTTCCGACTATTCTTCCTCCACTTTGCCCTATCCTGGACGTCGTCCTCGGTTAAGTCACAGCTTTCTAGGTCTTTCTTTATGACACTCAACCATCGCAGTTTGGCCTTCCTCTTCGCCTTTGACCCGGTATCTTGACATTTTTGTACCAAAAGAAAAAATACATCATTTGTTTTATGTCTCGTAGATTGCTTTATTAGAATTTTGAAGGTGGTGAAAATTTCACCTGTATATTAATATCGATAGTACTTAAGCTCGATATCGAAAGTATTATCGATACTAATGTAGATAGTATTGATATAGCAATACTATTGATGGAAAGGTCACTATCAATATGACAAAACTATCCATAGTATTGATACTAGCAATAGTATTGATTGCAGTATTACAAAATAGTCATAATAACCAATATTATATCACCTCTTTCCATGTTCTGTGACTACATGGATACATACGATATCGATATTATAGATCAGTGTTTCCCAAACATTGTTCTGCCATGGCCACATGGCTCGGTAATTTTCACACTGCCCCTTTGTGACCCACTTAATACTTTTAAAACCAAGCTGGTTCATTAGGTAATATAATACACATTTATTTATAGCAAAAATGTTATATTAATACTACTATTTAGTCACTATATTTTAGTGCGAATACTTCGCACGCTACCTATGTTTTACTTGAGAATTCAAGTTTCCCGAAAATGACGAAAGTTTCAAGAAGAATATTCACCATACCTTGATCGATAGTAGGTATTATTTTATAAACAAGGCGGGAATGTTGCGACCCGGTTTTTCATTTTGATGGCCCGGTGGCGACCCGGCAAATGGGAAACGCTGTTATAGATGATTTTCGAGGTCAACTATCGATAGCCCGACTATCGATAGAACGGCAACACTAATTGTGTGTTTGGGATAGAACTGCCTTACTTGTGTAGTCTAGCTCCAGTCTTCGCGTGGAACACGTGGAGGCACTCCCGCAGCGACTTGTCGACGCCGGGCGTCACGAGGTGGTGCTCGTCCGCAGACACGACTGCGGCGCGGTACCCCATCCCTCGGACCTCGTAGTCCACAGCGTAGATCTTCTCGCCCTCTAATAAGAGCGTTTTTTATCAGATCTGTTAAAAAACCCGCATCTCCTCGCATAGGCGCGGTATACGAGGAGATGCGGGTTCGAATCCCGCCTGAGACATGATTTTTCAAGTTTATATACTGATATCATAATAGCAATTAAGTTGCTAAAATATCATAATATAAAGTATAAGTTGATTCATATTAACAAATTGAAATGAATATATTAGATTCACGAAAATTTGCTTTCGTACTAAATAAACCTTAAAAAACGCGAGATACATCAGTACTTTTGTCTTTCATTTCAATGTTAGTATTCGTGTTAATCCAAGTAACCAATATCTTAAAACAATTAAAAAAATATTTCTTTCAAATATTACAGCAAATCTACACAACCAAAATCAGAGGAAAACTACGCTCGCTTAGATCGCAAAACAAAACAAAAAAAATCTTAGCTAACTATGAAAGATCCGTATCCGATACCGATCCCGGTAAGTGAAAGGTTGTAGATTGAAATCCTGAGAGAGCTGAGATATTTATATTCAAGGATACTTATTCACGAAGATTACAAAGGTTTAAAAACAGAATAAAGAATTATTGTAGCAACACTAACAGATAAAAAAACACTTATTTATAAAAGAAATCGCAATTATATAACCTTAGATTAAAACAAAATTGTTTTAATCTAAGGTTCAAATTAAAACACAATACCTGGTATAGTTCTTGTGACGATTGTAGCATTGACGACAGTTTCAACGTTGTCAGGAGTGATTTTCATGGAGATGGTGATAAATTTCAACCCGTCTTCTAGGAGAAGAACTTGCTTCACACCTCTTTGTTCTTCTTTGAAAATTACCTGAAAACATGCTATGACTTCAGAAGAAGAAGCATTAGGTAGAACGCTGACAATCCGGTTGGTGTTGTGGTGCGGCGATTCACGTACAACGCAAGGGTCCCAGGCTCGATTTACGGTGATTGATTCAGGAAATTCTCTTTTCGATTTTGTTTTTGATTTTAATTGATTTGGGTCTGGAAAGAGTTAGGGTTTACAGCCATGCTTAGGAAGGCACGTTAACCCGTTGGTACTGAAGGCTTCTGTCGTAAGATGGAAGTCGGAAAAACAGGTAAAAATAAGTCAAGTCTGAGGTCTGTGATATGCGGCTTGGAAAAACTCTGACATTCGACAAATAATAGGGATAGTTGTACTATAGGAAGAAGGTATAATGCTGACCGTCGGGGCCTAGAAACATAATAGAACTACCACTTTTATCCAATGGGTGCAGGCAACTAAAAGAGTACTGCCAGAGATGACGGACATTAGCGTAATCTATCCACCATCAGCAAAACTGCGATCGCTAATCTACCTGCCGAGCGTAGAAATTTTGTCAAAACCCTCTAGGTAATTGGAGAGACTGTGGACTTTTCCAGACTCATAAATTTATATGGTCTCAAATTTTAACGTGTCGTTTTATTTTTGATGGGCTTGCTCTTGGTTTCACTCTGAGCACTTCAAACGCCCCGTTGGTCTAGTGGTTTGAATACCGGGCCAAGATCTCGGGGTCCCAGGTTCGATCCCCGGGTCGGGCAACAAAAAGTTTCGAATTTCCGAACGTTGCTCGGGTTTGTGATCACCAACCCGCATTAATTGGCAAGCGTGGTGATTATGCCAGTACCCATCATTGCTGTGGTGGTGTGTGGAATTCAATGATGGAGGCCTTTTCCCTGCAGTGGGATGATTATAGGCTGTTACTATATACTTTTACTTTACTTCAAAGGCTTTCTCTCAACTCTACGTGTTTAAAGAAAGCCTACGATTAAGCGAGCTTACCCAGAAGCAGCCTATTCGCTCTAGCTTTAATGTGTTAATAATCACCTGTTTCTCTTGAGTGTCCCAAATAACAACGTTCCCGGATTCTGCAGTGATAACATTGTCTCCTGTAGGAGTTATAACTGCCTGAGTCACGATAGCCCCTAAAGGTGCTTCGGCCAGCTGAGCCAGTAGTTTCCCTGTGCTGGTGTCCCAGAGACCCCAGCAGCTTCTGGTCACAGTCACTGCTAATTGCTTGTCTCTTGCTAAACTGTAACCAAAAAGGAACTAGAATTTTATTGAAGACAAAGTTTGTTTTAGTGCAGATAACATGCTGAATTTAAAATTATATAAAACTATGATGACTGCTTCAGATGAGACTTGACCTTACGATATTTCGCACCATTGAAAACGAATACTACTCTCTCAATAAACTTCTCTTTGTTCATCAATAGTTAAGGCAGTCGCTCGGAAAGCAAAGGTTGTGGTTCCATGCCCCACTTTTGGCAGTTGACCCACCGCTGGCGTGGACGCTACTAGCTATCGGGCTATTTTGCTCAAGAAATGTGCAAAAGATATACATTACGCGTAAACAGAACAGATGGATTAACAGTTGATCGCTGACTGTTGACCCTGCCGGCGAGGATTCGCTCTACTAGTTCATCATCAAACACACTTGCTTCTTGCCGATCGACAATTAGTTTCTAGTTACTAGCAATACTTTCTTCTCGTTTAACGTCGGCGGTGGGAAAAGTGTCTAAAGCAGTCTACATTTCAATTAATAAAGCTACATTACGTGATGGAGTCAATCGGAAGTTCCTGACGATCAATCTTATGGACTTGTTCGAAGATGTTGTCGATGTTCCAGATCTTGACAGTGCGGTCTATGGACGAGGTGATCACGTTGTTCCAGGACCCAACGGTCAGCGGCTCCAACTGAACAATCCGGCCAAAGTGGGCATCCAGGATCTTGATCAGACGGGTGGTCTCAAGACTCCAGACGTAGAGATTCTTCCTAAATGTAAAGAAGATGATGAAATGGCAGTACCAGAGAAAACATTCCAACTTACTCGTTAGTTATAAATGTTAAACGCGATCATAGCTTTACAATTTTGCCTGACTTTTGGGGTCACACCAGCCGTGGTCACAGACTGACTCGTTAATGTTCAAATAATTATGAAACACGAAAATTTAAAAGTGGTAGGTATTTACCATCACTTTATTGTGACGTTTTCTAATAATATTTTATTGTATTTGATACATTAGCTCAAAAATAATACGTTTGGTAGTAATTAGATATACTTTTGAGTTTTTAAACTTTATGTTTAAGTATTTCGGTCCATTTTTTGCTCTTATCTATAAGAAAAATTGGCGATTGTGTCACCTCTTGAAATAGGTCTAGATATCATGAATATTATAAAAGCCATGCCGTCTGTGAAGTTTATAGCATATTTTAACGGTCCTAAAATATGTTACATTTCTGACGGTGCGCATAATACATTACGTTAAGAGATGTGAAGTTTAATTCGAATTTACCGTACGCCAGCAACAGCGTAAGTGTTGTTATTGCTTATCATGAAGGAGTTGGAGAGCGTCATCTTGGTGGAAATGTTGCGGATAGTATGAGGCAGTTTCAGCACTATGCCTTCCAAGCGCAAATCTTTTTCTGGTTCGTCCTGTTTTTCTTCCTGGAACCGCAATGTTTTCTGAGTCTTTATTTATTAGTATGATAGATCAGCATATTAGAAATAACTAAGCAATTCTTTGCAACCCTAAAGTATCGACTAACTAAATGAACAGGCTCAGATCTATAATATTTGCTTGTCTTTCGTCCTTTTGAATGCTTAATAAAACGACGCTGTCTTACCTCTTCTTCTTCTTTCTTCATATATATGTACGGATCTTCTGGTTTTTTCTTTTTATCTTCAATCTCATGCTTGTCTCTTAGTATAATATTATCGAAGTCCCATACAACAAAACTGTATGTTGTAGTAGCTGCAATTTTTTTAAAATGTTTTTTTCTTTTTATATTACCGAATTAGATCTAACGCTATAGAAACACTATTCTATTATAAGATGTTAGTGTAAAGTTTTTATAATAATGATGAATCAAGAAAATACTTGTTTACGACGTACCTAGCAGCATTTTGTCTTTCTTCCCTCTTTTCAACTGAAGCATTGCTTCGGCCGTGTCAGTTTCTCTATGATTGAGTTCCTCTACCTTCAACCAGCAGCCTTCCTCTTCATTCAGCTCGAAAATTGATATCTGTGTTGGTGTACATTTTGATTGACAAAGTGTTAACTGATCATCATGGTCTTAGAAATATGCGTGGAAAGTATTTTTCAAAGATTTTCATTGTGTTTTGAACAATACAATTGGGAATGAAGATAATTATGATTTAAATATTGAACAAATAGTGAACCCTTTACAAACTTTCGTCTAACGAACGATGAAAAATTCATTGATAAAAGTTTGGAATGCCCTATTTACAGAATACGTTATTTGTTTTAATGTCAATCAATTAATATTTTACCACTCTTATATGTATCGTGTGTCGTCGGCACACTTAAGGGTAGGTATCATCACCCTCTCCTTCACATCTCTTTCTGGTAAGAGGTGCCCCAAGGAGTACCGCCAAAAGTAGGCAAATCCTCTTTTTGGAGAGACCAGCGTCCAACAGTTCACTGATAGGCAAGTAACGATAATAAGTTGGGCTAGCTCGTATGAATGCTTTATAGGCATGCGTCAGATATATCAAAACGAATCCAAAATCCGATTTCAAACACAAATCCATTCGAATCGATTTCTCAACAAGAAAATCCGATCTCAGAAATCTAACCGAACCAAACGCTAGCGAGATCTAATACCACCAAACGTACTCGTATTGTGTGTGCGTATCCAAAACGTAAATCGGGTTTGAAATTCGCAATATTTTGCTTACTCCGCTATGTTGTGATTGGTTAGGAAAGAGACAAAGCGAAATTTACTGATGCTCGAAATTGTGAAGAAATTCGCTTTGTCTCTTTCTAACTAATCGTAACAAAGCGGAGTAAAAAAGATGGCGCGAATTTCGGAAGTCCCATTTCGGTTTGTTTAGATTTTGAAATCTGAAATCGGATATATATCCGTTTGCATTCACAACCAAAAACGCCCAAGTCTAATGCTTTACCTGATACCCCCTGCCAGGATCACTTGTGTATATCCTAGTCCAGTATTTATTCATGGCGTAGGCGCCCCTGCATCTCAGAGGCTTCATCCACACACCAGCCTTGCAAAACTGTACCAGAAGACGATCCTCGTCCAAATCACCACTCCACATTACCAGTATGAAGGTTTCCAGATCACGGTACTCAATAGCTAAGAAACATAATAAGAAAATGATGATTAGTGTAAGACCAAAAATGAATCCCTGTGACACCCCTTCAAGCAACATGGCATCCCATTACCAATAACTTCTAATTAATAATTGGTGAAACATTCAATGACACAGTAAAAATTACACTAACAAGACCTTATTTCCAACTCTTTCTTTATCGCTGGAAAAATGCGTTACGCATACCTCTTACTCAGTCGGAAGTGACAGGTTATATAGGACTCTGGACCTCTGCATGAGGTCTGTATACCACTAAAACCCGTACTGAGACACGAGCAGTGCCCTCGCGGAACCTCTGAAAGTATTTCAAACCTATTTTATATCTTCTTGATAAATTTGCAGTCTTCATTTGTACTTACACAGTATCTCCCAATTCATATCATCGTATGGTGTCGTTTCAGGTGCCGGATAGGTCTCCTCAATCTCGCCACGCATGCTATACTGCACCCAAGAATGAGGTCCGTAGATTACCAGATGGTGATTCAGTACTGCTACTCCTCTGACAGTCTCTCCTAACGAAAAAATAAATGTAAGAGAAAAATGAATCGCATACTATAACAGGTTATGTTGCGAAGTTAAGAGCAATTGTCCGATCGAAAAAAAAAACTCATGAAGTAATAATATAAATAAATAAACATACCTTCATCAAGAGGGTTGTCGATGGTGATATATTCACTCGTTAGCATATTCAGCAGCATCGACTGAAATAATATGAACCGAATTGAAAATACAAATCCTTAAAATACAAATTTCGACTTAATTAGGTGGGACAAGAACCCACAACCTTAAGATTAAATGTCGATGCTCAAACCGTTAAACTACCCAGACATTTTGTTTTGACTAATTTATTTAAGGCTTTACGCTGTCAATTAGCGGAGTTTCATGAATGTTTTCATTTACCACTTCCAACATCCGAAAGAAAAACTATGCAAAAATTCAACAATTGGTTTCAGACGAAACAGCTTATTTCTTCAATTTGTTTAAAACTGTCCCTTGAGTAGTTAGTCAAAATTCTACCTGAGGTGGGACTTGCAAATCTTTGGGTCTTTTATAAGTGATATCAACAGAAGAAAGACTTATAGAACTCACCACAGAATTATTAGTAGCAGCAGCGGCCCATTTATTGTCAGGTGAAAGTTCCAAATTTTGCATAATGCCTTCCAACTGTGGGCACAGATCTCTAGACAAATCTGACGTGGCTAGATCCCAAGTTATCACCCGACTGGAGATGGAGACCACGTATCGCTTATCCGAGCTTAGGCGGAAGCCAAACACAGCAAATTGGTGACCTTCAAGAGAATACTGTAAAAGGAGATAAGAAAGAATATGTTACTTTGATCTTGATCGAGATCGCTTGCAACTCTATGATGAGGGTGCGCTACTTATGATCATCATTCTTTAATATTAATAGGTACTTTTAATCTGAATTTCGATATTGATAAGTCAACATTTATAGGGCATGGTACATAAATAATATTAGGTTTAGCAGATAATATTTTAGTACAAAAATCTGGAACGCATCTATTGTTTACCTTTAAATAGAACTAATGTACGGTATTGAGTTATCTATACTTAGATAACGATTGCTATATAACATGAAATCAATAACAGTGATGGGCTGTGTGTAAAAGTAAAGTAACAGCTTATAATCATCCAACTTCAGGGCAAAGGCCTCCATCATTGAAATCAAGTTGCCATAGCAATGATGGGTATAGGCATAATCACTACCACCAAATGCGGGTTGGTGATCACAAACCCGGAGAATGTTCGAAAATTTGAAACTTTTGTTGCCCGACCCAGGAATTGAACCCGGGACCCCAAGATCTTAGGCCGGTATTCAAACCGCTAGACCAACGGGGCGGAATTTTGTGTTTCTACCAAAAAACAGATATAAGTGAGAGGAGGAAACTTTTTACATCAATAGATAAAACTGCTATGAACGCCAATAGCTTTATTTCATGAAGTCAATAATTAATAATCAAGACAATGTCGTTAAGAAAATAGGTAGACTATCATCAGCACAAAAACTAGCCGAAAGTCCACTGCTGGACATTTTCCTGTTTAAAAAGAGGATTTTGCCATAAACGCCCACGCTTGGCAGGTGAGTTGGCAGTCGCAGTTTGGCCAATGGTTAAGAAGTGCTGCTGCCCTTCTTCAGACGGTACTCATTAAGGCGCTTCTTACGACACCTATAGGAAAATAAGGGGTAACAATAATCACCTACCTTCAAAGGTCCACCAGGCGTATGCAGACAATGATGCGACGGAAGCATAGCACAGTGATTCTTCCCTTTATCATGGCATTGCTTTAACAGTGATGCTACTGCTGGATTCTGATGTGCTTCGGGTAGAAGACGGCCCACCAGCTGAGGGGCCAGCATGTTGGGGTAAGTGCCAATGATGGCGCCACCTAGGCGTAGAGCATCGGCTACGAGCATGAGTTCTCTACGGAAAAAATATTTAAAATTCAACTGATACTGCATGATTTCTTATAACTATTTTAGACATAACGTTAAGTGACACAAATTAATTTGAAGTCTGATTCATTGCCTGAGGAACTCGTTACCTAATATTTTTTAGGGTTCCGTACCAAAAGTTAAAATGGGTCCCTTATTACTAAGACTCCTCTGTTCGTCCGTTTGTCTGTCTGTCTGTCTGTCTGTCTGTCACCTGCCTGTATCTCACGAACCGTGATTGTAAGACAGTTGCAATATTCACAGATGATGTATTTCTTATGGTGCTATCACAAATAATGACTAAAAGACAGAATAAAATAAATATTTAAGGGGACTCCCAAAGAACTGACACGATTTTTTGGCGTTTTTATAGATATTGGTACAGAACCCTTCGTGCGATAGTCGGACTCGCACTTGGCCGGTTTTTATTTTGTCGTTTGGTGTTGCAAAAAGCTTAATTATATTTCAATGAGTTTATTTCATGATTGTTACCTTACTGCATCCTTTTTCACATGAAGTTTAGCATCTTCAAAGTCAGCGAGGATGGCTTGTAGTGGACAACAGTTCAGCTTAGCGTGAAGCCATTCGTAGTTGAACAAGACTTCCGCATACAAATCCGTGAAGCGTTTAGAGCGAACCAAATGGAAAGGTAGCTCACCAAACTGAAACATCAAAACAGATGAAGATGAAGCTCATAATTTTCATACAACTTTGGGAAAACTTCTTGTAATGCTTGATATTTTTTGGCAATATAAAATGTAGACTAAGTATTCAGCAGAATTTGTGAGCATTCCGTTACTTATACTGAATTACCTTTCGCAAGTTATATCTCTTGTTAGCCCCATCAGCGGACATGAACAGCAGTGGCTGCAAAGGCACCTTTCGATCAGCCACGCCCTCTCTATCAGCGAGGTTGAAGCGATGTCTTTGAATCTCAGTATACTTGAACGGCTTTGGTACTCCGCCACCCCAGATACCTGTGGAACATTTCTAATTTTACAGGGCCTTTGGAATACAGCAAAGAAATATTACCTACTGCTTGAGAAATTCTGAATACATATAATAAAAAACCTAGTTAGTAGCTACATTGACTTGACATAAGAGCCTAAGTATAAACCGCATGCAGAAACTTTGTTCTTAAAAAAATCATAAACTAATACCCAGCTCAAAATAAGCAGCCAGTGTTTTGGCTTCGTGGCGTTGACACTAGACCACTGGTACGTGCACATTGGACCTACTTGCAAAACAAATACTTACTGCTTCTATTGATCATGCGCTCAAGACTGTAAACTGGGATGATGCCCGTAGGAGTCTCATCTTCTTAGAGGTAAAAAACATAAAAGTAAAGTAACAGCCTATAATCATCACACTGCAGGGTAAAGGCTCTCATCATTAAATTCAAGTTACCACAGCAATGATGGGTATAGGCATAATCACCAATCTCGCTAAATGTGGAACTCGACTTAAGTTCCAAATTCAAGACTCTCAGACTCTCAGGCAATCCAAGACTCGAGATCTTGGCGCGGTTATTAAACCACTAGACCGACGAGGAGGTAACGTACCAAGATAGTAATCAGCGATCATAGAGTGGAAGTACATGGCCATATTCATATTCTTGAAGTACCGCTCGCGCGCCGTGTCGCGGAACTGGCGGTGGTACCAGTTCATCACGGAGACGCCGTCCGCCTCACGCTCTGAGAGGTAGTTCGGGAGATCGTTTCGGATTCTAGACAAAGATAAAGTTGTATGTATCTACGATGAAAACTTTGCTAAGATAACCGAAAAATGTTCATTACCTCTCGCATGTGCCCTAACCAGAGACAATAATTCAATTGTGTTAGGAATGGACCGTAAACATACTCATACGACTTAAGCAAATAAATTGCTGGTGTGATTTGGAAATTGGAACAAAAATTTCAGGTGCTTCCATTCCATAACCTTCTGCTTAAAGGGTGACTGCTATAGCTATTAAGCTACCCTACATTTTGTGTGTCTCGTAAGCGGCAGTCGAATTATTTATTCAAATAATTGTATTTTAAATTTACTAATAACTGTTGCATGTATGGCTTTGCGTAAATTACCATTTTTATAAGGTCATAATTAACCACAAGTTAACAACAGGCGATAGATATTAAACAAAAAAGACTAAATTTTTGACATCATTTATTTAATTATGAATTTTAGTAAGAATCACAACTTGAATAAAAATATGAAGATACACTATTGTAGAAAGATACACAAGCTCAAATCCTTAAAAAAAATATTATCTCGTTGTTGATACATTATTAATAATGTTTTAAATTAAGGGTCCAAATAAGTGTGTTAGAAATTTTCTCCTATAACTCTCCGAAGGGTCCTTTCTAAGCCGTCGTAGTAAGGAGGAATATTTTTAAACAGGTTAGTGTACCTTCAAAAGTCTCTCTTAAGGTATTTTCTGCGCATACCTGGTCCACAACAGAGGTGGGATCCTCCTCACTGGCGGCAGATGGTACTGGTACACATCATCTAGCACCTTGTCATCTAAACTGATAAGGTCTTCTAGTTCCGTTTCCGAGAGACCACTGCGGGCAGCGGTGATGTACGCCAGCGCATGGAAGACTAGGAGTCGGCCGTGCTAGAAATTAATGGGAAAACCTTTACTTTTTGATTCAAATTTAAAGAATTGTAATAGTGGGAATTTAAAAGGTATGTAGAAGATAAAATGTTAGTTTTTTTGGTTTGGTTTAGTTTGGAAGACTCCATTTCTAATCCTCTACAAGTGCCTGAGAATTTCCAAGGAGAGCACTCTACGTAGTTCGTTAAGAAACTTTGAAATTGATATACCTAGCTACTAATCGTACTATGCCATGACTGCCCACGTTTTTGCATTTCATAGATGATACGTATGTTAGAGATTGTCTAATTCCTTCTTTTTATTAAGCAATATAATATGTTCTGTGTTCTCTACGTTTACAACGGATTTGCTATTTTCATTAAAAGAAAACATTTCTGAATGTAAATTGTTACCTGTTTCTCAATCCTTTCAAACAACATCATGATGGAATCCATCACAGTAGACGCTAAGTGAGTATCCGTTGGTTTGGTGTAGCTTCTCCATCTGCATACCTAAAGCAAACATACTTGAGGATACATTAAATGAGTTTGACCAATGTAGCCTTTTTGGTATAGAGCCAGCGCACTAAGCATTGCTTGGCCAGTTGGCTAATGGATAATGCAATACAATTTTGATAATAAAAAGCATTATATAATAACAGTAAAAAACTTAAAAATTGTCGATGAAGTTTGAAAGCAACAATGCACAGTTTATGATAATAAAAATGTTAGGAAGTGGCTTCACTTCCTAAAAGTTTTATTATCATAAACTATGCACACTAACAGATGCATACCAATTATTATAAGGCGATTGCTTTAATGAACTTATTGCTACCAACAAAGAAGCATGCCTCTTTCCTTATAGCTCAAAGGTACTGGGTAGGTTTCGGGTAGAAAAAAGACGTGGGAGATTATTAGATAAGGCGTTCGAAGTTATATTATTGTAATAATGCTATATAACTATCAGATCAATTAATCCAAATGAAAGTAAATATGAAAATTTTAATTAATGTAATTTCATGGTTACCTCAGCAAAGACCAGCTTAACAAAAATAGGCAGGGAGCAGGAACCAATGGCGTTGGAGACCAACCTCCATTGGTAATTATTAAGATCACGCGCTGCTGATGCCATCCAAAGCCTGAAAGAAAACCAACATAGTACAGTCAATCATAAAACAAATGTAAGTTATAGGTAATGTAAACGCAGACTTGGTTGTTAAAAAAACATTACGTAACATGTAAATTAAGTTAGCAATGTCTTCAAAAACTGTGACATTAGCATGGGCGTAGCCAGCCATGGGCTCAGGGTGGGGCAGCAGTCTAAAATATGACTAGCAAACTATTCCCGCGGTCTGACCCCGGTAAATTTTTTCATACAAAAGGGTTACACTCCATAGCACCTTGTATCTCATCATCATCATCGTCATCAGCCTATCGCAGTCCACTGCAGTCGAACTGGAGAGGCCTATGTCCAAAGTCTCTCCAGTTGCACGCCACTTAAGTAGGTCGATCCTCGGCTTCTCGCATCCAGCTCTAGCCAGCCATCTTGCGCAAATCATCACTCCACCTAGCCTGAGGGCGTCCTACACTACGTATGCCGAGACGCGGTCTTCACTCAAAAACTCGTTTACCCCAGCGGTTGTCGGATCTGCGGCTAATATAGCCAGCCTACTGCCACTTCAGCTTGTTAGTCCAGTGGGCTATGTCGGTAACTTTAGTTCTCTGCCGGATCACCTCATTTCTGATTTTATCCCTAAGAGAAACACCGAGCATAGCTTTTTCCATAGCCCGCTGAGCGACATTAAACTTGTGGACTAGCCGTACCTTCAGTATCCACATTTCGGCTACTTGTTTTGACGGGGTAAGACGCACTGATTCAAGACTTTCATCTTGAGGCATTGTGGGATCGATGATGAGAAGACACGACGTAGTTTTCCAAATGCTGCCCAACCCAACTGAATTCTTCTGTTCACCTCATCCTCAAAGTTGTTTCTACCTAACTGCAATGTCTGCCCAAGGTACACGTATTTTTAAACAACTTCGAGGACGGCGCTGTGTACCGCAATCAGTTCCGGTAGTACATGTTTATCTAATAATCTATAATAATCTTATTCAATCTAAGTTAGAAGACATAAATTGGGCGGATCATCTTTCGAATGCTAACATTGAAGATGCATTGGACTGCTTTTATAAACTTGTTAATGAAGTCATTGACAAATTCGTTCCTACAAAATTAGTAAAATATAAAAATACTTACCCAGTGTGGTTCTCCTCCGCGCTGATTAAATTAATAAAAAAAAATCGAAAAATGCATAAAAAATGGAAAGTGTACGGCAGATTAATTGATTATGAAGTTTTTTCGGAATTGAGACGATCCGTTAATTCCTTGTGAATTCTTGTTACAATTTATTTATCAAAAGATCAGAATCAAACATAAATGTTCAAAATTGTTCAAAGCACTTTTGGGCTTTTATTAATTCTAAGATGAATATTAACAGCATACCTGATTCAATGAAATTGGATGGTGTGATAGGTAATGATGGTCAGACCATATCTAACATGTTTAATAGTTTCTTTCGGTCGGTATTTGAGAATAATACTCACATTACCCCACAGTTATGTTGCCAGTCTGATATTGTTCGAATTAATAATATTGAAATCACCCAAAAAATAGTCGAGAAATATCTCTCGAAAATAAACGCTTCGAAGGGTTGTGGACCTGACGGTCTACACCCAATCTTTTTGAAGACTTGTGGTAAGCAATTGGCTTTGCTTACCACAAGTCTTCAAAAATTATCATTATCATTGTCCACTGGCAGCATGCCTCTCGTTTGGAAGAAGTCTTTTATTGTTCCTATTCATAAGTCGGGCGACAAGCACAACATACGTAATTATCGTGGTATTTCCAAATTATCCGTTTTGCCTAAAGTATTCGAAAAGATCGTTTGTGATTCTGTGTATCCAGCAATAAGTCCTTTAATAACTATCCACCAACATGGTTTTGTTTCTAAGCGATCAACTGAGACTAATCTTTGCGAATTTTTTAGACCTGGTACTGGATTCTATGGAGGAAGGGTTTCAGGTGGATGCTGTGTATACTGACTACTCAAAAGCATTTGATAAAATTTCCCATTCACTGCTAATTGCTAAGCTTGAAGCAGTCGGTATACATGGTGACCTTCTTCGCTGGTTAATTTCTTATCTTGAAAATAGGACACAGGCTGTTACGATAAAGGGGTTTACTTCTTGTTTTGTTCCGATCACCTCCGGCGTTCCACAGGGATCTCACTTCGGGCCATTACTTTTCAATATTTTTATAAATGACGTTGTTAACTGTTTTCTTAATTCTAACATTTTACTGTATGCCGACGATTCTAAGATTTTTACGGTTATTAAAACGCCGGAGGACTGTGAAAAACTTCAAAATGATCTCACTCGTCTGTGTCGATACTATTCTAGTAATAAATTGTTGTTAAATGTTGATAAATGTTACACTATAACTTTCACAAGGAAAACACAACTTATTAATTTCAATTACACGCTTTATAATAAACAACTTAAAAGAGTCCTCGAGGTTAGAGATCTTGGTGTGCAGCTTGACAGTGGTTTATATTTTGAGTCTCATGTCAATAAGATTGCTGCCAAGGCGTATAAACTACTTGGTTTCACTTTTAGGCAAGGAGTTGATTTCAGGAATGTAGACACGCTTATACTTCTTTATAATGCTTTCGTTAGGTCTCAGTTGGAATACGCTTCTGTTGTGTGGAACCCTCAGTACAAGAAATATATTGAACAGTTAGAGGGTATTCAGAACAAGTTCATAAGACGCTTGAAATATAGATTCAAATGTTTTAACAGCGACAACATTCAATCATTGGCTAGCCGCCGTGAACAAAGGGATCACATGCTTTTATATAAAATCATAAACTATGAAGTTGACTGTCCGTACTTACTAAATAAAATAGCTTTTAAGTGCTCTAGGCTTCGAGCCCGACAGGTGAGTAATTTTGCTACCTTCGCTACACCACTATGTAGGACTAGATATAGGAAAAATAGTTTTATCATAAGAGCTACAAATAAATACAATGCGAATCTTAGTCACATTGACATATTTCATGTGGGGATGACGAGGTTTCGCCAACTTTTGAAATCATCTCGGGATTAACCAGATTCCGAGTCATATTAATTAAAAGTTATGTTTAATATTTAATAGTTATTAGTTGCATATAATAGTTTAAGTTTAAGCGATTTTCTGATGCGTTTGTCTCCGTATCAACATTTTATGTATTAATTAGCCTTGAAAACTTTAAATGCTAATGATAATACATTATTATAAGTAAATTTAAGTCTAATGTAATAAAATAAAGCTGTATGTTTTCTTAATAAAGATAAAATAAAAAATAAAATAAAACATAACCTTGGTTTTATCCAGGTTCATCCGCAAGCCGATGCGTACAGAAGAGTCAGCCAGGTCATTTAACATCTGTTGTAGGTCCTGCAGCGTTTCTGTCATAATGACGATGCTGTCTGCAAATCGCAAGTGAAAGATGTATTTGCCATTGATGTTGATGCCTCTTCCTTTCCAGTACAGCGTCTTGAACATATCCTCAATTGCATTTGTGAATAATTTCTGGGAAAGGACGTCTCCTTTTCTCACTCCTCGATGCAACGGTATAGGTTTTGTTTGCTGATTCTGTACTTGGACGGACATGATGGCGGCTTCGAAGAGACATCTCATCACTTGGACGTACCGCCAATCTACTTGGCAACGCTGCAGGGACTCCAAAACGGACCAGATCTCGATCGAGTCGATAGCTTTCTCGTAGTCCACGAATGCTAGACACAAGGAATTTTTATACTCTTCAGTATTCTGTATAATCTGCCACACTGTGTGGATGTGGTCTAGGGTGCCGTATCCGCTCCGAAATCCAGCCTGTTCCGTTGGTTGGGATTCGTCGAGTCTTCGCGCAAGGCGGTTCGTGATGACTCTTGAAAACAGCTTATAGACGTGGCTTAGAAGGTAAATGGCTCGATAGTTCTTCAGCAGGTTCACTCTTATGTCAGGGTCTTATCTCTCTTTTTGAAGAACAGGACGACCACACTCCTACTCTAAGCCTCAGGAGTTCTCCCTTTAAACAGGACAGCGTTAAAAAGTTTTTAAAGCCTCAGTACTGGATTACCTCCAGCCTTCAGCAACTCTGTTATAACGCCATACTCTCCAGGGGCTTTTCAATTTTTCAGCCGTTTAAGAGCCATCTCGATTTGGTCAATGCTGACTCTAGGGTTCTCTAGGGTTCTCATTTTCGGGATCAGATCGAAGTCGTGTTTGTTAGTCAGTTGTTATCCGAAAAATGCTTTTCCAATGAGCGAGTCTGTCTGCGTAGGTGAATCAACGATCGTTTCCTAAACTCTTTATCAGAGAATTTGCACCGTGCGTCAGTCTTTTCGCGATTCGTGGCATTGTAAAATCAACTTTTAGAGCGTCAGCTATTACTTGAGTTTCAGCTATGAACTGCCGCTGTGATCGTCCACATTTTCACAATGTTTTTAAAATAAAATAGTAAACAAGCAAACAATGCGCATCGCGCCGCGATAGAAGAAGCAAGAAGCTCTGCACTGTGCGGATGCGGCCGGGGAGCGCGGCGGGTGGCGGGTTGCTTTCCCTCTCAACTCAACCACTCACTCACACACACAAACGAAAAACAAAAGGATATTAAGTGTTGTAGTTAGTACTTAGATAATTTACATTTTTAGATTTTTGTACCTCACAGATCAGATCCAGGGTGGGGCAAGCGCCCCACCCTGCCCCGCCGTGGCTACGCCCATGGACATTAGACTATCCTTTAAAAATGCGGCAAAAAAAAAGAGAAAATATAAAATAAGTAATACGTCAAATATAATATGAATAACTTAAAAATCCTACAAATTTAAGCACGAAAGTTTGTGAGGATGTATGGAGGTTTGTTAATCTTTTACGCTAAAATGACTCAACGGGTCTGAATGTAGCACGGTGTTAATTAATTGGCTGGAATAACATAATATATGGTTATTTTTATCACGGAAGAAGGTACGGTTTCCGTAAGATAATTTTTGATACCTTTTTTAACGAAGTTGCAGGAAACAGCTAGTAGGTTTATAAGGCATTAGAAATGACTTACTTTAAGACCTGCATAGCAAGGTCTTCCCCCAGAGCAGTAACTTCGAGGAAGTTTTCATCGGAGTCGATCATGCGTCGCAGCACTTCGTATTCCTTCGACACTTCAGGGTTCGCCTCTTCACAAGCGCAAGTCACTATTATCTGAAACGCAGAGATTGTTACCAATGTAGTGTTTTTCCAATAACATCATTTAAGTATGATTTGGTATCAGAGTTTTCCTTTTTCAGCCCTCTGACGTGACGTGTTTTGACGACTATTATCTTGCGACAGAAGTCGGGATCAAGGACGTAACGTGCCTTTCCAAGCACATCTACAACTCTCCACCGCTTCCAAACCCAAGTCAATTTATAAAACATCTATTTTAAAATTAACACGACCGCGAATAGAACCTGGGAACACACCTACCAGGGCTTCAATTCATTCTAACTGTCAGTGTTGCTGTTATCATAGTAACATCTATTTTGGAATCAGCCCGACTGCGAATAGAACCTGGGAACACACCTACCAGGGCTTCAATTCATTCTAACTGTCAGTGTTGCTGTTATCATAGTAACATCTATTTTGGAATCAGCCCGACTGCGAATCGAACCAGGGAACACACCTACCAGGGCTTCAATTCATTCTAACTGTCAGTGTTGCTGTTATCATCGTAACATCTATTTTGGAACTAACCCGATCGCGAATCGATCCAGGGAACACACCTACCAGGGCTTCAATTCATTCTACGAGTAACTGTCAGTGTTGCTGTTATAATAGTAACATCTATTTTGGAATTAGCCCGACTGCGAATCGAACCAGGGAACACACCTACCAGGGCTTTAATTCATTCTAACTGTCAGTGTTGCTGTTTTCATCGTCTTTATCATCATTATCAACATGGCCACTATCATCATCATCACCATCGTAATCGTCATTGTTATCATCGGTGTCATCTTTACCATTATCCGCCAATAGTACATAGTCCACACAAGGATTATGTATTTAAAATTCACCTTACAATGTGGTGGCAATCTAGTCGGCAGCCAGGAAACCTTGTTGTTTTCAGTTCCGATACCAGTGAGCTGGTCCACTGAATCCAGGAACAGAAGCAGCGGCTGCTGCTCGCTCGCCATCGTCAGCAGCTGCTTGAAGTGCGCCGTCAGCGGCACCAAGTCATCGGGGATGCCCTCAAAGGGTAATGCGAAGTTGTAGGAAATCTAGAATAGGTCAGACAATGTTAGGTTAGTATCCATGTGTTCGAAGCACCTTATAATATATTTTGTAAGACGTGTCCCTGAGTATCTTAGTTGCTAAGATTGACTTTGAAACGGAAATCATTTTGCAAGCAAGGAACCGGTCGCCAGTTTTAGAACCAATACAATAAAGTCAGTTTCGTTTTGTGCCATTAGGCACTATGAAGTGCTTTTATATGATCCAGCCTTTCTTCATAATATCACTGCTTTGGGAAAACTATGCATCCCTCTTGGCTACTTCATATTTTTTTAACAAAAAAGTCACTTAGTTTTTTTCTCGATCCAGTTATACCTATAAGACAACAGTTCTTTGAAACAATATATTGAAATAATATATGTTACTGCAGTACTGCAAGCTCAAAATCCAAAAACAAAGTAGGGAAGATTAACGATGCTAAAGTGACATCACGTGTTGCATATTGAAACCCGATTATGAAAAGATGGTATCTCGTATTCATCAATGAATTTCGTGTAAAAATAAACTCTATTCTTCTAAAACATCACCTGTTGGCAAATAGATATGAGAGTTGGTGTCAAAGCGCTGGAATCAGGTGTGGTTCCCAAGAACCTTACGATGTTGGTGGGCCGCACTTCTGCAAACCAAGTGTCTAGGCACATCGCTGCGCTCTTAGATAGAAGACTGGTCTTTCCGCAGCCACCTGTAAAGTTAGTGAAATCAGTAGAGATTATTTCAATGAGTAAAACTTAACCTACTCTTGAATAGGTCTGAAGAATATATCCAAAGATTCAGAGAAATACACGTAACATTCGCTTGAATATTTTGCCTGGAGGCTTAATTAAAACCTTCTTCTTCCGTATGACTTTTTTAGGAATAGTCTGGTGTCACATTTTACCAAACCGAGTTTTCCTGGACTTGCAAAGTGCGACTAAAGATATACAGAAGAAGAAATCGCAAAACAAATACTGGAAAAAACATCAGTTTGAAGAGGTCTATATTTCCAGCAGTAGCATGATGTGGGCTGATAATGATGATGATGATAGTCCTCAAATCAAGCATTTAATAACCTTCTCCATACAGCACGAGTGGTTTTTCAGAACTGTTTTTCATATAGTTCTCAACAAACTTCAGATCGTCATCTCTTCCGTGGAACACTTTAACGGAGTTGTTGCAGGCGTGCAGATGTTGCAGGATCTCTGTAATTATCTGACCTTGGGCACTGCTATCTTCTTTGCGCATGGCTCTGGAAGAAGCATAGGTAACTGATTTACTGATTGAGTATCAATATAGACAAGAGAACTGAAAATCACTTTTAGAAATAAACATTACTTTCAATGCGGTAAGTACACGACCCGCTCCTAGTAAGGGTGTCCCTAGACTGTGGAACTTTATGAGACAAAATTAGTAGTTTTGTGTGCTTTGTGGTATCAGAAACCATAAATATACGGAAATATGATACGGTATAGAACATTGTTTAACAACATTGAACCGGAATCAATCTCGGAACCTTAGAGCTGATATCACCTTGAAAACTGATGGTATACGCCACTCGACCACAAAGGGCCTCACTAATGAGGTAGACTGACAATAATAATTCACAAAACTTTTTGACCACAGTTCAAGTTCATAGAGTACCAATTAAATTTGATATTTTGGTATTAGATGCCTACTCGCTTGGCGGAAAAGCATATTATTATTATACATATGAAAATCGTGAAATAAGTAAGCATTTTCTGTATCACTTACCTATCTACAAGTTTAATGATGTTCTTGTAGAAATGTGTTATGAAGTGGTTGAGGTATTCGCCGTGTGTCTCATTGTCCAAGCCTTCTCGGCCGATCCACTCCACTGTGTATCTGAAATAGAGAAAAAGTTCTGGACTAATAAATTCTCCTTTCATTTTGAAGGTGCCGTCTGATGTAGCCGAAAAAGTAATAGCACCAGCCCTCTAGTCATGTCGTTTTCCTATGAAAACACTTACGCATGCCAGAAAAATGGGCAGCACTTTCTATTTTTTTTTAAAGTAAAGATAATGAAACCATTTGATAACGAAAATTTTGCCGGAGGACCTACTTACAATCTAAAAATCATTTGGCAGCATTAAATTTCATTAATTGAATAAAATAGCACGCGCTGGTTCTAAGGCTTTGACTTACATTTAAGACCTTCAAATATTTACAAAATTTTACGATTATTCGTTGATGTCACGCACAAAATTGTGCAAAAATTGCCAATGGATATGTTTAGCTATTATGATTTTGTAGTTTATAGTTTTAATAGAATTCTAACGGATTTTCAATTCTTATATGTCTCCTCACTTTTGTATATTAGTAGTCTCAATTTTCTCCGGAAGTCTGACATCCCTCAAATCAGCTAGCAGCTTCGAAGCTTCCGAGTCCAAACTCCTGTTGAGGATGTCGACGAAGTTGCTGGCCTTCTTCAGGTTCTGAAGGTTGATGTTGTTGATGTACCGCACGTAAGCCAAGCAGTGGTTCTTAGTGTTCTTGACGTTGAGGACTCCGTTGATGACTTCGCGTTCGGTTACTAGAACGAGGTAAAAATTGCAGACTTAGAAGAGATAGCGAAAGCATAAGACAAGATACATAGTAACTGTTTTTTAAGTAATTTTTGATGGTTAAAGACTGTCGAAATTAATATTCAACGCTAAATTGAAAGAAATAGTATTTGCAAAACTCATTTCGGTGATATTCTATTGAGTTAAAGTGTAGATTCACATTGTAAAAAACTTTTTTTTATTATTTATTTATTAACCAAACTTATGACTATCATAACAGGCTTAACCTAATGCGATAGCACAAATACCATCAACTATTGTAAATTCACTCAGAGAACAACTAAAAAGGTCTACATCGCTCGCTATTCGATTGATGTGTCGCGTGGCGCGATCGAGTGGCGCTTCCTTCAGTAGCTTAAGAATATACAGACTTAGAACATGTATATGACTTTTTCATTACCTTCAAAATTTGTTTTATAGACGTTCAGTATCGTCACTAGAGCCCATTTATGAAGTAAAAATGTAGGTCAAGTTTACACCCGAAAATATGTTCGCAACTTAATTTTAAATTTTTACGTTTTTAAGCTTGTTAAGGTATGAAGGGAAAATAAAAACTTATGAATAGTACCCATCATAATGAATGAATGAGATACGCATCGCGTAAAAAAGTGTTGCTAGGAGGCCGTACTTATCAAAAATTTTAGATTTTTGCCGGACATTTTCTAAGTGCTTTATCTTGACATTTTTGTACTGGAAAAAAAAACACGTCATTTGTTGTTTGTCTCGTAGATTGTTGTATTTTTTGCAAGCTGATTAAAGTTTCATCCTGTATGTCTACACGTGATGTCTTCATGTGATTGCGAAATGTGTGAATACACAATATGAAATATCACCACCTCTTCACGTTCTATAGATGTTGTAAGAATGATCGTTAGAAGGCAGGCAGCAGTATCTTCTCTCTACTACT
Source organism: Anania crocealis (assembly GCA_949315895.1). Classification (NCBI taxonomy): domain Eukaryota; kingdom Metazoa; phylum Arthropoda; class Insecta; order Lepidoptera; family Crambidae; genus Anania; species Anania crocealis. Next base: position 2,748,147 of record OX438874.1, on the reverse strand, counting down.
TACCAGACGATCGCAAAATCGTATCAAGCTTGGCCAAATTATGGCCAAATCCTTCTTTTGAAGCGGCCTTTGTTCCGCAGAGAACTGAAACGGGCTAAAACTGGTGACAGAGGAAAGGTTCAGTTCGGTCTTGTCAATTTAGGAAACAAAATTACATTTCTACATTGTTTAGGTGAATGAGTTATTTACGTGACTGTCCCAAAATGGGAAGAAGTCATAAGAATAATTATTAACGTCTCTTACACCAGACTGTCTTTGCAGGATAGTCCTACGATGAGTTTCTGCTCATGCTTACCAGACATGAAGTAGTTGTGCATGGTGTCCTTGTCAATTTTGCCAGCTGTGAACAGCTGGGAGGACGCCTTGCGGAAGAGTTTCTGCATCTTCCCTAATGTGTCCCACCAGACGCCTTGATCCTCCGCTTGGAGTTTAGGTACTCTCTGGTATCATAAATAGAATACTGATTCAAACTCCCATGGTCTCAACAATTGGCAAAGATGGCATTACTATGAAAGTTTTTTTTTACATTTTGTTCCTATTGATAAAAAATAAGAATTAAATACGTACACAGATCCATACAAAAAGGTAAATTAAAGATGTCTGTGATTTTTATCACCAATAAATGAAACATGTTTTGTATGTAAATCGATAATGTCACCTACTACGGAAATTGGAATCGCTCTAAATAAAAGCGATTGTTATTTCTTTTTTTATTATTATTAGCTATTAAGTAAAAAAAGAGAAACCGTGAAGCGTATCTCTTTAGACATAGTAAATAATAATCAAATGTCTTTACAGCCCTAGAAGTATATTTAATAGGTATGTTATAAAAGCTTCGATTACAGATACGAGTATTCCAAAAGAGTCACGACCCCAATACCAAACGCCCAATTAGCTTATATCGATAGTTATTTCCAAATACCTTGTTGTTAAAATTGATCAGAATAGATGAGATGGGTTGCAGAACCGACACCGGTGGTACCGCGTTCGAGTCCTTTTTGTACCATGTGTCAAGGAGGATGACGTCCACCCCACCAGCTGCGAGCTCATCCCGGAGCATTTGGAGTTCTGATGATAGCACGTACGTTGGGATGGGTCTGAAATTATTTTCAATATTTCATCATTATAAAGTAGTAAAAGCTTATTAATATAATCGTCCCGCTGCAGGGCAAAGGCCTCCATCATGATGGGTATAGGCATAATCCACACGCTTGCCAAATGCAGGTTGGTGATCACAAACCCAAGTGTTCTTTGAAACTCTTATTGCGCTAGCTGGGGTTCAAACCAAGGACCCCAAAATCTAGAGCAATGCGTGTTTTTCAATTTGCTACTGTATTGTTATCTTTAATTATAATATTTAAATCTCATGTAAGCGAACTGATTCTTTTGAGAAATAAAGATTTATAAACCTAAAATTTTATTTTACTTTTCAATTACTATCATACCTGTAACCATATTTCTGGCCCAAAAACACAACGAAGTTTGGCCCCATGGACAACCGCTGGCAATTCTTGATCTCTCTCATACACAGTTCCGTCGTCATGTGATCGTCTGTCGCCTCGTCTCGGACCCCCCACCTCATGTCCACCACCTTGGAAGAACGGAAGTCAAAAATAGGTCTTGTTTATTAAAAGTAGTATTTATTTATAAAAAAAAAAGTCGACTTCTGTGGTAAAGTGGCGTACGCATCGGTTTCAAGAAGTCACCTGTCCAAGGGCCCAGGTTCGATTCCCGGACTAGTCAATGTAGTAAACTTTTCTAGTTTTTCTCGGGTCAGAGTGTTTGTCGTATCCTCTTTGTTTTTGATTGAATAATAATAAGTGTTTAATAGTACCTACTATAAATTAACATTGGCATCAGAAATAATAATATATGTATGTGATGTTGTCTAAATCATTATGTTATTTTTTTATTTAAATCTATACTAATACTCGTATTTTAAAGCTGAAGAGTTTGTTTGTTTGTTTGTTTGAAAGCGCTAATCTCCGGAAGTACTGGTTCGATTTGATAAAATCTTTTTGTGTTGGATAGTCCATTTATAGAGGAGGGCTTTAGGCTATACAACATCACGCTGCGACCAATAGGAGCGAAGCATCCGTGAAAAATGTTGTAAAATTAATCGCGATCATAAAAACAGAAATTGACGCGTACGAAGTCGCGGGGAACAGCTATTGTTTATAAAAAAACTCATGGTACGTTGTGTGTACTCCTTCGAAACGGCACAACCGACTAAACTTTTTTAAATAATTATTTAGATGGTATGGGATCATAATTTATAATGTTAACTAACTAATAAACTAGTATATCCACCAAAAAAAATGTTAACACAATAAAACTAAAATGCACTATTAATTATTATGTGCAAATCAGGAAATACAGTCGCACGATAACACAAAATGTAAGAAGTTGGTAATGCTTTTACAAGCTTACTAAAAGATATACAAAGCGTCGGTGCGCCTGCCAATCCTGGTATGTGTAAAATGACAACTTTTCAGGAGGAACAAAAAACTGTTTTTCTCGTGAACTGTTTTGATTTTTAAAATTATAAATATGTTATATGATAGAGAAAAATACAACGCTTTAGATAGTGTACCATTTATCAACTACGAAACAAAGCTTTAGTCTCTATAATTTTTTTTTCCATTTTTGTGCACATATCATAATTGGTGTGCCTAAAGTTTGTTCCTGCATATTAGCGTATGTGCAAAATGTATCACATAGAAGTATTGTAATGGTTCAGTTTTTTAATTTCCACTGTAGTTATGTGCTTAAACATAAAATTAACATTAATAAAATGTGCAAAGACACAATAATCCAACTGTATTATTCAGTTATAAATATTCGTTCCTCAAGATACCTAAGTTAGGAAAACACTAAAGCAATTTTAAATATTTTTATTAGTTTGTTTATTGCTACATGGCGCTCTCCTTATTAAATAAGGTAACTTTTACATATTCCTACATTATGTACCACAGAACAACCGGAATAATTATTATAATATTTTAAACACCATTTTTTCATATATTTTTTCATCATCCTTAACCTGGGACACGGGGCACTGGTTTTACACTGGGCCTGGACATGACCTGTATCTAGGCACCGGTAGCATCGCAGGACCTTAGCCTCTAACACCTGAGCCGGTGCTGACACCCAACCTACTAATACCCTTCCTTGTGACAACTTCTTGGCAACAGCAACTGGCACCTTAACCACAACAAATCCTGATCCAGTATAGGATTGCCTTATCTCGCCGACCTTAAAAATATCGGTAGCACAAACACCAACTTTTGCCACTGCTTCGGCTACCTCTTCTTTTGAGAAAGAGTCATCTAAGCCTGTAAGCCGCACATCGGTGGTCTTTATTGGTCTGACAACCTTTACTTAATCTGACGGCAGGAGGTATTCCTGCAGTCTTTTGGCTAGGGAGTCTGCCTTCTCACCACTTGTGGCACCGGGTATCTCAAGTAATTTACCCCCAGTTTTCACCTTTGTGAATAGCATCCCGCTGATGCCCAGCTCTTGAATATTTATCCGGGATAAGGCATCCCGGATAGCTGATTCGTATGTCACCCCCTTTTCTAGTGCCCCTGGCAGCAGGGTCAGTATGATGGCTGACGATCTGGGCGGGCGAAGTTTTGGGGTGGCGGGTTTTCCAACTAAAGGTTTAGAATTTTAGCATTTGCCTTAGATGGTGTGGCTTCGCTCTTTTTATGTCTGTTTGATCCCCGCTTGTGGTGGATACTGTCCGTACGGTAGGGTCTAAGTACTTTAAAACCCGCCGTCCCAAATCAAAGAAACTCTCCAGTCAGACTCTTCTACTCATGGGTCAGAGAAACGAAATGAGGCTACAGAACTCAGCGGATGCCCATCGCTATCGGCAACTCAATAGACAGATATCTAAGTCTTTGAAGAGCGACCTTCGTCAATTTAATACCCGACGTATTAAAGAGGCCATTGAGCGGAACAAAGGCTCTAAAGTGTTCGCCAGAGATCTGTCTATTGGGCAAAGCCAATGACGAGGCTGAAAACTGAGACAGGTAGCATCATTGCGTCAACACCTGAAATCCTGAGGGAGATTGAGTTTCTATGGACAATTATATTCCACGAAAACACCTGTTGAAAGCAAGGCTAAAGACCCTAGAGCCAAGCTTACCCGACACTATTCTGAAGATATCCCGGACGTCAGCTTGAGAGCCATTCGAATCTCGCACAGAGATTCGAATGGCTCTCAAGCACCTTAAAAACAACAAGGCGGCGCGCGATGACGGAATCACAACAGAGCTCCTTAGAGCGGGTGGTAAGCCGATACTTAAGGTCCTCCAGAAGCTCTTTTATTCTGTCATCCTCGAGGGCAAAACGCCAAAGGCATGGGGCAGAGGCGATGTGATGCTGTTCTTGAAGAAGGGTGACAAAACTCTCTTGAAGAACTACAGACCCATCTCGCTTCTGAGCCATATCTATAAGTGGTTTTCGAGAGTCATTACGAATCGTCTCACTTGCAGGTTCGACGACTTCCAACCTCCCGAACAAGCCGGGTTCCGAAAAGGCTATAGTACCATAGACCACATTCATACGCTGCGGCAAGTTATACAGAAGACCGAAGAGTATAACTTGCCACTTTGCTTAGCATTCGTGGACTATGAGAAAGCCTTTGATTCGATTGAGACCTGGGCAGTGCTGCAGTCTCTCCAAAGGTGCCAAATAGACTACAGGTACATCGAGGTGCTAAAGTACCAAAACGCCACCATGTCGGTCCGATTACAGAACCAGAGCTCTAATCCGATCCAACTACAGCGAGGCGTGAGACAGGGAGACGTTATTTCTCCGAAACTGTTCACAGCTGTGTTGGAGGATATTTTCAAGCTTCTGGACTAGAAAGGACGCGGTATCAACATCAATGGCGAATACCTAACACACCTGCGATTTGCCGATGATATAGTTCTTATGGCTGAGACCTTGAAAGACCTGAACATTATGCTCGAAGATCTCGGTAATGCTTCTCAAAGAGTGGGTCTTAGGATGAACATGGACAATACGAAAATCATGTTAAATGCCCATGTTGCACCCGCTCCAGTTAACGTTGGGAACATTGCACTCGAGGTTGTTGACCACTATGTTTACCTGGGACAGATAGTCTTGTTAGGTAAGTCCAACTTCGAGAAAGAGATCTCTCGTCAAATCCAGCTCGGATGGGCAGCGTTCAGGAAGCTCCGGCATATGTTCGCGTCCGAAATACCTCAGTGTCTCAAGACGAAAGTCTTTGACCAGTGTGTTTTGCCAGTAATGACCTATGGGAGTGAGACGTGGTCGTTTACTATGGCTCATAACAAGGCTCAAGATCACTCAGCGAGCAATGAAGAGAGCGATGCTTGGTATTTCCCTACTCGATCGAATCAGAAATGATGAGATCCGCAGGAGAACTAAAACAACCGACATCGCGCGAAGGATTGCATCGTTGAAGTGGCAGTGGGCGGGACACATAGCGCGGAGAACAGATGGCCGTTGGGGCGGAAAGGACGACGTTCCGTGGGCAGGCCCCCTACAAGGTGGACCGACGATCTGGTCAAGGTCGCGGGAAGCCGCTGGATGCGGACAGCACAGGACCGATCGTTGAGGAGATCCTTGGGGGAGGGCTATGCCCAGCAGTGGGCGTCGTTCGGCTGATATGATGATCCCCGCTTAAACACCGTAGTCTACCCTTCCTTCATGGGTGGAAGTGGTGCTGGAAGCGGGCCGAGCTCGGTTTCAGTAGGCACACTAGGCACTCGTCGCTGTCTGCTTCGAGCCCTGCCTGGTGGAGGTATCGGAACTTTCGTCGTTGGAGCCTTGGCTCCGTGGCTCCCTCTGTTTATCAGTGATGTCGTGGCTATTGGCTGAGCATCGATAGCCTTAGTTGCTTTCGGCGTCGGCCCTGCTTTCTGGATCGATTTTGTACTATCTTTCGAAGTAGCCGGTTTAGGGGAACCTACCGTCTTGTTTGGCGCGGAGGACAGTGCTTCTGCCGTAGATGGTAGTGGTGTTGCACCTGCCAATTCTTCATCTCGTTTGCGGCCAATGGCTAATGGGATAAGCCGTTTAGCCGGTAGGAGCCGATCGTTAATACCGCAGAACTGAGCATTCATCATGGCACCAAATTTGGCCATTAAGCTGCGCTCTATTTCTTCGCGTTCTGATAGGGCCTGTGCCAACGCCAAGGAAGGAGTAGGAAGCATGGGTTCGTCAATTTTGCTGTTGCTGTTTAAGGATTTCCATTTGTTACTTTAGCTCTTGGAGCTCCTCTGTTAACCTCGTGTTAGCAGCGTTGAGGCGTTGGATTTCCTCATCTTTTGATCTCGCCACCAGTATTTCAACAAATGCCGTGACAACAGCTGCAGCATCCTTAAAGTTCCTCTCGAGTACTCCTGAGACTTTCCCACTTCGCCTAGCGCAGTGAATAATGTTATCAGTACTGGTACGGATAGCTCGCACCAGCTCTTGCACTGTTAGCTTTTGAGAATGAAGCTTAGCCCGCTCCTTAATTTGGTGAAGTTTGCGGGACCACAGTTCACACCATGGCCTCCTCCTCCACCTCATCTTTTTGCTCCTTCTTAGACTCGTTTTTAAGTAGTTCTCTTGCATCCACTTTCGAAGCGTTGGTCCCTCTGGTAGATGGCCTGCCACTTCCGCGTTTCCCTATAATGTAGTTCTTGGGAGTAGGTTTTTAGGCGCACCTACAGATTCTGCCAAATCTCTCCTAGCGTTTTACGATCCCTTACGAGTCAGACCTAGATCGAGTTGTGGAGCAAGACGCGTCAGACGTGCTGCCCGCGTCTAACACAGATCCCTCCTGCAAAATTTTGCAGTTACGCTCGCCACCGTCCATGTGAGACTCATTGCGCCAACTTAACACGCTCGCAGCAGGGCTTAAAACCTCGTTGTTCGCGAAGTCACGTACAGTAGAACTATCTACGGTTTTGGCTAAATTAGCACTGCTTGCACCACACTCTACCTTTAATTTTTTTTGTTTACGTAGGAAAAAATGCATTTCGCATACCTACTGCTTCAGGGGCAGCAGTAGGTTATGTGGGACTCTCTTGTCGGTGCCCGACAAGCATACCCACTACAAGACCTGCGGTGTACCTTGCGACGTATGTTGGCAGTGTATGGGTTTCCCTTAGGATGCCCTCCATGCACCGCCTACGTACGGCCTATGCCCATACTTTATGCCTGAAGCCCGCTCAGGCATAAAGTATGGGTGATCCTGTACACCAAGAATCACCCCCAGTCTGGCAAGCTGTGCAATGCGAGCGTTGAGCCCCCCGACCCAACTTCAAAAATCCTGCTATGTGCTACACACAGATTAAAAAATAAAAGGGATTCGAAAAATTTAATCAGACATGTGTCACTGGATATACTTTTAAAAACTGATATGTGACTTTACTACACATACCAAATTTTAAAGTAACTGTCGTTAGATTAAAGTGTACTTAAGTAATTTGGCAATGCTGTTTCTATACGGAATATGCACAAACGGGTTTTTGCATCAGTTCGGCGTTTGAAAACTAGTGACATCTAGCGAATAAAAAAAAAATAAAAAAAAGTCACATGTAAGGTTTGGCAGGCGCACCGACGAAAGGCAAACATTAGGTATTACAGATATACGCAACCATTATGCGGATTTTTCATTTTTGTTGACTATAAATTGGAAGCTCCTGGTATTTGTACGCCGAAAGGCAAGATAAAATATGTAAGCACAACAAATCTTTTATACCAACTGCATGTAGGTAATACTCATTTTCTACAAATTTATCTTTATCTTTATCATCATAAAATGTTATTGATTGGATGAACCTTTAACGATTCAAAGAACCGACCAATTTATTTCAATTACCTACTCTATGGCATAGTTTTGTAAACTGAACGTAAATAGCCGAGCTAGGCGCAAACAGGAGTTGTAAACATTTACAAAAACCCAGCCCTCGCTGTGTATTTCGGTCAGCGGAAATAGTGTTGTCGGTAGATTCTATCGATAATTTGAAGCTTTTAGCTCTGACATTAAGCAATTGAAAACGATTAAGTTATTCTAATTAAATTAGTATCACTGCTCTACCAACTCAATATTATCGCGTAAAGGCGACTACTAGAGCTAAGTGCTGCCCCAATTGATTTGATTTCATTACTTCTAAACAAAATTAATTCTCAAAAACTAGAACAGTATCATTTTAGCAAATTACCTCTAGTATTTATAATATTAGCTTAAAATATTTAAAATAAAAGTGCTTTGTTTGGTGATATCAAATCGTTCTTTTGAGTTTCGTATTGTTATTGATGTCATTAAGTTTTTATACATTCCCGCGAAACAGCAAATTAAAAATAAAAATGCAATTAAATTATCGTTACCTATAGTATACCTTAATGTCTAATCCAATATATTCATATTCATATTCATATTAAGCCAGATTCAGATTTCCTAACCACAGATACGAGAGCCATCCTTTAAAAAAAACTATAGTTATTTCTTTAATATTGATAATGATTCTATAAGAAACATAGCAACTAACTATTTAGCGATACAAAGAAACCATGGATATGCTGGGATTCTCGAACATACCATAAATTAAGTTACGTTTAAGCATAATTAGCTAAGTCGTTGCCCTATTGTCTCAATAATAACTGTCTATTAATTACAAACCTGTATTTGAATGATAGGTCTCTTAGTTTAATTGCTAGTGAGAATTACAGTGTGCGTATAGGTACATAACTGTAGCTCTTTGGGAAATAAGTAGCTTATTCATATTTGTGGTGAAATAGGACGAGTAATTTTGTAATCTATAAAGAAACAAAGAGAAGATAGTAGACATTTACATTTGCTTAAATAGGTTTTGCGATAATTCTAACTCTCAGAATTAAGAAATATTTTGTTTTTATCGATAACTGCACAACACTAAACGGAAACCAACCACATGCGCAGTTCATGGTTAATTATAATTGCTCAATACATCAACCCTGGGCTACCAGGAGTACAAAGCTACAATGAGAGTTCGGACTAAAGCGTTCAACTGTTTTATTTTCGGTCTAGTTCACTTTGTACATTCTAATTTTGTCTTTCGAGACGGATTTTGATAGATTTCTTCATAAATGTAATCTTCAGTCATCTTCTAGATTAATAAAAATGAATCGTCGAATGTGTTGCTAAGCGCAGAACTGGAGAACGGCTGAATCAATACGATAGTTATTATTTTTAACCGACGTAAAAAGCTTAACAAAGGACGCGTTTACATTTTTATGTATGACTGACGATGCACAAAGCCTTACCAGGTAGATTTTATTGTTACTCGACTAGCATTCTCGATCTAAAAACGAAAAAAAGTTATTTAGCTCTGAAGGACTTTCATTTTGTATAAAATCACAGAAATTCCTAATTTTACTCACCGATAATGATAAAACGGGATTAAAATAATGTCTTGTCATAATATTTAATCAAAAAAATATCTAATCCAGTGTAAATTTGAATGTTAAATTCAGAAACAAGAGTCTTAAGAAAACGATTTCAGTCGTTTAGATTGGCTTATTATTTAAGTTCATTTCGCGTTTTCTAAGAAAAATATCGGAATATCGAAGATTAGGGGAATCAAAGACAAGGCTGTTAAGGGGAAGCTCTCAATAAATGATTAATAATGTAAGGTTAGGATTCTTTCTAAAGTGGGTGGCACAGGTAACCTAATGTCATGCAAACAACAGTATAGGTTCAAAATGACGTTCTTACTTGATTAAGTCAAGTTATAGTATTTTATAAAGCCATGGTTAGTCTCCTTGTTGACAATTTAGTTGCGTATATATATGTATAACTATGTTCATCTGTCTGTTACGATTTCACGCCTAAACTATAGATTTTGATTAAATTTGATTTTTGATAAAGAACATAAGCTATTTGGTACGACACTTTTTAGCACAGAATTGCGCCCGCGCGAAATCTATCCTACAATCTCAAAGACACTGAAAACCTTAATAAAGAATACGGGTATATATCGGAATGCCGAATTTTCTGTACTCCTAATTGTCATTGGCACACAAACTATTAGCCTAAAATTTTTGCGCCTATTTTTGTTTTTCCTAAACGTGTTTAGCCTATTTTTACTACGCCTTACTGTATTTCGCCTTATTATAATTTCCCAAATGCGAGATTTAGCCGAATATATCCTAACACTTACCATTTACAGTTCCAAAAAAGTTTATCAATATTTTAAATAGCCATGCGTGCTTGCATGCTTGCAAAGAAGTAAGCATGCATGCAAGCATGCAAGAAAGCATGCATCCAAATAAGCAAGCATGCATGCAAACAAGCAAGCATGCATGCAAACAAGCAAGCATGCATGCAATCAAGCAAAAATGCGCCGGCCAGCCTCAGCCGCGGCGCCTCGCTTACAGCCTCCTGCTCCTCAGCCCGCGGGCCGCCTCGCCCCTCTGCGCCAAGCGCTTTTGAATTACACTCTAGGGGTAGGGCAGACAAGACTGCTTGGGGTCGGTTTGTGAGCGATTCGTTTCTTTAACTTTTTCGCTTTAAAAAATTAGGTTGTTCAATACTTAGCGTTATGCCAAAAAAAAGATACGAATACATTTTAGTGCATTCGATATTATACATACTGAAATTAAGGATTTAAATTTTTAGACCAAACTATAATAGTGCAAAAACAACTGTTAGACTAAACAATAATTATACGTTATAATTTTAGGCCAATACGGTTCGGCCAAACGTAATTAGGACTTTAAATTTTAGGCGAACCGAAGGGCACCCAAAGAATACACGTCTAGGAAAATACAAAACCACTTCTAACATAACATTTTGAGACAAAGAAAGCTGTTCTTGTTGAAATTACCAAACTTCCTCTTAACATAAATGAGGATTTGAGACGGGATCAGCGGAAGACATCAATTTTTATAGTTAATCTATAGAGAATAACTCATCTGAATTCAAGGAATAAAATTTTAGAAAATAAAAGGTAAACCACAACAATAATAACAAATTAAGACAAATTCTGAAAATATCTAAAAATGAACGTTAAACACGGATAAATATAAGAAGACGCGATTGCTTGATATTTCTTGGAGCCGCGGAGTGATAGAATCAGAAATGAGGAAATCCGTGAGAATCAGAACAACCGACATCGCTCGCAGACAGAAATTAGCATCAGCTTTGGACAGAGTGTGGTACATGGTAAGAAGAATTGATGGATTCTTGTGCAGAAAGGTTCAGGTTCTGTAATGGCAATTGCGCACCGGTCGACGATCTATGGGTAGGGTCCTCACAAGGTGGACCAACGATTTGCTAGAGGTCATGGGAAGCCCTGGATGCGCGAGTCGCGGAATCAATCGCGGCGTGGAGATCCTTAGGGGAGGTCTACGTCCAGCTGTGGACATCATTTGGTGAAAAGGATGATAATGTTGAATGTTATCTACATTCATAAATTGCCTGTTCTTCCGAATAAAGATAAAAGTCCGAACAAATGCGAATCAAACTTGCTGATACCTATGTTGGTACATATTATAACTTATATCCGACTTATAGACGACCTATGTGGCGGAGTGGCGTACACACCAGATTTCAAGGTGTCGCCTGCTCCGAGGTCCCAGGTTCGATTCCCGGATGGACCCCAATTTAGAAAAAAAAAAAGTTTTTCTAAATTTTCCGGGGTCTGGGTGTTTATGGTACCTTCGTTGTTTCTGTTATCCAAAATTCGAGTGCTTCAAATAGATTCAATTTGGGATCAGAACAATGATGTGATGTTGTCCACATTTATTTATTTATTTATATGGTATTCCGACGGGCGGCATTAATCAGCAAAGTGATTCTTTCAAGCTCCTGTTTTTTTCCCTTTTCAGGTACGTAACCGTAAAAAAAACAAGCTGCGTCTATATAGCATTACAATATAATCACATTCTCTCATTCCCAATACTCGTACAATGAAAAATTCATTTCAAACGTTCCAGAAACATTATTTAAATAGAAGCAGGATTTACTTTTGTCCATCCCATATTACATTGGAGATTTTAGACTTTGCTCACAAAAGGGATTGTATTTAGAGCTTTGCTTTATATTATGATACTTGCGGACTTGCGGAGCAGCGCCACCTACCCGGTGTAATTGTGTTTTTGAACGATTTCATAATCTATTAAAATATCCACAGAACATTTTATTCAAGTGGATCTAGCCTATTAGGAGTTGATAAACACACGTACAGATTAATAATGAATATTAAAAACGCTCTAAGCAGCTACTTTAGATTTGTAGTTTTCCGAATTGACCTCTCTGGGAGTCGATTCCAGGACCATGGAGCTTGACACAATTAGAAACTTTTGTGACATTAACCACGATTGTCACCAATATGTAACTATGTATTTTTACTCGGCTAAAGATTATGGTTGGGGATTGTTTTTTAGGGATGCGATCACTGTGGATACCCAGACCTATGCCCAGCCGAGGGCATCGTCTAGCTAAGAGAGAGAGGAAGATAACTTACTTGAAACTCCAGCCCATGCTTTTCCCTGCAGTAGTCCTTGATGCGAGGGTAGCATTTCGCCATCAAGGTGTTTCTCTCCATTGTAGTATCTGAAACATCAAGTTATATTCTTTAACGTTATTAATAAACAGTTAAAACGTTTTAAACAAAAAAAAAACATTTTTAAAATAACGCTTTTTTCATTTGCCTGACCTTGGCTTGTCCAGAACTGCAGTAAGTTCTATACTAGAGCGAGTGCCTAAAGTTGCATTAGCAGGTTCGTACCAGATTTGGCTGGGCAGGGAGAGAAACACTAGTAGTGAAGGTGAGTGTTGATGTACGTCGGTAAGGGGCTTTAAACCTACACCCGTGTCACAAGTCCCGGGAGCTACTCGGAGTTTCTCTTACAGCCACACGATGGACCCGGCACCCGCACGGTGAATCCATGGAACGCTAAGAAGTTTGTCTCTTTGGCATTTGGCACTGATTCAAAATAAGTAACTTATTCTATGCTTATGATAGTAAAAGTATTAAATATGTATAAACAGTGAGCTTCCATGAACAGTGTAAACTGACCCAAACGTCGGGAAAAGCCAAATTAAAATGTGAAACGCGTGTTAAATCTGCAAAATTACTTGGTCAGTGCCACAAAATTTTTGAAATACCTATTTAATGACACCCAAATTCATATGTCAAACGAGAAAAATAATGTGATCTACACTTTACATGTAGAAACCTATACAGGGTGAAATTTTAACCACTTTCCAAATTTTAATATAGCAATCTACAAGACAAAAAACAAAATGACGTATTTTTTCTTTTGGTATAGACCAGTACAAAAATGTACTTAGAAAAAATCCGCCAAAAAATCTAAAATTTTGGTTATGGCCTCCTCGCAACTTAGTTTTTACGCAATGCGCATCTCATTAATTCATTACAAAACTATTCTTAAGTTGTTGATTTTTCCTTTGTTCTTTTACGGGCTTAGGGCCGTAAAACGCAAAAGGGTCCAAACAGTTAATGAATGTTCATTGACCGGACTAAAACTAACTTAACTTTTTTAGAAACCAATATAAAAATAAATACAAGACAGTATGATAAACAAACACATTACCATAACCTACAAGTGTTCGTTTTAAATTCAATATAATATATTATAGGTAATATACACCTATCTAGAAGTTATGTTCTCTAAAATTAACTGGCCACTAATATAAAGGCATACAGACAGACAGATTGGACAACCAGTTTGGCTCAGTACGTCTAGCACAAAAAACTATCGACTTCGAATCGTTTGCGTATCGAAAGCAAACGACACAAAGTTCGTGCTTTGTTTTGTAGTTCTCGTTTTGACCGCGCGAGCGCTGTTTAAGTTTTCATACTAAATATTTCGATGGCGATACGAACACGCAAACGATTCGAATTCGATAGTTTTTTGTGCTAGAGGTACTGGGGTAGTAAACGCTGATTCTGCTCTGGTCGCGAGGTAGTATAGATATTTGTATGCATAGAAATATCTTTTGTTTTATATGTATGTCCTACAATGACCTACATATATTAAAAAAGTATATAAGTATGCCCATCAGTTTTTTAGATCCCATATTTTAAGCTTAGTTTAGAGCTAGTTGATTCTGTGTGGCTCAGTGTGGCATGTCTTGAAATATTATTATAAATATTAATGGCAAAACTATAATGGTCATTTTTATTAAAATCATTATAAATTCGTGTCTAATCATCCAATTGCGAGAACACAAACCACACGTCTTTTTTTGACATGCCAACAAAACCCTCCAATCATAGCATTTAATTTAGATAATACGTTAATAAATGGGGTCATTTTAAAACGGCTTCAGACAACATGTCTGCCGTCATTGTCGGCAGGCAAAGTGTATTTGCGGCCGCTCCCTAGTGAGACATAGCAGGCCGTCACGCGACAGGGCGGTACCAAAACAAAAGGGGGTAGAAGCTGTAGACAATTTTCATTTGAATAGTCAATCTTTATTAAGGACGCTCTTAGTGGGGGGTTATGGGTATTTCGTCAGTAAAATCCATCAGTCTGTGCAAACCTTTACTGATGACCTAAAGTATCATACGTAAAATGGAACCACTAAGCGACCAATAGTAAAAAATAAAGTAAGGGCCTTTAATCATTGCACTGTAGGGAAAAAGCCTCAATCGTTGAATTCAAGTTACCATAGCAATGATGGATATAGGCATAATCACCACGTTTGCCAAATGCGGGCTGGTGATCACAAACCCGCGTAATGTTCAAACATTTGAAACTTTTGTTGCCCCACCCGGGGATCGGACCCGGGACCCCGAGATGTTGGCCGGCATTCAAACCCGGCATTGGGGTGGTGGGATCTACCTCCTAGTGGTCCACCCTGGGCAACGCCATCTTTGGTTTTCTAACCAATGATGACGGCTAACAGATCCCTCTGCGGTGGTAGGCTTCGTAAGAGGCTGCCTGGATGCTACCACCCTCCTGCCGGAGTCAAACAGTTTTCTGTATTCCGCTGGTGTATGGGAGAACCAATACCTCTGGGTAAGGTCGCTCCATCTTAGGTTTCTTCTTAACCGTATAGTTAAGTATGTAGTTAAGAGCAAGCCCATTATTTATAAAAAAAGAACCTAATGAACTAGACCAACGGCGCGTTTAGCGATCATTCAAATCAAATCAAATCAAATCAAATGGTTTATTTCTGAGAATATGGTATTAATTACATTGGTTTTTATTACATATTGCTACCGCATATTCGACCATTGCTGGTGTAGAAATTATAGTAAGTAACACAAAATAAATCAGATTGAAATAAAATAAAATAATATGATGAATTGAATTACATTTGAATAGAATACATTAAATTAATTACCAAACCACATTTAACACAATATAATCAATGTCAAGTCGTCTCAATTAGTCAAATCAGTCAATGATTATAATTAAAACATGGAGTCACGAATTCTTATGTCAAGGTATTCTTTGGTTGAGTAAAAGCATTTTTGAAGTAACCATTTAGTCATCGTCGACTTAAATACATTTACAGGCAATGCTCTTACTTTAGAAGGCAGTTTATTAAATATTTTAATTGCTTTACAATGAACATTATTTGAATATAATTTCAGTCTTTGGGATGGGGTAAACAATTTATAAGGGTCTCTGCTGCTCCTTCCTCGTGCATTGATGTGCAATAGAAACAAATGTGGGCAATTCTTAACAAACATGCACAGCTCCAATATGTATTGACAAGGCAGGGGCAGGATTTTCAGCTGTATAAACAAAGGTCTACAGGGGTCTAGGTACCCAGCACCACATATAGCTCGAATACATTTCTTTTGTACTATGAAGGTCCTTTGCACCTCAACTGAATTACCCCATATTATCAATCCATAGCGCAACACCGAAGAAACATAGCCGTGATATGCCTCTAACGCAGCATTTTTTGATGCCACTAGTCTTAGGCGCCTTAGAGCAAAGGCAAATCTGTCAAGCTTTTTGCATACGATATCTACATGCTCCTTCCAATTTAAATTTTGGTCTATTGTGATGCCCAGAAAAGTGGCTGAAGTGGTCCGCTGTATGCGAGAGCTTTCAAAGTTAATGTTCATAGACATGTGTAATGTGTTGTATGTCTTAAATTGTATGGCACTCGTTTTGTTAAGATTAATATTTAGATTATTAAGTTCAAGCCAATTTATAGTTTTTTTAAGTTCGTTGTTGGCTTCAGCTTCTAGTGTATTTCTATCTTTACATTTTATTAACAATGTAATGTCATCTGCGAATAATATACATTCATGCTTTAATTCATTAGGTGGGTCATTGATATACAACAAGAAAAGCAGTGGGCCAAGTATGCTCCCTTGTGGTACGCCAGAGTCATTGATTTTAGAGGAAGATTGGGCTGTTACTTTTTCATTACCAATAATTTTTGAAATTTCTGTTATTTTATGGCGTTCAGATAGGTAGCTTAGAAGCCATTCGTGTGCTTTTCCTCGTATGCCGTACCTCTGAATTTTCTGAAGAAGGCGTGAATGACAAACAAAATCGAAGGCTTTGCTCATATCTAGGAATAAGCCTAGAACATTCAGTTTATCATTCAATGACTCTGTTATATGTTTCACTAATGCGTAACATGCCTGGGTGGTTGAGCTTCCTTTCCGGAACCCAAATTGATTGGATACCAGAATTTGGTTTTTTGTTAGGAAACTATTCATTCGCTCGACCATTGCCTTCTCGAAGATTTTTGACCAAACGGGTATAAGTGTTATTGGCCTATAATTCTCCATTATCATGGGATCACCTTTTTTAAATATTGGCCTTATAATAGATTTTTTTAGTCTATTGGGAAAGACGCCTTGTTCAAAGGATCTGTTTATTATATGCGACAGCGGCACAGCAATGAAGTTACAACATAATTTTATTATTTTCGTATTTATTTTATCATAACCTGTCGAATTGGTATTTTTCAGGGAATTTATTATTTTTATCACTTCATGCTCAGTACATGGTACTAGAAACATGCTGTTTGTCGTGTTTTCAATGAATATTTGATCAATCGCGTTGCTCTTATTGTTATTATTTTTAGTCTGTTTTGTCAAATTTATAAAATAGTCATTAAACAATTCCGAGATGTCCGTAGGTTTAATATAATTCATGTCATGTTGCTTTATTAATTTAATGTCATTTGAACAGTTATTCATACTCGTGTCAATATTACTCGTAATTACGTCCCAGGATGCTTGACATTTATTTTTAGATTTCATCACATGATTATTATTGTTAATCTGTTGCGATTTAAGAATACATTTCTTTAATATTTTGCTATAGTTTAAATAGATTTGTTGATTAAATTTTTTGTTGTTGGGTTCATTTTGGTATCGGAAGTACAGGTTTCTTTTTTTTACACAGCATTTTTTTAGTGCTTTGGTTATCCATTTGTTTCTTGTTCTTTTTTTACTTACTCGTACTCGTATTATTGGGAAGCATAGATCATAAAACAGTTTAAATAGGTCATGAAGCATTTCAAAGGATTTGTTACAATCATCCTCTTCATATATCTCATTAAAAGTAAGTGATGATAAGCATTGACAAAATTTTTATACATTTTCTTTGCTCAAGTCCCTACGAGTCTCGAACCATTTCTTAACGGGTTTTGATATACTTTTTTTTTTCAGTACGGGAAAGGAGATAGACTGACCTGTATCGTGATCAGATAAGCCTAAATGGTGTATTTTTGATTTTAATTCAGATTTTTTTATATTTGTGGCTATTTGATCGATGCTGGAAGTTTTCCTAGTAGGAACATATATATGCGGGTGTAGATTATAATTCGATAGTACAGTTTTAAGCTCCCTGGATAGGTTATTATCTTTTAATATGTCGATATTCCAATCACCACAAATGATCACAGCTTTGTTAGTATTACAAATTTTGCTTAGAAGTGTTGATAGTTTCTCATAGAATATTTGAATATCTGAATTTGGTATTCGGTAAATACAAACTACTATCGCATGGTAATCCGTCAGCTCTATGCCACAACATTCAAAATACTCGGGACAAGCTAATTGACATGTGAATTGTAAGGGTGTGTAATCCAAGTTATTTTTTATCAATATACATGAGCCTCCCCGACGCTGATTGCTCCTCGAAAACCAGGATGCCAGTTTGTATCCTGGTAGACGTAAATTAGATTCGGAACCTTTTTTTATGAAAGTTTCGGTAAGACAGATGAAATCCACGCGGCCTATATCGTTTGTAAGCTCAGTTATTGTTAGTTCAAATATTTCATTTTTATTTAAGATACCTGCGATATTTTGATGGAACAGTGTAAGAATGTCTTTATTTATTGTATAGGTGTCTGTAGTCGATCCGTAGTGATGAAAAAATCCGGGATCTGTTCAGGTGGAATGTCACTTGATTTGTGGTCTCTTATTTCATTGCATTTTTCCTTAAGTACTGGAAAGTAATATGGAATAGTGCCTAGTTTTGGTGATTTTTGTTTAATAATTCTCCCGTGAGGTTCCACATCCTTTGGCTTTGCGCTACTTTTTTTAATAATTTCTCTTAGCCCCTGTGGTGACAGATACCTAGATTTATAGGTGAGATAGTCTATAGTAAAATTAATTTTTTTACATGCCCAATATAGATAATTAGTATTGCTGAATTGATTACAATTCACATGAACAAAGCTACAGTTAGGTACATTTCTACACAAATTGTCAATACATTTATTTAGTTTTTCGGTATTTAAGTATTCATTGTTAACAACACTTAATACTATAATCTTAATATGGTTAAATTTTTTTAAGGCTGATGAAAATTCTATCAATACTTTTGTTGGGTTGTAATCATTTTCACCTGCGCATAATATCATGTAATTTTCCGGCGAGTCTTCAGCGCTATTGCACGACTTCAAAACATCCTCTGTCGTAGCGTTTGGCTTGCTGAAGCCGCATATTGAATATTGACCAAGGTTGTTTCCAAATCTTGATTGCGAAAGTTGCGAAGCCAAGCCCACACACTGCTGACTGCCAAAAATGTAAATGTTTCGAGATGATGGCACTTTAGGCACGTTTGATTGTTCATTAGTTTCAGAGTTTACTGTCATAGATTCAGTAACCATTTCATCTTGCTTGACTTCAGTTTCTTGGGGATCTACTTCAAGTGGTGCTGGTTTTTTTTGAGATGGATGATATTTTCGGTTTTGTTTCAAGGGGGTAGATTTTCGTGATGAAGGTTCTGCAATTAGCTTCTTTAAAATTTGAGTTTTCTTTTGTTGTTCTTCTAATTTTTTCTTAAGATCTGTAATTTCCATATTCAGTTTATCGATTTCTAAGTGAGCGCTCTCTAGTTTAGAATTCATTATACAAAGTTTTTCTCGAAGCTCCCCACAATCAGACTCATTTTCATTTAGATCTGGTAAGCTCATAACACCTGTACCTTCAAGCAAGTTCGCACTGTCTTCATTCATTGAGTTATCAGAAGATACGTCCAGAAGTTCAACGCTACGTGTTCTTCTGTTTATTAGCGAGTTTAAGTCGTCAGGTCTCTTGTCTTGTTTTATTTTAGGCAAACATAGTTTTTTTTCAGAATCAGATTTCAATGTAGATGGAGATGAGTCCGATGTATTTAGAGCCTCTTGATTGTTTGAATTTCCCTTGAAGGTCTCTGGATAATTTTTAGTTATTTTTCTCCTTAATGTAATATTGCTCTGTTCATGGTTTGTTTTTTTGTTTGTTTTTGGTTTCGGGGTGCAATCCAGGCACTTAACATTTCGTTTATTTTCAGTATTCACCAAACGGTATAATTTTTCCGAGAGGCCTATACAATCAAATTCGTATGTATTTTTGCACTTAATACATGTAACGATGTCCTTCTTATTACAATTTGCACCACACTTCTTGCAAATTACTGGTGTTACCGCTCTCAAGCTGGATTTTTGAGCAGCGGACATTTTTATTTTTAAATGTTGTTAACAATTAAAATTAGAAAAGATAAATTCACATTCACAATTTTAAAATAAGAACTATGGAACTCTGTGATTTGAACTTGAGACCTCCGGTGACTATCGTCGATACAAATCCACTATTCCAACCAGTGTTCTGCTATTAAGCTCGAATTTGCAGTTCCCATTTGATTCGGTTGAATCAGTGCTTGTTCCACTACTATTTTTCAGACATTGTTTTTTTTTTGACATAAGCGACAAGCAGGCTAAGGTCTTTTAAAATATTTGTTTTAAGCCAGTTTAATATCCTGACGGCTCAGACCTGCACATACAAATTTATCAAGATATTTTTCATATGTACGCATGGGGATTTTATTGTTGTTCCCTTCCCAGTGCCTGTGCAGTCTTTGAAAATTTCTAATTTGCGTATGATAATTGCAAGACGCGGTTGCTAAGGCCGCCATCGGTCGTCCTAGCGACGCTTGCCGTCGCTAGGTCTTTTCCACTGCAGCGTCCAATTGCAAGACATTTCTGTGACACACATAAGTAACGACGCATGCGTATTATTATCAAAACAAACAAGCAGCCGTCATATTTTGACTTTGACTTTTTTATGTTTACAGTGTATATTTTAAGTTATTTTATTGTGTTTTTAAATTTGTATTAAGTTATTCTTTTTTGTGAATGTTTGTAACTATTGTGAATGCAGTCCGTGACCCAATCTTGTGATGGTACGTCAAAAACGACCCATACATGTACACAATGCAACAAATCATTCAAATCTTTGAAAGGCCTCAACATACACACTACAAAAACACACAGGAAATGTATTAGCCAAAATAGTTCACATTTAGACATCCATCCCATTATTCCGAGTGCGCCTACTTATGTAGCCAACGATCCAACTCCTTTCCACACATACCTTAGCCATTTGAAAAATAGTATACCCATACTTAAAAGAATCCCTCGAGGAGCTCGAATAACCGTTGCCACACATCTGTCGCAATTAATCCAAAAATGTTACATAAGCAATCGTACCCAAGACTGGCAGAATCTATTTTTATTTTCATACAGCACACTACACATAATAAAAACTAAAGAACAGAATTTATCCTTGACACAAAAGATTAAGAATAACTGTGCTGTAAGCTCCTTGCCTTCTCCCGCTCCCCTAATCAAACATGATGCCCCATGTAATCGAAACAAACTTATCGAGAACAAAGTCAGTGACGGAGATCTCAAAGGTGCCGCTCGCCTTTTGTTCTCCAACGACGTACTATCACCAGATACCCCTGACACCCTTCAGGCCTTACGGACAAAACATCCTCCAGCTCCAATGAACCCATATTTTCTCGACCCACCAACAGCAGGGCAAGCATGCCTTCAAATTCAAAACAAAGATGTTACATTTGCCATTTTATCTTTTAAACCAGGTTCGGCTGCAGGTTTGGATGGAATCTCACCCCAACATTTGAAAGACTTAACATCACATTCTGTGGGTGATGCAGGCGAGCAACTTGTAAATTCGATCACTAAATTAATCAACTTTATGTATTCCGGTAATGTCAATCCAGAAATTGTTCCCATTTTTTTCGGCGCGAACCTCATTGCCCTCACCAAAAAGGACGGAGGGGTGAGACCAATTGCTGTTGGATCAACACTACGACGTCTGGCCTCCAAAATTGCTGTTCGACATATTTTACCAAAATTAAATTCGGATTTTGAACCCGTACAGTTAGGCTTCGGTGTAAAAGGAGGGTGTGAGGCAGCCGTCCATGCCCTACGCTCTTTCCTAACTTACGGACAGCCTGACGTGTTGCTCAAAATTGATGTTAAAAATGCATTCAATTCGGTAAATAGGGATACCCTGCTGATGGAAATAAAACAACATATACCGGAAATATATAATTATCTTCTTCTTAGTTACGCTGACCCAACAAAATTGTTATATCGTTCTAATGAGCTGTCCTCAGAAGTAGGTTGTCAACAGGGTGATCCCCTTGGGCCTGCAATTTTTAGTTTGGCTATTAATCCGATAATTAAAAATTTAAATTCTAAATTCAACGTTTGGTATTTGGACGACGGAACTCTAGGAGGTGATGTGGACACTGTGTTTTCGGACCTTTCTTTAATCAAAAATAAATTTGAAGCCATTGGTTTGGAGCTTAATTTTAGCAAATGCGAACTTTTTATAAATAATTGCGACTTAAATTTAAATGAAGTAAAACAAAAATTTAATATTTTGGCTCCAAATATTAAAATAGTTACAAGTAATTCCCTTTACCTTTTAGGTTCTCCAATTTTTGATGAATCTATTTCTGAATTTATTAATATTTCAATTACTAAATTTCAAAATTATGCTGACCGCCTCCTTGAAATTAGTCCACATTATGCACTTTGCATCTTAAAATTCTGTCTTTTCGTCCCAAAATTTACGTATGTGCTCCGTTGTTGTTCTTTTTGGAATCACCCAGATCTTTTGACACAAGTAGACGACTTAATTAAAATTAGCTTAGAATCAATTCTTAATATGCAGCTGGATGAGCAATCTTGGACCCAAGCATCCCTGCCCATCCGTTATGGTGGTTTAGGGATTCGCAAAATTTTCAGTGTCGCTTTACCAGCCTTCCTATCTTCTGTCCATAGTTCAGCAAATCTCATAAGTAAAATTTTAAGGGCATCCCCTTCAAACTTTGAGATTGCTGGCTTGGAAGAAGCTAGAAACGCTTTCTCAATTGCATGCCCAGGTCAAAATTTTCCATTTTCTCCAAATTCACAGCGGAGCTGGGACGACATAAACTGCAAATTGATGTATGACAATCTTTTAAGCTTTAGTACGGGTTCGGCGCGTGCTAGACTTTTGGCCGTGGGTACGCATGAGGCCGGCTACTGGCTTCACGCGTATCCTTCATCAAATACAGGAACATTTCTTGAGCCTGACACGCTCCGAATCGCAACATCCCTACGGCTTGGGGTTCCGGTCTGCGCTCCTCATAAATGTCCCTGTGGCAGTGATGTCGACAAGCTAGGACATCACGGACTGTCATGCCAAAAAAGTGCAGGCCGCTTCTCGAGACATGCAGCACTTAACGATATCATACGCCGGTCCCTTGCCACCATCAACGTGCCAAGTCTACTTGAGCCGACTGGTATTGCGAGAGACGATGGCAAGAGACCGGATGGTATGAGTTTGATTCCATGGAAGATGGGCCGGGTGCTGGTATGGGATGCAACCTGTTCAGACACGCTGGCCCCTTCCCATCTACATGGAACCAACAACAGAGCTGGTGCGGCATGTGAAGCGGCTGAAAAAGCTAAAGCATGTAAATACAGGGGTCTAGGTTCCGAATATGATTTTGTCCCATTCGGTGTCGAGACCCTTGGTCCTTGGGGTCCTAGTGCTATAAGGCTTTTCAAGGAAATAGCAAAAAGGTTAGTCGACATCACAGGAGACCGAAGAGCTGGCAGCTACCTCGGACAAAGAATTAGTTTAGCCATACAAAGGGGGAAAGCTGCCAGTATCTTCGGATCCCTGCCTAAAGGGACTCCTTTTAGTAATATATTTTAGTTATTAGTTATTTTACATATATTTTAATAGTAGGTTTCTTAATATTTAAATCTGTTAATAACATTTTTATTTTTCAGATGTCGCTGTCAAAGTAGTATTATCCTAATACCACAATTTAATTGCAACTATTTCTATAGATGGCGTTAGTGCACAAATGAATATTTTCGTTGTAGTGGTTGTGAGAATTTGCAGTGATAGCAGTAGATAATTTGAATTTGTTTCGCTAGATGGCGTCTGTGCGGTTTAATGTGAAATATTCTTATTAGCATAACATAGAATTCAAAATACAGTAACACACTTGCATATTTAAATAAAATTAACCGTCCAAGCATTATGAAATTTGGATTTTTATGAATCTTTCGAATTGCGGCAAAGTAAGTTGTTTGCTTCCATTCACACTTAATCCAATCAGTTCAAGATCACGTTAATTTCGCTATTCCGTAGTCTCTTTCACTGGCAATTAGTATTATTAGTCATTTGAAGTTCACAGTACATTACCATTAGTATATTATATGGTTTTAATTTAAACTCGATACTTCCAGTTCTCTCTCTTCAGACGGATGAACGGACGGACGAATGGATAAAATAAAATCTTAATAACCGCGAGGTTATTCGTGAATATTACTTTTTAAATTTTTAAACAGCTTTCTTAGCGACGGGAGTCTAGCACCCGTATTTAATAGGGGTTAAAGTATGAAATTGCCGATTATTTTCCCACTTTTTATTTTGTTTATAGCTCTTAAGTATAGTCATATTATTGCGTAATTCTTTTTGTATTGTATCAAAAACTAAATAAAGTAACTTTTGACTAAAAAAAAATGCAATACTAGTGCCTATTACTTCAAAGGAAGTCGTTGAAAAGACCCCTTACAATGTGTCAGCTGATCTTCTTGCTTCAATTAAGTATATTTGTATTATATACTTTGATTTTCATAAATTTAAATACTATAATGCGTAGCTTTATAACCATCTAAATTGCACCTTTAATTCCATCGAAAACGGGTCAGGCGTTTTTAAAAAAACTAAAAAATAGTTACTATGAAAAAATGACTTTTCTTGATTTCGTCTATACAAAACGGCAATTTCATATTTTAACACCTAATATAAACAAGTAAAAGTAATTAATTGACTAAAAGTAATTTTACTTAAGAGATAATTTTTATGCTTTAATCTAATAATTTTTTGAAGTGAAAACTATCAAAAGTTAGCATTCTCAGCCAAATAATATGACTATTAATAGTGACCCATTTTCTTCACTTAAGCAATAGGTAGTAACATCTTAAGTTATGACTTTCTTAAGAAATAAGTAATTACTTCTTTATAAATACGGGTGTTAGACCGTGCAAGACATTTTTGCACTAAAATATTTATGTATTTCAGAAAGGCCTATTACTCAGTACTCTATTTGAGGCAGTCAAGCTTTTAGCCTGCTTATACATAGAGCTATCGTGACTAATTTCCATAAACGCAGAACGGCTTTTAGGACTTGCAACTATGACCTGATTTCGAATGCGTCAGATGACGTCAAAATATGCAGGCTTATGAAGCAGCTAAACTTTACAGAGCGAGCTACTATCGATTGGTGTTTTTAGATGGCTGGAAACAGTCCACGCATCTTTTGGTGTTATAATTCATATTAAGAGGAAACACTACGGGCGAGAGAATTGAAAAATAGGTATTTGTAAAATCTATTGCTGTCGCGCAGTGCCAAACGCATTCACTGTAGAGTGTGATAGAGACAACTGCTTCTTGGACCGAAAATACCTACTAAAAGCACACCAAATCAACGTTTCGTAGTCGATTACTTTTCTAAAACTAGACCAATTTAAATATTTTTTTCATTCAAGATAAAAGAAAAGCTTTGGCCGTGTTCGTATGTTTTCCTTTTTTTCTAAAATTTAGCCAAATTTGTTTTCTGGATGTTTGAACACAGCGGAAAATATGGCGATTTTTTTGGATTTTTGAGGGCTCATATCTTTTATATTAATTAATTTATGAAAAAAACAGAAAACATAGAAACATGCTAATAGAGGCCATAGATTTTTGTAATAAAAATTATAGCTCTATTACTGGCTTTATGAAGGGAGGAAACAGGGGACTACGTTTGTATGGAAAAACGGCCGTTGTATTTCCTCTTAAACATTAGCAGAGCTACAAAAATAATAATAGAATTTGCTTAAAATTTACGGGCAAAATATTTTTTCTGGAAAGTTATCTGGATAAGATCGCTTTCTAGCGATAGACAGCCTAAAATTGTACAATTCTAAGTGTATATCCTGTGTTATACTTAATTTTTTGGTGTGCAATAAAGAGTATCTATCTTTCTATATTTTTTACATGGGAAGGAAAAGTCATCAGTTTGTTAAACAAGCGATCCGACTTCAAATAAGAACAATTAAAATTTCATAAGTTAGATAATGACTGCGGAAAAAAATACTCTTCCTATTATCATTGCAGTCGGTTAGAATATAGCCGATGTTACCCGGGCCACAGATAATATAATACCCGGGCTATAATAACAAACCTTCCATCAAAATTTGATAAATTGTTTAGGTGCTAAGTATAGAGGAACATACGTAAATAATAGGGTTTAAAGTATGAAATTGCCGATTATTTTCCCACTTTTTATTTTGTTTATAGCTCTTAAGTATAGTCATATTATTGCGTAATTCTTTTTGTATTGTATCAAAAACTAAATAAAGTAACTTTTGACTAAAAAAAAATGCAATACCTATGTATATAGTGCCTATTACTTCAAAGGAAGTCGTTGAAAAGACCCCTTACAATGTGTCAGCTGACCTTCTTGCTTCAATTAAGTATATTTGTATATACTTGATTTTCAGAAATTTAAATACTATAATGCGTAGCTTTATAACCATCTAACTTTCACCTTTAATTGCATCGAAAACGGTTTAGGCGTTTTTAAAAAAGCTAAAAAATTGTTAGTATGGAAAAATGACTTTTCTCGATTTCGTCCATACAAAACGGCAATTTCATACTTTAACCCCAAATACAAACATTAAATTTTCAGTGCTTTAAATTTTTGTACTGGGCTATACCAAAAGAAAAAATACGTCATTTGTTTTTTGCCTCGTAGATGGCTATATTAAAATTTGGAAAGTGGTTAAAATTTCACCCTGTATTAGCCGCAGAACCGACAACCGCTGGGGTAAACAAGTTCTTGAGTGGAGACCGCGTCTCGGCCAACGTAGTGTAGGACGCCCTCAGGCCAGGTGGAGTGATGATTTGCGCAAGGCAGGAGCTGGATGCGAGAAGCCGAGGATCGACCTAAGTGGTGTGCAACTGGAGAGGCCTATGTCCAGCAGTGGACTGCGATAGGCTGATGATAATAATGATGATGATGATATAGGATTTCAAACTTGAGTCGTATAAAATCAAAGACGGCAATCTGCTGTTGAAAAGATTTGTGACTAAGCTCCCTGCAGCTCCCTGCATACATATAAGTCAAATATTAAGGCTATATTTCTATGATAGTTAGGTTAACATTTTTAATTGTACAGTGGAAATATTTTTATGAATTACGTTAATAAAACGTTTTTACTTATTAGTCACAAATCTTTTCAACAGCAGATTGCCGTCTTTGATTTTATACGACTCACTTTCTTGTTGCATTTTTTATACACTTATATACACTTCACACTATCGGGGTTTAATGCCCATGGGGAAGTTTGCTTGCAACCATGATTCTTACAACCGGATCGAAACGTCGGGAAGGTAAATTACTAGATGATGATGATAATTATATTGACCCGAATCGAACCCGGTACCTCGTAGCGAAAGCGTGGCGATCATGACAGAATCTTCCTTTTTGGAGAGGCCTGTGTCCAGCATTGGACTGGATGGGCTGATGATGATGCTGATTAAAAAACAATATTGTGGGCTTTAGATGTTAAAATAGATATACCTAAAAGTAAAAAAGTAAAGTAACAGCCTATAATCATCACTGCAGGGAAAAGGCATCCATCATTGAATTCAAGTTACCACAGCAATCATGGGTACTGGCATAATCACCATGCTTGCCAAATGCGGGTTGGTGATCATAAACCCGAGCCATGAAATATATAAAGAAATATGTAAGCAATTAATATAACTAACAAAATTATATGCGGGGAAATGTTACACAAATTCACCCTAACACCAAAATATTTCTGCTTACATAACAATTCGAAGCGAAAAACATTACACTCAATTTAGAACAAAACAAGTGGCTTTTTAATAGCCATTCTCAATCCGAACTTCGTATTCTTCACTGACCTACTTAAAGTAATAAAATATACAATAGCTCACTGTGGGGGTGGAGGGGAGAACTTTTAATTAACAAGCATTATCTGATAGTGGATGCGATCGTTCGAAATTTAATTTGCGCACGAATTTTGATGGAACGCTCTATCATAGACTAGGTAGTCGCAGTACGGTGGATAGGCCGTAGGCAGCACTAGAAGCGAGGAGCTATTCAGAATTGAACGTTATTAGCTGAATACTTAAGTTCATTTTACGTGGCAGGCTTTAAGCCATGTTTTTTTGGACAATCCTCTAAAGAATTGCTTTCCAGCTTCAACCTAACGAGTATCGGCTGGCGCTAAAGTAATGTTCACTTACTAAGCTATTAGGCCAGCAAAAAGGTAATAATTGAAAACCCACTCATGGTGACACTAAACAAAATTAATACTGACGAGACGAGCTAGATTTTTGCTTTCGATCTGGGGATTT
This sequence comes from Anania crocealis, assembly GCA_949315895.1. Taxonomy (NCBI): domain Eukaryota; kingdom Metazoa; phylum Arthropoda; class Insecta; order Lepidoptera; family Crambidae; genus Anania; species Anania crocealis. The sequence goes on along the minus strand of OX438874.1, from coordinate 2,719,927 downwards.
GGGGTCTTGGAGGCTTCAAAACGAATCTCTATGCTAAGGATTGAAACCTAGTGCTAAAAGGGTTTCCTAATTATTTTATAGTTACTAAAGTAACTTTCTAAGTTATTATCTATGTACTGTTTAATTGTGTACAATGATGCAATGATTTTCAAATCAGGAGCTAGGCAGGCCCGACTAGCTTGAGCGAATAAAATCAGACCATTAGTTATTCGCATAATTTTGAGGATATTTAAACTATAAAATACAGTGGAATTCAGAACCTCCTCCTTTTTTTTGAAGCCGGTTAAAAAGTGCTTTAAATCCATTTCAAAATAAGTTAAAAAATGCCTTTTAAATTGGCACTTTTATGTCAAATAAAGTTCCTGGTTAAGATTGCTAGAGCTCTTTTTATTTTTTCGGGCGTTACCATTCTATGCTTATATATTCTTTGACCACGAAGCGTTGTAATGTTATGAAATTAACGGAACAGCTATTAAAAGTGACTTTTAAGGAATTTCCTACGGTAAATGGTGACAGCAAAATAACTTTTACAAATGGAATGAAGATATTCTAAGCCGTCTTCGTCTTGTGGTTCACATTCCCTGCTACAAGAGAAGTTGGTCGAGTATTCAATCTTCGTGCAGGTCAATGTATACAAAGAGCTCAATGGTGAAGTGGAGTACATACACCGGTTTTCAAGGTTTCGCCTGCTCTGTAGTCCAGGGTTCGGTTCCCGGTCCCGGGACGAAGTAAAGGCAAAAAGTATTTTTCTATGTTTTCTCAGGTCTGTGTGTTTGCGGTTTCTTTATTGTTTTCAATTTCAGTTATACAAAAGCTTTAACTAGTTACCCAAGTTTGGGATCAGAACAATGATGATCTAGGTACCTTCATTTATTAACTTTTCAATATACCATTGGTGTTTCTGTCGCCATGAACTAATACTTTGTTAGCCACTTACTTTGGGATAAAAACAAAGTAGATTTTGATATCTCGTTTCCACATTTATGTTACTTAGAGCTTCGGTTGTTGCAAATCATTTTCAAATACATTCGAGATATTACCTAACTCTGTTTCAGACCTATTTAGCAGCACTAAACTGACGTTTTACTGCTAAAACTGCTCAGGAACATGTTTATAGCTTCTCGGTACAATTCGTTACACCTGAATTTTAGATCTAGTGCTAAAATAAGTCTTACGTCGATTACAATAAAGGTGTTAGTATTAAGAATAAGTAATAATAGGTAATAAAAAGTTTCACATTTCGCATGTAGCAAGTGGTGTTTATTTGGATTTTGTACGTTAAGATATATTTGGTTGACTGTAATTAAATTTTGGTATTCGTTTTTAAGAACACAGTCAACGTTCATTTGATTAAAAGGAAACACTACGGGCAAGAGAATTGAAAAATAGGTATTTGTAAAATCTATTACTGTCGCGCAGTGCCAAACGCCTTCATCGCAGAGTGTGATAGAGACAACTGCTTCTTGGACCGAAAATTACCTACCAAAAACACACCAAATCAACGTTTCGTAGTCCCCCGATTACTTTTCCAAAACTAGACCGATTTAAATACTTTTTCAAAAATTAAAGAAAAGCTTTGGCCGTGTTCGTATGTTTTCTTTTAAGCTATTGCATAGCTTCTATCGCGGGCCTTGAGCGTGAAGACCGAATCCAGAAATTCCGTAACGAAAATAACCTAACACCCTCCACTCCGACCGGCACAGCGGTGATACTTTTTAGTTTTATAATTGCATAAGTTGATAAAAAAATGCTATGCAATAGCTTTACCGCGGCAGTCTCCGAGTGCCACACGTCTTTTGTTTTCTAAAATTTAGCTAAATTCGTTTTCTGGATGTTTGAGCACAGCAGAAAATCAGCGAGTTTTTTCCATTTTTGAGGGCTCATATTTTTTTTATTAATTTATTTATGAAAAAACAGCAAACATAAAAACATGCTAATAGTGGCCATAGATTTTTGTAATAAAAAATATTGCTCTACTGGCTTTATCCAGGGAGGAAACAGGGAACTACGTTAGTATGGAAAGAAGGGCCCTTGTGTTTCCTCTTAAACATGACCAAGCAGACAAAGTAACGGCTTAGGTATAATCATCCTAGAACTAGGTAAAGGCCTCCTTGAATCATTGAATTCAATTCAAGTTACCAAAGCAATGTTGGATACAGGCATAATCACCATGCTTGCCAAATGCAAGTTTGTGAACACAAACCTGAACAATGTCTGAAAACTCGACATTATTTTTGCCCGACCCGGACATCGAACCCGGGACCTCGAGATCTTGAATCGGTATTCGATGTGTTGTTGTTGGTTCACTAGACCTGGAGGTAGATCTTACCAGTGAAGGTGGAACTGGTGAAGATCCTCACGATCTTGGAGCTGACAGGCGGGAGGGACTTGAGGGAGCCCGCGAAAATCAGGTCTATGGTTCTGTCGTCCATGGCTTATGGTTTTAGATGCTGGAAGAAACAAAATATGTGTGAAAAATAAGAAATACAGAATGACTTTTTCATTATCTTCAAAAAATTTTATAGGCGTTCAGTATCGTATTTAGTAAAAAAATTATGAACTAAATATATGAAGCAGCAAATGTAAATCAAGTTTTAACCCGATAATATTTTTCGCAACATAGTGCTCAATTTTTACGGCCCTAAGCCTGTTAAGGTATGAATGGAACAAGAACTTATGAATAGTATCGTAATAAATGAACGAGATGCGCATCGCGTAAAAAAGTGTTGATAGGAGGCCGTATCAAAAATTTTAGATTTTTTACGGACATTTTTTAAGTGCCTTATCTTGACATTTTTGTACTGGGCTATACCAAAAGGAAAAATACGTCATTTGATTTTTGTCTCGTAGATTGCTATATTAAAATTTTGGAAGGTGGATAAAATTTCATCCTGTATAAGGCAGCTTCATTTGAAATTGGAACCAACATTAGTGTAACATAAAATACTAGAGACACAATCAGTGACGGAAACTGATCTAACTAAATAAGCACCCACTAAATAAAAAAAAAAAAAAAAAAAAAGCAACAGCAATTTAATGTACTTATGAGTCAATAAGATAAAATAAGTCAGATTAGGATCGAACTCATCCAACTAAGTGTAACATGTACAATATTCTAACATTATATCTGAACTTTGTTATGTGTGTATCATGTTAAACTAAGAAAATCTGTAATTGTCATTACAATGTTTTACTCAATAACTATGTAATTAGTCTGTAAGAACATGCTGTAGATTTTCTCTAAAAATAAAAAAATAAAAAGAGTTGGGTGCTCTTTTAAGATGTTAAAATGAACATTTTTGTATGGGACTGTGTATGAAGTTCTTATTTACATGTATAGATGCCCACAAATAACACATTTAGGTATAGTTATCGTCGTGATAGATAGTTCCGACTCTGAAAACTCTTTACTACTTGTTATATTTCATTTTTATTTTTGCTATATTTTCATTTTGGTTTAAGTCTTTCTAACTTATTCCTTATACATCTGTGCTCTTAAAGTTAAGGAATAGATATTTTCATTTCATTATCTACCTAAAGCTTAATCATCCCTAATCACATTTTTCTACATTCACTTATTCTAAGTCAACTGTATTGTCCCAATGCAACTCCTGACTAAAGCATAGCGTCAAACCCGATCAATGATCTGAAGTCCCCTGGGATGTCCTAACTACTTTGGAACCCGCAACGAAATTAATCAGTTCTAGGGAGGAGGAGTTCCGAAATTACTTCGCTTAATCTTTGGACATAGGTCAATGCGAATGATAGGCCTGATGGTGATAGCAGTAGATCAGTAGAATCAGTTTTCTGCAAATAGGGCCCAGGAGGCGCTTTTACACGTCCCAATATTTCAATCTTCCACTGCTTCGGGACAGGTGTGGGCACCCGACAAAAAGCAGCGCAAGGAACTCGGTCTCTACTGTCCAGTCTCCAGTTAAGTAAGTATGTCACCAGAAAGTATGTACCAGTGCAAGCTAGAACATTCTAATTCCAGACATCTTATCGTTTAAATAATTACTAAAAGTTTAGTAGAATTTTTCGTAATAATTTAAGTTTATATACAGGCAGTTTCCCATGAAATAATTTCTATTTAACTTTTGAAAACCTGGAACTGGTACGGTGTTAAAATTATGAATGTTACTCTTTTTTGGGAATAAATTGAGGTTCCTGCAAGCTTCAAGGAGATTGTCATATATTGCTTTTATTTCATGTCAGTGGCAATTCTGCATTATTTTAAATCTGTGTTTTTTTTTATTAAAAAGAAGTATGATGGTTCACTAGCGCTATTCCTTTAAAAAACTATTATCTCGTGACTGAAACAGAATAAAAATTACGGCTCAGTTAGGACATTTGGTGAGTGCGGCTAGAATTTTCTGATATCTTTCACAGAGTGTCATATTGAAACAAAGCAACCATTTAAGATGTAATATAATGGCCGCATTTCCTAAATCGCATGTAGCTTCTTGTCTCAATATAAACAGAAGATATTAGAAAATTCTCAGCGCGAAAACTCTCATCAAGAGAAAGGTGCCTGCGCTGTTTTTGATACTTTTGCCCCAGTGATTGATGAGATGAGGTAATGTATAGTCCATGTTATCCAATTATTTTTATATGTGACAGAACCCAACAACACACACAAAAATATACTTTATGCTATTTATATTTAGAATCTAACTAAGGTTTATTAATAAAAGCAAATGCGGTGTCCTTACAAAAGGATTAGCAACCCCTTTTCCGTTATCACTGCATCGATAATCCCATTATCAGTGGCTCTGTACACGCACACGCATCGCTGATAACAAGCTTTTAGCAAAATTGCACGCGATACGTAATCTAAGCCACAGATTACCTGGCAGGACGAATACAGTGACTTGCTAAGCAAATTGTATCCCAAAATTAAGTAAAATGTAGGTAATGAATTAACCCTTCAAGCGTGGGTTATTCCAGACACAATTAAAATATATTGTTATCGCGACAGCTGGCTGTCGCGCGGGCTTACGCGCAGGGTTCGAAGAATTAAACTTTTATGGTCACTATAAGAATGACAAATATTACTCCATTTGGAAAAGCTCGAGTCCAGTAGAACTGCAGCCTTAAAGACAAGTGGCTTTCTAATATCGTCTACGCCAAACGAATAGATAACAAATGTTTGAAACAGGACAAGACGAAAATCATGTTAAATGCCCATGTTGCACCCGCTCCAGTTAACGTTGGGAACATTGCACTCGAAGTTGTTGACCACTATGTTTACCTGGGACAGATAGTCCAGTTAGGTAAGTCCAACTTCGAGAAAGAGATCTCTCGTCGAATCCAACTCGGATGGGCAGCGTTCGGGAAGCTCCGGCATATATTCGCGTCCGAAATACCTCAGTGTCTCAAGATGAAAGTCTTTGACCAGTGTGTGTTGCCAGTAATGACCTATGGGAGTGAGACGTGGTCGTTTACTACGGGTCTCATAAGAAGGCTCAAGATCACCCAGCGAGCAATGGAGAGAGCGAAGCTTGGTATTTCCCTACTCGATCGAATCAGAAATGATGAGATCAGCAGAACTAAAACAACCGACATCGCTCGAAGGATTGCATCGTTGAAGTGGCAGTGGGCGGGACACATAGCGCGGAGAACCGATGGCCGTTTGGGCGGAAAGGTTCTCGAATGGCGACCGCGTACCGGACGACGTTCCGTGGGCAGGCCCCCTACAAGGTGGACCGACGATCTGATCAAGGTCGCGGGAAGCCGCTGGATGCGGACTGCACAGGACCGATCGTTGTGGAGATCCTTGGGGGAGGCCTATGCCCAGCAGTGGGCGTCGTTCGGCTGATATGATGATGTTTGAAAATGACGTTAACAAACGATCGAACGATGGTAAGCTTATGTCATTTTCATACATTTGACATCGATTCGTCTAGCGTAGGTAAACAATATTAGGAAGCCACTTGTCTCAAGTCGCTGATATTATTATAGACTGGTGATCTTGATGCTGATATTAATTTAAAAGTAAAATAAAGTAACGGCCTATATCCCAATCCAGGGCAAAGGCCTCCATCATTGAATTCAAGTTACCACAGCAATGATGGATACAGGCATAATCACCACGCTTGAAAAATCCAGTTGGTGGTCACAAACCGGCAAAGTAGACCAGCGATCATTAATTTACTAATACAAAATTCAGCGTAAACAAAATCATGGATGGATCATTACTAGATAATACCTTACAAAGTATCAAACTCAAAGAAACGACTCAAACCACTGGTTTAGGTCCGCAATAACCACTTAACTCAACGTTTCGCCGATAGAGGTCGTCCACCGCAACACGTGCGATACATATTTAGTTTACGAGTTACAAATATTGCGCGCGCGCCGGTAGGTACATGGTGTACGTTTCCTGTGTAACTTTATGTGGTTTTAAACATAATTTTGTGATTCTCGTATTAAAATTTATTAGTCGTTACCAGATGAGCTATGTTTGATAGTTTTCCTAAGGTGTTGATATTATTTTTGCTTCTGGGTGGGCATAATAATATAATAATAACCATATTTCAAGACATTCCACACTGGTCCGCACAGAGCCGTATCTATGGGATGCTCGAAAACCGTCAAGCTTACTTATTTACTTTTTTTTGTAAATATGTCCTTATTATACATAGTAATACAATGAATTCAATGATGGAGGCCTTTTCCCTGCAGTAAGATGATTATAGGCTGTTACTATACATAGTAAAACTCCCAAACCAGTACAAACAGACATGTTGACAAGACATGCTTTTATTGATTTATTTCATGTTTGTATAGTTTTTCTATTTGTAATTTCTATGATAGTGAAATAAATCATTCGATGGGTGTCGTGTGGCGCTGGCATATAAAAAAATATTACATCACCTCCTCTACCTATAAATTTTTGATCAACCTATAGCATCCCACTGCTGGGCAAAGGTCTCCCCCAAACTCCGCCACTGGTCTCTATTCATTGCCAACGACTCCCATTCCCCTGTCAGCCGGACCAAATCGTCACACCACCGTTTCTTGGGTCTACCTCTTAGGCGATAACCATCCTCAGGTACCCATGGTGTTGCGATTTGAGCCGACCTATCGAGGTGCATTCTACAGACATGCCCCACCCACTCCCATTTTAGCTTCGCTATTTTTTCAACACCATCTGCGACCCCGGTTTTTGAGCGGATTGTGGAGTTCCGGATTCTATCCAATCTTTTAACACCTAATATGCTCCGCTTCATAGTCCTTTGGCAAACCTTACTAGGACTTGTTTGGACTTCTGACTTTTAGTCAATGACTAGGTCTGCGCCCCGTATGTAAGAATGGGCAGAATGCAAGTGTCGAAGAGTTTTCGCTTTAATGAAATTAGGAAGTTTCCCTTCATGTAAGTTTTCATGGACCAGAAACAAAATTTCCTATAAATAAAATGAAAAAAAATTAAATTAAATGAAATGAAATGATTTATTTGCATTTGAATAATGGTACATTGAGGTGGTTATTATAATAGCATGGTTCAGCTTTTTCAGTCATATATAAACAACATGCAAATACAAATTATAATTATGTCAAACTATAACATAAGATTTAGTTAAATATTAAATAAATGTCGGAATTTAAAAGCATCTATCTATACATACTAATACTCGTATTATAAAGCTGAAGAGTTTGTTTGTTTGTTTGAACGCGCAAATCTCTGGAAGTACTGGTTCGAATTGAAAAATTCTTTTTGTGTTGGATAGTCCATGTATCGAGGAAGGCTTTAGGCTATATAACATCACCAATAGAAGCGAAGCATCAGTGAAAAATGTTGCAAAAATAATCGCGATCGTAAAAACAGAAATTGTCGCGTACAAAGTCGCGGGGAACAGCTAGTATTAAATATATGTCGGAATTTAAAATAAAAGCATGTATCTATGTATACATTAATATTAGAGGTAAAAGTATGAAATTGCCGTTTTGTATGAACGAAATCGAGAAAAGTCATTTTTCCATACTAACAATTTTTTATTTTTTTTGTAAACGCAGAACCGTTTTCGATGCAATTAAAGGTGAAAGTAAGATGGTTATAAAGCTACGCATTATAGTATTTAAATTTCTGAAAATCAAAGTATATAATACAAATATACTTAATTGAAGCAAGAAGGTCAGCTGACACATTGTAAGGGGTCTTTTCAACGACTTCCTTTGAAGTAATAGGCACTAGTATTGCATTTTTTTTTTAGTCAAAAGTTACTTTATTTAGTTTTTGATACAATACAAAAAGAATTACGCAATAATATGACTATACTTAAGAGCTATAAACAAAATAAAAAGTGGGAAAATAATCGGCAATTTCATACTTTAACCACTATTAATATCAATTTAAAAATGAGAATGACAATAGAATTAAAACTACAAAAGGTACTACACTGTTACATAAGGTTTATGTATTCGTCACATTGTAAGAACAATGTCCATTAAGCCACCAGCCACACCCTTTAATCTGCTAATGGTCAATCTTTTATAGACTGCAGTACTATATTGTAATAGGGGTTAAAGTATGAAATTGCCGATTATTTCCCACTTTTTATTTTTATTATAGCTCTTAAGTATAGTTAAGTATTATTGCGTAATTCTTTTTGTATTGTATCAAAAACTAAATACAGTAAATTTTGACTAAAAAAAAAATGCAATACTAGTGCCTATTACTTCAAAGGAAGTCGTTGAAAAGACCCCTTACAATGTGTCAGCTGACCTTCTTGCTTCAATTAAGTTTATTTGTATTATATATTTTGATTTTCAGAAATTTTAATAATATAATGCGTAGCTTTATAACCATCTAACTTTCACCTTTAATTGCATCGAAAACGGTTCAGGCGTTTTTAAAAAAACTAAAAAATTGTTAGTATGGAAAAATGACTTTTCTCGATTTCGTCCATACTCGTACAAAACGGCAATTTCATACTTTAACCCCTAATATATGACCATATAGGTACACATCCAGTAGCATTTTTTTTTGTAACAAATTTTCTTATGTATAATTTTGGAAACCAGTTTATTACTATTTCTGGTATTTTGTGTGTACACCTCTCTTTGGCTTGTTAGAAGTAATGCATATTTTGTTTAACAAACTTACCAATTTCAAAGATGTATAAACATGGGTGGGTTAGAATTTTTAAAGACAATAGCGGCCTACAGGGCTCATCAGAAGCGGTGCCAAATATAGACCTCAAAATTTTTTTTTGAGCAATGAATGCCTTATTTGCATCAGTGCTATTGCCCCAAACTATAAGTCCATATCGCAGAACGGACTCAACATAACCAAAATACGCAGTAATAGTTGTATTTTTTGTAGCTACTTGGCTCAGTTTGTAAATCTATAAATTTTTATAGGTGTCGTAAGAGGCGTTATAAGGGAGAACGGCCAGAAGACCGGCAGCAGCATCTTTCCTTCACCATTGGTCAAAGTGATTATGGCAAAATATTTAGTTCTTTGAAGAGGCTGAAGTAATGCTTTTTCCAATGCCAGTGCTTTTTGGACGATATAAAAAAAATACGCTAAATTTATGCACTAAATAAACTTATCTATTTTCAAAATCTACTGGTTAAAGTACCTTATTCATGGTAGTGACAGTCAACCAAAATAAGTGCGCTTGTTTTCAAAACAAAAAAGTACTCACCACAAACTTATCAAATAAAGCCCTTTTGTAGACGATAAATAAAGTCAGTAGGAAGGGATATGGACATTTACATTCAAATGGCGAGTTTACGCAAGACAAGCACGAAAGGCATCCATATCTACAAGTAGACAAAGACAGGTGCCTGGCCTAGTTCCGAAAGCGTCTAATCAATAATATTGCACCATTTCTAATGTTAAGGTCGCGGCCAATATCGATTACATTTCACTTTCTACCGAGTTAAAACTTAAGTTAAATGGAACAATTTTGAAATCAGAACGCGACGCCATTTGTAAATTTACAGCAGTTTAAAAAGATATCCCAACTTTTCGTCGAGGAAAACGTGGTTGTCTTTTCTTTTTTTCCGCCAAAAGTCAGGTTTGAATTCGAAAATGGAACGCGTGGCGTTCCACTATGCACTCCCGTGGTACTGATGATAGCGAAGGAAATGGGGAAAGAGAAATCTTGTTATTTTGTATCCAGGCAACGGCTGAATTTTGGTTTGTCGTCGAATGTAATTTTTAATTTAGCACCGTGACTTGGATTATTCGGGTACTTAAGACTTAAGTCACACTGCTGTACCGAACTAGTAGTAAAAAGTTTGTTTTAGTTTTTATGATTTTAATCACTTATAGTTACCTACGCCATCATGTTGCGTAGTTTTTTTTAAACTGCTTTTTACTATCAGTATTGCCAGGGATTGTAAGTCATGCTTACTTATTATGAGTCTCCTAAGAAGCCTCAAAGTAGCGTAATGGGCAACAGAAGCTATTGTTTATTTTCTCTGTGCAAAATCTGTGAATTAGAAATCAATAAATCTATAGAAAAACTAATTTGAATGAATGAATGAATGAATGAATGAATGAATGAATAAACACTTTATTGCACAAAACACATGAACATAAATTAATACAGACGAGATATAATTGTAGGTACAATAAGGCGGCCTTATCGCTAAAAAGCGATTTCTTCCAGACAACCTTTTGGGTATAGGAAATCTTATATTAGCGTAGAAGGGGTAATGCAGTGCAAAACAAATTGTATGAAAAGATAGTCAATCAAAATTATTTTAAAATAGTTAAAATATTTACCGTAAAAATAATAAATATACCTATATAATACATAATATATCAATTATTAAATAAAAAGAATATATATATATATATACATATACATTTATAAATACAATACATACACACAATACATATAATATTATATATACAGACCGACAAAGGGGTATATATAAGTCATAGATTAAATCTATGATATAAGTACATAATACATAAAAATAAATCCCTATTTCCATTGGTCATCGGGTTACGCGTGAACGGCTGGGCCGATTTCGCTAGTTCTTTTTTTGTTTTGTTTGTTATTGTCAGGAGAATATTCTTATGAAAGAAATAAATAAAAAATTCGCGGAAAATTAGAAAATTTAAGAAAACTTAATCATCATACAAAATTATTTGTGATGTAACCTTTATCGCTTTTGACAATTTAAACTTATTTAGTAATGGCTTTTGACGTAACATTGACAGAATGCGTGCTGCAAATATCGTCAAATAGGAGGTAAAAAAAACTGAATTTTTCATTATTTCTTTCTTTCTTTCATCTTCTTCACCACTGGCCAAACTGCCATCGTCATCATCCCGCCTGCCGAGCATGCATATACAGGATGAAATTTTAACCACCTTACAAATTTTAATAGATCTATCTACGAGACAAGAAACAAATGAGGTTTTTTTTTTTGGTATAGCCCAGTACAAAAATGTCAAGATAAAGCACTTAAAAAATGTGCGCCAAAAATCCAAAATTTTTGATATGGCCGCCTAGTAACACTTTTTTTACGTGATGCGCATCTCATTCATTCATTACGACACAATGGGGACTACCGTTTCTTTGCTCACCAGTTGGCGCCACTGTAGACTGAGGTCCGGAAGTATAGCTATCAAAGGCGATTGGCGCCGAAACAAAGTGTTATATCTTGAATCTAATTAAGGTTATATTGTTAATAAATAACTATCTTGATATCAACAAACTAACTTCTGAAATAGTTGCTCTTGAGGCCGCCTAATTTTGCGATTTTTCTTAATTCCGCTTTTAAAGCGTTCACATTAATCGCCAAATAATCCATATTTGCAATATTTCACGAAGGAGATCACTTTCCAGCAGGTAAATTAAAGAAATTATAATTTATGCAACAAATTCCGCTAAAACCAGTACAAAGTGAATGATTTTGGACCTCACGCGACACTAGCGCCTCTAGTGGCAAATTCACTAGCGATTAAATTCTAAAATAATACCATTATATTTGTAAGCAATGATATTTATTTTCTGATTGACACATTGAAGGTCTTAACAATCTAAGTGAAGTCAGAGAGTACAAATATGTGAAGAGTATGGATATGATTCGTACCAAACAAATTTTGCCCCCATTTTTTATCCCCTTAGAGATTGAATTTCCAGGAATCCTGAAAAATGACAGTCTTAATTTCTGACCAGGCACCTGGACACCAATTTTCATCGGCTTAGCTTCAAAAATGATGGAGTTTCATACAAACTTATGGGGCCCTTTTTACCCCCTTAGAGGCGGGATTTCCAAAAATCCTTTCTTAGTGCTAACCTACACTATAAAAGGAAGCTTGGTGAAAAATTTTAGGTTGTAAATCCCAGTAGTTTGGGCAGTGCGTTGATATGTCAGTCAGTCAGTCAGTCAGTCATTAAATCAGTTTTCATTTTAATATATTTAGAAGATGAAATAGTTGAACATTTTGATACTACATTGTGTATAAGCTTAATAAACACGCAAAGGCATATTGTTTTAAGATATTACTCCTGTCTTGAAATAGGCAATAAAATATGAAATTGTACAGAGAACTTGTCAAATTAACAACTGGAGTTCCGTATTAGATTAAGATCTGAAGTAATTTTGTTCAGACCAAAATATTATGTAGGTAATAATAAAAGTTTAACTTCGTTTAATTAATACATTCCACACGTTTTAAGATCTAACCAATAAATTGATCATAATTAGTTGACTAGAAGAAAATATGCGCCTGTTGGTACAGAGGGCTTCAGTACCGGACCAAGATCTCGGGACCCTGCGTTCAATCCCCAGGTTCGATAACAAGGGTTTCAAATTTTCGAACATTCGTTCATTATTATGTTCTATTTATTCCAGCTTATAAGTAATCTATATGCGAGTTAATTTTCATGAAGATCCGATCAGCTGTTCTGACGTGACTAACAGACTAATAAGGGCTCTACAACGCCCTAGTTTTGACTTTCATTAGTTTCTGATAAAAAAAAATCAGCAGTAGGTACTCGTACAAATAAATTAAATTAAAACATAGTCACTTAAAACATTACTTTAGTTTTAGGATTCCGTACCTCACCGAATCATTTTGTTGTTCGTGCGTCCGTCCCATCTGTCAGCAGGACCGTGTATTTAGGAAACGCATGGAGTTATCAAATTGAAATTAAAACCATACTTATATTTGATTGTAATATTAATGTGATTTAATTACCTAGGTGACATTTATATGATTTGATTTATGATTCACGATTGATTCATTTTCGAGGTCATAATGTAATTACTTTTACCATCTTTTGTACCTAAATGTTTGTTGCCGTTCTAATTATGTATGCGTGAATAAATGAATATGAATATGAATATATATATAGTAAACTAAAGCTTTAAAGCTGTAAAAATCAAACATTTCAGTTAACGTAAAAAAAGATATATTCGATTTTACCACAAAAAACGTATATTTAGACATTTTCAACCATGGCAATTACAGATTTAGGAAATGAAATATTTTTCGTCGTCCTATGTAAGTTAATATTTTGGCAAGTAATAGCGTCTCAAGCTACAAACCCTGGGAAAAATCTATAATCCGTACATTTGTAATAAAATCGTAAAAATGATAGTCTTAATTTAAAGTACGTAGTCAATCATCGAAGTGAAGCAATAGTATGCGCTGTCATAATATCTACAAATTCGTACGGAACCCTCGATTTGCGAGTCAGACTCGCACTTATTATTATTAATTAATTAATTTAAAAACAAGGGTTACAATCACAGAACACGAAAATAGGTTAGAAAGGCGATGTAGGCGGGGCAGGCGCGCCACAGAGGTTATGAGCAAATGCGTAAGTGAGCGCTGTGAGCAATACCGTCTTTACCATAAGGGCACACGGGGCCCGTGCCCAGGGCCCCCATTCTCAGGGGGCCCCGAAGGACCGATAATTTCTCCTACACATTTATTATCAAAACTTTTTTATCGGGCCACAATACACTTTTTTCACAAATCAGTCATCAGTTATAATAAATGGTCATACTTAGTAAAAAAAAAGTTGTGCGTGTACTAGTGTACACACGTAAGAAGTAAAACTTCTTTATGGCCTTATTTTTCTAAAAATGATCTACATGCAACTTTCCAGAAATTGGTTAAATTGGTTAAATTGGTTAAATTGGTTAAATTGTTAAATTGGTTAAATTGGTTAAATTGGTTAAATTGGTTAAATTGGTTAAATTGGTTAAATTGGTTAAATTGGTTAAATTGGTTAAATTGGTTAAATATTATTTCACTTTACCTTTTTGCTATCGTCTGAACCAACCGTGGTAGGGGCAAGAAAAAGATGGCGCGTAACCGAAAAATGTGACGCTGTGAAAATGTGACGCTGTGACGCGCAACCGAAAAACGTGACGGTAAATTTTTTCCAACGCCGATAAAGAAGTTTCACTTCAAAAAAATATTATAATTCGCTTTTTTTACTTTCCAAAAGGGCCCCAAATTCTTGTGTGCCTAAGGGCCCCAGCCTAGTTTAAGACGGCCCTGGCTGTGTGTGGTTTCGACCCTATTCGACGTCGCGCGACCCTATTGGTGAAGAATTCGCTTGATTGGTGTTCTTTGAACTAATTAATAGACTCAGGCGTTACTTTGCGGAAATCGATAACTAATTATGGATTTAGAAAATTATTTTTCTAATGATTTCCGCTTGTTAATACCACTATTTCTTGCTCTATCAGTGTTAGTGTGGTGCAGGTGCTTCCTCAAATCAGTGTTAGTGCGGGTTGTGTGGTGAAGGTATCTAGGCCGGTATTAAAAAAAATTGGTTGTTTGTAAAGTAGGTTTACGATCGAGATGTTTACGTGATAACGAGAAAATCTCCATTCGTTTGTATGCCGCTAGAGTGAGAGAGACGGAAGATCGGTCCACTCACTCGAACGCTATGCCAGCCTCCGCTCGTGAGGATTCCGCGTGACAAGTTTCACGGAATGACTGGCAGCGCTCGAGATGAGACGGGAGATCGGTCCGTCTCTCTCTCGTTATACCTGCGATCGCGCTCGTGAGGTTTTGGTGTGACACAAGTTTCTGAACATGTCACCCGACTAAAACGATTTTAAAGACGTTATCACGTCAAAAAATAATTTTCTAAATCCAAAATTTCTTTGAACTAGTTTATGTGCAGGTAGTGGGGTGCAAGCGACGACAGCGATACTCATAAATGGCACATGACAGCCTTTCTTACCTTTTTCCATGTTCTTCGGTTACAATGGTTTTGCGACATAATAGACCCACAAAGCCTAATCGACTTGACTGTGGGTTCATAAGTATCTGAGCAATCTTTTAAATTAATATTGCTGTTGTCTTCTATGGATGCAGTTGTCTCCTATAATTAAGCTTACATTTAGCATATGATCTTAATTTTAGTGTTACTTAAGCTGTTATAGTGTAAACTTGTTGGTGATCTAATAAAATAAAAAAAAAATAAAAAAAATCTTAATAAATCCAAGAAATCTTGTCTTGTTAGGGTTCCGTAGCCGAATGGCAAAAAACGGAACCCTTATAGTTTCGTCAAGTCTGTCTGTCTGTCTGTCCGTCCGGACATGTCACAGCCACTTTATTCTAAAAGTATTAGCATTTCATAGTTGAAACTTGGTAGATAAGTGTATCCTGTTAACAGCTTTACGATTCTCATACAAAAAATTAACAATAATGATATTTAAGGGGGGCTTCCCATATATACAACTAAAACAAAAAACATTTTTTTACTTCTACCTATGCGTGTGGGGTATCTATAGATAGGTTTTTTAAAATGACATAGAGGTTCCTAAAACCATTTTTTCCAAAAGTCTAACATTTGGAAGATACACGCTTCCAAAGTGGTAAAATGAGTGTCCCCCCCCCCCCTCTAACTTTTAAACTAAGCAAGTGAAAATTTAAAAAAAAATCCTAATGTAGATCTTAACAATTACTTTCAACGAAAATTGGTTTGAACAAGATAAAACCGGTAGTTTTTTGGAGATCTAGCACATTTTCAAAAACCGCAAACATAACTTTGTCCTTCATACAAACACTATTTTTGAAGTCAAAAAAATATTGTGGTATTTTAGTTAAAGTTGGTACGGAACCCTCAGTGCGCGAGTCCGACTCGCACTTGGCCAGTTTTTTTATACCTACGTCACCAAACAACATACCTGTGAATCTTGATTTCCTGACAAACATTGTTTTTCAATTGCAAATGTTCCCTCAGGAATACAGATCACGGATCGAGGAAAAACTTCGGGAAATAATCGGGACTTTTTCGTCGTTTTCCACAATGTTCACAGTTTGTTCGTGACGTTACGCTTTTGAAAATTTGTTTGTGAACCCTTCTTTTTTTTGCTTTTGAATCGATGGAAAAAATGGAAGGTTCTGAACACGACGCTTATCTGTAGTTTATTAAATAAACCTGCCAAGTGCGAGTCGGACTCGCGCACGAAGGGTTCCGTACTAAAAAGGCCAAAACACGGGTTTGTTGTATGGGAGCCCCCCTTAAATATTTATTTTATTTTGTTTTTAGTATTTGTTGTTATTGCGGAAACAGAAATACACAATCTGTGAAAAATTCAACTATCTAGCTATTGCGGCTCTTGAGATACAGCTTGGTGACAGAGCGACGGACAGACGGACAGACGGACAGACGAACAGACAGCGAAGTCTTAGTAATAGGGTCCCGTTTTTACCCTTTGGGTACGGAACCCTAAAAATATTAGTTTTCTACGTGGAAGTCAATTATATATAACTATTTATTTACCTTTATTCCGCGTATGAACTAATCGTTACATCGCACAGGTGGAGACCTATACCACAGATAATAATACTAAAGTCTATACCCAGTACCAGTAGTGGAATACAAATAGCCTATTTACTTTCTCAATATCTCACCTATCGTTTTTTTTTATTATTTGGTATTGCTATTTTCAGATAATTTATTTTTATTGTAATTTTAAATGTATTATTTAACATATGATTTCATTAGTTGATTGTAATAATTGCTTTATTCAACACAATTTATTTTCTTCTGGAACAAATAAATTGAATTGATTTGAATACCGAATTTTATCAAAATCGATTCAGTAGTTTAGGAGTGAAAGCACAAAAGACAGAGTTACTTTCGCATTTTTAATATTTAAAAAAGTAAGGATAATAAACCGTAATCTTAAGAAAACACAATCATAAATCAAAATAACTAATAAAGTGTCGGTGCCAAACAATCAACGACACAAAGTAGTCTGTATCATTATTTTGGTCTGTACATTTTTGTCATAAAGTGTTATGTTTTTTTTTATAATAAGTAAACAATTATTGTGATTTACCTATGTCTTCGTCATCAATTTATTCAAAGCAATAAGCTATCACGTAAGGTTTGCCCGATCGATTTACCTGAACAACATAATAAGCGCAATTCAAGTGAATTCAGAATCACCTCTTTGAAAAAATTTAAAAATAATAACATATTCAAAAAAGTTTTCATCACCAAAAATATATTGACTAATTTTAAGTGTTAACCGATTTAATACAAATAATTTGAAAAAGGGAAGACATAAGCAAGGTCACAAAAGTTTATAACCCCTAAAATATTTTTGTCTAATTTAGGGATTGTTTCTCATCTGCACATAAAGTTACACATTTTCCCCGTAAGAAAAGGTAGTATACAAGCATAAAAGGGTAACTTAGATCGCCTAGTCAGATAGTTACTTAAATGACGAAATAACGATCAGTTATTGTCTGACCTGCTGACTAAAAGAGCTATAGACTGAGAGCTGCAGACTACAGCTAAAAGAATAGGGGAAAAAGCGTTTTCTCAACATAATGCCAATCTACAATCTCCGATCCGTCTGTAAGCGTGGCGGTTATGGCAATTTCCTTTGAAGTAAGTAAGTATGTAACAGCCTATCATCATCCCACTGCAGGGAAAAGGCCTTCATGATTGAATTCAAGTTACCACTGCAATGATGGGAACTGGCATAATCACCACGCTTGCCAAATGCGGGTTGGCGATCACAAACCCGAGCAACGTTAGAAAAAACGAAACTATTTGTTGCCAGACCCGGGGATCGAACCTGGGACCCCGAGATCTTGGCCCAGTATTTAAACCACTAGACCAACGGGGCGTTCCTTTGAAGATTTCCTCTTAAATACGATTCGTAGCTACGCTCGTGGCTGTGATCACATATGTCTCGGCCGTCACATCGACCGCCGTTTCCACGGCTTTTTATTTGGTAGCGCGCTACTATCGATCAGCGTTATAAGATAATACAAATCGTGCATTCATTGCTTCAGACTGCGAAAAGTAGGAAAATCGTTTATGGGAAATTGTATTCGTATTTTTAACAAATTACCAAAGGATATTGCTGAATTCCCTGTACATAAACTTAAATCGTATGTCAAAGTTATTTTAATGAAAAAGGGCTATTACACTGTTAATGTTTATTCAAATGATAGAAATGTATGGCATTAAGTTGTCACAGCTCGTAAAACCTTGTAAAAATTACCTTACCTTGTAAAAAATTTCTGATTCTTTATTGAAAGTAAAGTATAGTCTGATTATTTATTTAAAAAGAGGCTGACAATATTGACCGAGTTTCTTGCACTGCTTCTTCTCGGCACTAGCCCAGATTTGTCCCGAAGCAGTGGTAGGTTTAAAGCAGTGGTTGGTTTGGGACGTGTAAAAGCGCCTCCTGGGGCCTATTTGCAGAAATAAAACTGATTTTAACTGATTACAGCAACTATTAAGCTAGGTTGTAATTACATTATCGCTAAGAGAAACACACTGCTGCAGTAGAACGATCTGGGTTGTGGAATCCAAATAGATTGCGGGCCTACTGTATGATACCAAATGTGTTACCCTCAAAGCAATCCATTAGCGACATTGTATGCACGCCGCACCTTGCGATTCTACTGGGCGTAACCTTAACATGTTAGTTTAAGGCATAAGCGGTTGCGGGAGCGGTGTCAATTGGTAGGACAGCTTAGGGTAAAAATAACGGGTAGGCAACCTGGTGGACTGACGATCAGGGGCCTAATTCGCGTAACCGAATCGCAGTTCGATCGTGATTGAATTGGACGATTTTGACATTTAGCCCATACTAGAACTGTCAAAAACCTGTCGTTCAATTACGATTGTGATACGATTTGGTTACGCGAATTAGGGGACTGATGAAGGTCGTCGGAGGCAACTGAATGGAGGCATGGAACTGATTGCAATGAAGATCTTTAGTCCAGGCCTATGTCCAGCGTAAACTTACAACCATATGCCATACCATAGTTGTATTAATGTTAGTAATTTTAGCAAAAAAGTAACATTATCTTCTTCCTTTGGTCTGATTATTTTTCACAGGAAAGCTAAAATCAGAATTTCACAGGCCATAGAAGGCTTGTGAAATTCTGGCCTCTGGATGTTACTAGTTTTTACGGCTTTCATATTGCAACAAAAGCTGGGACCATCGTCTGAATATGTGTAACGTCTGAATGTGCTTTCGAAACCACACCATCCATTCTTGACTCACGTCAATTTAGAAAAGACCGTTTCCCAAACTGGCCTGACCGAGAATCAAATACGGGAACGGAGGAAGCAAACCCTTGCGACATTACCACTGCATAACTATACTAAATTGGTCACTAACAACTATATAATAAACTAAATGTTACACACAGAAACTATAGATTACAGTTGTTAGAAAATAGAATTACTTGAACAGGCCGCACCTTGCTGCGTCTCCACTGGGCGTAACCTTTATAGGCTGGGCCATTTTATAAGCAAAAGCGGGAGCGAATCTTTCAAATAAAATCTTGCTATTACTACATTTAAATAACATCATTGTTTTTATTAGTTTGTAAACTAAATTCCTCCGAAAATACTGTGATCAGTTAATTGGATCTAATATTAAAACCAAGCGTTCGTCTGGTTTGAATTTTTATAATGAGCTTAATGCATTTGTCTTATAATGTACTTATGTCTAGAACTAAAACTTTCAAACTATTTTTATCGAGAAAATACACTTAAGGACAACGGAAATTAAATTTGTAAGCCCCGAGAGTGGAAGTTTAGTTATTGGAAGTTATTGGAAGAATGCTCTATTTATTGAAATTTATATTTTTTGAATAATATGATAAAATATCATGTTAAGATAGTTGGTTCTTCCAAAAGGAGACATATGTGTAGAAAGATGTTTGAAAGATTTTAGCGCTGTATACAGAGAGCAGTAGAACAATTTAACGAAGGCCTTTGCTTATCAAAAAGTAAATACAGTTGATTTAATATAAAAAAACAAATTCTGAGACTACAAGGTGACCTAATCACAATTACGTCTTATTGTAACAGAACGTTTTTAATATTAACTATCAGTAAAAGTTAAACACAGGATGAAAGTCTACGTACATTTTCTGTAATCCATTTTTACTTTGTCGTTAGAAAATGAAATTACTTGCAAGCCGCACCTTACTGCGTCTTCACTGGGCGTAGTCTTTAAGAGGTGGCCTAATTTATGAGCGGAAGCGTATAAGTTTACTTAAAAATGGTGTCGTGTTGCCTATTATGCTATATTGTTCTGTCGCAAGATAAAAGTCGCGAATATGTACAACGTCTCATTGGCCTCGAAAAAAACTCTTGTCACTTTTGTACTTGGGAAAGCGTTTTGAGATATAAAATGTAAAACTTTTTCGGACCTATAGTGCATGCAAGCTACTTGCTCTTCTATCAAAGATTAGAGCGCAGCAGGCCCGTTTGGACCAGTTTAGTTGGATCACGCAACAAACTAGTACCGTAATTTCCTTTGCATTTTTAGTAATAGTAACGTGATCAAAACCTATTTCATTGATAGTTCGTCAATACATAGATCAATACAATACAATCATATTTGCTAAATGGACATTATGGACATTTAATTCTATATAGTAATAAAGTTTCAAATTTCAAGTTACCACAGTAATGATGGGTACTGGCATAAAAACCACGCTTGCTAAAATAAATAAACCGGAGCAATGTTAACTAATTCTATTCACCGTGTATTTTTAACTATCTGACAAACGAAGCCCACGTTATGTATCTATTATTCATAACATCTTGGCAGTGATATTTATTTTATCAATAATTTTAGAAAAAATAATTCATAATTTTTGATGAAAATAATTGAAAAGAGGTGAAAATCTCTGTCGTTTCGAATTCTTAAATCGACAAGCGTGTGTCTGAAAAGCTAAGAGTTTATGCCTTGCACCAAGCGTCAGCGGAAATGCTTCTATTTCTATACCTACCTGCATTTTCCGCGCCCAGTGCTATAACTTGGTTCCGTTCCGCCTCTGAGCTACTTTAGTATGTACTTCACAGGGATTAGACGGGACAATCATTCTCCACTATTTAACTTTACTTACCTCCTAAGGAATAGGTACCGTTATGCAATCACTTTGTAAGTCTATAAAGATTTTTATTGTACACCAATGAAGGTAAGGCAGCATTCGGGAAACTACGTCGAGTCTTCTCATCGTTGATCCCACAATGCCTCAAGACGAAAGTCTTCAATCAGTGCGTCCTACCGGTAATGACATACGGAGCCGAAACGTGGACACTAGTGGTACGGCTAGTCCACAAGTTCAAAGTCGCTCAGTGGGCTATGGAAAGAGCTCGGAGTTTCTCTTAGGGATAAAATCAGATATTAAGTGATCCAGCAGAGAACTAAAGTTGCCAGCCCACCGGATTAGCAAGCTGAAGTGGCATGGACTGGCCATATTAGTCGCAGAACCGACACCCGCTGGGGTAAACGAGTTCTTGAGTGGCAACCGCGTCGCGGCAAACGTAGTGTAGGACGCCCTCAAGCCAAGTGGAGTGATGATTTGCGCAAGGCAGGAGCTTGATGCGAGAAGCCAAGGATCGATCTAAGTGGCGTGCAATTGGAGAGGCCTATGTCCAGCAGTGGACTGTGATAGGCTGATGATGATGATGATGATGATGATGAAGGTAAGGTTAACTTTCCGATAAGCTTATTTCAATCACTAATGACAACCCGTCAGATAAATTCATAATACTAGGAGACTTTAATATGAGTAATATCGATTGGAAGACATCCGGGCAAGGATTTATATCGGCGCACTTATCCAATCAGATTGAGATCGATTTCGTTAATACCATAAACTATTGTGGTTTTGATCAATACAACTATATTAAAAATAATTATGATCGTATTTTAGACCTAGTATTTTCTAATGATTTATTATCAGTATCAGCTTGTTCGGATTCACTTGTTCCCGAAGACCCTCATCACAGGGCTCTGGAAATTGAAGTAAATTTTATTCATATTCTTCCTCTTAGATCTACCCCTCACTCTGTCTATATGTATCGACATGCTGATTACGACCAATTACGCTCTAGCCTAATAAAAAGCGACTGGAACCAAATTCTTTGTCATGGTAGTGTCGACGATGCTGTCGGTACGTTCTACGATATAATCTATCAGTTAAGAAACGAGTTCGTTTCTATTAAATCAGTCAGTAAAGCGAAATATCCTCCATGGTTTAACACACCATTAATAAAAATTCTTAAAGAAAAAACTAAATTCCATCGTAAATTTAAAGTTTATGGCAATAAGTCTGACGAGGAGTCTTTTAGAGTGCTACGTGACAGGGCTAAGACTGTTGAACTGGAGTCATACAACAACTATATTTCTTCTATCGAAAATTTAATTAAATCGAATCCGAAAGCGTTTTGGACTTTCAATAAAAGCATGCGTGCTTGTTCCTCGATTCTTACAAGTATGTCCTACCGGGGCGAATCACGCCACGACGGGCCGGGAATAAGTAACCTTTTTTCAAGTTATTTTAGTTCAACGTTTCTAAAATGTGACTCAAGTTCAAACTCAAATATCCATGCAGACACTTCAAGCGGGCACGTTGATGACTGTTCTGGTGATATTGCTTCCATCGAAGTAGATGTGGATCATGTCTGTAGACTTCTTAAGTCTTTGGATTTGAATAAGTCTGCGGGACCGGATGACCTGCCTGCAGTTCTTCTAGTGAATTGTGCTGATGAATTAAGTGTCCCTGTTTCCATTCTTTTTAGAAGGTCTCTTCAAGATGGTATAATGCCAATGAAATGGAAGCTTGCATACATTACTCCGATCCACAAAAAAGGTCCTAAGGACTGCGTTGAAAACTATAGACCTATCTCTAAGCTTTGTTTACTTGCGAAGGTACTCGAGCGTTTAGTATTCAACCAAACTTACAATAGCTTGAGACTTTGCTTTTCACCCTACCAACATAGGTTTTTAAAGAATCGTTCAACTGTCACTAACCTAGCAACTTTTACTGATTTCTTTACTGATCAGATGGATCCTGGTAATCAAGTGGATGTCATATATACTGACTATGCAAAAGCATTCGATCGTATCGACCACAATATTTTAATGCAAAAACTTCATAGTATTGGTATCAGGGGTGATCTGTTCAGATGGTTCTCCTCGTACATTCAAAATAGATCTCAAGCGGTCGCTTTAAAAGGTTACTTGTCCTCTTGGATCAAGATTCCCTCAGGAGTGCCTCAGGGATCACTGCTCGGACCTTTATTATTTACAATCTATATCAATGATATCGACCAATGCTTCACTCACTCTCGCTTTCTACTCTTTGCAGACGACATGAAAATTTTTCGAGTCGTTAATATTCTTAATGATGCAATACAACTTCAAGCTGACATATCAAAATTAGATGCCTACTGTCGCATTAATCAACTTGACCTTAATATATCTAAATGTTTCTCCATGACTTTTACTCGAAAAAACATCCATTTTCTTATAATTACACTATTAAAAATCATATTGCTGTAGAACGTGTTGACGAATGGCTCAAGCAAAATAAGCTTTGTGTAAATGTATCAAAGACAGCATTCATACAGTTTTGCAACTATCGGTCCAATCGTCTTAAACTTAGAGTAGTCTGTCAAGATCAGGAAATCCATGAAGTAAAGGAAACTAACTTTCTTGGTATTACTCTTGACCAACACTGTAACTGGAGAGCACATATCTCAAAATTATGCTTGAAATTAAGTAAATTTGTGTATGCTATCAAACGCTTGCGGTGTGTAGCCGGGGAAGAAACATCATTGATTGCTTACAATGGATATGTTGCATCATTGTTGAGGTATGGATTAATATTATGGGGAAACTCTGTAGACATAACTAAAGCATTCATAATGCAAAAAAAGTGTTTAAGGGCAATTTGTGGTGTAGGGCCAATTGATTCATGTCGACCTTTGTTTAAGAAATTAAGGTTGCTTACGTTGACAGGTCTTTACATTTTTGATATGTGTAAATTTGTAAGGAATCATTCGTATTTTTTTGAACAAAATAATGTTGTCAACCTAAGACTCCGCCCGAGAGACACCACTCGACTGATGAAAGTGCCAGGTACTAGTGCTCTATTTAAAAGAAACTGCAATGCAATGGCAATAAAAATATATAATAATATACCCTTAGACTTAAGAAAATTGCCCACTAACCAGTTTCTTAAGCGTTTGCGTGAGTTGTTAATTGACAATTGTTTTTACAATTTGAATGAATTTTTTGACATGATATAATATTTTACCTTTATTCAATAGTTTTAATTAATTTATGCAATTAAATCTTTAATAATATTGACTTATTTAATTATTATTGTTGTTGTAGTTTTTTTAATATATATATACTAATACCTAAGAGCAATATCCTCCAGGCAGCCTTTGGGTCAGGACACACTATATTAAGTGGAAGGTGGAGCAGATTAATTTTAAAATAATTAAATACATAATGTGTTGTACAAAATTAAGATACGTACATACTTATACTTTTCATTAAATAAACCTAAACAAATCATACTAAATAATATATGTTTAAATCGAAAAATTCGCACATCTTCTTACTTAAAATACTTGAAGGAAACCAAAGCTCTTGATCGTACCAAATATATTTTCAGGCTAATTTATAATTTTATGACATTTCACCAAAACATTCGTTAACTATTCTAAATTAAAAACACTATTAATTTAGAAGTATAAAAGCCGAAAGAGGTTGGTGTTGCCTGTCGCCAACAATACTTGTTATGTAAAATAATAAAATGTGACAGTGTAAGTAGGTACCACAAAATCCCAGACACGAGGAAATATAGAAAAACCCTTTTTTGTACACTGACCTGTCTGAAAATTTTACCCCGAAGCTCAGAGCAAACGAAACCTTAAAAACCGGTGTATACGACTTACCACCAGGGTGGCCGACAAAATGATGAAGATAAAAGATAATTATTTCACATGAGAAATTTTCTTCTTTATCTACTATTAAAGGTCTCTGACGTTACCTTCTTTTTACCACAGACTTGCGAGTCTTGCGACAGAAGCCAGTGACAGACACCCATAGATCGAGAAAGGGGTTGTGTTTTAATAATTGAAATTCAAACGAGAGGCAAACTTCTTAGCGTTCCATGGATTCACCGTGCGGGTGCCGGGTCCATCGTGTGGCAGAAAGAGCAACTCCGAGTAGATCCCGGGACTTGTGACACGGGTGTAGGTTTAGGAGGACCCTTTCCGACGTACATCAACACACGCCTTCACTACTCGTGTTTCTCTCCCTGCCCATCCAAATCAGGCACGAACCTACTAAAGCAGTTTTAGACCTCGCCCTAGTATAGAACTTAAAAATGAAAATGAAAATGAAAATGAAAATTAAAATCTTTATTTGTTTAAAACATGGTTACAATAAGCGAGTGTTATGGTGCAAGAATATATGTTCGCATGTTTCACCGAGCTCGGCATACAAATTCAAATATTATATTTATGTAGGTATACAAATACTAGTCCAGTTTATATTTGGAAGATATGAATTAAATATAAAGCCTTCTTAATTTACAATTTATAATTAAATAATAACAATATTACATTACTCACAATTCGATTTAGTATATTATTAATTTAATTAAGATGGAAAAATAAATAAAAAACAATTATGTCATATGATTATTTTATCAGTTATGTATTCTAATACCGAGTAATAGCTCTTACCTACGAGCGTGTCCAATAATTTAATTTTAAATATATTCGATGGTAGTTCTCTTAAGTCATGGGGCAATTTGTTGTATATTTTAATGGCCATTGAATAACAATTGTCCCTATATAAAGCTGTTTTAGTTAAAGGAAGTACCAAAGTATTAGGGTATCTTCCACGATAAGCGTGTGTATCGTCACATTTCTTTACAAAGAGGTATGTATGAGCTTTGACAAATTGACACATTTCAAAAATATACATGCAAGGTACAGTTAACAATTTCAGTTTCTTAAAATATGGTCTACAACTTGTCCTTGGTGGTAACCTACACATTGATCGAATACATTGCTTCTGGGAAATAAAAACTCTTTCCAGTTCAACTGAGTTGCCCCATATTACTATTCCGTATCTTAGATTGGAAGCAACATATCCATGGTAAGCCATCAAGGCAGTCCTTTCGTCAGTTACATTTATTAATCGCCATAAAACATATGAGAACCTATTGATTTTGTTACAGACTTTTTGTATATGTGGTTTCCAAGTACAATGATTGTCCAGAATTATACCCAAAAAATTTACCTCATTAGCTTCGCTAACATCTTGTCCGTTGTGTTGTATTAGTAAATCAAAGGATTTACTGTTCCGTTGGTTATGAAATTGAGTATACTTAGTTTTATTAATATTTACCATTAAATTGTTACTTTTAAGCCAACCTATAATGTCACTCAAAGTTGCATTTATTGCATGACAATAGTCAATTTCAGAGTCAAATAGATTTGGAATCACAACAGAGAGATCGTCAGCAAACAATGTACAAAAGTATTTAATAGCTTTAGGAAGATCGTTTATATATTTAAAAAACAGTAAGGGGCCCAGAATACTCCCTTGAGGTACACCAATGTTCCTGGTACACCCTTTAGACCGGTACACCATTTCATTTGAGTTACGATCTATATTAGTTATTTCTACGTATTGTACTCTGTCCTTCAAATAGGTTTCAATCCAATTTTTAGTGTTTCCCTTAAGACCATAAGCTTTGCACTTTGTCAGAAGTATTTCATGCGATACAAAGTCGAAGGCTTTGCTCATGTCTATGAATAAAGCCATTACTTCAACAGATTTATCTACGTAGTTCAAAATTGTAGTCATTAATTTGAAAGCTGCCAGAACCGTGGATTTTCCCTTCTGAAAACCGTTTTGCATTTCGTTTATAATATTTAATTTATTCACAAAGTTTGTGATCCTAGTATGCATGGCTTTTTCAAAAATTTTTGATAATATTGATATTAGAGCTATTGGTCTGTAATTATCAAGCTTCTCAGTATTGTCTTTTTTGTGAATAGGTTTTAGGATCGTTATTTTTAATTTATCGGGAAATGAACCCTGAATAAATGAAAGATTTATTAAATGGCTCAATATAGGCGCTATCGTAGTTTTACAATTTTTTATAATGTGTGTAGATAGATCATCATATCCCACAGAAGAAGAAGAATGCAAACTGGTAATGATTTTAGTAATTTCATTGTTGTCTGTAGGGTACAAGAACATAGTACTGTTTGAATGCTTTATGTCAATTTTATGAGTATGTTTTGTAGAACTTTTTACGTCTGAATGGCTTCCAAAAAATTCACCAAAAGCGGCCGCTATCTCTTCTGGTTTAGTGATTGCTTTGTTGTTTTGAAAAATACTTTTAATATATTTCTTTTTCCTTGGGTCGTTACATTTTATCAAATTCCAGGATGCTTTACAAATATTTTTTGATTGATTAATGAATTTTTTATTATTAATTTTTTGGGCAGTATTTATACATTTCTTCAAGATGTCAGTATATCGTCTATATTTTATTTTATTTAATCTATTCCTATTTTTATAATATTCAAATCTAAGAATACGTTTTGATTTACATGCTATACGTATTCCTTTCGTTATCCAGTTATTATTTTTTCTTTTTAAGGCTACTTTTACCAATTTTATTGGAAAGCACAAGTTATAGAAAAGAGAAAATAATTCATGGAACTTATTAAACGCTTTATTAATTTCTTTTTCACCATATACTTCAGATCACGATAAAGACAGAAGGTATTTATTAAATTGCTTGATATTATTAAGACTAAAATCTCGTTTTGTTATGAAATAATGCTCTAGTCGGTTTTGTTTATTGATTACGGGAATTTCCAATGTTTGAGCTGTATTATGGTCTGAAAGACCTAAGTTGTGGATCCTGCCACAGGCATCTGGTATATTACTTATGATCAAATCAATACAGGAATTTTGCCTCGTGGGTTCAGAAATATGGGAATGATAGTTGTAGTTTTGAATTAATTGTAAAAAATCACTGCGGATTTTGGTGTCTTTAAGAGTATTTACATTAAAATCGCCAGCTATGACAATTTTGTTTTTTGATTTTGTTCTCAGTTTGTGCAATAATTTTTCAAACCTATCAAAAAACACAAATGGGTCCGATTCTTTACAGTCTGGTATTCTATATATACATACAATAATGCACTTAAGCTCTGTTATTTCTATACCACAACACTCAAAGCATTTAGGGATCGACATATCTTTTATGTAAGGATTTTTTTTAAACTCTAACTGTTTTTTACATAAAATACATACACCACCACGCTTTTGATTTGTTCTTGAAAACGATTCGGCGAGTTCAAAATCACGCAAGTTTAAATTACCCTCATTTCCTGATTTAATAAAAGTTTCCGAGAAACAAATGACATCTATATCTTTGTAAAATTCTGACAATTCTTATAAGGTTACCAAAAATATATCTTGTTTGCCAAGTATTCCTGCTATATTTTGGTGTAGCACAATTAGCTCACTATTCAAGAAAAAACTTGGAGGTGTTCGAGTCATTAACAGAGCAATTTTTCTCTATACTAAGCTCTGTATAAATTTTTTTTATAACAGGAAAGTAATCGGTTATTTTTCTATTGCGTTTTAGTTTTGTTTGAACATTTTCCAAATTAGATTTTTATAAACGTTGCAACGTAGTGTGGATAGTCAATAAGGTTATTTAATTTCATGGAAATTTGGTCAAGAAGTGATGTCCCTGATAAGTCAAAATAGTCGATTTTAAAAAAAGTACAGTTTGAATAATTCCTAGCAACTAATTCGAGTTCGTAATTTAATTTTTGAACATTCAAAAATTGATTATTGCGTACATTAAGTAAAAAAATTTTTGTGTCCTTAAATCTAGATAAAACATTACAGGTATTGGTTAGTAGTTTATACGGATCTTTGTCAATAGTGCCTACAGAAAGAACGATAACATCATCGGTTTTTAAATCTGGTATGTTCCAACGGCTACTTAAAATTTGGTTGGATGTCCCGTACGGTTTGACAAAACTAGTTACATCGTAAACGTCGTTCCACTTTCCAGATCTAGTTTTTATTATTTTTTCTGCCAGGCCCCTAACTTGTTCATTACCAAATATATGTATTTTAGGTTTCAGGTCAGTTGAAAGTGTTATGGATTTAATTTCTGATTCACATTGTTTATTTTCTTCATCCTGCAACAGTTCTTCGTCTGCTAGATGCTGCTGGTCTTCTTTTGTGGGTTCGAGTATAACTTCATTAATACATTTCTTCTTGATTTTTGACGTAGCAGTATTTCTTAAAGGCGAGTGACATACATGTGTCAGCTTTTTTATTTTTAATTCATGTTCTTTTATAGAATTTTTTAACCTGGTATTTTCTTGTAGTATGTTGCATATTTCATTGTCCGCTATTTCTAACTTTTCCCTTAATAATTGTACCTCATTTTTCAACATTTCCACTTTATTTAAGTCATTCAATGGCAGATCAGGACAACTTCTATTTATTATATTTGAGGATTCTTGCGTATGGCATTCAATTTCTTCTTCAGTGTCGTCCGAAAGAGATTGAAATGAATTTTGAGTCGACACATTAATTTTCATTGTTCTGTTTCGCACTGTAATATTTCTTTTAGAGGTATTTGGTGTGCTAGAATTACGGGTCATATTAGGTGTTTTTGCAAGATTATTTTTCATTTTTGATTTCTCAAAACATCCATCACATTTCCAATTGTTTTTATTTGCTGTTGTCATTATACGGAAACGGCCAAAAGATACGCCAGTGCAATCCAAATGGAACACTTTTTTACAAGTGAAGCATTTCAATAATTGTTTGTTTGATATAATATTTGTACACTTGCCGCACTCCATTTTCAATATTTTCCACTAAGATGGGTATTTTTGAAGGTGTAAACACTTTTTGTCTATGGTCAATTTTAGAATAATGTTTAAGGCTAAAAAGGGCAGGAACCTAGAGCCATGAACTTAAGAGAAAAAAAAAATGACAGTTTGTGAATGTAAACAAATTTGAAGGTGGATAATTAACGAGTTTTTATAAATTGTGAATTAATAAAATTTTCACAAAAGTTAATATTCACTGCAAGTATGTGTTTAGTTCATGCACTTTTGGGTATACTTGTCTTCTAATACCACTTTATTACCTATGAAATTTGTACAAATTGTGTCCATGAAAGTTCTTTCATCATAATATAATTTCACTTTTGCTGCACTAGTCTTTCAGATAATATTCACATAGCGTTATTGGGTTATACTCGTAGTCTCACTTTTTTGCTCATCTTCACAAACACTTGCACTTTTTAATTATTTATTAGGTGAATAATCACGGAGCTAATGTTTACTTGAAAGCGCCCTCTAGTTACCTTTTACTTACTGCAGTTCTGGCCAAGCCAAGGTCTTTCGACAGGTTATAGAGAGATTTTGCTGGTATACCTCTCACTCCTACTTCTACAGCATTAACAAACTACATATACTATATAAAATCGCTGAATTCCATTCCGAAATACCGCCGTCGGCCGTTTCAGGCGCGCCATCTACCGGAGGCATTAATCACTTTAAGGGGCTACTAATTCGGTAATAAGCTAATGTAATTGGCGCAAGCATAATTAAAAGGTAATTAACTTACTTTGAAGGCCGCAGGTATGTGTGGATGTCAGCGAAACGAACATTCCACAAACAAAGGACTGACGTCAAGTTCATGTCAAAAATAATTGACAGCCCTAAGTGTGTCATTAAAACAATAGTTATCTATCGATAAAAAAAGAAAGTCAGAACTCTTTAGATAAGGGTGCGTTACCATGTTCGCGGAGAAGCGGAGCTGAGACCAGCTGTAGGCAACAGGAGGTGGAAAATGTTTCCAATTAAGCGGAGTTGGGTGAAACAGACCGGAGCAAAGTAGAATGGAGAACAGCTGTGGGAGGTGGCAAATGTTTCTATTTAAGCGGAGTTGAGTGTAACGGACCGGAGCAAATTAGAGTGGAGAACAGCAGAGGGAGGTGGCAAATGTTTCCATTTAAGCGGAGTTGAGTGAAATAGACTGGAGCAAAGTAGAATGGAGAACAGCTGTGGGAGGTGTAAGCTATTGCATAGCTTCTATCGCGGGCCTTGAGCGTGTAGACCGAATCCAGAAATTCCGTAACGAAAATAACCTAACACAGCCCACTCCGACCGGCACAGCGGTGATACTTTTTAGTTTTATAATTGCATAAGTTGATAAAAAATGCTATGCAATAGCTTTACTGCAGCAGTCTCCGAGTGCCACACGTCTTTTTTTTTATAATCCTTTTTGAGAGGCCATATATCATTTTGTGCATAAATATTTGTAATTGTATAAAATATAAATAAGACATCGTGTTCGTGACTGTGTGCAATTTGTTGTGTATACCATAATAAAAATAAAAATGAATGATAAAAATCTTGTAGGTAAAAATGGAAAAGGTGAAAATGGGACTGAAACTCCACTATCCGTCAGTCGGTCACCAAGCTGTACCTCATGAACCGTAATCGCTAGACAGTTGAAATTTTTAGAGATGATGTATTTCTGCTACCGGTAGGTATATAACAACAGTCACTTAAACCAGAATAGAATAAACAACAGAGATTCAAATAAAATACATAGAATTAGGGTACTTATCTTTCTAATATTATAAACGCGAAAATTTGATGGATGTTTGCTATTGCTACTCAAGTACACCAAAAAGGCCGGATCGGGGTGAAATTTGACTCAGAAATAGTTAATAGGCTGGAGCTATGTGTTGTTGTGCAGTGCAGTGTAAGCTACTTTGTATTTCGGAAACATTTATCGTGGGATGGTAGCAAAGGAGATGTCCCATAATAGGCCCAGACATAGTACACCATTTACAAAAATCAAGAAAAATTTATTGATTCTGGAGAAAATACATATACATTTATATAACATATAATTTAGTGGTTCAAAAATAAACAAGATCGAATAATTTATCAAACTTCATAGGCATTCCAAGATGGCGTCAATCTAAAAAAACTTTAAATGTCAGTAGCTGTCAGATACCCCTTGTCACTTTGGCATAATCATTCACTTCAAGTTTTTGTTCTGCTTGGGCTCAGTAGCTCAGCGGTGAGAGCATCCGATATGACTAATCAACCTTGTTCTGCTTGTCGCGTTTTAAATGTAGTTCATTTCCTCGACCTCATTTTCGATTTCCGGATTTAGTATTGATTGACACATTACTTTCATAATGTTTGTTGTTACTACAGCAAGCGATGGCACTCGACTCCTAGATGCGCGATTATGAAACCAAAACTGACAGATGTCATCAAAATGTCATCTTCCGCCATGATGGTTTTGTTTTGTATTGCTATTTTCTTACTTAACTCTTTATTTGAACCACTTAACGAAGCCATTTTAAAAGAATTGGATAATAACAAAATCTTGTAGGTGTATTGGTCTATCTTTTGGTGGGGTGTACAGGTTCTGGGCCTGGCCTCCATACAATTTGGGACATCTCCTTTAAGTGTTCATGCCTGGTCAAAAGAAAAAAAACTAGTGTTTAATAATATTATGTGTTGTATTTTGCAGCAAATACAATTTTCGCAAAGTTATCTGATAGACGTCTTTTCACGCTCAGGAAATTACCTTAATTTACTATCTTGAAATCCTAAAATAACATACCACATATTTAAATAATAAGCAATATATTTCATCCGCTTGTCAACCCTAGTCAACTGTATGGTGGCCATCCTTTCCTTTTTTTTAGGATGGTCTCTATTGTTTATAATTATTGAACCAGTCTTCTTTCTAATATTATAAATGTGAAAGTGATTTTTTAATACTCAATCACGCCTGGTAAGGCAATAGTTTTTAGGATAGAATAGCACATATAGGATACTTTTCATACCAGAAAAAAGTAAGGTTCCCGTATGATAAAGTTGCGCGCAGCAACGTGTAATGTCATAATGATTAGTGGTATAATAGTATACGTGTGTGTATTGTCGTTAACAATACAACTAAAGAGATATAAAATACATAAACTTAATAATGTTGCAAAGGTAGCCTTATTGCGTGTAGCTTGTAGTAGCGCGCTCGCGCGTAGTATGCACTGGAGGCCGGGTCGACTTGTGCGACGCGCGGTGCACCCTCGACGTGCGAGAAAAAAAAATACGTAAATTAGTTTAGAAAACGCTAAATAGCACAACAATATTATCGCCACATCCGGCTCGAAGGACCAATTTTATGTTGAGGAAATGAATAGAGTTTATGATTTAGGGGAAATACTTGGGAATCACTGACCTGCACGCGGTTCCTGAAGCTGCTTGCTGGAGGCCTTCAGATGATGTTCCCTTCGATGTTCGTGGACTGTTTAGGTGCCGGTGTAGCTCTGGATAATATTGTCGAACTATTTTCTGGTTTGATTTAGATGAAGATTCGCGGAGCGCGCACGAGTCCGTGTAGGTACGGAATTTGGTTGGGACACGACTGTCAGATGGCAGCCATGTTACGATGAATTTTTTTATCTGCGTTTCGTTACGCAGGTTTTATTGTGCCTCAGACAATTCCCAACTATATACAAATACAAAAAAATACAAAATACAAATATATATCAATTGAAATTAGAAAAAAGAAAAGGAAAAATATTGTTGTGCTAGATAACTAAGCTGAATACTGAACAATCACTCAAAACAGAATTAAAACCCCTCTGGATTATAGCGTAAATTCGTCATTAATAATTAATATTACAAGAAGACGGGTAGCAGTGTTCTGGCCACCATTGACCACTGTTAAGCGAAGCGACTATGGCATATTCCTCCTTTTAGAAGAGTCTATGTCAAGCAGTGGACTGACGTGGGCTGATTACGACTATGTGAGATTATGAGTAATTTTTAAAATACAATAGATGAAAGGTGTCCAATGATTGTTATTTTTGCACTAAAGCCTTAGATCAGTTAGTTTCTTTCTAATAACTTAATAATGAAGCAACGAATTATCTCAAAAGTGCCTTGACACGTGGTCACCCTAGTCCACCCCCTTAAATTAAACAAACAGGTCAGGGGAAAGATAATTAAAACACAGAGAAGTATTTATTAAACATTTGCGTCGGCATCCGTTATTTATTTAATTTGTTTTCTATTTTGATTGTGTTCTTTATTACATTTGATTACAGTCCACACTGAATTCTAATATGATTACTGATTTTTTTCTTTCTTAACTGATGAAGATTATACGTTTTCACGAATAAATCGTCGAAAACCGTGAAATAAGCAATAATTACGAATTGGTATGATTATTGTTTGACGCCTCGTTTTATTTAAATTTAAAGACTAGACTTTTTATTACATCATCATCATCATCATCATCATATCAGCCGAACGACGCCCATTGATGGGCATACGCCTCCCCCAAGGATCTCCACAACGATCGGTCCTGTGCTGTCCGCATCCAGCGGCTTTCCGCGACCTTGACCAGATCGTCGGTCCACCTTGTAGAGGGCCTGCCCACGGAAAGTCGTCCGGTACGCGGTTGCCATTCGAGAACCTTTCCGCCCCAACGCTTTTATTACATACTAAAGAGCAAAAAAAAACCTAAATACATTGAGCTTTTTTTGATATTTTAGCAACTTAATTGCACTTATAATATCAATATATAAACTTGAAAAATTTTGTCTCAGGCGGGACTCGAACCCGCATCTCTTGCGAAGATATACTAAATACAATGAGCTTTTAGAAAATAATCTTCAATAATACTCTGAGAAGGTATAATTACGACTCTGGTATAGTGGTTTAAATACTGGGCCAAGATCTCGGGGTCCATGGTTCGATACCCGGGTCAGGTTTCGAATTTTCCAACATTTCTCTGGTTTGCGATAGCCAACCCGCATTTGGCAAGCGTGGTGATTATGCCTGTACCCATCATTGCTGTTGTAACTTGAATTAAATGATGGAGGCCTTTGCCCTGCAGTGGGATTATTATAAGCCATTACTTGTTTTAACTTTTACTCTGAGTAGCTTACTTGAGAAATATTTTTTCGAAAATTCATTCCTCAACCATGGAAAGAAGGGATGAAAATGTAAGGAATTCCATATTCAGGCAGGCTAAATAACTCTTAGGCTAATATTAGTATATAAACTTGAAAAATTATGTCTCGGGCGGGACACGAAACATAATTATTATGACATAATTTTTCAAGTTTATATCATACTCATATTATAATTGAATTAAATTGCTTGAATATCATAATATACAGTAAGTATAACTCCTAAGCTGCTAATATCAGGAAACCAGCTACTCTTTGATAAGCCTCTAATTCAAGCATTGAAATAGCCAAGCTAGATAATTCCACGTAACACCAGTACTTTATTCCATTAATCTACTGTTAGTGCTGAGGTGTTTTCGATAACTTATATCGATAGTTACCGTGTTTGTTAGAGATCCAATTTTTTTTTATTTTAATTATTTGTTTGTATTCAGCATTGATGGTGAATTGTACAGCTATTCTATTTTAATGGTTTTTCTAAGATTCCACACAATTCGGTTCTATTTTGAAAGGTAGTACTTTGAACTGAAAATCACATGAGGCTGGTAGATTTTCTAGAATACTTAAAACAAACGTTTTTGAAGCTTTGGTATAATTTAATTGTTTCGAATGAGGAAGTGAATACTTTTAAGGTAAAATATCAGAGATATTTGTTGGATCTACTGAAACAGAGGTAATCCAGGAATTTGGCTCATGTTTCTGTATAAATGTTCTATCTGTCGTATTTTTATTTTTATTTTTATTGTTAATGCCTAAATTTTATAATGATGATGAATGTGTGTTGTGTTTGTTTGTTTTTTAGGATAATATTTGTTTGTGATATAAAAAATCTTATGTAATCTGAGGCTGAGCGCTCTATGTCCCAGTGGTCTTCGCAGAATACCAGTGGCTGTGGCGTACTTGTTGACGTCACTGCCTTATACTGAGTGAAGACCATTTTGGTACCTTATTTTAAGTATAATTAATTATTTTTTAGTATATTATTAGTTTTAATTTCCATTTTGCTCTTTTTCTTTTGTTTCATTTACGTTATTTAATGGTACCAAATAAACGTTTTTTCTTTCTTTTCTTTTCTTTCTTTCTGAATAAATGTGTTTTAATAAGTAAGTATATGTCTACGCGCGACAGCGCCGACAGCTACGTCATAGCTACGTAATAGAATAAGTTTAATTTTGTATTTAAGATAGCTGTTAGTAGGTGCTTTAGCTAGAGATCTATAGTTTTAGTTATGTTGTAAAATCACCTCATACATCATACGATTTATTAAGCCAATCATAGCTCTCCCTTCACTTTACTTGTTAACCTTGAAGCCCAGAGGTGGGACTCTCAGTAATATTGTGTTTGTATCTTAATTTTATCATGCTAAGGTCTAAAATAGTGAAGTGTTAATTGCCTTCGTATAGTAGTTTAGAACGTAACTCTTGATATGCCACTTCACATTTGGTCGCTGTCGCCTTAGCACTGTCCCTTGTTAATTAATTATTATTTTAAACTTATTAAAAAGGAGCAATTATAGTTTGAAACAAGCTTTTATTTCTCCCTTTGTTCGAGTAGCGAACAAAATTGGCGACCGTGACAGGACAGTGCTTAGTTTTGAAGCGATTTTGGAGTTTTTACAGAGCCTAATATCTTCTATTGAGGACGGACAGAGGTCATCACCACGTCATCCGCCACATCGAGCATCACCGAGGGTCTAGGAGAGTATCCGGCCTTATCCTGTGCGTTGGGCGCTGACGTTTGCGTGTGCGTGCCCCGAGTTCTACGTGCTCAACGTGAAATTCTCCAGAAAAACCGTGAAGTCACCGTTTGGGAAGGCGAATCAAGGTCTCATCGACGCAGCGAGGGACTCCCAGGGCGCAGAACAACTGGACTGCGCTGCCACCTTCCCTGTCTGATTGTCAAGTGAGCCCGTTCCTTACTATCCTTCCAATAATTTCCCCCTTGATTTGTGTATACAGGGGCTAGCCTTCAAGGTACCGATTTAGTGCTAGGTATCGCCTTTAAAATTTACCTATTGCAATACCTATTTGTGCTTTCTACTTCTTGTGTAGCCTTTTACGCCTTCATGTGGCGCTTTCTTTGCACACAAGCCTAATTGAAGCACGCCTACGCATCATCGGCCTAATTTTATAATAATAATTTATTATCCTTTGAGATTTACAATAGGTATTTGTGCCTGTTAATTCTGGTGTAGCCTACTGCCGCATTCATAACCTAAGCTGAGTTGCGTATTTTTATTGGCTTACAATCCTATCGCATTGCCTATTGAATCTTCTAATCTCTTTGTTTTTAAGGATTAAATTGCTCTCAAGACTTACCTAGTTCATAAAGGCAATCCATTTGTTACCTTTCACCATCACTATATCACGAAATTCACTATATTGCCTATCTTAATCGCACTAAATCACCGCAAATATTTGCCATCCTTACGTGCTTTCTCATAACTGTTCTCATCAGGACTGGCCATAATTTACTACAAGGCGCATTCCAATACCTTTATTATTCAATAGGTACGCATCATCTTGCTTCGTTTATTGTTGCTTATCTTTGTGCCCCGTGCATTCCAGCTCATCAGCGCTGCATTTCTACCGCCACGCCCGCATTGCTGCCGGCCGGCTACATCGCTGCAGCGCTTACTGGTGGCGTGCACCTGATCTGCATTTCGCATCGGAACAAAACGAGGAGCGTATCGTATGCAATTTACCTAATTTTTGTGCTTAATTTCGTAGTTCTTTTGTAAAAAATGCCTGAAACTGATGTTTCAAAGTCTGAAATGAGTCTTAAAGATTTGTTAGCTAAACGTAGCTCAATCAAAGGGCGCGTAACGAGGTTTAAAAACTATTTAGATTCTGTGAGTAATTCTGATAGCCTTTCGTCGCTAGAATTACTTAAGCTTAAAGGTAAATTGTCTAAATTCAACGCATTATTTACAGAATTTGATTTAGTGCAGGAACAGATAGAAGTGATTAATGTTTCCACTCAGGACGTTGAATTAAGCACGAGAGACTCAATCGAGCAGGATTTTCATAATTATTTAGCTCAGGCGCAGCAAATTGTTAATGCGAGTAGTGATGATTTTAAGTCTTCCTCGTCGCGACGGTCTAGCGTTCATTGCTCGAGTCATCATCATGATGATGATAACGAAATTCTAGGTTTCAAGTTGCCTGTCATTAAGATACCTACTTTCGATGGAACCTATTTCAAATGGCTGGAGTTTCGGGATATGTTTGTCTCACTCGTTCATGAACGTAAAATTCGGGAAGTTCATAAGTTCCACTATTTGAATTCTTATCTCGAAGGGGAGGCGGCGCGAGTAATTAGTAACTTAGAGGTGACCGATAAGAACTATGCAGAGGCGTGGAAGCTTTTATGCGATAGGTATAATAATAAACGCCAGCTGATTAATAATCACTTGAAATCTTTATTTAGTCTCGAGTCCGTGCGTGAAACAGAAAGGTCATTACGGTTTATTATTGATCACATCACAAAGAATTTACGCGCTCTTCACACTTTAGGTTTACCTACCGAAAAATGGGACGTGTTAATTATTTATATTGTTGCGCAAAAATTAGATTCAAGGACATGTTTTAAATGGGAGGAGCACCGGAATTCGTTGAATGAGATACCGGGTCTTGATGATTTCTTTAGCTTTTTGAGAAGTCGTGCTGATGTTTTAGAGACGGTTAATTGTAATTCACAGCCGGCTAAACAAGCTTTGTCGTCTGGCAGCACGGGTAGGCAGAAACCACAGACTAGGGCTATGCTAGGTACCTCTGCGGATAGCTCATCCCCACCTATGCAGTTGTCGTCGATGCAATCTTGCAATGTGTGCCAGGGTTCGCACCGTGTTTATGAGTGTCCTGTTTTTAAAGTCAAGTCCATTGATGACAGGATGTCTGCCGTCGAGGTATTAAAATTGTGTCACGTTTGTTTAAGGCCGGGTCACAAGTCACAGCGGTGCAAGCTGTCCGGTGGCTGTAAAACATGTAAGCAGCGCCACAATACGTTACTGCATGATCGTTTCTTTAAAACCAGCGGCCCTTCTGAGTCTCAACCTGTTGTCACTATGTGTGCGTTGTCGTCCTCCGAAGCGCTTCTTTGTACGGCTGAAGTGGATTTGATCAACCCTATTACTAATGTTGTGGTTACAGCGCGAGCGGTTTTGGACAGCGGGAGCCAGTCTTGTCTTATAACATCTCGCTTGAGAGATGCCTTGCAACTGACTTCTCAGATTTTGGATAGGGATTTAGTCGGTATAGCCGCCATTCGTGTTGCGAATAAAATTGAGCGATGCGCGGTACGCGTTCAGTCTAGGTGCAGCGCCTTTAGCGCTTTATTATCTTGTATTGTGTTGCCGATTATTTCTGATAAATTACCGACGCGCTCCTTTAGCAGGGACCATTTAAATTTAGCGGGAGTTCAGTTGGCCGATCCTCAATTTAACAAGGCGCTAGACGTCGATCTGCTTCTTGGCGCGGAATTATTTTGGAGTTTACTAGGATCGGAGCAGCGTTCATTAGGTGACAATTGTCTAGTTCTGCGCAGTTCTAAACTTGGTTGGCTTGTCACTACTCCAGTAGTCTCTGATAGTTCGAATAGTGAAGGTCTTCATTGTGGTCTGTTGCGAAACAACGATACGACTATTGCTGATCTAAACAATAATTTATCTAAATTTTGGGAGTTAGAGAAGGTTCCTCGTACCAAGTCAGTTTTAACCGAGGAAGAAGCGTTGTGCGAGCAGCATTTTCTTGCTAATACTTCTCGTGATACTGACGGTCGGTTTATTGTTAAGCTTCCACTCCGTGCTGAAAGAGATGTTTTGGGAAACTCGTTTCAACTAGCTAAGAAGCGGTTTTTTAATTTGGAGTCACGTTTCAGGAGACAGCCTTTGCTAAAAGAACTCTATTTTGATTTTATGCGTGAATACGCTGACTTAGGTCATTTGTCTGACTGGGGTGATGTACATCGGTCTTCTGGAGCAGAATTCTTTTTGCCTCATCATCCAGTTCTAAAAAATAACAGCGAATCTACCAAACTTCGAGTTGTTTTTGATGCTTCGGCTCGTACTACGTCTGGGCTTTCGATCAATGATATCCAGATGACCGGCCCTACTATTCAAGACTCTTTGTTTAATATTTTGGCTCGTTTTCGTTTGTATAAATATGTCATTTCCGGTGATATTGAAAAAATGACCGGCCCATTTTTAATAACGGATCGTAAAGGCAGGGGTTGTAAAATAACCAAGTGTTATTTGTGCATTTTTATTTGCCTGAATTATAAATGCATCCACTTGGAAGCTGTAAGTGAGCTTTCCAAGGATGCTTTCATGTTGTCGCTTAAACGTTTTATAGCCCGTAGGGGATTACCAAAAAAGATATTTTGCGACAACGGTACAAACTTCGTTGCCGCTGCACGCGAAATTAATGATTTTTTTAAGTCAAAGGACAACACAGATTTTATTTTGGACTTTGCAGCTCAGCAGAGCATCGAATTTAAATTCTCGCCTGCATACGCTCCTCATTTTGGAGGTTACTTTGAAGCTGGGGTACGATCGGCCAAACAGCATTTGCGTAGGGTAATGGGGGATGCGCACTTAACCTTTGAAGAGCTGTGTTCGCTGTTTACACAAATTGAGGCTATCCTCAACAGCCGCCCTCTTTGTCCTCTCAGCCCTTCACCCACAGACCTACAACCTTTAACCCCGGGTCACTTTTTAATCGGCAGGCCCTTGACAGCGCTGCCAGCTCCTGCCCTGATGGAATGCAGCACCAACCGCCTTGACCGCTTCCACCGTTTGGAGCAGATGCGCCAGCATTTTTGGAGACGCTGGTCTAGCGAGTACGTTTCCGAACTGCAGCAGCGTACGAAATGGAAAACCCGATGCAAGGATTTGAAAATGAATGACCTCGTATTGCTAAAAGATGACGCCGCTCCGCCCCTCTGTTGGCGCCTTGGCCGGGTCACAAGGATTTTTCCTGGCTCCGACGCTGTGCCTCGCGTTGCTGACGTTACCACATCCCGTGGTGTTGTGCGCCGCGCTCTCAACCGACTCTGCCTCTTGCCAACCACGGACGAGGAAGAGTTGAAGGCTATGCCTTCAACGCCCCGGAGGATGTCTACGCGCGACAGCGCCGACAGCTACGTCATAGCTACGTAATAGAATAAGTTTAATTTTGTATTTAAGATAGCTGTTAGTAGGTGCTTTAGCTAGAGATCTATAGTTTTAGTTATGTTGTAAAATCACCTCATACATCATACGATTTATTAAGCCAATCATAGCTCTCCCTTCACTTTACTTGTTAACCTTGAAGCCCAGAGGTGGGACTCTCAGTAATATTGTGTTTGTATCTTAATTTTATCATGCTAAGGTCTAAAATAGTGAAGTGTTAATTGCCTTCGTATAGTAGTTTAGAACGTAACTCTTGATATGCCACTTCACATTTGGTCGCTGTCGCCTTAGCACTGTCCCTTGTTAATTAATTATTATTTTAAACTTATTAAAAAGGAGCAATTATAGTTTGAAACAAGCTTTTATTTCTCCCTTTGTTCGAGTAGCGAACAGTATATACCTTCAGGAAGAAATATTAGGTATGTACAACACAGGAAGTTGAATCACAAAACATTAATTTCAATGTCAATAACTCTTTAGAATTAATTAGAAGTTAAATCTTTGATATTTCTATTTTTGATGATTGTTTTATGCTGTATTTTTTTATTATTATGGAAATCTTTAAGAGAAGCGTATTTCTAGCAGTTTAAAACATTTAACTGAGATGATGGTGATATCTTAAATAACTATATGAAAACATAATTAAAGTTGGTAAATCTACCAGTTGCTTAGGACTTTGTCATACCACTAGCTGTTGCCCGCGACTTCGTCCGCGTCAATTTCTGTTATTATGAACGCGATTATTAATGCAACATTTTTCACAGATGCTTCGCTCCTATTGGTCGCAGCGTGATGTTATATAGCCTAAAGCCTTCCTCTATAAATGGACTATCTAACACAAAAATATTTTTTCAAATCGAACCAGTACTTCCGGAGATTAGCGCGTTCAAACAAACAAACAAACAAACAAACAAACAAACTCTTCAGCTTTATAATATTAAGTATAGATTAATAAGGTCCAAAAGCAATGACAACACTGCAAAAATTCCAAAACAGTATGTTCATATTGTGTGATAGGAACTGACGCATCATCATCACATATTCAAAACTAAAGCTTGTAATGAATATCTGACGATATTAATTAGAAGCTTTAGTTTTTAATATTATTATGTTTTCCAATTACCATCTAAACACGACACCACCTACTATCCTATGAATCTGTAAAAATGTCGTTCATTCCAAGAATTTCAAATAAAATAACGTCAGAAAAGACAGAACCTATCTAGGTGTTGTCTTCAAAATTCGAAATGTTTATTGCTTACTAAGTGTATTACATTAGTGGTTTACAGTACTTACAACTTAGTCACCTGGGTGGTATTGCAATATCGAGGGCTAGCATAATCTAATATTAGGTACTTACTCTTAATAAACTTATTTTCATATAAATAAATAAATAAATATTTCAGACATGCCACACTGGGCCACACAGAGCCATCTAGTCCCAAATTAAGCTACTATTAAGTACCCTGTCGTATGGGGTACTAGACAACCGATAAACTTACTTATATACTTTTTTTTTTTGTAAATACATACTTATAATACATAGAAAACACCCAGACTAGTACAAACAGACATGTTCATGCACACAAATATTTGTACTGTGCGAGGATCGAACCCGCGACCCATGGCTCAGAAGCAGTGTTTACTACCGCTGATCCAAATGGTCGTCAATCAATGGTTACTTTTCATATCGATATCTATATTCGTCTAACAACACATTGTCCCATCACTAAATTAGTCTGCCTGTAGCTAGGCATAGATAGTGCGTTCAGTAACAATGCGCAGTGACATCATCGGATGGAAATCGTGGTATGAACAGACACACAATTAGTGAATGAGTTTATCTAGGACGTCCGGAAAGTATCCGACCATACCATGATTACAGTTACGCTAGATGCTGTAACGTTTAAAACTACGAAAAAAAGGTACAAAGTCGGTACGCTTTTTTCCAACCTTGAACGAAATAATTGTACATAGAAATCACTGTTCATCGTTCATCGATACAATTTTTTTTTTTACTGACAGCTCGGTTCACCGAAAGAATGATATATTTCTTTCGGCGAACCGAGCTGGACAAAAAAATAAATTGTATCTTACCTTTTGACAAATTTTAAATATAGTAGAAGATTTTAGTTTTCATGTTATGCCAACTGCATAATTATATTTACATTTGTTTTATTAGTTTATGATCAAAATTTAAATTAGATAAAAATTCGCTATTAAGAATAAAAAATTACCAGTGCATTCGACCAAAACAAAGGGTGATATATTTTTTTGAAATGGTAAATGTCACGAATGTATTCTATTAATGATGACAAAGCCTTTTCTAAAAACATAGATTACCATATAACCAGACAAAGAGGTATCCTACTTTTTTGATAATCAAATTTGTTTTACTACTAGATCTTAAAATTTTGGAGGGTGGTTGAAATTTCACCCTGTATAACAAACCCACACACGCATACGATCGCACGTGTAC
This sequence comes from Anania crocealis, assembly GCA_949315895.1. Classification (NCBI taxonomy): domain Eukaryota; kingdom Metazoa; phylum Arthropoda; class Insecta; order Lepidoptera; family Crambidae; genus Anania; species Anania crocealis. The sequence continues at coordinate 2,675,956 of OX438874.1, read as the reverse complement.
ACACACACACACACACACACACACAAACACACACCACTTAAAATATTATTCTGCTACTAGCTACTGTCTAATCCCTTTTCGGAATTAAGCGGATACATATTTGTCTTTTTTTTAAATAATTATAGATGCAACACATGTAATTTAAGTTTTTGAGGAGGAGCCTGCCTCTCGTAGCACAGGAATACCTTATACGAGAGCAGTTCAAACTCTGTAAAATATTTAAGTGTTTCTGAATAAATATATTTTCATTTTCATTTCATTTCATTTCATTTCATTTCATTTCATTTACTAAGTCGGATACTTTCCGGACAATACGTACCTACATAACTGAACGTATTATTTTATATAAGTATGTAGAGATTACAATTATCTAGCTAGCGTAGGTGATGTCCTAGCGATGACTCAGAACTATGACTAAAATAGGTATGTGACAATGACGTTATTATTAGGAATAATGGTTAACGTAAAAACAGAAAAAAAAAACATCTTATTTTCGCAAGCAAGTAGGCTTCGTGCGGATCTAACTAAGGGCTTTTTGGGCTGCAGCCCAGGGCCCCGTGGGTACAGAAGGCCCCCAGTCTCCATTAAAATGTTGACAGCATCACATACATTGTTGTGATCTCAACGTAAGTAATTACTTAAAGAACTCGTATTGAGGAAATCAGAAACAACGGAGGTATCTGTAACAACCAGAGTCGAGTAAATGTAGAAAAAACACATTTTTCCGTCAAAACCCGTCCTGGAATCGAATCCGGGGTCTCCAAGCCGGCGACACCTTGAAACAGGTGACCTTGAGACAGTATAGTAAAGTAAAGTAATTATACCACTGCAGGGAAAAGGCCTCCATCATTGAATTCAAGTTACCACTGCAATGATGGGAAATGGCATAATCACCACGCTTGCCATATGCGGGTTGGTGATCACAAACCCGAGCAACGTTCGAAAATTCGAAACTATTTGTTGCCCGACCCGGGGATCGAACCCGGGACCCCGAGGTCTTAGCCCGGTATTTAAACCACTAGACCAACGGGGCGTTACGACAGTATTGCAAGGAAAAAAATATTGAAAGTATGATATAACAAATCAACTACTGCCTTGGGCGGAAGACGAACCCACAGCCTATCTTAATCAGCCCACGATAAACACACGTCCCAAAAATTCGATGGTTGCAATATTAATAAAGCTAACTGTTGTTTGCGGAGTAGAATCCTGTTTAGAACAAATTAAAACTTTTGTAATCATCACTTCTTCTGGTTCTTATGTTGAGTAACACATCCATTTAAATATTGTCATTTATAATTTTAGTAAGATACGATAAGATACAATACAAATAATCTCTTTAATCCCTCAACCCCCAGGAGGCACGCGCGTGCCGCGATAACAATTGATTTCAATTGTGTCTGGAATAACTCACGATCGAGGGATTAAAGAATCAAAACTATCATACCTATGTAATTTTTGTATCACAAACTATATTAGATACTAGCTGTTGCCCGCGACTTCGTACGCGTCAATTTCTGTTATTGTGATCGCGATTATTTTTGCAACATTTTTTACTAATGCTTCGCTCCTACTGGTCGCAGATGTAATATAGACTAAAGCCTTCCTCGATACATGGACTATCCAACACAAAAATATTTTTTCAATTAGAACCAGTACTTCCTAAGATTAGCGCGTTCAAACAAACTCTTCAGCCTTATAGTAAGAATAAGTATAGATAAAAAATTTCATCGAAATCAATTGAGCTGAGTGTAAAAGGTATGGACAGAAGACATGATTCCTATTTGTAAAGAAAGTGTCGATTATAATTATTATTTAATGAATAACTAATCGGTACTATTGACTAGACTGAACTGCAAGAATTACGGTTACACGTAAACCGGGTTTCTGCATTTTCACTAAATTGCCTAGTAAAGTCAGTACTATTCAAGTAACAAAATAAAAAAGTCCTCAGAGACTACATCAACAGGAAAAAAACCGGCTAAGTGCGAGTAGGACTCGCGCACGAAGGGTTCCGTACCAAAACGGCAAAAAAAACAGGTTTGTGGTATGGGAGCCCCCCTTAAATATTTATTTTATTTTATTTTTAGTGTTTGTTGTTACTGCGGTAACAGAAATACATAATCAGTGAAAATTTCAACTGCCTAGCTATCGCGGCTCTTGAGATACAGCCTGGTGACAGAGCGACGGACAGACGGACAGACGGACAGACGGACAGACGGACAGACAGCGAAGTCTTAGTATAGGGTCCCGTTTTTATCCTTTGGGTACGGAACCCTAAAAACGAGCAATCATAAGGGTCAAAACGGTCTCAAAGGTCATAAAAATAACAGAAGCGACACTTGCCGTGTTTCGTCAAATCGCGTCCAGTTTACTGCCTATTAGCAAAACGGAGCGGAAGCGTAGCGCATCATTGGTTTTTATGCCTTTCGCAGAAGGGTTAGCATAATAAAGTATTTTGGGAACAATTCTATGACTCTTTGGACTTGTCAGTTTGTAGGATTGTTTGTGATAAAATATAACGAAGGTCGAATACGAGTAAAAGGCATCCTTAAAAAACTTTTTCAGAAAAAAAATTCATGCAAAAATCATAAATTTGTTTGACACCGACATAAAATTGTTTTCTTATTTCGCGCTTTCATATTTATTTAAGTTTTTCGTAACGTAAAAACTCGGTTTTAGAGGAGGAATTCACGTTTTAAATTCAAGTAGGAGAATAAAATATTTATTTATAATACAACTTTTGCCAACATTTTAGATAATTACATGAATTGACCGTTACTGTGCAACGATGACAAAGACCTTTCATTCAGGAAAAGATCTATTACAGAAATTAAAAATATTAATGCTCAAAATTACTATATAATGTTTGTGGTGGATTATGTAACAGGGTTACGTCTATGCGTGCTCAAAATATTATTGTAGGTATTATTAAGCTATTGCATAGCTTCTATCGCGGGCCTTGAGCGTGGAGACCGAATCCAGAAATTCCGTAACGAAAATAACCTAACCTAACACTCGGGGCGAGGCACGATCGAACAATTTTGAATTTCCGAAATTTAAAAGAATTTAGAAGAAAATAAGGATTTTGACAGTATGGTTGCCTATGGTAACCATATCTGCCAAAATAACAGAAAAATTTAATTACAAAAGTCAAAATTAGAAAATACATAAAATTGTAAAATTAAGCTATTGCATAGCTTCTATCGCGGGCTTTGAGTGTGGAGACCGAATCTAGAAATTCCGTAACGAAAATAACCTAACACCCCCCACTCCGACCGGCACAGCGGTGATACTTTTTTAGTTTTATAATTGCATAAGTTGATAAAAAGTGATATGCAACTTAGAATAATTTAATTCTAAGCTATGCAATAGCTTTACCGCGGCAGTCACCGAGTGCCACAAGTCTTTTTTGTTTTCACTTCCGTCAAATCATGAATATTGATTAGACTTCTTCTCTTCATAATCCTTAAAGGATTCTATCTACTAATTTTACAACCTGCCTTACATTACAAGCTCTTGACGTGATTTGTTATTACGCATTTCATCTTGCGACCGAAGCCTGGACCAAAGTTTTTGGGGGTGGTGGGATCTACCTCCTAGTGGTCCACCCTGGGCAACGGCATCTTTTGTTTTCTAACCAATGATGACGGCTAACAGATTTCTCTGCGGTGGTAGGCTTCGTAAGAGACTGCCTGGATGCTACCACCCTCCTGCCGGAGTCCAGCACCAAAAGTTTTTCTGTGTTCCGCTGGTGTGTGGGGGAACCTTCTTAACCGTATAGTTAAGTTTGTAAACTTCTGCCCTTTCCAAACCCAATAATATGACTCGAACGGGAATTGAAAACGTCAACCTCGCGTAACAGTGCCACTGCACCACTACGCCGCCAGCAGGATCATTCCTTTATAGATCCGTTATTTAAATTTAAATTTAATAATGCTTAGATTTTTCATAGGGACCAATCCACCAACCTAAGGATTGTTAAAAGGTTTTTCTTTCACCCCCCTACCGGTCTAGTGGTTTAAATACTGGGCCAAGATCTCGGGGTCCCATGTTCGATCCCCGGGTCCAGCAAAAAAAGTTTAGATTATTTAACATTGCTCGGGTTTGTTGTGATGAACCCGCATTTGGCAAACGTGTTTTTTTTAGTAAATTAACAACATTTGAGCCCTTGCGAAACTGTTGTCAAGTATCATTGGCGAATATTGTTATATTTGGCTTAATTTTCCATTCAACTTCGATATCCAGGTTAGGCTAATAACGAACCGTAACCAGTGTTTGTTAACATTCCTTTGTAAATATTATTATGCAATTTGATTTAATTCTTGATTATTTTCATTTAACGGTTCCTGACTGTCTCATATGAACATTTTTTTTTAAATCTGAATATATAAAATAAAACTGTGTTAGTTAAGTACTCCAATCTAACTCAAGATCGACTGGATCAATTTTCTTGTCCTTGGCTTTGTCTTCGTCTGGAACATGATATTAATAAGTATTAAAATATGATATTCATCAATAAAAAAACACCATCCCTTAATGAATGGCATAGCAATTAAAGTTTGCTGGGTCAGATAGTAGACATTGATATATTTTTTTGACTAAGTTAATATTTATACTCGTAAATGTATTGCTGACATAATATCATGCTGGTTTCTGTTTTTAAATCAACAAAAGAACATCAGGTTTTGCGATTCCGTCAAACTTATTTCTCTAAGGAGCTCAGGTAAAAAACAAGTTTATGAAATTCCAATGCTACACATTATTATTAATGTTCTGTGGCTGATCTGACAGATATGAATGTACTACGATAGCAAGTTCGCGGTTTTCAAAGACCGATGAGCGGGTAATTACATTTAATTGATTGATTTACATAAGGCCCACTGAAAGTTTCTGGATTCTTATAAAAATAGACTAGATATAAGACTTATGCTACGTTTAGTGTTTTCAAGAGTATATTCCCTCGCAACACAATTTTTGAAAGGACGTCACGATTAAAAACAAATAACAGTCTTGCAAAATAAAAGAGAACATGTTCCTAAAGAGCTCCATTTTCGAATTCCATGCTTAATTGTTTTTTCACTCTTTTATTGTTAGTTGTCAGTTCCAAAACAACCAAGATGCTTATGTTATTTTGAATCATGCTGTGACGCGCACGGGGGTATTATTTTGCTTTTTGTTTTTGCAGTCACTGCACTGTTTTTCGGGTCCTGAATGAATGAACCTTACACAGATACATCCGTGTACGTAACAACGTATTTCAAACTAAATAGTTGAATCAATATTTTACACTAGCTGTTGCCCGCGACTTCGTCCGCGTCAATTTCTGTTATTATGAACGCGATTATTTTTGCAAAATTTTTACTGATGCTTTGCTCCTACTGGTCGCATCGTGATGTTATATAGCCTAAAGCCTTCCTCGATAAATGAACTATCCAACACAAAAAGAACTTTTCGATTCGAACCAATACTTCCTCAGATTAGCGCGTTCAAACAAACAAACAAACAAACAAACTCTTCAGCTTTATAATATTAGTATAGATTTTTCTAAGATATTTGTTTAATGCAAAATTTAAAAGAACACTAAATAAATAAATAAATATTTAAGACATGCTCTCTGGGCCACACAGAGCCATCTAGTCCCAAATTAAGCTACTATTAAGTACCCTGTCGTATGGGGTATTAGACAACCGATAAACTTACTTATATACTTTTTTTTGTTGTAAATACATACGAGTACTTATAATACGTAGAACAATGCCAAGATGTTATACATAGTGGTAACATAACTTGAGCTTCTTTTGTCAGGAGTTTCAAAAGGCACGGTGTATAGCAACGTCTTCAGGGTACGGTAGGGGCTTCTTGACAAAGTAGTGCATGCGGCATGTTTTGGAAGCCACGAATTGATATTTTTGCACCTCTGCTCTGACATGTCTTACGGCGGCACCGAAACTATCCTGAGAGTTTTTGTGGATCGGTGGGTATCACCGCTTCTCCAACGATGGGTTGAAACCATGCAAATATTTTTTAAATGATTTTAATTACGTTTTTAACGTACCATTTTAAGGTTATATGACACCATATGGTTTTTGACCCGAAACAAAAACATTTGTTGTATGTTTGATAACAAAAGGAAAGTTCCATGCAGCATTAGCCGTGACAGCCACAGACGTATTACAAACCCAGCTAAGTGATTAATGTAGGATGGGATAAGGACATCAAGATCAATCAGGCATATGGGTAGTGGCCTGGTGGGTCTATCTGCCTCTGTCACACCCACGCTCCCCATCAGGGTCTCCGCTGAAAACCAGCGTCGTGATAAGCATCTAGCTGTCACGACTAATGCTGAGCGGGAACCTTTTTGACACTTATTTCCTTTTTTTATATATGTTTGGGCTTTATGTGTTTGTTTTTGTGTCAAATAAATATTTCTTTTTTTCTTTCAATATCGAATACCGAAACTTATCAACTTATCCCGTTAAAAGCCCAAAACTAACCGTTGAGACCGTCCACATGCTGCTAATAATCAAAGAGTGGTAGGCTCTACCCCCTAGTGGTCCACCCTGGGTAACGGCATCTTTGGTTTTCTAGCCAATGATGACGGTTAACAGATTACTCTGCAGTGGTAGGCTTCGTAAGAGGCTGCCTGGATGCTACCACCCTTCTGCCGGAGTCCAGTGCCAACCAGTTTTTCTGTGTTCCGCTGGTGGGAGAACTAGTGCCACTTTCTGGGTAAGCTCGCTCCATCTTAGACTTCTTCTTAACCGTAGAGTTAAGTATGTAGTCAAGAGCAAGCCTATTATATAAAAAAAAACGGAATACGTCTTAACAATGCCCTTTTATGTAATGCGTTCAAAAGCAGAATTTGTTTCAAAAGCTATTTGTTGTTAGAAATAGAAACTCATGAACTTTGCTTACCTCCGGCATCGTGTTTGTTTTCTACGAACCGGATGGATTGTGGTAACTGCTTGTTCCAATTTTGGTCAAGAAACTACAAACTGGGTTTATATTTAGCACCGCATGCAGAAGTTTTTGCTTAACTTTGCGAAACTGTAATGTAGAACGATATTTGCAGCGCCGTTGCTGGGCAATTCGAAAAATTTTATTACGGTCTTAGAAAAACGGTATGGTATTTATTATTCTCAAGAATTAAAATTATTGTTTCGCAAGAACTAAAATTATTGTTTCGCAATAATAAGTGAGAAATTGCTGAGCCCTTGCTAGGTCATGTTTGTGTCCAATTGATTGTAATCTGACATCTTGTAACTTTGACATTTGACTTTGACTTTCAGTGCTAAAAATAAATTTTACAAAATACTGCTTTATCTTTTGTAATTAAAAAGGATTAAAATTATTTGCTAAGATAGGACTACAGTCTACACAGTTCATAGATTATTTTTTTCTAAACTTTCAATACAGAAGCCGTAGGTTTGTAATATTAGTTAAGCATTTATGTTGCTGATAACAAATTGTTTTACTAAACACTAAAAAGGGAGGTTCTACTCAAATCGTTATGAAATTATTTTTATACGATATACAAGAAATTTATCCCTTACGAATAATGTGTATGTATGGAATACAATTTATACTAATATTATAAAGCTGAAGAGTTTGTTTGTTTGTTTGTTTGTTTGAACGCGCTAATCTCAGGAAGTACTGGGTCGAATTGAAAAATTATTTTTGTGTTGGATAGTCCATTTATCGAGGAAGACTTTGGGCTATATAACATCACGCTGCGACCAATAGGAGCGAAGCATCTGTGAAAATGTTTGCAAAAATCGCGATCATAATAACAGAAATTGATGCGGACGAAGTCGCAGGCAACAGCTAGTTCTATCATAACAATAAATATTATTCTGTGCGTTTAATTGAATCAAACTCAAATATTTCATTTGGAGTACCTACTCTTTACCTTCAAAAAATTTTTTTCATAGTTATCCACCAAATAATAGTTTTTAATTTAATCAAAAGCTTAGACTCAGTAGAGGCGAATCTAAGGCCATGAGTACCGTACAAACATAGGATAGGTAGATCTATCCGCCCATTATTAATATGCAAATGGACTGTCCCATCTACACGTCTGCATCGTTAAGCTTTGACGTTTTAATCATCAATAAACCATGGTATGCCATAATTTTATACGAATAAGGAGCCGTTCCTCGTATTATGAATGAAAATATAAAATCATAGGACATTCAAGACGGTTTATTGTCGCTCTGACCCGTTTTGGAAGATTAAAATCGTGTGATGGCTGTCGTGAAATTATTGTAAATGTTTTGAACTTTATGGCATGGGTGTAAAGTTGATATTTAGAGAAAAAAAAGACGTGTGGCACACGGAGACTGCCTATAAAGCTATTGCATAGCATTTTTTATCAACTTATGCAATTATAAAACTAAAAGGTATCACCGTTGTGCCGGTCGGAGTGGGAGGTGTAAGGTTATTTTCGTTACGGAATTTCTGGATTCGGTCTCCACGCTCAAGGCCCGTCGATAGAAGCTATGCAATAGCTTAATTTTATAATATTATGTTTTTTCTAGTTTTGACTTTTGTAATTAAATTTTTCTGTTATTTTGGCAGATATGGTTACCATAGGCAACCATACTGTCAAAATCCTTATTTTCTTCTAAATTCTTTTAAATTTCGGAAATTCAAATTTGTTCGATCGTGCCTCGCCTCGAGTGTTAGGTTAGGTTATTTTCGTTACGGAATTTCTAGATTCGGTCTCCACGCTCAAGGCCCGCGATAGAAGCTATGCAATAGCTTAAAATAGAGTTTGATATGAGTAGATTGCCCTGGGACCGGGCGACCCCAGATTAAGGCTAGCCTTGTCTTGGCATGCGGGGCTCTGTCAGGATCGACATGTTTTTTTTCCCTAGCTACTCGTGGGAACGCAATGATTTCCAAAAAAAATGAAAATCTATATGGTGGCGATGTTGTTCGCGACTCATCACGCCACGTTTCTGTCGGGAGCGGAAAGCGGGCAACGGAAAGCCGCTTTGCTACGATGAATGTTAGAGGAGGAATGGTAGATAAAATAGACGAAGTATGCCAGATGATGAATGAAAGGCATATAGATGTATTGTGTGTGAATGAAACAAAGAGGAAAGGACGAGACACGACCAAACATGGACCCTACGTTGCGTATTGGTCTGGGGTACCCAATACCGATCACGGAAGTAAGAGAGTCGGTGTATTCCTTTCCGAGCGAATGGCTGAATGTGTGACTGAGTTTGAGTGTGTGAGCCCTAGACTTCTCTGGATTAGGCTGAAGGTCGGAATTACTCGAATCTTTGTCTTAGGCGTCTATGCACCTACTGATGTGGGTTCGAGTGGCTCCACAAAAGCTAAAAAGGAAAATGAGGAGTTCTGGAATAGTATGCGTGATGTACTGAAAATCTGCAAGGCAAATGAAAGGATTATCATGTTAGGCGATTTTAATGGATGGGTTGGGGTGAAGCGAGATGGGTATGATAAGGTTCTTGGTGTGTTTGGTGACGAAAGATTAAATGAGAATGGAAAGAGTCTGTTAGAGATATGTTTAGAATGGGATCTTTTTGTCTTAAACACAATGTTTCAGCATAAAAAGATTCATATGTATACAAGGGAAGAAGGTGCTAGTAGAACTATGATAGATTTTGTGATAGTGGATGGAAGATTGAAGAAAAAAGTCATGGACACTCGTGCTTATCGTGGTGCCAGTATCGATACAGATCACTTCCTGGTGATATCCCGAATAAGCGGTCTCTTCAGACGCTGGCGCCATAGGAAAACCGAGCCTACTAGTGTCTTGGAAAGAGTGAAAGTAGAAAATCTGCAAGACAAGGATGTAAGAAAAGAATATGTAAGAATATTGAAGGATGAATTTGGTAATTTAGATGAGATGTCTGATATTGAAGAAGGTTGGAAGGGACTTAAAGAAGGAGTTTTATAAGCTACTATAGAAGTTTGTGGAGTTTCTAGACGCACGAAAGGAAATAAACAGAAGAGTGCATGGATGAGTAAAGATGTGCAAGAAATTGTTGGGAAAAAGAAAAAAGCATGGTTGGATTGGTTAGCTACTAAAGCTAACCAAAGAAATCAAGATGCGAGCGATCTGGATGTAGAGAAAGCACGAAAGGAGTATAAAAGTTTGAAGGATGAAGTCAAGAAAACTGTGGCTCGAAAGAAAGATGAGAATAAGGATGAGTTTGACAGAAGGCTATCGGAAAACTTTCGTTCGAACTTGAAAGTTTTCTGGAAATCTATAAGGTCAGCTCGAGGTAAAACCGCATCATCCGAGTTGAGTAGAATTAGAAGCCAGGATGGTAACATAGTAAAAGGTGAGGAATGCGTGTTGAAAAGATGGAAGGAATATTTTGAAAGTTTGTTTGAAAAAGAAGAAGCAGCGCAAGAGTTGAATATACCAGAAGTAGATGAAAGTGAGAATGACAGTGAGATAGAAATGGATGAGATTCTAAAAGCGTTGAAAAGTATGAAGTCGGGAAAGGCTGCAGGGTATGATAGAGTATCAGTCGAGATGCTAAAGGCTGGCGAAGGTGCAGTAGCTAATCAGCTGTACTGCCTTTTCAACTTGTGTTGGAGAAGCGGCCGAGTACCAAGTGATTGGTGCAAGGCTGTTATACTGCAAAAATTATCGCGGTATAAGCCTGCTTAGTGTCGTTGGCAAACTGTATGCAAAGGTATTGATTGAGAGAGTGACGAAAGAAACTGATGAGAAAGTATGGGATGCTCAGGCAGGATTTCGAAAGGGAATGGGATGTACGGATCAGGTCTTTTCCTTGCGGTGCATAGCTGAAAAATCTTTGGCTAAAAACCAGAAAGTCTATTGCGCATTCGTGGATTTGGAAAAGGACTATGATAGAGTGGTGAGGAATGAATTGTGGTCAGCACTATCTATGTATGGGGTGAACAGTATTTTGATACAAGCACTGAAATCCCTATACAAGGATTCTAGTGCTTGTGTCAGGATCAACGGGGCGTACACTGAATTGTTTAGCATCGAAAAAGGTGTTAGACAAGGATGTGTAGCGTCACCATGGCTGTTCAACTTATTTATGGATAGTTGCTTGAAAAATTTGAGAGAAAGTGAACGGGGACTTAGAATGAACGATTTGATCGTCAAATGTCTGCTCTATGCTGATGATCAAGTCTTACTCGCGTCGTCGGCAGAGGAGTTGCAGGAGATGGTAAATATTGTGCATGAAGATTTGAACAAGAAAGGAATGAAAGTGAATGTAAGTAAGACAAAAGCAATGGTTTTTGAAAAGGAGGATAGCATGACAGAGTGTAACATTTTGATAGGAGATGAAAAAGTGGAGCAAGTGAAAGAGTTTGTTTATTTGGGATCAATGTTTACAGCGGATGGAAGGTGTAATAGTGATATTGAAAGGAGAGTAAATGCCGGCAACATGGTGAATGGAGCGTTGCACGCTTTTATGAGCAGTCAGAAGGTGTCCGAAAAGGCCCGCCTGGCTGTGCATGGAGGGGTGTTGGTTCCAACACTCATGTATGGGAGTGAAAGTTGGGTGTGGCAGAGAAAACATGAAAGCAGAGTAAATGCAGTGGAAATGAGAGAGTATGATTGGAGTCAATCTGAGTGACAGGATTAAAAATAGTGTGATAAGGGATCGATGTGGTGTAAAAGAGGATGTAGTGACCAGTATTGAAAAAGGAATGCTTAAATGGTTTGGACATGTTGAGAGGATGAATGAAAGCAGATTGACTAAAAAGATATATATGGCGAGTATGAATGGAAATGTTGGAAGGGGAAGGCCTCGACGAACTTATCTTGATCAAATCGGGGAAGTTCTAAAGAAAGGTCAGGTCAAGAGTACCCTAAACCGGCGAACGTGTATGAAAAGATTAATGAATGTGGATGAAGCGAAAGTAGTCTGTAACGATCGTAGCAAGTGGAAAGATGTGGTCTCTGCCTACCCCTCCGGGAAAAAGGCGTGAGTGTATGTATGTATGTATGTATGATATGAGTAGGGTTGTACTTCCAGATTAGTTTTTTTTTTAAAATTTACTGTTATCTTGGTTAGTAAAATAGGTTTTCCAACGTCCTTCTTACTAACGGAAAAGTATATGGATAAACAGTAATTGCCTCAATGAAATTTGGTACGGAAAAATACTTATGCAGAATAGCTTTTGTCTTGGAAATCAAACCCTTATGAGGTTAAAAAAGGGGTGAGAGTGTGTATGTAGAATCAAAATTTTTGTATTTGGTAGGTATAGAGAATATTACATACGACAATAAAGCGCAATGCACATCACTGACTTCCATAACCTTAGCTATTAACTCGTATTTTGTAAGTTAGTAGATGATTCTAGACGTTTTTTATTTTGGGTAAGTCTATAGTAATCAGCAGTGAACTGATATTATGCTAGACTAATATTATAAAGCTGAAGAGTTTCAGTATATGAACTTGAAAAATTATGTCTCAGGCGGGACTCGAACCCGGAGGTGCGGGTTCGAGTCCCGCCTGAGACATAATTTTTCAAGTTTATATACTGATATTATAATTGCAATTTAATTGCTAAAATATCAAATAAAGCTGAAGAGTTTGTTTGTTTGTTTGAACGCGCTATCTCAGGGACTACTGATGCAATAAAAAAAAAAAAAACTATTCGTATCAGTAGTTGTAGTCCATTTATCGAGAAAGGCTTTGGACTAAATTTTTTTTAAAACTTTTTCTTTTTCGTTTAGATCGTGATAACAGAAATTGTCGCAGACGAAGGCGCGGCCAACAGCTAGTTTTGGGATAAAATCTATCCTAAGTACCTATGTCCTTTCTCGAGACTTAAATCGCTGGACCAAAGTTTTATTTAAAACTGTTTCACAGCAGTGCACAGATATTAGACATACCCATATAGCCTTTTTTATCATGTTTCAATTATTTGTGTTACTTGTTTTGTTTTTTTTTTTTCTTCAAGTGCCTCCTGGCCTCCTACTGAAAATCAGCGTCGCAGTATGCCTTCGGCTGTCAGTTGCGAACTTGCGACTAATGCTGAGTGGGGGCCTTTTTGGCATATTCATTGTTATTATTTTTTTGTAAATTTAATATTTTTTTCAAAGTGCCAGATAAACATATATGTATTCTATTCTATTTTATTCTATTTTTGGGTAGTGACGTAACCGTTCAAACACTTTGTGCCGACACTTGAAATTTCCAGTATCATAATCTGGTTGACGTTTCGTTGACGTTGATTGTTCCGTCGTCGCTGCAACTCAAAATGGGGAAGAGCTGACACAGACACATTTAGTAATTAAGTTACAACCCTGTGTCGTAACGTTGTCAGAACCGTATTCTAACCCAAGAAACTTACATATTATGTATATTCCATGATTTTAACCATAATTCACACATTCATTTGTTCTTACTTATAACAGTTTGACTTGAAGCAGTGTTTTAAAAAATATTAAGAGAACACCATTAACGAATTCGTGATATATCCGAGGTAAGTACACACAAATTTAATTAGGCTCATTACTGTGATTCTTATACTAAAATCTAAGTGGGAGAAGAATTTCATCGTGTAATTTTGTGAAATAGGTTGGATTTACCAACACGCCGCGTTATTTTCATAATTTTATCATTCTAGCTAAATGTAAACATTGTGAGTTGATTTTATTTTTTACACAAAGTGCTCAAAACTTCTTACTTTCATACAATAATAAATTTTAACATTATTAAGAAACTATTTTATCGAAAACAATCTCTAGTAGTAACAGCCTATAATCATCCCACTGCAGGGAAAAGGCCTCCATCATTAAATTCAAGTTAGGTACCACAGCAATGATGGGTACTGGCTTAATCACCACGCTTGCCAAATGCGGGTTGATGATCACAAACCCGAGCAACGTACGAAAATTCGAAACTTTTTTTATTGCCCGACCCGGGAATCGAACCTGGGACCCCGAGATCATGGCCCGGAATTTAAACCACTAGACCAACGGGGCGTTGGTCTAGTGGTTACCCTACTATGTGATAAATATTCAATAAAATAGACTTTTGTTTAGTACTTATACAACGTGTTCCTTTTGATGTCCCATAACTCTAGGGTATTAAACAGACCATGGTAAAGAATCAAATTGCATAATATGAATTATTTTTCAACTATAATTTTTTTTGTTTGATTCTTTCATACCTACAAAATATTTCTAAAAAGTCACGACTGTTTATGTAAAACACCCTTACCTTGTTATGAATAAACTTTTGCATGAGAACGATTTACTCGTACCTACTTATTAATGAACCACCCACACACGTCAATGATTTTTACAAGTTACGCTCTCCCGCTACTTTACTACTACACTTTTGTGTAAGTTTGCCAACGTCTCGCAAAACTAAGGATTCGCCATACTGGTTAATTTTTTTTTAACAAATTTAACTAAAACTGATGATATAATAGGGGTTAAAGTTTGAAATTGCCGATTATTGTCCCACTTTTTATTTTTTTTATAGCTCTTAAGTATAGTCATATTATTGCGTAATTCTTTTTGTATTGTATCAAAAACTAAATAAAGTAACTTTTGACTAAAAAAAATGCAATACCTAATGCCTATTACTTCAAAGTAAGTCGTTGAAAAGACCCCTTACAATGTGTCAGCTGACCTTCTTGCTTCAATTAAGTATATTTGTATTACATACTTTGATTTTCAGAAATTTAAATACTATAATGCGTAGTTTTATAACCATCTAACTTTCACCTTTAATTGCATCGAGAACAGTTCAGGCGTTTTTAAAAAAACTAAAAAATTGTTAGTATGGAAAAATGACTTTTCTCGATTTCGTCCATACAAAACGGCAATTTCATATTTTAACACCTAATATTCGAAAATATTGATTTTTGAACCACATGTCCTAGGGCGTTTTATATTATTTTTACCTGTAGAACCATAACCTTAGAGTTATGGGATATCAAAAGGAACACGTTGTATACTCGTCGCGAACAGTCACAAAGTTACAAGAATGGTAAGTCGTCACAAAGTGACTTAATTTTTAAATGGCTTCTCGTGTTTTTTTGGTTCCAGTGTTCCTCAAAGGTGATTTTTGTTTCGACAAACAAAATGCCATATTGCATTGTTTTAACAAAAGAAGGCTCGCCGCATTTAATATCTTTTGTACCAAGGACTTGGGTCAAAGATAGCATCCTTCTTTCAGTTATAGACTATTATGACGCAATGAGAGTAGTGTGCCAGCTGAAAATTGGAAAAAATTACATGTAAAATAAAAGTCGACAATATTAATACGATTTCAGAGGCACTTACATTAGAGGAGCTTTATTCAAACTTGCAAGACACCGAAGATGACGAGAGGTAATTGGTCATGTATACATAATTATCAAGATATACATATCTTCATCGCATTTTTCGACGTTAATATTATGGAACATTCCCGTAACTATACGACTCATGTTACCACCCTGTTACAACACTTTGTTCCAATATTACACACTGGTAACAAACTGGTCGCGAAGTTCTTAAAATGTGTGGATACAAAATATTTTAGAACATGTCATAGTTACAACACCAGATAACTAAAATTAATATTAGTTAATTAATTTGTTACTGAACTGTTACTACACATATTAGTATAACCAAACACAGTCGGAATGTGTCGTCACAGTTACGACAATTTCTGCGACTTGTTACATTTTCAAAAATCAGCGACCAAACACACTTTTGCATCTATTTATCTATGTATATTTATACTCATATAAATAAAAATCGATTACAGTAATTTATGTACGCGCATCATTTCAAAATGCTGCTTTTTTGTTACGTTAGTTTATTTATTTATTTAGTTTTAATAATCACTATATCCAAATAACATAATACTTAACATCTATACTAATAATAAATCTCCACATATAAGTAGACAGATAACAAGATAAGGTCCGATTGAGGCAACTACAATCCAAAAGAAAGAAAAAATAATCTCACAATACAAAAAATAACAAAATATCTAAGGAATATTAGTCCAATTTATCTACGAAGTTTGAGAATCTCAAAATATGATTTAGTCATTAATCGCTTAAAGGTAGTGCTAATGTTATAAAGGTGTTACAAGTATTAAATATAGTTTCATTATAGACCCTGTTCGGGCACAGCAATATAAATGTTAGTAGACAGAGAGGATGGCGCCATATAACTTATTATTACATTTAAAATTTAAAAGTTAAAAATTTCATACATTTAGATCCAATTTTATGCTAACTTATAATATTAATAATAGGTACATTATTTAGTTAGTAGGTAACTGTTTTATAAAATATTTTTGTATATATAAATAACATACAATGGTAAATAACATTCAAATCACGCATCAACATAAAAAACCTAATCTATAAGGACATAAATTGTATTCCCTAACTGTAGAACTGAAATAAATTGTAATAAATTGTAATATTTGTAATGATATTATTGAGTGACTTTAATAATGATTATTATCAATTTGATTTACATTTTATATTTTATGCTTGTAAAGAACAGGTCAATGTCGTTAGTTACTTTGGAAAAACTTCTACAACTACGGATCAGAAATGCATTCTGTCTGTAGTTTGAATGGGCTAGGGGTACATGTAGTATTGAGCGTGATCGGAACCTAAACATGTTGGTGTTTAATGATATTTTCGATAACAGTTCTGGGCTATCTATGACACCAGTGGCAATTTTTGCCAAGAAACAAATGTCACTTATGCTGCGTCTTGTCTCTAGAGGCAGGAAATGGTATCGCTTACACCTATGTTGGTAATCGGTACTATACACATGTGCTTTAAAATCTAAGAAACGAAGGAAACGTTTCTGTATGCTTTCAGTCGACCGAAGTCATCATAATAAAACCCAAGGCCTTTGATGCTTTTTGCACTATATTATCTATATGTTTGTCAAAGATAAGTTTAGAATCATGAATCACTCCTAGATCCTTCACGTCGTCCACTTTTTTAAGTTGAGTATTAAATAAACTATAACCTACGTCCACATTCACTAGTTTGCGAGAAAAAGTAATATAAAAACATTTATTAACATTCAGGTCCAACTTATTTAAAGTACAGTACGATTGAAACCTAAATAAATCCTCCTGCAGGTTGTGGACGTCCACTAATGTAGAAATAACTTTGAGGATCTTCATGTCGTCAGCAAACAATAATATCTTAGAATGGTGAAAGCAGTGAGTAATGTCCATAATAAAAATAGTGAATAGTAGCGGTCCCAAAATTGACCCCTGGGGAACACCAGAAGGTATAGTGAACCAATCGGAAGAGAAACCCTGTACTACTGCCTGAGACCGTCGCTAGTAGCATAAGGGTCAGGACGAAACCAACCTTCATGCCGGGTATTACAGCAGCTACTTGTTTTAATATCCGGTATGGAGCCGGTCCCAAGTCCGGATAAATGGTGAGGGTAATCATGAATGCAGAGCACAAGGAGCCAACGGGCTGTAAAGCGGGCATACTTGAATCTGTAGTCATATCCACCTACACTTCACAACACACAGAAACACATACACCAGTGCCTGTGCGGGGTGAGATTGGGCGTCACAGCCCAATATCACAACACACAGATACATAAGACACAACAAAAACACTAACATATTCGTCCATCTTGGGGACTGTCCAAGAAACTAAGAAAAATGGAACAAGTGAAATTTAAAGAATTATTATCCCAGGAGGGTACCAACATCACTGATGTTGGAGAATCCGTCCCCGTTTCGGGCTGCCCCACGTATTCTGGGAGGGGCAAAATTTCACGTACGCCACAAAAGACTGCCGAATCGGCAGCTCTAGACTTGAAGGGGCTGGCGGAAGCCATGCCTACTATCAAGACTAGACCGGGTACCTCCTGGCAACTGGTACCGCGTCGAGCAGGGGGAAGCAGTCGCACACCGCGCGCTGACCCCAGCTCCGCGAAGACACCAGGAGAAGCCCCATCAAATACCAGGAAACGCAGTCGCCGATCCAGGCGCGCGAGACCTACAGACCTACAGCCAGGGCGTAGCGAACCTGTTATAACGGCCCACGCACCCCTCGCTCTAGAACCGACCACTGCAGCTGGTGATGTCCGCATACAACACCAAACGAAGGCGGATATAGCCCGACCATCGACATCCCAGCACAGTAAACAGACCGCAGACGTGACAACAGAGGCGCAGGCAAAGCCAACCTGCAATGCCGCAGCCCAGCTTGCACGGAGCAGAACAACGGACGCGGGTCCTGCCTTCAGCAGGCACTCACCCAGAGGTAAACGTGGTCTCGGTGACGTGACGCATCACCATAAACCCTCGAGCGGTGTCCCTCAGCAGCCGGCAACGGCCAAGAGGGTGTGCCCAGACGACACCTTATCGCCGAGGGTAGACGTGAAGCGAACGAAACGGGACCTCACACACAGGCGAGCACCGATTAGCTACGCGGATGCGACACAGTCGCAGCTGCTGATAGCAATTACAACGGTGCCACCAGCAGACCTTACCGCAGAGCATGGCCAGCAGCTCATGAATTCTATCGATGATAGAATCATAGAGGCAGCCCTTGCTATGGGGTCAGACGATGAACCAGCCTACGCACCGGCATTCAGAGGCAAGCCCATCCCAGCGGAGGGCGTGCTCAAAATGTGGTGTGAAGATGAGAAATCTTTAGATTGGCTGAAAAGAACGGTGACTGGCATGCAGTCACCAATACCAGACACAAAACTCGCCATAATCAAGCAGTCGGAGATCCAAAAACGGATCCGCGCGGCGTTGTACCTGCCGAAGACTGTTGGCGAGAATACCGAGAAGATCCACCGTCTCCTGAGCGTGCAAAACCCGTGGACGGCTGTCAAGTCTTGGCAACTGTACGGGGCTACCCTACAGGAGAAGGGGATCTTCTTAACTTTGGGCATCCCAGAGGTGCAGATCCCCAAACTGATGGAGCGGCAGAGGAGACTAGCGTTCCTCACAGGGAGTGTGTACGTTAAGTTTCACACTCCTGCGGGGCTCAGCGACACTCCTTACACCGAGACATCAACTAACACCAACCAAACCAAACCCCAAGAGACTACACCTGAGGTCAGCGCAAGCACTTCGCGTCAGTCCTCAACAATACAGACGTCCACTGGAGCAGAGGCAGAAAAACGGCCTAGCATAGTGGACCTCAGCGGCACCGAACAATCTGACGAGGAGGGGTGTGAGGACGACGATGTTGTCCTCAGCTCCTGTTCGTCAGATTGACGTCATACAAACCAACCTCCAGCATAAACAGATCGCAACGGCTACCCTACGCAGACTGCTGGAGGTTAAACCCAGGACCATAGCGCTAATCCAGGAGCCGTGGATTAGAAAAGACAAAATATGTGGTCTTAACAACAAAATGGGTAAGATAATGCTAGATACCTCAGTGCAGCAACCGAGGACCTGTATATATGTTCCCAACTCTATACCAGCTTTGCTACTCAACCAATTATGTTCCAGAGACATCACCGCGGTTAAAATTGCAACATCACCAGACTCAGATCGACCACCTCTGGTACTTGCATCAGTCTACATGCCCGGCGACGGGGAGATCCCGTCGAGAGAGGTGGCCGAGCTAGTGGACTTCTGTGAGGACAAAGGCTGGGACCTGGTGATCTCAGCTGATGCCAACGCACACCACGAACTATGGGGTTGTGAGACTCCAAATAAAAGAGGTGAGCACCTATCAAACTACATCTTTTCTACTAACCTAAACTTAATTAACAGAGGCAACGAGCCTACCTTTGTTAGTTCTAGATATCAAACCATTGTTGACATCACGTTGGCTTCTGAAGGGGCGGCTGCCATTATTAACAACTGGCATGTATCGCCAGAACCATCGTTTGCGGATCATAGGAGGATCTGCTACACTATAGCAGTGCTTGAGAAGGACCCACAGCCCAGGCGTAACCCCCGTAAGACGGACGTAGCCAGGTACCAAGAACTTCTCGAACACAAGGTACAAGTATCTAGTTTTAAGGATATGACGTACAGCACTGACAACATAGAAACAAACACTAACACCCTAACATCATGCATTAAACAAAGCTTCGAAGAAGCATGCAAATTAACACTTCCACCAAAAGGAGACAGGAGTAAATGGTGGGGTACCGAGCTTGAGCGATTAAAGAAAAATCTCAACAAACTTTTCAACCGGGCTAAAAACACCAGAACACCGGTAGATTGGGAGAAATATAAAATAGCCCAATACCATTACAAAAAACGCATAAGAGCTCGAAAAGGAGAGGCATGGAGACGTTTTTGTGAGAGCATTAACACCACAAGCGAAACAGCCAGAGTAAAGAAACTGCTGTCCAGAGATGACAACAGGACTCTAGGATGTCTCAAAAATCAAAATAACTCATACACAACCTCTGATAAGGAGATAAGCCAAGTACTTATAGAGACCCACTTCCCAGGTTGTAAGATCACGGAAGAGGGTACTCAATGGGAAGAAACAACCTACAGGAGTCCAACCAGTATAGACTGGAGGGTAGCCAACTCTGTAATAACAACAGAGAATACTTTATGGGCTATTGACAGTTTTCTCCCATTCAAATCCCCTGGACTTGACGAAATATTCCCGGCATTGCTACAATGGGGTAAGCACACCATAGTACAACATCTGAGTCAGATATTCAAAGCATGTCTGGCGCATAACTACATGCCTCGCCAATGGAGAGAAGTGAAAGTCATATTCCTTCCCAAACCGGGAAAAACAGACTACACTCAGGCTAAGTCGTATAGACCTATAAGCCTTGCCTCCTTTCTGCTTAAAACTTTGGAAAGATTAACCGACAGGCATCTGCGAGATGGTGTCCTAAAGCGAAAGCCGCTCAGTCAACATCAACACGCATACATAACAGGTAAATCTACCGAAACAGCTCTACACTCTGTAGTAGGTACGATAGACGCGGCCCTGTCGGATAAACTCCATGGTCATGAGTGCCTTCATTGACATAGAAGGAGCGTTCGACAATACAAATTTTACTAGCATAGAAAAATCGCTCAAAAAATTTGGGGTGGAACCAACCATCAGTGGCTGGATTGAGAAACTCCTCAAACAAAGAGCAATACAATTTACAGTAAACTCAACCACGAGAGGAATAGTGGCACGAGGATGCCCACAAGGGGGAGTACTCTCACCACTACTCTGGAATATGGTGGTGGACGACCTTATCACGCAACTGAATAAGAGCTGTCATTTTACTGTAGGATACGCAGATGACATAACTATATTAATCAAAGGCAACTCTGAGAATATAGTAAGTAACAGGATGAAATCAGCGCTCATGATACTGCAAAAATGGTGCATTGAGCACGAACTGAAAGTTAATCCGAAAAAAACCGAGTTAGTACTCTTTACAAGGAAAAAGAAACTAATTGAGTTTAACCTCCCAAAACTATTTGGCATAGAACTTTCCCTTTCGGCTGAAGTCAAATACCTAGGGCTAACACTAGACAATAAGCTGAACTGGAATAAACACGTAGAAGGAAAAATAAACAAAGCAAGAGTAGCGTTTTGGCAGTGTAAAAGAATGGTGGGTAAAAGGTGGGGGTTAAAACCATCATACACACTATGGATTTACACTGCCATAATTCGCCCAATGATCACATATGGTGCCTTGGTATGGTGGCCCAGGACTAAACTAAGCACCACTAGAAAAGAACTGCAAAGCCTCCAAAGGATTGCATGCACAGCAACAACAGGATGCATGAAAACTACTCCAACAGCTGCAATGGAGGTAATGTTAAACATCAGACCACTAGATCTCTTTGTGCAACAAGAAGCAACTCTAGCAGCCATAAGACTTAAAAAAGCAGGACACTGGAAACAAGACAACAGAGTCGCTCACACGCGCATCATGGAGGAGGTCAAAAAAGACCTTCCCATGATAGAGGCAATATGTGACACAATTCCAAAAACATATGTATTTACTAAAAACTACTCAATACAACTCCAGGAGGAAAAAACAGATAGCTCTGGTATTCACGAGATAAGAATATATACAGATGGATCTAAGACCAAATCAGGGACTGGTGCCGGAGTGTTCTCTCAGGATCTGAATATAAATATAGTAACCACCCTAGGTAACCTCAACAACATCTTCCAAGCAGAATGTGTGGGGATATCCAGAGCAGCATCTGCGGCAACAGCGAGAAACGTGCGAGATTTATCGATACGTATAGTATCAGACAGCGCCTCAGTTTTACAAGCTCTAAACAGGAACCACTTCAATAGTGGACTTCTTTTAGAATGCCACAAGGAGCTTGAAAAATTGGCAAAACACAATAAAGTAACCGTACAATGGATACGCAGCCACAGTGGATCATTAGGAAACGACGCGGCAGACATACTAGCAAACAGGGGATCCGCAACGAAATTAATAGGACCGGAACCTATTGTTCCAATACCGTTCAATCAGGTCAAGACTTGGATACGAGATAGGACAGAACAACTTCACAATAAGCAGTGGGAGGAGCTTAAGGATTGCAGGCAAAGCAAACTAGTTCTAAAAACCACAAATAAAAACCTATCTCGCAAAATTCTGCACCAGGATAGAAAGAGCCTGAGTATTATTACAGGTATTATAACCGGTCACTGTGCTCTCAATAAGCACCTCTTCAATATAGGCGTAACAGATAGTCCTCTCTGTAGAGGATGTCTGATTGAGGAGGAAACACCAGAGCATGTGATAGCACAGTGTAACAGCGTAAGTACACAACGGACAGAATTCCTTAAGGAATCTCGGTCCATACAAGAGGCACTCAAAAATATACGAGGCCTAGTGAATTTCTGGACAGACCTGAAATGGTATGAATAAAACTAATAAATTTTAGTCACGTACAAAGGCCCAACTCAAGAGGCTAAGTGCGGAAAATTCAAGTCCAACTAACTAACTAACTAACTAAGGGTCAGGACAAGTTTTGTATAGAAGTAAATAATTGATAATTGTATGAAAAAAGAAATTGTTTTTAAAAATCAGCATGAAAAATATGAACAATCTGTAAAGTTTTAGCACTGTCTTCTTTGATTAACCCATACAAAGCCAGGACATTCAGCAGTTAATAATATTAGTTTGGATAGAGCTTATTGAATTTTATTTATACATAATATAATATCTAGCGTGTTGTGTTGATTCCAATCCAACCTGTTCCAAAGCACTTACACACTTTACTAATTTATGTCACCGGGTTTTACGTAACATGGCGCAGATAAGGAATATGTAATTACGGAGATTAATATGCTTATTTAATGCGAGCATAAGTTATTCATTAGTATTATGAATTTATGTACGAGTATATTCTGTTGTAGGTTTATGCGATGACCAGTGATGGATTAAGCCTAATTGATGCTCTAAGTCATTCCACCCCATTAAAATCCTAATCTATAGAAAATATGTTAAGTAAGCGTTTAGTATGGGAAAAAATATAAAAAAAAATAACATTTGTGATTGAATCATAAAAAAACTGGTCTTTATTTACTAACAGTACGTATTGATATCATACTGATAGTAAATTAAGACTAGTTTTCGGTCGCGGTCATAATAATTTTACGTTAAAATTTGTACGGAACGCTCCATGGGCGAGACTGCCTCGCTCTTGGCGGTTTTTTTTATTATTCTAACGCGGTAAGAGCACTCTGTTTCATTTTCTCCTTTCACAGCGTGTTAGGTAAATGATATAACAAGCTGGAACCAGCTAATTAACATAATAATAGCATATAAATACAATCGTTAAGTCAGGATATCATCATTTGTTACTGTTTTTATTTTCATACAAACAAAAATGTTGAGGTTCCGATTTATGTGAAAATATTTCAAAAAAACTTGCCAACCACAATTAGTTATAAAATATTGTTTTTTTTTTAAGCTATTGCATAGCTTCTATCGCGGGCCTTGAGCGTGGAGAACGAAAATAACCTAACCTAACACTCGGGGCTAGGTCCGATAGAACAATTTAGAATTTCCGAAATTTAAAAGAATTTAGAAGAAAATAAGGATTTTGACAGTATGGTTGCCTATGGTAACCATATCTGCCAAAATAACAGAAAAATTTAATTACAAAAGTCAAAATTAGAAAATACATAAAATTATAAAATTAAGCTATTGCATAGCTTCTATCGCGGGCCTTGAGCGTGGAGACCGAATACAGAAATTCCGTAACGAAAATAACCTAACACCCCCCCACTCCGTCCGGCACAGCGGTGATACTTTTGTTATTATTCTAAGCTTTTTAGTTTTATAATTGCATAAGTTGATAAAAAATGCTATGCAATAGCTTTACCGCGGCAGTCTCCGAGTGCCACACGTCTTTTTTGTTAGTTCTACGTAAAACTGTATTTTGGTAATTCTTAGGCACACATTGTCTATAAAGTATATCCTTTTTTACTTATTATTATTAATTTACTGTAATGACTGTTCCGTGCCAAAAAAAAAGAAAAAAAAACTGACTTCACCCTAGTATTTACGTGCATAATATTTACAAAGGCTGATTTCGGCTTGTTATACCATTTACCTAACACTCTGTATATGTCTGTACTGTACCTAAACGTTGCTCCTAGACAACGTCGATTTTAGCATGAAGACTGTAAAATGCCCACCTGTACCTATAACTTAGTATTTTAGCCAATTTTCTCCTTTAAAATTAAGTATATGTTGTCGTTTAAAAGGTTTAACGGATTAAGATCACGTTTTGTTCGTATATGATTCAACGTGAGACGCAAATTGATACGATGTGTCTTGTTGTAAATAGTTGTAATCGTGACTTTAAGAGAAAATTTAAAAACAAATTTTACCCCACTGGGTTGATTTTTTTTTAAGTTGTTTCTATTGTTTTTTTTATATTAGTCTACAATAAATATAATTCTAAATGTTTTCAATTGATAGAGAGTATTTATAAATATACAGGATGACTTATTCATCACTTTCCAAATTTTTAAAGGCTTCCAGTACCGTATTTAGAGCCCATTTATGAAGTAAAAAACATAGGTCAAGTTGTCCCCCGAAAATTATTTTTCGCAACATAGTTTTCAATTTTTACGGTTTTAAGCCTCTTAACAGTATCGTAATGAATGAATTAGATGCAAAACCCGTAAAAAAAGTGTTGCTAGGAGGCCGTATCAAAAATTTTAGATTTAAGGCGGATATTTTCTAAGTGCTTTAACTTGAGATTTTTGTACTGGGCTATACTAAAAGAAAATACGTTATTTGGTTTTTGTCTCGTAGATTGTTGTATTCAAATTTGGAAGGTGGTTTAAACTTCACCTGTGTAGGTTAACCGTTATATTCTTTACTGTAATAAAGGAGATGTCCCATAATAGGCCTAGACATAGTACACCATTTACAAAAATCAAGAAAAATTTATTGATTCTGGGAAAAATACATATACATTTATATAACATATAATTTAGTGGTTCAAAAATAAACAAGATCGAATAATTTATCAAACTTCATAGGCATTCCAAGATGGCGTCAATCTAAAAAAACTTTAAATGTCAGTAGCTGTCAGATACCCCTTGTCACTTTGGCATAATCATTCACTTCAAGTTTTTGTTCTGCTTGTCGCGTTTTAAATGTAGTTCATTATAACGACTTCATTTTCGATTTCTGGATTTGGTATTGATTGACACATTACTTTCATGTTTGTTGTTACTACAGCACGCGATGGCACTCGACTCTTAGATGCGCGATTATGAAACCAAAACTGACAGATGTCATCAAAATGTCATCTTCCGCCATGATGGTTTTGTTTTGTATTGCTATTTTCTTACTTGACTCTTTATTTGAACCACTTAACGAAGCCATTTTAAAAGAATTGGATAATAACAAAATCTTGTAGGTGTATTGGTCTATCTTTTGGTGGGGTGTACAGGTTCTGGGCCTGGCCTCTATACAATTTGGGACATCTCCTTTAAATTCCGTCGAAGAGTTTTGACTGTGTTTTGTTGATAGTGTGTTGACATTGCATTTGCAATTCTATATAATATACTGTAATAATCGTGTTTTCGAAAAGTCTAAAGTCTCTAAAATTGACTGATTTGGGGTTTATACCATTACCTTGTTTTTTATGAGTTTCCGATGTCACAGAAGAATTTTCTCCGATAAACCTTGAATCAGTTAACTCTAGTAGTAGTAGATTCTCCGTAATTACTAGATAAGCTATCTTTTAAGTGTCCCAGACCACACCCCAGGCATATGAGCACATTCGTTACGTCTATATGTACTACAAATTACAAAAGTAATAGTTTTATAAATAGAGCTTGCGAAAAGTATAATACCACTTATAATCACATCAACATATTTCACGACAAATTTAGAGGTTTTCGATATTTGGTGAAAAAAAACACCTGATGTAGGTGCACCATAATAGTTTTTCCAGTGTAAGACATTTTCCATAGCTGGCATAAGGATATGTTGGAATATATGAAAAGTAACTTAACCCTTATATCAATAATTGTTTTTATATAATTTATTAATTCAAATTATAAATGTGTAACTTTCCTTAGATTATACATACACTAGCTGTTCCCCGCGACTTCGTCCGCGTCAACTTCCGTTATTATGATCGCGATTATTTTTGCTACATTTTTCACTGATGCTTCGCTCCTATTGGTCGCAGCGTGATGTTATATAGCCTAAAGCCTTCCTCAATAAATGGACTATCCAACACAAAAATAATTTTTCAAATCGGACCAGTACTTCCTGAGATTAGCGCGTTCAAACAAACAAACAAACAAACAAACAAACAAACAAACAAACAAACTCTTCAGCTTTATAATATTAAGTATAGATAATCGTTGCAATAACTAATGGTGAAAACTTTATAGTGAACAATGTATTACTATTAAGCCATATGTGTTATTTATAGCTGTTTGTTTTCCAAATAAAGATAAATAGATAAATAGTCATGGTGACATTGGTGACCATAAAAATTTACGTCAGTATAATTCTAAAGTCCTAAGCTTGTATCTTCTTCATATCTTCTGAATGTTTTCTAAATATCTTCTGTCTTCTCTGTTCTTCTTTGGTGAAATATCGGCACTAACACACCTGAAAGTTTGCTCACCTAGTTTAAATACAGGTTCGAGCAACAATTCAGGCCCATCAGTGTTCCGGTTTGATCTTGAAAATTTTCACGTTCTTCATGTTTTCAATTTTCTATCCTTCTTATTTCATGTTTCTTCATTCTTCTTTTTCAGAAGGACTTCACCGCCAAAATCCGGGGAATGTAAATGGAAATCTTTAAGAATAGATTTCCACGATCTTGCGCAACCTACAAACAAGTTCTCTTCTCTTTACTTCTCTTCTCGCTACCTTTACCAGATCGTCAGAACACCTGGTGGGTTCTTTTTATTTAATATAGACGTACGCAAATCTTAAGACTATTTTAAAATATTGTGTGTAAATCAATATTTTTTACGCAGTTATGTCATACTAATCTGGTAATCAGTTTGATTTACAAAATCCCGTAACTAAATATAGAGCTATTTGCATGTATTTACCTCTACGAGTATTCATTCGAATAGGAAAAGTTTGATTCCCATAGGAAATTATAAAACATAAATACAGCAGTTACGACTTTGATAACATTTTTAAAACGGCTCGTAATTCCAAATTAAGATCGAGTTATGGTCGAGTTTCATTCGTGAACTTCAATCTGTAATAATGTGGCGCGTGCTCAATAAAACAAAACATTATCTGAAGTCAAAATCTACATCATTACGCCGCCGACAAGCGCGGTGAGGACAAAATGGCGCAAAAAAGCGCGCGATTTGACAGCTGTCAATTAGATCGCGGGAAAATGGCGGCCGGTGATAAATGATGTTCGGATACGAGTAAGTTTGCCGTAGTTTGTGTTGGACTGATGTTTGTGACGCTAATTTATTTGTTCGATGAGGTTTTTTTCGCTGAGGATCAAAACTTATGATAAGCAATAACTAGAAACGTGTAGCAGCCAAAATGTGGGTTGGTGCCAAATAAAGAAAAATGACAGTTTTCCAATTATTTCATTCCATTGGTTTCCCTTGACTTTGGATTACGCTTTTTTATAAAAACATAATTAATTCCGCTTTATAAGCATAGCCATACTCAAATATTTAATCTGCTATGTACTAATTATACAAAAAAGATACAAACATACAACTTCAATTTGTCTTCCCTTCAAAACTACATTATTCAAAAAAAGTACGATAATATTTCGAATAATGTCATCAATACTTTTATTAATATTATAAATAGGAAAGTGTGTGTGTCTGTTTGTTTGTCCGTCTTTTACGGCAAAACGGAGTAACGAATTGAGTTAATTTTTTTCCATCCCTTCAACTATCTCCAGTTGAAGGGATGGAAAGTGATAAAGGCTACTTTTTGTCGATTTCTGACCCCCCACTTCCCATAAATGGGGGGTGGAAGTTTGTATGGAGCATTCCACAACAAGGTAGAACTTTTTAAGGTAGAAAGCTCAAAATTGGAATGCGGACTTGTGATAAGCAAAAAATCGTGCATCATTTTTTTTTCTAAATTTCGTCCCCAACCCCTTAAAAGAGGAAGTGAAATTTTATTTGTTACCCCGAATTTAACGCAAGCGAAGCCGTGGGAAAAAGCTAGTATGCTATAAAGACATTCTAAAAATAATTAAATTTTTATTAGGCGTAAAAGGATACAGTTAAAATTAATTAATAGTAGTAAGTGGCAATATTAATGTTGCTCTAAATTGAACTGAGTTTGAAGCTAAATCAATTCAAAATTAGTTAGTTCAATATCGAATTGAAATCGGAATATTAATAGAGAACTGTTTGTGCCAAAATCAACATCGTGACCGAGCCAAAGTCACAACAGTCGAACTGATATTTATTTGAGGCTTAACAATTCATCGCGAATTATTGTAATAATTTATCGGCGTTTCAATGAAATTTATTATCAGGATATAGAATATTTTGAATAATTATTATGAAAAATTATTAGGTTTCAATCTCAACATAGCATAGGTTTGATTTATAGCGATAATTAAAGTCGTGTAGTCAAATCAAGCCTGAGGCAGTTGAAATGTTATTTGCTAGCATTACATTGAATAGTGTCGTGTAGTGCAAGTTAAAAGAATAGACCCACCCTTTTTTTACTATAAATAAATATGGACAACATCACATACATTGTTCTGATCCCAATTTGAATAACTATTTAAAGCACTCGTATTTTGGAAACCAGAAACAACGAAGGTACCACAAACACCCAGACCCGAGAAAATGTAGAAAAACGCTTTTTTTTCTACATTGACCCGTCCGGGAATCGAACCCGGGACCTCGAAGCAGGCGTCTTTTCTACTATGGGTTTCGTAAGAGACGACTAAAGGGGAACTTCCACAAGGAGACAGGCACTTCCCTTTACCACTGGGCACACTGCGATAGCCATTTAGATATGCCTGTGCTAAAGAACTGGTGTGGGCTGGTGACGATTATAAAATTGAAATGAATATATTATGTAAAATTGCTGAAACCACAGAACATGGAAAAAAGGTTAGAAAGGCGATGAAGGCGGGGTGGGCACGCCAAAGAGGTTTATAACCTGTGTGGCTTGCAAATGCTCATACTTCTGCGCAAACATGAATCTAAGTGATCGCTGTGATTGGTTTCTTTTAACGTCGCACGACCTAGGGTCCATCGGTTCTCATACATAATATCTTTCACAAAATGCTTTCTATTCGGTTCAGGAATTTTGATACTAAAAATAATTGACATTTCACCAGACACACTAATTGACATTACATATTTTAATTTAGTTTTATTCATAATTCTTACATACAATGACATGTTTATAAATTAATGAATTCATATTAATTAATTGTAATTTATGTAATTTGCATGGTAAAGTAAATAATGTAAACCAATTGATTAGGATTAATACATTTGTACGCCAAATGGCAGATCACAGAGCACTATCATTTAAGTTTTGAACATCTGTATCACCTGTGAATCACAAATAAACTATTTTGTTTTTTTTTTTTTACAAATGGCGCATGAAAGCGTTTCTAACTTTTTTCCATATTCTGTGGCTGAAACCGTACGGGATAGAAAAAAAGCAATCTCAATATAATCTGAAAATTAATTTCAATTAAGAATGGTCCCATCCACCACGAGGCCCCAATGAACTAGAAATTCAAGTATCGGGCCAATAAAACGGTGTCCTTGGTTCGATCCCTTGGTCGGGCTACAAGAGTTATGAATTTTCGGACATTGCTCGGGTTTGTGATCACCAAGTCATATTAAGTAAACGTGATGAATATGCCTGTACCTTATTACTGTAGTAACTTGAATTCAATATTAAGCCTTTTGCCCTGCATTGGGATAATTATAGTCTGTTACTTTACTTTGTTATTTTGCTATTCCCATAGTGACCGCGGATTTATTTTAGGAGAAGGGTAGAATCTCCTAGAAGAAATTGAACTACTAAAAAAAAAGAAAGAAAGAAAAGAAAGAAACATTTAATTGGCCACAAGCACATTACAGTAGACATAGACGAAATTACAGCTAGACAATAGAACATAAGAGACAAAACAAAAATACAAATATAATGTTTCACCAAGAACTAGATTAATTATTTATTTGACTAAAATCAGGCCTAATATTACCGTTCCGCCTCAATGACAACATGTTTTGTTAGTCAACATTTCCAGCCACGTTTATTTGCGGCTGAAATGGAAAGCCGGCTGCAAACCAGAGTATGTTTGGTATTTATGGATTTACGGCTTAGCTAACACGGATGTTATCGGCTACCCGTTCCGTGTCACTAAAGTATTTGAAGCTCGTATATGCTGAATCCGGCAATAATATTGCCGGAAATTATGAAAACAGATGAATACATGCAAAACTACGATGATGTTGCCCATTGAAATTGCACGAATAGATTAAAATAAACTCTAAAATCTAATAGTTTTAGTTTAATATAGTTTTTTTGGAGTGAATCATTTTATATTTAATTGTCTATGATTGTTCCTCTAGAGTTTATTGATTTGGGCTTGACGCCTCGAAAACTCATAAATACAAGGTATCTAATACCTATATCGTTTTTATGAGTTTCCGATATTTTAGTTTTGACAGTTCTTTCTAGGTCATGGCACTTGCTATAAAAAATTGTGGTCATTCATCATAATCTCAGCCATACGACGCATAGCTTAAATTATGCCTCTCTAGACAATTTAATTAGGTATCTCTTCCATACGATCATTTCGACCCTCACAAGATAGTCGGCCCACAAATCGTCGTCCGGTACGCGTGCAGAACGTTTACTCGTAATGACAATCAGGGCCAAAACATTTTGTTCATCAAAATCCTGTATTTTGATGAACAAAATGTTTTGGCCCTGAAATTTTAACTACCTTCCAAATTTTAATATATCAATCTATGAGACATAAAACAAATGACGTATTTTTTCTTTTGGTATAGCCCAGTACAAAAATTTCAAAATAAAGCACTTAGAAAATGTCCGCAAAAAGTCTAAAATTTTTGATACGGCCGCCTAGTAACACTTTTTTTACGTGATTCGCATCTCATTTATTCATTACGAAACTATTCATACGTTTTTGATTTTCCCTTTATACCTTATCAGGCCTAGGACCGTAAAAATTTAAAACTATATTGCGAAAATATTTTCGGATGAAAGCTTGATGTTTTACTTCATAAATGGGCTCTAAATACGATACCGAAAGCCTATAAAAATTTTGGAAAGTGGTTAAAATTTCATCCTGTATTTTCGCAGGATTTGAACCAACAAGCAATGGTTCTCGCAGTCTTGCACCACTAGACCATTTGGTCAATTGTTCTACAAATTGGGATGACAAATATTTTGAATAAATACGAGGCAAAAGCAGCTAAAGTAGGTCGGCTACGAAAAAAGCTCTGCTAAATATTGCCAAACAAAGCTTTTAGGTATTATAAAAATCCGCTGTGCCATCAAAAAATAGGGAGAGCTTACAGCCCACTTGCACAACAAAGATAGAACGAGAAGGTTTACTTTCTAAACGTTATCAAACTAATGCTTCAGAATAAGCTTCGCTTTTAAGAAAACAATGAAGGAATTTCCTATATTTTTTTTAATAATAAATAGATTTTATGCATAAACGTAGAATATAATAGACGGACAAAGCCTGCGAGATAGAAGAAAACCTCTTATGGAAATCTAGCAAGATAGAAAAAGAAAACAAATCTTTTCGTTTTGTGACCTGTCGTATTTGACAGAGTGACATCCAGTGCGTCGGTGCGCCTGGTATGTGTAAAATGACAACTTTTCAGGAGGAACATAAAACTGTTTTTCTCGTGAACTGTTTTGGTTTTTAAAATTATAAATATGTTATATGATAGAGAAAAATACAACGCTTTAGATAGTGTACCATTTATTAACTACGAGACAAAGCTTTAGTCTCTATATTTTTTTTTTCCATTTTTGTGCACATATCATATTTGGTGTGCCTAAAGTTTGTTCCTGCATATTGGCGTATGTGCAAAATGTATCACATAGAAGTATTGTAATGGTTCAGTTTTTTAATTTCCGCTGCAGTTATGTGCTTAAACATAAAATTAACATTAATAAAATGTGCAAAGACACAATAATCCAACTGTATTATTCAGTTATAAATATTAATTCCTCAAGATACCCAAGTTAGGAAAACACTAAAGCAATTTTAAATATTTTTATAAGTTTGTTTAATTCTACATGGCGCTCTCCTTATTAAATAAGGTATCTTTTACATATTCCTGCATTATGTACCATAGAACAACCGGAATAATTATTATAATATTTGAAACACCATTTTTTCATATATCTTTTCATCATCCTTAACCTGGGACACGGGGCACTGGTTTTACACTGGGCCTGGACATGACCTGTATCTAGGCACCGGTAGCATCGCAGGAGCTTAGCCTCTAACACCTGAGCCGGTGCTGACACCCAACCTACTAATAGCCTTCCTTGCGACAACTTCTTGGCAACAGCAACTGGCACCTTAACCACAACAAATCCGGATCCAGTATAGGATTGCCTTATCTCGCCGACCTTAAAAATATCGGTAGCACAACCACCAACTTTTGCCACTGCTTCGGCCACCTCTTCTTTTGAGACAGAGTCATCTAAGCCTGTAAGCCGCACATCGGTGCTCTTTATTGGTCTGACAACCTTTACTAAATCTGACGGCAGGAGGTCTTCCTGCAGTCTTTTGGCTAGGGAGTCTGCCTTCTCACCACTTGTGGCACCGGGTATTTCAAGTAATTTACCCCCAGTTTTCGCCTTTGTGAATAGCATCCCGCTGATGCCCAGCTCTTGAATATTTATCCGGGATAAGGCATCCCGGATAGCTGATTCGTATGTCACCCCCTTTTCTAGTGCCCCTGGCAGCAGGGTCAGTATGATGGCTGACGATCTGGGCGGGCGAAGTTTTGGGGTGGCGGGTTTTCCAACTGAAGGTTTAGATGTTTAGCATTTGCCTTAGATGGGGTGGCTTCGCTCTTTTTATGTCTGTTTGATCCCCTCTTCGATGTGGACGATCTATACAACATGGTGGTGGATACTGTCCGTACGGTAGGGTCTAAGTACTTTAAAACCCGCCGTCCCAAATCAAAGAAACTCTCCAGTCAGACTCTCCTACTCATGGATCAGAGAAATGAAATGAGGCTATAGAACTCAGCGGATGTCCATCGCTATCGGCAACTCAATAGACAGATATCTAAGTCTTTGAAGAGCGACCTTCGTCAATTTAATACCCGACGTATTAAAGAGGCCATTGAGCGGAACAAAGGCTCCAAAGTGTTCGCCAGAGATCTGTCTATTGGGCAAAGCCAATGACGAGGCTGAAAACTGAGATAGGTAGCATCATTGCGTCAACACCTGAAATCCTGAGGGAGATTGAGAGTTTCTATGGACAGTTATATTCCACGAAAACATCTGTTGAAAGCAAGGCCAAAGACCCTAGAGCCAAGCTTACCCGACACTATTCTGAAGATATCCCGGACGTCAGCCTGTGCGAGATTAGAATGGCTCTCAAGCAACTTAAAAACAACAAAGCGGCGGGTGATCACGGAATCACAACAGAGCGGGCGGTAAGCCGATACTTAAGGTCCTCCAGAAGCTCTTTAATTCTGTCATCCTCGAGGGCAAAACGCTAAAGGCATGGGGCAGAGGCGATGTGATGCTGTTCTTCAAGAAGGGTGATAAAACTCTCTTGAAGAACTACAGACCCATCTCGCTTCTGAGCCATATCTATAAGTTGTTTTCGAGAGTCATTACGAATCGTCTCACTCGCAGGTTCGACGACTTCCAACCTCCCGAACAAGCCGGGTTCCGAAAAGGCTATAGCCTATAGTACCATAGACCACATTCATACGCTGCGGCAAGTTATACAGAAGACCGAAGAGTATAACTTGCCAATTTGCTTAGCGTTCGTGGATTATGAGAAAGCCTTTGATTCGATTGAGACCTGGGCAGTGCTGCAGTCTCTCCAAAGGTGCCAAATAGACTACAGGTACATCGAGGTGCTAAAGTACTTATACCAAAACGCCACCATGTCGGTCCGATTACAGAACCAGAGCTCTAATCCGATCCAACTACAGCGAGGCGTGAGACAGAAAGACGTTATTTCTCCGAAACTGTTCAAAGCTGCGTTGGAGGATATTTTCAAGCTTCTGGACTGGAAAGGACGCGGCATCAACATCAATGGCGAATACCTAACACACCTGCGATTTGCCGATGATGTAGTTCTTATGGCTGAGACCTTGGAAGACCTGAACATTATGCTCGAAGATCTAGGTAATGCTTCTCATAGAGTGGGTTGGGATGAACATGGACAAGACGAAATCATGTTAAATGCCCATGTTGCACCCGCTCCAGTTAACGTTGGGAACATTGCACTCGAAGTTGTTGACCACTATGTTTAACTGGGACAGATAGTCCAGTTAGGTAAGTCCAACTTCGAGGAAGAGATCTCTCGTCGAATCCAGCTCGGATGGGCAGCGTTCGGGAAGCTCTGGCATATATTCGCGTCCGAAATACCTCAGTGTCTCAAGACGTAAGTATTTGACCTATGAGTGTTGCCAGTAATGACCTATAGGAGTGAGACGTGGTCGTTTACTCTGGGTCTCATAAGAAGGCTCAAGATCACTCAGAGAGCAATGGAGAGAGCGATGCTTGGTATTTCCCTACTCGATCGAATCAGAAATGATGAGATCCGCAGGAGAACTAAAACAACCGACATCGCTCGAAGGATTGCATCGTTGAAGTGGCAGTGGGCGGGACAAATAGCGCGGAGAACAGATGGCCGTTGGGGCGGAAAGGTTCTCGAATGGCGACCGCGTACCGGACGACGTTCCGTGGGCAGGCCCCCTACAAGGCCGACGATCTGGTCAAGGTCGCGGGAAGCCGCTGGATGCGGACAGCACTGGACCGATCGTTGTGGAGATCCTTGGAGAAGGCCTATGCCCAGCAGTGGGTGTCGTTCGGCTGATATGATGATTCCCGCTTAAACACCGTAGTCTACACTTACTCCATGGCTGGAAGTGGTGCTGGAAGCGGGCCGAGCTCGGTTTTAGTAGGCACACTAGGCACTTGTCGCCGTCTGCTTCGAGCCCTGCCTGGTGGAGGTATCGGAACGTTCGTCGTTGGAGCCTTGGCTCCGTGGCTCCCTCTGTTTGTCAGTGATGTCGTGGCTATTGGCTGAGCATCGATAGCCTTAGTTGCTGTCGGCGTCGGCCCTGCTTTCTGGATCGATTTTGTATCATCTTTCGAAGTAGCCGGTTAAGGGGAAGCTACCGTCTTGTTTGGCGCGGATGACAGTTGCTTCTGCCGTAGATGGTAGTGGTGTTGCACCTGCCAACTCTTTATCTCGTTTGCGGCCAATGGCAAATGGGATAAGCCGTTTAGCCGGTAGGAGCCGATCGTTAATACCGCAGAACCGAGCATTCATCATGGCACCACATTTGGCCATTAAGCTGTGCTCTATTTCTTCGCGTACTGATAGGGCCTGTGCCAACGCCAAGGAAGGAGTAGGAAGCATGGGTTCGTCAATTTTGCTGTTGCTGTTTAAGGATTTCCATTTGTTACTTTAGCTCTTGGAGCTCCTCTGTTAACCTCGTGTTAGCAGCATTGAGGCGTTGGATTTTCTCATCTTTTGATCTCGCCACCAGTATTTCAACAAATGCCGTGACAACAGCTGCAGCATCCTTAAAGTTCCTATCGAATACACCTGAGACTTTCCCACTTCGCCCAGCGCAGTGAATAATGTTATCAATGCTGGTGCGGATAGCTCGCACCAGCTCTTGCACTGTTAGCTCTTGAGATTGAAGCTTAGCCCTCTCCTTTATTTGGTAAAGTTTGCGGGACCACAGTCTACACCATGGCCTCCTCCTCCACCTCATCTTTTTGCTCCTTCTTAGACTTGTTTTGAAGTAGTTCTCTTGCATTCATTTCGCATACCTACTGCTTAAGGGGCAATTTTTAACTGTCGTTAGATTAAAGTGTACTTAAGTAATTTGGCAACGCTGTTTCTATACGGAATATGCACAAACGGGTTTTTGCATCAGTTCGGCGTTTGAAAACTAGTGACATCTAGCGAATAAAAAAAAAATAAAAAAAAGTCACATGTAAGGTTTGGCAGGCGCACCGACGAGTGGCATATGCGATATAAGGTTCAACATTTTATGTAATTATCTAGTACATCGTAGATTATCTAAAGTAAAAACAGTTTTATCTAACAATGGTCACATGTTCTGTGAGTGCCTGTGGAGTCAACCACAAAAATAATCCAGGTAATTGCTCATTTCACAGGTAAATACGTAGAAAGTCGTCATCGTAAAAACGCGTTATTTTTGTTGAATTTGATCTTGTTAAGTTGTAAATATAAAATTATTTCAATCCACTTGTTCATTTTAATATTTAGTATAGATAAAGTTCTATGTATTGATTATTTACATTATTTTGGTGGATAAATAATTTATCGAAATATTTTACATGTACGCTAGAGCTTGACTCAAATTTATCGATACTATTGTCGACATTTATCTTGAATGTTTCCGGATAAATTTGATGTTATTTTACGTTTAGCGTCTCAAATGAATGTCAACTTAACAATTTGAAGAAGGAAACTGTAAGGATTCACATAACTAAGATAATCTTGTTTAAAAAGTCAATAATCAGTGTTTGATACATCAGAATGTAAATGTTTATTCAGATTTTGTTTACTTGTTCTTTTTCACTTACTGCCATTGATAAGCTCACACGGCACAGCAGATGACAAGGGAAAATCTTTTGAAGAAATAAATAAAGAAAACTGATTAACAATGGCTGTTATTTTTTTTTATTAATTAAGACTGTTTATTTTTAAATTATATGTAAAAAATATACTCACCGGGCACATTTATCTGCCCACTATTATAGTTGTAAGAAGTGAGGGCGGTTAGGTATGCCGCAAAGTAGGTGCATAATCTCGAGATAAAAACAGTGTGACAGTAAACATTATTTTCCAAACGACAAACTGCAATTATTATCGATAGTCTAAAAATGTTGAAGGTACGTCACTAGTTAACACACACATTGACAAATCAAAACTGGTCACACATTATCGGGCTGTCAGTGGATCTACTTGTATCCTATATCTATGATTGTATGTAAATCTTTTTATATATGACTGCCAATTTTTAAATTATGAACACTAATATTGTAATCTAAAGCATGTTTTTTATATCTGACTAAAAAGAAACAGTCATACTTTATTACAAAAATGTAAACGGTACAATTAAATATCAAACATTTTTCAAATTACCTGCTGTATGTGAAGTGTTCGAAACGTAGGATTAAACCAAAAACACTGTTAAAACCTTTAAAAAAGCGATATAAATATTAAAATACAACTTAAATTTCGATTGTCAGTCAAATTAATTTAACATAATAAAGAAAAACAGATTTGAAAAAAAATTTTTTTTTGTATAATGCGGGACAAAAAAAATTTTTACAAGTTTATATACTGATATTATAAGTGCAATTAAGTTGCTAAAATATCAAATAAAGTATGAAAACAGATTTTAATTAAAAATACAATTAATTCCTTGGCAAGCATTTCGTCTGCCCGAGGTTTCACAACGATCGGCTAGCCAGGAGCCTGCACTAATTTAAATATATTTTTTTAAGTAGCAGTATTTTCGCTTTTAAAAGGAATTGGCATTTTTTTACTTGAAAATCATTCAATCTATATGCAGTTTCAAATCGTACTGACACTGCGCATATAAATGAGAACACCGCGTATCTCTTCACTGGGCTAGCTGACTGGATCAAATGAATTTTGGAACATGTTCCGTTTCACGCCTATCTCGTGAGTTCATTCGAAAACTATTTCATGTAAGCTGTGACGTGAAAAAGACCGCGATAACGTGAAATATTTAAAAATAATGTTCATTTGTATTCGCAATCCAATGCTTTTGTCACATGAATAAATATTTGTATTGTATAAAATAAAACTTTGTTCTTCAAAAAATACTGACAAAAAGTATGAAACAAGCAGCCATTTAAAGTCGTTCGCAACAGGAAGCCCTGAATCAAAATTTTTGACCGTTAAATATTTTAACCCTGTTTTTCCTACCTTTATGTTACAGAATCATCTTTTCATATTTATATGAGACAAACTTCTAGCTATACTTCATGAACCAAAAAAAGTATCCACCCCTTAAGGGGACTACTAGAGCTAAGTGCTGCCTTATTTATTATAATTGATTTAATTTTATTACTTCATAACAAAATCAATTCTCAAAAAACTAGAACAGTATTATTTTAGAAAATTTCCCCTAGTATTTATTGAATTACTGTACTGCTTTACATTCTGGCATTCTTTCGTATTGTACATTCTTGCTAAAAGCGGCCGCTTTTGGCGTTAGCGACAAATTCGACATCATAAACAACTAAATGAAAAGCTTACTGTCGCCTTTACTTTATAAGTAACATAAATGTAACATAAAATCATCAAAAACTCAAAAATTCTTTACAGTCATAAATAATGCAATGCTGTCCCCACCATCTTACACGGATCCGCCCCTTTCGGTTTTCAATCTACTCTTGTACACACTATTATCACTGAACCATCAATCAAGCGGAACAAAAAAAATATAAATGTATTTTCCTCGCAATATCCGCACTCCGCCTAAACACAGCCGCTCCCGCGAATACACGGGCACTCCTGGTAGACGATAGTGATGTGATGAAGTTTAATAATATCCGATGCGTTAGTATTTCGGATACTATACACCGTGTAGGACTAGATGAACTTAGATTACAGCACTGTGTGCATGCATTGCTAAATGTAAATCTATAACTTTCACAAAGAAGATTAATGTCATCAACTTTAACTATCAATTGTGTCATACTGCTTTAGAAAAAGTGATCTGTCGATCTTTGTAATTGTTGGTCTTTTAAGTTGCTGCTATTAG
Organism: Anania crocealis; assembly: GCA_949315895.1. Lineage (NCBI taxonomy): Eukaryota > Metazoa > Arthropoda > Insecta > Lepidoptera > Crambidae > Anania > Anania crocealis. Next base: position 2,636,512 of record OX438874.1, on the reverse strand, counting down.
GGCGTTGATTATTTAAACGTCGATCATATGATTGTCGACATTGGGTATCAAACCCACTTTAATTAAAGATCTTGGCCTATTTATTAATTCTAAGGTACATTTCGATATCCATATAGCCAATATTATAAGTAAAGCATTCCAGATGTTCAGTTTTACAATTCGAGTCAGCGATAACTTCAAAAAAGCATCTAATTACTTACTTCTATACAGGACACTGATCAGGTCTCAGCTAGAGTATGCGAGTGTTATCTGGAACCCTTTTTATGCCAAGTATGTGGATCAACTAGAAATTATGCAAGGCAAATTTCTTAAAACTACTAATTATAGGTGTTTTCACTCGAAGTCTCCCTATGACATATTACTGCGGGAGTTTTCACTCATGTCACTCGAGGCTAGGAGACTTCTTTTAGACCAAGAGGTGCTGTTTAACATTTGCAACAGTAAACTGGACTGTATAGACCTCACAAATCAAATGTACTATCGCGTTCCAAACCGGTTGCAATGTATACGTGACAGTCACGACCATCATTTATTTGAGCCCAATTTGTGTAGAACTAATGCTGGAAAACGTGACCCACTTCATCATCTTCTGAAGTCCTATAATACGTATTTCTTAGATGTCGATTTGTTTAAGCTTGCACCAACGGCATTCAAAAAACAAGTAAAACTTAAACTAGATGAAATGAATTATATAACTATCAATGCGTCTTGATTATAATGAATTTAAATTTTGTAGTGTTTTTTTAACTTGGACTGCTTTAAGTAACTGTAGGTATCATCTTGATATCAACAGTTGCTCTGGATAATTTGAAAAAGAAAAAGATTTATAAATTTGTCCGACTCCGTCATTATCCAGAGTTTTTTTTTATTCTCTTGTAACTTGTTTATTTAAATAATTCCATTAAAACCTACATAATTTCTATAAGTATTATTCAATAAGTTAGTATAAAATCAGAGGCAATATTATGTTTATGAGTAAGAAGGGGATAACGGTGCTGGTTGTACAATAAGTAATATTAATCCCTCGATCGTGAGTTATTCCAGACACAATTGAAATCAATTGTTATCGCGACAACCGGTTGTCTCATGGGGGTTGAGGGATTAATAACATAGATTGTAACCTTGATTGTACAATTGTTTATTGTCCTGAATAAATAAAAATATAAAATAAAAATAAAATAATGTGTTAGGCGTATAGTGCCGATAATAAAATAGTACACACTGAAAGAGTACTGCCTGTAGAAGACAAAAAGACGGAGAAACTTACTTTTTCTACCACCAATAATTCGATTCATTTATGCACTTGTCACTACACTTTCTTCGGCACTTATTTTAAAAATGTCAATGTGAAAGTATGGGCAACAAGTCTTAACGAAATCTTGTCGTAAGATCCACTGTGAAGTTTACTTAGAGTCATAGTTTTTGAAAAGGAAATGAAAAATCAATTTTAAATTGAAAATATGTAGCTATCTTGCACTTTTGTTAACTGAAAACAATAAATATTAGTTTCATAAGTGAAATACTACAAAATGATTCATTAGTTGCGCCAAATTTGATGTGAGTGAAGTAGCCTATTACACGGAATCGGATCCGTTCGGACTTCGGACACAAGCACATCACTATAACACACCCACTCCCGAACTGGCTCCCGGCCGCGCCCGAGTCGCGTGACAGCCCACACTATACATAATTGGATTAGCAATACCATCCCATTCCATCCACTTTGTTCTATCTAACATCGTAAAAATTCAACCAATTTTCTTGACCTCGTCCAATTAGATTGGCTATCTGTTAATTGATAAGGCTATGAGGATGGATGTGGAAAACCAATTTGGGTTTTATTGTTTTATGCATAAAGAAAAAGAGCAGGATTATTTGGTTAGAAACTGTTTTTTATGCAATTTAATTGAAATTTACAAATTGAAAAGATATTTCTTGAAACTAAGGCTCTTGATTTTTTATTCAAGGATTTGTATTTCAGAAGGATTACTTTTTATGTATTATGACCAATTTTGACTGAGTCCATCAACGCCCCGTTGGTGTAGTGTTTTAAATACCGGGCCAAGATCTCGGGGTCCCAGGTTCGATCCCCGGGTGGGGCAACCAAAAGTTTCGAATTTTCGAACGTTGCTCGGGTTTGTGATCACCAACCCGCATTTGGCAAGCGTGGTGATTATGCCAGTTCCCATTATCGCAGTGGTAACTTGAATTCGATGATGAATTCATTCCATTGTTAATTGAAAATAAATTTAAAATCCAGCTTATGAAATATAATTTACATATTTAGCACACAATTATTTTTTTAAGGAATAAAATTAATACATTTTAGGTTGATAACCTGCGACACTGTTTTTCCTAATTTACTTCCGTGTTTTACGAACTCTTAAGATTTTTTCATAATAAATAAGAAATATTATTTCATTGTGATTCCTTACAGCCTTTTTGATTGGTAAAAAATTCACAATAAATTTAAAAAAACACAACACAATAAAAAAATAGTATCAAATAATTCTTAATCCTATTCATCATTTAGCATTACAGATCCTGATCATACATCACTGGCAACGCTCAGATAAATCATTTTGTATGTCGTGTACAAATGCGCAGGCGCATCAATCTGCCGACAATAGACCCTGATTGTAGATGTTTATCATGCGCTAGATACGGTTCAGTTATTCGGTAAAGCATACATCATACTAAACAACCAAACAGATGCTCGCGACTTCCTTAGCGTGGAATTTAGAAAAACACTATCCCACGGGAACCGCGTATATATTTCCGGGATAAAAGGTATACTGTAGCCTATTCCATCAGGTAATCTATATCTGCGCCAAATTTCATTTAGGTCCGTTCAGCCGTTCTAGCGTGATTCAGTAACAAACATTCATTTAAACTTATCTATTTAATATTAGAAAGATAAAATATATGCCCGCTTGTTAATGCTTACTTATATGTGCCTATTACAATTAAATACATGCTAATTCGACATAAATTAAAATAAATCACCGACATGTATTTAGAAAGAAAGAAAGAAAGAAACATTTATTTGTCGAGACCCAGCATGCCATATGCTGATAAAAGTGTACAAAAATAAGTAGCAAAATAAAAACAATAGGAATAATCATCATCATCACATCAGCCGAACGATGCCCACTGCTGGGCATAGGCCTCCCCCAAGGAACTCCACAACGATCGGTCCTGTGCTGTCCGCATCCAGTGGCTTCCCGCGACCTTGACCAGATCGTCGGTCCACCTTGTAGGGGGCCTGCCCACGTAACATCTTCATAACCGTAGGGTTAAGTATGTAGTCAAGAGCAATTGATTATAAAAAATAAAAAAAATAGTTCACGCGTGCAGAGCCGCGAGCAAAACACTAGTTCACTATATGAGCGTGTTTCACCTTTAAAAAGCTTGAACTTTAGGAGAGTGTTTAGCCTTTTGACTCCATCGATACTTATCTCATTGATTTAAGTTCAATACAAACTCGATTGTAATAAAACGAGATATGAGATTGTCAGTCTCCATGACAGACAGATAGCTTTTTCTTGCTGTGGTGATATTATTAAAATAATGCTAAACTGACTGGTGGCTAAAAAAACATGTGCCGTCTAAAAGATAAAAGCCACCAATTTTGAATAGAGTTGCTTGACAAATGTTAGTAGTTAGTTTTCTGGTTAGTTGCTGTCCCACTTTGATTAAAAAAACTTCCCCAAACGTAGAGAAATAAGGCGTCCAAAAATAATGTTTTTAAAATGCACCACCACTTTTGAGTTCTTAATTGATAGCTATCACTGATTTCCTTTTGTTGCTGTGCCATTTAAATTTAAGTAAATCCACTCCCAGAGGGAAAATTGCGTAAAACTAAGCAAAGCAATTATTAAAAGTCGATAATTAATAATTGTCAATGATTTTTGTTTGTCTCCGACTAACTTTGAGTTGAGGGACTTCGAGCTATACGCTATAGAACAAAAGAAAATCATCAAAATCAGTCAGCTTGAAGAAATCTACCTTTTATGTAAGAAAATCATCAAATGTGTCTTTTTTGGTTACTAAGTGTCTTAGGTTTTAGTGCTCTTATATTTTTAAGCGGATAACGTGGTCGACCTGAAAACCTATATCATTTAAAAATTTATCATTAATTAGCATAGCATTTATCTCCTCTATCATACAATAGCTGATGTGGTAGGTAGATACACATTTGTTCAATGTTGTGCCAGATATGTCAAACGCATTGTCAAACTGACAGTGTTGCATTCCTGACACATTCTAATTATAGTGTTGTCAGATTTCGAAACATTATGATTAAAATTCGCATAATAGCAAGAGCAGTATAAATTGCTTATTTATGATCGCTTAGATTTCATTTGAATTATAATTTAAAGAAACTACGAGTACAACAATAAAATCACTCGGGTAGAGATTGACAGTTGAAAATATAGTACGGGTGGGTACTATATTTTCGCACAAACCCAACTCGAAAAACAAATTAATGAATTATAGTAAAAACTAAAGTTCACAACATTCACTAGTTTTTTCGTCATTCACTTGTCTTTTGACATTTGCTTGATTATGTATTTGTAAATGTTACTTTTTTAGGGTTCCGTACCCAAAGGGTAAAAACAGGACCCTATTACTAAGACTTCGCTGTCTGTCCGTCTGTCCGTCGCTCTGTCACCAGGCTGTATCTTAAGAGCCGCGATAGCTAGACTGTTGAAATTTTCACAAATTATGTATTTCTGTTGCCGCAATAACAACAAATACTAAAAACAAAATAAAATAAATATTTAAGAGGGGCTTCCATACAACAAACCCGTTTTATGGCTTTTTTGGTACGGAACTCTTCGTGCTCGAGTCCGACTCGCACTTGGCCAATTATTTTAGAAAATAGATTAACTATTTTGCGGACGTAGATTACATTTTCGTAACTAAATGAATACGAGTACTTTTTTTTTTTGCTCACTCTCAACTTCTCAACGAGTCTCCTACTAGCATCTGCGTTATTAATGTCTATTTAGATTAGATTTTAAAAGCATATTACTGGTATCATCACATAATCACATAGTCATACGTGTCTCCTCTTAAAAAGATTATTACCTACAGCCAAATTTAATTTCCAAAGACACCCATCTCATTCATTCATACTTAATAGGCATGTTCATTGATCAAGCTAAATTGGTACAATCAAGTTCTAAATGCTTGTCTATCTTGAACCTTGTATCAATGACTATAAGGAATATAAATACTTGTTTTATCGTAACGCTAGTCATAGCAGTGACACTGGCTTGTTCACAAGGCAAATTATTTTTAAAGTAGATGAAACTGAGCATTCATTTGGTAATATGTGGGCGAGAGACACAGTAAAATATAGCGCTGTATCAGTATCTTCACTTCACACAAGGATGGTAACTACTACAATAGCATGAGTAGAATACTAGAGTTAATTACATGCTTACTCTCTTCCTTTTTTATTGTATTTAGTATTTTTTATAAATTCTAGAAAAACATAATATTATGATGTCCGCATATAAATAGTCACTGTAGCACTAATACACGAGTTTTAGGTGCAATGGGTATGACGCTTTTCATTTTAATTATTAATATATTTTTTAAATGCATTATATTATCTAGGATTTTTGTAGGAGTGCTGTGCTGGCTACGAATTTATCTCTATTTTTAAAACAATACATTGATTGATGATGTTTTGCTATCTGCAAATAAGATACATATACAATAATAATATTCTCAATCAGTCAAGTCACCGTATCATTATAAATTATTAATAGTGAAATAACCATTTACGGAATCTTTCGTCTCTTTATGCCTTAATATTCTGTTCCCTCACGTAATGAAATGAAATGAAATGAAAAGATTTATTTCTAAGAAAGTGGTGGTATAAGATCTTATTATAAATAGTTCAGCACATTCTGCTACTAATAGCGTAGAAATATTCATTTATAATACGTTCTATATCATTAGTAGAACCATGCATTAGACTCGCAGACATAGAAATAAAATATACAGTATCTATTCAATTAATAAAAATTAAATAATACAATTAAAACACAATAATAGTCGTATATCCTCGTTAGTCGTCAATTAATTTATACGAAGTCATCCTTAATACTCATGTTCATAAAGTCACTTATAGAATAGAAACACTCTTTTATTAGCCAATTTTTTAGACTGTATTCAAATTTATGTAATGTCATATCTCTTATACTAGGAGGAAGCTTATTGTATATTTTTATCGCATTGCAGTACACATTATTGGAATACAATTTCAGTCTACTAGGTGGTACATAAAGCTTACTTTTGTCTCTTCTTCCTCTTTTGTTTTCATGCATCTCGCTCTTTAAAGGAAAGATGAGGGGGTGTCTTTTCACAAATAAACAAATGTCAAGTATATATTGGCATGGCAAAGGTAAGATTTTAAGTATTAAACGTATTAAAAATAAGAACCTTATGATTTCAGCATAAAATTGTACCCATAACATTTCATGATTTTCCGATGTCAAATTAAATTGTGAGTTAAGCTACTACTCGTATGTACTGCTTATAGGTTGACTGTGGCAAGGAGCAATGGCCAGAAGCAAAAAATTCTTATTATCGTCTATGTTACGGATATTGGATTCTAGGTTAGATCCGGTTCGATAGACCACGACAAGCAACATACATTTAGACCTTGACTGAGTTCAAAGTAAGATAAAATACTATAGGAAGTCCGTAGATTGTCCTGATCGAGTAAAGAGAAGAAAGTTTTCAAGAAAACGCCAGTTACGAGGTCCACGTTTGATTCCCAGGCGGCTCAATGTCAAAAACACACTTTTCTATAGTGTGTTTCTGTTTTTATGCTGTTGTACTTAAGTTGTTTTTGAATCAATGAAACAAAAGCTCTATAGGTAACTTGCTTTGGGATTAGAATATATATTTGTGATGCTATCTACATTTTGTTTATATTGTGGTTTTTTTGTAGCAATTAAGTATACAATAATAAAAAATGAAAACTTCTTATTGAGAACTACTAAAAACACTAAACGAGTAACTGTTAATTTTAAATGAATGACTGAACGCGATATATAGTTATATTGTTACTGGTACATTAACACTAAAGTGAGTCAAATCACTTTAATTTCTGCAAATAGGCCCCTTAAGGCGTTTAACACGTCCTAATACTTTGACCTAGGTACTACTGCTTCGGGACAAAATTGGACCAGTGCCGAGAAGAAGCAGCGATAGTAACTCTGTCAAATTAGTCAAACTCTTCTTAAGTAATCATCTATACTAATATATAAAGCTGAAGAGTTTGTTTGTTTGTTTGTTTGTTTGTTTGTTTGTTTGAACGCGCTAATCTCAGGAAGTACTGGTCCGAATTGAAAAATTCTTTTTGTGTTGGATAGTCCATTTATCGAGGAAGGCTTTAGGCTATAGAATATTACGCTGCGACCAATAGGAGCGAAGCATGAGTGAAAAATGTGGCAAAAATAGTCGCGATCATAATAATAGAAATTGACGCGAACGAAGTCGCGGGCAACAGCTAGTGTTACAATAAGATACATGCTTGTGAGAGGTACGACCATTTAATGATATACTTTTTCATAAAAAATGTTTCCTTGCTTCGGCTAATCCCTTTACAAAACACACCCTCTCTTCTACTTTTTAGCGTCGGTTGAAAAGTGACAACATAACATTTTAGTGTTTGTAATTACAGCAAGAGTCGTAAAACACCCGGGACTATATCTGAAGTGGGTCGCTCATAACTGAATGTTGTAATTGCTTTTCAGTAGAAACAGAGTATACTTTATTTGATATTTTAGCAACTTAATTGCACTTATAATATCAGTATATAAACTTGAAAAAAAAATTTTTTTTTTTTCCGTCCCGTCTGAGACAAAATTTTTCAAGTTTATATACTGAGAAACAGAGTACTTTCAGTTCTGTTGTCTAGCGCAGTAATAATCAATTTAGTATTTGTATTTAAATATTACCTACTAATAAAAGATAGTAACATTTTTATGGGAGGATTGTAATCATTTATAGGGGATACCGGGGTTGGGTTAATACGTAAACAGGTAGGTTTTACTGGTAGGTATACGTTTTTTTTTAAATAAAGCAACATACATTATTCTGGTGGCAAAGTAAACTATTCAAAATATTATTTTGTAGAAATCGGAAACAACCAAAAACCACCAACATCTAGGTTCGAGACAACATACAAAATTGATTTTTCTACAGTGACCCGTCCGAGGATCGAAGCTCAGAATGACACCATGAAAACCGGTGTATACCAACGCCACTTCGCCACAAAGGTAATTTATTTGTGAAAGAGTGCTAAGTCATTCGATTAAGCCAATAATGCGAGGCGATTTCTTTGAAATTTATCCTATAGCTAAAGCGGCTCCATCTCTATACCCCAGCCTCCCATCTCCGTGGAAAATTCTCGACGGTACAAAACAATAAATTTTCATGTCGCTATCTCGGTTTGAACATCTTGATATAACAAACTGTTGTTTTCCGACCTTGTTAGAGTTGTTATGGACAAGAAATTGTGTTAGTTCTTATATTAGTATTCTCATAAATTATATGTAAATTATGGGAATATGGTAGCGTCGTGTGGTGTCAGCACATCAAAAGTATCTCTTATCTTCCTATGGGTGTCGTAAGAGGCGTCGGAAGAAGTAGGTACTGCCAGAAGACGACGGGCAGCAGAGCGTTTTCTATACCATTTGCGAAACTGCTATCGCAAGATCCGCCTATTAAACGTGTTGATTATGGCAAAGCTGGGCCTTGAACCGTTATTTTTGTAACCAGTATTAATACGTTTTTACCGTTATAAGGCATTTCGTTCTCGTATACGTTCAGAACAAAATGAGGGCTAACAAAGGCTCTTGATAATATAATGGTTAATGCGAAAATATAAAGCTGGTAAGATGTAGATGAAATTAGTGATCATCATCAGGAGATCATGTGATGTGAACAGTCTTTTTGAATGGCTGCTAACGAAATAAAATGTATTTATAAAGCAACATGGCGAATGCTACAATAATATCTTGGGGTACTTTGAAAAATTTATACGATACTCTACTTGTGTCGGTGACATTTTACCCATCCTCCTCTATTCCTTAATATACATTTTCGCTGACGTTTCACCAATAATTCGCTGGAAAAATAATACTTATTGTTAAAGTTTAGTATGATGGAGTTTGAAATAAAAGTGTTACTCGCACAGGCGCCATTTTGCCACAGCCAAGTATGTTTACAGTAGATTGGATATCCAAACAGCCGCGGATTTTTATTGTTTCAAAGATTTACGATATTTCTGGATTGTATTTCTTTTTTTTAAGAATAAAATTGATTGTTGATTCTAGAACAACTTTAAGTTAGTTGTAATTTATAGATTTATTTCTGAATTATATAATTTGATTTGATCCAATTCGATTTGTAATAAACACAAGGGCTTACAGGCTTTACAACTTGCAAAATAAAAGGAATGGAACCTGAGGCGTCATCTGAAAACAGTGTCCATAATTTCGACTTACTCATTCCAAAGTTTTAGAGAATCTGAAAGAAATAGATATATCCGAATGTACAAGATTCGCGTTTTAAAGTAAAGAGTCTGCTTATTACGTGACCTTTATCCTATCCTACTTTATCCAGTTAGAATAAAGCTTTGTAAAAGTCATAAATTTGCAAGTGGCATCTTATTGATTAGCTAAGGCTGGATGTGTTATCAATACATTTACTGTCGGTGAAAGTTACAATACATTACAGACAACAGCACGTCAACCTACCACGACGTAAAATTTTCTCAATTGATATTGATCTCTACTTGTTGGACTTAAAGTTGAAGATCAATTCAATGACCTTTAATTTTTTGGGTAGGTTAACTTGCCACTGTCTGTACATTAAATGAGAAAAGGAATCTATTGCTTTGTTTTGCTTAGTAAATAGTTTTAATCCAGAATTGAAAGTAAAGGTAAAAAGGAGTCATAAACAGATAACATACTGTAAGCCAACTGCCTTATGGCAGTAAGGTTATGGTGTATAAAAACGTTTTTACAAGCGATCGCTTTCAACGACAACGCGGCTTTAGTACGCTCGTAAATAGATACTTTATGTTTGTGAATATATTTTTTAACATTCACACTATGTACTTATCGGGTCGGTTAGGTATGTCAAAGCTCATTGATTTCTAGTGCTTTGGTATTATGTGCTAACGCTTAACGGAAAACATATGGCACTGGCACAATCACCTCGCTTGCCAAATGCGGGTTCGCGATCACAAACAAGAGCAATTTTCGAAAATTCTAAACTTTTTATTGACCGACCTGGGGATCGAACCCGGGACCTTGAGATCTTGGCCCGGTATTTAAACCCTAGACCAACGGGGCGTTATACCCTCGCTTGTGGGCTTGTATACCCTTGTTGTAAGGACCATCTAGACTGACTACCGCCTTTAGAACCTGGTTAAGTCGAGACGCCAATCAAAACCGAACAATCAACTTTAGTTGTTCCCAAGGGATAGATAACTGTCTTAGAACCCGCTAGTAATTTAATCAGAAGGTAATACAACTAATGGAATAGCGTAATATTATTAAATCAATTTGTTTTAAACGGTAATTTTACCTACCTTTTGTAGGTTACTGGCGAAATCTACTCTTTCATGGTATAAAAGGGCGTAACCTATTTTTTACGTAAACTTAGAAGCAATTTGTTTAAAGATATAAGTAAGATAATTACAGCTTCAAAAGACTGAAATATATTAAGAGGAAATACAAGGGCTGTTTTTCCATACAAACGAAGTCCCCTGTTTCCTCCCTGGATAAAGCCAGTAGAGCAATAATTTTTATTACAAAAATCTATGGCCACTATTAGCATGTTTCTATGTTTTCTGTTTTTTTGTAAATTTATTAATAAAAAAAGATATGAGCCCTCAAAAATCGAAAAAAATCGCCAGGATTTCCGCTGTGTTCAAACATCCAGAAAACAAATTTGGCAAAATTTTAGAAAAAAAGGAGATACATACGAACACGGCCAAAGCCTTTCTTTAATTTTTAATGGAAAAAGTATTTAAATCGGTCTAGTTTTGGAAAAGTAATCGGGGGACTACGAAACGTTGATTTGGTGTGCTTTTAGTAGGAATTTTCGGTCCAAGAAGCAGTTGTCTCTTTCGCACTCTGCGGTGAAGGCGTTTGGCACTGCGCGGCAGCAATAGATTTTACAAATACCTATTTTTCAATTCTCTCTCCCGTAGTGTTTCCTCTTATAAGGAAACACTTTATCTTTATCCTGGCGGAGGCTTTATCCATGGAGGAAACAGGGGACTACGTTTGTATGGAAAAACGGCCCTTGTGTTTCCTCTTAATAAATACAACCAATGTACATAACAATTATCTAGATATAAATGTTTCTTGTACAACTTTTGCTGTGCCCAAGTCCTTAGAGATACCATTCGGGTTTTTCTTTCGGACGGACCTATCACTGGAATTTTTCCAAAGGGTTTTAATCAGTTCTTTTTTATAGAGTATTCAGTATTAAAACCTGACTAGTTGGTAACAATTTTAGCCCGCTACTACCACGAATTACCCAGATATTATGGTCTTGACAGACTGACGGACGGCCAACAATTTCCCGTTTGAAGTACGGAACCTTAAACAAAGGAAAAACTTGACTTGGATATAATGCTTCAATTTAAGGTAATTTCATTATTATAATGGAAAGATAAGTGTTCTAAATATGTTTTATTATATAATTTGCGACTTAAAAGTACTCTACCATGAAGCTACTTTATTGGAGTTATTAGATTTGGTGTTTATCCATATACTATGTACCTTATTTTTTATCATCATCATCATCATCATCAGCCTATCGCAGTCCACTGCCGAACATAGGCCTTTCCAGTTGCACGCCACTTAGGTCGATCCACGGCTTAATTTTTTACTAGCGGCCCTTCCCGGCTTCGCACGGGTGAACCCGTTAAGTTTTAGTAAGGATACCTAATCGTTTATAGCAGTAAATATAGCCTATGTCACTCAGGGTGAATGCAGCTTTCCAATGGTGAAAGAATTTTTGAAATCTGCGCAGCAGTTTTTGAGTTTATTAATTACAAACATACACACACACAAATACAAATCTTTCTTCTTTATAATAAATAAATAAATAAATAAATATTTAAGACATGCCTCACAGGGCCACACAGAGCCATCTAGTCCCAAATTAAGCTACTATTAAGTACCCTGTCGTATGGGGTACTAGACAACCGATAAACTTACATAAATACTTTTTTTTTGTAAATACATACTTATAATACATAGAAAACACCCAGACCAGTACAAACAGACATGTTCATGCACACAAATATTTGTACTGTGCGGGGATCGAACCCGCGACCCATGGCTCAGAAGCAGCGTTTACTACCGCTGATCCAAATGGTCGTCAAAATACATAATATTAGTGTAGAAGTTTAGATGAAGTAAGATTTCGTCAACAAATAATGTTTTCGTAGCTCACATTGGTTAGCCAAAGGTTGTGGGTAAATGCCCTGCTTAGGGTAAGTAGTCAAGATTTTTATTCAAGATATTGTATTTTTAAGGAAGACTTTTGATATTTACGATATTAAATATCAATAAAAACGTAGCCATCAGTAAGTTAAAGACGATGCTCTCACAAAGCACACCAATAGACAATCGATAGCAATAGTATCGATAGTCTAAATAAAGATAGTTGAACTCGGAAATTCCTAGAAATCCCAAGTCCGAAGGTTACGCACGAGTTTGACGGACAGACGTCTAGTCGATTTGGCATGTGCTAGCCTAGTCTAGTAGTTAGTGTGTTAGTATATCTTAGGGTGAGCGCATATTGTTATATATTATTTTATAGTCAACTAACTGTTGCCCGCGACTTCGTTCGCGTCAATTTCTGTTATGATCGTGATTATTTTTGCAACATTTTTCACTAATGCTTCGCTCTTATTGGTCGCACCGTAATGTTATATAGCCTAAAGCCTCCCTCGATAAATGGACTATCCAACACAAAAAGAATTTTTCAATTCGAACCAGTACTTCCTGATATTAGCGCGTTCAAACAAACAAACAAACAAGCAAACTCTTCAGCTTTATAATATTAGTATAGATATTATTATTTGAAAACGAAAAATGAATGAATAACGGACTGACTAGCGGTATCAGTGCGGTCACCATGTTGTTCCATGTGACATCTTAATTATTCCGTATCGATAAAATATTACATTGAAATAGACTCTAAAATATTTTTATCAGTTTTGTGAGGTTAATACTGCTGTTTGTAGGCCTTTATTATTTAATAGCTGTTCCCCGCGATTTCGTCAGCGTCAATTTCCGTTGTTCTGATCGCGATTATTTTTGCAACATTTTTCACTCATGCTTCGCTTCTATTAGTCGTAGCGTGATGTTATATAGCCTAAAGCCTTCCTCGATAAATGGACTATCCAACACAAAAAGAATTTTTCAAATCGGACCAGTACTTCCTGAGATTAGCGCGTTCAAACAAACAAACAAACTCTTCAGCTTTATAATATTAGTATAGATTATCATAGTATGTCGCTATCTATGACTTATGAAACTGAAACGCGGTCGCTTAATAAGTATATTATGGGTCTCGTAAGAATGCTCAAGGGCGCACAGCGGGCAATAGAGAGAGCAATGCTTGGCATTTCACAGCGTGATATAATCAGAAATAAGGAAATCTGTGGGAAAATAGGATAACCGACATCGCTTTAAGAACAGTGGAGCTGAAGAGGCAGTGAATGTGACACATATCAAGATGAAACAAAGACCGTTGCAGTGGAAAGGGGAATCGTGACCGCGCACTGGACGATGCTCTAGAATTGACCCCATCAGGGGAACCAACAATCTGGTGAAAGTCACGGGAAGGCTCTGGATGAGGGTGACGCCAGACGCTTTCTTTGTGGAGATGCTTAGGAGAGGCCTAAGTCCAGCTGTAGGCGGCGTTTGGCTGAGATTATGTATCTCAGTAAAAGATAGACCAACCAGAGACTAGTTGCCCAGATATTTTCAACTGAAAAAAAACAAGATCAGGAAGAATGTAAGTTTTTTTTTAATTATCGCTGTGACGTTATGTAGATAGGTAGCCTAAATGAACATATTTCGGTGTGGGTTAGATTCCAGCCTGAGAAAAAAAAAGTTTGAGAGATATTTTACTCGTAGTTGCAATTAAATTGCTAAAATATTATAATAACTGAGATAAGGAAGATTTTGTGTTCGAGTCCCACCCAAGGAAGTCAGATTTTTTGTTGCAAGAATTGTTTAAAAAACTCTTTTAGTCGCATACAACTTCGCAACCAATTACAATCCTTTTCGCTAACCACTTAGAAAGTTGAGCCTACTTCTAACTTTTAGCTCGAAAGTTAGGCATTAGATGTTCAGACTTTCTGGCTAGGAAAAGTTCTATTCGGACTGACTTTTGAAGTCCTGTTAGGAACTGGAATTGAATGTTTTGATCAATAAACCTATAATGCAAAATCTGATGCTACTTAAATAATAAATTAATAAATGTTGAAAAACATCACACTGGTGACACACACAATGTGAACAACAAGCTAAAAGTTTCTCAGCGAGCTATAGAGAGAGCTATGCTCGGGGTATCTCTAAGCCTTAGAGATACCCTTACAGTCTAAGGGATAGAATCCGAAATGAAGTAATTCGACAGAGAACCAAAGTTACCGACATAGCTACTCGGATAAGCAAGCTGAAGTGGCAGTGGGCGTCACACTTGTCGCAGAACTGATGAACGATGGAGTAATCGAATTCTGCAGTGGAGACCGCGCATGGGTAAACGTAGTGTTGGACGCCCCCCTGCTAGATGGAGCGACGATCTGCGTAACTGGATGCTCAAAGCTCAAGATCGCGTAAAGTGGCGTGCCTTGGGAAGCTTATGTTCAGCAGTGGACTGCCGCAGGCTGATTATGATGATGATGGACAACATCACATACATTCTGATCACAAAGTAAGTAACTATTGAAAGCACTCGAATTATGGAAATCAAAAAGAACGAAGGTACTAACAACACTAGACCCGAGAAAATGAAGAAAAGTACTTTTTTTCTACATTGACCTGTCTGGGAATATGAAGGAGGTGACCTTGTATATCGGTGTGTACGCCACTCTGCTATGGAGGTCGTCAAATTCAGATACGAACCCATGGTGTCTACAGGTAGTAAGCAGGCAGTCAAAGAGGGTTTTAAGGAGAGCTTCTGACCCAACCCGTGTTGCGGAGTTATTTTAAGGACCAACTTCTTTTTGTCAATCGGTTAAAATATTGGGACGTTTCGCCTCAAGGGGCCTATTTGTCATTAATTCCGCCTTTAGTACCATTTTTTGCGCAAGATTATGAAAAAAATAATTAACAACCTCTGTTTGAGTTTTAAATAATTTTACTTCAACTTTGCAGCCAATCAATTGCGCGTCTGCGCTAGAAGCGATCTTTGCTTTAAGGCAAATTACATCTAGTATTTATTGAATCTCAGTAAACTTATCGTTTAGTTGTTTATAAAATCGAATTTGTCGCTAACGCCAAAAGCGGCCGCTTTTAGCAATAATGTACATACGAAAGAATGCCAGAAAGAAAAGCAGTTAAGAGTGATTCAATAAATACTAGAGGTAATTTTCTAAAATGATACTGTTCTAGTTTTTTGACAGCTGATTTTGTTTAGAAGTAATAAAATTAAATCAATGGGGGCAGACTTAGCTATAGTATTCGCCTTAAGATATTACTAAATTTTACTCTGCAGTAACTTCGACCTTAACCGATCAATTGCGAATACTGTATTTCGGTACAAGATTAATACATTTTTGGCGTCAGCTCAAATTTGCGATATGCGTCGGTATCTGAGTAACTTGCAATATATTTAAATTCTGCTCTGATAGATTTACGAAGAACGCGCTTGTTTACACTGAAGAGATTTAAAAAAAATCTATTTATTTATTTAATATTTACTGTAGGTACACATTAGAACAAAGAGTTCGAAAGAAGTACTTAATGTCAGGCGGCATTCTATACCAATTAATTATTGGGGCGAATATTAATATTTTGTTGAGTTGACTAAGACTTCAAGAATCAAATTACCAAATACGAGTAACATACGATATTTCCGAGTCAACGTAACGTAAAAAAAAATCCGACTCAACATTATGTCGAAAAGTTTTTTTTATTGTACAACAATTTTGTTTTTCTACAAACTAAAACTGAAACCCAGCTTATTGCTATAATGTTTGAAACCTGATCAAAAAAAAGATCAATACCGTAAAAGTGATGCGTCATATTCTGTGCGTCATACGCAATTTTGATCGAGGCCAAGAAAAAACTTAAACTGTTTTAGAACCGCAACAGTTTTATCTTTACTCAATCATCATCATCAACAGCCTATAAGTACTGGGCACAGGCCTCTCCAAAAGGAACATTTGCCACAATCGCCACGCCTGGCAGGCGGGTTGGCGATCGCTCTTTAGTCAATGGTAGAATGAAGATGCTGCTTTGCGTCTTTTCTACTCTAGCACTCTTAATGTCGCCTCTTTCGACACCCATAGGAAGGAAAGAGATGGCAATATTCTTATAACGTGCCGGCAACACACGACACACTACATACAGGATGAAATTTTAATCATCGTCCAAATTTCAATATAACAATCTACGAGACTGATAGGTATAGCATGGTGTATAAAATTATTAAAATAAAACACCTAGAAATGATCTGCCAAAATTTGAAATTATAGATACGACCTCCTCGCAACACTCTTTTTACGCGATGCGCATCACATTCATCCATTACGATACTATTCATAAGTTGCTGATTTTCCCTTCATACCTCCACAGGGTGGTCCTAACCCTAAAGTAAAAATTGAAATGTATTTTGCGATAAATATTTTCGAGTGAAAACTTGACTTACATTATTTACTTCATAACCGCTTGTAGACTTTTTTTCCAGACATAATTAAAATGGGGACAACTCCCTCCAAAAAGTCTACAAGCGTTTATATGGGCTCTAAATACGATTAAAAAAAACGGCTATAAAATTTTTTTAGTCATCCTGTATATCCAAATCTATTTGGCAAGATTTCTTAAGAGAACATCGACAAGCTGCGGTCGAACTACGGCACCGCAATGACGTTTGCCTCCGACGTTAAACTGATTGCGGTTTATTCAATTAATTGCAGTTTATAGCCGCCTGAGGTCAACGGATTTCTGAAGGCAATTTTAGAAGAGGCGCTTTTACACGTCCCTATAGTAAAGTAAAGTAACATTTAACATCTCACTGTAGAGCAAAGGCCTCCATCATTGAATTCAGTTACCACAGCAATGATGGGTACAGGCGTAATCACCACGCTTGCCAAATGCGGGTCGGTGATCACAAACCTGAGCAATATTCGAAAATTCGAAACTTTTTGTTGCCCAACACGGGGAGAGAACTATAATAGAGACCCGGAACTCCTGAGCTGATAATAATATTTAAACCGCTAGACCAACGGGGCGTTAAGAGGAAATACAAGGGCTGTTCTATCATACAAACGTAGTCCCCTGTTTCCTCCCTAGATGAAGCCAGTAGAGCAATAATTTTCATTACAAAAATCTATGGCCACTATTAGCATGTTTCTATGTTTTCTGTTTTTTCATATATTAATTAATAAAAAAGATATGAGCCCTCAAAAATCGAAAACATTCGCCTGATTTTCTGCTGTGTTCAAACATCCAGAAAACAAATTTGACAAAATTTTAGAAAAAAAGGAGAACATACAAACACGGCCAAAGCCTTTCTTTAATTCTGCGGTGAAGGCGTTTGGCACGACGCGACAGCAATAGACTTTACAAATACCTATTTTTCAATCATCTCGCCCGTAGTGTTTCCTCTTAACATATGTCTGAAAACAATTCCAGAAGAGGCGTTATTACTCGTCCCAATAATTTAACTTATCACTGCTTCGGGACAAGTGTGGGAAAAGCTTACCAAGGTTTTAGAACAGACATCGTTAAGGTTTCCATTGATATGTCACATTTTTTTCAGATCATCTGAAACAAAGAAATAAACATATAATCTTACTTTTTACTATATTACCAATTGAAACACGTCATAGGTTAGTTTGTATCCCGGAAAAACATTCGGTTACTATGGGATAAATATATTTTTGTTTCATATTAAAAGGGATTGAGATGATTTTTTGTGTAGGTATTTTAGTTAGAGGTCATCATGGTATAACATTAGCTTTACTCTATAATAGAGACACTTCAAATAGTTTCATTTTGATAGCGTGCTTACTTTATTCCTACAAAGCCGATAGCAACAGTTCTAAAGTAAATGATTATTTTTAAATCTCAGTTAAACCTCACCTTCGTTTGAGTGGAAATAATATCCCACGGGAACCGTACATTTTCCAGGGATTAAAAGTAGCCTATATGCGATTTATTTCTGTGCAAAATTTCATTAAGGTACGTCCATCCGTTCTGACGTAATTGAGCAACAAACGTCCATCAAAAACTTTCGTATTTATTTATAATATTCCTAAGATTTAGGTACGAGTATTAGTGTAAACAAATAAAAAATCATCGACCCAATAAACTAAATCAAAGATTAAAAAGTGCGCAGATCAGACACTCGGCTGAAAGCTAAACAAAATTAACTGACGGCGGCGCCTTTGATCCGTGAGAGAACGCAGGCGCAGCGAATAGTTGGCCGAGTACTAATACACCGGTCCTGGCTTTAATCTTTTAAAAACCATGCTTGAGTGATGTCACAGAACATGAAAGTGCAATCGAAGATATGTGTTGATTTCTAGTTTTAGGCCCACGTATAAACCAATCCAGACATTAAGGAAAATGTTGGCCGTATTAAAATCAATAATAAACTGACACAGTGTATGAATTAAGCAATTTTGTCAGTCAAAAGGTTATTGAGTAGAAAGTGCACATTTAAGAAATTCTAGGTACCTTTACATATCGTTTCGATGAATGAATATGAATATCGATAAATATATATTTTTGATAGTTGAAATCACAAAACAAACACGCCATTATAATTGTAAAAAGCCTATTAAACGCTATGAACGCGTGTTCCATCCTAATCCTATTTAAAGATTTCTACCATGTACCTTGTTTTTTATGAGTTTCCGATATTTCGGCACTTATGCA
Source organism: Anania crocealis (assembly GCA_949315895.1). Taxonomy (NCBI): domain Eukaryota; kingdom Metazoa; phylum Arthropoda; class Insecta; order Lepidoptera; family Crambidae; genus Anania; species Anania crocealis. The sequence continues at coordinate 2,617,340 of OX438874.1, read as the reverse complement.
AGCGCCATGATCGCGTAAGAAGTTCTTCCGCGTTCATGGTTCTAATAACTAACTCTTGCGACTATCGCATGAAAGTTTAAAACAGTATACTATTTCAAGATTCTGAAGAACTTAGACCGCGATACTGGTTTATGCATACGGGTCCAACTAATTTTAGGACCGTATGGTTTACGTTCAAGTTTACTGCGTTACCCGCATTCTTCGCGAAATGTTTCTATCTACTATAACTAACATTCGCAAATTATAGTAGACTAACGTTCTGCCCGCGACTTCGGTTATATCGCGCTGCTAAGGAATCACTTCAAATTTGCGCAATCGCTCTCTATACTTAAGAGGAAATACAACGGCCGTTTTTCCGTACAAACATAGTCCCCTGTCTCCTCCCTGGATAACGCCAGTAGAGCAATAATTTTTATTATAATAATTTATGGCCACTATTAGCATGTTTCTATGTTTTCTGTTTTTTCATAAATTAATTAATTAAAAAGATATGAGCACTACGAATTCGAAAAAAAATTGCCAGTTTTTCCGCTGTGTTCAAACATCCAGAAAACAACTTTGGCTAAATTTTAGAAAAAAAGGAAAACAATACGAACACGGCCAAAGCCTTTTTTTAATTTTTAATGAAAAAAGTATTTAAATCGGTCAAGTTTTGGAAAAGTAATCGGGGGATTACGAAACGTTGATTTAGTGTGCTTTTAGTAGGTATTTTCGGTCCAAGAAGCAGATGTCTCTATCACGCTCTGCGGTGAATGCGTTTGGCACTGCGCGACAGCAATAGATTTTACAAATACCTATTTTTCAATTCTCTCGCTCGTAGTGTTTCCTCTTAAGTATGCCGGTTTAAAATAATATAGCACCACCGCTTCTCATCCTATAGGGTGTACTACCAGAAGAAATACAGCAACGTATGCTCCTCACCACTGGTCACACTAGTATGGTTATCGAAAAACCACATTCGAAACGTGATGATTACGGAAAATAATAAATAATAATAATAAATAAATGTGGACAACATCACATAGGTACATTGTTCTGATCCCAATTTGAATAACTATTTAAAGCATTCGAGCAGCAAGCAGACCCGAGAAAATGTAGAAAAACACATTTTTTCTACATTGACCCGTCCGGGAATCGAACCCGGGACCTCGGAGCTGGCGACACCTTGAAAACCGGTGTGTACGCCAAACCGCCACGGAGGTCGTCAAAATAAATCGTGTCTATGTTCAGCAGTGGTCTGTGAACTGATGATACTAAATTGTGAAGTTGTTGACTTCCCATACAACTTTCTCTGGGGCTGGTAACTTTTACATTTGTGGTTTCTAATATTGTTTGTAATATTAGGTGTTAAAATATGAAATTGCCGTTTTGTATGGACGAAATTGAGAAAAGTCATTTTTCCATACTAACAATTTTTTAGTTTTTTTAAAAACGCCTGAACTGTTTTCGATGCAATTTAAGGTGAAAATTAGATGGTTATAAAGCTACGCATTATAGTATTTAAATTTCTGAAAATCAAAGTATATAATACAAATATACTTAATTGAAGCAAGAAGGTCAGCTGACACATTGTAAGGGGTCTTTTCAACGACTTCCTTTGAAGTAATAGGCACTAGTATTGCATTTTTTTTTTAGTCAAAAGTTACTTTATTTAGTTTTTGATACAATACAAAAAGAATTACGCAATAATATGACTATACTTCAGAGCTATAAACAAAATAAAAAGTGGGAAAATAATCGGCAATTTCATACTTTAACCCCTATTATTAAAAACGTTTTTTTTTCTTACTGTTCTGTTCTGATTTATATGTAAAATATCAGTGTGTGTTTTTTAAACGAGAAAACTTTGGCATAGCAAAAAAGTTAAAAACTGTTAATAACGCAAAATAAATCCGTAAAATTATCTTACATTTTAATACTAAATATTTTGCAAAGTAAGCAACTTGATATTATAGAGGTTAAGGTAAGGAATTACTGGTTTGATTAAATTATACCTTCCGGAGGTTATAATTCAATCAAACCAGAAATTCCTTCAAGACCCTGTGGAATCGAGTTAGCTTAGCAGTGTATACGTTTCTTTATTAAAATATGAGTACTTTGAGATAAGATGTTATGTTTTTTTGCTTATAAATATTTTAAAAATAATATAACAGAAATCACATAATACGTAAGTTAATTTGCATGTCACATGAAAAAAACATGACGTTAACGCGGTCTTTAAGCCACTCGAATTACACTTGAAATTAATTTCTATCTTTAATATTTCATTTAAAACATAGGTATTATTGCTGCCTAAACGAGTCCTAAAAAATGCATAATAATTTCATTTCATTGATTAAAAATATACAGTTTTATGATTGATGGGTGCCCTTCGGTTCGCGTAAAATTTAAAGTCCTAATTTCATTTGGCCGAACCGTATTGGCCTAAACTTATAACGTATAATCATTGTCTAGTCTAACAGTTGTTTTCGCACTGTTATAGTTTGGTCTAAACATTGAAAACCCTAATTTCAGAATGTCGAATATCGAATGCACTAAAATGTATTCGCATCTTTTTTTTGGCATTAAGCTTTGTATTGAAATCTCTGATTTTTTTTAAACCGAATTTGTTTAAGAAACGAAGACCCCAAGCAGTCTTGTCTGCCCTACCCCTAGAGTGTAATTTAAAAGCACGTAGGTGCGGAGGGGCGAGTCGGCTCGCGGGCTGAGGAGCAGGAGGTTGTTAGCGAGGTGCCGCGGCTGAGGTTGGCCGGCGCAGCCGGACAGAAAGCCGAAGCTGCGGTGGTGAGCGTAAGCCATTGCGACGATTAGCACGCGTGGGACCGCCGGAGCCCCGCAGCACCGAAGCCGTCACGGAAGTCTGCTTGTTTGGATGCATGCATGATTGCTTGTTTGCATGCATGTTTGCTTGATTGCATGAATGCTTGCTTGTTTGCATGCATGCTTGCTTGTTTGCATGCATGCTCGCTTGTTTGCATGCATGCATGCTTGCTTGCATGCATAGTTACTTCTTTGCAAGCATGCATTCATGCATTGCTATTTCAAATATTGATATTTTTTTAAACTTTATGCGAATAAGAATTTGGAACTACAAATGGTAGGTGTCAGGATATATTCGGCTAAATGTCGCATTTGGGAAGTTATAATACGGCGATATACAGTAAGGCGTAGAAAAAATAGGCTAAACACGTTTAGGAAAAGTAAAAATGTGCGAAAAAATTTTAGGCTAATAGTTTGTGTGCCAATGAAAATTAGGAGTACAAACAATTGGGCATTCTGATATATACCCGTGATTGATAGAAAACAGTTTGAAAGCTATAATTTCATGAAAACATAGTCTTTATCATATTACAAGTCAAAGAAGAAAATAGGACTTTTGATATCTATAATAAACCCAGCTAAAAATCGAAATTGAAAATGCATTGTCACAAGTATTCTCAAAGAAATATCTAAAGGTAACTTTAAAATTATTTTCCACCGTTTCTATAACAATTCAAGGAGTTATTGGAAGCTCCAGACGATGAGAAAAGCTTCTTATATCAATGTAATATCTTAGATAAATATTCAGCGAAGTATTAAGAAGGTTCAGGAGCATATTCAATAGGGAATTTGCGAGAAATCAATTGTAACATATAACTAACTAGTTCTTCGCCAGCGGCTTTTCTCGCGTTAAGTCTACGTCATTTCACGCGGTCGGAAACCAGTGCCTAGCGGTGGCATATGGAAAGATAGATTAGGTAGGCCTATTACATTCGTGTCTGTGAAACCATGGTAATACACATACAAAATTTCAACCCAATCGTTTAGTAGTTGACATACCGGTGTGTATATACTGGTAGTATGCGGTGAAAAGTAGCCAATGTTCATCAGGGATAATGTCGGCTTGTAATGGTAAAATATTTTTTCAAATGTGTTCAGTAGTTTCGTAATCGTAATCGTATATTATTTTTGAACTATTCAAGTTCCAACTTAATCCAAATTCACAACAAATTCTCAATATCAAATTATATAATCGATGAAGACTCTCCTTTCAGTATAAAATCGATTGTGAGATTGGTGGGAATGGTTTGGCTTATCCTTAGGGAGATTGGTGGGAATTTTTGAAACGGGAATTCTCAGAAATTTATTTGACTTGGGATCGGGAGTTTCTATTTTGTAAATCAATATTGTTTTGGTAATATGAAATATGCATTGACTTTGTTCTAACTTAGGTTATGATTTCTGTTATTTATGTTTTAGATAACTCTTTTAGTTGTATTATTATAGTGGTGGAAGACTTTATTGCAGAGAAAAATGGGAATTAACTAGATATTATTTTGAGCCAGACTAAAGGGGGCGTTATAGGAATTCTTGGTTAAAGGAAACGAAAAGAGAAATATTTATGTATTATAAATTTATTTTATATAAATATTTATAATACTATAATGAAATCGATGTTTACAAAAATATCAAAATGTACATATAATCAACTTATTTTATTTTCTGGTTTCTAGTACAAGAATTGTATAGTAAAAAGTATAGGTGCCTTTAATATTTAGGATGATTGGATAAAAAACTAATTCTTACATTCAGCTTTATTCATATTTCTTTCTTGTATATCCTTTGAAATTGTTCCCTTATAGAACTATTTTAGAATATGTTCTAGTGAAGAACAATTTAATCGAATTAACATAGGTATCTGTTAAGAAAGTACTAGAAAAAGGTATTTAATCTAGTAATCTATAAAGGTGCGTCTCCTCCAATCCCTGGATCAAACCGAATTGGCCATGCATGGCAAGTTACATCCACTGATTCTGCAAACATTTTCCATCAAAAAATAGTTAAATATTCATTTAAATTAGTATTAGTATTCAAAGTTTCTCTTTCAAGTTCTTTAATACGATTATAATTACTCCTTTGTTACCCAATAACCTCATGCCTAAAACCAAGCTTAGAGGTTTATTATACTGCAATGAGATAAAAAATATGATGACTCTAACTCAGGGTTAAACGTCTAAACTTGACATGATGAGTACATTTAGTATGTCACATAATCGTTGAACAAAGACATAAGTGTTCACATAGCATAACAGTTCTCGAATAATGGCTCAATAAAAGGTAAGACGCTATTCGGATGCACCACAGTTCATTTTCAATACAGTAAGCGCAAAGAACGCATAAACAATTATTAATTAAGTTTTTCAGTGCGCTGACTTAAATCTAATTTCTGTTATAAATTAAGTCAAGGCCTGCATAATGACGACCGGGTTGGCGTAGAGATGTTCTGCCTACTACAAATACTAATATTATAAAGCTGAAGAGTTTGTTTGTTTGAACGCGATAATCTCAGGAAGTACTGGTTCGAATTGAAAAAATATTTTTTGTGTTGAATATAGTCCATTTATTGAGAAAGGCTTTAGACTATATAACATCACGCTGCGACCAATAGGATCGAAGCATCAGTAAAAAATGTTTCAAAATCTGAGAAAATTATTCATATTTAAATGCATCCGTTGTGTGCGCTGCGTAAACGGTTCAAGTTACCCAATAAATATACATATAAATAAAAATAAAATACCCAATCGCGATCATAATAACAGAAATTGATGCGGACGAAGTTGCGGGCAACAGCTAGTGTTTTATAAATTGGCTTGGGTCTGGAAGTCGTGCTTCGGAAGGCGTTGGTCCCGGCTTCTGTCGCAAGATGGCAGTCGTAAGAACAAGTCACGTCAGAGGCGATGTTACATCATTTTATAACAGGTGGCTAGATAAACTCACACCAGATCAGCCTCGAAGGATATAAGAAAAAAAGGTCCGCATAGTTATATTAGCCTTCAGATAAATAACTAATAAATTCAAATATTATAAAGCTTAAGAGTTTGTTAGTTTGTTTGTTTGTTTGTTTAAACGCGCTAATCTCGGGAAGTACTAGTTCGAATTGAAAAAATCTTTTTGTGTTGGATAGTTCATTTATCGAGGAAGGCTTTAAGCTATAAAACACCACGCTGCGACCAATAGGAGCAAAGCATCAGTGAAAAATGTGGCAAAAATAATCGCGACAATAATAACAGAAATTGACGCGGACGAAGTCGCGGGCAACTGCTATATAAATATTATAAAATTATAAAAATGAAGAGTTTGTTTGTTTGTTTGTTTGAACGTGCTAATCTCAGAAAGTACTGGTTTGAATTGAAAAAATATTTTTGTGTTGGATAGTCCATTTATTAGGGAAGGTTTTAAGATATATAACATCACGCTGTGACCAATAAGAGCGAAGCATCAGTGAAAAATGTTGCAAAAATATTCGCGATCATTCGTCCGTGTGAATATCATAAAATGAATTACCGGTTGGCCTTATCAGCACCTACCACTTTATTGCTACTGAGGGAAGAACAATAAGAAAACCCACAATGATGTGTAGCCTCTGAAAATTGTACGATTTATTTAAGGGAAGGAAATCACAAGGCAATCCAACTATCATAACAACAATACGACTTGATGCATTTTAGATCATGTCGAACTGAGCCATGATGACCAATCAACTAGCTGAGAAAAAGCTTTGGTCTTGTTGATTCCAAAATCTGTAAATTAGTCAGTCAGTATAATGATTTCTATTCCTGCAAACAGGTTCTAGGAAGCGCTTTGCACGGCCTAATATTTTATCATACTATTGATTGATTTCATAAGTATAATAACATCTTTTAACTGACAATAGCGGAATTAACGTGTTTTTTTGGACACTACTATGTTGTAAAGAAGGTTCTTTACATTAGGATAAAAATTGAATTAAAAATGTGCTGTGCCCAACATTCACGATGATACGAGTATTTGGCATATTAAATTTCTTCAAACTTTCATTGCTGTAAATCATAAGTACCACTAGAAAATCTTCGAATTTTGAATATACTGTATTTATCTTTACTGTGGCAAGACGCCACTCGACTGCACTCCTCCCTGAGGGCTATGACGTCACTCAGCCTTGGGAGACGCCTTTGTATAGTCCGTATTCTTATACTCTGATCTTGAGTGCGATTTCAGCTGAGCTACTAACAATGCCACCGGAAATACAAGCATAAGAATTGTGTTTTATGACTTAGTTATGATTAGTATATTAATTGATAAAAATTTAAGTGTTTGCGACGAATTTTGTTTTTCATATAGCAAAAATAATATAATCAAAAGAGCACAGACCTTGTAACTATACCAACCTACTTCAAAAAGTATTTGTAAGCGAGTTTAATAGAAACAAAATCTTAGAGGTATTCTAAGGTAGATCTAAGAGGATTACTTCGAGACACGATGCAGAGTACGGCAAAATCATACAAGGAAACATTTTAATTACATTTGGTTTGTCCTTTTTTCACAGCCTATAGAGTAAGAAATACTTTATGATCGAAAACCGTAACATAGTTTTTGCAAAGAGCCATTTAAACTTTATACACCCAGCATTCGTAATAATTCCTACTCGTCCATTTTATGGATGACCTCCTAGACGTATTGGCTTATATAAGATTCTGCGATCAGGCCTTGAATTCCCAATATCTAGAAATATAGAATCCGAAATGTGCGACGCAATTCCGAGGTACCTTGCACTCCTCCCCCGGGTTCTGACGTCATTCAACCTTGAAGCCAAAGTGTACAAAACGCAGTAGGCTTTTAATATTATTTTTATCTTTCCTTTTCATATGAAAACGCTATTATTTTGCCATATGTAAATTTCTGTTTTTTTCCACTTTGGAATAAATGAATTAATAAAATACACGTGGAAAATCACATTGCCTATAGAGGCGCAACGTAATCGTCGTATGCTTTTCGATCCGTGGGTTTTGTTTTTCGGCTCAGTTCGACCTGAACCATCTCGTTTTTATGAGGTATAAAGGTACATTAGCGCAACTCTTTAAAAAAATATGTGTGTCTGAGGCAGAATTTGTAATAGAGGCTCGGATTGGACATTAGGTAAGAGCGTTGAACATTAACAAAGCAAAAATAAGTATGATCTAAAAAAGTGGCCGTAATTTCTGGATCTCAATATTATGAAAATCAATAAAGGAAATTCTTAAGGCACTTACCAAGTCTTTACTGGACCGTTTTTCAAGATTCTGTGTCTGTCACAAGATTTTTTAACAAAGTAATACTGGTTTAGTCATCTTTATATTCTCGTATCAAAAATTCAACTATTGAAACCATTACGAACTCATATGAAGCCTAAAATTACCTTAAGCTTGTCTTGTACTGAACAGTTCTTTGAGAAATTTTGTTCGTAGTGGCCTTATTTTGAGATAAATAGAATGAGTGAATAGATCTATATCAATTTCACAGATAAATCCTTTGCTATAAAAGCAGAAAAATATGTAAGAAACAATCTTGAATCTTATAAAATCACAAACATTTGTGACGTATTTTGGAAGCTTGTGCGCACTGCGCCTTCTGTGTTGCATTTTTTTGTGCATTGTCTCCCTACAAAATACATCGTAGACGTAGTCGAGGTTAGATGCTAATCTCTTTGATAGACTTAGAATATTGGATTGCACTCATTTCAAAAATAAAAATATAGTATAAAAACAGTAAGTAGCAAATACACATTTAGACACTTTTCTTTTTTTTATCGTATGACATTCCTTCAAAGATAATCAAATTTTTACCTTTGGCTTATAGTGTGAGAAATCAATAATAAATAAATAAATGTGGACAACATAACATACATTGTTCTGATCCCAATTTGAATAACTATTTAAAGCATTCGTACTTTGGAAACCAGAAACAACGAAGGTACCACAAACACCCAGACCCGAGAAAATGTAGAAAAACTCATTTTTTCTACATTGACCCGTCTGGGAATCGAACCCGGGACCTCGGAGCAGGCGGCACCTTGAAAACCGGTGTGTACGCCACTCCGCCACGAAGGTCGTGAGAAGTCAGAAATTCATGTCCTATACAAACAATATCCTGGTAAGTCAATTGGTTAGAGAAGTCGCCTGAAAACAGGAGAACATATATTTTTCTTTTAATGCGCCAACACCACACAATATAATGAGGTACCTAAAGAAAAGTAGAGCGCGTTGGGTTTTATTATAATTTAGCACTTACCACCACATTTCTTTTTCTTCGATAAAGCTGTAATTTACCCCAAGGTTGTCTGGGAGACCGCCTTAATTTACTTACATAATTATTGTAAGATTGTCTATCTTTCTATATACTTATACGGTATTTTTTGAAATGACAACTTTTATCTCAACGTTTTTCAAATACATTTGTTTAAGTCCGCCATTTGTACCATTTTTGTATGCGCATTAAATGAAAATTAATAAATAAATGACATGATAATACTATTAGCTGCATTCGATTTTACTAGCTTTTAAGCGCGATTTCGTCTCTCGTGGATTTTGGGATTTGGTACAGAGAGAAACGAATAATGTGTGCCATCAATCGTCTGTGTAAAGTGACTTCATACAAAAAAATACTATTAAGACGTGTGGGAACTAATATTATTCTAATGTGTACGGCTAGCAATTTTAATCAAAGATTAGCGGGAAAGAGTGCCAAACACTATGCTCTGAGGACAAACATCAATTTTTAAATCCATACAAATTCTCATAATTATATGCATTTAAAAATGTCTTTAAAAATTCTGTTTTAAGCTTTCAGAAGCAAACTTCTGATTTCGAACTTTCTTTGCATCTAAATTCACAACGACTAATAATAATTGTCCGATTTCCATTTTTAATTCTACAATAATGTTTTACCTGCCAGTTCACATTCGTTCATCCACTCATAAAGCTATTATTATTAAATTTACATCGATACTACTACCACAGTATACACAGCACTCAGCAACTTATCTTAGTAGCTTTAATATTTTTTTGATATAAAATTCATGGCGGTCCAAAAATTTTTATTAATAAGATCGCAACTGCAACTTCTCTCTGTCACAGCCAAACATTGTTTTTAATTAAACAAGATTGAACCATTGATATATTACGTTTTGTGAAAAAATCACTATTTTATTTACAATATCACAGTATTTACAAAAATATTAAAAAATCAACTACTACCAATACATCTATTTATTGATTTTAGACAATTGAAGGTAGTTGCGATACAACTTGTTTAGAAAAAAAAATTGAAATACGATTTTTAGAAACATGGCAAAGACGGCTCTCAAAAACCGAACAATTCCAAATTAACTTCGTTATTTCATACTTATTTCTCAATGAATTGTTAAATATTTTTGTTATGGTTTTATGTATGATCCACTATTCACTTTCTTGTGTGGGTATTAATGAGAGATATGAAACAACGTATTACGAAGTTAATGCCTAGGTTTACGCTCAGTAGGGCTAAGATGCGACTTTTATCGTATTTTGACAGCGTTATATCGTTTGTCTACCGCTGCTAAAAAAACGCGTCAAAATACGAAATACGATAAAATTGTTTACAAACTCTAACATGGGTGTCAACGCAGGTTACGTCTTAGGCAAGAAGTGTTTTAGCCAATGCTCTAAGGTTTTAGCCAAATTGGACGTAAAATTGAATGAATCATTATAATATTAACCAATGTTTGGACTTTTCACACAGAAAACTATTTATCGTGGTTTCGCATCTTAGCCCTACAGGCCGTAACAAATAAATAAGTTATGTGCAGAGGTGGGCAGATTGAAGTTTGTTATCACGTGGTACGCATGGTACTAGCGCTTTTAATCAGGCGTTTGTATGAAGATGCGATACTGCTTATAATGACCTTATACTGTGGGTACTAGGAAAATTATTTATTGTTAGTGATTATTGATTTATCAAAGGTTTTTCCATACCGTTATAAATAACTAATGTAAACTTCCTCATGATATAAGTAAAGTAAAGTAACGGCCTATAACCATCCCATCATCATATCAGCCGAACGTGCCCACTGCTGGGCATAGGACTCCCCCAAGGATCTCGACAACGATCGGTCCTGTGCTGTCCGCATCCAGCGGCTTCCCGCGACCTTGACCAGATCGTTGGTCCACCTTGTAGGGGGCCTGCCCACGGAACGTCGTCCGGCACGCGGTCGCCATTCGAGAACCTTTCCGCCCCAACGGCCATCGGTTCTCCGCGCTATGTGTCCAGCCACTGCAGGGCAAAGACCTCCATCACTGGATTTAAATATATTAGTATGTAGTTAGTTACGAGTATCTATGCTGTTAAATATTGATATTGGTATTAACGGCAAATAACTATTTACCGGCTAAAAATACTCGTCCTTTTTAAGTCGGCGCGTTTATGCATTGCCTTAGACCAGCCAGTGGCCCTACTCCGCAACACAATGTCCATATATTCGAATCCATCTGTCCCTATCACTCATACCGATGTCATAATGTATCTGAAAGAGACAGATATATCCGTAAATATGAGCTTCGTGTTGCAGAGTAAGGCATCAGGACTTTGGCATTGGACTAAACACTTTCACTGTATATAAATATTATAATAAAAATTATATACCTACCTAATTGATAGAAATGGATGACATAAACAAAATATTAAAAAACAACTCTTAAAAAAATAACTCAACTGCAGCAAGGGCGACTGCTTCATTCGTCGGAATTATATTTCTGAACAGGGCCCAACAGATGTTATGTGTTACATTACGACCATTCAAGTCTTTCGATCGATAATCCACTAGTACATTCATTAATTTATGCGACCAGCAATTACTGATACTATTTGTAATTTATACCTAAATTATTTCTAGGCTTTGTGAAGTAACAGTTGTTTGCAATAACACAAATAAAACGTATTAAGTAATAGTTCAAAATAACTCTACCTACGAGTACCTATAGACTATACTTCTTTAACGGGATGTTTTACCATATTAGACCGTTTTACTGCGATTTTAAGTTGATATCGAGAGGTAATACATCGATTACATGATTACAAACCATGATACCCGGTTGATGTCAACGAGAAAATATAAAGCATAGGTAAACAATATCTAAAGGTTAAGGATATCTATCAGATTCAAGGAAATTACTGTCTTGGATATGGAACTACCGATGACGTCACTAAAATCCACCATGAATTTAGTATTCTCAGAATACCAAAGGCCTGATTGTATTAGTGATGTTCCTTCTAGGGTAAATTCTGCACTGACACTTCCAATTTTTTAATGAATGAGACTAATAACTCAAATAATATTCTCCATTAAAGAAACTCCATATTATTATGTCAAGATGTTCGCCCGCCCTATTGGTCTATTGGTGTACGTGGCGAGCCAACATCTTGAGGTCCTAGATTCGATCCCTGTACACGCCCGCTTAAACATTCAAGTAAATAATTTGTTTCTGGATTTTGTTCGCTTTTATTAATTAAACGTTTCATTTTCACTTATCCCGAAGTCTAAAAAAATCTTTACAGTATTTGTGTTTACAAGTGGACTCATTACTCTACTTTTAAAAGCTAATTGCTGCCCCCAATCGATTTTATATTATTACTTTTATACAAAATCAATTCTCAAAAAACTAGAACAGTATCATTTTAGCAAATTACCTCTAGTATTTATTAAATCACAGTAATCTTTTCATTTAGTTGTTTATAAAGTCGAATTTGTCGCTAACGCCAAAAGCGGCCGCTTTTAGCAATAATTACAATACGAAAGGATACCAATATGAAAAGCAGTTAACAGTGATCCAATAAATACTAAGGTAATTTTATATAATGTCACTGTTCTAGTTTTTTGAGAATTAAATTTTTTTCGAAGTAATAAAATTAAATCAATTGGGTGCAGCACATAGCTCTATAGTAGTCCCCTTAAGGAAGGTATTTTGAAAACATATATTTCAACTAGCTTTTCACCCGTGGCTCTGCCTGCGTGATCTACACGTGTATAGCGCGGGTATGCCACTGGTATCACAGGTCTCCCACTGCTGGGCACAGAATACCTGCCTTCATAAAATATACTTTCCTAGGGTCTATCCTATCTTTATAACCAATTTCATCAAAATCGATTCAGTATTTTCTGCGTGTAAGCGTCACAAAGAAATTCACATTTATAATATTACAGCAGGGAATATTACACTGGGGTTGTCCACTTTTACTTTATTTTAATGATTGTAACACCTCACACCTCACATTTTACGCCATCAAGTGAATAACTTATCTTTGATTAACTTTAAAACCCTTTTTAGTATTAACATGAAGATTCTCAGTACAAAAAAAGCTCAAAGTAATATAAGTTTTAATTAAAAATTGTTCTTCTTTCCTTCATTATCAAGCTGAGTGTCGCGAAGGTACCTATCTATAATTTATGCCATTAACTTAGATGAGAACCTGACTAAACTATGTACGGTCGGTTAAGAAAATGGTCTACAAGTTTTTAGAACCAATTGACTTATTTTTTATTTTATTTTTTTATATTCAAGGGGCTTGCTTTTGACTACATACTTAACTCTACGGTTAAGAAGAAGCCTAAGATGGAGCGAGCGTACCTAGAAGCAGCCTATACACTCTTGCTTTAAACATTTTAGGCTTATAATTTTTCGGGAAAACAGACGCAGGCAGGGCATTCCACTCCTTGGCGGTGCGCATCACAAAGGAAGAGGAAAAGCGCTTGGTACGTCATCGCGGTATATCAACCAGGAAGGGATGATAACCTGCAGTGCGCCTGGATTCGCGAAGATAGAAAGGGGAAGGCGGAATGAGCTCATGCAGCTCAAGCGCACACTCTCTGAAGTACAACCTGTAAAAAACCGACTGGCAAACAACTCTGCGATGGTGGCCCAGACTATGAAGCTTAGATTTCACTAGTTCATCGTCTCCAATAATCTTTCTGGCTTTGCGTTCTACCGAGTGAAGTGCAGCCAGCTGGTATTTGGCTAAACCATCCCAAAGGTGAGAACAATGCTCCATGCACGACCGATCTTGCGCTATTAATAGAATCAAGAGCTGTTCCGGTGTGAAGTATCACCTAACCTTATTCAGGATTCTCAGCTTTTTGGCCGCAGTTTTGGCCTTAGACTCAATAGTGTCACCGAAGTTAAGGTCGGATGTTAACTTCATGCTAAGGAGGTCTAAGCTGTCCGTACCCCGGAGAGTAGGAGTCAAGATGAAAGAACTCCTTTTTGCGGAAGACAGGCACGCCTAGCATTACAATTGACAGATTGTTGTCACCCCATTGGGAAACATAACTTAAGGTCAAGTTATTTTGCTCTACCGTGGCCTCTTTTAAAGAACGGACATCCTCACTGCCGACATTTGCGCTGGATAGATATATTTCTGTGACCATGCTGTCGTCTGCATACCCAACGATTCCGGGTAGAAGCAGATCGTTGATGTGCAGCAAGAAGAGATCGCAGAGAGAACGAATCATTGAGGAACTCCGGCATTAATAGCCATAAGGTCAGAAGAGCAGCGATACTTAGTCTTAGTACCTCTTTAACAATAAAACATATGGACTGATAGAGACAATGAAGAAAATTACGACTCTCCGAAAGAAGGATTAGCCATAATCATAAACGTTTATGGCCTGCGCAGACGAGGGACTTTTCTCCGCGGCGGAGTAAAAAGGACGCTCCGCGAATAAAAAGTCCGCCGCGGAGTTACCGCGGACTCAACGCACACGGTGTGCGATCATTTGCTAGTTTATCTTCGGGCATACGTACGTCATTCTCGAGCGCACAACGCGGACTAATGTCCGCCATGTGCGTTGCTTCGCCTTGTCACACGAGTACTATTTCTTTCGGGGACTAGGGGAAGATAAACTAGAAAATGATCGCACACCGTGTGCGTTGAGTCCGCGGTAACTATTCGCGGAGCGTACTTTTTCTCCACCGCGGAGAAAGGTCCGTCGTCTGCGCAGGCTATAAACGGACAAATTTTAATGATCGCACACATGTAATGTGCGCGTGTGAGTTCGCGGTAAATCCGTGACGGACTTTTTATTCGTTACCTCTCGTTTTACTACCTCTTTTTAAGGTTGCATGCAATTCAGTCAGTTTTTTTTCTTGGACCAACCTACAAGTTATGTTTTAGATGTTTTAAAGTACTTATTGTTTTAGTTTTATCTGTATGATTCGATATACACCGTGAAATTTTAGTGGTTGTTTTCCCGCAGTAAAATGATTATATCTTAGTAGTACAGTAGATTTGTGCAGTCTTTTTTTATTCAAATAAAAAAATAGCAGTTTCATGATTGTGATAAACGAAACTCGAAAGCAACCTCAAACCAATGGTACCAGCCGCGCCGCAGCCGATCACCGGCCGGGGTCATTGCCCCTCGCGCGGTGCAGTTTATGCTGTATTACTAAGTGCGTAGAGCTTCTTTTAGTTCTTTTGCTTTGAACATTGATTTCGTCACGAACACGTCACATTTTGTAAAGATACTATCGTATCTCACGCTTTAGAGTTGATGATTATTTTTTTGATTAGTTGAGGTTAACGATATCTTTATTTTTAAAAATAACTCGCACGATTCGATGGTGCTACTAAAGGTAGATCGTTCTGTTGCGGGAAAACAACCACTAAAATTTCACGGTGTATATGTATACATGGTTTTGTTCCATTTATAATGTTAACATTCTGCAATAATAAATAAAAATAAAAAAGACGCTGCTACCTGTCTTCTTCTAACAGTTATCTTTCAGTCGATTCGTAGAACACCCATAGGCAGGCAGGTCATGTTTTCAGATACAGTAAAGTAACTACCTATAATCATCCCACTGCTGGGCAAAGGCCTCCATCATTGAATTCAAGTTACCACAGCAATGAAGGATACAAGCATAATCACCACGCTTGCCAAATGCTTGGTGATCACAGACCCGGGCAATGTTCGGTAGTACAAATCTCTTGTTGCCGCCCCGGGTATCGTACTCAGGACCCCGAGATCTGGCCCGGAAATGAACCGCTAGACCAACATGGGCGTTAGTCTAGTGGTTCCAGATACATCGCTCGCTAATTCAGTAACTAGGCTGCGGCCCAATTAACAAACTGAGGCGAGAATAACTCACGGTTGAGTCACTAACTCAACTCGCCGGCTACTAATTAACACTCATTAACACTCACACCGAAATAGTGATGGGGTAACGAACTTTTTAAGCGACGAAAAAATTATAACGCTTGTGATTCTGCTTTTGTCTAATTTTAATAAATTAGACAAAAGCAGAATCACAAGCGTTATAATTTTTTCAAGTTTTTACTTTATAGTAATATGGCTCTTAACGTACACTGATGAAATGTACTTTTTTTTATAATATAGATTGTTTTATATTTCCCATCCTTATGTTAACTAGGTGTACATTATGTTGAGACACTTTCTTGACATTAAACCAATGCATATTACCAAGAATAACCCTCATCATAATAACAAAGTAATAATAAAAAAATATAAATGAAAAACATATTTACAATAGCAACACCGTAAAAAAAAATTGTAATAATAATTTTCTATGTATGACCGCTATTTTTAACCGAGTAAACAAAAGATGTTCTTCTATAGTTCGGGTTGGTCAACTAGTTTTGACCTTTAAAATTGGGATCAACAAAAAAACTTTTATTAAATGAACCTGTTTCAGCTGATTGTTTTGCGTCAAGGAATAAATATAGTAGTATTTCATTCCTTATATAACTCAATGATGGAGGCCTTTGCCCTGCAGTTGGACGATTATAGGCTGTTACTTACTTACTTCTTATCTCATATTATGTAAAAATCATGATGAAGTCAAAAGCTTTTTTTATATTTTACTTTAAATTTTCGTTTTATAGAAATAGGCCTAAAATCTAGTTTTTAGAATTCTAAAACCGAAAATATGTCATATCTATCTACTTATTAAGAAACTCAACGGTTGGCCAGTCAAGACTTTAGTCCATTATGTCACCTCATAAACAATTGAGCGGTTAAGAAGTTACTTCTTTTATGTTTTCAATTTCTTTTATGTTATTTTATTGCTACTGTTAATAGAAAATACAATGCCTAGAATAACAATGTCAACTGCCTTTGACATTATTATTCAAGGCGGGACTCAACTTGCCTGACTGTTAAATATTTGTAAAAATATTTATTATTGCATAACTAAAAACATTGATGACACATTCTTGGCCTAAAGCCTTGAATATATTTCCTAAAAAAGCCTAGGTAACTCAATGCAAGTAAGAAGTCGCCCTGTAAGCGAAAGGTCGTGGGTTCGAGTTTTACCTAGTTACAAGGCAGACTATATTACGGATGTAAATACTATTTAGAAGTCCATTTTTTAATAAATAATGGAGTGAGTCACGTATGTTTAGTACATTTTTTTTTATAATTCTGATATTGGGTGATTGTTGACTTAATGAAAAATTATAATATGTATGCATGGCACACAAAGGCTTATAATACCATTTACCTAACAAAAGCACCTCGACAGCAAGTGTCATACGCCAAAATTCATCGAAGGCAGCTAGCCAAATGCAGACAACTACCATAAAGTAGCATTGGAATTACTAAAAATATATTTGTTGGCCTTATTAAGGCAAGGCAAGACAAGGCTTAAGAAAACTTGAAATACCTATTTAACCGCCATCAAACTGCTGTTACTTTTGAATTCTAGTTTTAAACCACACAAACTTTGAACTTTATTCGCCACCAAGTTTTCCGAACTACGAAAGCAACTTCGAACGGGCCATTAAATCCTGACCGTCACTATGGAGTCACGCGGCGTACTGACCGACCACAGCTAATGTCAGGTCTTTTAAACTACTAGCGAGGGATGCGCGCGCACATACAATAACGCTAAACGCCAGTTCGCCCCATAAACTGCCCTCATTACAAAAGGGCGCACCTCTGTCCACACACCTTTATAGTTCTACGTACCTCATTTAGTCGATCATCCGTTTATTTTAGTTTAAGGTCGTTCCTTGTCTTTATAGGTTGTTTTTGCTGAGTTATAGGACCTGGGGTCGGCTAATAAAGCGATAGCAGGACGGATTGGCGATTACCCTTAGTAATAGAGTTATATGGGGCCGCGCCTTGTCGGGCAAATGTTGAAGAAAATACGCGGGGGTGCGCCCGACCGCGCCTCTGATTTATCAAAGCGAGAGACTACTGCAGACATAAGAAGAAATGGCGATTTGATTTCTAATTTGTGAAATAAAAATACCAAGGCCAATTTAATTTCAATTAAGATATCTGAAAGAGATTGCTTCCAGCGATAAGACCACCTGAATTGTGCACTACTTAATCTATTTCCTATGTTACAAATTATTTTGTATGGTGAGCAATACAGAGTGAATCTATGTATATTATCATGCAAACAATCCATTATGTACTTAATATTATCTAGGATTCTTTGTACTTAACTGATTGTGGGACGAAATCCTGCAATTGCAATGAACTCACTAAAAAAACATTATGTGCATCAAGATAAGTGATCTTCCCTAACATAGCCAAATATTTTAATTTCCGTCTTAAAATCTCCAAAAACATCGCTTCTACTAAAAAGTTACATCAAGTGCACAAATGCACCTTTATTCAAAATACCATAAACTAATTTATTTTTCAAACAATTTACAATTACGCCTTTTATCCCCACGACAGTGGAGTTTCACTCGCAAATTGGCCACGGTTTATTTTTGCCTTTTTAAACCGTTGATGGTGGCAACCCTCTTAAATATTTATGCCTACGACACGTCAGTCCCAGGATGTGGGAGTTCCCGAACCTAACACCAATAAACTCGACGTCCTAAAACAATTTGGTTGTCTCTCGTTATTTTCGTATGCTATCCATTTCATTTGCTGGATGACTTTGTTGCACCTATTTAGGGGCATGTTACGGCCAGTTTTGAAGGGACATGTGACGTTATTGTCTCATCAAATTGTGGGTTATTTCAATCAGAATAACACTTAAAGAAATACTTACTCTGGGGGAAATTTATAAACCATACTATAAAGTTTTTTTTTATATCACATAATTACAAACTTAAGGGATATACATAATAATATTTAAAAATCCAAACAGATTGTGGCGACTGTTGCAAAAATATCCTTATGGCAAGCCCTTTGTCCAGCTGTGGGCTAATGTAGGGTTATCCACATGACTACAGCGTCCTATATTTATACAGGATGAAATTTTAACCACTTTCCAAAATTTATGTTAGCGTTCAGTATCGTATTAAGAGCCTATTTATGAGGTTAAAAATGTAAATCAAGTTGTCACCCGAAAATATTTTTCGCGATATAGTTTTCAATTTTTACGGTCCTAGATCTGTTGAGGTATAAAGGGAAAACCAAAAACTTATGAATAGTATTGTGATGAATGCACATCGCGTAAAAAAAATGTTACTAGGATGCCGTATCAAAAATTTTTGATTTTTGGCGGACATTTTCTGAGTGCTTTATCTTGACATTTTTGTACTGGGCTATACCAAAAGAAAAAATACGTCATTTGTTTTTTGCCTCGTAGATTGCTATATTAAAATTTTGAAATTGGTTAAAATTTCACCCTGTATAGAATGTACAAGAACATGGAACATCTTCTTCAAAGGGTAGTAGATCGAAAATGTACATATTCATGGTATCGTTTCTACTCTCATTTAATAAAGATGTGGTTTAAAGTGACGTGACGATTTGTGATTAAAGTGACGTAATCTGTGAATATTATTCCTAAATCTGAGACGGAATGATTAATTCCGAAAATATCCTTTTATGTTCCCATGATTCATTCTATACTTTCTCCCATAGCCTCAGTTGCTTTATGCTCTAGCACACTGTATTTCAAGGTAACCAGGCGATGTTTAGTCTAGCGCAAATCAGAGTAATAAATTATCAAATTACGTTACTAAACTATAAAACTAAGCGCCAAAATGGTGTTCACGTGTAAACACAAAAACGTTTTTATTTCATCACGAACTAAAGTGGAGAACAATATTTCTATTCTCGAAGAGAATCTAACTCGCGCCATTGAACGCTTAAAACAATCGGCACTTATTAATATAACTTCCAGTTGTGTGGTACAGGTTATACGATTGAGCGATTAACAGTTTTAGTTCACAAAACTTTAAAAAAAAGAAAATTTGCAAAATTTGTTGTCAATTATGTATGAGTTAATAACATTAGACAGTGTTTTTTTACTTTAAAACATTTACAAAAGAGACAAATATATCGAAATTAGTCGTCAATTATGAGTCGAAGCAGATCGGTGACACGTTACTTAATCAACCTACGAAAAAAAAGTTAATTCGTGTACGTGTTACACAGTGTGTTGGGTTAATCACTGTTATCCTTTAAGCTGCTGATTTAGTAGGCAGTTAAAAGTGAAACTTTTTAACTAAAATTTTACTTACAAAAACCATTAACCAACAAATTTTCGAGTCGATGCCCAACAAGAAACCCCCCTTCAATCGTCATTCTCTCTCTCTCTCTCTTTTATTTTATTTTAGTTTATTTTTTGTAAAAGCGTAGCATAAGAAAAGTTTTTACAACAAAAGGACGTTCCATTTTAAGCTACAACAATAAGCTAAATATATTCGTTACTTTGATAGTTTGATCTGTTTTGCATCCCAATTATTATTGGTGTCGCCCGGATACTATAGAGTTGTGTACTAAATCTTCTTAGGAAATCACTAGCACTTCGGATTGCAAATAACACATTATTGATTATTACACTTAATAATCAAAATTTCTAAATGTACTCTTAAACGACAATTTCCAATACACACAGGCATATTGTATGTTCTATAATAGCTACTTTTTGTATAGACAACAGCACGTCAACCTACCACAAAACGTAAAATTTTCTCAATTGATATTGATCTCTATTAATTGTTGGACTTAAAGTTGAAAATCAATTCAATGACCTTTAACTTTTTGTGAAGGTTGACCTGCCGTTAACTGTGTAACTGTGTAACTAACACACTACGAATGAAAAAAAAAATCTTAACCTTTAATAGGCATTTCTAAAAGGAGGCTGATGTGTTGATTATCGTATAAGTCACAAACTTTGAGTTACTCGTATAAAAACACGAAACCGTAGAGTAATAATATAAAAGACCTTGGCTAGAGCAACCAAATCGCTTCCTCTTATGATTTAGAGCGACGCAAGCGCATTCATTTATTGGTTCAATAATATTAGGCGATGAGTCACGGCGCACCCGACCGAACTGTGCGCTCCCATTGTTGGGGCACGATTTATAGTTATTTATGTGTATTTGACTTTGAAATTCCTAACTTTAAGCTACCAGTATGAACGGGGGCTTCTTTATTTACCGCCTTATTTATTTTAAATTAAAGTTTCGATGGTAAAAGTTGGGTTTAGGGGTCAATCCTCTTCGCGCCATTATTATACTTTCGTCTGATTAAAGGTCAGATTCAGAATTTATACACTATGCAGATAGGTATCACCGGAGCATGGAGCAGCTGGGGCTATGGAAGAAAGCATATGTAGATATACCAAGTCAAAAAAAAAGATTTTTCGGAATATAGCATTCCGTCACAAAATTATTAAGTATTCGAAACCGGCTCTGGTCTGGTTAATACCTACTTACTTACACATAATAACTTAACCTAACCTAATTCCCACGTTCAACTCCTTCAGCGTTTTTCCCATCTGGGGATGCCATATTCAGGATTTGCCCTGAATGAGATATCAGAAAATTTTTGCTTCTGACAGAACTGCTGTTAGATTTTGGAAATGTCAAGTTATCACCGATGGTTGCTCACTTGGTGGGAACGTTTTCCTGACATTGTTTGTGACCCAACTATTTTTTTAAAATTTCACATCTATGTATTTTTCTCTATCTATTGTGTTCAGAGTCATTGACTCTCAAACATAATACTATGCATTAATTTACAAAACTTTTTACGGCTATTAAGTTTTTACAACGTAAATAACGTTTCCAAATAAGACTGCGGAATTATCTATCAAAACAAAGTTTATTGTCAGGAACTGTCTATTTACCACCTGGCAACTCTACTGAGGTCGCGTAACTCAATGTAAACAATTAGGTTATGTTTCATTTTAGTCAATTATTGACACGGCTAGAGAAAATAGGCGGTCAGGGTTTACCAAATACCCAATTCAAATAAATGTATTTCCATTTTTCCGTATATTAAAAATTCTATTTTAAAAGTTAAGAATTACACTTTTTAAGTGTTTCCTTAAAGTTGCTCTGAGGCTTGTTCCATAAAAGCACAAGATCCTGTCGGGACGTTTTCCGTCATAGAAAATGAGGCATCTAGTAAAAATGGGTCACCTGGCAGCACTAAGCTTAAGACCTACAAAGCCTACAGCGCCTACAGGTCACAAAGGGCATAGCTGTTTTTTTTTCTTTTACCCAAACTCGTCAAAGGAACACCTCCATACAGCCAGCGATCAGCCATAAAGTCAGTTCGGAAATCTGTCCCGTTACACTGACGCAACGCGCTGCAGACAACAAAGGGATTTGCATACGTTTCCGAACGCAAGTGGGGCGTTCGACGCACGTGTTCCATTTTCAAATTCGAATTTCGCCGCTCAGAATAAACATTTCAATCTCAACCTTATCTTTATGGACTTAAGATCTTCAGGCTGTCATTCAAATGTAATGAGACTATGTTGTACAACTTTATGTTTGCTGCTGAAATTTTTAAAGGTATTCCAATTTGTATCTTAGCCGCGTGTTCTTAGAGTTGATGGCATTTTTTTTTAGTTGTACTTGATAGAAGGAAAACATCTCAAAGAATGGTTGTTTGTAGTGAATGGATCTTTAGACGTACAAATGAGTGTTATCTCGTACTGAATGTGTTGTGTATCTGTGTGTTCGGAAGAATGAAGTATAGATTGTCGGTTGCGTGGATCGTTCGGTGGACCTTATTCGTTGGTAATAGGAGATAATTTCCATTGAACAATGGAAGTACGTGTTCAATCAATGCACAAGGCGATTTTGTATCTGTGTGACGGCTCTTCTGATAATACTCGTAGAACGTAAAGATTTTTTAACTTCTTCTTCTTATTAAAGAATAGAATCATTTATTTTACATTCCTGCACTAAAAACGAGTAGAATAGTAATTTTAATTTATGATGGCTAGTGTGTTCTACAATCAGTTCCCATAGAAATAAGTTTACAATTACAATTACTTACATTCATCTTAAAAAATACCTTTTTTATGTATTAAATATTTTTTCTAAAATGATGCTATCGAATTTTTGACTAATCCTCCAAATGTACGAAAATTGGAAACTCTTGATGCCCAGCTCGAGGATCGATCCCAGAACGTCCGGATCCCAGTATTTAAATCACAAGACAGAATTCAGCTTGTATACTGATATTTTATCGCAGTTAAGAGGAAACACAAGGGCCGTTTTTCCATACAAATGTAGTTCCCTGCTTCCTCCCTGGATAATGCCAGTAGAGTAATACAAAAATCTATGGCCACTATTAGCATGTTTCTATGTTTTCCTTTTTGTCATAATTTAAATAATAAAAGAGATAAAATATGAGCCTCCAAAAATCTGAAAAATTCGCCAGATTTTCCGCTGTGCTCAAACATCCAGAAAACAAATTTGGCTAAATTTTAGAAAAAAAGCATAATATACGAACACGGCCAATGCCTTTCTTTAATTTTTAATAAAAAAAGTATATAAATCGGTCTAGTTTTGGAAAAGGGATCGGGGGACTACGAAACGTTGATTTTGTGTGCTTTTAGTAGATATTTTCGGTCCAAAATGCAGTTGTCTCTATCGCGCTCTGCGGTGGAGGCGTTCGGGACTGCGCGACAGCAATAGATTATTATAGACAAATACCTATTTTTCAATTCTCTCGACTGTAGTGTTTCCTCTTAAATTGCTAAAATATCACTGGACGATGTGCTGGTGATGTTATTCAAACGTATGGTCATAAATCGCTTGCTACTAAGGCCCGAGTTCACCAAGACGTTAGACCTGAGTTCACCAACATTTAAACAGCCGGTAAACAAAGAGTGACGATTAATTTGACACAATTCCCATACAAAAATATGTCAAACTATATTTTAAACGCTGTTTAAACGCTGTTTAAACTTAAACATCTGTTGGTGAACTCGGGCCTAAACGTTTTAAACAGCGTTTAAAATATTATTTGACATATTTTGTATGGGAATTGTGTCAAATTAATCGTCAATCTATGTTTACCGGCTGTTTAAGTATTGGTGAACTCGGGTCTTACTTGCTATTATGTAGTTCCTTACTCAATATCGATCGATCGATTACTCGTTCGATCGCATCGCTATGACATGCATACTGATTGAGATATCAATCGCAATATAAATCACCACTCACGATACCGAGTACTGCCGTGTGTTCGTTCGTTGTTCTTAGGAATCGTTCTTACGCAATAATCTATACTTAATATTATAAAGCTGAAGAGTTTGTTTTTTTGAACGCGCTAATCTCAGGAAGTACTGGTTCGAATTGAAAAATTATTTTTGTGTTGGATAGTCCATTTAACGAGGAAGGCTTTAGGTTATAAAACATTACGCTACAACCAATAGGAGCGAAGCATCAGTGAAAATGATATAGGTCTATAGTTGGAGACTAGATCTTTGTTACCTGATTTAAAGATGGGAATAACCACAGCCTTTTTCAGGCATTTAGGAAAAATACCTTCTGACAGGCAGGTTTGAAATATATGCGTTAGAGGCGGTACAAAAATATTGACAAAGCTTTTAAGTATCTTATTACTTATGTTAATTGATACAGATCGCGCGCTAGCTTTATCTCTTTTACTCCCTCTTACAGAGGAAAACTGGGAAACTGTTATTAAATTATTGCATTGTCACCGGTCCTTGATACGTGTGCAACGTTTCAAATTAATCAAACTTCTAGAAATTGGTAAAAAATATGCTCAAAGATTCCATTACATACATAGATACAACCCAAGCTAATAAAAGCGTGGTAAAAATAATAAGAAAGCGCCTTTGTGATGTAATGTCATGAATAAGTAAATTGTAATGAACTCATCCATAGGAATCCATACATATGTTACATGTCAACCAGAACATCTATTATGTTAAACGCATAAGTCACCGCGTAGACACGAAAATTACTCTTGCGCTGGCCCAAATTTAAAAAAAAATATGTCAACATTTGTCCCGCGTTCTCTTCAAACAAAGAAAGAATAAATCAGAATAGCACCGATTTAGGTTGACCTATCCCTCCCCCTGCACCATGAACCGTGACGTTTGATGGCGAGGAGGCACAAAGGAAGTTTAGAGGCCAACATAAATTGGTCCCCATCACGGCGTTCCACATCTGTTACTATGTCCACCAAAAAGCTTTTTCCGCTTTATAGATTACCATACATTTGAATTGAGATCTTATGTTGTTACAAATAGCGACGTGTGAAGAAAATAGTACGGTTTGGTAAACGCGGTGGTATCTTTGTGCCGTGAGACTCTTTAGTGGGTTTGACAATATAACCTTTTTTAAATGAAGCTACCATATTGAGATACATTTAATTAGTCTAGAAGCAAATGTTGTGGTTTTCCTTTGTTCTACGATGCGATTTGAGTTTAATGACCAAAAATAGAGTATTTCTGTGGCTGCATTTTACAAAGAAGGTTCAAACAAAGACATGTTATGCAAACCTTGCTAAGGTTAAAGGTCAATTTAAAAAGGTTTTGCCAGTGGACCTTATTAAAAGTGCAAATGTCAACTAATCCTGCGTTTTCCAAAGCAGCTCGATCCTTGACAAAATGTCAAAGTGACATTTCGTTAATGTCACCAAATGACATCACAGCCTTCTAATTGGCATTTGGACTGTGCAATAAAGTAGGCCTGGACAAACTTAACTGTTTGACAACTCGGAATTGGGTTTTGTTTTATAGCTCATTCGTGATTTTAGGGTTCAGTAAACAAGGGATCTTTATTGTCTTGACGTTACAGTCAGGGCGTGAATCAAAGCTTTAGAAAAAAGGTTCAAGTAATGTGAGGAGTACAGACGCCTACAATCACTGTTCTAAGGACAGTGTTGCCAGATATATTTTTTTGCCAAGTCGGGATTTAGGAACTTTTTGAGTGAAAAATCGGAATTTCTTTCGTCGAAAGCGGGACATAGAAAAAAACGTATATGTATAAGACAGTAATCAAAAGTTTTTGCATATCTATCTTTTTATTTGAGTTCAAATTACGTTTACGTGACGATAGATAGTACCTAAAATATCCATAAAAAATGTATTTTAATAAATATGATATTTTAAATTAGATTTACCCCGTCGTTTAAAAGTTGAGTCTTATTCTTCTTCTGAATAAAAAAATAAATAAAATATAAATACAGAAATCAAAATCAAAAAAGTTATACCTTATAAAAATATGGCATTTCATATAATCGTTTGAAAAGTGAGTGTTACAATTGCAACTTACAATAAGAGAATCATTATTAAAATTTATAAGAGGTACTTATTCATAATATTTCTGTGAAGTTTTAACTTCTAACTTCTATTAAAGTATCCTTTTCCTCTTCTTCTCGCACGGTCGAGTTATTCCCGAAAAGCGGGACTAAGCCTGTCCATTTAATTTTGATTTAAAAATCGGGGCGTCCCGCTGAAATCGGGACGTCTGGCAACGCTGTCTAAGGATCCAAAGACAGTGGGCCGACGGGCTTTAATTAAAAAAATATACTTCAAACGGATCCAAGAGATGGCGCGACGATTGCGCAGCAGTGATGTTAGAAAGACTGCATTAGGCTGCATGTACGACCATTTGGACCAGCGGTAGTAAACGCTGCTTCTGACCCATGGGTCGCGGGTTCGATCCCCGCACAGTACAAATATTTGTGTGCATGAACATGTCTGTTTGTACTGGTCTGGGTGTTTTCTATGTATTATAAGTATGTATTAACAAAAAAAAAAAAAGTTTATAAGTAAGTTTATCGGTTGTCTTGTACCCCATACGACAGGGTACTTAATAGTACCTTAATTTGGGACTAGATGGCTCTGTGTGGCCCAGTGTGGCATGTCTTAAATATTTATTATTTATTATTTATTATTTATTATACTACAGAGCAGAAATAATAAATATTTTTTTAAAATTTTTTTATTTTTTTATTTTGGAACAGTGAATAATGGCTCATTACAGTATTGTACGTTATCAAGTACATTAGTATAAACTGTGTCGTAGCACTAACGCCCATCTCCGTTATTAACAGTGATAGCGTTCCAAGAACTGCCTACATAATAATAAAATTAAACAGACAAAATAACAAATAATGTTTAACCTACTTATTTCACAAATGCCTCAAGGTGCGGTGGTATGAATTGATGCTTATAGTAAATAATAGTTTACGTGTGTATTAAATTTACCTACACATAAGGCAACACCAAATCATTAAACCAACAGCGAGTACAGTGTGCGTGATTTCAACCACTACGTACTAACTTAATGGGGGCTATCGCTAGTAAATTTGCCACTAGAGGCGCTAGTGTCGCGTGAGGTCCAATATCATTCACTTTGTACTGGTTTTAGCGGAATTTGTTGCATAAATTATAATTTCTTAAATTTACCTGCCGGAAAGTGATCTCCATCGTAAAATATAGCAAATATGGATTATTTGGCGATTAATGTGAACGCTTTAAAAGCGGAATTTAGAAAAAGCGCAAATATAGGCGGCCTCAAGAGCAACTATTTCAGAAGTTAGTTTGTTGATGTCAAGATAGTTATTTATAAACAATATAACCTTAATTAGATTCAAGATATAACACTTTGTTTCGCCGCCAATCGCCTTTTACTGCTATACTTCCGGACCTCAGTCTACAGTGGCGCCAACTGGTGAGCAAAGAAACGGTAGTCCCCATTTACCTGCCAGACATCACATACAATTAATAATCTTGATTGCGGCTGCGCCGGCAAATTATTGGAGGAAACTTAAGCGTACGATGCGCATTATGTCTATTGACACTTACTTACATAATAAGTGCGGTGCAATATAAATAATCATTGATTAATTCCTTTTGTCTATAGCCAAATAATACAAGTGCCTCTTATAAGTTTCACATCTACTTCTCTGTTAAGCAACATTAATCCTAATCCAATAATACACATTAATAAATCCCATAATGTGTGTAATCCATGTTACGTAATAACGTTATCAAAATAGTTCGCAGAACGTCTACTTCGTTGTTATTTGCTACGGTAAAGTTAAATAAGGTTAATAATCTTTTTTGCTACAAAACGCTGTAATGTCCATCTTCTTCTTCTTCTTCTTCTTCTTTTTATCGTGTCAATGGCGAACAATATAAAGCATTTTCGGTGGCGCGAAGTAGGTCTTTGCGTGAGCAGGTGTGCGGACACGCGGGATATGTTATAAGGTGAGCCATGTTTTGAGGAGCAGCACCGCACTCGCAACTGTTGTTGAGGTCCTGGTCCAGATATCCCCACCTGCATAGGTTGTCCTTGCATCGGCCGACCTGAGTCCGCAGCCTGTTAAGGGTTTTCCAGGTCGGCCACGGCAGATCCCTGCCCGGAGGGAGACTTTCCGATGGCGGGTAGAGAGTGTCGGGATATTTTGCTTTCCATCGGGAAACTCTGGACTGAATCCATCAAAAATAATCTAACTAAATAGGGGTTAAAGTATGAAATTGCCGATTATTTTCCCACTTTTTTTTTATAGCTCTTAAGTATAGTCATATTATTGCGTAATTCTTTTTGTATTGAATCAAAAACTAAATAAAGTAACTTTTGACTAAAAAAAAAAAATGTCTATACTAGTGCCTATTACTTCAAAGGAAGTCGTTGAAAAGACCCCTTACAATGTGTCAGCTGACCTTCTTGCTTCAATTAAGTATATTTGTAATATATACTTTGATTTTCAGAAATTATATACTATAATGCGTAGCTTTATAACCATCTAACTTTCACCTTTAATTGCATCGAAAACGGTTCAGGCGTTTTTAAAAAAACTAAAAAATTTTAGCATGGAAAAATGACTTTTCTCGATTTCGTCCATACAAAACGGCAATTTCATACTTTAACCCCTAATATTATAAGTACTGTCGATTTCAATTTCATTTCGATTGACAAGATCAAGATACCCGATCTCGATTCTTGACTTTGTGAATATTAAAATAAGTCGGGTATTGTTAAATTGAAAATCAATACCACTTGCAAAACGAAATTTGGATAAACTGGCCCCGTTGGTCTTGTGGTTTAAATACCGAGATCTCGGGGTCCTAGGTTCGATTTCCTAATCGGGCAACAAAAATTTTCGAATTATCGAACATTGCTCGGGTTTGTGATTACCAACCCAAAGGCGATTGTTTGACTGATTGTGCCTGTACACAGCTGATTATTGTTGTAGTAACCTAAATTAAATTTATTTTTTTAAGACATTTAAGACATGCCTCACTGGGCCAGCCAGAGCAGAGCCATCTAGTCCCAAATTAAGCTACTAATAAGTACCCTGTCGTATGGGTTACTAGACAACCGATAAACTTACTTACATACTTTTTTTTTTTGTAAATGCATACTTATAATACATAGAAAACACTCAGACCAGTACAAACAGACATGTTCATGCACACAAATATTTGTACTATGCGGGAATCGAACCTGCGACCCATGGCTCAGAAGCAGCGTTTACTACCGCTGATCCAAATGGTCGTCAAATTAAATGGTGGAGGCTTTTGCCCTGCAATGGGATTGGTATTGGTATTGGTAACGGGCTCCCTTTTCCGCATTTAGGCTCCACTTGGCCCATTATGAGTAGGGGGGATTGGGGTGGTTAGTCCAACCACCCCAACTCCTTCCAGAAGCACAGAAGTCTTTTAGGACGTTCACAGGCTTCTGAAAGGACTCGGTGTGCCGAGGATAGATGCCCGGTGGGTGGCTACCCCTGTGCATTCCAAAATCACATGGACAGCTGATTCTGCCTGTACCAGGCAGCCTCTACATAGGGGGCTGTCTATGGCACCAATGGTGAAGAGATGTTTATTTAGGGGGATATGTCCAGTCAGTGATCCCACTACTCTTCGAAGGTCACTTCTGTTCAGGGTGATTAAGTTGCGAGTCAGACGCGGTGAAAGAGCCGGTACGGCCTCTCTGGACTGTCTGCAGTTGCTGATATTGGCCCAGCGGTCGTTGTGTTGCCCTGCAGTGGGATGATTTATACGCCGTTACTTTATAAATTTAAGTAGTAAAAAAAATTTTGTCAGAAGATTCATCATCTTTCAGTTACCATTAGTTTGTAAAAAAAATTGTGTTTTACTTTTTAGGATAAAGATCAAGTTGTTATTTTCAAGTCACAATGATTCATAATTTTTAGACGGTTTTTATACTGACATAATATGTTTAGATGACATCCTAACTCTATATGTATATTTTATAGCACTATAAAGTGAATCACAAAATTTCAAAATGTAGGTACTTACTAATATTTTAGTGCTTTATGAAAAACCTAGATCGAAACTTAAGAACCAAAGAAATTATTTTTTTTTGTTGTTGATTTAGCTTTTAAGTCGACCACTAGTTTTTTTTAATTTCTGATATAAAACTATCTCAGTATCATTTTAAACCTTCCAAACACAAAATCATTGCAAATAATAAAACGCCGTACAATATTGTGCTCTATTCTAAGTCACCATACACAGGGTGTTAAGTAAATGGTTTGACAAGCCGAAATTAATAATGCATTTTTGAAACAAACTATTTCAAACAAATCGGAATCAAAAAATTATGATAGGATGAAAATTAAAAAAACAATAGATAATTATATAAAATTTCTGACTTCACTATTAAAATAGGCCAGTTTCAGCTGGATATTAGTGGTCATTCCGCTCTCAGCGCTCGCACAGGTCGGACGCTCGCTCCGCTGTCGATCCGCTGTCGATCCGTCTCGCTGTTCGCAGCATTTCTATCTTATTTCTTTCTACGTGGTTTCGCCCGCGGCTCTCCAAAGGTCAACCTAACGGTGTCAACTGACCTTTGTTGAGTTAAACGCTTTTTTCAAAGCGGTTCTGTTCGATAGGGAGCGACAGACAGTGCCTTTTTCAAGGCGCTGAAATTTCCCTCCGCCGCCGGTATATCGGGCTGTAAGTCTAGGCCTCCTGGAAGGCACGTTTGAGAGGGTGAGGCGTTCCTCCTTGCCCTAGAGACACTAGAAACTGCAGTCCTTTCCCTGCCGGGCGTGACCCACCCTACCCATCCTTATATTCCATCCCTTAGGGAGCGTATCCCGGGCCATTTCGGTGGCTCGGTCCCTCCCGAAGGACTGCTAGGCGTAGGCCACTCACCCCGCGGCGACATCACATCGTCGTGGGACCACCCAGTGTTAGGGACCTCACATCCTTTTTAGGCACACCCGACTCAACCAACCTTCCTGTGGCAGGTTGGACCACACAGACACCCATCACTCACCGTCACCGAGTTTCTTGCCGATTCTTCTCGGTGAAGGCGCGTTCCGAATCGGTGGTAAATAAAAATTACTCACTAAAGTCCTCCCTCCACGATGGAGGTACTCTTATTAGAGTACCTCCGATCGTTAGGAGGCGACGCGTTGAAAGGCTTTAATGCCTCCCCAGACCCAGAGCCCGTTCCCATGGAGGAAGAGGAAAGCCCTTCAGGCTCCTCCTCTCCTCCCACACCCTCCAGCTCCTCATCAGAGGATAGTAATGAGTCCCCAGTTAGTGACGGCTCCTCCTCTTCGGAGGAAACGTCTCAAACCGAGGAGTCAGATTCCGAAGGGTTCACTCCAGTGACCCACGGAAAGCGAGCGCGTAAACCCGCGCGTTCCGAACCCCCGGCGAAAACCGCCAAAATCTCCCACGGGCAACCCAGACCGGCCAAGGCATCCGCCGCCAGCTCCGCCCCTGCCCCAGCCCCAACCTCGCAGTCTGCTTCACAGACAAAAAAGGCCCCCCTTCCCCCGCCCATCGTAGTCCAGGACAAGTCTGCCTGGACAAATATTTCGGCTGCTCTCAATGAGCGCCACATTGCGTTTTCACACGCAAAGTCGGCTTCCGACGGAATCCGCGTGCAAACGCCGGACATCGCCTCCTACAGGCAGCTCCAACATTACCTCAACGTAAGGAAGATCTACTTCCATACGTACACTCCCGTCGAGGAGAAGAAGCTCCGCGTGGTTGTACGCGGAATTCCGAAAGAAGTCGACACAGACTTCATACTCACCGACCTTCAGTCGAAACAGCTTCCAGCTCTGGAAGTCCACCGCTTATTTAAAGCGCGTGGCAAAGCCCCTTACGATTTAGTACAAATCGTACTAGAAAATACCCCTGAAGGCAAAAAGATTTTTAATATAAAATCTATATGCCATATCTCCGGCCTCCGTATCGAGACCCCTCATAAAAAACTCACCCCTGGCCAGTGTCATCGCTGCCAGTTGTACGGGCACTCTGCCCGTAATTGTCACGCACGCCCGCGCTGCGTGAAATGCCTGGGCGACCATGGTACCGCCGACTGTCCTCGTTGTAAGGACACGGCGACTACCCCGCCCGCGTGTGTACTCTGCGGAGAGCAGGGACACACCGCGAATTATCGCGGTTGCCCCCGTGCTCCGCGAGTAAACTCACGGGTGCAGGCACCAAAGGCCGCGCACTTCCCAGCCCCTTCGTTTCGCCAGTTTCAGGCTCAACCTGCAGCCTTCCCAGAGTTGCGTCCTTACGGACACAACGCGTGGTCTCGACCACTATCCTGGGCAAGGAATGCCTACGCCCCTGTCCCGGCCTTAAGCCAAATTACAGCAGTCCCGACGGCCCCTAAGGCCCCAAATATGGCCCCTACGGCCCAATCTGTGGCCCCTAAGGCCCCCACTATGGCCCCTAAGGCCACCACTATTGCCCCTCAGGCACCGCCAGTAGTCCCAAAGGCCCCTCAGGCACTGCAGGCTACAAATGCCCCGGTCACCCTCCGTGACCCGCGCTCCAATGCCCCTAAGGCTTCGCCAACTGTCCCGTACGAGCAGGATGCCATGCTCATATATAATCTCAGCCAAATCAACCCGGCTGAAATTAGATATGTAGCAGCCCAAATCCGTGCGCATCAAAAAGACCCATGCGCAATGCTTTGTCTTTTAGATAAGCACGCCGACCTCCTCCAAAAAGTTAGAAACATTTCCTCACCATGAATAATACACCCTCTAGAACGAAACCCCGGTCCCTTACCATCGCATTTTTTAATGCCTTTGGTCTTCAAAAACAAAAGGTAGAGATATCACTCTTCCTTATGAAGCACCAAGTCGACATCTTTTTGGTACAAGAAACCTTATTAAAACCCTCCATCCTCCCTCGTAGTGCTATGATTGCCAACTATAACGTAGTTCGCAACGATAGGCCCACTAGAGGTGGCGGCACTCTAATTTATTACAAACGCTCCTTGCATTGCGTTCCCCTCGACCCTCCCACGCTCACAAACGTTGAAGCTTCTGTCTGTCGGCTAGCCATGACCGGCCATCAACCAGTCATAATAGCTTCCATTTATCAACCTGGCGACAAGACTCCCTTAAGGAGCGACTATGAGGCTCTTTTTGCTATGGGACCCTCCGTCATTCTCGGCGGAGATTTCAATAGCAAAAATACTCAGTGGAACTGTTTAACAACCTCCAGCAATGGTAGAGAGTTAGCAGATCTCGCTGAAGTCCTCAATTTTGACATCATCGCCCCCCTTTCTCCGACCCACTATCCTTTTAACGTAAACCACAGACCCGATATCTTGGACATGGCGGTTCTAAAGAATGTAGGCCTGCGCCTTCGTTCAATAGAAGTCCACCATGACCTAGATTCTGACCATCGCCCAGTTGTCCTCCAATTAGGTCCCTCTGACCAACAGATATCCATGAAAACAATACTGGACTGGCACAGGCTCGAGAGCAATCTCGGACCTAGTCCCGATTCAGTATTGAACTCAATCCCAGACAGGTTAGGATCGCCTCACGAGACTAACCAAGCGATCGATGCCCTCACTAGCCACATCACGACCGCTATTAGCGATTCGTCTAGGCAAGTTCCAGATATGCCTAGGCATAGATTGAACTTGCCGGATGACGTGAGAGAGCTGTTGAGGGCAAAGAGAGCTGCGACCAGAGCTTATGACTCCTATCCCACCGAATATAACCGAACCCTTCTACGCACTTTACGGACATCTGTAAAGGAACGTATTAAGGCTCTTCGGGAAAGTCAGTGGGATAGCCTACTTGAAACGATCTCACCATCTCACCAAGCCTATTGGAAGTTGGCGAGATCCTTCAAGTCAGATATAGTCACATCTATGCCTCCTCTCTCTAGACCCGACAACTCCGTCGTATTCGACGACGAAGAGAAAGCCGAATGTCTGGCCGACAGCCTAGAGGCCCAGTGCTCTCCTAGCACGCTTCCTATAGACGCTGCCCACCTTAGTATGGTGGACAGCGAAGTCGAACGTCTCTCGGCCCTCCCTCCAACCTGCCCCCTTGCACCCACCACCGCCGATGAGGTGCAAACCATCATCAAAGGTTTCCGTCCAAACAAGGCTCCCGGTCCGGACCGGATCTCCAACAGAGTCTTACGAGTCCTCCCCGCCCAACTGATTTGCCTATTGGTTGCTATCTTCAATAGTGCCATGGCAAACTGCATCTTTCCAACCGCGTGGAAAGAAGCAGACGTCATAGGTATCCCTAAGCCCGGCAAGGACCGCTCCAAGCCCGCCAACTACAGGCCCATCAGTCTCCTCAAGACTATGGGCAAATTATACGAGCGTGTTCTCGTCTCCCGCCTAAGAGATTACATTTTCTCGAACAATCTCTTAATCAACGAACAGTTTGGCTTCAGAGCCTCCCACTCTTGTGTCGAACAGGTGCACCGCCTAACGGAGCACATTCTCGACGGCCTCAACAGATCCAAACCGATGGTAACCGGTGCACTCTTCTTCGATGTAGCGAAAGCATTTGACAAAGTCTGGCACAACGGCTTGATCTACAAGCTGTACCAACTCAAAGTGCCCGACAGTCTCGTGCTCATCCTTCGAGACTTTCTGTCAAATCGTACCTTTCGCTACCGCGTAGAGGGGTCCTATTCATCTCCCCGCCCCATCAGGGCTGGAGTCCCTCAGGGCTCCGTGCTATCCCCTCTTCTCTTTTCAATTTTCATTAACGACATTCCCAGGTCACCGCAAGTAGAGCTAGCTCTATTTGCGGACGACACAGCCCTCTATCACTCTGGCTACCATGCCGGTTACATCATTAAGGCACTACAACGTGCAGCCCAATCCCTAGGTGACTGGTTTAGGATGTGGCGAATAGAGGTAAACCCCGAGAAAAGTGCAGCAGTGTACTTTACTCGGGGTTTCTTCGCTTCAAAACATCCTAAACGATGTCTCACACCTATCACCCTATACGACCGTCCGATCCCTTGGGAGAAGACAGTCAAATACCTAGGTGTCACCTTAGACCGTAGAATGAGCTTTAAACCTCACATAAAACGCGTCCGTCAGACTGCAGCCTTTTACTTTTCAAGGCTCTACTACTATATCGGCAGGAAGAGTAAAATGTCACTTAGAAATAAGTTGACAATTTACAAAGCCTGTATTCGACCCGTGATGACTTACGCTAGTCCAGTGTTCGCTCATGCCAGCCCCTCAGAACTAGAAAGACTCCAAATCCTCCAAAACAAATTCTTACGCTCTGCCTCGGATGCCCCGTGGTATGTGCGTAACGATAATTTGCATCGCGACCTTAACATTCCGTCGATTGCCAGCTTTATGAAAGAAGCGTCTCAACACTTCTTTGATAAAGCCGTCAATCATACGAATCCTCTCATAGTCAAAGCCGCCACCTACTCGTGCCAAAAAGATGTCGAAGCCCGTTTCCGCCGACCGAGGAACGTTCTCGAAGATCCCGACGACGAAATCACATCGTTCGTAAAACAATTCACCACTCACAACAGTACACACCCGACAAGCACTAGATCGAATCAGCGCACTCGCCGGCGAGTGCGAGGACCCTTGCATCATTTTGGCAGGTACAGACATGTACCTGGCCGCTTCTCACCAGTCCGCCCTTCGGACGACGGCCCAAGCCGAGGTCCGAGCCTACAGAGGCGCCCTTGAGGCCTAGTCTGCCCCCCTCGATCGGGCCCACTAGAACGGGGCTCGCGTAGATCGGTCTGTATGCACAGACCAGTCTGTGTTGCAGCGCCAAGCTACGCGATGCAACCACTAGTCGGGTTGACCTCTTGGCCGGGTGCCTTCAGCACCCGACACGGTCCGATCGCGCCGCTAGTACGGGGCCCCTGCGCGGGCGAGCCCTAGGCTTCGCTACGCGAAGCCTAGGACTCGCCTCGCGCTCGAGGTACCCGCTAGCAGGCCGCTTTTGGGCTGAGTGCCTTCCGCACTCGCCTAAAACCCGCCCGGTGAAGCTGTAACGGCCTTCTGCCACAGCATAGGTCCTTTCAAAAAAAAAAAAAAAAAAAAAAAAAAAAAAATGGATATTAGTACCATTTACATAAGACCATGTATACAGAATGAAATTTAAACCACCTTCCAAATTTTAATTTAACAATCTACGAGACGTATTTTTTCTTTTGGTATAACCCAGTACAAAAATGTCAAGATAAAGCACTTAGAAAATGTCCGCCAAATATCAAAAATTTTGGATACGGCCTCCTAGCAACACTTTTTTTACGACACTATTCATAAGTTTTTGATTTTCCCTTCACACCTTATCAGGCTTATTACCTTAGACAGTAAAAATTGAAAACTATGTTGTGAAAAAAAATTTCGGGTGAAAACTTGATTTACGTTTTTTTACTTCATAAATGAATAAGTCATCCTGTATCGTCTTGTTAGGATTGCATCGTCAAGGAATCTTTAAAATTTATTCAATTAAATAGTTGCACCTACCGCAAAATTCAAAAATTAGAATAAATGTATTTTTACGTCACGTTAGCGCGCTTACATATTAAATATATTGACTATCTCGCCTTCCCAGTCTAGAATAATCGTATCCTATGACGAAACAAAGCTGTAGGTCCACTTGTTTGCATTTGCATCACTATGGTATCACAGCAAACAGTTCATGCGACGCGTTGTAAATTCCAAGGATTTATCCGGCTTATCTGGATTAAAGATGTTGAGCAACATCCGCTCTGGACTTTGAAATGTTAACATAATAATATTTCGGAGGTGTTTCTGAAGGGGTAGCTCTGGCTATTGTAAGATGAAAGCTGGCAATTTTGTAAATAAGTTTCTATCTGGCAAAAATTTGACATAGACTATTATTTGTTTCGGGGGTCGTGTTTGATTAAACTTCCAATGTTCTTAGTTTTCTTGATAGATGGCGTCTTGTCTTTGATACCAGTCAATATCATAATTCCCTTGTAAAACTGGTGAAATCCTAGTTTTAGATGCATCAAAATCAGTTTTAGTAAGCTTTTTGTGTTTTTAGACAATATGGCACAATGTTTCGTTTGTGTACGCAAAAATGTTAAGTTCCATCGTTGTCTCACTGTTAATTATTTTCCGTTTAATAATACCATAAAATGGAACAAACACATTTTTTTAAAACCAACGATTGTGGCTTTGTCTGTAGGTAATTCATTTTGCCTTCATAATTATTATGATCATATGATGATAGTAACAGGACATAAAATATACGTAAAATTAAATACATTTTTACGTTATTTAAAACTACAAAACGTTCTTTAATAAAAACAGTTTCTTTTATTTGTCTATATTAATTAATATCGTATTGATAAACTGTGTCTTTTTGATTAATTATGTTTTACTTGCTACGTAATATTAATCAATATAAGTAATACAATAGCACTCACCAGTTTAGTGATGAGGAATCATCCATTCTGTAACAAATAAGAGAAATAAATTAACTTTCACTCAATAACATCGATATCTAAAACAATTTCAAAACTTGTGTATTATATGACGTTATTTTGTGCATACTCGTAATCAGCCTCCACTAAAAGATTTTCGT
Organism: Anania crocealis; assembly: GCA_949315895.1. NCBI lineage: Eukaryota > Metazoa > Arthropoda > Insecta > Lepidoptera > Crambidae > Anania > Anania crocealis. The sequence goes on along the minus strand of OX438874.1, from coordinate 2,579,503 downwards.
TTACTTAACATTTTTTCTTCACAAAAATAACCATTTCGGCACATTAACATTGATACGGAAAGTGATTGGGTTCAACGCATTATTATTTCAAAATTAGAATTAGCCCATTTATTTTACCCCAAAAATAAAATTCCCAAAATAACTACAGACGGTCCCGGTTTGGATCCCGGTCATACATTCCGCGGATTCCGTACATTTCCGCTTCCCAATGTTTTATTCATTGAATCATGATATAAACAATAACGGTCGAGTGACGTGGGTAGGGCTTAGTCATAGTATAAGTCGGGGTATAGCCAGTAGATCTTGTTTGAACAGGAATTTCAATTTTGTTTATAATATTCCCACAATGCAATGCACACAATTAATTCAAAACATTGCAAAAATAAAAAGGGATATTAGTAGTATCATGTTAAAAGCAGCGAAGGCTGGTGTGTTAGGGAAAGTAAGAGCTGACGTAAGTCTGAAAAAGGGCTCGCCTAAGCCTACACCTGGATTATAAGTTACAGGCACTGCCTCAAGTATCTATTTTTGCAACGGCGATGGATATGGCATCCGCATGGTGAATTCATGGCTGCTAAGCAATTTTATTTCAATGCATATTTTAGAAGTATAATTAAATAATTTAACAGTAAAAATGACATTTATTTAAATAAAAATATAAAATTACTAAATGAAGTAAGAGAAAACAGCGTGCAGTTAAAGGATTTTAAACATAATACAAAATTTCAAACTTTCTCAATTGTTATTGAGCTTTATTGAACTTGGAATGGTTGATATCTAAAATGAAAACACTGTCTATCTTAAATACATATTTGTAGATAGATTAACGATGTTGCATTTGAAGTATATGATTTGAAACTAAATAACTTTATGTATTATTTTGTGTATATTTAAGTGAAACATTGTTGAACCCTTTTTTGAATCTCTTGTGCTGTGCCGACATTTTCAACCAGGTTATTTTTTCTTTCCTATTCAATATTACCCTCTGATTGCTTATCTACTGTGGCTGAACATTACCAAGATGACTAATGTTTTTGCACATACATTGCGCAATGCTAAGGTATTCTTGTATAATAGAATCGCTAGCAATTTCATCGGTAAATCTTTAGTGTTACGAAACATTCGAACAAGAGCAGAATTTATAAATATGTTTCAGGGCTATGTTTAGGTTATAAGTTAGGAAATAGACCACACCGTTCCTTAATTCCGTGAATAATTGAATTTGAATATGTATATTATCAAACTAAGCGAAACTCGATATTTATTTGTACATTAAAATAAAATGCTTTGGATAAAAACTTTCGACTTAGATGGGAATAGAACCCACAAATTTCCGCTTTTCATGATGCTCTAACCATTAAGCAACCAAGATTTTATTTGGTTCTACGAATCATACATGAGCTATTAAGATTTTGTTTGGGTCTACGAATTTATTCAAGGCTTTAACGCTGTAAACCAGCGGTTACTTCAATGTTGTGGTATTTCTGGTATGGTCTGGGTGTTTGTGGTAACTCACTTTTGATTTACAATTTTTCCATAGGCATAGTCTTATAATTTATTTATTCCACCGGAACGCTTAAAACAGCTTCTTACTTTGGGATCAGAAAAAGATCAATATGCAGTATTAATAACTATGTGATTTTGTCCACATAATATTATATATGAATCCTCTTCGTTCATAATTTGAATACAGAAATGTACATTTTCTTATATGTCTCATTCATATCTGATTTACTAATCAGAAGTGAACAGTCACGAATCATCATCACCTTCAGCTTAGATCGGTCCACAACTGGGCATAGGCTTATACAAAAGAGAGATTTTATTAGGTAATGGCCACACTTGACAGGTTAATCAGCCATCGCAGTTCGGCTGGTGGTAAAATGAAGACGCTGTTGCCCATCTCCTTCTAGCATTACTCTTTTTATCATATTTTTTTTGTCATTATTTTTAATGTCATGTTCTATAGTTTTGTCTTTGCCTTTGGTATCGTGCTTGTGGTCAATTAAATGTTTTTGTATTATTTTTCTTTTATGGCACACGACACCCTTGGAACGACAAGGTGCTATTACATTATGGGATCCTATCCAACCCACTCGAAACGTCAGGCAAAATAATAAGGTGTGATCGCGTTTAATTTCCCGTTATCGTTCAAATAATTATACAACGCGAAAGCTTAAAAGTAATTACATTATCACGCTGACTAATGAAGGAATCGAACTCCTAGACCGAAGAATTGAAACATGACTACTACAAATGGCTCAGATAGTTACTACACTACATCGGCAAAGTGGCAACAAATCAATATTCAGCACGTGTGTATACGCAGATAGCTCTCAGTCACATGAAATTACAATGGGTACGGTAGCCATAATGTCTGAATTTAGCGGGATAATAGCACCTCTGTGAGGTGAGGAAAATATTGATTAGGATCTAATTATGTCGTACGTTTCTTAACATATTGAGTTGGAGGCTTTGAAAGTGGTAGAGATGAAAAATTCAAAATTATAATCATCATCCCCTAGTTATTAGTCCACTGCTGAGAATAAAGTAAGTCTTAGAAAGGAGATTTTTTTCGCAATTGACACGCCTGATAGGTGGTTTCACGATCGCTGTTTTGACAAAGATAAAAGCAAGACGCTGATGGCCGTTCCTTAACTCAGTATTCTTCAGGATCAGACATCTATAAGGCGGCATCAAGTGGTGCTATTCTATAGGCTAGCTACCCCTCAAAATTGTAAAGTCCACCAAAATTGTTTCAAATCAAAATATAATTAGCTTTTAAAATTATCGGCTTGTATCTTTTTAGATGAGAAACGAGCTCTGTTCTAAAATAGTCGACCGATACGAAATAGTGAAACTTCTGTGATAATTTCGAAGCTTACATTATTAGCAGTGCTTCGCAATTTAATACAGACAGCGATACTTTCTTGTACAGTCAGTAGTGCGTCAATCAACCTTCCTAAACGTATAGAAATTCTTTTCAAAATTTTCAAACTAAACTTATGATAATCAACACGAATTAAGAATTCTGACGTTTAGCGGAAAGATGTTTCATTTAACAGTAACTCCACGTTTAGTAAAACTAACAAGTTTTACCGTTGCTAATAAGGCCTTTATTTCAGAGGTGGCTTTGTTTGGGCTGCTGAAAAGATAATTTGTATGCTTATTACAAATTGTTTAGCAATTCGTAGAACCTCAAAAGGCTACAAAATCTCAATAAAATTTACGTAAACCACATGAACACTTCATGCGAACATAATTTTAATCTCAATAGAAATGAAAGCCCTTAAAGGGTCAGAGTTTAACGGGATTTTATAAAATGGTTCCGTTTGAAAATAATTTCAGGTAAAAACAACGCGGCAAAGACTTAATTGCTTACACGAAAGGATAATTAAGTTAAATGTATTCAGTTGTAACTTTTCGTCTTGTTTTTATGAAAATGTATGTATGACTTTATTTATGCGATTACCAGTCAAGTCAATACGGAAGTAATTTCTACTCATGTTCGGATACGGGTGCGCTGGTTTTGGCTTATGATTTTAGAACTTACAAAAATAATTACTCTGATATTGATTTCATGATGACATGAAACCTATACGTTAAAATTAAACGTAATTTTATGGAAATAACTCACCTTTGTTCGTGGCTACGGGTCTGCAAAGCTGCATAGTGTTAAAAAGTTAGGGATAAATTAAAATATAATGTAAAATCGAGTTAAATCCCTTAATTTATCTTTCATTGAAATGCTTTTTTTGAGTCAGTAAAAGTTTAAAAATATCTGAGGTCCAACAGCTCAACATGATACACTAATATAGACTTATGTGTCTCTTCAACTCGTTATGTGATATTTTTAAAAGTATTTAAGACAGGCAAATCCAAATATTCGGACGTTGTGTTATAGGTAGAGTAGGAAAACTGCTGCAATGTCCTTAATTTTGTCATGTGTTTAACAAAATCCGAAAACATATTTATATACAAACAATTGAACTAAACCTTTTGAATTCTAACAAAAAAACATGTAGGTAGATGGAAATGAATGTATTTGAAAGATAGACATTAAAAGCCACGATACTAGATTTTAGAATATGTACAGCAAACTGCCCCATTGCTGTAATTGTTTAAGTACCAGGCTGAAATCTCAAAGTCCTGGGTTCGAAAATTGCTCGAGTTTGTGATCACCAACCTACGGTGTACCAACCTGTGCTGATTATTACTGTACCCATCATTGCTGTCGTAACTTAAATTCAATGATAGGGACCTTCCCTCTAGTGTGATGATTAATAGTTTCTTAACTTACTTATATTATAAACATATTATTGAAGATTTATTGTTGCATCGCAAAAATGAGGTCTAACACTCAACTTTAACCTCCTGTTTGTCCGCCAACCACAAACCGAATGGCCACCCCACATTTGCGTCAACGCTTCAACACTGTGTACGCACTCTTGTTGATTATCTACTGAGTGATAACGGCCTCCCCCCGTATTGACCGGGCCCGCATAATAAACGCGTGATTAGGAATTTAATTATTAAACAACGCCCATTCGAAGTTCACGAAACTTCTGTTTTGAACGTTCTGAATTGTGAAATTTAACGCTTCAGAATTTCTTGGAGCTGAAAGTTTACCGTAAATAAATAAATTCGTTTAACAATCACACCAATCTAGCCTAGAATTAAGAAACTTTGTGTGGCGGATAACAGATTACCATACTTAAATACGTTTTCTACAAATAAGTACAAACGCTGGATCTAATTATACAAAATAGTCCTTGCTGGTTAAGTCTTCAAATATTGTCTGAAACAATACTATTATAGTCGTGTTTTACGGTGAAAGATTAAGAAAATACGAATAGTTAGTATTATCTTATCTGACCCTAGGTGGTGTTTTACACATGCCCTAAAATTATCCTCACTGCTTCATGATAATCATTGGCTCATGCTGAGAAGAAGCAGCGTTAAATTAAAAAGTTCATAATTCAGTAAAAATCTGTTTGCATTTCTTCTGAAAATGAAATTAGCCACTAAATATGACTTGGCTACATGAAAAGGTGGCTTATGTCGTACCCGCCGTTAGCAAAATGGTGAATACCTACTACCTATGTTATGTTCAAATGACAATTTTTTTTTGTTGCTCCTTGAAAATAGGAAAAAAAATTAATTAGTATAATAAAAGTCATTTTAACACTAATAAGAACCGCATTAATTAAATACAGGAAATCAAACTTGCGTCTACCATGTGTAATCCTAGGTCATAGTTTATCAGCACACCGTTGATAACATCTAAGGGGAAATACTAAAATATTACTAAACAAACTTATGCATTTAAAACGTCGAAAGTTTTTAGTTTTTATATAAATAAAACAGAAATACAATTTAAACTTATTTCGTTTTTATATGAATAAAAAAATAAAATTTAAACTATTTTTTTTAAATTGTGTAGCATTGCACATTTTCAGCAGATTGTTGTGGGTCTTAGTCAAACTAACGTAAGGGGTTATAACCATCCCACTGCAGGCCGCCATCATTGAATTCAATTCAATATAATTATCGGTGTTAATTGCTATTTGATATGGGCTGAAGATGATGGTGATAAAGTGACTGACTCAAGAATAAATCAATGCAATTGTCATATTAGTAGTTCCAGTCCAGAACGTGATCAAGGACCAATTCTAGTCAGTGCATCAGTATAGCAATATGTCTAACGGTCTTTGAGACAAGCTGAACTAGACCAAAGAAAGCCAATTTCCGTGACTGATTAAACTTCTATATTTATAATACTATATCTGATTGATAAAGCAAAGGCAAAAGTGCGTGAAGCAGAAGGATTCTGACAAGCCTATTCCCAAGGAGGTTTCGGTTATAATCACTACGCTTTTCGCTACGGTTATCGATCGTAGTCTGGCCAAATGGTCAAAAGAAGACGATACTGTTTTTTTTTGCAGTACCTAATCCTCTAGTCGCCTCTTACGACACCCATAAAAAGAGAACGGGTATATTTGACGACACCACACGACGATTATTAGTTGTACCCGCACCAAAATAGTTTTATCTAATGCAAATAATAATTCTACTACCACCTTTACCTTTACTGTGGTATCAGCTGTTTATTCACAGATCATTATATCATTTCGTAATTACTATTATAACTCGAACAAAAAAGATGTAAATAATTACTTCTTTGTAATACAAAGGCAATCTTTTATATGACAATCTGTTTTGCATACTAGAAATACGATTCAATTATTGTAATTGTCATTGGTTTTATATTACTGGCTTCCTGATCATTGCTTGCTCATTATTTTTTTTTAATTAATATTAACGCTAAATGAGTGTTGGTGATCACAAACCTGAGCAACGTTCGAAAATTCGAAACTTGTTGCCTGACCCGGGGATCGAACTCTGAACCCCGAGATCTTGTGCCGGTATTTAAACCACTAGACAACGGGGCGTTGTATATGGTTTTTAATTTAAAACCAATACCTCTACGTGTTCCCAAAATAAACAATCTTGGAAGACAAACTGCCAAGTGATGCTACAAAGATTCCATTTCTTTCTTTTCAGATACGGAACTCGAAAGAGATGAAACAGTTGCGCAACGTCCGCCGGAACCCTAGCGACCTCATGACGGCGGAACCCCACGCGCGCAGATGTGCAATACTCGTGACTCATGCACAGGCGCACGTACAGGCGAGCGCTGAAGTAAGTTATTTGTTTTTGAATTTCGTACACGTTTATACCCTAAACTAGGGTAGTATTTTGGGTAGGTATATAAATACCCGAAATACAATACAGTTTTGTTGCACACAAGTGTTAGTGTTTTAGCTTGAAAAAGCTTGTAAAAATTTATGATAAGTTTAAAAAAATATATGAATGTTTGTCACCTACTCCGTCATTTCGTGATAAATTTAATTTAAAAAGATCTAAATTCAATTTATCACAATGATAGATCATTTATGATAGAATAGCTAGCCTATGTGCTATAGTTTACTTTTTATCTCGTAAAAAATTATATTCTCGTGAGGTTTCAAATTGAAAATTCAACGCGAAGTCACGTGCAACAACTGGTATTTTATATAATCTTTTATTATCATTATGAAACTCCCTTACTGGGACATCATTCACCCGCTTTCGTAATTAGGACCGCTAATTACTAAAGCATGCAGGCAGATCATGTCACATGGGAAAAAGTGTTTTTAGTAGTTTAATTTAAGGTCTAATTTGATTAGTCAACTTTATTTAAACGTGCTCTGTAGTGTCGGCATATAAATAAAATAGCACCAATCCTTCTCATTCTAAAAAAGGCTCAGTCGAAAATCGTTAAATTCTATCTTAATATATATATATCACGTGTCACGTTGTTTGTCCGCGATGGATTCTTAAATTACTTAAGCGATTTCAATCAAATTTGCACACCATGTGCAGTTTGATCCAACTTGAATGATAGGATAGCTTACATCTCAATTTATAGTCGCAATATTATTTTATTGCAAATTTTTTGTGTAACATGTATATGGTAAACGCCATATTTGATGCCAATGACATTGTGTGACGTTCTACGTCAAAATCCAATTATATTATTATGAGGCGATTAGAAGTTCGCGGGGTCCACTAGTTCGATATAAATTATATTGCATATTTTCCGACTTTAATTTTAATGTATTCCAGTTTTTATTCGTGTCAAATAAAAGTTTTATGCAACTGCTCGCGCTGGCATAATTATCTTTTTTTAAACATAATCATTTGAATAGATGCTGACAAGAGAAATCAAGTTTCTTGCGGTGCTTCATTCTGGCACTAGCCCAGGCTTGTCCCGAAGCAGTGCTAGGTTTAAATATTGGGACGTGCAAAGTGCGTCTTCAGGCCGATTTGCAGAAACTGTTGTAATGATTATACAAATGATAGAAATGTATGGTTTTAAATTGTTTTAGCTCGCACTGGCATATACATCTTTTTGAGAGTATAATTATTTAAATAGAGGCTGACAATAGTGACCGAGTTTCTTGCGCTGCTTCTCGGCACTAGCCCCCACACTTGTCCCGAAGCAGTGGGTTTAAATACTGGGAAGTGTAAAGCGTCTCTTGGTGCCTATTTGTAGGTTTTTTATTAATTTACTGATTTTACAAGAATGCAGTGAATGCAAGAACAGGCGTTTTCATTAATGGAAGCTAACAACCAACTATTTAGTGAGACAACGGAAATAGCCTGGGATATTTAGGATTCTTAATTTAGTAACGCTAATGGTCGCTAATTGGAGATTCATGGGAAATGTTATTAATTAGGTTAGTTAGTTTTAGTTATTTACGTTCAGATGCATGTATTAGTAAACTTACAACCAATTTTTAACGTGTGTTTTTATCAAACGATTTTCAACTTTAAATATAACAAGTAAAAGTCAATATCGATTATTGGTCCAACAGTGAAGATGTCAAATAAAAAAATATAATTTTTACTGGAAATTCTTTAGACTTTTTATAACATGAAATGATTTGGCTGCATTGACTCATTCCAAAGCCGATAAACTTTTAATATAAAAAAATAAATAGAGCATTTATCGAATCTAATATAAACTAGTTTAAATAATAAAATATTATAATCAAAACCAATACTCGTTAATTAATATGTCAATTTACATTATAAGCACATGATTTAATATTAAATTTCTATTAGAAACATTAAGCTCTGTAAATCAAAATGAGCTCGATAACTATTAAATTCTAATATGACCAAATAGTCAAATTACTGTCATTTGGCTTTACTGCACGTATGATTACACTACTATGATTGAATGTTATTGATTTAGTAATTTTACCAAATAAAATAATGATACTAACACAACAACAATAGGCTCACACTGATCTACGTTAATTATTTATTTACATATTTTTAAAATATAAGGACACATACGAAATTATGTGAAGAGTAATTATGTGTCCTATATATACCCGAAATACAATACAGTTTTGTTGCACACAAGTGTTAGTGTTTTAGCTTGAAAAAGCTTGTAAAAATTTATGATAAGTTTAAAAAAATATATGAATGTTTGTCACCTACTCCGTCATTTCGTGATAAATTTAATTTAAAAAGATCTAAATTCAATTTATCACAATGATAGATCATTTATGATAGAATAGCTAGCCTATGTGCTATAGTTTACTTTTCATCTCGTAAAAAATTATATTCTCGTGAGGTTTCAAATTGAAAATTCAACGCGAAGTCACGTGCAACAACTGGTATTTTATATAATCTTTTATTATCATTATGAAACTCCCTTACTGGGACATCATTCACCCGCTTTCGTAATTAGGACCGCTAATTACTAAAGCATGCAGGCAGATCATGTCACATGGGAAAAAGTGTTTTTAGTAGTTTAATTTAAGGTCTAATTTGATTAGTCAACTTTATTTAAACGTGCTCTGTAGTGTCGGCATATAAATAAAATAGCACCAATCCTTCTCATTCTAAAAAAGGCTCAGTCGAAAATCGTTAAATTCTATCTTAATATATATATATCACGTGTCACGTTGTTTGTCCGCGATGGATTCTTAAATTACTTAAGCGATTTCAATCAAATTTGCACACCATGTGCAGTTTGATCCAACTTGAATGATAGGATAGCTTACATCTCAATTTATAGTCGCAATATTATTTTATTGCAAATTTTTTGTGTAACATGTATATGGTAAACGCCATATTTGATGCCAATGACATTGTGTGACGTTCTACGTCAAAATCCAATTATATTATTATGAGGCGATTAGAAGTTCGCGGGGTCCACTAGTTCGATATAAATTATATTGCATATTTTCCGACTTTAATTTTAATGTATTCCAGTTTTTATTCGTGTCAAATAAAAGTTTTATGCAACTGCTCGCGCTGGCATAATTATCTTTTTTTAAACATAATCATTTGAATAGATGCTGACAAGAGAAATCAAGTTTCTTGCGGTGCTTCATTCTGGCACTAGCCCAGGCTTGTCCCGAAGCAGTGCTAGGTTTAAATATTGGGACGTGCAAAGTGCGTCTTCAGGCCGATTTGCAGAAACTGTTGTAATGATTATACAAATGATAGAAATGTATGGTTTTAAATTGTTTTAGCTCGCACTGGCATATACATCTTTTTGAGAGTATAATTATTTAAATAGAGGCTGACAATAGTGACCGAGTTTCTTGCGCTGCTTCTCGGCACTAGCCCCCACACTTGTCCCGAAGCAGTGGGTTTAAATACTGGGAAGTGTAAAGCGTCTCTTGGTGCCTATTTGTAGGTTTTTTATTAATTTACTGATTTTACAAGAATGCAGTGAATGCAAGAACAGGCGTTTTCATTAATGGAAGCTAACAACCAACTATTTAGTGAGACAACGGAAATAGCCTGGGATATTTAGGATTCTTAATTTAGTAACGCTAATGGTCGCTAATTGGAGATTCATGGGAAATGTTATTAATTAGGTTAGTTAGTTTTAGTTATTTACGTTCAGATGCATGTATTAGTAAACTTACAACCAATTTTTAACGTGTGTTTTTATCAAACGATTTTCAACTTTAAATATAACAAGTAAAAGTCAATATCGATTATTGGTCCAACAGTGAAGATGTCAAATAAAAAAATATAATTTTTACTGGAAATTCTTTAGACTTTTTATAACATGAAATGATTTGGCTGCATTGACTCATTCCAAAGCCGATAAACTTTTAATATAAAAAAATAAATAGAGCATTTATCGAATCTAATATAAACTAGTTTAAATAATAAAATATTATAATCAAAACCAATACTCGTTAATTAATATGTCAATTTACATTATAAGCACATGATTTAATATTAAATTTCTATTAGAAACATTAAGCTCTGTAAATCAAAATGAGCTCGATAACTATTAAATTCTAATATGACCAAATAGTCAAATTACTGTCATTTGGCTTTACTGCACGTATGATTACACTACTATGATTGAATGTTATTGATTTAGTAATTTTACCAAATAAAATAATGATACTAACACAACAACAATAGGCTCACACTGATCTACGTTAATTATTTATTTACATATTTTTAAAATATAAGGACACATACGAAATTATGTGAAGAGTAATTATGTGTCCTATATAAATGAACAGACTACAAACAATCAAGAAAATTTATAAAAACTTTAAACCACGAATTTTAATTTGCCTCTTTCTTCATCCCTACTTCTGTTGCCTTTAAGAAAGACCATATAATGGGAAGGGGTGGCGTTATTCTATTTGCTGGCACAACATGGCAAAAAACCCATAAATATATTTATTAATAATAATAACAAATCAACGGATAAATGGACAACCAAATAAAAAACACTTGGCATAGTAACTTCGTATGTTTGCAGCTAATTCCCAGAGCCGTGACGAGGGAAGTCCCTAACATTAAAAAAATAGCATTCGATGTTTGAATATTTCAAACGTTTGAAAGGAATAATAGGTAGTGTTACAAGGAATTAGCTGTGTCGGCGGGCCTTGAGGCTGTATTTGTTTTCTGATAAAGATAACCATTATCTCTAATTACCATACAGTGTACAATAGAACGTTTACTAACTGTAGCTTGCTTTAAACACGTTAGTTTTCTTCATGAACATAATACGTGGACAGCATCACATACATTGTTCTGATTCCAAAGTGTTTAACTATTTCATGACAAACATCCAGACCCGACAAAATTTAGAATAACACTTTTTTTCTACATGGACGTGTCCGGGAATCGAACCCAGGTACTTGGAGCAGACGACACCTTGTAAACTGGCGTGTACTCCACTCCGCCTTGGAGGTCGTCAAATATACTTAACTGATTTTCGCATGTCTTCAACCAGTGCTTGTTGCCAGCAATGACTTATGGAGCTGAAACGTAGAAAACTCATTAAGAAAAAACAATGGCCGCAAGCAAACGAAAGGTTCTGGAGTGGGAACAGCGCACCAGATAACACTTTCTTTCTTCTTTCAAATCTGTGCCTAGGCACCCACCAGTTGGACGGACGATCTTGACGGATGTCACGGGAAGCAGTTAAATGATGGCGTGGTACTGATCTTTGTGGAGATCTTTAATAGTGGCTGAAGTCCAGCAGTGGACGTAATTTGGCTGAGATAATGATGATGATGAAGAGATAGTAAATGTAAAAAGTATCGATAACTACAAATATTGAAAACCTTTTCGTGCGTATCTGTACTACAAGCTAAATCGTCTCCAAAAAAGTCCGTCTATCGTAATCCTAAAAAACCTGTCATGTGCGCTCGGACACGCAGTGTAGAGTTCCGCAATTGTACGTCCCAAATGCCGACTTTACTTCACTTAGTTGTTGTATTGTTTCCTATTGTTCGTAAATTTATAGGCACTTGTTTCACGTTACTAACGAAATGAGAAATTAATGTTTCCTTAAAAATATATGGTATCCAACCGGCGCAGCGACATCGATCGTCTGTGCCACGTGACTTCACAAAATACGACTGTTATGCCGTGTTCTCGCAGTAACTATACGTAATTTTGGTATAAATTGAAGTCTCTATGTTATTTTAATGTCTGAGTTACATTACTGGAAAGTTTAATCAAAATCCGTGCAGTAATAATTGAGTGAAAGAGTAACATATAGCTTTACATACAAACCTATAGCGATTATTGTACGAGTAATATTAGTAAGGATAAGGACATAACTACCAAATTACAACTTTCTAGTACCTACAAACATTCTGTAAGAGTAACCACGGACGGATATGACTAAATCCGACGATAAGGTAAAATAATTGTAGCACTACGAAATCGAAATGACGAATCTTCTTACTTCAATAACTTGGCTCACAGCAATCATACAAGTTTGTTGCCATATTAATAATTGTGCCAAATGACTAGTTCTAAACATACGTACCATTTTTTTGTGACCATTTTAAAAAAATGCCCAAAAAATGGTGTCCTTTCTAGGTACTAACAGTCTGTGAGAGTTACCTCTGACAGGAAGACTATAAGGGTTTCTTGTCTTGCCACGGAACCCTAAAACTGGGCAGCCATTTTATTCTCGCCTGTACATCCTCCCACTGAGGCCTCACGGGCCACGGCGCCTGATCGGCCGCAACAATTAAAGTATGTAGGTCGCTCGGACGCCCACAATGACCGGCGCTGTACTCGCCAGTACTAGGTATAGGTTGCGTTGATAGGCGAGGCGGGAGCGGGCGCGGAAGCGATTTTATAAGTTCAAGACTACGTGTATCTGTAAGACTAAGATTAGGAGCAACTTAAATGCAGCTGTTGGTAATCTAACAGAACATGCATTGAAATAAAAGATATGTTTATCTCAATGCATGTCCTGCGTCCTGACGTTTCAAACCCTTTACAGCGTTCATGAACATGCAGTTGTAATCTCTCTAACGACAAATTTTTCGCTAGTGTACCAATCTCAAGAAGAAAATTTATAACTGTAGGGAATCGATTTAAACGTTTTTCGAATATTTTGGAACTTCAGAACACAGCAATTCAAATGAACTCTAGAATCGAGTAATTGTGTTTTATTAATCTACTATAAGAATACTCAGTTTAATGAAAATGTTCGATCAACGGTCTTTGACTATTCTTATCTTATCTATATATATTCTTATCTTTAAAATTGAAATTATTTTTAATGACTCATTCATTTATACCGAAAGAAAAACGTTAACAATCATTTTTCGATTCAAATAAAATCATGAAATGACACGCAATTGTAGACGCTCTTATATTTAAATCCGGATAAATACATAAATGTTTTTTTTCGTATTAAACTTTTTAAGTTTTAGTAATATTAGTCGCAAAAACAAAAATTTTGCGTTCTAACAGTAATTTCAATTCAATATTATAATATTAAACAATATTCAATAAAGACGTCATAGCTCTTCGAGTTTTTAAAATTGATGCTAGAGATCAACAACCTAAAAGTATTCAAACGGCCTCTTCTATTAATAAATTAATTTCCGCAAAGTTCATTGCCCCTAATTTTCAATAACATTTTCCGACCGCACCTACAACCGCGCCCCGTGTCACTATGAACACTCTCCAGGACCACACAGCTAGACCCCTCGACCCCCTCACTATACGCGACCCCACCCTCGTGAGAGCACGCCGGATAGCTCAGCTTACGTTGGCCCTAACTATGACCTCGTAGCTTTCTGTTGTTCTTTATTTCAATTCAAACTTCTAGAGTGTGTGCGGATGATAAATGCGACGTCGTATTATTTGAAATTCGAATCGTGGTTCTTTTCCGATTGCTTTTTTTCTCTGAGCTTGTTGTTTTCAACGCTTGAAAAAGAGGATTTTATGTTCTTTTTTCAGATAGGTATTGCGAAAAAAAAACTATGTATTTCTGCAGGACTGCGTTTCAGTTTTATACTCGCAGTAGTTAAAACTTTTATTGTTTTGTCTTTTTAAGATTTTTTGTCAATTTGTATCTTTTGTTTTATATCACTTTGTATACCTCAAAGTTTCCGAAACATACAAAAATATAGGCGCATTTTTTTTATTTTATTGCACATTATTTGTTTATGGCAAGGTAATTTGGTAAAGAAAAACGCCATGTTTGATGACAATGACATTTAAGATGTCATAATGAAATTATATTATTCTGAGGCGATACGAACTTCGCGGGGTAAGCTAGTTAAAATATAAATTACTGTATTTTTTACCCTTGTTAGACTTTTAAAGCTCATACGTCGTTGCAAAAACATTTTCCTTTTAATCTACATAGACGACAATAAACTATAATATATTTTCAATAGATATGATCCTATTAAGCAAATTACCATGTCTCCGTTTGTAAAGACTTTTATCTGTCACATGCAATATAAAGGAAAAAGATTTTCCTCTTCAAAAACGAGATTATCAGTTCATACTCAACAAAAGAATAAGATTAACATGTAAAAAATCTTTATAATGTGTTTCCTTTCAAAGAAACAGAACAATGGATGGAAATGTTGGAATCAACGCATCTGTCAAATGGAATTGCTACAAAATAAGACACTCTTTCACTGTGAGACGAATGCCGTCATTTGTCATATTCTGTAATAAATTGGTTCTGTTTCGACGACATGTTAATATTTTTTCTTTCTTGTTTTCGAAGTTTGAAGAGAGAATTGTTTAAAATTGGTTCGAAAAGAGAACACCAAATGTAGAGTCGCAGTATGTGTCTAGCAAGTTTTTATGCCTTCGCCACAATTTCCTCGGTAAAAGAAAAGATGAAAATGAAGATTAAAAATAATAATAATATCAATGTGGTGCAAGTTTTTTTGTTATATTCACCGGCTCTTTCCTTTTTTATTTCTTTGATTAATTTATTATGCGAAGTATTTTCTCAGTTACGGCACTTGAGCCGTAAAAAACGGCGATAAAGTAATAATAAATGTCTATTTAGCAGCGCAACTGTCTCTTCCCATGGTTCAATAATTTATGGTTTACTCCGCTAACCACAGAAGACAATATGTCGTAAAGCATTTTATTATAACGAAAACATCAAAGAAGCCGAGAAAAAATGACTTAACTTTAAAAGAAAATAAAAAAATCAACAAGGCCAAAGACATGAAATATGCACAGCCTAATCCGTCACGAAATTCGACGACTTATTGAAAAGGAGGCGAAAAGTTCGCTCTAACCACTACAAAAAGGCCGAAAGCTTTTAATCGATCATTCGCCGAGGCGAAAAAACTTACGTCTCAAGCCAGATCCTCGGCACTCCAAGCAAGATGGGCGTTAATAAAATAATGTAGTAAAATAATATAACACACTTAACTAAAAAGCACTAAAGGACGCGTACGTTCAGAAATCATTTTACGGTATGAGCGCGCAACGGACTGTCGCCCCGCGTCGTTCGCTAGCCACTGATCGTGATCTAATTTCAAAACGCACGGCTGTGCTGTGAAAGTGACGTAATGCGCCGCCATTTTGAATCCCGCCCCCCGCGCCACGCCTCGCTTCCGCCTCTGGAAAAATGCAGCATTTAATCAATTTCAGAACTTGAGTGGTGGAATTTTTCGAAGCTTGCCGTTATGGCTGTATCGGGTTTCTATTGATGGGCTATCTGCTGGACAGGGCGGGGCAGCCTTAGACAGTTGACACGAGGTGTGAGGACACACGGCATGAGGGATTGTCGGGGAGTTTTTCCGAGCGTGTAGATCACACACCGTCCGCGAGTTGGGAAAACTCGAACACTTCGTGATGGCCGTTCCGAAGTGTTTATCTTGCAAAACTTTGGTTATATTAGAAGTTTTACAATGTTTTAGTGACTTTAGTACGTCTTGGAGAGTTTACGCGCATCTTTTTGACGTTTGACGTTGATAACTTTTTAAGGGGTTGCTCGATAGTTGTAGCTTTTTTATTTTTAAGCTCACATTTCCAAATTCGGCATAATCCCAAAAACGTTTGGTAGTTGAAGAATTATCGTTTGGTATCGCCTTAAATTGGATATATATTTCAAGCTCTTTACGACCATGCCTATGACACCAGTTTTCAAGAGAGCTGTCAAGTACCGGGGTTAGATCTCGTACGAGTTTATGTTAGGTGAGCTGGGCTAGTTCTCTTAATAGTTAATTTCGGATCAAAACAATATACGAGTATGTATGTCATGTCATCCACGGTTAATTTTAATACTTGCTTATTTATTTTTTAACTAGCGTTTCGCAACTAGTACATAATATAGAATGTTGAATTTAGATCAATCCCACGTTATTTTTTTCTAGTAAAAAAGTAGCCTATGTTCTATTCCTGCCAATAAGCTATCGCTGTGACAAATTTTAAGTGGTTTTAGCGTGATTGCGTAACAAACATGTAGTCAAACTAAAAAGTAATTTTATAGGCGTTCAGTATCGTAATATGTAGAGCCCATTTATGAAGTAAAAATGTAAATCAAGTTTTAGATTTTAACGGTCCTAACCCTGTTAACGTTTGAAATGAAAATCAAAAACTTATGAATAGTATCGTAATGAATGAATGAGATGCGCATAGCGTAAAAAAGTGTTGCTAGGAGGCCGTATGAAAATTTTTGATTTGTTTATCTTGAAATTTGTGTACTGAGCTATACCAAAAAAAAAATACGTCTATTGTTTTTTGCCCCGTAGATTGTCATATTTAAATTTGGAAAGTTGTTAAAATTTCAACCTGTATATTACTAGCAAGAGTAAAATAGTTATATTATTATTTTCGACGGTTACTTAATTATGTGTTTTTTTTTTGATAATGTAGTAATTATTCCTGCTTTTTACACCAAAAGATATCATCCACAAAAATATGGTTATGGCTTTAAAAATTTATACATTCTTACAGTTCACTGATTTCCTAAGGTTCATTCATGACCTACATGTTCGTCGATGATTGCAATCTACAAGTCGTTAGACTAGTCCGACTTATCCCCCGATTTATCCGAGGTGCCTTTGCACTTCAAACGAGCTTTAACCTAATATCTAAGTATTTAAATATTACATTACATTACATTAATATTTACCAAAAATAAAATATGAATTAAGAACTATCATTAATAAATTATCGAACTGTTATAAAGGTGATAAGAGAAATATGGGTCACCTTAATCATGGGTGTGCCGCAAGGATCATTGCTAGGACCCCCGTTTTTTCTAATTAATTATGATTCCTACTTCCATCCTTGTTTCATTGAAAACCTTTGTAAAACAGTATTTAAAATGTAAGATGACAGTCATGGATTTAAAACACATACTCTTTACTTCACATTAGTTTCTTGAAAGATGATTCCTACGGGACATGCCTAGCTTACAGTAGGAATCATCGCAAATAATATAAATGGTATGGCGCCCGCCCGGCATGCGAGGAGATGCGGGTTCGAGTCCCGCCTGAGACAAAATTTTTCAGTTTATACACCGTGAAATTTTAGTGGTTGTTTTCCCGCAACAGAACGATTTACCTTTAGTAGCACCATCGAATCATGCGAGTTATTTTTTGAAAATAAAGATATTGTGTTGTCAACTAATCAAAAAAATAATCATCAACTCAAAAGCGTGAGATACGATAGTATCTTTACAAAATGTGACGTGTTTGGGTACTGCTTGCCGCACGAAATCAATGTTCAAAGCAAAAGAAGCTCTACGCACTAAGTAATATAGCATAAACTGCACCGCGCGAGGGGCAATGACCCCGGCCGGTGACCGGCTGCGGCGCGGCTGGTACCATTGGTTCGAGGTTGCTTTCGAGTTTCGTTTATCACAATCGTGAAACTGCTATTTTTTTATTTGAATAAAAAAAACTGCACAAATCTATTGTACTACTAAGATAGAATCATTTTACTGCGGGAAAACAACCACTAAAATTTCACGGTGTATACTGATATTATAAGTGCAATTAAGTTGCTAAAAAATATCAAATAAAGTAAATAATATAAGACTTTTTTGTTGTGA
Source organism: Anania crocealis (assembly GCA_949315895.1). Classification (NCBI taxonomy): domain Eukaryota; kingdom Metazoa; phylum Arthropoda; class Insecta; order Lepidoptera; family Crambidae; genus Anania; species Anania crocealis. The sequence goes on along the minus strand of OX438874.1, from coordinate 2,561,103 downwards.
CATAAATTAAATAATTAATTAATTTACGCGAACACTACACATTGCTACGATTTTTTTTTCGGATTTATCTTGCTTTTATTAGAATGTTCCTCATTGTTTTGAATTATTCCGACGTTTAAAGCGCCTTGCATCCGTAAATACGAACGCTATCTTCAAAGGGTCGGCACAAATCGCTACCTCTACCTAGGTATTGAATATTCTTTTAAAATCTTATAGTTTGTTACCGTACTCCTCTGAAACGGCTTGACAAAAAAGATAAAAGATAAAAGATATTTATTCGCTAAGAATAGGTATTACAGGTTCTCATTACAACCGATTTTTACAAATGTTTTTGTGTATATTTTGTTGGTCTGAGAATAGGTTGTAGGCTATTTTCTGTCCTGAATAATAAGTGTAAAGTAACCCGACTGAGCAAATGCAATGATTTCAGAGTCACCCTGTATATTTGTTGTATTGATTTAACATTTTTGTCTTTGTTCATTTGATACACCACACGGTATAATTGCAAACTTTTTTTTTTTCAAAGTACCTCCTATGTGGTTGTAGCTTACGCCATACAGTAGCTTTTTTTTAACCAAAGGTAGCCCGGACTAAAATAAGGCATTAATTGATACCTCATTTACCAAAATCGGCTCAGTAGTTTAGCTGCAATGTACAGTCAACGGCAGGTCAACCTACCCAAAAAGTTAAAGGTCATTGAATTGATTTTCAACTTTAAGTCCAACAAGTAGAGATCAATATCAATTGAGAAAATCTGACGTTTTGTGGTAGGTTGACGTGCTTTTGTCTGTACGTAGACTGCTAAAAATACGAACATTGTGTTGCGGAGTAAGGCCTCTGTATAACGGGTGTAAAAAAATCAAACGCAGATCCGAAAACCACGTATTGCCCCATCACTAGGATCATTATTTTCTTTAGGATCATACCTAGAAAACAGCTGGTTCCGAAGATATCGAGGGTCAAAGTCACAATTTTATTTCAAAAACTGTTGCCAAAGGTTATTGAAAAACTTTTCTTCTAACAAAGATAATATATTTTTTATTATTTTGTTCATAATAACGCTTTTTTAATTACAATACGCAATGTACGGCTCAAGGCGGACGAATTTTGAACTTAGCAGCCTTCTCCAGTCTCCAGCGCAGCGGTCCACGCTCCGGCTGCTATACAATGAGCGCTATGTATTTTAATATTTTTTTAATTCCAAAAATATAAATCATTTCCCAGCTATAATATTTTGTAACATGACTTGGTTTGCTTTACAGATGGCGTAGCTTCAGGATCTGCGTTTAGTTTTTTTACACCCTAGTTCCAAATACACGAAGTCACCGGCAAGAGCTACGAAGAACAATAAAATCTAAATGCGAGTTAAATTCATATTCAAATGTTTTATTCAATGAAATTTTCTTAACATGTACCTTAATATATATAAATTACGTGTCACGTTGTTTGTCCGCGATGGACTCCTAAACTACTTAACCGATTTTATTCAAATTTGGTACAGCGTATGCTTAAAAATCAGTTAAAATCAGTTAAAATCAGTTTTATTTCTGCAAATAGGCCCCAGGAGGCGCTTTTACACGTCCCAATTTAAACCTACCACTGCTTCGGGACAAGTCTGGGCTAGTGCCGAGAAGAAGCAGCGCAAGAAACTCGGTCACTATTGTCAGCCTCTTTTTAAATACATTTTTACAAGGTAAGGTAATTTTTACAAGGTTTAAGCAAGTACGAGCTGGGACAACTTAATGCCATACATTTCTATCATTTAAATAATCATTAACAGTGTAATAGCCCTTTTTCATTAAAATAACTTTGACATACGATTTAAGTTTATGTACAGGGAGTTCAGCAATATCCTTTGGTAATTTGTTGAAAATACGGACACAATTTCCCATAAACGATTTTCCTACTTTTCGCAGTCTGAAGCCTGGAACGGCAAGTTTATCTTTATTTCTAGTATTGAAATTGTGTACGTTACTTTTCTTAAGAAATAAATGTATGTTCTTACGAACGTAAACAATATTCTCGAGAATGTATTGAGAAGACACTGTAAGTATATTAATCTCTTTGAAGAGCTCTTTCAGCGAGTCACGGGGTCGAAGGCCGTAAATAGCCCGTACAGCACGTTTTTGTAATATAAAAATTGACTCAATATCTGCCGCTGAGCCCCACAACAGAATTCCGTATGACATTATGCTATGAAAGTAGCTAAAATATACTAATCTTGCCGTTTCAACATCAGTCAATTGCCTTATCTTTCTCACAGCATAAGCAGCAGAACTAAGTCTTCCAGACAGCACCCTAATATGAGCACCCCATTGCAAATGAGAGTCTACAGTTATACCTAAAAAGGTAGTTAAATCTACAGAGTTTAGTGGTTCATCTTTAACAATTATATGAGTAGCAGCAAATCTTACATTGGGCATGGTAAATTTTACACATTTTGTTTTATTTGCATTTAGTAAAAGATTATTTGTTGTAAACCAATGTAATAATTTAGAGAGGGTATTGTTAACATCATCAAATGAACATTTGCCCCTCTTAGTTTTAAAAATCATTGATGTGTCATCTGCAAACAATACCATCTCACAAAGATTATGTAAATAACACGGAAGGTCATTTATATAAATTAAAAATAGCAGGGGTCCTAATACTGATCCCTGAGGGACACCCATAATAAGGGCAGACCCTGAAGACTCAGCTCCATTTATGCAAACCTTTTGTGTTCTGTCCTTAAGGTAAGAACTTATTAGATCCAAGGAATCATTCGATGCACCATAATGTTTAAGTTTTTTAAGTAATGTTACATGGTCTACACAATCGAAAGCCTTTGAAAGGTCACAAAATACACCTATGGCATCTAGCAGTTTGATCCAACTTGAAAGATAGTATAGCTTACATCTCGATTTATAGTCGCAATATTATATTATTGCAAACTTTCTGTGTTACATGGTAAGGTAAACGCCATATTTGATTTCAATGACACTGTGTGACGTCTTACGTCAAAATCCATTCATATCGTTCTGAGGCGATACGAAGTTCCGGTTCAGCTAGTATAAGTATACGTATATCCCACCAAAAACATTCTGTAAAAAACTAGCCAAGTCTCGATGGAGCTGCTTGTTTCTCTCTAAAAAGTAATGAAATCTAGACAAAGTCGTGCCAAGTCTAAGGTTTCTTATTGCGATTTCTTTATTATTATAGTTAATGTTGTCTGTACCAGGTCTCTGAGTTTATGGAAAGTACTAGTTCTATTTTGCTGATCATGAGTGAGTGAGTGAGTGTCATAAATGCGAAACTTTGCTTTCGCTTAACTTTGGAACTAAATGACCTACAGACTTGAAATTTTGGATTTAACGTATGTAATTATAGCTTACTGGATGACAAAAATTTCTGCGTTCTGGTCTTATCCAGAGGTTCTCAAATAGGGGCCTGAAAATGCGGCGAAATGGTTCCAGTTAAGGATGATTGCTTCGCGCTCGACTTGGCGGGGCCACTGCCATGCCCCCCGATACAGTATGTAGATAATGCATGCATGTATAACAATAGCAAACTTCCTTGCCAACTGACCCAGCCAAGATCGCGGCATCCGTATCCTCATTACCCCTAGATTAGTTCCTTCCTACGGGACCCTGCAACTGGGCTGAAGATAAAACTGCGGGTTAAAGTGATATTTCCTTAATTTACCATTTAGAAAATTTTCCCACGATAACAGTTTGTAACAATGTTGGGAAGGTCGTTACCAATATAGAATAGAGAAGTTGACACATCAATCCCTACTCTTATTAATGCGATAGTAAGACTGTCTGTCTGTGACGCTTTCACGCCTAAACTACTGAAATGATTTGGATGAAATTTGGTACAAATACAGGTTAGTTAGACTTTCCGAGAGGACCTTATTTTGAATCCCATTGCAAGTCACGTGCAGTTTGCATGGGATATAAAAGCTAGTGTAAATAAAAAAATCGGCCAAGTGCGAGTCGCACTCGCGCACGAAGGGTTCCATACCATTGACTAGGTAAACAACAGTAGGTACCTACATTAATTTAGTTAATGTAGTGCCTACCTGTTACCATTTATTGATATCGAGCAAAAAAAGGCAAAAATTGCGTTTTTTGTATAGGAGGTCGATGATTTTGTGTCTTGCATGTACTTAAATTTCGTAGTATTCTATCAAGATTAGCGTAAATTTTTGAAAGAAAATTGTTTTTTTGATCGCTTTCCGCATATAATGTGTTTGTAAGAACACTCTAAACGACCAAGCATTTAGTAGCGATAGTGCAAAAATAAATATTAAAATCAAATGTCCTCTCTCATACTTCTTAATGTTGTTAAGTCCTAGCATTTCTTCACAATATTTTCCACGTCCTGAGCAACGTTCTGCGTAGACTCATCACTCAGGCATTGGCCTCATAAAGCAATTTTTGGATGGCACCCAAAATACGTTTACGATCACACTACAAAGACGGGGTGACGTTTACTCAAAGATAATTAAAACGTGATCTATTCTTAATTTAACGAATTAATCATAGAGGCCCGTGGAGATCCGGTGACAGTTTATACATATTTTGACTTCTGGGTCATTCAGAAGACTAGCTTCTCTGATATTGGTTCGGGGCTAGTTCATGCAAAATGAGCTTATACCTCGACAGTTAGTTTTTGCATGGGATATGTCTTCTTTCATCTTTCATATATACTAATATTATAAAGCTGAAGAGTTTGTTTGTTTGTTTGTTTGAACGCGCTAATCTCAGGAAGTACTGGTTCGAATGGATCGAAATCGAAAAAAATATTTTTGTGTTGGATATTCCATTTATCGAGAAAGGCTTTTAGCTATATAACATCATGCTGCGTGCGACCAATAGGAGCGAAGAATCGATGAAAAATGTTGCAAAAATAATCGCGATCATAATAACAGAAATTGACGCGGACGGAGTCGCAAACAACAGCTAGTCATACTCTCAACTATAAAACACGAGTCTAAAAAATTAAATTTAAAAAATGGTTTACAGGTTTTTTATTAGAGACTGTTTAGATATTTATTTAGTTTATTTAATTAAAATGTAGATTAGTATACTTTTAATAGAGTATCTTTTTTTTTATTATTGTAAATTATTATCCTTTTATTTTTTAATTTAATTCCACGATGTACAAAGAACCCACAGTCAAGCCGACTAGTTGGCTTTGTGGGTCTATGTGCCTGAAAAACCTAATTGTAAACATTGTTATTCAATTAATGAATAAATAAATAAATATTATTCAAGGATCAGGTACTGGGTGTGTTTGTTTAAAAAGCAGCAGTGCGATTCTGTTAGAGCAAATATCATGACAGCTTGGTTAGAACTGCTGTCAAAGCAATGAAAACACCATTGGTATATTGGTATTCTCTTTTAATGGTGATCGACACTAGTGCCGAATGGCTACCAAATGAAAAGCCGTGACAACAGCGGTCACTGTAGAGCTGTAACAAACCGTATGTATTCGGTACTGAGTAACGGGTACTCCGACGAGTACCGAGTAACGAATCGTTACTCACGAATGCATTTCGTTACTCTCATTTTTCGTATCAGGTCGCGAATGCACTGTTGATGCGTGTGTTATAATGTTGCTGATCGTATGTTTTATGAATCCGTGCCTTGTTCGGATAATTGAAAAAAAAAAAGACAAAATTGCACCTTAATTTTGTAATTTAGAAGTAGTTTATCTACATATTACGATAGATGCGACTCCGTGATATCATACTTTATGTATGATATCACGTACGAAATACGACTCGATTTGTTGTTCCGCACTGTGTTATTAATGAAGTATCAAAAGTAACGAGTAACGTAACGATACGAAAGTAACGAGTACTTTTTGTCGAAGTAACGAGTTTCTACGGGTACGCAATATTTCGTTACTTTTACACCTCTGGCGGTCAGTGTGGTGGCTGAAACAGCCGTGTTCACAGCCACAATCGCAGCGACGAATCTTATTTAAGAGAATGCAAGGGCTGTTCAGTTAACTACTTATTATGACATTGTAGGTTTTCGCCCTTAACTTAAACTGAGACTGATAAAGATAATCGTAAAAAGCAGATGCTTGGCGGCGAGCTTATTTTAACACTCAAAGCTCGTAACTGTGATTCATTTGTGCGTAAATTTTTATACCTCAATATGTATAATTTATTGCGCTCAAAGTTTTTTAATTTATTATGTCAACTTTTTTAAATAATTGAAGACTTTTAAGCATGTTTTTTCAGTTTACTAGATTTGATTCCGAATGTGCGCAACTTTTCTCAGTACCATAAATAAATAAATAAATGTGGACAACATCACACACATTGTTCTGATCAATTTGAATAACTATTTAAAGCACTCGTATTCTGAAAACCAGAAACAACGAAGGTACGACAAACACCCAGACCAGAAAATGAATAAAAACACTTTTATTCTACATTGACCCGTCCGGGAATCGAACCCGGGACCTAGGAGCAGGCGACACCTTGAAAACCGGTGTGTACGCCACTCCGCCAAGGAGGTCGCTAACCATGTATACTAAACACAAGTCAATATCCAAGACACGTTTTTTTTTTTTATTGCATTCTTTTGTAATATTGATCGTATCCCAATATAGCAGGCCTTTTATAAGTGATTTAATGGGTAAGTTTAAGAAAAGTAACGTACACAATTTCAATACCAGAAATAAAGATAAACTTGCCATTCCAGGCTTCAGACTGCGAAAAGTAGGAAAATCGTTTATGGGAATTGTATCAGTATTTTCAACAAATTACCACAGGGTATTGCTGAACTCCCTGTACATAAACTTAAATCGTATGTCAAAGTAATTTTAATGAAAAAGGGCTATTACACTGTCAATGATTATTTAAATGATAGAAATGTATGGCATTAAATTGTCCCAGCTCGTACTTGCTTAAACCTTGTAAAAATCACCTTACTTTGTGAAAATTTATTTAAAAAGAGGCTGACAATAGTGACCGAGTTTCTTGCGCTGCTTCTTCTCGGCACTAGCCCAGACTTGTCCCGAAGCAGTGGTAGGTTTAAATTGGGACGTGTAAAAGCGCCTCCTGGGGCCTATTTGCAGAAATAAAACTGATTTTAACTGATTTTAACTGATTTTTAACATCGCATATTATTAAACTTTGCCCAAAAAGGGTTGAATCCGAAAAAAAATCCCTCCAAAAAAAGTGAGTCCCAGTTTCCTAAAATATCTTTGCCGCGTGGCTCCCTCATTAATGAATGTAGCTTTTTGTTATTAATGAAAATGATTGACACTTATGTAAAAATATTGTCCATAGAAATCTGATTCCACTATGACCATTAAACTACTGATTGAGAATTTCTCTATCGAAATAAAATTCTTAAATGATTTGTCAATTAATTGTTAAGCACAAAATAAATATGCGAAGTCACTTATTGACATATAGGTTTAAAGATTTATTCTCAAAAAAGATTACAAAATCCACTTATACGAGTATGAGAACACTTATTCTAAAACTTAATCTAGGTAGCAGTCGCCGTCCAAGACGTTTACAAATCAACACTCACAATATACTTGTGTAATTGAAACTTAAGCCGCTAATGGAATCTATATTTTTAGTATAAGAAGGTAGTTTATTAAAAAAGCGTGCTCCCACAAAGGTATACTTCTTTTACCCAAAATAGTCTTTGGCAGTACGAGCAAGCTAGGTAAGACATATACACACATTTACAATACTTTAATATGTTTAGGATTTATATAAGTAAAATAATTAATAAAAAAGGAAAGAAAAAGCTTTTAACTATCCCATTGCAGGGCAAAGGCCTCCGTCATTGAATTCAAGTTACCACAGCAATGATTGTTACATATTATTATACACTGTGCTTTTCGAACCACCTGTAAAACGAAGCCCAAGTTAGGAGACCATTATATATTAGGTAGCATAGAATTAACGCATTTGTCAACCTATAAAATCAGTTAAAATCAGTTAAAATCAGTTAAAATCAGTTTTATTTCTGCAAATAGGCCCCAGGAGGCGCTTTTACACGTCCCAATTTAAGCCTACCACTGCTTCGGGACAAGTCTGGGCTATATATAGGACATAATCATTCCTAAAGTTTCATCATCATCATCATATCAGCCGAACGACGCCCACTGCTGGGCATAGGCCTCCCCCAAGGATCTCCACAACGATCGGTCCTGTGCTATCCGCATCCAGCGGCTTCCCGCGACCTTGATCAGATCGTCGGTCCACCTTGTAGGGGGCCTGCCCACGGAACGTCGTCCGGTACGCGGTCGCCATTCGAGAACCTTTCCGCCCCAACGGCCATTCCTAAAGTTTAGACACACTTATCTTTCAAATTTGATTTCAAAGACAGAGGTTATAAAAATAATATACAGGATGAAATTTTAACAACCTTCCGAAATTTTTATAGCCGTTCAATATCGTATTTAGAGCCTATCTATGAAGTTAAAAATGTAAATCAAGTCATCACCCGAAAATATTTTTCGCGATATAGTTTTAAATTTTTACGGTCCTAGACCTGTTAAGGTATGCAGGGAAAATCGAAAACTTATGAATAGTATCGTAATGAACGAATGCGATGCGCAACTCGTAAAAAACTGTTGCTAGGCGGCCGTATCAAAAATTTTGGGTTTTTGCGGACATTTTCTACGTGCTTTATCTTGACATTTTTGTACTGGGCTATACCAAAAGAAAAAATACCTCATTTGGTTTTTGTCTCGTAGATTAAAATATTAAAATTTGGAAATTGGTTAAAATTTCACCCTGTATAGGTACTTATTTCATAAAAATGATGTGTCAAAAATAACTGTGTATTGAACTAATAGTTTATTTTTGCAAATATTATATCTGCCATATTTTTGTTGAGATCTACGTCTGTTTCTGTAGAACCATCTCTATATTGGACACAAAGCTTTATCACGAGTAAATCGTTAAAAAAAAATGAAAATGTGGGAAGCCGTAGCCAAGCAGAAAAAGGGCGCCCAAATTAATTTACTCTCGAAAACAACCGCTACGGGCTTAAAACAATAATTTACTTGCAAGTGGAATTTATACTGTACAACCTGCATATAAGTTACATTATACATTTTCGTTGCAAAATCGCTCCTATGTCAACTGCATAAGATGTCCCAGTATTTAGCCGTATATGTTGACTTGTGTGTTCAAACCTTTTCGCCACAAATTTATGAAATGACCAAGCCTCACTGGATGAAGATATTTGTTGGTGTAATTGCGAAGCTACTATCTGCTGTGCCACCAGCTTTTCTTGCGTTACACAAATAAAATAAATAAATGTGGACAACATTACAAACATTTATACCAAAGTAAGTAACTATTGATCACCAATCCGCATTTGGTAAGCGTGGTGATTATACCAGTATCCTTCATTGCTGTGGTAACTTGAATTCAATGATTATGCCTTTTCCCTGCAGTAGGATGATTATACTACACTATTATGTAATTAGTTAGAACGCTTGTATTGTGGAATATACAAACGAATATAACCAGAGAAAACATAGCTTTTTCCAAACATTGGTCCACCTGGCAATCGAACTAGGGACCTCAAAGCTGGCTAAACCTTGAAATCAGGTACATTGGTTTACCCACCATACCACCAAGGAGGTCATCAAAGTTAATTTTCAGATACCTACAACAGGCAGTACTCCTTTAGTCGCCTCTTTCAACACCCATAGGAAGAGAAGGAGTGGTGCTATACTACTTTTTACCCGACTACGGCAAAGCAAAAAGGAGGGTTATGTTTTTGACTTATGTATGTATGTATGTGGGTATGGATGTTCATCTGTTCCCTCATAACTTTTACGCTAGTTATCGTAATTGGACAAATGAGGTGTCGTTGGAAGCCTCTTGATCGTCCGCTGGTTATACGCTACAAGACGTCACGTTAGTATGACGACGTCAGTATGACGTATTAAAATACGTTAAAATATAATACGTGTAAGTAAATTGTTTATTTAATAGTCGGTAAATTTTTAATAGTTTGTACATAATAATTTCAGCACATAATTTGTACATTTTTCTTTTTTCGTACTTTTTAGAGCGTGTTTTTAGTAGTCGGGTTTTAGTTGTTTGGCCAGCACCACAGGACGAGTTCATAACATAATAATAATAATTTATTAAGCTATTGCATAGCTTCTATCGCGGGCCTTGAGCGTGGAGACCGAATCCAGAAATTCCGTAACGAAAATAACCTAACACCCCCCACTCCGACCGGCACAGCGGTGATACTTTTTAGTTTTATAATTGCATAAGTTGATAAAAAATGCTATGCAATAGCTTTACCGCGACAGTCTCCGAGTGTCACACGTCTTTTTTTATTCAGATAACAATTGATCCATTCGTAACAATATATTCAAACCCGTCTTACGTTCCGTTTCACATAGCAAATATTCACCAATGAAGTGGAATTGGCTAGAATAAGTTTCCCCATTTGTATTAACTACTCTCCCAGATGTAATAGGCCGAACTTATTCCTTATTAGTTTCTTGCGTTATATCTGCTTTATTTATTCGTATTTTATTCTAGTAATAATAACTTTGTTAATGTAAATGTTATATTTAATTTTGGTAACGTAAGTAAGGGAAGCCATCACTTAATCGCAATTTTCTTCAACGATTTTCATTCCCCATAAAACAATTTGCAGAAGTTTCTAAACGATATTCAACATATTCTAGAATCATGTTACATCACAATTTCATTTGATCGAAAGCTTATTATCTACAAACTTACTTCATCGTTACTTCTTTTTATAATATTATGTATTTTATCGAAGTAATGTTAGTTTACTATTTTGTTACCCATAATTTTATTTCCACGTAAGTTTCAATATGCAGAATTGTTGAAGCATCCAATTTTACTTCACTAAAGTCCGTATTGCCAAACGATTTTTGTTACTAATATTATATTGCATACTTTATTAACAGACAATTTAAAGCATAACTGATATAAATATGTAATAAATATTGATATAATAAATAAGCTGCGTTAATTCCGACTTGCTGTGGTCTCCTCGCCTTGGTACTAGTCTGTCCGAAACTAGAGTGTAATTCAAAAGCCGGAGGCGCGGATGGAGAGCAGCCTCCGCCCGCTGAAACAAGGTGCAGGCACCCGCGCGAGCCGGAGTGGCTGAGCAAGCCGAAGCTGCGTAGGTGAGCTTGGGTGACTGCGCCTTGTTACGCAAGGGCGACGAGGCTGCTATTCTCGCAGCGCCGGAGACGAGGATATCGTAATGCATGCTGCTTATTTACATGCCTGCTTGCTTGCTGCCTGCATACCTGCATGCTTGCATACCTGCTTGCTTGCTTGCATGCATTAATGCATACATGCATGCCTTCTTACCCTGCTGCATGCCTGCTTGCTTTCATGCATGCTGCATGCATGCATTAAGTATGAAGGCGTGCATGCATGCATTAATGCATGCATGCACGCCTTCATACTTGCATGCGTGTGCATGCATGTACTTACTTGCATGCATGAATGCATGCGTACATGTTGCATGCCTGCATGCGTATATGTTGCATGCCTGCTTGCTTTTATGCATGCATTAATTCATGCTATGGGAACCGTTACATATTGAAACATGTTTTTATGAATGGTTTTATCAATAACTTAATAATTCTATAAAACATTAATAAGATATTTCGTTATTCTGCTTAACAAAACAATTGCGAAACATTTTTATGTAAAATGTTATTCGATCTTATGAAACGGCGATTATTAACTATTCGATAAATCAAGAAAAAATATATTAACATTCATAGAATAGTTTTCTGTGCAATGAAATTTGGTATCAAGAAAGTATGTGTTTTGATAGATACCCCGTAAGTAAATTAAGTAACGGCCTATGACAAAGGCCACATCACTGAATTCAAGTTACCACAGGAATGATTAATACAGGCATAATCACCACGCTAGCCAAATGATGGTTGGTGATTACAAACTTGAGCAATGTTCGAAAATTTGAAACACTTGTTGCTCGACCTGAGTTAGATCTCAGGAGGTAGGTACTTAACCTACTCGACCAACAGGGCGTTTCTAGACGTAAGTAATTTTACGAAAAACATGTAAAAGGGCAAAAGTTTTAATTTTAATAATGATTTTAAATAATGGAACGTGTAACAGCGCCTTCAGGGGCCTATTTGCGGAAATAAAACTGAGAGGGGGTGTCGAAAAATAGCAAATACAGTCTTACGTGAGAAATTAGTGGCCCCTTAGATGAAAATATAACATCTTCTGAACTCGTACGTAATGTTTGAAGTTAAAACATTTACAATATCCCGTTAGCTAAAGTTGCCAAAGGCGGACAACTACCGAAATTCCTCGTCGTCATTTGCCGATGAGCACAAGGGTTAAGTTATGTTTACATTGGGGCTTATGTACTTAGCAAAAATATTATTATTGTATACAGGACTAATTAGGTAATTTTCGTTGGGGTTGGTACTTAATGCCAACAGCTTAAAATCCCAAAATCAAAATATCAACAACACCACCAGAATCTCAACGATTCAAAATCCGAAAAATATCAACAGCATTGTAATTCAAAAATAGGTTTAAGTCATTCTAATAAAAGAGCTTGCGCTGTGTTTATTCTGTAAGTATACAGTTTGCACCAGAGTATGGAGCTCCTGAGGCTAGAAAGTATAAGCCATTCCTGAGATAATGAACAATTAATTAAATATGGACAACATCACATACATTGTTCTGATCCCAATTTGAATAACTATTTAAAGCACTCGTATTTTGGGAATCAGAAACAACGATGGTACCACAAACACCCAGACCCGAGAAAATGTTGCAAAACAATTTTTTCTTCATTGACCTGCGAAAATCATTTGCTTTCTTCGATCACGTCGGGGTCACCAATGCGGGGATCACGTCGGGGTCACCAATGCGGGAATCGGAATACGATCGCCGTTAAAATATGAACACCAAAGTTGGTGGTAAATGTTTATTACACACACGAAACACAGTTATCGTTATATTAAATATATTTAGCTTCACAATTTCAAATACACGATAATATTGTACATCATAATCAATCCTCTGTCATAAAGTAAAAAATTGCCGATCTAGTCGGCGAAAGTCGGCCGTGCCAGCCAGCAACATTGCAAATAGACACGGCCCGGGACACGGAATTTCGCCACAGACCCATCCGGGAATCGAACACATTGTTCTGATCCCAATTTGAATAACTATTTAAAGCACTCTTATTTTGGGAATCAGAAACAACGATGGTACCACAAACACCCAGGCCCGGGAAAATGTTGCAAAACACTTTTTTCTTCATTGACCCGTCCGGGAATCGAACCCGGGACCTCGGAGAAGGCGACACCTTGAAAACCAGTGTGTACGTCACTCCGCCACGGAGATCGTCAAAATTTAATTTAAGTCTTTCGTTCTTTGAGACCGCAAAAACTTAGTTTGACTGAGGAATCCTGATAGAGAAACCTTCCAGTGTGAGCACTTCACGAGTCTCAAAGGCGAGGGGAGCGCAACCTTCTGACTACGGCTACCAACAATGTGGTGTGTTTTTGTACAGCCCTATACTGTATAGTGCGAGACAACGAAATTGTTTAAGCATTTTTAGAAGATCAAAAATATCCCCCGACTGCAATGGCTCATGCTCATAGCGCGGGAGACGCAAGCAAAATTGGGAACACAGAAAATCTTTACAAATGTAGTTATTTCTATTTGTACATTCCTAATTTCATACATTTTCTGCAATAGAATTATGAAATAAGGAATTGTATGTAATACAATACAATAATCCTATTGTATACAATAATGTTACTACTGGATCTAGACTGTTATATCAACTTCAATTATAGGTTGTCCAAGATATTTCTTTCCTTGAAATAAAACTAACTCTTCCTGCAAAACGTTACTCACTCCATAGCCGGTCCCTCAGAGGGGATGATGACCCCATTTATTAACGTCGTCTTAGTTAGACGTCTACTTAGTTGCCTAGATGAAGCGTCTCCAGGCATTTCGACCCTGCGCTCGTCTGAATGCCTCGGATTGCATTTCCAGAATTTTCACAATCTAATCCGACCAACATGTTAGTCTACGTTCACATGGTCTTTTGGCCCCAGTGTTTTCCCGATGAGGATAGCTCTCTCCATTACTAGTGCCGAGTTCCTAGAGTATGGTGGACAAGCTTAGGAACTCCATCCACGATATTCCAAGCTACTTACTCGAACAGCACATTTTCAGTTCTTTTTCCAAAGTATGCTTACTAGGTGACAAGTGTCTGTCGATTAACAGAAATCCTCTGTATCTCGAGACAAAAGTATTTGACCAATGCGTGTTGCCCGTAATGACTTACGGAACTGTAACGTGGTCGCTCAAATGGGTCTCATTAGAAGGCTAAAGGTTGTGGAGCGGGCAAAGACTGAGCCTGCTTAGTATTTCCTAGCGAAATAGAATCAAAAATAGGGAAAACCGTAAGAGAAGTAAGTTATTCACATCGTTAGATGAATTGCAGAGGTGAAGTGGCAATGGCTGGGACACAGTTAAAGGAACCGATGGCTGGTGGGGCGGAAAGGGTCTGGAATGGCAATCACACACCGGACGACAACCTGTGGGTAGGTCCCCCATCAAGTGAACAGAAGATCACGAAGATCTGATGAAAATCAAGGGAAGTCGCTAGATGCAGGTGGCGCTTGACCTATGTCCAGCGGTAGACCATCGTTAGGCTGAGATAATGATGATGGAGAAAGAAAAATATTTGCTACAAGTCCTTAAATAGTACTTCACGTTTTCATTCAGAGTAATTAAAAAGTCTTATTTGTCTAAGTCTCTGGTGTGCAAATAATTGTGTTGCCATTTTCATTTGTACACAATACCCTAGTGGCTGCCGGTTCGGGCTTGAGTTAAATTCGAGTTAGTCTCGTTAAATATAGCCAAGTTAAACTTGTTTTGGCTTAACACGAAAAACAAAGTTCCCTTGGCGTATTTCAACATGCGGCTATTTAGATTTAGCAGGATGTATAATGTAGGTTTAGTAGTTTGCACGTGCTAATTTAGAAATATAATTTCCTATGTACCTTGGGCAGCGTTCGGGAAGCTCCGGCATATATTCGCGTCCGAAATACCTCAGTGTCTCAAGACGAAAGTCTTTGACCAGTGTGTGTTGCCAGTAATGACCTATGGGAGTGAGACGTGGTCGTTTACTATGGGTCTCATAAGAAGGCTCAAGAGCAATGGAGAGAGCGATGCTTGTTATTTCCCTACTCGATCGAATCAGAAATGATGAGATCCGCAGGAGAACTAAAACAACCGACATCGCTCGAAGGATTGCATCGTTGAAGTGGCAGTGGGCGGGACACATAGCGCGGAGAACCGATGGCCGTTGGGGCGGAAAGGTTCTCGAATGGCGACCGCGTACCGGACGACGTTCCGTGGGCAGGCCCCCTACAAGGTGGACCGACGATCTGATCAAGGTCGCGGGAAGCCGCTGGATGCGGACAGCACAGGACCGATCGTTGTGGAGATCCTTGGGGGAGGCCTATGCCCAGCAGTGGGCGTCGTTCGGCTGATATGATGATGATGATGTACCTTGTTAAAACTATTTTTATAAACAATTAATAAATAGCTAGTGTAAAGGAGATGGATAGTCTTCCATAGTACTCGTACCTTGGGCCTAACTGTTACATGGATAATATTAAGCACTTCACTAGGTTCTTAGATCTAAATTTCATGTGTTTAAATTTCACAGTTATTTAATGGGGTAATAGAAATCTATACTTAATATTATAAAGCTGAAGAGTTTGTTTGTTTGTTTGTTTGTTTGAACGCGCTAATCTCAGTAAGTACTGCTTCAAATTGAAAAATTATTTTTGTGTTGGATAGTCCATTTATCGAGGAAGGCTTTAGGCTATATTACATCATGCTGTGACCAATAGGACCGAAGCTTCAGTGAAAAATGTTGCAAAAATAATCGCGATCATAATAACAGAAATTGACGTGTACGAAGTCGCGCGCAACAGCTAGTATTGAATGTTTTGTAGTCGAAAGTTAGGTTATGTGAGGTATGTTCATTTAGCATGAAAGTCAACAGATATTATAAATAACATGCATGTAGGTACATCTTTTTCCCATACGGACCTTTCCCATAGTTCCATAACTCCATTTATTATTATTTTTTAAATCGCCTACTATACGAAAGCAATTTAGAGTTATGACATCCTCCATATGAGTGTTAAATGATTTTTGTTACTAATTATTGTAAGGTGATACAACTGAAGTAATCGTAGTGAGGGTCGTGGGGATAACAAAACATCATACAAAAACACAAAGCTACAAACGACTCGAAAAAACAAAACGCAAATCGAACGAATGTCAGTCTCGACACATACCCTTTGCTCAGAGTTTAGCGCCGGAAATGAAAAGAGAAAGATGGACTTTGTTTCGTAATTTTGTAAAATTATCCTAAGCGGCATTTATTGTGATAAAGTGGTGGTATTGTTTTAATAATGTGTCAGTGAATAGGATAAATGAAATAAAAGTGAGAAAAGGGAAGCTCCTATTTGAATCTGATCTACGTTCTCGCGTAAAACTCCTGTAATCATTGAAATATATAAACCACCCATACATTTCAATGAGTTTGATTTTAACTGATTTTAACTGATTTTAACTGTAAAAAGACATTATAACTAAAGACTAGGCTGTATGGACTCGCCGAAGCCGTACAGTTTTTATGAAAAAAAAATTACTTTCGACACTTTGACATTTCATTGTTGCCAGATAAAAAACGATAATTCTATGATGAAGGATCATTGTGTAGGGAAATAGAGAATGAAAGCCTTCAAAATTGTTCATACATTTTAACCTCTAAAAAGCATAAAAGATGCTACCAATTTCGAAAGTTCACAACTATTTTGAAAACGTGTTTTTATAGATAAAAAAATGTCTCAATGGCTTGCACTGCAGTGTAATAGGTTTACAAAAGATACAAGAGCCGTTGTTATTGGGCCGCGAGAAATATCCGGAATCGGATCTTGACCTACCTATACGTAGTATTTGCTTGCGCGGAAATTTTCGTCTTGATTAAACTTTTTCAACCATTGAGGTGTAGTTTTCTCTCAGGATATGCCATTTTTCAAGATCTTGGTCAGTTTTCAACCACTTTAAAACTTATTTTTACACACTCGGTTCACCCTTCCATTTTTGTATCTATACCCAAAAGTTTTCTTCAAGTAAAAATGGGTAGTTGTAGTTACATTTTCTGTAGGCATTAACTTTAAATTAATTTGTTTAGTGTCCTATAAAGAGTATTCTACCTATCTACTTGTATCTCTTTTTGCTCCTGCCAGACTTTTTATATCATATTATTAATCTTTGTCACGAAATTTAAAAAAAAAACATTATGATAATAAAACATACAATATAAAAACTATGATACTTGGTTCGCTTCAAGCCCCACGAGACAACCGGTTGTCTTGATAACAATTGATTTTAATTGTGTCTGGAATATCCGATCGTCAAAGGTATACGATTTTTCTACATTTTCTCGGGTCTGGGTTTGTGTTTTACTGGTTTCCACAATACTATTACTTTACATAGCCTTACTTTGGTATCATTGTATTTTGCATTAGTAAAGGAATTTTCTTGTGTAACATTTCTATAATCCTAATAAGTGAGACGATTTCCACAACAGATTTACTATGAAAAGCTCTGAAATTCATTTATTATGACATGTTTTGCGGTTCGTACATTACGCAACCCATCTGCTACGTAACTATATCAGTTATAACGACAGTAGGATTAAATAAAATACTCCTATCTCTAAGTGTACGGATGAAGCATAGAAACTTGTTCGAATTTTACAGTCAGCCAAAGACTGCGAGATATAGGCCCTCCCCAAGGATCTATTCGATTCATCTAACTATTCGGTCAAAGTTCACTATGACCTCATAAAATAATTAATAAAATTATTTCACAAGCGGGTTTAACCGCGTGAACTACAAAACTTTTACCTAGCTATGGGGCTCAGCAAACAGACAGACAGACTTTTTATAATATATATTCAATGGGCTTGCTCTTGACTACATACTTAACTCTACGGTTAAGAAGAAGCCTAAGATGGAGCGAGCTTACCCAGAGGCACTGGTTCTCCCACACACCAGCGGAACACAGAGGCTTTGTTTGGCGCTGGACTCCGGCAGGAGGGTGGTAGCATCCAGGCGATCTCTTACGAAGCCTACCACCGCAGAGGGATCTGTTAGCCGTAGGCCCGTGTCCAGCAGTAGACCGATGAAGGCGGTTTTATATGTTTATTGCCATTATAATATCAGTATTTGAACTTGAAATTACTTAATTGACCCGCACCCGGTATGCATGGAGATGCGGGTTCGAGTCCCGCCTGAGACATAATTTTTCAAGTTTAAATACTGATTAATTGCAATTATGTTGCTAAAATATCATTTAAAGTACTTATTTATTTATTTATTTATTTAAGGACAGCTTAGACATACACATTCAATAGCATAAAAACTTTATAAGGTTCAAATTCAATCCATTAAAATGGCAAAACATTTGCTTCTATGCTTATATCGTTCTCCGTTCACTAGCAAAGCCGAGCTAGGGATTAGATTTACAGAGTATTAAACTACGACTACATTCGACTTTGAACCGTAGACGACTCAGTTTAAGGTTCAAATTCAATTTTAAAAGTGTAATGCGGTCGTAAGCCACACACGTCCGTTCGCTGTGACATCTCTGCTGCGTCTGACAAGTGACGGATACCAGTTACGAGTATCTAAAACAGTTTTTAAACAAACTTCATCTGTACGCATTGTTCTGAATCTAAAGAAAATGTAAAAAAACATTGTCCGTTCAAAGAAGAAAGAAGAAACATAAACTACATAAAATAATAACAAAATTACTTCTCCATAGATAGCAATGTCAACTGATAGGGGGTTAAATAAAGAGATTGTGATTTCATGATTTACACAAAGCAAGTGATTTTAATAGTCATTTACTATGGTATCAAAACAATGTATGTGGTGTTGTCCACGTTTATTTGATAACTAGCTGTTGCCCGCGACTTTGTCCGCGTCAATTTCTGTTATTATGAGCGCGATTATTTTTGCAACATTTTTCACTAATGCTTCGCTCCTATTGGTCGAAGTGTGAAAGCCTTCCTCAACAAATGGAGTATCCATCACAAAAATAACTTTCCAAATCGAACCAGTCCTTTCGGAGATTAGCGCGTTCAAACAAACAAACAAACAAACTCTTCAGCTTTATAATATTAGTATAGATAATATGTATTCCTTAGATTATGACCTGACCTGCTGCCACTTATTATTTTAAGTCATCTCTTACAAAGCCACTCGGCAACGAACTGAGTAATCAATAGAAGTTTGACACTTTTTAGCGTTTTAAAATAAATAATCGATAAAAAAACATTTAAATGGCGTAATCAGATTGAATGTTTTTATCTCCCGGAAGAACCCGTTTTCTTTGGAGGTTAAAATTCAAATAAAACTTTGCTGGCAATTTTAAACTTTATTTAGGGCTGTCATCTAGATTGAATCTTCGAATAATATGGAATTTTAATTTATTTGACCGATTATTATTGAGGGGGGGGAGGACTCTAATCATTCGATTGTTAAACTTTAAGAATAGTATGTTTTTTCTGTCTAGAAATCGATGCCTGGCATTCAGTAAGTCAAAGTGATAGGCCCTACTACGCAACACGATACCCATTACCTATATTTATCTGTCTCTATCACATGCTTTGAGATGTTGGTATGAGTAATAAGGACACATTCAAAAATACGGAAATTTTAATGAAGAGTATGGCCTCTAGCTGATTTAGTAATCGCATGTTAAACGAGAAGTTAATACACGTGATAAGTCATTTGACCCACCCCTCCTTGTTATACAGGTGAAATTTTAACCACTTTCCAAATTTTACTGATATAGCAATTTACATGACAAAAAAATCTAAAACTTTTGATACGGCCTCCTAGCAAAACTTTTTTTACGTGATGCACATCTCATTCATTCATTACGATACTATTCATAAGGACTTAGGACCGTAAAAATTAAACAAAATTTTGTGAAAAATATATTCGGGTGAAAGTTAATTACCTATTACCTAAAAATTTTTGAAAATGATGAAAAAGTCATCCTTTATACCCCTCCCCTTTACTATAACCTCTTTTTTCCCCAGCCCTCCACTGGTGTGTCATGCTTGATGTTATTATAATGTATATCACATAGTTTAGGAAATAAATGCAGTTTTTATTGGTAAGTATATTATGATTTCGTAAACATAATCAGATAGAACGGTTTGTGTCAGCCCTATATCTCGAACCGCCATCTTTATCAAGGCTTGTTTTAGAAGTTTATTCGAAAAGTTGAGAATTGGAAAACAGTACTAACTCAGATTGACACGGGTTTAATGATTTGTAAACCCATTCACCCAATTAAAAGGAAGTATTTAATGAACCTTATTAACTATAATAAAGACCTATCAAGCGATGCCTAAGGCTTTTATATTACGAAGAAAACATTGAATTAATTCCCCATTGGGCCTAGTAAGTTAAGGACCGGGCCAAGATATCAGTATCAGTTCGATCCCCGGGTCGGTCAAAAGGAGTATCTATCGAATTTTTAAACATTGCTCAGGATTATGATCACCAACGCGCATTTGGCAAGTGTGGTGATTTTGCCTGCACCCATCAATGCTGTGGTAACTTGAATTCAATGATGGAGGCCTTTTCCCTGCAGTGGGATGATTATAGACCGTCACTTTGCTTTTACTTTCTAAATCTTTTAATTCATACAATAGCTTGCCAAAGACATGGTGCACAAATAATATGAAGCCTAACTATCACTATGACAAAAATCATGTCAATCCTTTTCGATTTGTCAAAAAACAAGTTAATCTCTCAGGAACTGTACAAGTATTGGGAATTAATTCTTAAATGGGAACTATAGGTATAGGTCTATATATTGGGGATAAAAAGTAGCCTTTGTCCTATTCCAGACCGTTAACTATTTTTGTGCCAAATTCTAACCAGATCCGTTCAGCTATTCTGTGTGTTCTAACGTGTTTGAGTAACAAACACCCATCCATACTTTTCACAGAACTGATATGTTCTGTTATACTTTTGAAGTTATAATATTAATTAGAAGTTTATGTATGATGTAAGATTACAATTGCATTACATTGCATGAAATTTAAACCACCTTCCAAAAAATTTGTAGGCGTTCAGTATCGTATTTAGAGCTCATTCATGAAGTAAAAATGTAAATCAAGTTTTCATCTGATTTGTACTGGGCTATACCAAAAGAAAAAATACGTCATTTGTTTTTTATCTCGTAGTTTGATCTATTAAAATTTGGAAGGTGGTTAAAATTTCATCCTGTATAAACAAATTATTATCCATCTATTTCTGATCTCAATTAACTATAGAACTAGATTAATCGCTTTATTTACCTAATAAAAGCCCCAAAATAACTATCGTCCAACAAAACTGTACGGGGTGTCAAAGTGGTTGTAATTGGAGTCCACCGAGTCCCTCCCAGGTCATTCATCACTCCGGAAGCCCCGCAGTACACAATCAGCCTCCCGCCGAGCGGCGATATAATTGACTTCAGTGTCTAGGAGTATAAACAGCTAATTAATCAATTCATTTATTGTCCTATAAGTAAGTAAGTAAGGTTTATTTCTCAACAAAAGTCTACTATCAGTTTTGAGACTTGAAAAAATATGTTTTAGGCGGGACTCGAACCTGCATTTCCATGCATACCGGGTGCGGAGAGATGGAGATGCAGGTTTGAGTCCCGCCTGAGGCACAACTTTTAAATTTAACTACTGATATTATATTTGTAATAAAATTTCTAAAATAATATAGGTTTCAAAATCTAATATACTCGTAGGTACTTGCGATGATTCCTACAATAGGTTAGGCCTGTTCCATATAAATGATCCGGTTTTGGGTTACGTTAACTTAACAATAAGTTCAACCCATTGGTTGGCAGGTAAGTAAATGCCATATCGCATTAAGTCCACTTTTTGTGTATTTTCTACTCACTCTTGCAATAAAGATTTATTTATTTTAATAAGGTTAAGGATTAAGATGCAGTATTTTTTTAAGTCCAACAAGTTTTTGATATTTATTTGAAAGATTTTTTTTTATGAATTTCATTTATGTTAGGTTAAAGAAAGTAAAGGTATTATTATTAAACAAGTATAAGTAATATCTTGGAACTATTTAGAGAGCTACTTCTGTGGTCAACTCGTTAACCTTTCAGTCTCCGAGGACTGGCGGTAAAAAAGGTCAGGTTAATAATATTCAATAACAGTCTGGAAGTAGACTGAATCATAGCGGCGGGTGCTCAAAAAAACGGGTTATCTGCAAAATGATAATTTTACAGGAGCGCTTATAGAAACTTAAGTGTAAATATGATTACAAATTAAACTATGGCAATATTCTCCTTTTTTTTTTCATTTGACTCTATACAATCAGAAATAAGGAAACCCGTAAGAGGACTCAGAAAACCGACATTGCTGGAAGAATTGCGGAGCTAAAGTGGCAGTGGACAGACAGAGTACGAAGAATCAATGGCTGTTAGGGCAGAAAGGTTCTGGAATGGCAACCGCACACTAGACGACGATCTGTGGCCCCCCACCAAGTGGAACGACGATCTGGTGAAGGTCGCGGGAAGCCGTTGGATGCGGGTGGCGCGGCACCGATCGTTGTGGAGATAGAAGAGAGAGGAGGAGCCTAGCAGTGCGCGTATTTTGGCTGAGATGATGATGATGATGATGATGATGACTTTCTTTAAAGATAGATGTCAGAGTTTTCGTAGTCATCTATTATACCTTGCGTCTTGCAACAGAAGCCAGAGAAAGCAAACAAGTAATGTTAGAGGCATGCAATGGCTGGTTTTGAAATTCTAACACGAGAAATCCAGAAATCAGACTGAAACCAGACTATCTTTAAGGATAGTCATAAGATAAGAAGGAGACTAAAGAAATACTGCTTATAAGTAAAAATAATACTAAAATAAACGAGATCAAACAGTGGAATTGAGAAATTACGTGGGTCAGAAGTTACCTTTACCCACATCTAGATCCAATTTGTACCCTGAATAGCTTAGCAACGCGATAGATAGCAAATCGATGGATCTTTTGCTTCTTATCATGTGATTATCCTTCGAAGATGAGATTCTGGTGTCAGAGTTTTTCAAGCTGCCTATTACAGGCCTCTGACTTCACTTGTTTTGATTTCCATCTTACGACAGAAGCCGGAACCAACGGCTAGACTTGCCTTCTGAAGCATTACTGTAGCCCCTCATCCTTTCAGATCCAAGCCAATTAAGAAATAATAGTTTCCTAAATTGACCAGACCGGGCATCAAACCCTTGCGTAGTTGGCGAAACATCGAACGACTACGGCAACCGGGTCGTCATCGACGGGTAAGAAGTTTAGTTCAGTCATAAAATCTTAAAAATAACAGTTGAGCCTTTTTTACTCTGCACTCGTCGATTCCATCTATCAGTAAACGTAGTTGGATGTAGGTCGGCGCTCAGGGGACGGGCCTATTTCCCGTCTCGCATGCTTCCTACCGGTGGGTTAGGGTGCGTTCACAAAATCAATTGTCGACTGTGTTGCCATGTAAAGTTACATTATTGTGTTTTTAAGTACTAAGAGATGTTCCGCCACCCGGTAGCTTTCTTTAAAAATGTTTTTAAACTTTATCTTTTCTTCTTCTTGTTTGCTTTTTCTTTCTTAATATAGGATGAGCTCCTAATTTTGCAGCGCCAAGATATGTATAGATATGTACCTTGGCGTCGCAAAATTAGGAGAGCTTACCCTGTATTAAGTTGGATATATGTATCCTAGGTTGTCGGGTAAGGCAGTTTATCTTTAATTATTAGTTTGGTCACGCTAGTCCACCAGGAAGTAGGACCTTCTACCTGTTTTAGTTCTCTGGCATAATGTTTTCTTGACTACATGCTCCTCATCTCTTTGCATTACCTGGCCTTACTACTTAAGACGGCTTACGATTAGTTTGTCAGTTATAGAGGCAATCTTGAAACTCCTACGGATGAACTCATTTCTGACTTTGTCCAGCCTTGCCACTCCTCCATACAACATTTTCAATTCAGCAGTATGGAACTTCTGCATTTATGTGTCATCCTTACTGGACAATATCATAGCAATGTCTTCTTTGCTTTTTATATTTTCAGTTTTATTCAAGATCGTATTTATATTTAGTCAGTTTATCATACAGTCTTATTACCTCACTTTTTCAGCTGTTACATGTTCTTTTACGACCTGTATTTGATCGATGTTTTAAAGCCATTAACGTTGTAATATTAGGGGTTAAAGTATGAAATTGCCGTTTTGTATGGACGAAATCGAGAAAAGTCATTTTTCCATACTAACAATTTTTTAGTTTTTTTAAAAACGCCTGAACCGTTTTCGATTCAATTAAAGGTGAAAGTTAGATGGTTATAAAGCTACGCATTATAGTATTTAAATTTCTGAAAATCAAAGTATATAATACAAATATACTTAATTGAAGCAAGAAGGTCAGCTGACACATTGTAAGGGGTCTTTTTAACGGCTTCCTTTGAAGTAATAGGCACTAGTGTTGCATTTTTTTTACGTCAAAAGTTACTTTATTTAGTCTTTGATACAATACAAAAAGAATTACGCAATAATATGACTATACTTTAGAGCTATAAACAAAATAAAAAGTGGGAAAATAATCGGCATTTTCATACTTTAACCCCTATTATTAGTGCGGTTCGCAAGTGTGGTCGCCCCTCGCACACAAACCGCACCCAGCCGCGCCCGGCTCCCGTGTGTATATTGTGTTTTTACTATCACAGTATGCAATGGATCCTAGCAATAATAGTTGCTATACTTTGTTAGCTATAGCTTTAAATAGAAAACCACAATAAACTTTTTATGGTATTTTAGCAACAAAATTGCAATTAAATAATTAAATATCAATATTAAAAATTGAAATTTTTTGTCTCAGGCCAGACTCGAAACCGTCCGCGTCAATTTCTGTTATTACGATCTCGATTATTATTGCAACATTTTTCACTGATGCTTCGCTCCTGTTGGTCTATTTGGCAGCGTGATGTCACAAAACGAATTTTTCAATTCGAATCAGTACTTCCTGAGATTAGCGCGTTCAAACCAACAAACAAACAAACTCCTCAGTTTTATGATATTAGTATAAATTGATTTAAAAAAACTACGAAATCGGTCAACCTGGTAAAAATGCACGTCATACCTAAATACATATATACGCGTCGAATGAAAAAACTCATAATAATCTAATAATTACCATTAATCAATGTAACAAATTAACAGAGGATGACAGTCCCATCTGCGGTGGCCAGGGCACGTCCAGTGACCACATTAGCTTATAGTGATGGGCGTTGTCCCTTCTGTCACTTGTTTTGGTAACAGTTACTTTTTTTTTTTTTTTTAATTTATTTATATACTCAATACTTAATCACTTAGTTTGCTTAACTATGATAGCCATAATATAAATTTGATATTTTAGCAACTTAATTACAATTATAATATCAGTATTTAAACTTGAAAAATTATGTCTCAGGTGGGACTCGAACCCGCATAGGTACCGGGCGCGGCTCTTATATTAATACTGATATAATAATTTCAATTAAGTTGCTAAAATATCACAAAAAGTAGAGGTAATCCTTAAACATTTAGAATATACGTAAGGAAATTGTTGATAGTATCCCTAGACATTTTAATAACATAGCCCATCTATTGCGTAAGATAACCATACAAAGAACTCCACATTGTTCAAAACTCTAAACATTATTCTAGGCGAATGTTCTACTAAATTAAGACAAATGGCTGCGTAAAATGAACGCGGAAAAGGCAAGGAGGAAAAAAGAGCTAAGTTTATATGAAATACATCTGTTTTTAGAACATACAGGATGAAATTTTAACCACCTTCCAAATTTTTATATATCAATCTACGAGACAAAAAACAAATGACGTATTTTTTCTTTTGGTATAGTCCAGTACAAAACGTCAAGATAAAGCACTTAGAAAATTTTTGATATGGCCGCCTAGTAACACTTTTTTTACGCGATGCGCATCTCATTAATTCATTGCGATACTATTCATAGGTTTTTGATTTTCCATTTATACCTTAAGAGGCCTAGGACCGTAAAAATTGAAAACTATATTGCGAAAATTATTTTTGGATGAAAACTTGATTTACAAATGGGCTCTAAATACGATAAAAAAAACGCCTATAAAAATTTTGGAAAGTGGTTAAAATTTCATGTATTATTTGAGGGTTTAATAGATATTAAACACCTATTTCTATGCTTTCTTTACAAATCCACAGGTTTTTGAGTTACACTATGTTCTTGATAGTAATGTCTCCGGTTATGCCATTGATAAAATATAAGGACTATCTAGTCCTTCAAACTGTCCAACTCAATGATATTTTAAAGATTTTTTTAATTTTTTTATTATCGATGGGCTTGCTCTTAACTACATACTTAACTCTACGGTTAAGAAGAAGCCTAAGATGGAGTGAGCTTACCCATAAAGTGGCACTGGTTCTCCCGCACACCAGTGGAACACAGAAAAACTGTTTGGCGCTGGACTACGGCAGGAGGGTGGTAGCATCCAAGCAGCCTCTTACGAAGCCTACCACCGCAGAGGGATCTGTAAGCCGTCATCATTGGTTAGAAAACCAAAGATGCCGTTGCCCAGGGTGGACCACTAGGAGGTAGATCCCACCACCCTAAACATTTGACAAGCGTGGTGTTATGCCTGTACCCATAATTCTGTGGTTACTTGAATTCAATGATGGTGGCCTTGGGACAGTGGGATGATAATAGAGCGTTACTTTACTATTTACTTACAATAGTAAAACATACTTAGTAACTATAATTGGGCACATCACTATTGAACATCTGATACGACCTACAGGTCAGATCCACCTACGCCGCGCCCATGCGGGCTATATTGTGTTTGTCATACTCGAATGTTCTAGTTAGCGTAGTAAATGTATCTTAGTGTTATATCAAAACATAGAATTAAGTTAAGAAACGAATTATTATAGATGTTTATTATAATTGACGATTCAGTATAGTTGATTCCCGGTCGGTACAATTGTGGAAAAGATTTTTTCGAAATTGCCTTTGTAAGGTGGACGGTCGTAAAAATAAATTACGTTAGAGCTGCATGATGCAGACGGCTTGGAAAACTTTGACAACCAACTAACTTATAGAAAAATACTTGTTTACTATAATGACCCGTCCGGGAATCGAACCCGGGACCTCGGAGCAGGCGACACCTTTAAAACCGGTGTGTACACCACTCCGCCACGGAGGTCGTCATCATCATATTTGAATGATTTACGCTGATTTTTATGTCAGTGTCAACTTTATAACCCGGCCAAATTATGTCTGCCTGCAATAGTATGGATATTTAAGGCATTTTGTAACTCTTTAATTGATATAGGTTGTACTAAAATTGCAGCCTTATGTCAAATGGGACACTTAATGTTGATTGTGTATCGAGTCTTCTGTATTACATCAATGTCTCAGGTTGCTCACAGAGGTTATGAGCAAATGCTCATACTTCTACCCAAACATGAATATAAGTGAGCGCTGTGATTGGTTTCTTTTGATGTCGCGCAACCCTATTGGTCACGCGTCGTCTAAACAATTCGCTTGATTGGCGATCTTTGAACTCGTATATGTGTGCGAAAGCTTGTGTTTATTATGTGCACAAGTAGTAGTGGAGCGCAAGTGGCGACGTCATTTCTCATACAAATAACGACAGCCTTTTTAATCTATTTTCATGCTCTGTAGTTTCTATGTGTAAAAATAAGCTCAGACCATGCTATCACGTCCCAAACATAACTCAGACTAGCCGAAGACTTACAAGAGCCCAAACTGTCGCCGGGATGAGTAATCTCAGACGCCATGTTTGTTCGGGGTGATAATTAAATTAAATCGCAAGTATACAGGCAGTCTAAACAGAACAGCCAATTGACTTGGACAATCACACGCTGGTTTTCATGGTGACGCCAAATCTAAGGTTTTGGGTTTGACCCCAGCGCCCTTTGACAAGTAGCTTTCAAATATCGTTTACGCCAGACGACCAACAAACGAACGAACTATCGTAAGCTTATGTCATTTTCATACATTTGACATCTATTCGTCCAGCGTAAACGACATTTGAAAGCCACTTGTCTAAGGCCGCAGCTGAGAAATTTTGCTAGCCACTTTTCTACCTTCGTTGCTACTAGTTTTTTTATTTCATCTCGAAAACATAACATGACGGTTGGGATGGCAAGAACACTAGCTGTAACATACTTTTAAGTTTAATTTATAATGTAGTCCATTATTATTAGGGGTTAAAGTATGAAATTGCCGTTTTGTATGGACGAAATTAAATGTGAAAGTTAGATGGTTATAAAGCTACGCATTATAGTATTTAAATTTCTGAAAATCAAAGTATATAATACAAATATACTTAATTGAAGCAAGAAGGTCAGCTGACACATTGTAAGGGGTCTTTTCAACGACTTCCTTTGAAGTAATAGGCACTAGTATTGCATTTTTTTTTTGTCAAAAGTTACTTTATTTATCAGTATATAAACTTGAAAAATTTTGTCTCAGGCGGGACTATATACTGATATTATAAGTGCAATTAAGTTGCTAAAATATCAAATAAAGTTACTTTATTTAGTTTTTGATACAATACAAAAAGAATTACGCAATAATATGACTATACTAAGAGCTATAAACAAAATAAAAAGTGGGAAAATAATCGGCAATTTCATACTTTAACCCCTATTATTATTCTTTGCATGCCGTGGCGACCTGTAATTAAGACGGCAATAGTTTAAAACCTTAATCTATCTTACCAATTGTTCTTATTTTGTGTTTGTCTTGTGCGATGATATGAAGTCTCTACCATTAGAAATGTTTAAAACGAAACTAAAAACCTGGTTGATACAAAACTGTTTTTACTCAGTGGAGGAATATTTAAATTTTTTTAAACAAATATGATTTTAAAAATAGTAATTATTGAATATAAAAAAATTGTTTGCATGCCAGATTCTGGTAAAATGTGTGAAACACTGTTAAAATTTTAGATCTGTATATAATATATTTGATATATTTATATTATTTGTTGGTTGTCCTAATAAATAAAATAAATAAAAAAAATACTGATTCAAAAAAAGCTCTTTAAATCTACTAACTTTGAGATCAGAATGTTTGTATTCATTCGAAAATACGACTCCTTAATCATAATTTTTTTGACTGCCTGAAGTGGGATTCGAACCCACAACCTTCCACTTAACGAGCGACTGCTCTAACCATTGCGCTACCCAAACATTTGGTGTGTCGACGAAAGTATCTGTGAGCCAGCCATATCAATTTGTTTAAATAATAATTCATGATGAACATTTTGGAAAAAATACAAGTATGGGGTAATATTGAAGAGCACACAGTAATACTCGTATAAATACTTATTACCACAATATATTTTTGAAAAAAATATATACTTAGAATCTTTTGGGGGAAAATTATTTATAACCTGTGGAAAAGCATTCAAACTGGAAACCCCAAGAACTGAGAAACTTCACACATACATACTGACAATTTAATTAAAACATGCAAGATGACTCCGTAGCAATCGTAGCATATCGTGTAGCTCGTAGCAATGGTCATTAACTACACATCTGTGAATAAAATATTCATGAGTCTAATCATTATTATGAGTTACATACACGCTGACTACCAAGTTGATGTAGTGCTACGGTGCTACATCCATTTCGCGAGGGTCCGGGTTTGGTACCCAATCGGGTCAATTTAGGAAACGATATTTCTAAATTGGCTTGTGTCAGGAAGGCGTAGGGCTATAGTCGTTGTTTGAAGGGCCTTTGCACTTTACCTTTAAAGCCGCTTCTGACGCAAGATGCAAGTCTGCTTACAAGTGTCTGAATGTAAAATTACGTAAAGACATAATAAGCATAATTATGCGTTAAATTTATCACATAAATGCAAGATAATATGTTTACAATTGTGATTAGCTGCATTTTATTGTTATAGTTACAGCACGTTACGATTGTTACACTAGTAAATCTTAGCATTTTTTTTATAAGTAATGGGCTTGCTCTTGACTACATACTTGACTATACGATTAAGAAGAAGCTTAAGATGGAGCGAGCTTATCCAGAGGTACTGGTTCTCCCACACACCAGCGGAACACAGAAAAACTGTTTGGCGCTGGACTCCGGCAGGAGGGTGGTAGCATCCAGGCAGCCTCTTACGAAGCCTACCACCGCAGAGGGATCTGTTAGCCGTCATCATTGGTTAGAAAACCAAAGATAACGTTGCCCAGGGTGGACCACTAGGAGGTAGAGCCCACCACCCCAAGATGAGCATACGATTGTGAAGCTATAACAAAACCCGTGATCCAGAAAAATATTATTCGTCACAGTGGACGGATTGAAGAAAGAGGAGGTAAAAGGTAATGGCGCCATACCATTGAAAGTATCGCTTCGTGATTGAAAACGGAATCATTAATAACGGGATAGATGAGAAGTACCTAAGTGTGTCTAGAATTTTCTAATACCTTTTAAGAAAAGTCAATAAGTTTCATGAATATTGAATCACAAAACAACAAAATACAATCTATAAAGAGAGGCCACATTCGTCTAAGTCGCATTTTGTAGTTTCTTGTTCCTATATCATGGCAGTGCCAGCAGAATGAAATAATAGCACCACACCTTCTCTTTCTATGGGTGTCGTAAGAGGCGACTAAAGGAGTCTGCTAGAGGATAGCCAGCAGCGTCTTCTCTCCGTCATTAGCCAAACTGCGATCGCCAACCCGCCTGGCATGCGTGGCGATTATGGCAAAACCCTCATTTTTGAGAGGCTTGTGAGGTCTGATATTATAGGCTGGTAATGATGATGATCTCATAATATGGAAAGAGATTAGAAAGACTGACATGCGCCATTTGTATGACAGCCAATGTCGCCGCTTGCGCCCCACTACTACTTGTGCACATTATAAACACAAGCTTTCCCACACGTAAACAAGTTCAAAGAACGTCAATCAAGCGAATTCTTTTGACGTCGCGCGACCAATAGGGTTGCGCGACGTCAAAAGAAACCAATCACAGGGCTCACTTACATTCATGTTTGGGCAGAACTATGAGCATTTGCTCATAACCTCTGTTCGCTTGCTCCGCCTACATCGATTTCTAATCTTTTTTCCGTGTTCTGTGATGATGATTATGTCCTAATGTCAAACTTATATTGCGATACTTGTTGTGATAGAATGAAATAACTGTTTTCTTTGATCTATGCCAGACCTTTTATGAGGGGTCTCAACTTTTACGTTATTCACTCAATTTTTATAGTTTTACAGCAATCTTCAGTTAAGACGATCAGCGTTATAGATTGCAATAAACAATTTCTCTCATAAAGTGGAGATTTTTATATGTTTGTTTTAAGTATGAGGACATACTTCAGTGTCTCAAAGCGAAATTCTTAAAAGCAGGTATTCATTGTCAGTGATGAATTATGGAACTGAATCGTAGTCGCTTCATATCGTCCTCTAAAGAAGGCCCTAGGTCGCACAACGGGCACTGAGAGAGAGCAATGCTTGTTATTTCGAAGAGAAATAACTTAACCGATATCTGATAATTAATCGACTCGACTGCCATCGGGCAGTGAAGGTGTTAGCAAGTGCAGGAATATTTTTTGCTTTTTCTAATTCACATTCCTATTTACCTATATGGGTACCGTCAACATAGGAATGTTTTATCAGTGTGTGTGTTTTGGCGTGGGTGGGATTCGCCTCCTAGTGATACACCGCAGTCTGTACCGGTCTGTGATGACGGCTGAGTGATCCCTCCAGCAGTGGCAGGCTCCTCAAGGGGCCACCCTGGCACGCGGCTATCCTGCTGGTGGTCAAAAGGCACTCGCTGTGTCCCATCATTGTTCGGGTTTTCCAGTGTACTCCTTTGTAAGCTCACTCCATCGTAGATTTCCCTTCAATATTAGGGTTCAGTTTTAAATGAAGACCAAGTCATCATGGAATCAAGCAAAAAAACTGTAAAAACTACTAAAATATCTGCATCCTTGGTGCCCCATCTGCGAAAAATGTCGCCGCAAAAAGCCCGACATGATAGTCATTAGCGGTAATTAAACTGAAATAACATGCTGTTTTACCTAACGAAAATGAATCTTAAGCCCTTAAGATAGGGGTGACAAGTTTACAGGCATTTTGCGTATCTGACACTGCTGAGATACAAACTCGTAAGAATTTATTAGGTGAAGACAGTTTCTCTATCGGAATCAGTTCAACAAAGATTCAGGGGTTTTGTGTAGTGATGGTTTTGTCCACTTGATTAATTAATTTTTTAGGAGAACTGTTGACAGCGGCTGGATGGGAAAAGCCCAAGATAGAGAATTATGGCGTGACTTGAAGGAGGCCTACGTCCAGCAGTGGACGGACAATGGCTGTTGAATTGATTTAAATTGGTCCACATGTACCTTGTGTTAAAGTCGTTATAATTTTTTATTTTATTTTAATTTAAATAAATGTACCCAGATAAAGTATTACATTACCTTCCGTGCTAGTAAAGACTGTGTTACGGCAAGGTAAGATTCTCGCTCCGGAAATTACAACTGCAGCATACTAGACATAACGATCATTTTCTTAAAGCGTCAGTAGTATTGTCGCGCAAAAATGACCCGCCCGGCAAACCCGATAACAAATTAACAAGTTTTGCGTAAAACACGCAGTATACGTAAAGTTAACAGATCGTAGAAGTATAACATTTATGTACTATTATTTTATTATGTGTTATAATTTTACTATTTATTTAGAAGCCAAGTAATAACGTACCAGACAATTATTGTGAAAAAAAATAAAGTTTTAACTTAACAAGGACAACGTTAGTATCTATTTGTACATGTACATGTTTATTTATATATTTATTTAGAAGGCATAATAATCATATAATAATCATAATCTTTATTTGCTTAAAACATGGTATTTGAAGGTGTTACAATTTTAGGAGACCACATGTCTTGCTATTACAAAAGCATGCAAAATAAATTTAATTATCCAACATAACACTACAATAATTTGGGTAAGTATTATTTATAAATTAATGGTAAGTATGTCAAATAAATTATACTAATATGTCTCTATATAAAAAATATGTTGTATGAAGTCAAACAATAAATTTAACATGGATACCTACTGGATATTATTCGATGATAATTAATAATTATAGTCAAAGAAATCTTTTATGTCATATATTTTATGTTCAATAAGTAAATTAAGTAGCTTTAATTTAAATAAGTTAAAATTTTGGTTTTTAATGTCATTTGGAATTTTATTATATACACGTATACACATCTTTAGGCAGCTTTTATTATACTTAGCAGACCTCTAAGTGTCTTTCTGTCACCAGGAAAAACCAGTCACGTCAGGAGTATGTAAAATTGCACAGGGGCTTGGAAGACTCTTGGAAAGACTCTGACACCAGTCAATCTGTAAAAGATACACAACAAAGAAAAAGTTCCTAGAATATGAGAAATGTGGCTCTCAATCATACAATGTAATTCTATTAAGAAGATTTGATATCATTAATGAAACGTCCGGAAGGTAAATTACTATTTACCTTTAAATAACGTAGTTTCGTTGCATTAAACCCCGTTATCATCTATACTAATATATATCTATACTAATATATAAAGCTGAAGAGTTTGTTTGTTTGTTTGTTTGTTTGTTTGTTTGAACGCGCTAATCTCATGAAGTACTGGTCCGATTGGAAAAATTCTTTTTGTGTTGGATAGTCCATTTATCAAGGAAGGCTTTAGGCTATAGAACATCACGCTACGACCAATAGGAGCAAAGCATGAGTGAAAAATGTTGCAAAAATAGTCACGATCATAATAACAGAAATTGACGCGAACGAAGTCGCGGGAAACAGCTAGTTAATGATATTTCAAAAGTAGACATGTTATATTATAACATTTATAACCAAGATCATAGTCGAAAGTACCATTAGAAATCTACAAGAAATGAAGACTAGTTGCGCTCATATCCTCCTCAAAAAAGTTAATAATTCAATGTAATAATAACTTAATTATAACTTTTTTGAAGAGGACATGAGTGCTGTGAACGATACTTATAACTAACAAGAAAAAGTGTTTCGACATAGCTTTATTACTTAAGAGGAAACACAAGCGCCGTTTTTCCATACAAACGTAGTCCCCTGTTTCCTCCCTGGGTAAAGCCAGTAGAGCAATAATTTTTATTACAAAAATCCATGGCCACTATTAGCATGTTTCTATGTTTTCTGTTTCTATGTTTATAGCTGTCAGACACCCCTTGTCACTTCGGCATAATCATTCACTTCAAGTTTTTGTTCTGCTTGTCGTGTTTATGTATTTTGAGTTCTTTATAACGACCTGTTATTCGTTTTCTGGATTTAGTATTGATCGACACATTACTTTCATAATGTTTGTTGTTACTACAAGCAAGCGATGGCACTCGACTCCTACATGCGCGATTTTAAAACTGCCAAGACTGACAGACGTATCAAAATGGCATCTTCCGCCATGATGGTTTTGTTGTTTTGTATTGCTATTTCCTTACTTATCTCTTTATTTGAACCACTTAACGAAGCCATTTTAAAAGAATTGGATAATAACAGAATCTTATAGGTGTATTAGTCTATCTTTTGGTGGGGTGTACAGGTTCTGGGCCTGGCCTCCATACAATTTGGGACATCTCCTTTAGCAAAATTAAAAAAAAAAAACATAAGAACACGGCCAAAGCCTTTCTTTAATTTTTAATGAAAAAAGAATTTAAATCGGTCTAGTTTTCGAAAAGTAATCGGGAGACTACGAGACGATGATTTAGTATGTTTATTGTAGGTATTTTCGGTCCAAGAAGCAGTTGCCTCTATCACACTCTGCGGTGAAGGCGTTTGGCACTGCGCGACAACAATAGATTTTACAAATACCTATTTTTAAATTCTCTCGCCCGTAGTGTTTCATCTTAAGTTTAAATTTAATAAAAAAAAAAACCATAGGCGTGACTGAACCCGCGGCATGGCAGATCACTCGTCGCCTCTGATTGGATCGCGCGTCCCGCCAAAAGCTGCGCGCGCAACGTACTGACAGCTGTCAAATAAACGATGATTTGTCGACGCGGGAACAAACGCCACTCAGCTGACAAATTACGGTTTGTTTAAGAGCACAGCTGATTGAAGGGTGACAATAGTGATGATCGTAGCAATGATTAAGTTGAAGAGGTATTTGCTGGAACCCTACAAAGCAAATCGTTAATAAAACTTATATTTAAATAGTTTGACACTAAAAATATCGTGTTGATTGATTGACAACGAAGAAACTGGCTGACAATGTGTTGCAGTAATTTGTTTTAGAAGAATATAAATCGTAAATCTTTGATTACCCTAGCACGCCTAAGAATATTTTATGGATGTGACAAATATTTTGCTTACATCTCGGAAACCTGTAATAATCTGGCACCAGACTTTCCTCGTAATAGACGAGACCCGAATAGACTTGTATTGAACGTTGCTTCCAGACTGGCTAAATATGGTAAGTGTTGCTTGACTATTACTATCAACATAATAAAATACCGAATGACATAAAAATTCTTAAAATGTGACAGTTTTAATTATTTAAAGGGCTCAGCAGGCTCTATTTCTACGGAGGAAAGGAGTTTTTTGACTTAAAAAAATGTTGAAGGAACCTAACCTCTACCGGTATTTATTAACATTACGCATTGCATTGTAATCTGACGGAGCTCAAAATATTACGGTGACATAATATACATTATACATATCAAAACGCATCTGTTTATCGATAATAGGTTGACTCGAGTGTCTCTTCACTTATAGGCACAATTGAAATGAAACAAAGTAACTAGGTAACAAAGATACTATTTCACAAAACGTCTCTCCAAAAGGGGGGATTTGCTATAATCTCAATACTGTGCACTTGGGTTGACGATCGCGGTTTGTCCAGTAGTCCAGAGAAAATGCTGATACCATTCTTCTTCTGGTATTCCTTTATGTAAGTCGCCAGTTACGATACGGCTACTCGTATTCTTTTAATATACGGCGAACTCTGGTCTTTTCGATCTTCTTTTACGGCGCTGAGACTGAGACACTGAAGGCTGCAGACTGTAAACGCATTGACGCGTTTGAGATGTGGTGCTGGAGAAAGTTGTCCCGTATTCCTTGGTCGGCATTTAGAAGGAACGAGTCTTTATTGCGTGAGCTCAGCTCCTCGCGACTGTCCACCGAGTGTCTTCGTCGTATTCTCGAGTATTTTGGTCACATTACCAAGAAGGATGCTAACAATCTCAAGAAGCTTATTGTGACTGACAAAGTAGATGGGAAAAGACCTCATGGGCGAAGCCCAATACGTTGGTCCGACCAGATCCGCACCACTATTGATTTCACTGATAATAACGCCCTTCACACCGCCAAAGACAGAAACAGATGGAGATAAACTTTAAGGGAGAAAGTGTTGTAGAAGAGAGGTCACGACCCTCAGCACTGAGGAACACGACGCAAGGAGCAGAATTCTTTTAATATACCGTTTTGTTAATGTGCCGGCTCGACACGACACTACATTACAAACTATTCTGCAAAGCAATAACTAAAATTTTACAGTTAAGGCAAACAATATTTCAATTCCATTGTTTTGAAATTAAAACTGAACAGGTAATCAAATATCACCATCTGGCTTCCTATGCGCGAGGGGATATAACTAATGTTGGTGTTACTAAGTGATTGTAGCACGAACCAATTGATGACACTAGGTGTTGTGGCCACAC
This sequence comes from Anania crocealis, assembly GCA_949315895.1. NCBI lineage: Eukaryota > Metazoa > Arthropoda > Insecta > Lepidoptera > Crambidae > Anania > Anania crocealis. The sequence goes on along the minus strand of OX438874.1, from coordinate 2,524,192 downwards.
GATACGAGGAAATCCGCCCAACTATAAAACTCTGTCAGTAATCCAAACATTAATATGGAAATAAGGTGAACAACTTAAGATATGTACATACATATTTCTGAACCCAAACTAAGTTACTATTTGTTTTGTGGAAACCAGAAAAAATTAAGAGACATAAAAAATATATTAAACCCGGGACCAGCGGACGGAGCAAGCAACACCTTGAAAACTGGTGTGCACGCCACTCCATCACGAGTCATCATATCTCGGGATTAAAGCTTATTTATTTTTTTCGTATACCCGTCTTTCAAGGATAGTCTTGTATCATAGGTTTCAGCCTATTACAGGCATCTGGTGTACCTAAATTAAGGTTAAAGATTTACTTCTCATAAAAAAACATAGTCACTTAAATGAGAAATTAACAAATTCAAACGTAGTCACAATTTAACTGTCCAGCAACAAATACAATGTTGGGTAATAGGAATGGCCAGGCAAGGACACGGCAAAAATTTGGTTGCTCACTTGCAAACTTCGTTCGTCATACAAAAATTTATATTACAACTTCCATCTTACGACAGACGCCGGGACCAACGGCTTAACCTGATGCCTTATTCTGCAACACGAAGCGCGTATTCACGGATATATCTGTCTCTTTCAGATAATTTAAGACATCGGTATGAGTGACAGGGACAGATGGATTCGAAGATACGGACATTGTGTTGCGGAGTAAGGCCTCTGACTCGAGACCACTAGATCCGAGTCAATTCAGAAGATATCGTGTCGGGTAGTGCCATTAGTTATTTTACTGGCATATGTTTATTCTACACTAATATTGAGGAAAGATTTGATTGTATGTTTGTATTGGATAGGCTCCGAAACTACTGGACCGATTTGGAAAGTTATTTTACCATTAGAAGCCAACATTATCCATGATGAACATAGGTTTTTTTACCGCGGGACCCGGTAGGTGGCGCTGTTGTCGGTATGTCAACTACTAAACGGCTTGACCGATTGGGTTGAAATTTTGTAGGTGTGTATTATGGAAATCAAGGTTTCACAGACACGAATGTATTAAGCCTACCTTATCTATCTTTCTATATACCACCGCTAGGCACAGATTTTCAACGTAGAGTTCACGCGGGCAGAGCCGCGGGCAAAGGGCTAGTATTATTGCTATTCAAAATAAGGCCGTCACTTTCCATTCCAATACTATTCATTTGTATTGCCCATAATCAAATCAAGCATGGTCGCCCCAGTCCCCAAGTCAGCCGGTACTAATCAAGAAACTCGTCCATTCGACGAATATTAATTCGTCAAAGTTTTCGGGCGATGATTGCGTGCTTGACAAAGATATACAGGATGGTACGATTTAGAAAACTTTTAAGGTATACCTCCAGTGCAAATGTGGACAACATCACATACATTGTTCTGATCCCAATTTGAGTAATTATTTAAAGAAGTCGTATTTTTTAAATCATAAACAAAGAAAGTACCACAAACACCCAGACCCGAGATATTGTAAAAAAACAATTTTTCCTACATTGACCCGTCCGGGAATCGAACCCGGGACCTCGGAGCAGGCGACACCTTGGAAACCGTTGTGTACGCCACTACGCTTAGTTAACTATATTCTGTGTTCGAAAACATTTTCGGAGTTTGGTTCCGCATGCACAATGAAATCATATTTTTGGACATCCTGTAGGTACACACTTTTCCCTTTACCCAGATAGTTTATTCCAATCTCAATCGTATGTACCGCGTTATAAAGTCTATATTAAAAAGTTATAACCCATCGCTTTGATTCTAAAATTTGTCCCATTGTTTCACTATGAAATCGGCTTCAATTAATAAATACCGGATACCGTTATACCGTTATGAACGGACGCACGCGATTCATCTATTCGTTGTTTTTTTTTTTTAACAAAGTTGATTGTGTTTGTTACAGAATACATACATACATACATATTATCACGCCTCCTTCCCAACGGGGTAGGCAGAGACCAAGGCCTTCCACTTACTACGATCCTGGCATACAACTTTCGCTTCTTCCACATTCATCAATCTCTTCATGCATGCTCGTCGGTTTAGAGTACTCTTGACCTGACCTTTCTTCAGAACATCCCCGATTTGATCGTGGTAAGTTCGTCTAGGCCTTCCTCTTCCAACTTTCCCTTTCACACTCGTCTTATAGATCTGTCTAGTCATTCTTCTCTCATTCATCCTCTCTACATGCCCAAACCATCTAACCATCTAAGCTTTCTCAATCTGTTTTTTTTTTTTTTTTTTTTTAATTTATTTATATTCAGTTGTACAATTAGTTGTTACATTTGTATCATCTGCCAAACTGCTCAGCAGTTTGTTGGCAGTAGTTCTCATCTAGTATGTAAGTACATTAGAATCTTAGCAAAACCAGAAGACGAGTTATTATATTTCTTATAATTACAACATTTAACTAACATTGTAATACTGTAGCGCCGACACACACCACTTGGTAGGCAAAAGTGTAAGGCACCTTTGCCACCAAGCAGTGCCCATCAGCGCCACAGGATCACGGGCACAAGGAGAGATAATGTTTTTTTAATATACTCTTCAGTTGATGTTTAGAGCTCACAGCCTGAATCAGATCTGGTGGTAAATCATTTATCAATCTCGGAATAATACATCGCCTGGTTCGTTTCCCATAATAGTTTTTAGATCTTGGCACTACATATTTTTTCCTTTTCGATTGTCGTATAGGATGCCTATAGATGCGCTCCTTTTTAAACTCGTTATTATTAAATTGTTCTATTATTAACTTCATGTTGACTTTTCTATCTATAGGTACAACTTCGCATATTCTAAATAATTTCTCATATTCTTTATTACATTTATTTTTGACCTTTTTGTTTACCAATAATTTTAAAAACCTTATTTGCAACGCTCTAATTTTGTTGATATAAGTCGGGAACGCAAGACCATAGGCACCCAATCCGTAATTCATAGTGGACTCGGCTAGTGCGTGGTACAGCATATATAATATTCCTGTACTGGTCATATATTTTAAGTGACATAGTTTTCCTAATATGCTGCGTAACTTTTTACTGATCTGTTCAACATGTAGACTCCATACAAACTTACTATCTATAATCAAACCTAAATATTTATATGAAGATACTTTTTCTATATATTGACAATTACAGTTGAATAATTCATTATTATTATGCAAACATTCGTATGTGTGTCCTTTAATGACAAAATTTATTTGTTTTTCATGTTTATACGGCGATGCTATTAACATACATTTAGTTTTGTTCAAGTTAAGTATGATGCCATTGTCGTGCGCCCATTTGATCAGGTTATCGAGATCTTGTTGCATTTTTGACTGGATTATTTTTGGATCTTTGTTGCTATATATTAAGCATGTGTCATCTGCGTAAACATACATTGAGCTAGACTTTACGACATTACTCATGCTATTTACGTGTATAATATACCCTACTGGTCCAAATATAGAACCAGTCGGGACTCCGTACTTCATTATACCCTCATTACTTTTAACTCCGCTGACGTTGACTTCTATTGTTCTACCTATAAGATAGTTTTTGATCCACGTATTCGTAGGTCCGCGAATGCCGCACTCGTTCAGCGATCTCAGCAAGTCACCGTTATCCAGTGTGTCAAAAGCTTTTTTGAAGTCTATAAATACAACCATTACAAATTTTTGATCATTAAGTGCATTGTTGACATCGTCTGTAAATTTAGCTAGTGCCATTTCAGTGCTTCTTTTCGGTCGAAAACCGTATTGCACGTCAGTTATTACGTTATTATTCTCTAAAAAATCGGTTATCTGTTTAACTAATATTTTTTCTGTGATTTTATTTAATACGTTAAGTATGGCTATAGGTCTATAATTAGTGAATTCTTCATGTGACCCCTGTTTGTAAATTGGTCTTATTATTGCCTTTTTGAGCTCATTAGGATAGATGGCTTTTTTTAGAGACATGTTAACAAAGTTGGCAATGACAGGACTTATACTCTTTCTAATAGACTTCAAATCCCTAACCCTAATTTGATCCGTACCCGGTGACTTGCTGCAATCTAATTTGTCTATAATTTTTATCACATCCTCGGCTGATACCATCTTAAATCGAAAACTCATGTTTAACTCGCTTGTATACTGTTGTCTATCTAAAAACCTATGATTACACTTATGCTTAATATTATCGATCTCGTTCGTGAAAGTGTCGCAAAAAGTATTACAAATAGATTTTAATCCTAAGCTTTTTCCCATATGACGTTCAATAACAGTATCAACCGAGGATTTATTTTTTCCGATCCACATATTTATCTTTTCCCAGATTTTACGCATATTTCCTTTACAGTTATCTATATCCTTTCTTCTATAGCTATTTTTATGTTTATTTATAATTTTTTTTTTGTGTGACAATATATTCTTTCACAGAAGACACAGAACTTTTCTTTCATTTTCTATTCTTTTCTGTTTGTTACAGAAGTGTAAATAAATAAATAAATAAATATTTTAAGACATGCCTCACTGGGCCACACAGAGCCATCTAGTCCCAAATTAAGGTACTATTAAGTACCCTGTCGTATGGGATACTAGACAACCGATAAAGTTACTTATATACTTTTTTTTTTTTGTAAATACATACTTATAATACATAGAAAACACCCAGACCAGTACAAACAGACATGTTCATGCACACAAATATTTGTACTGTGCGGGGATCGAACCCGCGACCCATGGCTCAGAAGCAGCGTTAACTACCGCTGATCCAAATGGTCGTCAAAAGTGTGACAAATTAAGTGATAATGGTCAGGATTCATTTAAGACTCTGATAGATTTTTGCAAACCAATCAAATTTGATTCAATACTTTCGAAGTCTTTACTTGAGCAAGATTAGCTTTGCTTGAAATTTTACCTTAATGTGTTAAGTTTTAACAGTAAAAAATGCAACAAAACGTTTAAATTCCTATCAATTTTGCAATTTTTAACGTTTTCTTTAGCAACATGCCATAGCCAGTTACCAAAATCTGTCAAACTCTGCCAGACTGGTAGGGAATGCTTTTAGCATTAAGTCCACCATTTATACAGCTTTGTATGTGCATTAAAGTGTAAATAAAATAAAAAAAATACTCGTAGTGCCCCATACATTGTTAGCTTTACAGTCATCATCTTAATTTGTATAAGACTTGTGGAGTTCTGTGTAGATTTTGCAATGCCGAAACCACTTTGAAATGTATGCCAAGTGAAGGATTCAGCGAGCTAGAAAACCAAAGCAATACCACAGGATGGGCAAGTCAAAATGGCAGTGGGCTAGTTATTTGTAACTGTTACAGAATGACCTTTGCGGCAACAAAGTTCTTCAGTGAATACCGCAACTCGACAAGCCTAGCGTCTCGGTGGAGTGACGATAGAACGCATTCTGGGAAGACCGTCGTATTTTTCCAAAAGCTGGCCAGCCTAGCTGGATCCTCTTCTTAGCCTCCGTTCCAAACGTGTTTCAGCTTAATTACAGAATCTGCCCAAGTTAATAGTAGGTATTTGGAGACTATATTTGACGGCCTCCGTGGCGGAGTGGCTTGCACACCGGTTTTCAAGGTGTCGCCTGCTCCGAGGTACCAGATTCGATTCCCGGACGGGTCAATGCAGAAAAAAAGTGTTTTTCTACATTTTCTCGGGTCTGGGTGTTTGTGTTTGTGATACCTTCGTTGTTTCTGATTTCCAAAATACCAGTGCTTTAAATAGTTATTCAAATTGGAATCAGAACAATGTATGTGATGTTGTCCACATTTGTTTATTTATTTTTATTTGTTTATTGAGCTGGTGACAATCGGTAATCGTCTTAGCGTAAGATTATATTAGATTGATATTGACGAATCCTATTAATAAAACATAGACCTGAAATAATTAATTTTAAATAAGTTCACTTATTCACTCAAAACTCTATTTGCTAAAGTTGCTTGTTTTAACTCAGGTGAGCGAAACCTGACAGGCAAAAGGATAACCGAATGAACGAACCATTATTATAATCGTATTAAGTGCGGTTTATTCCAAAATGCAAACTAGGGTTGGGAGAATGTCATCGATATAATAATACATTTTCTATAAATAAGTAATCTTTTTCTAAGACAAATCAGACAAATTGATAACGTAACGTAATTTTTAAAAAAGAATCATAATCATCAATTTCTGATTTGAATCAAACAAATTATTTCAGCTTCTTCTCGGCACTGGCCCAGACTTGTTTCGAAGCAGTGGTAGGTTTAAATATTGGGACTGTAAAAGCGCCTCCAGGGGCCTATTTGCTGAAATAATACTGATTGGCGCCTCAAGTCTGGAGATTAAGGCCAATCCATCTTTTAGACAGCCTAGACTTATTAGGGCTGATGATGATAAGTATTGCTAGCGGCACAATTAATTTACCAACTTATGATGATGAGCATCGACAGTTATTATTTCACAACACTATTTAAAAGCTCTATGTAGATTAATGCAGCGGCTAAAAAGATAAAATGAGGAACTCGTTCTGCATTTTGTGAAGTGGCTAATAAGTTTAAGTGCAGGCTATAATTGGTAGTTTTTAGAAGTTTCCTTGCTCCATTTCCGGATGAAAACTTCTATGATAAAAGTTTTGACACTACGACTAACTTGGGATATGATAAAGTGAAAACTTTTGTTTTATTTTTAAATTGTATTTCATGTTTCTTTTGCCCAAATTAGGTAATCTTTTTTTTTATAAATAATGGGCTTGCTCTTGACTACATACTTAACTATACGGTTAAGAAGAAGCCTAAGATGGAGCGAGCTTACCCAGAGGTACTGGTTATCCCACACACCAGCGGAACACAGAGGCACTGTTTGTCGCTGGACTCCGGCAGGAGGGTGGTAGTTTAAAGGCGGCCTCTTACGAAGCCTACCACCGCAGAGGGATCTGTTAGCCGTCATCATTGGTTAGAAAAGCAAAGATGCTGTTGTCCAGGGTGGACCACTAGGAGGTAGATCCCACCACCCCTATCTTATGAATCCTTATAATATCAGTATATAAACTTGAAAAATTTTGTCGCATGCCGGGCGGGATGAGATGCGGGTTCGAGTCCCGCCTGAGACAAAACTTTTCAAGTTTATATACTGACTAGCTGACCCGGCAAACGTTGTTTTGCCATAAAAATGATTAAATTACTAAAATGGCTAACAAAAAATAGGGGTTGGTGGTAAAAGGGTAAAAATTTAGGGTTGTATATACGAGTATTTTATAAAATTTTAATATTTTACCACCCTACCCCTACCCTACCCCTACCCTACCCCTACCCTACCCCTACCCTACCCCTACCCTACCCCTACCCTACCCCTACCCTACCCCTACCCTACCCCTACCCTACCCCTACCCTACCCCTACCCTACCCCTACCCTACCCCTACCCTACCCCTACCCTACACCTACCCTACCCCTACCCTACCCCTACCCTACCCCTACCCTACCCCTACCCTACCCCTACCCCTACCCTACCCCTAACCTACCCTACCCTACCCTACACATACCCTACCCCTACCCTACCCCCACCCCTACCCTAAACCCTTCCCTACCCCTACCCTACATTAACCCCGGCAAAATTGTGAATCTAAACCATTCCCAGATCCCCTTGAACACACACAAAAAATTTCATCAAAATCGGTCCAGTCGTTTGAGAGAAGTTCAGTGACATACACACTCACAGAAGAATTATATATATAAAGATATTATAAGTGCAATTATGTTGCTAAAATATCAAATAAAGTTTATGAATCCTTACTAATCTTATAAATACGATAGTAACTCTGTCAGTCTGTCTGTTTGTTTGTTTGTTACGCTTCCACACCTAAAGTAATGAAACGATTTTAATGAAATTTGCTACAGAGAAAGACACTTGCTACCTTAAGAAAGGTCATGAGCTATTTTATATCATTACTAGGTACAGGTTTGTGCCCACCTTATATAACAGCAGAGCAGGCAGAGCCGCGGGCAAAGAGCTAGTATTTGTGAAAGTTTAGATGTATTTTTGGTTGCTCAATCACGCCTAAATGGCTGGACATAATTTATAGAGTGGAAAAGTGTGCGCAACATAGCGTGTTTCGTAATGAATAGTCCGAATTAAAATTTTGTATTTTTGGTGATATACTCGTAAATCACTACCAATATGTACGTACGTAATAGTTAAATAATAAGCTTCGTTTATTAGGCAGTCAAAAATAAACGGTCTATAAATAGTTAAAATCAGAAGGAATTGAATGACAATAATACAGAAGTTCTCATAAGTTGACTCTTATGATTTGTTGACGTCATAATTTGAATTTGATGCGAGCTATGTTTGTTTGTTTAGTTTTCTGTCTGGATCATGGCGATATTTTTAATTCTCGACTGAAGTTACTCCAATCCCTAAAGCCCAGGTATCCGTGGTTATTGGAACTGTATTGTTGTTTGTTTGCAATATAATCTGGCGTCCTGCCAACCTTTCCCGGCTGGCATGATGGATCGGGAAATCTGAAATTTTACTCAGTACTGCCATGATTTTACGGACAAGACTACGGATATTGGAAAAGGATTTTTTTTCTTTTTAGGAACCCCTTCTTAGCCTATAGGTTTCGTATCCGACTAAAGGAGTAGGTACTGCCAGCAGAAGACGCCATTGGGAAGACTGCAATCGCCAACAAACTTGGTAAGCGTGGCAATTGTGGCAAAATCCTCCTTTTGAAGAGGCCAGTGTCCAGCAGTTTTCAGCAGACAATAATGGAAATTGAATAAGGCTTTCTGAAATATTTATAACCAATAGAAAAGCCTTAAAAATATCTAGAATAAGGATATACTAAGTTTAGCGATTAGTATCAGATATTTCCGAATACAACTTTTAATGAGCTTTCAAAAGCTCGGAGATGCTGGTTGAAAATTAACACTTTGCAATTATAAACTACTTTCAGCCCCAGATAGAATTTTCTGCCTTTATTATGCCTGAATAACAAGAACGCTTACTATGAAAATGAAATACTTTCTAATATTATCAATGCGAAAATAACTCTCTTTCACGCCTTAAGTACAGAACCACCATGTTTCTACTGCACAAAATAGGTTATCTTATGAATCCTTACTAACATTATAAACTAGCTGTTGCCCGCGACTTCGTCCGCGTCAGTTTCTGTTATTATGATCGCGACTATTTTTGCAACATTTTTCACTGGTACTTTGCTCCTGTTGGTGGCAGCGTAATAGTATATAGCTTAAAGCCTTCCTCGATAAATGGACTATCCGATATGAATTTTTCACTTCGAACCAGTACCTACTTTCTGAGATTAGCGCGTTCAAACAAACAAACATACAAACAAACTCTTCAGCTTTATAATATTAGTATAGATACGGAAGTAACTCTGTCAGTCTGTCTGTCTGTTACGCTTTCACGTCTAAACTACTGAAATGATTTTGATGAAATTTGATACAAAGAAAGATAAGATCTTGAGATAGGACAGGTTATTGTGTATTCTACCCAGAAGTGGAATACAAAATAGCTTATGGGTTTTCTCAAGGTCTAACCTTTATAACCAAATTTAAAAACAAGAAGAATCTGGTGATAGTATAAGACTGTTTTTTGGTACTTGGAAGGCGGCTGCTTAAAAGTTTTTTGTTCCGAAGAGCCAGGTAAAAGTTAAGTATAGATTAACTACTTAATTTTTAACCTTGCACTTAATTAAGTATTATATTAACAAATATAACATTTACATAGTTGCAATGACTCTTTCAGGCATGGCCCTTTAGGTAATAATATCATACTTTATTAAAAGTTATATGAATATGAGACAAATATGAGACAGAATCGTCGTGATAAGCCTCCAGCTGGCACGATGCTGAGCGGGAACTTTTCTGGCACAAATTTTTTTATGTACCCTCTTATTATGTTTCTTTTTGTCAATCGTTTATTTACTCTAAATAGGATAATTTCCACATTTTTTCTTTCTCTCAAAATAACTTACTAACTCAAAAGAAGTAATAATTACCTTTTAAATAGTACTATTGAAATAGTTGGCCCCGTTGGTCTAGTGGTTTAAATACCGGGCCAAAATCTCGGGGTCCCAGGTTCGATCCCCGGGTCGGGCAACTAACAGTTTCGAATATTCGAACGTTGCTCGGGTTTGTGATCACCAACCCGCATTTGGCAAGCGTGCTGATTATGCCAGTTCCCATCATTGCAGTGGTAACTTGATTTCAATGATGGAGGCCTTTTCCCTGCAGTGGGATGATTATAGGCTGTTTTTTTTTTATTGAAATAAATTACAATTTCCTTATTTTGGTCTTTTGTGTTTGTAAAAAGCCGTTCAGTGATTAAAAATAACAAAAAAAGTTGAGTTTTTGTACAACTTTTCAAAACTACCCTTACCTAAGCCTACCTATGTAAGGGTTGTACCCCAAACTACTGGGCTAAACACAAACGTCATATGTGACGAGTATCAATTAAGTAGATAAGTAAAGTAACAGCCTATAATCATCCCACTGCAGGGAAAAGGCCTCCATCATTGAATACAAGTTACCACAGGAATGATGGGTACTGGCTTAATCACCACGCTTGCCAAATGCGGGTTGGTGATCACAAACCCGAGCAACGTTCGATAACTCAAAACTTTTTTTTTTGTTGCCCGACCCGGGAATCGAACCTGGGACCCCGAGATCATGGCCCGGTATTTAAACCACTAGACCAACGGGGCGTAAATTCAATTAAGTAGATAATCAATATGGAAATGAAAAGACATGCCTCACTTCGTCTCATGTTTGCCAAAGACAACTATAAAGTTACAGTCTGCAGAACATAGACAATCTCAACATAGACTTTATCGAGCAAACAAACTATCCCTTGTGTGAACAAAGTGCAGCGTAGTTTTCTATCCCCATCTCTTTCTAGCCAACTACTTTTGTATAAGCCTGTCCCGCCCGCCCTGCCCTGAAACTGACACCAAGCGATGACGTCAGACAGCTTTTAACGAGTTTTCATATTCATACTAGCTGTGCCCGCGACTTTGTTCGGGTGTTAAAAGATATATCGCATGACTGTGCAGTCGGATCGAAACGTCGGGAAGGTAAATGACTAATTACCTTTAAATAACTAATTTCGATTGCATTCAACCCCGTAAAGTATTCAAGTTTAAAATGCGAAAAGAAAGTTTAAAATGCTATACACCTAGAAAATGTTCAACTAAAATCTAAAATTTTTGATACAGCCTCCTCGCAACACACTTTTCACGCGATGCGCATCTCAATAATTCATTACGATACTATTCATAAGTTGTTGATTTACCGTTCATACCTTCAGAGGCTTAGGACCGTAAAAATTTAAAACCATCTTGTGAAAATTATTTTCGGTTGATAACTTGACCTACATTTTTGATTTAATAAATGGGATCTAAATACGAAAATTACTGCCTATAAAAAAAATTGACAATGATAAAAAAGGCATCCTGCAAATTTAAATCCAATCAAGAATAATTATAGGCCGTTAGTTTTTTTTACTTTTACGTATAAATATCAGGTTTCCGGTGTCAATTTTTTTTTGATCGGCTATTAGTACATATCAGCCAGATAAGCTAGGGCAAACTATCCACCATCCATTGGTAACGAAGCTCGCATAGCAATGTTCCGTCTTAATATAAGTCCATAGCAATGAAATGTTCGTAATATAACCTCGTAAAACGGCGCCCGAGTGTTTCGCATTCTTGCCATCCTTTTGTTTCGGCTGAGCGTAACAGAACGCCACACAGATACGACTTAGAATGGCTACTGTACATTAAAAATTGGTAAACAAGCCCAGAAGCGCTTGATCATAACAGAACTACACAAAGATGGGTCTGATGACGTCTACAGAAATGTTGAAAATTAAATAGTCATAACCAAGACAAGACTAGTTATTGAAGAATTCGTGTAACTGCATCGTGATCCTGTACAGGTAACATCTAAAGCCAAAAGGTCTGGTGCGGTTTGATTTGGCAGTGTGATTGAAGATCGCTCTTTTCGAGCGGATTTAATAGAATGGATCCCGCTTAGAGCCGTTTGCATACAACGCTCTGTAATGCAACTCAGGCCCAGCCGATTGCTGTAATGGCGCGGTGGTCCGTCTAATACCCAAGGTTAGATTCCCAATACGTTGTAGGTTAAGGTTCCCAGTGAGGTCAATAACGATATTGAGCGTCAATAACGAGGGTTGTAGCCGTACTTCGGAAGGCAATCAAGCCAGTCTTATGACGGAAACTTCTTTTTACGAATTCCTTAGTTACTTTAGAGTCCTGGAAAGGTATCTTGGAAAAGTATGATATCAGAATATCCTTGAATTATAATTATACGGCGAGAAGAAGTCAGAGACCATAGGGTAACAGAAGTGTGTACGCCATTCGATAACGGAAGTGAAAATCTTCGAAAATAAAAAACTCTGGAGAACTTACGACCTCTGAATGTCGCGATCTGTATCTCTGTGGCAACCTTTCCAATTGTTAATGTTGTAAATAAATCAATCATGATTATTATCTGACTCTATTGTTTACGTCAACTGGGACATGGTGGACAAGTTAGAATTTATATTACGGATAGACAGACAGATTATCGTTAAATTGTAAATTGATATACTTATCATGGATTATTGTGTACTAAGTTGCTTATAGAACTTTGTGAATTTATGTTTATAGAACTGACTTTCGATGGAGAGAAGGGGTAATTTTAACTGTTCCTGCAGTCTCACCAACAAACCAAATGTCTGTTTTAGTCCTTGAATAGTCTAGCTCTTAACTAATTAGAAAATCGATTACTCCTGAGACTAATTTTTTTGGTATAGAAGATGCATTGGCTTTTGAATTCACGGGAATACTGTAATTTGTTTATAATCAACAAATTTAATGATGGTAAATTAATTTTATTTAATTTTCAATGTAAATTAATTACAGAAAATATTTAAACAGTTAATCACACCCAGATTAAATTAAATAGTGAAAATTGTATAAATTTAATTATAATGAAAATGCAAGCAGAGCCTTAAGAGGAGACCAGTGGAGACCCTACGTGAGAAACTTAACTAAAGACATTATCTGGATAATTTAGAATTCCTGCGAAGACCGAAAATAAATCATTGTTAAAATATAATTAGTACAATCTGCCACCCATAACTCTTACCTAATTGTGTTAATTTTATCGCAGTCTAGATTCTAGACTGTTAAGATAAAATATTAAATTAACAAAAAAGTTAAATAAGTAAAGTGACGGCTTCTAATCATCCCACTGCTGGGCAAAGGTTTCTATCACTGAATTCTAGTTACTATAGCAATAGCTGGTACAGACATAATCACCACGCTTGCCAAATGCGGGTTGGTGATCACAAATCCGAGCAATGTTCGAAAATTCGAAACTCTTGTAGCCTCTCTACCCTGGCATCGAACTTAGGACCCCGAGATTTTGCTTGGAATTTAAGACGCTATGGTCTAGTGGTTTAAATCTCGGGCCTAGATTTCGGGTCGTTAAATTAACAAATCTTAACAAAAAACACTTTGTTAGCAGATAGAGAATAAATTCGCCTACTGACTGACCTATATTTATAATTTCAGGATATTTTTCATGCAAGCATATATCTTGCTATATGTACGAGTAGGGTGGCCATTATTTTAAATAAATAATAAATAAAAATCATTTATTTTTAGACCACTTTGGCTATGTGTGTTATGTTTTGTACTTTAGTAAATAAATCATATGATAGAAATATAAAAAATTACCATCATGGGCTCAAAGAAAAGAACTAAAACCTTTTTACAGAAGTAATTAGCAGGTCTTCCAACTATTTATCCTATCTAATTAGAAGGAAACGCTTCTATTTGTATTCTTCTTTCAGGACTCTATTATTCACCTCTGACGACACCAATAAGAAGAAAAAGGATGATTTTCTTTGATTTTAAGCCTGCATTACAAAGCAAGGCAATCGGTAACTTTATAGCAACGCAGTCACCTAGCACCTCTAGTTCTGTACCAATTTAGAAATGACCATTTACCAATATATGTAGCTCTACCAGCAAGCTTAATGTTAACACTCTACTCCATTTCCATACACCGACGAAACACGAGAAATAAGGTAGCAATTTGAGTCGGCACCAAACAAATAATTACTGATAATCATCAATCACCGGCTCAAAATTGGTCTTATTTCAGGGTTAAATTTTTGTGAAAAATTATCATAATTTAAGTCCCATAAATTCCAAAAACGTATACGTTTATGGTCACCCTGAATATCGTTTAGACTATCCAATTCTGGCGATCCATCAACGCACAGGAAATGTTAGCGATGCCAGTCACACCAAACGCTAGCTAATATCCCGGCGTTACTTGCACAAAACGACGATTTACCACTTTCCGGCAGTTTTGCCTGTTCACCCTTCGATTTGTTTATGACAATAGTGATGCTTTCAGCGATGTATGTCTAATGGGTTTTGTTTTGAGCGTGGTAGAGTTGATGTTACGTTCTTTTAATACATTCTAATTTTGTAGAGAAAGATAAACAACATCGGGATAAGTAAAAACCCTGATAAATTAAGTTTAACTTAATTTCGATGTATAAAAATGTAAAAGAAAAGTAAAAAGAAAAACAGGGTACAATAAAACCCACAGCAGTGCAAGGCCTCCATTAAATTCAAGTAACCACAGCAATGATGGGTAGGTGCAAGCATCATCACCACGCTGGCCAAATGCAGGTTTATTTATTTGACTATTGCACAAATATAAATAAAGTACCAAAGATTGACATTTGGCGATCACAAACCCAAGGAATGTTCCAAAAAATTCGAAAATATTTTTGGGGATCGAACCCGGAACCCCGAGGTCTTGGTCCAGCAATTAATCCACTCTACAAACTGACAACAATTGTTTGTTTTCCCCATTATATAAAAAAATACTCACGAAATCTTTGAAATCCTTGAACAATAATAATTGTAGTTGTGGATGTCTTGCTAGTCAAATATGATAGCTTTTTTAAAAAATGCGAGGTGATGCGGGTTCGAGTCCCGCCTGAGACATAATTTTTCAAGTTTATACACCGTGCAATTTTAACCACCTGTAAAACGAAGCCCACTTTATTGAACCATTATGTATAACATCATGGCAGTGTTATTTATTTCTTTATTAAATCCAAATTTTTGAAAAATTTTAATTTTTGATTCAGACTTTTAATTTTGTAACACGCTGCGACGCGCCCAGACGTATTATTTTTCTGCGGCGGGGTCTCGGTTGAATGTACCTTACACAGCTACATCTGTGGGCGTCACAGCGTGTCTCAAAATAAATAGCTGAACCGATATTCAAATTTAAATTAAAATAAGTTTTTGTAAAAAAAATTAAATAACATTGCCAAGATGTTATATATAATGGTCCAATAACGTGGGCTTCGTTTTACAGGTGGTTAAAATTGCACGGTGTACATACTGAAATTTCCATCCCTTCTAGTCCTAATAGGTACTATCAATATTTAAATTTAAAAAAAAATTTGTAAAAAAAATTAAATAACATTGCCAAGATGTTATATATAATGGTCCAATAACGTAGGCTTCGTTTTACAGGTGGTTAAAATTGCACGGTGTACACACTGAAATTTCCATCCCTTCTAGTCCTAATAGGTACTCGTACCATAACATGCAAATAAAGGACTACCGCCCGAAGAAAACGTGTCATCCGAACCATTCTTCAACACGTTTTGTTAAGCAGATTGCATCTTGGAACGGTTTTTTTCCAGCAGTGGACTGTTGGCAGATGGTGATATTTACTGTTATATTATTGACAAAAATTTTTGCATGACTGTGTATTTGTACGTATAACTAAGTGATTGTCGCGATCTCCTCAAATCCTCCCCCTCACAAATCTAACCAACACTTACACCCGTATTTATAAACAAGTAAAAGTAATTACTTGACCAAAAGTACCCTGTTGTTAGGCCTTAATAGTCATTTTTACTTTCTAGTTTTTATCTGTCACTTTTGCCTAGCAACAGGTTTGTATGTAAAAAAGCTTTTAATGTTTTGGTTGGTTTGGTAGCCTAATATTGTAAATAGTAAGTAATTTTAATACATTTATTTTATCTTAATAACGTGGCTTCCTTGCTACGTCACACTTAGTATTTTCCACATATTTGTTTCCTTAGAATAAAAACGCTTGTTTCCGTCTCTACATTTACATTCGGTCGTGGTGGGACTCCATCAATTTCTGCACTCAACCCGCCCCTGCCCTCCATGTTTGAGTGTGTGTGTGTGTGTGTGTGTATAAGAACAAGGCGCACAAGCGTAACTGGTTCGATAACGTCACCTGTTGCGTGATGGCAAAGATTAACGCGTAGATATTCTAATGCGAACATAAGTGAATAAAAAATAAAAAATCAGATAAACAGTGACAGAAAAACGTGGAAAAAAATTGACAGCATCACATACATTGCGCTGAACGCAAAGTAAGTACCTAACTTAATCGCTGGTTTTTATGGAAATTAGAAACGATGGAGGTACCACTAGCACCTAGACCCTAGGCTAATACTTTTTTCTACATTGACATGATCGGAAATTGAACCTTAGAGCAAGCGATACCTTGAAAACCAGTGCTTACGCCATTCCACCATGAAGGCCGTCAATGGCATCTTTAATTTATTAAAATGAAACTTTGAGCTTTAACTCAATGAAAATTAAACAAATAAACACATTTATAAAACTCCCTAAAAACTTCATCATCTTAGCCAAACCACGCCCTCTGTTGGGCTTTCCCCAACCATCACCAAATAGTCGGTTCACCTAGTCACCAATTCTAAAACGAATACCAAACAAGAAAAAGACACTCAGAGAAGACCTCCATAATTTTACCTAAAAAAAACACTAATTTCTTGGCCTACTAATATTGTCGCTTCTGTAAAACTATTCTTTGCTACTCCACCCTTCACGTCACCCGCACACAGACGCAAACTGCACCACCCGGGTGAGGGGTGGGGGGAACACAGACATGCGCCACGTTCGATTGAACGGTACAAATATGACCTCACGCTGTATATATTTGCTTAGACAACCAATATGACCTTACGTGTTAGTTAGGTACACCATGTATAACTCAAGAACACTTTTACCAATATGATCTTTGCGTTTTTGGATTTGTCATCGTTAATAAGTGTTAAAAATATGACATTACGACTTAAATTAAAAAAGTGTGAATGTTTGGATGGATGTTTGTAACTCAATCACGTCAAAACGGCTTAACCGATCTGGATTATATTTGGCTTAGAGATAGATCAAATGCTGGAATAGCACGTTAGCTACTTTTTATTCCAGTAAGAAGTAGGGTACTCGTGGGATATGATCAGATTCTATGCGTGGAAGTCGCGGGCGTCAGCTAGTGTATTTATAAGGCAAAGCAACGTTTGATGGATCAGCTAGTGATTAGATAAATAATCGTACACTCAATATTGGGGGTAGCAGCGTCTACACTTAATAAATAAATAAATAAATAAATATTTTTAAGACATGCCTCACTGGGCCACACTGAGCCATCTAGTCCCAAATTAAGGTACTATTAAGTACCCTGTCGTATGGGGTACTAGACAACCGATAAACTTACTTATATACTTTTTTTTTTGTAAATAAATACTTATAATACATAGAAAACACCCAGACCAGTACAAACAGACATGTTCATGCACACAAATATTTGTACTGTGCGGGGATCGAACCCGCGACCCATGGCTCAGAAGCAGCTTTAACTACCGCTGATCCAAATGGTCGTCCTAACCATAAATACTCAACCATAAATACAGAAAACCCTTTTAGAGGCAATAAAAAAATGACATTAACCCGTCCGTTTAATCGAACCTGGGACCCTGGAGCAGGACGTCAAGAGAATAAGTGAAGATCGTCCCAAAACATTAACATACTGTAATGTCATCACTAGTGTTTGATAGCATACCACTTTTGGATGAAGATGAAGTACTCGCAAATTAGTACTTAAGGGAAAACACAAGGGCCGTTTTTCCATACAAACGTAGTCCCCTGTTTCCTCCCTGGATAAAGCCAGTAGAGCAATAATTTTTATTACAATAATCTATGGCCACTATTAGCATGTTTCTATGTTTTCTGTTTTTTCATAAATAAATTAATAAAAAAGATATGAGCCCTCAAAAATCGAAAAAATTCGCCAGATTTTCCGCTGTATTCAAACATCCAGAAAAAAAAATTTGCAAAATTTTAGAAAAAAAGGAAAAACATTTTAGGAAAAAAGTATTTGAATCGGTCTAGTTTTGGAAAAGTAATCGGGGGACTACGAAACGTTGTTTTGGTGTGCTTTTAGTAGGTGTTTTCAGTCAAAGAAGCAGTTGTCTCTATCACACTCTGCGGTGAAGGCGTTTGGCACTGCGCGACAGCAATAGATTTTACAAATACCTATTTTTCAATTCTCTAGCCCTTAGTGTTTCCTCCATAACAAAATTATACAAAATCGATTGAAAACAATCCTCACTGTATCATTTAGATGAAACTTTTTGGCTTATTTCCTATTTTATAGCCGACCAGATAACATAAACCCGCCATCTTCCTTTAACCGAACGTGGACTCCGCGGCCCAGACAAGAAAGGATGGGTCAAATTATAGTGGTCAATGTTACCAGTATAAAATGACCCGCTTTTCTGAGGATTCTTCGAGCGTTTAGTATTGAGCTAGGAGGGTTGAAAGTATCAAGGTTGGGTTGTGAGTGGAATATATAGGAGGCTTGTGTTGCTTCAGACTTTCCAAGGTCAAGGTTAAAGGTCATTTTGCTACCTCGCTGATTAACTTACGTAGATTTGTATCTCGATGTTTTGGTATTAGTTTTGCAAATAAATCCAATCATCAACCGAGAAAAAAGACGAGGTTTTTAATTTGACACGTATGTTTTTTTAATGTGTGGCCACACGTCACAATTTACAATTTTGTAGTAGGTATATTTTAAAGTACTAAGCAAGAATCAAAGACATTCTTTCCTTATTTTATCCATTGTTGTCATTCCACACATCCACCTTAACATCCGGGAGTCCAGGATCGAAGAGTTAACGATGTGTATGGATGTCGTATCGCAAAAAAAATACACAGTGCGTTGCTGGTTCCAACGTTTTCGTTCCGGAAATTTCGACCTGCAGAACAAGCCCCGTGGACGGCCGGAGACCCTAGATGATAATAAAGAATAAAAAGGCTATCGTGGAAGCGGATCCATCGCAAACTACGTCAGAGTTGGCTGCAGGCTGCGGTGTTAGTGATAAAACTAGCAAATCGGGAAAATTATAAAGATTGAAAGGTGGTACCGCACGAATTGTGTGAAGCAAACCGCCAAACGCGCGTCGACTGCTGCGTTACATTACTTAACCGGCACCGAAGGGATTTAAAATCGAATCCTTACCTGTGATGAAAAATGGATCCTGACGACAATCGAAAGCGCTCATGCGCAAACCCTGGCGAGCCCCAAACGAAAATTGACCCAAAAAAAGTAACTTGTGATCGTTTGGTGGTGGCGGACTAGCGCCGGTGTCGTTCGTTTCAGTTTTCTCAAATCTAGCCAGACGATTACGGCAGATGTCTATTGTCAGCAATTGCAAACCATTATGGAAAAGCTAGCTGCTAAACAACGAAGGCTGGTCAATCGTTCTACGCCACTACTGCTTCACGACAACGCTAGACCACACACTGCACAACAGACGGCTACCAAATTAGAGGAGCTCCAATTGGAATGCCTAAGAATGCGTACTCTCCGGACCTTGCTCCAACTGATTACCAATTTTTTTCGAAATTAGGATAATTTCTTGCAAGGGAAAAAATTCAACCGCCTTCAAAGATTTTATTAATTGCCGTCCGCTTGATTTTTTTAGTAAAGGGATCAATAAACTACCCATGAGATGGCAAAAGTGCATAGATAGCAATGGTACATACATTGATTAAATAAATATATTATATTAAAAACTATTTGACTGTATGTTCCTCCCATACCAAACGCCAATTTCATAATAATATTTAAGGACCTAATATTTAGGCGAAGGCTTCATTTGTCAGGTGGTCAAAAATGCACCAATGCACGGTGTATATATACTTGACCGTATATCGTATCATCCTGCTGAACCTTTATTATGACAATAAGCGCTAATGAGGAGCTAGTGGCGCCCGCCGGGTTCATTACTACATAGCCCGAGAGACAGGGTTCGATGCTAAATTATACTGGTGGATTATGGACGGGACATTACTCGGGTGAGGTTATGTTTCACCTGTAAACGTCATTAATAAAATAAGGTATAATCGCGATAAGATTCCGTTATAAACTTTTAAATATACGAGTACCTACAGTGTCAAGAATTTGGTCTGACCGGCAACAGCGTATGTGGTTTATGATAGAAGGATACCAGAATTCGGTTCGCAATATAAGGACTTTGGTGCTTAAGCTTATCTTGTCTGTCTGTCCGCCATGTTCAGTTCACGCCAAAACCATAGGACTGATTTGATGATATTTTGTACAAAGATAGATTAGATTTTAAAAAAGGACAGACATGTATCTCACCGTTGAGCACAGGTTTCAACCTGAAAATGAAAAATGAAAATGAAAATCTTTATTTGTTTGAAACATGGTTACAATAAGCGGGTGTTATGGTGCAAGAATATATGTTCGCATGTTCCACCGAGCTCGGCATACAAATTCAAATATATTTATGTAGGTATACAAATATTTGTCTAGTTTATATTTGGAAGATATCAATTAAATATAAAGCCTTTTTAATTAACAATTTATAATTAAATAATAACAATATTACATTACTTACAATTCGATTTAGTATATTATTAATTTAATTAAGATGGAAAAATTAATAAAAAACAATTATGTCATATGATTATTTTATCAGTTATGTATTCTAATACCGAGTAATAGCTCTTATCTACGAGCGTGTCCAATAATTTAATTTTAAATATATTCGATGGTAGTTCTCTTAAGTCATGGGGCAATTTGTTGTATATTTTAATGGCCATTGAATAACAATTGTCCCTATATAAAGCTGTTTTAGTTGAAGGATGTACCAAAGTATTAGGGTATCTTCCACGATCTTTCCTGCACAATATAACGTATAGGTCACGGTAGAGTCATCAAAAAGCTAGTGAAAACATAAGTTGTATATTTTATGATATCTATCCCCTGCACAATGAGCTTAAAGCTCGCCGGAGTGGCGACAGATACGCGATAGTTTGTCCCGAAGCTCATTTCAGCTCTGAAAGCTCTCGAGCGGAACTGAAAGCTGTTCGGTTTGTTTATACTTACAGCTTTCGAAGCTCATTCTAATTCAGTTTGTTTGAAACTTAGAATAGCTTTTAAGCGTTAGCACTTATTATCAGCTTAACCTTGCATTACCACTTGTTAACACTGATAATACAAATTTTACAAATCAAGAACTGTTTAAACTAGACTGTACCAAAAAAAATTAAGAAATAAGACATGCACGCACACACACGCACAAAGATGCAGTACAAAACTTATTAGTACAAACATAGGAAGTTAGGAAGTACATAGGACCTGATAACATTTTCAGTTCTTATCTGATCTTTTGTTCTGATTTTTGGGTCTGCCAGACTCACCCAATCTTATCAAAAAGGCATATAACGTCACGTTTCGTTCAACCAAATCAATGGTGTTTCAATTCATATTAAAAAAAAATAAGTAATAAAGCTTAGTAGATTAGCTTACGAGTAGTCGCCTCTTTTAGTTAAACAGTTAAAATAGGTCGAGATTTTGGGGTTCTGTTTTCGATTCCTTGGTCGGTCAGGAAACAAGTGTTTCGAATTCGCACATTGCTCGGGTTTGTGATCAACTGATCACCAATCCGCCAGTGGCGAGCGTGATGATTATGGCTACACCCATCATTGCTATGGTATCTTGATGGAGGCTTATGTATAGTATATGTTAGGAGAGATTATGTAATCATCCCACTGCAAGGCAAAGGCCTTACATACATTACATAATCTCTTAAAGCAATATTACTTGAACTACAATAATTTGTATTCTAGTTCTCTACGTTCATGATTTTCACTTGCAAATATTAAGATCGAATTTCCAATCCAGCCCAGGTTTTCCCTAAGGAAGTTATTTGGGGCACCGTAGTACGTTCGAGGTGATTTTTGTGCTATTTTTATAATATTCCAGCCGCTTTCTATAACGTAAAGTGGCTAGCCACCCTGCACTATTCGACACTTTAAGGGGAGGCTGTCACTCATTTATTTATATATTTTATTTTATCTCGACGTTTCGAATATTGTACATCGTTAGTAGTCACGTAGACTACGGTGTTATTCGTCTTATATAATAATAATAAATAATAAATATTCTATATTTGCAAAAAACATGGTATACAAGGTGATAAACAAACATAAGTGCACATGTTTTGCCTGTATAAGCATGCAAATTCATAATTTGTAAAAAAAAATAGTTATAGACAATTAAATTAAATTATACCATTCATAGCAGTAAGAAAAATTAACAAATTCACACAGTCATAAAATCAATAAGTCAAGTCAAACAATACGATCAATAAGAAGCCATTAAATTCTAGTGTCAATAAATTCATTAACATCGTACACTTTCCGTTCAATTAGCCATTTAAAGAGCTTTGATTTAAAAAGGTTAAAGTTAAGATTTTTTATTTCATTTGGGATCTTATTATATATTTTAACGCACATTGCTAAAGCACTTTTTCTGAATTTAGTGGATCTTGGAATGACACTCAATACAAGTTTATTTGGGTTTCGTTTAAGTCTAGCATTTACATCTCTGGCTTTCTGAAACAACTCACCATGCCGTTTAACAAAACAACTGATTTCAAATATGTAGAGTGCTGGCAAAGGTAGTAAGCCCAGGTAGCTTAGAGAAGGTAATTTGAAAAAATATACTATAATAAATCTAACCTCTCTAATTTATTGACAATTTTGTTCCCATTCACGCAATATGAGACAACTGTGTTCGGAGTTGCGACTACCATGGTCCTTAATGATGGTTTGACGTATTCTAAAGCACCTGGTAATTTCTTACTATCTTCTCTATTGAAATTAGAGTGTTTTTGTATTACTATAGCTTTACTCAGCATACGTTACATATAGGGTTGCCACCCGTACTTTATAATAAAGTATTGTACGTTATTTCAGGAAATTGTACTCCATACTTTACAAGAACAATAAAGTACATGGAAATACTTTATTTCGCATGATTTGATATCTTCGCGATTTTGTAATTCAGGCGGATTTTTTTTTTTTCGTTTAACGATGTAATTAATCTATTGGTGCTGAACCGATGCCGCCGTAAGCATGTGCAATGCAATGTTTTTTTCTGTGATAACTAGCAAATGGTGAGACGGAAGAAACAGCGTCTCTAAATATTATAAAAAAGTAATTACTTGTTTTACTTAATATCAAATACAGACTGAATATACTGTGCAATTGCAAATAGCTTAAGCAAAAATAAATTGTGCTTCATTTTGATTCCATGTACTTTTATTTTCTAACCTCTACAAACAAATGTACTTTAACTGCTTTAAAAAAAGGTGGCAACCCTAGTTACATAGTGGTTTTCTGTAGCTGGAATTTTGGGGTTTGTCTAATAGGTTAGTTTGGACGATTACAGGTTTTGTTACTCATCATTGCTGTGATAATTCAATGATGGAGGCTTTTGCCCTGCAGAGGGATGATTAAAGGCGTTGCTTTTACTTTTATGTTTTTCATTTCGACTGATGGTGGCATTGATAGGAAACAAGCTATTGGACTACATATAATTTTTATTTTTATTCGCATTTGATGATATACATATTATTAATACCTACTCGTATATATTTGATTGTAAAGGTCGTATATATTTAATGTAAAATTTGTCTGAAAATGTAATGAGTGGATTTTTTTTTAATATTTTTGTGATACATAATTTATTTTGCATGTTATTCTGAAATGCTGCAATACCCTTGCAGGGTTCATGTATAGATCTGAGCTCTTATAACTCTTAACATCCTCAGTATGTTATAATATGATGCAATTAATGAATTGAATTGAAATTGAATTTGTTACAGGCGACAAACTATTGGCCAGCGAGTGATACCCCTTAAGTGAAAACCTCGAAATAGCAGCTTTTGATCGCCAGCAACCAGCGCACGCGTCGATCTAGCGCGTATCGATCGATTGATTTACACGTCCCGTCTCTATCGCACACTTTGGTCCTAACCGCCGCCATTTCTGCCTTTTAAAATCGACTGTAAGCGAACGAAATAAGGATGGATGTTGATTGGAGATTTTTTAAAGTTTTAAAATTGAGTTTATGGTTATATAGTGATTTAGCTGTTAAGAA
Source organism: Anania crocealis (assembly GCA_949315895.1). Classification (NCBI taxonomy): domain Eukaryota; kingdom Metazoa; phylum Arthropoda; class Insecta; order Lepidoptera; family Crambidae; genus Anania; species Anania crocealis. The sequence goes on along the minus strand of OX438874.1, from coordinate 2,499,828 downwards.
ATTGGGACGAGCCACGTGCAAGCGCCAGACCTCCAGACGCTACGTTACGTGATGGAAATAATCTCAGACGATGTACTTTATAAAGATTCGAAATTTGTCGTTAAATTAAGGGAGACAGAATTTTCTTAATACGTGATATTTTATTTCTGGCTTTACAATATTTTGAACATACTTGTGTTGATTTCAAATACATCAAATTCACTGTTCAAAACTGTACAATAAAATTATGTCAAATGTTCATTGATAACTTGTGTCTTGTGGCGCCGGCACATTGATAGGATAGCACCACCCCTTCTCTTTTATGGGTGCTGTACGTCTACTAATAGGGAACTGCCCGATGAAGCCAAAAAAACCCTCAACTTGTAAAATAAGCCACCAGTTTTGAGTTGGTGCGAAATTATTGTCGGCGATTTCTTGTTATAAATGCAATTCCATAAAAAACATTTTAAAGTGTTAGGTAGGACTGAAACCCACAACCTCCCGCTAACCAAGATACTGCTGTAACCAATGATATTTAAAAAGTATAGATAGGTTATGCCCTTACAAAACTATCGAAATATATGTGCGGCTTGCGAACAACTGCACACATGCGTAATTCTTATTTTGTCCTTGTCACACTCGTGAAAAGAACAATTACTTTCTCTTTCATGGATTTGAAAAGACGTCACAATTGTGACGTTTTAGGGACGCATATTGAGAGCGAGTGTAACATATCTATTACTCTTTAAATATCATTGGCTGTAACCAATGGGGCTACCTCGACTTTGCATGCGTTGAAATTATTAAAAATAACAGTCGTCAAGCAAGCGAAAGTTTATTGGTTCGAGTCCCATATATGCCAATCGATTTGGTTCTTCAAGGAATCGTAACTTATCATAGTATTATTATAAATAAATAATAATAATAAATAAATGTGGACAACATCACATACCTACATTGTTCTGACCCCAATTTAAATAACTATTTAAAGCATTCGTATTTTGGAAACCAGAGACAGCGAAGGTACCACAAACACCCAGACCCGAGAAAATGTAGAATAACACATTTTTTCTACATTTACCTGTCCGGGAATCGAACCTGGGACCTCGGAGCAGGCAACACCTTGAAAACCGGTGTGTACGCCACTCTGCCACGGAGGTCGTCAAAATTTAAAATTTGTTTCATGCGCCAATATTATAATACCACTAGATGTTGCCCGCGACTTTGTCCGCGTCAATTTCTGTTATTATGATACCAACTATTTTTGCAACATTTTTCACTCATACTTCACTCCTATTGGTCGCAGCGATATGTTATATAGCCTAAAGCCTTCCTCGGTATATGGACTATCCAACCCAAAAGGAATTTTTCTTTTCGAACCAGTACTTTCTGAGATTAGCGCGTTCAAACAAACAAATAAACAAACTCTTCAGCTTTATAATATTAGTATAGATTGGACGTAGCTACTCAAAACTGGAAGTATATTTCGATTATAAGCATTTTAATCTAATTTCACCCCGTCAGTCTAATGCCCTGTTGGTCTGGTGGTTAGAATACCGGCCAAAATCTCGAAGTCCTCGGGTTAAGTTAGGTTAGTTTTTAAACATTGCTCGGGTTTGTGATCACCAACTCGTATTTGGCAAGCATGGTGGCTTTACCCGTACCCATCATTGCTATGGTAACTTGAACTCTACGATGGAGGCCTTTTCCTTGCAGTAGGATGACTATATGCCCTTACATTTACTACTTTAATCAAATTTTATAACGAACCCACTCCTGCACTAGCGTGAAAACGTAGGAACGTAAAAAGCCAGTTCCCAGCAAATTCCTAGAGCCTACAGAAAAAAACTACCACTAACAATCGCTGGCAAAGTTCGTTGACACCTAGGTCCACATTCGCTTCTGCTCATTCAAATCTCGAACGTAGGGCACACAGGACTTCAACGTGGAGAGGAATGACCTACTAAACTTGAATTAATCTTCGCCTAGGCTATACGTAACTCGAGTACTCGACCGATCAATAGAACAACCACAGAGAAATCTCAACCTTAACTAACAGCTTTACAGTTTAAATCAAATCGGATGGGAATACATCCTCTTCGCTCGCAGTGGAGCCTTTAAAAACGGCAAGCAGTGCAAAAAAAGCTATTGGAATTTAAATCTTAAATCGCTATAAATAAAAATGCGTTTCGGTGAGTTAATTTCTTTATTATAGGCCCTGTAAGGTGTCCGTAAATAGGCAGACGAATTTGAACCGTATTTTGAAAAGTTTGGATTGATTTTAAGGTGTTTGGGATGGATCTAGATAATTTGAGGGCTCATAAAAGCCCTTAACTGGATAGGGAGTGGAATTTTCGCGTTCGGAAATTGATGTACTCAACGTGCTCTTTGTCCTTTATACAATATGTCTTGGTGGTAGAAACGTCATTTCTAAGAAGTTTAAAAAAAAACATGATCTTTGGAATAAGTTGCTTGTCTTTATGAAGTATCGTTTTTAATCGATCAAAAAAGAGAAGAAAAAAGAAGTGAAGCCATGATCTGAACGCAGCGAAGGCGACGACATCTCCTGAATTCCACGTGAAGGGAAGAAACGCGTCGAGGTTTTTAGTATATCGGTGTAGGTTTTAATAATTGTATTATCTGTACTGCATGCATTTCTAAAATAGAGCAGTATCCTGCATGTCCTTGTGCTTGCTCACTCTGTGTGGGTGCAGTAGTATGGTGTAGGTACATACCTACTTAGGCCGGAGTTACCGAGTGAAAATTATAAGCAAAACAATTTTTAAATCATATATTTGGTTATGGATTTCCGCTAAGTAACGCCTTAGAACAGGAGACAGATCTACCCATAAAGTAAGGATCCTGAATTCCTGATAATACCTACTCATAATATGTTCATGATACCATAAACAATGTTGAAAATTCATACAAACTTGTATAATTATATCTCATTATATGTTTTGTCTGTCTCACTTTGTCTTAAATGTCAAAGTACCTACACGTCAGTCACAAGTGTCACAATATTTTAATGCAAGCATTTTATTTTTTTGCACTGTGATGATTATACCTATGTAGTGTTTGTGTCTTGACTGATAAGTACATGCAATTGCATGGTAGGTCAATCAATCAATCAATCAATCAGCCTATTGCAGTCCACTGCTGAACGTAGGCCTCCCCAAGGGCACGCCACAGTGCACGATCCCCCGCTTTCCTCATCCAGCCACTACCAGCGACCTTCTTCAGGTCATCGGTCGGCATGGTAGGTAGCATTCTAAATTGTAAATTCGGACAATTTAAAACGTTATAGTAACTAAAGTATGGCACCTGCAAGCTACTTGGTGTCCTATCATAGACTGGAAGGCAGCAGGCCCATTGGACCACAGGGTACATTCAAATATAGGATTGGACTTGGTTTAGTTGGATCACTCTGTTCAAAATCAAGTTGGTAGTCAATACCGTCTTCTCCATAAGGGCACACGGGGCCCGTGCCCAGGGCCCCCATTCTTAGGGGGCCCCGAAGGACCGGTAATTTCTCTCAAAATATTTTTGTCGGGCACATTACACTTTTTTCACAAATCGGTCATCAATTATAATAAATGGTCATACTTGTCAAAAAATTTAACTTCATTTCGCTTTTTTTACTTTCTAATGGGCCCCAAATTCTTGTATGCCCAAGGGCCCCAGCTTGGTTCAGACGGCCCTGGTTGGTACCGCTCATCCTCTTCATGTTATATCATGAAATAGATAACCACGCAAATTGTTAACTCATAATCTTAGCTCATAATATAGATTGAAAATAAAAACTAGATGCAGTCCCATAAAAACGGGATATGATGACGAACTCCGTGACGAAGTGGCGTAGGCACCGGTTTTCAGGTTCCAGGTTCCATTGCCTGACGAGTCAACTTAGCAATTATTTAATTATGGTAGAGAAAAGACACTGCTGTCCATCATCTTCTAGCAGTCCTCCATTAGTCGCCTCTTTCAACACCCATAGGAAGAGAAGTGGTGGTGCTATTCTTTTAATGTGCCGACACCACATGACACCCTCACTCGCCGTCTTATATTTAGAAAAAGGGTACTTGCCGTTTTGAGTAAGGGATCATACATAGTTGGCTATAGAAATAAATTGTTTTAATCAACGACACGAGAGTAGAAAGTGAAGCATGGTGGAGTGAAGGAAAGCCAACTGCTTATTGACCAATTACAGAGCTCGAAAGTCACAGATCGCAGATTAGTAAATCAGTCACTCAGTGCTGCTGGACATATGTGGCTGACTCCAAAAGATGACTCCAAAAACTCTTTGAATGGACTCATTTATGACATGAGGCGTAAACTTTTTTTAGTTTCCTAAAGTACTTAATATAACACTTTCTAAAAACCGAAACCAATTGAAACGGGCATTGTTTTAACAAAATAGCCGGATCCGAATTAATAGAGCGTTCAGAGTTCCCGTGGTACAATGGTGGAGCTAGGGCTGTCAACGATACTTGTAACAGATCGACCAGTTACATCGGAATAACACCGGTTTACAATTTCGAAACTTCTTATTTGCTGCGCCGATAATCCAGAAAATTTTCATCTTTCTCTTATTTTCTTTCTATTTAGCTGATCCCTCGATCGTGAGTTATTCCAGACACAATTGAAATCAATTGTTATCGCGGCACGCGCGTGCCTCCTGGGGGTTGAGGGATTAATGCCCATTTCTGGAATAGGCCTCTCCTAAGGATCTTCACAACGATTGGTTCTGCCGCTGCACGCATCCAGCGTTTTCCTCGACGTCCGTGGTTGAATGGCGTACATAGTCCACCTCTGGGGTTTCCCTCTGAATTTCGGATACCTAGCCCAAAAATTTTACAAAATTTTGTTATAACATCCTAAAACTTGTCTCATAATCTACTTATGATCAAAACCTAGGGTCAAAAGTCACAAAAAACTATTAGGTTATTATAATAGGTTTTATGCTACTCGTATTTACATTTTAATTAATATTGTAGAAAATAAAAATCTTTTAACTTTTGTTTGACTGCTCTCCAAAAGAAAGGTTTTGATGTAATGGCCACGCTTGGAAGACGTGGCCGATCGCTGTTTGGTTAGTGAATGGAAGACGCTGCTGTCCCGTCTTTTTTTGGCAGTTCTCCTTTAATCGCCTCTGACGACACCTTTAGGAAGATGTTACTAATATTTAAAGTTTCAAATAGGTCTGTTGTTTAAGTCAAAGTCAAACATACATTTGCACATTTGAAGTAGTTGTAAGGAAGAACTGGAAGCGTTTTTGTTGAAAGGGTGCTATTATACTGTTGCCGAATTTCTTGCAGCGGATTATGACTGTACAAATATTGAAAATAAAACTTTATGGATGAATTTTGACATGACTATTTTTTATATCTGTGGCTAGACATAACTTAATTTATATATTTTCTATTTTTTTTAATTATTTCTTATTGCAATTTCATTAATTGATTCTATGCGTTATTCAACACAATGTATATTGTTCTGGAATAAATAAATTGAATTGAATTGAATTGAATTGAACGTTGTGTGGTACATTGAGATGGAAAACAACGAAAACAATGAATTATAAAGTCAATAAAGTTCTTATTTAGTAGGCGATAAGTTTATTATCATACAGAAACAATAGAATACACTTCTTTTTTTTAATGTTGGCAGCCCTAACAACAACTGACGGAGGGACGGGGTCATCGCCCGGTCGGGAGGTCATGGAGCCCTCATTGTTCCACCGATTGGTCCAGTTAAAAGACATCGTGAACTATGACCATTATGTGGTCACGATTCGCGAATTAAAGGGAAAAGGTAAGTGGGGGGGAAAGCTAAGAAAGTTGAAGTTCTTAATTGTTTAGTTCACTGTGAAATGCAGTATAACCGGTTACTAAAGGCTTATTCTCGTTAATCTTATTTATTTTTGTTAATTATTCATAAATAATATCTTATTTATACATCCTCTCCTATTGTAAAACTACCAGCTTTCGACTTTCAGTCAATTCAATGATAATAATTATTGTCTAAGTTTATTTATGTTTTAAAAAAAACACTTACTCAACCTATGGATATAAAATGAGTCCATTGAATATTTGTTAACGAATAGAAAATATCCATAATCTATATTGAGAGTAAATTAAAAAATATTAGGTAAGTACGTCTGATTGGTCACTTAAATTTTTAAAACATCGCAATGGAAACCGTATATTAAAATATCATCTCGTTAATTTTTATTGTAGGTACAAAAATGACTTTAAACTAAAGCTTTTTTTATTATTACGGAAACCCCACATTGATCTGGTAGTTTATGTACTGTGCTAGGATCTCGGGGTCCCGGGTTCGATTCCCGGGTCGGAAAACAACCGAATTTTCGAACATTGCTCGGGTTTTGTGATCACAAATCCGTTTTCGGTAAGCGCGATGAATATGTCTCTAATCATCATTGCTATGGTGACTTAAATTCAATGATGGCCCCGCCTTAGCCCTACAGTGGGATGATTATAGGCCGTAAGTAAGTGAATTAAATTATGTTTGTTACTCAGTCACGTGAAAAAGGCTGGACCTATCTAGATGGAACAGAACCGCGTTTTTTATGTTCTGTGAACAGTACGGAGATAGGCTATAGGTAGGAATAGCAAACAGACTTTTTATCCTGGAAAAAGTACCTACGGTTCCCGTTTCATAGATTCTCCAAGCTTACAAAGTTGCGACTATATGCGACTTGTCTACATGTAATAAATTTATAGGAACTAGGAAACCTTTGTAAACTAGTTCCAAAAATAATATCATTCCAGAACCCGACTGGGTACCGTATCCATAAATAATTACAGTAACTCATATCGATCGGAGCAATGAATCACAGTTTCCTCATTTCACAAGCTCAAAACACTCGTGTATTTATAGGATACTCCTGTAAGCAACCATCGACCGGTTCCCATCATAATTTTATATTTAAAACCGGTCAGATGCCAAACGTCTGTTAATTTTGGCGTGGTTTACGAGCGCGTAAAGACGCCATTTTGACGACGTGGCAAGATGGCGGACGCGCAAAGACATTTGGGCGCCCTCTAACTTTATATTACGTTTGCGAAAATCCTAAAAAACTTGATGATTGAAAGTTTGCTATAACATTAATAGTTATTTTCTGTACTGATTTGAATTGTTGGTTTGTATGCAGACTACTTCTTCTATTCATAATAAATTAAAGTCAATAACCGAAACGAAATATATGCGTGCATTATTTCCGAATGGCTGCAGCTATTTGGATGATTCTTTTTATGCTATGTTTCTAATGGTCAGGAGATGGTTTGTAAGGAAGATAATGAGTAATAATTGTCTGGGAAAAATCTGTTCTATAAATGCTCACGTAAAAAGCTAAAGGTTTCGTCCATACCTATAAGTATGGTCCTTAGAGTATATATTTACTCATGGTCATATAAATTTGCTTGCATTATCTTTAGTGGTAAAAGGCCTGAACACAAAGCTATTGTCTTATAATTTTATATGTTTTTATTTTTGGATTGTTTGAAAAATACAACTTTATTTCAGTTTTGAAAATATTTCGTAAAATTAAAATAGGCCTTTATAAATAACAAGTACTTATCTTGAAAATCAGATACCTAAAATGACCAAATACATTTGACGTCTACCTTTTAATGCCCCATCGGCTTTTTGAACGGGTCTCGAATTCTCAATGACTTGTGCAAATTTGCCAAGCAGTTCGATTTATTGGTAGCAGTTTAGTGGCACAATCGCTTGCACAGTTTACAAAAGAAAATGCCATTCATAATATTGAAAATCTTGCACTATTTTTAATATTTCCGTTTCTCACGGACAATTTGAACTAAGTATATTATTTAATTTTATTAGGACAGACACAAATTAGAGCAATTGTTAATGACATATTATGGTTTCTTATTATTTATATTATCAGTTTAGATTTTTAATTTTAAGTTGAAAATTTAAATGATAACTCACTTAACATAAATTCTCAACTTTAGGTCAATTTTGTAGTAACTTTCATTAACATTATAAGGCTGGGTATTTTATGCATAAATGCACAGTTCACAGAGATTTAGCTGCAAGAAAAAAAAAAAAAATTTTTCAAACGGATCCGGTCGCAATATTGGAAAAATACATAAAAAAATCGTAACTCGAAAACTACGAAAAATCGCAGAACATACATAGGGGTGATTCAGATACGTCTCAACACGAGGCACTTAAAAAAAATTTGGACGTCACTCCTCTGGCCATCCTGTATATTTATTTATTTTTAAATAATTTTATACCTCCCATGTACAATTTTAGTTTTCCCATGCGAAAACTGTAACGAGGTTGTTCATTTCAATATTTTTGTTCGATATCAAGACATTATTAAATGTAATAGGAAATGGTATTATAATCCCCAAGAGAGAATAAAGGCTGGCATGGTAAAAAAAAAAAAACCTGATTACCTGAAAACCTGAGTAACCTTTTTAGTATCGATGCTAAACATCGACAGCAAGTGGTAAATTATGTCATCAATTTTATTACAACTCATTTAAAAGAATTTAAACTTTCTTGTTTTTTTTTTCATCTGCTTGCTAAGGCTTACTTCAATAATAATTAAGTATCGAAGCATCATAACCAACCAGCTATTGGATATCAACTGAACGCTCCCCTGAACGCCTATAGGATGAAAATAGGAAGGCCCCCCGAAAGGAGGATTTACCCGAAATCGCCACGCTTGACCGGCGACTTAGCTATTGCCGTTTGACGAAAGTCGGAAAAAGACGCTGCTGCCCGTCTTCTTCTGGCAGTACTCCTTTAGCCGCCTCTTACGACCCCCATACCCAAGAAAGGTGTGTTAAGCCAGCAACCACACAATACCTATATCCACTTTTCCTACAAATATACACCAATTAGAAAGCGTCCTACATGATTTTTGTTCCATCAATTTGAAAAGATTTATATTTTTTTGTCAACATGAATTCTACTTAATCGTAGCCACGTAAACCACTTTGCAATGAAACATTTATTCCTTAAGAAAATGGGTCAAGAATGGGGAGGGTAGGCGAGCCGTCTGCTTCGATTTACTTGCAACAAAATGGTGGTTATACTTAGCACAATATATTACAGAGTAGTGGGTTCGGTAAACTCCACCAAGTCGCGGAGTCACTACAGCCTATTACAAGACATTAAATAACTAAGTGTCGGGTGGTGACACATAAAAGAATATCACCACCCCTTTCTTTGTATGGGTGTCGAAGTAGACGAGCAGCAGGCTGCGTCCAGCACCTCTTTACCATTGGCCTGACAGCGACCACATACCTACCTGCCAAACGCGGCGAATACGGTTAAATCTTTCTTTAAAATCAGTTTCATTTCTGCAAATAGGCCCTAGGAGGCGCTATTACACTTCCCAATATTAAACCTACCACTACTTCAGGACAAGTGTGGGCTTGTGCCGAAAGGAAGCAGCGCAAGAAACTCGGTTATTCCTTACTAAGTTACTACTCTTAAGAAGAGGCCAGTGTCCAGCACTGGACTGATATAGACTGTGATGATGATGATGAAAAATAGTAACTAATTAAGATATTATGTATTTGACTAAGTACCACGAACCTACGTGGTGGAGTGGCGTTCATATTGATTTTAAAGTAATCGTCTGCTGCTGTGAGGTGAGACCTTGAAAGACCAGGGTCCATTCCTGCACGGAGTGAAAGTAGAAAAAGCATTTTCTATATTCTCACGGGTCTGGGTAGTAGGTACATACATCCAAATGTCCTCACAAGCTGCCGCGTTTACAATATTAGTAAGATTCATCATTGTCATCATCACCAGCCCAGTTTAGTCCACGCCAGACACAGGCGTCTCAATAAAGAGGACTTTGCCATTATCGCCCCGCTTGGCAAGCGGGTTATAGAAATCAGTTTGGCCAGTGACGTAGAAAAGAGGCTGCTACCCGTGTTCTTCTGGCAGTACTCTTTAGTCACCTCTTACGACACCCACAGGAAGAGAAGGGGTGGTGCTATCCTTTTAAAGCCCCGGCAGTCACCACAAACACAGGTATAGGCATAATCACCACGCTTGCCAAATGCGGGTTGGTGATACCAAACCTGAGCAGTGTTCGGAAATTCGAAACTTTTTAGTGTCCGACCGGGGACCCGTATATACGAGCAAACCACGAGTCAAGTGACTAGACAAAATGGACATAAAAAAATTCAATAAATAATTTTAGTTAGCTAGATTCTATGATAATATGGACTTACTGTATACTCCTCATGGTCGTGCCTAAAGATAGTATCTTCTAAATTAGAGCCTTAAACATGTCAGCCGAAACTGTTTTACGGTTATGTTTTTATTGCGAACGATTTCATGGTTTTTAAACAAGATTGTGTGAAGAGATTTGGAAAGGGCTCGAATTCACGGGTTACAAATTATTGTACACGAAATTCCGATTGTTATTTATGATTTCTTATCACGTTAAAGGCCTGTGAATAGGTGATTTAAAAAACTTTGACACTAAATCAAATGAAATCAAATAATTTATTGCACTCACATTAATTTTCTTTTTAGATTCACGTGGAATTAACTTTAAGTTAAACAATAATAAAAATAAGTGAATGTTAAAACAAAAAAAAAACATAATACGTAAGTATTATCATCATCATTACCGGTCCACGACATTGGGATTTTTATATTTAAGTATTTCTTATATTTCATTGAGCTTCTGAATAATCGAGGATACAGGATTTTGAAATTATTGAATTATACTGACGGAATTCTTTGTTTAGCCTTATGTGACCTAAATTGAGACGCAGGATGAAGGATATCTTATTATTTTAACCTAAAAAAACCCTCAGCAAGCCCTTTTAAAGACCCAGAATTTAAATAGTTCTAAAATCGTGTGACACAGGGTCTTCATGGCGTAGGCTTTTTAATAAAAAATACTTGAAGGGCAATATAATGAGCTTTATAGGCATATCAGAGAGAGTGGCTCTTCTAAAACTGAGCTTCACAGAGGGACCATTATCGCTAATTCAAGTGTATGCCCCCACTGAGAGTTCAAGTGAAGAAGAAATAACGAAATTCTACAGTGACTTAACAAGAGCACAAGAAATGGCTGATAAAAACAAACTAATAATGGGCGATTTCAATGCTAAAATTGGACAACCTAAATCTCACGAACATCCTGTGATGGGCCAATATGGGTATGGCATTCGGAACGCCGGAGGTGAACGCTTAATACAATATGCACAGGAGAACAAGCTAGCAGTAATGAATACATACTTCAAGAAGAAAAGTTTAAGAAAGTGGACATGGATGTCACCAGATAAAAAGACAAAAAATGAAATCGACTTTATAATTAGCCCAAACCCAAAATCAGTGACAAATGTAGAAGTTCTGAACAAAATAAGCTTCCCATCCGACCATAGAATTCTAAGATGCTCAATAAAGACTCAAAAACCTACAATTAGCCGAAGATCCTTTAAAAACACAACCAACAAATTGAAGACCTCACAAGACAAAATAAACTATATACAAAATCTAAAAAAGAACTTACCAAGATTAAATGAATTAGTAAAGAAGAATGAGAATGTACAATCCTTTAGTGACAATTTAGAAGAAGCAATAACAAAAAGCCTAAAAATTGATAAGAAAACAAAAAATACAAACATCAAAGAAATTATCAGTGAACACACTCAAAATCTAATCCTTAGAAGAACTGAACTTATATTCACAAAAAACAAGTCCAAAGAAATGAGAGAGGAACTAAAAAGTCTGTTTAAGCTAACTAATAAATCAATTAAAAGAGACTATGCAAACCATAGAAGAAGAATTATTGAAAGGAATATGTATAATTTCCGAAGCTCTAAAAGAGCTTTTAAAGAACTTAGAACACACAAAGACTGGATACAAAGTTTAAACAGTGGAAAAGGCCAAACAAAAGATAGAAAAGGTATAATAGAATGTGCAACTGCGTTCTATACTTCTCTTTATGAAAAACCATCATCACTACATAATATGACACAAGAGGATGAAGAAGTTCATAGTAAATCTAAAAAAGATATAGCAGAAGCACCAGTAGACTTAATAACAGAAAGAGAAATAATGACTCAAATCAGAAAACTAAAACCCGAGAAGAGTCCAGGAGAAGACGAAATCACAAATGAAGCCCTGAAGATCGGTGCGCCAATCCTGGCGGCATATATGGTAGAGTTCTTTAATTTAGTACTGATAAAAGAGCAAGTACCATCACAATGGAGTAAATCAAACATTATATTATTGTACAAAAAAGGGGACCCGCTTGACATCAGCAACTACAGGCCTATTAGCTTACTATCGGCAATATACAAACTCTTCTCATCAATTATTCTAAGAAGAATAGCGCCAAATATTGACAGGAACCAGCCAATAGAGCAAGCGGGCTTCCGGTCCCATTTCTCGACAATAGACCACATCCACACATTAGAACAAATAATTGAGAAATATAAAGAATTTAATAGACCAATATATTTGGCTTTTGTGGACTATTCCAAAGCATTTGACAGCATAGTGCATCCATCTATATGGACTGCTCTAAGAAATAATCATGTAAACAAAACATATGTGAACATCATAAAATCCATCTATGCTAAGGGTGTAAGTAGAGTAAAGCTGGAAAGGCCAGGTGAAGAGTTCAAAATTGAAAGAGGGGTGAGGCAGGGTGACCCGTTATCTCCAAAGCTATTCATAGCTGTACTTGAGGACATTTTTAAGAACATTAACTGGAAAAATAAGGGCATATGGATACACAATGAAAAATTAACACACCTAAGATTTGCAGATGACATTGTCCTTTTTAGTGAATCTGCGACAGACATAGAATCAATGCTACAAAGCTTAAACTCTAAAAGCAACAAAATTGGCCTCCACATGAATGCATCCAAAACTAAAATTATGTCAAACAGTCAAGAGAAAGTAGTCAAAGTAGATGAGAAAACGATACAGTATACAAACGAATATGTATACTTAGGTAAATTGGTATCATTCAATGCAAATAGCAATGAAAATGAATTAGACAGACGAATAAGTACGGCCTGGAAGAAATACTGGGCCCAAAAGGAAATTTTGAAAGGAAATTATGGCCTTAGTATTAAAAAGACTGTAATGGATTCTTGCATTCTCCCAAGCTTAACATACGCCAGTCAGTCATGGGTCTTTACTGAAAAAGTAAAAAACAAAATTTCTTCTTGTCAACACGCAATGGAGCGAAGTATTTTAAAACTAAGGAAAATACAAAAAACAAGAAATACAGACATCCGCATGAAAACGAAACTGACAGATGCGCTTCTTTTTAGTTTGAAACAGAAGTGGAGCTGGGCAGGGCATTTGTCAAGATATGCAGACAAGAGATGGACTTACCAGACAACCAAATGGCATGGCCCAAGTGGCAAGCGAAGTGTAGGAAGACAGAAAAAAAGATGGGCAGATGACTTGGTAAACATAGCAGGCAAAAATTGGATGCATACGGCCAAAGATAAAGAAAAGTGGAAAGGGATGGAGGAGGCTTTTACCCATACTGGGGCCACATAACATTGAAAACGAAACAAATATCAATTATATGTATATATATATATATATATATATATATATATATATTTTTGTTAAAAATTTACTGTAATCCAAATGTGTTTTGTGGAAATAAAGCTGCAATAAATAAATAAATAAATAAAAAATCGTGTGCTGTTGGGGTAATAAGTTCACTTCAACTAGAATGCCAAGCAAAAATGTCAGGAAATAGCATTTTGCAACTCTCCCGAGACCATAGACAACGATCTCCCGCCAAAACGCGCAAAATGGCGTCGGGGCGAAATGTCAAAAATAGGGTTACCTCTCGAAATGTCGACGAAATGCTAACACGGCATTTAGTTAAGACATTTAGCCGTTATGGTCTGTTTGCGACCCTCTGTTAGTCCTTTGTTTCCCAAGTTATTTATTATTGTGGAGTTATAGCATAATAGAAAGTTTATTAGCAGGCCGCTCTGAATAATCTGTTTTTGCGATTATTCTATATGATTTTGTGAAGGCCCTGTTTTCGAATGTTATCCACACAATTAGTAGAACACAATGGACGGGTTATAAAAGGAAAGGAATACCTATAATAATAAACTGGTGTAACTAGGCACATTTATACCACATACTATGTTATTTTATAATCTGTAAAGAAGAAAAACGGGTCATATGTAGGGCTATTTGACAGATGAAGCTGAAATATAATTTATGTTGATTTACGATGCTTAGTGAGTAGAAAATGGTTATTGAAACTTGGATAAAAATCTGTCAATATTGAAGTTCTGCCAAATTGCGTAGCTATTCATCTGCGGTATTGTGTAGTTATCTATATATAGGTAATAAACGTGACAACTAAGTATGGCCCAAATTTCACTTGAAACAATCCACATCAGTCCAGTTAGCGGTGGACTGTTTATGATATAACTGTACCAAATTTTTATTTCTTTTCTAATTTTTGGTACCTTGAATCATCCGTTTAGCGACCATGAGACCGCGTCCCATTCGTCATCGCGTCGTTTTAAAACAACGTCACGAATTTTATACCCGCACCACCATTTGCCAAGTGTGGTGAATATGCCTGTTGTACGCCCCGTTGGTCTAGTGGTTTAAATACCGGGCCAAGATCTCGGGGTCCCCAGGTTCGATCCCCGGGTCGGGCAACAAAAAGTTTCGAATTTTCGAACGTTGCTCGGGTTTGTGATCGCGAACCTGCATTTGGCAAGCGTGGTGATTATGCCAGTTCCCATCGTTGCAGTGGTAACTGATTCAACGATGCAGGCCTTTGCTCTGCTGTGGAATAATTATATAGGCCATTATAATCAACAACAAAGAAATTCTATTACGTGTCGTTCAACTTCCAACGAATCTCGCGTATTTTAACATATTTTAAAACGTTCTGATTTTTCATTACGCTCCTTTCACCATACATAAAGAAAAATGTAGATATCTTCTCAATCGTTTCCATAATATTTGGGTGAACGAAATACATTTGCCATAGCATAGCGAGATTTAGAAGGCCTACTTAGTCATCCAGACATTTCTTTTTTAATATCTCTGTCAGCAAAACATAATGCCTAAACATATTTTAAAGTAAAAAAAAAATTCAAATAATTAGATAGATAAGTAAAAAGGAGTGAACTTAAAAAAAAGTGTATTATTTCCAATGGTTTAGTTTATCGAAGCTATGAAATCTAAATCAGATATTAAGAAACTATACTGATGGAATTTTATGTAACTCACGACTTATCATCTAGAAATAATAGCCTATAATGATCTTTCTACAGGGCAAAGGCCTTTATCTTTGAATTAATGCTACCACAGCCATGATGGCTACACAAATGAGATAACAAAACCGAGCAATGTCCGAAATATAGATAGTCTCGTTGCCCGATATGCCGTTATGCCAGTACACCCATCATTGCTGTGGTAACTTGAATTCAATGATGGAGGCCTTTGCCCTGCAGTGGGATGATTATAGGTTGTTACTTCGTTTCCCGAACTGTATATTTAAACCACTAAACCAACCGGACTTTTTTAATTTTTGAAAGAAAGAAAGAAAGAAATATTTATTTGACACAAAGCACAAACAAAAAGAAAAAACAAACCAATGGGTTCGCGTGATGAAGGAAATTTATACTTTTTTACTAAATAACACTATTTACATAGTACTAAGAGCAGTAAGCCTACTTACTCTCTTTACCTACGAATTTAGAGAGAAATCATGAATAAAACACACACGTGTACTATAATGTCCTTTGTTCGAATCGGGATTAACATATATTTTGCCGAATTCGGCCAACGGACAGTCGACAACGAATGTATAACTTAAACCATTTTCAACTCTATTTCTTTGGTAAAGGAATGTATGAATTGTTGACTGTATTTCTAGATTCGTCACGTTTTAGTTCAATTTTGGATATAGTCTGAATTTTGGACAAAGGAATTTAAAATTAGATCGCAGAATATACTTTTTGAAAAGGTTTCAAACACAATGAAAGACTGGAGAGGTCGACCTACGTCACACTCTATTGTTCAGTTGTTTTTACTTTAAGATATTATGATAGCAACACCCACTCTCGATCGACACCCATAGTGGAGTGGCGTACACACCGGTATTCAAGGCGTCGGCTGCTCCAATATCCCAGGTTCGGTTCCCGAACCGGTCAATGTTAATAAAAAGGATGTTTATATATTTTCCAGGATCAACTGTTTTGTGTTGGTACCTTCATTATTTCTGATCACAACAAAATAATTGAATTAAATACATATATAGTTACTTACCTTGATATCAGAACATTTTATGTGATTTTGTTTTTGCAGTGGGATATGACTGTATCAGAGTTAAATCTTCACGCGTACGAAATCAACAATACAACGTAAATACCTGTATTATTAGAAAAAAACATAGGTTTTGTTCGGTAGAATTTACATAGTTATTACAGAAAATGACTGCAGTACTGATGGAGGCTAAGCTTCCGATGCAAATAGTCACTAGTTACTTTGAACCAAGATCATTTACTCAAAATTGGTTATATCTCATACAGTAGGGTCTCGATAATCCGTCCTCATGCTAATCCGAACTACCTCGCTCTCTCCCATACTGTGATCGTACCGTACCGAAATCATTACAATTAAAGACGCTTTTTGTTGACAATAGTACTTCTGCTTGAAGCGTCAAGAAAATTCCTTATTCTCAAGCTAATATAAACACCGAATACGTGTTTGGATTGGGCTGATGAAAATTTTTCTTAATCGGGAAAGATGATGCTACGTAATTTTAGGCACAAGGCCTTTTTTGGTCAATAAAAAGAACCCCCCCCCCAACTAAAATTTATGATTTTATGACTAATTAAAGTAACGTGATCTACTGTTTAAATAAGTAAGAAAATTTTAACTTACCAAAATCCGAACGCTCCGTTATTTAGTCCGAACAGGGGTTGTTTTTTGGTAGATCGGATTATCGAGGCTCCAATGTACTTTGTGCCGGTCTTATTTTATACTACCTACTAGCTTCTCGCCCGAGGCTCTGCCTGCGTAAACTACTTTTTATATCGCGCGGTTATCTCACCTGTATCGACGGTGTCCCACTACTGGGCATAGGTTTCCACCTAAAACATTGCCTAGTTCCTTTCTCAGGTTCTAATCAAACTTGCACCAAGTGTCATCAAAATCGGGTTGCCATCAAATACATTTTACATATCGTATATTACTTATAAGATGCACTTCATTTTCTACTACCTTTCTTATGAGTCCTTCAAGCATAGTCTAAATCACCTATTCCACTCTTTGAAGTGATTTTTTACGACTGCCATCTTGCGGCAGAAGCTGAGACCAACGGCTTTCCGTGCCTTCCTAAGCAAGACTAAGACCCACCTCTTTCAGATCTAAATTCTAATCCGTTAAGCTAAAACATTTAAAAAAATATATCCTAAATAGTCCAGACCAATAATCGAACCTGGGTCTCCTAAACCGGACATCGAACCCGGATCCCTTGTAGGCGGGGCACCGCACCACTACACCATCCGTCCATTCGTACGCGCTCCAATCAACCCGCGATGGATGATTGAGTCGACAGCAGATGTGTACCGGGTTCGAAGTCCGTTTGTGAGGGGCAGCTCATATACAGGCTGAAATACTAAAAACTTGTTGAGTTCTTCCGTGATCATGGCGCTTTAGCTTTATGGGGCAAAATACGAGCACAAACTACTTTCTACCACCTTTATTATACCGAGTTTTAAGCAAATATAATATTTATTTTTCATTAAAACAAGGTACATACATGGTAGAAACCTCAATATAACTAAGTCTTAAAAATCATTTTTAGGGGTTATAAAAATAAACACAATCAACTATAAAAAAACGTTCTCATCAAATGAGGACTTACTTGACGTTGAGTCTTTGAACATCATGAGTTTTTGAAGAGATGTAAGAAAAAGTACAAGCCAAATTAAAGGGAGTGGTTGTCAATCGAGTTTTGAATACAGGAAAAATATAAATAAACTCTTCCAGCATATTCTTACGCTGTAAGCCAGCGTTGCTTCATCAAATGTTAGGAGTTTGCACCCTTAACACCCAAAAGAAACATCTTTGCAGATGTTTGACAGTCAGTTAAGATGAAACAGCTATTTATATACTTACAGTTTATAAAAAAACTCTTATTAAAAAATATATTTAAAAAAATACTGTATATTAGGTTAACGCTTCGTTTGGTCAAGTGGTTTATGTACCGGGCCAAGATCACGGTGTTCGATATCTAAGTCGGACAAAAAGATTTTCGAACTTTTGGAAATGCGCGTTGCTAATCACAAACCCAAGCAATGTTCGAAAATTCGAAACTTTTGCTGTTTGCTGTAGTACAGCTATATAAAAATTATGGTGACCGTTTGTGGCATCATACCTTGAGCGCTTCCGAGCTTCGGAGGGCACGTTGAGCCATCGGTCCCGGCTGTTGTCATGAGATAACAGTCGTTAAGCCCTGTTGGAGGACTTCGGGTGACTTGAGAAACATTTAACGGCGGGGTGATGTTGCCGCAGCGTCGCCCTCGCCGTCCACCAACCCGCACTAGGCCAGCGTGGTTACCACCACGCTGGCCTAGTGCGGGTCTCTCTCCTTAAAAAAGGAGAGAGACCCGTGCTCAGCAGTGAGCGCAAATGGGTTGTTACTTTACTTTACTTTACAGCTATATAAAATTAAAGTGGATTAAGAGTCTGTAATCATCCCACTGCAGGGAAAAGGCCTCCATCATAGAATTCAAGTTACCACAGCAATGAAGTACTGGCATAATCACCACGCTGTCCAAATGCGGGTCGGTGATCACAAACCCGAGCAATTTTCGAAAACTCGAAATATTTTTGGTTCCTTGATCCGGGGATCGAATCTGGGACCCCGAGATCTTGTTCCGGTATTTAAACCACTAGACCAACAGGTTGTGTTTCTAGACCAACAGGGCTTTCTTAATACAATACTTGAACAATGTACTTGATACAATTTTATTGTGACCTTATAGATATGCGCGGAGTAGAAAAAGTCAAATTGATATCTCAACCTGTATAAGGCGATGCTATTTTTACTAACATCAAGGCCCGTGCTTTGTTCTTTGATGTAAGTTGCGCCACATGGCCGTATGTTTAAAAATAACACGAACCAGATACGGATACCTGTATTATATAAAAAAAGGAATTAGAATAACAATCATTGTGCAATGATTTATTGTTATAAAATTACATTAGGCAAAATAAAGGTTTTTTTCTTTAAAATATTTGTCACATGGTTGGTAAATTATTACACAAGTGTGTTATATTTATGTTGATTTAATAAAAACTTTATTTTTCTATTCCTATTAATAATTCGTTGGCTCTTAGTGTTATTTCTATAATTACTGGTATTTTTTTTTTTTTAATATTATCCAACATTTTGCCTTAAAAACTGATTCATCATACCTTTTTTTCAAGTTTCTTCATATAACCAAAGGTTGTCTGGAAGAGATCGCTTTTAGCGATAAGACGAGTCTGAGAAGTGTATTAAATAGTATTTTATCTATCTATGTATATATCTACGCTATGACGTTATCTACATTTTTTGAGCAATACAATACAACAACTTAGTTTAAAGTTGTAAACAACACAAAAATTACTGCCTTAAGAGGACTACAGCTAGAGCTATGAGCTTTGTGCTGCCCCAAATTGTTTTAAATTTATTACTTCTAGACAAAATCAATTCTCAAAAAACTAGAAGAGTACCATTGTTGCAAATTACCTCTAGTAAGTATTTGGGGTTAAAATATGAAATTGCCGTTTTATTGTAATAGGTTCTTTGAATTGACATAGAATCTTCATGGTTTGAGGTTTTCGAATGAAACTTTTTTCATATGGTTTCTATGATGTTCTTCTTTTAAAAAATGTGAAACATTTGAATATCGACTTTCAATTGTTTTTGTTATTTAACTTAGACAAGAAAGATGGATACTGCGAAAATTCGAGTGATTTTTGAATACGAGTTCCGACGCGGAAGTAACGCGGCAGAAACAGCCCGCAATATCAATGTTTCGTTTGGAGAGGGATCTGCTAATGAACGCACCGTGCGATTTTGGTTTAAACGCTTTCGTGATGGAAACTTCGACTTGAAGAACGAGCTACGAGGAAGACCGCCCACACAGGTGATTAACGATGAATTAAGAAAGATGGTGGAAGCCGATCCTAGTCAAACTACCCAGGAATTAGCGGCATGGTTTAACGTAACCTTACCAACAATATTGACTCATTTGCGTCAAATCAATAAAATAAAAAATACGAAACTGATGTGCAGAAAGAAACGCGTGTTGAAACTTGTGTTGCCTTGTTGAATCGGTACAGAAATGAAGGAATATTAAATCGAATTGTGACATGTGATGAAAAGTGGATTCTTTATGATAACCGTAAAAGAAAAATGCAATGGTTGACCCCAGGTCAAACGCCACAACAGTGTCCTAAAGCAAAACTTACCAATAAAAAGGTAATGGTAACTGTTTGGTGGTCTCAGCATGGTGTTATTCACTATAGTTTTCTCCGATCTGTACTCAATAACGGCAGATGTCTATTGTGCCGAACTCCGAACAATGTTGGCAAAACTAGCAGTAAAACAGCCCCGACTCATGAATCGATCTTCACCATTATGGCTCCATGACAACGCGAGACCTCATACAGCTCGAGAAACCGTTTTGACCCTTCAGGAACCGCCAGACCTTGCTCCAACGGACTATTTTTTTTTTCGTGATTTGGACAATTATCTACGTGACAAGAAGTTTTCTTCCCAGGAGGCAGTACAAAATGCTTTCACACAGTTTGTGCAGTCTAGATCCTCAGAGTTCTATCACAAAGGCATAAATGACCTTCCTATTAGATGGCAGCAATGTATAGATAATAATGGTAACTATTTTGATTAAATAAATTTGTTAAAAATTTAAAAATTAAATTTTTGATTTTCAGTACAAATCGGCAATTGAATACTTTAACCCCTATTATTTATTGAAGAACATCGTTTGTGTTAACGAATTTAAGCAAGGCGTTACTGTGCAAACCAGTGGAGTTTTATCAGTGTTTTTTGTTATGCACCTAGGTTCTCTCTAGACATAGTGCCATATTATGCTGGCTTAAAATATATTCAAACTACACCTCTTCTAGCCATATGGGTATGGTAAGAGGCGACTAATGATGATAACGGTGTTATTATGTCCAGGAAGCAAAAAAATACAAACATTTAGCAATAAACTCATTTGCCGCACTCAATTAAGACGAATAAAACCTATAAAACTCGAGAAGCTTCATAAAAATACAGTACAAACGATTAATATTTAAAACAGCTGACGGAATGCAAATGGCGCGAATTGGAATTCGGACGCCATTACTAAACGCCATCTCGCACAGATTATGCTATCCGGATGTATTCGTTTCAGGAAATCTATTATTTACAGATGTTTTTATATTAAAACATGAACCGGATTTCTTTATGCTAATTCTTAGACATTTTATATATTAGCGTAGGTAATTGACTACATTTTTACAAGATATCATGAATAAACTTATGTTAAATTACGAGATTTTTTGTTTATTATCACTAGCAGTTAGGTTCAAGCAATATGCCAAAATAGATGTTTTGAAAACAAATGAACCAAATGAACAGCCTATAAAATAGTAACTAATTTAGCTCAGACAAAATCAGAAAATGTCGCTTGTATACTACTAACAAACAGACGAATGGAACCCTCAATTATAATATAAATGAATAATTCAATAGCCATCCTGAATTCGTCAGTTTGCGCAAGTTTCAGTGGCTTGAGCCACAGAACAGACAGGTGCAGAAGTCAATCTCATGTATGTACTTCACTTTTCATACCTACACTCGACGATCGCACTAGGGTCGTCGGCTATCGGCCGGTCCTAATAACTTATCTATCTTCAGTTTTAGCATATCGGAAATAGAAAACTACTTCTATCTTTGTTTCTGTGGACGGCAAAATCAGAGCTAGAAACTGTTTCCTATCTCGGAAACGTCAAACTGGCGATAGATAGATTATTGGTTCCGGCCGTTATGCTTGTGCACAAAAAACTATCACTTGTATGTAGTTTTTGAATTTATTGTTGAGAATGAAACAGGACTAATCAATGATATTTTAAAGTATAGGTATGTTACCATATTAGTAATTTGCGTATTAAATCTGTTCCGAGCAATCCAAAACTGCACACATTGACAAGTTTCACTGATAAGCTGGACAAAAGATGCGAAATAGCAGCACACAAATGAAAGAGATTTTAATTATTACCGCTCGTGACTGCGCTCGACGTGGATGTTGTAAAAATCTCCCTAATTAGGGCGTATTTTAGTCTTCACAACGCGCGCGCTTATAATATCTGCTTCGTTTTGCTTGCATTGGGAGGAACGGAATAAACCAATAATAATTAAACTTGCACAATAAACTTGACAAATGGGTACGAGACATAGCGTCTATGAGCTGTGGCTTTACTCCGCGACACTATTTCGGTAAATTCGAGTCCATTTGCTTCTTTACTCATACCAATGTCTTCGAGTATGTAATAGAGGCAGATAGCACCGTAAATTCGGACATCGTGTTACGTAGTAGAGCTTCTGTGCCTACTTGTACGTTGCTAGATCGCACTTTGTATATACAGGATGTTAGATAAATGGTATAGTAAAGCCAAAGCTAGCCTATGTTAATATTTACTCTCTCGAACTGGAACCCGCAACTCCATGCGGGCGCGGCGCTATGCATGAAGATGCGGGTTCGAGCCCTACTCGAGACATACATTTTTAAAGTTTAAATACTGATAACATTATAATTGCAATTAAGTTGCTAAAATATCATATAAAGTAGCCTATGTTAACATATTATTATGCATAAAAATAGTATAGTGAAGTCAGAAATTGTATATCATCATTTTAATTTTTGATATTTTCATACATATCTATAATTTTTAGATTCCGATTTGTATTTTTTTTTTATAAACGATGATATCAAATTTCTGACTTCACCATAGTATTTATATGTATATTTTATGTTAATATATGCTGGTTTCAGCTTGTCATATATTTTACCTAACACGCTGTAGATTGACTTCTGTTCCTATAATATTTAGTGCTTGAGCCGTTTTTGGACGGATTCATTTTAGAAGGTTTCTAACTCCAATTTGGATTAGAATTGTTGCCGTTATGGAAATATCATTTGGGAATAGCACTGCTTTAATACTTAAACTAGCTCTCTGCCCGCGACTCCGTCCGCGTGGGAATCGGCTATATCGAGTTTTTGATTTTATTAATATTCATTATACTAAACTGGCGGATGGAGGGGAAACTAAATAGTTGGAAATATAATTCATATCAGCCGAACGACGCCCACTGCTGGGCATAGGCCTCCCCCAAGGATCTCCACAACGATCGGTCCTGTGCTGTCCGCATCCAGCGGCTTCCCGCGACCTTGATCAGATCGTCGGTCCACCTTGTAGGGGGCCCACGGAACGTCGTCCGGTACGTGGTCGCCATTCGAGAACCTTTCCGCCCCAACGGCCATCGGTTCTCCGCGCTATGTGTCCCGCGCACTGCCACTTCAACGATGCAATCCTTCGAGCGATGTCGGTTGTTTTAGTTCTCCTGCGGATCTCATCATTTCTGATTCGATCGAGTAGGGAAATACCAAGCATCGCTCTCTCCATTGCTCGCTGGGTGATCTTGAGCCTTCTTATGAGACCCATAGTAAACGACCACGTCTCACTCCCATAGGTCATTACTGGCAACACACACTGGTCAAAGACTTTCGTCTTGAGACACTGAGGTATTTCGGACGCGAATATATGCCGGAGCTTCCCGAACGCTGCCCATCCGAGCTGGATTCGACGAGAGATCTCTTTCTCGAAGTTGGACTTACCTAACTGGACTATCTGTCCCAGGTAAACATAGTGGTCAACAACTTCGAGTGCAATGTTCCCAACGTTAACTGGAGCGGGCGCAACATGGGCATTTAACATGATTTTCGTCTTGTCCATGTTCATCCTAAGACCCACTCTTTGAGAAGCATTACCGAGATCTTCGAGCATAATGTTCAGGTCTTCCAAGGTCTCAGCCATAAGAACTACATCATCGGCAAATCGCAGGTGTGTTAGGTATTCGCCATTGATGTTGATGCCGCGTCCTTTCCAGTCCAGAAGCTTGAAAATATCCTCCAACGCAGCTGTGAACAGTTTCGGAGAAATAACGTCTCCCTGTCTCACGCCTCGCTGTAGTTGGATCGGATTAGAGCTCTGGTTCTGTAATCGGACCGACATGGTGGCGTTTTGGTATAAGTACTTCAGTACCTCGATGTACCTGTAGTCTATTTGGCACCTTTGGAGAGACTGCAGCACTGCCCAGGTCTCAATCGAATCAAAGGCTTTCTCATAGTCCACGAACGCTAAGCAAAGTGGCAAGTTATACTCTTCGGTCTTCTGTATAACTTGCCGCAGCGTATGAATGTGGTCTATGGTACTATAGCCTTTTTGGAACCCGGCTTCTTCGGGAGGTTGGAAGTCGTCGAACCTGCGAGTGAGACGATTCGTAATGACTCTCGAAAACAACTTATAGATATGGCTCAGAAGCGAGATGGGTCTGTAGTTCTTCAAGAGAGTTTTGTCACCCTTCTTGAAGAACAGCATCACATCGCCTCTGCCCCATGCCTTTGGCGTTTTGCCCTCGAGGATGACAGAATTAAAGAGCTTCTGGAGGACCTTAAGTATCGGCTTACCGCCTGCTCTAAGGAGCTCTGTTGTGATTCCGTCATCACCCGCCGCCTTGTTGTTTTTAAGTTGCTTGAGAGCCATTCTCATCTCGCACAGGCTGACGTCCGGGATATCTTCAGAATAGTGTCGGGTAAGCTTGGCTCTAGGGTCTTTAGCCTTGCTTTCAACAGGTGTTTTCGTGGAATATAACTGTCCATAGAAATTCTCAATCACCCTCAGGATTTCAGGTGTTGACGCAATGATGCTACCTGTCTTAGTTTTCAGCCTCGTCAATTGGCTTTGCCCAATAGACAGATCTCTGGCGAACACTTTGGAGCCTTTGTTCCGCTCAATGGCCTCTTTAATACGTCGGGTATTAAATTGACGAAGGTCGCTCTTCAAAGACTTAGATATCTGTCTATTGAGTTGTCGATAGCGATGGGCATCCGCTGAGTTCTGTAGCCTCATTTCGTTTCTCTGATCCATGAGTAGGAGAGTCTGACTGGAGAGTTTCTTTGATTTTGGAAATATAAATATATCACTATTAACTTACTTCCGAACATATAAACTACTTACATTGCCTTGTCTATACATTTTTGATTGTTGTTTGTTTGTCCATCAATACAAAAACTTGTTAGTTCAGAAATGTCAAATATCAAATCGTTATCTTCGCTCTGTATATAAAAATAGACTAGTGAAACAAATAACAACACTAACGCTTGTGTCTAGGAATACCTTTGTGATGTGTATAAAGATATACAATAAACTACCAGACGATTTTAAAATCCTTAATTTTTTAAGATTTAAAGCTGTTGTTAAAGACTGGTTAGCTCAAAAATGTTTTTATAGTATCCAGGAATATTTAGATTATAGATAATGTAAAAATCTCTGTATATGCCTGAAAGGGTAGGACCAAGTGATACTGATGTAATTATTTTAAGATCTTTTGTAACCTTGTTTTTCATACACAATAAAGAACTTACTTACTTACTTCCTAACGCCCCGTTGGTCTAGTGGTTTAAGTACTGTTCCTGGGTTGAATCCCCGTGTTGGGCAAAAAGGGTTTCGAATTTTCGAACATTGCTCGGGCTGGTCATCATCACCAATCCGCATTTGGCAAGCATGGTAATTATGCATGTAGAGACTGTTTGGCCAATGGTAAAGAAAAATCGCTGCTGCCTGCCTTCTGGCAGTACTCTTTTAGTTGCTTTTTTTACGACACCCATGGGAAGAGAAGGGGCTTTTAATGTACCAACGCCGCATGACAGTACTTCGCCTAGATGCTTAAAAATATAAATCTAAGTAGAAAACATTGTATTCAGGAGCAATAATTAAGACAAATGGTGCTGGCATAATCAATCTTCCGTTGATGTTCGGACCAGGCTGAATAGTAAAAGTCTGAGTTTTTAGCATTTTAAAACTTAAATAAAAGGCACGTAACTATGCATATAGACTACAAGCCCTTGGAAAAAATTAAATGTCATCGTCAATAAATAATGTTGTGACGCGGCTTGTTCGTTGATGCCCAGCCCAGGCTGAGTAGACAGCAAAATGTACTCATAAAGACTTGACTACTCCGATTCGAGCTGGAATAGCACTACCTCTTCTGGTGTATATGTCGAGACTCGGAAAGGAGTACTGCCAGAGGAAGGAACCCTAAGAACGCTGTTGCCCAACAGCGTTTTTAGGGTTCCGTACCAAAAAGGTAAAAACGGGACCCTATTCCTAAGACTTCGCTGTCCGTCCGTCTGTCCGTCTGTCTGTCTGTCTGTCACCAGACTGTATCACAAGAGCCGCAATAGCTGCAATAAAAACAAACACTAAAAACAAAATAAAATTAATACTTTGGGGGGCTCCCCTACAAAAAACGCCATTTTGCTCGATATCAAAAATGTTAACAGGTAGGCACTACCTACATTAACTAAAATGGACCTACTGTTTATTACCTAGTCAATGGTCCGGAACCCTTCGTGCGCGAGTCCGACTCGCACTTTGCCGGTTTTTTATTTCTTCACAATTTGCCAAACTGCGATCGTGCCTGCCAAACGTGGCAAAGCATTATCTCCCAAAGTAGTAGACTTTTATTAGAGCCATGCTATTTCAATACGAAAGGTCCCATGTCTCACCTATCCCAAGCGTCAGTCTGGGCATTCCATTTTTGGGCCAGTATTTTAAGGACCTAAATATGGTTTGCGTGGTCAAGTCTTTGAAGCCAATTTATTGTAAACTTAATGGTGATAACAATAAGGTTGAATATAGACATTTGGCAGTGGCTAGCCTAGAAGTCAACAGGTGGACAGCAGATGCATTGTTATGAGGTACAGTCAGCGACGGTACTTATGACGAAATTAATGTGATTGTGGGCGGTTGAGTTATGATATTGACTAAACGGTCATTCTATTGGAGAACACTTTCTTTCTTATTCATATTTAAGCTACACGTTTATAGGTTAACACCAGCTATGCCCGCGACTTCGTTCGCGTGACCTACAGGATAACAGGATGCTTGGCATGTCCCACACTCTCTTTTTTAAATGGAAAATAATAAAAAAAATAGCTTATAAATATTTTAAATTACTCTATATAATAGGGGTTAAAGTATGAAATTGCCGATTATTTTCCCACTTTTTATTTTGTTTATAGCTCTTAAGTATAGTCATATTATTGCGTATTTCTTTTTGTATTGTATCAAAAACTAAATAAAGTAACTTGTGACTAAAAAAAAATTGCAATACTAGTGCCTATTACTTCAAAGGCAGTCGTTGAAAAGACCCCTTACAATGTGTCAGCTGTCCTTCTTGCTTCAATGAAGTATATTTGTATTATATACTTTGATTTTCAGAAATTTAAATACTATAATGCGTAGCTTTATAACCATCTAACTTTCACCTTTAATTGCATCGAAAACGGTTAAGGCGTTTTTAAAAAAACTAAAAAATTGTTAGTATGGAAAAATGACTTTTCTCGATTTCGTCCATACAAAACGGCAATTTCATACTTTAACCCCTCATAACATAATACTATCTTTGACTGAAAGTCCCGTCCAAATCGATCCAGACGTTTCAAAGAGTGCTAAATTAGATTTAAGTACAGACAATGGCAGGTCAACCTACCTAAAAAGTTAAAGGTCATTGAATTGATTTTCAACTTTAAGTCCAACAGGTAAAGATCAATATCAATTGAGAAAATTTGACGTTTTGTGGTAGGTTGACGTGACCACTTACATCAAAAAACATTTTGAAATCATCTTATTAACAAAAAATAATAATATTAGGGGTTAAAGTATGAAATTGCCGTTTTGTATGGACGAAATCGAGAAAAGTCATTTTTCCATACTAACAAATTTTTTGTTTTTTTAAAAACGCCTGAACCGTTTTCGATGCAATTAAAGGTGAAAGTTAGATGGTTATAAAGCTACGCATTATAGTATTTAAATTTATGAAAATAAAATTATATAATACAAATATACTTAATTGAAGCAAGAAGGTCAGCTGACACATTGTAAGGGGTCTTTTCAACGACTTCCTTTGAAGTAATAGGCACTAGTATTGCATTTTTTTTTTTAGTCAAAAGTTACTTTTTTTAGTCCTTGATACAATACAAAAAGAATTACGCAATAATACGATTATACTTAAGAGCTATAATAAAAATAAAAAGTGGGAAAATAATCGGCAATTTCATACTTTAACCCCTATTATCTACCTTATTAGAAACATGTAATGTTTATAATGCGATGCAAAGCAAGATAAGCGTATGTGTATTTGTAGTATCCAGGAATATATGGTTATCGATTAATTACGTCACACGATTTTTGAGATTTTTACCCCCCCCCCCCCTTGGCACACATTTTTGCTAAAATGATTACCCCTTATTACATCCGTTTGGCTATACGATTAAAAATGTTTCAGTCAGACTGTACCTTTGAGAATAAACACTTAGTCACATCCTACATTTGGTACTAAGAACTAATTAATTACGTAGGGATGTGCTTAATATTTTATTTTAATGGAACAGTTCCATATACTTACTGATAATTTGTTAAAATTATGAAAATAAAATTAACTTACCTCTCTTACCCCCGTATTTATAAAGAAGTAATTATTTATTGCTTAAGAAAGTCATAACTTAAGATGTTACTTCCTAGTGCTTACGTGAAGGAAATGGATCACCATTAATAGGCATATTGTTTGGCTGAGAATGCTAACTTTTCATAGTTCTAACTTCCAATAATTACTAGATTAAGGACTACAAATTGTCACCTAAGTAATAACTTTTAGTCAAGTAATTAATTACTTTTACTTGTTTATAAATACGGGTGTTAGACTCTTCTTATAATTCTAGGCGGAAAAATTATATTTCTCGTGAATATTCAAAAACTCAAAAACGATTACCAAAATGGAGAAAACCAATCAGCTGTTTCCATGCCTGAGTCTTAGAGCTTTTCAACTGTTATTTCTGTGAAATCGCTTATTTTTTTCCCATTAGATGTCCCCGATCGATATTACTTCATAAAAGAAGTGTTACATAAACAATTTTCTTAGACAAACACTTTAATTCGATACTGGTAGAAAATTCCGGACGATTATTGCTATATCGAACGATTGTTCCTTATAAATCACTGCTAAAGTCAGCAAGAGAAAACATCGTTACTTTTAAATAATGTTTCCTGTTTATTATTATTGTATGTCAATGAATTTTTATGAGGCTGATAGTTCTGTGGCATTACTTAGATTTTTCTTCGTCACACACAAGACATCTCCATTGTCAAACGATTTTTACTGAGGAGTATTCTGTAGTAGGAGGGTCTTGAAAAATACGATTCACGTCTTCTGTCAGTAATTCACAATTCCCTATCTGCACTCTCAAAAAATAAACTCTAAAATTTAAATCCTAAATTAGTTGCTTCATTTCAAAAATGTAAGGTTAGTACGTTGAGGTCGTTTAAAGAGGACTTTATTGATGGATGTAGATAAATTGTATATCATTCGAAATATACTCGTATATTTTTGTTAGTCAATAATAGATTGTAAAAACACAAAGTTTTATCTAATACTTGCGAACCCCGCGAACTTCGTATCGCCTCAGAATAGTATTTGATTTTGACGTCTTTAATGTCATTGCCATCAAACATGGCGTGGTTGGAGAAATTGTAATGAAATACATTTTATTGATTTATTTGAGACGTTAACTTTTCAATGTTTTCGATATTTATTATCCTATTTCTGATGAATACAAAAACATAAAAATCATAATAATCGGTCCAGCCTTTCTCGAGTTATAAGTGGTGTAACTACCACGACTTTCTTTTATATACAGGATGAAATTTTAACCACCTTCCAAATTTTAATATATCAATCTAGGAGACAAAAAACAAATGGTGTATTTTTGCTTTTGGTATAGCCTAGTTCAAAAATGGCAAGATAAAGCATTTAGAAAAGGTACGCCGAAAATCTTAAATTTTTGATACGGCCGACTAGCAACACTTTTTTTAAGCAAAACACATCAGATTCATTCATTACGATACTAATCATACGTTTTCGATTTTCCCTTTATACCTTATCAGGCCTAGGAACGTAAAAAATTTAAAATATAACCAACTTTGAGAAACACAGTATTGAACAAAAACAACTTCAAGATCGGAAAAGTTGTGTAAAATAAAAAATACCCTACATATAAAAAAGTTGTGCGTGTACTAGTGTACACACGTAAGAAGTGAAACGTGTACTAGTGTACACACGTAAGAAGTGAAACTTCTTTATGGCCTTATTTTTCGAAAAATGATCTACATGCAACTTTCCAGAAATTGGTTAAATTAGTTAAATTGGTTAAATTGGTTAAATTGGTTAAATTGGTTAAATTGGTTAAATTGGTTAAATTGGTTAAATTGGTTAAATTGGTTAAATTGGTTAAATTGGTTAAATTGGTTAAATTGGTTAAATTGGTTAAATATTATTTCACTTTACCTTTTTGCTATCGTCTGAACCAACCGTGGTAGGGGCAAGAAAAAGATGGCGCGTAACCGAAAAATCTGACGCGTCAATGTGACGCAAAACGTGACGGTAATTTTTTTTCCAACGCCCATAATAAAGTTTCACTTCAAAAGTAAATCCTTTTTATTCTCAGTCTTTTTTATGATTATGCGAACTTGTATCTGCTACTGTGGCATAAGTATCACGTGATTACTTACCACAGCGCATCCTTAACGCGCGCAGTCTCAATGCCATTTCAATCAGTACTCAACGGACTACGTTTTCTATTGTCTAGTTTTGCATAATCTGTGCTAAATACGACATTATGCAGTACATAGTATATATGTGTATTATTTGTACAAATAACATTATTAAACTAATTGAGCAACTAACAAAGACTTTTTTTTTTTATTTAGGATACTTGATAACGCGTAGGTAGCTTATATTACAAAGATGACTTATTTTAGTATCTTTTTTAAGTTTGATAGGATATAGTCCAACCAAAGTTGGTTGTGAAAAAGTAAAAATAAATTAATAAACGTTTGAAAAACTACATTTGTGTGTTTTTTCCATTTTAAAATCTTGCAGTATCGAAAGAAATTGAGTTGGAGAAAAAAGAACCTAGTAGAAAATATTATGTATTAGAAATATATACCTATAAATTTTAATTGTTGTTCGTTTGTCTCGCTAAAACTCAAGAACGGCTGTGCCGATTTTGATGATTTGGTTTTGAAATGTTTGTCGTAGTTCAGGGAAGGTTAAACGGTGAGGAAATATGGAAAAATTGCGAGGAAGACTGTAAAAAAAAAAACAATTTAATATATAGTTTTTTAATACACAAATCTCCCACATTTTCCCATGTAACCTGTTCTACCTATATTAAAATTTTCACTCATATTTAGCGAAGGAAGAGTTTTAATGTCGTTAGGATAGGTGATACAAGTTGGGAACACCAGGTCATCTAATCGATAGTAAAATATACATTGAAGTGGTTTGAAAAAAAGATACCAGTGCGAAGTCCAACTAAGGGTAACTAAGCCAAGATATTTTCTCAAGGAAAATATAATTTCAAATTTTGGGGAGGTGGGATCTACCTCCTGGTGGTCCACCCTGGGCAATGGCAATCTTTGGTTTTCTAACCAATGATGACGGCTAACAGATCCCTCTGCGGTGGACTGCCAGAAAAAGACTAGTAGCAGCGTCTCTCTACACCGTTGGCAAAACCTAGTGGGGATTATGGCATAATCTTACTCAAAGAAAAGTCGTGGGAGTGCTACTATTTTCATGGAGTTCCTTATTAGCTGAGTTTCTCAGAGTTTTAAAAATATGTATCAGCTTTCTTATTCTGTTTACTATTAAGCCAATTTGAGAATGCCAGGGGAGTCGCTCATCAATCATTATACCCAAGTATTTCGTGCTATGTACTCTGTTAAATGTAGGGCAAGTGCAAGTACTTTTGTTGGTATTGTCACAACTCTCATTACCAATATTATACTCGTATCGCATTCATATTCATACGCTAGTTTCAGCCTCTTATAACGTTACCTAGTAACACCATGTATATCATATACAGTACCAGACTAGTCTGCACCCTGTATAAGGCTCCGTTATCAAACCCAACAACACACTGATTGATGAGCGGGCGGCAACAATCAACACTTTGTTTACCTCCGACGGCAGGGGAACGTAACATTTTATCTTTATGTTTTTACTTTACGCCATGGCTTGATAACGTTATCAATTCACCTCAAAAGAATCGTTAAATATCAGTATTTTCAATGCCTTTTATACAATGCAGTACTACCACTACAAAATATATTTTTTTACAAGTTAAACTCATCCTAACACGTTGTGAGTATAATTGAAAATCAATTAGGGTAATTGACATTTATGGGTGCCTAGATTAAAGTGTTGGTTATTATAAACCTTGGACCTACTATACCTAGGTAACACTGAAAATGTTTAGAAAATGAAAAATGGCTTAATGTAGAAAGTTGCCAATACTTTTATGGTTTTTCGAAGTAATCTCCGTTCCTCTCTACACATCGTCGCATTCGATGGAACCACTGAGAAAAGCAGTGGCCCACTCTTACCCTCAACCCTCACACGACGTTCTTCCTTAGGGGTCTCTTCTATGGCATTTTCGTACGCTTTCACCGCATCTTCAGGGCTCGTAAAGCGAATACCTCGAATTTTATCTTTAGTTCTTGGGAATAAATGAAACTCGCAGGGCGCCAGGTCAGGACTGTATGGCGGATGACTCAATCTCGACACCTGACATAGTCAAATATTCAACAGTCCGTTTTGCGGAGTGCGCTGAACCATTGTCGTGGTGAAGGAGGATTCTCGAGGGCACAGCTGTCGAATTTTTTCCAAGACAACAGGCAAACAGCGATTGACATACCAGTCTGCAGTAAGTGTCCTTCCATCTTCTAGCAAAACTGTCGCGAAATGACCTTTCCGACCAAAGAATGAGGCAATCATCTTTTTTCCTTGATTTCTTCCTTTCTTTACCTTAGTTGGCCGATCCTCGAAAGGAAACACCCACTGAGCTGATTGTCTTTTGGTTTCGGGTTCGTAGCAATATATCCAGCTTTCATCACCTGTGACTATGTAAAATACAGCATTTGAGTCACCACCGTTGAACTTATATAACATTTGGCGACACCAGTCCATGCGAAGGTGTTTCTGGTCATTGGTTAAAGTATGGGGAATCCATCTGGTACAAAGCTTCCTGACGCCTAAATGTTCGTGTAATATTTTTTGAACTTGACTCATACCAATGCCTAGGCTTGCCCGTATATGCTGATAGGTCATTCTCTTATCTTCCTCTATCATGCGTCGTACAGCACTGATGTTATCTTCATTAGTCGCTGTTAAAGGACGTCCCTCACGCGGATCATCACTGAGATTGCTACGTCCTCGCTTAAACTCGTTAAACTAATTGTAAATAGTGGCACAAGATGGGGCTTCATTAATAAATGCTAATCGTAGCCTATCATAGCTTTGTTGTTGAGTAAGCCCACAACGAAAGTCATAATAATACCGAACATTTTCTCGCGTTAGGTTCATTTTCACGTGTAACAAGAGTTTTAGATTTGCCGCCAATTCACAAAAACAAATGACAAATAAATGCTCATGTGATTACGTTACCAAAGAGTTCTATAATTGAAATTCAAAAAAAAATTAATTGGCAATGTTTCTAACTGGCCAGTTCTAAACATTTTCAGCACGTATTAGTAACATATCAAAGATATAAGGATTTTTTTTAAAGAAAACGACCCATAATCATCCCACTGCATGTAAAAGACCTCCATCATTGAATTCAAGTTACCACAGCAATGATGGCTACTAGCATAATCACCAAGCTTGCCAAATGCGGGTTGGTGATCACAATCCCGAGCAATGTTCGAAAATTTTAAACTTTTGGTTGCCCGACTCGGTCGAACCCGGGACGCCGAGATCTTGTACAGTATTTAAACCACTAGACCAACGGGGCATTTACTAGTGTTGTAACAAAATTATAACGTTATATGTATCGGTTATAATTGACGATCCGTTTTTATCAAGGCTAGAATTTAAAAAATAAAAATAATATTTTTAACTTTAGGCATTATGGAAAGGGTCATTCTTGGAGTTTTTCTGCAAGATCAAATTCATAAAACTCAACGTCACGATAACAGTAGAGTAGAATTAGTTCTACAGGCGATGATCTTAGCATTTTTTCAGCTGCGGCCTGATGTAGGCTGATCTACTATTTATTTTGCCGTATGTTGAAAGATAATCTGGTGACAGAGTTTTCTAATCCGCCTATCATAAGCCTCTGTCCTGACTAGTTATTACAACTTTATTATTATTTTTGATTTGATTTGACTTCCATATTGTGAAAAAAGCGAGCACAACGTTCCTTCCGAAGCACAAAAAACCCAATCCTTTTAAATCAAAGCGAATTTATAACGACTATTTCTTATATTGATCCGCGTATGAATCGAAAAATGTAGACTGATGATATTCTTAGTAAGAATAAAATTCCTAAAAACAAAGAATCAGTTTTAATACAAAGTCTCTTGTATATTTAAACATACAAAACTTATAGGATTCTCATAAAACTGTTTGCAACAACTGTTCTATGTTTACAAAGAGCAGATGTGCCGCACGTGCGGCGCGTGCGCAGGCTCGTGTTGAACCGAAAGAAGTTATTATGAACCTTAACACTTTAACAATACGAATATAGCATCAGATCTAAAACAAGGTGGTAAGGGCGAATACTAAAGAACTCTAAGATTGCTCAATGTGCCTTGTGACTAAGAAAATAGGATTCAAAATATAGCACCGTTTTATGTGGTTAGGGATCCCTTATGGTATGTATTAGTGATTAATTTCATCACAATACTCGTACATGACTACGTTTGGCCGCAGTTGTAGAAGCATTATTTATTATTATTTACAACGCAGGATCTCAAGGGACCGACCGGCCGGTCCTTTTAAGTCATTAAGACGTCCAACATTCTATATTTTTCTCCGTAATAGGTATGTTGGGTGTAATAACCGGCCAAGTGCGAGTCGGACTCGCGCACAAAGGGTTCCGTACCAAAAAGGCCAAAAAATCGGGTTTGTTGTATGGGAGCCCACCTTAAATATTCATTTTATTTTGTTTTTAGTATTTGTTGTTATTGCGGTAACAGAAATACATAATTTGTCAAAATTTCAACAGTCTAGCTATCGCGGCTCTTGAGATACAGCCTGGTGACAGAACGACGGACAGACGGACAGACGGGCAGACAGCGAAGTCTTAGTAATAGGGTCCCGTTTTTACCCTTTGGGTACGGAACCCTAAAAACAGTCCACGTCAAAAGGCCAGTGAGGCTTGAGAAACTCTGTCATCAGACTTGAAGGATAATCAAACGATGGAAAAAATACTACGAGTATTACTTCTTAATATTATTACTTCTTAATATTACTATTTCCTTGGTTCTTATTTCCTACGCCTTTCGATAGTTACCACAGCAATGTGATGGGTACAGGCATAATGACCACGCTTGCCAAATGCAGGAATCGAACGCAGGAGCTCGAGATCCACTTTTCCACTAATTGTGCTTAACAGGTTAAGATAATTTAACGATAATTAGTGAGTTATACGGTAGCTTTCCTTATATATAGTTCATAGCGGCCGCGCGTCACCTATTTTCGGTTTATCTAATCTCACTTTAATCAACTCTTATAAAAACAGTATTTTTTACAAGATTTTATTGATTTGGAGCTTATAACATATACGTAAGTACCTTATTTTTATGATGCTCAGAACAAAATTGTCAAGCTAAAGCACTTAGAAAAATTTTTTGATACGGCCTTCTAGCAACACTTTTTTTACGCGATGCGCGTCTCATTCATTCATTACGATACTATCCATAAGTTTTTAATTTTCCCTTCATACCTTAACAGGCTTAGGACTGTTAAAATTTAAAACTATATTGCGAAAAATATTTACGGGTGGAAACTTGATTTACTTTTTTACTTTATAAATGGGCTCTAAATGCGATACTGAACGCCTATAAAAACATTTGATGATTATGAAAAAGTCACCTGTATAAAACGTAATTATCTATTTAATGTAATAGGGGTTAAAGTATGAAATTGCCGTTTTGTATGAACGAAATAGAGAAAAGTCATTTTTCCATACTAACAATTTTTTAGTTTTTTTTAAAAACGCCTGAACCGTTTTCGATGCAATTAAAGGTGAAAGTTAGATGGTTACAAAGCTACGCATTATAGTATTTAAATTTCTGAAAATCAAAGTATATAATACGAATATACTTAATTGAAGCAAGAAGGTCAGCTGACACATTGTAAGGGGTCTTTTCAACGACTTCCTTTGAAGCAATAGGCACTAGTATTACATTTTTTTTTTAGTCAAAAGTTACTTTATTTAGTTTTTGATACAATACAAAAAAAAATACGCAATAATATGACTATACTTAAGAGCTATAAACAAAATAAAAAGTGGGAAAATAATCGGCAATTTCATACTTTAACCCCTATTATAACCAAAGGGTTAACTGTTTTGTTAGTTCGTAATATATTACATTCGGTAAAAGTTAGAACTTTTCGTTTATATCTACTAACGCAATTCTAAGGTACTTATCAGTAGGTACACAACGCGTACGTGCTATATCTTACGTAACTCTACCAAATGAGCTTTTGAAGCTCCCATTACCGTCACAATATACATAAATATATACAGAAGGGGCATTCGGATACATTCACGTATAAGTTGCCTACACTGTTCGTAGAGGGTTACCTTGTTCATTTAGAGCAGTTATCATGTTAAGTGTTTAGCGTTCGTGGTACAGGTTAAATTGGAAATTCTGAAATGTGTTTCTCTTTTTATCACCTTGCTGGTTATTATAACACTCTCAATATGTTAAAGTGCCTCCTGGGGCCTATTTGCAGGAATAAACCTGATATTACTGATTTTATGAGTACCTAAGAAGTAAAATACCGACATAATTATTATACCTAGAATGAAATAAATTCTTCAATGTTTAAGCCCTTTTGCTGCGAGATTAACAATATATTTTTTTTCTAAAAGTTGTTAACCTCTAGCAATACCAAGTTATTGATTTTCTATTCCATCAAATTGACAGTTGCATTATTGTATCGACCGTATTATAATTGTGTGTGTACATACTATTTTCAAACATACTCGTATAATTAACAACTAAGCACTATCCTCATCATCAGTCTGTTTCCTAAAAGGATAATTTTGGCATAAAAACACCGCTTGGCATGCGGGTTGGCATTTAGTC
The DNA here is from genome assembly GCA_949315895.1 of Anania crocealis. NCBI lineage: Eukaryota > Metazoa > Arthropoda > Insecta > Lepidoptera > Crambidae > Anania > Anania crocealis. Next base: position 2,462,298 of record OX438874.1, on the reverse strand, counting down.
GCTCTTAAAACACGCATAAGATAAAAAGAAGTGGTCATATTCTATTTTAGACCAGCACCTCACGTCATAAAGGTACTGTACTACAGGAAACACTGGACACTGGTCTACTTTTCGCGCTATGTTAGTGGGCTATTTACTCAATACTATATTTGCAACCATAATGTAGATACAGTAGAGGATGTATGGATATGTATGGATTCTGTGACTGCCTACTCTTTGCCTCCATTACAGGCGCATTCCTTGAGGGGGTGGGAATCAATTACGAAGGGTGAATGTGGTGGGAAGTACACGCATGTTGGATTTCTTTATACCTACTACATTATTTTTCGGTCACCATGCTACATTCAACTGAATATGTTTTTGGTAATTTAGGCTAGGGAGTTTCGAAACTCTTTATTCATATGTTTAATTAAAGATAATTAATATATTTGATGATATAATCGTCCCCCCACAAAACAAACACACGCACGCACGCACACACACACACACACACACACATATATATATCCAAAAAAACACGCATATTTAATCTCATTTTAATTCGCTAAGTGTGAATACTGTCAGTACTGAAATTTTTGTTACTTTACTAACCTTATTTTCCCGTTTTGTATAAGCATTGTGTTAGGAGTTTAAGTATGAAATTGCCGTTTGTATGGACGAAATCGAGAAAAGTCATTTTTCCATACTAACAGTTTTTTAGTTTTTTTTTATAAACGCCTGAACCGTTTTCGATGCAATTAAAGGTGAAAGTTAGATGGTTATTAAGCTACGCATTATAGTATTTAAATTTCTGAAAATCAAAGTATATAATACAAATATACTTAATTGAAGCAAGAAGGACAGCTGACACATTGTAAGGGGTCTTTTCAACGACTTCCTTTGAAGTAATAGGCACTAGTATTGCATTTTTTTTTAGTCAAAAGTTACTTTATTTAGTTTTTGATACAATACAAAAAGAATTACGCAATAATATGACTACACTTAAGAGCTATAAACAAAATAAAAAGTGGGAAAATAATCGGCAATTTCATACTTTAACCCCTATTATATCAACAAACCCCAATAGTGTTGTCAATGACAGGAAGGTACAGGCTTCTGTTATCTGTAGCACTGGTTCTCCTATCGCAGAAGCCAGGGATTCAGTAATCTTTGTATTGGTGCTTGTTATAATAAAGATTTTATATTTATATATTAATTTATTGCATCTTCTTGTATACAAATGTGTAACATAAAATGTTAGGTCACAAACCCTTTTGCAGGGTATTTTACAATCTATCGGTTTTATTTGGTTTACTTGATAAAGAAAACAAGTTTTTCGGCTCTCTCATTTGAAATTAGAAACCAATTTAAAGACTTATGATTTTAATAGTCGTATTTTATACTGTTAGAGTGTCCTAGAGCAAACACTAAATTCTTTTTCAACTCCTACTCTTCCCAAGCCGTGCGACTATGGAACAAACTACCCAAGGCTATACAATGCAGCCCTTCCATAACAACGTTTAAAATTCGTTTAAAAGAGCACTATTTATCTCAATCATTACAATATATTTAGTTTATGTAGGTATATGTATGAGTAGTATGTATTATAAGTAGGTTTAAATCTATATGCATAATATTATTATTTAATTTTATATTTAAAATTAATGAAATTTGCAGTATATTAGAGTGTAGTTTAAGTAGGTATATTTTTCACTATCTTATGCTAGTCTATTTTTATTTTTGTTAATTTTCTTTTTACACTTCTAAATGCACATTACTGTGCCCGTTTAAATGTATTTTTTCTTTCACACCAGTTAGGTTGGCTGGAAGAGATCTCTTAAAGGGATAAGCTCACCTTTGTAAACTATTGTATTGTAACAACTTTTATGTAATTTTGTGCGCAATAAAGAATATATATTTTATTTTTAATAAACAATGGGCTCGCTCTTGACTACATACTTAACTAATACTTAACTCTACGGTTAAGAAGAAACCTAAGAATAATCGGTTCATAAGTTGCACAAATGCCATTTGAAGAAGTAATAAAATTGTGTTCTTTATTCTAAAAGTAAAACGTAAAACTATAAACAATTGTTTTCTTTATCATAATATTATATAGTTCTTCGAATTTGTTTTTATAACTTGATTGTGTTACTCTTTTGTCTTGAGTAAATTTAAAAAAGTTAATCAAAGTTGCCCCAATTTGAATGGCGGAGCCAATACGTTTACCCGGGTACGGGCCAGTCTTAGTATCGTAAAATGTTGATTGACCTGAGGTCAATTGACAGGTCAATTACCTCTTAGCTCAAATTTGTTACTTGCTAAGGCTCATTTTTGCGCTGTTTGATGCAGAAGCTTTCCGACTGCCCTGTTATAACTGGTAGTACATGAAAGAACGAAAGAGTTTCGATACTTGTGACGTCTCACTCTTATAGGTAACGTATTTTGATAGATATAAATAAAATGAATTGTAAACGTGAAAATAACGCGATAATGTCTGTCTTTCTGTTATGCTGCCATCCTAAACTTTATTAATTTCATCTGTACGTATTCCAAGCAACATTTTTCCAATGCTTAACTGTTATGTGACCAGTGGTATACATAACAGTAAAGCGGTTTAGACATCCAAGTTATGTCTTTGTTGTCGTCTTACGGCCATTTCCAATAACCTATCTATTTTCAGTTTTGGCATATCGGAGATAGGAAACAGTTTCTATTTCTGTTTTTGCCGTCCAGAGAAACAAAGACAGAAGTTGTTTTCTATCTCCGATATGCCAAAACTGAAGATAGATAGGTTATTGGAAATGGCCGTTAGTTTACTTAGAAGGCGCCATGGTAACATTATTTAATAATATCAGCCCGGCCTTGCCACAAATCCAGTTATTAATCGATACAAAACTGACCTGATAGGGTGACCATCTTATCAATATAGAGACTATTGAAATGTCTATGGATTGTAAAGAACTTCTAAACAAATGTGGCAATTGTTTTCAAGGAAATGACTTGCTAGAGTATACTTTATGTACTGAGTTTATCTCTTTAATACTAAAACTAATGGAACTATATGCTAAGCTTAGATAAGAGTACAAATGCTGTGGCGAAATGAAAAAAAAAACTTTTATTTTTCAAGCAACGTAGAACTTTTTGTTTTGACTATTGAAATAAAAATCGTTTTACTAATAATGTTTGAAGATTCTTATAAACCTTTTCCACTTTTCGGAGTCTTAACTGTCTTAAGTCTTTCTTTTCATATAAAGTAAGTGATATTTCTTGATAATCTTTATTATTTCTATAAGCTTCATCATCATAACTATAGCTATGCCCGTCTGTTGGACACAGAACTTACCATACTGAGGTTTCACCATAATTCAAACGCTTGGGATCAGGTGATAGCAGTTTGGTCAATGGCAAAAGACGCTGTTGTCCAATTTTATTTGGCAGAACTCCTTTAGTCGCTTCGTACGGCACCCTTAGGAGAGCAAAAATAGTGCTATTCTTTAATGGGCCGTACACGGGCGTCTTGAGGACAGAAAGGTATAAATGATGTATGGTATTAAAATCAGTATATAAACTTGAAAAATTTTGTCTCAGGCGGGACTCGAACCCGCATCTCCTCGCAGGTTCGAGTCCCGCCTGAGACAAAATTTTTCAAGTTTATATACTGATATTACTCGTATAAGTGCAATTAAGTTGCTAAAATATTAAATATGGTATTTAAATGTCCTAGCTCGCACTAGCATTAATTTATCTAGTTTATAAACATGGGTATTTAAAAAGAGAATAAAAAAAGTAAATAAGTTTCTTGCGATGCTTCTTCTCGGCACTAGCCCACATTTGTACTGCTACATAGTTAGTAGATTAAAACATAGGGAAGTATAAAAGCGCCTCCTGGGGCCTATTTCCAGAAATAAAACTGATTTTACTCAAACTAGATAATTTAACAATGTTGCTATTGACCCAATACGGAATGTATTTTCATCGAATCATTATGAAGCCTTCTGCATTTAAACAATTCAATTCAACTCGATTTGTAATGTAAGCTACATTTTATTTCTGTCCTGACTGAAAAATTGGTCACCTTAAATATCGTATTGCTGAATAATTTACTAAGACACGTGTCCCTTGCTATATATAGTTATTAATTGTTAAGATAATTCCAAAAAACAATTGTCGATGAATAATCTTCTACTCAAAGTAGGTATATCTATCCTTTTCACTCTGGTGTTAAAGTTTCCCAATATGCTTATAACAGGACGCTGACCTGACTTGCTTTTACGACAGAAAAATCAGTAAAATCAGTTTTATTTCTCCAAAAAGGGGCCTATTTGCAGAAATAAAACTTGAGGAGGGGCTTTTACACGTCCTAATATTTAAACCTACGGTCTCTGCTTCGGGACAAGTCTGAGCTAGTGCTGAGAAGAAGCAGCGCAAGCAACACGGTCACTATTGTCAGCTTCTTTTTAAATAAAGTAAAGTAAAAGCCTATAAACCAGCATGCCCGTTAAGGGTACACTGTTGTTACCTCTAACCTGTATTTCCAACTGCACATTGTACACAGTTTGAGCAATAAATTATAAAAAAATAAAAATAAAAACCCCTCAATGCAGGGAAAAGGCCTCCATCATTGAATTCAAGTTACCACAGCAATGATGGGAACTGGTATAATCATCGTTCTTTTTAAATGATGTTTACAAAAGTTTTAAGCCATTAACGCAAACAAATTTCTGCAGACCGCTAGTGATATTTGAAACAATTAATTAACCTATCAGAATACTTGAAACTATCAGAGTACCTAACACAAAAGGGTAATACACAGCTTCAGATACAAATGTTCATTTACGCAAGTTATTAGTAGGCTGTGGATCAGACAGGCTTTGTTACGCAGAACTAGGTCTCGTGGGTCTATTGAGCGGCTCCGAGCTAGATGCAACATTTGTGTTATCATAATGTAGAAATGTTTTGTACTGATAATATTTCCTTTATATCGATATTCAACAGTCTTACGTTATTAAACTTTCATTTGCAGAAGTTCCTTTTCGTGAAATCTTTTTGTGAAATAGACATTTTGGGCAAGTGCCTTTTTTGGTTAGTATGCAACATAACGCAAGTAAACTTATGGTTTTTTTGAGAAAGGTTTATTTTTTTCATGTTAGTACTTATGTTATTTTTGGCAAGCAGCCATTATTCGCTCTTTTTCGATTAATTCTGTGAAAACTTCTTCATAATATGTAAGTTTTTACATAAATAAGTAGCCATTCCATTAGCTATTTATATTATTTTACTCAATAACTGATATGATCAGGCACAGATCTATTAGTGCAAGGTTATTTTATGGTTAGCGTAGTTTTCCAAGCTGGCTGGTGGTGCGATGATGCGCCTCCTACGCAAAACTCTGGGGTTCGATTCCCGGTCGGATCAATTTGAGAAACGACACACCCCATTCAGACTAAGTAGAGATAAGTAATCGTTATTATAAATTATATAATCGTGTTTTGGAGGTTACGACTTACGTTAAGCCGTTAATGCCGTTTTCGCGGCTAATTGCCGTAAACTAAGATTGTTTAAGAAAATGTTTTATCATGCAAGTGCAAGTGCATCACACTAGAGTATTTTTGTACTTGTGAGGCAAGTATTTTAAAATCAGTTAAAATTATAGTTCCGTTAAAATAGTTTTTCGTTCAAGTGTACCTACTCACGCAAGAATCTTTCCACTCAATTTTCTAATAGAAGAATTTGCGATAGCAAGTATATTTGTAGTCGGAAAACTACCTTAGGCTACAAGCAGCCGCTGTCAAAACTACAGTCGGCAGCGTTTGATACCCAACAAGCAATCAATGCGCGTCTGTTTTTCAATGGACCGTTCGTTAAAGTTACATGAGTAAGGCCTAAACATGTTCCTTACGAGAGCGGAGATTTAACTTTGTTTTTTTTAAAGACTAGTAACAATATCAGCCAGTTTTTTTTACACTTAAGTACCTACGTCAAAAAAAATGAAATATAAGTAAGAACTGGGACCATATAATATCTGTGATGTGATTGTGTGATATTATTTTTTTACAGAAACCAAGATAAGTACCTAGTTCTACAAATCAAAAATTAGTATTTTTACTAAAATTTCTGTTACTAAAACCTCTAAAAATCATGTGTCGTCCTCAGTCGTCATACATGGTTCTGATTTAATTCTATTCTCCATGTGGTAGGTACTTTCTAGTCCTATCCTATGGGTCTAGATAAACACTAAGTAGATGACCATTTGGATCAGCGGTAGTAAACGCTGCTTCTGAGCCATGGGTCGCGGCCTCGCGGGTTCGATCCCCGCACAGTACAAATATTTGTGTGCATGAACATGTCTGTTTGTACTGGTCTGGGTGTTTTCTGTGTATTATAAGTATGTATTTACAAGAAAAAAAAATATAAGTAAGTTTATCGGGTGTCTAGTACCCCATACGACAGGGTACTTAATAGTAGCTTAATTTGGGACTAGATAGCTCTGTGTGGCCAAGTGTGGCATGTCTTAAATATTATTATTTAAGACATTTAGTTACGGCCAGAATAGGATTTGCAGCCGCTTCTTCTCTCTGCCATTACGATTGCTTATCCGCCTGACACGCGGTTATGAGAAACTCTTCTTTTTGAAGAGGCTGACTGATATGATATGTGACTGTGATCGCAGTTTGACCAATGGTGGAGAACCAAAGTAAATAAATAAATAATAGTCGCGTTCTTCTGCCAGTACTCCTTGAATAGCCTCTTACGACACCCATACCCATAGCCGGCAAAACACGACACAGATGACTTTGACGACCTCCATGGCGGAGAGGCGTACACACCGGTTTTCAAGGTGTCGCCTGCTCCGAGGTCCCGGGTTCGATTCCCGGACGGGTCAATGTAGAAAAAATGTGTTTTTCTACATTTTCTCGGGTCTGGGTGTTTGTGGTACCTTCGTTGTTTCTGGTTTCCAAAATACGAATGCTTTAAATAGTTATTCAAATTGGGATCAGAACAATGTATGTGATGTTGTCCACATTTATTTTATTTATTTATTTATAGATGCAAAAGTAAAATAAATAACGGCCTGTAACCATCCCACTGCAGGGCAAAGGCCTCATTCATTGAATTTAAGTTACCACAGCAATGATGAGTATAGCATTAATCACCACGCTTACCAAATGCGAGTTGGTAATTAAAAATACCAGCAACATTTCAAAATTCGAAAGTCTTGTTTCCTGACCCGAGGATCGAATACGGACCCGAGTTTTGGTCCGGTACTCTAACCACTCGACCAATGCGGCGCAACACAGATGTATTAAATTAAACGAATATTCCCGCTTGTCGCTCCGCTCGTCGCTCCGCTTGTGAATGCCGACAGCCGCGGCCCCGGCACTTGTTGCTCGACCTAAATCCGAGAAATGGGTCACTCGGGCCGCCATCATTACGGATATACGCACTTAGGTCGCTCACACGCGAACGATTTGGAATAACAAGTGTTTGATTGATGATAACAGATCATCAATTCCTCCAAAAGCTCACCTAATCAATGTTTGCGTGACATCGTAATATTTGGATATTATTTATGGAAGATATTGTTTTAAACGACTCAGTTGATTGAAACAGTACAACAACCGGCAGTGCTACAGTGTAGTAGAAGACTTGAGTCCTTTAAGTCCCAAATTATGTATTGTTGAAAAATATTTGAGTTCTTTAAGTCTTAAATTTGAGACTCGATTTATTTTTGCATAACTAGACACTATATAACTATCACAACAAGCCTATATCAGTCCACTGCTACATACAGGCCTCTCCGAAGGAAGAAGTTTGCCATAATTGCCACACTCGGCAAGCGGGCGGGTCTGCAATCCAGTTTAGCCAATGAAATAGGAAAGACGCCTCTGCGTGTTGGCCTGACCTAAGCTTGGAAACTCGACTCATCCAGTCCAATCGTGAAATGTAACGCTCACGTCTATATTATCACCAGAATTAATTAAGAGCTCCGCCATTGTTGTTCATTTCTCTAGGCGCCATGATTAAGGTATACGGATGTACCGCGGTTTCAGAATAGAAAAAGCCGAGAGATATCTATAGTTATTGCAAATTATCAATTAAGTAATACTCGTAAGTAAATAATAAGATACATAAATCCATTTTAGTAGGCGATGTACATTTTTACTGCCGGGTGATGTACTTGTTTTATAGAGAGACATAAATATAATAACATGTCCCATTGGTCTAGTGGTCTAAATACCGGTTTCAATCCCCAGGTCGGGTAATAAAAGTTTCGGATTGATCGGGTTTGTTTCGCGACACCAACCCGCATTAAGCAAGTGTGGTGGTAAGAGCACTCGCCAGGTAAGTCTTAGTAGCTCCATGGTAGGAGCACTCGTCAAGTAAGTCTTAGTAGCTCCATGGTAAGATCATGTAAGTCTTAGTAGCTCCATGGCAGGAGCACTCGCCAGGTAAGTCTTAGTAGCTCCATGGTAGGAGCACTCGCCAAGTAAGTCTTAGTAGCTCCATGGTAAGAGCACTCGCCATGTAATTCTTAGTAACTCCATGATAAGAGCACTCGCCAGGTAAGTCTTAGTAGCTCCATGGTAGGAGCACTCGCCAAGTAAGTCTTAGTAGCTTCATGGTAAGAGCATTCGCCAGGTAATTCTTAGTAGCTCCATGGTAAGAGCACTCGCCAAGTAAGTCTTAGTAGCTCCATGGTAAGAGCACTCGCCATGTAATTCTTAGTAACTCCATGATAAGAGCACTCGCCAGGTAAGTCTTAGTAGCTCCATGGTAGGAGCACTCGCCAAGTAAGTCTTAGTAGCTTCATGGTAAGAGCATTCGCCAGGTAATTCTTAGTAGCTCCATGGTAAGAGCACTCGCCAAGTAAGTCTTAGTAGCTCCATGGTAAGAGCACTCGCCAGGTAATTCTTAGTAGCTCCATGGTAAGAGCACTTGCCAAGTAAGTCTTAGTAGCTTCATGGTAAGAGCATTCGCCAGGTAATTCTTAGTAACTCCATGGTAAGAGCACTCGCCAGGTAAGTCTTAGTAGCTCCATGGTAGGAGCACTCGCCAGGTAAGTCTTAGTAGCTCCATGGTAAGAGCACTCGCCAGGTAATTCTTAGTAACTCCATGGTAAGAGCACTCGCCAGGTAAGTCTTAGTAGCTCCATGGTAGGAGCACTCGCCAGGTAAGTGCCACGCTTGGCAGGCGGGTTGGCAATCTCCTTTAGTCGACTTTCACGAAACCTCTTAAGAGAAGGGGTGGTGCTATTATTATAACGTGCCGGCATCACACGACGGTATTATTAGAAGTAGATATTTCTTTCAAGCATTTTGGTTTTTATTTACCTAATTTACCTACAATATCAATTTTTTGTTTAAAAAACAGTTTTAAAAGCCAAAAAATACAATTATTGTCTCTTAATAATTTTAGTTTAAATCATTGATGGTAGGTAATATAAAAAAACCGGCCAAGTGCAAGTCGGACCCGCGCACGAAGGGTTCCGTACCATGGACTAGGTAAAAAAGGTACATAACATTTAGTTAATGTAGTGCCTACCTGTTACCATTTATTGATATCGAGCAAAAATAGGCAAATAAATCGCTTTTGTTTATGGGAGGCCCCTTAAATATTAATATTTTTTCTTTAATATTTGTTGTTATTGCGGCAGCATAAATATATAATTTGAGAAAATTTCAACTGTCTAGCTATCACGGTTCTTAAGATAAAGCCTGATGACAGACAGCAATGTCTCAGTAATAGGGTCCCGTTTTTACCCTTCGGAAAAACTAGATGCACAAATCAGCGTCAGAAAAGTGTCTTAACTAAAGTGCACACATCTTCTATATATACCTATATAAAAATGTTATGTTGGTTTGTGTACGCTTCAAGAACTCAAAAAGTTCTTCACCGATCAAGCTGAAATTTTAGCATGATATATAATCCGCATCAAGGATTGTTTTTATCTATTTATCCGCGACCGCGATAAAAAAACCATTCAATCACAATGTGCCACAGCGAAGCGTGGCAGGGAACAGCTAGTTTGACTTAAGGGTGCACTTTGTATACAACCATTATCAATCGAATAGATACATGATTATATGACAAATGAATATAAAGTTAACTGTGACATGAAATCCACTTGAATCATTCAATCGAGGCAGTTCAGGTGTATTTTTTGTATCGGCCTGTGTTCAACCTATAAGCGAGGTGACATGGAGAAATGAAAGACCAAGCCTTCAACACATTTAGACATTTATTGAGGTGTCATGCAATGTATGCAAGTACCTGGTGGGTCAGACATTTCCAACTAATATATAGTGTATCCGAAAAATCGAAACGATAGTGCGAGCTAACGCGGTACAACGCCATCTGTTGGTACCGTGGTGAAAACAAGTAACTTTACTTACTTTTGTACTGACCGATTACACATCCTTGGCAAACTTGTACATTCCGCCCACCAAAACAATTACAATATTGTTTTTATCTTATTTATAACCTGATAAAAGAAGTTTTGAATTTGGTTGTACAATGAATTTCCCTAACTTAATCTAATGCCGCCCACCGTGAAGAAATGACAATATATGCTTACATTTTACGTTTTACATAGATATAATATTGATGCAAACTTGGTAGCAAAAAAAACAAAACCATTTCAGCAATAATTAATACAAACGAGTTTGTTTACACGACATTTAAACATTGCTCCAAGTTATGCTTAGTAGTAAGTTAACAAAAGTTAATGTAAATGAAATTAGAGTTTACATAATCAAACACAACTACGCTAGTGTTCAATTGGCAAAATACACAATTTTGAAACTGGCCTTTTAAAAACAGTATTCTTAGCTTTAAGCGTGACCACCCTCGTGATTCCGTCCAACCCAGGGTGCTTCTCAATTATTCGACCTATCAACCAACGCGCAGGAGGTAAGTCTAATTCTTTAACTAGTGCTACTTCCCCGACTTGAGGCTCCGATACTTGTTTAGACCACTTATACCGTTGCAAGAAATGATGTAAGTAGTCCTTAACCCACTTGCTCCAGAAACTTTGCAGCATTCTCTGGGTCACCTGCCAACGCTTTAACAAACTTAAATTACAATTTTCAAAATTGTGATCTGGAATAGTTAATAGTGGTTCACTTACAAGAAAATGGCCAGGCGTAAGAACTGTGTAAGTATCACCATCTGTATCGATTCGAGATAAAGGCCTGGAGTTTAAACAGGCTTCAATTTGTGATAAAACTGTAGAGAGTTCTTCATACGTCAATGTGCTATCCCCTATTACTCTTTTTAGATGGAATTTGCAAGATTTTATTCCCCCCTCCCATAACCCCCCGAAATTAGGCGCATAAGGCGGAATAAAATGCCACGTTGTATTATTATTAGCCAAAAGTTCCCTTACGTCCGAAGATATCAAAGACTGTTCACTTACAAATAATTTACTTAGTTCTTTAGATGTCCCTACAAAATTCGTACCATTATCGCTCCAAATATGCGAACAATGTCCTCTGCGAGAAACAAATCTGCGGAAAGCAGCAATAAACCCCTGCGCAGTAAGATCGCTCACTGCCTCCAAATGTACAGCCCTAGTAGCCATACATACAAAGAGACATATGTACCCTTTGTATGAATGGTGTCCTCGTCCCTTAGACGTTCTTATATTAATCGGACCCGCGAAATCCACACCACTATTTAAAAATGCCCTAGCTGGCGTTACCCTAGATTCCGGTAGCTGACCCATTAATTGACATCTAGTAACCCCCGAGTGTCTGATACAAGTAATGCATTTACGAATAATCCCTTTTATCAGTAATTTTCCCCCAATAATCCAATACCTACTTCTTATATATCCCAGTACCAATTGTTGACCCCCATGCAATAATTTCTTATGAGCTTCTTCAACTATTAGTTTAGATAGACTGGAATCCTTAGGTAAGATGAACGGATGTTTTGCATCTTGTGATAATTTAGATTGCTCTAAACGTCCACCTACTCTTAACATATTATTTTTATCTAAAAACGGATTCAACTGTGCAAGTTTACTTTTATTTTTAACTTCCTTCTTTCTATCCAAATCAATAATTTCTTCTTTAAAATTTTCTTCCTGACATTTCTTAATTAAAATATTCAATGACTCGCTCAATTCGGTACTAGTTAAATACGATTCAAATTTAGGTTTGTTTTCCTTTGTCTTCGCTAAATTAATAAATCTTTTACAATATGCAATTACTCTGACCAATTTGTTTAGCGATGAAAATCTTTTCCAAATAATATCTTCTTCTTTTGTTGCTACATGATGTACTCTGATTTCTTCTATGTTTGTATTTAAATCTTTATTGTGTTTTATCTTCAATTCTTTTCTTCTTAAAAATTCCGGTCCGTTTTTCCAAAGTTCGCAGTTTAACAAGTCAGATGGATTCAATCCTCTTGAGGCCACGTCAGCTGGATTTTCTTTCGACTTAACGTGAGCCCATTGCGACGGTTCCATAGTGGTAATGATATCCGACACCCTATTGGCTACAAAAGGCTTCCATCGTCGTGGATGACTGTTTAGCCAGGCTAAAACCACAGTTGAGTCTGTCCACGCGAATACATGCTTCTTGTCGATCGCCAACACCTTCGCTACTTCGTTTAAAAGTTTTGTAAGAAGAGCTGCCCCACACAACTCAAGCCTAGGAATCGACACAATTTTAATCGGACTAACTTTAGTCTTAGCCGTTACCAAAACAACCCGTATGTTGTTTTCTTCATCTTTAATCCGTGCATACACAACCGCTGCGTATGCGACATTTGAAGCGTCTGCGAATCCGTGTAATTCAATGTAACAATTTTTAGTGGTACCCATCCATCGAGGAATCTGGAACTCCTTCAGTTTCGGCAGCTCATTTCGGTAAGTCACCCATTGCTTATATATGTCCGACGGTACTTGTTCATCCCAGTCCAAACCTTTTAGCCAAAGCTTTTGTATGAGTATTTTAGCTTGTATAATGCACGGTGACAGCCAACCTAAAGGGTCGAACAATCTAGCCACTTCTGATAATATTTTCCGTTTTGTTACAGGTTCACATAGCGTCGAGAGTTCAACCGAGTATCTGAATTCATCTTCTCTTCTGTCCCAGGTAAGTCCGAGTATTTTCATTACCGTATCTAATTTTATTTTTAATTTTAAATCTTCCGTTTCCGTGTTTTCCCATTTTCCCTTTCCTTGTTCTTTTTCTATTTCCTTTAACACCTCATTATTGTTACTTGTCCATTTTCTCAATACAAATCCTCCTTTTTGAAGTAATTCATTCATTTGCCTGTACATTTCTACCGCTTCTTCTTTTGTTTCGCAGCCAGTCATCATGTCATCCATATAGAAGTCTTTTAGCGTCCGTTCTTTTGCCATTGGGTAGTTATCCCCTTCATCATACGCAACTTGGTGTAATGTACGAACAGCTAAATATGGTGCTGAGGCCGAACCAAACGAAACTCTTAACATTCGATATACTTGTATAGCCGAATTTGGATCTGGTCTCCATAACAACCGTTGATAATCAGTATCCAGTTCTGTGACTTTTATTTGGAGATACATTTTAGCAATATCTGCCACTAAACAACATACATGTTTTCTCCACCGCATCAGTAGGTGTCTTAAATCATCTTGAAGTACAGGACCTTTCATCATTAAATCGTTAATTGATATGCCATCTTTTCCTTTACAAGAACTGTCGCACACAACCCGTACTTGTGTGGTATCTTTGTCTTCTCTTATGACTGCAAGAATTGGCACATATACTGCATCAGGATTGTTGATTTCCTCATCCTCGACACGCTCCATGTAGTTCGATGATAAATAATTATCCATCACCTCAGAAAATTTGGTTTTTAAAACGTCGTTTTTTTTCAATCTTTCTTCCAATAAATTGAATCTTCTTTCTGCTATTTGTAACGAATTTTTCACTTGAGGTTTATCTACTTTAAAAGGTATCTTTACTATATATCGTCCTGTTTCATCTCTTTTTACCGTATTCTTATATAAATCTTGACACTTTATTTCTTCCTCATCCATCCAATTTTCATTCTTTTCTTTTGGCTCGTTTTCTAATTCCCAGAATTTTTTTAATGTTTCGTTTTCATCTATCATTGAATGCATTACAACTACTCTATCCGACCGTTCTTCAATATCCTTAACCGTTCCCGACACTATCCAGCCTAAATCCGTTGCTTGCGCTATTATTTGTCCCTGGGTTGCCTTCCGTAACCCTTCTTGCAAAACCTGCCCGTATACATCAGCACCTAACAAGACATCGATCTTGTTAGGAGTGTGGTATTCAGGATCTGCCAAGACGATTCCGTTTAAATCCAACCCTTCCAAGTCAACCACTTTTCTCATCGGAAGAAAAGCGGTGATTGTACTAAGAACGTAAGCTTTAACCGTAAGTTTAATTTTAGGATTTACCCTTGAATGTAAGTTGATATTTACCGACGAGCTGGAAATGACCTTCTTATCTTCTCCTAAACCAGAAATTATGTTTCTTGTATGTATCTTTTTTAAACCTAAAAATTGCACCGTTGATTCGGTAACAAATGACGCCTGCGATCCTTGATCGAGCAAAGCGCGTACTAATTTCCATGTCCCGTGTTTATCTTCAACTTTGACTACAGCTGTGGCCAATAAAACTTGATTACCCGCTTTACCCGTAGAAAAACAGGAAGTTAAATTTTCCGTGCGAACAGCCGATGTTTCTTCCGCAAGAGTACCACCAACCACCGCTGACGAAGCCTGTTCTTCGCCTGACCTACCCGATTTTACACTAACTTTGTTTTTTGTTCCAGATGACCCAGACAGATGCAGCAAAGTATGATGAAGTCTCCCACAAATCTTACAATGAGTTGTAATTTTACAATCCCTAGCCGAGTGATCCAATCCCAAACAATTGAAACACAGTCGCTTTTGCTGAACGAAATCACGACGATCATTTACATTGTTTTTTATAAATTGTGAACAATAACTTATTTTATGTTCCTGACCACAATAAACACAACTATTTCTTGTCACATGAAAAGACTTTAATTTACCCTGATTATTATCTACCTTTACATTTTTATAAATTTTATTCGGTTCAATAAATTCCAAAGCCCTATATCTTTGCGTCATAAATAATTTAAAGTGTTCATATGTTGGCAAACTGTCGCTATCCACTTTACTGCTCACATAAATTTCCCACTGCCTTTTGGTTTCAGGGTCTAGCTTCAGCGCCAAAATATGAATTACTAAAATATCCCAGGTTGTTACATCGATATTTAAATTTTTTAATGAATCTAAACAATCATTTGACGTGTCCACTAAATCTTTCAAACCTGAAGCACTTTCAGTTTGTAGATTACGTTGACTCAGTAACCGTTTTATTATACAATGAGACATATACTTTTTATTGTTGAACCGCTCGTTTAACAAACTCCAGGCGCGCGCATAATTGTCAGCAGAGACTGGAATTTGCCTAACGAGTTGCTCAGCTTCACCGATTAAATAGCCTTTCAAATAATGTATCTTTTGAACATTCCCCAAACAATTATTATTGTGTATCAAAGAAGTGAACATGTCTTTAAAGGTTGGCCACTCGGAATATTGCCCAGAAAACTTAGGAATGCATATTTCCGGCAGTTTTACATTATAATTACTACTAACATTTTTTGCGGAATCTTTTAAATCTGAAACTGACAATTTATTTAAAGTTAACCTAAGCGCACTCTTATATTCTAAATAAGCATCTTCCGTAGTTTCATGAATTGCCTTTTTCATATATTTCGTATAGCTGTCATTCTCCGAATCTGCGATTCTTACTATAGAGATATGATTGTCCGTGAACAACTTCCATTGTTGGTCTAATGCTTCCAACCGAGTTTGACAATATGCTTCAGTCAATCTCTCTTTTGGACTTTTCTTATAGTTACTTAAGCCCCGATTTATTTGACTCTGAATATCTGCTTGTAATCTAATTAATTCCTCCATTTTTCAAAGTTGTATTAGTTTCTTCTTAAAACTTCAGTCCAAAATTTAAAATTTTCTAAGTGTTTTAAATTCTGAGTGAAACTGAGCGTGGATTCCCCGTCTCGTCGTTTTTAAGCAAATTATTCTAAGTCCCAAATAATCACGAAAATTTTACAAGTCCCAAACGTCACTGAATTTTTCTAAGTCCCAAATGATCACGAAAATTTTACAAGTCCAAAACTTCACTGAATTTTTCTAAGTCCCTGTCTAAAGTATGTTGAAATTACTCACAGTTTAATCCCCGCACTTATCACCTCACTTCACCCCGCGCGCACTGCCGTAGCCGCACTCAGGTGCCCGTAGTGCGCCGCCGCCGCTCCCCGTTGAATCCGGCGCGTGCTGATTCCGGCGCGTGCTGGTTCCGCCGCCGACGCCGTCGCCGCCGCCGCCGCCGCCTCGACTGCTCCTCTTGCAGCCGCCGTAGACACCGCCCTTGACGACAATCTGCCGCCCTTGAGTACGGTGATGAGATTCCCCGCCCAGGAACTCTGAAATTTACAGAAGTACTATATTTTAGTACATCCGGCTCGAAGGACCATGTTCAACCTATAAGCGAGGTGACATGGAGAAATGAAAGACCAAGCCTTCAACACATTTAGACATTTATTGAGGTGTCATGCAATGTATGCAAGTACCTGGTGGGTCAGACATTTCCAACTAATATATAGTGTATCCGAAAAATCGAAACGATAGTGCGAGCTAACGCGGTACAACGCCATCTGTTGGTACCGTGGTGAAAACAAGTAACTTTACTTACTTTTGTACTGACCGATTACACATCCTTGGCAAACTTGTACAGCCTGTGAATTTAATAGTTCTTATTATACAGGGTGTAAAAAAACTAAACGCAGACCCTGAAGCTACGCAATCTGAAAAGCAAACCAAGTCATATTAGATAATATTATAGCTGGGATATGATTTTTATTTTTGGGAGTCAAAAAAATATTATAATTCATAGCGCGCAATGTATAGCAGCCGGAGCGTGGGCCCACTGCTAAGATGGCAGATGGCTGCTAAGTTCAAAATTCGTCCGCGCAGGGCCGTAGGTACATTGCGTATTATAATTAAAAAAGTCTTATTATAAACGAAATAATAATAAAAACCACTATGTTTATGAGAAGAAAAGTTTTTAAGTAACCTTTGGCAACAGTTTTTGTAATAAAATGGAAAACAAAATTGTGACTTTGACCCTCAATATCTTCGGAACCAGCTGTTTCAGGTATGGTTCTAAAGAAAAAAATAATTCTAGTGATGGGAAATTGGGGACATTACGTGGTTTTCGGATCTGCATTTGTTTTTTTTACACCCGTTATATCAATGGTTTAAATAGATAATCCTGTCCAAATACAGTACTAACGGTGACATTCTACATAAGTATATAAGCTTTCCCATAAGTGCAGAGTCTCTGGCGACCCCACTAAATGAGCTCATACTGATGACGTCACGCGCCCCCCTGGCGACAGTTATCCATGTACAGTAGACCGCTGATCTACCTACCACATAACCTTAATTTTCCTTACTGATATTGAACTCTATGGTTAGGACTCTAAGTTGGAAATTGTTCAGGGATGTTTGCTGTATTTGGAGAGGTTATCCTTCGTTGTACAATGTGTAATCTAGAAGCGTGAAGTACTGCTAGGGTTGCCAACACTAATATATTATAATATACTATGTCATTACATTTAGTTGACCATAAATTGTAATATAATATACTTAAAAAAACTAGCTGACCCGGCAAACTTCGTTGTGCGTCAGATTAATTGTTTGGTTAATTTTACTGAAATAAGTTCAAGATTAGAATAGAATAGAATATGATTTATTGCTCAAACTGTGTACAATGTGCAGCTGGAAATACAGGTTAGAGGTAACAACAGTGTACCCATAACGGGCATGCAAATAAGGGCAATATAAGAATGTCGCAATCAACCAGTGCAAATTAATTTGCTTACTACTACGAATACACGATTTGGTTCTCTCATTTTATTTAATATTATAGATTGTAATAATGGTTATGCAGCCCTCCTAAAAAAACAACAAATAAAATAAAAAAAACACTCCAAAGTACTTACTCATTTACGCCGTCATTTTTTTTTTCAAAGTAATTACTCTTATTTATATGCTACATTTTTACAGCTAAGTACCTACTAAATTAGAAACGTCAGAATTTTATTAAAAAAACAAGTTGACGACCCTACAAAGGGCGCCATATCACAGGATACAATTTACTTAATCTTTTTGATGTTTTAACTTACTAGTCATCTCAATGGGCACTTTAATCTTAATAATAAATAATAAATAAATAGGTACAACACCACATACACGCTTCTGATCCCAATGTAAGTAGGTAATTACTGGACGACCTCCGTGGCGGAGTGGCGTACACACCGGTTTTCAAGGTGTCGCCTGCTCCGAGGTCCCGGGTTCGATTCCCGGACGGGTCAATGTAGAAAAAATGAGTTTTTCTACATTTTCTCGGGTCTGGGTGTTTGTGGTACCTTCGTTGTTTCTGGTTTCCAAAATACGAGTGCTTTAAGTAGTTATTCAAATTGGTATCAGAACAATGTATGTGATGTTGTCCACATTTATTTATTTATTTATTAATTATTACAGTACTTACATATATTGTACCTACATAACATGAAACAACGAAACCACAAATACCTATAGATCCGAGACAGTAAAGTAAGTAGTTTCTAATTCTAGTTTAACCCATCCGGGAATCGAACCTCGACCTCGGAGCTGGCAACACCATGAAAACCGGACTCCACGGAGGAGGTATAAGTAGAAAAAAGTATTTTTCTTTTATTTTCTGTAGTCTTGAGTGCTTGTGGTACCTTCGTGGTTCCTGACTTCCACAAAAACAAGCGCTTTAATGGGATCAGTAAAATCAGTTTTATTTCTGCAAATAGGCCCCAGGAGGCGCTTTTACACGTCCCAATATTTAAACCTACTACTGCTTCGGGACAAGTCTGGGCTAGTGCCGAGAAGAAGCATCGCTAGAAACTCGGTCACTACTGTCATGATGAGAGTCATTCAGACCATTGTCATCGTGATCAGAGCAATGTTTGTATGTTGTCCACATTTATTATAAGTTTTTATTATAGGTCCAGTGGTCTTACCCCCGTATTTATAAAAAAGTAATTACTTATTGCTTAAGAAAGTCATAACTTACGTGTTCATACCTAGTCCTTAAGTGAAAGAAATTGGTCACCATTAATAGTCATATTATTTGGCTGAAAATGCTAGTTTTGGTAGTTATAACTTCTAGTTATTTCTTGATTAAGGCATACAAATTGTCTTTCAAGTAATTACTTTTACTTGTTTATAAATACGGGGGTTAGTACCGGGCCTAGATCCCGGGTCCCGGATTCAATCCCCGGGTCGGACAACAAGAGTTTTTTTATTTTATTTATTTATTTCAGGCAACAAAAGGCCCATACAACATATACCTTACAATCTAACATACATATAATTAATTAATAAATACATATAATTTTAATTTTCGAACATGGTTCGGGTTTGTGATCACTTACCCGTATTTAACAAGCGTGGTGATTATGCATGTACCCGTCATTGCTGTGGTAACTTGAATTCAATGATGGAGGCCTTTGCCCTGCAGTGGGATGATTATAGGCTGTTAAATTTAATGTTTTGTTAAATTCACGCGAACACTTTACAATTACTTTTTGTACTTCCCTAAACCATATTTTAACGTGATTGCCGTATTCGTCGGTCGTGTACCCAATCAGAGGGCCGTATTCATAACCCGAGTGACGTCAGCATGATTTACAGCGTTCGGAGTCGGAGGGATGGAGTGTATGATGAGTTTAACCACAATCCGAGTGAGAAATGAGACCGCCACCCGATTTAATCGGTTTGATTACTGTGACAACGGACATGTTAAGTTAGGTTGCTTCAAAAACTGTGAAAACTCTTTTAATTTTAGACTTACTACGAAAATACAAAATACAAATACAAATACAAGAATATTTATTCATAACAAACTAGCTTTTCACCCGAGGCTCTGCCCGATACAAAATATTACCTATATATTCTCATGATCTTTGTTCTAAAATTACAACTAAATCGTTTCAGTACTATAGGAGTGAAAGCGTAACAAACAGACAGAGGTTGAAGTGTACGAAAGGGTGCGCAGGACATAACCTAACCCAAACTTTTTTTTTTCACTCGAGGCAAATGCGTTACGCATCATCACTACTGCCCCGGGGGAGGGCAGGGCGGTATGTGGGACTCCCGGCGCCCTGAAAAGGGCGCTGCTCCTGGGAATGGGACCCAGGGGTATACCCACTAAAAACCTCGCGTCGCCCGCCGCGCTGACTGAGGGCAGGGTCTGTGGTGACTCGACAGTCCACGGACTCCACCAGCGGCCACCTCCACCCTGAAAAGGGCAGACCTCCTCAGAGGGGGTGCTGTGACGACACCCCACTCCTACCTCTGGACGACGCGCTGGGCGAACAGCGCGCCGTCCTGGTCCCATGTGCTAGGCAGCTGGTGGCCCCGCACCTGCAGCCCGGGACCCTGGCGGGGCCTGCGACTCCGCCTACGCCGACGGAGGCGGAGAGAGTGCGGATCCCGCTCTCTTTCCCTCTCGGCGACCTCCTTCTGCGACATGACGTCGTCGCAGAAGGTGGCCACCGCCTCCCAAGCCTGCTCGCTGCGAACCATCTCCGACATGATGGCCGGCAGCGAGAGGACTCCCCCTCCCAGGGCCGCGGTTAGCACCGACCGCGGCCCGCTCCACGCGGGGCACTCCACCAGCGTGTGGTGCGCGGTGTCTTCCGCGCAACCACAGTGGTGGCATCCCTGGGTCGGCTCCTTCACGGCGACCAGACACAAATATCTCCCGAAGCATCCATGCCCCGAGAGAATCTGCGTCATCCGGAAGGAAAGCGAACCATGCCGCCTCTCGATCCACCCCTTGAGGATGGGGTGGATCGCTTCGAGGATACGGCGTCGGGAGCTAGCTAGTGGAGTGCTCAGCCGCTCCTCGATGGACCGCGTCCACCGGTCCAAGGAGGCCTCGTGGGCCTCCCTACGCCACCGCACCACCGTGTCGTGCGGAGGCCGGTTTCTTTGGCTTCGGGCATCCGCCGCCCGCCAGTACATCGACCCCTGCACCTCCGCCTCCAGGTCCCATGGAAGGGACCCGGCGAGTGCACACGCCACCTGGTGCGAGCTGGTGCGGTAGCCTCTCACCACTCGAACCGCCATAACCCTCTGTGCGCTGTGCAGGAGGGCCCTATGGCGGTTCTTGAGGGACGCCGCCCATATTGGAGCCCCGTAAAGGGCCATCGACCTCACCACCATCATGTATAGACGGCGGCAAGAGTCTCCGGCCCCCTCCACGTTGGGCAGCAGGCGACTCAGTGCGCCTGCTGTCCTCACCAATTTGGGGACCAACGCTGAGAAGTGGTCCCCAAAGTCCCATCTGCTGTCAAGAATGACGCCGAGATATTTCAGCGTCTTCTTGACAGGAATGGGAGTACCGCCCACCACAATGTTGGCGCTGGCAGGTGGTCCACGCCGAGAACCTAACCTAAACCTAACCTAACCTATTTCCAGCGCAATCGTTTCTGTCACTAAATGTATCATAGTCAGCTTTTTGACAAAAGATTTGCATTTTTTTCACATATGTCAAATGAAACGCGTTTTATGTATGGTGCTTACACTATTATCGAAAAAGAAACTTGCTTACAAAGTCCAGTAGGTTAGGAAAAGTATAGGTTAGGTTAGGTTAGAACAGTGACCATACAAAGGCGTGAAGGCGAGACAGCGATGCGAGCGCAGCGAGCGTAGCGAACGTGCCGCGGGAGCGGCCGCCAAGCGCCTCAAAAATACAAAAAAAAAACGATTAATGATTCCTAACCTAAATTCTATTAAAATACTTTTTTTACCGCGCGCCTCCCTAACTTTACTGGGGGGGGGGGGGGGGGGTTTCCCCCCCCCCCCCCGCCCCACTCGCCCTCCCCCGCCCCTTAACTCTACGGTCCAAGTCCTAAACTTTTAGTGACAGAAACAATTGCGCTGGAAATAGGTTAGGTTTAGGTTAGGTTTAGCGCACCCTTTGCGACACTCTGACCCAGACAGAGTTAAAAGTTTAGACAAAAGTCCTCAGTAAATGAGCTTTGGGGGATTTTGAACTTTTGGGTGTTTTTAAAATTCCTAATAGTGTTCTAAGATAAATTAAACTCATGTTAACAATAATAATTGCCTATAGAAATAAGATACAGTATCAAAACTATCAAGTTATTAAAGTTAAATATACACTAAGATATAAACATGACAGTAGTCACCTAAATTAATTTTTTTCTGATTAGTGTGGTGAAAGTATCTAGGAAGGTGTTAAGAAGCGGAAATCATTAGCAAAATAATTTTCTCAATCCATAATTAAATCTGACAAAGCACAATAACCCAGGTTTGAGTGACTGAAAACGAATCGAAGCACTGATGACCTCATCAAGAGCGGTTTAAAAGTAAGCCATTTTTAAAACATCAGCCGTTATTGAAGGAAATCTCAAGAATGCCGCCCTTACTCAAGACCTCCGCTTAGAATTGATAGTGTCCTAAACAATAGCCTCTTCCCTCACAAAGGGAGGTCAAGAGCCCTCCACCTGCGGACCAATTAAACACGAGTCTTCAAGTATAGTCGGTTCAAAAATATTATGACAATAATTGTTGCAATGTTGACGACTTTTTGGTCTAAAAGTAAAGTTTAATCCGATCAGCACTGTTTCATGTATTGTCGACATAACAATTAGCATCACTCTTTCTCCGCTCTGGGGTGTCGTGAAAGGTGACTACAAAAGTTCGTACTACCAGAAGTCGGTTCGTTTTGTGCGAACTATTTATTTATTTATTTATTTATTTATTTATTCATAACAAAGAACAGAAATAGTGAAATACAATACATATAACGCAGTAAGACTAATACAGAATAGAATGAAATCTCTGACCTCCATGCTAGGATTAAACCTGTATGACGGAGTTCAGACCACTGAGGGTGACCGAACTGAGGGCACAATAAAAACCTTGTGGTTTATTGCATTTACCACCTTGTGTCCTGATATTTGGTGAGCAGGCTTAGCAAACTATTTACAAGAAATCTGCAATAAAAGCAAGTTAATTTTCAAACTCCTCTCCGAGATCTCGGTTACAATCTGTGCGGACTGAGGGACTACACGTTAAGGGCTGTATTTTTATTATTATAGGATCGTTTCTACATTTGTTTTAAGACATTTACAAAACATTGGTAGTTTTTTTGCGAATCCCAGGGTTGGTCCCTCGGTCCACACGCACATGAAAACTGAATTCAAGGAATTGTTTATTTAAAAACTTATGCACTAGTAATTTTAAAAATCCATGCAGAGATCAATGTTAAGGGAACTACTGAGCTATGTGCTACCTCCAATTGATTTTTATTACTTCTACACAAAACAAATTCACAAAAAACTAGAACACTATTACCATAGCAAATTACCTCTAGTATTTTATTGAATCACAGTAAACTTTTCGTTCAGTTGTTTAGTCGAATTTTTTGTCAGAGCCAATCCTCACCTCTTTCCTCGGTTATCTGACATAGTTACACGCAACCGTCGAGATCAATGCAAGCTTAAAAAGAGTGTAGTATGCATGGCTCCTAAAAATTATAATAAAATTCCTCAGACATATAAATTACTTAACAACAATCGGTTTAAAAATAAATTTAAAAATCTTTTAATTGAAAAATGCTACTATACTACGAGTATAACTGACTTCTTTAACGATAAATTTTGACATACAATAATAATAATGTAATAATCAATGTTAATTTCTATAATATTATATTCAAATTAATAAAATTTTACATGCAACAATAAATAATGTAATAATGAGTAATAGTTTTTTCTAAATATTCTATTTCAAATTGTGGCTGTGTATGTAATGCTTTGATGTAATGTAATAATTTAACTAACTTTGTAATATTGATAGGCTAATGTTAAATTAAATCTAACAAATTTAACACTATACATTTTACACACCGAATATCGGTAAGGCATGTTGATACTAACGACACTTATTTATTTATTTATTTATTTTATTTTATTTATTTATTTAAGGACAGCCAACAAAGCATACACTATGACAATATAAATATCTTTCTTAATTAACATTTTGTAGTGTTGCCTTAATTAAAGGCTACCACGACATGCACAACTTATATAAAAACGTGGAAACCGACATGAATCCTATTTTACCTTAATCAAAATTTAATAGATTTTCTTTTCCTAAATTAACGAGGACATATGTTCACATAGTGAAGATTTAAATCTGCGTTGCGAATAAGACATGTCAATGTCAATCTGAGACGAGCGCAAAAATTTACTAAATTGCGACTGTATCCTGTTAACTGTCGAGAAGTGCCCCAACTTGGTCCTGAAACCCCTACTTTTGAAGGGTAAATATCTAGACAGCCGAGCTAGTTTATACGGTACGTTTAAGTTAATTTGTTTTAATAACTCAGAACAGTCAATAAAATTATTAATTAATTTATATAAAAACCTTATACCAGTATATCTCTGCCCATGCAATGCATATCTCACACATGTTTTCGTAAATAAAATTATCTTATCTTATCTTATTTGTCGCTAACACACACAGCGGCCGCTTTAAGCAATAACGTACAATACGAAAGAATGCCAGAATGAAAAGCAGTTAATGTTAGTTATACAAAAAATACTAGGGGTAATTTGCTAAGGTAATACTGTTCTAGTTTTTTGAGAATTGCTTTGTTTAGAAGTAATAAAATTAAATCAATTGGGGACGGTACACAGCTCTAGTAGTCCCTTTAAGGGAGAAATTTGTACATTCTATGGTTGATAAACATTATCATGTTGTTGACTGTACATAGCCGCCTTTTAGAATGTGAGTGAAATTAGTCGAGCTTATGTTTCGAACGTCTCGCGTCTGTGTGAAAAATTTTAATAAAATATTGCAAATTAATACGCTGACATGAGCCAAATTCAGCTCAATGAAGATTGTTTTGCTTTAAGCCTATGGCTCGTATTGTTGCCAAATTCTATGTAGTTGTAATTGATCATGTTTTTTTGACCAGGTAGTTGTTTCCAAAACACAATTCTAAAAACTTTTCTCGATAGAAAATAATCTCAAAGTAGCCTCCGAAAATACATAAATTACCATTTTTCTCAGCAGTCCGTGTAACAATGATAATAAAATTTTGCTATATTGTATATTACATGTTGCTTAAGCAAATGGCTGATTTGAATTTTTAATAAAATTTCAATTTTAAATTGCACAACGAATTTTGTTGTTTGGCACTTAGGCCCTTCTATTCCATGCGCTTTTTCTCTGTCACTCCTACGGGAAACGACAGTGATAGCTGCGGCGCATTGCAAAGAAATTCAAAGACGAATAAATTTGTGGGCGTATTTTTTGCTCAAGGTCATCGGCTGCAGTCAGCGTCTTAAGCATGAATTAAAATTAAGTAAGTTTAAGCGAATATGTTCCATAGGATTTCATACAATAAAATCTAGAATTAGATTGAATGAAACACATACATATTAATAAAAATATTGAATTTATTGTCGTATCACATTGTTTAGTCATAATAGATTAAAAATACAATACTTATGTCTAATATAATAATTTCCTTACACAATAATGATATGCAGTATTATAATAATTACATAGGTTGTCTGGAAATATTGAACTCAATAATCAACATCAATGTCGGCGCGCTAAATTTCTGGTTACCCCAAAGATAAGAACAAATTATGGTAGAAAAATGATCACGTATGAAGGAGCACAACTTTATAACCAGCTACCGTCTAATATTAAAAGTAAAACTTTTGATGATGTTTTAAAATCAAAACTGGCCGAATATATTCTCGAAAAGTATTTTTATTTTCATTGATTTTACTGTTTTCTTATCTATATATATAAAAATAAAAACTGATTTAATGACTGACTGACTGACATATCAACGCACAGCCCAAACTACTGGGATTAAAAATCTGAAAATTTTCACAGTGCTTCCTTTTATAGTGTAGGTGAGCACTAAGAAAGGAATTTTGGAAATTCTGCCTCTAAAGGGGTAAAAAGGGCCCCATAAGTTTGTATGAAACTCCGTCAGTTTTGAAGCTAAGTCGATGAAAATTAGTATCCAGCTACCTGATTAGAAATTATGAATGACGTCTTTCAGGATTTTTGGAAATTTAATCTTTAAGGTGATAAAAAATGGGGGCTAAGTTTGTTCGGTTCCGCGTTATATCCATACTCTTTACATATTTGTACTCTCTGACTTCACTTAGTTTGTTATGACATTCAATGTGTCAATCAGAAAATAAATATCATTTCTTACAAATAGAATAGTATTATTTTAGAATTTAATAATAGGCGCCGAAATGGATGAATTAAACTAAGGTAAAATGTACACGAACTTTATTAAAGGCTGCATTATAAAATTCAGCAACCAGATACAAACCCTACGATAAATTTCTGATTATGAATTAAAATTAGTGAGTGACCAGTGACAAAATTACCACCACACACACAGTTGGAAAGTGTGATTGAAGGAAAAAATAACCTTCAAGAAATTACAACACAGCTTAAACTAAAACTGCAGAGTTTGAATTCGATAGCACGAAACAATTCCATGTATGCAGAAGGTACTGAGGAGCAAAGATCGGTCACAAACAAACCTTAGGACATCTTAATTGAACTCAGTACCATTAGACAAGGACGAAACATTCAAAAACATCATTAAACGGTTGGATACTTACTTAAAACTGAACAGATATGATGATATCGCTACAAGGAAATGCACGTTTCTAACATTTTTGAGCCCAGAATTACATCAGAAAACGTATTATATTATACTAGCTGATGCCCGTGGCTTCGCGCGCGTGGTATTTTTATCTGTTACACAGTTTTTGTCATGACTCAACCCCCTCTCCTCCACTCTGTTCCTCCACTTCCTTTGCCTACGGTGCCGGGGGTGGCCATCTCGAGCGAGGTGGTGGTGGGCACTTAGTGGGAGCCAATACGTCGTTGCCGGCTTACCGGGGCCCGTTGATACATAAGTTGGATGAAAGTGGCCGATTTATACTATCGTTTTAGGGATCCGGTTTGTTTCTCCTAGCGTATTGTGGTCCAAGCGAGCTCGCACCACATCTGTTTGCATTTACATGAAATCTGAAGTACAACATCATTTGAAGCTTAAAAAACTATCAATGCTGTAGTACAACAAACCATTCAAAGCAGCTTGCAAGGCTTTATTCGAATATGATCAACACTGGCGTAGAGCCCTGGAAGAAGTGGCCCTGTGTAAAAAACCAAATTCTTAGTTTCCAACCAAGTAGGTAAATCCATTTTTCTCGATCCATAAGCGATAAAAAGGCGATTTTACTAAGACAATTTGCTTGCATCCTACGTTTGGATAAAAGACCTAGATCGGACGGTGGACGTCGGACCTAGACGGTGTAGTACCAGCATCGGTGTAGAGCTCTGGAAAAGGCAGTCCTATGTCATTGTCCCTTTATAATCGATAGACGAAGTTACAAGTACTTCAATTTGATATTAAACACAAATAATCAACCATACAATTTTCCACCGTTTTTCACAACTTATAAACAACATTACAAAATTTATACAACATCTATACTAATATTATAAAGCTGAAGAGTTTGTTTGTTTGTTTCTTTAAACGCACTAATCTCAGAGAGTACCTGGTTCGAAAATGAAAAAATGATTTTGTTTTTTGGATAGTCCATTTATCGAGGAAGGCTTTAGGCTAAATATAACATCACGCTACAACCAATAGGAGCGTAGAATCAGTGAAAAATGTTGCAAAAATTATCGCGATCATAATAACAGAAATTGACGCGGACGAAGTCGCGAGCAACAGCTAGTTTGTTCATATAACTAATTTACCTGGTTAAGCTCGGACGAAACAAATGTAGTTTTATAAGCAAGCGTTGTTCTCATGTAAGTGACTGTATATTGTCTTTTATGAGAATAAAATATCTTTAAACCTAATGTCGCAAGTTTTATTCTATACAATAAGAAGTAAAAAACCGGCTGTAATCATCCGCAGGGCAAAGGCATCATTGAATTCAAGTTACCACAACAATGATGGGTGAACTGTCATAATCACCACGCTTGCGAAATGCGGGTTGGTGATCACAAACCCGAGCAATGCTCAAAAATTCATAACTTATTACCCAACCAAGGGATTGAACATACGACCCCGTGATCTTAGACCGGTACTCAAATTACTAGACCAAACGGGGTGTCCATACATAATTTACCTAAAATTCACTTTTTCTAAAAATTTCACTTTTTTTATCCAAACAACCTGCACAGTTCACTATAAAATTATAAAACATTAAGAATATAACTAACATTTATTACCTACATAATACTATCAGAGTATAATATAGTTAGTGGTTATAAATCATAAAAAATAGCTTACTAAATTAAACCTTAAACATAGGTCATAACTTCATAAGAATACAATTTGGACAATCACGAGTGTCGAGTATACAAAAGAAATATAAATAAGCAGCAAGAAATAACTTAATATTACCAATATAAACCTTTCTGTCATACAGTCAACGAATAAATACGCCCAATTATAGTCATGGTCCCAAAATGACACAAAATCTACAGGATACAATTAATTCTGCAAGGGACGTCTTCCAGTACTTCCAGATTCTAACTCTAGAAAGCTTTTACGGTCAGTCCCAATAATTAATTTATCGCCAGTTTTGACATTTCGGAGATAGGAAACAGTTTCTATCTCTGATTTTGCCGTCCAGAGAAACAAAGACAGAAGTTGTTTTCTATCTCCGATATGGCAAAACTAAAGATAGATAGGTTCTAGGAATCTCTGCATTGTCCTATCCGGTAATCGATCCCCCGACCTCGGAGACGGTGATTATTGAAACCGGTGTATACGCCGCAACCACAGACAACAGCGGTCCGTTTGAAGCGGAAGCACTTAAATAATACTTTAAACGTCAATTTCTATTGCCCTACAAAGGCCACAATGTAATTTCATTTATACAATAACATCAATAAACTATTACACAATAAAAAAAAATTCTAAGTCCTACTCCATACCAATTTTTTATCTGTGTGCCAATTTTCATTCAGATCTGTTTAACTCTTCTGGCGTTTTTGAATGATAAACATCCATACAAACATTCACATTCATAATATTAGTAAGGTTAATATTAAAATTAATTTCTGTTACTTTAGTTTAGAAAAATACTAATACATAGTTTACTAACAGCATCTCTATTTAAATAACTATAGAAACACACAGATAGTCCTGTTCAAATACAACATTCTTTTCATGAGGCTAACATTTTCATCATAAGGAAAAGGAAATGGAACAGATACACAGACACAGTCATGGACAAAAATGATACTTGCAAGCCAATAGAAACCACGTAGCTGGAAATTCGACCTTACGTACATGACATTAAGTCGAATACTAAGTTGTAAGAGCACCGAAATGATCTCGCGTTCGTGGCGGTTATTTGGACGTAATTAGGGGGTTTTTCGGTCTCTGACTCGATGATGACGGAAACTTGATGATCCGAAAGAAATCGCTTTCCTAGTAAAATGCGGGAGCACTGATCAGTGCTCTCGTGACCTGCGACACTTTTACTCGATTTTGAAGTAAAATGCCTTGAAATATAGTTTAAGCACCGCATCGAAAATGAGGTCATCTATACTAATATAATATAATATAATAATATCATAAGAGGAAAGATTTGTATTTTTGTGTATGTATGTTTGTAATGAATAAACTCAAAAACTACTTGTGCCATGTTCAAAAATTCTTCACAATTGGAAAGCTACATTCATTGCTAGAAAAGATTAGGGATCCTTACTAAAACTTAACGGGTCCACCCGTGCGAAGCCGAGACGGGCCGCTAGTCTAATTATAAATATACCTGTATAATCTTTTAAAACTTTCATATCCAAAAAACTGATAGTCATATAGAACTTTATTCATAATCTAAGCATTTAACCTTTAAACCGGCAGAGATCCTTATAATTTTCATTATTTTCAATTTCATTCTTATCATAAGAGTATAAAGTTAAAACTACGATGGCAACAATCCATCGGTCTGCCATCACCGGTGAAATGGTTACAAAAACACTCATTAACTTACAGCAAAATATTAGCTAACGTAAAAAATAAATACAAGACGGCATGTTTTACCATAAAAATAATACATTAGCTTAATTAAATGTTATATAGATAGGAAAATGGTAGTACAAACCAAAGCTAGTCAAAAATGTCATAGAAAATGGTCCCAAATTGAATGTTGTACGAAAATAATAACAAATCAAAAACCTGACATATATTTTTAAATTTGCCATATTTTTTTTATTTATTTGCCATATTATCTGTATGCAATATGTTTTTATTCGGAAACATTACCTATCACACTGCACATTCATATGTAATTTTATTTTAATACTGTCATCCATTCACTTCTTATGATCTGATAACATTAAATAAAGATAACCCAAATAATCATTACAAAAAACTTACTATTGCGTACTATTTTTTTTCCTAATCAGTGCACTCATAATTGATTAATTTCTACCAAAGAAGGCGTCCTACCTAAATAGTCACTAAAATCACAAAACATGTAGGTACAGTAGTCAATCTCATGTACTTTTCACGACTACGCTTGTCGGTCGCGCTAGGGCCGCCAAATTTTGAACTAACTTTTTATTTGTCCCATTTTTTCACAAAAAAGAGACTCATACGAGGCACTCGCACTAGCACTGGTCCCAACGGGTCCGAGAGATCGTGTCCGGTGTTCCAACATATCGTGACGGTGTCGCACTCTGTATACTATAGGTTGTCTGCTGTGCCTATTGGTTTTATGCTACAACAAGGGACTCAATATTTATCATATTTTTTTAACTACGTCAACTAACCTATTTTAAAATGTCAAAATTAAGACTTAGTCTCGAGTAAACGCGGTATCTGTCAGTACCTCTCGTTCTGCCACTATGGGGAGAGAGCGAGAGATGATTTAAACTGTCACTTACCAACTCCACGAAAGTTCTAGAAAAATATATATATTATCTTATAATACTTTCATAGCGAAGTGGAGGTTACCGACTTCAGTCCTCGCACCAGTATCGTAGGGGAAAGGTCTTTCGTGAACTCGTCCAGAATCTATAAAAAAACACGTTTAATATTAATTGATGTTACTGAAAACAAGTCTTTTCTATGTATACAAGACAAAACTTTATTCATATAAGCATTCATGAACATGTTTAGAGTAATTTTTAAGAAAATATATTATATCTGGTGTATATTTTAACTATAATTCCATGATTATACATGTCTGTACTTTAAATTGTTTTTTTTTTAACTTTGAAAACGCTGTCGACCATGTTATGACGTCATAACATGGTCGACAGCGTTTTCAAAGTATAGGGACCATAGGGATCTAATCAAACTTCATACCGGATCTCACTAGTGAACTTCGTTAAGTAGCCTATGCTTTGACTTTGACATTTATAAAACAAGTGTCTAAGTGTAGTGTTTAATTGAAAGAAAAAAATTCTTAGCGTTCAATTTCCTTTGTCGTTCATAAAATTATCTAAAGCTAAATTACCTTCAAGTAGTGTTCACAGACAGCGAATATTTATTCGTTACTAAAAGCGACTCATGCGTTAAATTATGCAAAGCCAAATTCCAGATTCCTTTAAACTACTACACTCAGACAAAACCTTGCAACACAATCTAAAAAACTTATTCATTTGAAAGAGTTACTATAAGGCAGAAGAATTTTTGTCAGACAAATTAAAATAACTTTGTATATCTATGTTATATTCTTAAATTGCTGTAAAGTTGCAAGTTGCACGAGACCTACACGTTTTAAATTAATATTTGCTAACCCCATACCCTAATAGAGTTTGTAATTTAGCTCTGTGTATGTACAGACAGCGGCAGGTCAACCTACCCAAAAAGTTAAATGTCATTGAATTGATTTTCAACTTTGAAGTCGAACAAATAGAGTTCAATATCAATAGAGAAAATTTGACGTTCTGTGATAGGTTGACGTGAGCTGTTGTCTGTATTATTCGCAGAAAGGTGATTCTTGCGTTTAATTTCCGTTCCCATACAATTATACATTCCTTAAGTGGCGTGCAACTGGAGAGGCCTATTTCCAGCAGTGGACAGCGATAGGCTGATGATGATGAAAGTTAAGATGTTACCTTCAAGTAAATACCAAAGGCGATTCTCGTGTTTATTTCCCGATACATATTATACAACCTGATAGTTCAAAGTTATCTTCAAGCAAATAATACAACCCGATAGTTAACACATTACCTTCAAGTACTATTCGCATACTATGCGTTCTATGCGTTTATTTCCCGTTCCCAAATAACAATACAACTCGAAAGTTATGATGTTACCTTCAAGTAAATACCGAAGACGATTCTTGCGTTTAATAATTATACAGCTCGATAGTTACAACTTACATCTTCAAGCAAATAACACATCCAGATAGTTAAATTACCTTCAAGTACTGTTCGCAGACGGCGTCGCTCTCCGGCGTGGCGGCGGCGGGCAGCGGCGGCGGCGGCGGCAGCTGCACGAACGTTACGGCGGTACCGTCCGCGCAGCGTTTCTTGAGGATATTGTTCACGCTGAGGATGCAATACTCATTAACATATCGATTATAGTCCTTAAAATATAGCTTGATTAGAACGACACCTGTCAAACTGAGGTGACTAGTGATGGGACTGACTCGATTGATCAAACGAAAAAAAAAAACAGTTATGTCGAATAAAATAAAACGAAAATCAGATATATTAAGTTTTAACAGTAAGTCAGTATTGTGATCATTATCAGATTAATTGGGACAATCATGATTTTTTTTATTGCATATAGGTAGTATTTAACAAATTTGAAATTTATTCGTAAACTATTAATAATTTCAATATTTTGATGTTCTTAACATCAACCAATGCTCATTAAATCATTTGTAACATTTATTTTACATTACTTGGATTTTGAAATATTGTTAGTCTGTCGATTTGTCTATTTCACGTCATCACTAGCGATTATGAAAAATGACGTCAAGGTTACGTCTTTTAAAGTTACGTGTAATTTTTGTGACTGGATTAGTTTAATGTTTTTAACTTTAAATACCTGTTTTATATAATTAAATTGATTTACATGTACAGCAATATTTTTCGAGTGCAAATGTGTTTTACTTGTGTGACGCTGGTACAAAGTTACGTCGTCTTCTTCAGTGAGAACTGTCATTTTGGATCAGTGGTAGTAAACGCTGCTTCTGAACCATGGGTCGCGAGTTCGATCGCCGCACAGTAGATGATTGTGTGCATGAACATGTCTGTTTGTACTGGTCTGAGTGTTTTTATGTTTACTAATATTATAAAGCTAAAGAATTTGTTTTGTTTGTTTGTTTGTTTGAACACGCTAATCTCAGGAAATATTAGTCCGATTTGAACAAATCTTTTTGTGTTAGATAGTCCATTTATTGAGAAAGGCTTTAGGCTTTATAACATAACGCTGCGACCAATAGGAGCGAAGCATCAGTAAAAATTGTTGGAAAAACGGGTAAAATTATTCATATTAATCGCGATCATAATAACAGAATTGACGCGGACGAAGTCGCGGGCAACAGCTAGTATGTATAATAAGTAAAAAGGGTGTAAGGTAAATGGTCTATCAAGCTGGTACCAGCCATTGTAATAGTGAAGTCAGAAATTGAACATCATATTTTTTTTATACAAACTGAATTCTAAAGAGTGCTTTCAGCTCGAGCTTCAAAACCGTTTCGAAGCCCTTCAGAACAGCATCGATGTGGACGATCTATACAACATGGTGGTGGATACTGTCCGTACGGTAGGGTCTAAGTACTTTAAAATCCGCCTTCCCAAATCAAAGAAACTTTCCAGTCAGACTCTCCTACTCATGGATCAGAGAAACGAAATGAGGCTACAGAACTCAGCGGATGCCCATCGCTATCGGCAACTCAATAGACAGATATCAAATTTTTTGAAGAGCGACCTTCGTCAATTTAATACCCGACGTATTAAAGAGGCCATTGAGCGGAACAAAGGCTTCAAAGTGTTCGCCAGAGATCTGTCTATTGGGCAAAGCCAATTGACGAGGCTGAAAACTGAGACAGGTAGCATCATTACGTCAACATCTGAAATCCTGAGGGAGATTGAGAGTTTCTATGGACAGTTATACTCCACGAAAACACCTGTTGAAAGCAAGGCTAAAGACCCTAGAGCCAAGCTTACCCGACACTATTCTGAAGATATCCCGGACGTCAGCCTGTGCGAGATTAGAATGGCTCTCAAGCAGCTTAAAAACAACAAGGCGGCGGGTGATGACGGAATCACAACAGAGCTCCTTAGAGCGGGCGGTAAGCCGATACTTAAGGTCCTTCAGAAGCTCTTTAATTCTATCATCCTCGAGGGCAAAACGCCAAAGGCATGGGGCAGAGGCGATGTGATGCTGTTCTTCAAGAAGGGTGACAAAACTCTCTTGAAGAACTACAGACCCATCTCGCTTCTGAGCTATATCTATAAGTTGTTTTCGAGAGTCGTTACGAATCGTCTCACTCGCAGGTTCGACGACTTCCAACCTCCCGAACAAGCCGGGTTCCGAAAAGGCTATAGTACCATAGACCACATTCATACGCTGCGGCAAGTTATACAGAAGACTGAAGAGTATAACTTGCCACTTTGCTTAGCGTTCGTGGACTATGAGAAAGCCTTTGATTCGATTGAGACCTGGACAGTGCTGCAGTCTCTCCAAAGGTGCCAAATAGACTACAGGTACATCGAGGTACTAAAGTACTTATACGAAAACGCCACCATGTTGGTCCGATTACAGAACCAGAGCTCTAATCCGATCCAACAACAGCGAGGTGTGAGACAGGGAGACGTTATTTCTCCGAAACTGTTCACAGCAGGAGAACTAAAACAACCGACATCGCTCAAAGGATTGCATCGTTGAAGTGGCAGTGGGCGGGACACATAGCACGGCCGTTGGGGCGGAAAGGTTCTCGAATGGCGACCGCGTACCGGACGACGTTCCGTGGGCGGGCCCCCTACAAGGTGGACCGACGATCTGATCAAGGTCGCGGGAAGCCGCTGGATGCGGACAGCACAGGACCGATCGTTGTGGAGATCCTTGGGGGAGGCCTATGCCCAGCAGTGGGCGTCGTTCGGCTGATATGATGATGATGATAAATTCTAAAGATTCTGAGTGGTATGAATTTTTTTTTAAAAAAATGATGTTATCAAATTTCTGATTTCACCATAGTATTTACTAATGAGATGACAAGAATGACATCTGCGACAAGTAGGTGTTTGAATGATCGGCATCGCCGATTAGTCAGCCGACTAGTCGGCTATTGGAAAACCGATCAGTCGGTTAGTCGGCAAATACTATAGTCAGCCCATCACTAATTTATACCTGCCTGTAATACCATTTACCTAACAGTCTGTATATCGATGGTAATAATACTTACATCTGCATATAACTCAGCGGCACTCGCTGGTACACGTTGATCTCGTCCGCTTCCGAATCGTTGCCCCACTTGGGCACCTGGAGCGCCGGCCAGTCCGTCACCTAGGTTATAAAACAAATGTGTAAGAAAGAAAGAAAGAAACATTTCTTTTGGAGCTGCTTTTTAAGATATTTCCGATTATTTTTTGTTTTATTCATAACATTGTCTATAATATATATGTCTGTATATACAAAATAAAGTCGTGTTACTTACACCAGTTATAAGTCGAGAATACTGGACAGATTTTTACGATTTTTGTGTTTTTGGATTTCGAAAACCGTTGGAATGTTACGTTAAACATTTAATGTTTAATGTTACATTTAAAATTTTTCGACCACGCCATATGTTGACAATTACATTTAAGACGTCTAAACCAAATACAATTCTGAGGCGATACGAAGGAATAAAAAGAAAGAATTGGTTTTTTGACAGAATTAATACAAGAACGAAACACAAATCATTAATAAGTATATGCATAAAATATAAGTATTGTTGAGACTAATGTTTTAACATCACATATTGTTCTGACCTATAGAAAGTAACTGTTTCAAGCTTCTATTTTGTGGAAATCAGAACAACGAAACACAAACACCCAGACACAAGAAAATATACTAAAATACTTTTTTCGACTATATTAAGGAGGACTTGAACCCATAATCTCCCGCTTACCGGGCGACTGCAGTGACTTTTTTTTCAAGGAATTGTATTTACTTGCTTAAAAACAGTTTAAAAACAAAAAAAAAGTATTTTTTTATCTATATTTTATACGGATTTAGTGTTGATTCGAAATTGCAATCATACCCTTCAACTTTATTTATTTGTATAGATTTCGAACTCACCGTATGCGTAGTGGCATGTATCCTGAGCAGTTTCAGTAGCTCATCGAGTCTCTCCTGCGCGGAGCGGCCCGCGATATTCTGCACGGCCTCGGCGGACCCGCCCATCGCGCTCGACTGTCCTGCTACTGAAATGAAAACTGAATTCAATAATATACATTAAACTTGCTGACACCCAGGACTTCGTACGTGTTTTGAAATTAACACTATGTATTAAGATTTCCACGGGAACCGTACCTTTTCAAGGGATAGAAAGTTGCATATATATGTTATTCCAGCCAATAAACTAACACTGTCCTCAGTTTTATTCAGATCCATCGAGTCGTTTTAGCGCAAAAGAGTAACAAATATCCATACATTCTCACATACTTTTGTGTTTATAATATTAAGTAGGATGTCAGAGGTGGCGTTTTATTCGTTCCTAGGAGATGTACGACAGCTGTCTTCTTAATGACACATTTTTTTGTAAAAATGTGTTTGGCTTTATTAAAAATGGCATTATACTCTTTTCTTATTCATAACTGTTGCAGTTCTACGAGCCATACGTCGATGTACTTCAGATGCGACGATGGTACGGTGTATGCAGTCCACACGTGCTATTATTACTGTTTTTAAGAGGAAACACCACGGCCGTTTTTCCATATGAAATGAAATGAAATGAAATGAAATATTTTTATTTGTCCTTGAAGAAGGTACATTTTAGTTGTTACATAGAGTTGCGAACCTCTTCCTCAGCTAACCAATGTTGCATACAAATATATTCAATTTAGCTACAGTACATAATTATTTAATTAATTCAATCCTTTCTTAAAACACTTGCATTACTTATATTTTCACGCGGTAGTTAGGAAGAAAATTATGTCCATCAAAAACAGAATAATCGGCAGTCCCAATAGTATTCTAATGGTTCTGGCTAGCAGGTGGGACAGTGCGCTAAAGAGGCATTGGATTACCGCTCTGATTAACCCAAGTTCGCAGCATTTATTATATAAATTGATTAGCTCTTAAATAAATAAATGCATTTTCTACTAACATAGCTGTAAGTTAATTTTGTTACTAACGAATGGATCAATTGTTATCTGAATAAATAAATTATTATTATATTAAATTTCAATTTAGATTCTTCATGTAAATCAATGGCAATCTTATAAAATCAATCAATTATACTTAATGTCAATATTAAAGAAAAACAAATGTCAAAGCTAGTGTTAAAAAAAGAAAACAAATTCAAGCCTTACAAGGTACATGCATTGTTATAACAATTGTGCTTTAAATATTCGTCTACAGTGTAAAAGACATGTGTAATTAGCCATTTAAACAAATGTGTTTAGAACCTTTTACCAGTCAGTTCTTTAATTGTTTCAGGCAATTTATTATAAATGACCATACACATCCAGGCGACTTTTTTTTTTAAACGAGCACTTTTTGGGACAAAAGCTGACACCAAACTATTTCTATTCCTTGTGTTTCGTGGATAAATATCACGTGCCTGTTTGAAGTAATGTAGATTTTGTTTTACAAACTTGGCTATTTCATATATGTACAGGCATGGGACCGGCAAGATGTTTAATGATTTAAATAGAGTGGTACACGGTTCGTCTGGTGGAGCACCGCAGATTGCTCTGATGCACTTTTTTTGTGCAAGAAATACCTTTTTGATGTCCGTGCTATTGCCCCATATGATGAGACCATATCGTAGGATTGACTCCACATAGGCAAAGTATGCCGTAAGGGCTGTATTTTGTGATGCAACTTTAGTTAGTTTATAAAGTGCGAATGCAAACCTATTTATTTTACTACATATTTTTATAATTTGTTGTTTCCAGTCTAAGTTATGGTCAATCTCTATACCTAAAAACTTAGTCGCATTTGTCTCTTTTATATGTTTTCCCTGATAGTTAATATTTAATTGTTCATGAGTTACATTATTGAAATTTATATAGTAAGTTTTGTCAAAGTTTATTTTTAGATTGTTACCTTTAAGCCAATTAGTTATTGTATTAATCGTATTGTTTATGTCCTTAATATGTTCATTTAATGTCGAATTTTTGTCAGTAGTCACTATTATAGCAATATCGTCAGCAAATAGGATAGTCCCCTAACATAGATACAAACGTAGTCCCCTGTTTCCTCCCTGTATAAAGCCAGTAGAGCAATAATTTTTATTACAAAAATTTATGGCCACTATTAGCATGTTTCTATGTTTTCTGTTTTTTCATAAATTAATTAATAAAAAAGATATGAGCCCTCAAAAATCAAAAAAAATACGCCAGATTTTCCGCTGTGTTCAAACATCCAGAAAACAAATTTGGCTAAATTTTAGAAAAAAGGGAAACATACGGACACGGCCAAAGCCTTTCTTTAATTTTTAATGAAAAAAATATTTAAAAACGGTCTAGTTTTGGAAAAGTAATCGGGGGACTACGAAACGTTGATTTGGTGTGTTTTTAGTAGGTATTTTTTTCGGTCCAAGAAGCACTTGTCTCTATCACACTCTGCGGGGAATGCGTTTGGCACTGCGCGACAGGAATAGATTTTACAAATACCTATTTTTCAATTCTCTCGCCCTTAGTGTTTCCTCTTAAGGAAACTACTAGAG
The DNA here is from genome assembly GCA_949315895.1 of Anania crocealis. Classification (NCBI taxonomy): domain Eukaryota; kingdom Metazoa; phylum Arthropoda; class Insecta; order Lepidoptera; family Crambidae; genus Anania; species Anania crocealis. Next base: position 2,423,244 of record OX438874.1, on the reverse strand, counting down.
CTAAGTGCTGCCCTCAATTGATTTAATTTCATTGTCAGCTTTCGGTGCGATAACTGCGAAAAGTGATCGAGTACGAAGCAACCTGCGACCTTAGCGATACAACGGACATCAGAACGACTCTGCGAATTGGCGTTTAGTGTTGGATCAACGATATTAGCGACCCAAGGACTACAATATTTTGTGTTTTGGCTACTGTGATTGTGTTTGCGATCTGTTCATCGTCTAATAAATACATACTATGCATACTAAAATATTATAAATGGGAAAGTGTGTGTGTCTGTTTGTTTGTCCGTCTTTCAGGGCAAAACGGAGCGACGAATTGACGTGATTTTTTAAGTGGAGATACTTGAAGGAATGGAGAGTGACATGGGCTACTTGTTGTCTCTTTCTAACTCCCCACTTCCCTAAAATGGGATATGGAAGTTTGTATGGAGCATTCCGCGATTCTAAGGTAGAAAGCTAAAAAATTGATATGCTGTTTTTGATATCAGCCCCTTAATTTTTAAAAGAGGGGTTGAAATTTTATTGTTACCCGAATTTAACGCGAGCGAAGCCGCGGTGAAAAGCTAGTACAGTATACAGCCACTGGGATACTCACCGGGCCGCAGTAGGTGCGCCCGCAGCCTCAGCGAGCTGTAACGTAACTAACACTCACCGGGCCGCAGTAGGTGCGCCCGCAGCCTCAGCGAGCTGTAACGTAACTAACACTCACCGGGCCGCAGTAGGTGCGCCCGCAGCCTCAGCGAGCTGTAACGTAACTAACACTCACCGGGCCGCAGTAGGTGCGCCCGCAGCCTCAGCGAGCTGTAACGTAACTAACACTCACCGGGCCGCAGTAGGTGCGCCCGCAGCCTCAGCGAGCTGTAACGTAACTAACACTCACCGGGCCGCAGTAGGTGCGCCCGCAGCCTCAGCGAGCTGTAACGTAACTAACACTCACCGGGCCGCAGTAGGTGCGCCCGCAGCCTCAGCGAGCTGTAACGTAACTAACACTCACCGGGCCGCAGTAGGTGCGCCCGCAGCCTCAGCGAGCTGTAACGTAACTAACACTCACCGGGCCGCAGTAGGTGCGCCCGCAGCCTCAGCGAGCTGTAACGTAACTAACACTCACCGGGCCGCAGTAGGTGCGCCCGCAGCCTCAGCGAGCTGTAACGTAACTAACACTCACCGGGCCGCAGTAGGTGCGCCCGCAGCCTCAGCGAGCTGTAACGTAACTAACACTCACCGGGCCGCAGTAGGTGCGCCCGCAGCCTCAGCGAGCTGTAACGTAACTAACACTCACCGGGCCGCAGTAGGTGCGCCCGCAGCCTCAGCGAGCTGTAACGTAACTAACACTCACCGGGCCGCAGTGGGTGCGCCCGCAGCCTCAGCGAGCTGTAACGTAACTAACACTCACCGGGCCGCAGTAGGTGCGCCCGCAGCCTCAGCCGCTGCCAGCCGCGCGCCGAGCGCACGACGGCGGCGAGCTGTAACGCGAACAACGCTCGCACGCTGAACGCCTCCTCGCTCGACGGGGACAGGAGTTCCACTAGCCATACGTCGATGTACTTCAGATGCGACGATTTTCTGTAGCAACACATAGATACTGCCGTTAAGATCATTGGCTTAGGGAGAGTATGAAAAATTATAATTATTGATAAATAATATTCCCAAAAAATTATAATCCTAAGATTTTTAAAGCAAGAGTTAATAGGCTGCTTCTGGGTAAGCTTACTAAGCTTGCTCCATTTTAGGCTTCTTCTTAACCGTAGAGTTAAGTATGTCGTCAAGAGCCCATTCTTTATAAAAAAAAAAAAAAAAAATGTGGCGCAAGTGGACCCCAAAAGCCCCTATTTCAGCTCCAGAACAGGGCTCAAGTTCAAACCCGAGCCTTGGATATATGGCCCATGACTAAAAATTAGCTTAAAAGCTGTTTTTGATGTTAATTGGGACTTCTTCGAAATAATACAATTAATTTTTTTAGACCTAGCTCAATGCTCGCTACTTCGTTCGTGTGAACTTAAATTTGGCACGATCGGTGTTAGTTTATTGGCTGGACTAACATAAAGGCTACTTGTTATTCCGGGAAAAAGACTATATCCCGTGGGATAATTTTAAAACATAATTTTCATTTAATAGACCTGAATGCAATTTGGCACAGTGTCAATTTATTGGGTGGAATAACATTTAGGCTACTTTCTATTCCGGGAAAAGGACAATATCCCGTGGGATAATTTTAATACATTCAAAATTCCACGCGTACGAAGTCTCCAGCAATAGCTAATAAATAAGAAAAATCTATGGACTGAATAGAATCTTGCAAAATGTCAAGTGACAGCAAAATGACATAGTTTCAAAACGTCCAAGTCGCAAAACGTCCAAGTCGCAAAACGTCCAAGTCCAAAGTTTCTAAAGCAGTTATGAAATGAAAACTCTTACTTTTTTACTGTAACAGTTTCCTTTATTAAAACACTGTACCGTAACTGGAAGCTTTATATTGAGATAGCATTTCCGTTTCCCGTCGTTTGCCTACCTTTTTTAGTACGTAGTTTCCGGCTAAGTGGCGCCACCTGGCGGTCGTGCGCTTTTTATGTTTCTTAAAATTTGCGGCATACCATTTTGCTCATTGGCGTTTAGTTTACCGTCGTAACAACACGTTCACTGCAAGCCCTGTCTCTGTGATCGTTAAAATTCAGTGATATTATAATTCTCAGAGCAGAATTATTAACCAAGTGAGTTTTAAACTACTAAACGTTATAAACTACTACACAAATCTGGTAAGTCCTACCCTCATTATTTTTAAGTGAATAATGTATTTTATGTCAAGGAATTTTATTTTCAGTTTCCAATAGCAATTAAACACCTGACCGTTATTTGAAGCTTAAACATATAATGAGATAGGCCTATCTGTTTTCCGCACGTCTTACCTCTCTGTCTACCCTTGTAGCCCCCTCTCGCTCGCACACTTCCCCTCACTTCGCCACCAGCGCGGCCGCTCGCACGCTCTGGTCATTGGCGTCCTGTTTTCCGCTGCGCACGGTCGTGCTCAGGACTCAGTAAAATAATTTTGCAACTTCATTTCATTCTTCATACCGTTCCTGTTCCACGTAAGTGTTGAAGAGCTTTTCTTACCTTTATCTTTAAAAAATAATTAATCAAACTTTTAAAATTTTAAACAAACGGTGTTACCGTTCGGTACTTTTATGTACGTAAATTTTAGTAACCACCTACATATCTTTCAGGTTGCTTTAATTTGCGATTGTTTTGTGAATAATTTGTGTGGTTTTCTACCCTACATTTTTCAGCTCGCGATAACATGGAAAGTGACGAAAGTGTTTCAAATCCGGCCTCGACAGCCCCATGTGCTAGTGCTAGTGCTCCCGCTAATAGTGCCAATAAAAAACGATCGACTATTCGTCATCAGTCGCGAACTAGGTCTCGTTCGTCGAGTAGTATCTCATCTACCTCCTCTAGTAGCTCGAGTTCGTCGTCTTCGGACTCGACTCCTCAAAATCCGCGTCGCGTCACCGCAACAAAAAAAGGGGGGGCAAACGCAGCCATCGGCGACGGGATTCACGGAAATTTCGTAAATTAACACGTCAGGTAGATAAACTTCGAAATCAATTAACTTTTTGCAACAATAATTCTGTGCCTTGTTCCGCGGTACACTTTAACGAGAATCTAGTTGACGGAAACGTTAGTGGCGAACTTTACGAAGATTCGATTGTAAATTCGGTCGAGGTGCCGGCACCTGTTACTCAGTCAGATTTTACTTTTGAAATTGAGACGAAATTGAAAGAACCTAGTATTCCAAAGACCCCGCAGGAGTTTCTTCAGACGTTAAAGGATTTGCAACATTTGAATAGTAGTGATTGGTGCGAAGTTCGTTATGCGGAAACCCAAAAACTTTATAATTCTACCCCCGGTTTTGTCGATTTGGAGATTAATGAAGAAATCAAGGCGTATGATTCGTTACGCCATCTTGCTCACGCTGACAAGGCTTTCGCCGCCTTATCGTTCTGCATTCTTAAACAGCGCGAAGCTTTTCAAACTTCCGTCAGAAGTTTTTTGCAGTGGGTGCGTGGTTCGGATTTATCTTACGAAGGTAAGTATAAACGAAAAAGTTACAGAGCTATTTATGAAGGGCGATTTTTATAAAGTTTCTTCCGATCTATTGCAATTAACCTGCGGTCACCGAGCGGAAGTAATTCAAATGAGAAGGGATGGAATTACAAACCACGTGCGAGATCCCCTTGTCAAGGCCGCAATACGTAAGATCCCTCCGTCGTGTCAGCACGTGTTTAATGCGGAGTCACTAGCCACAGCACTAGAGAAGGCAGGAGGTGTTCGAAAAGCCTTCTTGCCTTTACAAAAGCCGGGCAGTACTGCTTCCGTTTCGCAAACGGGTCAAAGCAAGCCCACACGCCACCCCTCGCAGGGGCAGGCTTTACGTAACGTACCCTCGCAGGGTACTGCTCATGGATGTTGTGCGCCTGCGCATATTCCCCATGTTTACAATCAACCCTCGCAGGGTTGCTACAATGCCCGACCCTCGCAGGGTTATGGCTCTAATCAAAGCGATAATCGCCTATCATACTCTGGCGGCTCAAGAGGTTCCTTTCGAGGCAGAGGAGGTCGGCAAGGCTACAGGCAGCAAGACATCAAGAATAGCCGCAAGCGAGCCGCATCACCCTCTGAGAATTACAACCGGAACAAAAAACGTAAGTATTGACTATCAATCCCGAACATTCAGAGCGGGTCGTCTGGTCTTGTTTCACCGCCGGTGGAAGGAACTGGGCGCCCCGAGTTATTTGTTACAGATAATAAAAGGGTATCGCATACCCTTTTCTCATCGACCGCCACTTGTAGTACCTCTATTAAACGGAAGTCAGTTCAGCACGGTCCCATCAGATGCAATGACGTCCATAATCACCCAAATGCAACACCAGGGTGTATTAGATGTGGTCAAAGTCTCACCAAGTTTTGTGTCCACAATGTTTCTTGTGCCAAAGGACGACCGTTCGCACCGACCCATCTTCAACCTAGCAGCATTAAACAATTACGTAATCACCGACAGGTTCAGATTAATAAATGTCTATCGGGTCCCAGACTTCCTTCAACCAAACGATTGGATGTGCAAAATAGATCTGTCTCAGGCCTATTTTCACCTTCCCGTAGCTCCATCTCACAGACGGTTCCTACGTCTAATCTACAAAGGAAATTTAATGGAAATGACGTGTCTTCCATTCGGTCTATGCACGGCCCCCAAGGTATTTGCCTCCCTATCCAATTGGGTAGCTCAGACACTAAGGGATCAAGGGATTCGAATTATCGTCTACTTGGACGACTATCTGGTTGTGCATCAAAACCCACAGATATTACAGACTCATGTCCAAATCACAGTAGAGAGGTTGCAGTATCTCGGTTGGTTGGTGAATTTCGAAAAGTCCATACTCACACCTTGTCAATGCCTAGTCTACTTGGGTGTTCAGTGGGACACTCTATTCAACGAAAAGTCTCTTCCAGAGAAAAAGTGTCTGAATCTAATGTCCAAGATATCGACATCCCTAGAAGAGAGAGCTCTCGATTTGAAGGCCTTACAAAGCCTAGTGGGTCTATTAAACTTTGCAAGTTTTGTTGTGACAAGGGGCAGGCTTCACTTTCGAGCACTCCTCTCTTTCCTGAACACGGTCGCCAAGATGCCAGTTGCCAAACAGTTCATGATTCCGGTTCAGGCCCGGAAAGAGTTAACTTGGTGGTTGCAGAAACACCCTTGTCCGTCTCCGATTCACTTCGCGCCTCCAACGCATTTCCTAGCGACCGATGCCTCAGACCTAGCTTGGGAAGCGCAACTAGACGACCGTTCGTTCATGGGACTGTGGAACGAACAAGAACAACCGTTACATTGCAACCAGAAGGAACTTCTAGCATTACTCAAGATATTACAGGACCAGGGTCAGTCTCTGCGTCAATCCACGGTTTTATGGCAGTGCGACAACAGAACAGCTGTGGCTTTCATTCGCAAAGAAGGCGGCACAAAGTCAGTAGCTCTCTTGGACTTGACAATAGATATTTTCGAGGTTTTAGATCATTATCAAATTCACCTAGCCGCTCATCACATTCTCGGCAGATTCAACTCCCACGCAGATCATCTGTCTCGCTACCGATCTCCCCCAGAATAGCACCTTTTGCCTGCGTGCAGAGACCTGATTTTCAACAGATTCGGGGTTCCAGTAATAGACTTGTTTGCGTCGGAAGATGCGCATGTGGTGGCCAAATATGTGTCTCTGGACCAGAACGACGACCAAGCCTTATTCCACGACGCCTTTTCCCAGACTTGGAATTACCACCTAGCGTGGATATTTCCTCCTCCATATTTGATCCCCAAGGTCCTTACCCATCTCAATTCAGCCAAGGGCCTCTTTCTGTTAGTGGTGCCACGGTGGGAACGGGTTTTTTGGAGAGCCGATCTAAAATCTCGAGCGCTAGCTGCTCCTTTCACAATCAGGCATCTGAACCGCAATCTAGTAGACGTCTCGACGGGCCTTCCACCTCCCAAAGTTCAGGAAATGACGCTAGAAGTATGGAAATGTGGGGGTGGTGTCATAACCTAAATGATTAGGACAGTTCCCAACTGGACCTACTTTCATCATCCTGGCGTCCCTCTACACGTAATACATACAAAGCCGCATGGCAAAGATGGCTAGGATGGTGTAAAAAAGAAAAAGCTGATCCATGTGGCCCAACCGGTTCAATTCTAGCAAGATTTTTAGCCGATTTATATTTAAAAGAAAATCTGTCATACAATACTATACTGCTACACAAATCAGTGGTGTCTACGCTCTGTAATACCGAAATATCCGGAGTCCTAAGTGCTCATGTTCTGGTTAAGCATGTTATGAAATCCATTGCAATAAGGAAGCCTGTGCCTCATAAGAAAACTATTTGGGATGTCAACGTACTCATTTCTTTTTTGACTGCATATGAAGTTAACGAAAATAACTGTTTTGCTACCGCCAGACACACTGCTATGTTGCTGCTTTTAGTTTCTGGTAGTCGTATCCATGACCTGACCCTTCTAGCAGTCAATCAAGAGCATTATATTGACAATACTGACCATATTATTCTGTGGCCTAGATTTGGATCTAAAACTGACCGTTCGGATTTCAGGCAATCGGGCTGGAGCTGATTACTAAAAAATGATAATACAAGAAACCTCGACCCAGTGTTTTGGGTGAAGCAATGTATCAAATTGTTTAATCAAAAGCGTGATTCCTCAAATAATTATTCATTGTTTGTTAACTTAAGAGGTGATCATAAGCCAGCATCGCGTGCTATAATTGCGGGTTGGGTAAAATCTCTCCTATTAGAGGCTGGTATTGTCGCAGCTCCCGGGAGCGTCCGCGCAGCGGTCGCCTCCAGAAGTTGGGCCGATAACGTCTCGGTTGATGAAATTTTATCACGAGGTAATTGGAGGTCTGGTGACACATTCCGCCGCTTCTATAGGCGTGAGGTCGTCCAGGCCCCTGTTAGCTCTGGGATGTCAAATTGTTTTCGCCCAATTTAAATCAAACGGAGAAGGAGTTAACTATATTTTGTTTATTTTTTATAGATAATTATATTTTCTATGTACATATATAAGTTGATTGAACAAATTTACTTAGTTTCGCACACTTATAATTTTAGTGTTATTTGCTTAGTTAAAAACATTAACTTCTGTAACTTTCATTGTTACCTTAACGCCTTCGGCGTGAAGATGTGCAACATACCTTCACATTGGCGTCCTCCTCCACCAGGCGATAACAAACAGGTCTCATTATATGTTTTAGCTTCAAATAACGGTCAGGTGTTTAATAACAGCGTTTTACCTTACAATAAAACGCTTATTAAATACCTACCTTATTTGAAGCTTAACTTTTATCCTCTGCCTGGTATAATTCGACACAATGACCAGAGCGAGCCGAGCGGCCGCGCTGGTGGCGAAGTGAGGGGAAGTGTGCGAGCGAGAGGGGGCTACAAGGGTAGACAGAGAGGTAAGACGTGCGGAAAACAGATAGGCCTATCTCATTATATGTTTAAGCTTCAAATAAGGTAGGTATTTAATAAGCGTTTTATTGTAAGGTAAAACGCTGTTATTTTATTGTTTAAAACAACATGCTAATAAAACATGAAATATCGTGCTTAAATATTCGTGCGACTTAATTAATGAATTTAACGGTTTTGCCGTTCGGATTAAAGTCATGATGTAATACGTAAAAGTGTATGGTGTCTTTTTCGTTTAGCATTGAGTGGTTTGTTTGGCTCGGCTAGCAGCTTCTCGAGCTCCTCTTTAGCCGGTTAACGAGGTGAACGGCACCTCGGGTTATAAGATAAATACGATTAATAAATGTATCTTTATTCTTATCATATTATAGATAAATTGCTTGACGAAATGGGCGAATTGGCTTTGTTTACATTTAAATTATAAAGCAGTGCCTTGAGAATCCCGTTTTAGTGTTAAATTTTATGAAATGAGTTAAATTGTATGAAATGAAAATTGACAAACGAGTGATGAATTTACGCAACCCATTCATTGAAATGTAAGATAAATTTACCAAAATTATGTAAGTCCCTATTGATAAACGCGAGTTAAAGTCGTAAATTTATCTTTCAATTCAACAGATGTTAATTTCAACAACTTGAACGCGAAGGTAAAAGAATTATTCACAAATAAAATCGGATTCTAATCAAGTGCAATTAGTTCGTGGCCACCGGGCAGAATTTAGAGATGCGACGAGAATTCAGTATAAGTCAAGTTAGAGATCCACTTATTGAAGCCTGCATACCTTTACAAACCCAACTTATTTAGTGTAGACCCACTCATATGCATTCTGGAGAAAACAGATAGCATTCGTAAAGCTTTTTAGCCTCCAAAGGGCGAAAAATCCACACAGCTAAGAACAATCAATCAAAGCGCTGTCTCTCATGTGGACAAGGCATAAAAAATTTAGAAGACTCATAGCCTATGCTATCAATTATTCACCCTCGCGGGGTGCCTACTTACTTATCAACTACCCTCCCAAGGGTAGTTGATATACAAATAAGGCTCTGCCATGCAAGCATATGCCTCTAATTATCCACCCTCGCGGGGTGCCTACTTATTTATTAACTACCCTCCTAAGGGAAGTTGATATACAAATCGGGCTCTGCCATGCAAGCCTATGCCTTTAATTATCCACCCTCGCGGGGTGCCTACTTACTTATTAACTACCCTCCTAAGGTAAGTACTGCCAAAGCAAAAATGAAGGTTTATTCTATAGCCAGGACTCGAGAAAGTTCAAGCAATGACTTAAAATTAGGCTCTGCCATACAACCCTCGCGGGGTGCCTTATTACTTATCAACTATCCTCCTAAGGTAAGTTATGCCAAGCAAAATTGCTAGAAGTTAATTCTATAACCAGGGCTAGTGGCCCGATCAAAGAGGTTCAAGCAATGACTTAAAATCGGGCTCTGCCATGTAAGCTTATGCATTTTAATTATCCACCCTCGCAGTGTACCTACTTTTTACGAGCTAGTGATAAATTTGCTATAGTAACATTGCTAGAGAGTCATTTTATAATCAGGGCTCGCGGCTAGATTCAAGCGATAGATTCAAGCGCGCAAAGAGGTTCAAGCGATGACTTGAAATTAGGCTTTTTCATGCAAGCGATACGCCTAAAATTATCCACCCTTGCGGGGCTACCTCGCCTACCTTGTACCAAATACCCTCAAAAAGGGATAGACCTGCTTTTGCAACATCCTCAGATGTTCATTTAATAAAAAAGGGCTCGCGGCCCGATTAAAGTACCAGAGATCGTTTTAATACTCCAAGAGGTATAAAGAAGTTGAGGCAACGACTTGAAAGAGGCATAGTATCTCATTTCTTTGTGTCAAAAGTGTCAACTTGTGAAACAAAATGTAGTCATGCAGTTGGATTTTATCCTTGTATAAGGCCAAATCGAATATTTCATGTCAGAACCCTTCTTAGTGTACTTGTCTCTTACTGTTACATCTAAATGCTCGCGAGCATATCAAAGTTACGGTTCAAACATTACAGAAGATGGGATGGCATGTGAATTTATAAATATCGGTTCTTTGTCCCCAAAAAAGTATTAATTATATAATGAAAAATTGAATAATGTGAAAACATGAACGAATAGACAAACTGCAATAAAGAAATCAATTATATGAATGAATTTCGTCATTTTTGTCGTGCCGCATTGTCGCATAAATCATAGATAGTTGATTAGATTCCAGCCCCTAGTGGTGGTTATCGAACAACGTTCCCAGGGGCGTTTTTTGACTACGGATGCTTTAGACCAGCAGGTTTGCGCTTAAACCTAGACTTGATTTCAATATATTTCCAATTTTGAACTTACTAGTTCCATTAAAATCCACATACTCAGCAAATAGGCACTGCCGACTGTGGAGTCCGGACCGACTAGCACATTGTACAGATCTCGTGATTATAAAACGTATTCCCGTTTTATAATCAATAATAATAGACCTATTTGCCTCCAAAGCTGCTCACATTGCCAGCAATCACTTGACCCTGGATTAGACTTGGACCTGGATCAAGCTCTATTCCAATTTATTATACCCATCATTACTTTGGTACCTTGAATTCAATGATTGAGGCCTTTTCTTGCAGTAGGATGATTATATAGGCCGTAACTAGGAATACAGTTGGAGACAATTTGAGCATTTTAGCGTGTCAAATACGTAAGGTTTAGAAATCGAGGGTCAAGAGTTAAACTGTTTAACTTTAAGTTAGGCATTGCGATAGCGGGAAATTAAATTCTTTAAGAAAAGGTTGTCATTGCATTCAGAAAGAAATGCTAGCAATAGTCAATGCTCTGTAGAGCCACATTCACTACTACATCACAGTTCGATTCTTAGTGTGACAAAATAACAACAGGTGTACATCTTCGCAAAGGGAAAGTACGAAATCTTTATTTCAATTGTAAAAAACATACCAAATTTTGAACATGTTAGATCGGCATCGAATAAATTTCAGGATACATTGGCGATGCGTTCGGTTCTTCATGGTACGATCCCATTACTTGGGTCTTCCTACAAACGTTTCTAATGTCCAGGGTGCTCAACTCAACTAAATCTTTAAACATGGTTGTTTTTGCCATGATGGGAGAAAGTGTTCTGGCGTGTCAGAGACCGAGCACTTGCAGCACCACTTACCTTGAGAAAACTCCAGATACATTTCCTCGAAACATTAACCGGACTACCGTATTCGAGAGATGGGAAAAAAAATATATTTGGGGGTGTTCTGAGGCGGTGGAAGGCTGGACCTTTAAACAAAAGCTTTTACTTAAAAGTTCATGGTGAGTCTATTTTATAAATCTGTCAAGTAGCTTAGAATTATTGTTGTTCAAGGACAGGAATAAAGATATAAAGCCTTACTTTTCTGCAATTGGCGCGATTCTTTGGCTTACATTAAATACATACATTATCACATAGTACAATACTTTTACATAAATTAGCTGTCTGCAAGTAATGCGATTCTGAACCATGAACAGTGAAGTACTCACGTTCTAGTAAAACATATTCTTAAATTAACTAATTGCTTTTACAAAACCCCAAACCGTATGGGACATCAGTGTACTTATAAATGTATAACCAACACAAGATTTTGTTTTAATCATCACATCAAACAGCAATTTTAATACTTCTGTGTTCAGGCAGATGCATTCATGACCTGACCTTAGAATATATCCTACCTAAAGTACCTACCTAACCATAATACAAAAACTTTACCGTATGGCCTGAATTTGGTTCTACAACCGAAAGCAATACATAGGTACTGACAGACTGTCTACAGATCAATTTTGAATATAAATAATTAAAATTTAAAGCCTCTATTCTGGGTGGTTAAAATGATAACATCGCTGAGTGATAGATGAAAAAGATTCAAAAATTATTTAATATTTTTATCAGTTTGAGGTGCAGTACCTTCGTCACGTAGGTACCTTACTGTTATAGCAGAAACTGTAAAAACATTTCTTTATTACACAGCTACACCATATAGCTTCCAAGAACTGATTAGAAAATCACCCCATCGACGAAGTTCCAGCTCGTGGGAATTGGCAATCAGCTAAAACACCACAACAATCCTATATGTGTGAAATCAAGTATTGATAAACTCTTACACAAGTAATGCGATTGTGTAGAATTTCCTAGAAAGTTTTTCAGTTTGAAATTTTACCTTTTCATTATATTACTTGTTCCATGTAATGACGATATGAAAAACTAACAGAATTTTTGTTGTTATTTCTGTGCAATACACGGAAAATAATAATGTCATTCTTAAAATAAAAAGTATTTAATTATCATAAATACTTTTTTATTTTTAAATCTGTCACATTGGCGTTACGCTAAGGCGTTATAATGTTAAGTGGCGTCACCAGGCGATAACAAACAGATCTCAATATAAAGCTTCCAGTTACGGTACAGTGTTTTAATAGCAGCGTTTTACCCTGAAATAAAACGCATATTAAAATACTTACCTCACTGGAAGCTTTAACTTTATTTCTGCCTGGTGAAATTGAGCCAATGAGCAAAATGGTATGCCGCAAATTTTAAGAAACATAAAAAGCGCACGACCGCCAGGTGGCGCTACTTAGCCGGAAACTACGTACTAAAAAAGGTAGGCAAACGACGGGAAACGGAAATGCTATCTCAATATAAAGCTTCCAGTGAGGTAAGTATTTTAATATGCGTTTTATTTCAGGGTAAAACGCTGCTATTAATCAGCAAATAAAGATAATATATTTGTTGAAACTTGACATTTTGAAAATCGGACCTTCTGATACTAAAGGGATGTAGTCTGTTAATAAATGAATAACTCTACAATCACTTCTCTAAAATTGGATATTCTGATACTAAAGGGGTGTAATGCAACCAACTACGTTATTTAAAGGTTAATAGTAATTTACCTTCCCGACGTATTAACTTATATTTAACCCGCGATTAAACCTCGTAAGTGATTAGATTAGCGTAGGATTTCTATTGCTCCTGGTAACAGTTACTCATAATTGAATATTGACATTAAGTTAAGAAAACATTTGCTTTTTTATTTTTTACATTTGTTTTAAATTTTTATTGACATTCTTTATTGACCTGTTGTTATTATTCTATATCTAATTTGACATGTATGTTAAGTTATATTACTAATGTTTCTTTTAAAAATAAAATAAAATTTAAATAAAGTGTTCAGTGTAAAAGTGCAACAAGAAAGTTTAATATCCTATAAAGGGATGTAGTCTGTTAATAAATGAATAACTACACTCACTTCTCCACTGCGGCCATGTCGAGCCTGTTGAAGTTCCGGCACAGGCACACATTCTTCCCGACGCACAGCACGTCCGACACGATGCGGACGTATTCCGCCGCGGACGGGCGGTCGCCGTCCGGGCGCCGGACGGGGAATAGAGACGTACCGTTGTCTAGGTCGAACACGTCCGTCTTGTACGGGGACGTTGGGCTGGAACATTTACTGGTTTATAAAATCGTACAATAACAAACAACCACACACACACACACAAAAACACATACACATACATACATACACAAACGAACATACACACATTTAGTTGGTTGTATGGTTCACAAAGTTTGGATGGATTATTAAACGTTATCAATAATCTTAACCTTAATCTAATTTTAATCTTAATACGAGTATGTACACTGGACAGCACATCAAGTTAAACAGTTGAACTGCGATAACAGCTTTTACTACGTAGGGCATAAAGGCGGTCTCAAGGTCAACATGTATAGTCTGATGTGCCGCCGTGTGTACTTGACATTTTAGCAACTTAATTGCAATTATAATATCAGTATTTAAACTTGAAAAATTATGTCTCAGGCGTTACTCGAAGTTTTTCTACCCTTTTATTGGGTCTGGGTGTTTTTGGTACTTTCATTGTTTCTGATTTCCTAAATACGAGTGCTTCAAATCGTTACTCAAATTGGGTTCAGAACAATGTATGTGATGTATTCCACATTTAATTATTATGTCGCACGTACAGTTTTGTCAGAACTGATACACCACTTTCTTCGCCAACAGTACGTATATCAAACTCACTCTCTGAAGAAGTCCTTAGGCGGTTCCGTGTCTCTGAACCCAAGTAGTACCGTATCCGGCTTCATGGCCCCCAACCCGGATAACCGGGTCAAGTGTGCGGCCCCGCTTCGAACCGATTCCGCTAGGCACAGTTCTACGAATGCTTTCACCTGAAAAAAAAAAACATAATAATATTAGAAATGCGTAAATGTTAATAGAAGAGTGATAATATTGATGTTCAATTATACATATAAGTACATACATAATCTCGAGAACTATGGTTCGAATTCCAACTCAACACATCCACGCGTTTCCAAAATAAACTATCTTGCCAGACAGACAGACGACTGGACGGCCTCACAAGAAAGTGATAGAAGTACGGAACTTTAAAAATCGATTTTTCCTTTAATCAATTGGGAGCAGCAATTCTGCTCCCAATTGATTTAATTTTATTACTTCGAAACAAAATCAATTCTCAAAAAACTAGAACAGTACCATTTTAGCAAATTGCCTCTAGTATTTATTGAATCACTGCCGACTGCTTTTCATTCTGGCATTCTTTCGTATTTTACATTATTGCTAAAAAGCGGCCGCTTTTAGCGTTAGCGAAAAATTCGACGTAATAAACAACTAAATGAAAGTTTACTGTAATTCAATTAATACTAGAGGTAATGGGGGCTATCGCTAATGAATTTGCCACTAGAGGCGCTAGTGTCGCGTGAGGTCCAATATCATTCACTTTGTACTGGTTTTAGCGGAATTTGTTGCATAAATTATAATTTCTTTAAGTTACCTGCTGGAAAGTGATCTCCTTCGTAAAATATCGCAAATATGGATTATTTGGCGATTAATGTGAACGCTTTAAAAGCGGAATTAAGAAAAAGCGCAAAAATAGGCGGCCTCAAGAGCAACTATTTCAGAAGTTAGTTTGTTGATATCAAGATAGTTATTTATAAACAATATAACCTTAATTAGATTCAAGATATAACACTTTGTTTCGGTGCCAATCGCCTTTGACAGCTATACCTCCGGACCTCAGTCTACAGTGGCGCCAACTGGTGAGCAAAGAAACGGTAGTCCCCATTTGCTAAACTTATACTGTTCTAGTTTTTTGAGTATTAATTTTGTTTAGAAGTAATAAAATTAAATCAATTGGGGGCAGCACTTAGCTCTATCGCCTTAAGTATTGGTTTTTGGATGGATTTAGGTCTTTTAGTCTTAAGAGAGCGGTAAAATCACAGGTTTAAGACATCAAAGATTAAACTTTTTCAACATAAACTAGTTTCAAGTGTATGTTAAAAACCGCAAAACCACTCAAAGGTTCTGCTGCACTGCGTAATCCAACGTGATGACCGTATAATAATGAATGAATGAATGAATGAATCACTCTCTTTATTGTACACCACATAAAGAAATTACAAAGGAAACGGACCGACTTCCATAGAACCTTGGGCCTAAGGTGTAACATAGTGAAAGTAGTGTTATTTGAAAGATAGTATGAAATTAAAGGATTCGTGAGAATTTGGCGAAAATTGGCAGTCCGTGATCTGAGATATAAAATATTATGAGAAAGTGAGGTTAAGAATAGCTTATGCCGAAATAGTTAACTTTTACAAAGAATAGCGTATTACATCATTTATTTTTAAAGTAATGGAGCACTTTATATAATACAGATAACTGTACTTATGTTACTAGAGAGTTTGTGACCACATTAGATAAAAGTACTTAGGTATTTAGTATTTAGTAGTAGTAGTAACGTAGCAAAAAAAATAAAGCAAACAAGGTCGAGTGACATTTTTTTTCTTTCTTCTGTCAATGTCAATTTTTTTAAGGCTTTGGCACCAAAGTGTTTTAAGAAAGTATATGAATAATCGATTACAGTTATTCATTAAAAAAAACACGGTGATAACATCTATCTTAAGATGATTTCTGTGTTTTATGCATGTGATGTTATTAATATTATATATTTTAATTGAACATGAATCAAACAACGTGATCGATTTGTGATGTTCGATTCATTTTATTCGTTAACAGTAACTTTTAACGTTGTTTTCTTTTTTCCTAGACTGTGGATAAAGCTGATATTTTATATTTATCTTAACTATTTAAGAAGTGTTTGAATGAACAATATTTCATCTTGTTACATTTAGGCCCACCATGGTCCGTCTCCTTTAATTCCTACATTAAGATGTACAACTCGGGCGGTCTTATCGCCAATATAATACTGTCCCTTTCACTCACTTCAGACCATTGGCATGAGTAAGAAAAACAGATCGAGTGCGGTGTACGGCCATCGTTTCGCGTAAGGTCTCGTGCAGGTTTACGTCAATATTTTTACTGAAAATGAAACGTGCTCACCTTAAGATGGTCGATAAGTTTGAGCCAGTACTTCTGTTCGTCGGCGAGCGGGTCGCGGCCGCCGCCCAGCCGCCCCACGCGGACGTGGCCCACCACGAAGAGACCACCCTGGATGTGAACAAACGTATACCATTATTATGACGACAATTTGGATCAGCGGTAGTAAACGCTGCTCCTGAGCCATGGGTCGCGGGTTCGATCCCCGCACAGTACAAATTGGTCCGCCCCGTTGGTCTAGTGGTTTACTCGTAAATACCGGGCCAAGATCTCGGGGTCCCAGGTTCGATCCCCGGGTCGGGCAACAAAAAGTTTCGAATTTTCGAACGTTGCTCGGGTTTGTGATCACCAACCCGCATTTGGCAAGCGTGGTGATTATGCCAGTTCCCATCATTGCAGTGGTAACTTAAATTCAATGATGGAGGCCTTTTCCCCGCAGTGGGATGATTAAAGGCTGTTACTTTACAGTACAAATATTTGTGTGCATGAACATGTCTGTTTGTACTGGTCTGGGTGTTTTCTATGTATTATAAGTATGTATTTACAAAAAAAAAGTATTTATGTAAGATTATCGGTTGTCTAGTACCCCATACGACAGGGTACCTAATAGTAGCTTAATTTGGGAATAGATGGCTCTGTGTGGCCCAGTAAGGCATGTCTTAAATATTTATTTATTTATTTTATTATTATCCTTTATACACATCGTGAGTTTTTGACCTCCTGACGAAAGACGTTATGTAATCATTATATAAAATATTTAATTTCGAGATTCATTTTTTAATATATTAAACCCTAAGCATAGTATAACATTTTGGCAGTGTTATTTAATTCCTTTTTCAAAAAAAATATAATATATTGATTCAAACTATTAATTTTGAAACACTCGTGCGGAAATTTGTTTCAAAATTAATGTTATACTTTTCTTTATTGATAAAATACATAACACTGCCAAGATATTTTACATAATGATTACATAGATGGCTTTAATGGTGTATAATGCTTCTCGTTTATAAATGAAATTCTTCGCTTTTTATGAATGTTTGCAATGAAAATTAAAATTAGTTTACGGTAGTTTACTAAAAAAAATGTTAAGGTTACAGTGTAAGGTTACAGTGGGATCGCTTTCACGAGTCCGTACTCCTTCTTATTAGTGTTATAAACTGATAAAATTTGTAGAAAGATAGAAACGAGACAAAGTTAGTAATATACAGGATGAAATTTTAACCACTTTCCAAATTTTAATATATCAATCTACGAGACAAAAGACAGATGACGTATTTTTTCTTTTGGTATAGCCCAGTACAAAAATGTCAAGATAAAGCACTTAGATATATCCGTAAAAAATCTAAAAATTTTGACACGGCCGCTTAGCAACACTTTTTTTAAGCGATTCACACCTCATTCATTCATTACGTTACTATTCATACGTTTTTTATTTACCCTTTATACCTTATCAGGCCTAGGACCGCAAAAATTGAAAACTATATTGCGAAAAATATTTTCTGGTGAAAGCTTGATTTACATTTTTTACTTCATAAATGGGCTCTAAATACGATACTGAACGCCTATAAAAATTTTGGAAAGTGGTTAAAATTTCACCCTGTATTAAAGCAATACTAGTAAGATGAATACCTTTTTCTGATCGTTGACGAAGTCGATCAGCGGCGCGGACTGCCGCGGCGAGGCCACCAGCAGCAGCATCTGCGGGCGCCAGAACTTCACGTGTTCGCGTCGCGGGTCCAGCAGTAGCAGGTACTTGCGGACCTGGAGAAAGTGTTCATAGAGTTTTTATTTATTTCTTTATTTTTATTTAACAAAGTCCACAGCTTTTAAAAATACATTTGTTTTACATTTTAGCAATACTGTCAGCCAATGACGGATTCAGATCATGTTTTATTGAAAATAAATTTCGTAGGGTTTAGCCTGCGTTTGCGATAAAACGCGGCAACGCCTACCTAAAGCGGTTGACATTTTTATTTATGGCCCTGTATTTTGAATTAAGGTAAACCTTAGAGGCAGCGTTTTTGAGTTTTAAAATCCATCCGAGACTTGAAAAAACATCGTTTTAAAGTCTGGTAAAAATATAATATATAGGTATACTTAAGAATATGGTTTAGTTACATTCGTTATCGGAAAAACCGAAAAAAATCACAAACCTACACCTGTTTGTAATGTTTTTTCAATATTACGACTAAACTACGAATGTTTGATGTAAAATTTTTATGCAAATTTAAATCTACTATATATTTATAGACATAGTCGCTGAGATTGATTTTATTAAATCATAAACTGAGCTTACCTGATGGAATATCAGCGCTTGACTCAAGCTACCCCACTTGGGTTCAGCCGCGGCGGGCGACAACAGATGCAAGGCGACGACGAGGCTACAGCAGGCCAGGGCAGCACCCAACGCGTACAGCGGCCGTAAGGCGAACATCAAACACGCACAGCCTAGTAGGCCGAGAAGAGACGTCATCCACGAGAAATGCTTGAAAGACGGTCTGGAGAAAATAATCATAATCGTGTATTCCTTAAAATATGGTTACATTGTATCAGATCTGATAGCTATTCGCTTCAGAATATTCTGCCAATCTTGTTGTAGAAACATAAATGGTATGTAATTAATATTAACTAATCCTTTTATGACAAATTAATAATTAACACAATGTCAAAATTATTTACAATTAGATTAACTTCTTAGATCGTCACATAATCATATCATATTAATACATTTCAAGTCATGTGTTGTAGTCTGCATAAATTCCTTAATTGAGTAAAAACTGTTTTTTTAAAAGCTAGTTAAATAAATAAATTTTAAGTTTGTTTGCTGGCAATCCTCTTACTACAATAGGAAGCTTATTGTAAATTTTAATAGTAATACAATAAACATGATAAGAAAAAAAAAATAGAATGGAATACCCTTTACTGTACACCAAACAAATTAAACATAAGAGATCAATACAGGAGATACATTTCGTGCTGCACAATAGGTTACTTGACCTACATTGAATTCGGCAAAATAAATGTATAGTTTCTGTAATATTATACTTAAGAAATCAATATTTATCGATTTCCGATAGTAAAACTACATACTTTCAATTAAAAATGTTTTTTGTTTTTGTATTTTTAACTCTGAAAACGCTATCGGCCATGTTATGACGTCATAGGTATCTAATCAAACTTCATGACGGATCTTTGACTTTGACATTTATTATGAACCAAGTAACTGAGTTTGTGAAAAATCCCTATTCCGATTGTTAATAGTTACTCCTTCCTCTTTTTATTGATACGAGCAAACATTGATGTTAGATTCGTGAAGGCAGATAGTACAAATCTGAAGTTGAAATCTCAAATTTTGTTTCGATTCGTATGACGTCTCAAAACAAGAGCCTTATCCAGCTATTTCAATCGCAGTTCTGTCGTGATTGAATTGGACGATTTTGACATTTAGCCCATACTAGAACTGTCAAAAACCTGCTATTCAATTACGATTGTGATACGATTTGGGTACGCGAATTAGGGGCCAGATAATGTTTAGAACAATATGACCGACAGCGCTTTCGCAGGTATGAACAAAAGTGGACTTAAAAAAATATTTTTTCTAGATACGAAAATACTATAGTTTTTTTTCTTATCAGGCATCATTATCAATCATTAAGACCTACTTCAATAAAGAGTCAAGTAAGCCTATAAGGCTGTTTTTTTTTTGTTGGAAGTTTGGTATTATACCTGAAATTAGGAGCAGACGCAAGATCCAATCCCAAGCAGGCCAGATTGATGGCGAAGTAACTCGTCATGAATAGCACGGAATTCACCTAAAACAGAAAAAATAACACTAATTAGGGCTCATCAGAAGATTTGTCATTCCTGTGATCTTGCTTTTACCTGTAGCCATGAAATTAACATGGACTAGCAACCAAGGAATCACAGGGCAGTACAAATAGCGTAGTTGTGTCAAAGCATAAAAGCCTACTTAAATGTATGTAAAGTTCTGCCCACAAAATTTTTGTTAGAAAATCGCACCTATTACAAAGACATTAGCACCCGTATTTATAAACAAGTAAAAGTATTTCCTTGACTCAAAGAAATTACTTAAGGACAATAATACCCGTATTTATAAACAAGTAAAAGTAATTACTTGACTAAAAGTAATTACTTAGGTGACAATTTGTAGTCCTTAATCTAGTAATTACTAGAAGTTAGAAGTAAAGAAAGTTATGACTTTCTTAAGAATTATGTAATTACTTCTTTATAAATACACGTGTAAGACGCCCCAGTGTTTAGCCTGATGTTCTATCTGCACATTGCCATAATAGACAATAGGAACAAACGCTTACCTGAGCAATAGCGTTCAACGACCCCGCCATGATACCGACTTGGACGAGCAACCACGATATGATGACGGCTAGGACTGGATTACCAGAGTGTATAGCCACAGGACGCAGAATGAAACCTAGAACATAAGAGTGGTTTAATGGTGTCCCTCTAGTACGCACGGGTTAGATTCCCGGTTGGGACAATTTGCTGGATATAGGCCTCCTTTAAGGATCTACACAAAGAACGTCCACTGACGTGACCCTCCCACCTGCATCTGTGACCTTGACCATCCCTTGTTATTATCGTCCGGTGCGCAATTGCCATTAGGTCGTCCGGTTATCGAACCCGGGAGTCCGGAGCTGGCGACACCTTGAAACCAGTGTATACGCCACTACACCACAGAGTCCATTAATACAGAGAAAAATAACTTACCAAAAATATTATCTTTCGCTAGCGCTTCCAACACTCTCGAAGCTCCAATCAAATTCGAGAGTCCCGCAGAAAATGTTGCCATTAACATGCCTGCAACAAATATTAAGATCAACAAACGCCTAATGATGAAATTAACGATACTTTAAAAGATCTAATAACGTGGCTGAATCTTAAGTGTTATACAAGTTAATGCGCAAAAGCAAAGAGTATCCAGTTTTCTAAGAATACAGACAGAGCGTATATACAACGCTGTCTACCGGCGGCGGCGGACACTAGATACTAGCGCTTAGGGATGCAATGATATATCGTAAAACCAATAAATATCGATATATCGACGCATAAATATATCGATATATGAATATCAAAAAATATATATATATCGTAACAAAATATCGAAAAATTTTAAGGCATAAAAAACTTTCAGACATAAATAGTAGTAGGTACATCAGTACTTGAATTGTCTAGAAGGTACTTAAAGTATTCCTGTCCTCTACACGAATGGGCCATCATCATGGACATGCTGGTGATGACCATTCGCTGTACACTGTCGAGTGAACAGTTGACTTTAATAAGGCCGAATTTCTTTCTAGAACTATAGTAAACCACAGTAATGTACAGCGAATGGTCACCATCACAGCTCATTGTGTAGAGAGGCTATAAAACTACATTGAAATTTAAAAAAGTAGAAATATCGATAAAATATCGATATTTCGGCGTACTAGACCGATATATGGATATTTCAATATCGACTTAATTCAATATATATCGATATCGATATCTCGATATCTTTAAAAACTTTGCATCTCTACTAGCGCTTACCCACGGCAACGAAGGGCTGCCACACGTTGACTTGTAGTTGTTCAGTGTTGCAGCGTATTGACACGCGATACAGCGTGCATCGAGCGCCATCTACCGGAGGCAGTCAGGACTCACGCTCACCTCTTGACACCTAGCGCCGTCTACCGGCGGCGGTGGACACTATAGATCTACACTCACCCACGGCAACAAAAGGCGGCCACACGTTGATGGGCAACAGGTACTCGTAGTTGTTCCGCAGCAGCGGGCGCGGGCAGGCGGCGGCGCTGAGCGCGGCGAGGGCGGCGTACGACGCGCCCGTGAACAGCAGCGCGGCCAGGGTGCCGCGCGGGATGCTGCGGGCCGGGCTCTTCAGCTCGCCTGAGAAAGAGACGAGATAAAAGCATTGATTTAATATACAGATTTTTTTTTTATTGAAAACGATGTTGCAAAACATATTCTCTGGTGAAAACTTGAGCTACATGTATTGTGTGTATACAGTTGGTGGGATGAGTGAAAGATGCTGGTAAGGGAAAGTTAATGTACGAAACAAACCCAATGATAGCTGTTCTAACACTGATTTTATTTACGGATTGACGTAAAAGGTAATATAAAAATGATGCATAGGCAAAGTACGGAACATATGTTTGTGTGTGTAAATAATATAATATTGTCGCGAACTGACCTAAATTAGCGTGTCATTGACATTACTTATGCCTATTGTGCGGTAACCCGTACATCTTGCCGGCCCAAAAGGGAGAAAATACTTATAAAATTACATCACAAGTGTAAATATAAACTAAAGTACAAATGTAAAATTAAATAAACAACAATTCAATGGTAATTAAATATGTAAAACTTAAATATTCCATCACTGCACTATATTTGTAACAGGGATGTCCAGTCGCAATGATCGTGGTCGGGTCTTCGGGGGTGAAGTTGCCTCCTGATCGCCGCTCACCACTGCTGCCATCGGAATAGAGATCGTAGGGGTGCTTGAAGGTGTTACTTTGAGGGCTCCCTTCTTATTACGCCAACGTATGGCTAAGCAGATGCACCCCGCGATGATGATCAGTCCCAACATTGCATAAAGGACTGAGTATTGGTGTATGTCATGTACAGAAAGTGGTGCATTTTCTTGTTCTTTGATGTTTGTTATTTGAGTCCTCATATGGTGCCACTCATTTTCATGATCTTCAGGTGTAAAAGGCTTGAAGTCTGTAGAGTTTAATATGGAGTTCAGAACTGACTTCTCGGTCAGAAATTGTAAGTCAGTTTGAACTTTGACGTGACTCAGGTAATTGTTGTGTCCAAGTATGGAAAAGGTGTCACTCTTTATAGTGCAGCCTTGACCAATCTCAAGTAGGCCATTCCCGGTTAGTGACCTCATTATCATTCCACTGTCTACGCAAAATATGCGCACAGAGCATTTCTCGCAGCACGAGAATAGCCACCTGTTATCGTGGTGTAATTTAATCCATCGCTCGTGACAAGGCGCCTCCTTTGCACTGCACATTGTTTTGTTATGAATACTCGAGTTACAAATCGAGTGTGTTATTTGTATCTCGTAAATTGGTTTATTTATAGAACACAACAATTTGTTTGATCGTGTATGCACACAACTTTGTATATCTGTTTCTGTCAAAGTCAGGAGCAGATCCTTTTGCAGATTGAATCCGATGTAGGGCGCGATGAAGTCAACAATATAAGACTGCTGAGGAAGACTTATGACCTTGTCCAACTCAAAAGCTTCCTTGTTCACAAGTGGGATCTTCACTTCAATGATCAAATATGATATGCCAATGTCGCCACTAATTTTCATCAACTTGTAAAGCTCCTTATAGTCCTGTTTGTCGGCCGGTAAAGTTAAGTCGTTAGGTATGTGACTGTACACGATGTTCATCTGCTCTTCTAATTGTTCTGGTGGCAGTAAGTGTACGTCCATATGACCATGTGCAATGTCTGTCACGGTGTCAATTATGTTTTCTTGCATACTTCGAATGTTAGAGATGATGATCATGGCTGACATAGATGATGATAAGATGTGTAGCTCATTGTTAGTTTCGGCTTGATTTCGATTAATAGCAACGCTTACGTTCTGTAGATACTGTTGTACTATTCCAAATTGCTTGTTCATGATGGCTTCGTTTCTTCGCAGAATGTTATATTGAGCCTCGATGACGCTTGTCTGATTTTTCAATAGAAGTTGTAGATGGTTTTCGTTCATTGAAATCTTCTCGATGTCTTTTTCATACTTTTTGGCAAAGCGTTCATCTAGGACTCCAAACAATGAGTTTGCTATGTAGCCCACACCGTCTATCAATCCTCTCTTTTGTCGTTTATTAGCGCGACTCTTGAGTATTCTGTTATAATGCTCAATTTCAGATAGGTCATGTTGCAGTTGGTATATGATACCTTTGTATTGTGTTGGAAGCGTAGTAGTATGTAGGTACTCTTCCATGTGGCTGACGTAATTCTGCACATGACGTAGTGCTGACCAGTAAGTACTCATATTGTAGTAAATAATTAAGTTCCATTCATCTCGAATAAGGTTCATGTCGTACATCTTATCGAAATAAATATTTTGGTTGGTGTTAAAGTAAGACACGTTGTACGAGCACTGGGCAGGAGTGAAGAGAAACGTGAACATCATCAGAGCCATTGTTAGAAACGTTGCCAAAGGTCTTCTCGTCGTGAACCTTGATGGTCGGCTTACTGGCGTGTCGTTAGGAGTGACGTCATCACAAGTCGGTGATTGCGCGTCATCTGTTGTTTGTTGTGATTGTTCCTCTTTCACAGGTAAGACGGATAACTTCAGAATTGGCCTCTTCATAATTCCTTTCTTGGTCTTAATGGATACTACTCGTACGTATCCATCCTTACCAGGGTGTACGTCGATGACTCTACCCATCGCCCATTTGCCAGGGGGTAGGTTTTCGTCTTTGATTAGAACGATGTCATCGACTTCAACGTTTTTTGAGGGGGTTCGCCACTTAGTACGAACTTGAAGTTGTTGTAGATAGTCAGAGGACCACTTTTTCCAGAACTGTTTGTTCATAGCCTGAATCATGTGCCATCTGGTGGTCAAGTTCATGTGCTCAGGATCTGTTTGTGGTCTTGATAGTAGAGATCCTCCAATCAAGAAGTGTCCCGGCGTTAAGTACTCACCATCGGGGCTTTCGCTCATGGTAAGTAGAGGTCTTGAATTGAGGCAAGCCTCGATCTGATGGATCAGTGTGATGAACTCTTCGTACGTGAGTTTCTGTTCCCCAATCACTCGTCGCAGGTGGGACTTGAAACTCCTGACACAAGACTCCCAAAGTCCTCCTGCTGATGGATATCCAGGGGCATTGAAGTGCCACTGAATATCGTAGTCGTTGATATTGGTCAGTAGAACTGGGTTGATGGTTTGAAGAATCTCTTTGTATTCTTTTTTCAATACTTTGTTTGCTCCAATAAAGTTGGTTCCCTGGTCACTGTACATGTGCCTAGGTACTCCCCTTCTAGCACAAAAACGACGGAATGCGGCTAGAAACCCTGGTGTGCTTAGGTCGGACACCAGCTCGAGATGCACGGCCTTTGTTGACATGCAGACAAATACTGCGACGTATCCTTTGTGTGTTCGTACGCCACGACCTTTGTTGGCTTTGATGTCAAAGTGGCCGGTAAAGTCAACTCCAGTATGACTGAATGGACGTGAGGGAGAGACACGAGGCTGTGGTAGATCTGCCATAATCTGTGTTCTCTTTTCTCCTTTGTATCGTCGGCACGTAACACACTTGCGTATTTCCCTTTTTACAGTACGAAGCCCGCTAAGTATCCAATACTTTTCTCGGATGTATGACAACGTCAAGCTTGGGCCTCCGTGTAGCGTAGTTGCGTGAGATTGTTGTATGATGAGCTCAGTTAGTCTGCTAAGATTCGATAAAATAATGGGATGTTTGGCCGATTGACTTAGCATAGAATTGTTTAATCTCCCGCCAACCTTTAGTATCCCATCGTTGGCGTCGATGAATGGATTGAGGCTCAGAATCTTGCTGCTGTTTTTCAATCTACCCTTTTGTTGAAGTTGATTAATATCTTCTTCAAAGTCGATTGATTGAACAGTTTTTATAATTAAATTGAGGGCATGTTGCATTTCCGTTGTCGACAGGTATTTTTGCTGAGGTGTTTGTTTATTGCGTAGCCACTGTGTGAAACGTGATAGCCAGCCGATCGTTGTTGTTATGCGCCGCACTGAGCTGTATTCATATAATAATTGAATAACTAAATCATTTTTGTAAGATACGGCGGCATTCACATTAGTTTTCTTTGTTTCTAATGTAGGTTGTTTATAAGAGTTTTCTTTGATCATGTTGGGATCAAATGTTGATAGCCACTGGGGGCCTTGCCACCATAAGGGATGTTCTGACAATTGCAGCGATGTCAATCCTCTTGAGGCGCAGTCAGCAGCGTTTTCTTCAGATCGAACATGGTGCCATGATGATGCTGGGATTATATCGATAATTGTACGAACTCTATTCGCTACAAACTGCTTCCATCTGTTGATGTCTCCATGAAGCCAACCAAGCACCACCATAGAGTCAGTCCATGCATAAATCTGAACGTCTTCTGTTAAAGTTTCTAAGACTTTTTTCATGAGTTCCGACAGGAGTAGTGCACCGCAAAGTTCAAGTTTCGGTAAAGATAACTTGTTTTTCAATGGCGCTAATCTTGTTTTAGCAGTTACAAGAGTCGATGTGTACTCGCCCTTTGCATTGCGTGTGACGACGTAAATAGAGCAAGCATACGCCTTTTCCGACGAGTCGCAAAACCCATGAAGTGAATAATGTCTTTTATCTCCCAAATATCTGGGAATCTTGAACTTCTCGATGTTTTGAAAATCACGCTTCAATCGAATCCACTCGTAGTTGAGTTGTTCATTTAGACAAGTATCCCAATCAGCTGCTGCTTCTGACCACGTGCGTTGGAATAGTATCTTGGCTCGTATAGTGAGGGGTGATAGCCATCCAAGTGGGTCGAAGATCTTTGAGATGTGGGATAGTAGCTGCCGTTTTGTTATTGTAGTGTCGTTTGTCTCGTATTGGAAGATGTTTTTGAACGTAAATTCATCTGAAGTAGGATTCCAACGTATGCCCAACGTCTTCCTGTTTTCAGGCGATTTGAAGTCAAGTGGTGTATCTAGTTGATCGGAAGATAAATCTTCGATTAGTTCGTTAGTGTTGCTAGACCATTTCCGAATATTCATTCCCGCGCCTTTTAGAATGTTTATGATCTCTTGTCGCAGTCGTTTAGTTTGAAGTATGTCGTCACAACCTTCCAGCAGGTCATCCATGTAGAATGACGTCATTAATGCTGCGGCAGCTAACGGAAACTTGTGAGAATCGTCCATAGCTAATTGCTTCAAAGTACGCATCGCAAGGTAGGGAGCGGCCTTAGTGCCGTACGTGACAGTAGCAAGTTGGTACTCTTTTAAGGGCTCCAATGGAGTGCTTCTCCATATGATGCGTTGTAAGTGTTGGTCAGGCTCACGAATCATTATCTGGCGGAACATCTTCTCTATGTTAGCGGTTATGACGTATTTATGTTGGCGCCAAACTAAGATGAGATGCTGCAGGTCCTTTTGTAGGTTTGGACCCCGTTCCATTAAATCGTTAAGGCTGTAGCCAGATGATGTTTTTGATGATGCGTTGAAGACGGTTCGTAATTTTGTTGTAGTGGAATCAGTTTTCAATACGCCGTGGTGAGGGAGATAACACAATCGTTTATTGTGTTGCGTAACTGGAGACATGTGGCCTTGTTGTTCGTATTCTCGCATAAATTGTTTGTAGTTTTCGGAAAATTCAAAACATTTTGACATCTTGTTTTCTAAGTTATGGAATTGCGCAATCGCTCTCGATTTTGATTGACCTAGATCTTGTTCAAATCCAGGTTTCATCGGAATTGCGACTTCATATCTTCCACTTGGTAGGCGCTTTGTCGTTGATTTATAGAATTGTTCGCAGTATTGCTCCTCTTGTGTAAGTTCATGAGTTGAAGAGTTGGTGATGTCTTCAAGTTCCCAGTATTGAGATATGTCCGACAAGTTATTGACGACAACGTGACATTTGAACGTTTTCACATTGCCTGAGAGTACCCAACCCATTTTCGTTTGTTGAGCAATAGGTGCCATGTTTGGACCCTTGATTAAACCACTCATGATTATATCAGAGTATACGCTTGCATCCAGCAGCAGGTCAATAGGTTTGGAGAGGTTGTACTCTGGATCCGCCAGTTGTATGTGTTGGAGATGGGGCCACGATTGTTTATTGAACGACATATTGGGCAGGTTGTTAATGACGTGTTTGATAACCAAAGCTTGAGTTGTAAATTCATAGTCTTGGTAAATGGATTGACAATCAAGCGTGATGACTCCCTTGCCTTGCTTCGATCCATTTCCGATGCCAGATACAGATGCGTGATACCGTTGTCTAGGCAAGCCCAGCATCTGAGCAGCGTTTTCAGATATGAGTGATATCTGAGAGCCTTGGTCTAGAAGGGCCCTCAAGATAACGTGAGTATCATCAGCAGCCCTGACCTTGATAGATAAAGTCGTCAATAAAATCTCCTCATCATCCGTAGCGACATGATTGACAGTATGTTGCTTGTTATTTGATCGCGTTGACGTCGAATGTTTTTGCGTAACTGGAGCGGTAGGTACGGTCGATGACTTGGCGGGCTCGATCGACTTGCTCGATGAATGTTGCGCAAGGTCCGTATATGCGTCATGTAACAATGTGTGGTGGTTGTTTTGACAAATTCTGCACTTTTTTGTCGACGTGCATTTATTGTCTTTGTGTGCGAACAGACAGTTCTGACAGAAGTCACGTTTTACTACGGTCATTAGCCTCTCGTCCGGTGTCATTTCCACGAAGTCACTGCATTTGTAGATGTAGTGGTTGCTATCGCAAATAGGACAGAGTGATGACGAGCATGTTGCAATGGCTTGGAATTCACGGTTTGAAAATTTTCCAATGCGATGACCGCCTGTAGTTTGTTGAGAATAAGGCTTGTTAGGTTTAGTGTTAGCCGTTCTCTGTTGATAGGACTTGTAGGACGATGTGGTGGTCATCCTTTCTCTTGGGTTTATGGGCTCCAGAGCGTGGAATTTGCCTTCCAAAAAGTCCATAAGTTCAGAAAGTGTAGGTAAATCACGTGGCGACTTTCGGGCTTCCTTGTAATCACCGTATGTTTCAGCATCCAACTTTTTAGCAATAAGATGGACTAACAGTGGGTCCCAAGTACTCGTATCGATGCCCAAGTTCTGTATGGCATGAAAGCACTCCATGGATGTGTCATAGAGGCGTCTGATCTCATATGCCGATTGTCTATGCACTACAGGTTGGTTGATGAAGATCTCAATCTGCTTAGTGAATAACAGCTGAGGATTGTTGTATCGGTGTGTTAACAGTTCCCAGGCCGTCTCATAGTTGTCAGCCGAGATGTGTAGATGTTGAATAAGTCGCTCAGCCTCCCCACGTAATTTTCCTTTAAGATGTTGCATCTTCTGCGTATCAGTAAGAAGATTATTGTTGTGTATGCCTTCTACATAAAGGTCGTAGAAAGTTGGCCATTGTGTATATTTTCCGTTGAATGTAGGTATGTCGATCTGTGGCGTCGATTGTTGAAGATGAAAGGTAGATGCGAGCTTAAGATTCAAAGCTTTCTTGATGCTTTTGCATGAATCTTCGTATTCGTAGAACTCATCATCGTACTCCGTGTTCGATCCTTGAAGGATGTTGTCAATTTGAAGATGCAAAGCGTCGATTGCATTCCAACGTGTTTGGATATTGCGTAATTCGTCATCCAACTCCCACTTGTCGCGTATAGTGTCGACATTCAAGCTATTCACTTGTCGATGAAAGGCTCTGAAGTTGGTTCGTTGTAGAGTTAGTAGCTCAATAGCTTGACCCTGATCTGAAGCTAGGGTCGTTGACGCCGTTGGCGTCGGCAACACGAGTCTCGGCTGTAGTTTAGGTGGAACAGCCGGCACCGAGTGACAAGGCTTAGGTAGTGCCGCTGGTGCTGGTGATGCACTAGGTTCAGTTGCAGGAGGGCAGCACGATATCTTGTTACGAACGGTGTCGAAGTACGTCCTTGCTTGTTGATACTGATCTTCGGCGAAATAAGGATCGGTATCGTTTTCGTAAAGTGACAGTTTGTCGTTGTTTACTTGGAACTCGGCCCACAATTTGTCAAGAGCGTCGAGTCGTTCATCCAAATACTTGCGCGTCTTTCGAGTCGCTGAATCTTTGTTAAAGTTGCGTTCTATCTTCTTGATCGCTTCTACAATGTCGTGTTGGCGCTGAAGAAGACTCTCCATTGTTGTGTAGGTATATGTAGTCGATGATGAACACTGATGATGTTCGTTGGTGGTGTTCTGTAGTCGTGGAGCGCGCTACTATATGCTCTCGTGAATTTAGCACGACTTTATTGCGCCTTCTCAATTAAACTGGTGGAACCCTCTTCTGGGAAGCCAGTCAACCGATTCGCAGTCGTACAAACCACAAATAGCACAAGCAGCGTAGTGTAGGCCCACGAGGAAATTCCAAGCGTCGATGGAAGTCCAAGTTGAAGTTGTAGATCACTGTTGTTCCCAAATGTCGATGAGAGTGTGGTCCACAGCACTGATGTCAGTTTTCGAAGGACCAAAAACAACTGTATTGTGTGTATACAGTTGGTGGGATGAGTGAAAGATGCTGGTAAGGGAAAGTTAATGTACGAAACAAACCCAATGATAGCTGTTCTAACACTGATTTTATTTACGGATTGACGTAAAAGGTAATATAAAAATGATGCATAGGCAAAGTACGGAACATATGTTTGTGTGTGTAAATAATATAATATTGTCGCGAACTGACCTAAATTAGCGTGTCATTGACATTACTTATGCCTATTGTGCGGTAACCCGTACACTACATTTTAAATTTCATTTCCCTAAATACGATACCCAACGCCTATAAAAAAATTTGACGGTGATCCTGTATAATAATATAATAATAAATCCACATTTATGGACAACATCACGTCATACATTGGCCTGATCCCAAAGCACTCGTATTTTGGAAATCAGAAACAACGGAGGTACCACAAACACTCAACCCCAAAAAAAGATGGAAAAACAATTTTTTTTCTTCATTGACCCGCCCGGAAATCGAACCCGGGACCTCGGAGCAGGTGACACCTTGAAAACCGGTGTGTACGCCACTCCGCCACGGAGGTCGTCACAGAACAGACAATATGGTCGACAGCGTTTTCGCCGGTGTGCGAATTTTGGACTTTTAAAGCAAACTTTTGCCTTTTTCTAGGTACTAAAAAAGATTAAAGTGGCTTATATAGATGGATATTTTTATCATTTTGTATCTATCAGATTGATACAGGTTGTACTGAATGCGCATACTTAGGTCGAATAGGTGCACATTTAGTTAGGACACTTTTTTTTAATGGTGTATCTAGATTTTTATTTACACCAATGCACTTACCGCTCATATTAGCGCCAGCCATAACCCCAGTCACACCGATGAACAGAACCCCAAACACTGATGCAAAGTCGACCATGGCACCATCGCTGGTGGTGTAGTCCTGCCCATAGGACGGGTATAGATTCCCCATGAAGGTCTCATAGCTTAGGCCGGTATAGTTGAAGCTGGTCTCGTTGGTGATCGTATTCGTGTCTGGCTTGGCTACCTGTAAAATATCATCGGTAGCTTATAGCCTACGATGGCGGCCTTTGGTTGAGAGTGGGATACAGAGTGTTAGGTAGATGGTATATCAAGCTAAAACCAGCCTAATGTTAATATTTTGCATACACATACTATGGTGAAGTCAGAATATCATCATTTTTGATAAAAATATTTTGAAACAAACAAAAATTTTTTGATTCCGATTTTTATGAAAATACTTTTTATCATGATATCAAATTTCTGGCTTCTCCATAGTATTTATATGTATACACGGTGCATTTACATGCACCTGTAAAACGAAGCCCACGTTACGTTACCATTATAATATAACATCTTGGCAGTGTTATTTTCACTTTTTAACCAATTTTTTCAAGCTATTGCATAGCTTCTATCGCGGGTCTTGAGCGTGGAGACCGAATCCAGAAATTCCGTAACGAAAATAACCTAACCTAACACTCGGGGCGAGGCACGATCGGACAATTTTGAATTTCTGAAATTTAAAAGAATTTAGAAGAAATAAGGATTTTGACAGTATGGTTGCCTATGGTAACCATATCTGCCAAAATAACAGAAAAATTTAATTACAAAAGTCAAAATTAGAAAATACATAAAATTATAAAATTAAGCTATTGCATAGCTTCTATCGCGGGCCTTGAGCGTGGAGACCGAATCCAGAAATTCCGTAACGAAAATAACCTAACACCCCCGCTCCGACCGGCACAGCGGTGATACTTTTTAGTTTTATAATTGCATAAGTTGATAAAAAATGCTATGCAATAGCTTTACCGCGGCAGTCTCCGAGTGCCACACGTCTTTTTTTTAATGTTAAATATTGGTTCAGCTATTTATTTTGAAACACGCTGTGACGCGCACAGATGTAGCTGTGTAAGGTCACAGATAAGATTATACTAGTAAAGTCCATTCAACCGAGACCCCGTCGCAGCAAAATAATACGTCTGTGAGCGTCACAGCGTGTTACAAAATTAAAAGTCTGAATCAATATTAAATAGTTTTCAAAAATATTTTTGTTTTCAAAAAATAAATAACATTGCCATGATGTAATACATGATCGTCCAATAATTTTCTTATTTAATTTGCTTAATTTTCCGGGTGGTTCAAATAGAACGGTGTATAGTAACATAGGCTCGTTTCGGATTTTATACCATTTACCTAACACGCTGGATACAGGGTGTAACAAAAGTTAAGCCGAAGCCGAATACCACCGTATTAGCCGAATACGCCGAATACCGAGTATTCTACCCAGGGTTGGAAAAAATCATGATGTTTAAAAAAAATCGAATAAAGTACGAGTTATTGAAAAAATCTTAATTAATCACGATTTTTTTTATTTTTTGATTTTATTATTTAATTTAACTATATTTCTGCTCAAAACGGAACGCGGGATCAAGGGATTGCGCGGACATTTCCTTTTTGTCTGACATGTGAATGTCAGGCAAAAGGGAAATCCCCGCGCAGTGTTTTGTACATTTCGCTTGCAATTACGATCTTACTTTCGTTCTAACAAGCATTCATTCCTTCAGTTTAGTTTACTTTTAACTAGTTTTCTATAAAATATGGTTTTGGTGATCGTACCCTGCGATGCGTCGCTGGCCTATTAAGAAACCAACTGGGAATTGAAAAGGCTGGAAAACTAGTTTTTTTTATGCAAATATTATAATAATGATATTGATTTATCAGATTTAAACGACCCTAGTCTTTAACTTAATTATAATTTCTAAATCTGTTTTTTTACGTTGATTTCTGTGAAAGAAAGTGAAATTAAACATTTTTGATTAAATCATTGATTTTTATTGAAAAAATCATTTGATTTAAATCGTAATTTAAAGCATGATTTAAATCAAAATGATTTAATCGTGCCAACCCTGATTCTACCCATTTGTACGATATTTTTTTCCTAGAGACCATACATGGGACATGAATCGTTACTGAGATATTGAGGGTCAATGTGGAATATTTGTCCAAGATTTTTATATGAAATTCTTCTGTTTGTTGTTACTAAACTTTTTTCTTCAGAGACATGATGAAAATTATTAGAACTTTTTCATATAAAACGCTTTAAAAAGAGCATTAAAATAAATCTAGTATTTATTGCCCGCAATGAACCGCGCGCACGCACATCTTTGTATGAAGTTAGGTCAAAATTCTCGTCTGGCATCGCTTCGTGCGCGCTACACATTGCGGGCAATAAATACTTGATTTATTTTAATGGCTAAAAAAAGTCGTTTGCCAGCGATTATTATTGTTGCATACGATTTGATTTGATGAACTAAATGCGAGGTTTAAGGCTTCGTTAAGCTTTTTGTTACACCCTCTATATCGGAAATCAACTTACACTCATCGGGGCCGTCACGAAGAAGCTGATGAACGAGCTGCCGAGGCAGACCAGCATGGTGGCCCAGATGGCCAGGCTCGTGCGAGCGAACAGCGAAGCGCCCGCCAGGGATACGGCGAGCCCGGCGCCGTTCAGGCACGACCGGTACAGGAACCGGTACCACCAGCCGTCCGGTATACCGGTGTTGGCTTGGACTAGGTAGCCTGGATAAACAATATTATACTGTTAACAAAATTGAGAAGCTCGCTTGCGGGCGAATGATCTAAAGCCGCGTACCCATTAGGAGACAACGCGCGACTCGTGTCTCGGAAGACGTGGGGCGACTTCACGCGACGTTGCCAAACTTCGCCCGACATGCACCGCGACATCGCGCAACTTGTATCTCGTCGCCCATTCGAATGAATAAAGTCACTCTATCAACTAACCTGACGTGGACGGCGACAAGTCGAGCGACGTAGGGCGATGTTCCGCGATGTCGCCTGATGTCTCTAAATACAAATGTCAGTCAACAAATGTCCCCTAATGAGAACGCGGCTTAACCAACCAAAACATAGTTTGGGTCGACGAATTTACAGCTGCTCCTTCACAAGGTCGACGGTCCATCTGGTGATCTACGTACGGATCTAAGGATCTCGGTCAAGCGACTAGGGACTCTTAAGAACCACTAAAAATGGCTCTAAGCGTTAGAAAAAAGAACAGACATTATTTTTAGGGTTCCGTACCCAAAGGGTAAAAACGGGACCCTGTTACTGAGACTTCGCTGTCTGTCCGTCTGTCCGTCGCTCAGTCACCAGGCTGTATCTCAAGAGCCGCGATACCTAGACAGTTGAAATTTTTATGTGTATTTCTGTTGCCGCAATAACAACAAATACTAAAAACAAAATATCCATACAACAAACCCGTTTTTTTGGCCTTTTTGGTACGGAACCCTTCGTGCGCGAGTCCGACTCGCACTTGGCCGGTTTCATTTTATTCATAATTTATATCCTTAACACAGTAGGCTAAAACTGACGTTGTCGTGGAAATAAAAAAAAATAAAAAAATTACAAATAGAAGACTTAATGCTGCTTTATACGGAATTCCCTGCCAGTCGTCCATAGGGCTACATAGAATTATTTTTGTGGGCGGTGCAACAGATGAAAAAACAAACAAATATTAAAAAACTAAACTATCCATTTTCGTAGCAAAATCACTCTTATTTCAAGGAGAGATGAAGCCCCAGTGTCGTCTGTATAAAACGGTCTTAAGTATAATAGTTAACATATAAATTCAAAATCAACCTTATTTCTACATACCCTTAGGTCCAAAGTTCTCCACCAATGCTTCGGTGCAGGCTGATATACAGAGGGCGCTGGATACGACGTTAGCGAAGAAGAACAGAGTCCCGATCGCTCCACCGAACTCCGGGCCCAGAGTTCTGCTTATCATGACTGAATATTTTTTAGGAAACAACCTTGAACACATGCAAACTAAGCATAATTATATTTTTTAGCATTTTATGTCGAATATATTTTTGAACGGATGGATTAGTAAGCTAATGTCTTCTTGGTTAATGGCAAATTAATGACTAAGATCAACGGGTGTTTGAGTGAGAGAGATGAAAGCGACACTCTTTTTGAGTGCGAAATATAATAACGTGTTTTATACACTGATTTTATTTAGATTAGTGATTATGCCTGTACCCATCACTGCTGTGGTAACTTGAATTCATCGATGGAGGCCTTTGCCCTGCAGTGGGATGATTATTTTACTTTTAAAGGATACAATATACACCTCCGCCCTCCACAGCGCCGTTGGTGGACACAGCGCAGATCGACATGACAGTGAACAGTACTATTAGGTACGCCAGCCCAAACTGTCCTAGCGTTACCAGGAGACCAGCGTTGCCG
This sequence comes from Anania crocealis, assembly GCA_949315895.1. Taxonomy (NCBI): domain Eukaryota; kingdom Metazoa; phylum Arthropoda; class Insecta; order Lepidoptera; family Crambidae; genus Anania; species Anania crocealis. The sequence goes on along the minus strand of OX438874.1, from coordinate 2,387,307 downwards.
ACGAGATATCCTAGAAAGAAATTAATTGTTAAATCAGTTAAAATTCAAAGAACGATGGCCAAATCGTACCTGAATGTGGGCATTAATGACTCGTATTTTAAAAAATGAGTTATTGTTTATTCTATTTTATGAATTATTTATACATCCATAGAACTTGTGGTTTTTGAGAAATAAAATAATATTCCGTTTTTTTTAGGTTGGGATAACATTATTGTAGCTTTTGAACGTGTCCGACCAGTGGCAAAAGCTCTTGTCATCGATAATAAGTTTCGTTATGCGTTCTTAAATAATTACTAGCACAATATACCTAATTTCACTTAAAAAATATTATTTACGATTTTATCATTTGAATTCGGGGAATAATAATAATGTGTTTCAAATGACTTTTAAAAGCGAGTAATGGAACGTCAGTTTTTAAAATGACAGATGTCTTTACCGGTGTCCGAGTTGTCTTGCAGTCGATCTTTGCGTTTGCTTCGATACGTATTGTGCGATATTTTGTTCTGTGTTTATTTCTTTTGACCCGATTTTTTTAACGGATTCTGATACTGCTGCTTCTTGTCTTAGAACCATAATTTAACTCAAAACCTTAGATATTATGTTTTAAAAATTATTGGATGTTATCCTAACCTAAAAAGATACAAGTAATTATATTTCCAATTGTTGAAGTTTTTGATGAAATATTTTGCTACTTTTATATTTACAATGATGTTTTCTAACAAAATCATACAAAATTAAAAGTGCCCATCAATAATGAGTGTCAGGTCCAACTTCTATGAAATTTGACCGATGTTCTTTAAATCCTTTATTGCGTGTCACATAACTTTATATGAAGTACAAGTAAAAAAATACAAAAAGTATTTTACATGCTACATAACTCATATTTCAGTTAATACACTATTGTGTATATTTTAGGATTTAGTGTATAATTACGAGTTAAATTAGTATGTACAAACCTTTGTCTATATTAATAAGATTTCGTGTATACATAGTAAAATTATTACATATTTAAACAAATATTAATATCAGTATATAAACTTGAAAAATTTTGTCTCAGGCGGGACTCGAACCCGCATCTCCTCGCATGCCGGGCGGGCGCCATACCATTAGGCCGCCGAGACACTGCGACACGGCGCGAATTTTACAAGCATATTCTTACGCTGTAAGCCAGCATTCCCGTTCGAGTCCCGCCTGAGACAAAATTTTTCAAGTTTATATACTGATATTATAAGTGCAATTAAGTTGCTAAAATATCAAATAAAGTAAATATAAATATATTCTCGAAATTAATTAATAACGAAAAACGGTTATAAATCTCTCTATAACCTGTTGAAAGACCTTGGCTTGGCTAGAACTAAACTATTTCTCTTTCTACCACACGATGGACCCGGAAACCACACGGTGAATCCATGGAACGCTAAGAAGTATTTTTTGGAATCTCTTTCGTACTTTGTTATTAGGCAACATAAGATTTTTTACGTATTTAGACAAGCGTCGCAAATGTAGACCTCACCAGAAGTTGGCAGATAAAATAACTTTTATTAGGCAGTTTATATTTAACCAAGTTCCAGAAATTATGTAATAAGAAATGTTTATAATGCGTATATGTATATACAATCAGTAAAATCAGTTTTATTCCTGCAAATAGGTCCCTGGAGGCGCTTTTACACGTCCCACGCCACACCATATATTGAAGATACAGTATCAAAATAAGACCACATCCACAAATGAAAAACTAACTACAGTCATTAGCTGATTAAAAATAAAATTGACGCTTAATTACGAGTATCAACATTGCAGTGGAATTATGTCAGTTTAAAACGCGCATGCGCCCTAGATCGTTGGCACATGTTATGACTATAGATGTAAAGCTGGTTACTAACATTTCTAGACTAGCGGCTAGAAACGCTTTATTTGGCTTATTATCATTTTTAGCGATAACCAGCGCAGCGGCTGGAAACGGCTGCTTACATTTCATTGAAATATTTACATGATTTAGATCTTTGTTTTTGTTATTTATCTTCTGATTTATTTATTAAAGGATACATTTAACATAAATAGACTTAAAAAATGACTTTTGAATCTGTATTAAGTGTTAAAAACTCAAAATTCGCAAACAAAATGTGAGACTGTTTTAATAATTTATTTATGGGAGATGTTTCGGAAATGTATTTATCCGTGAAACAAGTGTGGATAGATACCTAAAAATAGTAAGCATAAAAGTTTTATTTCTTTAATGCACCAATTGCCATTTGCTGCGACGTTGCCACAACGAGCCTCGCGCAATCATCCCCGCATGCCCCGCCCACTCCCCTTACGCATCTATACTGCCGCGCGAGATTCCCGCGTTTGGTTTATAATAATGATTAGATCCAAAGTAAACCAAGTATAATTTTCATACACCACCTCCTTAACACAAACAAACGGTGTTTCATAAAGTCCTGTTCGTCTCTAAATTAAGTAAATTTGTATGTATAAACGGGATCTTTCTTGCTTAATAAATATAGCAGAACATAGTCAGTGCTACTGTATAATAAAAATAGGACTTTAGCAATAAACAATGGAATAAAAATTTATTGTATTTCGATGCTTAAGTCGGGTATCTACCCGGTAACAAGCGGCTGGTTATTCGTTTCTAGCCGCTGGCTTCGGTAGTTACCCGCTTACAAGCCGCTGGTTTACAACTATACCCACGCCACACCATATATTGAAGATACAGCATCAAAATAAGACATCTACAAATAAAAAAACTAACTACAGTCATTAGCTGATTAAATATAAAATTGACGCTTAATTATCAACATTGCAGTGGAATTATGTCAGTTTATAACGCGCATGCGCCCTAGATCGTACATGTTATGACTACTGCACTGATAAGAGACTGTCTCATATTAACGTCATCATCAATTACATAGTAAAAACCATAACAAATTAGCATAATAATACAAACTAATGCAAATGGATCTATTATCGTTGATCATCAATGGTTTTAGTAATTCATATTATTTTGCGCTAAAAGATTTACCAATATTGAAATCAAACCGTTATGCGCTATGCACTATAGGGTACAAACTTGCTCAGCACTTTGATAATGATTTATTTGTAATCAATTTTGTAATATCACGTAAAATAAATCTTATTGCATTTTATCGACATAACTACTTTAAAGAAGATATTTATTTTAAAAAATTTCAACATCGTCAGCATCATAACTTAGAAAAGTTTTTAGTTTTATCTTTTAAGTTTTTAAAAGTTGTAACTATTTTTCTATTGAGCTATTGACTATAATAATGGAAATCGTTCTACCAGGTAAATACATTATGTCATACAATATATAATTATACACAAACACGTGCAGAACATTTCTAGATATACAAGAAGTAAGAATTAAAAAAACTTGGCAATGACATTCGCTAATTAACATAAGTGGATTAACGGCCTTAATTGAATGAACAGTTAAGTTCGTTAAAATTAAATAACTCTTCTATTGAATTTACGCAAACAATATACGAGGATAGATGACGTATTTTATTTTTTATTTAAAAAATAATAATATTACGATTGGTAATAGTTCTATGGTTTCACTAGGCTAGAAGTTAGACGAAACATTCGAAGTTTTCAGTAGAATGGGTAAATTCACGTGCGAATTATGAGACGAAAAAAAATCTATTGCACGAGAATCGAGTCCCTGACCTTCGTAGGACTTTCTATTAAGGCAACTATGTAGCAAAGCAATCCTCCGAATTAGCAACGCTTTCACTGATTAGTGTTGACAGACATCGACCTTGAATCGGAGAGTAAAGACCGAGCCGTTTGATAACATTCAAATGGTAACAGTACAAAATTATTGTTTATGCGTTATCAACCGACGAAAAAATTAAGAGATACATGATTCAAGACTTTTTTTTATGTATTACGGATTATAAACGGAGTATAGCTCAAAGGTCCCGTATATTTGAAAAAAAAGAGGTTATAAAAAAGATATTCAAAAGTCATAAAAACAAAATTGAATAAATAGTTAGAGCAGTCGTGCCGGCCGGAAATCGGAAGTTTGTGAGTTCGATTCCCACGGCAGGCGTCAAATCGAACCCTAGACCTTGAGCAGACAACAACTTGAAAACCGTTGCGTATGCCACTTCACCAGTTCCACCACACACCGGCAAAATTTAACAAACCAAACTTGGTAATTTTTACTACTCAACTTACCCATTCGGATGAAGATTAGCGCGCTGAACATTGACAACACGACTGGACAGAAGACTCCTGCGAAGGTACCCACTTTCTTGATGCCAGGCCTCTCCGCACGGAACTCGCCGAACTCCACATATCCTGTAAAAATAAATAAATTTGGACATTACATACTCGTACATTGCTCTGATCCCAAAGTGACTATTAAAAGCACTCGTATAGTGAAAATCAGAAACGACGAAGGTACTACAAACACCCAGACCCGAGAGAATAAGGAAAAATACTTATTTTCTAAATTAACTTGCCCGGGAATCGATCCCGGGATTTCGGAGCAGGTGACACTTTGAAGATTGATAAAGTACGCCACCCCGCCACAGAGGTCGTCTGATATAAAAAGATTGCACTTTAAATTTTCGACTCGCAAGCACCCAAGCCTACTGCACACTGCACGGACCTCCACAAAAGAGGTCTATGGCGTAATTGTCACGCTTTGACCATGTCGGTCTGGCCAATGATGGGGGCAAGATGACTACTACCCGTGACCCGTCTTTTGATGGCAATTCTCTTGTAGAATAAAAAAGACGAAGAGAAGGGGCCGTGCTATTCTTTTAATGTGCAAGCACTACACGACACTGTGGCAATAGACTGATATACGGTGATGATGATGATATTTCTGTTCCTCGCCCGACGCGCTAACACGTAGTTCCAAATACTTATAGCATCGGAGGTTATGCTGGGTACTTTGTGTAGTGTCCAGTCATACCGCACGAATCCCACATAACATGGCGGTGGCTCCCGCGTTCGCGGAGTATGTGGAGGAGCCTCAAGAAAATCTATCTAGCTATCAGTCTGTGTAAGTAACGGCCTTCAATCATCCCACTGCAGGGCAAAAGCCTCTATCAATAAATTCATGTAACCATAGCGATGATAGGTAGAGGCATAGGTAATCACGCATTTTTTGCCTTCCCCTTTCTTTATAGTTTTTTTTTCCTGTAGAGGTTGTCTGGAAGTGATCGCTGTCGGCGATAAGACCGCCTAAGTTGTAAATTTTAATGTAGAAATTGCTCGTAATTTTTAATTTGGTAAGCAATAAAGAGTATTCAATCCATAAATCTATCAATCACATAAAATTCTGGATGGTTGCAACGAAACTTGAGCAATGTTAGAAAATTCAAAACTCTTATTGATCAGTCTATTTATCAGCCAGCTATGACCAACTAGCCTTTCAAATATTTATGCCCCTACCATCTTTCCAGCAATTATAACTTTCCACACTCTTTTCACCCATTATCACAACACGTGTGTACACAAACACTGTTCAAGTTACACTAATTACTTACGTTAAGTTAAATTCTTATCTATGTTAACAAAAATTCTTATCTACCTTGGTACAAATCCAAAACAATAGCCAAACGGTGTTACGCCAATTCCATAATACGGATATGAAAGCCATTGTTGCGTTTGACCGGATTACGGATTTAGGGTAACGTAAGCACAAAGGCCGTGAGGTGCTGGCCGAAAATAGAACAGCACCATCTCATTTCGTTCTATGGTGTCTTTAGGGTGCGTTTCCACTGTTGCGAAACTGGGCGGGCTAGAGACAGGCGGACTGTGTTTTGTCCTTTACTACCCCAGTACCACATCAGTGAACCCGCTAGTAGAAGCAAGGAAGGCGGAAGAAGGAACTGCTAGAAGAAGACGGGTAGCGGTTTCTTCTCTCTTTCCACCACTGATCAAACTGCTCTCGGCAACCAACGTACTATGCATGGCGAGAGATGCTTGAGGGGGGGAAAGGCAGGTAGGTATGTCGTGCAGTGCTGTCGTTAGGTAACGTTTCTACTGACGCGGAGCTGAGCTGAGAGGAGAGAAGCAGACTGTGATTGCTCCTCCGCGAGCTCTGCTCGGCATCAGTAAAAACGCTAAATAAAACCTAGTGAAAACTAGGTAGTAGAAGGATAACGACAGTAATGTACAGCTGGAAGAAGACGGGTAGTGGAGTTTTTTCGTTTCAAACCATTGCTCAAACTGCCATCGGCAATGTTAGCCTCATTAAGGCAAATTTCTATCGTCGGGGAACATGTCGAGAAGTGGACTGATATTGGCTGATAACGAGAGTTCGAAGACAAGTTCTGTTTCAGAAGGTTCTCATCTTGTCTTTTCCGAGGCATGGTTAACTAAGATAAACCCACGCACGGATATTTCCTTGAGGGCAGGTAAGCCAATCAGTCTAATGAAGGACCCCACCGATACAAACGACATCGCCATTTGCCAAATAAGGTTGGCATACAAACAGACTCTAATCTAGTGTCTAGTTTCTGGTATAACTTTTACCTAATAAAATCGTCATTGCAGTATCGTATTAATGACTAGGCGATGCCTGCGACTTTGCACTCGTGGATCTATTCCAAGAAAACAGACAATTTGTTTGAGATAAAAAGTAGCCTGTTTTTTATTACAATCTGTAATCTATTTCCCTGCTAAATTTCAAATAGCCAAATTTGTTAAGCCATTCAGGGCATTTTTGTGCAACAAACATCCAAGCAGACTTTCACATTCATAATATGTAATATAAGTAAATAAATTCCATAATACCTTCCCCTGATGACCTGTGGATGGGTTGCCGGCTGCTGATTCGCAATCTCAACTTGTTGATCAGCCCTGGTCCACTTGACGAGTTCACACTAGGAGATAGTGGGTCAAGAGTCTCAGCCATGTCTGGTGGCTTCGATGCTGAAAAGATTTTTGAAATTGAAAACCTCAAGATTGTCCAAGCAATCTAGACTCAATTGACATACTTAGTTGTTACATTAGCCCGATTAACGTTTTGAACTCCAAGCGACAACCGGTTGTTACAATAACAATTGATTTTAATTGTGTCTGGAATATCTGAGCGTCGAAGGGTTAAACATTATTTGTTCACAAGATTTAAGACTTTTTTTGTTTAAACAACTTTAAAATGGAATAAAACTGAAAGCAGACTTACATCAAAAATTTAAATTTTGAATTTTAATAGTATCTACTTATAGTGTTGGTGTTTAAGAGTGAGAAGAAACGAAAGTAATCCTTATATCTTTTAACTTCTTACTAATCACAGCCATTTTCTGGTTAGATTTTTCTGAGAGAAGAGAAAAAAAAATCTGTGCTCAACCGAATAAATAGTTTTATGATATTGACCTACTTATTTAGGTCATTCAATATTTTTTAAAGGTTCAAAGTGCTCTTAGCTAGTTTATACATGAATTACTTACATAAATAAATATCTTCCATTCCAAAACCCGCTTGAACTGGTCAATTAGAAAACACAGACAATCTCATAATGCAGACAATCTCATAACCAATAACTGCAACTAATTATTAATTAATACAATAACTCAATACTTTCAGGAAAACTTAACTGTTAGGCTGACCTAGAATTTGATGATCTCATCTGCAATACATTTTTTTTAGTTTTATGCTTCAGTATTACAAATGATTAAGCTACAAAGAACAGTTAAACATGAACTGATTGGGTATGTGGGAGTCTGAATACATTAATCATGTAATCGAACCGATGTACTGCGTGAATCAGTGCTTACTGTGATTACGAACAGTATAATTAAACAAAAAAACAACTCACCGATAATAGAACAATGAATTATATCACTTATTTGTTATTAAACAGTAAGATAATGCACATCACGTTTGTCTTATAACATAGTTGCTAGTTTGAGATTTTTATTTCTTATCGTCAAAAACATGAAGTTGGTTTAAATTGAAAGTCCTTTGTGACAATACAAATAGTCTTCCCAATATTTTCTGAACTGGTGTGTGTGTTAGTTAGTTAGTTTCGAAGATTTTGTTAACTAGGTTTTGGATTCACATGCTGACTGACACTGACAGATATCATGACAGTTGGTTGACTGACACCATAGAGTACATTTGTTTATTTAAAAACTGACACTCACAGCTTAAAATTTGGCTTAGTTCGGAACACAAGCCAAATCGATGTAAACGTCGTCTGACTGATGATTCCGACATGAATATGATACGAAATGAAAACCGAGCCAATTTTTTTATGGAATATAAATTACTTGTCGACATTGGGTATCAAACCCACTTGAAATATAGCTTATGTATGTGTTATAAACCAACCACTGTATGGCCTTTTTTTTTTTTTTCGCAGGAAAAAATGCATTACGCATACCTACTGCTTCAGGGGCAGCAGTAGGGTATGTGGGACTCTCTTGTCGGTGCCCGACAAGCATACCCACTAAAAAGACCTGCGGTGTACCTTGCAACGTATGTTGGCAGTGTATGGGTTTCCCTTAGGATGCCCTCCATGCACCGCCTACGTACGGCCTATGCCGGGCCTCAGGCATAAAATATGGGTGATCCTGTACACCAGGAACCACCCCCAGTCTGGCAAGCTGTGCAATGCGAGCGTTGTGCCCCCCGGCCCAACGCCCACTAGCCTGCTAGAGGGGGGAAGTTGAGTTCGGCGTATGCCTTCTCGTCCTCCCCCATCTACGACTTCGGGTGACATTGCATGTCGTTGCAAGGGGCCGCCAACGTCTCACGCCCACTCGCTGCCCAGCATAGCTCAAACCATACTGGGAAGCGAGCGACTTTCGTCCGCCGCGGGGCTGGCGCCCCGACGGCAACACCGCCGTCGCACCCTCCAGCACGAACGGCCACAACAGGCCACGGGCCGAAGCCCGCTACCACCGTCTGGAGACGCATTCAACAGCGGGCTGCCCAAGCCCACTGGAAGCATCTCCCGTGTGGGTTTTGGTCCACGCCGGCCAAATGGCCGGTACACTCCATGTCTGGAGGGCGTTCCCCTATCCGCCACCTGGGGACGCGCCCGGTAGGAGACCCAAAACTCCTTCCCTGTGAAGGGCGGGAACCACTGTATGGCCTATTTCAACTCTATAGTAGTAATAGACCATAAGGTGCCGGTCCCAAGTCCGGATAAATGGTGAGGGTACATCTGAATGCAGAGCACAAGGAGCCAGGGGTCTGCAAAGCAGGCATACTTGAATCTGTAGCCAGCCTTTTTCACACACACCAGGAACACACACAAACCTTTTTCCTCACCACATACACTCACGCGGGTTCCACGCGGAATCCAGAACACACAACGCATACAACAACAATCCTTATTTCCTAACCCTTCCCAATCCAATTTCATCCTTTGCCCAACCCCGCATAGCCGAACCGTGGCGGCGCAAAACCACACCTAGGCTAACATAGCCCTGGGGCCCAAAATCTACCCAAAAAGTCTGTACCACACTTACCACGGGCAGGTGGTGTGAGTCCCCTACCGCCAATATGGAAGCACACCTCAAAGAATTAATACCCGAGGAGGATACCACTGGCCCCGTCAGTGGAGAATCCCTCACCGAGCCCAACTCGGTCTGTCCCACGTATTCTGGGGGAGACAAAGTGTGCCCAGGTTCAGGTCTATCCCTGGACCTCTCAAGCCTCGCAGAGGCAATGCCAACCGCGACTGCTAACAACGCTGCCCCATCGCAGTGGACAGTAGTCGCACATAAACGCTCCCGCAAAGGAGCACGCGCGCGAGAGGGAATGCTTCGAAGCCCTTTATAAACGTGACAGCCAACGCAGCAGCGGAAAAAAAGCGCGAACCTGCGCCGCCAAACTCCTCGCAACCGAGTCGCAACGTCACCACCAACAAACCCAAACAAGCTAAAAAGCTTAGGGGCCGCACTGCGAGAGGTAAGCGCTCACGGAAGTACGCTGCAATGGCTACCACTGCCCCTCAAAAGGAGCAGCCTGGTGAGGCTGGCAAGGGCCTGAAAGGGTGAGCTTTCACAAAGCGTGCTCGAGCGGACGAGACCCAGTCTCCCAGGGGGGATGCCAAACGCGCGAAAACCGATGCCAAACCGAGGCAAACGGTAAGCTACGCAGATGCGAGTCAATCGCATCTGAAGATAGCGATAACCACCGTCCCGCCAAGGGACCTCACGCAAGCCCAGGTGGATCGGCTCAGGGAGGCTGTCGATGACTGTATCCTGAAAGCCATAATATCCCCACCGTCTCTGAGCGCTCAAGCTCCGTCATTTCGGGGAAACCCTTTCCTACTGGAGGGGGCTCTCGCGATGTGGTGCGACAATGAGTACGCGCAGAGTTAGCTAGAGAACGCCGTAAAAACCATGACCTCACCAGTGCCGGGAACTACACTGACGGTCATTAAACAGTCCCAACTGAGGAGGAGGCTCAGCTGGACTCCTTCTACACACCCCCATCACCGAGGCCGCCACACTACACAAAGCCCTCGCTGCCCAGAATCCCTGGTACAGAGTGGACTTGTGGCAGTGCCTGGACATGACTGTGGACAGTAAACAGCTTCAGGAAGGCTCCAAAGACAAGGAAGTTCACCTTGTCCTTGGAATCCCTGAAGACCAGAAACAGTCCATAATAGACCGTAACCGCCGGGTAGCTCACATGGCGGGGAGTGGCTACATCCGCTTCTTCGATTCATCGATGACGGAACCGGCCGAAACGAAACCAGCACCAGTGAGTGATGCGACGGAAGTGGCAGATCCGGAGCCATCCACCTCAGCTCCCCGAAAGGGTCTGAGCGTAGTGGAGGCAAGCTCACCGCCGAGTGCTGAGGGAGACACCAGTGACGAAGATAACGTCCTGCGTAGTCCCTAGCCCCACCTCAACCTACAACGTCATACAAACCTCCAGCATAAACAGATCGCGGCGGCCACCCTGCGAAGGGCACTGGAGGCAAATAACAAGACCGTCGCGTCGCCCTGATCCAGGAACCCTGGATTAGAAACAACAAAATCTGCGGTCTAAACAACATCAGCGGTAAGTTACTGGTAGGCACAACTATCGACAAACCGAGAACCTGCATTTTCATGCCTAAACAAATAAAAACAACACTGCTAAACCAATTCTGTTCTAGAGACCTCACTGCGGTGAAAATCACAACAGATAACCAAACTGCCCTCGTGTTAGCCTCAGTGTACATGCCGAGCGACGGAGAAATTCCCCCAAAGGAACTGTCTGACCTGGTGCAACACTGCGACACACACAACTGGGACCTGATCATCTCCGCAGACAGCAACGCACATCATCCGCTGTGGGGAAGTAAGGATACAAACAAAAGGGGTGAGTTACTAACTGAATATTTATTCCAAACAAGCCTGAACATCATGAACATAGGTACAGAACCCACCTTTGTAAGCTCTAGGTATCAAACTACAGTTGACATAACTTTGGCAACACATGCAGCAGCAAAGTATATTGATGGATGGCATGTGTCAAAAGAGCCATCTTTTGCGGACCATAACCGTGTTTGCTTTCAAATAAACTTTAACTTAACAGACCCTGTTCCGTATCGTAACCCCCGTAAAACAGATATAACAAGGTACACAAACTTACTAACCGAAACATTAAACGAGACAAACATGCTAGACCCAACACAGAGCACCAACAATATAGAGTCAAATATACAACTTCTAACCGACGCTCTACTAAGATTATGAGAGAACCTGTCCAATCGTAGCACCCAAAAAACCGGGAAAGAGCTCCTGGTGGGGGCCGGAGCTCGAGCGTTTACGCATAAAAACTACGGACTCTCTTTAAAAAAGCGAAACACTCCAGGACCATAGATGACTGGGATGAATATAAAACAGCACAAAAATACTACAAAAAACGAATCCGTTTCCGCAGGACGGAGTCGTGGCCAAATTTTTGTAGCAGCATAAACTCAACAAATCAAGCGGCGAGAATTAAGAAATTTCTAGCCAAGGACGATCGCAATCTCTTGGGTTTTCTCAAAAAAGAGGACGGCACTTTCACTAATACAGAGGACCAAACTAATACAGTCTTACTAGAAACACACTTTTCAGCTGTCAAATCACAACAGACTCCGTGTGGTCAGACCTACAGCACGACATGCCAACAAAACAAAGAGGGCCTGCATAGCTTTTAATCAGTGCAGAAGAATGATCGGTAAAAGATGGGGACTAAACCCAAAGATCACGCTATGGTTATACACCTCAGTTATCAGACCCTCTATGACCTACGGCTCAGTTGTATGGTGGCCCCGCACACAACTGTCAACTGTGAAAATAAAACTCCAAAGTCTACAACGTCTAGCCAGTCTGGCTGTTACAGGGTGTATGAGAACTACCCCATCAGCTGCACTGGAACACATTCTGAACTTAAGGCCACTAGATCTGGTTATACAGGAGGAAGCAAAAGCAGCCGCTCTAAGACTTAGACTAAACGGACTATGGAAACAGGGCACAGAGCCAACACACTCAAGCGTTCTGAAGGGGATCCTCAGGGATATTCCACTCCTAGAGGCACCCATGGACAGGACAACGTGTCAACATGTATTCGATCGTGGATACAATATCCAACTTCACGCGGAACACGAAGATCGATCCGGCATAAACAAAGTAAGGATATAGACAGACGGCTCGAAAACCATAAGCGGAACCGGCGCCGGTGTATTCTCGAATGACCTCAACATAAAAATATCAACTACTTTATCCAAACTAAACACAATCTTTCAAGCAGAATGTGTCGGTATAACCAAAGCGGCACAGACGCTAGCAGCCAGACATCAGAGATTTTAACATTAAGATCGTCTCTGATAGCGCATCCGTACTACAAGCCCTAAAAAACAACACAATAACATCTGCCCTCTTACTGGAGTGTCACAACGCACTTCAATCCATCGCAAACAAAAACACTGTAACTATGCAATGGATAAAGGGACACAGCAACTCTTTAGGCAACGACGCAGCGGATGAACTAGCCAAAAGGGGAGCATCAGCCACAGCACATGGACCGGAACCATTACTGCCCATACCCCAGGCTCAAATAAAAACATGGCTCCGAAGCAACACGGAACAAACACATACATCAGTATGGAACAACACTGACAGCTGCAGGCAAACCAAGAATGCCGTTCCAGTGGCTTCAAAGCGGCTTGCCCGCAAACTGCTCAGGCTAAAAAGGGACCAACTCCATAAAATAATAGGTACTCTTACCGGTCATTGTCCCCTAAACAAGCACTTATTTACCCTTGGTGTCACAAACAGCCCCCTATGCAGAGGATGTATGGAGGCAGATGAAACGCCACAACACGTACTCACTGAGTGTATCAGTGTGGCCGCGAAACGGGCACGCTTCCTCCAATCACCAACATCGATCTCGGAAATCTGTGGAAACCTGGGGAGGATTCTGGCTTTCTGGAGTCAGTCTGGGATGGTTGGAGAAGAAGGCGGGGAACACGATGTACAATGGCCCAATAAAGAGGCTAAGTGCGGATAAAGCCCAGACAAAACAAACAAACATGTATGTGTTATATGGTGCTATCCAGATCCATTGAGCCGCTCTGGCGTGATTGTGTAAAAACCTTCATTCTAACTCTCGCTTTTATTATGCACCTAGTAAATATTGTAAAAGTGAAATAAGATTTTACACAATGGCAGCAAATACACCAGACAACCAAGCAAATGGTTACACATAATTTTTTTTTTAAGGCGATGAATAAAAATTGGTGTTGGTTGGAAAAATAATCTGAGAACTCTCATAGAAACTCATAATCGTGACTTGAACATATTGCTGTAGCAATTTTGAGTAAATATTATTGCTCGTTCTATCCTGTCAGGCATTATAAACATGATAAGTAGGTAGGTACATTTATATCCATGTTAGTAACGGGGTGGAGTTTTGAAAGCTCGACGGAAGGAATAAATGTGATCGTCAGAATCGCAGGTCAACAGTCGTATTTAACTTAGAATTTGTGTCAATAAATTGTTTATGAATTGTTTATATTTGCTTATCATAATGAGAGAATTGCTTATTGCATAATTTAAAAGAATTTATACATTTAAGGTTCTCTGTAGAGTAGTAACTATGTAGAATTACTGAAAATTGTGTGGGCCAAAAATTGCTTATCAATTGCTTATTTCACTATTTGTAAATTTTGTAAGCCTAGACCCTGTTATTCTTTTCATAAACTAGGTTCGAGTTTAAAAGTCTTAGCGCCTATTAAAGTATGAGAGCAATGTGATTTATGTTGATATTGCGTTTATATTGCAAAAGGTTTTAAAATGCCAGTCAATATTAAGATGAAATGAATCTTCCCTACGTGAATTTTTATAACTTACTATCGTCGTCTCGTTATTTAATTGCCCTAACATTTATGTAGTTGCGTTGATTAAAGGTAACAAGCAGTAATACTTTTCGATATGTAAGCGCCTTTTATTTTCTTATGTTAAATGCATGAGAGACACAGTAAAGCAATGTTACTCTCATATTTTTAACAGGCGCTAGGGACGTTCAGCTCCTACCTCGCTTATAGAAAGAATAACAAAAGTTTCAAATTGAGAAATAAGCAATTGATAAGCAATTTTTGGCCCATACAAATTTCAGTAAGTCTACATAGTTACTACTCTACAGAGGTTGACCAGAATGGATGGTCAACCTTAAATGTATAAATTCTCTTAAATTATGCAATAAGCAATTCTCCCATCATGATAAGCAAATATAAACAATTCATAAGCAATTTTTAAACACAATTTCAAAGTTAAATACGACTGTTGACCTGCGATTCTGACGATCACGAATAAATTGGCAGCAGCTACCGCTGGAAAGATTCCGTAATTCCAGGCACTATATGTAACCATCATAGTAGTGGTAGGGTCAAGCCAATCCTACATCATGGTAGCCGGTCAACTTTAAATATCGTTTGTTGCCATGCACACTGGCAGATCGGTGCTGAGGGCGCGGGTAGGGGTATTTTGATGTGCCACCTGAGTACTCCAAGAACCATTTGAATTTATTCTATGGCATGAACAAAGAATAATAAGACACTTTGGGCATGAACTTGTACTATACAATAGCAATTGTCATACTTATTGAAATCAAATAGAAGCTAAGGGTCACAATTTCAACCATAAATGTCTATTGACCGGCCGTTCTGACGCTAACGTTTGTTTTACGCTGTTTATGACTAGTACACACACGTCTAGTGCTCCGAGGTAAATTGAGGATTGTATGAGACAAGACAGGGCACAATCATTATTTGGACCCCTGATACACATGGTCAGACCCCTGGACCTGGTTTAGAGTATCTGAAAAAGACAAATAGATCCGTATATGTATATGGGCTTCGCGTTGTATAGTACGCCCTCTAAATCGTGTTTCTTGACTACAAGGTTAGGAAGGAAAGGTTGGTTGGTGGGGTCAGCCGACAGTACATTATTTTAAAAATACAGGGTCACCCAAAAATTAACTACAAGCCAGAAATGGATAGGATCTCAGCACTAATGGTTGTATTGTTGTACCATAGACATTATTATTCCATTTTTAGCTTGAGGTTGACATCTGTAACATCCCTGAGGTGTTTGCAATCAATGATTTAAACTACAAATTAAACAATAATTTGCTATTTTCTTATTTTATTTTGAAAATAATCTTACACAGATCATTTAGATACTCAGATGGTTTTTGGAATGGTGCTGCAAAGAGGGGCAGAGGATGTTTGTTTATCATTTAGATCACAAAGTATTGTAATATTTGACCTATGTAACTCATATGCTTAGTAGATAATCTTACAAATAAACCTTAAAGTATAGTGCTAAATTCTATCTAGGGATTCCAGCATGATTATGCTATTTCCTCGGATCACCTGAAAAATAGAAAACAATGTGACAATACATATTATTACGAGGAAAGATTTGTATTTTTTGTACCCATTTAGATAACATTTGAAATAAAAATAGTTAAGTCCAGAAAAATTATATAGGATTTTTTTTTCCAAATTCAATCAATGACTTCTTAACTTAACTCTTCTTCCATCCGAAATAGAATTTGTATTCAAAAATTCAAACTTCTTCCAAATAGTTTAAGAACTATGAAAACATGATGTCACAGATGAGGGTTTAGATTAATTCTATGACATCACAGTAAGCTAAATTGGATAATTTTTAATTAGAGATTTTGGAATGAATGTTTTATCTCTGCAAAGATTAAATAAAATTTAAAAATAATAAACTTACAATAGAAAATTTAATCAAGGGGTTCTTGTAATTATTGAATCTAAAAAATATACTACATGTTAATGAAATTTCTCAGTCCATAAAGCGGTCGGCTGTTTAGTCACGGATCCGAGCTATATGACAATTGATTTCTATTGTGTTTGGCTTTACCTACATACAAGGGGTTAACTAAACAACTTCTGTTTTACAACTTACATGAAACCCAAAAAAATATATTTAAATTTTCATACAAACTGATCAGCTTCATATGGAAATCCTAATTTTATTTTTGGCATTTAGGGAATCTTGGATAACAAAATTTTTTAATTACATGGGTCAAGCTACCACCTAAGAGGTTTTATGTTATTTCATTAATATGTTGTATAAGAAAACAAAATGATTTGCATTACTAACCACCATGCCTACATTGTTGCGTTGGCCATCTTTACACTCTTCAACAGACTCGTCTAGCACAAGATTCATGAAAGGATCAAACCCTCTCAGAACCCCTGTCACTGCACGCCCAGCATTCAGTTTAATAGACAGTTTCTTGTCCATAAACCTGTAATGAATAAGTTCATTATAACTTTTTACAAATAAATAGTTGATAATATTTAATAATGTCTGTAAGTAGGTACCTACTAAGATATATTTACTGTCCTAAAAAAAAATTATTATGCTGTTATATCAATGACTAAGTGTAAATTGTATTAATCGCTGTGGTGTTAAGAGAAAAATAAAAAAGTAACAAGAATGTAAAAAACCAGCGATTAGCCCTTCGATTGGCAACCGGCCTTTAGAGGATGACAGCTTGCTATCACGCAGGTGGCATATCGTCCTCTAATGTGCACTCGGCCAACACTCGACTAGTGCGGTCGGTTTTGTTCTTAGTTAAAATTTTAGAACTCTATGTCTTTACAGTTAGTGTTCAAAGTATTTTTGACAAAATAAACTAGCGGTAAAAGTAAAGTTGTACACATCTTTTCTAAGTGAAATATAAAACCGTTGGTCAGTAAAGGCCACGGAGCCCACTAGTGAGCACCTAATACTCGAATGTACTCGATCGATCGATTTTATAGAGGATTTTGAAGTAATTTTTATAGTTAAGTTAGTGTAAACTATGAACCAGTATGTAATTCAACTAATTAAACTTAATTATGTGATGTGTGACGTGTTTTGGTTTCAAAATAGTACTAAAACCGTGGCTGTTCGAAATTTTTCGTAATTGTCATTGAAACTTGATATTTCCATCAATCTTGGTAAGTAATATGGTTAAATACATTAAATTAACTGTGTTCGTTATCAAGCTTTAATTTAAAGCATTAATCTATTCGCCAGGATTTGTGAATTCTTAGAGAAAAACATTTTTGTAAGAACCGGCACTCGGCCATCATTTTTTCATTTTTTCACCTACTACTTCAATCGGTTTTAAATAAAAAACTTGTATAGCCATAAATAAATATTTTTAGCCATAAATGAACCTTATTTAGTGTCCTATGTTGTTGTACAATTAGAATCAGAAAACTTTCAGTCACTAATTTTAAGCATATTTTTCTTTTTGAAAATGTGGTTAGAAACTGAGGTACTTTGGAAGTAACAATTAATAACTTATAGTAAATACATGATAAATTAATATTAAATGTAGGTAAAAGCTTTTAAATCTTGTGTAGATTACGTTGGTATTTAAATGAAATCCATGTTTCATACAAAAATTTGCAGAAATTAGCGGTTTTAGTTACCGCGGAATCAAACTTTTTTTTTTTTTTCGTACCCTACTGTCTGCCACTTGATTGGACCTCTAATTTTGACAAGCGCCACAGGAGAGGATAAGTCTAGTGGCTTGGGCCAGACTAACGCATTTACCTGAATTTTCAGTTTTAAAGCACGCATTTCAAAGTAAACAAAACTCGTACATGATGATAGTTAGTAAAATTTACATTAGATTGTAAATTATTTGCAAAAGTATGAAGACGCTTCTAAGAAGAGGTTATAAAAATTACAGCATTTATAAATTTACGCTTTCATATACTTACTTTTTTAATTCTGGAGGATGAGCCTTCGACATTATGTTTATTTAAGATAACTAATGCGATAGGCAATATTGAGGAAAATTACAAATAAATCCAACCTTGTTCCGAACTTCCGAATTTCCAAGACACAATTCACAATGTATGTATGTATGTATGTATGTACTCTTTTTTTTTTGTTTAGTAAGTTTAACGGCCTGGGATACTTGTCTATACAGCCAATTCTTTAGTAATATTGTCTTTGTTTTTGTATTAAAACGTTGATGTTAGACGTTTTAATGCTTCGATGGAGTTTTTGGAGACAGTCAAAAGATTGAAGGAATGCAGAGAAGTCCCCAAGAAAGAGGTGAACTGTTCGCGTTCCCTCGCAAAATTCACGGTCCACTTTTCTTGGTTACGACCCATACACCATCTTATTTCACCAAACTGTATATTGTTCACTCGCACGACACTTTGTTTCGCAAAATAACACCACTTTTACGACCCAAAAATCACTATAAACAATAAAAATTCCATAAAATAAACGAACTCCAAACGTATCTCACGAACTCCCGCCAAAAACTCCTGTAATCTGTATGTATTCTGTTAACTCTGTGACACGTACGTTGATTGATTCAGTTGTCACAGTGACAGAACATCCACAGAATACAGATTACCCTTAACTGCCCTTAAGGTGGGCATTGACGATCAGTTTTTTGCGTCAGTCCAGTCCAGACCTAAAACTCACCGTTTATCTCAGTTAATCTAGTTCTTTTTTTATCTCTGCATTCACCGGACTTTTCTAAGATATAATAATAATAATAATAATCTCGGTATGTCACAGAATTTAGTTGTGAAGGAATCGGGCGTAAAACAGTCTATTGGTGAAGCCTTCTTCGACCGCCTTACAAAGGTACTTAATAGTTCTTTGTCAGGTGTCAATAAGGTGAAAGCCTATAACGGGTGGGTTATGCCTATTCTTTTGTACACCTTTGGCATACTCAGATGGACTCAGACCGAATTGGACGCCCTGGATCGGAAGGTCCGCACTACTATGACACTCCATAGAATGCACCACCCTAGATCGTGACGTGGTGGTAGAGGCCTGTTAAATGTTAAAACCATGCACGACCGCGAGATATCTAGCCTCAGAGCCTATTTTTTGTCAAAGACCGACACGGTTATGCACCGAGATGTCATAGAATGTGATAAAGGACTCACCCCTCTTGATCTGGCCAACGAGTCACGGCAGTCACCGATGGTACTAAGCGTCTCGGATCGTAAGACCGTATGGAAAAGGAAAGAGCTGCACGGACGCTTTTTCAAGGCTCTATATGAGCCCAACGTAGACCAAAAAGCCTCCGTGCATTGGCTGCGCTTCGGTGACCTGTTTGGGGAAACTGAGGGATTTGTCTGTGCGATACAAGATCAAGTTATCAAGACGAACAACTACCGAAAATACATCATAAAGGATGGCACAGTGGACATTTGTCGGGCCTGTCGCCATCCTGGAGAATCACTCCGTCATGTAGTTCCGGGTTGTTCGGCTCTTGCTAACACTGAGTATCTGCACAGGCATAATCAAGCAGCCAAAATTCTCCACCAAGAGCTCGCCCTAAAGTACGGTCTCATCGAACAGAGACTGCCATATTATCAGTACTTACCGGAGCCAGTACTCGAAAGCGACAGTATCCGACTTTACTGGGACCGGCCCATCATCACTGACAGGACTATTCTTGCGAATAAGCCTGATATAGTGCTGATGGACCGGGCGCAATCGAGGGTGTTTTTGGTGGATGTCACTATCCCCCATGACGAGAACCTTGTGAAGGCCGAGACCGAAAAACAGCGAAAGTACTTGGACCTAGCACACGAGGTTACCGAAATGTGGGAAGTGACATCCACCGAAATCATCCCAATTGGTATATCCGCAAACGGGTTAATTCCAGCTACTTTGGGTGCACACCTGAAAAGGCTGGGATTCATCGGCGGCTCGCTTCCAGCAAAGATGCAGAAGGCGGTGGTGCTTGATACCGCACGTATTATCCACCGATTTCTCTCTCTCTTGCCCTGATCCCAGCCAACTGTGCCATTGCCGGTTTTAACCGCCTATAAGGCGAGTGGTTTTTGACCATGCATAAAAATAATAATAATAAAGAGCTCCACGGAAGGTTCTATCGGGCCCTTCACGGCCCTGATATAGACCTTCCTGCTTCTGTGGCCTGGCTACGCTTCAGGGACTTGTTCAGGGAAACCGAAGGGTTTGTCTGTGCAATTATGGACGAGGTAGTGATGGCGAATAACTACCGGAAATATATCCTGCGAGATGGGACAGTTGACATTTGTAGAGCATGTCACTGTCCAGGTGAATCCCTCAGGCATATCATTTCCGGTTGTTCGCGTCTCGCTAACGGCGAGTACTTGCACAGGCATAACCAAGTGGCCAGAATCATACACCAGCAACTTGCTCTGAAATATACAACCTTGTGTCGTCGGAGGTCCCTTACTACCAATACGTGCCTGAGCCAGTTCTCGAAAACAGTCGTGTCACATTGTACTGGGACCGATCTATCATCACAGACAGGACCATTGTAGCCAACAAGCCTGACATTGTGGTGATAGATCGTCAAGATCGCCATGCAATGATAGTTGACATCGCCGTGCCGCATGACGGCAACCTCTTAAAGGCTGAAAAAGATAAAGAAAGTAAATATCTTGGCTTAGCTCATGAGGTTGTCGACATGTGGCCTGTCGATTCAGCTGTCATTGTACCGATAGTCGTCTCTGCCCACGGACTGATATCTAAGAGCCTCGATAAACACCTCAAGAGGCTCACGTTAGGCGCTTGGGTCAAGAGTAGGATACAGAAGGCAGTACTCTTGGACACGGCCCGCATTGTAAGGAGGTTCCTGTCTCTGGAGCCTTAACCACCGGTAGCTTGGACCCTGATCTCGATGCCAGTTTTGAACTATTTTTTTATATTTTTAAATGTATTTATTTTTTATAAATATATTTAAAAATGTAATTTATATGTTATAAGAATAAATAAAGGAGATAATAATAAAACCGCAGGGCATCTTGGGCAGTAGCGACCCCACGGACCTGATTGCTCCCGGGACCCCACGGACCTGATTGCTCCCGGGAGTATCCCTGTTCCTCACCTCTGGCTTGCCTTCATTGGTCGGCCGGAGTAACTCTAAATGGTTTTAGGCTAACTCGATTTCCCTACTTACTGGCGCCATGGCGTCACTCCGCGCCGGCTCTTCAGTTTTCGATCGGCTGGGTTGCTAGCGTGGGTGTATTTTGTATACTTTTTACCCAACTATGGCGAAGCAAAAAGCAGGGTTATGATTTTGACCTGTATGTATGTATGTATCTATGTGGGTATGGATGTTTATCTGTTCCCTTATAACTTCTAAACTAGTAATCATTGGACAAATGACGTGTTGTTGGAAGCCTCTTGATCGTCCGCTGGTTATAGGCTACATGATGTTACTACGTTAAATTGTCTACAGCGCCCTTTAGGGGACTCAAAGTAAGGAACTAAAAAAAATCTTGACGGTGTCGTGTGGGGTATCAAATGAAAGAGCTTTGTTAGCACATTTCAAATATGTAATCAGGTCTCGGTGGCTTAATGGCATAGCACCGCACCCGGCATGCGAGGAGATGCAGGTTCGAGTCCCACCTGAGACATAATTTTTCAAGTTTAAATACTGATATTATGTAATCATTGTTAGCTGTTGCTCACGGCTTTGCTTGCAATCACCTGATAATTGCAAGAATTTATTTATAAAATCACTTGTAAACTAGTTAGTTATCATAATTGGACAAACGAGGTGTCGTTGGAAGCCTTTATACCTCACACGAATTGTCATAACTCCAAAATAAGTTAAATTAAAATGAAGTTTTAAAACTTAAACCCGACTATTAAAAACACGCTCTATAAAGTACGAAACAAGAAAATAGTCTCCGCTGAAATTATTATGTAGCCGTGGTCGTATACTGCCTACAGTAGCAAAACAGATTAATTTTTATAATAATATAATAATAAAATCAAAGTGGCATACGATCACGGCTACATAGTAAGTTCAGCGGAGACTACATATTTTCGAGCGTGGTTTTAGTTTTTAATATAATTGTTGTCCGTTACTTTTACCGCGCTCAACACGCTCATTCGCCGCGGACGCAGCGAGCGAACTGACGCCATTGGATGGACGATCACACACTCACGGTCAGTTTGACGTGACGCCGGGCTGGATTTATGGCAGTCACAGAAAATTTCCGGGCGCGTCGTCAGTTAAAACTTTGGAGTAATGATTTGACACTCACGATCAAATTTTGGATGGACGTCAGTTCAACTGATCAGTTCAACTAACCGTCAATGCCCTCCTTTAACGGAGTCTCGCGGCGCGATTGGTTGGTATTTCTTACACAGAACACAGAATAGACCAACTACAGGCGCTTGCGCGCCGTTTCTGTTAACAGCCCATTTTTTTCAAAACATTTTGTTTTTTTGCATAGTAATAAACTGTGAAAAGAACAGAGAAATAAAAAAGTTATGTATATTGTAGGTATTGCATTTTTAGCTACTTAATTTTCAATTTTAGAATTAAAAGTTCAGAACAGATAAGAATGACATACGGTCGATTTCTAAACGAATTCAGGTGCTTTCTGTATTTTTGCCAGGTCTAAATATTTCGTTTCATGTTTTTGTTATGCTTCTTTTACATTAAAAAAATGTTTAATTTTTAAAGCACCAATAACCAGAATTAATCAAGTGATTTTAATTACACATATGACTTTTAAACAAGTCAAAATATGTAAAACGTAGTCATAACATAATATTGCCACCTTCAAAAACTTCGTCGCGGTAAATGCCAGCCCAATTAAGAAGTCTTGTACACCGGTGGAGGGTGTGCGAATGCGTGTAATGTTTAATATTGGTAGGGTTAAAGTCATTCCTTTTATCGTTATCTACGTATGTATAGTCAACAAAAGCAACAAGTAGACAGCTGGGAGGATGGATGCTGTCGCGCTAATCATCTTGTTTTCGTTAATTTAGTATAGTTTTGTTATTTATAATGGTTTTCTGATAGATACGTTAGCAGTGGAAAAGTTTGTGTTTGTGTTTCCCTTCAAAAATGGATGAATCCGGAATTGATATGGGCTACGATCTCGCTTCTCTTCTGACGAACGATTGTAATGTTGATCAGAAGATCTTAGAAGAGATGTCAGCAGCCCAGGCGCACCAGGACTTCATGTTCTACGAGTTGAAATCCAAAGCAGTGCCAATCACTGAAAGGCAAGTTTTTTTTTGGCTAATTACTGCACGCGTTGTTAATATTTGTGTGTCGTATACAGTGCGAATATTTTTAGCACAATATGAGGAACAATTTCTCCGTAGCCGCGACCCTGAAAACTGGACTTGGCACTGCACCCACTTTTAACGTCTTGTTTATCTTCGCCTTCCATCTTCCATACCAAACATCCACCGCGTAATTTTTGAGGTTGTTCTTTCTAATATTCACTTGAGACTATGGCATCGGAATTTAACTTTTTAATATTAATGTTACGTAACCAAATGCATGTTTTTGATTTTCGAACGAATTAAAAAAAAAAGTTTGATAAAAAGAATGACAGAAAACTTTCTTTCTGCCTTTTTTACCATACAAATGGAAAAGAATTTATGATTATAGTTGCACCTTTTATTATTTGTCAAATTCAGTGATATTCTATTGTATATAGGATGATATTTTAATACTTATCTACGTATTTACACAGAGGAGTAGTTGCAAGTCTCTACAAGAAATAGGTAATGTTTACGACCGAGCCTATTAATTACTTTCAAAATTGACCTCCTTTCGCGGGTGCGAAACGATGGCCCGAGGGAGGATTAGGTAGGTATTTTATTAAGAGACACCTAAAATACCTACCTAATCCATGATGAAAAATAGATAGGTAAGTACCTAATAATACTTTCATGTTCATCTAGATATACAATCATTATTATGGGAAAGAATCTGCATAGTAAGTGTAAACGAGATTCATTAATTGAAATGATTATGTGGGTAGAAGAACAGTAGGAGGTCATTGACCCACCATTATTAAAGATTATGATGATGAATCGGTTGATGTTTATAATAGTTATAGAGTCAATCGCGATGTGATCTTCTAAATAAACTCTGAAGAAATAGGTAGGTACGTTATAAGAATAATCTTAATTTAATAAGCTTACCATTCGAAAGTTTTTTTAACTAATATAAAAAAGAGGCTATGAATTTGAAACCCAACAAAAATTAAACGCGGCTCTAACTACGGTATACCTACTATACGAATACTTAGTTGGTACCTATATCTTTAAATTATTTATAGCAAATGGAGGAGTTGCTAACCGATTTGTAAGATTAATGGGATTGTCTCTTAGATCTTTGGAGTTGAACCAACCAATACTCAAAAGCTATAGATACAAAAACATTTTGGGGTACACCAGGGCCCTTCCTTACTCTTGAATTTGATTTAAGTTCGATCTCGATTCGACCTAGTCATAATCTAAACAAACTCAATCGAATCGAAATCAAAATCAAGTCAAGATCGATCTAAAATGGCGATCCGTCAAACATTTTCGGTTGATAGCGTAATCACCATCGACTCAAAGTCTTAGGTTCACTTTTTAGAGTACCAAATCACTGATTCTCAACGTCGATTCGATTTTGATCGTAACTCGAACTTGTCAAAAGTAAGCCTACTGGGTGTCTAGACTTTTATAAAACTAATAAGTTCTTTTTTTTTTGCATTTTAAGTAAGTATTATTTGTTTTATACCGCTGTCGTTTGAGATACGAGTATGTTAAAATTTATAGAAAAATACGGCTACAAGATCTTAAAAAATACGTTTCTCTAAACCTGGGAACAATCAAACGAGATGGTGTCAAACAAAAAAACATATCAGAGAAACAACGCCTACCACCACTCTTCTCAGCATCCAGCGGATTCTTACGATCTTTTTAGATCGTCATCAACGCGATTGCCATTTCAGAATCTTTTCGCTCCAACACGGCCGGAGGGCCAAAACCGATGTAAAGAAGAACCAATGTATATCTTAAAGTGAGACATGTCGGTTCTCCTACGAATTTTCTCATCTCTGACTCCATCGCTTTACTGTTTAGCCCATCGACAGCAAAGTAGCTTTCCCGTTAGTATTTTACAGGCTGTACTTCGGAGTGCGCTTCGAGCATGCAAACTACGGGTTAGGTATTATTATCACCCCCTGGTGAATATTCCGCGATTGAGTACTAAGCGCTTTTCTTTCTCCTTCGTGTTGCACACCGCCAAGTTTGGAAAGCCCTGCCTGCGTCTGTTTTCCCCAATGACTACAACCTCAACATTTTACGACTAGACTGAATAGGTTGCTTCTGGGTAAGCTCGCTCCATCCTAGGCTTCCTCTCAACTCTAGGGTAACCAAGAGTTGTGCACTTGATCAATAAGAAAATACCAAGGTTAGTAATTAAAAAGTTTTATTCTATGATTAATTAGGTAACTAGGTACCTGTTAGAAAATGCCCATCATGTTAGTATTACCACGATAAGATAATACTATAGTGTATTACTGAAGATGTCACTACATCTGACAAAGATATTTTATTGCTTTAGATCTAATACAATACAAGGTACCTACCTACCGCAGAAATTGTTATCACTGCTTAAAAATATCCGTTCTTTGTTCCTTCATAGTTATATCATAAGCCTGTAATCTTTCGTGCCAACAGCCCATTCCAAGTTGTTATCAAAAGTAAACTACAGTTTGCATAAAATATATGTTTTTGATAATGTAAGTGAGTTAATAATTAGCCAAGACTGTTTGTCTTGGTGGCAAGTGTTCTTCAGACATATTTTCGCAGACTAGAATGTTTTTCATATTATACGATAATAAAATTAAACAGAAACCTGTCTATTGCTTATATGCAACTGTACTCGTATTTATCAAGGTCTGCTCGTCTTTACAATTCGAGTAGATTCGATCACATTCGAGTCCAATTGAAAATACTAAAACGTTAACTATTTTATCGATTTAAAGTCTTATTTTGTTAAAAGCAAAGTAAAGTAAGTGAATTATTCCTTATTAGACAATAGAGTTTCAGTTCGTTATTTAAGAACTAAGAAATAATCTATACTTACTTATATTATAAAGCTGAAGACGCTTTGTTTGTTTGTTTGAACGCGCTAATCTCAGGAGCCACTGGTTCGATATGAAAAAATATTTTTGTGTTGGATAGTCCATTTATCGAGAAAGGCTTTAGGCTATCTTCTTTTTAAAACTTCTTAATTTCGATCATAATAACAGAAATTGACGCGGACGAAGTCCCGGACAACAGCTAGTTGCATAAAATAAAAAATATCCCGTGGGACACTTTCTGTTAGCTTTGCCATAGTCGGGTAATAAAAAGCTTTGCATTTTATATGAAAATACATAAACTGTACTTATATTAGCAAATGAAAGATATTTTTCTAATGTCTACGTAAGTATTTCTATTACTTTTTTAGTGTTTCTCTCACTAAATTGTAGCTAACAGGATAACTTCTAACGATCTACAATTAGCTTATCAACTAAGACAAAGATTATAAAGAAATTAGTATGTACAGTCAGCTGCAGAAGTATGTATACCCTTTTTTGTTTTACCAACTTATGGTCGTTGTATTAAAAAAAAAGGCAATATTACACTGAAGTGTAGACTCTTTTGGAGCTGACTGTACCAATTTGTATTTAGATAACACTTTACATAATATAGAAAATGCCGGTCACAAATATAATATACCACACTATCTTGATAGTAATGCGTGGCATTACTTATAGTTATAGATTACTTATTACCCGACCCGGTAATCAATATTACCTACTAAGACTTCGCTGTCTGTCCGTCTGTTTATCACCAGGCTGTATCTCAAAAGCGATAGCTAGACAGTCCAAATTTTCACAAATTATGTAAGTATATCTGTTGTCCCAATAACAACAATTGAAAACAAAATAAAATAAATATTTAAGGGGGGTCAACAAACTCGTTTTTTTTTCATTTTTAATGGCTACATGTAGGCACTTGAAAAATTCACAAATCACTCAATTGTATTTAAACTTTAATAATTAATGATAAAATTAAAATAAAATTAATATGTATCCCATACAAAAGCACAATTTTTTGGCCATTTTTTGCCTATGCTCGATATCAATAAACGTTAACAGGTAGGCACTACATCAACTAAATTTATGTACATACCTACAGTTGTTTAACTAGTCAATGGTACGGACGGAACCCTTCCTGCGCGAGTCCGACTCGCACTTGGCCGGTTTTTTAAAGGATCCAACAGCAGACTCACATGGGCTGGTTATGATGCTGTAAAAGCACTTATTGGGTACAGTCACCGACAAATGTATGTAACGACTTCAATCATTTCACCCACTAACCATAAGCTCCTTATTGAAGTGTCAAGATTTGTAAAAAAAATAATATTTTGGAGCTATGTATATCTGCTAGCTCAGCGCGGTAACCAAAGATCGGTAACCGGTAAAATTGCTTGGCTTGAAAGTATGTTATGTAAACGAACGTTAATTTAACCGGTATTTTCAAATAAAGTTTTCTATTATGGTACCTGTTCATTGACCATTATTGAACAATTATTTTTCGATCTTTAGATTTAAGGCGGCAATTAATAAGAGACAAGTATACGCATGTTTCTTTCCCTATGGCTATACTTACCATCTTACCCTTTGGCTATACGAATGCCCGCGAATATCAAGCACCGCGGATCGTGATTTAAAAAACCGGTTTATATCATTTACAGAACGAAAAATATTTCGGTTTTGTTTTGAACATAACGTTTACACAAAACCGTTACTAACTTTTACTGACCGTTACTTTTCAATATGGTTCCGGGCCTTGGCGGTATCCACGACCGAAACCAGATATCTACCTAAACAATATTAAATAATCCTTTGTTGTTAAATTGACTCATTGATACATTGGTCTTATTATACAAGTAACCAAACATCGAAATGTAAGATAACATTTCGTCTCATAGTAAATCAATACAGTTCAGTCCAATTGACCCCGAGTCATGCGCGGTTGGTCGGGGTGCGCGCGCGCCGACCAATCGCGGATCAGTCTCAAATTGACAGCAATTTAGTCTGTTGTCTGTCATAAATGATCAACGTTGGATCTAGACGGGCGGTGAATTTGTTTTTAAAAGCTCATAGAGGCTGTGGGACATATTTTATTCCTTTTTTATATTTTTTATCAATTAATTTAAACAACAAAAACTTTTATTATAAAACCTGATAAAACAAGTCAACCAATAAAATCAGAATAATAAAAATTTGGAAGGGTCATTGTGTCCACTGTTTTTTTTTTACATAGAATAGGTAATCTTGCACTGGTTTCTTTAAAGAATTATTCAAACAGTGCCAGAGACACTAACGTTAACTTTTGAAATTTAAAGATGATGTGAGGCTGAAATTTACCAATGAAAAAATTCATTGATGGATGTTTTTTTTCTTTAAACTCCTTTAGATAGTAAATATTTGCGACATACGTCAATTAGTTAATCAGTGTCAGCAAACCATTAAAAATGTTTTGAGTCGAAATGGTCACAGTCTTTATCCCTTTATCCGCTGAAAATCTGCACCTTCTTACGGCCGGTCCTAATAACCTATCTATCTTCAGTTTTGGCATATCGGAGATAGCAAACGACTTCTGTCTTTGTTTCTCTGGATAGAAACTGTTGCCTATCTCCGAAATATCAAAACTGGCGATAGATAGATTACTGGGACCGGCCGTAAGTTTTTAAGCCTATAAGTTTAAACGCTTTGTTACTTTTTTTTCTCTGTATTTCCGGCACTAAATATTGGTTTACAGAAGACTGGACAAAGTAATGAATTGTCATACATAAAAAACACTTTTTTTACTTGATTTTCAAATCCAATTCTTCGAATAAAAACTGCGACTGCTTTAGGTGGGAATTGACGCCACATCTTTCCGCTTACCAGGTGACTGCGGAAGTTTGTGAGTTCAAGTCCCACTAAGCCAGCCGAAATTAAATTTAAGGAAACAACTCCTGACAAACGAAGCCCACGTTATTTACCACTATGTATAACATCCTGGCAGTGTTTTTATTATTTTTTATTTAAAAAAATCTCTTTCTAAAATAGAAAATATTGATTCAGCTTTTCACATTGAAACACGCTGTGACGCACGCGGACGTATCTGTGTAAGGCTCATTCATCCAGGACTGGCCGAAGCAAAATAGTACCTCCGATAGTCTTATTTATTTTTTATTTTTTAAGACAAGTTTAATTATTAAAAAAAAACACTGTCAAGATGTTATACAGAATGGTTACATAACGTGGACTTCGTCCGTCAGGTGGTCAAAAATGCACTGTATAACTCAGACTCAGTACTAGTAGTCGAAATAACCTCCGAATTTATTCTCCGTGTATAACATGTACAGTCGCCGTCAGATATAAGATGGGTACTACACGCCCTTAACGGATCTAGGTCGACTTAACCTGTAACCCTGTATATTGGAGATATAACTACAAGTTACCATTAATATCTGAACATTCATTACTTTGTTAATGTCTGAGCAGACGCTAGTCAATAACTTCTATACACACAACTAACCAATAATATCTGAACACTCATAACGTCAAGTGTATTTAGTAAAACAGTATTCAAAATAGTATTTATAGTAAAGTAGAATAGTAAAATAGTGGAAGCACTTCCTTCTGCAATTTTCCTCAATTAAGACCATCTGCGTAGATACACTTGACGTTATGAGTGTTCAGATATTATTGGTTAGTTGTGTGTGTGTGTAGAAGTTATTGACTAGCGTCTGCTCAGACATTAATGAAGTGATGAATGTTCAGATATTAATGGTAACTTGTAGTGTATGGAACTTATTGACATTTTTAACTGTTCAGAAGTATTTGGTCACTTTGTCTGCTCCAATATATCTGAAAGCGACTGTACATACAACTGCAGGTCAACCTACCCAAAAAGTTAAAAGTCATGGAATTGATTTTCAACTTTAAGTCCAACAGGTACAGATCAATATCAATTGAGAAAATTTGATATTTTGTGGCAGATTGACGTGCTGTTTGTACATACTTCGACTGGGCTTTATCTCTCCAAAGAAACTTTATAAAAAAAGATCGTGTTTCACGAATTAAGTAATTCCATGCCGCGTGATTTGGCATGAAGCAAATACACGCGAAAATGAAATCCAATACGTATTGTTACACAAGTTAATTGTTGCAAATTGTTATTCAATGTTAGAAACGAAATAATCCTCAAAATATTCTATACTACCTAACTTTTATTCAGGTAACAGATAAAAAAGCCCAGGAGCAAAAGCACCCGATTTCATGTTTTATGATTATTTATTATGTAATCACATCATCACCAGCTTATCATAAGCCTCTCATAATGATGAATTGGTTTCTTTTGTGCTATTTTAACGATGACCTCCGGGGACGGGTCAATGTAGAAAAAAAACAATTCCTGGGTCTGGGTGTAGTCAGGAACAGCGAGTTTCTGATTCCCACATAAGAAGGGCTTTTAATAGTTCCTTACTCTGGGATTATATTATCTGTGCTCTGGGACATTTATTTATTAAATTCTTACTAGATGACCCGGTGTACGTATAACCTATCCTAACAACACTAAAACTGCTAACCCTTCGCTAAAATAGCTGAAAAATTTAATGAAGAACATTTTATGTGGGAATATGAGATTAACGTTTTTACTAATACCCGCAATTTTTCCATATTTTCTCACCGTTTAAACCTTCCCTGGACTGCCACA
Source organism: Anania crocealis (assembly GCA_949315895.1). Taxonomy (NCBI): domain Eukaryota; kingdom Metazoa; phylum Arthropoda; class Insecta; order Lepidoptera; family Crambidae; genus Anania; species Anania crocealis. The sequence continues at coordinate 2,356,246 of OX438874.1, read as the reverse complement.
AATATTTCAAGACCAAAATTAGCCATATCGGTCCAGCCGTTCTCGAATTTTAGGGAGACTAACAAACAGCAATTCATTTTTGTATATATAAGATTTATCTACAGAATGCGTCAGTCTGTCAGTCAGTATTAAATTTCAACACGCTTCGCGATCACACAATAACAATGTGATCTCCTATCACGCGGAATGCCGTCTCAACGTTATCCAAAGTGATTGCTCTTTTGAGGTGTTTCGCGTAGTGTGTGTTCCGATCAAACAAATTAAATAATGACGTAGTTTTATGTTATTGCTACTTAAAGTTTTTAATAAACGTAAACATCAAAATGTGTGGCAATTGATCATTATTGTTGCGTATGGCCAAGGAATTTATACTAAAAACTCGTTGCGTATGGCCATATATCCTGCATCACCTGCATGGATCATTCAGTGTAACACCCGTATTTGAAAAAAGTAATTACTTATTGCTTAAGAAAGTCATAACTTGAGATTTTATTACCTAGTGCTTAAGTAAAGGAAATGGGTCACCATTAATAGTCATATTATTTAGCTAAGAATGCTACTTTTGATAGTTATCACTTCTAGTAATTACTTAATTAAGGAATACTTATTATCACATATGTAGTTCGTACTTGTATATAAATCCGGGAGTAAGTATTTAAGCCAGCTGGCAAAAATACAAAGACAATTGTTAAATTCAAGAGTCCCGGGTTTGATTCCCAGTCTGGTTGATAAAGGAATATTTTCTGAAGTGTCTCCAGTCTGGAAGGGATGCGGAGTAATAGTCGTGCTTCTGCACGTGAGGCCGTTGGTCTCAGCTTCTGCCGTAAGATGGAAGTCGAAGGTTCATTTAGATTTCGATATTTGGATGACTTTGACTCTGATATCCTTTAAGCGAGGGAAGGAAAGAGTATCACTACATGCAGACGGGAAGCAGCATCTTCATCACCCTAAAATCGTACGTTACATTAATTTTAATGAAAAAGGTATACTAGGTAGGTAGGTTACATACTTTTCTTGATTACTCAAATGAGAGAAATGTATGGCATTAAATTGTCCCGGCCCGCACTGGCATCTTTTTGTAAACATATTTATTTCAAAAGACGCTGACAGCAGTACTAACCGAGTTTTTGCGCTGCTTATTGGCTCTAGCCTCACTTGTCCCAAGGCAGTGTAGGTCAAAGCGCCTCTTGGGACCTATTTGCAGAAGTACAACTGATTTCAACAATTCTAACCTGCCTGCAAATCGTTTCAGCTGTAGAAAAATTCTACTTATGGAGTGATCTTACTCCAGTAGTGGACTGATTTGACCTGGTGATGATGAGGTAAAAAACTACTTACCTGTACCAAACAAAGTTAAAGTTACACCAACCCTTTGCCACTAGTTAGCGTAACCTAATCCTAAATTTAAAAAAGTTTATTTCTTTTACGTAATTCTGTAATAGTTTTAGGCTGGGACCTACCTAATATGGTCCTAAGTAATCTTACTATCATAGATGACTAAATAGTTACTTGCCACCAATCTTTGTAATACCATTGCTTGCCACCCCTAAGCTGATGGTCATTATCTTCTTCTTTTCTTAAGCTTTTCAAGGATAGTCTCGTGTCAGACTTTTCCAGTGTGGAAAAGCTTCTTACCTACATCCCTAAACAGTTATACGGATAAAGTGACTAATCTGCTTCCACTAGTTCAACCTTCTCCGTCATCAAAATTGTTGACTACTAAAAAGTTACTTGACACCGGTAGGAGAGAAAGAGAAAGGTGACGATTGTCAGCATCCTCTTTTCTTGTAACTTCGACTTGACTTTTGACTTGACTCATCAATTTCGAATTGACTCATCCCGGAATCGAACCCGTAGGGACAATGGCACCACTACACCTACCGGGACATCAATGGTCGTCGAATTAATAGTAGTATTAGTTATCTCCAAAAGTGACTGACCCATCGCTGTTACCTTGAGACGATGGCCTGAAACGTGCCGAGACATTTAGCGTTTACCCGCGTTTTATAAGCTTAGGTACTTTTAATGGGTACAGCTATTGGTTTTGGAGTCCACTGGTTTATCATACATTCTGGCATCTACATGTAAGTAGCGTAAATAAAAAACTAAATCCACAGTCAGTAAAAGAAAAAGGTCCTAGCCAAATGAGTCCCAACTGAATGTTTGGGAGATCCTTAACCTTAGTTGCATTCAACTTTAAATGTATTACATAAGGTTGAGTTTGCATTACGCTGTATGACACATGCCATTTAGCTGCATACTTTATGAAAATGCGATATCGATGTGATGTGAGCACAGAACATGGCAAAAGGTTAGAAAGGCGATGTAGGCGGGGCAGGCGCGCCACAGAGATTATGAGCAAATGCTTGTAAGTGAGCGCTTTGATTGGTTTCTTTTGATTGGCGTTCTTCGGACTCGTTTATGCAAGCGGCGACATCGGATCTCATACAAATGGCACATTACAGCCTTTCTAACCTTTTTCCATGTTCTGTGTGTAAGCAACTTATAAAATTATATCATTATTATGACGAGAAAACCTTAGCATAAATTTTGGGTCTTCAAATCTTTTGGGCGTGCTGTAGCATATTATATTTATATCCCGAAAAACCTGCCTTCCTGGGGGTTTGGTTTTGGTTCAAAATACCACAAACGAAGTAGCAGGCAAGATATATTATTACATAAATTACAACAGACATGTACCACGTTCCACATGGCGAGGTGGAGGAATTCGGGAACATTATGAACGTTTGTTGTTCGGCGCGTTGTTGGGAGTGCTGCCAACATAAATCACCGGTCTGGCCTGTATAAAAATATACAACCAAATTATTACCAGGCATTACAAAAATTTCATAATTTCCTTTCTATATTGCTTTTTATAAATTGCTTTTTTGGTATCCTATAAGTAGAAAAATAACGCTATTCAAGAATTAAAGTTATCACGGTAATACGAGTAAAGGAACTCGTGTACTCGTGTACCTCGCTTGCCAAATTCGGATTGGTGATCACAAACACGAGCAATGTTCGGGAATTCGTATCTAACTCTTGTTGTCCGACCTAGTGATGGATCCCAGGAACCCCAGATATTGGCCTGATACCTAAACCACTAGTGACTAGACAAATGGTTCGTTGTATGATTAGATTAAGACAAAAGGATTTTACGAATAGATACAGCCGAGACCAGTCTACAAGACGTGCCAATACCAATGTCTATAATACTCTACTATTATTACGTTGTATGAGTAAAACATTGCAGATGTTTAATACTACAGATGGATGTAGAGTTTGTAGAGTACTGCTTACAGAGTTCTTGAGACTTTACTCCCGCGACAAGAGAGTGCTTGAAATTATACGTAAAACCGTGTTTTGGTAGCTAAAGGTGGCTAAAGCCTAAAAGGGTCTGACCTGACATCAACCAAAAGAATTAAAGAAATAAAAAGGTTTATTTAAAACTCAACTTTCTAAAAGCAAGCTCAACTCTTAACTTATGAAGCAAATTTTATTCAAAACAAGATATCGCTCGTCCAAGAGTCCAGTTAGGTGACTGGACTCTTTTGGAGTGGAGGCCAGTCAGGTGATTGGACTCTTTTAATGGACGTATGGAAGGCATTAAAAATTCCTTGAAGATGTAGGAGTTTCGGCAACCAGACCAGACCAGTTCCTATTCTCAAGACGTCTCAAACTTGTTAAACCTCGTATACAGCTCATTGTACAAAAACATCCCTAGTTGAAACTTCTAAGCATCCACGGATTTCTCTTGTGAAAACTAGGTCCACCTCATTGAAAATATGTCAAAAGCTGTAGTAAAATTGATAGGATCCTATACCGTGTTTATACATGTTGTGTTGAAAACCATGTTCTTAACAAAATAGGATATCTTTTTAAGATTTCTAACAGGTGTTGCTCAAGGGTCGAACCTGGATCTTAGTTTATATTTTGTTTTTTTTCGATACAATCTTGATCTTCTTTTAAAATAAATTTGTCGTTCTGTGAACCGGAATTTCAGTCAAATTTATTTGGCTTTTGGGTTGGTGATCTTTACTATCTCGTCTTTTAAAAACAAAACGTGTCAAGTTTGAATAAAACCGATAGAATACAAGTAATAGAACTGAAAATAAAATAGTTATTTTTAACACGTAAACAAATGCCGTTAGCGTAGCCCTTGAACTTGCGCGCGCGCAAATAGCAGCAGTCGTCGCTGCCAAAACTATTGCTCCAACAAAATTATGACTTTAGATAGTACTTCTAAATATCAAAATTAAATTGTTAATTAAATACTGGTAATTTAGAGTGCGGTCAGATTGTGTGAAATTAATATTAATAATTTACAACGAGTTGATATTAGAACCTTGATCTTCGAATTCGCCGATTTTTAGGGTTCTGTACCTCACAAGGAAAAAACGAAATCTAAACTAAGAGAAGCTTATTTTAATGGCGATAGGTGTCTAGATAGCCAAGTAAATACTCAAATCTATGGCAATATTTTAAAGATAATAATAATAATAATAATAATATTTAGGACATGCCTCACTGGGCCACACAGAGCCATCTAGTCCCAAATTAAGCTACTATTAAGTAGCCTGTCGTATGGGGTACTAGACAACCGATAAACGTACTTATATACTTATTTTTTCTAAATATATACTTATAATACATAGAAAACACCCAGACCAGTACAAACAGACATGTTCATGCACACAAATATTTGTACTGTGCGGGGATCGAACCCGCGACCCATGGCTCAGAAGCAGCGTTTACTACCGCTGATCCAAATGGTCGTCAAAGATGTAAAGTTAGAATCTACTATACCGAATTAGACAAATCTTTTACCAATATAAATCTACCTCAATAAAAAGTCTATATTTTACCGAAGAAAACAATGCAGTTCCCGTGGATTAGTATTAAATAATAAAAATTACATAAATGAAGAAGAGTTTAGGTAGGTTATAATTTTGAATACCCAATGAAAATAAACTTCGACATACGCACACAGTCGCAAGATTTTAGCAAACAGCGAATTAAGTGAATTCCTGTTGAATTCCAATACAATAGAACTTTATTGTTGTTTTACAAACATTATCCACTTTGGTCTACTGATTCACAGATTTTGTGAGCAATTTCCAAGTAGCGTGGATGAAATCTTTGCTAATTGAAACCCCCGACAAAAAGCAACGAATAATTAACCATTTTTGAATGAGTGACAAACAAACCATCAAAGGCGGTCGTCCTATCTCATACGATGAATCAAGTTGGCTTACTTTTATCTTGTCGTCGATATTGTTTTCTGTTCTGTTACATATTGACTGCATCTGGTTCTTATATTTTTTGATGGTATCACCACTTTTCGCAGTTTGCACTCACTAAATCTACACATTGCGCCAGACAGCCGCTTTATTCTATTACCAGAATACCATTACAGCCACTCTTGGCAGGCAGATTATCGGTCACAGTTTGGTCGACGGAGACGGCGGTGCTGCCTATCTTCAGACGATATTTAGTCGCCTCTTGTCCATAGGAAGAACACTCATAGAGAAAGAAATTGTGGGTGGTTCTTGCGGTATTCTTAGTCGGTTCTTGGTCATAGGAAGAGAACCCATGGAAAAAAGAGGTGATGCTTACCTATTTTTGTGCCGGCACCACTCAACATGATTACTGAGAGTAATAAAGACGAGTCAACAGCGGACAACTAAGAGAGCAAGCAAGCTTGGATATTTCCTGCGTGTTAGAATCAGAGATAAAAGAAACCCGACATTGCTTGAAAAATTTCGGGGATGAAATGGCAGTGAAACATAAAAAAATAACCGATGGCTGATGGGGTGAAGAGGTTCTGGAATGGCGACTTCGCACCGGACGACGATTTGTTGGTAGGCCCCGCTCCTGGTGGACTGACGATTAAGCAGAGGTAGCGGGAAGCTACTGGAGGCAGGTAGCGCATGGCCAATGGCCGATCTTTGTGCAGATCCTTAGGGAGCAGCAGTGGGCTTCGTTTAGCCACAGATAAGATAATCTTTCCCTATGATAATACTAAAGTAGTTTAGCTGAAATGATACTCGTAATGATGAAAAATACAAGTGATTCAACATTGGTTGATTTATCAGCGTCCTAAACTTTTGTGTCTAGAAAAACCTGCCAAGGTATTCAATAAAATGGACAGATTTTCTAAATTTCCTACAAAATGAATTTCCAATACCGCTCAAGCGAACCCAGGTGGTCGCTACTATCCCACAAGTGCGCACTTAAAATACTACGTCACTCATCGCAATAGTCATACAAACGATGCTCATACAAAGTATGATGTTTGTCGATTTAAGACAGCCAAAGACATTATGCTAGCTCGCTTATATCTTAATAGCCCATTAAATACGTCCTTGGCGGATATATTTGGGGTTTTGAGAAAATTTTGCACTGCAATTTCGAAGCCTCATGAAAATGGAGATAGACAACCATTTGTTTCAATTTGAATTTTGTTGAATGAAAGATGTGCGGATTTAACTAGCGTTTATCAAGGTTTAACAGTATATTTTGTTTGTTTAACAGTTTATTATCCCGACGTTTCGAACACTAGATTAACAGTGTTCTTTTTAACGTGGTTGTACACTCGACAGCACATCAAGTTAAACAGTTGAACTGCGATAACAGCTTTTATTACGTAGGGCATAAAGGCGGCCTCAAGGTCAACATGTATAGTCTGATGTGCCGCCGTGTGTACTTTTTTGTACAATTTAAAGAAAATAAATGATAGAAATGGACAAAAAATGGTAAAGACTAGAATAGGAGTACCGATCGTGGTCACGTAGTTAAACTCTGTCGTACAATAAGAAAATAAATGATAGGAATAGACAAAACATGGGATAGACTAGAAAAAGAGTACTGCCAGAAGGAGATAGGAAGTAACGTCTCTTCTCCACCATAGGATTGGGTGTATTCGCAATTTGCTGCGGTCACCAAGCTGCCTCCATAATGTGGTGATTATGACAAACTCCTGCTTTTGGCTCTTTAACAGCCTCTGCCTGTGTCCAGTAGACTGATAAAGGCTGATGATGATGATGATGATGGTGAGGAAGTTACCGGAATAAAGATTTATAGGAGGTCATAGATGCGTTTCGCTTTAGATGAGAATGATGAAAAGAATTTGTACTATATAAAAATAAAAATAAAATAAAGTACTAGGAATTCAAATGCTTCAAAAACAAGAAATAAACTAAGTATGTTTACATCAATTTATATTTGGATCGAAACACAGTCATCAAGTTATTGAACCCGTTGACATAATTTCGCCTTACATGGAGACCGTCATCTATCTTTAAGCACCGATTGAGACGTCGCCATATTTGTTCATGTCAATTTATCTTGCATTCGGCTATTAATATTTTGATTCAATGGGCTATTTTACTGTTATCTGAGTTATATTTCAAGTAATCAATATTGTGCCAATATTTACTTACATAGATATTAAATACTCTTCATTTCACTGCAAATAAAGTATGTCTTGTCGCTAAAAGCAAAGTGCAAATGCTTTTGACACCGTGTATTTGCCCCATTCGCGACATTGGCAAAATCGTGTAAGGCGTTTGCCAGAACACCAATCGCCACAATTTATAAGAAAAAGTAACTCTTTTGACTAGAGTATCTACAAGACAGACATGTTTTAGAGATTAAATGGGTCCATGCATTGATGAAATATGGAAAAAATATTTTCTTGTCATTTTAAATCCATGGGTCCATCGCTATTGTTCTTTGTTCCCTTTGTTTTCTTTTTCAAATTTAAGTGCGTCAATCTTTGAGCGATATCCAAAAACTTATTACCTACCTACTTATTAAAAGTTTTGAGTGGTCGTAGGGTACGTAAAAAAAATGGGTCAAAAATATGAGTAAATTTTTTTGTTTTAAATTCTTCGCGTACGAAGTAGCGAGCAAACGCTAGTTCTTTCTCTGTATCATTCCTAATATAATGCAGCTCTTTATAAATCTATCGATCTGAGGCCCTACTCCGCAAGTCTGTAAGTATAAATGTGTATACAACTCATTATGTCTCTCTCACTCGTACCAACGTCTTAAAGTATGTGAAAGAGATAAATATATCTCGTTGCGTAGTAGTCGGGCCTCTAAAGCATTCAATATCCATCCTTATAGCATTAAGATAAGGGACTTGTTTTTCAAATTGTATTTAATTCTTCTCTTCCTGTGGGTCTAGTAAGAGACGACTAAAAGTGTACTGCCATAAGATGACAGGCAACAGCGTCTTCACTCCACCATTTACCGAACTGTGATCGCCAACCCGCCAAGCGTGGCCTTCATGGCAATATCCTATACGAGAGTGATGATGATGTTTCACATAAAAGTTAAGACTGCATAAGATTGAATGCAATTGTTCTTATTAAAATTATGTTAACCTTCCCGACAGATAGTAAAAAAATATAGTTTAAAAAACTAAATAACCACGCTTTTAAAACAGATTGAACTAAAAAATAAAAAATAAAACTGTAGTGATCAATTGAAAAATTCATATTATTGTACAAAAAGCTGGGAAAACTGGGAAATTGTTATTAAATTATTGCATTGTCATCGGTCCTTGATACGTGTGCAAAGTTTCAAATTAATCAAACTTCTGGAAATTGGTGAAAATTATGCTCAAAGATTCCATTACATACATACATACATACATACAACCCAAGCTAATAAAAGCGTGGTAATAATGAATCTGCAAATCTGTTGCTAAGCGCCACCAATCTCGAGAACAGCTTGACAATTCGTCTGATTTTTATTTTCATGTTTATAGAAGGCTTATGAAGAGAAAATGAGTAAAAGTTTCGAGGATAATAGTAAAAACAACAGTTTTATTTTCTCATGCAATTCACTAAGCAAAATGAAACTTCGTCATCATTACCTATCTGTTCTTGTAACAACATGATGTTCCCAGCTGTCAAATATTAGGGGGTAAAGTATGAAATTGCCGTTTTGTATGGACGAAATCGAGAAAAGTCATTTTTCCATACTAACAATTTTTTAGTTTTTTTAAAAACGTTTGAACCGTTTTCGATGCAATTAAAGGTGAAAGTTAGATGGTTATAAAGCTACGCATTATAGTATTTAAATTTCTGAAAATCAAAGTATATAATACAAATATACTTAATTGAAGCAAGAAGGTCAGCTGACACATTGTAAGGTGTCTTTTCAACGACTTCCTTTGAAGTAATAGGCACTAGTATTGCATTTTTATTTAGTCATAAGTTACTTTATTTAGTTTTTGATACAACACAAAAAGAATTACGCAATAATATGACTATAATTAAGAGCTATAAACAAAATAAAAAGTGGGAAAATAATCGGCAATTTCATACTTGAACCCCTATTATTTAACGTTAATTAAAACTGTTTTTAATGACAGAACGAAGTCTTCTTTTGAGAATATTTCGCTAATAAATTGCTGGTGTAACTAGTGTCAGAGCAGTTATTAAGAGAAAAATACTTTTGTAAAAAAAAATATCTGACTGTACTGTAGTAGCATCTAGCGTAATGTTCAATTACTCGTTAGCTCTGCTGAGCTAATATTTTAAAGCACCGCATATTTACATGGCAAACATTTCGCGTTACAAAGAAGCCACTGTGTAGTCATTTCCGTAGAATAAAATGTAAACTTAGTATTCCTAATTACTTATTACTAATTTGTGTCCTCTTACGCTACATTTTACCCGATTTAAAAAAAATTGAAGTTTCGAAATATTATTTTTACATTCAATGATTTTTTAATTAATAACCAAAAAAAGAGTTGAGGTTGTAGTTAAAAGTTGAGTAAAGAGTAAAGATTATTTTTGACCAAGGGTAATCTTTTTTTACCATTTAGCCCAACGTATGTGTCATTTTAAGTACCTATACGTTTGAATAAAATCTCTGATCCCTCTCTAAAAAGTTTTTAGCCGCCAGCTTATCGAAATAACTAAAGCGGGAATAGTTTTTGCAAAGATAGTGAAGTTAAATGAGATAAACCAGACACTGTTACAATGTTCCTTCCACGAATAAACGTAAAAAAATAATAAAACATTAATCTACGATTTCATTCATGAACACAATGAATGAACATTCATGGGCATGGGAATGTAACGTAGCTCGATCTATCGTCATCTATCTAAAACGCGGCAAAAGCATGTCGTCAATGTTAAGCGCGTAGTTTATCATCATGATAATAGATGGCGGTAACTAACAATCAAAAAAGTTTGGAAAATTATTGCATTAAATTGTTTCTTTTCAATTTATTAAAAATCTGTTTAAAAGAAAAGTTGCTTAATTTCACGCGATTTTGTTTATTTATATCATTAGTTCGTCCTCGCGGCTATACCATCCTACGGTCACCTTACTTTTTTCCGTGAAATTCCGTGATGCAAAGTGGCAGTGTCAATAGTTCATGTTTTTGTTATTTTATTTTGTGAATTCAGTTCAAATTAACAACAGTATCTGCAAATTATCTACACTAAACTGTCAAATGCTTGTAATTAAATAGGCCTGTTAATATTGGATGGTTCCGGCTCAAAATATCATTTACCTTACATAAGATAACCTGAAATATTATATTCTGCTAGAACATTTTATTCTTAAAGACACAAAATAATTAGACGAGTCATAAAACTAAAGCGAGCAAACCCGGCGGGCGAGCGCAGCGCGTCGACTTGACCTGGATCGAGTCGTCCTTTGCTCCATGTGCGGTATGTTTTGCACGTGTGACTGTCTCTTTTAGGGTTGTCGCTTTGCATATTCAACCGACGAAAAAAAATGTACACAACGTGTTCCTTTTGATATCCTATAACTCTAAGGTTATGTTCTATAGTTAAAAATAATATAAAACGCCCTAGAACATGTGGTTCCAAAATCAATAGTTTCGAATAATAACATCAATTTAAATAAAATTTGTTAAAAAAAATTAACCCGTATGGCGAATCCTTAGTTTTGCGAGATGTTAGCAAACTTACACTAAAGTGTAGTAGTAAAGTAGCGGGAGAGCGTAACTTGTAAAAAACATTGACGTGTGTTGGTGTTTCATTGAAGTAGGTGGTACGAGTAAATCGTTTTCATTCAAAAGTTCATTCATAACAAGGTAAGGGTGTTGTACACACGGCGGCACATCAGACTATACATGTTGACCTTGAGACCGCCTTTATGCCCTACGTAATAAAAGCTGTTATCGCAGTTCAACTGTTTAACTTGATGTGCTGTCGTGTGTACATAAACAGTCGTGACTTTTTAGAATTATTTTGTATGAAAAAACTAAACAAAAAATAATAATTGAAAAATAATTCATATGCAATTTGATTATTTACCATTGTCTGTTTAATACCCTAGAGTTATGGGTTATCAAAAGGAACACGTTGTATATTTTAATGTATGACGATATGGTTTATCCGTTGTGTTTAATACGGCGTACGTTAAAATAAGTCTCATTGCAAATTAAAACAAAAACCTAAACCTCAGAGAAAAATGAGTTGACAGGCTTAAAAAATATTTTGACAACAAAAATTCTAACTTTTGTAGTTTAAGTTTTTTTGTTGTTACGTAAAAAAGATGAATTTTTTTATAGAAGTTCATATTGGAACCACAAAACCACAACAGCTAATCAGATTCATCATTAACTTTTACACAATTTGTATAAATTTAAGGGACATGCAAAATAAAAAAAGCTATTGCTATATGTATAATAAGTAAGCGCCATTATTTTAATCTTCTTCTTCGTGTCCATTATTTTAATGATTCTACCATGTAATGTACCTTGTACTTTATGAGTTTACTATATTTCGACACTTATTTTTTATTTTTATTTTATTTTATTTATTAAAAAACCTACAGCTTTTCAATTATTACACTGTCAACAAAATACTTATTTAACGTACAGCCAATAACAGGTTTTTCTATATTAACTAATGGTAACACAAGTAAAAACGGCAGTTCATCACCTTTCCCAACTTGAGCTTACAACGAACAACGACAAAAGTTTACCACAGCAATTAAACTTATATTATTTACATTATCTATTAAAATGTAACTATAAAAACAGGCAAGTAAATGTAAAACTTCAGAACTTACTTATTAAGTAATGAAAGAATAAAAGAATAAAAGAATAAAAGTCACAAAATAAAAGTCTGCTGTAACTGTATCAAACAAAATACGATTCATTCTTATGCGAGAGCTCGTCCGTGATTATGCGTGAAGTATCGGCAATTCATAAATAAAATGGTCACCACCAGTTTAAACCTGTTTGTATTACTTAGTACGTATAGGCATAGATAATGCAATCATCTTAATCTCTGCCAAATGTCGCATACTGCTGGACATAGGCTTGTCCTAAGGATGTTAACCAAGATCGTCAGATCGTGGTTGACATCCCGGCACCAGAGGCCCTACTACGCAACACGAAGCTCATATTTACGGATATATCTGTCTCTTTCAGTTACCTTAGGACATCGGTATGAGTTATAGAGACAGATGGATTCGAATATACGGGCATTGTGTTGCAGAGTAATGCCTCTGGGCAACGTCTCACAGATCGTCGTCCGGAGCGGCTCGCCAGTCCAGGGCCCTAATTTCACTAATTTACAAACGGCTCAATAGAATTTCAATGGCATCGCAATCGTATATTTTGACATTACAACTATATTAAATCTGTCAAAATATACAATTGCGATGCAATTGCGATTCTATTGAGCCATTTGTAAGTTAGCGGAATTTGGGGCGAACCTTTCCGCCCCAACGGCCATCAGTACTTCTTACTGTGTGTTCCGCCCACTGCCACTTCAGCTCAGCCCACCGAACGAAACTCGCAAAATTTTGGAAGTGGTCTATGAGAAAGAAAAGAAACCTGTGGTGTAGTCAGCCCTAGAGGTCGCGTCGGTCAGCTACGGAGCTCGCGATAGGCGACCTCTGGTGATGTGACGTTTCAATGTTGCCATTGTAGACGAACGGAAAACTGCCACTTCGGGGGAATCGGCTGATGGCTGACGCACTTCTTCACGGCTTTGGTTATAGTAATTTATAGTGTATGATATAAGCCTAGATATTGGAAATAATGAGCAAGGTGAAGAGGTTGGTATTGGTTATTTATGACACGAATTTGTCTTAATCCCTCGATCGTGAGTTATTCCAGACACCCGAGTGCCTCCTGGGGGTTGAGGGATTAATTGTCATTATTGTTATCTAATGCTGGACATAGAAATTTGACCCTTAACTAATGAAAATATACAATGCCTTGAATAAAAAAAAATTACCTTAGGCGTGACTCGAACTCACAATCTTCCGTGTACCGGGCTCGTATGTCTCGGGCGTGTATGCTCTATATAAATATTAAGCTACCCAAACTCCGCTAGCTTGCAGCGTAAAGCCTTGAATAAATTCGTCGACATCAAGTTTTTAAGTACCTCAATGATTAGAGCAGGCGCCCGTTAAGCGAAAGGTTGCGGATTCGCGTCCCACCGAAGACAAGATAAAAACAAACAAAGAATTGTAAATGTAATTGTGTGTAATGTAATTTTTAATTTACACTTAAATTTATTTGGTTAAAAAGTAAAGTTAAGTAAAGTTATCATCATCACCAGTCTATACCTACATCCCCTGCTGGACACATATTAGGGGTTAAAGTATGAAATTGCCGTTTTGTATGGACGAAATAGAGAAAAGTAATGTTTCCATACTAAAAATTTTTTAGTTATTTTAAAAACGCTTGAACCGTTTTCGATGCAATTAAAGGTGAAAGTTAGATGGTTATAAAGCTACGCATTATAGTATTTAAATTTCTGAAAATCAAAGTATATGATACAAATATACTTAATTGAAGCAAGAAGGTCAGCTGACACATTGTAAGGGGTCTTTTCAACGACTTCCTTTGAAGTAATAGGCACTAGTATTGCATTTTTTTTTAGTCAAAAGTTACTTTTTTTAGTTTTTGATACAATACAAAAAGAATTACGCAATAATATGACTATACTTAAGAACTATAAACAAAATAAAAAGTGGGAAAATAATCGGCAATTTCATACTTTAACCCCTATTATTATGCCTCACTAAAAGGAGGTGTTTGGCGTGGCGATTTTTTGGATTGCGATCACAATTTGGCCAAAAAGAGAAACTCCTAAAACTAAACACGGTTAGAGTTAAGTTTTAAAAAGTGCAGCAAGATTGTTTACAATCTTATAAAGGACTTCGTTGATTGCGATCATAATTTGGCTGACAAAGAAAACTCTTGTGTGAAAAAGAGCATTACTAATGATAAAAATTAGAGGCGGTAGTTTTAAATTTTTTATAAATAACCTACTTTAAGACGAATATTCGAAACGTCGGGTTAAATCAAAAATAAACGCGTACTAAGTCCGTAAACACATCTTTCATTTCAATGTATAGTGTTCGCGTTAACTCAAGAAAACAGTAAGAGAAAACTCCTTAAGACTAAACACCGTATCGTGTTATGTTTTAAAACGTGCAACAAGCAATTTATACTAATACTAGCCGTTGCCCGCGACTTCGTCCGCGTCAATTTCTGTTATTATGATCGAGATTATTTTTGCAACATTTTTCACTGATGCTTTTCTCCTATTGATCGCAGAGTGTTGTCATATAGCCTGAAAAGCCTTCCTCGATAAATGGACTATCCAACCCAAATTTTTTTTCTATTTGTACCAGTACTTCCTGAGATTAGCGCGTTTCAAACAAACAAACGAACTCTTATAATAGGTATTAGTTGGATACTATATAATAAAGCTGAAGAGTTTGTTGTTGTGTATACTATAAACTTTGTGTTGGATAGTCCATTTATCGAGGAAGGCTTTAGGCTATAAACATCACGCTGCGACCAATAGGAGCGAAGCATCAGTGAAAAATGTTGCAAAAACGGGAAAAAATATTGATTTTAATGGCGATCATAATAGCCGAAATTGGCGCGGACGAAGCTAGTTTTTAAATATTCGAGGAGACTCTTCTTCTGGCAGTAGGAACACATTAAGCCGCCTCTTCTTACTTACTTAAGGAAGAGAAAGTGCAAGCATCACAAGAGGAACCTTTTTGCTTTCAATTTGCGTGCCAAGAATGTCCCTAGATTGGAGGTCAACAAGAATTAGGTCGTTTTAATACATCCTACAAACGATTTGGGACGAACGTTAAAGTCATTGTTCCACGCATATAAGCGGAATAGGTCATTAATAGTAGTAATGGGCTATTACTTGAAGGGACGTCTTAATTGTTTTCATTTCGGTCCAAGCACGATTAGGTATATGAAAAAATTGATGTTTGTAAATAATTCAACCACAGCGTCATCCATTAATTTATAAAATAATATAAGGGTGAGAGTGGATAAATTGTTATACTTATGTCGGCATATTTTAGGATAGTAACGGCCTATAATCATCCCACTGCAGGGAAAAGGCCTACATCATTGAATTGAAGTCACCATAGCACTGATGGGTATAGGCATAATCACCACGCTTGCCAAATGCGGGATTGTGATCACAAACCCGAGCCATGTTCGAAAATTCGTAACGTTTTTTTTGTTGCCTGAACCGGGGATCGAACCACTAGACAGACGGGGCGTTCTATATTTTATGATAGAATCTGAAAATAAGGACCAAATTTTTTAAGTTGCTCCTTCTCGGCACCAGCCTTCATCTGTCCGGAGCAGTGTATTAGTATAAATAATTGACAAAAGCGCGTCTTGCGGCCTTTTTTGACTAAAAATCCGATTAAAACTGATTTCAGCTTATGTTCTAATTTGACTTTCCATTTTTCAGGTAAGTGAAAAACCGATTATCAAGCCAATGTGTTTTGAAACTTCAACAAACTCAAGGTAAGTACCTACTTAGGAAATTGTCTTAATCCTTCGTTATTTTAAGTTTCCTTACCCAAGGGATGATATCCCTGTATGGCGTCGTATCTCCCTGTTCCTAAAGGGCTTCTGGAAGAGATTTGTTTCTAGCGACACCGTCTTAATTGTACAGTTCCAAACGTATCCCTTGTGTTATATTCAATTTCTTTGGTGTGCAAAGAGTATCATTCTATCTATCTATCAACATCGTAGGGCGTCCTGTACATTCCTTGAACCCCATCAGTGCGTATAGTAATTAAACCAAATATGAATGAAGCCGACCCCGGATTGAACCAGTTTCTTCTGGTTCAACAATTAATGTTCTGATCGTCCGACATTCTTGGGCTTGGGAAAATTGAGCGCACACACAATGTGTACTTATAAGAATAGGAATAATTTATACACTACCAATAGACAATGACGACCTTCGATGCGGAGTGGCGTACACACCGGTTTTCAAGGTGCCGCCTGCTACGAGGTCCCGGGTTCGATTCCCGGTCGGGACAATGCAGAAAAAAGTGCCTTACAACATTTTCTTGGGTCCGGGTGTTTGTGGTACCATCGTTGTTTCTGGATGTCCAAAATAAGAGTGCTTTGAATAGTCACTCAAATTGGGATCAGAACAAGTATTGATGTTGTCCACATCTATTTATTTATTTGTTATTATTATAAATAAATTAACATATAGAAAATATAAATAAGGATATTTAACCTCTGCATTATTAATATAAGTTGAAATTCTTAGATATTTATAAGATATAGGACCAAGTACAGGTCCTTGAGGAAAACCAGAGAACTCGTACTGTATGCTGAAATATTTGCAAGTGAAGCTTTATGTCTATTTTATTGTCTAACGTTAATGGCATTATTATTTTTTCATGGAAGATTACGTCTTAATCATCTTTCATTCAGATTTAAACTGAACCGTTTTGTAATCGCACGATTTAGATTAACTATTAATATAACGGTCGAACATCTGATTCTGAACCGTGTTTTATATTTGTAGAGTCTATTTTTACTTTGAACGTGATTTGGCAAACGTAATTATGACGTACATAGAAACGTCATCTGCGTACAAGCAGTTATCTCTCGAAGCAAGGTTTCCACTTTGTGTCATTTTTGATTGAATCCAACAATGAAGATTTATAATGACGATGGAAATACACTTGCTTGCTTACTTGCAAATCAAGTCAGCAACAAGAATATTGAAAAGTATTCATTTATTTAACACTTTACTGAATATTTAAGGATTGTACAAATGGCGGACTTAATGCCTAAAGTATTCTTTACCCGTCAACTATTAGGCCAAGCAGAGATATTACAGGTTGCGCAAAGACTTGATAAATAAGTAAGTAGGTACCTAGGTATTTAACGAAATTTTTTGATAGATTTTGGCTAAGATTTTAATAGGTCGTCATAATGGTTGATCTCCAGTCAAAGTAAATTACGAAAGCTTATTAAACTGAACTCCTATTTGACTGTAATCATTTTAAAAGTAAACCAGGAAAGCTTTAACAGAAACACCTTAACCAAAGGAGGTACAGCGCGGTGATAGCGTACAGTAACTACCAGAATCTTACACATATTTAGATACGACAATGATATTAGTTAAGTAGGCTTAACTAAGGTGTATAATGGGGGCTATCGCTAGTGAATTTGCCACTAGAGGCGCTAGTGTCGCGTGAGGTCCAATATCATTCACTTTGTACTGGTTTTAGCGGAATTTGTTGCATAAATTATAATTTCTTTAATTTACCTGCTGGAAAGTGATCTCCTTCGTAAAATATCGCAAATATGGATTATTTGGCGATTAATGTGAACGTTTTAAAAGCGGAATTAAGAAAAAGCGCCTCAAGAGCAACTATTTCAGAAGTTAGTTTGTTGATATCAAGATAGTTATTTATAAACAATATAACCTTAATTAGATTCAAGATATAACACTTTGTTTCGGCGCCAATCGCCTTTGACAGCTATACCTCCGGACCTCAGTCTACAGTGGCGCCAACTGGTGAGCAAAGAAACGGTAGTCCCCATTGAAATGTCTATGTCTGTTATCTTGCACGCATACACAAACAACACAGATTTCAACTTTACTATTGAATAACGAAACCAATGTTTTACTTACTCTACCAATGCTGCAAGGAAGTTTATAAGGCTATTTATTTTGTAGTTAGTTAATCTGAAATAGCAGTGGTAAATTTTGCTAATAATGTTAATACGTAATAATCTAAATTAACATTTCAAAAGACCAGTCAATGGGCGAATTGAATTTGTCTGACAAATATGAAAGTATTATCATATAATAAAATAGGTACATCTACTGACTGCAGCCCTATTAGTAATTGCTATTCCACGCAACACTACGATCAGTGTGGAAAAAAGCTAGTCTTCGTCACACTACGTCACTCCTGCAAATATCTAATTTGGCGAACGCGCCGTGCCAACCGCGTCATACTTACACTCATTATGTGTACAGTGTATGTCCATACTATGGGGATTGGGACCCATTGAGAAAATTTAGACCATTCGTTGTTGACAGTTTGTGTCTCTACCGACTCAGAGGCATGCAAACCAAATATGTAAATCTTACCTTGCCGTAACACAGTCTTGGACTCAGACGGGACTACGGGAGGTAAAACATTCTTTATTTGTATATCGCCAATCAGTTATTAATGAAACTAGAACTGAACTAATGTTATTTATGTCTACTAGAAGCTATTTTATTATATTCAGGACTAGCTACCTACGAACGTTTAGGTTAATAAGTAGATGTATGGTATAATTGGTGTGCAAATGTCTGTATTATTTTATGAAATAAATCTATTCTATTCTATCAATGATATTATAAAGAAAGGTAAATATGTATTCTATTTCAAATAAGCACTGCGTACCATGCCTACTACGTCTAACTGAATAAAATACCGATCCCTACATTACACCTAGTGCATGTTCCACTAGTTGTAGTTGATCACTCACCAAAAGCTGACCAAATAGTAAAAAAAACCTTATGTTAGTTAATTATGGCAGCACATTGTGAATTTGTAGTTTATTTAAAAAAATGTTAAGGTGTACGTACAATGTTAAATGAAATGCGAAAATTTGTCTACTTGTCTTATTTTATCATTTTTCTTAATATGGCAACCACTCGCGATAAAAATTCTTCGCTAGACAAACGTTTATCTACATGACAAATGGATGTAGCCATATTATATAATTATGTAGTCTTCTGTGTAGAAACATCAGGTTAATAATTATTATTCGTTCAATTTTACGTCCGATTTGGCTAAAACACTTCTTGCCTGAGACGTAACCAGCGTTGACACCCATGTTAGAGTTTGTAGATAGTTTTATCCATAGATAATATATGGTTTTATCGTATTTCGTACTTTGACAGTTAGAGATGACATAAATGGCCTGTCATGTTAGCAGCGGCAGACAAACGATATAACGCTGTCAAAATACGCTAATAAAAGGCCGCTATAATATTATGTCGTGGGTCGCATCTTAGCCCTACAGTTGGGTATTGTTTGTAGTTAATAAGATGTATCTCATTTTAAACAGTAACTCAATTCCTTAAAATGATTGGTAAAATTCATTTTATATTAGTTTGTATGTACTTAGTTACTTTATCGCACCGCCCATATAACATTTCTGTTGAGTCGAGTGGTAGAAAATTACATATGGCATTGAATCCACCTCTTTGCACTTTAATTTTTATTTGCACAATAAGGTTAAATTAAAAAAAAAAAAACACCGGTAGCACTCCGGGAGTGCCGGCAGAAGTGAAAACTTTAGTATTAACGTTGTGTTTAATTATAAGTACAAAAATACTATCATTTATGAGGTAGAATACAATGTTTATTTATTGCGCTATCGCTTAAACGCATTAACAATTCACATATACGAGTACACAACAATGTGGTTACTACACAACAGTCAAGCCATCAGCTGTTACCATCCTTGGATACGCGTGGCACGCTGTACATAAACACAGACGGACATTCGCGCAAGCGCCCTGTGCCGCCTAAGCGGAGCAGCACACTCAGGCACGGTAGAAAGAGTGGGAAATACTAGTTCCTCTCCCTTCCCCTCGATCTTACGCTTTTTCGATCAGCATCACGTGACCCTGACGCGAGTTTGGAAGTTTTTACCCATCCAACAAAAAGTGCTCAGCGCCGCTAAAGAAGTTTTCACTTCAAAAAAACATCATCATGAGCCTATAAAGTCCACTGCTGGACACAGGTCTCTCCAACAGGAGAATTTTGCCTAAATCGCCACACATTATCCAATCGTGGATTTCGCTCGTTTTTAGCATTTTAGAATTAGGTCACTAGCTAGATACAAGGTTTTAAGGGTTAATCGCCAAAGATGATAGGTTCATGGAAAAATGTATTCGTATTTTTAATGAATTAACACAACCGTCAATTATTGATTTTATTGCAGAAATCTCTGTATTTGAACTTATATGGCATGCAAAAGTAATTACAATGAAAAAGGGCTGCTACACTATTACTGATTTAAAAAAATGATAGAAATGTCTGGCTTTACATTTTCTTAGCTCGCACTTGCATAATATATAGTTTTGTAAACATAATTATTTAGGTACAAGAGGCTGGCATAAGTGATCGAGCCCACACTTGTCCCAAAGGCAGTGTTATTTTAAAATATTGGATTGTGTTAAAGCGCCTCCTGGGGCCTATTTGCGGAAATAAAACTGATTCTACTAGCGCAAAATACTCTTAAGTACTCGTAGTTTTGTTTTATCCTATTATTATACATATACAAGATGAAATTTTAACCATATTCCAAAATTTTTATAGGCGTTCAGTATCGTATTTATAGCCTATTTATAAAGTAAAAAATGTAAACCAAGTTGTCACCAGAAAATATTTTTCGCGATATAGTTTTCACGGTCCTAGGCCTGTTAAGGTATAAAGGGAAAATCAAAAACTTATTAATAGTATCGTAATAAATAAATGAGATGCGCAATGCGTAAAAAAAGTGTTGCTAGATGGCCGTATCAAAAATTTTAGATTTTTGGCGGACATTAATTTTCTAAGTGCATTATCTTGACATTTTTGTACTGGGCTATACCAAAAGAAAAAATACGTCATTTGTTTTTTGTCTCGAAGATTGATATATTAAAATTTGGAAGGTGGTTAAAATTTCATTCTGTATAATTGTTAGAGTTATGTATTTGATTCGGGGTTTATACCATGTACACCTTATTTATTATGAGTTTCAGTTCAGTTATCCCGTGATCATGGCCCTTGCAACAGTGCCGAAATATCGGAAACTCATAATAAATAAGGTACATGGTATAAATCCCGAATCACATAACTCTAATGATAGTGACCATAAAAGTTTAAATCAGTATATTACTGTATAATTGTAGTTAAATTTAGCTGTCATCTAGTACGTGACTATTTATTCAAAGATATTGTATTACTCAGTGTTTATATAATAGTAGTGAAGTGTGTAAAATATATTCTATAGTAAATAATTGACGACCCTCGTGGTGGAGGCTTACCAACCCGTTTTTAATGTGTCGCCTGCTCCGAGGTCCCAGGATCGATTTAGTGTTTTTCCCTATTTCCTCGGTCTATAGTAATAGTATTAGAATAAATTCGTGCCTGGTAACTCAAACGGTTACATTACAGCAGTCGAAGGTTGCGGGTTTGAATCCCATCTAAGACAGTCGAATAGTTTTTATTCAAGGAATTATATTTTCAAGTTACACCACAGATTTATGCTTTAAAAAGTATCATGACATAGTTTTTGTTTTAATGAGGGCTAACTTAATTTATATTTAAAAATTTGTAGTATTTCTCATTGTCCAGTTGGTTTGATATGACTCTGAGGCTCTACTACGCAAATCTCGTATTTACGGATATACCTGTCTCTTTCAGTTACTCTGAGACATCGGTGTGTGTGATAAAGACAGATGGATTTGAATTAACTGACATTGTTTTGCGGAGTAAGGCCTCTGAACACAGCCAATGACTCACGCGCAGATGTCTGATGAGGATGTCCTAGCTAGACTATAAGAAGTTGAATGACAAATTACTGAAATATGCGTTGAAATTTTAAAACAGACTACCTGTGCCCGCGTCTTCGTTCGCGTGAACTACTGGATGCATGGCCACTTTTTTAATATTAATTAAATAAATTTTGATAAAAGCTTATGTTACTCATTGTAATATTGGCTATATGAGAGTGAACGTCCCGTCAAAATCCAGCCGTTTCAGAGATTAGCCGGAACAAATAAACATCCATTCCAACATTTTAAAATTTATTTTTTTGATGTATTTTAATTTAATTAGTCTTTCGACTTTTAACCCTTTCAAAACGGTTAGTTTGAGGCATTATAGAAATCAGTTGTCATCGCGGTAACCGCGGTAACCTGATAGAACTGGATTTAAAAAATCTAACATTTTGATCGATTAATTTTAATCGTTGATCGTTATTCGCGCCTACTGGTAAGAGCGCCTAAATTGTTTGGCTCTAAATTCAATTCTCATCCTTTATTTAAATTGTATCTACTTGCTTTCCATAATACGTTATATCGCACGTGCGGAAATTTTCCCAGCAGTGGTATGATATGGGCTATGCCCTTTTTCAAGGCCTAATCTATCTTTGTACTACAATTCATTAAAATCGGTTTAGTAGTTAAGAGACAGACGGACAGAGTTCATATCAGGCCATAATATTGATAAGGATGGCGTGTAATTAAAAGTATATCATAGTAAGACACTGCTCTAGTTTTTTGAGAATTGATTTTTTTTAGAAGTAATTAAATTAAATCAATAGGGGTGCAGCACACAGCTCTAGTAGTCCCCATAGTATTCTTACAATACGAAGTAATGTATTGCGTATTTACGTTTACCGATATAAACCGCCAAACGGTCAAGGAACGCCCTAAGAACGTATTTTTAGGGTTTACGCGGGGACCTTGCTCATCACGGCTAAGATGTAAATCATCGTGAATTTAAGCCGTAATTTTAGCATCCCTAACCGTCTGCACGTCTGGCCAGTCTCGGTTTCAATTAGGTTTTCTATTTTCGAATGCGCGCTGCTAGAGTTCTCCTGAGCGTGCGAGCTCGCGACCGTCTCCCGTAATTTAACTGCACCAATAAAAAGTATGCCATAAACAATACCTTCAAATATGGCGCCGGATGACACATGGCTGTCAAAATTGGCGCGAAATAGTTGACGCCGCGAGTGAGTGTTTTTGCCCAAGGAGTTTTCACGTGGAGTTTTTTTTGTCAGTGTTTTGTTTTGTTGGTGCGCGATCGTTGTTTGTTTTGGCCGGTGGATGCGCCAAGTGAGCGTATGTGAAATTGTTTTGCCAGAAAAGTGTTTAGTTCGTGGAATTGTGAAGCGTTGTCAAGGATAAACTGCTTAATTGGTGAGCCGATGGCAGTGCATAAGGAAATCTATACCATAGTAAAAATACTTCAGAAATAAAAGCTCGCTGATAAAACTGATAGATTTTGAATTGACTATAAGCCAGAAGTGACTATAATCAGAATCATATTTACAGAATAATTATAAACATAGATCTCAAATTGTGACTACAAGCTTATATATGTATACAAACTTAGAAAAATAACGCTAAGTATACAAAGATAATCAAATCTTCTGTTAAGGCAACGTCATATCTGCTGGATTAAGCCAACAAACACCGTAACTTTATTTAAAATATTTACTTAGGTACATAATTTTACAATAAGATTTAAAAGATAGGTATATGGATCTCATGACATTTAACATGATTTAGACGTAATCAGATCAGCGGTTAGGCTCGTGGTTCTGATAAAACTGTTTAAACTGATGAAGATAAGATCAATTTTCATCCAAAAGTAAAATTAAATGATTTCCGACTCTAACATTTTATTCCAGTGCCATGTTTTGTTCACTTTATATCCATAAAATATAGCTTGATTATAATGACACCTGTCAAACTGAGGTGACTAGTGATGGGACTGAGTCGACTGATCAAACGAAAAAAAAACAGTTATGGTGAATAAAATAAAACGAAATCAGATATATTAAGATTTAACAGTAAGTCAGTATCGGGATCATTACCAGAATAAATGGAACAATCATGTAAATCGATTAAAAAAAATTATCGCCTAATACAATCTAATTAATTTTAAAATTTTTCGTAAACTATGAATAATTTCAATTTGATGTTCTTAGCATCAACCAATGCTCATTAAATCATTTGTAACATTTATGTTAAATTACTTCGATTTTGAAGTATTGTTAGTCTGTCGATTTCGATTTGTCCATTTTACGTCTTCACTAGCGATTATGAAAAATTACGTAACCTTGTAAAGACGTCTTTTAAAGTAAGGCGTAATATTTGTAAATTGATTATTTTAATGTTTTTAACTTTAAATATCTATTTTATATAATACAATTGATTCATATGTACAGCAATGTATAAAAAAATATTCTTAACATGCCAGTTACCAATATTTTTTCGTGTGCAAATGTGTTTCAATTGTGTGCCGCTGGTACAAAGTTACGTCGTCTCTTTCAGTGAGAACTGCATTTTAATCAAGCTTTATTTTAAGGACTACAATAAAATGATTCTACTGTTCAAACGGATCAAAGTTGTTCAATTTTATTAACTTAGAAAAAATGCTTTACCCTGTGCCTCAGAGGCAGCAGTAGGAACTACCGGCGCCGAACTTCCAGCGAGCTTTGAGTCGAAGCAGAATTTTATAGACTGCCTGCGCTGGCAGATCGGCGCCAGTAGCCAGCTTTCTACATGAATGCGCCCTTACGAACTGCTCGACCGATAGCCAGGCATACATGATACATGCCAGTTTGAGGGCGATGCTTAGTGGACAGTGTCCCTACTCCTTATGCCTGAAGCCCGGCATAGCCGTACTTAGATGATGCATTGAAGACGTCATAGACTTCCCTTGCATCCTCAACAAACGTCGCGTGTGTACACACAACGGCAGGTCAACCTACCCAAAAAGTTAAAGGTCATTGAATTGATTTTCAACTTTAAGTCCAACAAGTAGAGATCAATATGTTGTTTTGTTGTCGTCCTATGGTACCCCAGTGGTACAGAGGGCCTTCGTGAGACGTCTCCATCCGCTCTTATCCTGCGCCTCTCGCTCGGCGTCCCTCCAACTCAGCCCGGCCGCCCGCAGCTCGGCGTCGACGGTGCGCTGCCATGTGTGCACCGGCCGGCCCCTCCGCCTGCTCCCGCGCGGCCTCCATGTGAACGCGGCCCTGGCAATGTTGTCCTCTGGTCTTCGGAGGGTGTGCCCTATCCACTTCCACTTCCGATGAGCAATTTCTTGCCTGATCGGGACTTGGTGGCATCGATTCCAAAGATCCTGATTGCTGATAGTGTTCGGCCAAAATCTGCGCAGGATGGATCTAAGGCATTTGTTGACGAACACTTGCAGCTTGCTCGTCAGACCCTTTGTCTCCTTCCAGGTCTCGCAGCCGAAAAGCAAAACAGACTTCACTATGGAATCGAAGAGGGAAATCTTGATCCGTAGAGTGAGAACGTTCGAATCCCAGACGGGTTTCAGTTGGGCAAATGCGCCTTTTGCTTTCCTGATCCTCGCGTCGACGTCGTCATCAGATCCACCGCTGTTGGTCACGGCGCTGCCGAGATATGCAAATTTAGCGACAGATTCCAGCGGTGTACCTAAGAGATCAATATCAATTGAGAAAATTTGACGTTTCGTGGTAGGTTGACGTGCTTTTGTTTGTACATTTCGCAGGTTTTTTGGTGGCAATAAACTCGGGTAAAATCCGTAAATCGAGTTCGAATAATCATCGTAAAGTTAAGGAGATAAATAACCCGCAATATGTGTATATTAAAAAAGAAAAAAAAATAGTTTTACACCAACCAAGATACTTAAATGGGGTTTTATTTTGGAAGTTCTCGACGACCTCCTTGGCGGAGTGGCGTACACACCGGTTTTCAAGATGTCGCCTGCTCCGAGGTTCGATTCCCGGACGGGTCAATGTAGATAAAATGTGTTTTTCTACATTTTCTCGGGTCTGGGTGTTTGTGGTACCTTCGTTGTTTCTGGTTTCCAAAATACGAATGCTTTAAATAGTTATTCAAATTGGGATCAGGACAATGTATGTGATGTTGTCCACATTTATTTATTCTTATCTACTAGAACCAAATTTTGAATTGGTGATATGGAGATTAAAATAAGCGTGTAGAATAACAGGTACCTACTAAGTACCTACTGATTAAATTTCGGAAATAGCTAGTAGTTATACAATTATAGCGAACATTTATCATCATTGAACACTTTACCATGTCAAAGTAAAGACTTAGTTAATTTGTAAGTAATTTCTAAGCAGAACGGACGCATCGGTACTTTGACAAAGTAATAGTGTTCAGCGACTCCCGATGCTGACCGTACTATAGAACTATAGTTCTGGTTACGGAAACCTTGATGGATATTTACAGTCTGGCTTGTTTCATATTGTTTACCGCATCCATCCCACCGTTGTAATGATTGGTTTACGAATTCTTTGGAAAACTTAAATTGTTTTTAATGACTCGCACGTGGGCTGGTTGCAAAACTGAATAGTATTAACGAAATTGCGCCAGCTGAAATCAGTAACACGAACAAAAAAAAACATATGCAATTAACATCATATTAAACAAAGACTAATATTTTTCCCAAAATTCACAGTTCATCACTTGAGTAAGTGTAGAATGAAAAATAAATAAGTTTATTTCTTTAATCTTGTTATATTATACTTGTTTGCCGTATAACACCGCCATGGAAGTTACTATTCCGCTGTTAAGATTGTTTTTTTTTAAATCTTAAATCATGAATGAGTTTGATGACAGGAACTTTATAATCTTATCAAAATCAAAATTACAAAAAGTTTCAAAACAATTAGGAGTTATCATCATCATCGTTTCAACGAAAACAGTCTACCTACTACTTTACTGGACTCCTCCCAATTGACTGGATATGCCTCCCCCAAGGATCTTAATTCCCACAGGTAAAAGCAGTATTTAGATTAAATTTCTAGTAGGATAGTAAATAAAACACATAGTTAACATGAAATAATCAACATTTATTATTTAATAAAACAAGTATTACTCAATAATCAGGGCTAGTTTGGACTTTGCAAGGCGTCTAACTAACTAACACTTGACTAACCTAGTATAGTCATACGATGATCTGTGACAAAATAATTAATTTGAAAAGTTACTGCTTTACAAATTGATTTGTGAATCAAAAAAGGTGTTTACACACCTACAATATTTTTGATATGAACCCATACAAGAGCACCACGCAACTTGGAATAGATTAGAAGAGATTAGAATAATCAATTTATAAATTACCCTTGCCAAATTACAGGTTCTATCACTAAGTCTGAGATGAGCCGCAGACAGACGGACTGACATGAAACTACTTATAAAGTGGCTTGTTAACTGCCGATCCCTAAAAACAAATTAGGATTATTTTTTTAAATACGAGTATTATACGGGTTTTTATCGTTACTCAAAATTATGGCCAGTGCCTTCTACATTCGATCAGTGACGCGGAGCTTTGTCTTAAGTAATACGATTCGTCGCTGCGCCTGTGGCTGTGAGCACAGAACATAAAAAACGATTTTTATGTTCTGTGGCTGTGAGCACGGATGCCTCAACCGTCGATTTTTGTTGGTAGCCATGCGTCGCTAGTGTCGATCAGCGTTAAAAGAGAATATCAATCGTGCGTTCGTTGCTGTTACAACAGATAAAAACCAAAGCTGTTATGATATTTGCACTAACGGCCGGTCCTAATAACCTATCTATCTTCAGTATTGGCATATCGGAAATAGAAAACAACTTCTGTCTTTGTTTCTCTGGACGGAAAAATCAGAGATAGAAACTGTTTCCTATCTCCGAAATGTCAAAACTGGCGATAGATAGATTATTGGGACGAGAATCTCACTGCAGCTCTCGTTAAGGTAAGCACATAATGATCTGGCATAATGATTTGTAGAGATGACGTAACTGCGTGTTTTTACCGAACACTGCAGTGTCTAGTTTCGGTTTATATTGTCATATCTTAGTGTTATGTTCGTACCAAAACTGGAATGGAATATAATATTGATATCAATAAAATTTTGTTTGAAATAGTCACCAAATTGATGATTACAACGTTTTCGCCTTACTAAAATAAATTTATTTTTGTTGTTTCGCATTCGATTTCATTGTATCGTGTTTCTTCGAGATCACATCAAAATTTCTCATTGAGAAATTATTGAATTTAAACTTTCACCCCCTTTTTTGGGATAAGGGATGATTTCCGAGATAAACTAGTAAAATTCTCAGGGTTTCATAGTATCTATGTACCGGGTTACTTTAATACCAGGATAAATTGGCTCTTATTTCCCCATTAACAGTGTCGCTATGTGTGTCGCGAACCCATAATAAAAAGACCTCTATGCGGAGACATAATATGTATTGCTGGATGATACAATAAAAAAAACTAAAGATATCATTCGCTAAACATTTCAAAAAGGTCCCATGCACTGTTCATTTGTCAATTCAGAAGAAAGAAACTAAAAGGGTTCTCATTGAACGTCAGTTAAATTGCTTCATTGGATGCGCGTGCGCATAGCAACGTTCGCGTGACTGACACCGGCGTGACATGGGTCCTCAAACGATGCCAGTTACATCTACAGTTAAGTTTATCTTTGAATACATTTTGTACAAGAATTCGATAATGCCAAAATAAGGAACCATTTTAAAACTACCTATTTACTGAAAAGTAACAAAAAGGAGAAATAAAATATCCACAAAAAAAGGTAAAATCGATTATAAATTAGTAACTTAACTGCTACAGAATTATAAGACCGCCGGCGGTCGTGATAACAATTAATTTTAATTGTGTCTGAAATAACCCACAATCGAGGGGAATATATTAAACCTAAATCAAGCAAAGGCATTGACAGCAATTCTTTATAAAAACAACAACCTTTTAAAATAAGGTTACCATGAACCTCAATAGTAGTAGCTTTGTAAGCGAACACCCTAAAACAGGATTTAAAAATTACCTTTAAAACAAAAAATATGGTCGTAATGGCCACCGATCCTTCATCAACCAAGGCGTGTGTCGCTTAATCATACCTATTTGATAATGACTTCCTAAAGGATTCCTCTCTAAGCTGCAAGTTTGACGACCTCCGTGGCGGAGTGGCGTACACACCGGTTTTCAAGGTGTCGCCTGCTCCGAGGTCCCGGGTTCGAATCCCGGACGGGAATCAATGTAGAAAAAATGTGTTTTTCTACATTTTCTCGGGTCTGGGTGTTTGTGGTACCTTCGTTGATTTTGGTTTCCAAAATACGAATGCTTCAAATAGTTATTCAAATTGGGATCAGGACAATGTATGTGATGTTGTCCACATTTATTTATTTATTTATTAAGTATCAAAGAACAATACCGTTTTACCATAAGAGCACACGGGGCCCCGGCCCAGAGCCCCATTCTCAGGGGGCCTTGAAGGACCGATAATTTCTCTCACACATTTATTCTCAAAACATTTTTGTAGGGCAAATTACACTTTTTTACAAATCAGTCTCCAATTATAATAAATGGTCATATCTAGTAAAAATATTTTATTATAATTCGTTTTTTTTTACTGTCCAAAAGGGCCCCAAATTCTTGCGTGCCCAAGGGTCCCAGCCTAGTTTAAGACGACCCTGTCAAAGAATTCGCATTGTTTTCTGTGATTTAATCTAATAAAAAAGCTTATATAAATATGTATAATTCATAATGTAATTATCACTTCCATCACGCATTATGTGCGATGATATAACGATGACTTAAATTATTTAATCTCCTGGATTTTACTTTCATTATTTACTTTATTAATAATCTATTGACGTAAGTCATTCACGTTACTTACCTATGTTTGTATCAGCCGTGTTGATATGCTAACTAAACTCACATGAATCATTAAATGTTATTGCATAAAACAAGTCGAGCATTTTGCTAACATGTCCTTTTATACTTTCACCTTAATTCTGGTTTTGCATCGCTCGGAGGTTGGAGCCTGTATTAAGACATATCTCTTTTTCCTCCACTAGTAGACCGGTCTTATTAATCCCTAAGCATCGGAAAGGAAGGAAAAGAGGTCGACAGCAGTTGCGTCACCATTTCAGTTGTAATTTACCTGTTGTGCACCTGATAATGCGCAAGCGCCGGTCCTCCATTACTGCCATATCAAATCTTGTCAGTGTCAACTCTGACTCCGTCGCGAGCGGACGTGTCTGTCCTACGCGCGCTTTGTTGCCGCCACGTGCATTTGTGAGTAAATAATCGTGCACCTAATCAACTTCAATTGGACTGGACTCTGTGTGTGCTAGTTTTGTGTTTGACACGTTGGATTGCTTTTGTCCCAGGTTTGATTCGTTCCGTGGATTTGGTATGCTCGAGTCGATTTTGTTTATTTTGATTTTTGTATCAGGATTGTTTGACATAAGTCTTGTATGTAATACCAGTGTAGTTGTAAGATCGATACGGTGTACGCGTGCGTGAGTATCTTTAATAGTTTTGATACAGTCAATGTGCGGCACTTGTTAAAAAGTTAAGTGACTATTACATCCATTTAAGTCGACTTTGACTAGATCTTATTGCGTTGGCATAAGTGTTATATTATATGGCGGTAACCGTCTAGCTGTCGTAGGATGGGGAATAACACTTGTCGAGATATGTTTATTGTCTCGTTTCAAATAACTAAACCTCACGTACTGGTAACAATGTCGAATTTGTCAGAGATAAAAGTTTTCTGTGTAACAACATTTGTATTGATGGAAAATAAGAATTCTTAGCGTTGCAACAAAATATCAAATTTACTTCAATACATCTAGATAGTATTGAAAATGAACTTCTTACAGCCAAGGTTATTCGTCTACCGAAACAATTTTAATCAAATGCTCATTAAATGCGAACGGAATGTTTTTATCAATATCAAAGTCAACTATACTATTTGTGTTATTGATAAATATTATTTTAAGTATTTTTTTCATCGCTAACGAAAACTGCAAATGTTTGTGCTACTCGCTTGGTTTTAATAGATTACTAACAAGCTGAATTAACTCTTTATTAACGTCCACATTACCCGTCCTACCATTAGAATTACCCGTTCGTTTGTCTTTGTATATTTGTCACTGTTTTAGTCTACTGATCTAGCTATCAATGATATATTATACAGGATAATTTACTTCCCTACCAATATCATTGAAACCATTTGAGGTTCTCGCATAACACTTTCAAAACATTGAATGATTGATATATTTCCTTTCCTAGGTGTTAAATAGGTGAAACCGTTATGTTACCAAACCAAGTGCTGAAATATAGACTATAGCTGTATTAGGTCTGCCATTAATCTAATCTTAGATATGGTTAGATATGTTCTTTCCCAAATTAAATACTAGTTTAGCTAAAACTACTTGGTGATATGCTATAATGACTGGGTCAAGATATTTTGAAGAACCCCGTGAGTTGTTTGGGCAAAAACTCTTAACGGCATTTTCCCAATGCCATTTGGATATGGGTGAACAATAAAGTAAAAAATAATTGATTGACGTCGATGGAAATTTTTGGAACAAATTTTTTTTAAACGGAATGATTGACAAAACATGGACAAAACTAAAATCTGTTTCGAATTGAGATTGATAGATGTATTTAAAATGAAAAAATCTGTAATGGAGTTTTTACAATGTACTTTTGTTATGTCAATGTTTACAATTATTTAAACAATACTTGAATGGCATCGATGAAAATTGAGTCATTTTATTTTTTTAATTATAAAGACTATTTCTTTCAAAATTGAGAAATTAATTTGTGAAGACATTTAATATCATTTGATGGATATTGGACGCTGCTGCTTTGTTTGACAATAGTTATACTGACTTCTTTTAAACCTTTATTATGTGAGGCTATTACATTTATAAATAATGTAATTATAAATAACGCCCGAAGTAGGCAGTTATTAGAAACACTTGTATTTATCTGTGGACATCAAAAACGACGAAGGTAGCTACGACTGCAAACATGATCCGTGCAAATATATAAAAATGGTGTGCTACTTTGACTCGTACCTCGTACGGGACTAGGGCTTCCGTTCGTTAGTACCTACGTAGTTACGTAATAACGCAAAGATCTTACGCCTCTGACAAGTTCGTAACTGAAGGGTTGAACATCGGGATCTCAAAACCTTAAAATCGTGGTCTAAACTGTAAGGTATCGAGTATTGCTAACGAGCTATTTAAGCAGGTTTCGAATTTATATAAACTTGAGTTACCTAAAGGTTTGATCCATTTTTAGTTGTAATATTTGGTAGGTATAAATCGTTAATGTAAATTTTACAAAATTTTGCTAACTTTAATCATTGCAAATTATAGTAACATTGGTAGAGTTTATTCATCATGGATGCTTGCCTCCTATCAGTAGTGACGTCGTCACTCTGGGGGCGTCGATGAGTGTAAAATTCGACTGAATATTGATAATGGAAAAACAATGCACTTTTAGTTGCTAAATGATTGATAGACGTCAAATGTGTGTATGACTAGCTGGCTATATATCTTCGTTCTATTATTGGCTTGGTCACAAGGAAAAGAAGTGTTGGTTTTGCTATTTTCCTCGCATTTTTACGAAAAGAGATATCCATAAGTAGTTTAAATACGTCTTAACAAAAGTATTAATACTTACGGTACGGCTCAAGTAATTGCTACTTCTAAGATCTAACAATATTTTAAAATTTTGGGGATCTAGTTTTTGGATATATTCAAGAGAGATGCATTCAAGAGAATAACGCAACCCATTCTCGTTCTATGGGTGTCGCAAGATGCGATCAATGAAAGAAGTAACAACATTTTCTTTTTATTTATTCAGAAACAAACGGTCATATACAGGTTTCAAAATACAAACAATAGCAGCAGTGGTAACAAAAATTAGGAAAAAACAGCTGCATCTCATAAAACAAATAACAATGTTGTGTATTTCACTGTTATAAGGATGGATATGCAGCAATCGGACGTTAGATATATTCCAGAAATTTTAAGTAATACGACTGCTATTTACCAAGCTATAAAACAGACTTTTCGCTACCAAGTATGTTAAAAAAAGATATTTTATAAAAACCGGTACTAAATGTACCGGTATGTATGTATGTATGTATTTTTGAAACTTAGCAAAATTATCTCAGAAGGCTTAATACTAAAATGTTTACATATCATTAAAAGCAAAAACTTTATCTGACATTGACCCTTACTTTCGAAAACAAACGCTCCGGTTAATTGATAAAAAAGAATCTGTTACAGATTAGAGCAGAGTTATATGACGAATGGCCTCTAAGCCACGCCTTGACCTAAGACTATGGGTACTGATTGTAATCGGAATGGACTAATAAATTAAATTGCAATAAAAAACTTTATTGCTAATGCAATAAGGCTTAAAGCTTAATAGTTGATACAAAACCACCTGTTCTTACTAGACGCAATCAAACGTAAGACATCTGATGGGTGGATCAAGGACCAATACTGGGACCTATTTTGTATAATGTGCATAATTGTGATTTATGACGATTTGTAGATTTTACTGACTATTTTCCAAATTGCTATCTCCAACACGCCAAGCTATTTGGTATGCTGGATGTTGGAGGTGATCGGTGACCTTATATGAAACGGTACCACCTTAGTGATAGTCCAGCAAATAGTATAATAAAATTTCCATTATTATATAAATATGTAGCATTCACCGTATTTTACAATGTGCATTTCGAAAAATGTTTTATGCTTATGTAAGTATTATAATTATAACCGATACATGTTTAGATTTTTCCAAAAAACAATCCCAACACTTTTTTAAAAGAAGTAATATTTTTTTCTTGCTATTTCTTCCACAGAATTTTGGTTTCATAATTAAATTGTACAAAATTTAAGTTTAAATATAAAAAAACTATTCGTCGAAAATTATGCTTAAAAATTCTAAATTCATTTTTCTTTTCCAATTAAACCATTCTTAAGGTAGGTATATTCGTAATGTTCGTAAGGATGCGTGTGCGCTTCTATAGTGACAGGACGCGCGATACAGGTCAAGGATAAGAGGTCTTAGTCCTCTCTGACCCTCTTGAGTTCGTAACACTCAATATTGGGCCCATATTATTTTGTAACATCTCCCTATATCAGTACATTACAGTCTTGTTATCTTCTTCTTGCCTCGTTTTATTTGACACTCGATTTCGTTCGGGATTGGAATCTTACTAATAACATCATTCACCCAAACTTTAACATATCGTGACTTAATCTATACTAATATTATAAAGCTGAAGAGTTTGTTTGTTTGTTTGTTTGAACGCGCTAATCTCAGGAAGTTCAGGTTCGAATTGAAAAATTATTTTTGTGTTGAATAGTCCATTTATCGAGGAAGGTTTTAGGCTATAGCAACCAATAGTAGCGAAGCATCAGTGAAAATAGTTGCAAAAATAATCGCGATCATAATAACAGAAAATGACGCGAATGAAGTCGCGCGCAACAACTAGTATTATATATGAATGTAAGTTTGTTATATTCCTGAAGGTATTAGAAGTAACATAGGCTATTTGATTAATGTCCCACTGCTTGTCACAAGTTTCCGCACACGCTATGTAAAGTGTAGTGCATGCGGGCAGACCCACTGGCGAAAAGCTAATTTTTAATCTTATCATTCCTTAAGCACTTCTACAAAGTACATACTTAGTTACTTCGTATACAGGATGAAATTTTAACCACTTTCCAAATTTTAATATATCAATCTACGAGACAAAAAACAAATGACGTATTTTTTCTTTTGGTATAGCCCAGTACCAAAATGTCAAGATAAAGCACTTAGAAAATGTCCGCCAAAAATATAAAATTTTTGATACGGCCGCCTTGCAACACTTTTTTTACGCGTAGTATCGTAATTAATAAATTAGCATCTAATTCATTAATTACGATACTATTCATAAGTTTTTGATATTCCCTTTATACCTTAACAGGTCTAGGAGAGTAAAAATTTTTTTTTTCCCTTTATTAGGAACAACAAACGGCTACATAATATAATATTAATAAAAAAAAGGAATTAAACGTAAAAATAAACAATTTTTAAAACTATGTCGCGAAAAATATTTTCGGGTGACAACTTGATTTACATTTTTTACTTCATAAATAGGCTCTAAATACGATACTGAACGCATATAAAAAATATGGAAAGTGGTTAAAATTTCACCTGTATACAGATACTTATTATTTTCGTTTATTAAAATTATATAATTTCAACCTGATAATATCAGAGTGCACAAATCATTTTTATTGTAATTTTTTTTAAATACGCATAAATATCTGTCTATTTTATCATTTGTATTGACAATGATAATACGAGTAGCGAAAAAGTTTAATTAATTATAAAAAATATGTAACTGAAATTTAAAAATTCATTGGAATAGTATGAAAGTTAAAAATAACCGACGATCGAAAATTCATTTATGAATATTCAAATGTTGAGAGAAATGAAATCTTTTTAAAGCATAATGTAAATCATACAATTTTGGTTTTTCGTGCGTAAAATCATGCTTGTCATATCTTTTAAAATATTTCTCATTATGTTAAATACAGGTACAAAGAATGCACGAAACGCACAATGCGTCAATTAGCTTAAGTCCCTTATGACAATTAATTGCTATTGTATCCGGATTTTTGAAACACCCGCATATAGAAAGGTATAGGTAAACGTTTCGCATCGATCCCAAAATGTATATTCTCTCTTATTATACTCGTAAAGCACATTGAATAACCAATAGTTTATTGCAAAACCAACCACGGCCCGGCTATGATGGCGTGGTGCTATGGTGATCCATCTACGTGGCGTGGTGCTATGGTGGTAGGTTTAAATTGGGACGTGTAAAAGCGCCTCCTGGGGCCTATTTGCAGAAATAAAACTGATTTTAACTGATTTTTAACTACTGTTTTGATTTCCGACAGGGATAATTTAAAAAAACATTCTTTTTAATTCGGCTTGACTTCAGAAGGCACGTAAAGCCGGTGGTCCTTACTGTGTCGCAATACGGACGACAAGAAGTCACTTCAGACTATTCTTTAAGGATTGTCATTCGATATAAAAAGGATTTTACCTACAATAGAAATTATACCATATGCGACCTAGACATATTTAATAACGTTATAAATATCTACAGTTATTTTCTCAATGGTTGTCATATGTATCTTGTTAATGCCAAGTAATTGAATAGCGTTATTTGTCTAACGTTGATATTGAAGTCAATGTCGCTATTACTGTAGTATGGCCGCCGGCGCTTGCGCAGGAACACTGAATAACCTCCTGACATATACCCCTTTACATTAGTCCACCGCTAGACACAAGAGCCTCTCAAAACAGTTTGCCAAAATCGCCACGTTTGGCAAGAGGGATGGCGATCGAAGGTTCGCGATGGTGGAGAGAGGACGCTGTCCTCTGGCAGTGCCTTTCTTTAGTTACATTCTGCCGTTTAGTCGCCTTTAGCCTTTAATGTATTTCATTAAATTTTTTAGAATCAATTTCGATTACACTATTTAATGAAGAAAAAACAAAATTTAATTTATTTCAATAAAACTCATGTTTATATTTATTAAAACATTCATACAATCACCACTGGCAAAATCACATTTAAAATGCCAAGTTTTTAAATTTTATTAAATTAAAAATAATAAACTAAGCTGTTGCAT
Organism: Anania crocealis; assembly: GCA_949315895.1. NCBI lineage: Eukaryota > Metazoa > Arthropoda > Insecta > Lepidoptera > Crambidae > Anania > Anania crocealis. The sequence continues at coordinate 2,319,668 of OX438874.1, read as the reverse complement.
TTAACACAATGTTACATATTATCCAAATAATACAAGGAATACCTTAAACGAAAAAAAATTACACTTTTCACGATATTATTTTGTATACCTTTGAAAGCTTTTTCCTACATTTCGCATCTGAATCATCAACATGTATCTAATGGCTTGTCAATAGTCAAGACTCAAGGCGTCTCATGTAAAGAAAGGGTCCATGACCCATCACTGGGAAACCCGCAGGCGAGAGTAACCTTGGCCTCGACATAGAAATATATTACCCAGTACAGTCCGCGTTAGGATTAAGTAAACGTGATAAATCATAGAAGCTGTACACACGTTTGTTAGTCTTAAAGAATACTCGTACATTAGTCGACACACGACTGGGTAGCTGGTTAGAGCAGTAAGGTTGTGACTTCGAGTCCTATCTTAGGCAGTCAACATTTTTTATTTAAGAAGTTGTATTTTCAGGCAATTTTTTGTATTTGAACATTTTGTCCACTGTAACTGATTTGCCACTCAAATAAATACGGTGTGCATAACCCGTATAATTGTTCTAAAATTGCAAAACTAAAACGATGGCCTTAATTTTATTACCTATGTAGACAGAAAAACACCAGACACACAATCTCTAAAGTAAGAAAAATATTAACGTTCAAGGAATAAGTTAGTTTTTTTAAAGTAAACTTATCCAGATAAAATTACTAGATCTCAAAAAACCAAAACCCATTCATTAAGTTAAGTAGATTTCAAACTTTTGGTGTACATGTAAAAAAAATTTTTTGCAAATAGGCCTAAGGGCGCTTTTAGTGCCACGTGGGTCCGCATCGCGGGTGGCACGCATTACACCTACATTGCAGGCTATATTTGATAGATGATACTGGGCACGAGTGTTCTATCAAATAAAGCTAGCAATGTACTCGAAATGCGCGCCACCCGCATGCGGACCCGCGTGACACTAAAAGCGCCCTAAGGAGGTGTTTAGCGCACCACTGCTTACAAGTGTGGGCTAGTGCCAAGAAGTAAGTTCGTTCTATGCTTTAAACGTTCACAATGTGCGTATATCAGATGATAAACCTTGGATCAAATGGACAGTTATGAGAGGTTTGCAATAAAATAATCATCGTTCATTATTAATCCGTGTTTACTGCTGAACATAAATTAAATAATAATGTGAACACATATCAAATTGTGGGATCACTACGCAAAATTACTTTAACCTTGTTTTGTACTGTCGACCATTTGGATCATCGGTAGTAAACGCTGCTTCTGAGCCATGGGTCGCGGGTTCGATCCCCGCACAGTACAAATATTTGTGTGCATGAACATGTCTGTTTGTACTGGTCTGGGTGTTTTCTATGTATTATAAGTATGTATTTAGAAAAAAAAAGTATTTAAGTACGTTTATCGGTTGTCTAGTACCCCATACGACAGGCTACTTAATAGTAGCTTAATTTGGGACTAGATGGCTCTGTGTGGCCCAGTGAGGCATGTCCTAAATATTTATTGATTTATTTTTATTTATACTGATTCAACTTTCACGGTCACTATCATGTCAAATGATTGTTGTTGATACCGTTTTAAATTTCCTCTAGTAATTGAATACCAATTACTGGAGAAAATTTAAAAAACTTTTCATATAAAATTTTGACTCTCTTATGATACGATCCCACTGTCTTCCGCTTACCGGGCAACTGCTACAACCATTGAAATACCAAAACATTGGTGTTGCCGAATTTAGTTTAAGAAATTTAAATCTATATCTATACTAATATTATAAAGCTGAAGAGTTTGTTTGTTTGTTTGAACGTGCTAATCTCTGAAAGTACTGGTTCGAATTAAAAATTAATTTTGTGTTGGATAGTCAGCGAATCAAGGAAGGCTTTAGGCTATATAACATCACGTTGCGATTAATAGAAGCGAAGCATCAGTTAAAAATGTTGCAAAAATAATCGCGATCATAAAAACAGAAATTCGTCAATTTCTGTGTTCAATAAAAGTTATGTTGGATTGTGTACGATTCAAAAACTCAAGAAGTTCTGCACCGATCGACCTGAAATTTTTGCTTGATATATAATCCGCATCAAGGATTGTTTTTATCCATTTATCCGCGACCGCCAAACAAAAAAACATAAAAAACAAAAACCATTAAATCACAATGTGCCACAGTGAAGCGTGGCTGGGAACAGCTAGTTTAGTATACAAAATTATCAAGAAAATAATTACTATTCAGATTTTTTTACTGCTCTTATCAATTTTAATGAACTTTTTCGTTGTGTTAATCATCATTATCTGAGCCAAACGACGCCCACTGCTGGACATAGGCCTCCATAACGATCCGTCCCGTGCCACTCGCTTCCAACGGCTTCCGCGACCTTCACCAGATCGTCGGTCCACCTGGTGGGGTCCACAGATTGTCGTCCGGTGCGCGGTCCATTCTAGAACCTTTATCACCCCGACGGCCATCGGTTCTTCTTACTATGTATCCCGCCCGCGAGCTGAAGGGCAGTCCCTTCAGCTCCGCAATTCTTCGAGTGATGTCGGTTATCTGTGGTCATCTTAGTTCTCCTACGGAAATAGGATTTTTAACTTTCTTGTTGCATTTTTACACTTAAGAGGAAACACTACGGGCGAGAGAATAAAAATTGGTATTTGTAAAATCTATTGCTGTCGCGCAGTGCCAAACGCCTTTACCACACCAAATCATCGTTTCGTAGTCCCCCGATTACTTTTCCAAAACTAGACCAATTTAAATACTTTTTTTATTAAAAATGAAAGAAAGGCTTGGGCCGTGTTCGTATGTTCTCCTTTTTTTCTAAAAGTTTTGTCAAATTTGTTTTCTTGATGTTTGAACACAACAGAAAATCTGGCGAATTTTTTCGAATTTTGAGGGCTCATATCTTTTTCATTAATTAACTTATGAAAAAACAGAAACATGCTAATAGTGGCCAAAGATTTTTGTAATAAAAATTATTGCTCTACTGGCTTTATCCAGGGAGGAAACAGGGGACTACGTTTGTATGGAAAAACGGCCCTTGTGTTTCCTCTTAAACTTTCTTGTTGCATTTTTACACTTAACATTTAACACTTTCTGCCCGCCACGCGCCATGCCACCATGATTCGTGCAAACGGATCGAAACGTCGGGAAGGTAAATTATTATTTCTCCTACGGATTTTCTTATTTCTGTTTCTATCACGCATTACTACCTAGTTACTTTGCTTCTTTGTGTTATTGATTTCAATTTTAACAATTTTAATTCGTAGAATTTTTTGCTTGATTATGCTTTAAAGTTGGCCTCATTATAATCAGAAAACTATATATTTCACCTAAAGATTAGAACAGTTTTATTTCTAGAACAATTTTTGCGGAAATCGAACGTCGTTCCCGCATCCACTCCATTAGTCACAAGGTCAGTTCGTTTTACTTTCTTATCATTTAATATATTTAGTACATTGTCTAACGAAACAGGCCATGGTTAATTGATTTAATTAGCAATCAAAATTCGTATTTGTAGGGAGATAAAAACGAGTATTTTGTATTGACAATAGTATTTCTAGTACGTAGTATTAAAATAATAATAATAAATAAAAAAAACGTTTATTGCAGACCATCACGCACGGGCGTTTCTAATGCCTTTATAACAAAAAATATTAAAAACAGGGTAATATAAAATTTTCCCATACAGAAAACGTGATTTTTTTGCCGTTATTGCGCGATATTTATAACATCAACAGTTAAACGCTTGAAATATTCATAAAATATCAAGTTTCTGTTCACTTTAAATATTAATTATTTATAGAACGAATATCCGACTCGCACTTGACCGCTTTTTTACATACGCATTGAATACATTGCACAATTTAATCGTTTGAACTATTACCGCTAATCATTGACAATTGGAACTGACAGTACTGTGTATTTTAAATGCACTGGGCCATCACCGCGTAGCAATCAAAATTGGTGTCCCATTATCTGTGGAGTACAAACAACATAAGTGGAACACGACAATGATGGGACGAGCGACCCATGGCAGTGTCAGAACCGCTACTACTTTTCCCATGGGCTTGTTTGAGGCCATTGTATTTGATGTTCATAGAAATACCAAATGACATAACTTAATATAAGTACAGATATACTTTCATGGTCACTGTAATAAGAGTTTTTAAGAGGTATCCAACATAAACAGTCAGTTTGGGAAGTCACTGAACACTTGAAAACTATGTCAAAATGACAATTCGTCCATTTTTCTTAAATTCAAATTCAAATATTTTTTTTCAAATTCAAATTCAAAATATTTATTTGCGTATAAATAGGGTACAGTACATAGTCATGAAAATATAATAAATAGAGCTTTGACCTATTCAGCCATATGCGATAGCATGCAAATATTGAAATTCCTATTACTAGTCATACAATTTTTAACATTTAACTTAATTTTATCAAAACAACAATAACAATAATAATAAACATGTTAATCAAAAAAAAAAAAGAAAAAAAAAATATTTGTCATTAAAAAACTCCCGGACAGTATAATAAGCCTTATTTACCAACCACATAAAAAGTTTACATTTAAATTTATAAAGCGGCAATGATTTTATGTCCTTAGGCAGTTTGTTGAAAACCTTTATAGCCATTGAATAGCAGCCCTTATTAGAGGTTGCCTTTTTTCGTAATGGAAGAACTAATTTGTCTCGATATCTTGTACTAAAATTTACAACATCGCTATTTTTAGTAAAGAAATTTGAATGCTTAGGCATATCTTGCAAACAAACTAATAATACTTTGACATGGTACTAAACTGTTCACTTCCAAAGCTGACTTTAAGTACATTGTGGAAACCGTAACAAAAAACATATTATGCTAGTGACACTTATAGTTATGTCGTGTTATTTGGTATTTCGATGACCATCAAATATTATGGCTTCAAACAAGACCTAGAAGATAAAGTTGTCAGCGACTTCCAATACTGATAGTAGGTACGATCGGCCATGAAAGTGGTCCGTCACCCTAAGGTTGAAATTCGTTAGCCTCATAGAACAACAGGCTTGAACCACGAACTCTACATGGGAATCGAAACATCGGGGTAAAATATTTCCATGTTTCTCCTCATCAAAAACGCTAACGCTTAAATGTTCGAAACATTGGGGTGATGTAGGTATGTAATGTAAAGACTAAAAACGTCAAAATGAATAAAACAAACAGGGAGAACTAAATCGCATTCCTCTACTCATAAAAAAATCCACTTCTTCCCTTAACCACATGAATAAATATTTACTCATGTGCCTTAACCACGTAGTGTCAAGAGCCACAACGTCATTACAAATAAACGTAATTTTAATTAGCACAATACTAAACGTGCGCTAGAGGCGCCATTCTTTGCTTTAACTATAGAATGATAAAATAGCAAATGCGCAAACCAAATGCATACGAGGAAAACCGGCTGTAATCGCAAAAGTGTTGTTGCTATACCTACGCGCACATTGCTATGATTTATGCAGGTATTGTAAAAAATATACTCGACTGTAGTAATCTGATAAGAATTGAATATTCCACCAGTACGAAGACGCGGGAAACATCTAGTGTTAAAATGTTAAGCATTTAAAAACGAAATAATAAAATATAACATTTTAACACTTATTCGAAATTAATAAAATCATCGTCTAGGCGTTTTCTTTTTTGTAAAGCTGGTTATGGGGTAATTTTCTTTCCAAATTCAAAAGGCTTTGCGATTTACATAACAAACGGAAAAAAAATACACACATACCTACACAAAACTGTTAGAAATTGAAAAAAAAGTTTCGCTTCAATGCAAAAAATATACATAGAGGACTAAAATAAACGTAAGTATTTTAAAATAGGTCTAGCGATTCCGAAATCTTTATGCTATCATCTAAAGTCTAAACCATAGGAACAAACCTGTATAATTCCTGTATAATCCGAAGTAGTTTTAGTAGAATTGTAAACGTATCTAAGGTATATTAAATATATTTTATATTTGCACTGTAAAAAAAAACCAACCTGTTTGAATACCTTTATTTGTGAATGACGAACTTACGCATACCGAAGGGCAGAATATTCTGTATAAGCTTGCACAATCCACAAAGAAAACAAACACAATCTCAATTAACAGTGGAATATAATTTGATTGCATAAATATTAAGGATATCCTCAACGGTTTCTCACGCTCCTTACGCAAATTACGTCTTTTGCACGTAACTTGACATTTCTAGTTTCTCTTATGCAAAACCAATTAAATGCACGGTCAGGAAAAAGTGCATTACCTACGGAGTGGATTTTTTTGGTGATTGAATTTCCATTTAATGTTTCGTTGAAATTTTTTAATATATCGTCTTTTTTTTCTTGATTAATTCTTGAAAATGTCCCATTGAGCCCAGTACGCTTTAGTCGTAGCACTCGTAGGCGCAACTTCATGCCATCTCGGCTTATCGTTACCGCGTTTCTTCCATGCAATGATCAGTCGTATGTCTTTGTCTTTTTCCTGAGCTTCTCTCATGGACTCATCTTCCCAGGATCTCGGAATTTTTAAAAGAATTTTTCGCTTCTTATGACACACATAGGAAAAGTATATTTTTTTTATGTGCCGACACCACACGACGATTACAAAAAAAAACTTTAAAAACAACTGAACAGCAATTTAATCAGTTATAAGAATCATTAAAGCAGTTGATCTAATTTTAATTTTAGAGCTTTTACGTAACAATCACATTTAAATTGATCGATACATACATAGATACATATCCTATCGATCTATCTTATCTATGTATCTTTACCACAAAAAGCTACCGTATTTAGTACCGTTTAGAAAAGATGCCAACAATACCTAAATGTTTTGCTCTGCTCTACCCGCTGAAGACAAGACTTACTCATGTCTGGAGTGTAATCAGAAAGTCAGGAAACGTTAGTGTTAATCTGGATAAGACCTGAATCATAGTCGAATTCTTACTAACAATATTTACACTCGCAAAAGCTGTTATTCTCATAACGGTTAGCAAGTCCGTTATTGCACTGACCTGACATGTTGTCGCTATAAAAACGACAACCTTGTGACAAATTAACCATTACTGATCCTGCATTGGAATCATTCCACGCACCATATACGCTGAACTTTATTACAAGTGTCATAAGAAGTAATTTAGCAAAAGCATTTGCAATGTACCAATACTTGATTAAGAATGTACCGTGTCTAAAATTGTAGTGACTTAAAATATGCAGATCTCACAAAGTTCGGACTAAACTAAAACAAAGTAGGGTTGCTTCTTACCGTACAGTAATTTGGTGGAAATTATCTTGGTCTTATCGCGTAATTAGATCAAGATAATGTTTTGAAAATACCAAAACATTCCACTGTCAGCTTCATGAGTAGCTTTTGATAGTAGGTAGTGACTATTTATTAGCAATGTTGCTGTTAGCTTAAAATTACATTTTGTTTGACTTACCGGATGGCGCGGAAAGTTTCTATAAAAACTCTTAAATAAGAACTTGTACACGGACCCTAGTTCTCTTATGACTTTTGTTAGCGAATGAAGGAATTATGCTAGGAAAAGACAGGTTAGTCTTTTCACTATTATCGGACAAACTGCGTTCGCCAACCCGCCTGCCAAGCGTGGCATAATCCTCATTTTGGAGAACCTTACGTCGTTGGACTGACGTGGGGTGATGATGATGAAGTAAGTAGGTACGTTTGTATATTGCAAATACATGTACTTCGATGAATAATTATTTTTTAATGACTTTTACTTTAATTAGGTACTCTGAATAATATTTAATTAAAATCATTCTGTATATTGATTTACATTTCAACAATAAATTGGCAACCCTTACATTAGGCCGATGACACCACAAATAATACCTTCCATAAACAGGATTGGAGCAATTACCGTGGCAAGGCTGTTGATTTGTTTTAAAATCGATTAGCAATCGTTTAACGAAAGTGATCTTGAATTTGCTACCATGTAATTGGTAAATATGACAGCATATATAAGATTTACGCTGGAATACAAATAAAAGATCCTAGAGCTAAACTAAAATATGTAAAAACACTAATTTATCTAGTTTTATGCTCTAAGTTATACCTACATAAGAGAAGCTTTAAAGCTATTCATCAAATTCACTTACACTCTTTAAATTTAAAATTAATGAAGCCAGAAGATCAAATGTTTGCTAATTGCTACTATGGCAACTATTCATAGATAACGCATAAACACACTTATATACATTCACAGGGATTTTTATCATAATCTCGTTTACTACTTTTGACTAGATAACAGGCAGATACTTCACATTCTCAGGTATTCAAATTAAATTTTACTAATCTTACGTAAAAAGAGTAAAAAATGTAATAGGATCCATCCGAAAACTTTTCCATTTAAAGATGAGAAGATTAAATCTACTTCACTAAGTAAGTATAATCACTTGTACTAAAGTGAACAATTTCATAAATATCTGATTAGTACAAGAAGCTATAGAATATTTTTCTGCAAATTGCCTCCAACAAAATCTAGGCAATTCGATTGTCAAGGGCATCGTTTTACCAGGGTTTTTATGTCCTAAGCTGACGCCGGTGACTTGCCAGTTTAGTTGTTTTTTGCTCATTCTTTACTGACCTCTGCTCAATACCCATTGCAATATCTGTTTCTGTGAACAATATATTTTTTATGTGTTTTATTGAGCCGATCGTCTCTAGGTCATCTGTTTTGTAATTAAAATAAACCTCAGCGTTAAACTGTTTATGTTCGGTGTCTGTGTTTGTGTTAGAACTAAAGACGATTGTGCAAAAGTAAAAAATGAGAAGGCCGCCTTTATGTTCCTTAAAGCAATTGATAATGTTTAGATAATTGATTTATCAGTGTCATTATTGAGTGTTGGATATGTACTATTAAAAATGACTCCTAATGCAGATCGTGCGTGAAAAAGTACGGCCGCGCAGCTTAGTCTAAGCCTTAGACACGCAAATATCAACACCAGCCACCGCCGCCACTGGCGCATGGAAAGTTTTAATACGCCGCGTGCGTGTTAAGATAAAAAAAGTGTCACCAAGAAGTGTATATTAAAATTAATTAGTGTCATTCATGCTTTTCGTCGGTAAAATGTTTATACTATAATAAGTAGGTTTAAGAACAGATAAATGTTTTTTATTTGATGAGTTAACACATTTAATTAATAAGCTAATACACGTTATTATCTATTTAACTATCCATACGAAAACAGCCGTAAAAACTTTAATAGTAATTGCAAATTAAACTCCAAGTAATTGTTGCCTATCTAAATCATCAAGTTATCCTTCACTCATGTTTGTACTCAGTAAGATGCGTTATGCATTTAATATATTTTTTCTACCGCCAATTTTCCTCTTTACATTTAGGCCATGGGTAGCAAGTGTTGCAAATTTTATAACTACGCAACACTACGGTGTGTACTTGAATGAATACCAAACGGTTGTGAGGTGCATGTTGCCAAAACTATTTGTATACAAACAAGAACTATAACAAGTGGCGGTTTGAGTTCAGTTGCGCAATTTTAGACTTCATTCAAGCTTTTGACAATGCTCAACCTTATCAGCTAATCAACTTATTAAGCTTGAAGTATTATAGAGCTTTTATTCATAGTGTTTACGTGTCAACATTTTTATTCTCCTCACGGTTCTGAGTTAAAGCGTCAATTTCTTTGTAAATGTCCTGCGTTCTAGAATACTAAGTTGTATGGTGTACCGCTAGGGACATATTTGGCGAGTGAATTTTTAATTCCATCGTGCTTTTTATAAACGTTCTTAATATCTAATTTTTTTTATAGCAAATCAATGAGGTCAACGATCTTATGTTACGTGACGTTTTCACGTCTTGTCCATGTACTCTAATTTTCTATTAATAACATGTCAGTATTTTTATCGCAACCGATAATTTATTCCGTAATTTGACTTGTCCATTTTAGAACATCTTATTAACATTACCATAAAAATATAAAAGTTACGTATTATTTAAGCCGAAAATGATGTTTTTTTTTTAAATAAAGTCTAAGATATGACTGCGGCAATCCAAATCGCGAGAATTACAATACAATTTACTTAAGACGTAATTTTTATTATCAAACAACTTTTAATTAGTTTGTCACCGCAGATAAGCGACATTCACTAGTTTTTATTACTTTAACTCATGCCCTGCCAATAATTGCGGCCTTGGTGATTAAGTCATTATTCAGAGTTTTATTCTGTGGAGCATTTGTTATTGTTTTCTGCTAGGTATATTTTTATTTGGGTTATCATTTGTTTTATTTTTGAACCGATTTCTGGTACAGCTTCTTGCAGCGCTAGCCTACGAAACTATATATCTACTCGTTAAGACACTGCTTGTCCTTACAATCCTCACTGTGGACCAATTTCATGAGAGGTTTGAGGTTTTCTGGGGTAACTAAGTATCCCTTACTTAAGTAATCTTGCAAAATATATTTTATAGTATGTTGTTAGTTACTTACTCGTATATTAATCGTTCTTTTTACTTTTGTATTAATATATCGCATTGGATTACGTCTTTAATGATATAAGGAATTTTACTAAATAAATAAATAGATACAATTTTATATTATTTAGCTAATAAATTAGTTTTCTTAAACGTGCTACCAGCACTGGAGTTGCTATAATTTTTTCTGTTTCAATGATTGTATACATTTTACCGCTAACGTTTCGTTTCCACATGGTAAATAAAATCAAAATTTATTCAGTTATCTAGTAAGCAAAGAGAGCTAATCATTGAACTGAGCTAGCTGTTGCTAAGAGATTCTTTTATTGATTCAATCAAGCATCAATCTTAGATCCCCATTTAGGGCCCACTACGAGTACCGGTTAGATTTACTGACAACAAAGTTGTAACTATATCATTGGAATGAATGTTCAGACAACGGCAGGTCAACCTACCCAAAAAGTTAAAGGTCATTGAATTGATTTTCAACTTTAAGTCCAACAAGTAGAGATCAATATCAATAGAGAAAATTTGACGTTTTGTTGTAGGTTGACGTGCTGTTGTCTGTACTATCGTTTTTACTCTGTCTTGGAACACCAAAAACCGCAATTATAAATTAACTTTTAATGTAAATTTCGTGCGGACTGTAAGCTTGAACTTTGACTTGCCAGGGTTTTTAATCGTATTTCCTCGACCCATTAGTATAAATATACTTATGTATTTCATCCTGTATAAGACAAACACTCTTTTGATTTTTTCCCATTTGTTCTAGGCATAGGACAGTACTTCGGAGAGTTAACTCCCAAACTACTGCTAGTCAATAGTCAATGAATTTGTAGTATGTGTGTCTGTATTGTGCGTATTGTCAGTGAATTTCAATTTATTTGTTAGCTAATGTTACAACATTGGCAAAATTACAACTTCTAAACTAGTAGAACGCGTTTCATCGTTGTCATTCCTGTTTTTTTGTTTCTAGAACATAAAATTTGCAGTACCTACTGTAAATATTACAAATTCCGTGCAGACTAAAGGGAACTAAGGGACCTTACCTTCAGTCTGCCCGCGACTATGATTCGTGCAATCGAATCAAAACGTCGGGAAGGTCAATGATTATACCTTTAAATGATTCATTCGGTTGCAGTAAACCCCGTGTAGTGTTAAGTGTTAAAAATCCTAAGTAGGTCATTATTGTAAGAGATGCTGTTGTTTTTGTTTATTCTGTTCACGCTTAGAAATGACATATTTCCTTTTCTTCAGCATATAATAGATCAGACTTCTAGAATGATAACTGTGTACACCAATTGGATCATTAAAGATCGTGTGCGCATTGATATGCGTACGCGCACATGGTCCGCGGCCCTGTTTCTTAAGGTGAAGGTTCGCGTTTGCGCAGCTTACGTCACCTGCTGATGGAAATGCAAGTTCAGTGGAGTTATTGCCTTTTAACTCTGGATCTTCGTAACAGGTTTCGTTAGTAGCAACAATTATAATTTTACTGGGAATTTCAATGGTCTGTGTTTGAGGAGTTATTATCAATAGTTTATGTTATTTATTTAAAAGCACCACTGCTCTGGTAGCCATCATTGCTGTGGTAACTTGAATTCAATGATAAAGGCCTTTTCCCTGCAGTGGCATGATTATAGGTTACTTTCACTTTTTGAATTATTTTTTTAAGGTCAGTTACAGAAATTAGTTAGATACATTGTCACAAAATTACAAACCAGGTTTCAAATACATTAATTTAAAATACGATTTTTTATACAAATGGCGGATTAATTAATTTTGTAGGCTACCAGCACAGACTACATTAACTGCATAAGAATTAATAATTTCGGTAAGTGTTAATATTTTCGGGGTTTCTACGATGTACATTATTTATTGTGAGTTTCATATATTACAGGACAAGTTGTAGGTGCCATGAAATGGATTTTTGAAATTAGAAATAGTATTATCCGTATTGCCTTAATTGGAGATGCTGTAGAGCATCAAGATTAACTTATCGTAATAACGTGATCTTCTTCTTCTCTGTCGTTTCGCTCTTGGCAGAGCGGTCGTGGTCACGTTGAGGCGTCCGTGTTAGTGGTAGAGGCGGACACAGCTCTCTTTACGATCTCCCGCCACCCCTCTGGGATCGGTATAGGTTATTATTGTATAGCGGCCGGTCCCAATAATCTATCTATCTTCAGTTTTGGCATATCGGAGATAGAAAACATCTTCTGTCTCGATTTCTATCTCCGATATGCCAAAACTGAAGATAGATAGATTATTGGGACCTGCCGTTAGTTAATTTTAAGTAACTAAATTTCCAACCGATTAAAAAAGTTATAAATACGTTCTCAAAATATAAACGAGCATAACAAAAACCATACATTACAGTCAGTAACTGACAAAAAGAACTTGTTTTTGTCGTACGCCGCAATTGTTTTAAGGTAAAGAACTTCGTTCATATTAATATGCAAATCTAAATTAGTATTTGCGATTCACTCTGACAAAAAACCCATAGAGATGTTTTAGTCACGTCTTCCTTAATGAATGACATGACGTAGTATTTGGGATTCAGAGAGTTAGAACCTTGGTTACAAATGCATGAAGAAATGGAAGCCATGTTTAAAAATAAAACGATGGACCGTTTTTTATACGAACTTAATGTCAGTAGAGCAATGTTTTTTTTTTCCATAATATCTTTATCCACATTGATTGGCATTCTGTGTCATATTGTTATTAATTAATTTAAAAATAATATCATTGTTTTAGAATGTAAAAACGCGATGTTTAGCTGTGTTCAAACATCCAGCAAACTTTAACGAGATTATATGAAAAAAATATTTTTTAATGAAACATTTTCGATATTTTTTATTGTTTTCGGTAGTTAGTTCAAAGTAACATAATAATTAATAAAGATCTAAAAATTGACGTAAAAACATTAACAACCTTCAAAGAATACAACATCTATTTGTAGATAATTGTGCGGACGAAATTGCAATTGAAGACACGCTTTTGTTCGTCAGATTTTTGAAAAACAATTTAGAGTACCTAGGTACCTAAATAAATGAAATTCGATTTCATTTGTTTCGTAGAATCTTGTCTAATATGTAATTTTTAGTGTTTTTTCTGTACTCACCATCCTGCTCAAAGGCTGCACGCTGCACTCTCAAGCTGCTGCAAAACGTAACGATAGATTCGTATTAGCACATGTCAATGTGAGATTTGAACAGATAATATTCATTGGCAATATTTTGTTGTATTTTATTCCTCAGAGTTCATCATGTTGCAAAAATGTCAAATAGAGGAACGAGAGGTATAAATTATTCTTTAAATCAAAGAGGAAAAAATGTCGTGTTTCCCATGATTGTTTGCTCAGTTCCCGAAATATTTGCCGTGTCACCAAAATATGGCCGTAGTTTTTGATGCCATAATAATAATGGTGTTTTAAGTACCCACTATTAGAAAATAATTTACGCAATTTATGAAATTATCGTGAACATTATTACTAACCCTGGTTTAGATGCAAACTGAATCATCTTTTTTTCAATAGCAATTAATAAGAAAACTAATCCGAAATTGTTTTTTCAGATAGGTATCTGATTATTTGAAATGTATTACGCTTTATAAATAATATTCGATTGAGGTCGCAGTTGGGGGTTTATCAATATTTTTTAAAATTTGATAAAAAAAAATTATTGAAATTTAGACTACATCACTACATCGAATAAATTTTTGGTTACTTTACGTGATATTTAAGCAACTTAATCGCAATTATAATATCAGTATTTGTGCTTGAAAAATTATGTCTCAAGCTTTTCTCGAACCGCCCGGTATGCATGGAGATGCGTCCATGCATACCGGGCGCAGTGCTGTACAAATAAAACATAAATTTTCAAGTTTAAATACTGGCATTATAGGTTTTTCAATTTTATCTTCCCCCGTAGATGTAACCGTATTGGGGCGGGCTTAATGTCCAGCTGTGGACTGCTACAAGCTGATGATAATAAATAACATTCTAGTGATGTCTTAGTTCATATTACTTAACTTTAGCTAGAATAACAAGTAGCCCGGAAAACAAAGAGACAGGGTTTGAGCTATCCATCTAATTATATGTATAGATATTTTTTAAGGTCTGACTAGAGACGACGCAACAGCTCAGTTATATATCAGGTTAGTATGTAAGATATTATATGTATATTTCAATCTAAGTTAATATACTACTAAAGATTTGGCTGTATGGTTTCATCCAAGGCCGTTAACTTGAAAAAATTATAGCGACACAAGACACAAGATACAAAATTGCAGCTTGGTTTTTTACGTCCTTACCTAGATGATGCATGGTTCAAAACATAAATATTTGAAAGTACATAATTATATTTTATTGTCAAATAAAACTACGATTACCGTTTACTAATAAATCTATGAGTCATTAGAGTTGAATTCATGTACGTTGTATGGTCGTCGTTTTATTGACTTTGTACGATCATTTTAGGCTGCCCGTCAGTTTTCCATAGTTTTTGTTTGGTTTGCGTATTTCTGTGCTATGCGTTGGTTTGGTACACAGTGTTAAAAGGTTAGAACTGTATAAATATACTTATGCATCAGATCATACGTAAACGTAAATATCTTTTTGACAAAGGTAACTTTAATGCTGTCAACCTATTTTAATGTCTGATAGAGTCATTGAAGTTAGTGCCGTTAAAATTTGGACCACTAGTAGGGAAGACAAACCAAGTGGACATACAATATAAATAAATTGACTAATTTTAACAAATTATAAATCGGAGCCAACCAAAAAATTTAAATATGTTTTATGTTTTTATCTTGCATTGCTTCTCTTTGCAATTATGACGTTGATAGATAGATAGATAATTCTTTTATTGCACAAAACAAAGGTAACATAAACTACAATGTGACACATATGTACAATATGGCGGTCTTATTGCTAAAAGCAATCTCTACCAGACAACCTTTGGGTAGAAAAAGGAAAACTACGTCTCAGTGGACAGTGCCGTATGTTGTTCTACAAAGTTACCAACATGATTATACCCTAAAAGAGGATTTAGCCATAATCGCCATGCTTGGTATGCAGGTTGGCGATCGCAGTTTGGACAACGTGGCAACGGTAGAGAAAAGACGCTGGTGCTCCACTTTTGGCAATACTCCTTTAAAGTCGCCTTTTACGACATTCATAAGAAGATAAGGGGCGGCGCTATTATTTCAATGTGCCGATACAACACGACCCTTCTAATCTATAAAGGATGAAATTTTAACCACCTTCCAAATTTTAATATACGAGTATCAATCTACGAGACAAAAAACAAATGTCGTACTTCTTCTTTGGTATAGCCCAGTATAAAAATTTCAAGATAAAGCACTTAGAAAATGTCCGCCAAAAATGTAAAATTTTTGATACGGCCGTCTAGCAACACTTTTTTTACGCGATGCGCATTTCATTCATTAATTACGATACTAATCTTAAGTTTTTGATTTTTCCTTTATACCTTAACAGGCCTAGGACCGTAAAAATTGAAAATTATAATGCGAAAAATATTTTCGGGTGAAAACTTGATTTTCATTTTTTACTTCATAAAAATGGGCTCTAAATACGATACTGAACGCCTACAAAAATTTTGGAAAGTGTTTTAAATTTCATCCTGTATACATAATAATGAATCCCTATTTCCCTTGGTCATCGCATCACGCGTGAACGGCTGGACCGATTTCGCTAGTTCTTTTTTTGTTTTGTTTGTTATTGTCAGGAGAATGTTCTTATAATAAAATAAGAAAATTGCGCGAAAAAAAAAAAAGAAAATTTAAGAAAACTTAATCACCATACTAAATTATTTGTAATGTAACCTTAGCGATTTTGACAATTTAAACTTTTTAATGTAACATTATGGCGTTTGACATAACATTGACAGAATGCGTGCTGCAAACGGTTATGATTTCCAGTGCGGTTAGCATTTGAAATGTCGATAAATAAATATGTAGGTATCTGAAATATCTTTTTAATTAATTATACCAATTTGAAATCAATATCCATAGTTAAAGTCTGTCGGGTCCGCTAGTAAACAATATAAGTAATTCATATATTTACTCTCAAAACTTACTATGAAACGTTTTCCTTACGTTCTGTTTTACTTGCAATTTTGGACATCAAATTTAAATTACTTAATCGTTAATTTGTACAACTATTGTTGTTATTTACAAATTCTATCAACAACAATTGCGTCGCCATCTACCGCCATAATGGAAGCCGATGATAATAAAACAACTAAATACGTGATACACATACATGTAACGGAACGATTTGTCAAACGCCGATTGTGCAGAACAAATTTCGCAATGGTTCAGCAAACGGGGACAGTGGCGAGGCCGTCGAAAGTTGGGCTATCGCTATCCCGTCACGGGCGACGACTCGATGAACATTGGCATTATAAATAAAAACTAATAAAAACAAACACACATCGACAATTCAAACCGGATTCATCAGCTGTCATACTAAGTTTGTTTTTTTATTTGAATTGCAGCCTTGGACGAGTCCATGCAGCCACGCCTTTCGTGTATTGTCATAATTTCATAAAATCAATTAGCTATTTAAAAATAAATAAGGCCTTCTGTCATATAAGTTTATTAAAACAAGATGAATTTATAAGAGAAATATGGTTTTAGATTTTGTTACTAGTTTTTCCTCTAAAATTTAAAATAGATACTGAGATGATTTAAGCGATACATTTTTTTGTCGTTAAATTAACCTTCCTATTGTTTTAAGGAACCACGCAATAACTTTCCATATTATGCTATTTTTCGAATAACTTCCACCAACCATCCTTCAGTCTTCCGCTTCGTTTTTGACAATGTTTGTCAAAAAACCATCGGTTCCCACATTTAAAACAATGCCGGGTTGCAGTCTCTCAATTGAAATACTAACATTTTTTCTGGCATAGCTAAGCCTACTTTTCAAAATTGTTATCTATAAAAAGCAGTTTTTATTACAAGGAAACAATTCTCAGGCTGAGATGGTATCTTGAAGGTCGCTGGACAATGCCTCGTATATTATTTTAGCAGCACGTGGCAGCTGTTAAACTGTAAAGAGTAGTGTTGTAAAGAACTCAAGTTCTTTAGTCTTAATTTCATAGACTCAGCTCCATTTTCTCGACTTAGTGTAGGTACTCACTAAACTCGGGAGTCTTGAGTCGAACCGAGTTTCACGAAGACTCGAGAGCTAAATAGAACTCGAGTCTGAAAAGTGCTCAAGTTTTCTTCAAACTCAGATAATATAAGATATGATTTGTAGCTCGTGGGAAGTATTGCAGTGACCGGACAAATATATTGCTGTATCATTTGCCATATAGCTTGTTTTAAACAAAAGTTAGCCGGGCTATAACAAGCAATTTTTTGATTCCTTATTTACCAAAATCAGCTCAGTAGTTTAGCCCCAAATGTGGATCCAACATAAATACCCACATACATTATAGTATACATATTTTTTTTATTACTTATTGCATTGCACATGACTTACATAGACTGTCTGACTTCCTATCGTCTTTGCCGCGATGACATAGCCTGGTAAAAAAGACTCAAGCTTTATGTTGCGATGATCAGAGCTCATATAGACTTAAGTCCTCTAGTCTTGAGTCTTATTGTAATGAATCGAGTCGTGCAATTTGTCAGTCGAGCTCAAAATTTAAGACCGTTCTTTACAACTCTAGTTAGGGCCTGATAATAGGTGGATTCAACGTTGATGTATTTGTAGCAGCATCGTGTAGACTTGATAAAACTCCAAATAGTTATAACGCTCTTTGTTTCCCACAGCAAAATATATTATATTTACGTCGTGCGAGCTACGCACAATAGTGTACTCTCTCGCTCGCACACGAAAGAGCGATACAACAATATATCGTGTTCTCAAATAATCACACTATATTTTAATTCTATTACTATTGGCTAAGACTAGATATAAGCTTACTAAGTTTAGTCACTACTTAGTTGTAAATATTTTGTATATACTAGGCTAAGTTTCCATAATAAATCATTCCCTTCTGAACTGAACACTGGAGTATTATTATTAGCAAGAATGTAACTTTCATACAGCTAAATATTCATACTCCATGATATTATTTACTACTAGTGATTCTCCTGTTACTCCGCCTTTGTAAGGATCGGTTATATCGCGCACAGAACATGGAAAAGGATAGAAAGGCGATGTAGGCGGGGCAGCTGCGCCACAAAGGTTATGAGCAAATGCTTGTAAGTGAGCGCTGTGATTGGATTCTTCGCTTGATTGGCGTTTTTTGAACTCGTTTATGGAGTGCAAGCGTCGACATCAATTCTCATACAAAAGGCGTTACCCAATATATCGCTCTGCTTAGAGCTCACTTAAAATTTCTGCAAACGCTTTTATACTAAATTAAGAAAATATTGATTTCTCAGACACACCCACAATCGTTTTATGATTTCAGGGACAAAAACTATCGGGTGTAATTTTATGGATTACAGACCAAAACCACATTAAACAAATTACGATAAGCTTTATCGTGTGACCAAGTAATTTTGATGAATAAGGATTATTAAACTATTAATGATTATTTTAATGTTGTATTATATGGCACTAAATTGTCCTACCTCGCACAGACATACTCGTATATCTTTTTTTAACTATAATTATTTCAAAAGACTCTAACAATATTAGTAACCTCGTTTCTTGCGCCGCTTCTCCTCGCCACTAGCCCACACTCGTCCCGAAGCATTGGTAGTTGGTAGTACATAGGTAGCGCTTCCTGTGGCATATTTTTTTTTAATAAATCATGGGCTTTCTCTTTAATAACCTACATACTTAACTATACGGTTAAGAAGAAGCCGAAGATGGAGCGAGCTTACCCAGAGGTTCTGGTTCTCCCAGACACCAGCGGAACACAGAAAAACTGTTTGGCGCTAGACACCGGCAGGAGGGTGGTAGCATCCAGACAGCCTCGTACGAAGCCTACCACCGCAGAGGGATCTGTTAGCCGTCATCATTGGTTAGAAAACCAAAGATGCCGTTGCCCAGGATGGACCACTAGGAGGTAGATCCCACCACCCCAAAAACAAGAAATAAAACTGATTTTTTACCCTCTTAGTCACAAGAATCACAGGTTGACTGAAAAAGCGATCACTCACTCCATGTGGAAGGTGCAGGTGTATATAAACCTTCTCGAGATTTTTTTTCTGTGGACGATAGATTAATCGTCGCGCGCTCAGTGTAACCCGATAGAAACGTCCCTTTTTTATTTAGTTAGGTATGCCCTGGAATATTAGTCTGAAATGCAGTGTTAAAAATTGGTACATAGTACAGTTTTACGACTATGTATGATTGATTTGTGTGAAACATGTTGTTTTAACTCCGCATAAACATTGTTTAAACTGTTGATCCTATGTTTAGACTACAAAGCAGGTATATAACTGAGAAACGATTGATGTTCTGTTGAGACCATATCAGCCGGACGTGAATTGTTTTACAAGACCGGATTTAAAATTTAAATCCCAAGATACTTCATTGGCGATCGATTTAACCCGTTGACGATCAGATATTCCAGACACAATTAAAATCAATTGTTATCGCGACAACCGGTTGTCGCTTGGGGGTTGAGGGATTAAAAAATTGTTTTAGAAGATGTCGGTGGGGAAAATCGAATCGAATCTGTCAACGGTAAAGTAAATATCTTGACTTTTACAATGATTGATTGTTTTATATTATTTATGGTAATATATGTTACACAATCTTATGTAATATAGATAGCCTTATTTACTTACCAAGTTCAGCCTGACTTGCGTCAGTTAAACGGAACAAGCAAACGTATAGCCCATACGTTATGGGTACCGTATAACTACACTCTTTCTCCGTGTTAGTTATGCTCCCTACTAAAATTGAAGCTACCGCAAAAGTGGCAAATGCTGCGCTCTGTTCAAAAAGTGTTATATTAATCCGAACTATAATTGCCAAACATATGTTTTGTATCTAAATAAAAACAGCCAAGATCAATTAATCTAAGAAATCAGTCAAAATCAATTACGCGTCCATAATAAGGCGCTTTTACACAATTGAACCTATCGCTGAAGGACAACTGTGAGATTGTGCCGATAAGAAGCAGCGCAAGAAACTCTATCACTATTTACCCCTAAAAATTATCTACATTTACACTATAAAGAGGATTATAAAGAGGAAAGATTTTTATTTTGTGTTTGTGTGTATGTTTGTAATAAATAAACTCAAAAACTACTGCGCCGATTTCAAAAATTCTTTCACCATTGGAAAAGTACATTCACCCTGAGTGACATAGGCTATATTTATTGCTAGAAAAGATAAGGGATCCTTATAAAGAAATCTTATATCCACCCGTGCGAAGCCGGAACGGGTCACTAGTTCTTATATAAACTATGAAATATATTAAACCACTTGTATGAACTGAGATAATATATTTTACTTAAAACAGTAACAGCGACACACATTTTGACTGATACTCGTATCTCTGACATTATGATAGATTGAATCTCCAGACTCCGTGATAAGATAAAGTTAAGTTTATATTGTCTAAAACATTTTTATTGTTTAAAATAACGAAGGCTGGTATTGCAAAACATTTGTTCAGTTCAGACAAGTTATGGAATTTGGGAATAACCCGTTATACAGGGTTATTTGTAAAACACCTACGATCTTTTTAGGGCGATGCTGGTTCTTTAAAAGATAAATGGTAAATCAGAGACCGTCATAAACGAAACAATAATGAAACGGATATTAATAAATAATATTAATAATTATTAAGAGGAAACTCTAAGGTCGAGAGAATTGAAAAATAGGTATTTGTACAATCTATTGCTGTCGCGTAGTGCCCGAAAATACCTAGTAAAAACACACAAAATCAACGTTTCGTAGTCTCCGATTCCTTTTCCAAAGCTAGACCGATTTAAATACTTTTTTCATTAAAATTTTGAGAAAGGTATTATCCGTGTTCTTATATTTTGCTTTTTATCTAAAATTTAGCCAAATTTGTTTTCTAGATGTTTGAAAACAGCTGAAAAACTGGCGAATTTTTTAGATTATTGGAGGCTCATATCTCTTTTATTAAATATGTCATGAAAAAGAGGAAAACATAGAAACATGCTTATAGTGGCCATAGATTTTTGTAATGAAAAATATTGCTCTACTGGCATTATCCAGGGAGGAAATAGGGGACTACGTTTGTATGGAAAAACGGCCCTTGTTTTTCCTCTTTAGGGCAGTGGGCGGGGCACATAGAAAGAATAACCGATGGCCGTTGCGGCGGAAAGGACCGAAGATCTGGTGAAGGTTGCAGGAAGCCACTGGATGTGGGTGGCACGAGATCGTTAGGCGTAGAGACCCTTGAGCTGCCCTAAGAATCCTTCTAGTCCTCGGTCTTTGTCCAGAGGCCTTACTCTAAAACACAATGTCCGTATATTCGTCTCTATCTGTCTCGCTCAATCACACCAATGTGTCATGAGTATCTGAAAGGAACAGAGACAAAACAGTAAATACGGGCATCGTGTTGCGTACTAGGGCCTTTGATGTGGAGCCATTTGGCTGAAATATTCATATCTACAAAAATATATTACTTTATGCTGCATTTTCCCTAACAATCATGGGACATGTGTAATGATGTCTTTAGCTGCTGTGCTTTTGAAGTTTGCAGCGGCCTCTGTCTGATTTTTTATTTATCTTTTATATGTCACATTTTTTCTGGGCTTCTTATTTATTATTAATTTTCTTTTTAGCCGTAAAAAAAAATCATAGGTGCAAGTTTTTTGAACTTATTTCCAAATATAACTTAAGAAATATACACGAACTGCAGTGCAAGCCGCAATTTTATGTAAAACTATTCAATATTTTAGCGACAAATTGGCATATTGCGTGATAAGGGGTTATTTTCAATGGACATATACTAAGTAGATAATGACAGTACTCGTGATACTTCCATAAAAGATTTGTATGTTATAGCAAAAGATTTATACGTTTTTGTCGGACATGTTAGCTTACGGTTGGTATACTGCAGGCTCTGTAATGACGCCATTTTGGTTTCTCACTAGCCCGTATCATTCCACCGCTTTATCACTTTATGCCATAATTGCCAATCTGAACAGTTTGGTTAACGATCGCATTTGGAGAAAGGGCTCTAAGCTGCTGCTCATTTTCTTCGGCGGTGCTACTTCAGTCGATTCTTACGACCCCCCCCCCCCCCACTCCCCCTAATAGAAGAGAAGGGGGTGCTATATCTTTTATGTTCCGGTACCACGTGACACAAAAAATACGTGCCTGCAATACTAGCTACTTTGTTGTTTTGAGATTTCTTCCATGCACAGACAACGGCAGGTCAACCTACCCAAAAAGTTAAAGGTCATTGAATTGATTTTCATCTTAAAGTCCAACAAGTACAGTTCAATATCAATTGTGAAAATTTGACGTTCTGTGGTAGGTTGACGTTATGTACCTTATGAGTTTCCGATATTTCGGCAGTGTTGCAATTGCAATCGCCATGATCACGGGGAAACTGAAACTCGTAAAAAACAAAGTGGGTAGGTATATAGATATATCGAACTACTAACTCTGACTAGCTACTAATTTTGGAATCCATCATGCTTAAATATTCAGTGGTTCATTTGGCAGGAAAAGTATTTATAAACTTGTACATTTATATCATAAAAAAATCTCGTATGTGACAAGCAGCGCAATCTGTTATCTCCGCTATCATTCTCTTGACACACATACATAATAAACGCAAACATATTATTGACATACACTTAGATATTACATTATATATTTTAATACTACCTACAATAGTGTTCGTGACAAGCCGTTTCTCGTTTTACAAACGTGACGAAGAACGTTTCTGTGTTATTATGTCACACACTGTAACCTATTTGCGAGCATTTACTGTTTTACTGTAGAAAAAAAAAGGTTTTATAGTCTGCTACCAACTAAATATTGTGGCAGAACTTATGCATTCTACACTTTTATTCAAGAAATTTAATTTATCGTTTGCTACTGTAAAATATTTACAAAAAGAAAACATTAAAATAAATAATAACCCTCGTATTTATAAAGAAATAATTACTTATTGCTTAAGAAAGTCATAACTTAAAGTGTTCATACCTAGTGCTTAAGTGAAAGAAATTGGTCACCAATCACCATTAATACTCATTTTATTTGGCTGAAATTTCTAACTTTTGGTAGTTATAACTTCTAGTAATTTCTTGATTAAGGCATACAAATTGTCTCTCAAGTAATTACTTGTAGTCAAGTAATTACTTTTACTTGTTTATAAATACGGGGGTAAGTACTTATTCTTTCTTCAAATTGACTTTAAGAGACGCTTCAACTGGCCACATAATCTTTTAATTATAATTTAAGACCATTGCGGGATACTAATTCCCAAGCATAACTCTATGTTGTCGTCTTCATGCTTCTTTTGATTCATTCCACGTTTGCAAAAAGATTTACAGCTATCTTATACCCTTTATGAGAAAACAATAAATTGTGAAGATTGAATGATAGCGCGACACCTATTCTAAAAAGAAAATAGTCATAACAGCGTTTTGTTCGTGCACAAAAATTTTCGAAAATGTCTTACAAATTTTATGATCCTTGGTTTCATAACAAATCGTCAAATTGACAACCCACGAATACAAATGCGGGGAATCTACTTAAGACAGTCCCGCTAACACGCGTCTATCACGATTTTCATGATTTTTACTTTTGACAATTGCGCCATTGATTTGCAATAGGTTAGATAAATACAGGCACTTGCGTCACATAATTTGGTTTGATAGAAGACTTAGGTACCTACTCAGGTCTCTTGAGTGATATTTTAACTAGTTGGATACAGTCGTGTGCCTAGAGTCATCTTTATTAATCCCTCGATCGTGAGTTATTCCAGATACAATTGAAACAATTGTTATATGGCACCCGAGTGCCTCCTGGAGGTTGAGGAATTAATAGCCTATATCAATCTTCTGCTGGACACAAGCCTCCCCGAAACGAGCATTTTACCATTGATAGATATTTTTAACTAAACGAAATACGTACTAATTTAATAGCAATAAACAAATATCAGTCCACTGGCTGGACACAAGCCTCTATGATGTTATAGTTGATACGCTTTGCAGGCTGGTTGGCGATTTTAAAATGAGGTAGGTACTTACTAATGTGTTTGACTGTTGTGATTTTGTAGTTCAAAGAGACTTCTGAGTTTCAATGTATGTCTTTAAGTAATGTGCAATAATCACGAAACAATAATACAGCTGTACAAAAAAGTAAAAGTAATTTGTTCAAATGTTTCACAATTTTAGGTTTTACTGTTTTGACCCTATTAACTAGGCCTTTCCTTTAAAATGCTTTAACTTTGTCTTTTTTGCCCTATGTACATAATATTGTATCTAACCTAAAACAAAAACTAGTGAACAACGAAAAAAAAACAGATTTTTTTATCGGCTGGTTCTTATATAGATAAATTGATTTCGATCGAATACATTAAAAGTATGGGTCCTTTGTAGGTATGGTCATCTCGTTTCACAATATTTTAAGGATCCTCAGACCTTGTGCTACTCAGTTGAGATGTCATATTAAAGGATGTCCACGGAAACAGTGACTGCCACACCACTTAAAAGATCTTGCACTAATTAGTGTTAACGACATCTCGCGTTTCGGTTGCAGCAGCCAAGGATGAGACGTGGGGTTGCATGTAGGTAGGTACATATAAATATCGATATTAATAGAAATATTTTTGTAGATATCTTGAAGGAACAATAAAATATATTTTTTTAATGCAAATCTTTAGTAAGGTAAATTAATCACAAATTTAAGATAAAAAATATTTGCTCTGATCCTTACGTAGGTACTCGTAGCTATGTAAAGCTTTTTAATGGATTCAAAAACAACTAACGTAAGTTTTTTTCTGGCCTGGGATTGAACCTGAGACCTCGATGCAGGCGATACTTTAAAAACGGTTTCTGTTCCACTTAAAAGCGGAAGACGTCAAATAAATAGGAATAATTTATTTTTCAATTGTCGTACAAATATGTAGGTACCTACTACTGGGATCTTTTATCTATTAAATTATCAGGTTTAAACAAAAATATGTAAAAACGTTGACCATAATCCATACTTCCATACTATTATTATGAATGGGTAAGTGTGTGTCTGTTTGTTTGTCCGTCTTTTACGGCAAAATGAAGCGACGAATTGACAAGATTTTTTAAGTGGAGATAGTTGAAGGAATGTAGAGTGACATAGGTTACTTTTTGTCCCTTTCTAACCCCCCACTTCCCTAAAATAGGAGGTGTAAGTTTGTATGGAGCATTCCACAATTTTAAAGCTACAAAGCTAAAAATTGGTATGCGGACTATTGTGAGTGTAACAAAAAAATCGTGCATCTTTTTTTTTTTTGGAAATCCGCCCTCAACCCCTTAAAGGAGGGGGTGAAATTTTATTGTTACCCCGAATTTACCGCGAGCGAGGCCGCGGGCAAAAGCTAGTAATTGAATAAAACCATAAAAATAATTTAACGATGCTTTATTCGAGACGTCCGGGGAACGTACCAGGGACCTCGGAGCAACACATTAAAAACCGGGTGTAGACCATGGAGGCGTTTAGAGAATAGTTTTTCTTATTGATGCTATCGATATAATCGATCTATCGACTTATGTTGCAGCCCTAATGATGTGAATGTCGTGTCGTCATGTTACGTTGATTGCTATGCGGGTCTGCGCCTGCGCACTATCAGTAGTAAGTACTGTATGATTGGTGACATATTCAGTATAGTAACACGTAAAGAAATAACCGGCCAAGTGCGAGTCGGACTCGCGCGCAAAAAAACTGGTTTGTTGTATGGGAGCCCCCCTTAAATATTTATTTTATTTGGTTTTTAGTATTTGTTGTTATTGCGGTAATAGAAATACACAATTTGTGAAAATTTTAACTGTCTAGCTATTGCGGTTGTTAAGATACAGCCTGGTGACAGAGCGACAGACAGACGGACAAACGGACAGACGGACAGACGGACAGACAGCGAAGTCTTAGTAATAGGGTCCCGTTTTTACCCTTTGGGTACGGAACCCTAAAAACTATGTGCCCCTCTACAATTGATTTACAAATGGATAAATTCATTGTTAAAAAAAAAGTTTTAATACTTATTTAAATCCCTATGAAAGAAGCAAATTTATAGGGCTATGTGCAGCGATAGTTACATACTTTTTTTTTCACCACTGTAGGTCAAAGTTGAAGATTAGCGGTATCTCGAAAACTATGACACTTTTACAGAGGCCATTTTTTTACACCTTGCTTCTTAAGAGGAAATACTACGGGCGAGAGAATTCAAAAATAGGTATTTGTAAAATCGATTGCTGTCGCGCAGTGCCAAACGCCTTTACCGCAGAGTGTGATAGAGACAACTGCTTCTTGGACCGAAAATACCTACTAAAAGCACAGCAAATCAACGTTTCGTAGTCCCCCGATTACTTTTCCAAAAAACTTTTTTCATTAAAAATAAAAGAAAGGCTTTGGCCGTGTTCGTATGTTTTCATTTTTTTCTAAAATTTAGCCAAATTTGTTTTCTGGATGTTTGAAAACAGCGGAAAATCTGGCGATTTTTTCGATTTTTGAGGGCTCATAACTTTTTTATTAATTGATTTATGAAAAAACAGAAAACATAGAAACATGCTAATAGTGGCCATAGATTTTTGTAGTAAATATTATTGCTCTACTGGCTTTATCCAGGGAGGAAACAGGGGACTACGTTTGTATGAAAAACGGCCCTTGTGTTTCCTCTTAAGTTTGTCGTAGTACTTACTGGACAGCCGGTATAAAACAAAGCCGTGTTAGTTATACATTTTATATTACTTAAGAACGACTGGACCAATTTTAAAGATATTTGTGTTTTTTATTTGTTGTCGTCCGGAATATAATAATAATAGGAAATCTTAAGGATTTGGAATTTAGAAAAGGTATACATTGTGCCACTGGTGCTTTCCAGTACAGGTATCATACCCAACCATTTGAAAAGTAGTTTAAAGCTTCTAGATCTTCCAGAGAATAGTTTTATCACTATGCAAAAAGCAGCAATTCTGAACACGTGTCGCATAGTTAGGCGTTTCTTACAGGACGACTCGTCAAATGCAGTAGACATTTCATAAATAAATGGATCAGATACTTGGCGTAGCCCGTATCTGATTCTATTTTACCAGCTCCAATGCTGAGTTTAAATATCCGAAACAAAAATAATAATAATAATAATATAATTTTAATTCAGAAATTGCTTTCCATAGAATGGGTTAGTAGTTACAGAAATCTTATAAGCTAGGGTTAGTAAATCAATACAAATAATATTTAAAGAAAGGCTACTACTACTTTACATTTACCAGAGCTGGTCTCGAGTCGACAGGGACACTGTTCCAGTGCCTCAAGATAGGACAGCAATAGCGACTACCTACCGCCGCCAGGAGGCTGTTGGGGCTGTCCCGGACGCGGCGCCACGCGGAGGCGACCCGCTTGCGCATGACAGCTGGGAAGCTGTCAATACGAGCCTCAGCAAACATTGCGGATGCGCTGCAGTACCGGGGCAGCCCCACCAACATCCTGAACCCATTATTGTATTGGACGCACACCCCATAATAACTAAGTATTAAAATTATGATAATAATATATAAAAAAGACGCTTCTTTCTCCAACACTTAATGTAAATAGCTAAACCAGAGGGCATGGAAAAAGGTAGAAAAACTGTCATTCGCCATTTGTATGAGAACCGATGTCGCCGCCTCATAGTAATTGCACATAAACGAGTTAAGTCAAAAAAACGCCTATCAGGCGAATACTTTTGACGTCACGTGACCAATAGGGTCGCGCGACGTCAAAAGGAACCAGTCAGAGCACTCACTTACAAGCATTTGCTCATAACCTCTGTGGTGCGCCTGCCCCGCCTATAATATCTCCTTTCTAACCTTTTTCCATGTTCGGTGGGCTGTACAACGTATGTTGGATCAGCTTGTTAATCATAAATAAATCAAAAACATGTCAAAAACAATTGAATTCCCTGACTGAACGTCTAAACAAATCCTAATTACCTGCCCTTCAAACTTTGGATGACATCAAATGACAATTCACTATACTAATAACAGGTTTTTGTGTTACTACGCTTTTGTATTTACGGATATCCGTTCGTACGGCTATTTTAAGTTCAGCAATTGAATTTGTATTCGGCTATTTTGATACCTAATTACGGTATAGCGGCCCATGCTTATAATTGGCAAAAACTGACAGTAAAAAAACTACCGCAAAGAGGTTTTATTTAAAAACTAGTTGTTGCCCGCGACTTCGTCCGCGTCAATTTCTGTTATTATGATCGTTATTATTTTTGCAACAATTTCACTGATGCTTCGCTCCTATTGGTAGCAGCGTGATGTTATATAGCTTAAAGCCTTTCTCAATAAATTGACTATCCAACACAAAAAGAATTTTTCAAATTGGACCATTACTTCCTGAGATTAGCGCGTTCAAACAAACAAACAAACTCTTCAGCTTGGTAATAAAAAACTTTTTGACAAAAGCTAATAATTTTTGAAATAAGAAATACATTTTGTGTCATTTGTTTTTTAATGTTAATATCTCATAACATGAGTTCCGGTGACAGCCTAAGAGTAGCACCACCTCATCTCTTCATAAATGTCTCGCATGAAGCGACTTAAAGAATAAAGTTAAATTGATGCAGCAGCGTCTACTCTCCCGGCCAACTGTATCGCCAACCCGCCCGCCATGCGTGGCGATTATGGCATAATCGTCATTCTTGATTGATGACGACAATGATGCACCAAGTTATTATCAGCGACGAAGGTTAAAATGGTACTTAGGGTCCTAACCCTGGCCCTTGGCAACTTATTTCCCCATAAGATATTAGGTTTTTTAAGCTTCATAAAGGTCGCCACGTGAGTTTTTAGAGGTGGCTTTTCAATACTATTAAGAGGAAACACTGCGGGCGAGAGAATTGAAAAATAGGTATTTGTAAAATCTATTGCTGTCGCGCAGTGCCAAACGCCTTCACCGCTGAGTGTGATAAAGACAAAGAACTGCTTCTTGGACCGAAAATACCTACTAAAAGCACACCAAATCAACGTTTCGTAGTCCCCCGATTACTTTTCCAAAACTAGACCGATTTAAATACTTTTTTCATTTAAAATTAAATAAAGGCTTTGGCCGTGTTCGTATGTTTTCCTTTTTTTCTAAAATTTAGCCAAATTTGTTTTCTGGATGTTTGAACACAGCGGAAAATCTGGCGAATTTTTATTTATTAATTAATTTATGAAAAAACAGAAAACATAGAAATATGCTAATTTATAGTGGCCATAGATTTTTGTAATAAAAATTATTGCTCTACTGGCTTTATCCAGGGAGGAAACAGGGGACTACGATTGTATGGAAAAACGGCCGTTGTGTTTTCTCTTAACGCTAAAGCTTGTTGGTTACTCTTTCATGCTGAAAGTACTGAACGGACTTTTGATGGCACTTCCCGGTAATATTGAGTTTAAACGTCGGAATAACTAATTATATTCGTACCGAAAATTTGTGTAGTTCCCAGGGGAACACGGCATAAAAGTTGTATTTAGTATGAAGTCACGTGAGAGATGATATCTGTCGCCGTAGGTTACGTTATACGCGTCAAATTGAGGACGTCGCCTTATTTCTCGTCGGCTGAAAATATGACCTTTGACTAACGGAGTGAAACAGTTTAGCGGCAAACACCCTATATAAGTAAAGCTGGACAAGCAAACAATTATCTTTTATGTTTATTACGACAAGAAAAACGAGCGTTTTCCAAGGATTTCCTCGATGATAAAATCGTTGGCTGACCTTGTCGGAAAAATTCAGAGCGAAAACAATTTGTCTTTGAAACGTGTGAATCAGTCTTTTATTGAAGATTTACATAGTAAGTTTCACTGGAAGACTTTTTTAACCACTCGCAACACAACGTAAAATAAGATTTCTTTACGTAACGCTGGCCTTTTGTATTCGGGTAAGTTATTAGAGATTCATCTATGAATTTTATTTTGTTTTAGTTATCAAAGTTGAAAGAAATAATGTTTTACTAAAACAAGTAAAGTAACAGTCTATAATCATCCCACTGCAGGGAAAAGGCCTCCATCATTGAATTTAGGTTACCACAGCAATGATGGGTGTTCTGGCATAATTACCACTCTTGCCAAATGCGGGTTGGTGATCACAAACCCGAGAAATGTTCGAAAATTTGAAACTTTTCTGGCATTCACCTGGGCAAAAGTTGAAGACATTTTTGGCATCTAGTTCGTAAACATTTACTTGAAAATGTCTCAACATCTTCATCACCGCAGTCGAACGAACTCCACGCAGGCCTCTCCTGAGGGTCTTTTTTTTTATAAATAACACCGGTCAACAAATATATTTTTTTGTTTTGCGCATGGCTTTCACTTAATTTACTCTGATTTATAAAGCCAAGATATATAAAAAAGTTCGATTACAAATCGAAAATATTTGCTTTTTAAGATGTTATAGCGATTTGATCATTTTTGATTTTCGCGCCGAATTAATGTCGCGTCTTTGCACGCTACCGCTGTCGAAGGAGAGGTAAGAGGGCGGGGGGGTAGTGTTTCTTGCGTCGCTCATCGTGCACGACAGTATGTGCTTGCATATTACAGAGGAATAACGTGTTTCATATTTGTTTTCGCTGTATTAACCTGTACAAAATGGCTTCGAGAACTTGTAGACGAGACGCTGACTCGTTTTGCTATATTTGTGGCGAATTTATTAAAGTAAGGGAGAAAAAATACGATTTAAGTACAAATTTAAAGATTTGCGAGGCATATCAAGCTTACTTCCATCTACCTGTTAAAAATCAAGACAAGAAATGGGCCCCACATGTGTCATGTAACTCGTGCAGATACATTCTGGACGGTGAGTTTATTTTCTCTTTTTTATTGTATTAACTATTTTATATTAACATGAATGAAGTTATATTATAACATCATTAATGTTGTATATGTTTTTAATTATTTAGTTACGTTCTATTTTAGGATGGTACCGAGGTGAAAAAAGAGCAATGAAGTTTGCAGTGCCGAGAATCTGGAGGGAACCCAGGGATCATCACACAGACTGTTATTTTTGCATTGTGAATCCACTTAAAGGTAAAAATTCAAGGAAAACATCTTATCCTAATCTACCATCGACATCCGCTCCAATACCACATACAGAAAACAATCCTGTGCCTGCTCCACCTGTCCTGGAAACTCAACTACTCTCTCAAGGCAGCCATCAATCACAGAGTTCATCTGTATCCGTACATTCCGAATTCGTTCTTGAATCTGAACCAAAAATACCACATCTAATCAACTCTGAAGATTTCAACGACTTAATAAGAGACTTAAATCTACCAAAAAGTAAAGCAGAGTTATTAGCATCGCGATTAAAACAACGGAATTTACTTACTCCTGATGTTCGAATATCTCATCAAAGAAAACGTCACGAAGAATTTTCTTGTTTCTTCAGTAAGGAAGATGGACTCTGTTTCTGTCATGACGTGAAAGGTTTATTTGAAGAAATAGGTATTCCATGTCATACAACTTAATGGCGCCTTTTTATTGACAGCTCAACAAAAAGCCTTAAAGCTGTTTTACTACACAATGGGAACAAATTTCCATCTATTCCATTGGCACATTCCGTACACCTCAAAGAAAATTATGACAGTATTAAAATGCTATTAACTGCCATCAAATATATGGGATATAATACAAATGGGAAGTTATTGGTGACTTCAAGATGGTGTGTTTTTTGACTGGAATGCAAGGTGGTTATACTAAATTCTCCTGTTATCTTTGCCTGTGGGATAGTCGTAATGATGCTGCTCACTACCGCCAAAAACATTGGCCTGTACGTGCTGAGTACGAAGTTGGAAAATCCAATATTAAATGGGAAGCAATTGTCGATCCTAAATCCATATTAATGCCGCCATTGCATATTAAATTGGGTCTTATTAAACAATTCGTGAAGGCTCTAAATCATGAATCTGAAGCTTTCAAATATCTGAATAGTTTTTTTCCAAAGCTTTCAGAGGCGAAAATTAAAGCCGGAATCTTTATAGGCCCCCAAATAAAAAAAATTATGGATTGCGATATTTTCCCAGAGCTACTTAACAATGAGGAGAAAAAAGCCTGGAATAGTTTTAAGGCAGTAGTTCATGGTTTTCTTGGAAACCATAGAGCTGAAAATTATGAAGAGCTCATCACTGACATGATTACAAATTTTTCCATCATTGGATGTAGAATGTCTCTAAAGATGCACATGTTACATTCTCATCTAGATAAATTTAAAAGTAATATGGGTGCTTTTTCGGAAGAACAAGGAGAACGCTTCCATCAAGATATAATGGAATTTGAGAGGCGTTACCAAGGCCAGTATACTGAAAGTATGATGGGCGACTATATTTGGGGGTTAATAAGAGAAACTTCTTTTGAACATGCCAGGAAAAGTAAATCTGTTCATTTTTAAATTAAATATTTAAAAAAGAACAATTTTACTTTTCCATTTACTCCATTTTAAAACTCATATTGTAAGAATTTTTCATAATTAAATGTTCTGTATGCTATAATAAATTATCTCTATGTCAATTTTTTACGTATTTTCATTAATGTGATTTTTTCAATTTTTTACACATAAAATCAAATTCAAAGCATTTTTTTGTTCTTATTCTTATTTCTAGGTACATTAGCAATAAAAATAAGGTATGTATATCCCGTGCGCAAAAATGCTGTAGACCGGTGTAATGGGCTTGCTCCTGACTACATACTTAACTATACGGTTAAGAAGAAGCCTAAGATGGAGTATGCTTACCCAGAGGCACTGGTTCTCCCACACATCAGCGGAACATAGAAAAACTGTTTGGCGCTGGACTCCGGCAGGAGGGTGGTAGCATCCAGGCGGCCTCTTACGAAGCCTACCACCGCAGAGGGATCTGTTAGCCGTCATCATTGGTTAGAAAACCAAAGATGCCGTTGGCCAGGGTGGACCACTATGAGGTAGATCCCACCACCACAAAAACGGTCTCAACGCCGATCGGACCCATGCCACTACAGAGGCCTATTACGCAACACAATTTCGAATCCATCTGTCTTCACACTCATACCGATGTCTCCGCAGTTCTTCGAGCGATATCGGTTATCTTAGTTCTCTTACGGATTTCATGAAATTGTCAACAACAACTGTTTGCCAAACTAGTCTGAAAAATATTCATGGCTGTGAATGCGTATTACCTGCTTACGTAAAAGTCTTGTATTATTGACCACGAGAAAATTCCGTAAAGCAATAAATCAATTCATCTCACACGCTGAAACAAGAGCTGCACATTCTTTACAATGAAATAGGGATGTCAGTACCATTTTTACGATCCGGTTATTTTAATGGAGAAAGTGTCCCGGGTTTTACTCCCGGACCCAATTCAGGATACGATCTATTCGTTGTAATTGACTGGAATCAGTAGTGCGATTGTGTAAGGTTGTTCATGGATGGAAAATGAATACAATTGATCATCGATCGTTTAATGTAAATTCTAATTGTGTAATTTTAACCATTCCATGAAGACCGAAAAGTGACCGGTGGTATAAAAACGTCTCATGGATTTGCGTTTTATTATCGCAAAACATTCGGTAAAACTGTTTTTTTTTTAACATAATATTAAATTGTATTCAAATATAAATGCAGGTTTTTAGTCAAATTTAACGATTTCAACCCAAAAACAAACTTTTATTCATAAAAACATTGAATTTAAACTAAAAACTTACCTTTGCAATTGAAATAACCAAACGCAAAGAACGAATGAAATACGAGTTTCCTGCTACTCGACAATAGGTGGTGTTAGTGGACTACGTTTTTTTCCCCTAAAAGTTTTACGGCTTCGGACGAGTCCATACAGCCTAGTCTTTTTAGTTATAATGTCAATTTTTTTTAAATACAATATCATTTAAACTTACATAAACATAATAGCCTAACCTAAACCTAAACTAACCTAACTCATTAAAATGTATGGGTGGTATATACATTTCAATGATTACAGGAGTTTTACGCGAAAGTCAAATAGGAGCGCCTTTTCTTGTTTCTCAGTTTTATTTGATTTGTCCTACTCACTGACACATTATTATAACAATGCCACCACTTTATCACAATAAATGCCGCTTAAGATAATTTCACAAAATTTCGCAACAAAGTCCATCTTTCTCTTCTCGTTTCCCGCGCAAATTTCCAGTGGACTACGTAAAGTGTTCTCTGACGTAGTATATTATTTTATTTATGTTCTGTGAATGTCAAGTGATAACTGTCACAGTGAAAGAAAACTTTGAATTTGATAAAGTAAAAACACAAGTAATTAAAAAAATATTAAATTAAATTAAGGCGTTCTATCAAAAACAAACAAGACAAAGTGTACCTAAATTAAATAAAGATAAAACAACATTTCTTTCAAAGAAAATGTAACAATTTGAAGAAATTGCGTACATATGAGGGTAAAAGGAGATGTCCCATAATAGGCCCAGACATAGTACACCATTTTCAAAAATCAAGAAAAATTTACTGTTTCTGGGAGAAATACATATAAATTTATGTAACGTAAAATTTAGTGGTTCAAAAATAAATAAGATCGAATAATTTATCAAACTCCATTAGGCACTCCAAGATGGCGTCAATCAAAAAAAACTTTAAATGTCAGTAGCTGTCATACCCCATGTCACTTTGGCATAATCATTCACTTCAAGTTTTTGTTCTACTTGTCGCGTTTTAAATGTAGTTCATTATAACGACCTCATTTTTTTCGATTTCTGGATTTGGTATTGATCGACACATTACTTTCATAATGTTTGTTGTTATTACAGCAAGCGATGGCACTCGACTCCTAGATGCGCAATTTTGAAACTGCCAAAACTGACAGACGTCATCAAAATGTCATCTTCCGCCATGATGGTTTTGTTGTTTTGTACTGCTATTTTCTTACTTAACTTTTTATTTGAACCACTTAACAAAGCCATTTTAAAAGAATTGGATAATAACAAAATCTTGTAGGTGTATTGGTCTATATTTTGGTGGGGTGTACAGGTTCTGGGCCTGACCTCCATACAATTTGGGACATCTCCTTTACGATTGTCATGAGTCAAGACTCACCGCAATCATTTGACATTAGCAATGAGCTCATAAGACTTACGCAATTTGAATTATCTGTCAAATTAATGTACATCATTCACTCATCGTTTAAAATTAACGACCCAATCGTTAACGATAAATGAACTCCGTACACAATTAGAATTAGCCGTTTGACAGATTATACCGTACGTTATGAACTGTCAAATGAATACGATTGCTTTACACAATCGCACCTCAGAGGCCTTACTCCGCAACACAATGTCCGTATATTCGAATCCAACTATCCCTGTCACTCATACCGATGTCTGAAAGTATCTGAAAGAGACAGATATACCCGTAAATACGAGCTTCGTGTTGCAGAGTAAGGCTTCTGGAACGGGAGTGTTTCGGTCGGAATATGGAAGTCGTAAAGCAAGTCACGAAACAAGTAGGTAGTATCAGCTACTTGAAGCACTGGAACACTAGATCATCCTTGAAAGTCTATAGTTATTTGATTCAGGGTTTATACCATGTACCTTATTTATTATGAGTTTCCAAAGAAATTATGAGTTTTATTATGAGTTTCCAAAGAGAGGAAGGTATAAATCCCGAATCAAATAACTCTACTAACGGTATTTCGGCACTATTGCAAGCGCCATGATCACGGGATCACATCACAATCAAACTGTTAAAAAGCACAGATTTCATTACTTATCATATACAGAAGAGTGAGTCCACTGTTAGCAGTGTCCAGACACGAGTCTCTCCACAAATCAGGACCTTTTCATAACGGGCTGGTTGACAATCGCAGTTTAATAATGAAGAGAAGATAATGCTACCCGTCTTCCTTAACAGATAGTCCTCTTTCTACGGGATGTCTGGTTGAGGAGGAAACACCAGAGCATGAGCATTGTGTATAGAATTCCTTAAGAAATCTCAGTCCATGCAAGAGGCACTCAAAGATATACGAGGCCTAGTGAGTTTCTGGACTGACCTAAAATGGTTTGGATAAAACATTTTTAATCACGTACAAAGGCCCAACTCAAGAGGCTAAGTGCGGAAAAAATTTAAGTCCAACTAACTAACCCGTCTTCTTCTAGCAGTACTCCTGTCGCCTCTCACGACACCTAAAAGAAGATAAGGGATGGTGCTCTTTATGTGTGGGCACCACATTACGAACAAATACTTTTTGTTTTTTTGTGTCAAATAAATATTTCTTTCTTTCTTTCTAAATATGTGTTCACACACAAATCAATGACCCAGTTCTCTCACTGTTGCAACCCTAACGCCAGTCGTTTGCCACGCTTGTTACGCCTTTGTTGTTCATGTGAGTATTATGAATATTTAGCGTTTGCGACAATAACTGAAGATACGCCATCTTGGTGGCCTATTGCCCTCTTTCGAGGTTCTAAACGATTGTAGTAGAATGGAGTGGTCAGGGCAAGGGCTGGTGAGGTCTTCACTCACGTAATGTGTAAAGGGGAGGCTAAATAGTGTTCTACCTTGATTTAAACTTTTCACTATCACTAGAGCTATTTGATTCGGAATTTATACCATGTACCTATTTATTATGAGTTTCTGATATTTCGGCACTGTTGCAAGCGCCATGATCAAGGGAGAACTCTAAGAAATATCGGAAACTCATAATAAATAAGGTACATGGTATAAATCCCGAATCAAATAACTCTAGTGTTCTACCCTGATATAAAAATAAGGGCATATTTATGTAGGTGGATGCTTATTTCTTTTATAGTTCTGTGTAATCTTCTTTATTTACAGGCTGTTAGGTAAATAATATAACGAGCCCAAACTAGCCCATGTCAACGTAAGCATATAAATAGTATTGTGAAGTCAGAAATTTCATCTTTTTTTTATACTAATCAAATATTTTCTGATTCAGATTTGTATGAAAATATTTTTTTAACAATTAACGGTGATATCAAATTTTCGACTTCAACATAGTATTTATATGCATTATCCTTAGAGCATTAAGTGCATTTTGGCTTGTATCTATTATACATCTATCTATTTTATATCTATATGATTAAAAATCAATTATTATAGACGCCGTGTTAGGTACAGAGGTTTTACTAAATCTGAAAAACTTCGCCATATACGCCACGCTTCACAAAAGACGCTGCTGCATCACTTTCTTTACCTCTTACAGCACCCATAGAAAGAGAAGGGGTAGTGCTATTCTCTTAGTGCGAGGACAACACACTACGAATGTACCTAATATTAGTAGTGTTTATCTTTATTATCGTTCATACTGGGTTTTTTTGTTTATTTGCTTCTTTCGGAACAGGCCAAGGTCTGAGACCATGCTGCCATGTCATTAATAAGAATTTTACATCTATATATAATAGGGGTTAAAGTATGAAATTGCCGATTATTTTCCCACTTTTTATTTTGTTTATAGCTCTTAAGTATAGTCATATTATTGCGTAATTCTTTTTGTATTGTATCAAAAACTAAATAAAGTAACTTTTGACTAAAAAAAATAAATGCAATACTAGTGCCTATTACTTCAAAGGAAGTCGTTGAAAAGACCCCTTACAATGTGGCAGCTGACCTTCTTGCTTCAATTAAGTATATTTGTATTATATACTTTGATTTTCAGAAATTTAATTACTATAATGCGTAGCTTTATAACCATCTAACTTTCACCTTTAATTGCATCGAAAACGGTTCAGACCTTTCCTTGATTCTCACTTTTATTTCATTTATCCTATTACTCACTGACACATTATTATTATAACAATGCCACCACTTTATCACAATAAATTCCACTTAGAATAATTTTATAAAATTAAGAAACAAAGTCCATCTTTCTCTTTTCGTTTCCCGCGCAAAACCCTTCATACTGGTTAGTGACAGTGTTGACGTAGACCTCCCCAAAAAATTTTTTTATAATCGCATATCTAACCGCCTTGGCCAACGCAGTTCAGCCGAATGGAAGCGAGAAGATGCTCTTAAGTTTCTTCTTCCTTTACGACACGTCTTACGAAACTTGTAGGTTTTGGTTGATGTTTTTAAGTCTATATAAGGCTTCCACCAGCGTAACAAAGTATATGCCTATCTGGTATGAAAATCATTGCAAATAGCAAATTGACAATCCAATTATTGTACAAATCTGTCTGCAGTATCACGGGCCCAAGGTTAGAATAGCATTTTTCTCTTAGTGCATGTAAGGCTGTATTTATAAACAGATCGTATTTATTTTTACTTTTAGTAGTCTTACTATTTCGACAGACAGAGACACGAGGAAAAAATTCGGATCGGTATCGATAATCAATCTATTTTTTTCTCTATTGAAAAAAAGGAGAGAATTAGCTAATAGTTTTTATGATATTTCAAAGCTACTACTACTGCTGCTACTATTAAGCGACATGTTCACACAGTGAACAAGCTCATTAAATAAACATTTAAACAAAAGATCGTTCTGAGGTCTGTTGTTTAATAATATTAGCTTAATAATTATAGCTTAGAAGAAAGAATCGTGATTAGATTTTGATTGACTAGTGACTATTTATAATGACCAATTTCGGAATCGCAAGTTAAAATTAATTGTGTATTGTAGGTAACGCAAATAACGGCAGTGCTCCTTTTATAGAAAATGGTTCGACCTATTTGGGCTAACTAACATTTGTAATTAGTGAAATCGTAGTCTTAATGTCTATAGACCTTAAGTTACAAATATTGATTCAAATAAGCCCTAGAGGTCTTTGTAACTACGATCGTTGTGTATAAATACGGGCCATCGTCGTCGTGCAGGTAATGCCGCGACCTAATGGCACCGCCTGCGCACGCGACGCGAAATGCGATGTCTAACTTCTAATATTACATATTCATTAGATTACGATTGTTCTCTTAAATCTTTATTCCTGGAACCCTCTACCTATTCCTCTAAATTTGATCTTCATAGTCCATTTGTTTTGATTGCCAATCTGAAAGTACAGACGAGAGCGCATCCGATGAGGCATCGGAATGAACACTGGCAACTTATGTCGTTGAAATAGGTGCTAATTTGAAACAAAAATGTTAAAGGCTGCTGATCATTGTACCCCTAACTTACTTATTTAAAGTAGGTACTCTTATGAGTTCTAATACTACTGTTTATTATACTGAAATAAAGCTTAAACCTTACGCATATTTTTAGCACCAAACATGACGAGATACTAAGTGACATCAAAATTTTATTTTATTTGTATTTCTAAATATGTACATATATCAATGTGTGTGTATGTGTGTGCGTGAGTGTGAGAATATGTGCGTGCGTCTTCTTTTTTTCATATTTTCTTTGTATTGTTAAACCTAAACGCATCGTTAAAATGTCTGTATTAGTCAATTAAATACGACCCTGTGTTCGTGTGACTGTTATCTCGAACGCCATTCGAGCTTTAAAGACGTAACTGCCGTGACGAACGAACTACATAAATTTTACATAATTTATTCTGAAATAATCCTCGAAATGTTCCAACAATTTAGTCTGACTCTGAACTAGTCGTGTTGGCTAGCGATGTTAATAATTGTATGTTAACTATTATACCTATTGATAGGTTTTTTGTTGCATACGTGTTCAATTACGAGTATTTCGAATTATATTATTAAGGTAAGTGAAAAGTAAAAGTAAGTGGAGGCCTTTTATTTTATTTTTTTGCTTTTAATAATTGCTCTTTTAAAGGTACATATTTAATTAGATACATTTAGTTTAGTGTGGTATTATGGAACACTTCAACAACTAATAAGTGGTGTTAATCTTAAGCGAGCTATTATACCTACGGGAAATATGCGCACGCGCAGTGCCCTGATTCGTTATGTTCAACGACTCGATAAGAAAATAATACTCCAATTAGTCATGTTGCATTTCACACAACAAATAAAATGAGTACCTAATAATCAAATAATTGTGTTGTAAAAATAATGGCTACCTCATCTATTTATTACTGAGTCATTTATTGTGATGAATATCAACATACATACATATTATCACGGCTCCTTCCCAACGGGGTAGGCAGAGACCAAGGCCTTCCACTTACTACGATCCTGGCATACATCTTTCGCTTCTTCCACATTCATCAATCTTTTCATGCATGCTCGTCGGTTTAGAGTACTCTTGACCTGACAATGTATTTATTCAATCAAACTTTTGTCCTTACTTTCTTACTAGTATTATTTTTTTGTTTGTCTGTCATGCTTTCACGTCTAAACTACTTAATTAATATAAATCATATTTGGTGCAAAGGTAGATTAGAGGACAGGTCATGAACTTGGTCGTATCCCACTGCTGGGCACAGGTCGCCCGCGCGGTATAACGTGTAGGTAAGAACAGAGCCGAGTGCGAAAAGCTAGTCTATCATAGCTGTAGGTGAAGCAAGTAACAATTAGAAAAGCTTTGAAAGCACGTAAATAAATCCTTTAAGGGGTCATCCATAAATTGCGTCACACGATTTTTGAGATTTTCAGACCCTCCCCCCTTCCCCCTTGTCACGCATTTTTACGAAAATTCCCATACTATTTTGCCCAATGTTACAAAAAGTAAGACCCCCACCCCCTTAATGTGTGACGTAATTTGTAAACGGCCCCCTAAGATTACAACATGGTGTTGGTAATGCATTTGTGGTTTAAAATCATCAGAAGTATACCATTTCACAGACATCTCCAATAGGAGACCGATCGCTGTGGAAATAGTTATGATGATCGCGACGTTTGGCTAAGATGATGATGATCATAATCAGTTGATATTTTGTAACCTCCGTTCCGAGGCAACACACCCCAAAAATCCGCAAATTGCATTTTTAATTAGCAGTCTAACGTCTTGAAATACATTATAATACTCATATATTAAAATTAATCAAAGAGGATGAATAAAATCTCGTTTATTCCAGTAACAGCTTCCACAAATAGCTCGACGCCTATTAACTACAGTACTATTGTACTTAATTATTCTTATGAGTACCACAATGCAAGAAGTATCGCAGTATGTCTGATGCTATTTATCGGCTGAGATTGTTTTATACTAGGTAAACATTTTTGTGCATTCTAAAATTAATGCATCTTAATTTTTGGACAGAATTAAACTCAAAAATAGTTGAAACCAGTTTTAAAGAATTGAATCAGGCAAAATATTGTTAAAAGCTTTAAGATGAAGTCTAGCATGATAGTTTTAAGATGAAATGCTGGAATAAATCAAAGTACAATGTAAAATATTAATAAGCGCAATTTAAACCGTTAGTATAAGTATTATCTTTCATTCAAATATAAAGTTGAAGTTAATGATCATATTTAATTCACTGTCTAAGTTTTTGGACAACTGAGTAACTGAGGCAATATCAACAAACCTTTTGTCATATTTATGGAAAAAATGCTTTGTTAATATCTAAGAGATAAGATGGTTAAAACGATTCAACAGATAACTATGATCATCATGATCATTAGCCTACATCAGTATGGATCTCTGGAATTTTCTTCAATCACCACGCTTCGCAATTTTGGCAATCGCACTTAGGCGCAATTTACAGACAACGACAGGTCAACCGACCCAAAAAGGTCGTTGGATTGATTTTCAACTTTAAGTCCAACAAGTAGAGATCAATATCAATTGAGAAAATTTGACGTTTTGTGGTAGGTACTTGCTGTTGACTGTACAACACCCATAATGAGGAAAGTCTATTTTTGTGCCAGCATCACTAGTTATTCGAAAACTCCTGTCAATATTGCTACTGATATAAATTACTATTGCATTAGATTTCTTTCAAACTATTTTTCGGACAGTAAAACGTACAATATTTAAGACATGTCACACTGGGCCACACAGAGCCATCTAGTCCCAAATTAAGGTACTATTAAGTACCCTGTCGTATGGGGTACTAGACAACCGATAAACTTACTTATATACTTTTTGTTTTTTTTGTAAATACATACTTATAATACATAGAAAATACCCAGACCAGTACAAACAGACATGTTCATGCACACAAATATTTGTACTGTGCGGGGATCGAACCCGCGACCCATGGCTCAGAAGCAGCGTTAACTACCGCTGATCCAAATGGTCGTCGAAAATAAATATTAATCAGTTAGAAGTGCTTCTACTGTACATATCTAGACTGTGACACAACTTAGCAACTGTGTGTGAATCACGACATCATTGTGATTTCATAGAATTGTATTTTATTAACCGACTTAAAAAAAGAACAAGGGTGTCATGTCTGATGAAAAACCGAATGAATTCAAAAAAGCAAAGCCTCATGACCGTATGGTCGTACTTTTTGTTCTTTTAGTGTGGCCTTTTATGGAGTCCCTTAAATGGGAAAAAATATTCAGACGATTTTAAAAGTTTATTCGAATTAATAACGTTTAAGTTTTACCGTACGATAGATACACAATATTTGTTTCCTTAAATTAAACCTTCTAAAAAAATCAAAACAAAAGACTATGAAATGGTTGCCAAACAAAATAGGTTCTACGCTAAACATTACTTATTGTTTTTTTTTTTTTAGTTTATGTCACCCTATTTTATACTCAAAAATAATTTAATTAGTATATTATCAGGAATAACCTTAGTTATTTAAAACAGTTCTGTATGAGGCCCTACTTCTAATAATTGAATAAAATGAATGTCATATTATAATATGTTATTTGACAACTACGGTTTCCAATTTCTTGGCAGTTTAAGACAAAAGAATAATTACTGACTATATTTGTAATCTAAAACTCTATTTGCAACAAATAACACTTATCAATAAAAGTCGCGTGTTTGACACACACGTGTCAAATCATCAAGCAAAAAATATATACATAAAAATATTCTTATACCACCCCGATCCACAAATATTGTTCATTAGGTTCATATGTCAAGGATATGGATGGACGAGTCGCTGGCACATAATAGGATGGCACCACCTCTTCTCGTTATACGGGTGTCGTAAGACGAGACTTAACCTCTCGCTTGTATGTTATTCCAGACACAATTAAAATCAATTGTTATCGCGACCGCCGGCGGTCTTATGATCCTGTAGGAGTAAGGAATACTTCTAGAAGAAGACGGTCAATTCCAATCGATCTATTCCAATTAAACTATTGCAAGTGCTTTAATTGAAATTAATTAATATAACACTGATTATCCATTAGAAAGCAATTAAAAAAACACTCAAAACTTTTGTCTGTGAAACTAAGCTATTTCGCCATAGAAACATCAAAATCTGAAAATTTGCAACAGGCATTTTTTCGTGTTCACATCATCATGAAACAAAATGGCATTGATTCGTCACAGAGATGCGACCGCCCGCGTCGTGAGCCCGGCCCTTACTAAGCTTAGTGCTTAACTGCTTACTATTCTTCAGTTATTATCACGTTTCATTTGTTTTTTTACGATAAATAGTAGTAGTCAGTATCAGTTGGATGCCTGACGCGTAACCACGCTCGCCGTGGCCATTCATCGCGAATCGTGTTATTCTCGAGTCGATGTGGTTTAAATCGATGTTTTTTGGAATTTTGAAAATCGAATACGCGCTGTGACGGATGTGTTAGTGAAGGACGTAAGAGAATATTTATTTCATCGAGTACGGTTTGTTTTTTTGAGTTGAAGCGGCTTTTTACTGCCAGTGTTAGGTTTTAATAAATTGAGATGAGTTTGACTGTAATCTGTTATTGTATTGCGTTAATGTTGTGTGTTTTTTGTAAAACGTTTTACGAAAAACGGTTAAAAGTTACAATAACGTGATATTTACGTCAAAGTCTCGATCTATTCCTTTCTAATACCAAAAACTTTTACCAGTGGTAGTTGTTGTATCCCGAAGGAATACCATGAGTCCCAAAATACAAAATGAAATTTTTAAAATTTGGTATTCGTTTGGAATATTAAATTAATAACGATAACAATAAATAACACTGGTATTAATTTTTGGTATAAGAAAGGAATAGATCAAAGTCTCGTTCCTTTTTAAAAGATAACATCTTTTTAAGGGGTGTGTTCCTCGACATAAATGCAAAAACTTAACACTTTAAATCCAAAAATTTTTATTTATTCACACTGCAGCCGGAAACAGCTGATTTCGACTATTTAGTATTGGTTTATATTGTTAGATGCTGGCTATAGAATCGGTCCTAAATGACTGTTGACGTATATAA
Organism: Anania crocealis; assembly: GCA_949315895.1. NCBI lineage: Eukaryota > Metazoa > Arthropoda > Insecta > Lepidoptera > Crambidae > Anania > Anania crocealis. Next base: position 2,274,931 of record OX438874.1, on the reverse strand, counting down.
AAGAACCTTTCATACAAAATACTAATCCTATTGTTTTCTTACGAAAATATCTTTTTTCAAGATCTAATCTATTTTAGTAGGTACCCAATTTTATCAAAATTGGTTCAGTAGTTAGCGAAACAGACACAGTTTCATATCAGTAAGGATTACGGCTATCAAAATGTAGTATTTGTTTTGAAAAAAAATTTCGTCAATGTCTCAATGGTATCACCATTTCAGACGATTCATTATTGACATCTACAATGAACAAAAGTGTAACACGCATTTAAAACGTATTTGAGTCATCGATGCCAATCTCAAGGCCTTTTCATCTTAAGCCAAGCACTCACTAGCGTAATTTTTGCTCGTTATACGCCCTGTAGTCTAGTAATGCCCAGGTGGTCTAGTAACTCCCCGTTAGTCTTGTAACGCTAAGTTGGTCTAGTAACGCTAAGTTAGTCTAGTAACGCTAAGTTGGTCTGGTAACGCCCTGTTGGTCTAGTAGTTGTTATAATAAGCCAAATGAATCATTTTAAACTTTTTTTTTTAAATATTTTACAATCGACATGTTTATTCAAGGTGTTGAACTTTACAAAAGTTTTAAATCTGGATTCATCAATAGTACTAGAACTGCAAATAAATTCAAATATATGAATATAAATTAGCTTAAAACTGGGGCATCTATCACAGTTGAAATAGGTGCGAATTTGCATCAACAGCTTAAAGTGTGAACTGCATTGAAAATATTTTAAAAATTATACTAGTAACTTTTCACTATTGTGTAACCGGCTTTAACCACACTATAGCATAGTAAGTTATTCCTCGTCGCTTCTGGCAATTAGTGGAAATTCGACACAAAGTTTTGTTACTTAAATCGGTGATTAACTCGACAATGTTACGGAGTTGGAGGACACCTCCCAGCGCTTCGGACAAATGAGTAGAATTTCGAGTAATTATTTCTATAATTAGAAGCATTCTGTTCAAAAACACTTTTGGTAATTAGTTCAGTTTGCGACATATTTAGGGGTTGATCGTATTTAATAGTTTCACTAAGACGGATGTTGGAAAAAAAATACCTTTTTTTTTACTCTGTTTTGGTCTAGTGGTGAAACAACTATCTTGACAACATACTTAACTATACGGTTAAGAATAAACCTATGATGGAGCGAGCTTACCCAGAGGAACTGGTTCTCCCACACACCAGCGGAACACATAAACGCTGTTTGGCGCTGGACTCGGGGTGTTAGCATCCAGGCGGCCTCTTACGAGCCTACCACCGCAGAGGGATCTGTTAGCCGTCATCATTGGTTAGAAACCCAAAGATGCCGTTGCCCAGGGTGGACCACTAGGAGGTAGACCCCACCACCCCAACGATCGGGCAACAAGATTTTTGAATTTTCAAACGATTCTCAAGTTTGTGATCGCCAACCCACATTTAGCAAGCGTGGTGATTATGCCTGTACCCATCATTGCAGTGGTAACTTGAATTCAATAGTTTGCCCTGCACCACAGATAATATAATACTAACCTGCACTATGATGACTATGAGCTGTTACTTAACTTTACTTTTACGATCAAAATACGTTTGGTTACTAGTCTATCATAACCACGTTAATATTACAATACTTCGGACTTAATATATCTTAAAATGTCAAGAGATTTCGTATGAATGACAGCCAGATGATAATAATATCTTGTAGTCGTGTAGTTATGATAAGGAACTAAAAAAATATCAAAGAATTATATTGTCTTCCCGACAACTCGAATAGATATAACTTATAAACTATCAGATAACATAGACGAAATTGTCACGATATTTACGTGTTTTTCTATTTTCTAACCGACGGTAAAAATGAAGGAGAGCTGGTGCCAGTCTTAATTAAAATATTACCAGTCTTTTTCGTGATATTGGTAACGAAAGAGGCGGCATAAGCTACTTAGTCTTTGGCTACACAGGAATTATCATAGAATTGCTTGGCGTTTCAATAAAAATGAATGGTACATTTACGGTCATAAGACGCTTTTTAAGAGGAAACACTACGGGCGAGATAATTGAAAAATAGGTATTTGTTAAATCTATTGATGTCGCGCAGTGCCAAACGCATTCACCGCAGAGTGTGATAGAGACAACTGCTTCTTGGACCGAAAATACCTACTAAAAGCACACCAAATCAACGTTTCGTAGTCCCCCGATTACTTTTCCAAAACTAGACCGATTTAAATACTTTAATTATTAAAAATTAAAGAAAGGCTTTGGCCGTGTTCGTATGCTTTCCCTTTTCTCTAAAATTTTGCCAAATTTGTTTTCTGGATGTTTGAGCACAGCGGAAAATCTGGCGAATTTTTTTGATATTTGGAGGCTCATATATCTTTTATTATTTAATTTTTGAAAAAACAGAAAACATAGAAACATGCTTATAGTGGCCATAGATTTTTATAATAAAAATTATGGCTCTACTGGCATTATCCAGGGAGGAAACAGGGGACTACGTTTGTATGGAAAAACGGCCCTTGTATTTCCTCTTAAGACTTAACACTAAACCGGGATTTTCAATGCAGTCTTTTGTAATATAAATGCAAAATCGTATTTACCTTCCCGACGTTTAAGAATACGATTTCACCTTAAAATTATAAAACAGTGCTTTATTAATCTCGGTTTAGTGTTAAGTTTTATATGTAAATGCATTAGGAAAGTTTAAACAACGTTTATTAAGGTACATTTTATTTTGTCTTATCCCGTTTTGAACACTTTGAGTATCGTGGTCACGGTAGACCAAAATTTAATGGAAACCCCTAATAAACAAGAGTTCTATTCGTAAAATCTCTCATTTCTATTTTTTGGGCGTTGTGCAACGCTATGACATTTTTCATATTTCTGTGTGTCCAAAAATTTTCAGGGTATAAGCCGTGTTCGCGTAGTTGCAAGCAAACCATAAATAAATTGCTTTCAAAAAAGATTACTTTGCCTTTTTTATGTAAAAATGGTTGCTGGCTAGAATAGTTATAGAGTTTTAATAGATTACTTCAAAACACCTCTTCTTGGATCTCTAACTACTTAGTTTTTTCTTTTTAATAAAAAGGCACAATAACAAATTAATTAATTACACAACTTAACACTTACTAAAACATATCTGATATACCTATAATGTTTCATTCACCAAACACTCTGTATTAAGGATAAGTGCGGTGTAGCTTTACCTTGGGAATTCCATAAGAAGCCATAGTTTATTATCTCTTACGGTTGTCATATAAATAACTATAGTTTTATCATTTAACTCTTATTTTATTTTATCAAATTACCCTTGAGTTAAAGTGATTCTAATGTTATTTCATACAAAATATTTCTTCACAACATTAGATACTTGAGTTTGTACGCTCTGTTTTTGTACATGTTACCTATGTGTTATTTTAGAATTTAAATTCATGGTTTATACGAGTACCATGCATCTGATGCATCTTGTTTTTATGCGTAGGTATGCTACGAGTGTTTCGGCGCTGTTGTTGTTGCGAGTGCCGTGATCATAGTGTTAACAAGTCATAGAGGTCAAATAAGGTCAATTTTAGGCTTTTAGAAAATGAATCCATTGTATTTAGTTATAAATCTCATGATACTGCAATGATGGGAACTGGCATAATCACCACGCTTGCCAAATGCGGGTTGGTGATCACAAACTCGAGCAACGTTCGAAAATTCGAAACTTTTTTTGCTCGACCCGGGAATCGAACCTGGGACCCCGAGATCTTGGCACGGTATTCAAACCACTAGACCAACGGGGCGTTCCCATCATTGCAGTGGTAACTTGAATTCAATGATGGAGGCCGTTTCCCTGCAGTGGGATGATTATAGGCTGTTACTTTTTTTTACTTACTTTTTTCTCATGATAATATTCTGGCTTCTCATGTGGAGTGGAGTGGGTTTTAAAAACTCAAAAACTCTGCCTCTTAGGGCTATGTCGCAGCTAACAAGACATATCTTTGCACTTGGCACTCGTTCCTATCCTGAACGAATCATTTGCTCAACATGTGCAGTCGAAGCCCCGTATCAATTGATAACGATAAGAAATAAAATGACCAAAATCTGTACCTTAAGACTACTATCGCGATAATTCCAGTGATTGCATGATAAATCACTGCTCTAACCTCGTCTGGACATGTTAAGTGTTGCATCAAGAAACTTAATGAATACCATTGGAATGTCCGTCATCATCATCACCAACATATTTCAGTCCACTGTTGGACACAGGCATTTCCAAAAGCAGGATTATACAACTTGGGACATCTCCTTTCAAATTCAAATTCAAAATGTTTATTGCTTACTAAGTGTGTCGGTTACATTGATGTTCTTATGTTTACTACAGTACTTACAACTTAGTCACCTGGGTGGTATTGCAATACATTTGGCAAGCGTGGTGATTATGCCTGTACCCATCATTGCGATGGTACTTGAATTCAATGATGGAGGCCTTTAGCCTGCAGTGGGATGATTATAGACCGTTACTTACTCCTTTAGTTATCTCCTCAGATCATAATAGGGGTTAAAGTCTGAATTTGCCGATTATTTTCCCACTTTTTATTTTGTTTATAGCTCTTAAGTATAGTCATATTATTGCGTAATTCTTTTTGTATTATATCAAAAACTAAAGAAAGTAACTTTTGACTACAAAAAAATGCAATACTAGTCTATTACTTCAAAGGAAGTCGTTGAAAAGACCCCTTACAATGTGTCAGCTAACCTTCTTGCTTCAATTAAGTATATGTGTATTATATACTTTGATTTTCAGAAATTTTAATACTATTATGCGTAGCGTTATAACCATCTAACTTTCACCTTGAATTGCATCGAAAACGGTTCAGGCGTTTTTAAAAAAACTAAAAAATTGTTAGTATGGAAAAATGACTTTTCTCGATTTCGTCCATACAAAACGGCAATTTCATACTTTAACCCCTAATATATGATCTGAGGAGATAACTCCAACGGAACCTACCACCAATAGGAAGAAAAATATGGTGTTATTATCTTTAAACACTTTAGTTAAACTATGAACATCTCCTTTTTGTTAGTTCTAAAAAAAATTCGTTCTAGATTATTTCAATAATTACGCAAAACTCCTATAATTCTAAGGATTGTTTTATCTAAAACTGAAGAGACATGAATCGTGAGGAATTTGTTTAATCTCGAGTAAAAGCTGTCACGTTTATACAGTTTATGCAATATGCCGATAAACACTTGATATTTATCTGGCTTTAGAGTAGAGAAAATCCTATTTAGATATTTACGCATCGGTAATAGTGCTTGTAGTGGTGGTGTAAAAGTAGAGAATTACCAGCCTTGTGTAATAGTACCACATGAGTAGATAAACGGAACAGAGTTTGATCCTTTTTTGTTACTATATACTAACTAGTGATTAAGTATTATTGTTACTAACAATTTGGATCTCTGTAGTCCAATAATTTTTATTTTTTTCACTCGAATCGGGGCATGTGTGCGTGACCACTGGCCGATATCGCGCACGCGGCGAGACTGGAAAAAACCGGTTTACGCTAACACAGCCAGTTGACAATCTCACTGTCACAAGTTGACGTTCTTAAGAAGCTTAAACTCTGCATAGGCCTCCATCATTGAATTCAAGTTACCAAAGCAACTTTTGGTGAAAATGGTTGCACTTTTATTGATTAAATACAAACCATTTTTATTTATATTTGTACGTAAAACAATAATATTGAAGTAAATTGGTTATAAATTATACAAAATGATAAATCATATTGTAATCAGTGATATAATATTTACTTACTATCTAATAGATATAGTGGATTTAGGTATTAAGGTGTAATAAATTATAATTTGATCCAATAAGTCATAGTTAGCAATATCTTAAAATTATACCAAATATTGTTTTTAACCGACGATTAAAAGTTGTCTTATTTCCATGTATATTTTTATTGATAATTAGCTGTTACAATTAAAAAGTTACAAATTCACAATTAAAAACGATATTTTTTCAAAAAGGAATTGTCATTAATTGAACTTTAAACTCGTGAACATTTAAAGTTCATGGTTTCTTGTTCAATATAATACATTATTAAATCCTCAACATTCAATTTTATTGAAAATATTAAAATATCAATAGTTCAAAAAATACTAGTAATCGAATTCCCAAAAACTTATAAAAGTCTTTTTTAATTTGTATTCATGGCAAATCCTTCAACTTAATCAGGTAAAAAGTCTCCAACAGATTCCTGAAGCTCCTTCATTAGGTCAAGTAACACTTACATGTGCACTATTTACTCTTCTCCTATCTTATCGTTCTTATTGTTTATGTACTATCTCACTATCGGTATTTGTTCTCTCATCTATGGTTGCTTCATTTCTTGGAGTTCGGTTGGTTTCACTTCAATCAGTGTGACATCATCAATTTTTATTAATTTATAAATACGAAAAAATAGTTTGGTAATTGAATTCTAGAAACACCATTCAAGTGTTATTTGTCTGAATGTTTAGCTAGCTATCAGCGAATATGTTCCATAAGTCAAATCCAGCACAAAATCACAAGTGCACTCTTAAATTTTCTGTGCTTTTTCTCTGCTGCTCTAAATATGTATATTATTATCCAAAATACCCTAAAATTTAAATAAGTTAATATTAACAGATGTGTTGCCTATAGTATTTATCTCCTATTCTTTTACGTCTTCGAAATAATATTTTGTCCTATAAATGTTTGATTTGGAATTCGCAATTTTGTGATATTTGTTGCAACTCTGATATCATCTTATTTTGATTATCAAATGCAATAATCTCAACTGTGATATTTTTGACTTAACATATTCGACTTGATGATCATGTGAAAAAATCTGATCTATGACAGTCTTCGCTTTTAAGTGTTAGATGTTGATTAAATAATCAATATCCTTGGCATCGCTTTGTTTATTGAAACCTACCGTAATTCTATTTATCAAGCCATAAATAGGAGTTACTCCTGTCTCCAACGGCGCCTCGTTTGTGAATACAATTTATTTGATTAAGTATTTGTCGCGTTATGTTTGATCACGTATATTTCATAGCTGCTTGAGGTAAAAGGTATGTTTTATTTGATTTGTGCTTATTATGTTAGGTATTGTTATTAAAGCGCTAGTGTTTTGTCATGCTACAAGATTTATTGTATCTGGGTGATATGTATTGGGGTAGAAGTCTATTAATTAAAACAAACTTCATGTTGCTACATTTGAGAGATTGAGATGGAAATATATTTGATATGCAGCCTTGATACGAGAAATTATTTTCCTTGCCTCTGAATCGATATTCAATAGTAAAATCCGATCATTTATATGTTTATTTAAGTAATGTTTATTCCTATAGAATTGTTACTAGAATCTTTTTTTTCTTTTTCCATTTCTAACTAGTTTGCATGCCAGATGCACCTTTGCCTTGCTTTAGTATTTTGGTTTTGTTCGTATATGAGTATCCTGTTTGTGTACAGAAAGAAATGATGTAGGTTACCTACCTACCTAATGTTAGTCCAGTGATAGTTTGTACTTGTGGTTTGAATGATTCAATAATTAGAAATACGTGTAAGTGATCCGCACCGAATCGTAAACAACAACAGTACCTACAATAGGTGTCCAAATTATTTCATTATTATTTGATTATTAACTTTATGAATATTAATTGCAGAAGTACCTACCTGAGGTAAATAGTTATTATTTGTTTTGTTATTGCTATTGTTATGAGTCACGTTGGGATTTAATACGAATTATTCATTCATTTAAAATATTTATATTATTTGAAATTTTGTAGGTAAATCAGAATTGGTATTCAAACTGTTTTTTAACCAATATTTTACTTGTGTAAATGGATATGGATATATTTTATGCGGAATTGTTGACTGCTATAAATCTGGGTTGCGAACACAATTTTCACCGCTTTTTATTTGTTATATATTTATAATAATATTGCTTTTGTATGTTGGAGGTAGGTATGTATCAAAAAACAATAGTGAAAATCCACTAGCTTACAGCATGAAGCCTGAAAATTTTGATGACACAAATATTGGCTTCGGAGCTTAATGGTTAAGTTGCCTAGTAAGTCGTATTTGGGTATTTGAGTCTCACCTAAGACAATTAATATTGTTGTTTAATCAATATATTTTTTTATATTAATATCAAGTTAAAAAAACTAAATTAGGATTACTTATGCTCCATTGTACGAGTAGACATAATAGGTACGCTGCTTTCTTCTGACAGTGCTCCTTCAAACGCCTCTCACGACAACCAGAGGAAGAGAAAAGGTGAAAAGCTTGCACCTCCCGATATGTAATGTTTCATAACACTATCCTCCCTATATCCGGAAGTGACTAATGATATGAACATTAAACATTACGCATATTTTTATGCGATCTTGAATTATCCGATAAATGAATTAAATTACTTACGGGGTATTAAATAACGGACTTCATGGAAGAAAATCCCGGTAATTGCGGTTTTACCTTTCAGGTTGCATTTAGTTATGGACGAAAAGGTCACGGAAACAACAGGTGAATTGTGCTAATTGATTATTGTTCAAATGAAGATTTACGGATTTGAATCGATTTTATTGTTTACATTATACTTACCTACTTTGATTTAAAATCCGTTTGGTTAAAATTTACAACGTTCGTGGTCACGGATAGACTAAGTTGTTATTTGTCTTACTTTTATCAATGAAAGACATGAATAAGTCGCCAATTTGTTTGTTTAGCACTGACTATAATTAGTGACACATTTCACGCAATTCACAGGTTTTTTTTTTAACAAAACCATATTCTTTCCCATACTAAAAAGGTTGTAAGTCAATGACAGAATCTAGTATATTGCTGGCTCAATACTATTATTGCACCAACCCTTGTCTTCATATGGGTTCGTATAAGAGACTATAATAATACAGAGTGTTGGGTAAATGGCAGGTATAACAAACCGAAACCAGGATATGTTACTTATACATATAAAAAATAACTAACTAACTAACTACCTAACTAATAGTGATGTCAGATTTTTGGTATCATCATTTTCGAAAAAAAAAAATCTTTCATATAGGATCCCAAATTTTAATTCTATGAAAAAAAAAACAATTCGCGCGCTCTTGCCACATAGTGCCAAAACAAGGTACATGGTTATAAACCCCGAATCGATTCATCGTCATCATCAGCCTATCGCGGTCCACTGCCAGACATAGGCCTCTCCAGCCATTTAGGTGGATCCTCGGCTTCTCGCATCCAGCTCCTGCCAAACATCTTACGCAAATCATCACTCCACCTGGCCGGAGGGCGTACACTACGTTTGCCGAGACGCGGTCTCCACTCAAGAACTCGTTTACTCCAGCGGTTGTCGGTTTTGCGGCTAATATGGCCAGCCCTATGAGGCTATCGATTTACTCTTATTAATTAACTCATGATCAAACAATCTCAGCTGATCGATAAATAGGTTCCTAGATATCAGTATTAGAATAATGTCAGCGTTTTAACACAATGCGTAATGTGAGAGATTTATACGACGCCATTTTGAATGTGAGTAAATTGTTTGAGATCTAATTGTGTTACCTTGATTTTTATCCGATAATGTACGAAGTTATATTTAAGAAGTATACTATGTGATGTTGTCCACAAAGTACCTACTTTCATTACACATGATCCTGGTACAACTGATTGGAAACTGACTATTTTTATACTTCCTTTCTCGACATACAACACTTACAAGTATACGAAACGAAGTAGCGAAACGGTATTTGTAAGTTTTCTTTCCTAATTTGAAATATGCCATATAAGACAATTTAACCTCTTCTTTGCGATTAAAATTTTTGTGTTTGATAATTTTAATCGCTTCTCTTACCATTCAATATAGCGATGTTCCGTAGTAGGTAATTATCTGTGTATTGTGAAACTCTATCCAGTAATAAGTATAAGTTCTACGATTTTTACGTGTCGTTTTTTAGTAGTTGTTCCTCTAGATACCACTTTTCAAGTTTTCAACTTTTATGGTTCGTTGAACTCTATTAGATCTCCATCTCCAAAACTATTATATATTTTTAAAAAATGATGATATTTTCGATACTAAAAAGTATCGATTCTACGTTAAAGTCACGTGGCACAAATCAATCGTCGTAAATCCCTCTCAACTCATCAAGAGTGTTAAGCGCATGCGCGTAATATCGATCCGCTTTCCCATGCACTCCTGCGCATAATTATATCTGACACGTGGTGCGGTCACGTGGGCACCATTCTTTTGTTTTGTTTACTGTCAACCGATAGGGACGGCCATCTTGTATTTCTGAATTGATGATTATATACTTTTATTTAAAAATCATCGAATTAAGAACTCTTTCTTTTCGTCAGTTGAAAAAAGTTTCCATACTACTATAGTTTGCTATGAAAGGTAACAGCTTCCAATACGCCCACTGCAGGGCGGAGTCCCCACCATTGAATTCAAGTTACCACAGCAATTATGGGTACAGGAATTAATCACCACGTTAGCCAAATACGGTGGTGATCACAAACCCGAGCAATGTTAAAGAATTCGAAACTCTTGCAACCCGACCAGGGAATCGAACCCCGGACCCCGATCTTGGCTCGTTACTTAAACCACTAGATCATTGGGGCGTTTAGTATACAATATATTTTTATCATGTTATGATAACTGATATTGTTATTTTTCCCATTTTTCGAATAGATATTTTGTTATTCTGTGCGAAGACCAATCCTCCGAATCCAAGAATATGAAAATTCGTTCAGCCATTCTTAAGTGTGTTGTTACTAACAAGACCTTGATATCAGTATATAAACTTGAAAAATTATGTCTCCCGCCTGAGACATAATTTTTCAATTTTATATACTAATATTATAATTGCAATTTAATTGCTAAAATATCAAAAATAAAAGACCTTGATATACCTACTAGCATAGCTACCAAACCGAATCTTATCACTTCTCAGAACTTTCTAAAAATGAAAACGTCATCTCATTGACGTTTTAGTATCACAAAGTAAATGTATTTCGTCACACAATTATCTAATAAATTAAGATGTTATCACAATTGATATAAAATACACATAATTACACTAGGTAAATGAAGATAAAGCAGTAACTGACATACGTAATATATAAATCCATAATGCAACTTGAAGCGATTAGAGTATTTGATTCGGGGTATAACTGATCAGTTCTCCCTGGATCATGGCGCTTGCAACCGTGCCGAAATATCGGAAACTCATAATAAATAAGGTACATGGTATAAACCCTGAATCAAATAACTCAAGTGATATTGCCCATGAAAGTTGAAGTAATTCAGAAATCACTATAAGAAAACTAAAAGGTTTCGTATAGATTTTGAAGTCAAATTACAATCTTATACCAAAATCGTATAACACCACAGCTTCTCTTCCTGCAAGGGTCGAAAGAGACGTCCAAATCAATCTGGCAGTGGCCAGAAAAAACGAGCAGAAGTATCTTTCCCAATACATCTATAAGGTACGATGGAGCTGGCCTGTTAGGCAAAAGTTCCAAATAAATAAAGAGAAAAAACAATATTTCCCGTACCATAGGCTAAACTATGATAACCAACGCCTGCCATGCGTTACGATTGTGGCAAAATCCTATTGAAAAGCTCTTGTGTAGACTGTCTACGCACGGGCTATGGATGCCAGAGCATGAGATACGATGAGACGCACAACCGCCGAACTGCGGCGAACAACACCGAGCGAACGTTCGGTCCGCGAGCGAACATCGATGCTTACGAAGAACATAATGGATTACGAAGTACGATGAATTCTACAACTGTAAATATAAGGTTATAACAACATGTTTTTTTAGGATAGTACCTACAGAACACCTACGCATTAGTTGATAAATAAACTTTATGTAAGAGTATGTGTGCCCCAAAAATATATTTTTACTGATTGTGGATTCTTGTATAACACCAACAAAAATTTTGTGAATATGAGCGTCATATCTCATAATTATGCAAGCCACTGCATTTCGTCGAGTCAATTGATATAAAAAAATATTTAATAACATTTACCGAAAATATTGTTTGAAAATCACAGGCAGACACTTACTTTAAATTTTAATAGTGTTGTGGCCCATGAAATATCTATTTATCAATCTGGTTAAACAAAAAGCATTTATTAACGTGGATTTAGATAAACTATCAATTCAGCCTAGTTTAATCGCAAATCAGGGTTTATTGTTATCCACGGAATCCACAAATCTATACTACAGCTTACTAAGTAATTTAATCTAATTCCACTTTGTTTCAAGGCCAAATGTTAGGCCACATTTTATAGTATCCAGACTATAGATTAAATATAAGGAATAGACAAAAGTCCCATAAAATAATGTCACTTCAAACTGTCCAAGAATATATCAGTCATTGTAGGTACCTACCAATATGCAAATATAAATATACATATACCTACTTGATATAAAGATAAAAAGTAAAGTGGCACCCAAATAGGAAATAGATCTTTACACAATATCATACTAAATCGCATTTCAAAACGTCAAAGATGGAATTTAAGTAATTAATATTATGTTTAGGATCTACCCTCGTCATACAACTAATATGGTACTTATTTAAGTTGGCAAATTGGTACAGTATAACGTTTAATTTCCGGAGGATCTTATGTTTTAAGTTAAGTTTATATTTTATTCTGTGGATACAAACAGAACTATACCTTAAAGCTGATTCAGCCTTACATGGCTTTGAGTTGAATTTGGGAACCTGGCAGGAATTTTTAATAGCACCCGAACGTTCAAACTTAAATACTCTGTAAGTAAGTATGTCATGAAATTTCTGTATCTTTGTGACACGCCTAAATCTGCGCTTTCAATATTAAGCTGTCAAATGATAACGATATCTAGGTAATCCGTTACGTAAACGGGTCATCGTTGCATCCCTCTTTACAACCGACGAAAAAAGGAGACGCTTTTAATTATTTTCTTATCTAAATATATAAAAATGAAAACTGATTTAATGACTGACTGACTGACTGACAGACATATCAACGCACAGCCCAAACTACTGGGATTTAAAATCTGAAAATTTTTACCGTGCTTCCTTTTATAGTGTAGGTGAGCACTAAGAAAGGAATTTTGGAAATTCCGCCTCTAAGGGGGTAAAAAGGGCCCCATAAGTTTGTATGAAACTCCGTCAGTTTTGAAGCTAAGTCGATGAAAATTGGTATCCAGCTACCTGATTAAAAATTAAGAATGACGTCTTTCAGGATTTTTGAAAATTTAATCTTTAAGGGGATAAAAAATGGGGGCAAAGTTTGTTCGGTTCCGCGTCATATCCATACTCTTTACATATTTGTACTCTCTGACTTTACTTAGTATGTTATGACATTCAATGTGTCAATCAGAAAATAAATAGGTAATTTCTTACAAACAGAATGGTATTATTTTAGAATTTAATAATTGGCGCCGAAATGGATGAATTAACTGAATTAAAACGTGTAGGACTTTAATTAAAGGCTGCATTCAATGATATTTAAAAAGTATAGATGGGTTATGCCCTTACAAAACTATCGAAATATATGTGCCGCTTGCGAACAACTGCACACATGCGTAATTCTTATTTTGTCCTTGTCATACTCGTGAAAAGAACAATTACTTTCTCTTTCATGGATTTGAAAAGACGTCACAATTGTGACGTTTTAGGGACGCATATTCAGAACGCATGTAACATATCTATTACTTTTTAAATATCATTGGCTGCATTACAAAATTCGGCAGCCAGATACAAAACCTACGAGAAATTTCTGATTATGAATTAAAATTTGTGAGTGATCAGCTGGTGAAATGACAAATGAACAAATTTACCGAGAATAATTTGGAAGAGATACGACTACAAATAATATTACTGATGACCCACAGTTGGAAACTGAGATTGAAGAAAAAAATAACCTTCAGGGTATTACAGCACAGCTTAAACTAAAACTGCAGAGTTTGAATTCGATAGCACGAAACAATTCCATGTATGCAGAAGGTACTGAGGAGCAAAGGTCGGTCACAAACAAATCTTAGGACATCTAAATTGAACTCGGTACCATTAGACAAGGACGAAACATTCAAAAACATAATTAAACGGTTAGATACGTACTTAAAACTGAACAGATGTGATGATATCGATACAAGGAAATACACGTCAATCATACATCTTTGAGCCCAGAATTACATCAGAAAACGTATTATATTATATTTTTGTGCTCCACGGGATCCTTGTGAGTTAGAATTTGAAGAGTTGGATAAAATTCAGTTAGTAAATTATCAACATTTCAAAATTGGACAGATTACTAGAAGATTTAACAATGGTGTTTGACGGAACTCTTATTTGAATATCAAACTACAAAGCTCAATTAGTGCTTCAAGAAAATGTGACCCCAATTTTCATCTAGCCGCGACGTATTGCATATGCCCTGAAGGACAAAGTTGACGAAGAAATAAGGAGGCTATGTAACGAAAAGACAAAACTTGAAAATTCCTATTGTATGTCTTATCTATATGTATATTGGTACATATTCAGAAAATAAATATCGGTACTTACCATAAGAATGGTATTATTTAGAACTTAATCATTTTTAGGGTTTCGTACCCAAAGGGTAAAAACGGAACCCTATTACTAAGACTTCGCTGTCTCTCCGTCTGTCCGTCTGCCTGTCACCAGGCTGTATCTCAAGAGCCGCGATAGCTAGACAGTTGAAACCTTCACAAATTATGTATTTTTGCTACCGCAATAACAACAAATACTAAAAACAAAGTAAAACAAATAGGTATTGAAGGGACAAAAAAAATCGCGTTTGTTGTATGGGAATACAACAAACTCGATTTTTTGGTCCTTTTTTGTTCGATATTAATAATAGCAACAGGTAGGCACTTGAAATATTCACAAAACACTCAGTTATATTTCTAACTTTAATAATCAATAATTAAATTAATATTTAAGGGAGGTGGTCCCCACACAAAAAAATAGATTTTTTGCCTATTATTGCTTGATATCAATAAATGGTAACAGGTAGGCACTACATTAACTAAATTAATGTAGGTACCTACTGTTGTTTTCGTAGTCAATGGTACGGAACCCTTCGTGCGCGAGTCCGACTTGCACTTGGCCGATTTTTGTTTATACGGTAGAGACAAATGTTGGGAAATCGAAAAAAGTGTATAGAATTATACTGTTGTACCTTATGACATTATCAACTATATTAAGCAGTACAAAAATAATTCCTAAACTGGGCATAGACCCGTATCTCAGGCAGGAAAAGGTAACAAGTGTGTTGCAACAACACTAAGCAGCTGACTGTTGGATTAAATCAATATAGACTGGTAGACCATTTGACAAGCTTCCATTTAGAAGATAATTTGATAAACTTCCATTTAGTAACGGTTTATTTTTTCTAGGAAGCACCGCTTTTGGGGGCCTGGCAAAGTTTGTTTAGTGAAACTGCCTTTCTAACGCATCCAAATTATCTTTTCATTTAATATCCTACATATTTAAAAAAATACACTTTTAAAACATGAAAATAAAACGTTGAAAAAAAAATCACCTCACTTCATAATTCCGTGTTGTTTAACTTAGGAATAGCTACCACCACGCACCCACTAATGACCAAGCAGCAGTAATTAATGATATTTTGCTGACATCATTAGAAGCTGAAGAAATATAAAAATTTATAGACACAGTGGTCAGTACAGTCGAATCAGTTCTCTATCCTGTCAAGTTTCTAAACACTTTTTATCCTACTGATCATCCTCTACCATTCATGCCTCGAACCCACATCCCACATGAAAGTTTTGTGAAACTACGTCAGCTTTTTGGTATAAATTTTGTTATGCTGTTTATAAGGATTTTTTTATAATTAAATATTTGAGGGGGTGAAAAACGGTTGAAAATTTTGTGGTTAATTATTTGTGTTTAACATCATATTGAGGTACTTGAAACTTCGTTTATCGATCATGAAGGGAGAATGACATAGGACTGGCTTTTTCAGAGCTCTACACCGATGCTGGTACTACACCGGTCTTCAATCCAAACGTAGTATACAAGCAAATTGTCTTTGTAAAATCGCCTTTTTAACGCTTATGGATCGAGAAAAATGGTAACCTTCTTGGTTCGAAATTAAGAATGTGGTTTTTTACACAGGGCCACTTCTTCCAGGGCTCTACGCCAGCGTTGATCATATTCGAATAAAGCCTTGCAAGCTGCTTTGAATGGTTTGTTGTACTACAGCGTTGACAGTTTTGAAAGTTTCAAATGATATTGTACTTCAGATTTCATGTAAATGCAAACAGATGTAGTGCGAGCTTGCTTGGACCACGGTTCGCTAGGAGAACTAACACCGGATCCCTAAACAGTTTAAATCGGCCCCTTTCATCCAACTATTGTATCAACGGGCCCCGGTAAGTCGGCAACGACGTATCGGCTCCCACTAAGTGTCCACCACCACCTCGCCCGAGATGGGCACCTTCGGCACCGTAGGCAAAGGAAGTGGAGGAAAAGAGTGGAGGAGAGGGAGGTGAGTCATGACGAAAACTTTGTAACAGATCAAAACCCACGCGTGCGAAGCCGCGGGCATCAACTAGTATCATAATAAAACAATAACACTATGCAACACTGCAGGCGATAGAATGTCGGGTTTAACACATGAGGCATGTTAAATAGTTAAAATAGGTACTTAGTTGTGATTTAGCAACATAAGTAGTATTTCTTAAGACCTTGTACAATTAGACATATATGATTGCAAATATTTAACGATCGGTTTTGATACTAATAATAAACTAGTATAATAAACAAAGTTAAAATACTAGTTAACGCCAGTTAGGTTAATCTTAATGAAAAGTGTTCGCGTAAATTCAAGAAACCAGATGGCATAGTTACTTTAAGCCAAAGGAAAAAACTTGTCTTTCTAAACATTCCTCGGCTTAGGTACTTACAATAAATTACATTTTCTACACAACCTCATATTAATGAGGTTGTGTAGATAATTAGATCTGAGATCCTACACCATTAGGTTTAGGATCTCAGAGAGGACAGATATACAAACATACTTATTTATATAGATTGACGTACATATTTGTAATTGCCTTATAATCTGTCTGCCTACATTTGTACAAATATAAAAAGCGTTTTTCTTATCACTTACATTTATCTTATTTGGTTTGTCTGTGCGCAGCTCTTTACTGACTTACAATAAGGAACACTCCAGTGTTTCTAGAGTTAATTGATACGGGGTTTATACCATTTACCTCAGTTTTTATGAGTTTCCGATATTTCGGCACTGTTGCAAGCTTGCGGGACGCTAGCACGGGAGGTTCTCCAGTGATCATGGCGCTTGCAACAGTGCCGAAATATCTAATAGTCAAAAACTCATAAAAACTAAGGTACATGGTATAAACTCCGTATCAATTAACTAGCGATAGTGACCATGGAAGTTTACTCCAGTGTTTAATTGAAAGAGCAGTAAATCAAATTACATAAATGATAGTATATTAATCGATGTGGTGTAAAAGAGGATGTAGTGGCCAGTATTGAAAAAGGAATGCTTAAATGGTTTGGACATGTTGAGAGGATGAATGAAAGCAGGTTGACTAAAAAGATATATATGGCGAGCATGAATGGAAATGTTGGAAGGGGAAGGCCTCGACGAACTTATCTTGATCAAATCGGGGAAGTTCTAAAGAAAGGTCAGGTCAAGAGTACCCTAACCCGGCGAGCGTGTATGAAAAGATTAATGAATTTGGATGAATCGAAAGTAGTCTGTAAGGATCGTAGCAAGTGGAAAGATGTGGTATCTGCCTACCCCTCCGGGAAAAAGGCGTGACTGTATGTATGTATGTATGTTAATCAATTAAGCTAAAGATATTGATAGATATGTGATAATCCAAGTGGATTGTATCCACTATCAAAATACTTGTAAGGATGGGAATAAATCGGATTATGATTTGGAATTACAAGTGTAACATATGTATTAACTGTTTTTAAAAACAATTAAATGCAGCTGTAAATTGAAAATACAATTCATTTCAATAAACATTTTTCGAATGTCTTAGGTCGGATTTGAAACAACACCCTGATATGGTTCGTTTTATTAAAACTTAATTGTGTTTTTGTTAAGAGCTGTTACGAATGATATCAACTTTTTTGCATGCATCAAGCATCCCATGGCAGGGAAAAGGCCTCATAGAATTCAAGTTACCACAGCAATGATGGGTACAGGCATAACCACCACGCTTGCCAAATGCTGGTTGGTGATCACAAACCCGAACAATATTAGTAAATTGAAACTTTTTGTTGCCCGACCCGGGGATCGAACCCGGGACCGCAAGATCTTTGCCCGACATAGGTACTAGTCTAGCAGCTATAAGCCCTGGAAGGATGATGATGATTATCCGCGAGAATTTTATTTCAACGTCATTACGTATACATAAGTTTATTAGCCGACTTTCCGGTTGTTAGTAATGATAAAACAAAACCTACCGACAATTGTAAATTCGTCACAATGTTTGCGGTTTTAGGCCTTTCGCATACAACCAAATCGTATTGACGTCTATATAAGTGACTGTACGTCAGCAGAGCTGATTGTCAGGGTTCTGTCATCGATATATGAAAGAAGATACGTAAGTCCCACACAAAAATGTCACTCCGAACCGTCCAAGCAAGTCCAAGTTTAAATAATGTCATGTGTTATACTTACCTACAAATTTCTTTAAGATTTTATTATTATAAGTACTTAGAGTAAGATATGAAATACCTTGCTTGTTTTTCATTGACTAAAAAGTGTGTTAATTATTTAGAATTTTTAAGTCCGCCTGCTTGAATCTAATCTATAGGCTTCCAGACAGAAACTTTCAGACTAACTCTGAGCTTCGAGATGTTACCAACTTTCAGACTAACTCTGAGCTTCGAGATGTTACCCCGTTAAACGAAGAAAAAATCAGTAAAATGCTATACCTAGGTGTCAAATCCAAAAAATGGATTAATAAATAAAACAATGGTGCGGAACCTTTGTGTGCGAAACCTAATGGCACAGGGCCGTGTTTTAATTCTAACCAAATAGATGATGAGAGGGAGTTATAAAGTATTAAATCAGTGAAATGTATGACTCAAAGTTCAAAGCAAACAGCTTGTCTATGACAAATTGAGTTTACTGCTTAATATCAGGCACAATAAACGATATGAGTTAACAGCGTTCTTTCACCTGTATCCTATCTAAACTAATATTATAAAGCTGAAGAGTTTGTTTGTTAGTTTGAAAGCGCTAATCTCAGGAAGTACTGGTTTGAATTGAAAAAATATTTTTGTGTCGGACAGTCCATTAGTCGACCAATAGGAGCGAAGAATCGGTGAAAAATGTTTCAAAAATAATAAAGGAAAACTACTTAAAGGATCTAAATGAATTTTAGCACGGTATTAGTTTATTGGCTGGAATAAAATATATGCTATTATATTATTATAATATTGATTTTTATCCCGGGAAAAGGTACGGTTCCCGTAGGATAATTTTAATACACAGTTTTAAATTCAAAAATCCACGCATACGAAGTTGCGGGCAACAGCTAGTTTATCATAATCGTTTATGCTTGACAATTACATTATTATCTGTCTACATCCGTCCACTGTTGGACATAAGTCATCTCTAGAAGAAGGATTTTGTTTTAGAAGGATACTACTAAACATCTTCAGGGACACAATAATGGGGACTACCGTTTCTTTGCTCACCAGTTGGCGCCACTGTAGACTGAGGTCCGGAGTTATAGCTGTTAAAGGCGATTGGCGCCGAAACAAAATGTTATATCTTGAATCTAATTAAGGTTATATTGTTTATAAATAACTATCTTGATATCAACAAACTAACTTCTGAAATAGTTGCTCTTGAAGCCGCCTATATTTGCGCTTTTTCTTAATTCCGCTTTTAAAGCGTTCACATTAATCGCCAAATAATCCATATTTGCGATATTTTACGAAGGAGATCACTTTCCAGCAGGTCAATTAAAGAAATTATAATTTATGCAACAAATTCCGCTAAAACCAGTACAAAGTGAATGATATTGGACCTCACGCGACACTAGCGCCTCTAGTGGCAAATTCACTAGCGATAGCCCCCATTACGTCGACAGTGTTTAATTCAGAGTAAAAGAACTCCTGAAAAGTTTAATTTTACACTTGGAATACATGATAGATTTACTACCGTATTTATAAACAAGTAAAAGTTATATTTTAAACTTTCTTGTTGCATTTTTACACTAAACTTAACACTTACGGGGTTTAATGCAACGAACCGTTATTTAAAGGTAAACAGTAATTTACCTTCCCGACGTTTCGATCCGGTTGCACGAATCATGGTCGCGGGCAGACGTCGGGAAGGTAAATTACTATTTACCTTTAAATAACGGTTCGTTGCATTAAACCCCGTAAGTGTTAAAGTAAAAGTAATTACTTAAGTGACAATTTGTATTTCATTATCAAGTAATTACTAAAAGTTAAAACAATCAAAAGTTGGCATTCTCAGCCAAATAATATGACTATTAACGGTGACCCATTTCCTTCACGTAAACACTAGGTAGTAACACCTGAGTTATGACTTTACTAAGCAATAAGTGTGACCTTTTACAATTAAAATGGGACTGGATAACTTGAATTTTTCCTATGCGTTACCTTAAAACTAAGCCTATTTCCAGCAGATTTGACATTGCCTAAACATTATCGTCTCTCCCTGTCGTCCAGCTGATAATGTTATCAAATCTTCATGTATCATCGTCCATCATCCGAAATCTTGACGTCCCGTTCGGCTGTAGATCTCGCGCCACTTTGATAAGGTATATCACCTAGTGAACACACTTCCCTTGTTACGCGACAGTTATATAATTTTAAAATTAGAACACTTGTGCTAATAATAAAGTGTTACAGTGCAGTGATTAAGTCAAATCATTCAAAGTCTATAACTGTCTTCTTAAAACATAATTACTTGTTACGTTTTAATTCTCAAGGTTCTGTATCAATACTCGTATTTTCAAAAGGTTACTCGAGTAAAAGGAATATCAAACGAACTCCAATGTTTTAAGAATACTCGTATATCTCCAAAATCCTGATGGTCCATTCACTGTCCTTCGCTTTCTCTGGATAAATTCTCTGTTCTTACATAGCAAGGCAGATATTAATTTATGTATTTTTCGAGTAACAATTTTTAGCTCAGCTTTCAAGGCGATCAAAATTTTAGACCCGAGGAATTAGGTAACCCAGTAAAATTTAAATATAAACGTACATATTTCGACTTTAAGAATTACCTAACACCCTGATCGAATTCGCAACTACACAACTTACATACGATTATAAACATAATTAATGGATCAATCATGACATAATCCTTAATCATTTAATATTAAACCAAATCGACTCGAGACTAATAAATCTTTTTTTATAGATAAACACTAAATCAGTATTAAAACCAGTGTTGTACCTGAAGTGTTTTGTGCAGTGTTCAATGATAAGTGAGTGAAAAAGACAAAATGAGTGAAGGCAGCGGGAGGTAGTGAGGATGCCGAGGTGACGGCGGGGCCGGCCGGTCTGGCTGAGGGGGGGCGAACCGGAAACATTCCTCTACTAAAAATTCTGACCCAGGGCCCGACCGACAAAAGCAAGGAGGTCTGCAAAATGACTAAGGGCCCTCGGAAAGTGAAGCTAGTCATTGTAGTCAACAATAAGAAAGAGTAAGTACCAACTTTTTATGTGACAACCCTATCGGTTTTTACTAGAGATGTACAGTGGTCAACATAATAATATCAAACAATTAAATTTTGTTGCGCAATCGCTCCTATTGCAACTAGATAAGACGCACCAGTCTGTAACCTGTTGTGTTGTCGTCTGTACATAGTAATACAAGTAAAAATTGTCTAGGAATGTAATTAAGTAAAAATAGAGTTCTACGAAATCAAAGTTATTTTGAATAAGCAATTACGCTGTTTGCAAAGGTTCATTGAAAAAGCTTTGAGCAATGCTTGGTATTTCCCTGAGTGATAGAATTTAAAATGAGGAAATCCGAAGGAAAACTTAGATACCTGATTGCTCCAAGAATTGCAGAGCTGAAGTGGCAGTGGGCGGAAGACGGGACATATGATAAGCCGAACCGATGGCCGCTGATCAGTCCTAACCAGTGTCATAAGATTACTAAACTTTAAACTTAATAATAAATTAAAACAGAATTATTATCATTAAAAATATTGCAACAATAGTAATCAAACGTCGCGATAAAGCAAGTTCCAGACAATAGTTTAAATAAAAACCCTGATTAAGGCCTAGGACAAGACTCAAGAGCACTTGATTTCTGCCTAGTTTTTGCCGGATGGAAGCGATTTTACACTTATTACGTTCATAATTAGCGATGCAAGATAATACATTAACATATAATGGTAACTAGTTATGTCGGTTCATTCATGAAGCCTCCCATTCATAGCGTACTACCTGTGGTACTACTACTCGGCTAATTTAAGGCTGTTACGTCAATGTTAAAGTTGTTGTATTTAAATAGTACCTACAGTACCTACGTATAGGGGACTAATAGAGCTAAGTGCCCCCAATGGGGACTACCGTTTCTTTGCTCACCAGTTGGCGCCACTGTAGACTGAGGTCCGGAAGTATAGCTGTCAAAGGCGATTGGCGCGTAACAAAGTTTTATATCTTGAATCTAATTAAGGTTATATTGTTTATAAATAACTATCTTGATATCAACAAACTAACTTCTGAAATAGTTGCTCTTGAGGCCACCTATTTTTGCGCTTTTTCTCAATTCCGCTTTTAAAGCGTTCACATTAATCGCCAAATAATCCATATTTGCGATATTTTACAAAGGAGATCACTTTCCAGCAGGTAAATTAAAGAAATTATAATTTATGCAACAAATTCCGCTAAAACCAGTACAAAGTGAATGATATTGGACCTCACGCGACACTAGCGCCTCTAGTGGCAAATTCACTAGCGATAGCCTCCATTGATTAAATTTGATTAAATTGTAAACAAAATCAATTCTCAAAAACTAGCACAGTATCATTTTACAAAATTACCTCTAGTTAATTCTGGCATTCCTTCGTATTATAAAAATGAAATACATTTATTTGCTTAGAAACATGGTACAGATAAGGTGACTTATGTATTTTAATGCTCAACATGTTTTATCTGGGTGAGACATGCAAAATTTTAATTAAATTTAATCTACTCGTATTACCACTACTACTACGATTAACAAATTACAAACATTAAATTTCTATTAAACAATTAAATATCAGAGTCAATAATAAAATATTAAATGTCAATTAAATTGAATAGTACCTACGCTAAAAAATATTATTAATAATTAAGAAATTCATTAACCGTATAAAAACATTTCTGTATGAGCCAAATATGCAGTTTTTCTTTAAATTTGTTCATGGGTAAATCGTTATTGCTAAAAGCGGCCGCTTCTGGCGTTAGCGACAGATTCGACTCTATTAACAACAAACTGGAAAGTTGACTGTAATTCAATAAATACTACAAGTAATTTGCTAAATGGATATTGTTCTAGTTTTTTGGGGATTGATTTTGTTTAGAAATAAAAATAAAATCGGCCAAGTGCGAGTCGGACTCGCGCACGAAGGGTTCCGTACCAAAGATGCCAAAAAAACGAGTTTGTTGTATGGGAGCCCCCCTTAAATATTTATTTTATTTTGTTTTTAGTATTTGTTGTTATTGCGGTACATAATTTGTGAAAATTTCAACTGTCTAGCTATCACGTCTCTTGAGATACAGCCTGGTGACAGAGCGACGGACAGAAGGACAGTTTTTACCCTTTGGAACCCTAAAAATAAATTAACTGGGGCAGCACATAGCTCTAGTAGTTCCTCCTAAATCAGTATACTAACGGGGTCCTCCCCGTCAACCAAATGATGGAAGCCTTCGCCCTACAGTAGGATAATTGTAGGCCGGAGGATTCCTTTACTTTTTTTTACCTTTACTTAGATAGGTTTATAAGGTACTTATAAGTTTTGACAAGACATAAGTATGATAATTGCAGGAGATTTTTGTGAGGCTCCGACTCAAAATAAAATGGGTTCGTTCGTAAAATTGTTCTTTGAATAATTTTAGAGTTTTTTTATTACAAATGCTGATGACAAAACTATTTTTATAGCTTTCAGTGAGCATTTTTACCCGACTGCAAAGGAAGGGATAGGTTTTTCGCGCTTATCTTGTATGTATGTAATATTCTTTATTATCTCATATCTCCTGATATATCTCATATTTGCATAACTGAGGTATCATTAGATTTGTCTGCATGACCTAAGTCTCCTTGAATAGGACTCATAAAAAAATTACAAAATGGCGGATTTTTGGCGCCAAATACACTACTACTATTGTAACGATTTTTACTTAAATCTCACAACTAAACTTTACTTAATACATCTAAATGCTCATCACCAAAGTTATAGTCACTAATTATTTATTTATTTATTTATTTACTCTTTAATGCACATACAAACTGTACAAATGGCGGACTTAATGCTAAAAGCATTCTCTACCAGTCAACCATAAGGCCAAGCGGAGAGGTTACAGGCGGTGCGAAGTACAAAGTAAAAATAACAAATATAAAGTAAGATATTAATTAATTATTATAAAAGTGCTTACAACTAAGCACTGGCATACATACAGATTTTATATTTGAGGTTATATACATACGAACTAGTTACATACATAAAATAACAATAAATACATACAATAACATATACAAAATACATACACATAATATGAGTACATACAGAAATTATGTCAGCGAGATTCGAGAGAGGAAAGAAAGAAAGTTAGTCGGTAAAGTGATTACGTAAAGCTATTTTGAGGGACATTTTACAGGTGCCTTTTCTGATTTTGGAGGGCAGTCCGTTCCAAAGTCGTACAGCTGTCACGGAGAAAGAGCTGGACATAAAGCCAGAAGTGTGTCGTGGAGTGAGTAACTGAAGAGTATCGTCAGATCGGAGACTTTTAACATGAGACGTGTGAAGTAAAGAGAATTTTTCTCAAATATAATTCAAATTTGTCCACAACAAACAAGAAGTTCCAACTTAAATCATTGGATTCACGTAGAGATGGGCATGACCTTTTGTTTCTATTCAACGTACTTAACTCTATTATAGACTGTCCTTATCTGTTGTCAAAAATTAACTTTAAAATTCCATATAAATATCCTAGACATCCCATAAAGTTATTAAGTCCCCCTTTTCGTAAACCTGTATCAGGTTCCAAATCTCCAATTCCTAGAATTTGTAAAATTTACAACAAGTGCAGCACTCAAACTGATTTATTTGGCACCACACTCGCAAAATTTAGGAGGCAAGTATATTCAATGACAAATTCATTTGTCACTACAACACAAAATTTACTGTAATTTAGTACTTCGGTTTTTTGTTGTTCTCACTCTTTTAATTCAATTAAATTCATTTATTTATTTCGACCAACTTAGATCAATCTGTTAGTAAAATACAAAAAAGACGTGTGGCACTCGGAGACTGCCGCGGTAAAGCTATTGCATAGCATTTTTCATCAACATATGCAATTATAAAACTAAAAAGTATCACCGCTGTGCCGGTCGGAGTGGGGGGTGTTAGGTTATTTTCGTTACGGAATTTCTGGATTCGGTCTCCACGCTCAAGGCCCGCGATAGAAGCTATGCAATAGCTTGATAAAACTTAGCTTATCGTTGGTGAGATATTTTAAACATTAACATACCTATTACGATTATAAGCATTATTAACGTATGAGATGATTTGCAAGCACTTGTGGCTACAAGTGCTTTCAAATGTTTTTTATGTGTTTAAGCGTTTATTTTAATAAATACTTGCATGCAGTGTTTACCTAAGTATATATTGTACTGTTAGTCTTTGTTTATTAATTAACTGTATCTAGAAAATAATACTGTATAATTGTTGGTAAACCAATAAATAAAAAAATAAAAAACAATCTCAGCTCATACGAACAACACGGAAACAATTCAAATTACACCTGTATTGATGTAAAGTCTCCTCGGCGTCCTTGGTGGTAGGAAGACCGCCATTAGCAATGAAAAAGTGAAGTTTTTCATCCGTGAAATAACGGCCTATGTCACTAAACGTAGAGCTAGTTAGAACGGTGGTAATACTAATGTGTTTATGAGTGAAATAATTAGATATTTGTTTAGAGGTCATTTTATACTTGGGTCCACAGAACATGGGAAAGGTTAGAAAGGTGATGTAGGCGGGGCAGGCGTGCCACAGGTTATGAGCAATTGCTTTAGTTCTGCCCAAACTTGAGCGCTGTGATTAGTTTGTTTTGACGAAGCGCGACCCTATTGGTCGCGCGACGAATATACTATATACAAATATACTAAATACTATATACAAATACATATACAAATATACTATAATAGGAATTATAAACTCTGTTATACCTTCGTAGTTTCTGATTTTCACAGAACAACTGCTTTTAAATTTATATTTATTTAGTTACGTTTAGTTTATTTTAGTTTTGAATTTCATACTTGATCGGTAACACATACACTTAACTAATCGTAAGCTATCTGTCAAAGTAAATGTTACGAAACATGTAGACATATCGGGATTGTGATGTTAGCACCTTATTATGTCTGTTTACGCGTAACTTTAAGCCATATCATCGAGCTATGTATATATAAAACGTCTATTGCAATCAAAACCGTTGTACTTATATACATACTAAGAGAGAAAATTTGTATTTTTGTATATATTTGTAATGAATAAACTCAAAAACTACAGTGCCGATTTCAAAAATTCTTTCACAATTGGTAAGCTACATTCACCCTGAGTGACAATGGTTATATTTATTTCTAGAAAAGATTAGGGATCCTTATAAAAAAATCTTATGTCCACCCGTGCGAAGCCGGGATGGCCCGCTAGTCATCTATCATACATATTAAATCGTTTTTACGTGTCCCAGGTCGGGTCAATTTAGGAAACGATCTTCTAAATAAATTGACTTGGGTAAGAAAGGGGCGTTTTTTTGCTCATAACCTCTTTGGCGCGCCTGCCCCGCCCACATCGCCTTTCTAATCTTTTTCCATGTTCTGTGGGTATAACCATACCTAGCCGTGCCTAAGTAGGTTAGTCTTCATTCCCGACTTCTGTTTCAAGATGGAAGAAGATTATAGATTGGGATAGATTGGGTTACATTTTATCCCGATAACAAATACGGTTCCGGTGGGGACACTTACAAATTCAAAATTAATATCTTATAGATAACATAGCAAACAAATCAGAAATTTAGCTAAATGCTAAATGGTAATTTAATTTAGCTAAATGGTAAAGCACCGCGCCTGGTATGCGAGGAGATGCGGGTTCAAGTCCCGCCTGAGGCATAACTTTTCAAATTTTATACCTACTGATATTATAATTGTAATTAATTTGCTGAAATATCATATAAAGTAAATCAGAATGTCCTGATTAAAAATCCTAGTCATTTGGAATGAAATTGGTTCTTCTTTTTGACCAGTTTAAAATTGTGATCAACAATTCTCGTAATTAACTACTGACCTTGTCAACAGATCGGTCGACTCGACAAACACGCGTTCGCAGAACTAATCCAGCGATTAGTCGCGTGCGGTTCACTCTCATCTCATACGATGTCACCAGTCATCGTTCCCTTTCGATTTCAATCGCGTGACTATATCTATTACGAGCGCACATAATACATAATAGTATAGTATTACGGCCCACAGCTGGGCAAGGTCACACGTGTATCGAGTTATTTCAGCTTTGAATCAGAAAGTAATTTATTGAGTAACATGTAAACAATTTGTCTATATTTGCAAAAGTAATTCAAAAACCATCGTCATCTGCCTGAATTTGTCCACTTCTGGACAAACCTGAGGCTTCTCCAAACGGAGGATTTTAAAAATAATCACCACGTTTGGCAGGAGGGTTTGCCAAGTTTGATCAATCGTGGAAGAAGACATTGCTGCTTCTTCTGGCAGTACTCGTTTAGTCTCCTCTTACGACACCCGTAGGAACAAATGGGTTGGATATTGTTTTTGATATATGTACCTGCTTTGGTATTTAATATGTAATGATGATATTCATCTGCATTTATTTTCAATTGGTTCTTTTCATTATCAAAAGCTTAACGAAAAGTTTGCAGGTTGAAATCCTCAATTGACGATCACGATATTATTTTATTTTTGTGAATGTATAGCAGTAACATTTTGACCCTGCAGTATTAAGATTATCCTGCTCTGGCTTGAAAATTAAAACCATTAATGCACATTTTTTGCGGGTTTAAAATATTCTAAATATAGAGAGAGATTTTTATTCGGCACTTATTACGGTTTATTTTTAGACAGTCTGGCAGTCCTCCTTAAGTCACTTTTTACTAAGCCTATGGGACGAGAAATTGCAGCACTAATCAAAAGAGAACCCCATTTTTGGGCCCGACGTTACAACAATGAAAATTATGCCAAAAATCCCTTTTATTTTACTTGCCTATTTCTCCAAACAATAGTTTAATTGGCAATGGACAAGTGGAGAAAATGGATAAAATACATATTGTTTTTCTAATACTTAAACAGTCTCTGTAAACCGTTTTACACACAATTAAACTAAATAAATTAAAACGTGACTATCTCCGTAAACGCTCTGTCACTTTATAGAGCGGGGCTTTTAACGTTTTAATCGATTTGGAATAAATCGATTCATAGTAATACTTCTTTACAATTGCACTTTTTAAGGAATAAGCTAAATAATTCGTTTTAAAAGCCTGATAAAAATATAAGAAACTTAAAGAATGTAATTACCTTTTTTTTCCACGAGCTTTGCAGTTCAATAAGTAATCATTGATAAAACAATTGAACATTTTGAATAGTTCAATTCCTGATGTAAGAGGCTGCACTATTATTAAGAATTCCCAGCCTTGTAACGTCAGGCCCAAGATTGTATGGGAAACGGGTTTGTCCTTTACGGCATCACACGGTCCAGGCAACGGAACATGGAAAAAGGTTAAAAAGGCTGTCATGCGCCATTTGTATGAGAAGCGATTTCGCCGGTTGAGCCCCACTACTACTTGTGCATGTAATAAACACGAGCTTTCGCACAAATGAAGGACTCCAAAGAACGCCAAGCTTCCTTTCCAACCTTCCACTTATTCTTCTTCTTTCCATCTAACCTTTTTTCCGTGTTCTGTGGTCCAGACCCAGTTGAAGGCTTCAAAATTGACCCTCGTTTTGTTTTACTCATTTATCTTTTACCGTCATGGTGCCGTGGCCAGGGTACGCGGAAGCAATGGATTCCCATAATTACGATAATGCCCGCCATCAATGTTATGTGAAACTCGTAATGTTACGACACGGAATAATTATTCGAAACTCGCTTTAAATTGTTTGTTGAGTGTGTTAAGTAATTACGAGTAAACTATTACTAAGTGTTACAAAAAAAGAGCATTTTAGTTTCAAGATTAACTTAAAGGCTTTTAACCGAATAATTAACCGAAGCACGTAATTAGCCAACAATTTGAATCGGCTGTTAACGAAGGTTGTGATTTGTTGTTTGTAGTATTTTTTTTATCTGAGCCTGTCTAAGAATGCTTTTTTCAGACACAAATTGGAGATATCAAACAAAAAAAAAACGCAAAATGAATGTCGATAAACAGACAAACTAAAACAATCAAAAAACAACATTCATTTGTGTGACATTATGTTGTTTAAATGTTTATTTTGTTTGTTATATTTACTTTTATTTTTAAGAATATCTTTTCGGTGAGTTACTGTGGTCTTTCGGTGAGTTTCGGTGAGTCTGTGGTATGGACTGCTGTGACTACTTGGACGATATTTAGCTTTTATTTACAGAAATAAATCAGTTTATTCTGTTATATTACTAATATCCGTGTCTACTTGGAAGTAAATCTAAATAACCGGCCAAGTGCGAGTCGGACTCGCGCACGAAGGGTTTCGTACCGAAAAGGCCAAAAAAACGGGTTTGTTGTATGGAAGCCCCCCTTAAATATTTATTTTATTTTGTTTTTAGTATTTGTTGTTATTGCGGCAACAGAAATACATAATTTGTGAAAATTTCAACAGTCTAGCTATCACGGCTCTTGAGATACAGCCTGGTGACAGAGCGACGGACAGACGGACCGACGGACAGACGGACAGACGGACAGACAGTGAAGTTTTAGTAATAGGGTCCCGTTTTTATTTATAATTGTATTGTAACAGTCCATAACATCATTACGCTACTACACTCATCATTGAATTCAAGTTACCACAGCAATGATGGGTACAGACATAATCACCACGCTCACCAAATGGGACAAACCCAGGACTGTCTTCTTAGGTAATCTATAAGTAAGATAATAACAGGTATTACTGAATGGCTTATCATTTGGACGAATTAAATCAAAACTTTATGAACGGACAGATAAGGTTGGCGCCCGTAAAGATAAATTTGTCAATTTTGTCATGAAAGTAGGTAGTGACTAGTGGCATTTGATAATATAATACATGATATGTATTACGTGCAATACAATACATGTTTGATAAAAAAATTACTGTCTCTAGATTAGACAAAGTTCGAAAATTCGAAGGAAACAAATTTCGCTGTCATCATCGGCAGCCTATCGCAGTCCACTCATGGACATAGGCCACTTCGGTTGCACGCCACTTAGGTCGATCCTCGGCTTCTCGCATCCAGCTTCTGCCAGCCATCTTGCGCAAATCATCACTCCACCTGGCCAGAAGGCGTCCTATACTACGTTTGCCGAGACGCGGTCTTCACTCAAGAACTAGCTATACCCCAGCGCGAGCGGCTAATATGGCCAGCCCACTGCCGCTTCAGCTTGCTAATCCGGGGGGCTATGTCGGTAACTTTAGTTCTCTGCCGTATCACCTCATTTCTGATTTTATCCCTAAGAGAAACTCCGAGCATAGGTCTTTAACGGTTTAGCCTAGTCCGGGCTATGGAAAGCCATAGCCCGGACTAGGCGTACCGTCAGTGTCAACGTTTCGGCTCCGTATGTCATGACGGGTAGGACGCACTGATTGAAGACTTTCGTCTTGAGGCATTGTGGGATCGACGATGAGACAATGAGACTTTCGCTGTAACATTAAGATATTACATGACCATAGATTTGAGATCATAGAAGTAAAAAATGTTTGTATTTCAAATAGCAATAGTCTTTATTTATAAAATAGCAATAAGTTGTTTATACATTTTATATAAAACCATATAATCTGGATTACTTCACCTGCAATCACGATTACATTAATCACATTCTCCATTTAATATGTATATGTACGATTCCGCATACATTTAATTATTATCAGGGTCTTCTTAGTTACTGCTTATGTATTAAAATTCCTCTAGCTGTCTGCGTTGGTAGATACTTGCTATGTTATCTATATTAAATGAAGTCAGTGTGATATGAGATATTTATTTAAGACGTCATATAAGACCGGTGAGTGCATGTTGCTTACCTAATGTTAGAGACATTTCTGGTTTAAACATATACCAAAAAAAGGAGTTTCTCTATTCGTATATTATAAATTTTTATAAACTCGAATGTCGGGTAGTGGTAACATAAAAATAATAGCCCCACCCTGTCGCTTACTAAGTTTGTTGTAGAGACGATTAAAGGAGTAAATAAAGGAGTAAATGCATATATGCGCTTCTGCTCGTTTTCTTATAAGAAAACGAGCAGAAGCGCCTTCACACTGCCATTGGTAAGACAACGTTCGCCAACCACTTGATACAATTTAAGTTTATGTATACCTACAATATTTCAGCAATACTGTGTGGTAATTTTATGAAAATACGAATTACAATTTTCCATGAATGAATTTCCTACTTTTCGCATTCTGAAGCCTGGAACGGCTTCCAGGCTAAGTTCATCTTTATTTTTGGTATTGAAATTGTGAATGTTATTTTCTTAAGAAATAAATTTAGGTTCTTACGGTCGTAAATAATGTTCTCGAAAATGTATTGAGAAGCCATGGGGACGTAAAGGCATACTATTACAGTGCGCCAACTTTTTGGCAATGTCATGTATACGCATCTAGATTTCGAACTGTCCGATTGACCTATATTCACATAATCAATCATCAATTCGCGTACGAATCTCGACATCAGTGTTTGAATACAAAGCGGTTACAACGCGTTAATAACCGTTATCCAGTTTTGGCAAGTGATTACCGGAAAAATCTGGATATATCTAGTTACTTAAGCTTTGGAGATGTTATTTATAAGTTGAAATGGGGAATGAGATGGTTTGCTATAGTTGAATAGTTGCGTCCCCGGCTTGCTTGCGAGACGAGACGTAACATAGTAGACCTTTAGTAGACCTTTACATAAACTTAAATTCGACGACCTCCTTGGCGTAGGCACCAGTTTTCAAGGTGTCGCCTGCTCCGTGGTCCCGGATTCGATTCACGGACGGGTCAATATAGAAAAAAAATGTTTTTCTACATTTTCTCGGGTCTAGGTGTTAAAGTACCTTCGTTGTTTCTGGTTTCCTAAAACACGAGTGCTTTAAATAGTTATTCAAATTGGTATCAGAACAATGTTTCTGATGTTGTCCACATTTATTTATAAAAAAAAAACTTAAATGAAAAATATACTGAGCGTACGAGCGTGCTGATGATACCTGTGCCCATCATTGCTGTGGTAACTTGAATTCAATGATAGAGGCCTTTGCCCTGCAGTGAGATAATTATAGACCGTCACTTTAAGAAGTTACATTTTTGCTGTTTAACCGTGTAAAGCTGCTGTTCTATGCACTTGAATACACCCTGTATATTAGAAATGTATTTTATTATAGGCTTCTTCTGGGTAAGCTCGCTCCATCTGAGGCTTCCTCTTAAGGGGACTTCTAGAGCTAAGCGCTGCCCCCAATTGATTTCATTTTATTACTTCTAAACAAAACCAATTCTCAAGAAACTAGAACAGTATCATTTTAGCAAATTACCTCTAGTATTTATTGAATCACTGTTAACTGTTTTCTATTCTGGCATTCTGTCGTATTGTATATTATTGCTAAAAGTGCCCGCTTTTGGTGTTAGCGACAAATTCGACTTTTTAATAATAATAATAAAAATAATAAAACGTTTATTTCAGACCGCCTCGATCCATACATTTTAGAGTTAAAGACAATATACTTAAAATAATAATAATAATAATAATCTAAATTAGTCAAAAAACCGGTTCCTGGATCCTAGCACATGAATATTAACCCAGTGCTTATAGATGGGACACGATGGCTTATCTTTGATAGCCAACAGGATGCTGTTGGCGCTATCTCGAGTTCTAGTAAGCATCGAAGCCTTTCGTTTACGAATGACAGCGTAAAAGTCGTCCACACGCGCTTCCGCAAACATAGTTGACGCACTGCATAACCTTGGTAGCCCCATCAGCATCCTGAAGGCATTGTTGTACTGAACCCTTAGAGCGTTATAAGTCTTTTGCGTGTAGTTACACCACGGGCTGCAGGTGTAAAAGGTTTGACAATACAATAAACAACTATATGAAAAGTTTAATGTGATTCAATAAATACTATAGGTAATTTGCTAGAATGATACCTACTGTTCTAGTTTTTTGAGAATTAATTTTGCCTATAAGTGATAAAATAAATCAATTGCGGACAGCACTTAGCTCTAGTAGTCCCTTTTAAGTCTAGGGTTCAGTGTAGGTAAAGCAAAGAGCAAGCGCATCAACAGAAAAAATAAAACCGGCCAAGTGCGAGACGGACTCGCGCACTGAGGGTTCCGTACCAATTTTAACTGAATTAGTCCACTTACTTCCACTTAGCTAAAATACGGTTGCAGGTGTTAAAAATATGCTGTTTCTCAAAAACTACCGGTTTGTTCTCGTTCAAACCAGTTTTTGTTGTTAGTTTTTGTTAAGGTCTACATAATGTTTTTTTTTTAATTTTCCCTTGTTTAGTTTTAAAGAATAGAGGACACCCATTTTACCACTTCGGAAGCGTCGCGTGTTTGAATGTAGGAAAAAATGGTTCTCGAAACCTTTATGTCATTTTAAAAGACCTATCCATAGATACCCCTTATGCCTAGGTTTAAGTAAAAAAAAATTTTTTGTTTTTGTTCTATGTATTGAAAGCCACCCTTAAATATCATTATTTTTTTATTTTTTGTATGAGAATCGTAAAACGGTCAACAGGATACACCTACCTACCAAGTTTCAACTGTGTAATGCTAATACTTTCAGTATAATGTGGCTGTGACATACGAACGGACAGACAGACAGACAGACAGACAGACTTGACGAAACTATAAGGGTTCCTTTTTAGCCATTCGGCTGCGGAAGCTGAATCCTAAAAACGCATACTTTTTCATAGCGATCTAGCAACATTTAACGGCGTTGACTGACGCTCATAAGCTCGCTCGCGTGACGGCTGCGTTAGGCGCGCGCGCAAGGTCGCTCAGTCACTGCTTTAAATTGGCATACATTATCTTGTTTCTATGGGTTAGTCTGTAGCAAATTACTTTCAGTGACTCTGAAACTGTGATAAGCCTTAACTTATATTTTAATGCTACGTGTTCACCGACCGACGATCTGGTGAAGTTCGCGGAAAACAGACTGCGAAAAGTGGAAAATTCGTTCATGGGAAACTGTACTCGTATTTTCATCAAATTTCCACAGAGTATTGCGGAACTGCGTGTAGATAACCTTAAATTATAATATATCAAAGTAATTGTAATGAAAAAGGGCTATTACACTATTAATGTGGATAACACATTAATATTGTATTAATGATTATTTAAATGATAGGAACGTATGGCATTAAATTGTCCCAGATCGTACTTGCTTAAACCTTGCGCTGCTTCTTCTCGGCACTAGCCCACACTTGTCCCGAATCAGTGGTTTCCACTGCAGGGAAAAGGCCTCTATCATTGAATTCAAGTTACACAGCAGTGATGGTTGCTGGCATAATCACCACGCTTGTTAAGTGCGGGTGGGTGATTCAAATCTGAGCAATGTTCGAAAGTTCGAGACTTTTTGTTGCCCGATCCGGGGATTGAACCCGGGTCTACGAGATCTTGGTTCGGTATTTAAACCACTAAACCAACGGGGCGTTACTAGACCCACACCTGAGTATTTTTAAGGGAATCTACTATTATGCTTTACAAAGTACAGGTATATATCTGTCTTTTGAGGTACAGGCCACTCACGTGACTTGTCCTTATACTGCTTCTGCATCACCAATTAATACCTACCCATTCCAGACCCAAGCCAATATAGAAAATATTGTTTCCTATAGGTACTGACCAGACCGAGAATCGAACCCAAGATATTTGCGTAGTTGGCTGACCACTGCAGCACTACACCAACCGATCACAGTCTACCTGCGACCACAAAAACTGTAGTCGAAAACGTCAGGATAAAGACAATAAAAACGCTAGTTAAATCCTTATCTTCAATATTCGCGTCTATCTTATTTACTTAGATGTATAAAAAAAAAACTTGAGAGGTGTCAAGGGACACCCGGATGGAACGAAGTTCATTTTTAGTGAAGGAATTGTAGTTTTTTTTTATTTATTTTTTTTTAATTCTTTCTCTCTCCCTCTCCCTCTCTCTCTCCCTCTATCCTTCTCCCTCTCCCTCTCCCTCTCCCTTTCCCTCCCCCTTTCTCTCGCCACACGGCTACAACTATAGCAAAAAGTGTCGGTCAAAAAGTGTCGTTACAATTTTTTCCGTCTAGCCCCCTTTCGCAACGCGCGATAAGGAACTTCGTTCCCTAACCGCGATTACAATGTCCCTTTGCATGAAACATAATAATTGGTGTCCAGACTACAGCAAATGTTACACACATACATACACTGCGGCATCTTAACTTAGTTGACACAAGTGCAATATTACAATAAAAGTGTAGCTTTACAAAGATTCTATTATTTGCATTCAAATATCACCGTGAATCGCAAGGTATTGTCTTTGAACCTTGTTAGTTCTTGCGGTTATCCTCAATATTACCTGAATTTTGTGACGTAAGTTCACTAACGTCACAGCATAAAAACAAAACACAATTTGGTTTGATGAACTGTCAGAGCGATTTGAATTGCTTAGATTGAGCACTAAAATTTGTAGCTTGATGGTCGAAATCACGCGTTTCACATCTCCAGATGTCAAATGTATGAAAATGACATAAGCTTACGATCGTTCCATCGTTTGTTAATGTCATTTTCATACATTTGTTATCTTTTCGTCTGGCGTAAACGATATTAGAAAGCGACTTGTCTACGGGCCGGGCACAGGTTGTGGGTTTGTGTCCCAGCACATACTCCCGTAGTTGTCTATATGATATGGACCAAGTAATTAATTGAGCATTATACATAATGCCCGGTCATTATGAAAAATGCTCAAAATGAGAGGGCAATTAGATAGTGATTATTCAAATAATCAAATTGACCGGGCGTTATACATAAAGCCCATCAGCTTTTGGGCAGAGTAAAACGATCACCTTTAATTGCTATTTCAATTAATATTATTTTATTTATTTATTTTATTTAAACAATTTAAATCCATACTTAATATTATAAATGGGAAAGTGTGTGTGTCTGTTTGATTGTCCGTCTTTCAAGGCAAAACGGAGCTACGACTTGACGTGATTTTTTAAGTGGATAAAGTTGAAGAGATGGAGAATGACATAGGCTACTTTTTGCCTCTTTTCAACCCCCCACTTCCCTAAAATGGGGGGTGGAAGTTTGTATGGATTGGATTCCGTAATTTTCAAGGTAGAAAGCTAAAAAATGGTATGCAAATAGTCCATTTGTGACTTACAAAAAAATCGTGCAACATTATTTTTTTTGGGAATCCGCCCCTTAAAAGATGGGGTTAAGTTTTATATGGGACTTTTCGCAGTTTTCGAGGTAGAAAGCTAAAAATCGGTACACAGACTCTTTGTTACCAACTAAAAATATCTGTCTTATTTTTTTTAATCTGCCTTAAGCCCCTAAATTAGGTGATGGAAATTTGTGTGAGACTCTCCGCAAAATTAGTACAGGTTCTATGATACAAACGAATATTTAAAAAAATCAATTATAACAAATTCATACTACAACGCTTCATACTACAGTGCATACGGTACTTATACTCTATCAAGAGTAAAGGTTAGATTATTTCGACTATTGATTCACATTTGATTTAACTGCTTTCCATTTTTGGCTATTCGTGTTTTGCTTTGCGATTTGGTATTGTTGTCTTGGTTATGTTTTTCGATTTCCGAAAACAATCGGTTTCGGGTTCGGTTGTACCGTTGTTGTTTTTCGGGAACCGTGTTACCCCGAACTTAACGCGAGCAAAGCCGCAGGCAAAATTTAGTATTATACATATAATCAGACTTATTATTAGGAAGGATTCCAATACTAAGAATTCACTAGTATTTACATTTAAAACTTGAGGAAAGTCATATTTAAAAGATAGGTAACACAAAACATGCAAAAATTGAAACAAAAATGTAACAACATAATATCCGTGCTTTATAAAACTTTTGACATATTATTTTATACCAGATGAAAGACACTGAAGTTTTAGTAATTTCAATCATACTCATTATCGTAAGCTTTTTATCAAATTGCCCTTTTGTATCGTAGCAATATAATAATGACCGGGCAATGTGAGAAATAATGATGTTTCGATAGTAACTTCGCCCGATAGAGCTAGGCATTATTCATAATGCCCGGGCATTATAGATAATGCCCGCATTAATCACTTGGTCCATAACATATATACAGATGCTGCAGGTATGATGCTGTATAGTGCCAGTCAAAACTAGAGTAGAAACCTCAGATCATATAAAGAAATAGATATGAAATAGGGGCGTGGCGCGTGCGAATCCAATATGGGCAAACAGAACTATTCCACTCCGCTGCGAAATATTTAATGAAAACATCCATGTAACGATAATTGTATCGGCACAATATACATTGAAGGCTTGATGCTAACTATTTGTGTTGTGAGTCTTATGCGACTGCGCAAACAATATCGAGGTTTAATCGAAGCGTTCACTGGCCGACGTGTGCGTCGCGACCACACTTTGTAGCGACACACTAATTTGCACACACCATAATGACGCATTGTGTAAACGAGTAAGTGGTAGCCGCTGTGATTGGGTCCATGTTTGTGTGCGCACCAATGAGCGTTGTAAATTGATATAGTGTGATCCTTATGCTTACAACAGTGTTATTGTAGTTGCGTTGCACACATAAATAATTCGGAGACACGGGTTCGCTAAGGATTTACGAGTAATTTCATATCTCCTTTATATGATCTGAGGTAGAAACAATCAATCTCGTCTTATGAGTGTCGTAAGAGGCGACTAAAAGAATACTGCCAGAAGAAAAGGGCAGCAGCGTCATATCTCCACCGTTGGACAAACTAGCACATGGAAAGAGGTTAGAAAGGCTGTCTTGCACCATTTGTATGAAAACCAATGTCGCCGCTTGCGCCCCACTACTACTTGTGCACATAATAAACACAAGCTGTCGCACACATAAACAAGTTCAAAGAACGACAATCAAGCGAATTATTTTGACGTCGCGTGACCAATAGGGTTGCGCGACGTCAAAAGAGACCAATCACAGCGCTCACTTACATTAATGTTTGGGCAGAAGTATGAACATTTATTTGCTCATACCACTGTGGCGCGCCTGCTCTCCGCCTACATCGCCTTTCTAACCTTTTTTTTCTGTGGGACAAATCGAAGCATGCCAAGTTTGGCAAGGATGACATAATCTCCCGTTTGGATGAGATTGTTGAATGCAATACCGGAATACCGGGATCCCGCACGATTTTTGCGGGATCAGTCCCGCACAAAAATGTACCGGGATCCCGCGGTATTAGCGGGACTGCGCATCGATATTCGGTACGTAGGTGCGCCTAAACTGACGCCCGCGTAGTACTTCTAAAACGTGAGTAAAGAGTATCCCACCTTTTTCCCACGTTCTGGCAGCACTGCTAGCGTGACTCAGCCAGATAGAGAGAAGCTAGCTAATAACGGACGGGAACAAAGTAGGCAGTGGGGGCGGGGGCTTTCCTCAACGCGTGGGGTGATTGCTTGCCTATTTTTGGTCAGAAACTGCAATTTGTAATTGTGCGTATCGTAATCCAATAACGTGTTATGTTTTATTGATGTGAAATTTCTTTTCGCTGTGAACTTTTGGCTTTAGTGGCTGTGTCTTTGCCGGTTCAGTAATTGTTTGGAAATACTTTCTAAAAGCATAAAATTCGCATACGGCAAAATGCAAGTTGTGTAAATTACTGTTTTCTTGAGTTTACGTAAACACTATACATTGTATAACTAAGCGGTAGTTTCAAAATTATTCAAATTACCTACTTTGAGACGAATAACACCTTGGTCTGCCCGTAACCATGAACGCTGTTCAAAGGGTTCGAAACGTCTGGTTAAATCTATACTATCTATATCTATACTAATATTATAAAGCTGAAGAGTTTGTTTGTTCGTACGCGCTAATCTCAGGAAGTGCTGGTTCGAATTGAAAAAATATTTTTGTGTTGGATAGTCCATTTATCGGGAAAGGCTTTAGGCTATATAACATCACGCTGCGACCGATAGGAGCGAAGCATCAGTGAAAAATGTTGCAAAAACGAGGATAATTATTTATATTTCAAGGCGTCCGTTGCGTGCGTTGCGTAAACGGTTCAAGTTACCCAATAAATATATAATGAAAATAATATACCCAATCGCGATCAAAATAACAAAAATTGACGCGGACGAAGTCGCGGGCAACAGCTAGTCAAAAATAAACGCGTACTAAATCCGTAAAATATCTTTCATTTCAATTGTGTAAATTAATTATCAAAATAGGATGTCATTTTTTTGGTTTTATTTTTAGTTCTCGATACACTTATGAATTTATGATACAGTATTGCTATCCTTTTAACAATGGCCACTTTTAGCATACGCGGGATCCAGCAAATACCGGGATCCCCCAGGACTAAGATACCGGGATTGAAATTATGTTGCGGGATTGCATTTCCTAGATGAGATGCATGCCATACCTAGCTTATTATAGGAGTCATTGCAACTATTAAAAAAAAAGTTATTTTTGTTATTCACCTTTACTTGTCCTTACTTGCTTGACTCCTGACACTCCGGTGACTTACTACTGAACATTCGAATGTTTAT
Source organism: Anania crocealis (assembly GCA_949315895.1). Taxonomy (NCBI): domain Eukaryota; kingdom Metazoa; phylum Arthropoda; class Insecta; order Lepidoptera; family Crambidae; genus Anania; species Anania crocealis. The sequence goes on along the minus strand of OX438874.1, from coordinate 2,234,761 downwards.
CACATAAGATTAAAACGTGTATGTATTTGTGGTCTCGATCCATACGGACAGGGCAAGTAAAGGTACGAGTACGTAGCTTGCCAACCATAGTGTACATAGATTCAGTATACAATCTGCATTCTTACCACGCTTTTATTAGCTTGGGTTGTATCTATGTATGTATGTAATGGAATCTTTGAGCTTAATTTTCACCGATTTCCAGAAGTTTGATTAATTTGAAACTTTGCACACGTATCAAGGGCCGATGACAATGCAATATTTTAATAACAGTTTTCCCAGTTTTCCTCTGTAAGAGGGAGTAAAAGAGATAGAGCTAGCGCGCGATCTGTATCAATTATGTTTCCTGCATAGGTTTGGACTTACAGTCGGTAAAGAAGGAATCAAATCTTATAAACTAAACTAAAAATTAAAAAGTAAATTATACATAGTTTAAAAAACTAAAAAACCACGCTTTTAAAACTGATTGAACTAAAAAATTAAAAATAAAACTGTAGTAATCAATTGAAAAATTCAATTATTGTACAAAAAGCGTGGGGGGCTTGATTTAGATTGTTGTAAATATTTTATCAATAATTTACTACATCTGTGGATATCATAACAAGCCCTCCACGCTTTTTGTACTATTATATGAATTTTTCAATTGATTAATACAGTTTTATTTTTAATTTTTTAGTCCATCTGTTTTAAAAGCGTGGTTTTTTATTTTTTTTAACTATTTTAAAGTACGTTTACGTACGTTTTACATTTGGGCCACGAATTATTGATTGGTCTAATAGTATGACAATTTCAACTTTTTTTCTTAAAGAAAATGATATAACAATAAGATCTATTTTGTCCTGTTTGTCATAATATTTTAAGTTATGATAAGAAAATCACAACCAGTTAGGTAAATCAATTACGGTCTCCAGGGATCAGAAAGGATTATCTTTCAATGCTTTTATTATTAATATTAATATCTATTCTTAACATTTCTAAACACGCCGAGCATATGCTTGATTATTAGACCCAACCCTAATAGCATTTAATAAAAAACAAGTAACAGTAGGCAGCTATTCTAGAAAACAGGAAATGCAAGGTATACTCTTGACCTGATAGTTATGCCATATTCAGTCCTTTTAGTTACAAGCAGCTACAAACTCAAACAATATTTACTTTACAAAGTACACCAATAGCAGCTGAACATAATTATAATATACGAGTATTTATTGAAGTATATTATATTTAATTAAAACAGCGTCCCCTGTTATCACTTCATGAAAGACACATTACCTGATTTTAAATCAGTTTTGGTGCTGGTTCATTTAATTTGTTTTGTATTTGTTCATTTAACTTACTTATTATCTAAACCAAATTTTCGATTATCTTATTCTCTAGTTTTGACACTGGTTTATCTGTTTACCCGTTTTGTTTTTTATTTATTACTAGATGACCCGGAAAACGTTGTTTTGTATATTTAGGGTTAGTGGTAGAAGAGTGTTATTTTTATTAATATCATATTTTTAATAACTTTAGGCATATTGTTTTTAATTATGTCCTTGCGACATGTGTATTATGCAATTGGCTTGTAAATAAAGCTGTTGATTTTCCTTGAAAATAAAATTATGAAAGTAAAATATTATCTTAACACAAAAATTCTGAAAATTGGTCCGGTCGTTTTCTGTTATATTTGGTGTCACTAACATGATTTAAAAAAAAATATTGATATAATTAAGTGATGGCCCTTTTGAACTAGGTATACTGTCAATAAATATGAAAATAAAATATCATCTTAACACAAAAATTCTGAAAATTGTTCCAGTCGTCTTGAGTTATAAATGGTGTCACAAACATGTTTGTTGAAAAATGTTTAGATAAAATTTAGTGATGGCCCTTTTGAACTAGGTATACTGTTGTTTACGTACTTTGTGGACAAAGCGGTCTGTATGTTGATATTGCTTCAATTGGCGGTCAAGGCACACTCGTTGCGAACGCTGTGCGCGCACGCTCCCATACGTGTTTTGTGGACTACTTATGTTTTTGTTATAGTAATGTTAATAATATAACTAAGAGCTATTATTATATTTTGCTTGAAACTGCTAGATTTCTTTCAAGAAAAGCAGATTGAAAGTATTCTGATCCAACTTAACTCTATACGGGATTAAAAACACTGTATTAATTACTCAAAAATAGTACGTTTCCGGAAGTTTCTGAGAGGCTGCTCACGTCTAATTTCTGCAATCCAGTTGAACCACCAGAAATGTTCCTTATTTATTAATAATTAAATAACAGTCAAACTAAAACTCAGTATTTTATGATTCGATTATGATAATATTGAATACTTAGAAGACGTAGTTACGTATACAGATTACGATCACAACGACCACATAATCTAGATATTTGAAATGTAATAGCCTGTATTAATTGATAAACAAAGTGATGTAAGTTCTGTTTGATAACAACAAACAAATTGCGGCAAAAGTTGAGTTTATTTTACATACGAAACTCTCACAAGATTAATCCTTGGACTGCAAACTGGACAACATACTCGTCACCCGCCGCGGGCGCGGGCGTCCTGGGCCTCAATTCCGCTAATTTACAAATGGTTCAATAGAATCGCAATTGCATCTCAATTGTATATTTTGACACATATATTATGGCAGTAATGTCAAAATATACGATTGAGATGCAATTGCGATTCTATTGAGCCATTTGTAAATTATCGGAATTGGGGCCCTGAACGCTTGGCGACTCTAGAGCTAAGTGCTACCCGCAATTGATTTAATTTTATCCCTTCTAAACGCCCCGTTGGTCTAGTGGTTTAAATACCGGGCCAAGACCTCGGGGTCCCAGGTTCGATCCCGGGTCGGGCAACAAAAGTTTCGAATTTTCGAACGTTGCTCGAGTTTGTGATCACCAACCCGCATTTGGCAAGCGTGGTGATTATGCCAGTTCCCATCATTGCAGTGGTAACTTGAATTCAATGATGGAGGCCTTTTCCCTGCAGTGAGATGATTATAGGCTGTTACTTTACTTTACTACTTATCCCTTCTAAACAAAATCAATTCTCAAAAAACTAGAACAGTATCATTTTAGAAAATTACCTCGAGTATTTATTGAATCACTGTTAACTGCTTTTCATTCTGGCATTCATTCGTTTTGTACGTTATTGCTAAAAGCGGCCGCTTTTGGCGATAGTGTCAAATTCGACTATAAAAACAACTAAATGAAAAGTTTACTGTGATTCAATAAATACTAGAGGTAATTTGCTAAAATGATACTGTTTTAGTTTTTTGAGAATGTATTTTGTTTGGAAGTAATAAAAGTAACTCAATTGGGGGCCGCACTTAGCTTTAGTAGTCCCTTTAATTAAAACAAACTTAAGAAGAAAAAGAATGCGGAAAGTTGGATGGATTGATACAATTCGCTCTAGCGCGAACGGCTGTTCGGATCTAGAAAAAAATAGTATTGTTCAGAACTTTTATTAACAGATTGATTACGTGTGATATAAGTAGGTGTGTCTATGGTATAAAGCAATCACTCCGAACCGAACCCATGCACCGCCGGTTTAAAATGGTCGGGTATCAAATTAGTATGATGAAAGACCATTACATTTGTTTTGCGATGAATAACAGCGATTTGGAAGTTATAACTACACAGGAATTACAATAATATCGTAATACATTCGATGGCATTTGAATAAGAATGAATCATCCATTTCAACACCATGCAGGAATTTTGTAAACCTTACTTACTGGCAAATAACTAATAATATATGTATATGTCGCAGGGAAATGAGGATATCGGGGATTTCATGAAATCCCTAGGGATATGACGAAATCCCGGTGAATGTCGAATATTCTTGTTTAATACGTCTTTTTACTAAAATTATCTAGTGATATGACAAAATACTAATGTAAAGTCATAGATATGTCAATTCACTAAACTAAATATAGTGAAATAAAGAATACTGTTGTAGACACAGGCTGATTACAATTTGGACATGAATGGGCGCCATCGGATTCATTTTTACATACCTCTAATGGTCACCACCAGCTGGCATATTAACTTCTCTAAAACATAAGTAAAATATCCAATAAGTTGGAAATACTGTACACGAGCCGCGCCAGCTCGAGCGACGCATTTGTTTCGCTTCCACTAGTGCCCCTGTGGGTACTAGAGCGAACGAGAGAAATGCATGGCTCGATTTTTATTCAGCAGTATCCGCTTTTCTGTCATTTTACTAGATTTAGTTTAGTGGAACGACATATCACCGAATTTGAATTTAAAAAATATTTGACATCTTCCGGGATTCCGTCATATCCCTAGGGATTTCATGAAATCCCTGTTATCCTCATTACCCTGCTACATATACATACGTGCACGGAATGTTATTAAGGGATATTTTTACGTAAAATGAAGATTGAATTAAAGAAGGTGCTTAATTATACAGGGTGTTAGGTAAATGGTGTATCAAGCAGAAACTAGCCCATGTTAACATAGTTATGCATATAAATAGTATAGTGAAGTCAGAAATTTAATATCATCAACTTAATTTTTGTTATTTTCACACTAACTAAAATTGTCTTTTAAAGTAGGATCAAACACAAACAACGCGACACGAAATTTTAATCACATTACAAATTTTAATATGTACAACAATCTGCGAGACAAAAAACAAATGACATATTTCATCTTTAGGTATTATATAGCCCAGTACAGAAATGTTAAGAAAAAGCACTTAGAAAATGTCTGGCAAAAAATCTAAAATATTTGATACGGCTTCCTAGCAACACTTTTTTTACGCGATGCGCATCTCAGTACAGTTTATGCGTGTGTTATAACGTTTGCTGATCTCATTCGTTCTCTCCACTCATTCTCTCCGTAAAAATTGAAACCTATATTGAGAAAAATATTTTCGGGTGAACATTTATCATCTAAATTTTTTTACTTTATAAATGGGCTCTAAATACGGTACTGAACGCCTATAAAAAATTTGAAGATGATGTAAAAGTCATCCTGTTATTTAAGATATTTTTTTTTAAATTTTAGACATGCCTCACTGGGCCACACAGAGCCATCTAGTCCCAAATGAAGCTACTATTAAGTACCCTGTCGTATGGGGTACTAGATTATACAATTTTTTTTGTAAATATATACTTATAATAAGTAGTCCTGATATTTAAAGTACCTAATGCATGTAGTGTTTACCTTTAATTAACTTTGTACTTAGTTTTTATCTTTAATCTAGAATAAGTGAAAATGTTTTAGTGCATAAGTTGTTGGTGAACCGATTAAATAAAATAAAATAAAATAATACATAGAAAACACCCAGACCAGTACAAACAGACATGTTCATGCACACAAATATTTGTACTGTGCGGGGATCGAACCCGCGGCTCAGAAGCAGCGTTTACTACCGCTGATCCAAATGGTCGTCAAAATTAACAATTGTTTTCCAATTGTTCCAGTCCACCAACGTTCAAGACTCTGACGCCCACGTCGCGAACGCAGCTGAAGCAGCAGTTGATGCGCGAGCATGCGCAAGAGCAACTGCGCAGAGAGTCATTACAGGTACTACTGATTTAGATTTAGGTCACCGACATTCACCGTGCATTTTCAACCACCTGAAAAACGATGTTCACTTTATGCAACTATTATGCCTGATTTTGGCCAGATTTACACTCAGCCCATTAGAGCTGTAACAAACCGTATGTATTCGGTACTGAGTAACGGGTACTCCATGTAGTACCGAGTAACGAATCGTTACTCACGAATGCATTTCGTTACTCGCATTTTCCGTATCAGGTCGCGAAAGTACAGTTGATGCGTGTGTTATAACGTTTGCTGATCGTAAATTTTCTGAATGTGTGCCTTATTTGGTTAATTGAAAAAATAAAAGACAAAAAAGCACCAAAATTTTGTAATTTAGAAGTATATCTACATATACGATTATATGATACGACTCCGTGATATCATACTTTATGTATGTACGGAATACGAGTACGACTCGATTTGTTGTTCCGCACTGTGTTATTAATCAGGTATCAAAAGTAACGAGTAACGTAACGATACGAAAGTAACGAGTACTTTTTGTCAAAGTAACGAGTTCATACGGGTACGAAATTTTTCGTTACTTTTACACCTCTGCAGCCTATTCCACTGCTCCCGTCCCTGACGGCAATATTACCCTAAAGAATTCTGCAGCAGCATCGACGCGTGAAGTGTTCACATTCAGCTCTTATACTTCTTTACCGAGAGTATCGCGTCGAGATTGTAGCGGCGACAGCAGTTTGCCTGAGGCTAGTGAGCGAAAGCACTGAATGTAAACACACACCGCCGCTGCCCGCGCTTTGATTGAAGTCCGCACGAAAAACCGACAATCGAGGGATTGCCGGGCAGCGCTAGAGCAGCGGCCAGAGCATGAGACGTATTTATTTATTTAAGCTTTATTGCACAAACGAACAGTTATTGTACAAAAGGTGGACTTAATGCCACGAGGCTTTCTCTGCCAGTCTACCATCGGGCTAAACAGAAATGCTTAGTAAGCGGTGCAATAAAAATAAAAAAAGTTATTAAATAAAATTATCAATAAAAAAAAAACTAAACTACAAAAAGTACATACCTATACTTACATATAAACTCAACACTAATATTTAGACAATTATTATACATACTAAATACATGTAAAATATTACATACATATACATAAATAGCTCAAACCATTAACTAAATGCTCTAAGATAAATTTGGGCTGAGTGTAAATGAGGCATTATGTATAACATCGTGGCAGGTTTTTTTTTATCAATATAAATAAAAAAATATTAAATATTGATTCAGCTATTCATACTGAAATACGATGTGACGCGCACGGACCTTACACGGCTATCCGTGTAAGGTTTATTTTCCCGGGTCCCCGCTAAAATAATACGTCCAAGCGCGTTACAGCGTGTTTCAAAATTAAAAGTCTGAATCAATGTTTTATATTTTTCTAGTAATATTTGTATTGATAAAATAAATAACACGATCTGCTTCTGCCCGGAATTATTGGGTATGCAGACGCCAGCATGGTCGGTCACAAAAAGATATCTATCCAGCGCAAATATCAGCAGTGAGGATGTCCGTTCTATAAGAGAGGCCATGACAGGAGCACAGCAAACTTACTTGACCTTAGTTATGTCTCCCAGTGGGGTGACATCAATCTGGTCAATTTTAATTCCACCAAAACGCAGGCATGTCTGTTCTCCGCAAAAAAGAGTCCTTTCATCTTGATTCCTACTTTCCGGGGTACAGTACAGGGTAACAGTTACCGATAGCTTAGAACTTCTTGGCATGAAGTTAACATCCGACCTTAACTTCGGCGACACTTTTGAGTCTAAGGCCAAAATTGCAGCCAAAAAGCTGGGCATCATAGTAAAAAGTAAAGTAAAATATAATCATGCCAATGCAGAGCAAAGGCCTCCATCATTGAATTCAAGTTATAACGGCAATGATAGGTACAGGCATAATCATTGCCAAATACGGATTAGTAATCGACCACAAACCCGAGCAATGTTCAGAAATTCGAAACTCTCGTTGCCCAGGTCCTTGAGATCTTGGCCTGGTACTAAAACCATTAGACCAACGCGGCAGCGAGGCGATTAACGGAATAACAAACAGACGGACATGGTAAACTATAAAAGTTCCCAGTCCGGAACCCTAAAAGTAAGAGATAGACGTACGTAATCTTTGGAACATCTCATTTGTCAAATTATGTCAATTTGACACTTGTCAGTTGCGTTGCTTTGAAGAATAAGTGGTCTAAGTGCGCGCCTACACATTAATTATCTACAATTATGCTAAACTTGATTGATTTTTTTGTTTCAATCTCGCCCCAGTCGGAGTTGAGACAGCATACATTAATAAAGTAATTGTTTGTAAAACGCGAAACCCTTGCTAGTGCTGTGACAGTGCCCAGTCACAGTTTTCGATAAAAATCAGTCCGTCCCAGCCCCAGCCATGCAAGGTTTTTAAAATGTAGAGCCTAAAATCAGGAACTTTATGTCCCTTTTCTTCGCTCTGACTCCCAATAAATAAAGTAGAAAACATCAAATACAATCACCATCTCAGCCACATGACGTCCACTGCTGGACATAGGCGTCCTCGTCGATCAGCAACCGCATATAGCTCCTTATTGGTCCACCGAGTGGAAAACAACGGCCTTCTTCTTACTATGTGCACCACCACCACTTCTGCTTGATAATTCTTCGAGCAATGTTGGCTATCGTAGTTCTTCTACGCATTTCCTCATTTTTGATTCTATCGCGTAGGGAAATACCAGTCATCGCTCTGTCCATTGCTTGCTATTGGGCCTTAATTATGGAACCCATATTAAACGACTAAGTTTTAGTTCCAATTTCAATTGGTATTATGTATATATAAAGCACTTGGTTAGTGCATTTCAGACAAAACGAAGGTACCAATACGATTAAGGGCCCTCGCCCACGGCGACTTTTTGTAGCGATTCTGTCGCGAGTTTCGTAAACGAGCGACAGCATCGTTACTAACGCGCGTTAGTCGCATCTGCAACGCACTACAGAAGTGATGCCAACGCGCTACTAACGCGCTACAACATCGCGTCTGTATCGATGTGGACGCGCGACCGTGTCGGACGACATCGGGGAGAGAACGGGGCGAGAAACTGAATCGCGTTTGCATCGCGACAGAAGCGCGACAGTATCGCGTTTGCATCACGACTGAATCGTGCTTATGTGGGCGAGGACACATAGCTAGCGACCGCATTGCGACTGTATCGATGCGAACGCGCGACAGAATCGCTACTGCATCGCTACAAAAAGTCGCCGTGGGCGAGGGCCCTAATTATACGAAAAGTGGTTTTCTACACTGTCCGGGAATCAAATTAGAGCTGGAGACCCTTTAAAACCAATGTCTAAGTCACATATTTACTACAGAGGTCGTTTTGATGAATACGAACATAATTTTTAAGTTAAGCTTTGACCACTATGATTAAACTTAAGTTTGATTAAGTTCTATTCGACTCTAGAAATTTTTAACTCACAAAGCCTTTTTAGATTATATATCTTAAAGACGGTTGTCCCAACTTAAAAATATTATCGATAAAAATATATCGATAAATCAACTTTTCTATTCATCAATCTTGTAGTTACAATGCAGCTAAGTATTAAAACTTGTATTACCATACTGGCCTGAGGCGCGCGCATCGCAACCAGATCAAAGTTAACTTTCCAATGCGGCTTGTCAAGTGGCCTTAATATTTCAATGATTGTGATAGTTATAGTACTACAAATCATAACGAAGGCTTTGCTTTGTGTAACAGAACTAGCTTGTGCCCGTGACTTCTTATGTGTTGAATTTTTAATGCAAAAGATCTCAAATTTTGAGTCGAACCTCCTAAAACTACAAAGGTGAAAACTGCGTTCAACAATTCGAAGTTTGATTAGATCCCTATGGCGACATAACATGGCTGACAGCGTTTTCTGAGTTCAAAATAATAAAAGATCAAAGATTATTTATTTGAATTGAAAATTTAAAGCTATTTTCAATAATTTACACTTTAACTGAAATAGAATAAAGATTGGTGAATAGTGCAGAAACTATATATTCACTGCGCCGAATTCGAAACGAGTCAAGAAGCCTATTAAATATATCTTTAAAAAGCAATTAAATTGCTATAAAACACAATTATATATATTTATTTGATCTATTTCAGGCGCAACAGGCAGGCCAGTCCAAAGACAATGAGGAAAAGAAGAAGTCCTCACCCACAGACGTTCCGCGCATCGCGCCTAACGTTGAACTACCTCCACAGGTTCTTCAGGTATGTAGACACTCTATTTATGAATACACGGCCGTAAAAACCTCCATTTATTTCCTAATGAAGTTTTATTTCTGAAAATGGGCACCAGGAGCCGTCTTTACTGATTTTACAGACACTGACAATATTAACGTTAATCAATTAATCGAGAACAGTATACAGGTGTCATTTTCATCATCTTCAAAAATTTTTATAGACGTTCAGTATCGTATTTAGAGCTCATTTATGAAGTATTAAATATTTACTGATTTAAACTTTCATGGTCACTATCACTAGAGTTATTTAATTCGGGGTTTATACCATGTACCTTATTTATTATGAGTTTCCGATATTTCGGCACTGTTGCAAAATTTATTTATTTTATTTTATTAACTTATTTATTCATTAGATAACTCTAGTAAAAAATGTTAATCAAGTTTTCACCCGAAAATATTTTTCACAACATAGTTTTAAATTTTTACGGTCCTAAGCCTGTTAAGGTATGAAGGGAAAATCAAAAACTTATGAAAAGTATCGTAATGAATGAAAGAGATGCGCATCGCGTAAAAAAAGTGTTGCTAGGAAGTCGTATCAAAAATTTTAGATTTTTGGCGGAAATTTCCTAAGAGCTTTATTTTGACATTTTTTTACTGGACTGTACCAAAATAAAAAATACGTCATTTGTTTTTTTGTCTCGTAGATTGTTATATTAAATTTGGAAGGTGGTTAAAATTTCATCCTGTATGTGTCATTTTTGTATCGAAAGAAACAAAGAAAGAAACATTTATTTGACACACAATAGATAAACAATTACAACACAAAAACATTACAAATAAAAATGTGTCAAAAAGGACTCCCGCTCAGCATAATTATTATTAGTATATCGTGGCAGCTTAAGGCGTGCCACGACGCTGATATTCTGCGGGAGCCTAGAATTTAAGTAATTTACTCGTAAATAAAAAAATTATAAAAATACATAGTTTTAGAAATAAAAAGTACATAAAATATCGGACTGCGTACCTATCTAGTTCTTATTAGAAATTGGGGTTCTTATTAGGAATTGGATGGGTCACCCTTAAAAGTGCGTGCCATACGAAAGGTGCGCTCTCGTCAAACTAAGAACAATATTTTCGTTAGTTGAAAGTATGTTATAGACGATTAGATAAAATATCGGAATTAAATACAAATCAGTAGAGCGATCTTATCTTTCCGTATTCAGAGGTGTGAGCCGATTGTAGCCCAGTGCGTCATGTGTACGCACATTAAGATTTCCTAAAGTCCATAAAGTCAAAGCAACCTATTTATTTATTTATTTATTCATACATGGAAAACTAACAGCATTTACATATAAAAGATATAGACAGAGATGTTTTAGAGCAAATATGCCTCAAGCAGTTCTCACAAATAGCATATTATACAATCCAAAAATTATACATGCAATACATAACTTTAAAAAAAATTATATCGATCCAATACAACCGCCAAATACAGCGTCACTGATAAAGCCACATCAAAGTATTTCACATAAATACATAACTGTAAACAAAAAAAAATAACAACATTTAATTGCATATGTACGTACATGTCTATATTAAAAAATAGAACTAAATAAAATTACAAATTAGTGGTCAAAGAAGATGAAATAGTTAGGTCTAGCCAAGTACAAGTCAAAGCCCTCAGAATATTTGTTGTTGAATGTTTTAACAACCCAATTAAAAAACGAATTTCTTCTTAAGTTTGTGGCACTTGGATCAACGTGGAATAGATAGTTTCTCCTAGCAATGGCACGCGGCACCTGTAACTTAACCCTCGATAAAAGCTCGCTGCAATCTATTGTAGTTGTTTTCAGCATCACCAGCCTATTTTAGCCCATTGCTGGACACAGGCTTCTCCA